>JANBXD010000004.1:461895-2861895 GCA_024472245.1 Beauveria sp. NWAFU-1
AACGACCAAGTCAACCACAAAACACCAAGTTGAACCAGCTTACCCTACACCTGGCGTCTCAAAACGACCAAGTCAACCACAAAACACCAAGTTGAACCAGCTTACCCTGCACCTGGCGTCCCAGAAACCCGCTGTCAGTCAGTTTCCTTTGTAGTTCCTCGTCTTTTTCCGCATCGTCAGCGTTGATCCAGCACATAGCTAGCCATTATTCGGGTGTCCCTAGGCGGGATAACATACCTACTACTATGATTTTCGGGGAGAACTGCAAAAAGCACACAGCATGAGATACCACACACAAGGTCGTCATGTCGTTCGCAACACTTTGATGATATCGTCCCTCTAAGGGTTAGTGTGTGCATTCGATAGGATCGTCGTTTCCTGATCAGGACCATCGTGTACGTGGAATTGTAACTTGTCGAAAAAGGGGCATTTGAATTGTCGTAGCAGAATTTAAAGAGTTAATGTAGAACAAGACATCGTCAGAAATCAAGAGTGGCCGCTCAAGGGCTCCTAATCACAAGGCAAATAATAGAAATTAAGATAAAAAAGGCGAAAAAAGTTGTTTTTGAAAGCTATGGAGGAGAATGTTACGAACGCTGCAGCAGCAGGGGCCAGAGGTCAGGATGACCAGGAAGAGGACCTGCGGGCAGCCTAGTTAGGACACGAGGTCACGTGACCTCGCGGGCGACCGAAGAGATCGAGGTTCGATCGGGACGGTCGCGGGCGACGCGACCGAACGGTCGACCGGTTCGATCGGGGGTCTACAGTAGAGAGATAGACGGGTACTTGAGGGGGAGGTGTTCCCGTAGCTAGGTAGTCTAGATCTCTACTGATCAATCTAAGCAATAGTTTCACTATTGAGAGTTCTACTCTTGACGAGACCTTACGAAGATACTGCTCATTGCTACTCTGTAGCATTCAACCCGACTCACTACCTAAGAAACAGACCAACTGTGGATTAGGATTAAGCCATCGTTACAGAGAACTGTCCTTTTATCTGTCTTGCTGATCCTCGGCATCCAGCAAGGGTCAAAGCGACCGACACACTACCACACCTAGAAGAGTGTCAATGCCAACTAAGATGTATTACCCACTACGAAGATCGGGTAGCAATAGAGATCGTGGTAGATAGTGATAAATGAAAGTCGTTCCGCCGCGCCTACTACCGTTAAATGTGACGACCTAGTAAACAGTATTACACTGTCGACCGAGAGAGAATACTCAAGACATTATTCAGTACAGAAGCTATAGTCACAAGGATAAGCAGCTGTATATAAGCCGACGCTGACAGACCGACGTTGTGTCGGTCTGCCCCTAATCAGAAAAACCTCCGGGAAAAGCAAAGAATCTGGGAAGTACTGGCTATGTAAATTTCTAGACAGATACTGACGAGCTGGGTAGCCGAACGCTTTTGATAATTTGTTGGGATGGGCTAGTATATCTGTTCAGTATGCTTTACAGACAACGGCGAGAAGTTTGACGGCACTGTGTGTATCTGGTCTCACTCAACAGACGAAGACAGGAAGAATCCACCTGTAGGCTAAGAGCGATCTTTCAGTCATAACGAGAGGTGACGGGAAGCATACTCATAGCCTGATAATATATGCAGAAATGTCCACACTGTAACAAAAAGGCTTGGTTTTGGAGAGATGCCTCATCATATAAAGGACGGCCACAGTACATTGCTAAGGGCCTGATCATAAGAGAAGGATGCGTCGCATATGTCGCAGGGCTGTCATGTTGGTGATGGCTGCTGCGTCTTATCTAGTCACTTTATGTTCCAGCTTATGCATGTGTACATTGTTATGTTACACAAAAGCCACTACGTCTCATTTTAGGAGATATCCGCCCGGTTGAGAGTCGGCGTGAGATTTCTCGTGGTCGAGTGCTTCTAGATTACTTGACCCGTTGCTGAGTTCGATTCTGGATGGTTTTGCTCACTCAGATTTGTCTAGTCTAGTAAGTAAGAAAAACGAGGACTCGGCGCATCGATCAAACCAGATCGAGTGTATTAGCACCGCGTGACCATCGTACATTCTGGACTGTTCAATTTGCCTTGGACATGACAACTGCTGTCAGCCTGGGAATGCGTCAATAAAGGAATATCCTTGCCCGACTACTCCTTACGTCCCAAGGAGCGCAGACGCGGTCCATAAATCCACAGCAGCATAGGGATAGGAAAGCCGCAGACTACCCAAATGAAGCCCAAAAGCGTATTACCCCAGCCATAGCCTAGCGACTTATACACAGCTGGCGCAAAGATGGGAAAAACAAAGCCGAGGATGTTTGAAAGCACTCGCGCGGCGGCATTGGCTGAAGCAGTATGCTTGAACTCGTCGAGCATGTATGCAGCCATGCCCTGGCTGAGGTTGGCACTGCCGCAGACAAAGATGGCGGTGCCCAGGTCTACGATCATCCAGTGCAGCTTCTTCTCTGCCGCCCACCCGTAGAGGAATATACCTACAGGCATCATGATGACGCCAGGGATCATGAATGGTACGCGGAATTCCGGCACGGCCTCGCCGCCATTGCGCGCCTTCATTCGCCTGTAGATGCAGTCCATCAGTGGACCACCAGCCTGCGATGCCACAATCGCGCCAACGGCCAGCGCGATGTAATTAAGACTGCTGATGGTCTCGGACTGGTGGTAGCGATCAATCCATAGCGTTGCGTACGTCGACAGAAGCAGGCAGTAGACGGCGAAATTAAGAGCAAGAACGCCAGCAATTACCTGAATTGCTGGTCGATAAACCATCAAAGCTAGCGGTCGGGCGATTGCGGGCCCAAGCCTCATACGCAGATCCGTATAAAAAGCCCGTCCCATGAGCTTGTTGGTCGTGCTGTCGGCTTCTGGAACGTCGGAGGCGTTTTGACGTAGTTGAGCTGCTTTCAATTTGAGAAGCACCGGGGTGTATGTCTCCCGGAGGAAGAAATATGCCACAATGACGACGGCGGCATCGAAAATGGACAAGATCCAGAACAACCACTTCCATTGTAGGTTTTGCGAGGTGATGCCGCCGACAATGGGGCCGAGCGCGGGACCCATGTATGGGAGAAACGTCGCGATAGCAATGGAGCGCCCGCGCTCTTCCGGGCGATACATGTCGGCGAGTATCGGGCTGGTGAGCTAGAATAAGTTGTTGGTATCGTGCATGTCCATCCACAACCAGACATTTTGTAGTGTGGCACTCACCGTGGTACCGGCACTTGCGCCAGATCCAGCCAAAAAGCGGCCGATAGTCATGAGCACAGCCGATGGTCCGACAGGGCACATGGCGTTCCAAAAGACGTAGAATAGGTTGCTGACTATCCAGACTGGTCGGCGACCATACATTTCGGAGAGGGCTGCGATGAGGAAGGGTGCAAAGGCGAGTCCTAGAATGTAAATTGAAAAGGTCATCTGCAAGACAAAACTGCTTAGATGCAGGTCTGATCCAATTTGCGGCAGAGCGGCGGCCATCATGCTGGCCGACATGAGGGTAATTAACTGGCCAAGAGATAATATAAGAGTAATGAAAGCTTTCCGCCAATTTGACCAGTTGTACGGGTCTCGGGAGTCCAGGAGTGAGTCCCAGGTGGCCTGTTGGGATTGATGTCGGTATTAGCAGAAGTTTTCCTTATCAAACTTGTTCAAGGTAGATCTCAACATACGCCATGTTCTTGAAGCAGGTCAGACAGCCGTTCCTCTGCGCGTATTTCGTCGCGGGAGAGCGCTGAGTCGCTGACCTGCGCACTCTTTTCTACTTGCGACATGGTGACTCGGCCTCGAAACGAGTAGCTCAGCGAAGATTGGCTACAAAAAAGATGGGCAAACCTGCTTTAGCAACAAGACGAAGAGCAGCTTCCCTTGGAGTGTTGCGAGAAGTTGGACTGTCTCTCCGGTAGTCGACAAGGGAGGACTGATTGAGAAACTGATTGATAAGGACGCCGTAGTGGGGTCGGAAAAACATGGGAAGGTACTTACTCGACATAAGTTCCCAAAATTTCCTCAATATATGCAGGTAGCCATTGTCGGCTGCCATGGTAAGACAGTCCGACATTGCTTTGCCACTTCAACTGCCCAAACTAACTGCCTCGGAGGAAATACTTGTCTTGAAATTTTCTGTCCTCTGGGTACGAATAGTAGCCAAATCAGGCTATAGAAACCGCAATTGACTTGTTGGATGTGCGCGTCGACATATTTTGAGCCGGCTCGCGCTATCTTCTCTCTGTGCGTTGCCACGCGTGATTTCACACCATGGCGGCATAATGAGGCGCCACGCCGAGCCAACGACCGAGCAAGCCTTGGCACTGTACTTGGCAATAAAAGAGTTCTTCTGAGATACCGGGGTGGTACATTAAGAGCCCCGCGCGAGCTTTGTTTGGCGCCTGAGCCCCGGCCACAAAGGATTCGATCAGAACACCCGCGCTCCATGGGGCCGGATATGGCAGTGCTAAGGATATAGCGCGCGACTCAGGTATTAGGCTCTGAGGTCCTCTATCAGCGACCTTTTGTCCAATAGCTGATCTAGATGGTGGTATGTGCCATTCGAATCCTTTAAAAGAGTGGCGTTATGCGGGGAAAGACGCGGCAGAGAGCCAGGGAGGCGAATCAGTAACTCATAATCATATAACTAATTGATAAAAACCCCACGATTCTCACGCCCCACGATTCGCGGCCGATATATAGTACTAGAAAAGGACTTCGCGTAGTGTTGTGTGAAAGGATTACATCAAGTTTCCGGATTGCTTAGTTGCCGTCGCCGAAGAAGCAAGTCAATTGCCTAGAGTGCGCTCCATTGACTATCGGTTCCGCAAACTAAACTTAATAGCCAAATCTGCCTCACGCAGGATGGAATCGTTGCCAATGATGAAACAGCTACAGAGCGCTATTCACATCAGCCATGATGCCAAGCGTACCAAGAATCGACTGGCCCAGAGACGCCGGCGAGGCATGTATTCACTTGTCCGGCACAGCCGCGTGCAGCCACTGACTATTTTTAACGAAAGAAAAGCGGAAGTTGCAGGACACAAGTGGGAAGAATACAACACCGCCGCCATCGCCAGCGACGAACGAGGCCCGTCAGCCGAAAAGTTCGATATCGGATTTGGCGACTTGGCCACCGCTCGGGTACCTTGTTGCCAAATGATGCTTGTAGCCTATCAAATGAACGCGAGCTAACGCGACTTTTAGAGAGAATGTTCAACTTGATACCCCTGCATCGTTGAGTTCGCGGTGCGCTACGAGCGACTCCATCGAGGTTTCGTCATGGCTGGACGCAGCTGTAGCCGCTCCGGTGCAAGACTCGGAATACCCCGAAACACTGTACTTTTTGGACGAGTGCATTGTACAGGCCAACGAGAACCTTTTGCTTGATCCGCTTCTTCGCTCCCTCGACCCCAGCCCGTCATTTACACAACAGAGCTCTAACTACGGGCAGACCGTAAATGCCTTGCCCTCCGCATGCCTTTCGCCGCCAGACATAGGAGTACAGAAAGAGGTGGAGCATCGTGAAGAAATGATTTGCAGCAATAGTGGTGAGACGCTGAGACGATTGTCAATGACTAGCTCCTCCATCCCATCAACCGGCGCCAGCAGGCCATCATCAGCCTCGTCCGCGATCCCGGACTTGGCCGAGTCCACCCTGAATCATCCCAAACTGATAAATCTTGCCGCCGAGAAGTCAATTGCCAAGATCCTTGTTCTGGCCGAGGAGATGGGATTCGAGAGCTTTGACCATCTGGCGACCACGTATTACACGGGCACTTTTTCAGAAAGCTCGCTACCGCGGTACGCACAGTCGGCGTCGCGGAGTCGCCGGCTGCGCAGCCTGTTGATGGGTCTACATGCCAGCTCGCGCGACTGGGTCGGCAGGGAAGCACGCGGGTACGAGGACGGACAGAGACAACTTCTCGAGACGGTGTGCATTGAGGAGCTCAACGCCATCCGCCGCGCTGGAGAGAGCCAAACTACGCATAACCAGCGGCAGTGTCATCGGACCCAAGATTTCATCACCAACATGATTAAACAGTTATTCACCTTTGACAGAGCCGAGCAGCTCCTCGAGAAGGACAGGCAGCTTTTGAGGGAGCAGGTGAGCTCAAGCACTGTTGCTCAGACCAAACGAGCACCATGAACTGAAAAGTGATATCGTACAGATACCGTCGTTGTGGTCGCTACTATCGCAGATAGCACAGAAGACCAATTCGAAAGCTGAAGACTCGTCGTTAGCAATCTGTGTGTTTGTATATCTGCTACAGGTGCCACTGTGAGATGCGCAAGTGCCTGGACTGGGAAATCCGAAGAGAATGGTGCGCCTCCAAGAACAGCAGGCCTGTAGAGTCACACGTTACCCTCGCGCAAGTTTGGATCAAGATCTGTCGCGGGTTGTTCCAGGTAGCGCTTGTTCCCACAGAGATCGGGTCCCTATGCTACATCTAGAGACGCCATAACTACATGGTGAAACTCCGGTAATGCGTCTGTATAATCACAATCATGCGACGCCGGGAAAAGAAGGTCTTAGTATACAAGGTTTTATTGGACCAAATCATCTTTCTCTTTTGAGTTTACTCAGGATTCATTTGCAAGTCTGTCTGCTGCATTGGCAGCTCACAACTCTGTTGATGTGTTGTTTGCATGGACAGAAGCAAGCAAATACGTAGCATCATGGGTCTTTTTGCCTCTATTTCTGATCAAGGTAGATCAGGGACCATTTCTGGAATTGGGTGCAGCACAGCGGCCTGGTGGCTGCCTTCTCATGCACAGAAGCGGCCTAGAGCTCGCGTAGTCGCAGCAGCAGGCACAGTGCATGGGCTTTGGTCTCTATGCATTGTTACCTCTTCGCAGAGGCTTCACTGCATGGTGGTTCCTTGGCACGCTGTACTGGCGGGGAAAGAGACCATGCACTTCTTTTCGCCCGGTACAATTCTCGCTGTTTGTACGGCATGTAGAAACGTGTTGACAGTGCTTGAGGAGCCAAGAAGCACGACAGAGCCGTGGAGGATGGAATGACGATGCATGCTCAAAAAACATTGTGACATGTACTTTTGAGCTTGTCGAAAACAAGTCCGAGAAGTATTGTTGCCTTTTTTCGTCCGCTCTGCCATTGCTACAGTTTATTGATCCATCAAAATTGAATGCCGATTGTCGATCAACACCCAGAGCTCGAGTCGTATCCAACAATGGTTGAAGTTAATACGCCTTTTGACCGACCCTGATCACAATCGCTCTACATGATGACATTCTTTATCAAGAGAGCTTATAAAAATTTGCGCTCCTGGTTTCATGATAACAACGCGGCAATGTACGCTGCCATGCATAGTCCCCCTAGAGCTAGCTCGTCATCCCGCGACTCGAGTGAGGAAAATGACGACCTCGGCGAAAGCCTCATCGAAAAGAATTGTCACTCAAATCTGCCACCTTTGAAGTATCGTGAGCCCTGGTGGAAGAATACTACACCTTTCGTTGTAATGCATGTACTTGTCTTCACCATCTACGCCTTGATTCTCTTTGTCGTCATCAATAAACAAGTGCAGGGTTTACAACTGGAGGGGATGCCGGTTTGTTCGTCGACTGAAGTTTCAATTCTCTTTACTATACATACTAAACTAATTGAAGCTCCGGCAGTCCCCGTCTTAAGATGGGAGGCTCACAAGTTTACCCTCGAAGACCGCATACAAGAGAAGGGCTCCTTGTCTGGCAAGCCCAATGCCGATCTTGACAAAGCGTGGCATGATCTGCTCAACTGTCAGTCCTCTGAGTTCCTGAACAATAACCCTGAAGAATTCTCATGCGTGCAAAGACGAAAACATACTTATCGAACTTGAAATCATGGCCCATTACGGCCGGCTGGACAGCGGCGTCCCCGATCCCGACGGCCGCGGTTACCTTGGCACACTCAACGTCTACCATGAGTTACACTGTCTCAAGCGACTGCATCAATACATGTATCCCGACTACTATTTCGGCGATTTGACGTCCGAGCAGCACGAGTTGAATCGCTTGCACAATGGTACGGTCCGGAGTTGTACTTTCAGATGGGGCGGTCGGTGCTAACAGCCAGGCAGAGCATTGCATCGACTTTCTTCGCCAGTCGTCCATGTGTCACGGCGACGTTGGTTTAATTACATTTGAGTGGAGTGAGAAGACTCGAATTCCCGTCGCCAAAGCTACCATGCACCAATGCGTCAATTGGCAAATGCTCGATGAGTGGACACGGGCTCGCTCCGTCGACATGATGAAGCCAGGATGGCTGGTGCACCCAACTTTCGGTAAGTACAAGAGAGTCCTTTCCTAGATGGTATTATGTCGGCATACTGACAACTCAACTTCGACACAGGTCTCTCGTATCCGGACGGAGAAGGTGACAAGATTGGGGTTGCTTAAACTCGTGAGCATTCGAGCAGAGCCAACAATCGGGAGGCTAGCTTGAAAGATTCACTACTGATAGTTTTACCGGGGTCTCAGATAGATATAATGATCTATCTATATTGTAAAGAAATCAGGTACAGCTTCGCACATGTGGCGTGCTCTCTCTCCAGCGGGTCCCTCACTCCTCAGCGACCGAGCACCTTATGGTATAAGTGGTAACATGATTTATGAAAAGTGCACGGACATGGAGAATCTCGAAATAATATCATGTCTGATTCTAGATTATAGGCAGAGTGTCAAACCCAGCTCTCAAGGAACAAACCCTGTGGTGCGAGCGTGGAGAGCATCAGATGATGGACGTGGCGCACAACCTGAATTCATAGCCAGTAAAAAACAGTTTCTAGTTTATTGTTGCATCATATGAAGGACACCGTGCTCGTCAGGGATCTAGAGGATACACTTTAGGCCCATCTGGCTCCGAAATGCGCTTCCCACCCGGATATGCAGGGCCTGTACGAGCTCCTGTTAGCCATCTCCAAGCGTTAGAATTTCTCTGAGCTCACCATATTTTGGGTGAACCAGCAGATTCGGGGAATGAATATCAATCCTACGACTGTCCAGCCACTTTTCCAGCAACCCCCAATCGAGGCACTGGTGCTTCTGCCCCCATGTGGGATTCGGGAGACGTGTCGCGTCGTTCCAATGATAGGTAAAAATAGCCGTATCAGCGCGGCACATGGCTGCTGACCGCAGTATATCGATGCAATGTTCTGAAGTTGACTTGAGCAAGCATGGTGCGCAGGACAACGGGACTGGCACGTACCTGTGTGGCCAACTGTCTTGGCTTTTTCGGTGGGACTCATGCCAGCGTAATAATGGTCGGCAAAGACAGCTTCACGGACAAGCTTCTTTGACAGGATGTTAAATGCAGGTAGTATGCCCAGCGCGGTGTAAGCTCACCAAGCAATGAATCTCATGAAAGACAGCCATCATGCCCATGGACCCGCCACCGTGGCTGAGGGGGATTGAGGTCTCGTTCAATGCCTTCAGCTCGTCGTTCGTAATGCGAATATTGTGATCTAATGTTGAAGAAAGAATCAGCATGGAATATGTAGGAGTTCTTTGCAAAACACCACTGACGACGAAGGAGTCGATACCAAGCCGCATCGACCTCGGGGCTCGTGTCACCCACATAGGGGCTGGCCTTTACATCGCTAGACTTGTCGTGGAGGATTTTTATTTCATGTTTAACATGATCTTGTATCGGTGCTGAGTATCAGGCGAGTAGGTGTCAGCAAGCGTACCACAAGTCGCCGGATGAGGGCGTACTCACTGAACAACATAGAAGAGGTTCCGCATATACTGTTGCGCAGTGGGCCATCTTGAAAGTAGGAAACCCCTATGATAATATAGAGACAGATTATCAGGCCATGAAATATCAGCGCTGTACGATGTTTTCGCGCCCAGGGTGGGTGACGATATAGCGGCTGCTGCTGCATGTTGTCTTCCTGGTCGCCCAATTCTGAGTCACGGTAGTCATTCCTAAGGGATAGATAGTCCGACGGCACAACTACTTTTTCTTTCCTCGATATCTCTTTCTCACCCATGATGTAATACTTTACACGGAGCGTTGGTAGTGTTGGAGATCGGTCTGTGTCTACATGGACGAGAAGAAAAGGGCAGAAAGATTCGGAAACAACGATACCATACCATAGTCTTTGAATTGTCAATGTAAAAATTGCCTGCGAGCTGCAAGCAAGGAGTTTGTGGGCTGCTTTGGTAGTTGGCTCACCCGCGCAAGCGTGCTTCATGCGCGGACGTCGTCGTCCTGCACGGTCATCACTTGTACAATAGAGGCCGGACGAGAATTTTTGAATATCGCTTGGTTTCAGTACAGCATAGTCTGCACTGATGGTTACAGCCTGATGTACAGTCAATTCTTATCTGTTCATCCAATTGAACGCATCGTCGTGTTGTTGTCAGCAACTGGCTGTTTGCCAATCGTCCAGGCTGCATTGTGCTGCAGAGTGGCGCCATTATGAAGATTGATAGAAACTTTGGGAAGTCGGTTTGAATTCGTAATCAACAAACAATCAGTGCCGTCTGTCTAGGACAGTCTATATAGGTCAAGTCGCGCACGCTGATGCGTCGAACTTTCTTGGCCAAGTAACAGATCCAACTGCCAAAGACATACTTTTTCACAACTTTTACGAAGCGCAACTCACAAGATGCAGTTTAAAACTTTGACTCAGATTTTGGGTTTTGTCGCCGCTGTCCATGCTTCCCCCGTTGCCCGCGGCGATGCTGATGCTGCCACCTCTTATCATAGCGACAAGCGCTCTGATGCTGATGCCGCCACCTCCTATCACAGCGACAAGCGCTCTGATGCTGATGCTGCCACCTCTTATCATAGCGACAAGCGCTCTGATGCTGATGCCGCCACCTCTTACCACAGTGACAAGCGCGGCGAGGAGGAGCCTGTGTACCGTCGCTCCAATGCCGATGCTGCCACTGCCTAAAAGAGCAACTAAGAGCATCGCGCTGTGATAAACCCGTTTCTTCAATTTATACAGGTGCTCTTAACTCGGCAACAACTTATTCATTTTTGTATACTGCTGGATTATCGAAGGCTGTGGTGGCTCTGGCAGACCATCCCGTTGAACTTGAAGGAACATTGCAAACGTTCCAACTGGCGATCTACGGACAAGCTAGAATACGAGCCCTTCTAAAATACTGTTCGTGTTATATTGCGTGCTTTGCCTCGGGCCTCTCGCGAGTCTTATGAAAACAAGATAACCCCAACAGAAGTGAAACTCGATGCATGACATGATGCAATGTGGATTTCATTTCAACTATCACAAACTGTCGCATTTTTATCTATTGTGGTGATTCCGTGCTGCTAGGTATCGGACTCTAAGTTCCTCAAAATGGTAAAATTCAGCATTCTCGGGCCAGTCCTCGCAACCTCGTGACATGCATCTGTTGAACGGCCATGCACGGTCGCTATCTGCCACGCTGTTGCCACAGAAAAGGCAATATGATCTTCTTGAGCTGCTTCCTGATAGATAGAGGGCATTCTCGCATGAACTAATGCTCTGGGATGTTGTTGATCAGAGTTCACCTGTGCCCCGGCTTTACGCGTCGCTATCCGACCTTGCAAGGAAACTACGAGTATGATGTGGCTGCACAGGGCGCTTCAGATGATTGCAAGTAGTCACCCGACTGATAAATACATGTGTTTTTGGTCCTATCATCTCCTGGACTGCGGGTTTGCTCACCGTAATGTGTGGTGTGAGTCAATTTGACGAAGGTTCGGCGAACTAAAGGCATGATAGTGAGCTTTGCCAGCGAAAAAAACACCGCAACGGCAATTTTTTACAACTATTCTCGCTCTCCCATTCTGACCCCGTACACATGTACGACCCATACCCGGCAGATGATACCACGGCCGTGTCGTTAGAAATCCGGATGCTAGGGCTTCCTCTTTGAGTTTAGGAAACAACTTGCGCAAGACAGGTCAGCTCTCACAACATCACCACTTAACTTACCCAATATACTCAACTGAAGCGGCAACACTTTTTGCCGAGGCTCAGGTATATTCGGCCAACACCATAGCCGCCACTGGCCACAAAGACGGACACCTCGGGCTCCAAGTTGCGCGAGTTCAGCACACACACGTCGCGCATGATCTGCTAGTACAGATTTCCTCCCTGTCTGCCATTTTCTGCGCGGTTTTTGGCGTCTACTGGTTCTCAACACCGGCGACAATCTCTACAGTCAATTCAGCCTCGGCATGGGCGGCCGCCGCGTCCGGCCTGTATCACTCCCAGATACAGAGCCGCACCGGAGCGGTTTGCCACTTGACCGAGAAATTTGACGATGCATGTTGCATTGCGCGCTGACGGCGGCGCGCTTATTTCAAAAGCCCACATACCATGAAATATTCGCAGGGACAATGGCGATATAGTAGAAATAGCTTCCGCCTCATGATGCAAAGACGACGGGCACGCAAACTATCATCTAAACATCCTTCTTAGATTCACAACCCTTTCCCTTTTGCGATCTTCTGCTCGCGTTACGTGATCTCATCGCCGAGTCTTCGCGGTCTATTGTATCACGTATGCCGCCACTTATGCACGGTCGTCCACCGTCATGCATGGTCATCATCTGGGCATCAGTGCATGCTAAATCAATAAAACCGTTGCAGAAACGATTGACCACATGTCTTGGAAGGTCCATTTCTTCGGTTCTCGCATGGCAGAGAAGAGGTCAGCTCCTACGACGGAACGAATACTTTGATTGTCCCATACTTGCTGGTTTGCCCAGCCGCATTCAGACTCGAGCGTACATGAATTAGCCATTGACTGCGTCTCATTGAATTAACGCCTCCAAAAGACTCTATACAGAGCTATAAAACTATCCACTTTGTTTAGAGTCCTCACTCGGCTTCCTACTGGCCAGCACTTAAGCCAGTGCTGAGCCTGTGCAATATTGCTAGTTTAGTCATGAGACAGGCCGCGTCGACTTCTGCCTGGGCGTCTCAACGCACCACAACTGCTCTACTTTAAAACATGGCATCTTTCTTAGCATTTCCGTGACGCGAGCCTCGGGGGTAGGGTGGACTGCTGTCGGCACTGGCTCGCTGTCGGCACTGGCTCGCTGATGGCGGATGCCCTCATGTTTATCGTATATGGCAACCCTGACGAGAGAGAGCCACCTGTCTTGAGCATTCGTACTGTCAAGAGGCATTCACAGCCGCAGCTTATCACAAGAACCGATACGGGAGGTGCAAATCTGCGCCTATTGCAAGCCCAGTGGATGCAGACAATACCGTCCCACCCCTACGAGCAGTATGCCCTCTCTACAAGCTACGGCCCGCAGTCTGTGCGCTTTTTTACCGTATGCTATTCGTGCGAAGCCTGGCCGGGCACACCGATTATGCCCACTTCAGTATCTAAACCGTGGATTTGGGCGTGGAATGATCAGCAACTATTTGGAGTACACAACTTCGATGCTGAGCTTGCCATGCATGCGCATGGCTCAGGCAACAGCTTGGGAGGACGGAGATGATGGGCGGTTATGTGAACCTGATACTGGGGATGTCACTGTCAGAACACAACATCGTGAGCATCAATGCCGCGATAGCATTTATTGTGTTAGACATGTTGGGTATTTTGAGCCGATTTGCATTATGGGCTGCCGCAGCTCAAGCACAAAAGTGGCTTATATCCATGAAAGCACTCATAGCTAAACAGCCAAACATCTAACATGACCTTCATCTGCGAGTGCTAATTATTAGTCTTCCAGACCACCACGACGCGTCAACCGCCTAGATGGCCCGCCCTGCAAGCATCTTGGAGCTAACAGAAGCCGGCTGCCTGGGAGCCGTCCGGAGAGCTGTACATCCGAGAGCTCACATTGCGCGGCGACTCCACCGACCAAGTGAATCAATAATGACACGCCCAACAAGTTGCAACGGCGTCTTTTCTCCCTAGTTAACCGATCGACTGGCTTGGGGTTCGGCAGCGCCATCGGCCGAGCGGCGCCTGGTTGGTACGTGCCACCGTGCGTGCCCGCTTGGAAACGCAGCGGCGGCCATTGGCTTGCCGTAGGTCTGGGGAAAGAGATTGGCTGTCTCACTCTACGTTTTTTATTTTCTTTATTGAACGGCATGGACCGAACAGGTTTGACATGATCCCCTTCGGGAGATCTACAAAGACTAGTCAACTATGCCATTGCCTTGCCAGCGCTCCCCTTTTGCTAGGGCTGGACCCGACCAAGAGCAGAAAAAGAAAACACAATGAAGCATGCTGCGATAACAAAGCTTCCCGCGCTTTGCACAAAATGAAGAACAAAAATCGAGAAATCCCTTCCAACGACAGCCGTGCGCGCAAAACTGCTGATGGCCTTACACCGTCGCCACCGGCCCCAAATACCTGTATAGTGCCCGGCTTGACGCGTAGATGGTTGGTGGCGCTGCGGAAACTTTTTAGGACAAGTTCCTCTCATGATTTCGCTTATTCAAAAGCGATAACTCAAGCATGAAACGGGTTCTCTTTCCGGTCATTCTCAGCCTTCTGTCTATTATATACCCTGAAACCGAGATAGATGAGGAGCCCAACAAGAGGGGCACCGACGACACAATAGATAACCCACTTGACCGGGTCGCTGCCTTCGCTCATTGTGAAAGGAGGAATTGAAGATCGGATCTGGGGTTCTCAAACGTTATTGATAGCTCGATGTTTTTGTAGACTTCTCTGCCATCCTCTTGCTTGTCCATTCCCAGATACAGACGAGAATGATGAGCAGAGCAAGACCGCCGCCGATGTAGAGAAACGCCATGGGTAGGAACTCTTCCACATCCACCTCCTCCATTAGTAAAGCGAGAACTCACGCCTCGATATAGATGATGAAGAGTGGTACGACGTGCAATAGACGAATTGACGGCTGTGATTAAGAGAATAATATTGCAGTATTATTAGGGCAGACTGCGAGCTTTATATCTCCCTCTCTTGACGCTTTGTGCTACTCGAGCCAGACGTTTGGCATTCTTCAGCGTTGTTTCGCAGCATATCAACTTTTTCTGATGCGCGCGCGGTACTACTGGCAGCTTTGCACCATCACCACTCGTCCTGGTATCGGCGCGTAGATGGACAGCGGCGCTACGGCCACTGGAGGCGCAGGAACGGGGGCTGCTCGACGTCGTTGACGGTCTTGCAGCAATCGTACGACGACCAAGACGATAGGGATGATGATGGCTAGATCGCTCCGCCAGTTAGATATATGATGGAAGCAGGGAGGGACGTTGAAGCTTCGATAAAGAGTACGAAGAAGAGTACGGCGTAGACTGGGCGGCTTGGCTGTGGTGGATGGGACAGTATTACACAAGATGTGATGGAGAATCTTCAAACATCTAGCCTCTGCTCAGGGGACGGACTGCGAGCATTATACCCTCTTTCCTTTGACAGTAACATCACTCTAGCCGGGCGTCTGGCAGTCTCTGACATTGTTTCGCAGCAGGTCATTCTCTTTGATGCCTCTGATGGTTATGGTCCAAGGTCGCAGCAGGCGCTTCGAGGGAAACAGTAGCAGGGCGAGGGTCACATCTAGATTGATCAGGAGCGATATTCAGGCACCATGCCTTGTCCCGTCATCAAAAATTCGATGCGACCTATTAGTGATGAGGAAGGGAGGACTTGATCAATTAGTCGGGAGCAGAAGTGCTATGGCGCCCGTGACCTAATTGTAGCCAACTTCGATTCTTTTACGGAGTATATTCGGCCAGGTTTGTGTATGACCGTGGCAGTCCAGTCATTACTTGTATCATGTGTAAATCATTATTTCTTGCCGACTTCTACAGACAATACTTCGTACATCATACCGCAGTGCTGCAGCAGCAAAGACACACTCCATTCTTCGATGGGGGAAAACAAGCCACACACTAGGCTACAAAGCAGCTAGGCCAGGCTGGACCATCGAAATCATGCCGGCGTGGGATGAGATGGATTTGGATGGTTCATGAACACCAATTTTGCTAGTCTCACTCCTCCGCCGGATCGAAAACCATGTACCTCAAACTAGCCGGTAGCTCTCTTTTTATGGCCCGGATAGCTCGCGTTCCGGCGCGGGAGCTCCACGTCTTCAACATGCCCAGCCAGTCAAGCCGGCATTGCGTTTGGAATCATCTTCTGACCCCTGTATGAGGGTAGAAGCGGGAAAAACAGTCAACTTGGCTGGCTTCATTCTCATTGCTTCCGCGTGCGGCATTGGAAACGGCGGCCTTGAGCATCAAGTATAAGAAAAAACGCATCAGCAAAGCATGCAGAATTGACTTTGATCGAAATAGTGTAAAAGAAGACTTTCTTCTATCCCGCTGGACCAACTCTACTATAACGGCGTCATGGCTCAGTTGCCCGCTGGCATTCCAGCCAACAAGAGTATCCCTCAAATAATCAGCCCGTCATGAGAGGCTGGTCCCCCTGCATGGGGGATTGCCATGGCCGCTTGGCTAGCGAGGCTACCGGGGATGGGGGCGTGTGTGTGGCAGCAGCGATCATCGATGCATGCATGCATACCATATCGAGGACGAGAGCTTCGGCACGCCCTTGTTCTGGTGGTACTCCAGATTTTCAACAAGCAAAAAGGAGGCTTGCCGTCTGCGGAGCACCGTAATAGTAAATACGCCACATGTGATTGGCTCGCCGAAATGCAATTACCCCAGCTTTTCGCCTTGGTGTTGTGCCACTCACACGGTAAGCCGTCGCTGCAAAGTCTGCCTATGGTTGCGATAACGTACAATAGCTTTGCTGCAGATGTTAATCCAGTAAAACCCAATCTTGGCTTTCTATAATTTGTATTCAATCCTTTGCGAATATGCGTTTCCATGGACAGCTGCAGGTCAAGACGCGGGTTGCCCGTCTCGCGCCGCTGACGCAGGCTAGCCCCCGGACATCGTCGGACGGACCGTCGCTCATCCGGCGCACGACGGTGGGCTTGGGCGTCTTAGACAGCTCAAAGTGCCAGTGAGAAACAGAGGGGGCGTGTTTTCATCTTCATATCACCAACCTACGAGTACAGAACGGCAAGCACTGGGTTCTGCTAGCGGTGCGGCGTCAACGTACCAGTTCACACTGGCTTTTGCTAGTGCAAACAGCTCAAAGGAATACAATTATTAGTTATTGAGCAAAGGAGATGAAGGGGGGGGTGGTTCGTCCCTAAAGGGAACAGACATCGCAACTAGTCTCTGTTTATAAGAACTTGCGGGTGACCATCCTGCCGCCTCTCCTATACAATCCCTCCCTCTTCTCCTCTTCTCCCCCAAGTAGAAGCAATCGCAAAAATCGGTCGTCGAAAAAGAATCTCAAAACACTACATTGAATATCAAGATGCGTTTCTCTACCATTGCCGTCGCCGCCGCCGCCACTGCCGTCAACGCCCAGCGTCCGATGGACATGCCCATCTGCGACTACTACACCACGGCTCTCCTTAAGAATAACACGGCCGCGAACCAGGCAACTCTTCTGACACTACTCGTCAACACCGTCGTCATTGGCAACTGTGCGTCCATCTTTTGGAGAACTTGTAGCCATGCCTCAAGGCCTATATATACTAACACGCCGCAGACACCATGCCCAATGTCGGCGTCTCTGTTCCCGGTATCCTCAAAGAGGGTGAGGTGGACGGCACCAAGGTCAATCTGGCTCCTTACTTTAACGGCGGTCTTGCCTCCAGCAACCGCAACAACAAGGCTACCTGCGTCAACTTTCTCGACGGCGGCGGTGCTGAGCCTCTGCTGAAGAACATGCCCGCCAACAACAACAAGTCCAACCAGCAGTACGTTGACACTGGGCTCCCAAAAGCGCACAACTGTAACCCACGTTGCTGACTACTTTTGACAGCTTCCTCCTCACCCATCTGTACCAGTTCTTCGGCACCCTGCTCGGCTGCTCCAAGCAGGGCATGTCCGGCTTCGACGCCTACATGGGCAGCCCATCCATGTACAAGGTGCACAAGTTTATGAATCTGGGCAAGGCCGAGATGGACTACTTTATCGGCCAGGTCGGCATGGCCGCCGCCTCCTTTGGCGTCGCCAAGGATGACATTGCCGTCGTCGCAAAGGCCCTCGACGATACCTTCAACATGCGCTGCAGCGCCCCCGCCGAGGTCATCAAGGGCAAGGGCCCCCAGGCTCAGGCCATCTGCATCAAGCAGGACTGCCCCGAGGCCGAGAACGCACAGTGCGACGCCTACGATGAGGCCAAGGCCCCCGGCAAGTGCTCCATGATGCCCACCATGACCGGTTCCATGACCGGTTCCATGACTGGCTCCATGACTGGATCTATGACCGGCTCCGCGACCGGCTCCGCGACCAGCAGCAACCCTACCTCTACCGCTCCTCCTACAACCGGCGCCGGTAATGTCAACAGCTTCGGCCTCGCTGCCGTGATTGCTGCTGCCGCTGCTTACGCCCTGTAAACAGATTGGCGACGCCCAGTAGAGTGCCGAGCGGTGTGATTAGAGGTTGATTGTACCAAGTAATGGTTGAACGGAAACACGTGTACTTTTTCTTCTTCTTATCTTCAGGGATGCTTGCCCTGTGTGTGTGAGGCAGCAAGCGAACGCCTCTAGGCTTTAATTACCAATTCAGTTCATTTGAGAATTCGCTAGGTAAAACTGGTGCGTCAGTAATTGACTTGTTCAATCCGTCTTAGCTACCGCCAGCATCGAGATCCTAACCCCACGGAAAAACTAAAGCAGACCAAACGCCCCGCGATGAAAATGCAACATAAATGTACACCACATGAGTGGCTTCCTCCCCAAAATTTCATTCGCATCCACATCAAAACTTGACCCGCTGAATTCGAGAAATTAAGAGACGTAATAAAATTCAATGATTTGTGGCAGCCATGCGGTACTCTGAGAGTGTATTGAGTTGGGCAATGAGCTTCAGTGGGCTTGAACGGCGCCCAATATTTGCCAGTCACCACAGCCGTCATTCGTGATGCTGGCCGCATCGTTTGGTTTCACCACATCCGTCATTCGTGGTGCTGGCCGCATCGTCTGGTTTCGTACAAGATTCGCGTCACTCTTTTGCTGATTTCAGTCCGACTTGCAAGATGCCGTGCCATCATCCTTGCCCAGAGATAGTCACCTCCACCGCTTCTTCTTGCGCGGCTGAGGGACTACGACAGTTGGGTTTGTCGACGGTAATATCGGCTCCGAGGCAGCCTTGCTATTTCTGGCGCTGTTGTTGTAATGTGCAAAGTTGGCAGGCTTGCCGAGAATAAATCCCAGGGACCGACTAGTCCCTTGGCCGGCCTCGGCCTTCATGAGCTCGCTCAAGTCGTGGCTTACCCGACGTGCAAACTCGAATGTGTAAAACTGCTCACCATCGAGCAGCTCACCGACGGTTACAGGGATCGGGATGACGGACATAATCGGCATGTCAGCCAGGGTGTAACCAGAGAGCGTCGACCATGCTCCCCGTCGGCCTGAGACCTGCGAACTGGAGGAAGACGCAACGTCTTCTTCTGCAATCGGCTGCTGAGCAGCCAGGCGATAATTAACGAGCGAGCCAGCAGGGCCGTGAATATTGGCAAACACGTCGATCAAAGTTCGCATGCGGTTAGCGAGTTTAGAGTTGGAAGAGAGCAAGCGGATAATGCGCTTTTCTAGGCTTGCGCGACTATTCTCAGCATCGACCAGACCGGGACTACAGCGAATGAATGAGTCAGCATTCATAGCGGTATTTTCGACAGATTTTGCCCATCGTGACGAGTGGGCAGGCTCACCATTGAAGGACGGTTGTCATCATGGTCATGGAGAGGTTGTGCCAGCGGATGCGCGCGCACAGACTGCGCAGCTTCGGGTCAAATTTCTCGCAAATGATGGTGTGGTCGGTTGAGGCTGAAAGTAGGTTTTCGATGGCGTAACACACATCTTGCAGCTCCGAAAATGCCAAGACGGTGTCCGCCATAGTAACAACGACATCATCAGCTTGAATCCATGTACTGCGCTCTGGAAAAGGCAGGCGCGCGGACTCAAGCAGGCAAAGTGTTTTGTACAGAATATGGGCGGAGGAGCGGCATTGCTTGGATTCCAACATGGCTTCGTTAAGCAGTGCGGTGCTTGGGCTCAGCACGGCGTTCACCTCCAGCAACATGTCAAGGATCTTGCCGCCGACAGCTAATAGGCCAATGCTGGCTGTCGTGACGGACAAGTGCTCCATACCGCGATTCATTGTTGTGAATATTCGAGAAGAAGAATCGGTCGCGGCGGAAAAATGGTCGAAGAGCAAAAATAATTATTAATCTTTTTTTTTTTGGCCGTAAAAACGGCGACGTGGGATGTTTGAACTCGGGGCGGCGGCGGGATTCTGAGACGCTAGTTATCGCGAGGCCTGTTAATCGTGTGCCGTCAGGGTGGCGGTAGTCAGGCAACAAAGGCCATGACTTGCAACGGTTTCAATGGTCGGCAGTGTCGAGATGGTATGATGGAAATAACAAAAGTAAGTCGAGTCGCCTCGGAGAAGGAACAAAGGCGACGTTACAGAGGTAAAAGTAACCTTTGGAGAGGGCCGCCGAGAAAGTTGCCATGCGTTCCGAGACCCCGCAAGAATGAGAGCAAGGGGACGAGGACGGGCAGCATGCAGAGCCTGAGTGGTGCAAGACAGGCCTAGCACGGATAAACGGCACCTGGCGCGAGACGAGGGTACCGTAGAATGCCGTTCGGAGTCTTGTGGGCGGGAGGAGCCGATTGGGTCCGCTGCCGACTATCCGAGATGTTGTGCGCCAGAGTGTGCCCGAGGAGCGCATGGTGGGAAGCCAGAAGCCAATGCGTCGTGCTGGGTGGTGGGCACAGGCGGTGCGTTGTGCGAGCGGGCTTGCGGGCCAAGGTCGTGGTCGGTGGTGCAAGGTGCCGATTGGGATGCGCATCTTGGGCAATTCTTGGTTCCCCTCGTCCGATCAAAGCCCGTCTGTTGGCACTCCTCTTGCATTCGCCATATCTGTCATCCGCAACCGCTCTCTGGACACACAAAGGCCCGAAACCCTGGCGGGCAAGCTAGTTATCTACGCAAGTGTCCCACTGTCCCAACTGTCTCCACAAACCCTCCCCGCCCTAGACCATTCACGGGCCACGGCCACCTGAGTGCAGCGCTGGCGGGGCACCCTAGTAGAGGGCTTTTCGGTTTTAGCTCTGAAGCATGATCACGCTCTTTGCCTTACGGGGTTCCGTCGGTGCCTTAAGGGGTTTCGTCAACACTCGAATCAGGGCGCCTACATGGTGAGCGCTGATAGGTGATTAATTAGGCCTTTCGCTGGATCGTTGCGATATTGTCGTGCTCATATCTGAGTGCATTGCATGTAGGAGAGAGGGGAAGTGAGGCTACGAATATGTGCTTCTAGATGAAGCTACGGCGTTTGCAGTCTACCAGCTGGCAGCAGAACCTGACACCTGGCATCTGGCAGACAAGCAGGCAACGCCCACGGTTCAAATTGTTCCAAACTCCTCTTCCTGCATTTCTTCGAGTACCAATCATCACATTAATCGCCAACGTGCGTCCGACTGATCATCGAGTCGGCAGTCAGGCCCACTGATGCGTGCCGTTCAGCCCGATTCGGGCGGCATTTCTTCAACACCATCCATGCCACCAACGAGGGCCCCTGGTCCTCCCCTCAGTCATGGCCCGCTGGGTTCGTACCGTTCGGGCCTGTCTGCTGCATTCGCCGGCTCATATTGGCCAGTAGAATGCACCTATTACGATACTGTCAACTCGGCATCCGTCGACCGCACCGTAATTGCAGCCCCGTGGGCCACAAATCCCCTCTCTGGTCTTGGCTTTTTTAGCGGCCTCTGGCCATGGGCCGACTACTGACGATGCCAAGCGATCTGATAAATTGTTTCCGATGCCCAGACAAAGCCACGAACCGAGTCTCCGATGCGGAAGCTGTTGTTGACTATTATTTCAATGAATAATGTGATTAGATATAAAGTAGTTAGCAAGCATACCGAGAGGCACGATGTCTACCTAGTTACCCGGAGAACCTTGCCGTATTGGCCATGATCCACGGAGACTGGCGGCCTGCGAATGCCGACTGGGCTAGCCTGGTGCCTGCCCACCGCTTATTCTCATTCGATCTCCGCCAGAGACAATGCCATACGCGTCCTGCCAACAACGCTGCGTTGTCATTTGGCTAATCAGCGTCTGAAAACGCGGGGCACCAGGCTAATGGGCACAGTCTGCCTGGTTCCCGTACCCGACAATGTTCATACGCAATACGGCAGCCGACCAAGAAAAAATACGCCATCAACAAGCCCTCCGCCAAAGCCGCAACTGCAACAGCAGTAAGTACGCCGCTCACTAGTCCCTCGCCGCCCCCTCCTTTCCGTCTAGCCGACTTTTCCGTGAAATTGTCTTTTCTAGGACAGCTGATGCATATCATATAATAATTTCCCCTCCTAGTACATGATCCTTCAGCCCGAAAATGGCTTGCTGTTTCTCGGCAGGCAACGATTGCGACTGATAACAGGTGACCTTGCAAGAGGTGCGACACTGGTTTAACGTCCAAGGATTTGCCTGGTCCAAAACCGGCAAATTATGGAGAGACACCAATGACGTCGCTCGTGCCGAGAGCCGTGGTTTGCGTTGCATGCCTGTCCGTAGGGCTCGCTACCGATCTGAAACCGGACGTAGATAGGCTGGCTGAGATACCATGACGACGGTATTACTAGCACAGGCGACCGGGCTCGGCCAGCTGCTGCCGTTGGTAGGCCGCAGGGCCACTGAAAAGCATCGGATAAGAGGCACAATGCAGGCCGATCACAGGCTATAATCAGTTCAGCAGTCATGCAGGCTTCCCGAGACATCGACGCTCTTTACCGCCGCCAACATACTTTATCACTGCAACGATACTTGCAGACGCTTTCTGCACTGCTCGTAATATCACTGTTTATGTCCTCTCCGGCCCAGACCTGGCCGCTCTCCATGAATCTTTCTCAACTGACGGGCGCAATGCGGGGTGCGCCGAACAGGCTTCTCGGACCGTATTGGCGATTTATGACTCACGCCATTCAAACCATGATTGGCGCTATATAGTCCGCTTGACCCTCACGCACCAAGCGCGAGAGACAAGACGAGCAAGATTGGCTCGGCATAGGATGTGTCCTCTTCAGACGGCCTTGGCTTGCATCCCTTCTCTGCAGTAGGGACGCGCTCTTCTATGCTGCGACCTTGCAGACTCCGGAATAGAGCCGCCGGGAACTTGCTTTCTAGACCTTTCTGTTTCATGGTTCAGCGATACAAATAAAGTACGCCGGCCGTTGCTGCATCGCCATATCCGCTCGCAACCAAAAGCAGCACCAGAGATTGTTGAAAAGATGGGGAGACTTGCAGGCGGAAGAACCGGCCACTGATTTGGAGCGATCTATTTCTGCCGTCTCTCGGCCATTTCTGATTTTGGGTATCCGTTAGAACTTCATCATGAGGCAGTCAGGCCGGCATATGCATACATGCCAGGCCATTGTGCGTGCAGTATCGCCAGAACGGGAGACAAAGCACGCAAGCTTATAAATGACCGCGCCATGCCCCATCGCTGACTTGGGATGCAGTAGTGTGAGTGTCGGCCGGAACTTTAAGACCCGGAATGTCGCAGAGGGCGTAGAGCAGTCTTCGGCTCAGCTTATAATGCTCTTTATAGCTCACAACGAAATTGTGTTAGGATCCTCGGTCGTAAAAACATGACATTCAACTGCAGATTCGCATAGCTGCTTTGCAGATCCAAGCCACATCGTGCCAGCGCACGACTCATAATCCTGAAATTATGTCCGTAACTGTACATGGGGTTTTCCCTCACAATGTCGCAAGATTTTGTGTGCGTTGCAAATTTAGCCTGGCAATTCAGCACTAATTCTATTTTTACCTCCAAAACCCTATATCCAAGTTTGTTAATGGGAGCTTTGGCTGAGGCGTGAGCGCTTGCGGCCGCTGCTAGTTGTAGCGGGGTGCATCTTTTCGTTTCGCTCCCGCTTGAGCTTATCATCCAAAACACGGGCTGAAAACACGAAACATTAGCAAATTCCTGCTTATTGTCCATCTCCAACCAGATGCCCGCCGCTTCGTCACGTTGTATAGATGTTATTCTCGAGCATGAGATCTTCTTCTCGAGGATGAAAGCCGCAACGGCCTCTGTCCACAATCGCAAAAGCAAAAAAGACTTACTCAGCACGTCATAACCAAACTGCGGGTGCTCCAAGCACAGGCTCTTGAACTCGCTCTCGGCCTCGGCACGGAGGGCGTGGGAGCGGGCGGCCCAGAAGCTGGCAATGGGCGCGCGGACCGAGGCGTCGTCGGGCGCGGTGTGGGCGTAGACGTAGCGGGCGTAGGCGAGCTCGCCGCGGGCCGTCGAGTTGATGCAGTGAATCTTGGACGAGGCTAGCTTCTTGAGCAGCTCCATGCCGAACTTGTCGGCGATTGTGTAGATGCGCGCGTGGCGCAGCAGGTGGTCGCCGTTGTCGTCGATGCCTGGCGCCGTCGGGTCGTGCTCGAGCACGCGCTGCCCGGGCACCTTGCGGGGAAAGTACTCGCCCGTGTACAGGAACTCGAGAAAGCTGCCCATGGCATTGTAGTCTTCCTCGGGGAGCTCTATGGATCGTGGCTACAAGGTTGGGCAGTCAGCGCAAGACTAGCGAACAGCAAGCAAAAACAAGCAGCGGGGCGTCGCTGGGAAGAGGGCAGGGAGGGGCATTGACAGCCATTCGCCGCCGGTGATGCATAGCACGTACGCTTCCGTCCTCGATGAAGCTCTGGCACAGCTGCTCAAAGTACGGGCTCTTGGCCAGGAGCGCCTGATGCGCCGTCAGCACCGTCTGCGCCTCCTGCCCGACCAGCAGCGTCACGATGGGGCTCGCCAGGTACTCGATGAAGCTGGGGCGCGTCTCGGCCGCGGGCTCCTCCTGTATCACGCTCGCCTCGGCGTCCTCGACGGGGCCCTTTTCGTACGGCGTCTCCTCGCCGGCCCCGGTGCCTTCCATCTCGACGTCGCCGCCGCCGCCTGCGGCCCCGGTGCCAATTTCAATCTCCACAATCGACGCGTCGTCGCGCGTGCTCATACTCTCGTTCTCGTTGTCGGGCATGGTTGTCGGAGGGGAATTGTAGCGCCTGGTTTGGACAGGTGTTTGCTGGGATGGGAGAGGCGCGTTGCGACCGTGCGTGAGCGACGATTGAAGCTGGACTTTTTGGCTGGTTGGTTGAAGCTGTGATGTATCCGTACGCTGGCCACAAAGGGTAAAGTGGAGCGAACGTTGCTGTAGCAAAGCCAGCCTGTGAGAGTGGCTATGCGGCGAGGTATCACAATCACATCAGTGCAACGAAAATAAGTAATTGTGTTATCGAAATCGAACCTGTACTCCTCCGTTGTGCGCGGCCTTATACGGGCATACCCGGACTTGTTTAAAAGAAGAAGAAAAAAGGTAATTAGAAGCTGCCACGACTCCCCTGGAACCGCTAGAAGGAGTGCAATTTGCGTCTTTGCGTACTCATTCAATATGAGGAAATCGGTTCAATGACTTGCAATCCAACCACTAGCTATCCAGCTTTACAATGAGGCCGGGAAGTAGTTCCACAAACGACGGGCTGTCCCGTCCTCCTGCTAATGCTAGCCTGATGATTTGCCCTCCTGAGCTACCCTCGAGCCGTATTCGCTGATGGCCAATGTGAGCTCCAGATGGCGCATGAAAGAGCCACCCATCATCCCCGGACTTTTCAGACGCTGGCTCATATATCGCCTTGTACACATCCCGGAGATGGGTGATGTCGCCAACCGGAGCCTGAATCACGATGCGGGACACACCTTTGACCCCAGAAGGGTGGCCAGTCAGCTCGGTTGCGTTCTCGTACGGGACACGAAGCGCTCGGGGTGTCCTATCCAAGCACCAGAATGGAAGAGTGCCTGGGAACACCAGCGTCCCGTCCGGATTCAACGCTGCCCCGTTGGCCCATTTGATCACAGTTCCATCCGGCCTTTCCCGTCCTCCCGGTACAGGATTCCTATATGCGTACCCTGTCTGCGCTTTCGAAACTTGCTCTTGAATACGAGCAAAGTCTTTCTCCTCATGCAGTGAACAGGCCCAGTCGATGATGGTGCCATCCGCGAGCGAGCCCCAGCGATGCTTCTTCCGCACCTCGGGATCAATAGTGTCGAAAAAAGCAATGAGCTCAATGTACACACCGTCTTCAAAAAGTATCAGGCGGTTCCAAGTCAGTCCGTCTGCGTGGCGGCCGCCAGGTGCGATGATAAACAGCCCATCGAGTCGCTCATCAATGCCAGTGAGGGTATGGTGGTCGACCAATATGACGATGTGGTCTAGAAGCGGCTTGATGGGATCAGTTCCCACAGTAGCATCTTGGCTGGACATTTTTGACGTTTGAAAGATTGTCTCTGCTGTTGTGAAGATGGAAGATGGAAGTTGACTGATGACGTGAAGTGAGGAGTTACATGCTGCAGCCAGCTTATAAACCCCATCCAGCCCCGCGTTGACGTGACGGACGGCTTGTAGTGGCGCCTTCCATTCAATCCCACAACTACACCGCGCCTTGCAAGATTCATCATAAAGTGGCGCATTCTCTTCTTGAACATATATCCTGCTGATACGCAAAGCTGATTAGCTAGCATAGCTAAGTCACCAAGCCGGACCGCACGGCAGAACCTCGCGTATGAAGACCAGATCGGACCGAACTCGTGTGAATAGAAATACGATTTATGATATTCGAGCATAGTTCAAAAATTAAAAATATTTTGACATGAATCGTCGAAATTTGTCATGATGTTTTGTGTGGCTTTCGGGTTCTGTTCCATCCACCGGTGCGTGCTTGTCCAGCACGACGGCCACGAACTGGTGTTGCGTGCTGTGGCGGGCATTCGTTGGATCCAGCCTGTGGTCAATGTTGCTCTCGTCGATTCCAAACCCCTTGCAGATACTCTCCTTGATAGTTCTACCGCCGTGAACCCCCTATGTCCGCTTCCTGACCTCGGGTTCAGGGCTGCTCCGATGCGTCAGTCCGGGCCAAAAGTCGTCCTTCGTTCTTGCATGACGCTGGCAAAGTTCTCATTTTCAATTTTGTGGGTAGAGCGCTCTATGGTCAGCGCGAGAAATTGAAAGAGTCCCTATGATACTACTGATGACGAGTCGGACAGAAACGTTGGACCTTGTGCTGCCAGTCCGTCGAATGCATACACAATGCGGTGGGCAGATTGTCGTCTATGGTGGAGGCATGGATTAGTGCTGGGAGATACTTTCCAATCAGTGGGCATAGTGAGTAGGACATCTGCGCCGCAACGGCAAATTTGGAAAGGAAAATGCCAACAGCAAACTTCATCGTGTACTTTGTCAAGGCGTGAGCCAGTCGAGGTTGATTGAGGACAAGGCCAGATACCCGAGTGGCACGCAGAGAAAAGGGGAATATTTTTTCTCATTTATCGGCAAAGTCTTACAAGTAAAGCTGTTCATGACAAGGCGCCGTCATATTCATGTTCGTACTCCGTACTTCTTGTCCGTGTCCGTAGCGGAGCCCCGCGACCATCTGCCATTACCGGCACTCAGCGCCGTACTGTCCGTTTGTCAGCTGAATGCTTGGAGCAGTGTAAATGATGAAGCACCAAGACTCTGTCATTGGGCTCTGAGATGATAACAAAAGGGAAAATGCGTCATCAATTTTGGCGCGTATACTTGGAGCGTATACTTGGAGCAAAGCCTTTTCAGCCTTCGGGGACAGCAGGCCACTTGCAAAGGTACTTTGCTTGCAAAACAAACACTTAGCCTCATGTTGGTAAATAAAATCATTTCTCTGATGGCTTTGTGTTTTCGGGACAAGACTGAAATTCACACAAAATTCCTGAATCAAGGTGGATAATTAGGCCAGATTCACAACTTATTAGTTGGTGATGTAAAAGCGGGATTTGATGGCTCAGGACCAACGCAATACAGCCTAGGAAGTGCTCCTACGTATAAATTCTAAGATCTCGTGCCAGAGTGTGGTCTGGGCTTCTAGCTTGAATGCGTCCCAGATCCCGGACCCAAATCCGTTGTTCGCTCTGGCCTCGACTCGCTCTGAGGACCGGGGAAGCGCCTCCTTCTCGATCAACGTGACTACTGCAGGATTTAAAAAGCCCTGACAGACAACAAAAAGCCTGACAGGCAACAGGACAAATCGAGTATCGACATCTGCTTTATTGACTTCTGGACAACTACCTAGCATTATATCCGAAAGCGACAGTTCAGTCCTGCGTGATCACTCCACCGGATCTCGGTATCCCTCTCCTTCCCGGGCTTAGGTATTGCTATAGCCCCAGGATAGATGATTTGCATTTCTATGGGCTCTAGGCCCTCTGTCATCGCAACCCTGTCCAGCCTACCTGATCGTAAGTTATCTCGCCGCTTCTCATATCCCCAAGTCCACCTCCCAGACCTGGTTGTATTATTACCATAGAGGTGAACCCAAACATCTATCAATCCGCTCCTTGCAATAAGCTCCTGATCATCTTGGCTGATAGCATTAAAGTCCCCGGCAATAAGGCCTACACTTCGCTGTCTGTCTTCCTGCTGATCATTATTCCGGCACAGCATATTCCCTACAATTCCCATCTGCTCTTTTCGATAATTTAATGTTGAGGCTAACGAATTAAGATGTAGGTTGATAAGACGTAGGTATTGCCGGCTCGACTGTTGTATAGGTAAAGGTAATTTAGATGGAGGCAGTGGTAGGGAAACGTCTATACAAAGCGCATCCCTTCCGTACTGGCTAGGGAATTTGACTCGGGTAACAGGGGTAGCTATTGCATCATTCCTGGTTGTAAATGATGTAAAGCAAGCTTTGGACAGTAACGTCATAGTTGTGAACGGTACGCCGTCAAAGGCAATTTCGTCTTCAGCGTCGGTAGTCATAAACCCGGCACGGATGCGAGCATCGCATAATAGATGGGCGCGGACCTCCCGGGAAACCTCCTGCAGAAATATGATGTCGCTCCTAGTAGATGGGCATGTCAAAAGACGATCTATAATGGCGGACGCGCGGGCGATTGGCCGCGGCGAGAAGGCATCGATATTCCAAGTTGATAAGCTGAGGTTTGTAAAATTTTAACTGAGAGTTGGAAGACCGGGAGGAGTGGGCATCCAACGTCTAGTGTAGGGCTTGAAGGTGCTCAGGATGCGTGACATTCGCGGTATCGCCATGATGAACTTCCTAGCCTGTTAAGAAAGCAGCTTGGGTGTGCCTCGCTTGGTGTATGTATGGCACCCATCATTCTTAAATAGACGAGGGAATAAAAATTTTTCGGCATGTCTGTTTAAGTTTGAGACTTCACATATTTGAAACGTTTTCGGCATGTCTGTGTAAGTTTGAAAATTGACATGCAAAAAATTAAAATCCTCAACCTTCATATGGTTCTAACTGGTGGCGTTACATGAGCTATGCGTCTAAGTTATGTGGCCACCCCTAGATGTGGCATCCCCGCTGGCCACCACAGCTCCGTCGCCCTCAGCACCATCAAAACGATCCAAACTTTCGCTGTCGGACTTGGATATCGCATGCTTTGTCGAGAATATCTAATTCAGAACCCAGCGTGGTTGGCACCTCAGAGTTGTGCTGGGACATGATAGAGCACAAAGCTAGGCGCTACGTGGAGAGAAAGGCAGCAGCAGGAAGATATGCGCATATAGCTCGTGTCTTGGACCCCAAGCCAACCTGGGACATGATAGAAAAAGAAGTTACGCAGGCAGACTTGCGAAGCGCTGGCCGCTAGCCCCCCTCGCCACCATGAGTGTTGAGCGCACTGAGCTGAAGTGGATAAGGTAAGAATGAAGTCTTCTAAAGTGAAGTGGTATTTGAGTCAATAATTTAGATATTATGCCTACTCAAGCTAAAGATTATTTACTTTAATCTATAAAGGAAGATATACAGATATGTATCT
Organism: Beauveria sp. NWAFU-1; assembly: GCA_024472245.1. Lineage (NCBI taxonomy): Eukaryota > Fungi > Ascomycota > Sordariomycetes > Hypocreales > Cordycipitaceae > Beauveria > Beauveria sp. NWAFU-1. Next base: position 491,710 of record JANBXD010000004.1, read on the forward strand.
TTCGAATGTTTGGCGGATACGCCATCAACGGATCGACGGGGTCTCGACGGAATGTGTGATCGTAAATCAGGACTTTGTCGGGCGTGAATCCAGCAGCCAGGATTTGGTTCATGGAAAGGTTTGACTCGTCTGCGCCATGCGAAGAATACGGATCGGTTACACTGAAGTTTGGATTGTACAAGTGACAAGCGAGGGGTGCCTTAAGAGGCCCATCCGGCGGAATCAAAAATCGAATCTCCCGTTTCTGACCATGAGCTTCCCAGGCCGCTACTTCATGATGCGCGACATTTCGAAATGCAGCAAGGTAATTCCATTCTTGCCATAGAGCAATTTTTTTTTTCGAAACTTGAGCTCATCGATGTATGGCTGTAAGCGCTGTAGTCGTCGAGATAAGGGCGAGCCAGGACGTGGATCGTCCAAGTACAAATCGCCGAAGAGATGATACATGCCTGAACCTCTTTCTTTGATAGCCTTTGAATTTTCTGTTTGTTAATGCAAAGATGTATGGTCAAGATTGCATAGAGAGTCCAAGCAGGCACAGATTTTGCAAACAAAGCAGCAACAACAAGCGACAAACATGGACTGGCAAACGGCGCAACGGTAGAATATGTGTGAATGGAAACATCGATTTAATTGTAAACCAGCCGAGTAAAGAATATGGAAGCATGCATTTCATGTGATTATTTCTCATCACCCGATCTATATGCTTTCACCCGACAACGAGCACAAATCTGCCCTGGCTGCGTCGCCGAGATTACAGGCGTGTTGCCAGAAACACATAGGCTATATATAGATGGGATGGTATGGACATGAAAACAAGTACTACAAATGCATAGATTTAGTAGACAAGGGTGCAAAAATAATTCGTAGAGGGGGAATTGACGCGTTGCAATGACAGCCAAAAAAAATCGCGCTCAATCGATGTACGAGGGACTCGAACCCTCAACCTTAGTCTTAGGAGGACTACGCGCTACCATTGCGCCAGCACACCAATGACCGAAAAAGCGCTTATTGGTACCTATGGAGCCTACACATACCGGGTCGCTGTCCATGGCTGCGGTGGAGAAGGCTACGGCAGAGTTGGGAGGTCGAGAGCGGCCCGTGAACACGCAGCTAAAGCACGAGAGCAGAAAATTGTCGGATTTGAGCTGTAATTAGAAATGCACCCCATGTCTTTGTGATATTCTGGAGTTGTTGGTATTTTACGGGTGCCGAGCGAGAACCATCAGCAGCAGAGAGTAGCGGGAAACGGAACGCAAGATTGGCAGGGTGGTGGGTCTTGGCAAGTCGGCACAACGGCCGTTTGTAGAGATCTTTTCCCTTTTCATGTCCCTCTCAGCACATTAATTGTGTATAAACTGTAATTGTGAGGTGTGAGAATTGAGAGATGGACTGGTCCCGTGTATTCAGAGGTTGGCTGTGTGGAAAATTGTATCTCCGGCTACGCAGCCAAGTAACAGTGAGTGGGCGGTGCACCCCAGGTAGCGTTTCCTGTGCGCGACATTTCTACCACGTCTCTCCTATGTCTTTGTTATGCTTTCGTGCGACACATCTAATGGCACTGTGGCACGTCGCTTGCTGAAGATGCTTTTTTCTTGTCGAATGTGACTGTGCATTGCGGCGCTGCAGTTGACATGTTACAAGGCTCGGCATATCACCGGAGCCCAAGATCCTCGGAGACAGCAAATGTCGGCTGACTGCTAATTTCCTGACAAGAAAAACGCAGGCATATCGCGGCACGATGGAAATGAGTCGGAAGGACCCTATTTCTCATCGGAAAATGCACCATGGTCTCTACGTATCGCTCGGCGTAGTTTGACTTCCGAACGAGCACTCATCAAACTTTCGAGGAAAGCAGAAGTCGTTTGCCAAGATTCGAATTCGGCCAGCTTGCCAACAACACACAGCCTTACCCGTCTGAGGAGCTTCGTCAAGGTTTCGGCTAACTAAGCAAGCCACGACATCTTGCTTTTCTTCCCCGCGGCCCGTCTGCGCCATGCGTCTTGGCTGCCTAATGGCTGAAAGGCCAGACTCAGCCGAAATGGGAGCAAAAGGTGTCGTTGGTGTCTTGCTTGGGTCAATCTGCAGAGAAACGGGGCCTCGTGGGAGCTTGTGGAAATTCATGCATGGGAATATGCGCAAAGCTACTAGGGTTCAAGTCCGTTCCGAGACAATGGATGGCCGTTGCGGCTGGGTTGCAGCAGCAGGCCAGCAGCCTGATGCGATATAATGCACGGCCGACTCCCGCAGCATCTTTGCTTTCCCCTCTTCTCGCCTTTTCTTTGGTAGAGTCACTCGGACACCTGCATCTAAATCTCTTGGGTCTTTGTTCGCGCCAATATCTCCGCTCCCAAAAATGAACAATCTCGTCAATGTCGTGAGCCTGGTGGCTCTGGCGCGCTTCGCTGTCAGCGTTAATGTCGCTTCCGCTTCTTCTGCCGCCTCGGCCTCTTCTGCCGCCTCCGACTCTGCTGCCGCCTTCGCCTCCTCGCCAGTCTCTGCTCCTCAATCCACATCCTCTTCTACCCTCGCCATCCAGGCTGCTGACAACTGCGATTCCAAATTGAAGGGTATCCCTAACTGCGCTGCAAGTGAAGAAGGACGAATTGAAAGCATGCACATCTCTAACACACCCCTCAGTTGCCATGCTTTCATCAAGCTACTCTGAAGATAAATTGTGGTGGTCAAGACTACGCCTGCCGATGCCAGCCTGAGAACGCTGCTATCGTGGAAGAGTACCTCAATAACGGTAATTGCATTGAAGGATACTGCGGTGATCCCACCATGCTACGCGGTATTTTGAATGTATTCAGAGAGCATTGCGCCTGCGTCAACCACGGCGGCCTGCCTGGACCGTCCGATCCTTCCAGCACGCCCACGCCTACACCAACATCTACACCTTCTGCTACCCCGAGCTCTCCCAGCGGCTCCCCTACTTCTCCGGTTAGTGGCTGCCCGTGCCAGAGCAACGCCGACGCAATCCCTGACTGTGGCAAATCCTGCATAGTCGACGGGGCAGCCAGCGTCGGCTGCAGTCCCCAAGACTACCAGTGCCAGTGCGCAAAGCTCGACGACATCAAGGGCGCCGCCTTTAATTGCTTCAACGGTGCCTGCGGTAATAATGCTGTTCGCGTCATCGAAGCTCTTGGGTCTCTGTGCTCCTGTGTTGCTACTCAGCCTGCCGATTCTTGCAAGGGCGGCGGCTCTCCTCCTGTGAGCACCGGTACGCCTTCCCCTCCTGCGAGTACGGCCACGCCGTCTTCTTCACCAAGCACCGAATCGCCTTCGCCTAGTACAGAAACACCATCTCCATCTTCGAGCACCGGCACACCCTCTCCATCCCCGACCACCGAGTCGCCATCTGCTACTAACAGCACGCCGGCTCCGTCTGAGAGCACCGAGGCACCTTCGGCTACCACAACTACATCTTCTCCGGCTGCGAGCAGCAGCACACCACCTCCAGCCAGCACCAACTCGGAGTCTTCGGTCAGTAGTAGCTCTGATCTTTCCAGCCAGAGCAGCGCCTCGACCCCTGCTGGTCCAAGCAGCAGCCTTTCGTCCGCCGACAGTAGCTCTGCTACTTCTACAAGCAGTGCCCCCAGTCCTACCGGGAGCAACACACCCTCTCTTCCCGCGGACAGCGACTCTTCTGCTGGCCCTTCTGCTCCAGGAGTGATTCTCCCCATTACCCCTGAGCCTGTTTCTGGTCCCGCCCCCAGCACTGATACCACCTCCACGCCGAGCTCTGGTCCCGCCCCCAGCACTGGTACCGCCTCTACGCCGAGCTCTGGCCCCAGCCCCAAGCCGTCCAGCAGCACTAGCACCGGTAGCCACGGCAAGCCTGGTACTACTGGTGGTCGAACCAACACCACCAGAACTACCAACCCTAGCAGACCCAGCTCGACTGACACCACTGGCGATGATGGCATCGTCTACGCTGGGGCTGCCCGCATCGAGATCGGTGTCGTTGCCGGTGTCGTTGGTGCTGCCTGGATCGCTGCTATGCTGTAGTAAGCGATGGAATCCGGTGATGGGATGAAATTTATATAATCTGGAATCTACCGTCGGTTAATGGTAATGAATATGACAGAGAGATTGGTAATTTAAGGCAATGGGGGGAAGCGTTGCAAGTCTGAACTACTTGACAATTCAGTTTGAATATTGTTTTCTATTAATTCATAATGTTCAACTCCTTACGCAAAGCCAGAATAGGCATGTGACGGCGTGCAGCCCGTCTTGCCCGTGTAAGTGCTGTGTCGTGGCTCCACTGCGCCGATCGTAAGACCGAGTCCAACGGGCGCAAGCCGAAATTTTCCCATCTCACCTCGCTGTAGTATCGTCATCACCACCTTGCGATCCATGAACTTACAAGCCGCACCATAGACATACAGAAAAAAGGCGTCGCCCATCAGTGTTGGCATACAAACCCATTCATGCTCCCCTTGGAAGCGCAACCACCCGCTCCAGCCGGGGCTGGGTCGGACGTGTCAGATCTCGTGCGAACCGCTCACGTCTCGGCCGTCCTCGCGGCACTCAAGCGTCGCAGCCCCATCTACGGCACCATCCTGCCGACGCTTTCGCTGCGGCACGTTTCGCAGGGCCGCGTCGTCTGCCGGCTGGTGCTCGACGCCATGCACGTCAACAGCCGCGGGGGTCTGCACGGCGCCGTCTCCGCCACCATTGTCGACATGACGACGGGCCTGGCCATTGCCGCGTGGGACCTGCGCGACACCACCGGCGCCAGCGCCGACATGCACCTCAGCTTCCTTGGCACGGCCGTCGTCGGTGACGAGCTCGAGGTGACGGTGACGGCGGAAAAGGTCGGCGGCAGTTTGGCGTTTGTCACGGTGCGCATCGACAAGGTTGGGCTGGACGGAGAGACGGCGCCGGTGACGCTGGCTCAGCATACCAAGTTTATACGGGCATCGGCTAAGAATCCGTCTACTGGCGTAAATACTCCTGTTTAAAGCCGTGGTGGCATGACGGTGCGTTGCGCGGTTTGATGCTCTTGAAGCATTCAAATATTACATTTAGACTTTGCATGAATGGTCGTATAGAGCGCCATGGAAAATTATGAAGCATAGACTCGCTTTGAACTGATTCCAATATGCCCCAGTTCCCCTGTTCAGTAGGTGTATGCTGAGTCAATTTACTACGCGCTCGATTTACACTACTAGACGGCACATGGCTTATGGCTTCAACGGCAACTTTCCATCTGGATGTGTTTTTATACGCATAAGTACAGCCATAGAACTGTAATACCTTGCATAATTAGTTTGCTCCTGATGTGGGTATAAAGTCTTGAAAAAGACTTTGCATCATGACATCGAGGTCAACAGACTCGCCGTCAAAGAAAAAGCCATCAAAGGGTTGCAACATGCAATCCATATCCACGGCATCGAATAATGGCACATCTACCTCGTCACTACCATCACGTACTTCTTCGTCCGTGATTTGTGCTCGACTGCGACTCGACCTGGAGCGGAGCTGGACTGGCTGCTGATGGCTTGCCGGCGCCGACTGAGTTTGCAGCCACTGAACAGTGGACTTTGCCAGGTCCTCCAGAATGTCACGGCATTTTTTTGCCGCGGCCCAGTGCTCGCCCGTGGCGCTCAAAATGCCCAGCGCGGAGCTGATTGTCGCCATGAGCGTATCCAGCTGCGTTGCCCGCGCCACCTCGGGCTCTGCTTTGACGCAGTACAGGAGCGTCAGCACACTGAGAACCAGTCCGTGCAGGCTAATCCAGTTGTGAACAAGTAGATTCTGCCGGTACATTTGGTCCAGAATCTTGATGCTCTCGGTGGCGCTCTTCTGGCATCGCACCAGGGCGTCGGCGGTGGGCTTGGGGATGGCAGGGCTTGGTCGAAGGAGAAGCAGACACAGCCCGTGGTAGCGGAGCCGGCACACGAGCTGCATGAACTCGTTTGGATGTTGGCTATTTGATGGTATATTTGCCAGCCAGTCGTCGAGCTGCCGCAGCACATTGTTTTGCCAACCGTGTATATTTGTTTGCGGTGGGTACGCGTATCGAGGGGCCTCTTGGACGATGCTGTTGGCGACATATTTAATCTCAGAGTTGATTTTGGTCGCGCGAAACAAATGAATCGAGTACGCTATTCCAAGGGTTTTCGTATTCGCGAAAGGAGTTTGTACCGGGGTGGCCAGCATGGCGTCTTCGATCTCTTGCGGCAACTGTCGCGGTTAGTCTGCTCTCATCCAGCATTGGGGAACCTACTCGTAGCTCGCAAGCTTCGTCGCGAAGGCCAATCGGCCGGCCCATTATCGTGCATACTGTTCTGTCTAGAAGAATACAGTTCCAGAAGATTCTGGTTCTCATTTCTTGCTCCAGCAGCGAGATTCCAGACTCGACAGTAATATTTCTCTGTAGCCCCAAATCCAACACGGCTGCCAAGCACTGGTAGTTTAGATACCACACATTAAATCTTGTAGAAGGACTATGCAACGCAAATATCGAGAGTAGCAACAAACATTGTAGACCTTGTATTGAGTTTTCAATGTTGACTCGCGAAAAGACGTCCAATGCCGCGAGACAATACGAATCACTCGGTAAGCGCGCCTTCGAGCGCATGGATAATGCTATGGCACCGATTGCAAGGACCATAAACACTTGAAACGTGATGACAGGAGCCACGTTATCATTCTGGTATATGTGCTTCACCGCGTCTAAGGTCGTCTGGTGATGCAAAATCGGGTACTGTGGATGGATGAACTCGAAAAAGGCGTCGCACATCCGTTGGGCCAGTCGCTTCGGTGGGAGGGGAAGGGGGCCAGTGCAGGATTCAATGAGCTCCCCTGGTATATCACTATAGTTGATTTGCGTGTCGGTGACACTGACAGAAACACGGCTTTTGCTTAGCATAACTCGTGCCAGAAAGTAACCACTTGATGGACCGATGTATCGCGAGTCTTGGCTGGCACCAAGCGACAGCATGCCGATTTCATGAGCAGACGCGCTGTTCCCACCCAATACTTGTTCCAGGGTTGGCCTAGGCGGTTGGCTAGATATATTAGGTCCTGTAATTATCTGGGGAGCGTCGGCAACATTTGTATTGATGCCGGTGTCGGGCTCCAGCGTGGACATGTCCAGCATGACCGGGTCAATGTCCCGCTGCGGCTGTCCATTTTCCAGATTCACGTCTGGACATCGCTGTCGCACAATCGACTCCAGCCATGCTATCCGAGACTTGAGGCTGGAAATTTCGCTATGAATGTTAGCGGTCGCCTGCTCCGGAGTCTCTTTCACTCACGCCCGCGGCAAGTCCTTCAGACGTGTGCTGAGACCATCTGTGCATGCAGCAGCGGCATTCCTGCAGTTTTTGCAAGTCGGCAAATCGCCGTCGCACTGCAAAGTTAGCAGGCCCTGTTGTAAGGTCCCCGTGCTGTTCTTACACGAATCTTTCGCCGCTGGCAACGCAGACACGCAAGCTTACCCCGCGCTTGTCGCCGCTCGGAGTCGGTCCGCCTTCGAGATGTGCTTTGGTCCGCAGGCATATTTCAGGCGTCAATCATGATGACAGAGCCGACGATGGATCGGTGGAAAAGAGTGAGCTCCTTGTGACGGGGAAGTGTCCGGTGATGGCGGAGAAATGCCGCTAGCGTAAATTTCTGTCGGTATTCTCCCGACCAACTCCACCAGAACGGCGGAATCTAGACGCGATACAAATAGTATTAAATGCATCCGCTCCATCCAATCCGCAAGAATCATGATGTGGAGAGAAAACGTTCAAAGTTGCAGGATATATCTTCATCTTTCAAATCACCACAAGCATGGCCTTTGAGCAATCGACGCAAGAGCGGCGCCATGTCGCGGCAATCGAAGCTCAGCGTCTCGTGGAAGACATCCTGAAAGGCAACGGCGTCCCTGCCGAAAATGCCACCATCGTGGCCAAGGGACTTATCGCGGCCGACCTTCGCGGTGTCGACACCCACGGCATGAATCGCATCCCGTCTTACATGGAGCGCATCAGGCAGGGCGTCCTCGACCACACGGCCACGCCGACTCTCACGCAAGTCACGCCAGTTGTGGCCCAGGTCGACGGCCACAATGGCTTCGGCTTCTTGGCTGCCCACATGGGCATGGCGGCGTGCATCGAGTCGGCCAAAACATACGGCATCGGCATGGCTAGCATCAAGCACTCGAACCATTTCGGTATGAGCGCCTGGATCGTGCAGCAGGCTCTGGACGCCGACATGATGAGCCTCGTCTTTACCAACTCGAGCCCGGCCCTGGCGCCGTGGGGTGGCCAGAGCAAACTTATTGGTGTCTCTCCTATTGCGTGCGGCGCGCCTGGAAAGGACGCGTCGTCGCATTTCATCCTCGACATGGCTCCGTCGGTAGCCGCGCGGGGCAAAATCTACAGGGCCAAGCGGCGCGGCGAGAAGATTCCCCTGGACTGGGCGCTCGATGCGGAGGGCCGGCCGACGGATGACCCCGAAGCGGCTCTGGGTGGTGTCATGCTGCCGATGGGAGGGCCGAAAGGGTCGGGCCTGGCCGTTATGATGGACGTCTTTTCGGGAGTCTTGTCCGGCTCGGCGTTTGCAGGGCATGTAACCGGGCCTTATGATCCATCAAAGCCGGCAGACGTCGGTCACTTTTTGCTGGCGATTAAGCCGGATCTCTTCATGAGTCTGGAAGAATTTCGCAGCCGCATACAGTATCTCTACGACAGGATTACGGGCTCCGAAAAGGCCGCTGGGGTTGACTGTATTTACTTTCCTGGTGAGCCGGAGCAATTAGCTCAGAGCGAGCGCGAAAAGACGGGTATTCCGCTCGTGCAGGCTGAGATTGATGTTTTGAATGCAGAAGCTGAGAAAGTATCAGTAGCACCAATGGCTACTCTGTAAGACGTGGTAGCCTGGTCGGCTTTAAATGAAATCACTCATGTATATAATAGATGAATGCAAGTGATAATGTCTGTCGCTCAAGGACGACTTTATAAGCTCAGCATGGCTTTATGCACTTCAGACCCAGACGCTAAATCGCACCCTTTTCGTCTGAGCTAGACCGCGTCACCATGGGCAAATCGCTTTCCTCGTCGCTCTCAAGCACCTCTGACCACTTCTTTCGTGTCTCTAGCACTGGTGACAGCTTGCACAGTACCCAATAGATGACGGACGAAACTATAAAGCCCCCGAAAAAGTTGACGTTGAAAATGTACGTAGCGCCAATGGGCACAGTAGCGCCGACTTCCCCAGCGAAGCCAACGACATTGATCAGGATGCCCGCGACATATGCTGCATACGCACGCCAGTGGACGCCAAAAGTGTAAAAGTATGGTCCAGATTTGCGCGCAGTGTACAGCTCTGGAACGTTGAGGTATCCTCTGCGGACAAGATAATAATCAGTTGTAATGACACCGGCCATGGCGCTCAGGAAGATGGCATAGGCGGACAAATATGTCAGAAATGTGTTGGAATCTTTAAGAAGAAGCCAAGGACATATGGCCAAGCCAACAACAGCGCAAAGATAGCTGCCACGCCGGATGTTCAGGTATCGTGGTAAAAGTGCAGTCATGTCCGTGCCAGCCGACACAGAGTTGGCCGCGATATTTGTACCAAGCTGGGCCAAGGCAAAGGCAAAGGCAATGACAAAGATTCCAAAGCGCTCGCCCGAGCTAGCGCCTTCAAAGAGCTGTTCGAGTAAATGGAGAGGATCCCAAATCGGCTCTCCGTAAATGACAGCGGAGGCAGAAGACACGAGGATGCCGACCAAAGAGGTGAATGCAAACGACAGCGGCAGGCTGATGAGCTGCGACCACAGCGCGTCTTGGGGCTTGCGAGCGAATCTGGTAAAGTCCGAGTCGTTTATAATGACGGTCGCAAAGTTGGCAATGCACGACATGAGGCCCTTTATGAATTCCCAGGCCAGATTGCTGCCTTGCAATTTTCCGGGGCGCGACACAACGGGACCCAAGCCACCAGCTTTGACAGCGACCCAAATCAGATAGGCAATGGCGGCTGGAGGAACAAACCAGGCTTTCAAGGTGAAGAGGTGGCGAATCTTGTAGACGGGAAACCAAAGAGCCGGTAAAGAGCAGAGCCAGAATATGATGAATGAGGCGAAATCGGCAGTGGTGGTGCCACTACCGAGGGTGTTGGGAATCTTTTCGCGGTCCCACGAAGTCCAAATGGCGTGAATCATGAGATAGACGGCATGTCCACCAATGTAACAGTTGATGCCATACCATACGCAAGCTTTCCAGGCCGGTCAGCGAATTCGCATCGGTGCAACTACGGCACTTGTCGGCTACTCACCCATCACTACACGGTTGAAGACGGGCCACAAGCTGCCCCATATTCCAAACGAAGCACGGCCCAGGACCGGGAAGCTAATATGGTACACGGCCCCGATGCGACCGGTGAGGACGATGAAGACGGCGGTAGAGCCGTAGCCGAGCCAGACGGCCAGCCATGCTTGCCACCATGACAGCCCGCCGACAATCATGGACGAGGCAATCATCCACGTGGCAATGTTGAAGGCGTCTGCGATCCAGAAGCTGACAAAATTCCAGCTGGTCCATTTGCGCTGGCTCTTTGGCACCGGCTGCAAGTCTTTGCTGGCGAGCTTTTACGGAACATGGGGTTCGTCAGCAACTGCACAACCAGAATCTGTCGCGTGCTCCAATCTGCGGGCAAAGCCTTTTCTATGACGGCAGATATTTCATACCATGAGTTGCACGCCAGACACACCGGGTTCCCCATCGACGACGAGTTTTCCAGCGAGCTGCGAGAGAAGCACGCGTACGCGGACCATGATTGTATGGTGACTTTGTTTGAGCAGCGAGTGCTGCACCTCGATGCCTCGCAGGAGAGGGACATGCAGGAGAGCAGGACGCATCTAAGCCTTTATAGAAATCCTGCCCACCAATTGAACTGCTGGTGGCAAAGGACTGGATGGTGTGGGGGTTATCTCTCCAGTCTCGTACTAGTGCGTACACTGCTTCAAGCGGTGCAGCGCGAGAGATAACAAGAACTGGTGTAGATGTGGTGCGGCTGAGATGAGTGGTCGATAAGTGTTGCAGGTGTAGATAAAGGTGATGCGGGACTTGGGCTTATAAGTAGTCGAATCTCGCGGGTCACATTCCACGGGAATGGCAAGGTCAAATTTGCAGGCTTTTGATAATTACCGACCTCAAAGACAGTCCGAGACCTGGGCTGGGCATGGGTTTAGTCTTGCCGTCCCATTACTTGAATCAGTCGCTGGCAAAGGTCACACGCAAGATTCTGCCAAGTATTTGCCGGTTATTTGGGCTCGTAAGGGCAGTCGAGGCCATGGCCATCAAGCCGCCAATCTATTACGGTCGCTATCCGTCACAATTTGTGGGACAATCTGTCGATCTAGATGCCGTGTGGATTCGTAATTTGGCGATACGGATACTTTCCGTCTGGGGTGGCGCGGGACAAGTCCGATGCAGGTGCCATATAAAATCATCAAGCAACAATGGACAAGCCAGTAAATGAGCACCACGAACTCGAAAATACCATGACTATCATTCACATTGGTACGTTAGTCAGCACCTGCTCCAAAGACGATACTCTAATCCCGGTTGGCAGTGCTGTTCAAATTCAGGCCCGAGGTCAGCGACGACCTCAGGGCTACATTTGTTCGAGAATTGAAGCAGTTGCGAGACCTGCCCTCCGTCTTGAACAGGCGTCTCATTGTCGGTGGACCATCTATCACTGACCCTATTGAAAGAAGCAAGGGCTACCACTATGCCTTGGTCAGCTATCACAATGACCGCGCAGCTCTGGATGGGTATCAGGCGAGTAGTGAGCATCATAGGTGAAGCTTTTCTCAGCACCCTTGGTCCGGTTTACATCGCCGTCGCTAACTTTTTTTTTTCTTTTTTGAAATAGAGTGACGAGCACATATCTGTGGCCATTCAAGGACAGTGTTACAAGGTTCGACATTGAGGTGGCGTCGGAGGATGAGCAAGCCTGTCTCGGATGGCTATAAAGTTCCAAGCAAAACAATGTACTGTAGATTTGAGACAACTTGTTGCCTTTTGTTCAGCTAAATATCTCTTCTTATCCACCCGTCTATACAATGCCGAGACTTTTGAGCAGGGCTGCAGACGTGGGAGGTCGTCCGAGAAACTCCTCCAAGACATCCGTCTGGTCCCTGCTACCCCCATACTCGAGAAGCTGCCGGCGAAACCGGTTCCATGCCACGGTGCTGGTCGGATCCGCTGCAAAGTTGGACTGAAATATTTCCTCGCCAAATACATTGGAGCTACGTACCACATTGTCAGTTCAACACGAGCATCTGTGATGCCTGGGCGGTGCGCGACACACCAGACGTAGGCATAGTAGCCAGAGTTGTAGCCAGACACGAGATGCGAAAAGGCTGCCTGCGGGTACGAAGATCGCTCTGCGGGCGTAAACATTGACTGGGCCTTGAGATCCTGAAATAGCTTGGTCTCGTCGAGGGCCTCGAGATGTTGGTGCGTCTTGGGGTTGTGGACGGCCATGTCAAAAGTCGCGTCCGCGCTGCAACACATGGTTGGACGAGAATAAGCATGGCGCACATCATAGCGTAGCGAGTTTGAGACATGTCCAAGAAGGCTTACATTTGTCTGAGATAATAATCAATCCTGTGCTTTAAACGACGAGCAATCTTTTCGCTGATCAAATCGGCGGGCAGCTCGCGTGGTGGCAGGGCCTGGCCGGGATGGCGCGCCATCCACGCCCGCTTATACGAGTCGTCCGTATACATGTAGTGGCAGCTGATGCTTTCAAGTTCATCATGCAGCCATGCAAAGTTCTCCATGCACGTGCCGATGCCTTCGCCAAACTCGAGACACACTCGGTAGCCGTGGCTGTCGCCCCATCTGGTCCGCGCCAGTAAAGCATGCAGCGCGTGTCCGAGTTCTAATACTCCCACGGCCATTGTTAGCGGTTCTCTCGTACTCTTTACACTCTATGATACTTGCCGTGATATATTGTAATGATGTTGGAGTGCTCCAGCACCTTGCAGCCGTCAACCACATCGGGCGAGAAGCTGCACATGAGAATGGCGGCTGGGTATTGCCGTGATCCGTCTTCCCTCAAAAAGCTCTGATAGACTTTGGTCAGCACCATGCAGTAGTGAATATGACAAGAATATACGCACTCCCTGTAGCTCAACAGTCTGATTGTGCTTATATTTGTTTGGCCGATCCAGCAAGTCGCCGTAAAGGTAGCCCACAAACTGGCCGTTGGCCTCGTCACCTTCATCCCATACAGCCCATACGTCAACATCATCGGACCAAATACATCCCACCAATTCTTCTTTGGCAACCGCCTCTAGCCGAAGCTGTAGGTAGCTGGTAACGTTGCGCAAGATGGCTGCTGTCGTCTCTTTGAATGGAAGATAGGCGCTGATGGCCTTGTGGTCGACCTTGTGTTGCTTGTCCTCAATCTTGCTGAGATATGCCAGGTCCCAGCCCTGAACGGCAGTATCTGCGTTTGCGTCCATGGACTCGCTTTCCTCTTCTATCAGTCTTGCTTTGATGACTTCTAACTCGCGAAACACATCCCGCCCAGGCTCCCGCAGATGGCTTGCGAGGTTGGCAAGAAGCTCCTCCGCCCACTCGGTGGACTTTGCCATTCTGCCGGCAAGACAGAGATTAGCGTCGCTTCTGAAGCCAATTCTGCGTGCATTTTCATCCCGTAGTAGAATGATTTTGCGAAAAATGGAAACATTTTCCGGCAGCCTCGAGGACCAAGTCTCATGAAGTAGCTTCCGGGTGTTGTAGTTGAAGGCAGACGCCATGATCTTGGTGTACTCTGGTTTGTTTAGCGGCACCAGCCGTTTACCCGAATCATCTTTCTCATACTTTTCTACATCATCTTGCTCCAAGCCCGCTAGCTCTCCGTCCGCAAAAGACAAATGTCCACCATCATAGAGGCGAATGTTGCGGTTCATCTCTTCGCAGAGGTCGTTTATCTCTCTCCGTGTGTCAAGGTACGCTTTTCGCGTTTCATCGTCTAGACTTCCGTGTCCCAGGCGCTTCAAGTATTCGATTCTCTTTTTCAGACGCCTCTTGCTCTCTGGGTCGAGATTGTCGGTTCGCTCACTGGCTGCCATGGTCAATTGTATGTATCTGTCCTGCCTTTGCACCCACGCGTTGTGTTCAGACCAGGGTTTCATTGCCGCCTCGGCCTCAGACTGGACTTCTGCGTCGGGTGAGGCGAACCTTAGCGTCATGTTCATATTCTCCTCATTGAGAGACTTGTCGTCGTATCTGAGCACAGGGGCGTAGACATTTTCAAAAGTAGCCTCGTCAAGGCTCACGGTTACCATGATGGTCTCGATCAGCTCTTGTCTACCGGCAATGAGTCGTTTTTGGATGGAAGCGAGATCATGTTTAGCTGTAACACGAAGAAGGGGTTGGGGTAGAGCAGTCATTGTCAAGGTGTGCAATTGAGTCTGTTTTGTTTGGTCGAAATATTTTGTGTAATCTTCAAAAATTGCCCGACTTGAATGCTTTAGCTCGCAACGATGATAGTTTTTCTTTGGATTCAAGCGTCATCATGAGAAGAGGCTCCCCCATTTTCCAGAATTGGCTTCACAACCACATGTAGAGAAACGTCACGCGGACGTACCCCCGGGCAGCCTCGTTTCTTGCAGCCAACGAGATTGGCGGATCGAGATGAATCAGATCATGTGTCGCGTTGAGGGTGGGCCATCTTGCCATAAATACCTCAATCAATTACCAATATATTTTTAATGATGCTAGATAATAGTTCTCTCATTGGGCTTGAGCTCTGTATCGTGAAATTCCTGAGCCTCACATGGCATCGTGCAGCAACTAGCTTCGTAGGATTTAGCGGATTCGAACGAGATTGACCCGCCGATGCCGTGTAAGCCAACGATGGCGTCGGCGCCCTGCTGCTTCTCAGTAAAAATCACTTGATGGAATTGAAGTGCAAAACGCAGCACCGTTGTGATTGCACTTTTTTAGAGCCGTCATCCTACGACCACGCCGGTTCGGCGCACCGGCTGATCGGCGAGTAGCTTGGGCGCCGCGCCGGTCGGAGATGCACCGGCTATGGTTTCGGCGAATTCAACGTCGTCTTGGTCGACTTAGTCCTCATCAGTGTTTCCGATAATTTATCATTTTGTCCTCCTCCATGCTTATCTCGGCTGCCAAGCATTCCCCTCCAAGTATGGGTACCCCGGTAATTATATGTGAGCATCTTATCAGCGACCATCGCTCCCCGCAGTTGAGTCAAAAACGAGGTCAAGAACAAGATAGACCTAGCCAGCTTAATGGCGTTTCGTAGATTATAAGTAAGTAATGCTTGAAAAGAAAAGACATTACATAACTTAATAATGGTATTTGATGCTGGGCACTAACAGTATCGGCGTGCGCCGGCCAAAGAACAGCTGCTGAGCCCAAGCCCAACTAAAGATAAGTACCCGTGTACTAGCTGTCTGGCCTCCGCTTCACGAGCCAGAACCCTCTCATTCGTCTGCAATGCAACCCTTATCAAGAGCCCGTCCGGACCGCCAAGATGGAGCCACCACCACGCCAGCACGGGGCTTTCCGACTTGCACAGGGCCCAGCGACGATCTAGTAAATTAGCTCACAGTGAGGTTGTCTTCGCGATGGGTCTTCTGTGCCGTGTTTGACTTGGTTACACCTGCGTGACTGCTACAGTATTCCGTAAAAGGAAGGCCAACTGCCCCGCGCCGACCGCAATCGGAGACGTCCATCGACAGCCACCCTCCACGCCAGACGGTTAAGTTTCAACCGCGAAATTAGGCGCCGTCGTTTTTTTTTTCTCTCCCATATTCGGGCGAACGTATTGGCGGCAGCGATCGTGAGATTCTCACGTCCTCACCGGCGTTCTCATCCAGCCATATATAAGACTCCCGCTCGAGCCCCAAACTTGCCCCGTGTAAGCCAGGCTTCACCATCACGACCACACCGTGAGACAGACCAGCAAACCCTCCAGGATGACCAGGCTCGGCGTGCGGCTCCCCCGCAAGCCCGCGTTCCTCCACGGCGTCCCCAACAACAGCATCCTCGCCATCGCGCTGCTCGTCGCCGCCAACGCCGTCGTCTGGGCCGCCTGCGGCGTGGTGCTGCGCTTCCACCCCAAGCTCATCTCGCCCGCCGCGCTGTCCTACACGCTCGGCCTGCGGCACGCGCTCGACGCCGACCACATCTCGGCCATTGACCTGATGACGCGGCGGCTCATCGCGTCCGGCCAGCGGCCCGCGACCGTCGGCACCTTCTTCTCGCTCGGCCACAGCACCATTGTCATTGTCACCTGCGTCGTCGTCGCGGCGACGAGCGGCGCGCTGCGTGACCGCTTCGACGGCTTCACGCGCATCGGCAACATTGTCGGCACGTCGGTTAGCGCCGCGTTTCTGATTGTTCTGTGCATAGGCAACGGATGGGTGCTCTACAAACTCGTCAGGCGGCTGCAGCAGGTTCTGGCGGAGAGGCGCCGCGCCGAGGCAATGGGAGAGGGCGGTGCGCCCGTGACCGAGTATGATGCCGAGGCGACGGCGAGTGGGCAGTTTAATCTCGAGGGTGCCGGCTTCATGGGCAGGGTACTGGCTTTTCTCTTCATGGCCATCGACAGGCCGTGGAAAATGTACCCTTTAGGTGTCGTCTTTGGTCTCGGCTTTGACACGAGCTCTGAGATTGCCATTCTCGGAATCGCCAGCATCCAAGCTGTTCAGGGAACCAGCATCTGGTTGATTCTCATTTTCCCCATCTTGTTCACCTGTGAGTTCTGGATTTCTGGTTTCTAGATGGAACAGCACTAACAATTCATAGCTGGCATGTGTCTAGTGGATACTACAGACGGTGCACTCATGATGGCTCTGTACACGTCCAAGGCATTCTCAAGAGACGTCGTGGCCATCTTGTACTACTCCATCGTACTCACCGGCATCACCGTCGTCGTATCTGCTTTTATCGGCATTATCCAGGTGCTGTCGCTTATCCAGAATGTTGCCGAGCCTGAAGGGCGTTTTTGGGACGGCGTCTCCGCCATAGGCGACAACTTTGAAATAGTTGGCGGCAGTATCGTCGGCGTATTCGTCGTCGTAGGACTGGGATCCATTCTCATCTATCGCCCTTGGAGACGACGCATGGAGCGTAAACGTCAAGGACTAGCCGCCTCTGCTGATGCTGGAGTGAGGTATGTTGATGGTCCCGAGACACCACTTTCGCAACAAGAAGCAACGCCTCGTCATCTAATGGATTGATAATCTGCATCGCTATTTGAATCACTATCGCTTAGTCTAGGCTAATAAATCAAACTCGGTAAATTCCACCTCTCCCATTGTGCGTTGCCGTCGTCTGTTCAATCAGCTTCGTAATAGGCGAATAGTACGCAATTGGTGCTTTGATGGCATCTTGCGCATATTCGCCTAGCCACCTTGACGTTTGGTACCCGTTTGAATGGCGGCCAGATCCCAAGCGTCTGATGCATTCTCTCCACGACTCGCCTGTCTCGATCGCGAGGGTTCATCGTGTTCAAGAATACTGTGCAAACAGAACAGAGCCATCTCCCTTTGCCGTCGACGTTCTCTTTGACAAGTGACTTTGTCCAGTCAAGCATAGACCCAAAAAGGGTCCTCTTCGGGGGGCTTGCATAAGGTGCTGGAGTGTCTGCTCTTGTGACATTGTCATCCTCTCGCTCTGCCGCTCTGGCGTTGTGAAATGGTGCGATGGCTCTCAGTTCTCGCAGTTCGGGGACCCTGGCCTGGCGGGTAGGAGCAGACTGATCCGGGGTGCTCTCTTTCATCTTGGACAGGCTCATCGCAGCATCGTAATAGCTGGGCGGCAGTTGTGGGAGTGTAGGCCCGCCTTGCTTGGCTAGTCGAGCTTGATAGGACGAACCGCAGGGAGCATATCGTTGTTGACCGGCGTAGTCAGCTTCGGCGTAGTCGGCTTTGACGTTTTGCTGTCTCTGAATAAGCACAAGTTATCTGTCAATTCATCCAGGTCGGAACACCTACTTGTGCAAGTCGCGTATTGTCGGGTGCCTTGCCCAGTCCCACGCCTTGGGGCTCCTCTGAATTTTCCACATGCTCCTAATGAACGGATGATGGACTTTCCATTCCTCTGTACGGATTCTCGGAGGACTTGCGGCGAAGTGGTACTGTTGTTTTCCAAGATCCGGCAATTTTCTCCCAAAGTTCGGCAGCACTTGTTGGAGGCCAGCTAGCGCCTTTTGAATGTCCGCCCGTTGGTTCCGGAGACCCCGAATCGACCACATCATCAGAGTAGTAAGAAGGAGGTGGCATATTGGCAATGAGACGATGGTGAGGCCGGTTCCCATCCAGTCGAAAGCCGCTTTGGGTACTTCCCTGACTACTACTACCGCTGGAAGTCGATTGTTTTCTTTTACTCCACATGTCAAGGTACTCGTCCTAATTGGAATTCTTGACAAAAATGTACTCTAGCAATCCGCCTGCGGATCTACCACGTTTTGCGGATTGCCACATTCGCTTCGGGGGGCGGGGCCTTCGGGGAGCCATTGATTCAATGACTCTCTCTGGCGAGGAAGATTGGCGGCCTGATTCTGAGGCAGTCTTGAAGCTCTCTCGGTCATCGGCGTATAAGTCTTCTTCTTCGTCTTCTGCGACAGGTGAAAGAGGCTCGGCTGCCAGAGCTGACTGAATGTCAAACGTGTATGACGGCGTTGGTAGATTCTCTGGTGATGGCAGATCTTCTGGTGATGGCAGATCCCCTGGTGATGGCAGATCTCCTGGTGATGGTAATGGCAATTCCTGTGGAGTTCGAGGCTGATCTGACGTTGAAACAAGATGTTCGACAATTACTCGAGGCTCATCTTGGGCTTGGCTGGAAGTTGATTGTGTGTCGTCAGAAACATCGGCTGGTGTATCAGCTGGTTCATCAAGCGGAGTCTCCTCGGGCTTTGATGAGGGATCCATGGTGAATTCTAGGGCGGTGACGAAATAAATATCATAAAAGACTGTAGAGGCGATCAATTGGAGAGAATGAGGGATTGTAGTTGACACTTGGGTGTAGTGAAAAGCTCCATTTGCCAAGTGCTGGCGCTTTGGCGAACCACGCCAACGGGAAGGCGCCCTAGAGAAGAGGCAGCCGCAGTGAGTCAGCCACGCATTGAATCAATTATTGCCATTATTTCGCTTCATAGTGGCTAGCCTAGCATTTTGACTGCCTTATCGAGCCTTGGCCGATGATGATGGGATTTTGGTTGTGCCCATGCTAGCACGTACGTCCTTGGCCGATGACGCTACAATCCAAGCTTATCGCGCTACAGTGGTCCTTATCGACCCTGCGAAACCTCCTTCTAACAACTGCCATCACCACCTCAGAGCGACTGCTATCATGTAGCCTCGTGCGCTGCGCATCGCCCGTTTTTTTATCCATCATTATATTCAAGCACATGCGCAAACATGGCTTCTCCGACAGCTTCTACCCGCCGCAGCACGGGCTCCTCAGCCGGGTCGCTCCAACGATCGGACGAACGAGCTTCTATAGCAACCAACATTCCTCTCGAGACGCTGGTAACTCATTTGCTAGCTGCGAAACGATCGCTTTCATCCATGAATCATGTTTTCCGCGCCAACGAAATAGCTACATCAGCCCGGAATGCGCACGAGGAGGCAGCTCTGCTCTCTGCCCAGGCTAGCTTTCTTCGCGGAGCTACTCTTGACCAGGCTGCCATCCTTGTCAAGGTACGCCGTAGCCTCCAAGCAACGTATGACTGGAGCAAGAGGGATTTTAGGGTGCTCGTCAAGTCCATGGATGGTGTCGATGGCAAGCTTGGCCGAACGATAGAATCTCTGCAATCCACGCAGATCAGCGACCTCCTTCGCCCACAAGACGAGCAACGAAAGAATTTACTAGATTTTGTCGACGAGGAAGGTGTCAACAGGATGAGAGATGCAATGAAGAAGAGTATAGAAGAGCTTCAGGTATGTAACGCGACCTCGGTTGCCAACCTCTGGCTGACTAGTTGCAGGGCATCCAGCAATCATTTGACGGCGACCTCCTTCGTTTCGACAACGACATTCGCGACCTCAAGAAAGTCATTATTGAATCGCAAACACAGGACTCGGATGACGAGGACCAGGCATCGCAACCATTTACAATGGACACAATGATGGGGATACTCGAGAACTCGACCGCGATGGCGCAGCTGCTGGCATCCTTGACGAACCACTTTGACATGTGCGTTACGGCAATTCGGACAACAGAAGGCGGCGCAGCTCTAGCTCGTCGCCGAGCTGCCGAGGTGAACCAGACTCCAGGCAGCGATGGTGTATCCATATCGGGTGTCATTGCGGAGCAGGAGTCCAACACGTCCGACTTGGAGTCAGTCACGGATAGCGACAGAGCAGAAATGCTCCAGGTCGTAGTACAAGATGCAAGCGAGGTCAGCGATGTTGTTGAAGAAATTCAAGAGCGTCTCGCGGTCATGGAACAAGACTACAAGATCCTGGAGCAACGTAATGCCGCAGCAGAGAAATCGTACATTTCTATGCTTGACGCATTCAGCGTACTCGGAAGCATTGGCGACCGTCTGAATGATTATCTTGCCGCAGAACAAGACTTTAAGACGCGATGGGACCTGGAGAAGGAGACTGTGTTTGACAGAATGGCGGAGATGGATGAGATGCGAGGCTTCTACGACGGTTACGGAAGCGCTTATGAGACGCTTATATCGGAAGTGAAGCGCCGAAAAGCTGTTGAGGATGGTGTGCAAAACATCTGGCGCATGGCCCAAGACAACGTGGACAAGCTACTGGTGGCCGACAAAGCATCTCGAGAATCATTTCGGCAAGACGTGGGTGAGTACCTTCCGACTGATTTGTGGCCAGGTATGCATGCCAGGCCGCAGCGATGGAAAGTGACTCGAATTGAGGACAAGGACGACGAAGACGAGGGCGGCCAAGCTTGCGAAGAGAGCATCAGCTGAGCAAGCACCAGTTGACCCCAGAATGGATGATCTAGGACCAAGACTGGGACTCAGACTGGACAATCGAGCAGCAGCATACAGGATGTTTGGCAATATTTGCTTATTTTTTGATCAGATGCGTGTTGGATAGGCAGGCGTAACGGCAGGTTATGTTGACTTTGTAATTTTATCGGCGTCTCGAGCGACGGACCTTTTTCAGATAGACACAGATTGGCATACAGAGATGGCTGCAATAGCGAAGGAATATATATACACCAGTTGAAAAGTTTTCACATTTGCCATCCACCCCCCCCATTTCAATCCCCCATTTCAATCCCCCATTTCAATCCCCCATTTCAATCCCCCATTTCAATCCCCCATTTCCCAATCCCCCATTTCAATCCCCCATTTCCCAATCCTCCCATCCCCATCCCTCCATCCCCCTGTCAATTCACCCGAAGCCCCACAAAGGGCAAAAAAACACGAGGGCCACAAATGCACTCACGACAACAACACCAAACAAAAAGAATCAAACCACAAAAAGATATCGCTTGACAAGACTGGGATTTGAACCCAGGCGGATTTCTCCACTACGATTTAGGTAATTTCCCTGAACGTAGCGCCATGACCGTGCTCGGCCATCTTGCCGTCTCTTTTGATGGCGATCCGAAGAGATAATGTGGTATAAGAGTTCTTAGGGCTGACATGGGAAAAGAGTGCGGCCATTTCGCCGTTTCTACTGTAGCTCCCCATATCAAAGCGGCATGATGAAAAATTATAATCAAATAGTAAATAGTAGATCAATAAAAGATATTATCAAAGGAATATGCTCGGCCATCTTGCCGTCTCTTTTGATGGCGATCCGAGGAGATAAAGTTATATAAGAGTTCTAAGGGCTAACATAGAAGAAGAGTGCGGCCATCTCGCCGTTTCTATAGTAGCTCCCTATATCAAAGTAGCATACTAAAAAAGTTAAAGTAAATTAATAAAAGATATTATTAAAGAAATATGCTCGGCCATCTTGTCGTCTCTTTTAATAGCGATCCGAAGAGATAATGTGGTATAAGAGTTCTTAGGGCAGACATGGAAAAAGAGTGCGGCCATTTCGCCGTTTCTACTGTAGCTCCCCATATCAAAGCGGCATGATAAAAAATTATAATCAAATAGTAAATAGTAGATCAATAAAAGATATTATCAAAGGAATATACTCGGCCATCTTGCCGTCTCTTTTAATGGCGATCCGAGGAGATAATATGGTATAAGAGCTTAAGGCTGACATAGAAGAAGGGTGCGGCCATTTCGCCGTTTCTACAGTAGCTCCCCATATCAAAGTGGCATACTGAAAAAGTTGAAGTAATAAATAAAATATATTATTAAAGGAATGTGCTCGGCCATCTTGCTGTCTCTTTTGATAGCGATCTGAGGAGATAATGTGGTATAAGAGCTCTTAGGGCTGACATAGAAGATGGGTGCGGCTTAAGCGCCGTTGATTTTAGAGTAGCTTTAGATAATGAAGCGGCGTGACAAAAGTAACATGAGAAGACTCTTTCAGCTGGATACAGATAACAGAGAGATCTCAGCAATATGCTCAGCCATCCTGTCGTTGCTGTCAGAGCAGTTGAAGCGGCGTAACAAAAGGAAGGCTATGCAGACCGATATAAATCAAAAAGAGAATTCAGCAAAAATATAATGACAAGACTGGGATTTGAACCCAGGAGGATTGCTCCACCAGGAATTGAGGTGTTAAGGTGACCTTAACCTGGCGCCATAACCATACTCGGCCATCTTGCCCGACATCGAGTTGATGTCGAGGCAGTGACACAAAGAGGTAGAAGAGGGCATCCAGGGGAAATGGAAGAAGAGAGAAGAAAATAAGGCAAAAAGATATGACAAGACTGGGATTTGAACCCAGGAGGATCGCTCCACCAGGAAATTGAGGTGTTAAGGTGACCTTAACCTGGCGCCATAA
Organism: Beauveria sp. NWAFU-1; assembly: GCA_024472245.1. Lineage (NCBI taxonomy): Eukaryota > Fungi > Ascomycota > Sordariomycetes > Hypocreales > Cordycipitaceae > Beauveria > Beauveria sp. NWAFU-1. The sequence goes on from JANBXD010000004.1 coordinate 514,598, forward strand.
CCATACTCGGCCATCTTGCCGTGGGTCTATTGGACGATGGAGACGAGGCGGAGATGTTTGATTCTAAAAAGGTTCCCAGGACGTATGCGGTCCGTACGAGGTTCGAGAGAGACTACGATGACTTGTGGTGATTTCTGAAAATTCTACGAGTTTTCTGGGTGGAATTACGCTCGGCTTTGAGCGGTTGGAGGACATGTGGTTGGGCTGCGTGAAGCTTTTGGGCTGGTGTTTTCAACCGTTTTGTGCGCTGAAGCGTGTCGTACCCAATATGAAACGTGATTTCCTTGCGCAGCCAAACAAGTCCAAGTCAGAGATTAGGTGGGCATTGATTTTGGCGGAGAATATTGTGATGGTTTATTTTTGATTTATTTGCTCAAGATGCAGGTACTTTGTAGAGATTGAGCCTTTGATACCCAAACACGTACAATGCAGACTTCAACCTGTTCACCATGTGTATAGCGCCAAGAAAAGTACTACTATTAGCACGACTCCCCCAAAACCCACAATCATCTGCAGTGAATATAGCAACCCCGCCAAATGATAACCAATTACTCCGTACAAAAAATCACTACTCCAGCCGTTGACGGAGGTGGCCGCTTACCGTGGCACCCACTAATAAACCACCAAAAGCCAGTCTCGCAGCAGTCGTTGACGCTGAGTAATCGCCGCGCCCTATCTCAGTGGCGAACAGCTCTAGCCTTGTCATAATTGTACTCTGACATCTGTACACATCTCGGCTGTCTGCAGCTCTTCAGACAGCATAGAGAGCTTGGGCAGGCGCTACTACAGCATGAGTCTTTTATAAATACCCTCCGTCGCAAGCTTCAGGACTACGAGCGCGCCCGTCAGTCACCATTGCTCCACCTCACAATGCAGTGCCTCCGACAGCTACCCCAGCGGACACCCCGCGTCGAGGCTGGTTCGCTTTTGTCGCACACGTCCAGCTTCATCAAGTCCGTCTCCTCAAGTCCAAGGCGCCTGACTACCGCCGCAGCTCAGCAGAGCAAGCCCAGCGGCATCGCCAGCGCAACTACACAAGAGTCCTCGGCTCGTCGCCAGCGCCTACGGGACGCCAAGCCATTCTCCGACTTCCTCACAGACACCTTCCACCGGCAGCATGACTACCTCCGCATCTCCGTCACGGAGCGCTGCAATTTGCGGTGCGTGTACTGCATGCCCGAGGAAGGCGTCCCGCTCTCGCCCAACCGCGAGCTGCTGACCACGCCGGAAATCGTCATGCTTTCGTCCGTCTTTGTCTCGCAGGGTGTCACCAAGATTCGCCTGACGGGCGGCGAGCCCACAGTGCGCCGCGACATTGTGCCGCTGATGCACCAGATTGGTGCGCTGAGGTTGCACGGCCTTCGCGAGCTGTGCCTCACCACAAATGGCATCTCCCTGCACCGCAAGCTCGACAGCATGGTCGAGGCCGGCCTCACGGGCATCAACCTCAGCCTCGACACGCTCGACCCCTGGCAGTTTCAGATCATGACGCGCCGCAAGGGCTTCGACGCCGTGCAGCGCAGCATAGACCGCCTGCTGGAGATGAACCGAGCCGGCGCGGGCATCAAGCTCAAGATCAACTGCGTCGTCATGCGCGGCGTCAACGACCGCGAGGTGCTCCCCTTTGTGGACCTCACCCGCGACAAGGACATTGAGATTCGCTTCATCGAGTACATGCCTTTTGACGGCAACAAATGGAACAAGCGCAAGATGCTCAGCTACGACGAGATGCTCGACATGATCCGCGTCAAGTATCCTACGCTACAAAAGGTGCAGGACCACAAAAACGACACCAGCAAGACTTGGCACGTCCCCGGGTTTGCCGGCCGCATCGGCTTCATCACGAGCATGACGCACAACTTTTGCGGCACCTGCAACCGCCTGCGCATCACCGGCGACGGCAATCTCAAGGTGTGCCTCTTTGGCAACGCCGAGGTGTCGCTGCGTGATCTCCTGCGCCAGTCCAACGGCGGCGAGCCCATTGATCAAGAGGCCTACGAGGCCATGAAGCAGGTTGAGATGGACCGCCGCCAAGGCCTGGTGTCTCCCGACACACCGCTGGGCGTCGCACCGAACGAGGCCGAGCTGCTGGACGTTATCGGCATGGCCGTTAAGCGTAAAAAGGCCAAGCATGCTGGCATCGGCGAGCTTGAGCACATGAAGAACAGGCCCATGATTCTAATAGGTGGGTAAACGAACGCTTTACCCCAATCCATTTCACGACGTTTACGGCATTTTACGGCATTTGAATGGCATTTTGCATCAGGCGCACAACGACACAGAGACCCGCCTCCGTACTTTGACGTTTTTTTTATATATATCATGCCCAGGGCTGAGACGCAACTGTGTAGATCCCGTTGCCCCAACTCTACACGGCGCCATGCAACGCAGCTTGAAGCACATCATCAACAGCACACAGCCACAACTCTCTACATTCCGCCAACGGCGACTCTTTTCTTCAGCCTCACGACGACATAACAAAGATGACCACGCCACTAAAACTTCCAAGCTGACGCACGTTTCCGAGACGGGCTCCGCGCACATGGTCTCCATCGCCAGCAAGGCCGTCACCGCGCGCGTCGCCACCGCGGCCTGCACCGTGCGCTTCTCGAGCGACGTTGCCCCGCGGCTCATCCGCGCCAACCAGCTGAAAAAGGGCGACGTGCTCGGCGTCGCCCGCGTCGCAGGCATCATGGCTGCCAAGCGCACGCCGGATCTCATTCCGCTCTGCCACCCCATCGCCGTGTCGCGCGTGAGCGTGGACGTGGTGCTGGGCGATGAGCGCAGCGTCGAGGTGCGCGCGACGGTCGAGTGCGACGGCAAGACGGGCGTCGAGATGGAGGCGCTCACGGCGGCGTCGACGGCGGCGCTGACCGTGTACGACATGTGCAAAGCGGTGGATAAAGGCATGGTGGTGGACGGGCTGAGGGTGGTGCTGAAAGATGGAGGCAAGAGTGGGAGATGGGAGATGGACTAGGGCGTTCATCATGGATTTTTCAGTATGTTTGAGATTGGACCAGTCAATTGATAGCAGGACTTGTGTTGTACTTGATTGATTATGAAATATATTGAGAATGCACTGTGCTGAAACGCAGTGCTCCGTTGTCATGTACAATGTTGCCAGCCCATTACGAAACGCTAGCATTGGGATGTAAGTCGGTATATACGCTTCGTTGCACGCTATAGTCTACAAGTCATTACCTCCACCTCCAGCCAGGAAAGGGTGCTCAGCCAGATTCAACCAGAAATCCGACTCAAAATCGTGGAGGGTCTGACCGTCCCACGCGTTCCAGCCGCCCTGCGCAGCCGCCACATCGTGCGTCTCCATCATAGCCGCGGACGGCGACTTGGCCGCAGTACTGCCCGCCGCTGCCGCCGTCATCGCACCCATGACTGCCTCTCCGCTCTGCGGCGGGGTGACGCGGCCGAGGATGAGGCGCGACAGCAGGCAGCCAATCGTCTTGGAAGCGTCGACGAGGAGCTTATAGTTGGGATCATCCGTCTCGATGAGCACGCCCGTCTCCATCTCGAGGACGAGCACGCTGAGGCTCTGAAAGACCTTGGACGTGTCGACATTGGGGTGCGGCTGCGTCTTGGACGACTCGTGCAGGAGCCACAGGCTGATGACGCCCGCGGCCGACAGCCCATAATAGGCCACATTCCACACCAGCGACGTGTTGGAGTTGACGAGGTAGTCCTTTTGCATGAGCGCCTCGACAATAAGTGTCAGGATCTCGGCGGCGATGGAGACGAGCTCCGCGTCGGACTCGGGCCGCGATCGGGCCACGGCCATGCGGAGGAGGAAGAGAATGTGCAGCTGGTTGAGACGCGCGTTGAGGATAAAGTCGCGTACAATCGGCGCTTGGTTGCACTGCTTCAGCGAGCTCTCAAGGCGAAAGTGTGGAGGCAGAGCTTGCCATTGTGCATGTGCCTTGTCGTAGATTTCCCTACAGTCGCCGGGTTAGCAGACAGTCGACTATTCGTGTTGGCTTCAGCCTTTCGTACCTGACCTTGGGGTGGCCATCATTGATACCCTCGAGGCTAAAGAGCTCCATAATGTCTTCCTTAAGGATACCGCAGAGTGCACCCCAGCGAATGTCGGCGACGTAGTCAAATGGCATATCTTGCGGCCAAGTTGTCCGCCACGGCTCGACAGCGCGATCGCTGCGGGGGAGGATGAGCTTGCAGTACTTGAGGTGTATGCGCGGCGGCCGTCCCAGAAAGATGGATACGTTCTTGTCGGCGGAATATGTAAGGGCAAAGGTGAGCCGTCGGAGCTCGAGCAAAAAGGGTGGCAAGCTATTATAGTCATTATTGGACTGTTGGTGCAGACCCAAAGCATATATAGAGCTGATGACATCTCCTAGTCTCTTCCAAGAATGATAGCCTGCGAGCACATTAGTAGCTATAGTTAGTCCTGTAACAGCCGAGTAACATACTTTGGTCACCATCGACAAAGGAATGAAGAATCCAGTTTTCGTATTGCAGAACCAGCTGCAAGTCATTTAAACAATCCAGTGACAAGGCAATGTCGAGACTGAGATCCGACAGGTTCATACCCAGCCGCTGCAAGTCTCGATATTCCCGCGCTGAATCAAACTTGGACATTTCAATCGCCGCCCTCGAAGCCGCCGTGAAGAAGAAGCCAAATGTCTCCCACCGGCACCTTTGATGGCCAAATTGTGCTTGAAAATCATGCAGCGTCGTGCTAGACGCCATATCGATTGGGCGACTGGTGTGATGGAAGAGACTCCGCGACAGCTCCGTGCTCGCAACGGCTGTCTGGCCCTGGTTGGGAAACAGCTGGCGCATCGTCCCGATGCAGTGGTCCAGAAAGGGGCCCGCCAGCGGCAGACTGGAGCCGCGGGCCGTCCACGCCAGGATCAGGCTGCAGCAGGACTCGATGGAGATGGTGGCCTCAATCTGCTTGATGAGACCCGCGCCGCGCGTAACGTTGGCCTCGCGCACTGGGTTGTCCGAGTTGACGCCGTGGCCGTCGGCGTCGCTCAGGACCGGGTCCCGCCCATCCGGCAGGTTCCCAAACAAAGTGGTGGAGCTAAACGAGCCCAGATAGCCGGGGTTTGGGTATCTATGCGGCTTGGGAGCGACGGCATCGCCTCCCAGGACGGGCGTTCTGCCATTGGCGGCGAAGCTCTGCCGTCTGCCCGGCGTGTGGCTGCTTTCATGCCAGTGTCAGTACATTATGCCGCAGAACCCGCATGGGCCAGACGCCGAGACGTAGCAATGGTGTCGCAGAAAGGGCCCGTCGAACCCATACCTCATAAGCCCGGGTGTCGCCGGAGTAGTGCTCTTCTCCGGGGCGCGCTTCGTCTTCTTGAACGGCGAGGCGCGGTAGACGCACTCGGCCTGCCGAGATTGGTTCTGACACCGAATGCACACCGGTCGCGCGTGGTCGCACGCCACTTTGGCGGCCCTACACGGGTCGCAGGCCGCAAACTTTTTACGAGTTGCCGGCATGGTGATGCTTTTACGCCCAATCCACACAGGCGGTGATTCGAGGTATGTAGAAGGAATACGCTGGTCGGAGTAGTCGGTGGAGCGTGTCCGGCCTCGCACACAAAAGAACGGTGGCTGATGACTCAGCCACGCAGGTCTCGACATTGTCATTTGTGTAACAAAAGTTCAAGAGAAAGGCAGATAATATTCTGTAAGCAGTTTTCATTAAATCTATGTTGCCATCGTATATTGTGTGGAGCAATTCGTACAAGTCGTGACGTGGGCGCTGAAGCGTCTAAGCTAGCTCTTCCTTTTCAACCAGAATGCCATTACCAGCCTTTTGGATTTCCATGTAGTCAAAGAGAGGACCCTTGGGTGCGTCATCGCGATCTAGAAAGACTTCAACCATGCGCAGACCCTGTCCATCCTTGAGTTTCTCATCGTTGAATACTTTTTCCAGCTCTCCGTATGTTCTAGCGGTCGCCGTGTAAGCATCGTCCCCAGCGCCGAAAAGGGCAGGTGCTTTTAGATAGTTCCAAGGCGAAATACCATTGTAGTTCTCATCCTTGCCGTGAATGCAACGCTCCACGGTGTAGCCGTCATTGTTGACGAGTACAACAATCACATTGAGGTTGTGCCTGATGATTGTTGCAAGTTCTTGCGTTGTCATTTGGAAACTGCCGTCTCCAATGAAGAGAATGGTTCGCGACTCTTTGACATCTTGGTGGAACTTTGATGCTTTGATCAGCTCCTCGGTGGCCATTGCGGCGCCTTGGGCGGCAGGCAGCATGTAACCAATGGAGAGCCATGTTACGTGCGTAAAGTAGCGAGAGTGCTTTGGCAGCGGAACGATGCGCGAGCCGTAGCTAGATGTGCCGGTTTCGCCCATGAGAATATCGCCTGGGCGGAGAAAGTTGCCAACAACGTTCCACAGACGATCTTGAGCAAGCGGGGCATCAGGAGGAACCTCTGAAAAGGGGAGGATCGAGTCTCTCGGGAGATCAGGATACGTGGTGTAGACGCTCTTGGCCTTGGCTGCATCCACACTTTGCAGAATTTTGGGCACGAGATATTTTGCTGGTGTATCGCGAATGAGCTCGGCCTGTAGTACAGTCTCGTTGTGGCTGAAAGAAATAGTAGTGGCTGGATTGGGTAGAGCCGCATTGCCGTATGAGTTGGTGGTGCTGAAATGGGGGCCGAAGCAAAGAATCAGATCGGCTTCATTGAAAAAGGTTTCCGCAGCCGCCTCGCCAAACTTGGCCTTGTAGATGCCATGAAAATTCGGCTCAGTCTCGTCCAACAAGCCCTTGGCGAATCCAGTCACGTACGTAGGCCAACCGGTGGCCTTGGAGAATTCTTGCACATCCTGGACGATGCCAATTCCTCGGCTCTCACCATCGAGCAGAATGACGGGCTTCTTCGCCGAGTCGATTTTGTCCAGTATTTTGTTGATCAGGCGATCCTGGTTTTTGGTGGGTTCAGGCTGGATCAATTGCAGCGGCTGGGACAATCGCTCTTCCGAGACTTGCGCAGATACCATGTCGACGGGCACCTCGATGTAGACTGGGCGGCTGTGGTGCAAACACTGTCTCAGGGTTTCATCAATCTGCTCAGCGCTGGTTCTGGGGTCCCAGAGACGTGCCTGGGCCACTGTGAAAAGGGCCTGTGCCTGCGCAAAACGCGTGAAGTCCCCATCCTTCATAGTATGATGAATGAGAATGCGACTGTCTTGCATAGGACGGCTAGGAACGCCAACAATATGAACTACAGGCGCTCTCTCCGAAAAGGCACCAGCAATAGCGTTGATTGCGGACAGCTCGCCAACACCAAAAGTTGTAACAATAGCGCCAATCCCCTTGATCCTTGAATATCCGTCTGCCGCATATCCTGCGTTAAGCTCGTTAGCGCTTCCTACCCATCGCAAGCCGGCCGGCTCGACGTAGTCTAGCAGTGTGAGGTTGAAGTCGCCGGGGACGCCATGGACAGAGTCGACGCCCAGCTGTTGGAGGCGCTTAAACAGATACGTAGCGAGCTTAATAGTTCCAGGCATGGTTTCTTCTGAGTACTGTATTGCAGTACTTGAAGCTGAGTGAAGTGTTTTAGAGCTTGAATGGAATATATACTGGTCGGTCACTCCGCACCTGCCCTCTAGCACGCCGGCTTCGGCGTAGCCAAGTGGTGGGGGTGGGTGGTCCCTTGAGGACTCGATGGCGGGTTGCAGCCAGCGCTAGATCTCCACTGCACAGCGCCTGCCAAGGGTTGGAGGGCGCGGCTTGTGTTGGCCGTGCCGATAATGGCCGCCATCACCTACGCCGACTACTCCGGCTTGCGAGTGCACTACGCCGTTTCCGACTCAGCGTATAAGTACCAGCGCTCAAGTGCGGAGATTTTGCTCATTGGTATTCATTGATGCTCAATATAACTGCAGAACTCATTTGTACCTTGGAAATAGACGAAATTCAGTTGCGGCAGAAATGGCATCACTCGCGGAGCAAATCGCCCAATTTGAGACGCTGCGCGCTCAGGCCGAACCTCTGCCCACGGACAGCGCCGCCTACACCACATCGGCATTTTTCAAGTCCAAGAATGCAGGACAGGGCAAGTCGAAAGCAAAGCCATGGGATCATCGTCTCAGTGTAGATAGCCGCTCTCAGGGATCATCGCCTCTCAAGACAGCCAACCGCGGCAAGAACATGGACATGATCACGCTGGGCACTGCGCGTCCGTCGCCACAATTTTACCCGTACGAGTCTCTCACGGTCAATGTCGTTGATGACGCTTCAGCCAAGGAGAACAAGCCCGCAACCGCCATTACCTGCTCCAAGGGTGAGAGCGCCTACAACTTGGCGGCTGCTCTCAACTATGGCTTCCCCGCCGGATCGCCGCAGTCAGTGCGCTTCATTACAGAGCACGTCGAAATGATTCACAACCCACCATACGAGGACTGGAAGACGAGTCTGACTTGCGGAACCACATCTGGCCTCGAAATGGTCTTTCGCATTTTCTGCAATCCAGGCGACAATATCCTGGTTGAAAAGTACTCGTACACGGGCACAATTGTCGGAGCCCGCGCGCAAAGAATCAACACAGTGCCTATTGGCATGGACGAGTTTGGCTTATCTGTCAAGGAGCTGGATAGCACGCTGGAGAATTGGGATGCCTCCAAGTCCCACAAACCATACGTTTTGTACACAATCCCTACCGGTCAAAACCCAACTAGTGTTTCTCAGAGCGTCGAGCGTCGCAAGGAGATTTACAAGGTTGCCGAGAAGCACGATCTCATCATTGTGGAAGATGATCCTTACTTCTTCCTCCAAATGGGAAGATCCTCCAAGTACGAGTCTGGTAGTAAAGAAGCCCTCCAAGAGTACGTGGAAAGACTACCCCCTTCATACCTCTCTCTGGACGTGTCGGGCCGTGTGGTCCGCTTAGATTCTACCTCAAAGATTCTTTCGCCGGGGATGCGCCTCGGCTGGCTTACTGCGTGCACTCAAATCGTTGACCTGTTTGAGGCCTACTCTGAAGTCAGCGTCATGTCTCCCAGTGGTCCTTCGCAAGTCATGATGTATAAGCTCCTCGACCAGACTTGGGGCCACACTGGCTTTGTTCGATGGCTGGCGCACCTGTCCGGCGTCTACACTAACCGTCTAAATATGATGCTCGAGGCATGTGAGAAACATTTGCCCAAGAACATTTGCAGTTGGAAGGTGCCTACCTCGGGGATGTTTGTATGGATCAGTGTGGATGTCACCAAGCACCCCAAAGCTGCCGGCGGCGAGCCTACCACCGAGTTCCAGATGGAAGTTGAGGGCGCTCTGTACGAGAGGTCGAGAGACAACGGCGTCTTGATTAGCAGGGGGAGTTGGTTCCTCGCCGACCCCAAGCAGGTCAGCGAGGCTGCCCTTCGCGTCACATTTGCTGCTGCCACAGAGCCGGAGCTAGTGCCCGGTATTGAGCGCCTAGGCAAGGCTGTGCGCGAAGAGTTCGGGCTTTCATAAACCATACAGGCTTCACGGAGTATGACTGATGTATATAGCTAATTCAATGAATAATGCATTAACTCAAATGCGCGTGTGTTTGGGACGATAGATTACAGTTGCACGTGTGTCATGACGACATTTGAGAGCTGGTCAAACATCCTTTGTCTAGTTCCAACAAAACTCTTGTAATCGTCTTCTGAAATGCCAACAGGGTATCCTACGGAAGTATGCTCCTCTAGTGCCGCCAGCTGCGGGTAAACTTGGTCGATAAACTCGGCCAGCGGCATGCCGAAGGAGCGACCGCGATCGCCCATGTAGTCGTGAAGTTCCGCTTGACAGTGGTCAGTAAACGCTCATGTAAGTTATAAATTGATACAGCTTACTTTGTACGGCTGGAGTGTTGATTTCGATAAAGTTGCAACTTTTGTCTTGATTTTGGCGGCGGAGGCAATCCATGAAAGCATGGAGGGCAGCTTTGGAGCAGGAGTAGGCGGGCATGGCTACTGACGGCACAGTGGAAAGATGCGTGCCTGTCACGATGAGCGCTGTCGAGGTCTGCTTCTCCAGCAGCACGGCGCTGAACTTGAGGGCCAGGTTAACGACCGAGGTGAAGTTGGTGTTGATCTCTTGGTGGAACGCATCGAGGTCGACCTCGGCGGGCCTGGAGAGGCGTATCATGCGCTGCATGCCTGAGTTGAGCAAAACACAGTCTAGGTCCGGATTTTCATTGACGACGCTATCGACTGTGATTAGTACGAGATGGCAGACAATTCTTTGCGTTGGGGTCGGGTGCGTACCGCTGGATAAAGGCGTCGAGACCGTTTTTGTCGGTAACGTCATACTTGATGGCGCCGGACTTCTCAGCACCGTGCTTCTGAACGAAAGCGTCGAGTCTGTCCTGACGACGGCCGACAGCGATAACTTTGGAGCCCTCTTGAACGAGCTTGTCGGCGAGTCCAGCGCCGATACCAGAGGTGGCACCAACGAGGAGGACTGTTGTGAAAGGGAAGCCCATGTTGGATGTAATTAATTCTGTTGATTTGGATATGAAAGGTTAGACTGTAGATGATACTGGATTCTGATGAGGACGAGGTGTTGGATGCCGGATGTCAATCAGTGTAAGCCAGGACTTTTATATACTCGCCGTGAAGCTTTTTGTGGCATGCACACTTATGAAAGTTGGAGGCTAAATGCAAGCGTCTTCATTTATTCGGATGGAATTAAACATTAAATCCGACTTGGAAATACAGCAACCTGGTGATGGTTGATACAATTACATGACGAGCGGCCGACGTAGACATCATCGAACAGCCGGATGGAGCTCCGGATGGCTAACCCTTCTGGGCGATTTTGGTGGTCATGGCGGCGCAAGGCCCTGTAATCTGCCGGAGTCCGCTGTAAACCCTTTTTGGCTCCACTGGGCCCCTCTTCCGGAACGCTAACCTGAATAGGTCTAGCTGTCGGTCTTCACCCGCCCCCAGGTCTCGGATATCAACAAAGTTTGACGTATGCTAACTCCGTATCAAACGTCGTGTGTGGGATTCATCCGTCAACATGCAAGTTGTCTTTACTCATCAAGTCCATCAGGGCCACAAAGCTAGTGATTCAGATGGTTAACAGGGGACGCCCCTCTCGCGATTGCCTGCCATGTAGGAAGCGCAAGTTACGCGTACGACACCGAGCCTCCGTCCCAAGCCGTACAGCTGAAATAACCATTCTTTTTCTATTAGTGCGATCTCCGCCCGGATGGCTGTGGACAGTGTTCTCGGGCTGGAATCAGCTGTTCTGGCTACCGCACGCAAGAGGAGCTGCGGTTTCGAGACCAGACGCAATTCGTCAAGCACAAGGTTCAGCTGCGCCGTGCCCAGACCGCAAACAACACCGAGGCAAAGCTGGAAAATGATGTCCACTTTGTTCAATCCGTCCACATCGGGTGGGATGTACTCGCAAAGCAAGACTTCTTTGCCAATTTTGTCTTTGGGCTTGCCAAGAGCTACGACGCCCTCGGGATCTTGTACCAAACAACGAATCCACCAGACCATCTAGTCGCCAGCGTCGATGCCGCGAGTCTGGCCTTTTCTGCTCTTCGCCAATTTGTGCCGCCTACATACATGACGAAGCTTGCGACGGAGCGCTACATCTCCGCGCTGCACCTCGTCAACTCCGCGCTCGCCGACCCGGTGGCCTCGTTGGCGGACGAGACGCTGCAGTCGATCCTGCTGCTCGATCTCTACGAGAAGCTCGTCAGCCGCAAGCGCACCTCGACAGAGTCGTGGATGAGGCACATGAATGGCGCTGTTTCGCTGATACGAGCGCGAGGCAAAGGGAATCTGCAGACGTACGTCGGTCGCCGCCTGACGCAGAGGTTGTACACTACGCTCGTCATCAGCTGTGCTGTATCCGGAATGCGGATACCAGTTGAGATGGAGCGACTACGTGCTGATCTGAGCCGCCACTTCAAAATCGAGGACGACCCCAAGTGGGCTTTGACAACCTTGAACGAGCAAATCATCAACTTTACGTCAGATGTGCAAACAGGCAATCTCTCGTGTCGAGATCAAATCCTGGCACGCGCCTTGGATTATCATCAATCAACCGTCGCGTTAGAGGATACCTTGCCGTCGTGTTGGCAACCCTCTCGTATCTCGATTGGCGACGATGCTCTGGGGCGACAGCTGACCTTGGCGGGGTCGTACGACGTCTACGAGAGTCTATATTTTGCCCAGGTTCGCAACGTCATTCGCACAGCTCAGCTTAACCTGCTTTTGATGATTGAGCAGTATGCGGGGCCCAACGCTCAGGATTTCGTCGTCTCGGCACGAGTCTCGATTGAGAAAAGTGCACATGCAATCTGCGACAGCTTCACCCAGTACGTGGTGTCGCGTGACGAAAAGGGCACCCTCTCGTGGAACCTGGCCTCTCCCATGCAACAGCTTGGAATCTACACTGTGTTGTTTCCGCTCTATTTGGCGGCTCAGGCATCTCGCGACGTACGCCTGCGCGAATGGGCGCAGGATGTGCTTGGCCTGGTGGCAGATGTCGGCGGGCTAGCCATGGCCCAAAAGACAGCCGATGCGTTGAATCAGAGCGCAACGGCGCCGGCTTGGGATGTTTACACCATGCTGGGAAGTTATGCCATTGCGGCGTAAGGTGCCGCGTGGCCAGCCGAGATGATGGCAGCGCTAGCCCCCACTGAGTCACAGCCCTTCTTTTGTCATCCGGCTGCGACATTTTGTACTCGATTTCTGCAACATGTCAAGAAAAGGCAATGATGACGACGTCAATGGAGTACACGGTGGAACAGATAAAGCCCGACCAGGCTGGTGAGGAATTTTACTTGTCAAATTACAAGCCGTTTCGACTGGAAGCGTTGCAGACAGATCCACAGTGTGAGTACATGATGGCCTGTCTTCCCGTCCTCAATCGCAAAAGGTATCTCATAGGATTGCGAAAATTAGTCTTCGGAGCCACGTACGAAAAGGAAGCCGCCAAAGACGACGACTTTTGGCGGCAGCGCTTATCACGGCCCAGCACCACGACCTTTGTCGCCGTCCGCGACCGAGACCACCGCGTCGTCTCTTCCCTCACTCTGGTCCGCGGGACGCAGCCCTCGTCGGTGCTGGCCATGGCCGCCGGGCTGCTCCCGGAAGAGCGCGACAAGGACACCAAGACGCTGTTGCACTGGGCCGTCAACGCCGTGTACACGGCAACGGACGCGCGGCGCCAGGGAATCGCCAAGGCGGTATTCGAGAAGGCACTGGCGTTCTCGTTTTCTACGGCCGAGGCGGAGGGGAAGTCGTGCCTGGTGTCGATCCTGGCGCGCGAGGAAAATGAAGTGGCCATTGGCATGTACCTGCGGATGGGCTTTATCGACGTGGGCTATGTTGAGGAGGATGGGGATGCGGTGCTTTACATGTTTAAAGCTTGGCCAGAGCCCGAAGGTGCTGAAAGCGCATAGTTGCTAAATCGGAGTACACCAACATACTTTACTTTAGCACACCTGCCCAGTAGGGGCACCCCTCACGGTAGTCATAGGTAGTGTCCATGTAGCTGGCGCCAATCAATACAACCAGACAGGCTAGTGGAAGACATCATAACCAATCAAGGACAACGACGATTTGAACTTTAAAAGGTATTTGCGTGGACACAGCGGCGCATCGGACACTTGTGTGACGCGATCAAGTATCGCCATCCGGTGGATCATTAGCGACCGACTAGCGCACTTTTCCCAACTGCAATTCCAAGAACCTCGCACATCGGTGACCTCATTCTCCCTTCTACAAGCGTACTAATCTAAATTTCTTTGCGAAAAGACGATATCTCGATCGATCAAACTGGTCTCTATCCATTTTAGCTCCGATTGGCCAAGACGTATCAACCACCACGTTAAAACCCCCTTGTCCGCTGCGAAAAAAGTTTGGTGTCCTGCTTCCTTGTGAGCATCTCATTCGGCATGTCGTACGGATCTGTCAAGAAGTCTCCGGATGCTGCCGCCCGGCACGCCGATACCTCATCAGCATCTCTGTCCAACGGTCATGGCCACGCATCACAGATCCATGGCTCGGACGAAGCGTCGGCCGCCGACGACGAGCAGACCAGCTTCTGGGTCCGAACCAAGGCCTTTTACTACAACAATATCGGCCTCTTTTTCGTGTTTGTCGCGCAAATCTTTGCCTCCATTGTATGATGCCGTTTCTCCCCCCTAGACTCTGTCTCTAGCCGCATTGAAAGCGGGAAAGCAGACGACCGCTAACTACCATCCAGATGGCCATGACGACGCGCCTGCTGGAGACGGGCTTCGATACAAAGTTCCACGCTTTGCAAGTCATATTCGTCCGCATGATTTTCACGGCCGGCATCGGCTCCGCGTACATGTGGTACAAAAAGGTGCCCGACTTTCCGCTCGGTCCGCCGGGGGTCCGGGGGCTGCTGGTGCTGCGCGGCACGGCGGGCACCGTTGGTCTCTTTGGGCTGTACTGTACGATGACCTGCTTGCATTACACGATGCGTATCACTCAGGCTAACCCGAATTGTCTGTAGACGGGCTTTCATTTTTAGATATTTCTGATTCGACCGTCATCACGTTCCTCGTGCCCACGCTCACGAGCTTTGTCTGCTGGGTCGCCCTCAAAGTGAGCACCGACACCTCGTACCAACCAGTCTCTTCCCCATGCTAATTTGTCCACCAGGAACCCTTTACCATTGTCGAGGGCGTCGCCGGCCTCCTCGCCCTCACCGGCGTGCTCTTCATTGCTCGCCCGCACTTCCTCTTCTCCCACCTGCCCTTCACCCACCCCTCGCCCAACAGCACCGTCCATGCCCTCGACGGCATCTTCAAGCCCGTGCCTGCTACGCCCGCCGAGCGCTCCCTCGCCGTCGTCCTCGCCGTCATTGGCTCCTTTGCCGCCGCCACCGCCTACGCCACGATCCGCGTCCTGGGCACCCGCGTGCACTCGCTCGTCAGCGTAAACTACTTTGCCGTCATCGGCACGGTTGTCTCCTGCGGCGTCCTGCTCGTCCACCCAAACATTGGTTTCCAGACGCCGCAGAGCGCGCCGCAGTGGCTGCTGCTGCTGTCGATTGGCCTCTCCGGGTTCCTGCTGCAGGTGCTGCTGACGGAGGGCTTGCAGCGGGAGCGCGCGGGCAGGGCGACGAATATGATTTACACGCAGCTTGTGACGGCGCTCATCATTGAGCGTGTCGTGTGGGGTACCACGCCGCCGGCCGAGAGCTTCATCGGGAGCGCGCTGATTATCGGCGCAGCTGTCTGGGTTGGCTTGCAGAAGAAGGTGCCGGATGCTGAGAAGCCTGCTCGGGCGCCCGATGAGGAAACTAGTCTTCTTCGCGCCGAAGAGGACTAAAAATGTGTACGGGAGACGGATAGGATACGACGGCAACCAGTGGCTCCTTTACAAAGTGATGGCGACCGATTTGCCTCATTACACGACGGAAGCATTGACAAAGCAAAGTTACACCATTATATTGCTAGAAATGCATGTTTTCAAACTTTTTTTATCCGCTTAAGAAATAGGTGCCACTCTGGGCTTCAAAATGGGGCTGGCAGGCCGGCTCGTCATGAACTGCGGCGGTGTTAGCGGTTGTCCTCGCTTGATCATCTCGGATACAATACTCACGTTACTGGCAGCGCTCAACAAGGCAAGGAGAGAGCTCTGCACCACGTCTTCGTGGATGCCGACACCCCACACGGTTTGCTTCGAGCCAGTGGGCTTGCACTCAATGTACGACGCGGCCTTTACGCTTCGGCCCTCACCAATGGCGTGCTCCTTGTAGTCATTGACGTCGAAATCGATGCCGACGTCCTTGAGGGCGGCCGCCATGCTGGAGATGGGTCCGTTGCCCCGGCCGCGCAGCCTATACTCCTTGCCGTCCAGGACAATGACGCCCTCAAAGATACGCATGGCGCTCTTGGTGTCGGGCGTCTTGCCGTCTGCCGCCGCAGCCGCAGCCGCGCCTTCGCTGCGGTCTGGCGTGATGCTGTAGTCGATGAGGCTGAGGCGAGGGTTGTCGTTGAGAAAGTAGGTCGACTCGAAAAGGTCAGTGATCTCATTGGCCAGGAGCTCGCGACCAAGCTCCTCGGCACGGCGCTGCACAACGTTGGAAAAGGCAATCTGGAAATTGCGGGGGAGGTCGAGCTGCAGCTTGGTCTGCAGAATGAAGGAGCTGCCACCCTTGCCAGACTGCGAGTTGATGCGGATGATAGCCTCGTAGGTGCGGCCAATGTCCTGAGGATCTAGAGGCAGGTAGGGCATGGCATCCCAGGGGTCTTCGCTAGACAGGCCGCGGGCCTGGCGGCTCTGGAAGCCCTTCTTGATGGCGTCTTGGTGGCTGCCGGAGAAGGCGGCGCAGACGAGGCTGCCGCCGTACGGCGCACGCTGGTGGACGGGAATCTTTGTGCAACTCTCGACCATGTCAATAACAGGGTTGAGGTTGGAAAAGTCAATCTTAGGGCTGACGCCTTGCGTGTACAGATTCAAGGCGAGGGTGACAAGGTCGACGTTGCCGGTGCGCTCTCCATTCCCAAACAGGCAGCCCTCGACGCGGTCGGCGCCCGCCATCTGGCCGAGCTCGGCGGCGGCCACACTACAACCGCGGTCATTGTGAGGATGCAGAGACACGCATACGCTGTCCCGGTCGCCAATGTTTGTACAGAAGTGCTCAATCAGGTCGGCGTAGATGTTGGGCGTGGCGAGCTCGACGGTGGCGGGCAGGTTGAAGATGATCTTGTCGTTGGAGTCGTTGGGGCCCCAGGCGGCCTTGACAGCCTGACACACGCGGACGGCGTATTCAGGGTCGGTATCGGAAAAGCACTCGGGCGAAAACTCAAACTGCCAATTGGTGCCGGCGGCAGCCGGGTCGTCCTTTGTCAGGGAGCGGACGAGCTTGGTGCACTCGACGGCCAGCGCGAGGGTCTGCTCCTCGGTGTATCCAAAGACGACCTGGCGGAAGCACGCGCTCGTGGCGAGGTAAATGTGAATGATGGCGTTTTTGGCGCCGCGGACGGACTCGACGGTGCGGCGGATCAGGTCGGGCCGGCATGGCGACAGCACTTGCAGGAAGACATCGTCGGGGACGGCGCCAGGGGTTTCGATGAGGCGGCGGGTGAAGTCAAAGTCAATTTGCGAGGCAGAGGGGAAAGAAACCTCAATCTCCTTGTACCCGAGATCGCAAAGCATCTTGAAGTAACCCCATTTTTCGTCGCCGTTCTGGGGGTGTTAGAGTGGTGATGACGGAGGGTCGCTGAGAACCTACCATGGGATCAGGTAGACTTTGGTTGCCATCACGAAGGCAGGATCTGAGCGTGTTAGCAGCTTCTCCAGGAAGTATCGGCATTTAATACGTACGACAGCCATCGAGGGGCTTTTTCAATGGTCTTGTCTGGCCATTGGCGATTGGCCAATTTCAAGGGCTAACAAGTCAGTAGAGGAAAGGCAGATGAACAGTACCTCTGAGCACGGCATACCTTGAACGCCTTGTATTTTTTTGACGGTTCCTTGAGCCTATCATCGTGATCGAGAGTCAGCAAATGTCGCAAACTTCTCAAATGCAGCTGGCAGCAGCATCGTGGGGTCAATAGTCGTACATGGGCATCGTGGGCGGAGCAGTCGAGCAAGTGGCGGGGCAGTCAATCGAGGGGCAAGGGACGATCTGGACGATGAATCGAGCACGTTTGCTGTTCCGTCGGTGCGAAATCTCCAAAACGGAATAAAACAGACGGATGAGATATTATACGAAGAGAAAAAAAGTAAATAAGAGGTCCGCCGGGCCGATGCAGACGGGAGAGGCGAGAAAACTTTGGGAGTCACCAGGTGGGGTATTCTAGGTGAAGCTCTGGAGGGGCATTACGCGCGCCATGATTGGTGGGAGGCGGTCGCATGCTCCGAATACGGCCCAAGAGCAGCACTGCAGCCAGCATGTGTCAATAGCGCATTCTGTCAATAACGCCTTTTTGTCATGTCTCGATGCAGAGGCTTGATCGATGGGGTGTCTCGGTTGAAGTCGTGATGAGTTTTTGAAGGAGGTTGGGGCTGGGTTGAGGTGCAAGAATACAAGATGGCCGTTGCGCCTTGAGAATCTCGAACATCGATAAGCCTGTTGACTCTACAGGTTATAGTAAAGTGTATAGTGATGAGATATGCATGTCATAAAAGCATAGTACGCCGAGCGCCGGCTTTGTGCTACTCAATCACTCGGTGTGGGGGTTGTCTGGAGTCTTTGTTGGGGTAAAAAATTCTTAGTCTCTTCAAGATCACAAGTCTCACGGGCGTCGTTATTTCCGTGTTGGCCGTCGTCGTGGGTCTCAATTCCGCAGCGCAATGCCATTGATAAACAGTCATAATGTCTGGCAAGATTCAATGCTATTGATAGACAAAGATTAGGCGCATTCAAATTTCTAGCCGCCGCTTGGCTGTTCCGTCCAGGTTCGTAGTTCCGGTCGCCGCATGACGCCAGCTTCGACGCAGTCCTGCCTCACTCGGAGGGATGAGCTGCTGCCGTCGGGAGCGTTCCAATTTTAGCTGCGCAGCAGTGGCAATATTCCATGTGAAGAGATCGACTTGGACTATCATGTGGCGCGTGCGGACGCCGCGAAGTTTCGCGGTGCGCATGGATAGCTTCAAGGGGACAAGACTGGCCGTGGCTGAGTCTTGGTGACGCGGGGGAACCCTTGAGATCTCACGAGATTCCCCAGCGCATAGAACGGTGACCCGCAAAGTGCTGCGATTCATCACAAGGAAAGCATCGGTATTTCACTGTATAGATTCCAGATTGTATGTTGCGATAGACCAGATCCGGGTTGTGGTCAATAGTTGTCTTACACGGCGTAGTAGTATCACCAGCTGATTATCTGCAGCATCATTTCAGCGGCTCAACATGTAGCCATCACTCTATATCATGCTTATCTTTTTAAAGCGGAACCGCAGAAGCTACACATGCCGGCACTTGTGCTCGGCGCAGCTCTTTCATGCAGAGGCCGTCCGGCGTCCGCCATCCCCAACCCCGCATAACTTGCAACTCTCAGAGTCGGCACTCTCCAATCGGTAGATATCTCATGCTGTGAGCTGATTCGATCATCTGCGGGAGAATATCTGCTCGTCATATGCATACTACTTTGCATTTTGGATTGTGTGTATGCTGCGCCCATGCGCAGGAGATAGCATCGCATCGGGAATCTTGGCGACACGGCCCCCGCCGGCCGCGGGGCCCGACGTCCGACCCTTATTACAAGCTACGGCTCCGGAATGCACATTAGACGCCTCGTTAAGCCACAGCGCCGAATTTCGAGTGAAACTTTATTCGACAACATGTACTCACCATTACCATTTATTCCTTTCATCTGTCTTTTACTTTCAGTAACTGCGTCTAACCTCTCCTTCTGTAAACTCACCAAGCCATCAACCATGCCCACAGTCCTGCACAACGGTCACGTCTTCATCGCAGCCAGCGACGAGACACCTGATTACTTTGCCAGCGCTATCATCCTCGACGCGGGCACGGGTAAAATAGCATACGTGGGTGATGAGACGGACGCCGCTGTCGTCGAGGCCATGGCCGCACCGGGCGCCGTTCTACACGACATCCAGGGCCGCTTTGTACTTCCCGGCTTTGTTGACGGGCATATGCACCTATGCCAGACCGGCGCATCGCTGCAGAAGTTGAACCTGCGCGCGCGCAAGAACCTGCGTGAGATCCAGGACGCGATCCGCGCCTACGCTGCCCAGCACCCGGAGCTTCCGCGGATTCTATGCCAGGGCTGGTTCCACCCGTCGACCGACGGCAATGAACTCGCGACGCAGCTCGACGGGCTCGATGTCAATGGTAAAGATCGCCCCGTGTACGTCGATGCCGATGACATGCACTCGTCGTGGCTCAACGCGGCCGCGCTCGACGAGGTGGGCGTCGCAGACATGGCGGATCCCCCTGGCGGTAGGATCCGGCGCGGTGCAGAGGGCAAGCCGTCGGGTGTCATGGAGGAGACGGCGGCGTCAAATATTGTCTGGCCGTTTCTGGAGAACAAGCTGACGGCCGAGCAGAAACAGCAGCACGTCCAGGCCGCCCTAGACGCCTATGTGGCCGTAGGCTACACGGGCGTCGTGGACATGGCCATGGGTGAGGAAGATTGGGCGGCCCTCCAAAAGTATCGGCAAAAGCACGGTGAGCTACCGATCTGGGTGGCCGCGCACTGGCTTATCTTTCCCCGAACGTCGCCCGAGGAGACGTTGCAACAAGTTGACCGCGCGATTGAGCTACACACGCAGTACAACAGGGCCACCAGCCAGCAATTCAATATCGCGGGTATTAAGATTGTTTGTGACGGCGTGGTCGATGCCTGCACCGCCGCGCTGCAGCAGCCATACTCGCACAACAACCAGACCGTTGCGCCGATGTGGACGCCAGAGGCACTCGCGCCAGTGCTGCAGCGCGCCGACGCTGCAGGCTTGCAGATCGCGATGCACGCCATTGGCGATGCCGCCATCAAGCTGGCAATCGACGGGCTTGAGGCTGTCGGCAATCCTTCCGGCCGGCACCGCATCGAGCACCTCGAGACAACAGCACCAGAGGACGTGCCGCGCCTAGGCGCGCTCGGCATCACCGCGTCCGTCCAGCCGGTGCACCTCGACCCCGCAGGCATGACGGCGTGGGAACGGCTGCTAGGCAAGGCGCGATGCGGGCATGTATTTCCTTACGCAGCATTTGCCGAGCACGGCGCGCCGCTGGCGCTGGGAAGCGATGCGCCCACAGCACCGTACAACCCGCTGGCTAACCTGTACATTGCGACGACGAGACGGTCAGCCATGGACCGTAACAGCACGGTGCAAACGACACCGCAGTACGCGTTGACGCTGGCGGCGGCGGTGGCGGCGGCGACTCGCGGGTCCGCGAGGAGCTGCTTCGCCGAGGACAGAGTCGGACAGCTGCAGGTAGGCTGGGAGGCTGATCTGGTGCTGGTCGACATGGCGTGGGACGCAGAGATGCTGTTGGACGCCAAGGTGGCAGAGACCTGGATCAAGGGAAAGAAAGTGTATACGGCTGCATAGTGTTTCCACGAGCTTTCATGTAACTAAGAAGTTGCTTGTGGTGGCATGGTCTTTATGACGCGGAGTTAGGCTAGAGGAAAGGCGAGATGCTGTTGGAACTGAGGCCAATGAATTGCACCTGGCGTTGTAGAGTCGTTAGCAGTTATTAGTATGGGATAAAATAGACTGCATATCGTTCAGCTGGTTTGGAGAATACAACTGGTGCAATCCAGCCGGTTGATCATAGAACTAGTGTTTCGGCTTCTCTTTGCCTTAAACGTGCTGGCGGCCCCGGTATGCGTGATATGTGATATGGCACAGAATCCGGGCTCGCGCGCAGCCATGCTGCATGTGCGTATCAATATGACCGGCTGCAGGCTCAGCTGAGGCTGCATTTGGCATTGCGTTGGTTGATTGGTAGAAGTGTGTGGAGGTATAAGTGGACAAATATCGGCTCTGGCGAACTGGATTGTAGTGGTTAAGTAAACTGTAGGTAACTAAGCTTTTCGGTAGAGTCTCCACGTAGTTATTGAATCCTGCACGACGCCGCGGCAAGTTCTGGCTGGACTGATTTGATGGTCATCGTAACTCGTCGTTGTGTCATTCGCTGATCCTGGGATGGGTCAGACGCGGAATATGCCGCGGGAGTGGCAAGACAGCTCAGCAGTTCTCATATCTCATTCCCGCGAGGCTCAAAAGAGGCCTGTCGCCGCTCCACGAACCAAAGCCAGGAGTAACTAGAGCCTCAATTCTCACATCGGCCGACGGCGCTATTACAAGGGGGGGCGAGGGCGACCCATTTCGTCGGCGACAAATGGAGGCTAACGGAGGGCCTAGGCAAGGGTTCTAGGAGGGTTGGAGCCAATAGCGGCAGTGTTGTTAATTATTGGCGTTCCGAGCCCAGGGGACTTGAGTCGTTTGCGAACGAATTCAGTTTATCCTTGCTTGTGATGGATGTGCTTCGCCGGGGGAAAATCCGTGGTCGTGCAAGACATTTCCTGTTTGAGACACGTCAATGCGGCCAGTGCGCGGCAGAGGTTGGAATGCGCAAATGGAAATCAAGGGTAATTGATTCGACTGTCATTTTTTCAGATCTGTCGGGGGTCTGTCTTTGATAATTGTCAATGACCGTGCGACTGGTTGGCTCTACTCGCACATCCAACAGTGCAGTGGATCAAAAGCTTGCCTCCCTTGATTGTCGAGTTGCAACTTTTGGACGGCGGTCCTGCCTGAAGCAGCGCTGTGGGTGGCATTGCTTGTGCGTCAGCGACCTACTCGATTTGCGCTGTCGTCAAATAATGACGCGAGGCTTCGGGGGCCAAATGCCTGTAAATAGGTAGTGAGATTGGATCTGGACGCAACCTTCTGGATTGGGACGTTGGGGCTCAACTGTCACTCAATTGTGTTTTAGAGAAAGTGGCCACATGCTGGTGCAGGCCCCTGGCGATATCATAGGCGACCGACACCCCACCTGGATACGGATCCTCGGGCAGGCAAGCAGGTTGGAGGGGTTGGAGGCGCTCAAGCTCGCCGCATGAGAGGCTTTGTGGCTTATTGCTTGGCTTTGTAATGGTGGAGCCAGCTCGGTCGGCCGGTCGGGTCGGGTCCAGTACGCCGGAGCGAGCAACTATTTATTAGCGTGTACGGATAGCAAAAAAGAAGTCTGCAAGAAGAGCCAGCAGGGATTCAGTTCATTCGCCGTTGAAGAAGCAGGCCAAGAGATGTGCACGACCGCATGCCGTGTATGGAAATTGAGCGAGAGAACAGAGTACGACGGTCGGAGTTAGTGGCAAACTCTGCTCGGCTTTGCATCCTTGCACGATGCGGCGACGTGGCATGAGTGGTTGATGTGATGCTCTGGCAATGGGTTAAAAGGCAAAACCACCCATCCATCAAGGCAGAGTCATAGATGGCTGCTCCCGGCGAAAGAAGCGAGAACTCTAATAAGAAGGAGAAGACAGCGGGCAGGCATCCCAGGCGATGTCGAATCTCAACGGCAAAGAACGTGCAACATCAAGCGACGCGCCAAGAGTAACTACTGGGTCAGTGGCCGGTGCTCTGTCAATTGGGGGGAGCTAGAAATGCCTCACAGGCAGATTGAACGCCCCGTTGGGTGATGGATTCGTGTTGTGCAGTACCTACCTAGAGGACCTAGAGGGGAGCAAGGGAGCAACAAAAGACTAAGGTACCTAGATGTGGATGCAGAGTTGTGACGGATTCTTCCGGGCGAGGCTAGCGTGGGGGTTTGGGGCAAATTAGCGGGCTGTGAGTGGTGGGAAATGGCCTGGCTACCTAGCCAGGTACCTACCTAGGTAGAGATCGCCTTGGAGATGAACAGAAGGCACTGAATTACAGGGAAAACACGGGCCTGTGGCAGAACATGGTGGGCGATTCGGTGAGACTGACATCGAGCCAGCGGGGCTCTACAGCCAGCGCAGCAGGTGAGCAGGTGGCAGCACTGGCAGGTAACACCAGACGGCATGTAGAGTGAAGGGTTGCAATACCAAACATCTACCGAAACAGAGGGGAAAGGCGGCGACCCAATGGCAGAAATATTGCAAGCTTCATTTTTATCCGCCATTTCTCTTTGATGCATGCCACGAGTCGTGCCTTGTCGGTCGTCAACTGCCAGTCTGCCAGTGAAAGCCCGGCGGGGACCGGCAGCGGCTACTGACCGTAGTACGTACCTACCTAATACTGTGGCAATCAGGAGTGGCTGCGGTGGCTGGCTGCGGTGGCTGCAGTTGCAAATTAACAGTAATTGAGTGGTTGCAGCCGCGATACAATCTGCTGTACTGGTGAACCCTGCTTCGTATCTTCTCCTTCAAACAACAAATGCTGTTAACTCGCTCACATCAACACATCGCCGCTCCATCGCCATCTCTCCAGCATCTTTGCATTACATCACTGTCTGCTGGTTGCATTAACATCCTGCACGCACGAGACAAGTTCGTCGCTCACACCGCTCAGTCCACTAAAAAATGGCCCCCAGTATTTCACCCCAGCCAGCTCGTTTCCCCTCCCACCATCACCACTTGGCCGCTCCAAACCGCCGTCTTTTCTCAGCCAATTGCCGCGCTACGATAGTCAGCTCCGCGCTCCTGGGTTGCCGCCATCTTACAACTGATAACACTTGCATTAATTTCAACTGGGCCCCCCCTTCGACTCCTTCGCCCGCCACAGACCGTCATTCCATCTCCGGCGATCCCTTCCCACCTTGTCAGCCACGAGTGCCCACCACTCCTCTCTCGCCCGGATCCAACAAGACACCAAGGGGACCCTTGACAGCAAACACTCCAGGTCTTTAATCTCTTTTCCTCCGCATACACTCTCCGACAGACGTCCTTCAACACCAGCCATTCTCTGCAAACACGCGACACTCATAAACATTTACTGGAAACATCACACAATGGCCGCCCAGCTCATCATGCCCACGCTGCCCAGCGAGCAGCAGCAATCTCGTCACTTTCTCTCTTCCCACCGCCCTACCCATCATGCCCGCTCCCAGTCTTACAACCTCGCCAGCGCGGGCCCTCGCTTCCAACTCAATACAAACCCGGCTAACAGCGGTGCCGGCCACTATGCCTCGACGCCGCCCTCGCCACGCGGCACATCAGGCTCACGCAGCAACATTCACAGCAGTAATGCGGCCGGCGCGCGCCCTCTGTACATGCCCGCCGTCTTGCGTCCCAACTACGAATTTCCGCCCCAGCAGCCGCTCTCCCGCTCTCCCGGTTCCTCGTCCGATTCGGGCTCCGACTCAACACTGCGTCGCACCAACACGGCCAACTTGTTGAGTCTCACAGGCCTCGGCGCCATAGGCCACCGCCTCAGCCGTCGCTCTACCATCGAGAGCTCTAAGAGCCTCGAGGGCGATTGGGATCTGGCGACATATCCCGACGTCACGTCGTCGCCTACCCGTAGGCATTGGAAGGTATGTTCTGGCTCCTCACTTGCTACTCGTCACACGAGCAAGACGCACAAGTCGGCCAAAAAGAGCGTGCACTGACAGTCGATAGCCCGACACGGAATCATCCATCTGCGACGACCCCCTCTGCAAACGCTCTTTCAGCTACTTCAACCGCAGGCACCACTGCCGCAAGTGTGGGAACATTTTCTGCGACTTTCACTCAACCTTGGTCCTTCCCCTCGACCAGGACGCCAACTTTAACCCGCGCGCCACGCCTTCGCGGACCTGCAACCACTGCTTTGAGCAGGTCAAGGCCCGTCACTCGCGCAACAACAGCCAATCCTCGGGCTCAGATTCCTCTGGAGGCCGCACCGCGGCGGCCGCCATTGCCACGAAAAAGGGCGGCGCCGACAATGAATTTAATTTGCCCACCAGCAAGGACGTTGCCGCCAGTGTCCCGCGCGACTGGAACTGGAGCACCTTTTGAATGCTTTATTTGCGTTTCTACTATATTTCTCTGCATATACGATACACATATACACGTCTTTGTGCTGGCTGGCTAGCCACCAAGACATCATGATACCCGGGCCAAAGAGAGGCATATCAACATGGCCTTTTTCATATATTCTCTATAGATATCAGCCGACCGTACGCAGTCGCTGGTCATGGATGGGTTGTTACCCTTCCTTTGCGTCTTACAACGGTTTACAAGAGGCAGGTTCCAACCTCTTGGAGTTCAGGATCCATTCATTTCATTGTCTCGAGCGGATGGCACTGCAACTTTGTCATTTTGATTTTATTTTCAGCGTTATCTTGGGTTTGCGTTGAGCTTCAAACAGAAGCACTTAACAGAGAGTCGCATCTACGATTCCATAATACATCATCTGCCAAGTTGCGTTTTATTTTATTGTGTCTCTAAATCTGCAACGTGAACAGCAACTAAGGCTTAAATATAGTATGAGCTTGAGTACTGAGCTAGACGTCTTCTTTATTCTTTGCTTTGATTCTACTTTGAAGCAGAAGTATCATATTTATTGAAACAGAAGCGCCTCACATCCATTAATGAACAAACCGAGCACCCGTTAAGCTTCGTATATAGATGATAGCAACAAAAGCAAGGAAAACGTCTCTTTCGTCTTCGGTAACCAGAACAATGAATGCAGTTGGAACTTTGTCAAAAAGTCTAGACAAATCATGAGAATAATAAGCATCTTGCGCCATGTCATGTAATCTTCCCCGTCTTCTTTCTTCTTCTCTCTTTCCGGTTTCGTGTCGCAACACCCAGCCCCGTTTCCCCTTTTCTCTCTGAGCAATGCAATGCAATGAGGCCACAAATATTGAGTCCTATTCTCCTGCAGATTAGATTTAGCCTCGACGCCTGGTGGTACGGCGAGTGGTGACCTCCTCGCGCGTGGGGCTGTTATCGCCGCTGCGCACCATGCGCTCACCGCCGTACACCTCACGCTCCAGGCCGCGGGCGGCATCCCAACCGGCCTTTTCCGCGAGAGCGACGTCGACGTTGACATTGCTGAGACGTCGCGCCGCGGCGCCCTTGCCGGCGAACTTATTGGCGGCGTTGCTGCGCTTGACGTAGCTGGCGATGAAGAAGCTGACAAAGAGGTAGGTGAGGGGCGCAAGGTATACGACGTTGAGCCAGATGGCAAAGGTCTCGCCAGAGCTGACGATGCACGGCTGCGAAACGTATGAAACGTTCTGGTCGACGACGGTCTTGATGCGGCGGGCGTCGGCGCCGGAGCCAAATAGCAGCGCACGGACTGACTCGACGGCGCCGGTCGCGTCCGAGGTCGGGGTCGAGGCAGCGGCCGGTGCAAAGTAATAGACAAAGGAGTGGCACATGGCAAGGGAGGCGCCGACGAGGAACTGCGTGATTTGCATGCTGGTCAGGCTGCGCTTGATGAAGACTGGGACGCGGATGTTGAAGGCCGTCACGGTGTAGTAGGTGTACTATACAAGTCAGTGGGTGAGTCACGAGCGAAGAGGTTTTTAGTGGCTTACCATCAGAGCGTGGATAAAAGAGTTAAACTGGACAAAGACCCAGATGGGCGCAGACATGTAGCGCATGCCCGCCCACATACAGAGCATGGCGCCGGCGTGGTGGTAGGTCTGCAGCGTGGAGCTGGGCTTGCCCTTGGCCAGGATGATGAAGGTGTCAAGGACCTCGTAAAACTTGCTCAGGTAAAAGATCCAACCGTAGTAGGCAAGGCCCTCGTTCCAGATGCGGCCTCCCTGTTGACCGTTGGGTAGACCGGTGACGGCGTCAACGACGCCGGCGGGAGTGTCCGGGCCGGCGCTCTCAAAGCGGATGAGGTGCTCGTTAAAGTAGACCGAGTTGCCGAGACCAGGAGCGCCGTGGAGGCGGCAGGCGCTGTCGGCGGTGGCGGCGAGTCCGCCCGGGCCAAAGGGGCTGACGATACTCTTGCGCATGCCGCCAAGCATGCCGTAAAAGGTCCAGGCCGAATAGACGGCGAGAAAAATGTTGTGGAGGACGACGAAGAAGCGAAAGGCGGCCGTCTTGGAAATGGCCCAGGGCTGCTTGTTGTGGGCGCGGTTGTAGCGATTGAGCAGCTTGACGGTGACGGCGTACGTAGCGGCAACGGTGATGGGCACGCGAGCGTCGAGGGCACCGAGGAAGAGGCCGTCAGGAATGTTGAAGGGCCGCATGACGGAGAGGGTAGAAACGGGGGCCGGTGGCACAGGCGGCGCTGGGTTGTGCGGAGGGAAGCTAAAGAGCTTCGACGACGGCAGGCCGCCGATGATGCCGGAGTGGACCGACATGTTGATGATGTGATTTGGATGTTCGACGGCGGCGGAGGGAGGCGGGGAAGAGAGCAAGTCGATTTTGGTGAGGCGGTAAGTAGGCAATTTTCGAGACAGGAGCGAGGGTGGTTGGCTACTCGCGAGGTTGCTCGTCGGTGTGGCACGAGAGATACAGAGATGTAGCCAAAGGTTCTTCTGAATCGAAGACAAGCCAATTCTGGGGGATGAAGAGACAATGGACAAAAAAGAGAAAAAGGTCCAGACAGGTGCAGGTCGGAGCACGGGAGTAGAAGAACGATTGAAGCCAAAGCCCAAGGCCTAGGTTGTGTTAACGCCACTCCCCTTATCGACAGATTTCACACCTCCCGTTGATGCCCGGGGGGGGACAAGCTGGGGACCGCAGGGTGTTGCTCCGTGTTCCGTTTCCTTAATGTTCCGGATTGTATATTCCAATAGATTTGGAAGAAGTTGACGGGATGGTTTCTTGAATGGTTGCCACATTCGGAGAGATGTAGGAGGAAAGCAAGGAATGTTGGGGATTGATGTCGACATGTCAAGGAGATGGTGAGCGAGCCGAGGCGGCATGTGCGAAACCGGTACAGGAGCAATTAATGGTGGTGGTTCATGGTTCATCGGTAACATTTAGCTGATAGTTCTCGAGAAATATACACGTTATTATGTCGTCCCAAGTAAACTAAGCCAAATGATAATCGGTAGGGGCTTGATGCGATGATGCGCTCCACCAAGGTGTATGACAGTTATGAGCCAGCCGATAGGTCAGGAAAAGAGCACCGCACATGCTCATTCAAGCAAGCCATCAGCAGCACATGGATTCTCCAGTGAAATGTTGGATCAAGATGGCACTTGTTCAGCCATGGACCGCGGCTCAGATCAAGCAGATAGAAGATGGAGTAAATAGAGGATGAGCGGGATTGGTCGTAGGTCGGGTGTGAAGATAGCGATCTAAGGTGTGTGGGCAAAAGAATCCCAAAATCAATTTTGGTGGGAAAATGCAGCCGGCCTTTTTGAGTTGAGCAATAACGGGTCCACTGTACATGTTAGCAACCACGGCACTTTCTAGGCACCGCACTAACATCTACACCGCCGAGACGTCTCACCTTGCCGCCACCAGGCACACGACAGAGGCCCCACCCATCTCGGCATCCGGGAGCAACGCCAGATGATTCGCGGCTGAAAGGGCAGGGAATCCGCAGTGAAGGTTTTGTTGGGGAGGTATCAGGAAACGATTGGCAATTGTGGCAAAGCAACAGGGAAAAGGGAAAATTTTATAAATTGTGTTATCAGTCAAACACGGCATACTGTGCAGACTTGCCTGCCACTCCTGCCAAAGTCATTATCTCATGGTCAATGCCAGCTTCATAGCCTCCTTTGATGAGGCTGAGATGAGACCTAAATATAATTTCCCAAATTTGAACCAGAGATAACAGCAGGCACAAGTAAAAAATAAAATTGAAGAATAAAGTCAAGACCCTCACTCTCCACTCTGGACCGAGGCACGGC
Organism: Beauveria sp. NWAFU-1; assembly: GCA_024472245.1. Classification (NCBI taxonomy): domain Eukaryota; kingdom Fungi; phylum Ascomycota; class Sordariomycetes; order Hypocreales; family Cordycipitaceae; genus Beauveria; species Beauveria sp. NWAFU-1. The sequence continues at coordinate 543,778 of JANBXD010000004.1, forward strand.
GAGATGAATAAATGCGACTTCCTCATCCTCCAGGCGTAACAGTATTTAACTAGAACGGACCCTTAGAAAACGTGGCTCCGCTTGCAGGCTCGGCGCAGCAAAAAGCTGCACGCTAATACTCCGTACTGCCTCAACAATTTTGAATGGCCGCGCAAGAGGCAATATCAATCATTTCTCCACAGACGGCGATTACGGTACATACTGAATTACTTATATTGCCAGTCAACTTGGTTCATTCCATCCATTTTCCATACGCTTTCCTAATCGGGAAATGTCCATATACCCACCATTGCTGCGATGTTGGTCGGGTACGACCACGATGCACTGCAGTTGCCTCGTCAGCAGCATTCAATCTTCAAAATGGCAGGAACATATTGGCTTCAAAACAAAATCCTCATCTCCAAGCCCGTAGTCTATTCTCTCGTCCACCACATACAACAGCGTCTTTTGTCAGCCCAAACAGTGAATTAACCGATATCCTTTCTTAAACTACCATCAGCAACATAACCGCCCTCGGCCCCAGTACTTCATCTCTCCTCATGTCGGAGCAGAGCAGCCAGCTTCCTGCGCCCGAGCCAGACACTGAGGTCAAGCCAGTCATCGAGGCCAAGCCAGACACTGAAGCCGAGCCAGACACCAAGGCCAAGCCAAAGACTGAGGTCAAGCCAGTCATCGAGTCCCAGCCAGACACTGAGGTCAAGTCAGTCATCGAGGCCAAGCCAGACACTGAAGCCGAGCCAGATATCAAGGCCAAGCCAGATACCGAAGCCAAGCCAGATACTGAGGTCGAGCCAGACGACAAGATCGAGCCAGTCGTCGAGGCTAGGCGAGTCACCTGGTCCAAGCCAGACACCAAGCCCAAGTCCAAGCCCAAGCCGAAGGCCAAGCCCAAGTCAAGAATGCGTACTTTGAAGAGCTCATTCCGTCGCTGCGTCAGAAAGCTCGCTTGCGTCGTCCACCGTATCGTGGCAAAAGTATCGCTGCTGACGCTTGTGGTGCTGCGCTGGGATGCTTATGACGACTTCTTCTAATCTTGCTGGTCAAACATAACGTCTGAACAAGTGGACCACCTTGTTGCTTCGGGAACGGTGGCCGTATCAGCTTTCTGCTTGTTGATCTGTGTGTTTACTATGCACAGATTTGCCACGCACGCTGCTGGGAAAAGGCTAAGCAAGGCTGACCTTGTATAGACCATTTCTGGCTTGTCAAACTAATTTGTCTTTCTCGCAACCCGCAACCGGAGCAGTACACGTCGCGCCGAACGAGGAGTTGGGTGTCGTCGGGTGGAGTCTGTCGATGTGTTGTGTTGCTCTACCCCAATCTTAAACGCTGAATATGTCAGCGAGTTTTTTTTTTTTTTTTTCATTCGACAGACGTAATGTTTGGATTCACATTGTTAGCTTTGTATCGTTGAGTGGAGTTTGTCAATGTGTTGTGTTGTCCTACCCTAATCTTGATGGTTGAAAATGTCAGCGAATTTCTTTTTGATCGGCAGTCGTAATGTTTGGATTCACAGAGTTAACTTACTAATTTTCAAAAGCGTTAACCTCCCCTTGATAAATCCAAGCCTCTTGTGCCAGTGATCAAAAGTGACTAGCAAATGCATTTCGGGCTCAATTGTCTGGTAGACCAGATGCGTCTGTGTATTAACTATGAAGGCGGTATGTCATCTAGCCAACCGAATAGCCAAACATATATCCAAACACATTTCCGAAGAACACATTTCCAAATCTATATATCCGCCTCTAGTTGGACCGCCTCATTTGGCATCTATTTGTCCCATTCGCCCGCGATCCAGCGGTTGAGGAAATCAATTGACGCCTCGGGCTGGTCGTACGGCACCATGTGGCCCGCCTCGAAGATTTGCATAAAGGTCAGGCCCCTGGCCGACTTGACCTTGCCGTACGGTTTCTTGCTGCCCTCGATCGTCAGGTCCTTGCTCTTGGCCTTGCTGTACTCCTTCTGGCCGGCCCACTCGAGGCGGTCCGTCCAAGCCTGGTTGCCGAGCCAGTTGCAGATAAAATCGGCGTCGCCGGCGTAGACGAGCACAGGAATCTGCTCGAGCAGGCCCGGAACGACCCTGACAATGGGCAGCATCCAATCGCCCTGGAACATGAAGTTGCGGTTAATGTCAAAGTTGCAGCTGTCAAAGGTGGTGGGCTCGACGCCGAGCTCGTCCTGGACGTCGTCGCGGTTGAGAAAGTCGGTGATCCACGACATCTCGTCGTAGCAGAGGTTGCCGCCCTTGCACTTTTCGCGGACGTCGTAGGGGTTCTGGCCCGTCTGCTGGTAGGGACCGATGAACTGGGCGTTGCAGTAGAGGATGGCGGGCACGCAGCTCCAGACACTCTCGCTGTCGTAGCATGACTGGATGAGTGACTGGCAGCGGGGCAGCGCGTTGTCCATGGACTGGCACTGGGACTCGTCGAGAACCGCGGGGTAGCCGCCGTCGCCGCAGCCCATTGGGCGGTAGTACTCGTACTGCGTGTAGCCGTCCGTCAGGCCGTTGCCGATGAGCGCCGACTTGAGATTGATGTTGCGTTCCTTGTGCGACAGGATCTCCTGTGCCATAATGGGCACGTAGTGGCCGCCATACGACTCGCCGGCAATGTGGAAATCCTGCTCGGCGTACTCGGGGAACTGGTGGAAGAAGAGAGTCAAGAGGGCGTAAATGTCCTTAGCGGCGGCGGCCGTGTTGGAGACGGAGCCGCTGCCGTACGAGTAGCCGACGTTGACGGGCTGGTCGATGAAGATGACCGAGGCGTTGCTGTTCCACGAGCTGGGATTGATGACAACTTTGCCGTTCTTGTTGATCGAGGCCGGGCCGAGCTCCATGAAGAGGCCGAGCAGGGAGGAGCAGCCGGGGCCGCCATTGAGCCACAGGATGACGGGATCGTTTTTCGGGTCGTTGCGCGACTCAAAGAACCAGTAAAACAGGTGCTTGTCCTGCTCGTTGTCGTCGAGGTAGCCCGAGTACTGCTTGACCGTGTCGACGCCGAGCTTGGACGGGTCGACCTTGCGGACGCGCACGTCGTAGTTGTCGAGCTTGCCGCCGACCTTGCGGCGGTCCTCGCCGTCCTCGCCCTTGACCCAGAGCGCCTGCACGTCGGCGCCCTTGATGATGTGGTCCCAGTGGGCGTCGGGTCGGCCGTGAATCTTTTTGGGCTTAGCCTTGCTGGCAAGGCTGTGCTTGAACGTCTCGACGACCTCGGGCGCCAGCTGCGAGACCTCGTCCCAGGTGGCCTTGGCCTCGGCAGTGATGTCACCGTACAGCGTCTTGAGCGGCTTGGCCCATGAGTCAAAGTCGACGGACCAGTCGAAGCCGGTGCGCGAGCCGCCGCCGTCGACGTGCAGCGGCAAGTGGTAGTCGCCGCCCTTGTTGAGGACCTTTTGGTCGCCGGCGACCGCGGTGGCCGCTGCTCCGAGCAAGACCGAGTTTGACAGACGCATGGTGACGATGCTGTCCGATGGGGGTTATTGATGATGAAAGAGCTAGGGTTGCCAACAGATTGACAGAAAGTGATGATGGAAAGGAAAAAGAGAAAGCTTGGGCTCTGCGGGGGAAGCTGTCCAAGGTCGTAATAGCGTGGACTCAGGTGACTAAGGCGCGCGTGAGACGGCCTACTATCGCGGACAACGTATGACGCCGCTGAAACGGGGGAGCTGGGCGATGCCGAGAGCGCTGACGACTCATGAAACTGGAGTGACTGCCTGGACGAGGAGGCTGGCCCTAACAGAGTTGTGTGGCCTGTGTGTGGTTTAATGTTAGGGCGTCGTGGCTTGATTAGGCTCTGAGAGGCTTTGAAAGCGGCAACCCATGCCAGGTACTTTGGCCCCCGGCCGGCCCCACTAATAGAGGCATCCGGGACAGTCCTATTGGCTCAACCGGAGGCCGCTATCCGGCGACTGAAGCCGCTGTAGCTGCGCTCTGGGTAGCGTACCCCAGTTGGACTGCCAACTGCGTACCTTGATAGGTACATTGTTTGTCACTGCACCTTTGCCGTGCCTGTTGCCTGCCTGGGTGTCTGGCACTTGTGTCTCAGGGATTTCTCACAAATTATTAGTCGGGTAGGCACGGCTAACTAGTGTGTTTCTATATTCTTGTCTGGAGATTAGCCTGTTGTGAGATATGATGCCAAGTGATGGAAACATCAACAGGGCTTGGGCAACTCGGGCAACCTCGATGCAGTCCAAGTGATCGTCCAACGAACAAAGCACGAATTATATGCATGAATCATATTGGGTCTACTTTGAGATCTATCCGCTTCTAAATCACGATCAGAATTATCACAGTAGGTGGCCCTTTTCGCATAAACGTCGCCCAAATACCGTGATACTTTGGTACTACGTCGCGTCACCCGCCGCCTTGGCCTTGGCCGCCTCTTTTTCCGCCTTTTTTGCCGCAATCTGCTGCTCCTTGAGGAGCTTCTTCATCTGGTTCTTGGTCAACTTGCCGTCGCCACCCTCAGCGGCGGCAGACCCCTCGGCGGCACCGGCGGCACCGTCAACAGGCACGACGAGGTCGGCGCGCGGCACCCTGGGATTGCCCTGCCACTCGAGCGGCCGTACCGCCATGAACTGGGCGACCACATCGTCGGTGGCCTTGGCCCGGCGCTCCTGAAACTCGGCAACGTATTTTTGCAGATTCTCGATGCAAATGGCTTTGAGCTGTGCAGTGGTTAGCAGGGCGATTGTAAGTTTGCATGCACGGAATGCGGTACCTCTCCAGTCAGCATTCTGCCGCTATTGTATTCTTCCTTGATTCGTTTCAGTTCCTATATGATGTTAGTCGCTGCGGGCAGATATTGCATTTTCCCAACATACTTCATCGTCCTCCATGAAAAACTGCAGATATTGATAAGAGACATCCACATCCGCGTTGCCGCCCTTTTCGCGGTGCTCCTCGATCGTCTCCCGGCCACCCGAAAAAGCGTACTTGTTAACCTTGGTCTTGATGGCCTTGGCCGAGTCACTCAGGAAAATGGCCGACGTGTCGTCGCTGGCCGACATCTTAGAGCCTGGCCCCTGAAGGGCGTCGAGGAAGCGCATGTGAATCAGCGACGGCTTGGCGTACTTGAGGCCGGAGGCGCAGTCGCGCGTCAGCCGAAAGTAGGGATCCTGATCGATGGCACAGGGGATCAAGCATGGAATCTTGGCCGTCGCGGCCTCGTCGGTGCCAAAGATGTGCGGGAACGAGCCAGCAAAGGCTGTGGCGCCCTGGATGCTGGCAAAATGAATCTTGCCAATGTTGGAGCTGCAAATATCAGTACAGCTGTGTTGTTTTGAGTAGAATAGGTCCTCACCTCCCGTCGAAGCCAAAAACTGCCTTGGCCGTATTAAAGTTGACGCGCTTGGCAAAGCGCACAATGTTCTTGTAAAAGGCGCCACCGACGTATTCAAAATCAGAAAAGATGAACGTCTTTTTCATATCAAAGCCAGCAGCAATGATGTCCTTGCAGTTTTGCTTCGAGTAGCCAATGACTTCGTCGACGGTTCTCTTTTCCGAAAACAGGTACTTTTCATCTGCGACTAATTAGTTGACGCTTGCAGAGCATCAGAGTACGCACCATCAGTCAACATGACAATCAGAGGGGCGTCAAAGACATCTTGCAGCCACCTATATCCAATTAGTATACGCATAAGCAACCAGACAAGGTTACCAACTTGACAAAGTCAAACACTTGAGTGTGACCAATGTGCATGCTGTCACTGCTCGGTCCACGACCAGTGTAGATGAAGAATGGTTCATTCTAATTCGTTAGCACCAAACTTGGCACATTGTACTAAAACAATTGCCTATCACGCCTACCTTTTCGTAGCGGTCCAGAATGGCGTGCATGTCGCGGTGGCTGAAAAAGATGCCACGGCGCATGAAACGGTGCGGCTTCTGGCCCGTCACCTGCTCGAAGCGCGCCAGTAGCGCATCGTCAATCTGGGACGTGCCGAACTCGTCGATCAATTTGCGATAGTCGATTGCCTTGACTTTGCCGTCCTCGCCCACCTCGCCCGACACGGACCAGGGGTTGATGTCCTGCTTGGCCTGCTGAGGGGCAGCGGGATCCTCTGGAGTCACTGCGGTGGCGTCTGCTGCGGCCATATTGTTGGCCGAATTAATATGTGAGCCGGGTGCTTTGTATGGGCAATGGGCAGACGGAGCCCTCGTAACAGCAATATGAAGTCAGATTTTATGCAAAGCCTCGAGTGACTCAAGAGCAGGTGAGTCAACCTTTGTACGTGGGCTCAAGCCCAAGGCGGGGCAGTAAAGATTTCACGCGACAGCAATGGCGGGGTCGTAGAACTGAACCAGCCGAGAAAATACATCCTGACGCACCGCCTTGGCACGTCCTGACAGCTATATATACCCTTGAAAATTGCTTGAACAAACAGTTATACCCAGCCCTTACTGTTTATCTAATATTCTTTTCATATTCCGACACCCGGCTTCGACCATGTCGCGCCAAATCAACCAGCCATCAAACCAGATCAAGCTGACCAACGTGTCACTGGTGCGCCTAAAAAAGGGCAAGAAGCGCTTCGAAATCGCCTGCTACAAGAACAAGGTCCTGGAATGGCGCTCTGGCATCGAGACGGACCTCGACAACGTGCTGCAAATCCCCAACGTCTTTCTCAACGTCTCCAAAGGCCAGACGGCGCCGAAGGAGGATCTCGAGAAGGCGTTTGGCAAGAAGATGACGACCGACGACATCATCCTCGAGATTTTGAAAAAGGGCGAGCAGCAAGTCGGCGAAAAGGAGCGAGCGGCGCAGCTCGAGCGCATCAATAACGAGGTCATCAGCATCGTCGCGAGTAAGCTGGTCGATCCGCGGACGAAGCGGGTGTACACGTCGGGCATGATTGAAAAGGCGCTGGACATGCTCAGCTCGCAGGCGCACCAGCCGTCAGAGAGCAAGGAAAGAGCGGACAAGGGCGGGAGCGCGGTCGGCACGCCGGCGACGGGCGAGGACGGCGAGGCCAGGCCAAGAGCAAAAGAGCACAGTTGGACGGGCGTATCGACGACAAAGAGCGCCAAGAGCCAGGCACTCGAGGCCATGAAGGCGCTGGTTGCGCACCAACCGATTCCCGTGGCGCGGGCGCGCATGCGGTTGCGTATCAGCTGCGGTACAAGCGTGCTAAAGCAGGCGGCCAAGCAGGCTGCGGCGGCGGCATCGAAGGAGGAGGGCGGCGAGCAGCAGCAGCAAAAAGGGACGGTCAAGGACAAGATCTTGAGTTACATCGAGCAGGTCGAGACGCAGGACGTCATGGGCGCCGAGTGGGAGGTGGTGGGCTTTGTCGAGCCGGGTGCGTTTAAGCCGCTGAGCGACTTTATCGGGAACGAGACGAAAGGACAGGGGAGGGTAGAAGTGCTGGATATGGCGGTGACGCATGAAGAGTAGGCAGATGCCAAATACTAACGACAATCGGAAATAACCATGTCAAAGATACGAATACAAGTGAAACGCATATATACCCTGTCCGCTGCAAACTTGGAGCGAGAATGAAGGTCATCGTTGGAAGGTATACAAGCAAGGACGCCTCGCAGGTACTTCTGGGAGATGTTGAATGAGATAGCGCAAAGGTATCTATCAGCTATAGACAATGCTCCATATAAACAACGTGATAGGCATGACACGACACATTAGGTTGGTGTAATGTTTTCATTTTTTATTTCATGACTCTGATCTAGAGTAGCAGCACCCAATGCCGCATATGCAGGAAAGCACAACCCCTATAGAAAAGTTTCAAAAGGGGGAAACCAGCCGTCACGCCAATCCCACCCAAAACGTTGCTGAGAACTTTTCGTTCTCCACCACGCAAACATGATTGCGCACAACCACTAACCACCCTTCTTCTTGGAGACACCGACGGTGCGGCCACGACGGCCGGTGGTCTTGGTGTGCTGACCGCGGACGCGGAGACCCCAGTAGTGGCGGAGACCACGGTGGGCGCGGATCTTCTTGAGGCGCTCGAGATCGTCACGGAGCTTCGAGTCGACGCCGTTGGCGAGGATCTGAGAGTCCTTGCCGTCGACAATATCGCGTTGTCTGTTGAGGAACCACGAGGGAATCTTGTACTGGGTGGGGTTCTGGATGATGGTGACGATGCGCTCGAGTTCTTCCGAGGTAAGCTCACCGGCGCTATGCAGTTGTTAGCAAGGTGCTTGTTTAGTGGTGAGGCATCGGAATAGCGTTTCCGCGGTGGGCAGACACGAGACCAGGAGTGGGATTGAGCATACCGCTTGTCAAGGTCCACATCGGCCTTCTTGCAGACAAGGTTGGAGTAACGACGACCGACACCCTTGATCTTGGTGAGGGCGTACATCACCTTCTGCTTTCCATCGACGTTGGTGTTCAACAGACGCAGGATCTGGTGGAGGTGTTAGTATTGCTGTCACAACTCGTCTTGCCCTACGACAGCGGCACCTCTGCCAGCCTATCCAATGCTTTGCTGTCGTCGGTTGTCAAATCCATCTCGTAATTATCTTGATGCTTTCCTCATCTTTATCATCGTCGATCGAGTATAAACTTATTGGGGCTTGACAAAAATCGGCGACAAGCAAGTAATTGGATCGGCGAGGTAAACTGCACTCCTGCAGGCATTCGGATAAAAAGAACTTACGAACTGGAAGTTCGACTTCTCTCCCGTCACGAGCGACATGATGGGCAAAAGTGGCTTTGCCGTGTGTGCTCAAGAAAAGTTGTCGATGGTTGACTTCGCTTGGGGAGGGAAGAAGAGTACAGGCGCAGGGGACAGTTCGCTTAACGAGATGGATTTTTTCGGGCCTGTGGGGCTGGAGTAGGGCACGGCGCTGCTGGTGGTAAATTTGTGGCTCACGTGCATCATCACGTGAATTACTCGAGGGCAAAGGCGCAGTGTAGCGAGCGGTTTTGCGGTAGTCTGGATCAGGTTAGTCGCACTGCTTAGAAGTGCTTTTCGACTTTCTCCGGCTCTGATCAAGTTGCGTTCTGCAAAGCATCAGTTTGTGCCCAGAAAAGGTGAAGCTGTTGCCACGAGCACTGTCGACGGACGAACCGAAACTATTGTACTGCCATGTAATTCCGCCGATCGCATACTCTCGGTCCTCTGATCCTTGCGCAGAGACGTTTTGTCGAGGCAGCCCGTGCAAAGTGAGAGTCCAATTGCTTCAGCCAGCTATGCTCAGCTGTCTAGCTATTTATGCTATGCTCATTGAACATGATGAACAATAGGTAGGTGTTAGATATTATGTGAATATTTTGGGTAGTGATATGCCGTCTACTGCCATGCTCGATCACGCAGCTGCCCCGTGTGCTGATCTTGAGCCGGATACTCGCGGCCCTCGGGCAGCCAGTACAAGACAAGATCAAACCTCAGGCAATGCTTTTTGAGTACGGAACCTTCCAGTGTCTATTTTAGCGTATGAAGGCCTCCGTAATTTATCTGTTGTCACAATCTTGACGTAGAAAGTTGCCGTGACTGTGAGCCCGAGTTAAGTGGCTTATTTGAGACTGAATATCTGGCGACAGACCGTATGAAACCCCAGAGCAAAAGCAGTGCATAATAATTATTCGCGGTTGTACTGCTGGGTGGCATGAATCGAAGTGTTTGAAAATGTAGTGTCGCATGACCAATCCGACGTCTAGCATGCGGCGGGATGCTGATCAAACATGCTACTGCTGTGGGCAGTCGCCCGGTATTGCGGCGCAAATCGACGAGGCAACAAACAGATCATGCAGAAAGTCACAACTGAGTGATGCTGTTAGTTGGCCGCGTAGATAACCAATTACATGGAAATTAGATAAAATAGAGTGTGGCAGACTCCGCGCGATGCGACGCCCTGAGGTGGTACTTGCGGGTAGCTGGGTTTGCAGGGTCGCAGATCGAGTGATGCGACTTGTGACGACTACCGGTACTGAATGCTGCTGTCAAAACTTCTGTAATACCTGTCACCCGAAAGCGAGTATGGCCAGTGTAGTTCCAAGTCGCTATATATGTCAAAGGCAGTAATGCTGCGTGCAAGGTAGTCTATTGGAATGCCGCTATATGCTTAAACGCCCTTAACCATAATAATATCATGAAAAATCGTTGAAAATGACAAAAATGACAAAACAAATCTTGTCCGCCTGTTCTAGTGGGCACTGATCGGAGCGCTTCCAGTCAGTGCAAATAATTCCGAACCGTGTAACGGTCTGTGGGGGACTCCCCAACCAAGTGACTGTCCAGCCGTGTATGTACGTGTCTGCTGTGCCAGCAGCCATGAATAATATAATAAAAGCCAATAGTGGTTTAGAAGTCAAAAAATAGAACCGTATCTGTGTGGTTGGTGTGCATGTAGCGAGTAGTCGGGGTTCTCGCTGACTCGTGGCGGACGCGTAGGTAATGTGTCAACACGCCCACCAGAAATGATAAAGTGCAAAAGCGTCCGATTACTCTTCCCGCGAAGAGTCGGTGCCGGAAGAGGCGTTGGAAAAGGAAGTGCTGCTACCGCGGCTGAGGTCGAGGGAGCCGCGGCGGGTGCAGCAGGGGCTGACGCCGACAAAGCTCATAGTCTCGATCTGGGCCGGGTCGGAGGCGCCAAAAGTCATACTGAAGCCGGCGAGCATCTCCTGGTGGCGGAGGTTTTGAGACGTGAGGGGGCGGTCGCGGGGGTGGGTGCGACGGCGAGTCTGGGCGGCCTTGGAGGCACGCTTCTCGGCGCGCTCCTTTTCCTTTTCCTTGCTGTCGGAGGAGCCAAAGGTGAGGACGCGCGCGAGGCGGGAAGATGTCTTTTCTAGTTGCGGCCCGTCGTTGGAGCTCTGGCTAGTGTGGACGGTGGTGCTGTTTGACTCGGTCGAGAGATTTGTGTCGGAGGCTTCCGACTTGCGAAGAGCGCGGCGGACACGATCGCGGATGGCCATAGCTGCGAATGGACGTGAAGAGGAATCGATTGAAACGAGTTGAGGTGTAGCAATAAAAGAGATGTAGAATCGCAGCGAATGTGGTGGTTTGGCGATGAAGCGGGTTATACGCAGAGGGATTGGTGGTGGTTATGTTGGGGGTGGCGGTTTCGAAGGATGAGTTGCAGTTGCGGGAAGGCTGATCTGCAAGGCGGAAAGGGGATGCGGGTGGTGTCGACGGCTTTCGGATTTGGTACTGGTGAATTGCTGGCGAGGCTGGTTGAGAGCAGTCTCGAGCAGGTGACGATATGAATGACGAGGAGGAGGACGGTAATGGAGATGGGAAAAATGTAGGGATGGGGGAAGTTCAAAGGTTAATCAAAGTGAAGGAGAGACTTATGAATAAGTGGTGGAGCGTCTCGTTTGCAGAGGTTTTTGATTTTACTGCAAAGAGTCAAGTCTGGGTAGGCAGTAGATTAATAGAAGGCACCCGGTCCGCACAGTGAAACGGCCCTTAGGTAGTTGACTGACTGCCACACTGCTTGTCGGCCCCCCGGGGTTTTCTTGTCTGGGGCCCCACGGGCTCAGCAGCCAATGACGGCGCAGTATACGAGTGTGTGTGGGGGCACCATCAGCACTTCAGGTACGTACTGACTGACAACCGGTGCTGTATATTGCATGCCTTGGAAACTAAATCGACTTGGTACATGCCAGTCATTGGTACGCACCTTTTTTACTTGTTTGAAACCGCTAGATTAGAGGGCTAGGAGCCTCATCATTGCTCGAGGCGGAGCACGCAGAACCAGGCGCTGCAAATCCCCTCTCAATGCTGTAAAAATAGCCTTTCCGTCGTCTCACCCACCCCGCACAGCCTTGCTGGACAGAGGAGGGCACGGAGGGTTACAAGCTTACAGCGACCAAATTTTCTCAGGCTTAGTTGACTTAACAGGCCTCACCTGCCTGTCGTCACCCCAACTCCGCACATCTCCGTATCCCGTGTTTCCTCTGCGCGCTTTTCTTCTTTTCCTACTTTGACAGGGAGGTTCCGGATGCGACACCACACCCCGCGTGGCCTGCCTGGGATCGATACCATAATTACCTTCGTGACATTGCAGTTTCTCTCGTTGTTGCACAGTTTGATTCTCTTATCGATGTTTGCCAGCTGTCTGCCGAAGAAAATTTCTTCGTCGCCGCCGCCGCGTTCCACGTTCTAGATTCCGATTCCACGTTCCAGAAGAGTCCCTCCTCCCGCCGCCGCACCCTCTCGGTCACAACTCCGGCCTCTCCGGCGGCTCCGACATTCTGCCACCACTGAGGGTGCCTTGGTTTCTGCTGCCAAAGACGTCATGCCCACCCCAGGCGTGTCCCGGAGACTCCGCTGCGGGAAGCAACTCTGGGACTTTTGCCAGCCAGTCGACATGGGGAACTTCTGTTTCTGTTGAACCAGGCAGGCTAACGCTTTCAGGTGCCCTTTCCCTCGTCCCGACTGCGCTCGCCGCTAAACCGTACTGGTGGGTTGCGCCATTCCTCGTAGCGCCACAGGATGCCAAGAGCAATTGCCATTACACAGCCCGTTGCCGCTGTTTTGGTACTTAGACTTGCGCATTACCGGGCCCTATCTCCGTGGTATTTTATGCTGTTCAGATGCGTAGACAGTCATTTGCCGTCTCCGCGCTCCTCGCGCGCTCAGCAGGCTTGGTGATGGCTTCCCTGCTACGAAACCCAATAGAAGATAAGGTGCCCAATGAACTCGGAGGCGGACAAAGAAATAGCCTTCACTATGCCAAGCCATCATTCCTGCCAGCTTGTAGCAGCATTCCGGAAATAGGCAGCGCCTTACCCTGAGATCGCCGCGAATTCGCCTTCTAAGCGCTTCGCGTTGGGCGAGACATGCTGCTACGTTACTTGAAAAAACTAAAACGATAGCGGCGACACTCGAGAATGCGGCCTAGTCAGCACCCGTTCCGTGCAGCTGATCGGCACCAATGCACCAGACTTTCTTCCAAGTGGCGTTGAAATTTCTTCTCCTAGTCGATTTACAAGCTTTATCCAGCTGTGAGCCTGTGACTGCGGGCCAAGCCTTATCAAGGTGTGACCGCGGACCAAGCCTTATCAAGGTGTGAATACGGACAAGCTTGGCACGCCTGATAAACCCCTGTTGCGGACTCTGGTGGCAACTCGGCTCGACCACTCGCCCGCCAAGCTGGCCCGGACCCGACGGGGATCGGCCCAGAACCGTTACGACCAAGAGCCACCGCAGCGCCCGTGTGCCGTTCAGTCAGAATCGTAAAATCCAATCTTCACGGGCGTCTGTATCTTGGTAGATGTTTGCCAGTCTTGACACATGTCAAGACATGGTATGACGCCCTGAACTGGCGCTCATTACGGTGTACTGGCCTGTTCTTGTGAGACTTGCAGCGCAGCGGTATTTCGTGCCGGGTCCGTCACCGCTGAATGCCATTTTGCTGCGTCACGGGCCAGCAATTATCGACTCACCGTTCATCCACTGTCCTGGGCTTCTCACAATACAAGGCTCTTTCCGTAATGGAGTCTATTCAAACCACATGTCGCCTTGGTAATATCCGGGTATCAAAATGCTAAACTACTAGAACCCCCAAAAAACATAAAACCGCCCTTTGTATACATCCTCAATTCCATACTGTAGAAGATCTCTTTGGCATGTCTCACCCATTGTCATTTTTTGCTTCACCGTCTGTTTCGGTATAATGTTCTGTTTTTGCACTGTTCGTGTCGGCGCTGGCCGTGCTTCTGTTGTCTTGTGGCCTCTTTAGGCCCCGTTCCACATCAGCGCCTGGCCTGTTCACCGCTTCGACGCTGTGCTCAGCCGTCTTGTCCTCGCACGCGCCGCGGCACTGGACGAGCTCCATCTCGCTGGCATCCTCAAACTGCGACCAGCGCCGGTGCCTGCGCGTGCGCGTGCGGCCGACGCCCCAGGTCACGAGGGTGCTCTGCGCCGAGTTCTTGGATGCGACCGGGGAGTTGGTGCCGAACCATCCCGGGCACAGGTGTCGCGCGAAGCGGCGCACTGTCGGCATGCATCCGCAAATGACGAACAGGTTGCCCTCGACAAAGCTGCGGTTCTAGTCAGCGGGTTCTTTCTTCCATGTGTACGGGGTGGAGATGCGTACGTCCATACGTTGGCGGGCGCGGCATCCCACGACGGATCGATGCTCCTGAGCGTCGCCGGTAGATAGACCAGCCGCACAATCGACGTCGCAACTGTAGCCGAAGCGATGCCGAAAATGGCAATCGCGCCCATCTTTTGCGCGCGGTCCATCTCCAGACGCAGCACCATGGGCGTCGGCAGCAAGAACAGCATGACGTCGGTGAGGATGTTGGACACGGCCGTGGCCATGTACAGGATGCCGGCGTCGAGGCACGCGCCCGTCTGGATGCGCAGGTCAAACGCCTTGCGCACGGGGCTGCAGTGGAAGAGCATGATGACGGCGATGACGACCGTGTAGAGCGCGACGAGGACGATGCTCAACCACGTCGCGAGGCGGAAACAGCGCTGCGGAGAGAGCTGCAGGTAGATGCACAACAGCGAGAGCTTGGTGAAGCCGTTGCAGAGCTGGTACACTGGGGCGGCGATGTAGACGAACTGCAGGGCGAGGTTAATGGGAATGTTATCCGACCGTGGTTGGAGTGTGTGCAAAGACGTACAATCGAGTATCGTTTGAATCGCTCGAGGGGCATCTCCCATGCATGCGCACACATGCCGCCTTGGGCGATGGAGTCTGCGAATTGTCAGAAGAGCTCAATGCAGGAGCTGCGTAAACCTACATGTCAGAATGGCTTGTGTGGCTACCGACATGATCCATCCCAGAAACATGAATGCTAGCAGATTTGGTCAGTGACTGCATCTCGACACTGCCGATTCGTCACGTACCGTCGTCAATTTGGAGCCCTTTCGACAGGTACAGTTTCGTGTAATACCGCTGGCACAAAAATGCCAACGCCAGAGGTCCCCCGATGCCAAACGCCAGGTAATGCTGCAGCCAGTGGTTCTGCCGCGGGTTGTCAAAGTCAGGCGTGACGCCGTCGGGCGGCGCCATCAGCACTGTCACGCCATTGACGACAGGAAAGGAAGCCATGTGTTGGTTCCTGCGCCGCCCATGTCCAGATGTAAACGCCCTCAGCCCTAACTAGAGAGAGGGACTCGTCGGGTTTTCAACAATGAAGGAGAAATTCATCGTAACAGAAGGGGTGGGGGCCGGTTGTATGTATTATTGTCCATTGTAACTGGGCAAAGCAAGGAGAGCAATTGTCATTGCCGAGAGCCGGGAAGCCACCGAAGGGAGCATGGGGAACCCAGATTTCTTATATGTGACAAGCAGAAAAGAACAAAGCGCGGAATGAAGATGGGTACTAGGCCAGGGTGGCATTGTGATGGATCACTTGCTCGTCAGCTCGGTATGGGAAGCGTCTTCTCTCTTGATTCCACAAATTGTACGAGGAAAGCAGCAAGACGGTATCGATAAGAAATAAAACCCTCGTAATCTTCTTTTGTGGTGTCCTAGTTATTGCGGTACGGCGGGGAGATGGTCTAGCCGCAGGGATGTCGCCGCACAATCTATCCAGTTGGTGACTCTGTCTCGCGCACAGAATGTGAGCAAGCGCCTTTTGCAGAGCAAGGAGAGCCTAAGGTTCCACTGATGAGGGGACGCCAAGTGGGCGCCGGACGCTGGGCCGTGCCGTATTCTTACGCCAGCAAAGTTTAAACCAAAACGTTGAACGAGGGCATTTCTGTCCTGATTGTCTGCAGGATGAAATCTGGATGGATTCCGATTAGATGCTGGAAGGACTCAAGAGATGTTGTGCGGCTGAGAAGCGGACTTGAGTTCGCGCGAGAATCCCGTCTCCTTCCTCCTCCTCATCGAGTAATGTATTGTAACGAGCCTAGAAGCCCCAGCGAATCTTCGGCTGTCGCGATTCGATGGCGAGTGCATCAACTTGGAGGCGAGTGCGGAAAGGCGCGAGGTTTGTTGCGCGCACGAATCATCGCGGAGCTGAATAGGGATGCTAGCAGTACTCGGCAGATAATTCCCTGTCGCTGTGTGTAAGTTGCGAGGGCTGCTCGGTTCTCGGGTTGGTGACGGGCATATGTTTCCTACTAGCAGCATCAGTTTGTCAACCATACTTGCCTATCTCGCGGCCACAGACCGAAGTTGCATCGGATTGATGCAGAACCGAGAAAATCCGTCCATTTCGCGGCCGCAAGCCTGTACTTAAATCAGATTGATGCACGATTGAAAAGATCAGCTGGTACCATCTCTGCGATTTGGAGCGTGGACTGCTGCGGAGAAGGAGGAAAATCGTTATCGCGCCACTTTGGAAATTATTCCCCATCGTTCGGCCTTTTTCCTCGGCGTCAAACGAAATCTTCTGGCCTAGGCGATAACCTGATTGCCATGGGCTAGCCAGCTTTCAAACCCGACGATTCGGATACAGAGAGCCGCTCTCGTAAATATGTTTTCTTCTGCATCTCTCCTGATACTTTGACCTTGTGTCGGCTATTCCTTGCGATTTTGCTATGCTCATCAACTTCTATATTACTCCTCTAGGTCTAACTTGGTCATTGGGAACTATTAGCTAGCCTCATGTGTCCAGACCCTTGTCGAACCACTCATTCATTCCAATCGAGTTCTACGGAGTATCTGCAACCCAACCCAGTTCGCCCCATCTTCTTCATCAAGTTCCAGCTCAGCAGACCAATTCGTCCCTTGTCCAGTCGCCCTCGCCAACGATCTGATCTGGCTTGCCCTAGCCACTGTCGCCCTCTGTGGCTCGAGGCTGCCACCTTGACCACCAATAGTCAAGGTCTCATCGAATTAAAACGACATCCCGACATCTCATCGTTGACTCGAACGTGCTTCTCGTGCCTTTCGTCCCGTCCATCGCGCGCCTCTACCCCACTGCAGCTGTTTCTAGCCTCATTGCCAGCACGCAAACTGCTGCAATATGCACATCTGGCTCCATTCGCCCCCTCGAAGACGACGAATTGGACCAGTGTTACGTATCTAACGGACACGCTGCCATGCCCACTCCATTGTCGCCAAGAGGATGAATTCCCTCTTCCTCTCCAGCCTAGCGGTGATGAAGTGACGCTTTTATAAAGTGGCCTAGAGCCTCTAGGCGGCTGAAGATCCCCGCTCGTCAGACTTGATACAAGACAAGCGTCAGCTCCATTGATCCTGCTTGTCCGGCAGCACGAAGCCTTTCACAACGCTTGTTAAATTCTCGGCTCTGTCTATTCCGTTTCATCATGAAGGTTTCTGTTGCCTCTGTAGTGATGGTGGTCGTCGGGACCTCCGCGACACAAGGCCGTCGATGTGTATGTCACACATCTGAGACGTGTCGAAATAAACTCACCAGTGATCACCGGTATAGTGTACCGATCTTGCGACCCAGGACTCGCTGCGCGACAAGGTGTTTATGCCCGGCAGCGCCGTCTATGACGCCCAGCTCAAATCCTACTACTCCGCCAACGCTGCCCAGCACGCCTGGTGCATGGTTTTGCCCGCGTCGACTGCCGATGTGCAGGCGATTGCACGTACCATCAACCGGCGTCAGTGCCCATTTGGTATCCGCGCGGGCGGCCACTCGACCTGGAAGGGGTCCAACGGCGTCAAGAACGGCGTTACCGTCGACCTGAGCCACATGAATACGACAACCTATGATGAAGAGAAGGGAATCGCCTCGACACAGCCCGGCGCGCGCTGGGGGACCGTCTACGAGGCTCTCAATCCGCACAACGTCACCGTGGTTGGCGCGCGCACGTCTGTCGTCGGCGTGGGCGGCTTCACCACCGGTGCTGGCGTATGTACTTGCTTCCAGAGTGGGATGGTCGCTAACTGTCTGTAGTATTCGTTTCATAGCAACGCACATGGATTTTCCTGCGACAATGTTGCCAATTGGGAAATTGTTCTGGCCAACGGAACCGTGGTCAATGCCAATGCAAAGGAACATGCGGATCTCTGGAAGGCGCAAAAGGGCGGCTCCGGCAACTTGGGTTTCGTGACGAGAATCGACCACAGTGCGTCTCACGAGCTTCTCCTTTGCCAAGCTAACACGCAGTAGTTGCCATACCGGGCACCCAGCTCTGGGGCGGCTTCACGAAGTACGACCTTGACAAGCGAGACGCCGTCTTCAACGCGTACCTCAACTTTGTCGACAAGACCGAGGACAGCTCGCCGGACCAAAACATTCTTGCCTTGCTCTGGGACAACAAGGATGGATTCACCCTTCGCTCCATCCTCACCAATGCCAATGGCGAGGCAAACCGCCCTGCCTTCAAGGAGTATTTGTCCATCCCCAACATTGGCAGCACCGTGACGTCTGGTCCGGAAAAGGACATAATTCCCCAATTTACCGGCCCTACACCTCTTGGTCAATAGTAAGCGCGAAACTCGAAAAGGCTTTTTCAAAGACGATCTAACTCCTGTTGAGCGCCAACTGGTTTACCGCCACGGCCAAGCACAGCTTCAAGTCGCTCGCCGCCATTGATAAATTACACCACGCCCTCATCCCCAAGCTGCAGGCCGCCGCGCCTAACGCTACCTTTAGCACGCTCATCTCGCTGCAGCCGCTGACGCCCGCCATGGTCCGGCACGCGGCCACACGCGGCGGCAACGTGCTCGGCCTGGAGGCTGTGGTGGCGGACGGGCCTAAGCTCAATTGGCTCTTTTCCATTACTGTCGACACCGAGGCACACCAGAGGGCTCTGCTGCCCATTGCGCAATCTTTTATGCATACAGTCAACAAGAAACAGCGCGACATGGGCACCTACAAGGCCTGGATTTACCTCAATTATGCGTGGCGCGACGAGGAGCCGTTTCCGCACTACGGAGCTGAGAACACGGCGCTGCTGGCTGCTGTATCGACGGCGTATGACCCGGCGGGCGTCTTTCAAAAACTGCGCAAGACGGGCTTCAAGCTGCATCCCCACCACTGAGAGCATATTCGTGCGGGAGAGAAAGGAGTTGTGTATGGTGCCAGGAACAGAACTACACGTACTGAACGTATATTTTGCTAGCATGATGACATGATGCATGACGATACGCATGACGAATACAATATGACGAATACCATACGTTTTACCTTTACTATGTGCGATGATTGCCCTGGTTCAGCCACTCGAGGACAGAAGCCGTGGTTTCCCAGAACTGTGATTGGGATGCGTAAAAATGCCCGTTGACTTGTGTCGTGGCGCTTGTGGCGTCGAGTCTCCGCCGGCGCCGCCGTCAGTGCCAGGTCGCCGGGGTCGGTGCCGAGCCCGTGCCAAATGTGGATGCGTACCGGCCAGCATTGCACCACGGCATAGGCATGTTTTTCTTTCAATCTTCGTTTGACGTTTTCTTTCGGCATTGCTTTTCGATATTTATTTCGATAATTATTTGCGACTTTTGTTCTCGACGTTATTTCCGACATCTCGTCTTCATCTTGGCCATTGGCGAAATTTAGTGGCCTATTACCCAAGAGTTGTCAAACAGCTGTTGTACTGACGCGCGTCAATATAGACTTTGAGAGGCCCCCACGAAGGCGTATGGATCGACACTCAAAAGCAACACCCCGTTGGCGTCCTCCTCGCCAAGCCGTTTTATTAGGTGTGCGTGCGCGTGCTCGCGCGGAGCCGTCTGCTCGCTTTTGACCAACCCCTTCATAGTTGGCCCCTAGCTGAGTCGTGAGGCGGCTCCCGATCCTGCGCAGACCAATATCAGGGATGAAAGGGTTTCCACGATGCCGTTATCCGCGGGCAGCTAGCTGGTGTCCACAGAGGGGCAGCTTGCGCAACGCTCATGACGCAGAAACGTACAAGATAAGATGAAGTTTCAATGCGCTTCACCCCACTGATAAAACACGTTGAAAAAGGAGTCTTAAATACACTGGGTCGCTCGCGTGGTCAGATGGTAACGTTAGTAGTTGCGCTCATTCCCAATATCTTCGCAAGGAAGACACTGAATCAGTTGAATCATTTCTTGGCTGTTCAGCGCGAACCCACGAACGCTCTGCGCCGAGACGCTACCATCTACGATTGCCATTGGCGTAGCTAGCGGAGGTCAACACTTGCGATAAGGTTCAACGGAATAGCAAACTTGCTTCAAGCAGTCACTGCACCGAGGCCGCGCTGACTTTGGGCAACTCGGCACGCGACTGCCTCGCCCAAGCAATGCGCACGCCACAATTGCAACAACTTTGAACATTGCGTGACGGAATCGGGATACTTGGCCTGATGGTAGCAAAGCATAACCGACAAGGCGAAACTCGATGAGTCCCGGCTGCGGGCAACTAAGTGCTTCGCTGCGCTTCGTGTCGCAGAGGATATTGCGCACCACCCCGCGTCTCATTGCACAAATAGCCATTTGCTTCGTCGTCACTTACTCCCTGGCGACCTTTGCGCCGGCATGGTTTTTCGAGGGTTACAAAAATCTGCTGCCTTGGCACGGGCGGATCGACCCTTCCATTACCAAATCGACAGAAGATGTCCGGGTTGTGGTCTTTGGGTCGCAGGATGTGATGGGGAGCGCAGTGCCGAGTTCAGATTCTTCAAGATCTTCGTGGACCCTGCAGCTTTGTAAAGAGGTGCGGTAGCAAGCTGGCACCAGGAAAGACATGGCTAATCTTTGGCAGCTCGGTTGCACGTCATATCGCTCTCTAGTGCCGTCGACAGATGCGCAGCCCGCAATAGCATCGAACCATCTTTATGAGACTTTGACCGACGAATTCTTATCGTCTGTCGAAGGCGCCGATATGCTGGAGTCGCCGGCATCCGACTACGAATTTCTCAAGTCGCAATACCCCGTGCCAGAAAAGACGTCTGATCTTACTGCACAAGTCGGCAAATTTCTTTCCACGCCACCGGAGAGAAAGCAGTCGCGGAGTACTGTTTGGATATTCACATTCGGCACGTGGGAGGTATGGAATCTCGCCGCTCTCCCCCCCTTGACGGCAAATGACCTCTTGGACGGCATGGTGGAACACATCTTTCAACAGGCCGAGCTTCTCTACCTGAAAGCGCTTAACCCGAGATCGATTGCGTTTTCCAACTTTTGGGCCGGTATGGAGCCGTCCGACATGCAGAGATTCATGGCGCCCAACGCACCACGGATAATTGACGAGCGAGCGCTCGAAACGTTTCGCATCCTCGTGCCGAAGCTCTTTGACATGACGCTGGCGCCGGTCTGGCAGACACGTCCGGCGCCGCCGTACCCTCACACGCGAGCAGAGCACATGCGCAACGCCGTGGCTCTGACACGGCGCTGGAACGAGCAGGTCGCGAAACGCATGGCGCAGTGGCGGGAGAGGGCACGCTCGAAGCCCATTGGCGTGGAAGACGAGCATGTCATCAACACGAGTGACAGGCCCATGAGCGACGCGGCCCTGCAAGATTTTGTGGCGAGCTTGCCCCAGGACATGCGCCCGAAGGACGGGGCATCAGAGGTGGCCTTTGCGCCGTATCCGAAGCGGATGGGTGCGCAGCTGGACTCGACGGTCGCTGGGATGACGGAGCTGATTATGAATGTGGAAATGATGAGAAGCGGCGCGCGCGACTCAGCGGGCCACGGAGAGGCGACGGCGAATGCGTCGCTGCTGTTCGCTGATGTGTCGGCGCCGTGCTTTGCGAGTGCGAGAGATATACCTGGAGGGCAGGGGGAGCGCGACAGTGTTGCGTGCGACGCGCCAGATGGCTATTTGTTTCATGATGCATCTACTTGGAACCAGCGAGCTGTTGATGATATTGCATCGAGGACGGCGAAAGATGTGTTGAATAATCTCTTTCCGCCGTAGCAGTGAAGTTGTGAGAGAGACAGCAAGCCTGGTGATAGATACAAACGCGCGCAGTGTTGTATTTTTGGGAATGTTCTGAGTGTACCACGGTATGTTTGCCCAAGATTAGCTTTCGATTCATGAATCATAATTTTAAACGTCAGCCAAATCTGCTTTTCGGGAGAATATGGACCGGCTCGTGTCACTGCTTTTCGGCGCTTTTCAACAACAACAATCATCAGTTTGCTTCCTCAACACCTGCGTTCTCGAGGCTCGAACCAGTTATGCGCGGCAGACAGCTGGCCTCGCACAATTCCCCCCGCATCGCTGCATAATAAAGTGGATGCTATTATTAGTTACAAGGGTACGTAGTGACCATGCGGGATAGTAATTGGCTTGTTCAGGATGAATCATTCTGCGTCACCCACCCTGGTCTCCGTCGTCTGTAAGCCCGTGTTCCAGGCGAAAACATCAACGCTGAAGAAGAGAGGAATCAAGAAATGAATCATGGCCTATTCAGTCGTCGTGATCATGTGCAATGTGTGTTTATAGTAATCGTCTACTAATCGACCGCGACCACGGATTGCAAGTGCCTCGAATGAATCATCTTCGACAGCAGAATCCCTGACAGCAAGTTTGCGACGAAAACCGCGACGAATTAAGAGAGGTTGGCTGTACATATAGATAGGCCTATTGAGAAACCTGTAGCATCACGAATTGAAATCAACGTTAGTCTTGCCAGATATCATCACTATGCTCCACACGGTAAGAGGGCGCTATTTTGACCTGCCCCCATCGCGTTGATCACCATGATGGATAAAGTACACCTTCGAAGAGCTATGCGTTGTGCACAGCTGTGAAGAAGTGTTTGAGTCGACATCGTCTGAAGAATCAAGGCCGCAAAAGTTGGAATATAATTGATAATTGAACGAGCCCTTGAGACAACAAAACACAAAAAAAAAACGCATCCCGCCAAACAATCCTCCAATGAGACAAAAAAACACCAGAGTAGCTAACTCTCCTCCAACATTCCAGGTTTTGCCAATTTCAACATCTCTCTCAGGGCAGCCGTCTCGGCCTCTTGCTTCGCCAACTGAATGCGCAGCTCGTCCCGCTCGCGCTTCAGGCCGCTGACTTCAACCTCGAGCTCCGTGATGCGGTCGAGCTTCTTCTGCCTGTATTTCTGCGCGGCGACCTTGTTGCGCTGCCTCTTGAGAAGCACTTCCGGGTCAGCATGCTTGCGGTGCGCACTTATTCGCGGGTAGGCAGCGGCAGCGAAAGAGAGTGTCTTTGACGTTGCGGGTGTCGGGTGCGTGCTCGCACAGCCACTACTCGTGCCGCTGCTCACCGTTGGCGGGTTGCTGTCGAATACGCCAAAGCCAGACCAATCGGCGGGCGGCGCAGGAGCAGGCGTAAGCAGAGGCAAGTCCGGTACGTTGACAGTCGTGAGGGCAGCAGTGGTGGCGGGCGCGTTGATGACTTGCTGCAGCTCCTCATCCAACGTCCAGTCGAGGTCGTCGAGTTCAGGGTTGGCATCCAAAAAGGAAGGATCCGACGGTGACCACCAAGAGGGATTTTGCTGAAGATTCGAAAATGGTTCTGGAAGAAAGAATGGTTCGTAGGCTCCTCCAGCTTCGTCTCCCCAGGCAGACCGAGAAAAGATCCCGACATGCCCTTCAAAGGAGGATGAGCTGGCGGGAGCAGCAGGCACTTGAGGCGACTGCTGATCCCATTGTCTCAGGTTGTGATTGGCCTCTTGCGCGAGGCCAAGCTGCTGCTAGAAATGTAGAGGAAAAGAGTGAGATGGTGATGAAGAGGACAAGGCGATGCGGAATGGAGGATCAGGACTGGCTTATTTAACAACCAGCCATCTCCATGGCTGGTACGGTTTATTAGCGAAGGCATAAAGGTGACCCACAAGCCTTGATGGCTCAAACGGGCAGGCCGCCGCTGTACCCGCTGTTTGATTGGTGGGTGTGGGCTCCGTTGTGACTCACACATGCACAAACGAGGCCTCTGCACAAGTAACTTATTCAGACTTTGTGCACGTTACTAGGCTGCTTAATTCTCACGGGGCACTCGTCGTTATCAACTCGTCAGCAGAGAAAATGAAAAAAAAAAAAAAATTATATAGAAGAATCAATGCACCTTCAGCTGCCCATCTCATGCACAAAACTCCTGCAAGACTTATTAGTTAATTTGAAACAGATTGTGAGTAAATCCGTTTTCATCTCGAACTTGAGCAAGAGTTACGCCACCACGGGGCGCAATTCAGTAGACAACCCAGATGTGCCGCTGCAAGACCCAGAGTGGCAGGGCAGGTTTTGCTTGGCTTCTGTGACGGTCACTGAAAAGGCTTTCTTTCATTTGGCTTTGCAACATGGAAAGAAGGGAAATTAGGTGTAGTTTTATACCCGTTCTGTTCGAAAAAGCGCCGTGCAGCCTGCGCGTGGGCTTCTGCACGAGGTTTGTCAGGCCCATTCACGTAAAAGAACATGTCCGGTTCGCTATACATGACCCGTTGCACTGCCGGCGTCAAACCTATGACAAATTGTGTTTTGCCTAGATCTGTATTCTGCCATTCAGTGAAGCAGCTCTGTAGTTTATCCCGTTGCTCTTCGGTCCTTTCCTCAAGAGACCAGTTGATCCAGACTTCAACCATTGCGTTGTAGGGCGGTGTCGAGTCATTAGTAGATGACCTTGACGGGGAATCAGGTGTCTTAGTTCTGATTGAAATTGAACCAGACATGGTCAGCAACTTATTCGAAAGATATTTCGTACCGTGACAAGTGACAGCAGCTCCTTTGGTGTTGAGATGGCAGAGTCTAGACATTGGTTGAAGCAGAGTTGGGGTCCCTTGCTGCTTATATAGCTCATTACTCCGCCATAAATCTTTGTGTATCGTTACTCAAATGTCTATAGTCTCTGATTTGGAAACGGCACATAGTCTGTGATTCAGTGACCGCTGAATGGCCACTCCGTCGCAACTCGCGAGCATCAACCTGGCTTGTACTACATATGTGTTGCCAACACGCATCGTGTAGGGCGCACAGCGTCGGACAGTCGCACAAAGGGGTGGCAAACAAAGCGGCAGTACTGTAAGGGCTGTCTGAATAGAGCTGCAATCTGTTTCTGTGTCTTCTTGCGCGGACCGGGCTTGACAGGGGCAGCCAGTCGGCCCTCATCATCAACTGCTGTTGAGGCAAAAGTCGCTGCTGGATAGAAAACAAAAATATAATGTAAGCCTAGCAAGCTATACTACAGAATAAAGTATTACCATAATGCCTCCGCAGATTCGCGTAAGCGATGAAATGCACGTCAGTCTCCGGCAGCAATAGAGTGAAGAGGGCCGAGCTCGTAGCCGAATGCCTCAAGTTGGGGCAGCATCTCCTCGACATACGTGTCTGCCGCATCTTGGCCCACAAACTCGAGTTCCATCTCCAAGGCGTGTACATTGTCCATGTACGGCTCCGGGCTCTCCAGTCGGCAACGGTGCACAGTCAAAGCTGAGTCGGGTCCGAAATGCCACATAAAGAGTTCCTGGATAATCACTTCCTTTGTTTTGCAGCTTGGAACTAGAATCGTGACATTGATCTTAATCCCTTCCCCGTCTGTGGGTTGACATTCTGCGGCGGGCGAAGTCATTCTGTGTTGGTAGGGGCACCGAAACTGGACAAGTAGCCTTCAAGAGTGTGTAATTGTCTTAAGAATTAGCTCGCGGTGTTCAAAGTAGAGGATTTGCGGTGCTTCTTGTAGGTCCTTGCAAAGGATGTGTGAGTAGGTGATTATGTCTGATATCCGGTTACCTTCTCTTTTGGTGCGCAGACAGCGCAACTGCATCGACACTTTTACCCAGTAATGCCAACACAACAACTCTTCTGGGATATTGGTAGCTTGTGCCACGTGAAAGCAGCTAATTGCCTCACCCCTTACGGTCGCGTGTAACATGAGTGATAGTCAATCACGAAGCCAAAAGGTTGCGCGCCTCTTATTCATTGTCATTTCTCCAGTTCAGGAAAGCCACAACTGAAAGCGCGGGCTGTTCAACCTCTAGTGGTCAGGACTCGGCTTCACGAGACGATTAGGTGTCCATGTCTTGAGACTCGCCTTGTGAAACCGCATGACGTACCTCGCCTGGCCAGTGTTACCAAGAGGGCTGATGAACTTTGAATTTATAATTTGCGCGACAGATTCGAATATCTCATTCCATTGTAAACCCAGTGTTTCCAGTCCTTGTCACATGAAAGTTAAGTAATCCGTCTTAACAAGCGCACACCCTTCATGCGCAGAATGGAGTACACAGTTTGCAGTTGGAAGTGAAATCTGATATGGCTGAAGACAGTATGAACTGATTCTCATATTCATCTGTCCCATCACTTCACTTCCATCTTCAATTTTTCTTGCGATCCAACTTTGCCGGATTGATGCCGTTGAGAAGTACTTTGAGCTTACTTGCGCGCTCAAGGAGCTCGGCCAACAGTCAAATGTCGAAAAGAAAATACACATAATATTCTTTTCCATAGAATTCATTTGTAGTTATGTCCCTGACTGCTGATAGGGTTGATCAGCCTGCGCCGTTTGCCCGGTGGAGCAATCAGAGTTGGTCGCTGCTTTTCACAACTTTGTGATCAGCGACAGTTTCCTCTCTTCATATCATTCGAAAACTTCTTCATCCATTGCTTCTCTTCTTCTCGAATGCCGCGGGCCAGGATGCATCCAGACAGGAGGGTTTTGACCAAGATTGCAAGCGAGAATTACGACAGCTCCAGCTCCAGCTCCGATTGCTCTTCAGACGAACCACTCGCAAAGACCAGAAAAAGGCGCAGTAATGAGTTAAAATCCACCGTTGCCAACATCGCAACAGATGGGACTGTTTCGGAGCCTTTCCAGAGGATGATGGAAGAGTAAGCAGTAATTTCAATCTTGCTTCTGCTTGCTAACAAGGGATAGATCATTCAACAATGTGATTTTATCCGACATCACCATCTACATCAGAAGCTTTCGTTTTCCAGCGCATAGCTTTGTTCTGGCTGCCCAATGCAGCTTTTTCAAAGATGCATTGACAAAAGGCGGTTTAAAAGAAGAAGCCAAAAAAGAGTTTCGGTTTGACAGCGGGCCATCCCATGCCTACTGGCGCATGCTCGAGTATCTGTATAAAGGGACCTACTCTGTCGAGCCAGCCGCCGAGATTGTTGAACCTGGTAAGCACAAGCATCAACAGTCGATACGATGCGAGAGGTTGCTAAGTCTCTTAGATGACGAGCTGGCTCACAGGCACATTTACGTCTACGCCACAGCAGAGACTTTGCAGATAGAGGGTCTCCAGCGACTAGCCACCGAGCGATTCAAGCAATCCGTTGAACGAGGGAACATGGATAGAAAGTTTGTCAGCTGCGTTCGACTTGTATACAAAATGACGAAGATTGAAGATAACATGCTGAGGAAAGAAGTGATGGACATTGTCAGTCAACATGCGAAAGTGTTGTGGAAGATTCGTGCTTTCCAGCACCTTGTCCATCATGAAAAGGGTTTTGCCGCCAACTTGGTTAGCAAGCTTATTGGGGAAAAATGGATTTTGCAGAATTCCATATCATTAAATTGACAAGGCAAATCTTTCTGGAAAGGGGTGAATACTTCGAACCAGAGAAAGCAGAGAAAGTCGAGATGATAGAGAACTCATTTGAGTGATCAGAAAGAGTCGGTAGAGTTGCCCTAGGCAACCCCGCTAAGCCGAAAGCATATACGCGTGGCGCGAACGGGGCCGCCCCATGCATGGCATCGCTAGCGCACTATTTACCTACCTGATATTTACTTACCGACGAAGGCGCATTATCGTTTGTGTACAACCAATGTATCATCTTCAATTGGGCCCATCAATACAGCCCGCGCCCGCGCCTCGTCAATATCATGGAAACTTCAGAGAATGCTGCAAACCGGGCTTCTAGGATAAGTCGACTACCTGGTCCCTCCGCGCCCTCAGGCTTATCCGAATTGAGCGAGTCACAACACAACACTCGCAATCAATCCGCCATTCCTGCTCTTAGCGAAATCAAGAATCTGAAGCGCGAGATCCCTCAGCCTGCCATCTCTCAACCAGAGCCGAAACGAAAACTCCTGTCCGAACGCGCTGCCGAGTACCTACCCAAGCCGGCGCACAGCTATGGCACCCGAGCGAACGTGGTCAAGGGCCTTGCGCTCACGAGTGCGTCCCAGCTGAGGTCCTCCTACCGACCACAACCGGGTCAAGCGCCGTCGGTCAGTGGATTCACGAAGAGCTTGGGCCCTGGCAGAGAACGACCGACCACAAAGATGACTGCCATTCGCCCTCCATCTGCGCGCCCTCCAGCTGCACGTTCGAAGGTGCAGGCGCCACGCCCCAAAACATCTCACGGGCACCGCGACGAGGATCTTCTCGATCAAACGACAATCACAAACGGTATGAGCCTCCGATCGCAAACAGGATCGATCATCAAGAGTTTCCCCAACAGATGCGCCGATCTGACTGATTGTGTTGTAGCTTTCGATGTCGATGGACGAGTCGGAGAGATGGAATCGCAATTCAAAGAATTAAAGGACATAGTGAACAGCTCGCTTACAGAGAAGAAGGAATATGACGATGCCCTCGAGCTGGCAAAGATGCGCGGTAGGATGAAAAGAATGAGAAATAATCACTTGCAATTTTCTAACTGATGCAGCGGCCGAACTCGAAAGCGATCGCCATAAAATGACCGGACGCATCGAACTCCTGAATGCCGAGCTCGAAGGCTGTAGGGAGGAGCGCCACTCCTTGCGTCGTCAACTCGAAGAGGTCCAGTGGAAGAACCAGCGAGAGATTGATCAGCTCAACCGCGACCACTCGAGAGTTGTGGAGGATCTGTCTCGTCAGCATCGTACCGCAGTCGAAGATCTTGGCCGCGACCTGGATCTTCTCAAAGAGCAAGAGACGAAGCAACATCAGGAACGCATCGAGTCAATCACCCGAGAACACCAAAAGGCCTTGGAGGATGAACGCCAACGCAAAGAACGGGAGATTCAAAATTTGCAATCGCGGTTGGGCAACGAAGCACAAGATATGAACCTGAGCATTCAACGGAAGGAACGTGACTTGCAAGACTTGCGCGCCGAGAACGAGATACTTCGCAGCGAAATTGAGCGTCAAAAGAATCTTAATGGCAATCTGCAGTCAAACATTGCGGAACTTGCTGCTGCCAATACAACGCTGGAAGCCAAATTGAACTCGGTTCGGGCGCAAGTGGAGTTTCTCGAGTCTGGTAGCAAAGCACAATCCGACTCCTTTGCCAACATGGAGGCCAGGCTACAGGACGCTCTTCGGTTGGCTGAGGAAGCGAAGCAAAAGCTGATTAAGGAAGAAACCGAAAGACGCGTCCTGTTCAACAAATACCAAGAGCTCAAGGGCAATATTCGCGTCATGTGCCGAGTACGTCCACCTTTGGAGACTCCTGAGGAGGATCACGCCGGCATTTCCTTCCCGGACGACAAAACGTCGGCAGAAATTGTCCTCGCAGGGCCGGAAGAGCGTAGCAGCTTAGGCGTAGTCTCGCGGAAGAACTATCCTTTTGAGTTTGACCGCGTCTTCATGCCGACCTCGGAGAACGAAGAGATTTTTGGTGAGATTTCACAGCTTGTCCAAAGCGCATTGGATGGCTACAACGTTTGCATTTTCTGTTATGGCCAGACCGGCTCTGGTAAGACTCATACCATGTCTTCGGACGATGGGATGATTCCCCGCGCAACACACATGATATATGACACAATCAACAAGTTGAAAGAAAAATCTTGGGACTACTCCATGGAGGGCTGTTTTGTCGAGGTTTACAACGAAGAATTGAACGACTTGCTGGTACCGAACGAGCGAAATTCCAAGAAGCTTGAAATTCGGCACGACGAAGCGCGCAAGCAGACCACCATCGTCAATTGCAAAATGGTCAAACTGAGCTCGGCCAATGTTGTCGAGACGATGCTGAGTGAGGCGCAAAAAAATCGATCAGTGGCAGCGACTAAAGCCAACGAACGCTCGTCTCGGTCGCACAGCATCTTTATTCTCAAGCTCGTGGGGAGGAACTTGGCCACTGGAGAGCAATGTGAAGGCACATTGAATCTAGTAGACCTGGCAGGCTCAGAGCGTCTCAAGCACTCGCAGGCCGAGGGCGACCGCATGAAGGAAACGCAGAACATCAACAAGAGTCTCAGCTGTCTAGGCGATGTCATTGAAGCTCTGGGTCGCGGATCCGGCCACATTCCGTACCGCAACTCCAAGCTGACGCACCTCCTTCAGTACAGCCTTGGTGGTAACAGCAAGACTCTAATGTTCGTCATGGTGTCGCCGCTGGAGGCGCACCTTAAAGAAACGCTGACAAGTTTACGATTCGCGACCAAGGTACCATAACCCGTGAACCAACAGTTCTTTTCGAGACATATCAGACTAACGGCACATGTGTAGGTGCATAACACACATATTGGAACGGCCAAGGCCACGAAAAGGATCAAAGGTGGCGACTAGCCAGCTAATACCTATAGTGGGCTCACGATGATTCAGAGCAAATTTTGGCCATTCCCATAACTAAGGTAGTTACCTGAGTTGCTGCTCGGAATTACCTTGAAGCACTGTGGGTGCCTTTCTCTGGGCTCCAGCTCCTGTATGGCTTGTGTGGTATTATGAATTATATATGCATTATGTCGGCTAGAATCACTTTTTTGCACATTGGGGAAAAGATACCTTGGGAATCAGCGGGTTGAATTTGAATATATGTCGTTTTATTTATTTTCTATTTTCCATATCTCTTTCGTTTTTCGTATCTTCAAAGTCGGCAAGCACCTTGCAGCGTGAGCCACGAGCCGCTGGCGTTTGGCGGGGCTGTTGGATCATTTGTTATTGGCGCCAGCCTCAACAACCTCGTCTCCCTTTTTGCAACAGCATTCGAGCTCGAGTTGGTGAGGCAAGGGTGTCCAATGCGTGCGTCTCTTGCTTTGGAAAGATATCAAATCAATCAAGAATATGCGGGCACCTCTTTTGCCATGATCGCAACGCGCATTTACATCCTTGAGCATTTTCAACACACCCACGAGCGTAGCCGCCTGGCGTTCATTCTGATTTCGTCAGCGAGCGGCCTGTTCACGCCGCCGCGACAGGCACAGGGTCATCGCATCTCAACATGACCAAACCATCAGCCGGCCTGGAACGTTCAATATGGGCTCCCTTGAAGCAACGGCACCACAATGGTGCGCCCACCAAATTGTCCTCGGTCCACGAGAGCTCTCGATCCCGCTCTGTGCCGCCTCCCTCACCATCCACCATGACAGCGCCTGCCAAACCAAACAGCACACCGCTTGGCACGCGTACGTCCACAACTCTCGCAGCCGGCCTAACGCCGCCGCAAGCGCTACACCGGTTTGAGCAAGCATGCCAGCGGCTGCGCTGGAAGTTTCTGGACCTCGAGGCCGCCTACCAACGGGCGCTGGCGCCGTCGGCGTGGGTCTTTACCCCCGAGGACGCGGAGCGCAACTTCAAGGTCGACTTTTACGAGTTTTACGCGTGGATTGAGCAAGCCATTGTGCTATTACTGCTGGTTTTTGCCGTTTCGGTTCCACGGGAGCGCTACAGCAGCGGCCGCGCTGGGTCCTCGTCGCACGCCTACCATCATAACGTGCTGAGGGCGCTCGACGAGGATACGAACCCACTGCACGAGGTCCTGGGCAAGGGTGACGTGAACCAGGCGCTGTGGAAGGCCAAGGAGCTACGGAACCGGTGGAAGGACGCCGCCGAGGGCAGAGAGACGCCGCCACTCAAAATGTACGACTTGGCGTGGATCGTTGGCGAGGTCCTTCGGGGACTTGAAGGTGGCTACACGGTGGCGAGGAGCATGGTCGCAACTGAAGAGATTGTGGTGGATGATGCGCCGGACAGCGGTGAGGGGTGGGATTGGATGGTTGAGGCGATGGACTGGGAGCCATAGCCTGGGCGTTTTTACCAGGGTGCAGCTGCATAGAGTTGGTACTCTGTACTGAAACGAAACCTACAAGCTCTGTTCCTGTAGCAAGAACCAAAGCCGTTCATTACTTTTTTGATTCATTGTATAGCAGTAAAAGTGTTAGGTGGTAGGTCTATAGTTTCTTCCTGCTGGGTCCTGTGGCGTGCTTGCCCCCCAGCTACAGTCAAGAAGAAGCGCAAAGTAATATTACTATATTCTTTAGAGTAGTGCTGTTGATACCTAGATTATCTTGGCCCCTTCATTCTGCGCTAAACAGATCTGCCCGTGCCTCGGAGGTTCAACGCGCACCAAGGCAATACGGGAGTACAGATAGTAACGTTGGCGTTACGACCAAGCTAGCCCATTGATGGCCGCTTCTTGGCTACCTCTTGCATCCACTTATGCGGTCAGAGATGCCGGCATCGTTTAAGTTCTTGTATAACACATACCGTAAGGTTTGGGAGGGCTTATGTGCTCCCGAGCCGTCAATCGCCACGACGACCTAGCCGTCCTCGACGGTCCTTCGGAAATGCGCGAAATTTTGAAACCCTTTCGATGTCTAGAACTCGAAAAAATTTGCATAAATATTCTCAATGATAGGATATCTCTTTTTCTCGTTAATGCCATGCAGGCAGAAAATTACGCCGTGAACGCCAGTTTCGTTGTCATGGCCTGGGCGTGAATCGCTCTGGCATTATGTACCTCTCAGCCAAGTCCGACCTGAGGACTTCTTTGTGTGATATAACGGTTTGCTTGGAAGTAGTCATCTTCACAACGGCAACATGCCGGACAAGATTAACGCGAGACCATGTGTCAATAGATAATAGGTCACCTGTCGAAGCTGATTTTCCACAGGTGCGTGCCGTCTTCTTTCGTTACCAATCAAGGCTACATCCGTTAAAGTCAACGAGGGCTAGATGTGTGTAGTATGTATCTGGTCAAATATCATGCCGCATGTTGTGAACCAAATTCTCTGTTCCTTTGCATCAACATACTCGATTCGCAGCCACTCTCCTTTTTTTTCTTGGTTTCTCAGACTTCCATCATCAAAGCAGTTCAGTACATTTAATTCTATCCATTACGCCCACTGACTCGAAAAGAAAACTCATTCCCCATAGGCATGAGCCTGTACCAAAATTCCTGGTTGTAGTCAACAACGGTGCCGTCCTCCATCAATACCTTGACAGCTTCGTCAAGAGAAATTTCCAGCAGTCGAACACACATGTGTTCGCGCTCATTCAAAACGGATTGGAACTCTCTACCACAGCGGAACCATCATATGCTTTCAACCTGTTAGGAGTTTCGTAATAGCGAGTCGTCGTGATCGAAAAGGCGAGGCCGGCGTGTCAAGATGATTCCAATGTTGTTGGGACGGAGCTGGGCGTATGGGGCAGGGTTTCTAGCTCCAAAGGATACTTGTATTCTAACCTAGATGCATTGCTACAGCATAGCGTCCATCTGGTGCCATAGAGGCGGACTGGTAGCGGTCGTCTTCGATGCAGAATACCTGCGCCTCAGTTCCATCTTTGCGCGTCCGCAATCTATGCTGTCGAACGAAAGTCTCATACTCTGGATTCTTCACTCTTCGGCGGAGTTCAGAGTTTCATAGTCAGGTTCGCAGAGGGTACTTAGCTTCCCAGCAAACTCACGGGCCTTCACATCAATCTTCATTGTTCACTATGCCATGTTTCTGATTCAGCTCCAAAGCCACATCACGCCCGGTGGAGAATTGCGATAAGAACAATGTATGGCTGATTGGGAACGTAAACAAAACAATTTCTCCTGCAAGCACATGATCACCGCGCTGATCTGCGTTGCCATCAGTATCGACGAAATTGTGTCCAGTGCGGAGGCAGTCAAGTTGACAATGGTCACCTGAGATTGACCAGGCGACGTTTCCGAGCGGGATTTCGAAAAACAAGCTTCGAGATATCATATTCTTGCTATAAGCATTCTGCTTAGAAGCTCGCCACGCCAGCTAGAACGAACGTAACGCAGCCTCAAAGCCCAAGTACCTACAGTGCCTCCAGGTAATTGAAAGCAGCAATGTACGGGAAATCTTTTTGAAATGTCAAGCCTAATTAGCACCAACTAGTTGTGGGCGTCCTTTTTGTTGTGTGGCAGATTCAATGGCGATTTGCTCTGTATTACCTTGGACCGATTGTACTGATTATACAGACCGTTCTTGTTAGTTCTGGTACTTGCGAGTGATCCCGGTGCAGCCTTTGGCACAGTCAAAGAAAACAAACACGTCGGTTCAATGTTGGATGCCTTTCCTCCAAATCCGCCGCATCATTTATCCAGATCCGTCCTCGACTCGGTTGCAGTGGTGACACTGGTCATCTGCCGGATCTCAGCCAGCCAAGCCAGCCAGTGACAGCGTCGCACTTCACCACATGCCAGTCAGGTACTCTACCAAAGCATCTCAACACTAGCAACAACCGCATGCCGCGTACGGCTGATGATTCACCGTTCGACCTCCATTTTCATCTTGCCACACGAACTCGATTCGAATTTCCCTCTCCTTGGACACTAACCCCGGCCTGCACACCCTACGCTCACCCGCCAGTGAGCATGACGCGGCGCTTTTAGCCACCCTTGCCAGGCATCTCTCAACACTCAACAATCACCACTCTCACACCTCACACTGCACCACCTGTTTTCTGTGTCAACGGCATGGGATTTTCCCTCGTCCGCTGTGACCTGGTCCAGCCGCCATAAAAAGAGCAATCTCTCTCCTACCACTCCTTCTCGTCCAGCCTGCCAACGCGCTGCCTGCCTGGCTTCTGAGCTGGCCGTGGTCCCCCAACCTCGACAACAGCACGCTCCAACCACAGCCGCAACTATTGCCAGAAACCCGTCACGGCAAGCCAGCTGATGGCTTTGATTTTCCGCACCGCCCTGGGTTTCCATCATCCGGCTTCGTCGCCTTCGGTGACTCCTACTCGGCCGGCATTGGCACCAGCATCAATGGCTCCGAAGTCGACTGCCGCCTGGGCAGCCACGCTTACCCCGTCCTCGTCCGCAATGACATGATGTCTTACCAGGGTGACTGCGACAAGGTAACCACATTTCAGCATCTGTCATGCACAGGCTCGACTATACAAGACGTTCTTGCTGGCGGTGACCATTCCCAGGTTGACCTCTTCAACACCACTACCTCTTCCGATTTCGCCCTTCTCTCCATCGGCGGCAATGACTTGGGCTTCTTTGACATTATGAATAGCTGCATCTTTCGCTTCTACTCCCTTTACTCTGGTACCTGCGAAGCCGCCCTTGAGCGCTCCGAGGCGCAGATTGCCGGCCCCGAGTTTGATCAGCACTTGCGTCTGCTCATCATGGAGATTTTGGACAGAGTGCTCTGGGAGAAGCGTCCCTGGTTCATCATCACCGTTACCGGCTACGCGCGCTTCTTCAACGCCGACACTCCAGAGTGTGATGACTATACCCTGGGAATGTGGTGGCGTGAACCGAAGCTCAAGCAAGGCCTGCGCAGGAAGATGAACCGCATGGTAATCAACGTCAATCACCGGCTTGAGCAGGCCATTCACACCATCAATGAGGCATTTACAGAACCAAGAGTTTTCTTTGTGGATTACGACGATGCCTTTGAGGGTCATCGCTTTTGCGAGCCGGGGGTGGTTGAGCCTGATTATCTACGCAACGAAACCTGGTTCTTTCTCGTCGGCGGCGACGACAACGATGGCTCGACCATGCCTCGTAAGCCGCTGCCCCCGAATTCGACCCTAGATGATTTGGAAATATTACGCGGTGGAGAGGTGGTTGAGCAGAATTCGATGTGGTATGTTCCGACATATTATGGCAAGACTTTTCATCCAGTAAGTTTTACGACCCGACCCGTTCACTCGCTTCTCTAACATTTCCACAGCGGACGAAGGCCCACATGGCCATTCGCGACAGAGTCTACCAGACTTGGCGAGACATGGATATATTGTCCACTCAGCCACTGAATGAAGAGTTGTGACAGATGGACAATAATGAATAATGTATTCGCGCCACTAGCTCCTTCTTGTAATACAATGTTGCTTTTCCACCAGCGTATTAGCCGCGTAAAAATGCCAATTAAACCCCTTCTTTTTTTTCACGTTTCGTGTTACAGTGCTTGTGGTAGCTTTTCGGCGCCGCTTCTTACAGAACTCCAGCATCAGCCACAGTGGCAGCCCGAATGCGGCCGGACTAACTTTGTTGCCCCGTTGCAAGTCACCTACAGGCCACTTGCAAACCCCAGGCACCAATGCTTGTCTGCATCGAGCCATCACGCCGCGCCAGACGTTGATTGCCCGCCTACGCTGCATCGACCCGCGCGCGATATTCATCACTTCTCATCTCTCTACTCCTGTATATATCGTCTCTCATCGCGGGCTACGGTTCCGACACCCTTTTGCTACCCTCTGAGCCATTTTGGCGTTATCTGCTCGCCATCCTGTCACCATGGCTCCAGAAGCCAAAGGTATGCGCCGACCCACCCACCATTGCACAGCATCACCCTCCCTCTAATCAGCATCACAGGCGCAAAAGATACTGCCAAGTCTGCCAAAAGAGACACCAAGGGCGGCACCATCAAACTGAAAAAACAGCCTCCCAAACACAACAAACCCGGCAACTGGCGCGACGGTAGCGTCGTTGAGGGTACGTGCGCGGTGACCTTCCTTGTCGCATCGCTAACATATGGCAGACGAAAAAAAGAAGAGTGTCGGCTCGCCCACCGCTTCTGCCGCCTCACCTGGACCTGTCGTAAATCAACTCGACGATGATGCCCGCGAGGCTTTTGCGACTGGCCGACCCCTCGAAGACTCACCCGATCTGCAACAATGCAAGCACTGCAAGAAGAGCATTCTCAAGACAGCGACCAAGGCGCATATTGCCGCATGCCTCAAGGTGAAGAAGGAAAAGGCTCAGCGCAAGAAGGAGGCTAGAGAAGCCCGTGAGCGAGCCAAGGAGGCTGCGCGCGAAGAAGAGGCGCGCAAGGCCGATGACAAGGATGACGACGATAGCGACGATGATGACGACAAAAAGGGCGCAAAAAAGGCCGGCAAGAAGCTTGAAGAAAGCAAGGGCAAGAAGCGCAAGGCTGACGGCGAGCCTGAGAAGGCGCCCAAAACCAAGAAGAAGAAGGATGAACCCAAAGCCAAAGTGCCCAAACCCAAGGGTATGGCCTGCGCGCGCTTTACAATATGGTGCACTGCTAACATTGACAGGGCCTGTTGACGTGGAGCGGCAATGTGGTGTCATTTTGCCGAACGGACAGCCATGCGCGCGTTCACTTACCTGCAAAAGTCATTCGATGGGCGCCAAGCGTGCTGTTGCAGGTCGTTCGCTGCCATATGACATGCTCCTAGCCGCGTATCAAAAGAAGAATCAAGCAAAGCAGCAGAGTACGTCTACTCCAGACACCATCTACATCTTCCATTACAGTTTACGACTAACCTGCTGCAGAGGCTGCTTTGGATGCCAACGCCCCTGTTCCGGACGAAGACGAAGATAACCAGGGCCCCGTCGACTCGGACGAGGAAACCGGCGCCGTCATGGCCGCCCTCAGCACCTGGAAGCCCAAACCTCTCGTTCCTCAGCCCGTTTTTGCCCCTATCAAGCGGCAGTATCAGCTCGCGCGTCTCCACGAGCAGCTTCAGATGGCTACTAACGGAGGTCGGACCAATATCTTCCAAGTTATTGGCTACGGCGCGCAGAAGCTGCCTGAGGGTCATCCGGGGTTGGAGGACGGCGATGCAGAGGGAGAGGATGTGGGAGCTATGAGCTTCCCGACGTCGGCCAGGTCAGGGTCGTTTGCGATTCCAGCAACGCCTTCGCGGCCGGCGCCTACAGCGGCGAGGGGCTGATGTGAGTCGGGATGCATGAGTGTCAGGGTGCATATGAGCGTTGGGGTGCATGTAACGAATTTGCATTACTGGGGCGTTTTTGGCTTATGGGTTTGCGAGAGGCTTGATAAACGGTTTATTTGAATGTTTTTGCTTTTAGTTTATACCCCTGGTCATACCGGACTTTTATATTATGGCAACGAGCCAGAGACCATGATTTAGGATGAGCATTTGATTACAGACAGCGTGGGTGCTTTTCATGTTCCGTCGCAAATACATTGATTACTTAAGGACTCTCGGAGAAGAGATTGCGAAACAATAAGTCAGTAGTTGTTTTTGAATCATCTGCGACGGATGGGAAAGGACATGCAACTGCCTAGGAGGTGGAGCAGCGCTGGCAAGCTGGGTAATATACCACTCCAGATTGGGATGACGTCGTTGATGAGCTCGGCAGTGGCACATGCCAGTGCCGCGGTGCCACAACGGTGCGAACTCGGTCTTACGATAACGGTTGATCTAGCACTTCACTAAACATTACGCTGCAATTAACCGCTTGATTCTTCCCTCACCATTTCGTGCTCGTCGATCTAATTTACCGGCACATTGACTCAGTTGGTCTTTACTTCCGTATTCGACACATTGAGGAACCGTCCATCTCGACAACTCCAGCATTTCTCTTAGCGCAGACGTCTCATCAGCATGGCCTCCTCACAAGCCCTCGAGGCCCTCGGCCACGCCCTTTCCGGCTCCTTTGGCACCGCCACGTCCACCGCCGTCCTCGCGCCGCTTGACCTCGTTACCACGCGCCTCAAAGTTCAGCGACAACTCGACGATCACGCGCAGTACACCGGCGTCCTCGACGCCTTTCGCAGCATTTTGCGCGACGAGGGCCTCGGGACCTTTTACAGCGGCCTCGGCACCGACGTCGCCAAGTCCATCATCGACTCATTTCTCTTCTTCGGCTTTTACAACCTTTTGCGGCAGCGCAGCGGGAAAGCGCCGGGCGTGCTGCAAGAGGTGGCATTCGGCATGCTCGCGGGCGCCGCATCCAAGGCGTGTACGGCACCGCTGTCTAATGTCGTCGCCAGGCGCCAAATGACGCCGAGCGAGGAGGAGATGCGCTCGGTGACGCAGACGCTGCGGGACATGCGCAGAGAGGGCGGCATCAAGGCGTTGTGGGCGGGCTACTCGGCGACGCTAGTGCTGACGCTGAACCCGAGCATCACCATGTTGCTGAACAGGAGGCTGGCGGAGCGCGTAATTCCAATGCTCGAGGAGGAAACGGACGTGCCGGTTGCGTGGGCGGCGTTTCTGCTGGCTGCGTCAAGCAAGTCGGCGGCAACGGCGCTGACGTTCCCGTTTCAGACGGCCAAGACGATGCTGCAGATGCCGAATGCGGGCTCGGATGAAGAGGATGGGATGGAGGAGGGAGAAAAGGAAAAGAGGAGGAGAAAGAGGAGAACGTTATGGGCGAGGCTGGTGGCGGCGTTTGATCAGACGATTTTTGGCATGATTCTGAGGCTGGCTAAGACGGAGGGGCTCAGAGCGTTGTATGATGGCATGGAGGGTGAGCTGCTCAAGGGATTCTTTAGTCATGGCCTGACGATGCTGGCCAAGGGCTTCTTTCACCGGTTGGTAATTCGCGTTTGGATCATGTCCCATGCTCCTCGTCCACTCAAGACGGCTGGTTGAGCTGCTGCCAAATGTATTTTTTGCGTCTATGTATATACATGTCTATTAATATCCAAGTAAGACTTTTTCGGGCTAGCATTGGAAAGCTACATTCGTACGCTCCACGGTGTTACCACCGCGCGCCGAAAAGCCCGTGCCTTCGGACTTTAACGCAATCATGCCGTTCGGCAGCGTTGTCTTGGGCGTGGGCGCTTGATCCATCCACGCCAGCGGCGTATCGCAGACAAAGCACGAGGCGGGCCCGTCTTCTTCCGCTTTCTTGGCAGTTTGGTTCGGCGGCGGCGCCACAAACAGCTTGATGCAGCTCAAGCACAGCACGTGCCCGCACTTGACGGCCATGGCCGGGCTGGAGGCGTTGGTCAGCGTTTTTCGACACGAGGGGCAGATGCGCGTTTCGGTCGCCTTGGTCGGTTCCGGCTGCACGTCAAAGTGGATTGTAATGAGGTGCGACATGGTGAGTGCGTGCGGGCTGTCGCTGGCGGACGCGGGGCAGACGGCGACGGGCTTGGCTTTTTGGAAGGCTTCGAGGAGTTTGGCATCTTTGGTGGCATCGGGTGTGAGCGACGGTGTCCAAAACGATGGTAACGAAGTCTTGCTGGCCTGTCCTTTGTTAGTCTCTAGTCTTGCACACAAATTGAATTGTAGAGGTGGACCTTTTCGTCTTCAATGGCTTTCCTCGCTTTGGCCCGGTCTTCTTTGGCTATCCTCTCCAGTTCGTCTGCATCTAGCTCGAATTTTCGCTTCCCACTTGTGATTCGTAATGTATCGTTATTTCTTGCCTTGCTCGTCTCGTCTCGTTTCGCAGCAGGCCTGGCGCCGCTGGGAAGCCCTGCCTGCGTGAGCTCAAAGTCGCGGACGGCCCGGCGCTGGTCCTCGTCATTGTGGGCGGCCTGCACCCGGGCGGTTTCGCGCTCCGCCTGCCTCCGTGCCTTTTCGGCGCGCTTCATGTCCTGTTTCTGCGCGAGCATGTTGGCGAGCGCGCACTCGCGGCAAAATACGTCGCCGCGCGGACACGAGACCGGGTCCCGCGCCAGTTCCAGGCACAAACTGCACGATCCAAATGGCAAAAACGAGTCGCGGTGCAGGCGCGCCGACTTGGACGCCCAGTTGGCCTTGGCGAGGGAGCGCTCGTGTGAGGTGAAGACGGGTCGAGTCGTGTTTCGCTTGCCTGGTAAGGTTAGAGTTGGCCGATCCTGCTGGAAAGTGATGGGGCATACTATGCGACATCTTGTGGCCACCGACTTCTCGATTGTGCGCGAACTGGGCCTATGTCGTAGACTATCTTGCAGGCTGAGCCGGTGGTACGTTGAGGGTCGGAAAAGATGCGTTGAGATTGAGAAAGCATATCGAGAAAAGTACCCCAGCTTGTGCCTGTCACCGTGGGGTCAGCTAACACCCACTTAAGCTTACTCGATCGCGCGTCACAATTTCGAAATTCGGGCCACCATTCTATGCACCAAGACCGCACACCGCCAAGGACCACGCCATTGGCTGCGTCTGAGGAACAAAAGCTTCCACCATGTCTGGCTCGTCATCGCCTTCACCGCCACTGCGGCATGGCCTGGGCTGGCGCCTGGGCTCGACGGCCGTCATGGCCAGCGTCGGCGCGGCGTGCAGGGGCTTCCTCTACGCCTTTAATTCTGTCGAGGTGACGGGCCTGCAGAACCTGCTTGGAGTGTTGGACAGGCGAAAGACGCAGGGCAAGAACCGTGGCCTAATTACAGTGTGCAATCATCTTGCAGTGTGCGTCGGGCTGCCCGAGTCGTGACGAGGCACAGCTGACCTGATGGCAGACTCGACGATCCTCTGATTTGGGGTATACTTCCTATGCGATACGCTTTTGACGTCGAAAACCTTCGATGGAGTCTTGCGGCGCACGACATATGCTTCAAGAATAGGTAATGAGCATGCATCAGACTTCAAAGTCCACAACTGACTGTACAGTCTTACATCGACCTTCTTCAACCTCGGCCAGACCCTTCCCACGCATCGACTATGGCATTCCGAGCTCGGCGGCCTGTACCAACCGACAATGACGCAAGCCCTTGGCCTGCTTTCCGGTCCCACGTCGATGCCAAACATTACAAAACCAACCTACTCCACCAACGGCAAGGACATTGTTCCCGCGCCAGGCTTCTACACGGCGAACCGCAACGCCTGGGTGCACGTCTTCCCCGAAGCATGCTGCCACCAGAGCGCCGATAGCAGCCTACGGTACTTCAAATGGGGCGTGTCGCGGCTCATTCTCGAGAGCGATCCGGCGCCTGAGTTTGTGCCCATGTTTGTCGACGGCACCCAGCGCATCATGCCCGAAGACCGCGGGTTCCCGCGCTTTCTGCCCCGCGTGGGTAACCGCATTCGCGTCGCCATCGGCCCCCCCGCCGACACGGACGTGCTTTTTGGCGCCTACCGCCAGCGCTGGCGCCGTCTGAGAGAGCAAAAGACGGACGAGGAGCTGAGGCACGACCCAGAGGCGGTGCAGCTGCGGACGGAGCTGGCCAAGGCGGTGCGCGATGAGATCCTCAAGATGCGCGCGACACTCGGGCTGCCACAGGAGGAAGATGAGACGTCGGCGCTGGCGGAGACGTGGGACAAGGAGCCAAATAAGCGCAAGTTTAAGAGTCCGGTGGATGGAAGCCTTGTAAATAGACATTAAGCGACTTCGCAGGCCACTTTAACTTGCAATCCTGCTGTACATTAGACATTGCACAAACTGGACGGGCACTGTAGGGAATCAATTCTGAACAAAACAATCCGATATCATGTATCCCAGTTTCCTGTCTTTAGTAATACCACCAAAACTCCGGTCCATTATTGCCTCGCAAGCCGCTTGCCAGTCATCAGCGTTGATAAAAGCAACTTGGCTAGAGGCTCTCGTAAACATGTAAATGAATGCAACATCTGCACTAGTCGCTCACGCTATGCATGCTTTAAATCTGTTTCTAATAGCCTTCGTAGCTTTGCACCGGAACTTGTTGCTGAAACCCTCTGACTCCAGCCTGCGCGGCCGCCTGAGCCGCCTGCTGCTGCTGATGCATAACCAGGTCATTGAACCAGGGGTGCTGCAGGGCGTCGTGGGCGCTGATGCGCAGCTCGGGCCGCAGCTGCAGCATTCTTTGGAGCAGATCGATGCCAGTAGGATCGATGGCGGGTAGAATGTTGCGCAAATCTTGCGTTGCGTACATCTGGAACGTCGGCTTGTACTCGGGCAGCTGAGTGATGCCAGGCCATGTTCGCTCGGTAGGTGTTCCCATGATGCGGAAGATGCGGATGATTTGATCCTCGTTTGTCGTACCCGGAAACAACGGGCGACCCGTATACATTTCGGCCATGATGCATCCGGCAGACCATATGTCGATGCTGGTATTGTAGGTGCGGCTGCCGAGAAGTACGTCGGGCGCACGGTACCAAAGGGTGACGACTTCGTTGGAGAAGGTATTGACGGGGATGCCAAAGGCACGAGCCAGACCAAAATCGCCCAACTTCAACAGCCCCTTGCTGTTGTAAAGGAGATTCTGCGGCTTCAGGTCGCGATGCAGGACTCTGTTCTGATGGCAAAAGTCGATGCCTTTGAGGAGCTGGTACATGAAGGACTTGATGGTGGCATGCTTGAGGGCGCCGCGCTCGCCATGGGTGTCCATGTAGCGCTTCAGGTCACCGTCCATATGTTCAAACACAAGCATGAGCTTGTTCTCGGTATGGATAACATCGTGAAGGGCGACAATATTCTCGTGCTTGAGTTCCTTCATCAAGGAGATTTCGCGGATCGCCGTTGACGGAGTGCCTTCTTCGGAGTCGAGGTGTATTTCTTTGAGGGCAACGAGCTCGCCTGTTTGGCGATTTCTCCCCTTAAAAACCTGTGCAAGCGTGTTGGTGATTGATACTTGAGATGGCTTTTACTGTACATACCGTCGCATAAGTTCCCTCGCCTAGC
Organism: Beauveria sp. NWAFU-1; assembly: GCA_024472245.1. Taxonomy (NCBI): domain Eukaryota; kingdom Fungi; phylum Ascomycota; class Sordariomycetes; order Hypocreales; family Cordycipitaceae; genus Beauveria; species Beauveria sp. NWAFU-1. The sequence goes on from JANBXD010000004.1 coordinate 586,871, forward strand.
TTTTCCAGCTGCTGGAACGAGCTGGGATGACGCTTGCCGTCCATAGTTACAGGATGTCGTAGTTTGTACTTCGGCAAGGCGCCAAGGTGGTGAGCTTGCAAGAATGTTATGCCCGCCTGTGAGAATAAATTAACCCTGCACTCTGGCGCAAAGCATCCCACCAGGCTGGTAGCGCCTGAAAGTGAGTCAGGGAGGGGGACATGCGCTAGACGGTGATATCGCAGTAACCGAGCACGTTTCTTTCGTCGTAAGCTCTGTCGGTACCTCCCAGTTCTAGCGTTCACGGCCTAAAGTCAAGTACCACCTCCAAATGTCACTGGGCGGGGGCAGCTGGCGCCACAACGCTCCGCCATCTGGCGACTACCTACCTATGGCGGGGTCACGCTACCAATGTCCATGTGTTCGCCTTATCATGCCACCGGATCTGCCATCTCTCAACTTTAGCATGTTTTCTCGTCCGCTGTAATCTTCCATTCTTTCACTTTCACTACCGATGACTCTCTGCCTCTACCCCGGATAATCCAAAATGCGACCGGTCCCTAGCGCGCGAGAGTCTGCCGGTGCACACGGCTTTTACACCGACTCCGTCGCCGCCAGCCAGTCCCTCGACATCGGAAGCTGTGCCCTGGTCACCGAGAGCGAAATGGACCTCGAGTTGGAGACTGGCAGTATGATGCCTCGCGGGCGCTCCTTTACAAAATGTGGACTCACCGCACAAAGGGACGTCTCATTCTCGCCTGTGCCACCCTCGTCTGCACCATCATCGCCAGTCGTCGGATCGACCAGAGACTTGGTAGCCGAGTCTTCAGTTCCGAATACACCGCCCATATCCGGATTATCGAGACCAGAATCATCGCTATCGTTTCTATCGTCACCTCGAAATTTTTCAAGCTCCTCGTCCGCCATCGACCGCGACGGCTCTATCGAGGACGCCATCATTACACAACAGCACATTGAAGCGTACCGAGACCTACCCCCTAGCAGTGTAGGGAGTCCTGTACCACAATTCATAATGCCAAACCTCCGCATACCGCACCGCCGTCCTTTTACCGATGTTGGGCGGTCGCTGGGCAAGTTGCGGCTACTTGTCTTGGGGTCCCCAGGTCGGTCCACCTCTACAGCTCGTCAGTCATCCACTAACGAATCGTCTAGGCACTGGCAAAACTTCCATTATCCGCTCCATGTCCCAATGCTGCGAGCATATCGTTCACATCGATGCCGTGAATACGAATTTCAATGGGCCAGTGTTAGAAATTCATGGCAGCACGCGTCCATATCAATGGTGGCGAACAGAGAACCCATCCGAGACGCTTAGACGGCGGACGTCATCCACCTCTGTGGAGGAGATTCTGGACAGAAATATTTGTTTTCTAGATTTTACGCCTCAGGGAGCTGCGAGTACTCCTCATGCTGTCGATTTTCTCGAATCAGCTTTGACACCACTGTTGGAGAAGCAAATGGCTGACACCGACTTGGTTTCGCTACTGAGCAATGGCAATGAACCCATTGTGCATGCAGTATTGTACATGCTTCCATCAACTGGTACGTCTCATTCACAATTTGAGAAACCCCTACTAACGAAGCCAGGTCTCACCAAAACAGACGCGGACGCATTAACCCGCCTTGAGACCGTCACAAACATCATCCCGCTACTTGCTCGCTCCGATGAACTTGACGAACCAGCCATTGAGGGTTTCAAGCAGGAACTACGAGATGAGATAGACGACAGGGGCATTGATATCTTCTCTTTTGCTCTCTTGGACGAGAGCGATGACCACACTGGCGTTTTTGCCGTATCCAACGCCACTCAAGCAGAGAGTGACGTGATGGACGCAAGCATCCTCATGAACTCTACTTATATCGAGCCGCTACTACCTACGGATCTCAAGTTTCTTGTTGAGAATATATTTTCTTTGGAGGGTGCATCGCGACTGAGGCACTCCGCGGCCGTCAAGGCCGTCAAATGGGCACATGAACAGCATCGATACCATCCGTCTAAGTCGGCCCTGACACGGTTCAACTCTGGCCACTCAACCGTCACCATAGACCCTTTTTTTCAAATGAAAGACTGGCGCCGGCTTGGGGCCTCGAGTTGGGCGCAGAGCCTACGACAGAGCTTGGAATCGGAGCGCATCATGAATGCCACCACCTCTAGCCAGCTTATCGCGCGGGCCTCGGGAACCGTGACGCGGCGGCGCGAACGCCGCGGAAGCGGCCGTAAAAGACGACATGCTCACCACACTTGCGATCAAGACCCCCTGGGCTTGGTCAGACTGGCAGCGCAGGTGAAGAATACGGGGGCATTCGCTGTTGAACTTGTCGGCGGCATCGGGGTTGTCGGATATCTTGCGCTCTACTTGATGAAACCCGAGTTTGCGGACCGGAATTTGCGGTTTTTCTCGCCATCTTTCTTGGCGATTTAGAGCCGTCACACGCTCACGTGGCGTCTCTTGTACATTTACATTGCTCATGTTTGTTATATACCCTCGTCAACTCTCATTGTTCACAAGTACAGTACAAATTTCTTCCATTTCTTGTCCTTGAGTTCATTTGTGACGTCTTTTCGACGCCAGGTAAGTATATACCAGTTGCAACAAGTCTACTATAAAGGGGGAAACAATCGCCTTCTATTCGGCATCTTTTGGGTCTCATGATCTTGTCGCTTCCTCTTCCACCGTGATACCCACTGACTGCGCTGCAGCCTTGAGGTCTGGTATGTCATCGGCCGCCTTGGTGATATGAGCGTAGCGCACCACACCGCACTCGTCAACGGCAAATGCGCCGCCAATCTGCCGACGAGTGCCGCTCTCCGTGGGCCGGTTCCAGACGCCCTCGTCGGTGCCTAGACGGTACACGGAATACAGTACTGAGGGGCCGGACATGTGCCAGACGCTGCTCAGCCCAAGACCCCATTGCGCGTACAGGTCCCGCCGCTCGTCGATGACCACGTCGGTAGACCAGGCGCCGCCGACTTGCGGAATCCATTTCTCTGTCGCCACGGCAGAAGAGTGCGACACGGCGATGCAGTGAATGTCCGGCTGTTTATGGGAGAGGGCAGACAGTTTCTTGAACACTTTTTCCGCGACTGTTTGAAGCAGTGTTGGCTATTTTGAAGGCTTTTATACTTTATCGTTTGTCAGAGAGTCAACCTACAAGGACAGCCGCAATGGCGAAGAAATACGATGACGGTGGGCTTGCCGTCCTGCAGTGGGATCTTGTCTGTGCTCGGGGCAGCAGCGCCAACCCTAGGCAACTCTGCAACCTCTTTCTTCTCGGGCGACTTGAGGGACTGGATCTCGGCCGCTCTGACGCTGTGGCGCGCTGTCGCTAGCACCGGCTTCATCAGTAAATTCGACCATTTTGTGATTGAATAAAAACAAGTATGATCGGAGAGAGATGCAAAAGTATGGTGTACATTTAATAGCCCTCCAGTGATGTCGACGATTACCTCGACACAGCTTTGGGTATGACGCCAATGTTAGTCAGCCCATGCATGCTAGCTTCACGGGCTTCTCGATGTGGGTATACCCTGTAGCCAGCCGTTCAACGTACATGTTTACGGAGCTCGTGGCTCTATCACGATAGCTTAGAACCGGGGTGTCGCTTGTTGATCACCTGTTGCTCGTTTTCAGCCTGGGTTTGTCACTGGCCAGCATTTCATGCGTAAGCGCTGCCAGCTTGCTGTTTGCGCAAGTGAGCCTGCCCCTCCTTTGCCCCTCCACCATGAGAGAAATCGTGACTTTGCAGCTTGGCCATTTGAGCAACTACACGGCTGCGCATTTTTGGAACACACAAGAATCGTATTTTACATACTCAGATGCCGACAAGCTGCTTGTCGACCATGATATTCATTGGCGCACAGGCGTTGGCGCTGATGGCGCAGACACCTTCCTGCCACGAACCGTGGTGTATGATCTCAAGGGGGGATTTGGCTCCCTGCGGAAAATTAATGCGCTGTACGATATTCATCATGACGAGGATGCCATGTCGAGTGCTCTTTGGTAAGGTGACTGTGATTCTTTTTATTCGAACATGATAGGTTCTAATCATCGGCAGGGCCGGTAAATCAGCCGTGCACAAACAAGAACCCCTACAACAAAGCGTCTACCTACAGAGTCTCGATGCCGGGAGCGCACCAGATAAACTGACAAAATCCAATGTCCGCTACTGGTCAGACTTCTCTCGGGTATATTACCATCCCAAGTCGCTCAACCAATTGTATGACTATGAGCTTCACTCGTCCATCCAACCGTTCGAGCGCTTCGACATGGGCAAGGAGCTGTTCCATACGCTAGACAAAGAGCAAGACATAGTTGACCGAGACTGGCGCCCATTCGTGGAAGAATGTGACCACATGCAGGGCATCCAGGTCATTGCCACTATCGACGACGCCTGGGGCGGATTCGCATCGTCGTATCTCGAAACTCTGCGAGACGAGTATCCCAAGCAGTGTATTTGGGTCTGGGGCCTTCAGAGCCCTCTGCTCGACACTACCCGCGATAAGCGCAGGGTGCGGCTCGTCAATGCAGCATATGGAATCAGCGAGATTTGTCAACAAGCGACGACCTTTATCCCCTTGTCGCTCCCCGAACATCGCTTCCCACGATCAGTCAAGCTCGACTGCAGCTCGCCGTGGTACAGTTCGGCGCTGCTCTCCGCAGCCATCGAAACCACGACGCTGCCATCTCGGCTCCTGCCACGGCCGGGAGGCGGTGCGCCGCGCGTGTCTCTGGACGAGATTTCGCAAATCGTCAACACGACAGGCGCGCAGACCCTTGCTGGACTGCGGATGGGACTGGGAACAGAGGACTCTGCATCCAAGGCTAATGGCTTGGACATTGATCTTTTTGGAATCGGCCGTGTGGATAAGGATGGACTAGACAACCAGAAACGCATATTTGGCAAGTCGATATCGTGGCGTGGCGAGGTTGTTGAAGAGGCCGAAGACGATGAAAAGGAGACGAGGCGCCGCATCGGTGACTCTGTGGTGAAGAGGTTCGAAGAGCCCCGGCAACCGGACCGATATATGAGAGCTAAACTGAAATAGGTTCAACACGACCCTTGAGTTTCCCATGCTGGACAGCTATCCCGACATCTTCCCCGACGCGGCGGGCCAAGAAAGCACACGCCTACAGACGGCGCTCTTTACCGACCAGAGCATCTCGGCGCGAATGAAGGCGCTGAAGAAGCAAGTAACTTGGGCCGTTGGCATCGAGGAAAGAGAGGTTCTGGCGAATTCTCTGTCCGACATTGGGGATGCGTACCATGATGATTGGTCGAGCGGAAGTGACGACGGCGACGATGACTAGGGACGAGCCGCCGAGAACCCTCAAAATGATAGTATGACAATTTGACGTATGTGCAAGGCAAAGTAGAATATGAAACGAAATTCGCTGCACTCTAGTGGGCAGATGTCTAAAGACTATTTATCTAGTGACAACTTCAGCATGGGCCTTGGCTTGGGCCCAGTAAAAACCTGGCCATTTAACGTCTCTATAGGAGACCAACTATGTAGACTTTGCTAAACATGGCCTGTGCGATTTTAATACATGTTTTTGTAATGACTTTCCTTTCTCCCTGATTGCTGCTCGTTCTGGTACTATATCCAACCTCGGAGCAGCCAGGAGGATTCGGGGCAAATGGAGGAGACTGGGATTGTTGCCAAAAATCGACTGTAAATTCTTCGCCATCATGGCTTCGTCATCCAACTTTTCTTTTCGCTTCGCGCCGCTCGCTACGGCCGTGTACAAGTACTTTTCGTAAAAGTCAGCCAGAAATTGCAGTGGTAAGGGATTTCCGCACGGGTCAATAGTTGAAAAGACCCCTCGTCGGTAGGGCCAGGAAAGTCAGTAGTTATCTAATCATGTGAGCAGGGTTCAACGGTTGCCAGCTGCAACGTCTCAGGCTACTTTTAACCGGCGGCCGCGACGGATGCCTGATGCCGCTTCGCAGGCGGTTGATTGTCCTTTAAAATACGTTAGTGTGCTGTCAAGTATGAAGGGTGATACTTCGATCGCTTGTCCATAGCGTAGAAGATTGCGAAGCGGCATTACCTCAGCGGCGCCACGCTTCTTCCCGTTGGCGCCCTTGGAGGACTTCTTTTGAGGCTTCTTTTCGTCTGCACCAAATACATCATCCGGAAGGTTGAAACTTTGCTTGTCAGTAAACGGTCACGGTAAACAGGAAAGATAACTTACTTGCGCACATGCTGAACTCCAATCGACACCAATGGCTTCAACTCGTCCTGATACTTCTGCCATGCAGTACATAATACCTTAAATTCGTCGACTTGGTATGACAGATCGAGAGACTTGGCACCTAAGTTGATTGTTAAACAAGGCCTTTTGAGAAATGGGACTTTACACACCTTCTTCTAGCTCAAGGCCAATGTAATGGGTCGTGGTAAAGACCTCGGACGACGTTTGCTTCTCCGCTTCGCTTTCGGCAGCTTCTTTTTGCTCACCATTCTGTTCACTGCTCTCACCATCCAGCTGAACGTCGTCAGAGACCACGAAGTCAAGACTGCCTTCTTGCACCAGTTCAATTTGCGTTTCATCCTTGCAGAGGTGTCTTCTCGAGTAGCCCTTGACAAAGGGGTGTGCCAGAGCAATGTGCGGGTGCTGCTCCAGTTTCTGCACGAGCATGCGGACCTTTGACTCAATGTATCCTGACCATAGCTTGTGCGCATCCTTTGCCTTACTTGCCGAGACAACCGAGATGTAATATTTATAACCTGTTGTAAAGAAGGTGTGTTTGACAAACAAGTCGTTCCAAGATTGCTTTCCGACCATCACCTGCTCGGTAATTTCAAGTCCACGCTGAAGCTCTCGCTTGATGATGGTCATCGAGGATCGCGTAATGTTGAAGGTGGCGCACATAGATGGGTAAGCTGGGGTGATGATGGGCATCAAGTGAAATGAATCACCCTTGTACACTTTGGGGTTCCAAACTCGAACTGGAAGAGGACCATTTTCAATGGGCTTGAGCAAGACTGGCTGGGGCCAACGCCACTGACTCATGACCAGGAAGAATTTGTTGACAATGACAGAGGTGGCTGCTTTGGGGTACAGCTGACAGACTCTGGCGACAAGCATAGCCCAGGCGACACCACCTGGGAAGCCCATAATGTTTCCGTATACTGCTCGACGCTGTGCCCAAAGCTTGATGGCTCTGAGGGCTAATCTAAATGTGCTTTGTTCCGGGACCAGAGCCAAAATCTCATCTGTAACTCGGGTGCCGTTGAGAGAGCGAAGCTCAGCTTCGTCCAAACCGCGCAAGAGGCCAGAGTCTTTGAGATCCTGAAAGTCCGGAGCAAGTTGCTTCTGAATGATGCGAGAGAAAATTAAATCGATGCTGATGCCCGAATACTCGAATTTAATGATGGGCACAAACGCATCAGTGACGGCCGCGAGATCCGTGATGGAGTCTTTGGGCGCCATTTCGGCGAGGAGATCTGGAAAATATTTGAAATAATCTTCGCGCGTGACATATTTCGGAGCAACAATCAGGGTATCAATGTCGGAGCCGGGGCCAAAGACACCGAGGCGAAAGCTGCCATAGGTAAAGACCTTGCCGCGTGCATTCTTGATGAGAATGTCGTTCTTCGGTTCCTTTTCGCGTGCGACTTTTCTTACGAATTCGTCTGTGATTTTCTGCAGCGACTCGAGGACGGTATGTCTGTTGGAAGAGGCTGTTATTAGCGAGAGGATGGATCAAACGCGCTGCGACGAGTGTTATCAGGTGCGGACCTCTTTTGCGTGTCGGAAGGACTCTCAAAAGTCTTTTGACGACGAAGTTCCTCAATCAGAGATTCGCTGATACGTTTTTCGTTCTCTGTTGGAAGCGACACCGAAATGGGCGGGGTCACGCCGTAAACCTGCTCGCCGCTCATTGTTGCCTAAACCGATATTTGGCAACACCCACGATGGACCCGGGTTTCGAAAGGGTACCAGGTCGTGACAGACGGAGGTTATCAATGGCAGGCTTCCTTGACTAACCAAAGCAACAGGCTCCGGAAATGCTGGGCTGGCGTTGGGAGGCGGCGAAGCGAGGGTGAGATCTGGAATTCAGAACGACGGAATGTGCCTGGTTTGACTGGATGCCAAAGACAACATTTAGCGGCTGTTGCGCGCGGTCGCGGGCCTGGTTGATCGGGTTCTAATCTAGCAGCAAACTTAGAGCAAGGGGCCAGGAGAAATAGTTTTCCCGATGGCTCGCAAAGGGGCTCTCTGACGAGTACAAAGGGAGACGGAGCGAGATACATATAAAGTGGAGCCAGTACAATGAATGCGAGGATTATTGTGTACGACAATGAGTCACTCTAGGCTAGCTTTGAGTAACTTGGAGGGACGCGTTTGTATTCGTGCCTCAACCAACATTTTTACCCTGGCATTCACTAAATTAAACGCGAACGCGGTTCCCTTGTCAAGGAATCTCGAAGCCAGCATCTCAACTGCCACCACCTTATTTCTACCTGCGCTGCACACTCGCGCCTAAGCTACGCATTCGCGTACAAGCTTATGGAACGGTCGATTTATATGCTGTGCTGATTCAAATTCATTCATATATATTTTTAAAAGCCACAGACTAAATTGCAGTGTTGCAGCTGCGCTGTCCTCACCCGGCATCATGCCACCGTCCACGAAAAGAGCCCAGCGCGGTCGTCGCGACTTGCGCCTTGGCAGAGATGCAAGAACGATCAGTTCCACAGATGCCGAAATGGACCCATCCTCATCACCGACTAGACCTGCCAAGCGTCGCAAGAAGGCTACGTCGCCAGAGTCTGATCGAAGATCGTCCAACATCGATAACGATCACGCACCGCCGACCGACGATGACCAGATCGTGTCCCAAGTCACACAGCAGCTTAAGTCACAGGCTGTTCAGGCCAGCAAAGACCACGCCAATGCCATTCATGAAGCTAACGGCGATGGCGTCAAGGCCTACGCCAAAGTTGCTGCTCAGGACTGGACATTCTACATCACAAAGCTTGCCGTGAATATCGGCCGTGCTCCCGAGGTCGCTCAAGGCGCTGAACAAGAGGCAGAGGACCAAGACCATGTACATATTGACTTGGGTCCCAGCAAGATGGTCTCTCGAGCGCACGCTGCCATCGTCTTTGATTCCAAAGACGAAAAATGGCTCCTCCAGGTCAAGGGTCGAAACGGTGCCAGAATTGACGGCCAGGCCTTGAAGCCTCGCGTCAGTCATCCTCTCACCAGCGGCGAGGTCATTGAGATCGGCAACGTTGAAATGATGTTTGTGCTGCCCTCAGAGATTAGTCCACTGCATGTTCACCCTTCATTCCTACAGAGGTGTGGCTTGTCCGACGACATACCCGCTTCTCGCCGCCCGCCAGCAATTGCTCCCGCCCCAGTCAACTACAAGCGACCAGGTACCCCCCCTTCGACGCGACGAAGTGACCTCAAGTCTCCTGCCGTTAGCACCCCTGCAGTCATCATTGGCGCCAGCGGTGTCGATCTCAGCCTCGACGACAACCAGCACATCAAGCCACAGTACAGTTATGCGCAAATGATTACTCAAGCAATCCTGAACGCGCCCGATGAGAAGCTGAACTTGAACGGAATCTATACATATATAATGGACACTTACTCATACTATCGCAATCAGCAAGCAGCGGGATGGCAGGTAAAAGAGTCGTCGTCTCCCCGACTTGGTGACGCTTTCACTAATTCTTCTCAGAACTCCATCAGACACAATCTGTCGCTCAACAAGAGTTTCGACAAGGTAGCGAGATCTACGGACGAGCCCGGCAAAGGCATGAAATGGCAGATCGTTTCCGAGGCTCGGGAAGAAATGGTCCGCAATGCGTACAAGGTTGGACGTGGTGGTCATCGTGGGTCCTCTGCGCCTTCGTCACCGAACCAGCTCAACTATATTACACAAGGGCCGAAAGATATGGCTGGCAGGGATACACCAACTGGCAGGAAGCGTCGAGCCTCGCCTCTCACTTCGCCAGTGCCGCGATCATCTTTACGCATGTCTCAGTCAACGCCCAACCGTTCTGATCGCTCGGGCCTGAATGCGACTTTGACCGCAGACGGCAGCCCTTTGCCAAGACAGCGAAAGACGATGGATGCAGAATCATCTTTCGCGGGCTACCAGCCGCAATCACCAACCTTGACCTCGTCGTATCAGGACGATAATTCGGCATTTGTCACGCCTGCACCACCGCGCATACACCCCAGGCTCGCGCCCCCAAGCACTGCGCAACGGCCGAGTCAACATATGCCAACTAGCTCCCCGGCGCCTTTCTGGAGGTATGCCGAGATAGGAAGTACGCCACTCAAGCCGATGGCACCTTACGAGAGCCCGTCAAAGACAAGAGGACCAATGCCGCCTCAGAGCAGCAGCCCGCCGCCTATGGGCAAATCCCCCCCCAGCAGCCCGACGAGGCCGCAACTGCCAGTACAAAAAACGGTAGAGGAGCCAAATACGACCGAGGTGGAGGAAGAAGGCTTTGATTTGACAAAGTAAGTAGCCTGAAGATTTATGTGTGGTCTTAACTAACGAGATATACAGGGGATTCCAAAGTATAAGCGCATATCATGCTCCTGTCGGACGAGGGTTACCAGTACCAAAAGCGCTGAAGGGAAATACTTGACTTGTCGAAGTGCAAAAGTGAATGTGCAACAGATTTGGAACTCTATTTATGATGATGAAAGTATTATAAAGGACACTTGATGAAAGTATACTTGATTAACAATCAACAATTGTGGCTGCAATTAAAGTGTCGTTTGCTGTTGACGATTGCCACGGCGGAGGTCTGCATCTTTGGCAGCACTCGGCCAGCAGGCAAGCCAAGCTACTCATAGCCACGCAAAAACATATATGTTACTGAGTTAGTGCGACACAACGCCTGCAGTTCGGATCGAATTCATTGGCCTTGATTACGCTGAATTACATCCGGCATAATCAAGTGTCATGTCGTGTAAGTCGAGCTGTATGTAGAGAATGAAAGCTGCGGATGACTGAGCATATCAAACGTCTCCATTATTGGAGCTGGCTTGGCCGGCCTCACGCTCACCCTCTTAGTGCACTGGCAATCCATACTCATTACTGTCCCTGAAAGACGCCGGCGCCGCTAAACAGTGGCAGCGCCGTCATGCCCTCGTCCGAGCGCTCAAGGCCCTAGATGCGCTAGGTCTCTACGATACAGTTCGGAGCAAAGGCTACAATTTCGATAGCCTCGAGTACCGCGATATTGATGGCTGCCTAATTGAGATACAGGATTTTGGTGGCGTGAAAAAGTACGGCTATCATGGTCTGCGTAACCGCTATGTCCTCATCGATGAGCTGGTCGCGGCGTTGGCCAAGACTGGCGTGGTGGCGGAATACGGTGCCGAATCTTGCCATGTGGAAAAGGACACATCGAAAGGTGTCTCGTTTGCGCTAATGGATGGGAGGAGCATAGCGAACTCGCTTCTTGTTAGGGCTGATGGTATTCCATCGACAGGCCATATGCACCTCTGGCCGGACCTCAAGACGACGCTTACCGGCATGACGGGCATCACCACTGCCGTGGCCACCGCGCAGCTTCAGCCCCCTGCGGACTACCACATTCCTGTCATCATTGTCTCCCCACAGAGTGCGTTTGTCACTGCTCCGCAGCAGAGAGACGGCTTAGAGGTGCTCATTGGCAAGAAGTAGATGCAACTCGTGCCGGACGAGCGACAGCCGAGATGGGATCGCGACTATGTCGCGGACAAATAGTCGCAGTTTCGTTTCTGCAGAGAGGCAACGAGCACTCTCTAGAGTTTGTGCGCAACGCCACGTCGCGCATCGAGCCCGCCAATGTCAACAAGTGGCCGTCATTCGCCCAAGCTTGACCGCTGGACGTCAGTGACGGGTGGCGTCCTGGTTCTGGGCGATGCGGCGCATGCGGCGCTTGCAATCTCGCCGTCGGCGGGGCAGGGCATCAACTAAGTGTATATGCTGGCGCTGATGCTGGGCCAGAGCAACAGGCTTGTGGATGTCGCGGCGGCACTGCGCTTTTGGTTCGACGTATCGTCAGGGTCGCGTGGATAGGGTGTCGGAGGTGAATGAGTAGATTGATTAGCGGAGACTATCGTCGACGCACATCGAGGTGGGGGGCAAGGTCAGCAGGTTCACGAAGCAAATCTTTGAGCTAGGATGGTTATATAATCCAATTTTATCAATAATGTGGACGATCGGGTTTCCAATTCCGTAGTTCTACGACATGAGGTGTGATTTAGGGTGTGGTGGTGGTAATTGGTGGTAGAATGATTCTGAGTGAGTTGGTCGAACAAACAGTCAGATTTACACCGCGTTGGCAAGCGAAAAGCCCTTGAGGGAAGATGGTTATTAGCTTTGACTTGTGCCAAGCCAGACAACTAAACTTAGTAGTACATCAAAGGTGGCGTGTCAACAGCTGCCGAGACAAAGCAGCTCACTGTGGCCGACACCATCCATTGCTCCGTAAATAGCCAAATACATGCGAATCTAAGCCCATGAAAATCCGCCCATAACAAATGTGCAGCCATTCACCCTATACTTTTACATTTTCCCAACCGTCTAACATGTCAACGCTATGCAACATTAAATGGTACAATGGCTCACGCGGCCTGGCCCCTTCTCTTGGGGTTGCCGCGACCGGTGCGCTTCTTGGACTTTGCCCCCTGATCACCTTCAATAAACTTGATCAACTCGTCGAGGCTTCGCGAGTCCACCTGCGAGCCGCCACGTTGCGGGGGTGCGGGGGCAAGCGTCTGTGAGGGTGCGCGAATACCAGACTTGATACGGCGCTCTTGCACGTCCTTGGCGTGCTTGGCAATCGATACAGCGTTTTGCGTGAGCTGCTCCAGCCAGCTCTCTGCCTCCTTAGTGTTCTTGTCCTCGGCACCAAGTTCGCTCAGGAAAATGTTGAAAGACTCGCGCATGCGGTTCACAGCTCCCTTAGAATCATGATCGAGCGCCAAGGCCTGTGCTAGCTGGAACAGCAGAGTGGCAGAGTTGACAGATTGCTTTCCAAACACCGACTCGCAGACTCGTAGAGACTCTTCGAACCACAGTCGAGATTCGTGGTATTCCTTCAGATGCTGCAGCATCACAGCGGCGTTGTTGATGGTCGTGATGGAATCGGGATGTCCAGGTCCATAAATGATCTTCCACAAGTCCAGAGCATGCTTGGAGAAAACAAGCGCAGATTTGCTATCACCGGCTTGGTGGAGAAATAGACTTAAGTTCAGATAGTTGAGGAGGGTCTCGGCAGAGTCAACACCAACGGTACGCTCAGACACAATGATGGCTTTGCGGGCGAGCTCCACAGCGGCCTCTTTGTCATCAAGCTGGTAGTACAGCATGGACAGGCTATTGTAGACGCGAGCCACTTCAGGATGTAAGATACCGTAGATTTGTTCATGAAGAGAGAGTGACTCCAAGAGAAGTTCCTGGCCTAGCTTTTTCTGACCCTGGATAATAGAGATTCTGCCAGCCTCCAGAGCCTCCTCAGCCAGAGCGCTGCGTGGACAGGTGTGCTTCACGATCGGAACAATGTCAATAATGTCATCTGGGCCGAAAGTAGAGACGGGACCTTGAACAGCAGCGGGAGAACCCTCACGAGTGGCCTTCTTCTTCTTGTTCTTTTTGGCATCTCCTTGGGTCTGACCGTTGGCCTGACAGGTCTCACTTGCGCCATTGGTATCGTTGGGTTTTGACGCAGGATCATCAAAGACGTAGTTTTTGGCCTCGATCTGAAGACCCAGCTTAAGGGAAATTTCACGAAGCAGCTGAATGGGGCGGAGAGTCTCGAACCACCCGGGATCCAGGTGATATCTGTATCGCTTAAAGATTTCCTCTTCAATAGTACGACGCAGGCTCTCGGGTGTGACATCCTCGAAAGAAAAGTCGGTGTCCTTGTAGAGCGATCGAAGCTGGGCATCAACGTCGCTGTGAGGCTTGGGATTAACCTTGTAGCCCAGCAGGCAGTTGAACAAGTGAGAAATGCAAGCTGGGGCAAAGGCGAGAGGGAGCGCACGAAGATAGGTGGCCGATATGTGCTTGAATGCACGAGACACCATGTCCTGGATACAAATTGCACGCAGACACTTGAGTCGGCCGTTGGTAGCGAGCGACGCCACCTGACCAAGGTATCGGATGTTGATACCACGCTTGTGCAGGAGACGGCTCAGAGACTGACCATCCATAGGAAAGCTAACATCTGAATCAGACAGCTCGCGAAGCAGGCCCGGGATGACCTGTTCTCGCAAGTATGTGCAAGCAGCTCGCACCTCCTTCTCATCAGCTTCCAGTTCCGCCGTCTGTTCGGGAGTCTGTGGCACTTGTCCACTAAAGACATCCGGGTTAAGAGAGAACTTGAACTTGGACAGATCAGGCTGCCAGGAATCCTTCTGCTTGGCGTCCTCGACTGCCTTCTCGTCATCCTCTTCTTTGCTAGCAGTCTCTTTGGCGTGCTCTACAACTTCCCTATCGATCCATTGCTTCATGCGAAGGCGGCCGAAAGAATCGACCAGCTCAGGTCGGAGCACGGTCATGCGATGAGGATAGCTGGTGGCCGAGTCCTCTTCAGTGTCTTTTGCCTTTTCTTCCAGCCAAGGAATATCGAATGGTGTGATTCTGTACAGGTCAAGGATATATTTGCGACCATCGGTGCCCATCAGACCCTTCGTCTCAACACTGGCTTCCAACTCGAATTTTTTTCCGTCCTTGTCCCATACAGCGTGAGGTTTCACCTTCAACGCCCTTGACAGCTTGCTGAATGGGCCAGCGAAGCGCTCATCAGCGGCGACAACATCTTTGCCATCAACTGCGCCGTAGTCGATCTGGTTCTCGCCAGGTTCTCGCTGCTTGAAGATTCCAGGTACAATGCTCTGACCAACAATACGCTTCCCAAGATAGTCAACAACAACAGTGGCGGGTGTGAAGAGGCCATTGACGTCAAGTTGGTTCACCAAATGTACACCAGCAACATCCTTGCCGGTGGCAACCCGAGCAGCCTCGTCACCTCCCTCAGAGGTGAATGTACCAACGCCATCAGCTCCGAAAGAGAAGAAGATATTGTTGTACACGAAAATCTGAGCATCGATGCATTCTGTAGGGTTCAGAGGTGCAATTTCGCCGCGAGCAACCATGACAGCGCCCTTGGTAGCAGCATCATTGTAGTCGGCAAAGAGCTTCGAGATGAGGCGCTCGCGGAATACTCGATCCTGGACCGTTTCCTTGGCAAGCTCCTTGGCGGACTGAAATTCCTCGTTCCAGTCTCGCAGGGTGTCGGTATTATCAATTCCGGCGAGAAGGTAAGTCTCCTGAGGCCGTGTGACATCTGGCTCATGAGTACAGAGAGCCGAGTTTGGCGAGGGGACCACCCAGGGAGCAGCCGGAATTGCGTTGGTGAGCTGAAAGGTGGAAAGAGGATCCTTGCTATTGTTGTATTCCTGTAGCTGCTGGAAAGTCTCGCCAAAGGATGGCGAGATGAGCTCGATAAGCTCCAGGAGAGAGTGGGCAGCCTGGCCCTTGGGTGCCGCACGCGGCGATGGGTCGAACTTTGCGTTGGATGACTTGTTGACGTAGAAGCCAGACACGTGCGCAGTGACCTGAAACTGCTCACCTTCGTTTGTCGTCACGATGAGGTAAAGAAGGTGGCCACGCTGTCTCAGGTAGCAAGGAGGAGGGTTCCAGGTCGACAAGGCGATGGTTTTGACAGTTTTGGGGGCGGTAATTGTCTGTTCCGCAACAAGGCTGGCTAGAGGAGGGATCCCTTGAAAATTGTACTGTTCTTGTTGAGTCTGCTCTTTGGACTGCTCTTTCGGGTCTTCGCCGGACTGTTGAGTGCCCGCGCTCGCAGTCTCGAAAAGAGAGGTACCAGCTAGTACACCCTGGGTGGTATCAACTCGATTGCCGGCAGCGCCAATGAGCTCGCGAATTCGAACGAGGTGAATGCGCGCCTCCTTTTCGGTATAGGGGTCTTCGACGAGTTGAAACTCCGGATCGGGTCCAATTCCAGGGATTTCGGCAATGGGTATGAAGTCCTGGACCTTTTCGCCCTTGAATTCAAGGTGGAAGCAGGTGTATCGGAATGCGGCGGGAAGATCGATAATGGACTGTCGAACTTCGTGGACCTGCTCCTGGGATGACACCTGTCGTTTCGCGTGTTAGTATCAGCCCATTGGAAGCACAGAAAGGAGTGAGATTACCATGATTTGCATCTTAGAAGGCTTCAAGCCGGGTAGCACAATCGTGACGTTGAGGAGAGCTGTTCGAGTGTAAGCAAGGCGAGACTTTACAAAGAGCACGCGACAGACTTACCCTCAGCCCCAGCGCCGTTCTCGACGTCATTGGAAGATTCAAGATCAGCATTTACATCATTAATGGCATCAACTGCACAGAGTTAGCTCGAGACGGTCAATAGCAGACTGTAGGCAGGGTGGCCAAAGTGGTTACCTGATCTGTCTTGCGCCGCTGGCGTTTCGTTTTCAGCAGCCATCTTTTCGGTACAAGCAAAAAGAAAGAAAGAGAAAGGATTAACGGGTAGAATACAAAACCATACAAGGAGAAGAAGCCAATCAAGAAGCCACGCTCGATCAGAAGATTTGGGACAATTGATCTGCTAAAAGAAAGCACAAGAGCGCGATTGATCTGGGGGGGAAGGGGAAAAAATTGGGCGAGACAATTTGCCGGTATACCGGAGGGTGCGGGTGGAGCTTCTGGGCGGCCAGGAGACCCCAGCTTTTTCCGCAATAATTATTTATTTTAGTGTCTGGGCCAGGAAAAGGTTTTTCTTTTCTACGCATTAACTAATCGGCTAATGTAATTACTATTTAGTACATGCGTATGGTCGTTAGCCGTCCACTTAATGGGAAAGCTACGGAGCTCCAGACCTGAGAACAGCCGCGCCGGCCCTCCAGGCCGACGCCGGTAGCAGCCCGGTAGCAGGGGCGCTGCGCCACTCTATCATCCGTTTATGCAGCAAAGGCAGTTTATGTTGTACAACCTAAGTAATAATGATGAGATGATTATTGACCGCATACTCAAGTCAACAACACACATATGTCGAATACATAGACGCGGCATCATGTAGACGAGTAAGTCTGGCAGCATACACTGGCAGCAAGTAAATTTGCAATTCCCTCTCCTCGTTTTCACAGCGTCCTGTTCAATGTTATTGGGGGTACGGCTGCCCGAAATGTTACCTGTTTGAGCGTTCAGATTTTTTCGAAAGCAAGAGAAAGAATTTTATTTAGTGTTCCTCAATTTTTTTTTGGAATCAGGCAAATGAATCACGACATCACAACTGGCGCACGTTCCGATAACGCTTCGACGTTGTTTCGCGGGCACTGGCGCGGCTCATCAGTGTTAAAAGTAAAAAAAAATGGCAACATGCTTTGAGACAAAGACAAAGATTTGCAGAACGATTGCAAAACTTCCATTCCCTTCATGAATCAGAGGATTTCTCCCTGATAATCCTTTACCAGACAACTCCCACTGAGCGGGTCGATTGGTACCGGCCCAGCAGCGACTTCCACAGTAAGTTTCGCGCCGAGATAACTTTTCAAGGTAGAGCAAAACTGCAAGGCTATTCGCCTCACGCAATCAAGCCAGTGTTGACAGACAGAGAAAAAGAAAGCTACTCCGATTGCCTGGATAAACTTATGTAAAGAGGCTAAAATACATCCATGATAGAGATCTGTGAGATTTTATTCTATGTAAATGTTTCTTGGCGGAATTATCGTCATCCTGGCGTATGTCCGCGCTACCAATCAATCGCGCTTCTTCTTCATCGTTGGCTTCGAGCATCGGGCCAAGAGCTGACTGCATCATCTACTTCCTCCATGAATGTACTGGTATTGTGAATAGAGGTTCCTCCCAAAACAACGCGAATGCCAGGCGTTGTTGCATTGATGCCCGCAATCATCTTTGCTTCTTCATATGTTGCACCACCAACCATAAAGACTATAATGTCCTGAGGCTTATCTCTAGTCGTTCCTCCTGCGTCAACAAATGGGTACTGTTGCTCCTTTAAGCGGCCTTTGACAAGATTCTGAAGTGTGGTTTCTAGTAGCGTCGTGTGTTGCGTATAAACATTTTCCACGCCCTTGAGGCCCTTGAAGCGGTTAGAGGCACCGGCAAAGATCCCACCCGATTCAAATATATCAGAAATGCCACCATGCCCTTGTGAAGAGTGCAGAGATGTGTGATAAGCAAGTACCTTGCCTACCATGGCGGCCTGGCGCGGTGGCACATTACCAGCTGCAACGAGAAGATCGGTCAACATCGGCAAAGAGTTGGAAGGCTGTTTTTGATAGCGCAGAGCATACAAAGTCACTAGCGCAACTTTGCTGTCAGCTGTGACTTGTGGATTCTGCAGCAGCGTTTGTATCGACTGTTCCCTCGTCAGCTTCTTTTCAAGGACTTGATCAGTGCAGATACATACTCGCAAATCGTTGTTATGATTATCATTGCATGCGAGACTTTGCTCTATCTCGCTTACTTCCAGCAGATTTTCAGCTGCAACGCGTCTACTAAGTTCGGAGACGAGGGTGACATGTTTGCTGACGTTGCCAGATAACTTTCGAAATTCGGGATATTCCTCAAAGAAGCGCTTCATATCAGCAATGGAGTCAATGTCGGCGTTGTTCTTCGTCTTTGATTGATATTGCTCCACGTATTCCTTGATCGTGCTTCCAAGATCACCAAAGTTGAGAAACATGTTCTTTTTGAAGAAAGGATCCTGGTCTTGGGATAGAACAATCTCTCGCAGCTCTGGTCGGATATCTGGCACACCCTCTAGATTCACGCGACCGTTTTGAATACCGAGAAGATGATTGACCATGGCCTGATAGGTCCATTGTGTCAGGAGTGGAGTGACGGGGTCCTCGCGACGATCGAGCACCAACAGAATTGGTGGCGTGTCAACTTTTCGAAAATCAAACAGTTGTTCCTCCTGAGTCATTAAATATCGAACCTCGGAAGCGAGCTTCTTCGCAACCAAGCTGCTCTTGGAAAATCGAATGAGGGGCTTCTTCTTGAGCGACAACAAGACAGCCACTAATCCTTCTGCACAGCGTTGGAGGGAGTCGGGGTTCCAGGTATCAGGGCTGCCAGCAAATATACGCCATCTTGGCAGCAGAATTTCGAAGCTGAACAAATCTGGATTTACCACCGTATAGTCTGCAAAGTGCTCCTGGACAACCTTGACAATTTCATGATCATCCGCCTCAGCCAGTCGCTCGAGCGAGGACTTTTTTGCCACATTGGTAAAATATAGGTGGTAGTCGCCATATTTGGGATCCCTTAGCTCATCGATCAAAAGCTGTATAGTTTCTGGAGAGGGCCGCACGAGGCAGAGGCAGCGCAGATGCCTCATCTTCTCTCGCGCAGTATTATCCAGGCGATCAATCAAATAGACCTCATGATTGAGAAGACTCGACTGCGTAATGGCCGTGGATACAATCGGAACGGTATCTCTATCCAAAAGCAAAATTTTCATTTTGGACGACAATGTCTCTCCCGTGGGCATCACGATCTTGGAGACGTAGCCCGAAATGGCCTGGGAAACGTCCATGGTGAATGAGGGTCTACCGTGCCGTTTTGATGCTCAAGCAGCTTCTGAAAGCTTTCCTGTGGAATTATATGGTCCTGAATTCTCGCATATAGGTTGGGCGACTCGGTTGAAAAGAGTTTGTCACATGTGCTAGCTTAGACCTAGGCTGATGAAGCTCGAGAGTGACAAGGCCGAAGCTGTCCGCGCTACATCAGGTTGGCACCCGCTAAATGAATTAGTCCCGGTCGATGCATACACCTCGACTGGTAGACCCTTGCGAACTTGTCGTTCACATCAGCCGAGGCGTGCTTTTGATCTGGTACAATCTCAAAGTTTTGATTTCTCCTGCCAGTACCTTCTTCTAGGTGATAATTTTCTGTTTGGTGGGGCATGAACACAACGACTGTCGAATTGCAATAATTACCTCCGCCACATCGCAGAAAGGGGCATGTAGGTAGGTACGGATAGGTTATCAGTGCTAGAAACGTCCAGCGGGGCGGCGTCTCTGGGTCCGAAGAATACCTTGAGTTGCTAAGCTCTTACCTCTACCATTTTGCACACGCCTGGACAAGGCAGTTGAAAGGACATCTGGAAGCCCAGGACTGGGGCGCAGACGCTGAAATGTCGACAAATACTTGCCCTGCCCGGTCAGAGCCCACGTGAGAAACCTCTGCGAGCTGTTTACGCCGAGTCACTTGGCTGACACGTACCATAGACTCTCCTTTACTCAGGGATTCATCGTCGGGCAGATATCCGTTGTTGTGATACTTGCCGCTTTCATCAAGTTTTTCATATTCGGGGACCCTCCTTCACCGGATGTCACGGCCTCTTTACGTGCAACGGAGCGCCGCTCCAGGACTCTGGCACACAAGCAATCTCTACTTACGCTAAGATCTCAGGGCCATCGCGTTGGTCAGGGATTGAACCGCAAAAAATCAACAGTCCTCCGCAATCCACCTGCCCTGACAATTGGCTCAATTCTCAGCAAGACGTACTATAATGTTGATAGCCACCAGCCAGAGAGTCTGGATTGGTTCAATGTCTTGGTTGGCCAGACGATTGCCCAATTCCGTAGCGACGCCCAGCATGACGATGCCATTCTCAACTCCCTGACAAAGGCGCTCAATGGCACTTCGCGACCAGATTTTCTCGATGAAATACGTGTGACGGAGCTTAGCTTGGGCGAAGACTTTCCCATTTTCAGCAACTGCCGCATAATTCCCGTTGACGAGGATGGCATCAGCTTGGGCGCAGGGATTCGTTTTGATCCTGCCACGGCAGCGCGTGACGGCACACGTCTTCAGGCGCGAATGGACGTCGACTTGAGTGATATGCTCACTTTGGCGGTAGAGACAAAGCTTCTCCTGAATTATCCCAAAAAGCTCTCGGCAATTCTGCCTGTTGCTCTTGCCGTGTCGGTCGTTAGGTTTAGCGGCACTCTGTCGATATCGTTTATTCCTAGCAACCCATCTCAGTCTACTCCAGCCATGATGTCGTTCAACTTTCTGGACGACTACCGACTGGACTTTTCCGTCAGGAGCCTTCTGGGGAGCCGGTCTCGACTGCAAGACGTTCCCAAAATCGCACAGCTCGTCGAGGCCAGACTCCATAAGTGGTTCGATGAGCGGGCTGTAGAGCCGCGGTTCCAAGAAATAGCCCTCCCCAGTCTCTGGCCGCGCAAGAAGAACACGCGAGGCCCGGATGATGCGATGGGCGAGGGTTCGGGTTCCATTGGCCGCGCTAAGGGCAAGGACACTGAGCGCGAACACCGCGAAGATATGCGCAGCAGGGACTCATTTGGCGATGCGGAGCTACGTGATGCGGCTTCCATGCGCCAGAGACGGTCATGGCGAGATGAGGGTGATCTTGCTATGCCGGGTTCATTACCCGGGATAAGACTAGATGCGCGATCATGACGGCATTGCTGTACACCTTGAAATTCATACTCCGTTATTCACATCTTTCAGCTGTCTCATAGAATAAAGCAAGGTCAAGTTCCAGGATGTATTTGGTTCAAGCTTCGATACGAGTCGAAAATGTGCCATGTATCACTTTCATGACTTGACTGCCTCGTAGTTATGCTGACGTTTCTAACTATATTTCTGATGACGAGTCCCTGTTTTGGGTTGCCCTCTGGACGGTGATCAAAACGCTACTTGAGGAGCCCAAGATCAGAGTCCGTGAGCGAGTACAAATTTTGCCACCAGCAGATTAGGCCCCCTATCAGGAAAACATAGTATGGAACTGTCCACTTCAAAAGTGTGCCTTTGCTTGTGTTGACTGGTAGCCAGTATGGTTCCATGTACCCCCAGACACGCGGGAGGCCGAGTGAGTTGCAGAAAGCGTGTACGAGCACTACAGCCAAAAGTGACCCGGTTTGGAGGAAGAGAAACGTGACGTATGCTCCGAATAGGGATGTATATGCCAGCTGGATAATTGTACGCGCTACTGCCGCATAGATGGGAACTCCGGGGTTGGTGAGCCGGAACTCGTAGAAATGGTGGACGTGAGCACAGCCAAATAGAAGAGGCGACAGGAAGATGATGGGAGAAGGACTAGCCTGGGCTAATACCAGGAGCGGAACTACGGCAGAGCGAAAGAGACATTCCTCGGTAACAGGTCCCTGTAGCACATTAGCCAATGCATCATTTCAAGTGCAGCTAGCGTGCAGCCTACAGCGACGATGTTTCGCCACTCTGGCCAACTCTGCCAGAGGCGTCGTAAGCCTAGTAATATATGGTGCCAGCCACCGTCAATGAGAAGACTCTCGTAGAGAGGGGCAGCGAAGAGGATGGCCGTAAGAAGCAGGACTTTGGCGGATTCGACCAGGCGGATGGGCCAGTAGCCCATCAAGTAAAGCGCGGGATGCTGTTGGGACAAGCGGTATGCTGCGATGAGGGTGACGACGGAGCAAGCTGTGGTGGAGAGCGTCACGGCTCGTACACGAGCACGGATTGTAGCAGGTTCATCTCTGGAGCGTGACGGAGAGGGCCTTGTCGTATCTGATGCGTAAAGCGGCAGCACATAGATGATGGAATACGCCAGCTGTTGGTATGTGTTAGCATCAGGGATTGCAGCGGTGTGCTTTTGCATGGGCGGGCGGAGGCTCGGCACGGCAAGGTCTGCGGACGACGTACCATCAGCCCGGAGGCCTGGAGGATGCTTAGCTCGGCGGTTGGAGCAGCCGCTATGGTTTCCATGATGACCATGTCCGTATACCTAGTGGACTAAATATTCGTACGTCGACCCATCCGGCCCAGCGTGAGCAGGATGGTTGATAGCAGTTGAGCCCCAATAACTCGGTAGTAGGGATCGTTGGGCGACTCAGCGCCGTGGTTGAGCTTTCACCCGCTGGTTTGGCGTGGTGTGGGGCTTGGGTCAAAGTGCCCGGATTCGGTCGATTTACGTGTATTTATCTTTACCAGTAATCATGGATTATAAGCGATGCGATGTTGCATCGTCAGAAAACATTCTATGTTGTATCATAGGTTTCGCAACCAGCTTTTGATGGCATGGCTGTACGCTCTTTGATGACGAGAAGGTACGTTGCCTCGTGGATAGCGCGCGGTTACGACTGATGAGGTTGGAGTGTGGTTGCCGTTTTTGGCATGGTCTGTTTTTCGTTTCCGTCTAGTTTGTTTTCCTTGGCATTATAATAACTAACTAATACTTACTTATCTATTTATTTACCATGTACACATCAAGCGCGCACAATTTCGAGATAAGTTGCTGCGCTGATGTGCGTGCAGGGTTACGCGGTGGGTGCGACGCGTCGGTCGGTACACGAAAACGCGTCGAATGCTAAAATTACCTCGTGCAGTGGGTAATCAAGTAATTTCATAATCATGCAGGTCGCAGATGTGCAGTGCATAGCGCTGCATTAGCTTGGGTGCACTACTACCTACGGATACACTGACGTTAGTCCGCCCTCGCCTTAGGCCACGATGGCACGACAGCGTGGATTTGTTTCATGAAGCGCTTGGAGCTGGTGGCAGGCGCCAGCTGTAGCATGCTGCAGTTTGCTGGTGCCGAAATTTGTTTCTGATCGGGGCTTCTGCATGACTGGTGTTGCGTGCGCCAGGTAGCGTGCGTGTTTGAAATCTGGATGCGACCTGTCCAGTCGTTCTCGCGATGGTTTCTGTGGCTGCGACTAGAGCTGCGATTCAATGGCTGTATTTCGTACCTCTGTATTCTGGATCCCGTCGGTACTCGGATGCGTATGAATGCCTGGTGGACGCAAATGTATCCAACAAAGCGGTAACTAGTTTATCCGTCGAGAACGGTACTCGGCCATACCTGCAGCCTGCAGGTGCCAGCGTTGGCTGTCCCTGCCGCTCTGCCAGTTTTCACGGGTGGTCGCAGCAAGCACATGACAAAGCACTGGCCAGTTGGCAATTTAGATAGACACTGAGTGCATCATGGCAGTATCAAAGAGGACGGTCGAAATCACAACAAGAGATCAGCTGATACATACAGTTAGCTATGCAGGGCCATCCATTAGAGCGGTCGCATCACGAAGAAGAAATATGAGCGCGAAGAAACAGCCAGCCAGGGTGCCAGGCACACATCACACACACTCGTACCAATCTGGCGGGTACCACAAGAGACCTGTCTGGACAGGATGTGAGTTATGAGCTAACAGCAGTCAACCCTTATACCAACGTTTCGCCTGATATCGCAAAGCAAAACACCAAACAGTCCGGAGTAATCTGTATTTATAATATATTACGGAGCGCTGGCAAAAGAAACAACACTCAAGGCCTCCACAAACACGAGATGAGCTCCTGCAAGCCCCTCGTCTCGCACGCTCACCGCAAGAAGCCGCAAAGAAACAACTCTGCAAAATCTGGCGCGACATGTTTCCTCGGCCTGCCCAATAGACGGCAGTGCCAAATGGAGCTGGAGTGGCTCCGGCTGCAGCACGTTATTAAACTTCGCCGCCACGGCCACTTGGGCCACTAGCTGCAGCCGCTGCGCTCTATTCCCCTGACTGACTTGGCCGACCTGGGCACTGGACCTGCATGTCGGAGACAATGTGGCCCTGCCTCCATGGTCAGTGGAGTTTTCCTTGTCCAGGTCCAGTTGGCAGTAATACCGTCGCCGCCATGTCATACCCCGGCCCATCCTGTGGCTTGTTCGCGCCCCGGCCGGTGCACACATGGCCGGCGCTGCGTCTTGTGCCAGGCCTCTCTCCTCCTCAGCCAGCAAAACTCCTCCTTTCATTATTTCACTACTTCCTTTTCAGTCATTCATTCAGTCATTCATTCAATCGTTTGTTGATTTCTCCTCGCGCACCATACATGTAATTCTGTTTCATTCTACACGCTCATTCATCTTCATCTTCATCACGGCCTCTTATTCCTTAATTTTCTCTTGTCTCTTGACACCACGCCGTACCACGCTCACGACTCAATACTCCAACTAGTCGCATATCTGCTTCTTAATTTGCCAGCCTCATTCAGCGACGACAAGGTCGAATCCCCAAGGAGTTTTTCTATTCACACAACATAGCCACGGGCATACATGCCAAGTACAGCCACTCGCGCCAGTCACCGCTACTACGCAGCAGAGTGAAAGTATACTGTTCTGGCCTTGAAATCAGGAGCTGGAACCAGACTTGCAAAAGAAAACTCACCAATCTGCGGCCATAACACCGGGCAATGGGTCTGTAAAGCACGCACATAACCGCCTAAGAGCGCTCAGCCATGTCAACCCCACGGCTGCCTTTGCAGGACCGCACCAACCTACAGAATAACCTGCAAATTCGAGTTGTACCGTACAGCCCCCCTCGCCTCAGCTCAGATTACTCGACAGCAACCCAGCTGGATATAGACACCTGCAGCCCATCATCTGGACTACCACGGGCGAATGTGCAAGTTTATCAAAGCGACACGCCGCAGACACAGCGGCAGCCTGCTGACTCTAGCCCGGTCTTGTCAAGTCCAATATCGCCACTGGAGCAATACTCGAGGTCTCCTTACCAAGACACGTACGGACGTAGAGCCAGTACTCCTCGGCGGCCATCTACATCCTCTTCAAATCGCCGTCTCAAGCACCTGGTCAATGTCCATGCTGACAAAACCTTCTCACTCCTGCCCCAAGTCGAGCGTGAATCTAGCTCACTATACTCGAGCTCGGTCTTGGATTCGACACTCCCCAGCACCTTTGGCAGAAATTCGTCCGTCACATTCAGTCACGGTAGACGTAGCTCGATATTGGCACTGCAGCAGCAGAAATCTGCACCAACATCGCCAGACGACAAGACACCGCTCCGGCCAACCACAAACAAAGTCGCGAGCACATCCTCATCATGGAACTATGAATTTGTCGGCGGACTACGCAAAGTATACCAGCAAACTCCCGTGTCAGACCTGGATCCAGCATTATCACCCATCGCCACCCCAAGCAAGGCGCATCTGCCGCCACCAGGCACTACCAGGAGCTTTGCGCGCTCAACCTCAATGCTCATACCGCGAAAACCACTGCCCAGCTCCTACGCAGAAGGTCCGGCCAGTCTTCGCTCTCCAAACGTCAGAACCATTCAGAAACCGCTATCTACGAAGCTCGACGTTCATGCTCAGCCGTCGTTAGAGTCCATCCTCTTCTCATCATCAAGTGACCAAAACTATCGCATTCTCGGCGATTCTGGCTCCTCAGACTGTTCTCTGAGTACTCAATCGCGCCCAAGAACCGAGGAAAGTGAACCCAATTACGTGGAGCTCGATGGTGTACCATCTCCGCCAGACGCCGGTACCCCTGCATCAAGGCTTAAATCCGAATACTCGAGGGAAAGTTTGATCGTGGCACCTCTCAACCCCGCAAGGAAGCTTTTTGCCGACAAGTCTGTCTCCGTCAAGCTCTCGCAGGGCCGGTCGTCACCCAGATTTCTCGCGACCTGGTCCGCGGTGATGAACCCTGACGCTGCACGTGCCCTATTCGGATCCAGAATATATCCTCCGAGATCTCGCAACACCAGAGCGCCTTCACAAGCCGGATCTTCCACGTCTACACCCCGAGCCCATAAGTGTCAATCACAACCACCTCTATCCACTGTTTTCTCGGAGAGTGAGGGAGAAAACGAATGCCTTTCCAGGTCTATGTCGCCATTCGCTGCTGAAACTAGCACGAGCCGAATCAACCCCGAAGTATCCCTTACTGATCTAGAAGCTGGCGAACACTCTTTCACACGACATTTCACGCGGACATGCGAGACACTCAACTGGCCGCAGGCCGCTTTTGGAAAAGGGGGAGAGATGGAATCCAATTCAAGCTATCGTCTCGTTGGAGATCAAGATGAACATGGTGATGGTTTAACGGATCTGCGCGATCTCTTGACCCGTCGGCCCTCAAAAAGAGGTGTTTTCCCTGGCTTGATGCCCAACTACGTATCAGATCGCAAGCTATGGTCTTCTGCAAGCGCCAAAGCAAGTAACTGGGCAATACCAGCATGGGCAAGGTAAGACTGTAGAAAGCCGATCCTGAACCTTGCACAAGGCTAATCATCATTTTCAAGGTTGTACTATGGCAGTGGTGAACGTCGTTTTCTCGCCCATCAGGCTTCCCGTGATTCCATTCGCTCTATACATACGGACAATCAGATGGGGACCTCGATTTCGAGGCACTCCCACAGCTTTGAGGGAATCGGAACCCCTTTCCAGCGCCATCTGGAAGCTTTCCCGACTGAGGATAGTGGACAGCCCATCACTGTCAGGAGGTCCTACCCTGACCTGACTTGGGCGCGGACACTCAAGAAGCAGACGTCGAGTTTGTGGTCGCCACACCTGCGACGGGACAACAGGGCAAGCGCATACGGGATCTGGGACCCTCCTGCTGGCGCTTTATCAGTAGAAGGCTGCATCACTGCGCGGCGAAATGTCCAGGTAGTGCTTTTCATGTCTGGATTTCTCTTTCCAATTGGTGAGTACTGCTCTGATCTGTCTTCTCCAGGCTAGTGCGATGAGTCTAACATGTGACAACAGCTTGGATGATTGCCGCGTTCATACCGCTTCCCACCAATCGGCATCTTGAGAAAAAGAACCTCCAAAGTACTAGCCACATTGACCTCGCCGAAGATGACGGCGCAAACCCGTCTCAGCTTGCCAAGGAAATCGCTCTCTATAATCGCGCAAAGTGGTGGAGAGATCTCAACCGGGCCATGGCCGTCATTGGCCTTTTAATCATTGGCGCATTTGCAGTTCTAATTGCTCTTGGCGTTCAGCAACGGTAGAGATAACAGGAGTCAACCAAATCTCACCATTGACGGAGCGTTTCCGGCTCTGACGCCTTCCGATTCAACACTTTTACACAACTACAATTTTCTTCTTCGGCAAACAGTTTAAATTTTCTGCCTAACGCCTGTATACGAATTGCACTAATTTATACGATGCACGATACGCTTACGACATGGAAAATTCTCAGCGTCAACTCGACAAATCCCTTCCTTCAGCAATTACTTTTCGCTTACGATATGTTTCCTTGTTCAACTTACATTACGTTCGAGTTTAGCACTATACATGATTTCGAAAACGTTCTCAAATGTATACACAAAAGCAATTTCTTCTCTTCCAGACTAAGACGCGCTGGGCTGTTGGTGCAGCCAGGCAGCCAGCAAAGTCTTGTCATTTGTTGTATTATATAATGTCGGACGAAAATGGAAACAGACAACCCACCCGCCATCGGGCTCGCTCTTTGATAGCAATGCTTCGAAAGCTGCATCTGGGCGTTGACCTTGCCTTACGACGGACGATACTTAATGTTTCTACGATATACTTATCACGTTATTTTATCCTTATGCCCTTTCTAATTTTAGACAATGGAAATAAGATTAATGTCTTTTGCTCCTTTCTGAAGTCACTTATACTTCGCCATGACTGTCTCTACCGTCCATCTTCTAACTCGCAACGGAACGTGGTGGATCGTGTAGTTGATACCTCGTCGCGTGACGAAGCATGTAAGCTTCCCCTTCGCCGGTGCTCAGGAATTTTTCTTCTGAAGCGCCTCAACCTCGGTACGGATCTCTTCCATGGCTTCAGAGAGATCTCTCTCGAGATCTTTGGAGATACCGAGAATTGGGTGGTTGCCCGTAAGACTATCAGTGCTGAGGGACCGGACAAGCTTCGCGTTGGCCTTTCCTTGTCGCTTCTCAAGCTGTTTCTTCAGGAGAGTCTTGCCTGGGGAGGCAAAGAAGGCAAGCGAAGCAAGGGTCCAAACGAGGGCGTAGAAGTAGACGCGAGACCATGCCAAGAGAGATCCTCTGAAGCTGAGCACCAGGAACGGCATGGTAGCAAATGAAAAGGTCACCTGTGTGATGAAGAAACTGGCAAGGTCGTAGTACTTCTTGTTCTCAGTCGGCTCTCCGGTGTTTGCCTCCAAAAAGAAGGGCCGAACATGGCGTCGAAAGTCTGAGACTGTTAGTTGAAGTTTGTGTGAATAAACAATAGCGCAAGGACTGACTCTTGGCTGCAGTCTGTATCAAGCTCGCAAGAATGAAAGTGAGGTAGTAGCCGGGGTAGAAGCCGTGCCAAAGGGCACTGGTAGCAAAGGTGATCATGCTAGCTCGAAAACCGGGCTTCTTGCCTCGGGGGGTAACGCGAAGGTATACGTAATTGCGCAGCCAGTGATTCGTATTCATGTTCCATCCACCGAGATAGGCTCGCGGATTTTGTGCCGTCTCCACACCGATGGGATCAATGTTCTGTAGACGGTTCCACGAAACCTTGCCAGTGACGGAGTCAACACCATTGTATCCGAGGCCAGCAAGAATGCAGGCCCCTTCAGTCAGGGTCCAGACGCCGTAATATTTGAGGCGCGTGACGACTCCAGTCGCGTACATGATAAAGACGCGATTGAGAAAGCCTTTCTGCATGTATGTGTCCGAGATCAGGACTTGGTGATTAAAGGAGCCAACCAAGAGAACGAAGAGGCCGACCCAGACGAGACCAGTGAGGGCCTTTATCAAAGCTGGCGTCCCACTACGAGGAATCCTTCGCTTCTTTCGCGACGGGGGCTTCTTGGATGGATCGACATCTGCGGGAATATCAAACATGGTCGTGTCGATCCATCGCTGATAATCGACATAGTCAAAGGCAGGACCGGCGAGAAGAGATGGAAAGAACATCACGTAGGCGCAATAGTCCAGTAGTTCGGGTACCTCCTTCAAAGAGCGCTCTTTTTGGAAATCGGATAGTTGATCCTCATGGAGCTGACCGTCGGCAACATTCCAGCAAAAGGCACTCAGTTTCATGAGGAGGACCATTTGCGCGCCAGTAATATCGATAGCGGATGGATTATTCTGAGTCTGACGCTGAATATGACTGATGGACATGTGCGCCATCAGAAAGAGGAAACCGAGCCATGGCATATACGGGCTTTTCCGCAGGTATTTTGCAATGTAATACGCACCGACAGAGCTGATGGCAATGGTGCGGAGGCCGCTCCATAGGTCGAAAAGCCCAACGAGGTAGAACAAAGAGGTGCTGTGATGTGAGCAGGACGTCAGCGTATCGGCAGGAATGAAAAGCTTACCCAATGATGAATATATTCTTATAAGCCGGCTTTGCATCAGGTATGCGCTTCAAAACGCCGGCGAGTGGGTAGGAGAGCAGAAAGGAGAAGATGATTTTGACTGCGAATCAGTTAGACTTTGTGTGGACCTCGGTCCAATATACATACGCTCATCGGGGGGTGATCCAACAATGCCCGAGAGAGCTTCGAATGCTGTGGGATCCAGTCAGCTCGGCATGCACAAGGATGGATGCTTTGATGCAAAATGGCCATCAGGCAAGGGCGAGCAGCGAGGACGTACGCTTGTTGATTAAGGGGATCATTGCAGCGGGTTGTTGGCGCGGGGAAGCTCAGATCCAGAGTGCAAAGCACGAAAAGGAGATGTTCCTCAACATGGGAAACTCGAGAGGAAAAAAGGTAATTTTCGAGCTTGCATACCGCCGCAATTTGGTTGCGGAGTGGAGCGCGAATAAACGAGTTCAGGGACCAGACAAATGTCAACGACATCACCTTCTTGGCAGGCGTTGGCGCAGGTAATGATAGGTACCTACCTAGGTAGGTAAGGAAGGAGCTGAGCTCTGTCACGGGGGCGGCAGCTACGCCGAGTGGGCCCAGGCAGATGCCACTGTTGGAACCCGTGCATGCTGTCTCTCGAGCCAGAGAATTTCCAACATTCGAGGATTCTAAAATAGATCTCAATCGTTTCAAGAAACCGGCAGAAACATTGGCACGACCAGAAACGTGCCGTTACGTCAAAACCGATTTATTTTTTTAACAACGAAGGGAGAAACAGATCTTGATGTTGTCTTGACGTCATTGCCTAACTACATACATGCCTACCTACTCTGCTACTGTCATGTTCGCTACTGAGCGTCATCATAGCAGGCAATGTAAGTTGGTTGGCAGGCTCAAGCAAGAGCGACACCCGACGAGACTCTGTCAAAATAGCTTCTACCTCTGACGCCGCTTTCGAGGTTCCACTGAGTTTTTTACAAAAACATGTACAAGAAAATGGTATCGAATTAGCAACCGCGCGGCCGTAGAACCGGGATTGCCCGCAAAGGAGGCGAATCTGCCAGATTCGCCCTTCAAGAACTGGTATCCATGGCGTTTTCCTTGGTTTCTTCATCCTTCTCGCCAGTCGGAGAAGCAAAGTTCAAATGTTTCCAATCCTCCAACTCCTCCGTGACAGAACGCATTCTGTCGCGTATACTCTCGATGGCATAGCTGCCCAGCAGCAGGCGGAGCGGCGGGTATGAGCAGTGGGCCAGCTGCCAAACAAGCTCAGCGCATTTGACTGCGCTTGTTGGTTGTCGATCCCCGAGCCACTGCACCATTCGCTTGGCATGCAAAGCCGGGGATGTAGCGTCGGAATAGCCCTCGCTAGCCGGCTTGATAAAGAAATGACCAAAACTAGGCAAGGGGCTGTCTGAATCGTTGGTCATGGGCTCGTCACGACGCACAAACCCTGGTTCAATCAAGGTTGCTTTGATGCTGAAAATGTCCGTCTCGTAAAGCATCGCCTCAATGAGACCCTCAACAGCATACTTGGTCGCACAATACGGACCGAGTCCAGGAACACCAAGAGCGCCCGACGTCGAGCTGAAGATGAGATATCTGCCGTTACTCTGCCGTCTAAAATAAGGGAGCGTTGCGTTGATGATGTGCAGCGTCCCCATAAAGTTGGTCTCGAACTGATTTCGAAGGTCGTGCTCATCCTGGTCCTCGCATGAACCAATGACTCCATAGCCTGAGCAGTTGGCGACAACGTCCACGTGGCCAAAATGGTCAAGGGCGCGCTTGACCACCTTTGAAACAGATTCACGCGATCGAACATCACAGAGCTCACCACGGCAATTCTCATGTATGTTGTTCATCTCTTCGGGAGTGGTTTCAAAGACTCTACCAATCGATACCACATAGTCGCCTTTCGATAAGGCGCATTTGACGAGGGAACGGCCCATGTGCCCTGTACCGCCAAAAACCTGTCCCCATTAGCTGTTGCCCCTGCCCGAAGCTCATCGACGTACAATCCAAACGAGAGGATGGGTTTTGCCTAGAGGCGGCTCACAGCTGGCCGGCAGCTGAAGCTGGGGCTTGCCATCCTCGGACACGTTCATGTCTCGTGGCCGGCACTGTCGAGGTCAATTGAATCGTGCACAAGTCTGGCCTCAGTATCAGACTGCAGCGACGACCGATTCCGGGGAATATCATCAAGAGTGTGTGGTGCTGCACTACGTTGGTTGTGGAAGGCTGGGGTTATTTGACCGAAGGGGATATGATTCAGTCGGCCCAAGTACCTGACGGTAGCTGAGAAGAGCGAACTGCCGAATTAGCGACGCTGTGTGGCGGTCCTGGTTAGCGCCCCACCGTGCTTCAGGCCGGGCTGCTAAGGGCGATGAAATAAAATTGATTGTTTTAAATGTAATGGTTGCAGACAGCGTAGGCAGCTGTCACAGCGCTGAACACAGCAATTTTTTATTTCTCTTCGAGTCCAAGGCGGGAAATGTAGCAAGGAGTTGACTGCTCCAGGGCAAGGATAATGCGTAGGTAAGAGGCAAAGGTCTCTTTATTGGTCTCGTATTCAAAATTTCAGAATGCTCAATTTCTGTTTACAATTATGTGTTCCGAGATGACGTGACCAACAACTCGCCCTCATTGGGAAAGAAACTCATTCACGTACTCCTTGCGATACTTGTTGTCGTCTAGTTCTGGGACACGATTCAATGGAGTCCATTTTGGCTCATCCTTGAATAATCGCATGGCATGGACATACTACCATATGTTAGCGGTACTCAGTCGCACGATATACGATTTCACTTACGTTGGACTCATCTGTGGTAAATCTATGGTAAATGCCGGCGGGCAGAATAATAAGATCATCTTTGCCGAGGTGTATGCGGATCCAGCTCTCATTTTGACTTCTTACGTCAAAGTAGCCCTGGCCGCCACGAATGTATCGGATTTCCTCGTCCTCGTGGAGGTGCTCGTGGAAGAAGTTCTTGACCTTTTCCTCATAGACTGGACCCATCTTTTCCGGCGAGACGAATATCTCATCACGGTTCTTATAGCCTCGTTCTTTGGCGAGCTCATTCACCCCATCTATCTCAGGTATGCGATAGTATAGGACACCGAGCTTGCCCAGTGCGTCGGCGTCGACGGCCTTGCCAGAATCGTGCGCCAGTCGCTGGTCGCCCTACAATAGCAGGTTAGCAGTGACGGCGGCGCGGTTCGACATCACACAGCACTCACGGGCAGGTTGTCGTATATATACGCTTTCATTTTAAATCGTCCTGATGTGATGAGGAGGGGTAAATCCTGCTGCCGATGTCGTCAGAGGGCGGCGTTCTTGACGCTCACCAGTTACATAAGCCCCTCCAACCACATGCATTCCCCACCATAGCTACTAATCCGTAGAGATCGAACCAATTGTCATGCATTTATAACATGTCGCCATAGCTGCGACTATGCAACGCTTTGTTTTTTTGCCGTGGCCAGCAAATCACAGATAGAAAGCTTGCAGCCTTGTAGACACCATCTCTGGGTCGATTCAGGCTGGTCGAAAATGGTTTTTCAATTTGTTCTCTTGGAGGAGCTACCTTTTTAATCTATGTACTGACAACCATCACAGACGCCATGACCCATGCAAAAAGTACCCAATAAAGCAAGTTAGCGGCGGATCTAAGGTGCTGTGGTGCGATAGTTGTGACTGTGCGGGTGGACGTTAGCCTCCTGGAGGCGTCTTTGTTGTGTGGCCTTTGGCAGGTGCTGTGGTGCGATAGTTGTTACTAAGGGCTAATCTGCTCCTGTAGTAGTTTATTTACTATTGCCTTTCGAATATCACACTTACGTTTTTACAGTTAAATAATAACTACGACGACGTAAGTATGATATTGTTAACTACGAAAACGCAAGCGTGACATTCGAAAGGTAATAACGAATAAAGTACTACAGGAGCGGATTAGAGCCCTTAGTAGAAGCCTAATCACAACTATCGCACTACCTATAGCACCTACCGAAACCCACACGGAAAGACGCCTCCAGGAGGCTAAAGTCAACCCGCACAGTCGATCCATTTTCCTGCTGCACCCAAGATGCCAAATGTCGACATGTTCTAGCGAGCTTCGGGTACTGGGGCATCGCGGACCCCGGCGTGTATCATGTCGTCAACGTCGTCGGTCGAGGGCCGCGCAGGCCTGCCCTCAAAAAGTCTCCGCCACCACCTAGGAGGATCCAAGGGCCGTGAGCCGTTATGAAGAGGAGGATACACGTCTGTGAAAAAGTACCAGATGTGTCCGATGACAACACCCATGATTTCGTCCTTGGGGACATTTCCGTGCATTATGAGGCTGAAGCCCATCAGCACCCACGGTAAGTACGGAGCGGTGAAAACAAGAACGCCCAAGAAGCTGAGCTGCGTATCTGGGTTTTTCCGGGACCAGATATATACGAGGGTCGAAGAAAGCGGATGCCCGAGAAAAGGCAGAGACACGAGGGGGGACATGGCAATGAGGCTAACCATTGCGTAGAGCAAAAGCCAGGAGAAATGAGCAGGCGATCGGCCGGATGATTCTTCGAGAAGGCGCGAGTATCGCTGGAGGAAGTAGATGTGGAAGAGTAAATTGATCGAAAACGGGCCGAAATAGAGGAACGACGTCACGAGACGCCAGTACTATCGAGGATGTTAGGGCACGTCGCCGAGAAGTAAATTTCCAGCCATACCTGTGATCTATGAAACACAGCTCGATAGCTGTAGAATAGTTGGTAGGGTGAGACGATGCGGCACTGGACAAGGGCACTGGCCAGCAGCGTCGCTGTCGTCCACCATCGTGTGCATACGGGTGTCTCCCAAAACCAGGCCTCTACGGGCAAACGGGCACCGTCCATCGCCTGATCCATGTGCAAGGAGGAGAGCAATGAAAGACCGAATGTTGTGGATGTATAGTGCAGTTCCGGAAGCGGAGACTGGCCACTTGTTCATGAGTGCGATCAAGGAGTGGTGTTGGAGAAGATGCGTGTCCTGTGGTACAGACGATGGAGACGTCACTAGAGCCACGTTGAGTATGTATCCGTACCTAATAAGTAAATAGATGGGCCCGGCAAGCCTTAGTGCTGGGTACGCGCAGTGCTTTTCGTGACCCCACAGCGGCGGTACCTGGCCGAGAAAGGTACATGTGCCTACTCCCAGGATCAAGTACCGCCGTATCGGTCCACCAGCCACACTTGACCTGGTCGCCGGAATCCGGAATCATTTCGCCGTGGCCAGCAGCCTAGCAACCTAGGGAGGCAGGTGGCAGTGTCACACACGGTGTTTCATACTGTACACTTACTGTATCAATCGCCCAGCCCAAGATACCTCGAAGTTCCCGCGATGATACGGTGAGCCGAGATCAGCATTATCGCAAAACCCAGCAAGTGCATGGAGTTCCCCAAATTGCCTTGCCCTCCAGCTTACACGCCCGACTGAATACGCAAGTGACTATCTATCAAGCATTCGGAAGAATGATGGCTCAAGGCCGTAAGCTCTGATTGCCTACTAGCTGCCCCGCCGCAACCGGCTAGCTACGTCACTGGTCCACGAGAAGATGTTCCCTTCAAATAACACCAGAAGACGTGTCAATCAACCCCGATTGAAATGTCGAGACTCAGACCAGTGGCCAAGCTTTTCGCTCTCGGGCTCGCACCGGCTGCATGTGTCGGCGCAAGCTTTGCGCTCCGTAGTTCCGCCAAGTTTGACGCACTTGAGCCACCGCCCGTCTCACGGAGGCTTCGTCAACGCGGATACCCTCCCGCAGGTCGGCTGTCTCCCCAAATTATTGAGCAGCTGTCGCGAGGGAGCATCTTTGGTATGAATCATTGCGACTGTACTGTTTGATGTCTTGTGTTGTCTGCTAATACGATGAGTGTGTCGCAGGATTCGGAGCCGGCGTCGTCATTGCCTTCTTCTCACGCACGCTGGTCTTCCTTGGCGGTCTGGTCGCAGGATCCTTACAAGTCGGTTTACTTTTACTGTTTATTTGTGTATGCGTCGCTTACAGCCGTTTCAGATTGCCTCAGGGATGGGCGTCGACGTCTTCAGCCTGATTCCGATTGACCGGAGAATCTTGACCGAATCACCTTTGCTAAGGATGTGGGTTGGGAAGCCATGGTTTACATCATCGTTTTTATTGACTTTTATCCTTGCGGCATTCGTGCGCTTTTAGATGGGCTGAGTGTTACGCTTGAGAAAGCCGAGAGCCAGCTCGTCGTTAGCAACAAGGCCCTGAGTCTTCTCCAAAGTCTCCTTGCTCTTGGCATTAATCCAGTTCTTTTCCTCCGGGGTTAGTAGGGTCTTGTCCATCAGGTTACTGCAGTAGGGAACCATGGTGACGTTCTCAAACCCGTAGTAGGGCGTGCCGCCAAAGTTGTTCTTCGTCTTGACCTCCTTGACTATGATGACATTCTCAATACGAATACCGAAGTTGCCATCCTCATAGTAGCCGGGCTCATTCGAGATGACATTGCCTGGCTTGAGGGGAAACTCGCTGTATGCCGGGCGGGCACCGATGCCCATGGGGCCCTCGTGGACGTTTAGGAACGAGCCGACACCGTGCCCAGTGCCGTGGCGGAAGTCGAGGCCGGCGTTCTAGAGGAATTAGTCATGGTGCAGCGCGCAACTCCTTTCGAGTGACCTACCCAGAGAAATTGTCTGGCAAAGGCGTCTAAGGCGAAGCCGGTGGCGCCCTTTGGGAAGATGGCACGGTCCAAAGCAATAAGACCTTTGAGGACACGAGTATAAGCCTCCTTCTCCCGCTCGGTCGGGGTGCCAAAGTGCATCGTGCGAGTTGTGTCCGTGGTGCCGTCGTAGTATTGAGCACCGGCGTCACAGAGGTAGACAGCGTTGGGGTCGATGATCGAGCTCTTGCCGTGTCTGGCATGGTAGTGCATGATGGCCGCGCTAGACAATAGTTTAGCCCATTGATCCCTTATCTCACATCAGAATGCCCAAGCTTACTTGGGTCCGGTGCACGAGATTGTGGCAAAGGACTCGCCGACGAATAGATTCTGCTTCTTGCGAAACTCCATCAACATGTCGGCGGCTTGCGCCTCGTCAATGGACGCCTTCTTCTCGATGAGTTGGTTCTCGAGCCAAGCATAGTACGAGGTCAGGGCAGCGCCGTCGCGGATGTGGCAGGCTCGCATCCCCTCTAACTCGACCTCGTTCTTTACCGACTTGGCATCGGTAATGGAGCTTTTGACTTCCTCAACCTTATCCTCACTGCCGATGGCAGTTTTGACAGCCCATGAGGCCGTGTCGGTGATCAGGTACTTGCCGTCGGAGGCCCCCTCGACATCGGCGAAGAAATTGCTATAGGGCTTGACCTTGACTTCGTTGGTAGTGAGGTGTTCGCGGACGGACTGGTTGACCTTGGACTCCTCGACATAGAGAATAGCCTCGCGATGTGTGATGGAGGCATAGCAGTAAAATACCGGGTTATACTCGACATCGTTGCCACGCAGGTTGAAGAGCCAGGCCACCTCGTCCAGAGCAGTGACGTACAGGCCAGTGGCCTTCCTCTTGGTGATCTCCTCACGGAGCTCGGCGAGCTTATCCTTGACGGTCTTGCCAGCATACTTGTCCGGGTGGATGAAGACCTTGTTGGTAGGGGTGGTGGGACGCTCGTTGCCCCAGATTCTATCGACCAGATTCTCGGTGATGGCCACCAGTCCCGAGCCACCAGCCTTTTGGATCGTCTCTGTGAGCTTCTTTGCGACAGCGGGGGTGAGGAGAGTAGGGTCGACACCGGCCGTCTTGCCGTCCTTGCACTGCTCGGCAACCCAGTCCTGCCAAGTGATCTCTTCAGGGATACCAAACTTGATCAGTCTCCAGTTGTCATCCAGCTGTTGTGTGGCCTGGTTGAAGTATCGGCCGTCGGTCGACAGTGCGGCCGCCTCCTCGCTGACAACGGCGGTTCCAGCAGATCCGTCGAAGCCCGAGATATACTCTCGACGATTGAAGCAGTCCGCGGCGTATTCGGAGGCGTGGCTGTCACCGGATGGAACAACTGCCTCATATCAGCCCTAGGCGACCCGTTTTCTTTCAAATGGACTCACTGTAAGCACTGATGTTGTATTCCTTCATCAGCTTGCGAAGCTCCGCAAGGCGGGGTGTAGTGTTGACACGATCCATGGTATCAAACAATGCTGATGTATGACGAAACGCAGCGGTACGGGAAATAGATTTGAAACTCGAAAGACGAAGTGTATGTTGTCTCCAAGGAATTCCCGCTGGCCTCAATCGTGGCATCGAAAAGGCCCTTGGTGGGGGAATTGATATATCTTGCGTAACAGCTTGCTTGCCGTCGCCGGATACATGCGGTTCTGGTACCCCTCCCCCACCAGTTGTGATGTGGATCCATTTGGACCATCGCATGCCCCATTTAGATATGTATGAGAAGTTCCACCGCGTTACGTTATCAGTTCTGATGAGGGAGGCTTCTGTCTATCTTCTGACATCACAAGGCCAGGGACACGTCCCATGAATCGGGAGGTATTCCTTAGGTGATATGTAGACAATTGTCATGTTACTAACTCACTGGGAGGGCCTTTGGTGCTGTGCCCAACTGCGGCCCTATGTTAGGAGAGCGGCGACCTTCTCCCGAAACAATTTCAACACAGCTGGTTTTACACCGCCAGCTGGCTGGGCTGATCGATATCACGAGATAGTGCTAGCACCCAGTCATCACTATAGTTGTGGCTGCTCATTGAACTCGCTCGCGTACTTTTGTATAGGTGTAACATAACAACATCTAGCCCCTTGTTCTTACATCCTAGATGTAGCTATCGTGCCGACCTGCTCTTCCTTGTTTTCAACATGTGATGGGCGCGCGAGCGCATATTTGTAAGTCGCAGTTTGGCAAACATCCTACGGATAGTTCTGTCCGCATAAGTAATTAATTACCATACGTAAAAAGAGGTTGTAAGTCCATCGATTACTACTTTTCGGCTGTTTGATAAGTGAGAATTCGATTCTATGTTCGTGTTTAGCGAGGAAAGTGGAATACTGTTCGACAAGCTAATAAATTAATAATGGGCTGTTGTGGACTAGCTCATAGGCAGTGGTGGGATTCGAAACTTCTTCTCTTTTTTTTTTGGTCACGTAGCTTCAAATCCGATGTACCACAAGCAATGGCAATAGGTAGTCACACATATGCTGTGACAATTCTTTACTGTAGAGTTTGAAATATTTATGACGGTTGGCGCTTGCTGCTTGCTATTTTCTTTTCGTCCACACTATTGTATTTGTGCAGGAAAGCTTTTTTTTTTTTCGGATCAGAACTATCCTTTACACGGCAAAGAGCCACGATTTCGGGTAATGGAAGTTGCAACACACGCAACACAACCATGCTGTCCGAAGTCAAACACAAACAACAATCACCTTACCGACAGCTTTATTAATTATATTTTACCCGTCAGAGTTTTCGGAGCCTGTATTGCGTACCAACATGAATCTTCATTGTTTCTTACTTCAGTCTGTTGCCTGAGCTGATCAGCACCCTAGCTGGTGGGGTACATATTGCGATTGGCATACCCTCGGCACACCGTTAGCTGCATGTCCAGCTACATGCATATTTAAAAAGTTGAAGCTCCTGAGACTCAAACTGCATCGGGTATCGCGGCAAGGGCTCAGCATCCAGCTATTGTGCTCCGTCAAACATCTGCAATGCAGCGGTGCCTTTCAACGCAGTACCTACAGCCTCGAGTGATCTTTTCCGGCATCCAGCCGACGGGGGTGCCGCACCTAGGCAACTATGTTGGTGCACTACGGCAATGGGTTCAACGTCAACACGAAGAGCCACAGTCTACTCGCCTGCTTTACTCGATTGTTGACCTGCACGCTATCACGATACCACAGAAGCCTGATGTTTTGAGAAAGGCGAAGAGAGAGGCTTTGGCTTCGTTGCTAGCAATTGGCATTGATCCAAGCAGGTGTACCTTATTCTATCAGTCAGACGTACGTGTGACGAGATATCCAGTGTACGGAACCACCGCAACTAAATGTCAACAAGGTTTCGGGCCACTCGGAACTGATGTGGATACTATCATGCACGGCATCAGTAGGATATCTCTCCCGAATGACGCAGTGGAAGGTAAAACATGTATTAAACACTATTGGCAAGAACAGCGACTTACAAGTCGTCTAGTCAAAGCTGAAGTTGGCCCAGTCGTCGCATTTGGGTGATGGGCGCGTTGGCAACAAACTCAAGCTCGGACTCTTCTCTTACCCTGTCTTACAAGCTGCCGATATTCTGGTTCATAGGTCAGCAAATTGATACGGGGCCGCATCTTTATTCTAGTACGCCGACTCACAGTCCTTCTAGGGCAACCCATGTTCCTGTGGGTCACGATCAACAACAACACATTGAGTTTGCACGCGAGTGCGTGACCAACTTCAACCATGCATATGGACCTCATCTCGTCTACCCTGATATCATTATATGTAAGATCTCCTCGGTTATCTCACTGTCGTGGTGCTAATGGAGACGTCTTCACAGCACCGGTACGGCGAGTGATGTCACTCACGGAACCATCGTCCAAGATGTCGAAATCTCACCCACTAGAGAGGTCTCGCATCCTACTAACTGACAATGCGGACACGATTCATGCCAAAATATCATCCGCACTGACAGATTCTCTGTCGGGTATTAGTTATGACGCTAAGGATAGGCCAGGTATTGCGAACCTGCTGGACATTCTATCGATCTTCGACTCGGAGGGCAGGACTGCGACGCAACTAGCTGCAGACTTCATCAGCCCGCGGGAACTGAAAACGGCCGTTTCCGAGGCTGTTATCAAAGGTATGGATGGCATCGGACGACGCTACAAGAAGCTGCTGGAGGACCCCAAGTTTCTTGATCACGTCGCCGCTGAAGGCGGAAAGAAGGCACGTCAGAGTGCGAATGAAACCATGCATCTGGTCAGGGAAGCCATAGGCTTATAATCTCAGTCGCGTCATTGTGTAAATTACTTGCATCAACATCTGCATGGACCCATGCACGAGGCCTTTCAAGTCTTATTACATAGTTGTCCAATTATGTACCGTAGACTTCTCCCCGCAGCTTCATGCTGCATATGAGAAGTTCGTTCCTCTAGCCGCGAGCCAAAAGTCACGAACCACTTGATTGGTGGCGCGAGCGCCGCGGAGACTAAACAAAGGTTAGTATTCGGTTCATGGTTGCCTGCTATTCAATATCTTGTTCTGACCTTGCCACTTTCTTCGCGAACATTGCTTTCTCGGACTGCGAGACCTTTGCGCTTGGAAACGAGGGATGGTTCAAGCTAGCGTCCAGCCATTCTTTTGCTCTTGGGTGTCTGTTGACCAGTTTCTTCAGAGGCTCACTGAGCTTATCTAGCTCGCTTCGAGAAGCATTTCCCCCTATATTTCTTGCGAGACTCTGGCAAAGAAGGGGCCCGAGTGTGTCCATAGCACCCGACATTGCGTTTTGGAAGCTTTCGTCGCTGCCTCTTACGTTGACAAATGTTGCCTATTTCTACTTAGCAAGACGTAATTTTATCGGCTGAGATTGCACACACCCAGAACTCTGCTGCTGCTGCCTTGGGCAGAGGCTCGTTTCCGTCTAGCGCCTGCAACGCGAAAAAAAAGAAGAATTCTGCCATTTCTGCGGGTTGGATGTGAAGAATGACAGACGGGTCCATGGTCAGTATTCGGCTAGAAATCTCCATGGCGTTCTGCGCAACCTCTGGCTCGGCCGAGATGTCAATCTGCGACGCTTCTGCAGCAGCACCTGTGTTCCCATAGGGAAATTGTCTCAAAAGTCCAATAACCCAAGCCAACACCGCGGACAAAATGCCCTGTCGGGTATCCTTTCCTCGCACCGAGCTGGTGAATGAGCACGCAGTGCTTATGAACAACCCAACTCGTGGCGTAGCTAACGAGTGTGAGGTCAGGTATTGGGCGACTTCTGAGGGTGGAAGGACGAAAGGGCCTGGCTCGGTTTCCGAGAATCCGGTTCGTAGCACATGACAAATTTGCTCGGTGATTTCACTACTGTTTGGAAACATCCTCTGAAGCTCCACGATGACAGTAACAATCCGCCTTTGAAGTTGTGCTAAAACGTCATCATGAAGCACGGCAGGCTGCTTCTCATGCTCAAGATTGATTGCGTTTTCAGCCGGGGCTTGCACACCCTTTCCCATACCAGCCAGGCACCTGAGCACCTTGAGTGCCATGTGAAGACTCGGACTCTCTTCCGGCGGAGTATCTAAGCAAACTAGTTGGAGTAAGTCACTGTCATCGCATTTCTGCATGCTGAGACGTTGACATTTCCGTAAATCCATTTCAATGAATTCTAGAATTCGCCCGTATTTCGAGTATCGCTCCAGGGGGCTGGAGATAGCTTGAGCAACCGAAGACAAAGCTCCAATCGTTCTCTCACTGGTCACGCAGTCTAGTTGCTGCTGGCTGATAACCCGCGCATACTCGGCAAGAAAAGCATCAATCTCTGTATGCAGATGAGCTCTGCAGGAGGAACATAGCCTGAGTATCGATTTCGACGCTGCAGACGCCATTGCTTGATCGCCGAGCGAAGAAAATAACAACTCAAGTGCTGGCGGCAGCAGAGCCGGGTTCCTCTCAAAGTATTCGGTGTACAGCTCGATCAGCTGGAGGCACGTCTGTTGGGTTCGTGTCGGTACTGTTGCTCGTCCGTCTCGAAGAATTGTAAATAGCTCTGAGTGGAAAACTGATGCTAAGAAGCTGTCACAACGATCATCGACCTGGCAACAGTCGGCGAGGCCCCCAAG
Source organism: Beauveria sp. NWAFU-1 (assembly GCA_024472245.1). Taxonomy (NCBI): domain Eukaryota; kingdom Fungi; phylum Ascomycota; class Sordariomycetes; order Hypocreales; family Cordycipitaceae; genus Beauveria; species Beauveria sp. NWAFU-1. Next base: position 629,718 of record JANBXD010000004.1, read on the forward strand.
GCAATACACGGCTGCCTCGACTCGCAACCACGCAGCGTCCTTCAGCGATAATAGCACGGTTGCAGCAAATTTTCCTAGCAACTGCGGGCCCGCCAGGGCGTAAACAGATTGGAGCAAGTCAACAACATCTTTTCGTGAGTCGGCAAAGCCTGCTCTATCGTTTGAATCCCAGTCTGCTACTGCTGCACTTGATGGGTACGTAATCTTTTGCCATGCATTGGAGCATGCCTTCATGAGTAGCGTATAGGCAGGGGCTTTCCATGGCTCTTCTTCACTGGCGTCAACCGATAAATGATCTGGTATCGTCTCCGCGAATGAGGACCAGAACTCGACAAGGGGGACAAAGACCCTATCTTCCACGACGGGATAACCTTGAGCGAGAAGAAGATCGCAGAGGTGAGACAATATCTCGAAGCTATCTGCGTGGCAGTTCTGCACGAGTAAAGGCATTCTTGCTTCGGCAAATGCCAGGAGAAGCTGGGCAAACTGTATGGAATCGAATGCAAAGTCTCCATCCGTCATACGCTGGTAGTATACCGCGGCCCATGGGCTCTTAAACAGTATTTCGAGAACTTCATTAGTTTCCGGCGTGAAGAGTGATGGATTGTTGGATAAGGCTTCGATAAGGAGCTCTGCTGAAGCATCATACACGGTATCAATCGTCAAGAGCTCGATGACGTTCCCAAGTAAGGGTTTCACTAGACTAACAACGTCGGTTTCGTGAGTGGGTGCCTTCTGTGTAAGGATGACCCATGCCTATGTTGCACTGCTTTTAGTTTTAATTGATCTTGAAACACACACACTGGCTGCCAGCCATACCTGAAGACATTTGATGGCGTCTTCCAAAATGGGTGCCGGGACCCCTTTGCTTTGAAGAGATTTTGATAATATCGTTTTGAAGCTTGGTGTGCTGTCTAGTACTGCTTTATATGACGTCGCGCTTGTTTTTTAATATCAGTGGCTGTCTGTTTCCGACGTGGTCATGTAACTTACTTCTTCGCGGAATTCGGGTCCAGCCGCAATACGTCCTCTACGACGTGCGTCGCTATCCACAGGAGTGCCTGCATTTGTCGTTGCCCTAGCATTTCTATTATATGATTCATCTGCAGACTGGGCTCTACGGTGTCCGGGTGGCATGCCTGGTTGTTTGCTAAGCATACTCCGATGTGGTTGAGGAAGTGCGGCCATATCGTATGATACCGGAGAAAAAATGTTGATAGAGCAGACACGAGCTTCCTTGTGACGAGGCGACTTCCGGCTTGTCTGATGAGATTCACGTACCATCCTATAAGACAAACCAGTATTTCTATAGCTTCTTCGTCCGAGATGGACGCGCTGGATGACGGGTTAGATTGTGCGGGCTATGAGAACACGTGCTTACACAATGCTCACCTTTGTGTGTTGAGTTTGATGATTATTGTGAGCACTCCAAAGAACTGAACTTTCTCATCTTGTCGACTTAGCAGTTCTTTTGATAGCGTCCATGCCTGTGGCAGGCTTTGTATCCGGGCCAGCGCCGCCTGTGTGCTCGCGACGACCTCTGGCGGGTTTGGTTGGTATAACGATATGATCAACTGCTTGTTTGTTAGGTGGCTACCTGGTGATTATTCTGTGGCCTGGCGATATGCATACCTGCTCGACCCTCTCGAGTACCATCATGTCTTGTGATTCCATTCCGCGTCCGACTAGGTATCGTGCTCTAGTGGATCAGGTCTTGACTCCCGAGTGCGAGGGGGTGGAGGGGAAGCACAGCTAGCCGAGCGGCGCAGTGCATACAGGAGAGCCAAAGAAGTGACCAAGAATACGAACCGAACTGAGCGTAGGAAACCGCCAAAAGCAAACGTGTCAGAGAGCAGTACCCACGGAAGGACGAAATCGACCAGAGCCGCGAGGTCAAGAAACAGGGTAGGTTCTCGTTTGGCTGCCCCACCACGTAGGTAGCTGTAGCTGTCACACACTGCGCAGAAACCCAGCTGTGCGATGGGAACGTTTTGAAGAACAGCAAAACGTGCAATGAACTGCGACTGAGCAGAAAAGAATCAGGTAAAAGAAGAGACAAGGAAAGGAGAAAGAGAGAGACGAAGAGAAAGCAAAAAAAAAAAGAGAGAGCACACTGCCACTCTTTAAAATGGTCGCGGCTAGTTGAACATGACAAATACAACGTTATTTGAACAAGCGACGTCGGTCGCTACCTAGGCGCTTGCACGACCTGCTCATTGAGTCTCCCAACTTAGACTTTATTTATCATACAAAGCAATATCGCTGTTCCTCAGCCGCTTCAAAAACACCACCGTGAGATAGTTACATAATGTTACACAGTAAAGACACACAGGAAGCAGAGCATTGGCTCAAGGAGCTGGATGTGTGCTGGCACGAGGCATGGCACGCGACAGGCCCAAAGAATTATTCAAGCGACCGCGGCTGAGCACTTCCACAGCCTCAGCTTCCGTGACTGATTTGGTCTGACTGAGATGCTCCCATGTCGACGACAGCTCGCCAGCACCAGCCTCCAGGAACCGCTCGGTGGGCTCAACCTCGGTGGGACCAAACTCCCAGAAGTTCGCCTTCATGCCAATGCCGTAGTACTGATGCTTCCGAAGATATGCAAGCCAGAGCTGTACAGTCTCGGGGTTCCCATCCTGAATCTGTATCATGCGGCGTAACGTTTTACGCTCAAAATTTTCCTGCGACTTCTTGAAGATGAAGTGATCTCTTGGAACTGTCCAGCGCTCCGTTATCCGCGGCAGAGGCACAGGCCCCAACGCGGGTAGGCCCAGATAATATGCGGCTCGGAGAGCAAAATCGGAGAAGACATCGAGCGGCTGAACGCTGTAAGATCGAAGTTGAAGGTCGCACGAAGGAATGCCATGCTCTGCAGTGCGACGAAGAGGTTTGAGGTGGACAGCCTGCGCCGACCGTGGATTGCGTAGCCCATCGTCCTTTTCAGGCCGAGGGGGTATAGAGTTTGTCGACTGCGATCCCCTGAGGCTGTCCGTGTTGTAGGATCTGATACAAGTTAGCGAATGGGTTACGAGGGCAGAATTTATGCGAACCTGTAGGCTAGTCCGGCCTGACTGGTCCGTTGCAGAACCGGCTTTGGGATTGTTAGCATATGTCAAGCCATTGCAAAAACCGGTGCACCTACTCGTAGATGCGCCAATTCGTGCGAGATGTAGCGGTGCATTGTGATATCGCGTGTCTGATGCAAAATGAAATGGACGACCGGTTTGACAAGTTGCATTGCCCTAGGTAGGGGTGTGGAAAGGCTGCCACCAGCCAATCAGAAGCATCCTAGAGATCCACATCATTACAGACACGATCCGAAGGCACCACCCAAAAGTACCACGTAAAGATTTACATCGCACGTTGTTCATGTCTGAATATTATCATCACTCATGTCGATGAATTCAATTAAGTATCTTGAACGGGTGTCTTTATGTACTGCTCCTGGAGCGGCGTACGACAGGCAGAGTTCAACTAAGTCTAGTTCTGCGATCGCCGCTTAGTGCTGGCGCTCGCGTCTTGCGACAGAGCTCGCGTGTCCGGGCGCGGCGTTAAACCTGCCGGAAGCTAATATTCAGGGGATTGTGCTTGTGTGATGCCTCGAGCTGCCTCATAGTTTATCGCTGCCAGTCCGAGTGGTGTACGCTGCGAATGTGGCGTCTCTCTCAAAGCGAATGTATGATACCGAATAGTCACGCGCGGTCCGAGAGGGAACTTCAGGCAAAACAAGTCTCTGAACGAGCAGCATTTGACTTGACTGAGCATGCTATCGCGGTTGCCAAGCTTCAGCCGCGTCCCTTGCGCCGCTGGGCGACAAGTTTCTGGTAGAACGCCTTTTTACCAGACGTCTTCTTCTTCTGAATGGCGGCATATTTTGCCTTCAGCTTGTCGTTCGAATGATCTTTCATGACTTCACCTAGGATTGTCTGTCGTCTTTCCTTGCGGGCAAGTCTTGCGCTGAAGAAATCGGCGGGGCCTTCAATAATCTGGCCGACCTGGGAATATTTGGGTACCTCTGTTCTTAAAGCTTTCTTCTGGTGCTTCGGATCTAGCAGGCCTCGCATGCGGAGAACCTGCCAGTCTCTCTTGAACTCTGGAGTAAGAACGGTTTTGGGAAGGTCGAACCACTTGGAGCCGGCGGAATCCTAGTTTGACGTTAGCAGCCGAAGCGCGACGACCAAGTATTTGTATGAGACATTTCTGGCGGGCCACGTTCAGAAGAGAAAGTGGCTTTAAAAACAAAGATTCAGAGTAACTATGATAATAAAGAAATCATGGAGCCACGAGGCGTTTATCCAAAACGGACGATACCTCGTGTCAGGGTACCGCAAGTGGTTACTTCTCATCACCATCAAAGGGGTAGGGAGGTTTAGAAAGGGATAGAAATAACTTGGGCACCATACCTTGGTCTTTGTGTTGCTGGTCGTCTCATTCTTTACGACACGAACGAGGCTTTCTTCACCAGTAGGCACTGTGGCAGCGACAGGAGTAAGAGCTTCGATTCTGTCCAGTGCGCCATCACTTGATTTGTCGATAACAGGACTTCCCTGCAGGCGGCGTTCAGCTTGAAGCAGGAGCTCTGACACCTGCTGTCTACTGATTCTTGACATGACAGACGAGCCACGAACTCTGTAGACTGGTCCAGCCAGTTGCTGGAGTAAACGTTGTATCTGAGATGCTGAACAGAGCTGCAGAGTTGCAGATTGGAAAAAGTTTCTGGGTGGTCGATAAAAAATAATCCTGGACCAAAGAGTGGAGCCGACGTGGACTCAAGTAAGTACACTCAGCGGGCTTGTACTTCCCCCATCATTTTGCGTGCTGAGGGACCTCTCTCGAGGTGGAACCTCGAACCTCGTTAGCGCATTGATGGTATACAGTGTGTAACAGCACACCAAACGGCTAGCACGACGTCTAATCACGGTGAAAAGAGGCTTTGGCGCGTCGAAAAGTTGGCACTGTGTACTTCGGGTCATTGCCGGAACTCAGTTGGTTGCAACGCGGATACCTGCAGGCACTCAGCCAAACACATCGCTCGCACTCATATCGCTTTTCTACTGCGCGCATTGCTACATACCGAGCTGCGCAGATATCCGCCAAATATTGTCGCATTGAGATCCAGGCGGCCGAAAGAAATCGAGTCTATCGACAAATTCATTCCGCAGAGGCTAGTAAATAGCAGTCATCGCGTACTTGGCGAAGATGGACTCACAGAACCAATCGGCGCAATCCCAACAACAGGGACGCCCCGCGCCGGTCTATGACACAACCCAAGGTGGCCATTACGGTGAGTCATCTTTTTTTCATTGGCTCTGGCTTCCTATGATACTGATGGTCGCTATTTCAGGTGCTTGCGCCGCTGTATGTGTATTCGCTGCTCAGCAATGACGCTCCTCTTCTGACAATGAAACAGCTAGCGACACAAGGATTCGCCCCCGCTGAATTGTACACGGGACCTTGGGCAAACGTTCGTCAGCCTAATTACGCCGTGATGGGCTTATACCATATATAGACTGACAATTAGCCTATAGGTTCACCAAGGTCTTACTGGACAGTACAAGGATATATTGACAACTTACTGGCAGCAGACCATTACTCACCTAGAAAGTGAGACACATGATTACAAAATTCATCAACTCCCCTTGGCACGGATCAAGAAAGTAATGAAGGCAGATCCTGAAGTCAAAATGATCTCTGCCGAGGCACCGATTCTTTTTGCCAAGGGCTGCGATGTTTTCATCACGGAGCTGACAATGCGGGCTTGGATCCACGCCGAGGAAAACAAGCGCCGCACACTTCAGCGTTCTGACATTGCGTCTGCGCTGGCAAAATCCGACATGTTTGATTTCTTGATCGATATTGTACCGAGAGAGGAGGCTGCATCTCATGCCAAGAGAACCGCTGCGCAACCCGCACCACCGGTTGGAAGCAGTCAGGCACGAATGTCTGCTAGCATGGCGCAGCCCAATTCACACCCGATGGCTGGAGCCGAATACATGAGTGCTCACGGAATCGCGAATGAGCAGGATTACCGTCAGAATCCCACCCTCTACGCTGGCCAAGTTCCTGCGGCAGCCTCTGCTGCATATGGTCAAGCGCAGGCAGCGGGCACAATTTACGGTGAGATGGACAATATGTACCCATATTCGGGCATGCAAGCCCAGCAAGTAAGCTCACAGCCACCTTTGCTCAATACGACTTATTAATATTCTCCAAGGCACAGATGACATCCGAAGAATTTGAGTGAGATGAGCTCGTGCTGTCACAGCAAGTCGCCGGCGCACTAGCAAATTATGTTTGCTCCTTCCGCTGATTCTTCTCTCTTGTCTGTTTTGGTACCTGAACTATCGAGACACGGTTCAATTGTTACGGCTTTTGCCTTGTCTTTTATTTGATATCATATTCCTTCATTTCCCAGTAGATCTGTGCAGGAAGCAGACACCGCGGTAAAAATTGAATTCGCTTACTTTACAATAAATGCTAGTTCGTACAGCTCATTTCATCATTCCGAACCTAGAAGATAAATTGGATAGCGGCGCACTTCTGCTAGACGTCTGCGCGGCACTGCTGTTGAGTCTGTGACCATGTTTTAGCATCTTCCGCTAAAAACCTGTCTGGAGACGGCATACTTCTCTAGTAAAACAGGGCCGTTGAGGGCGTCGACTCGATTATATTTTTTATTTCGCACTGACATATCGTAGAATTCATCGTGATTCTCCGATTGTAGAAGGTTGACAGTTTGTTGCAATTCGTCCAAGTTTTCCTTGAGCATTTCGCCGTTCTCAAGACTATCGACAAATTCTGTCAAATATTGGACATCCTGAGAAAGGGCTGATACAGCGCTTGAGCTAACAGATTTGACCTCGGGGGAGAGTGGGAGTGCCTGTCATGACCAAAAGTCAGTGTGTCCGTAAAGCAGTGAATGGGTACACATGCTTAATGATTCATACCAATATCTTATTCGCAGTATGGCTCAGTGCGTCGAAGTAAATGAGCTCTTTGATCTCTCGGGGAAGGCCCAGAAGGGTAGAGTTCATGATATTTGAGAGATAACGAGTTAGCGTCTGCATATAAGAACTGGGCTCTGATGGGTCGATTGTCGTAAACCTGAACAAGGAATATTAGTTTGCGACCAGGCATGCTAGCAGCGTATCTTACCAGTCGTATTCAGCTGTGTCTACAAGATCATCAATCTTTGAGTTAACAAGCTCAAAGATTCGCTTCTCCGCTGTCTTTTTGTTATTTCGAAATTCCTCAGTGGCGTTGAGCTTCAATGGGCCGCCGGCTGATGTGGAAGATCTTGCGCTTATAAGAAGAAGCTCTAGTTCTTGGCACGCTGTTTCGAAATGCTCCAGATTGATCAGAATCTGAACGATTTGACCGAGATATTGAGAGCTGAGCCGTTCAACAAGAGATCGACAGACCTTTTCTGTCAGGAGCTCATCGAGGGACTACATCACAATCAGAAAAGAACATTCCTCCGGGCCTCCAAGTATGTGAAGAGGGACGGAAGAGGTGACAGCCGATGAAAAAGAGACATACCTTCCGCAGTGATTCGTCAATAACATCTGAATGCTGAAAGTGGTCATCTGAGAAGAAATAAAACTGGTTGAGGAAATTCTGAATGTCGATACAACAAAGAGGGTACATTTGAGAGAAGGGCAGGACGCAAGGGAACCTGTCATGGCCATTAGCAGAAGGTTCGCGAAAAGACAAGGAAAGAGGCTTACGTGATGTTTTCGACATTATGTTCTGGCGTGTACCAGCTGACATTGAGGACCTTGTCAAATTCCTCCTGTGAATTGATTGCCATGGGCATGTAATCATCTGTTGATACAATCTGACACGAAACTCATGTTAGTCGTTGGAACAGGGAGTAACTGAACGCCAGAATACGATACCTCTTGAAAGTCGTCACTGAATCTGCGTCTTAAAAGCTCGGCATATTTGTCGAATAGCGTGAGCATAAAGGTCTCCAGACTCGAGACAGGGTATCCATACCCCTAGAATCTATTAGTTGGAACGTTGACGTGGGATGCGGTCTCCATACCTCCATTGTCTGAATGAACAAAACAACAATTCCTTTAATCTTGAGCAGCACCTCAGCATTCGTCACATCGTTCAGTGCCTTTGATGCTACGTTGATGCCCGTGCTGCACATGGATTCCCACAACTCTTCCACCTCAATGGCAGATCGCAGATGTGGAACCCGCCGCATGGTGGCTTTTTCAATGATTGCGAATCCTGTTATGCCTTCCAAGAGGCTACTGAGAGACGATTCGTCCTCCGCAGATAGGTCCATTGAGCTAGGTAGGAGTAAGTCCTTTTGCTGTCGACGCGTGGCGGCATACTCCGAACGGAAGCGGTCTGCCTGATTTAAAGCCTCGTGAATGTGGACTGCTTCAAAAAGAGGTGTGAACGCGATTTGAAGTTCCTCATTGTCCAGTACGTCAAGCTCTTCGTTCTCGTCGCAAACGAGCTCAATGGACGAATTTAGCTTGAAATTGGACAAGAATGAATCTTCTTCAACTCGTTTTTTTTGCCGCAGCCGCCTTTGCTCGGTATAATACCAAGCAAGCTCTCCCAAAAACTGAGATGCTTCTCGTATGCGAAAAAGCCATGTGTTTAGATCAGCCATGACTGCCTCGGAGATTGCTTTCCTGGAGGCGGGGATGGACTTTTGAATGGCGTCAGCGAGCCTGTGTTGCGTAGCGTAGCGGTTCTGTAATATGGGAACTAGGTGCTCATTTTGGAGATCTTCGAGTGATTTGAGAGCTGAATAGTATTGCTTTCGCCGCACAAGATCGTGGGCATAATTGACGGCGTGGAGCACTTTAAGTGACTCCTTTAGAGCGTCAGAGGCATCCGAGATGTTCTGACGGACAGCCTTTGTGTTGACCAACGCGCTCTTTTGCTCCGCAAGCTGTTCGGTGCTGGACTGAATAGATTGATTTAGCTTCAGAATCTCGGCGATGAGCGCGACGGCATCCTCGCGAACGTTCTGTAACTGATTGACAGAGTCTAGAAATTCCTCGTGCTTCGTCATCCCGATTCGCTCGATGTCTGCCTCGCGGTCTTCCGTATATTGGTTGAGACACTGTATAAGCGCCGGCGTTCGGCGGGAGTTTGATGCATCTTTCAGGACTGGAATAAGGTGATCGAGGAAATCGCCATCTGACGATGAAAGAATGATCTGTCTGTAGTTAGCAAAGAGCATCGCGTTACAAGTGTTAGACACCATAGTACCTGGGGTACTGCGGACGCATAATCATCAATAGCCTCTGTCCGTCGTGGCATCTTGGAGCTGTTGAAACGCCAGACCCTGGCAACACTCTGTCGTTGCAATAATCACGGTCAAGGATTGCGGGCGTGGCAGTGACCGCGCGCTCGAACAGCTCGCCAGATGCCCCACATTGCGAGCGGCCTTGCGCGACTGACAGGGAGCGATTGAGCACACGGCGTTTTACAGGATGCAGTATCTTGCATTATTATTTTGTACCAAACTCAAAAGACGAAGCCCCCGCGGCTTTACTTCCCGGCCGAAGCTTGCCACCATTTGGAAAATCTATCGTGTAAGCAAGCTCCTTTAGCTACCTGCTTGCCGTAAGGGGGTAGCAAAAACTGGCGCTAAGCTATCAAGAGAGAGTGAAGAAATATGGTGAAGAATTAAAGGAATTAGGTAAAAGGTATAAGGAAATTGAAAGTGACCAGAAGAATATAGCAGAAGAATCGAACGGAGAAGCATGACAGAACCAAAGAGATGTAAGAGGAGTAGCCAGGGAGGTAGAGCGGCATATGTTTTGGTTACCCGCTTGCCGCTGTCACCGACAGCTGCCAGGCTATCACACTGATTCCACCTTGGCGCGGCATCCAAGTTCGGAAGAGTATGTGAAAGATATAGCTGCCTGATAGCTATGACAATGCAGAGCATCAGAAAGGTGTCAGTTCGAAATGAGTCTCTAATGCCAATATGGACCAGGAAGGAGTACTCCAACACAATTGTACGATTGAAAGACGACAAGTGAGAGGTTATATAGGAAGGTATAAGATCCGATTTTCCCTAAAAATGGTCAATGTCTTACATATACTGGCAGTATTCACAGTTCGACGGGGGCAAACAGAACTTGTAGCGAACCTAGCGAAGGTGGTAGCTAAAACAGTCGAACCAGTCTCAAGACACCCATGTAGCTTGTCTTACCTAGTAGTAAAAGGTACCTCAGCTGTCAAGAAAAGGTGGGCGTTGAGCGCGGCATTTGGTTTGCTGCCAAACCTTGCCAGGTGCAACGGCCCGTCCGTCAACCTCCAACAAACGTCCTCCCACACACACACATCTTGGTTTCTCTCGGGAGTGCAAATTCTTTTTTGATTTTGCAAGAGACAAGAATCTAGACGCATCATAACCGATCATATCTAGTATCTGGGAGCACAAGCCAAAGAAACCCTCATGATGCCCTTGTCATCTCCATCTCCTTCTGGAGGCGGCGACTCGTCCATAGGCTCTCCGGATACCAGATTGACAGCGCCATCACCCAATGATGCAAACAAACGCGACGTGTCATCTATTAGAAGTATTAGTGGCATTGGAGACGATGGACCCCACAACGACAAGCAAATGATGCAGCGCAGACCGGATGAACAGCGAGAACGTGAGAGAGACCCATTCGTAACACCAGGCCGGGCTTCGAAGAGTGGACTGTCTCCGACCGCTTCTGCATTCAGTCCATTCCATATTTTGACGGACAGTCTCACTTACCCAAAGATACACGTACCGGTCAATGTGCTCAGTCAGAGCATGGGAATGTCCAGATGGCTGAAAATAATCGCAGAGCGACCTGTCACTCCACAGGAGGTCAATGAGTGGCTTCAAGTATGTGGCTGCAAGGTTGACACCAACTACCAATACTAATAAGAGTCAGGATCTTGAGAAGGGCTCAAGACTTCTCCACGGAGCTAGGAGAATTCTCGAAAGGAATGGTGCCGTGGGGATCTTTTTCGAGGACATCAGAGATGCATGGCTATTCCAAAATCAGACCAGCTCTTCCAACCTTGACTGGCAAGTCACCCATGTAAGTGATATGGATACAAAACAGACCCGTTATTCATGGAATTCCTCGATTGATCATCGAAAATAGGATGCTTCGGCCGATTTGTACTCCTTGCCTCGAGATAGTGGCCAGTTAGTGGTCTTGGCTACGGTGCCACCGGGGTCAACAACCAGCGCAGAGCAAGTCTTGACCGAAGTTATGACGAGCCTTAGAGCCCACGGCGAAATATTTGCATTCGAAAAGAAAATGACCTATCGAGATGGGTCTTTCAGAGGTATTGTTGAGTATTGTGACGTTGTGGCGGCCAAAACCGCGCTCACTCAAGCGCCAACGGCAGAAGGACAGAATGTAAGTTTAGTATATATATTCTCTCGGGACAAAGTTTGACTCTCGTTTAGGGAATTAGGATTGTCATTGCAGCGTATCAGGAGGAAGAGTCAATACCAACTGGTGGTGCGCCAAGCTGCGACACTACTCGCGTCTCCAATCCAAGCGCTAGCTGGGAGTATGGGCTTGCCAGCTCCAAACAGAACTCGATACGTCAGGCTAACCTCTGCCTGAATACTTCCATTGCAATGTATCCGGTAATTGCACAGCCCTCTTATACGCCCAGTTTCCCATATCTGGTAAACTCTTTCATCACCAGTGCGCCAGGTGCTGAAGTGGCGCCGTTGTCAACCCCCATTTCGCCGTCTTATCAGAGAGTTTCAGCAGCTTATCGAAAGCCTCCATCTCCAGCCCTCACTGTGCAAAATGGGTTTAGCCCATCGAGACCCAACCTAGCCTACGGTAGATTAGATCGGCGGCAACACGCTGCGCGAGTAAACAGAAACTCTTTCCAAAGTCCGAGCAGCCACCACAACCATGTGGACGTCCATCGAATCAAAGAAGGAATTGATGTTCGAACAACGGTATGCTGTTATCTGAAGCTTGAATACTAGTCTCCTAACTATTGCAGATTATGTTGCGCAATATACCGAATAAAGTAGACCAAGCAATGCTCAAGCGAATTGTCGACGAGTCTAGCTGGGGAAAATATGATTTCATGTATCTCCGTATAGACTTTGCAAACGACTGCAAGTACGTCTTGACTACATCTTTCTACTTCATACGGAGGTTTTTACTTTTTATACTAACTCATCTCGTAGTGTTGGATACGCGTTTATTAACTTTGTAGATGTGAGTCCCCAACAACATTCGTGAACCAATGTAATTGACCCCCAGGAAGCCTCTAGATATTATTGATGTGAGTTCTTGGTATTGGTCAGAGTACTTTGTCCAAACTAAATTATCTCGCATAGTTTGTTGAGGCACGTGGTAATCAACGATGGTGAGTATCATATTCCACCTGAATAGGGACAGAGCGCTAATTGGACCGGAAAGGAACTGCTTCAAAAGTGACAAGGTGGCCGAAATTTCTTATGCAAGTCAGTTTGTGATCTCAATTTCAACACAGTCATCTACTAATATTTCAACAGCCATACAAGGGAAAGACTGTCTGGTACAGAAGTTCCGGAATAGCTCTGTCATGCTCGAGGCCGCACATTATCGACCCAAAGTAGGTATAGCTCACAACTTCGTCCCTGATATTATGTTAATATGCTCTCTATAGCTCTACTTTACCTCAAATGGTCCCATGCCAGAATTGGCAGGCCAGGAAGAGCAATTCCCGGAGCCGGATAACCAATCCAAAATGAAGCGCAGCTGCGAAAATGCTGAGCACGTCGGTCAGTACTCGAAAGAACTGCTCACCACAAAAGCTAATGCTTCACAGGACTCTTCACACCAAACGCTGGACAGCAGTTTCGTGACGAGCAGCGTCGCAGACGTTCGCAGTATGATCGAGGAACCCGTTTGGCCGCTCTTGAAGAATACGACTTGGAGGCCATACAGCATCTTTACATTGGGAGTGAGAGACCGGAATAATTGTCACTGATAGTCAATGATGTATTCCAGCCTCAGCGGCGAAAGTGATGTTAGATGCGAGGGAGAAAACTGTTTTGCTATCTATCGCTAAATGCAACTGAGGGTTAACCGGAGAACAAGAATAATGTAATGAAACACGGCTCGCTATATACAGTCATACAAATTGCCGCAGTCATTTTCAAAATGGGAAAACGATTGCTTCATCATTCGTGAACGACTGAAAAATATTCCATGCGTCTTCGAATCTGCGTGTTCAAAAAGCACAGCTAGGGAGGGAGATAATAGATTGGCTTTCGTCAAGAACGCCCAGGAGAAGAAATATCTTCTGGCAAAGAAGGTAGCGGCTTACGAGAGCTTATATGCCGAGCCCCCTTGTCGTAAGCCGTTGCCTGCACGGCTGAAGAATGACTGCTTGTCTGCCAATCCGACGCGCCATCGTCCAGCTCGGTATTAGGTGTCAAAGGAGGAGACGGTCGCTGATAGCCATAGTCGTCCATACTCAATTGAGAGCTGGCCATGAGCCGCTCAGGAGAGCTTGCCGCATGAGGTTCCGGCGTGTTTGCAGTTCGCGCATCAAGCGGGTACCCGGGCGATCCGCTCGGATACATGTCGCGCCTCTGCATCGAGGCCAATATCTCCGCAAACGCTTCACTTGTGCCCATTCCCTGGTCTGATGGAGAACCGAGAGTAGGAATTGGAACCCCTCTGGAGAAGATGACCAACAAGAGACAGGAAAGAAGCAGAATGGCCTGCACAATGGCCATGCGCTTCTGGAAAACAACCTCATCTGCCAGTACATGTAGCCGAGAGCTGAGCGCTAGGATATCTCGTTGCGACTGGTCTTTCTGGCTCTCCAGAGCCAAGACGGTTGACTGCCAAATTTGATCGTACTGATCTCTAAAGTTTCGCAGCTCTGCCAAAACTGTCTGGTTCAGTTCTGTCAGGACTGAAGAGATTTTCAGCATCTGTTTTTGCTCGTATCTTTGAAAAGCATCTTGTATGTGTTTGGACTGCTCTTCGACGTATTTGAGCGACAGTGTCAGGTTGGATTCCACTTGCTGTAAGCGCTTGGTAACAGAGTTGAAAAAACCTTCTTGAATCGTTGGCGGCGATGGAGTGGCAATACTCGTTCCATTGACTCTAGATCTGCTACTCGAGGCTGAGGCTACCGGAATTTTCCCCGCAGCGGCCGCAGGCGATGAGGACGAAGTCGTATCCGTCGTGACAGATCTCATGCCTTTAGATGCAGCTTTGTCGCTAGGCTGCTCGTCTTCGGGATTCGTGCTCGATTCGCTTGCTGATCTTGCGTCTTTGTAAGTTGTAGACGATGTTGCGGTATGACCTGAGCTTTCCTGCGCGGTTGTAGAAATTTGCCGTTGCTTAGGCTCGATTTTTTGATCGTCGACAGCTATTGCGTATTGTGTGCTGTTGGTATCGTCATTTGCCACGACTGAATTGTTCATGAAAGTCGGAGGCTTGTCCACCGGACATGTTGATGAAGGAAGTGGAAACGGCGTTACCTCGATAGGAGGACAAATATCAGCGACATTTGCGGATATATTGTTGTTCTCCTTGATGTCGCCTAATTCAGAGAAGTTTTCTCGAAGGGTGTTTCCGATTTCTGCAATGCCTTCAATCTCACCCACATGATCATCATCAGATTCAGTCTCACTATCTTTCCACTTGTCGAGCATTCGCGACCCGTGGACTCGTACCAGGGAGACAGGGCAGTAGTACTCATTGCTATAATGAGTGAGAAATTCGAGTCTTAGGTACTTTGCCCATATCTGCGGGTTTTCGACCAAAAATGCTTGTATGTCGCGTGAATTTCTAGCCTCAAATGTCCCCAGTTCCTTCCATTTCTCCATTCTAACGGGGTAACGGTCGCTGACGCTGACTCTGAAATGCCGTATCATGCTGGAGAAGAATTCAAAGTTGGCCAGGACAATGGTATCAACCCAAATATCGTCCGTCAGCTCGATAATGACATATTTGTTTGGCGTTGCGCATTCGAGAAGCATATATGTATCTTTGTTCTCGACCAGAATAGCCTTGGAGTTTTTGGCGCCGAGATTTGTTTTGAGGATGGTGGCTCCGGCGTCAAATGACGCAAAGGAAAATCGTTCCTTGCAGGTTTTCCCCGCATCCTTGCTGCGGTGGAGTGTGGTCTGCTCAGCTTCGAAAGACGACTCGTCGGGGTGCTCCCCACCGCCATCATAGCCATCTTTAGCATCTAGCTTCTCCGCGTATCCACCGAAGTTCAAAGAAATCTCTCCTTCGTCTCCCATATCACTTCCTGTGTATGATTGAAGTCTTTGATGCCCGTCGTTGTGCACGTCCAAACCTTTCCGTTGCTTGAGATCCTGGGGGTCTTGCCCTGTCCTTTGTAGCATTATATTCTTCCAGTCCTCGAATGACATGAATGGTTCGGCTGTCGAATCGGTGTCTGCCGATTTCGAGGTTTCCTGAGCTATTTTAGTTGAGTTTTGATTTTCGGCTGGTCCCGTCTCAGCAACAGTTGGAGTGAGGTTATCTCCAGTCGGCGTAGGCTCAGTGGCTGTGAACGGCGGTGTGCTCTCCGCCACGGCTGCTGTGCTTGACCAGCTGCTGGTAAGGCATAATTGCGGCAGCGCATGTGTAATATAATTGATCGTACGCGCTTCGCACTGGCTTGTACCGGTTATGGACCCGCCTGAACTTGATCTCGGTGCTGTCTCAGCTCGGGTAACGCGTGTCTGTTCGGTCGCATGGAGGCCAGACGCCGTAGCTAAGAGCAATAGTATAGTCGATACATTGCTTTGTCCTTTGGCGGTAGTCGGCATTTTTCGGGTGTCACTAGATCCATTTGCGACTACCATGCGCAAACGTTGCCAGCCGTTTTGCCTTGGAAGTAGGTTGAAGTTGGTTGGCAGATAACAGGTTGATGACAGGCACTTTTGCTGTCGGGATTGATGTGGGGGTGGACCATCAACTGGCTCCACGCTACTGCCCAACACGAAATGCGGCAGAAGAATGCAGGACCCAGGATTACAGACCGAGGGATGCTGAAGAACAGAATGGGAATAAAAATTTCTCATACTTATATAGTTATCTTTTACAGTACTAGTTTCTTCTTTAGCATGGAAAAGGCGGCAGTCTTGTTGCCAGCAGCTAAAAAGGACATGAAGCTGTTAATGGCCACCAGAGTGTCAATGTCGGTATTGTGATGCTCCGCCTTGTTGGCCTCGATCGCTTTGGAGTAGAGATCCGAACCTAATTGGCTGAGGCCCAGCAGCTGAAAAAGGCGGCCAGTGTTGTAATACCTCTCCGCAAGTGGCCTTGCTCCCTCACCTTCGCCCGCTTCAAAATACTGAGCAAGGAAAGCTTGGCCTTGCAGAAGAAGATACTGGCGGTTCGTTGACTGTCTTTTCAGCCCATAATGAACATATGCCAAACCCAAGCTCAGGTTAACCATCGGATTACTGGGATCCAGTGACCTTGCTCGTAAGAAATAGCCTGTGATACACGATGAGACCAACGCTGATATCTGTTCAGTTAGGAAACTCACTGATAGCATATGTATAGCTCGTTGATGTAAATAATATATGACCGTAAAGCATTAGGAGACAGACATCCATGTCGATTCTCGAAAATGTGGCTTCCCCAGCCTCGCTTGGTTCAAACTTTGTGGCAAATAGCTGCTCGTAGCTGTTGTCAATAGCCCGAATTTGTCGAAGAATAAATTTTTGTGCCGGACCCGAAGTGTACCACGACACAGGTGACTGGCATAGTCTCGAGAGGAGAGCAAACATGCGATTCGCGTCGGACATGACACCGTTCCTCATCAAATGTCTGGCAATCGCAACACATCGTTCCTCATCGTTGGTATAAATTGCACAAACTAGGCTTATCAGAGTCGTCAATCGCGATGCAAGGGGCAGAGTTAAATACCGGTCCATGCGATGTGAATTAGGAATTCATAATTCGAAGCTTGAAAGACCACCGAGTCTTTAGCAGCTTCACACACCTGATAAGCCTCCTCTCCTTGATGGTCTATGGCCAGTCCAATAGCATAGTCCAGGAAGATGTTGAGCCAGTTGTCAAAGGAAATGCCCTGGTGCATTCCTTGGTGAATGCCTGCCACGCTGCTGTCGGCTTGTGGTGCGAGAGCTGGTTGCATAGTTATGTCAGAGTTGTAATAGTGCTTCACATGTCAATTGCACTTACATCGCGTCAAACGCTCATACATTTGCGACAATTCACTATCTGGCGCTTGTGAAGCCATCGACATGGACACTTGCTTCTTTCCGAGAAAGTGGAGGTACTTGTCCCAGGAGTAGAAACGTTTCAGGGATCTGAATTCGTCAACTAAGGCCCGTGATGCATCCATCCACTGTCTAGTGAGATTGACTTGTCCTTCTAAGATTTGCAATTTCAAACCTCTGACGATATCATACTGCCTCGTCAACTTGATCGCACGCGCTTGCTCATCTTGGCGCAATGTATCGGCACCTGCTAGTCGCTTTGGCCTATAACGCCTTGGAACGCGCAATTGCTTGTTTATTCCAGCGTTGGCAGCACTTTGAACAGTCTGTGACATGCGACGTCGGATCTCCCCTTGATGAATGGTTGAACGGCCGGTGAAATCCGCTCTTCCGGGGCCAGCTTGGTGATGCCGCGCATCTTGCAAGGCCATAGCTTCTGCTGCCAGGATGAGGGCCTCTTCGCCTTCTTTAGCCTCTTCGTACATATTAGCTAGCTCAATGCGGGCATCAATCGAATCTTCATCGGCATCAATGGCAGCAAGAAAGCACTCCTCTGCCTTTGGCAGCTTCTCGGCTGCAATGTAGCACCTGCCGAGCTGCAGTAATATAGTAGAGTCTGGAGTATTTGAAGTCTCGCGAAGAATCTCTAATATACTTGTGGCGGCATCTGTAACGGCGCTTTTCATGAGTTCCTCGGCAAGATCATATGCGACAGCTGGAAATTCGCCAACGAAGTCTCTGGCGTCCTGCGTAGAAGGGTCAAGATAGTTCAGGTGTCTCTGGTGATTGTTAGCGACGCGGTGTGTGCAGACAAGTTGAGCTACTCCTGTAGCTTACCATAGCCTCACCCTTCTCCAGGAGTCTAAGGCGCAGCATGGCCAGTCTCATCCTGAGGTCGAGTGGTAGAGATTCACCATAACGCGACGGCGAGAACAATGAACCCGTGAAGTCAGTGCATTGGCTTCGCCTACTACTGTCCATATCCCATTCACGGTCATCATCTTGGACATGATCCCAGTATTGCTCAGACGCCCGACCGACCATCCACCTTGCAAGGGCTTTCAATTCCTTAATGGTTTCGCGGTAGCTACCGCTGGAAGCGCAGAGGTCTGCATAAATTCCGATATCGTACCAAAGTCCTTCAAACCTGTCTCCCGGTCCGTTTGGTATTACAGAGTCGAAAAAGCGCCGGTATGCCGTTTTCGCAGATGCGTTATTGGAAATGTTTTCTTTGCCATCGGCGCATGTTTCTGCCAGTTTCCGGACAATGTCAAGATCTGCGGGTCTTTGTCTCAGAAGATAATTGTATTCCAGTATGGCTTGCGAGTAGTGACCTTGGCTATGGCACACGGCTGCCTTGCCCAGTCTTGCTTCCCGGTTATGTGGATCAGCTCTAAGAGCTGCCGAGAAGCACAGTCTTGCTGTTTTCATATTTGCCTCTTCATCCCCCCCGAAGTTGTTGAGTGCATATGCTGCGCATGACATCCAGCCGCCGATGTCCTTCGGTCGGAGATGTGCAGCGTACATCATCGCTGCGAGAGCGCGGTCCAACTCGCCCTGCTCCCTGAATATTGACGCGAGAGCCGTCCATGCCTGGAATGTTTCCG
Organism: Beauveria sp. NWAFU-1; assembly: GCA_024472245.1. Lineage (NCBI taxonomy): Eukaryota > Fungi > Ascomycota > Sordariomycetes > Hypocreales > Cordycipitaceae > Beauveria > Beauveria sp. NWAFU-1. The sequence goes on from JANBXD010000004.1 coordinate 648,540, forward strand.
CATTGATTCTGATTACCTCCGAGACGAGCTCCAACGCGCGATCATAGTCACCAGTCAGGAAGGCTTGATTAACCCTAGACAGGCGCGCAGTGATATCGCCCCTGGGCTTTGCTGCCTTTCTTGGACCACGAGACCCCCTTCCTCCTCGAGATGGTCTACCGTAGGTCTGACCATCTCCTTTACCCTCATGGGAGGCTAGAAATTCGCGGACGGATTCATCAAACTTCGCAATGTCACCCTGGAGTTCCTCAAGATCGGAATCTGCGTCAGAGTTGTCATCGCGCGCGGGGCTAGTCATCGTCTCAACAACTCAGCTGGATGCCAAAGGCACAACGACGCCCATGTAGCACGCGCCTAGTGTTGCAAGGTCGTATCGAGGAACATCGCCGTATATGAGCACCAGGTGTAAAGTTTAGTGCTTGTACTGGGCGAAATGTAGTGAAGGAGGCTTCCCAGTGTTTTATGCGTCTTGTGTTGTGTATAGCAATTAAGATGGAAATGAAAATCGGAGTCGCGCGCATACAAAGGCAGCTAAAGGCCCCACATTCCTGGTCTATAACTAGCTCATGGAAGCACAGAACAGCATTCTGTAGATACAAGAGTGTCAAGTAGCGAGTAGAACCAGAGAATCGTGCAACATGTTCAAATTAAATTTCAAGACGATGCATATTTACATTCAGAAAGCTGAACGCAGATCTAGAGGTGCAACAATGCTTTAGCATCAGGATCAAAGCTGTCTCGTCTGAAGCCTCATCAAATATACGTCCCTTAGGTCATGATGCTAGTCGATGGAACGGATTTGGCCTCCCTTACGCACATCGCCATGTCCACCCTGTACCTGCAGAATGGACATCAACCAATGCGTCCATCAGCCTTGGCGTCTATAGGATGTCAGCGGTGAGCTTATGTGTCGGACTGCGATATGAACGTACCCTTGACTTGCTCGAATACCTTGAGCATCTTCCTCCTAGCACCGAGAGCATTCACTCCGCGATCCTCCAATGCCTTGTCATCCAATTCAATAAGATCGGTCCATTTCATATCCTTAAGGTTATCCGTGTACTTGTGTAAGCGAAGACTGCGAAGCCAGCTTGGAATATCCTGGAGCAGAGTCGGGTCCGTAGGATCCTCTGGTGGCTTTGAGCTACCCCTACGGCCTCTGGGCGATCGTCCACGCACCATATCCGAGTGGTCTGACAGATAGCCTTCATGTCCAGCCAAGGCCAATTGCCCCAGATTCACGGCAGGAATACTACCGGCCATGACACCAGAGCCGTCATATGCGCTCAAAAAGCCGTTATGCTGAGGCGAGGCAAACTGTGCCATTTGCCCCATAGGCTGCTGCATGGAAAGACCAGGGGAGTTGGGTCGCGCGCGATTGCCGAGCCCGAGCCCCTGCTGAGATTGCAACGCGAGAATCTGCTCTCGGCTTAGGACTTGACCATGCTCATTTATCATAACGACGTTGGCACCGGGAATGTTAAGGCTGTGAGCATGAGCAGGGGGCGATGAGATTTGATTGCTTCCGGGCGCATCATTCGAACGAGCTCTTCGGTATTTGCGAGCATCATCAAGAGCAAAGCGGTTGTTTACGGTGGAGAGGGCAGCCAGCTTCATTGCAGTCGCATTTGCAACCATATCAGCCTGCGAGCCCGGCTGCTGGTTGGTGTTGAAGGTGGATGTCATTGGCGTATTAACCATGGATGCCCAGTTCCCGCTTCCTCCAGCGTTATAAGGGGAAAGCATCGGCAGGTCAGACGGATTCTTTTCGGGTGCAGCGAGCGTGGTGTTCTGAATAGTGGCGTTGTTTCCGAGCTGAGGTAGCGGTGACCGCAAGCCTCCTGACGACACAGGCTGCGCGAATTGACCCATGGCAGTTTGGGAAGCTGAGGCTTTGGCGTTGTTTGGGTCCGAGCCCCATGGGGAGACCCCCGATCCAACTGCTTCGCGAGAGTCTTGGAGAGCACCCATCGAAGATCGCGGATCAACAGCTGCGCTATTCCTGTTGGACGACGGCGGGTTTCCAGTTTGCTGGGTGAATTTAGCCTTTTCGGTAGCAATGGCAGCCGCAGCATCTGGAAACATGGCATTAATCGTCGAGGAGTCTAAGACGGAGTGGCGCTTGCCTGCAACCGTTGTGCTAGCAGCCGCGCGGGTGAAAGAGTTTCGGGATGAATCGACCGAAAGCTTGTTCATCGCATCGCTGAGTCGATTAGACATGGGATCTAGAAGATACTAGTTAGTTTCCTGTTTGATATCCGAGATCGGTATGGACCTCACCTTTGTCAAATGTAGCGGGAGAGAGCACGCCGGACATGGGATGGTTCTTGCCCATTTGCTGTAAAACCTGAATGAAGAAACGAATCTGGACCTGAGTTGTTTGTTGGAGCAGGGCATAAAGAGCAGCTGTACGTTCAGCCTCGCTCAAGACACGAAACCACTGCTCGATAGCACTGAGCTCATCCTTGAAGTCCTGGTCCAGCGTTGCGGCGGCCATTTCCTCCAGAGTCGTTTCATATTGGTCGATATCGGCAATCCACTGCTGAGCAATCTTATCCTGCGAGTCGGTATCGAAGGATGCTTGGCCATGAGACTGCTGCGACTGGCCATAAAAGTCCGACGAAGGTCTAATGCGACTGGATGGAGCTGGCCCAGAGATGGAACTCATGTCGGCAGATGCGCGAAGAGAGCTGGCAGAGCCTACAGCCCTCGAGGAAGGAGGTCGCAAGGAAGACGCCAAGTTCGCTTCAGGGGTGCTGTTTCGATTCCCGATGATGTGGTTTCCGGACATGTTGAGCATTGTTCGATCGATCGAAGACGGCTGAGATCCAGAAAGATGTGATCAGGGATGCAATAACGACAATTATTAACGAGAAGATAAGTCTGCTTGGCTCCTGCAGCAAACTGCTGACCTCAAAGGAGTTCTGATGGGGATATGACAGTCAGACTATCGCATGTTACAACACGAAAGGAAATTCTGCGCAGGAGTGTCAGGCGAGGCCTGGGGTGGCAAGATCGGCGCTCAGAGCTGTATGTACCTGTAATAAACATGGAAAAATCTCGCAATAAAATAAGGATGTCTGCTGCCAGGCAAACGGAAAACGACCCCCTAGGAATATATCGTCGGTGATACAACCAAGAACCACGGAGAAAGGGGATTTCCAAGTTGAGAAGAGGTGGAGTTGCGTCGAAACAGCGTGGTGCGCTCAAGGCTTAGCGCTTGTTCCGTTTTGGTGTCTTAGGTAATGCACCTTAGGTACTTGGCTTGTCAACTCCCGAGCCACACGGTCCCCGTCCAATGGACGTAACATTTGGCGTTTGGGATGTTTGACAGGGTAATCGTGCTACACTTTGTTCATTTCCGAAGGCATTCATGAGGCATTAACGTCTGAGCAGTACAATAATCTAGTTCTGGAATATGCGAAATCGCAGCATTTAGACAGTTAAAGCTGCTTTCGCGACGCTAGGGGCCGCCCTTCCATTGTGTAAAGTGACTTCGTTCGTGGATTATGCCGACATGTGTACAGTCTCCAGAAATAGTAAATCCAGCGTTCAGTTCGAGACGTCTGTCATTCTCTCTGAATCTTCATGCCTACAACGCCTACAAAGGATACGGTTCACGAGACTGAGGCCAGCAAGGAAGTTCACAGGACGGTGGTTCGTTGAGCAATACTTCTAGAGGTAGAAGACATTTCGTTTGAGTCAAATTTCTGGAATTGACTCAACGACTCTCGCAGGGATTGCACAAGCACAGCCATGGAAGCAATTTTCGTTTCGTAGGGTCGGCCAGTCGAGATACTCGGGTGAATAGCCGTGATAGGATCATGAATATCGACAAGGCTCGAGACAATGTGATGTGGATAGCAAATAATAGCCGCGGATGATATTTCCTTTCATTTATTGACCAGCGCTATAACAGTCACGCTGGAGATGTCGACTGGGAACCTCATTTTTATCCCATCTGATGCATTATTCCGTTAAAACTCCACAGTCCGATTTAAACAGTGTCGCGCTTGCCCTCCTTGGCCTCTTTCTGTCGTGGCAGTTAGCAATTGGATGTAGTTTGGAGAGGAGTCGTCGGTCATTGCGCACCAGAGCCTTCATGTTGCCGTGCAGGGCATGTCTGTGGTTTCGGCGAAATTTGGGGTCGGTACCCTTGAGGGAAGGGTAGCGCGAGGTCTTGGGCTTCTTGATACTGTGCAAGAGTTAGGACTGACGAAAATTGGTAGAATGATGAGGAAAACGAACCCGTTGCGGTGCGCCTTGCGCGTCTGATTATGCTGAGAACTGTTCTTTGACTCTGCGAAAACAATGTCAAAATTCTGACGGCCTTATTCAAAGAATTGCATAGCAACTTACTGGCCATGGTTGCGGTTTGATGGTATGCGATCAAATGAGACGTAACTTACGACGTGAAGCAAGCGGAAAATGTGTGTGAATACGAAAACCCTAGCGAGAATGTGGGGCATACGCTGACCTAATAATGCTGGCAGACATAGCAGGCAACAGGCGGGATTCGTCTGCTTAGTCATGGTTCCAATATGTCCGGTTTGCCTTTTTAGGTTGCTCCCTGGTATTTTACACTTTCTGGCCCGAATCTACTCAAGCACGAATACACGTCAAGTTGAAAAAATGAGAAGAATTATTTGAGTAAAAAACGAACACAGCCTCTCTAGTATTCCTGTAAAAACACTGGATACTCTATTCTACTTGGTGGTGAGCAATGTTGCGCTTGTCGCCGCTTGACTAGCGACAGCGGCGGCGGCTTGTGGGACCTTTTTCAAACGAAGATTCGCAAGCCATCGGAAGAAAAGGACAAAAAGCAGCTCGACTCTGTCACAATGGTCAGCGTAAGGGGTGGCTGGGAGGGTGCAACGCTGCCAATTTACCTTTCTTTGGTCATCATGAGAATTCCTTGTACCAAGAATCCCTTCATAATCTGAGGTCCGATGCCCTTGAAGAGACCAAACAGACCTTCGTTCTTTACGATGAAAGCCATTACCTCCCCGAAACTCTTGAACGGTTTTCCATTCCTCGACGCGGGAGGCTTGGACTGCAAACCGACCTTAGCGACAATGAGGGGCTGTGTGGCAATGGTTGCCAGTGCCTTAGATGTTGCACCGAGAACTGGAACACGAATTAGGCGCTAATCACAGGAGGTAATTGCGCGAAAAAACTCACGGAAGGCCTCCCAAGGCTTGATGCTAGTCCTGCCAGGACAGAAAGTCTCTCTGAGACGCTCGTAGGCGCCATACGTGATGGCTGGGTTGATCACCAGAACCAGACTGGCTTTCAATCCTCTCCAGAGACCGCTGACGCCATCCGGACCCTCGATGACTTCCTTAGCGGTAGCAAGCAGTCCTCTGCGATCGACCTTGCTGGCAGTCTGCTGTCTGGTCGTTACAACGGCGACGGGGATTGTGAAAAGCTGGGCGAGGGCACCGGCAACGGCACCTAGAGACAGCTCGATAGCGGTTGAATTGGCGGCAATGCTCTTGCTGTAGCTGGCGTATACCGAGCGGACGATTGTGTACCAGTAGAAATACGCAAAGTTGGTGGAGGCAACACCGAGCAAGGATCCGCTCATACCAGTGTAGAGACCCTCAACACCTTCGTCTTTGAGAATTCTCGAGACGGCATCCCAGGTTGAGGTATAATGTGGCGCATCCTTATCGCTGTCGGCGGCACCGGGCTTTGGTGGTTCTTGGACCTGGAGCTTTGTCTTGACACTATGATGGGCCATGGTTAGCTCGAGTCGGCCTGCTCAACTGAAAATTGCGTAATTGGCGAAAGAACGAACATGTCGAGGGGATACACGAGGGCATTGGCGAGGACAGCACCGGTCGCGCCAGCGACGGCGCCTCCCCATGGCGAAATGGCAGGCTTCGATTGCCCTGTCATTGCAGCTGCCGGCTAGTGGCGGTGCGTGGGATAGTAAGAGTGAAAGATGGCGGCAAGACGAGGGGGCTTGCGAGGTAATGGGAGACTGCGTCGCGTCCCTGAGTTTGGCGAAGTGCGATAATGGAGCAGAATCAGAGTGTTGTTCGGGAAGAGGGAATAGCAAGTTTCGCTCGGCCGGCGAGAGTGAATGCATTGAACCGTGGTGCTCCGACACCAGGCACACTGGACCTCGGTCCCGCAGCCGAGTGGGCCAAGTCGGCGCGTTGGTGCGCTCGATGGTTACCTACTGATACAAGACAAGAACTGGACAGACCGGGCCAACAAACCAGTTTGCCAGCCAAACCTAGCTAAACCCGCCTGAAGCAGATTGTATCCGTCCGTAATTAGCATTCATAAGTCATTGATCTCTTGGCTGTTTACCAGTGGTGACGTCGGTTGGGCTCAGGCCCTTAACGTGTGCGGCGCTGTAGGCAGTCTTGGAACGGATGGGCGGATAACAATGATCAGCGCCTTCTAAAATGCTCTGGAGCCTGGAGATAGGCATTCTACTAGGTAGGCTACATCACAAGCCTTACTTGCGACCGTGATATAGGCAGGTAGGTAGGCACCTAGAGAGGTAACTGAATAGCTGTTGTTCTAAATAGGCTTAACCAGGCTTCTTTACTATTAATCACGCAATGCCCCCCTCGTGGCTGCTTCTCCGCCCGCGCCAGCGCCAGATATTTAGGTAACAGCCGAGCCGTTCACCGATGAGCGAGTATCGCATCTTATCGCAGTGGCTGTATCCGTATATCGCGCCTAGGATCTAGTATGAGTGACTTGCCAGTATGAACTATTTCCGGTCTCATGAGGCTGCATCAAATTGGTCGTCTCATAGCCCTACGGATTTGTATATCGCCCAAATCCGCAAAACACCCAATTCCTCGCAGCGGTCACATGTAAACAGCCGATCACAGAAGCAACGACAGTACAGGTCCGCGCGCCATCGGCTTTCATCGTCGACATCCCGCACCGAATCCTTGTACGCAACAAGGTATTGGCTGCAGAGCTAAAATTCTCCTTCATATTGAATTGATCCGGTATGGATAGCCCTTTTTCTACCATAGCTTTGGTGTCTGCCGTCGAAACTCGTGTGGCGAGTTGGCGCTGCCGTATTGTGCAAGCCGAGATGCACTTTGCCAACAAACCGAGATATTCCTATATCGGGATGCCATTCCACTACTCAATGCATCGCCAAACTCACTGTCGCGCTGCCCCATTAGCTAGCTGGCGACCTTAGCTCGGCCAATTTTGAGGCTCAGCACCTGCTTACACCTTGATTGCTGTATCTGCAAAAGTTGCCATGAGACGCGCTGACTGAACAAGCATGGAGAAAGACGCGCAGGTAAATGGGATGACCAGACCCCGCCCTGCTCGACGCTGCAGCTAACCTCCTGGGGTAGGCCGCCGAAGCTCTAGCTGCAACCTCAACCGGCAAGGCCGCGCTGGACTATGCAATTCAGGCAGCCGAGCTCTATATGCGAGCTGCGAGCAGTACTTCTAGCAAACAGGATGCCGCTCGCTTTCGCCAGAGATGCAAAGCGCTCATCGCAAAGGCAGAAAAGCTTAAAACGCAGCTGCCGAAAGCGCCACCCGAACTAAATGGATCCGACATCTTGCGCCAATCGTCGCTCTTGCATGGGAATGAGTTCCCGCCATGGGATGAAGACCCATCCGATGCCGAGTTTCAGCGCAAGTCGGGACGGCAGCTGTTCACGTACGCAACTGTGCTTCATCTTTCGCGCACACGTCGCTGATTTTCTTTGCTAGCGACGAGACACGATTCAGCCTGTCGCCAATCCAAACAGAAAATTTCGCATCATGGCAGAGGCCACAGGATTTACTCGATTTACCCGTTAATAGCGACCTTGAAGCCCTCATGAGACCCTCCCAGAGTTGTAATTTGGTTCAAGACGTAACCACAGACTGCTCTGTTGTGGCTAGCCTTTCAGCAGCGATTGATATGCTGACAGGCCAGCATTCGGTAAGCCCTGACGCATCGTCTCCAACATGCTACAATGATACTGAAGCGCGAACTGAACAGGTGCTCTCTTCCATCATATACCCATTTGACCATGACAACGGCCACCCCAAGATATCAGCCTCCGGAAAGTACGTATTTCGCATGAATTTCAACGGTTGCTGGAGACGTGTTGATATAGATGACCGACTGCCGGCCTCGAGAACTGACAGGACCCTGTTCGTGGTGGATAGACGAAATCCCCGACTCATTTGGCCAGCGCTCCTGGAAAAGGCCTATCTCAAAGTACGTGGCGGCTACGACTTCCCAGGTAGCAACTCTGGGACCGATCTTTGGGTACTTACAGGCTGGATCCCCGAACAACTATTTCTTCAAAGGGAAGACTTCGATTTGAGCACAACTTGGAGTAGGATCAAGGCTGCCCATGAGACACAGGACGTGGTAGTCACTCTTGGAACCGGTCGCATATCTGCAGAGGAGGAAGAAGTCATGGGTTTAGTTGGAGAGCATGATTATGCCGTTCTCGATATGGATTTCTCTAACAGTACACGAAAACTACTGATTAAGAACCCGTGGTGCAATGGACCCGTCTGGACGGGCGCGGGCTGGTCCACGCCGCAAAAGTCACCGAGGGCTGGGATCGGCCAGGACGGAGGCAAATATAGTCACAAGCCGGAGCTATCCTCTTCTGGCACACTATGGGTTGCATTCGAGGACGTGGCACAACATTTCGAGTCCATGTACTTGAATTGGAACCCGAAGCTTTTTCCGCATCGCCAAGATCGACACTTTAATTGGCGCACACCACCCAAGCACCTTGCCGCATCGTTGGTTCGCAATGTACAGTACTCCATTACTTCCCTCAGAGGCGGCCTTGTCTGGATGCTAGTCAGTCGCCACTTTGTCGACCAAGAGCTGGTCATGATGCGGCATCGCCGGGGCTCCATGGCCGCTGTTGCCGAGCAGCTTGGGTACATGAGCATTCTCATCTTCGAAACCAACGGCAAAAGAGTACAGACTAGTGAGGACCAGCTATATCGCGGGCCCTACGTCGACTCACCACAGACTCTGGCCCGACTAGAGACTGAGCTGGGCAAACAATACACCATTGTTCTGGATCAACAGGAGCTGCCGCTAAAGAGCTACAACTTTACCCTCACTGTCTTCTCCGAGCTTCCCGTTGAATTACGCGAGGCGCAAGAGGAGATGTCACATTTTCAAGAGATCGAAGGCACATGGAATCGACGTACAGCAGGAGGCAACTCATCTCTCTCCACCTACTTCATCAACCCTCAGTATAGAATCTCTACGACACAGATCGGACCCATATCTATTCTACTCATGACGGGCGACCAAGACGTTCACGTTCACGTCGACCTCGTCTGGGCATCTGGTAAGCGAGTGACGTCTATTCGTGTCAAGGATCTAGTGGGAACGTCCGGGGAATATAGACAAGGATGCGCCGTTGCTAGCATAGCCAAACTTGATCCTGGCATCTATACCTTGGTTTGCTCGACCTTTGAGGCGAATCAGACTGCAAACTTTGCCCTTAGAGTATCGTCCACCTCGGACGTTGAACTAGAGTCCATCCCGGCCGATGCAGCTGGTCGTCTGCGCAAATCCCTCACACCGCTGGTGCTCACCGAACGAGAGGAGCGGATGCGTGCCCAAATACGGGTTTCCTGGCTTACCCGAGGCAGCGTCTGCGTTCGAAGTGTCGGTCCCAAGAACGCCAGAGACGAGGTCGTACGACAGCCGTCCTCGCTCATGATCCGAGTCTATCTTGCGCATGGCTGGGGTCCCGAGCAGCTCGTCATTGCTGAGTCAGGTGATGGCGATTTTGTCGAGTCCACAGCTGCACTGCGGACGCCAGAATTTGACCTTGAGCCGGAGCGGACACACTTGGGACAGATGTGGCTTGTTGTTGAGACGATTGGAGTTCAGAACACTTCTACATCCCTTGAAATGGATGTTTTCAGTGATTCACCTGTTCAAATTAGTCCATGGCAGAGCTGGTGACGAGTCCTCATACCAGTCAGAGGAATAGCCAGAGCGAGACACATGCAACGGATATACATAAAACATGGACAAAGAACTTGGCAAAACAGCGTGTGTTGGGTATAGCTGCATGGGAACAAAAATTTATATTTGACTTGCATCTGTGTCTTCGTGGTATCGTCGCCTTCCAAAAACAACATCGAATCGAACGCCAACCCAGCTAGCTGCCCAACGAAAAATAATGACGTCATGATAAGCATATAAAAAAAACCAAGATACAGGTGCAGGAAGAAAGAAGAATATGGGTGTAAAGCGACGGCGGGACTGAATACTCCGCAAACTTGTAACAGGCGACGGAATACAAGAACATGCTGCAGCTCGACCTGCAGCTCGGCCTGCAGCTCGGTTTGACAGCGATGGGCTATACGGCAGGACCCCTCCGTCTACGCCCGCGATTCGGGCCGTCTGGTCGCTGGGACAGAACTTCTCGTAGCAAAGGGTCATCTTTGTCTTTTTCTAAATGATGAACACGAACGTGTCTAAGATGACCGAGTAAGCGAACGATGCGTCGAGACATGGAGGTAGAATTACACGTACCGTTGTAAATTATCTGGACGAGGGTATTTATGCTCACGGTCTGGGCAAAATGGACAAACGTATCCAGGAGAATCATGCACCAAGCCGTGTCTGATCATTTCGTTCTTGCGTTTGAACCCCTTGCCGCCCTCGCTTCTGGGACAGCCTTTGACGGGACAGTAATGGGGACGAGCGGAAGAGTGGACATTGGCGTGTGAATTCAACAAGTACTGCGTCTGGAACGGATGAGCATTGCAGCCATCAAAAGTGCAAACATACGAGCCAATCGGACCGCTTGTGATGCCGTCGATGCTCATATGAGACTGTGTCGAAGCCGAGGGAGAATGTGCCATGTCTCCATCAGAGCCTGTTCGAGATGTGCCGTAGCTAGAGCCGCGAGGAGGGTACCCAAATGAGCCGCCAGGCGATGCAATAGAGTGTGGTGACGGGAAATTTCTTCGATATCCATCGTTCGGTGAAATGGGCGGCGATGTGTGGCTCGCTGATATCGGAGGGAGTCGAGGGACAGCACCTGATGGTGAGGTGGGACGTTTTGAAATCTGGGTAGGTGATCTTGAAGGATCCTTTTCAATAGGAGGAATTCTATTGATGTCACCAAACGTTGACCGAATGGAAGGCAAGCTTTGACCTAGGCTCTCCGATCTAGGTGAAACCATTTGTAGCGGAGGCAGCCCTCCATTTGCCGGCGTCAGCAGTGATGGAGGTGATTGAGTTTCGGATTTGAGGCGAGATCTAAAATATGGAGCGTCTCGTGAAAGATTGGACAAACTTGGTAGGTGGTCGTCTCTCAAAGATAGTCTTCGTGTAGAAATGGAAATGTCGTTGGCGAGCTGCGGCAGTGAAATGGCTGCATCTCGCGGCGGTCTCACAGCCTGTAGGGCATCTGCTGCTAAGTGCTGGAGGCTCGGATCCTTCAAATTAGTAGATCCATGGCAATGCCTTGCTTCAAAAGACGCTACAGCGGACGGAGAACGTCTGCCTAACGCGGCTAATGCGATGCTAGTCGGCGGAGCGAGAGTCTGCCGATGACTGGAGTGGCTCTTAGAATCAGCGTTTGGCTGCAGAGTTAGCAGTCGTTGATTTTCCGACAGAGGGATACTCATAGCCTCGTTTCGAGAAGCAAGGAATGCTCTTGGGACTCTTTCCTGGCCAAGGTCACTTGTCTGAGGTTCCAATATAGCGCCAGGCGTAAGGTGGAATTTAAGAGTCGTCTGTTCGTGGTGCTGTGATATCGCAGAGGAGGCTGACGGATGAGTTCGAAATGCAATCGTCTCGAGACCCAGGGAAACTGTTTGCTTTCGCGAATGTCGTTTTTGTACGGCCGTCATTGTGCTGTGTAGTGGAACAGCAGCAGACACTAGCCCGTCATTTGCTCGCGGTACTGTTAAGAATCGAAATCGTCTTATTCCCTGGTATATCGTAGGTAAGGTCTGCGAATGTGTAACAGTGCAATCTGCTATGAGAAACAGCTACAGCGTCGGTAACAAATGCATTTGTCGGTTGCCGGGATAGTTTAAACGTGTCTTGCAAAGCTCTCAAAAAAAGAATTGACAGCCGATATGTAAGAGGCACAGAAAAAGAAGGAAGGGGTGGTATCAGGGCGACTTTGAGCTTGGTCGGGTTCAAGTGGTGCAGATGGCTGGTCTAAGTGCGAACGGCGACGGTGCGCCTTCCACAGCACCTTGGGACAAGCACTTGTGGAACGTCAATCACAGACTGACTGACGGTCTGCTGTCAGAGGCAAGGCACAAACCACACGATCAGCGCTAGCATGCTTCTCATGCGCGGCGATGCTTGACGCGCACGGAACAGGGCGCTGGCCAGATGTGGCACTCGGCTGGCCAGCCAGGTGAGATGACGCCAATGTTGATCGGGAACAACTCTCGTCAGCAGCGCCACCTATGTGCACGTATGGTTGTCTAATAACAAGGATACGCGAGCTGTACCAGCGCAGCGTCTCCAAACTAATGGTAGACAAATGTTAGCGGTGTTAGGAGTGGCGTGCAAGAAGAAGTCGGCGCCACGAGGCAGGCTCTCTGGTCATTCGGCCCTGGGAGCCGTTCTGTAGTTGACACACAAGAGGTGAGTATCATGCACCGTGAATGTGGGAGACAGCGAGCGCTGTATCACACCTATGAGCTGGGTTCGGTCAAAATGAAACAAGCAGTATGTTGATTCACAAAGACTGGGTAACAGTGAGATCAAGCAAAATGAAGGGCGGACACAAGTAGAAGAAGAAGTAGAGGGGAAAGGAATAAAAGAAATAGATTTGGTTGTGGGTGCCCCAAGGAAGGTGTCGTGGAGTCCAAGCCGAACGTGGAGAGATCTGGATGGGGTGCGTACAGAAGAGTACAGAGTGCTGCACTCGGGCAAGGAACAAGATGGCAAGACCACGGCTGCGTATCCGAGAGATGGGAGCTGGCACCAAATACAGAATTGTTTCAAAGGCAAGGAAGCTAGGCAAAGGAGAAGATTGGGGCGGATATATTGCTTACCATGTATGGGGTAATTTTACTCTGCAGGCCGGCTGGGGAACAATGCGGAGGGCAACGAACAACAGTTGCAGCACACTCAATCGCAATCAGGTACTCAATACTACTGTACTGGTGCGTCGTTCCACTTGAAGCAGACTGTTGACTGCGCGGACCGGCGCGCTACCATGTAACTGACTGTGTTTTCTGGGGTGGGCGACCAGGAAGCCCCAACGAATTGAGCGGCTCTTCCATCGCCTTCTCAGCCCTTGGCAGACAAGGTCTCGATCTGCCGGATCAACCTTCTGGGGCTGCCTTGCTCCCATCCACATGGCTCCGGGCAAAGCACGGCCTTCCTCCCCCTTCTTGAGTCTGCCCGTATGCTTACTTGTAGTAATACGCACCTCCTCCTGGGCATGTCGCTCAGCCTCCAGAACGACGGCTGGCTAATCTGGAGACCGGGGCAGGCTTTGATTCCGGACAAATAAGGTACCCTGCTAGCTAAGTCCCAGCAGCAGTGGATTCGTGGCTTCCATACCTGCTTGACGAGACGGGGGGATTAAGCCATTACGGTGGATGCATGACTTCGCTGCCCCATGCGTCGGCGGCAGCTCGCATGTCTTTCCAATGCGGCTTCGGATACTGGGCAAGAGGTTTCGAGGTTCAGTACATGGGCTGCAGCCTGCAACAGCTGCACGAGCGAACAAAATGGGTTTACTTAGACGGATGTGTGGGGGAGAACCATGTCTAGCGCTTTTGTCTCGACTGCCACCTGGGGCCAGGACGGACGGAGGGCTGCCAACTGGCTGGGGTGAAGAACCAAACTAACTAGAGTTAGCAGTTACCCAGCTTGTATTTCCGTACACTGGCGGGCGCCGTAGCGGCGCAAAATGCGGGCTAGAGTCGGTCTCGTCTGTCTCGTCTGTCTCGTCTGGGCCTTTTACCCCAGTCCCCTTTTTTGCTGACCTCTCAGCCCCAAGTCTGGGGAGCGGGGGGCAAAGCCACGAATAATAAACTAAGCTTGGACCGATCATTCCCACTCTTTGGTCTCAACCCGCCGCCCAGGGCCTCTGAGAACCAGCGGCGATTGGCGTTACTGATAAATAGTTGCAGTCTCTGGAGAGGAACATGCCATGGCGTATTTCGTGCAATGTGCTCTCAAAACTTGGCCCAAAGTGATGGATATATATTTCTTCAGGCACGGCAGCATGAAGCTGTTGAGATAGCGGTGTCCAGCAAACCCCAGCTAGCTTGGCCCGTTATTAGTGGCAGCTGCGAAAGTCGCGGCGGTCGAAGCTACTTACTTTTGGAGAGTTTTTCTTTTGGGGCACTGCGTGATCCTTCGAAAGCTGGCTAGTCTGATGCGCAGGAAGAGGACTCGGAGGTGGCAGATACAACAAAACTGATCACTGATCACGGGAAGAGGCACTTGGAAAGCCTCGAGTATTATTAATAATGATTATGCTCCGAGTCAGGTCACAGCCAACAGCCACAGAGGCCTTTGATCGGTGACGACAGCAGTGTAGATTTACAGCTCTCCGGGGATACACTGCGCTGGGCGCGTGAAAACAAGCTTGCCCTTGACCAGCCTTTGAAACAGTATGGGTTCTTCTGTGATTCCCAGAATCCATGAAGGCAATGAGGCTCGTAAGATCACAGCGCGGCGGAAGACCGATGGCTTGGATGACAGGGATGTCTTGTAAAAGGTCCAAGTTGGCCGCGCCTCAAACCGAACTTTAACTAATAAAGCGTTGCAGGGGCAATCCTAGAATAAGCAGCGGGGAGGCATTCCAAGAATGTGGGGGAGTGTTGCTTTTTGAACAGGTACATCTTGTCTTCATCCGTCGCTGCTAAAGAGGCTCCCACACCACCTTGAAAGGGCTATCCAACACGGCCTTTACTACCATTTGAGGGTCAATAATTAAGCCGGGCCTCCTCAGACTGCAGTCAAGGTGCTTCCCAATGCAAGCGTCGCTGTTTATCTGCCAGACCGAGTCTCAAGCTTAATATTGCCAATCCGGCCATGCAATCACTGTGCTGATTCATATACAGCCATGTAGACAGCTTGTATATCTACATACTTATTTCGCCTGTTCGTTCGCACTGTTGGGCAAATACCCCGCACGGATCCCTGTTATTATGCGTACAATCAACCATTTTGTTAGCCGCATGAGCAGATCAAGTGCTGGTGCAATTGCTGGTACCGATTCCTTCTGTCCTGACCAGTCAACCAGTGTTGCTTTCTAACGTTTGACCACACCAGCTTCAGCCTGGACCCCATATTATCAGTTACTCCTGGTTCATTGGTGCATTGGCGTTCCGGAGCCGCTGAAGCAGTCGGCCATCTCCGCACCTCTCTCTGCCCCACGAATGTCGAGCAGACATGTCCATTTGTCGTCACATCGGTATTCTGACCGCGAACCGTGTGGTACAATCTGGAGAGCTGCGCTTGATTTGAGAAGAGATGAGACACGGCCAAGAATGTAAAAAAAGAAATAGGAAGTGTTCGAAAAGTATTCAAGAGTAAATGCCTCGACTCCATACAGAACAATAACAATACCTCTTGGACATGCTTGCATGCCTTTAGCTCATTATGAACCCATAAAAAAGGGTTGGCATTTGAAATAAGCACTGCTGTATCCGTACAACACGATATTCTGTGAGAACCAGCCAGCCAGCATCGAGACAAGAAAGCAGCCCCTCATCTTGTCTCTCCCCACACTGGCACAGTGGGCGAAACCAGCCTGTTGACTGCGCGCATGCTCGCCGGTCCAGATTTTAGAGCCCAATAAGCCGTTGCCTTACCAGTCGATCCGTCCTGCTACCCCCTCCACGATCAGTGCCCCGCTTGCCGCGACTCTGCAAAGCGGCCTGTCTCTCCACGATAGAGGGACGAAGTGAAGCAATGGCGGGCGTCACAGTTAGCTGAAAGCCGTACGCCACTGTCTTAGCCCGGGCTTCTCCCATTCCGCTGCCCGCCCGTCCGCCCGCCTCCTCCTTGAAAAAGAATAATTTCTGTAGGAAGCTTTCTGCATTGCCGTTGAGAAGGCGTTTACATCCCTTGCCGCTCCCACCTCTCCATTTCCGGCAATGCAAGTCGTGCTCGAGATGCATGCCTTCTCGTCAGCAGAACATATTCTTGTCAAAGGCGGATAGTGACTTCACTTTCGTCATGTATATTTGCTCGTACAATCGCCGACGACTTCGGATATGGAAGTACGACTGCTCCTTTTTCAATACTAGTAAGCCATTCTCGCTACCTCGCAGTGCTCAATACATTTCCTCATCCCAGAACAACACTGGTGGGCATGGATGTGCATCTGGAGAACCCCTCGCGAGGCCAGCCACTCCCTGGGCGGGACTAACTAGTCTGGGGCTGCCGATCACTCCATTTTAGGCCCATTCATATCCTGGTGGGTCGGTCCCTGAGGCCAGCCACTGGCGAAGTTGCGATGCCGTCCGCAAGCCTTGGTCTGTGTGACACAGCACGGCGGGAAGCACGGACATCCAAACGACGACCGTCGAGAGCTACCCAGTAAGTTTCTGAAGAAGATGGAGCAAATCCGACACGGGTGAGACAGGCTACGCGAGTCCTGTTCTAGGCAAGGCAACCAGGTTGCTAGCGTCCGTAAATCAATACACATGTGTACGGATAGACTGCAAGCCTCTGCGTAATTGTCGAGCATCTTTCCCCCAGATCCTACCTGTTCATCACCGGCGTGGCTTCGAACAAGTCCGGAAATGGCTTTCTGCCATGATGTTTGATATATACTCCGTTAATTATGTCTGTAGCCCATCCATGCGACAGGAGCACACCTTTGCCTTTCTTCTACCTCCCAATCCCCTTTATCCTTCGTATGAAGTTCTTGTTGTTCCCTGACCCCGCAAACCCCCACAGGGCCTACAAGTTTTTTTTCCCTTCTCCGCAACGCTGGAGGGCGTCTCAGCTTTGGCCGGCCTTCTGCTCGGGATGTTCGGAAATTCCATGGTGGGGGAGGGCTCTCTGTTAGTGCCGAGCATCGGGCCATTTTGGCAGCCACTCAAACTGCCCGCACGCTAGTCAGTATGGGGGTGCACACTGCCGAAATTTAAACCTCATTGCATTATCAAAAGAAGCTGTTCCAGTACCGCAGCGAACTCATTCAACAGTCTGCGACAGAATCAAAGACTGTTTCTATCATTATCAGCTCGAAACGTCCGAAAACGCCCGACATGGATATTCCGGCCACGATGAAAGCCGTCGTTTTCGACGGTCCCCAAACAGTCTCAGTTCAAGACCGTCCCGTTCCCCGAGGTAAGTCACCCTGCCATATACATGCCGACATCTAGATATGTTCACTTAACTGATTAAGCTTAGTCAGTGATGGTCGTGATATCATCATCAAGGTACAAGCTACCGCTCTCTGTGGCTCGTGAGTTCGGCATCGCCTCACCCTACTCCAGCGAGCGTGTACAATCTTCCTGTTAGCTGACGCGGGTTTGTAGTGAGCTTCATGTCTATCGCGGGCACCAAAGATCTGGCACTGGCTTCATCATGGGCCATGAATTCACTGGCGTAGTGGTGGAAGCCGGTGCAGACGTCAAGACACTCAAAATTGGCGACAAAGTCGTGTCTCCGTTTACGGCTTGCTGGTACGCCGCGATGCCGATTTTCCTGCCCCCATTTCTTTCTGACTCTCGGAAGCGGCGAATGCTTTTACTGCCAAAATGAGGCAACTTCTCGCTGTATTCACAGCAAGTTATTTGGCTCCGCCGTTCTCGATGGCGGACAGGCCGAGTATGCACGCATCCCCATGGCGGATAGCACTGCCATCCAGGCACCAAACTCCATTTCCGACAAGGCTCTAATCTTGATGGCCGACATTTTCCCCACCGGATATTATGGTGTAAAGAGTGCCGTGGAGCTGAGACCAAAGATCGACATTTCACAGTCAACCTTTGTCGTCATTGGATGTGGCCCCGTCGGAATCTGCGCCATTATCAGCGCTCTTGACCTCAAGCCCAAGCAGGTCTTTGCAGTCGACAATGTTGACAATCGTCTGGCGATGGCCAAGAGCCTTGGCGCTGTGCCGCTCAGCTTTGATGATGGAATTGACAAGATGCAAGAGCAAGTTCGGAATGGCACGGGCGGCCGCGGCGCAGACTTTGTCGTCGAGGTGGTGGGATTATCCGCCGCGCTAAAGACGGCGTTTGACTTGGTGCGCCCATTTGGTGCCATGAGCAGTATAGGTGTTCACAACGCTGAGGTAAGATGCCGTGTGTTCCCTTGCTTTATAATTCTTTGCAGCGTGGACTTAGTACTGATGCCATTCATAGATTCCTTGGACTGGTGCCGACGGCTATGCGTGAGTAAACATGTTGCCCCATGAGGCATTGTCGTGCTGACTCGAATTTAGCAAAAATGTGCGGTTCCAGATGGGCCGATGTCCAGTCCGTTCAATCTTCCCGGAAGCGCTTGCTCTCCTTGAGAAGAAGCAAAAGGATGTCGAGTAAGCGCAAAGCTCTCAGCCAACGACGATAACAGTGCTGACCACAGACGTGTCTCTAGGTTCATGTTTGATAACATCATGCCGCTGTCTGAGGCAGTCAGTGGATATGAAATGTTTGACCGGATGAAGGTCCACAAGATTGTGTTCGTGCCATAGACGTACGCAGGTAACGATGAGGCCTAGTTCTGGCGTGGCTTCACCATGCCTTCCTGCATGACGTAATATACGACTGTAGAGTCATCGTGGAGTGTTGCAAGTACAATCCTCTTCTCCCGTGTACCTGTGCTTGCTAACGAGTCGAAAACGGTCGCAAAGTCTGCGAGAGACCACTTTTCGGACAAATGAACTGGGAGCACACACTCTTGCACAGGCTCCTTCGTCACCCTTTTACCAGTGGCTTGCTCTTGCGCGAGCGTCGCAATCTGATCATCTGGATGCAGATATAATCGCTTTGTAGGCAGGCCTTTAATCAAAGCCCTATTTGAGCCCTTGGTGTAGATAAATCTCAGATCCGTCCAGTCATGCTGGTCTTGCAAATTTTTCAAAACAGTCAAAGCGACATTGTCGGGTTGCTGATACTGTAATGAGGACATTTCCACCATACAGTTGGTATTCATAAGATAGTTCAGTCGCAGAAAGTCGGTCGAAAACGGATGTTGCAAGTATAGAATAATGTCAAAAAGTCGAAACAAATCTGAGGTGGGAGACCCGGAGAAGCTAATAGGCGAGCTAACGAGGTGGGACCTTGACCCTGATGGGCACCTGAACAAGAGTGGCGAGACGCCCGTTGACGAAGTATTAAATTCGGGAGTTAGCTGCAGATAGTCGACTACAAACGGGAAATAAGTAGATGCTGACAAAACAATATACTCTTCTCCTTTTAACAATTATATTCATTTTCGTCTCATCAAGTCTTATTACTCTATTGTTTCTGACTCAGGCAAAGTCATCTTTCTTGATCTCTTTTGCTCATCACGGCGTCTGCTTTCACCCACTTGCCGCTCCATGATGTGCTTGCGTGCTGCTCGTTCACTTGTCCAGTGCAAAGAGGATCTATGTCTGTGAGAAGTTAGGTTAGCCAACGCTTTTTTGCGTCGCCATGTAGCCACTGACATGCCACCAGCTTGCGCCTGATGCCGCGATCTAAGTTTCTCTTCTTCGCTGTTGTATCTCTACCAGTACATACAAATGACAGCACGGTATAGAGAAGGATGGACAGTCTTGACACATCTTCCAGACGCTGCGCATCGTGTCCCAATCTTGCACTGTCGCTGCTGGGCTTTTGGGGCTGTCTGGTGAGACCCCTCGCCGCCTAGGTACAGTGGGGTACAAAAGGTTAGTTGTTTTTTCGCGACGCGACCCACGCGTCATGAACTCTTCGTAATTCTACTATATCTTGTAATGGCCACAATAAATAGAATTAACGCTAGAAAAACGTACTTTTAGCACCGTTTTAACCGGGAATCATTAAAGAAGCTAAGAATTTAGTCTAGTAGCCTATATAGTAATTATTACGGCTAGGAGCGAGGGACGAATATAGAAGTCTATCGCGGAGTAGTTTTAAATATTATAATAGATAGTAGCTAAGATTCTAAAACACTATAGTAATACTAATGAGATTTTACTAGTACCCTAGAAAGGGTAGGAAAAGAAGCTTATACTATAGGATATTTAAAATATTAAAAGTATAATTCGCTATAACCCTTAGATAATAAAATAATAGCTAGTAGATTTACTACCTTCCTGTTACGAACGCTGCAGCAGCAGGGGCCAGAGGTCAGGATGACCAGGAAGAGGACCTGCGGGCAGCCTAGTTAGGACACGAGGTCACGTGACCTCGCGGGCGACCGAAGAGATCGAGGTTCGATCGGGACGGTCGCGGGCGACGCGACCGAACGGTCGACCGGTTCGATCGGGGGTCTACAGTAGAGAGATAGACGGGTACTTGAGGGGGAGGTGTTCCCGTAGCTAGGTAGTCTAGATCTCTACTGATCAATCTAAGCAATAGTTTCACTATTGAGAGTTCTACTCTTGACGAGACCTTACGAAGATACTGCTCATTGCTACTCTGTAGCATTCAACCCGACTCACTACCTAAGAAACAGACCAACTGTGGATTAGGATTAAGCCATCGTTACATTTTGATCAGTCCTGTTCAGTGAGTTGCCATTGAAACCTTGAGCAGTTAACCTTTCACAATGTCCACCACCGGAGAAATCACCACCGACCCTGTGGTCATGATCGCAGACCTCAACACCAAACTTGAGTATCTCCACGGGCAGATGGAGGAGATGAAACTCAAAAAACACGACACTCGAGAAAGAGAAGAAGGCTGTGATGCCCAAGTTTCCCAAACCTGACACGTTTGATGGAGCGAAGGGAGACATCCGCACCTTCCTTACTCAGGCCAAAGCCTACTTGAAGGTCAACGACGCCCTTGAAAAAGAATCCACCAAGATTCTCTGCATTGGGAACCTTCTCACGGGCAAGGCAATGGAATGGTGGGAGCCGACTCTCAGGGACTACCTTGACAACAAGGAACCCGAAGATGAGACCGCTCGAATCTTCAAGAAGTACAAAAACTTCGAGGAAGTTCTGCAGACTGCATTCGGCGACCCAGATGAAGTCCGAACCGCTACGCGCAAACTCAAATCCCTGAAGCAGACTGGATCTGCTCAGCACTACGCACGCGAGTTCAGACGCATCGCCACTCGCATCGATTGGGATGACGAAAGCCAGATGGAACTCTTCTACGATGGACTCAGAGAAGAAGTGAAAGACGAAATCGCCAAAGAAGATCGACCCGACGACTTTGACAAGTTCGTCGAGAAAATCATTAAGGTCGACAATCGTCTCTACGCCAGACGACTCGAACGTGGCGGAAGGAACACGGGAAACCGTGGAAATCCACCACGGCGCAATCAGGCGAACACAGGAAAGCGCCGAAACGGATCCACGGCCTACGGAACCCATCCAGGCCCAATGGAACTCGACGCTACCGGAAAAGAAAAAAGGAAAGAAATGCTACAACTGTGGGAAGACCGGACACTTTGCGAACAAGTGTAAGGCACCCAAGAAACAGTGGAAGCCAGTTGCTGAAGGACGAGGAATAAACGCGGCCCATCGCGAGGACCTACCCGTCCGAAACATCAGCATGGTGAATAGCGAAGAATACTTCTCGGATACCGATCGTTTTGCGATGTACGACGAACCTACATCCGACGAAGACTGGGATTTTGGAACTCAGCCCATCCCAGATGAGGAAAAAAGACCTCAAAATAACCCGACTAGAGGTACAGGAAACCTTTGTCATGGTTCCCGAAACCCCACCAGAGGAGAACCGTGCGGATTACAATCCAAGACTGGTGAGCGCCTTATCAGCGGGACCAGGCGATCCAGAACCAATGGGAGTACGAATTCACGGAAGAGACGTCTCCTATCCAGATGTTCTCAAATGGAAAATCAGAAAAGCAACGACGAGAGCAAGCCTTGAGGTATACGCCTCAGTAGCCGAATATCCAGTGCTTGTAACGGGACACCCAGATCACGAGAAGATTTCATGGGCATCCTGTTCATTCGACGACTGCGAAACACACCTCTGGAAGAAACTTGAACACCGATTCTTTCCCAGATTTAACCCTGATGCGGGATACGGTCCGTTTCTGGAAACAGACCTACGAGACTGGAAAATCTGGAGAAGATTCTCAACCCATTTGGACTTGAGAAGAAACAACGAAACATCCTGTGTTGAGGAAAATACAGACACAATCCAAGCCACCCAGGCAGAGGAGGTTGGAAACAGTGCATCTGTAAGCAGTTCGCTTAGTCCGAACTCGATCGACATAGCTGGTAGATCAGATGATCACCAAGAAAGCTCCAACACGGTTACACAAAGCCGACAACAACGAAGAAAAGAAGAACGAAAGGAAAGGAAAGAACGAGAGTCAATCCTCTTTGGGGCATTCGAAAGAATGGACCGGATCCTAGACGAAGCCAAAGAAAAGAAACTGGGAAACGACAACCGTCGTCGCCAGTAAGACCGACTCTTCGACGGAGATCTGACAGGTCTCTATGCGCTGTAAACGTCAACAGCGATGAACACCTTACCTTCGACATCTTCATCAAAGGAACAAAAGTCAGGGCAATGCTTGATAGCGGAGCATTAGGAAATTACATCTCGCCAAATCTCGTCAACAGATTACGATTGCCCTGGAATAAGAAAGACGAGCCCTACCGACTCACGAATGTGGAAGGAAATGACGTTCAGTATGGCCAAGGTATAGTGGACCAGGAAACCGCGCAACTTCCTGTGTCTATTTTCGGCACGAACCACGCATTATCCTTGGATATCACAGTGATCTCAAAACACGACGTTATATTAGGGTTACCTTGGTTGCGGGCGAGCAATCCCAGAGTCAACTGGAGAACAGGCCAACTTCAGTGGGATACACCAAGATGCGATTACGACAGTGGGAGCGGCCGAAAACGAAAAAAGGGCACCCCAATCGAATCAAGACCGATCTCGAGGAATATACTTGATCGCCCGAGAATCGAAAGCTAGTACATCGGAGATTCCCGAGGAATACTCAAAGTACAGCAAGCTGTTCAGCGGAGAGCTAGAGACAGGACTACCGGAACATTCACGCTGGGACCATGAGATCAAACTCCAGCCCGGTAAGGAACCTAGGTTCCAAAAGATTTATCCCCAAAACCCTGAGCAGGACAAAGCGCTCAAGGAGTATTTGGAGGAAATGCTACGAAAAGGTTATATACGACCTTCAGAGTCACCAGCAGGATACCCCATCCTGTGGGTACCGAAACGAAGCGGAAAGCTGAGACCGTGTATCGACTACCGGCAGCTAAACGACATCACGATCAAGAATCGATATCCGTTACCGCTTATATCGGAAATACGAGACAAAGTCGGACAAGCCGGATGGTTTACCACCCTCGACCTCAAAGGGGCTTACAACCTCATCCGCATGAAGGATGGTCACGAGTGGAAAACTGCCTTTCGAACCTCGAGAGGACACTTTGAGTATCTGGTAATGCCCTTTGGTCTCACAAATGCACCAGCCACTTTTCAGACAATGATCGACAACGTCCTACGAAAAACAACTCGACAACTTTGTTGTTGTTTATCTTGACGATATCCTCATCTATTCCGATACACTTGAGGAGCACAAGAAACACGTGCACGAAGTACTCCAAGTACTTCAGGACAACAATTTACTGGTTGAACCGACGAAGAGCAAGTTCCACCAGCAGAAAGTCGAATTCTTGGGATACGAAATTACCCCAGGACACATCAGGATGAGTCCATCAAAAATTGAAGACGTACGGAATTGGCCAGCACCAACCAACGTCAGAGAAGTCAGAGGATTCCTCGGGTTTGCGAATTTCTATCGACGCTTTATACGCAAATTCGGAGAGATCACAATTCCTCTAACTGACCTTACAAAGAAGGATCACACCTTCCAGTGGACTGATAAGCAAGCCGAAGCCTTCCAAACATTGAAAGACAGAATACTGGACGAGCCAGTTCTGATCACAGCCGATCCAAGCAAACCGTTCGAAGTTGAGACTGACGCTTCAGACTTCGCGGTAGGAGGACAGCTTGGACAAAGAGATGAAGAAGGACGACTTCACCCAGTCGCCTTCCTCTCTAAGAAACTCCACGGACCTGAGTTGAATTACGGCATACACGACAAAGAACTTATGGCTATCATTCAAGCATTCAAAGAATGGCGACACTACTTAGTGGGCGCAAACCATAAAGTTAAGGTCTATTCAGACCACAAGAACCTCACATCGTTTACCACCACAAAGGAACTCAACAAACGACAAATACGATGGTATGAGACCCTTACAGACTACGATTTTGAGATTCTGTATCGAAAGGGAACACTCAATGGCAGAGCAGACGCTCTCAGCCGACGAGAAGACTTGAAATCGGAAGGAATACCGATTGAACATCCAATGCTCAAGTATGATGAGAACGGAAACCTTGTGCTAGGCACTCGGGAACTCAGCATGACTTGGAAAGCAGAACCAGATGATACTTGGATGCGGCGAATTGAATCGCACATCAAGAAAGACAGCTATTTGAACAGCAAGGACACGAAACCGCATGTGACAAGAAGGGGCGAAAGCTACTTGTACAACGAACGGCAGTATGTTCCTCGCACACTTCAAGAGCAGCTTGTCAAGGAAATACACGAACACCCATTACATGGACATCAGGGTGTAGGGAAAACGATCAACAGATTGAGAAGATCTTACGATTTCCCAGAAAGCAGAAAAAAGAGTACAAGAAGTTGTCAACAAATGCGATGTCTGTCGGAGAGCGAAAGCACCACGACACGCACCATACGGCGAACTACAACCGATACCACCACCTGAAAGAGCATGGCAGACAATCACAATGGACTTCATCGTCAAGCTACCAAAGTCCAGGGAACCCATGACAGGAGCAGTCTACGACAGCATCCTAGTCATTGTGGACAAACTCACGAAATATGCCTACTACATTCCCTACATGGAATCAAGTGATGCCACGGATCTGGCATACATGTTCTTCAAGACTGTTGTTGCGCAACACGGATTGCCAACAAAGCTTATATCGGATCGCGACAAATTGTTCACGTCTAACTTCTGGAAATGCCTCATGGAGACCATGCAAATCAAGCAAAGCTTGTCTACGGCATTCCACCCACAGTCAGATGGTCAGACGGAGATTCTGAACCAAATACTCGAACAATATCTGCGAAGCTTTGTCAACTACCGACAAGACGACTGGTTAAGATGGTTACCACTCGCACAATGGGCTTACAACAGCTCTGAGATTGACAGCATAAAGATGTCACCAATGAAGGCAAACTATGGGTTTGACCCTACTATCGACATATGCCCGGCACGCATGTTCAATACGCCAGCGGCAACTGCATACGCAGACACCATCACAGGTGTACAAAAACACTTGCAGCAAGAATGGATATTTCTGCAAAACCGAATGAAACATTATGCGGACAAAAAAGAGATTGCCAGCGCCAATCCTGGAGGAGGGACATAAAGTTTACCTCATCCGCAAAAAACATCAAAACAAAACGACCCAGCGACAAACTCGACTGGAAGAAAATTGGACCATTCCTTATCAAACGAAAAATATCAAACATCAACTACGAACTATCATTACCAGACGGAATGAGGATCCACCCAATATTTCATGTGTCACTACTTGAAAGGGCACCAGATGATTCTACACTCGCTACGAGAATCACGGTTGATAACACCAACGAATACGAAGTCGAAAGGATACTCAAAGCACGGGGAAACATCAAAAAATCGTCATTATCTCGTCAAATGGAAGGGATACCCGAACTCCGAAAATACCTGGGAACCAATCAAGAATCTCACGAATTGTTCGACTCTGCTTGAACAGTTCCATTCCCAAGAAACGCATCCCAATCAATCGCATGAGTACCGTCCAACGACTCAACACCGAACTCGGCATTCAAAGAATGAACCAGAGCGGGATCCAGATCCTCGGAAGGAGTAGGAAGGACCCCTGTGGCCTTCTGGAGCTGTTCCGCTTCCTCCCGTTCCACACGCTCTAGTTCCTCAACATTGTCGATACCACGCGAAACCGCACGCATCATCTTCTCGAACCATAATTTCTTTTGTTTTCGAAGACGAATAACTTTTTGACTCTCAGCTAGCGCACGCTCCTCAGCCTCCTCAAGCTCACGCTCGAGTTTGTAGTGCTGATCCGCAATGCTGCGAAGCTGCTGAGGGGTCACACCCGCGATGTCACAATTCCCTTGTTTATCGTTCACGCATTTCAAGCAGCGGCTTGAGTCAGAAACGGAAGCCTCGCACTGGGAGAAGCCCATGCGGGCGCAACGAGAACAGGCCTTCATGGAAGACAAGGATGGATTGTTGATAATCGCAGAAAGAAGATTACCCCGCCGAAGGGAAGAAGCAAGGGAGGCTTTGGACCGCTGTTTGAGAACACGGTTAGCAGACATAATGGCTCATGATGATGAAAGGAGGAAAAACCCACTACACTCAGCCGGCCTGTTTTGATGGCCTTGAGGACAAGACCAATGGAGGAGGGGCATTATGTTACGAACGCTGCAGCAGCAGGGGCCAGAGGTCAGGATGACCAGGAAGAGGACCTGCGGGCAGCCTAGTTAGGACACGAGGTCACGTGACCTCGCGGGCGACCGAAGAGATCGAGGTTCGATCGGGACGGTCGCGGGCGACGCGACCGAACGGTCGACCGGTTCGATCGGGGGTCTACAGTAGAGAGATAGACGGGTACTTGAGGGGGAGGTGTTCCCGTAGCTAGGTAGTCTAGATCTCTACTGATCAATCTAAGCAATAGTTTCACTATTGAGAGTTCTACTCTTGACGAGACCTTACGAAGATACTGCTCATTGCTACTCTGTAGCATTCAACCCGACTCACTACCTAAGAAACAGACCAACTGTGGATTAGGATTAAGCCATCGTTACACTTCCCTAGTAGATGCCTATACTATTACTATGTCTTTAAGGCGTAATAACTTATAATTAAGAAGGGCTTTAAAAAAGATTCTACTATTAGCTAAATATATAGTAAATTAGCTTTTATTTACTAGGCTTTAGATTCCTAGAGCTTAAGATTATTATTAGGTATAAGTATTTTAAAAAGGTATACTTTTTTACTAATATAAGTACTAAGTAGATTATCTTTTTAGATAAGTATACTATCTATAACTATACTATAAATCCCTAAGAATAGGTATAGTTATATTCTTAGGAGTAATATCTTCTAGAATTTATTAATAAATAAGCCTATATTAAAGTAGATATTTTAATAATAGTCTAGGGAGTAATTTACTTAACTAGTAAAAGTAACCTTATTATTCTTATAAAAGAAGATAATAAAACTAACTCTATTACTACTAAAAAATATATCTAGATTTTAGAAGAAGGTCTTCTACCTATATATAAAGATTAGATATTTTTCTAGTAAGATAATATATATATTTATATAGTATATAATATAGTTTCTTAGATATTAAGTAATATAATTAACTTAATTAAATAGCTAGCTAAGAGCCTAGATCTTAACCTAATTAAATATATTTAGCCTCTTTTAAAAACGGAATTATTTAAAAAGAACCCTAAACTATATAAATTTAAGAATAATTTAGATAATATTATAAAGTTTAAGGTTTACTTATAGTAGGCGTAGAAGGTAATTAATCTATAGAAGATTATAAAGATCTTAGAGTTATTACCATATAGGCTAGCTATAGTAGAGGCTATAAATGGGTATTATATATAGTATTAAAGTTAGATTAATTATCTATTAGAAAATTAAAAAACTACTCTTTTCCTTATAAAATTGCGTGTGCTAGAAGGCTTTAAGTTTGCCCTGCTACTTGACGTAAAGTAGGCTTCGTCAAAAAAACAACTAACCTTTTGTGGGGTGCTGTACCTACAGTAGGTACCTATCTAGCGCAAAATGGCGTGAGTGGCTCGCCCAGCCCAAATAAGCTCCGGAAGGGGCCTTTTTCGGATCACGTCCTTTGCCCAGCTTCTTTTCCTCCAGAGGCTACCCATCCAAAAAACAAAATTGGCTATGCATTGATTTCTTGTCTTTTGGGGAGGGCAAAATGGCTGCATCAAACAGCACCGAGCCATTCCCGCCCGTCGGCGACGAGATGAGCGAACCCACGCGAAGCCCAAGCCACGAAGATGGGCGCAGCACTATCGCCACCCGACCGACCGCATCGTCGTCCATAAGTAGTCGCCTACGACGACTCTCCGTAACTTTTGAAGAGTCAGGACCCCCAGAAGGATTCATGGCTGCCACCGGCGGCATTGCTTCCTCTATGCTCACAGGACGATCTGCCAGAGATTCAATAGGCTCGTCAATCGAGCGACGTGACCCTGCGAACCAGCCGCAAGACGTCTCGCCAGGCCCAATGCGAACCAACACGATACACTCTGTGGCTGAGGAGCAAGAGCCTCAACAAGTTCACTCGGAGCCATTCATTGTCAAGTCGCAGGAGCCACCCGCAACGGCAGCTTTCCCGAATGGGTATCACTTCCCGCCCAATCATTCATCTTGGCAATCTACGAAGGATGCCAGCCTCACGTTTTGGAACTATTTGCTCACCCCCGTGGGTTTTTTTGTCACAATATACGGCCTCAATGTTGTCGCGTGGGGTGGCATGCTGTTTCTGCTTCTTTGCAACGCCTGTGAGTCCAAAACTCGGTCACGAGCACATGCGCATACTGACCTTCGATCCTCTCAGCACCAGCCATGTGTCACCCAACATGTAACGATATTAACTCTCCTCGGCGTGTCTGGATCGAGATTGACTCTCAAATCCTCAATGCCCTGTTCTGCGTCACAGGGTTCGGACTGGCGCCGTGGCGCTTTCGCGATCTATATTTTCTTCTGAAATACCGATTGGGTGGCCAAGGAGTTGGCCTCCGACGGCTGGCAGGTATTCATCGAGGCTGGTTCCGCTTACAGGGCTCCACGGATTTGGAGCCATTGATCGGTCCGGATAACGTCGCAAACCGACCCAACAAAGCAGACCCTGATTCTATTCCCTATCCCGAAGACAGAATTCCCGATGCCCCTCTCACTGGGGTACGGGCTCGGGCCACGGCTCTGTGGAAGCTTGATTTCGTCATCTGGTTCATGGTGGGCAACACGCTGCTTCAGTGCGTTCTCTGTGGATTCATGTGGGGAATGAATAGATACGATCGGCCCAGTTGGTCTACTGGTCTTTTTGTTGCGTTGGGCTGCATTGTAGCGATTATTGCTGGCCTCGTAATGTTCTTCGAAGGCAAGGCTGTCAAGGGCATCGAGGGTGTACCTGTTAGCCAGACTGATATGGAGCTGCTTGCGAAGGACAGAGAAAGAGGCATCTACCACTTCAACAATATGGGGGGCAAAAGCGAGCAGAAGAGCAAGAAGAGGGAGGCAAAGAAGGACTACAGCGCCAAGAAGCATCCTAAAGAGGTCGGCGCTATTGTTAATCATCACGGAGAAACCTTAGATAGCTGAATATCAATCTGTTCTTGGTCAACAATGCCCTCTGATTTTCTTAATGACAGGTATTCCGGTTGAATTCCAGTCTCATGGCACGGCAAATTGGCACTGCAGGTGACAGTGAATGGGACTATATATGATGATGAACCGGCAGAGCAGGACACCTACCTGATATTTATGGCCTCTGACATATTTTCCGTTTAGCATATTCTTAAGGCATATTATAAGGCATTTTAATTTTCTATTATATTTAAGAAACCTTGAACATTATATCTGATAATCACGAATTCACTATAATATGCCTTTAAAGTATTTTAGTTACGAAAATCTATCCTAAGGCATGCCAGTAAACACCCCCCTCCCACGTAGGTAAGGTACCTAGGTAGATAGGTCAGTACCTACCGAGGTACCCACCGTGCCACCCACCTAGGTAGGTAGGTACCTTTGCAGTGCGGCCTCATGCACCTAAAGTGCCTGCTGGACCACTGTCAAGTTTGCTCGTGACTTTTGCGCACCTTGAACTCTACAACCACAACAGAAATTGGCCATCTCGAGCATTCTCGTGAACTGTGCTCCCTGTACCCGACCAAGACACGACAAAGCTCTTCTCCCTTGCGCTCTCAAGACGGACTGCGGGGCAAGACAACGAGACGCAGCAACAGCCAACCCGCCAGATCCGCCACGACGTCACTGCCGACGCTGCCTCAAGCCCCAGCATCAGTCTAAACAGCAGCAGCCGGCTGCACGAATCAAAATGGGCCTGTCGTATAATACTTATCTCAACAGTACCAAGATTTACGGCTGCAAATCCTGCAAAGCGCATCTAGCCAACCATGAAGACATTATAAGCAGGGTACGTCACAAACGGTCACACATTGCTAGGCAGCCGCGGGCGCCGAGCAGATGTCGAGCCAGTCCCAGCTGCAATCAATCATCATCATCGACACTGATCCGTTGGGTCTGGACCGCTTGGAAAGGATGATGAACAAGGAGATGGCACGTTTCTCTTTGCTAACCATACCAGCAGAACTTCCGCGGCCAGCATGGCAAGGCGTACCTCTTCCACAGCGTCGTCAACATCGAAACCGGCGAGCCAAGCGAGCGAAATATGACCACTGGAAGACATGTTGTTTGCGACATTACCTGCCGACAGTGCAAAGAAACGGTTGGCTGGAAATATGACAAGGCATATGAAAACTCACAAAAGTATAAGGAAGGTAAATTCATCCTCGAAGCTGAGTTACTGTGCAACGTTGCTTGAGTTAGTTCCTTGATCTAGTTCTCGGAAAGTGGACGTCACTTGAATGGGTATCTTTACAGCTTATGCGAGTTCTGTTCTTGTCTTCTTGTTTTAGTTCCTTCCCTCTTTTCCTTCTAAGATTGGCCTGTTTATTGCTGGCTGATGAGCAAGATGCTTGTCAAGTCTCCGGGCCCCCCAA
Organism: Beauveria sp. NWAFU-1; assembly: GCA_024472245.1. NCBI lineage: Eukaryota > Fungi > Ascomycota > Sordariomycetes > Hypocreales > Cordycipitaceae > Beauveria > Beauveria sp. NWAFU-1. The sequence goes on from JANBXD010000004.1 coordinate 679,513, forward strand.
TACGGCGTTTGGATTATTTAGCGTTTGATCAAGATACACGGGGCATATCGATTACCAGCGTAGCCTCTTTAAATCTGACAAAATTCAGGTTTTATAATGCTCTACATCGAGTCAAATAATGCTCTACACTGAAGTCAATATCATGTGGCAAATAGCAAATGCTTTCCAGACGCCAGATCCACAATGCACGCAGCCAAACAAAGTTAGCCAACCCGTTCTGCATCCCTCTTGATAGCACATAGGCAGGCCATCTACGGGCGCTCGATGGGATCTTCGGCCAGCAGAGGATCAACCTCCTCGTTGGGACGCAGCGACTTCAGTGGCGGCTGAACGATACCATTGAAGACAAACGTAGCGTATACGAGGATGGCGAACCCGAGAATCTGTAGCCACTTGAAGGACTCCCAACCCAACCCAAGCGACACAACCCAAATAAAAAGGGTTCTGCAAGTATCGATAGTTGAGCGAGAAGTAGCACTAACTGTACGAGTAACCGACAATCCGAAGAAGTTGAAGCCGCTGTGCAATTCTTTGTTAGTCATGCTTTCCCTCAGCAGCACTGTTCCGGCGCTTCACTTACCCAATACTGATCATAATCAGCAGGCTCGAGAGCCAAATTGTCTTGACCTGCGTCATCTGGCGCCATCCTTCGACCACATCAAAGACACCGTAGCGGCCAGCCTCAGTGCGGCCGACAATCGAGTGCATAACAACAATGCCGCCAACTGTCACGAGAAAGCCAAAGAATCCCTCCCAGCCCACGACGTTGATGGGCTCGATGGGCGAGTTCTCCAGGATCCATTCCTCCAAGACAAACTGCGTGGCAGTGAAGACCTGCGCACCAGCTATCAGGAGCACGCCGACTATTGCGCGGACGGCGTCGGAGAGGCCCTCGCCGTCGTCAGCATCCGCACCGGCATGGCGCACCTTTTCGTCAGGCCAGATTGCGCCGGCAAGACCGACCACAGCGACGCCAGAAACAACACCGGCGAGTGCGAGCCACTGAAATAGGAAGAGGTGGCGGCGCAGAAAGAGGACGGAGAAGAGGCCGACAAAGAGGACCAGAGCGCCGCGGGTCATCTGGTAGATAGAGGCAGCCACTAAGAGCAGACCAGTATTCATCAAAGTTGTGCCCAAAATGTCGCAGATGGCTGGCAGCGCGAGCAGAACGATGCCGAACCCCTTGAGTAGATCATGCTTGCGGTTGCTGTCGTCGTCGGCGTTCTCGTCGGCGTCAGGGGCAATATCGGCTGTCTCGTCGGTGTTGACGGCCTGGTACTGGGTGTCTGCCGCGGCGGACGCAGCCCCGGAGAAGCGGTTGTAAAGGGCCATGAGTCCGATGACGAGCCAGCAGCCCATCTCACCGACAAACATCTGGGCTGTTTGCAGCACGGGCTGGTTAAAGAGCTTCCGCTTGTTGGCCTCGGCATCGCAGTGTCGCACGCATTGCATATCCTAGATTTGCGTGAGTCAGTAGCTGGAAGCGCACAGAGGATCTCTCCCTCGTGCGGAACAGAAGGAAGGAGTTTTTCGGTTGCGCATTTACCTGGTACTTGGTAAGCAGTGTGTTGCAGACGCCCGTCAGCAGCATCATGGCCACCAGAAACGGAACGGCCGCACGCGACGTTATCCTAGGCATTTCTTATGAAAAGCAGCAGCGCTGAGATGAATGTGCATACACGAGATGAGATGTTTCCAAATGGGGTTGATGCAGAAGAAGAGCTGAAAGCCACAGAGGATGGGCAAAGGGGGTTCGTTGACCGAGACAAGGGTAGTCAGTCAACTCTCGATTCTTGTTACGTCTTCTGTTGTGAGACAGTATGTGGAGGCGGCTGGGCGCAGGCACAGGCACGGGACCACACAGGTGCATCGCGTAGCCATGTGGCCAGCACTAGACCGAGCACCTGTTCCGGCCATCCGCGGAGGTTTTAAGGCCTTACCAGTATTCACGAAAGCCCCCAATGTTCTAACGGTTCTAGACAGGCTCGCTTGTTGATATCGAATATGATGCTGACACAAGATTGGGCTCCGCATTAGCAGTGAAGAGTCAAGAGATCGTGTGCAGCAGCCCACAGATGCATGGACGCCCCATCATATTCAGGCATCTTGGAAATGGACACAAAACGGAATGCCCTCTCGTTAAAATGCGAGTCTCAGACTACCTTGTAAGTGTGACATTATATCGATCGATTCGACGCGGTTCTGCCCAAAGGACCCAAGCCAACTTTGAGGGGGTTGCTAGCCTCATGGCAGGCTCACACATTGATTGAGTTGGGCAGCCACCTAGCATGAGACTGCAAAAAAAGCGCAGCCATTGAACAACAGCCCCATTTCGTTTCCTAGTTGAAATAAAAATGAAGATTGATTCAAAAGCTTATGAGCTGTCCGCCCTCTTAACTTGCAATGTGTAGGAACGCCATTCCGTGGCACGTCTATCGTAAAACTATCAAGACTATTGCAAACCGAGCAACTTCGATCTTCCATCATGTCCAGATGGTAAATTATATGAACCTTTCAAGGGGCGCTTTATTGCAACGGTCAGCTTATTGCCAACATTCCAAGTTCTGGATAATACAGCCAGCCTGGCACTCTTTGCGCTTGACTAAGTGACCAAGTGTATATACGGGTTCGTTAGCATCGCCAAGAGCAGAGGACACTACAGAGGCCTTGCTAGCATCCACAGCAATCACCATACCGATGCCGCTGTTGAAGGTACGACACATCTCCTCGGGGGTAACGTTGCCGGCAGCCTTGAGCCATTGAAAAACCGCAGGCATTTGCCACGAGCCAAAGTTGATCTCAGCACTGAGCGATTTGGGGAGCATGCGAGGGACATTCTCGGTGAGACCACCACCGGTAATGTGAGCCAGGCCCTTGATGTCTTTGAGAATGGGCAGCAGAGTCTTGACGTAGATGCGAGTTGGTGTCAGCAGCGAGTCGCCAACACTTTGACCCTGATCCCAAGGAGCGACATCAGTGTAGCTGAGACCAGCGCTCTGGACAATACGGCGCACGAGGGAGAAGCCATTAGAGTGAACACCATTTGAACCGAGGCCCAGAAGAATATCCCCTTCCACCATGTCCGCCTGCTTGGGAAGTCGCGCATCATCAGTGACGGCGCCGACAGCACATCCGGCAGCATCGTAATCTTCGCCCTGATACATGCCGGGCATTTCCGCAGTCTCTCCACCAACCAGCGCACAGCCTGCCTGTCTGCAGCCGTCGGCGACACCCTCAACGAAAGCAGCAGCCGAGGCAAGATCCAGCTTGCTGCAGCCATAGTAGTCCAAGAACATGAGGGGGGTAGCACCTTGAACGATAAGATCGTTGACGTTCATGGCGACCAGATCAATACCGACAGTGTTATGCTTCTTCATATTCTGGGCAATCATCAGCTTAGTACCAACACCGTCGATGGCGCCAACAAGCACAGGGGCGTTGGGATAACCTGCAGCAGACAGGTCAACTTCGCCGCCGAATCCACCAATTTCAGCATCAGCGCCAGGACGCTTAGTACTGGCAACCGCCTTCTTGATTTTTTCGACAAAGTCGTTGCCAGCCTGGATGTCAACACCAGCCTGCGCGTAGGTCAAAGATTCCTTGTTAGCCGCACGGAAAGCACGGTGTGCAATATCCTTGCGGAAGAACATTTTCTCAAACTGGATGACATTAGCTGCCAAAGCCGCGTAGGCGGCGTCAACAGCACCGCGAAGAGTATCTCCAACCGAATTTATTGCGATGACACGACCGCCAGAGGTTTGGAGCTGCTGACCATCGAGCTTTGTGCCAGCGTGGAAGATTGTGCTGCCAGCAGGAGGCTCGGTGACGGCCACGGGAGTGCCCTTGGCATAGGATCCAGGATAGCCTCCAGAAGCGAGCACGACAGTGGCGCTAAACTTGTTCAAAATGGTGATGTCGCAGTTGTCCAGGTAGCCGCCCGTACAAGCAAGCATGATTTCGGCAAGATCAGTCTCGGCAGAGAGTAGAGGAAGAACAGTCTGAGTCTCAGGGTCACCAAATCGAACGTTGTACTCGAGCACCTTGGGTCCAGTCGCAGTAATCATCAGACCAGTGAAGAGGACACCGCGGAAGGGTTGCTTCTCTCTGCGCATGCCTAAGATCGTAGGCTCGAGAATTTCTTTATCTATACGCTCAACGAGCTCTTTGGTGGCAATATTGGTCGGAGCATAGCAGCCCATGCCACCAGTGTTGGGGCCCTGGTCGCCGTCGAAGATACGCTTGTGGTCTTGTGCGAGAGGCAGCGAACGGATAGAGTAACCGTCGCAGAAAGTAAGCACGCTAAGCTCATCACCGAGAAGAAGCTCCTCAATAACAACCTCGCTACCGGCGGAGCCAAACTCTTTATCGACCATGATCTGTTTCAAAGCGGCTTTGGCCTCGTCCTTGGTCTGAGGAATAATGACACCCTTACCGGCAGCAAGGCCAGTGGCCTTGATGACGACATCGTGTCTGATACTGTCAATGTACGAGACTGCCTTTTCGAAGTCGGAGAAATTCTCGTAGGCAGCAGTAGGAACGTTGTATTTTTTCATAAAGTCTTTCGAGTAAGTCTTGCTACCCTCGAGACGGGCAGCTTCCTTGGAGGGACCAAAGCAGGGAATGCCCGCGGCGCGGAAGAAACCCTCAACACCGTCGACCAGAGGAGCTTCAGGACCAGGTACAGCAAGGTTGATGCCATTAGACTGAGCAAACTTGACAAGAGCGTTAAAGTCGTCGGCAGAGACAGAAGTCACATTAGAAACCTTGGGGCACGCAGCGGTACCACCGTTACCAGGAACAGCAAATATGGTCTCAACACGAGGGGACTGGCTGAGCTTCCAAGCGAGCGCGTGCTCACGGCCACCGTTGCCAATGAGGAGGATGCGAAGATTGGACATGGTGGGCTCGTGTCGTCGGCTCGTTTGCGACGTTCTCATGCAGATGCGCGGTGTGTCGCAAGAACTGCAGAAAAGATCCTCCTGTCGTAAGGCTAGAAATATCTTAGCCCGGTAGGATCTCAAGGATGCTAGCGAAGCAACCTGTTCGACGAGCGACAGGCAATCGAAGGGTTAGATTGTGTAGCTGAGATGAAGTTCATTATACAGCGCAACTTTTTTTCGTGCCCCGCCAATTTGATGGCGGGGCACTTATGCCCTGGTCTTGAGTTTTTTTGAGTACCTTACCTTACCTACAGAGCACTCGCGACTCGGGGTACATCGAAGAATAAACCCACGCGGCGGGCCACAGCGGGCCAGGCGGGTCAAGGGTCACCTCGTGAGAGTACTATTCAGGGTCACGCTGGCGAGAATAGCGAGTAATAATAAAAATCTTCAAAGGTGTCTACGAATAGATTAAAAGCAGATGTTCAGGGTTTCTGGCAGATTTTCCCCAATTTTAAGCTTTGCGAGATACCCTTTTCGAGAAGGTACAGTCTATCCCCTGTTTTTTTATGCCAGCCCACAGTGGGTATCCGGATGCTGCTCGCATGATTGGCTAGTATGTGGGGCAAAAGTGACTTTCTTACCACTTCTACCCCCTAGTATTCTTATCTTCTAAGTAGCTAAAATAAAATCTAATAAGAGAATATATTATTGTTAATTTACTCCTATTATCCTTTATAGGATATTAGGTAGCTTAATAATTTAATAATATAAGAAAAACTATTACCTAACTACTCTAAGGCCTCACTATACCTATATTATACTTAACCTAGGTAAAAACCTATACTTTACTCCTTTCTATATTAATATTATAATTCTTAGTAAAGGTTAATAGTTTTACTATAATAATTTTCTAGTATTAGGTTCTTAGACTATATCTTTAATATATATATATATATTATTTTTTACTTCTTTAAGATATTTATATTACTAAATATATTTATTTTTATCTTTTTATTATATATACTTTAAATTCCTCTTAAGTCCTTAACTTTTTTTATTTATAATAATTTTATATAATTTTATATTATTATTATAATAGTTATTATAATATAATAGTTAATATATACTTAATAACTATTTTTTACTAACCTAGACCTATAATTACCCTAATTTATATCTTACTTATACCTAGGTATACTTATACCTTAAGTTCCCTTATAGTATTACTCTAGTATATTAGACTTTTAGGAGACTAAGTAGGCTAGTAGGGAATTAAAAAGAGGTACCTTTAGTAGGATTTAAACCTATAATCTATATATTAACCTATATAGAACTCCCTAATATAGAACTACTATATTATAGAGGTAAAGAGAATATATTATATAAATATTAAAAGTAATAGAATATTATTTAATATCTTATATTTTACTTACTTTAAAAGGGTATTCAAGCTATATAAAGGTAGTAAGAAGTAGAGCTTACCCGCTTTTTCTAGAATTCCAGCTATCTAATTAGCTTCCTAGGTAGATACCGGTATAAAAAAACAGGGGATAGACTATACAATCTAACCCTTGAAATAATATTGGCGTGTGACTTAGCCCTACTTCGAGTGCGCCGAGGTCACTAAACCTCTTCGCCTATACCGTCTTAATAGTGGATTATTATTCTTCTATAGCCGCCGGCCTCTCATTAGTTAGAAAATTAGTTAAAAAATTAGCTACTATAACCACCACGATTACCTCTTTAGGCTATAAAAAAAGGGGTATTACATCATTATATTATTTAAATTAGCTAAATTAATTTACTAATTAATAATAGCCGCCTCCATAGAATAGTAGTTCTATACTAGGGAGTTCTATATAGGTTAGTATATAGATCGTAGGTTTAAATCCTACTAGAGGCACCTCTTTTTAATTCTATATTTTACCTAAAAGCCTAGTATACTAAAAGTAAGTAATACTATAAGGGATTAAATAGGATATAGATTAAGGTAACTATAGGTCTAAGTTAATAAAAATAGTTATTAAGTATATACTAACTATAATATTATAATAACTATTATAATAATAATATAAAATTATATATAACTATTATAAGTAAAAGAATTAAGGACTTAAGGGGAACTTAGAATATATATAATAAAAGGGTAAAATTAATATATTTAGTAATATAAATATCTTAAAGAAGTAAAAATAATATATATATATATATTAAAGATATAGTCTAAGAACCTAATACTAGAAAATTATTATAGTAGAAGTATTAACCTCTACTAGGAATTATAATATTAATATAGAAAGGAGTAGAGTATAGGTTTTTACCTAGGTTAGGCTAGGTAACGGTTTTTCCTATACTATTAAATTATTAAGGTACCTAATATCTTATAAAGGATAATAGGAGTAAATTAATAATAATAATAATAGTATTTATAGCTAAGTAATCTTCTTAACTATTAATATAGTCTTAAATAGAGGACTTATTATAATTAATAAGCTACTAGCTACTTTAGATAACTAGAGTGTTAAGGCTAGATAACTAAAAGGTCTAACATCACGACTTAGCGTAAGTATAACAGCGCGCCTATATAGTTAGATTAATAATAAGGCATTTATAGCTATTTATTCCTCTGAGAACGATTAGTACTTTTATTATAGCGTAATTGACTAATAGAAGTAAGTACCTCTGGATCTACTTAAACGCCATTAGATGAACCCCCCTGTCCGTGACCTCAGAGCTCCCTCACGGTAAATAGTCAAAAAGTTAAAGAACGGCTAAAAAGGTACATAGTAAAAAATAACATTAAAAGATAGCGATCTTAGCAAATAAGATACTCTCTATAGGTACTTCTTTCACTATATTTAGGGATTCCATTAGAAAAAGTAGTTTATTAGGGAGCGGCTAATATAAAGGGAGTAATAAGGAAGATCTTAATAAATATATTAACTATAATAATATAACTCTATTATTTACTAATAAGAACCTCCCTTATAAATTCTATATAAGGATCTTATAGTCTTATAGCTATATCCTCCCTTATTATATATAGTCCTCTACCTCCTTAATTATCTTATATTATAATAGCCCCCTAGCTCTATAACCTTATAGGCTTATAGCTATATCCTTATACTTATAATATAGCTATACTATAATAGGCTACCCTCTCTTCTACCTCTTCTTTTTATACCTCCTTACTTATCTAAGGTAAGGTTTATTTTCTTATATTAAGCTCTTTAACCTTATTAGGGTACCTATTATTATTATATATATATTAACTATATATAAGATATACTAATTATATTAGGTTTATAAATAACTTCTTCTTTATTAATATTTAATTAATATATAGTTTATATATATATTAATCTTTTCTTAAAATAGCTCCTTAGACCTATTAATAACTCTTTTTTATATTATATTTAATTTTTTTTATATTTATTTATTATTCTTATTAATTACCTTATTATATATTACTTAATAATATCTTTTTTTCCTACTAGCTCTTAATAAGTATATAGCTTATATATAATATAAAATATACTTTAAATAGCTTTTTTAATAATAATAGCCTCTTTAAGTACCTAATTTACTTATTATTATACCTTTTATAGCTTTTTTAAAAGGTATATTCTTATCCTCCCTTCTTCTTTTCTTTTTTCTTTCTTTTTTAGTTAACTATTCTTTTTTATAAGTATACCCTTATTATATACTATACTTACTATTCTTATATACCTTTTTCCTTTTACTTAAATATTAACTTTTATAAAGTCTTTTCTCTCTCTCTTTCTCTTATTTATACCTATACTATATATTCCCTACTATTCCTTTATATTACTATTATATACTAATTACTAACCTATAAATAGTAATTTTATAAATAAATAAATAAAAACTTTTTTATTTTAGATAATATATAAGTTTTTCTATACTCCCTTACTACTTCCCTACTATATACTTATTACTTATTTACTACTAACCTTTTACTAGGTTAAAGAAGTAGCCTTAGTTATCTACTAAAGAGAAGGTAGAGAAGGTAGAGGTACTACTAGTAGTATCTAGTACTAAGTAAGTTTCCCTATATAGTTACTATATATTCCTTACTAACTAGCTACTAGATTTAAAATTCTATATAACTATTATTATATAAAATAAGATACTATAAGCTAAGATAACCTAGCCTACTAGTATTACTAGGGCTTAGGTATATCACCTACTATATAATTACTTATTACTTACTAACTTATTATATAGATATTATATTAAGTAAGTATATACTTTATATATATAATAAGAAGTTATATACCTTAATATAACTAATTACTTAGGATATTACTAGATATCTTTAATATATCTTATTTCTTACTTTACTATAAGACTAGGTATAGTTATAATATTTTCTTAATTAACTTATAGCTAACTTACTAGGCTATTATAAAGGCCTTATAGCTTTAGCTATAATAACTATACTTAAAGTAGGCCTATAAGGTAGCTAATAAGAATAAGCCTATAGCTTATAAGTATATACTAGCTATATACTAGATAGTAGAGGCCTATACTACCTAAGTATAGGTATAGGTAGTTATATAAGTTATATAGGTAAGTTAAACTTATTTCTCCCTTATTATATACTTTCTACTAACTTACTACTAGTTTACTTATAGTTTATTATTAGTAGATATTACTATATATAATAATATTATTATAAAGATAGGTATAATATTACCTTTATATTAGGATAGTATAGATAATATAAAGCCTCCTACTCCTAAATAATATATTAGTTATATACTCTTTATATATACCCCTACTAATTAGGTAAGAAGGTAATTAGATTTCTTTTTAATAAGATAATTATATAATATAAGGGTAAGCTATTATAATCTTTCTACTTCCTTATTACTACTTTTTTATAACTATTTCTATATAAAGATCTTCTTTATATTATATTAATATATTTCTATCTATAAAGTTAAACCTCTTTAACTATAAATTCTTAACTTTATTAAAGCCTAGCTATTTAACCTAAAATAACTATCTTTTATTATAATATTTATAAGCTATAATTTACTTAACCTTATAGATATTATTATTAATAATAATATAATTTTATAATATAATTAGTATTTTTTTTATAATTTATATATAACTTTAAACTTATAATATTAAATATATTATAAACCTTTATTATTTCTAGTAACTAGAGCTTAAAGGCTAAGCTACTAGTTCTTATATATTACTTAATTTAATATAGTCTAATATACTTTATTATAAGTTTCTTACTTAGTTATTATAAGTTAAGGTTCTTTATAGAAAATAAGACTTAATCTTTTACTTTAAAATTATAATTTATTTATTTTTTATTATATTACTTCTTTTATACCTTATAACTTTATTATAGTTACTTTATAATATATTTATAAGCCTTTTAAAGCTCTTATATATATTCTTTAGCTTAAATATTAAAATATAATAAATAACCTTCTACGCCTAATAACTTAAGATACTTATTATATAGTAAATATACTAAGACTATACCTATTATATTATATAGGCTTATATTATATACTAGTTAGGCTATTAGTAGTTTTTTAACCTAATTATCTTATTCTTTATTATAAAAGGTATATAAATAATACTCTAATACCTAATTTTACCTCTCTATCTAACTATCTATCTAACTATCTATCTATAGATAGAAGGTAATACTTAAGTACTACTTATATATAAGTAGGTAGTAGAGACTTTACTAGAACCCTAATATAAATATTAACCTATAATTTAATATAATATCTTATAATATATTATAGTATATAATAATTTCTTTAAGTATAATATTAGTAAGGCTCTTACTTATTAGCTACTTTATTATTATAATATAATAACTATATTTTATATATCTATTTATAATAACTAATATAATATTATATATACTATATTTCTCTAGTCTCTTTAATAACCTTATTATTATATTAATAGTAATTTTATTATAAGGGTAAGCTATTAGTAGTAATACTATAAGCTTACTATATAGTTAGTACTACCTATCTTTTATTTATTAATAGCTATTATAAGATATAATATACTTTTATATTACCTTTACTATCCCTAGCTAATAATAATATAACTTTATCTAATATAATATTTATTATAGCCCTTAGTATCTTACTACTTTATTATTATAATAAAGCTATAATACCTTTATATATAGACTATAAGGAATATATATATAATTATCTTAGTACTATAAATTATTATTATTATATTTTTTATTTTCTAGCTTAAGGTAAGGTAGAAGCTACCTTATATATTATTATAATAAGGTATCTTTTTTCTCTCTATATAGCTTTAATAGCTTAAGTTAGGCTTAGGTTTATATTAAATATTCTTATAATATTCTTATATTATTCTTATACCTCTTATACTTTATATTACTTTTTATATATTTTATATATTTTTTATTATTTTTACTTATTATTAGACTTATATCTACTTCTCTTATAAATCTCTTACTCTTTTTTTATATATCTTATACTTTATCTTTATTATTATTAATAATAGACGTATTTATTACTTAGCCTATTATAATATACTACTAGCCTCTTATTACTTTATAGATTACTAGCCTATATTAGTTTATAATCTATCTTATTATATCTTATTTATTTTTTAAATTATTATAAGAATACTAATAATATTATTAGCCTCTTCTATATACTCTTTATATCTTTCTTATAGTCTACCTACCTTAATAGTATATTTATAAGGTTCTTTTACCTTAGTTAATAATATATTATAAAATTAAATAGTATTAATTTATCTAATACTATAGCTTACCTACCTATTAGCTTTATCTTTATTATAAGGTAATTATAGTTTAAATAGTTAGTAAGTACTTTAATAATATATTTAGGGTATACTAGGTAATAATACTATTAGTAGAATACTTCTATAATAACTAGTATTTCTATATCTAGTATCTAATAGTATATTTTTAGTTTTATAAGCTTATATAATAGGTATATAATAAGGTACTAGCTTCTTTACTATTTCTATAAGAGAATTATACTAATAGTAAAATCTAATATATCTATCTTAACTCTTATTAGTATTATTAGGTTATAATAAGCTAAAAGTAAGGTATTATGAACGCTATAGTAGCAGGGGCTAGAGGTCAGGATGACTAGGAAGAGGACCTACGGGTAGCCTAGTTTAGTACGCGGGGTCACGTGACCTCGCGGGCGACCGAAGAGATTAAGGTTCGATCAGGGCGGTCGCAGGCGACGCGACTAAATAGTCGACTAGTTTAATTAGAGGTTTATAGTAAAGAGATAGATAGGTACTTAAGGAGGAGGTATTCCTATAGCTAGTTAGTCTAGATCTCTACTAATTAATCTAAGTAATAGTTTCCCTATTAAGAGTTCTACTCTTAATAAGACCTTATACTAAAGATACTACTTATTATTACTTTATAGTATTTAACCTAACTTACTACCTAAGAAATAGGCTAACTATAGATTAGGATTAAGCTATTATTATATTTTAATTAGTCCTATTTAGTAAGTTACTATTAAAACCTTAAGTAGTTAACCTTTTATAATATCTACTACTAGAGAAATTACTACTAACCCTATAGTTATAATTATAGACCTTAATACTAAACTTAAATATTTTTATATCTAGATAAAAGAGTTAATATCTAGATAGAAGAGTTAAAACTTAAGAAGAATATAAAGAGAAGAAGAGTATAATACCTAAGTTTCTTAAACCTAATATATTTAATAGAGTAAAAGGAGATATTTATATCTTCCTTACTTAAGCTAAAGCCTACTTAAAGGTTAATAACACCCTTAATAAAGAATCTAATAAGATTCTCTATATTAGAAACCTTCTTATAGGTAAGGTAATAGAATAGTAGGAGCTAACTCTTAGGGACTACCTTAATAATAAGGAACCTAAAGATAAGACTACTTAAATCTTTAAGAAGTATAAGAACTTTAAGGAAGTTCTATAAACTATATTTAGTAACCTAGATAAAGTCTAAACTACTATATATAAACTTAAGTCCTTAAAGTAGACTAGATCTACTTAGTACTATATACGTGAGTTTAGATATATTACTACTTATATTAATTAGGATAATAAAAGCTAGATAGAACTCTTCTATAATAGGCTTAGAGAAGAAGTAAAAGATAAAATTACTAAAGAAGATTAACCTAATAACTTTAATAAGTTTATTAAGAAAATTATTAAGGTTAATAATTATCTTTATACTAGATAACTTAAGTATAGTAGAAGGAATATAGGTAATTATAATAATCCTCCCTAATACTACTAGGCGAATATAGGAAAGCGCTAAAATAGATCTATAGCCTATAGAACCTATCTAGGCCTAATAGAACTTAATACTACTAGAAAAGAAAAAGGGAAGAAATACTATAACTATAAGAAGACTAGATACTTTACGAATAAGTATAAAGTACCTAAGAAATAGTAGAAGCTAGTTACTAAAGGATAAGGAATAAATATAGCTTATTATAAGGACCTACCTATCTAAAATATTAGTATAATAAATAGTAAAAAATACTTCTTAGATACTAACTAGTTTATAAACTATAATAAACCTATATCTAATAAAGACTAGGATTTTAGAATATAGCCTATCCTAGATAAGGAAGAAAACCTTAAAATAATAAAGCTAGAGGTATAGGAAACCTTTATTATAGTTCCTAAAACCCTACTAGAGGAGAACTATATAAATTATAATCTAAGACTAGTAAGCGCCTTATTAGTAGGACTAGGCGATCTAGAACTAGTAGGAGTATAAATTTATAGAAGAGATGTCTTTTATCTAGATATCCTTAAATAGAAAATTAGAAAAGTAATAATAAGAGTAAGCCTTAAGGTATATACCTTAGTAGCTAAATATCTAGTACTTATAATAGGATACCTAGATTATAAAAAGATTTTATAGGTATCTTATTTATTTAATAACTATAAGATATACCTCTAGAAAAAACTAGAATACTAATTCTTTCCTAGATATAACCCTAATATAGGATATAGTCTATTTCTAGAAATAGACCTATAAGACTAGAAAATCTAGAGAAGATTCTTAACCTATTTAGACTTAAGAAGAAATAATAAAATATCCTATATTAAGGAAAATATAGATATAATCTAAGCTACCTAGGTAGAGGAGGTTAAAAATAGTATATCTATAAGTAGTTTACTTAGTCTAAACTTAATTAATATAGCTAGTAGATTAGATAATTACTAAGAAAGCTCTAATATAGTTATATAAAATTAATAATAATAAAGAAAAGAAAAATAAAAGGAAAGGAAAGAATAAGAGTTAATTCTCTTTAGGGCATTTAAAAGAATAGACTAAGAAGAGAGAATAAGAAATAATAGCTATTATTACTAGTAAGACTAACTCTTTAATAGAGATCTAATAGGTCTCTATATACTATAAATATTAATAGTAATAAATACCTTACCTTTAATATCTTTATTAAAGGAATAAAAATTAGGGTAATACTTAATAGTAGAGTATTAGGAAACTATATTTTACTAAATCTTATTAATAGATTATAATTACCTTAGAAAAAGAAAGATAAGCCTTACTAACTTATAAATATAAAAGGAAATAATATTTAATATAACTAAGGTATAGTAGACTAAGAAACTATATAACTTTTTATATCTATTTTTAGTATAAACTATATATTATCTTTAGATATTATAGTAATCTTAAAATATAATATTATATTAAGGTTACCTTAGTTATAGGTAAGTAATCCTAGAGTTAACTAGAGAATAGGCTAACTCTAGTAGGATATACTAAGATATAATTATAATAGTAGGAGTAGCTAAAAATAAAAGAAGGTACCCTAATTAAATTAAGACTAATCTTAAGGAATATACTTAATTGCCTAAGAATTAAAAGCTAGTATATTAGAGATTCCTAAGGAATACTTAAAGTATAGTAAGCTATTTAGTAGAGAGCTAGAGATAGGACTACTAGAATATTTACGCTAGGACTATAAGATTAAACTCTAGCCTAGTAAGGAACCTAGGTTCTAAAAGATTTATCTCTAAAACCCTAAGTAGGATAAAACGCTTAAGGAGTATTTAGAGGAAATACTATAAAAAGGTTATATATATTAGGGTCATAACCCGGCGCGTACGAGGGAGCCAACCTATCGGTTGCGCTAGGCTAGGGGAACTACGAAGTAGGTTATATATAAGGAAGTATACTTATAGAGGCGAGCTACCGACGAACTAGTAGGGAGGAGGTAGTAATAATTCTATTATCCTACTTTACTATAAGGATTATCTTATAACTAGAGTCCCTTAAGTACTATAACCCTTATAGGATTATTACTACTACCTAGTATCTAGGACGCTAAGCTACTTATAGTATAATAACTAACTATAACGTTTCTTCCCTATAACCTAGTAGTAAACCCATTATAAGTAGCTAGCGACTAGTCTCTCTAGTCCTATCTAACCTACTAGTAAGCGTTAGGAGTATAGTAGCTAGTATATTATCTATAGAAGAGATATAAGCTAGTATCTAACACATAGTAGAGGAGTAAAAGAGGACTATCCTAGCTACTTATTATAAGTAGGTGGTAAAAGGCTAGTTAATTAAGGTTACTACTAAACTAGGGGAGTTACTAAAAGAGATACCTTATAGGAAGTATATAGTAATAATAAAGCTACCTAGTATAGTATTTAGTACTAAGTTATTCTAGTAGTATATAAGCTTTATAGTTACCTTATAAACCTATTTTTAAGTATATCTAGAGGACTATATAGATAACCTTAAAAAGGTTATATATACTACCTAATACTTATAAGGTAATATATAAATGTAATAGGCCTACTACTTTATAGTAAACTTAAAGGGAACTTATAAAGGCTTTATATAAGATAACTTTAGTAACTAGTATAGGGAAGAGTTAAGAGATATAAATATTAGGGCCTAAAGGGTAATATATAACCTAATATAATATAAATATAAAATAAATAAGCTAGTAAGAAAGTACCTATATTATATAGAGAATATAGTAATAGAACTACTAGACTTATTACCTCTTACTTTCTATATTATATTAGCTATAGAGGGGCTAAATAGTAGGGTTTAGATAGTAATAAGTAGTAGTAATATACCTACTATATAGAAGTAGCTAGAATTATATACTAAAAATATAGAGAGAGTAGTAAGGGTACTAATTAGAATAGAAAATAGCCTAAAGCCTTATATTAGCCTTATAACTAAAAAAGGAAAGTAAAATAATAATTAGAATAGTATAGGGCTATAGTGTCTAGGCGGCGAATTTATAAGGTATTTTAAATATAGGGTAAATTACTTCTACTAGGACTATATAGTACTAGACTATACCATATATAGAGGGGTAGGGTATATAATAGAAAAACACTATAGGCGACCTCTACCTAAGGTAGTAGGCATTAAGCGGGTAGCTACTAGTAAAGAAGTAGTGACGTTCTTAAATAATTAGCCTATAAAAAACCTAAAGATAGAAGAGGTCCCCTAGGAAGAACCTTACTATTATATATATCCTAGGCGTAAATAACTAGTAAAGTTATAAATAAAACGTGGCTAGGAAGTAGAGGTAGTAATAATAGATAATAGAAGTAACCTAAACCTCTTTAATTACGGGAAAGTAGAAAGGTTATAACTTTATATTAACTATATACCTTTTTACCTAAAGTATCTAATTATATAAGAGAAAACGTAAGTAATAGAAGAAGTAGTAAAAATACTATAAGTTATTAATAACTTAAGATATATAAAAAAGATATAAGTTCCTTTCTTAGTTATTAATTACTTAGAAGATATTATCTTTAGGAGGTAGTAGATAATAGAAGAAAGAGTAAATATATATAGAAAAATAGACTACTAGAATTATATAATAATAAGAAGGAGTATTAAATTAGTTATAAGTTAGTAGGGAGTAAGGTATATAGTAAAGAATATAAAATTTATAATAATAGTAGTAACTTAGGAGGATAGTTAACTAAGCTTATTAGACGAAATATATATAAGGTTACTAGGAGAATACTATAACTTTATAGAGTTATTCTTACTAGATAAGGTAGTAAAGTTACTAATACTAAATGGTCTAATATATATAATTAAACTAGAAGATAGTAAAGTACTACTATAAGGACCTATATACCTACTTATAGTAAGGGAGCTAGTAGAATTATATAAATTTATTAATAAAGGACTAAAAAGAAGATAGATAAGAAGATTAATAAGCCTAGCTAGAGCTCCTATCTTATTTATACTAAAGAAGGGAGGAAAGCTATATTTATATATTAATTATTAGGGCTTTAATTAAATTATAAAAAAGAATAGGGTACTATTACTATTAATTATAGAAATTATAGACCGCCTATAAGGCATAAAAATCTATATAAAGCTAGATATAAAAGATATATATAGGCGGCTAAGAATATATAAAGGAGATAAGTAGAAGATAGCATTTTACTATTACTTTAGATACTTTAAGTACCTAGTTTTATTATTTAGACTTATAGGTATACTAATAATATTCTAAGAATATATTAATACTACCTTATATAAAGATATTAATTATATCTATATTATATATCTAGATAATATACTAGTATTTAGTAAAGATATTATAATATATATATAATATATTTACTAAGTCCTTAAGAAGCTATAAAAGGTAGGCCTATATTTAAATCTTAAAAAATATAAATTTATAATAGAGAAGGTAAAATTCCTTAGCTTTATTATTAGACCTAGCTAAATTAAGATAGATATAGAATATATTAAAGTAGTAGTAAGTTAGTTACTACTTAGTACTATTAAAGAGATTTAAGCTTTTATTAGGTTTATAAGCTTCTATAGAAGATTTATTAAAAAATTTAGTAAGATCACCTACCTACTAATAGAAAGAATAAAGAAGAGATTAGCTATAAAGTTTATACTAAATACCTATAAACTTAAAGCATTTAAGTACTTAAAAATACTATTTAAGAGGATACTAATCTTAGTATAATTTAATCTAGAGGCCTAGATAAGGATAAAGATAGATATATTAAGTTTTATAATTAGTATAGTTATATTATAGTTATAGGGAGGTTACTAGTATCTTATAGTATTCTTATTATAAAAGCTATAAGGAGTAGAGTTATAATATTAGATACTAGATATAGAAATACTAGTAATTCTAATAGCGTTTTACTAATAAAGATATTATCTTATATACCTAGCTAAGACTATTAAAGTCTTAATAGACTATCTAAATTATAGCTACCTTATAAGTAAGAAGATACTATTATATAGATAGGCTATAGTACTAGATAAGCTCTTATTATATAATTTTAAAATTATATTTTAGCTAGGTAAGTTAAATCTAGTAGATATACTTTTAAGGTAAGTAGACTATAAGTCTAATATAAAGGAGTTATAAGTTATATAGCTATTACTAAGGTTCTTAGAGCGTTTTAAAGAACTAAGAAAGAGGGTAATAACTATAGGATTTTACTATACCTAAGTAAGCTAGTAGAGTACTTAGGTAGTTAAGAGTAAGGAGTATATAGTAAGATTACTAGGAAGATAAAGTAAGGATATAGAAGCTAAATATAATAAGAAGACTTTATAAAAGTAACTATTAGAGGCTTAGTAGAGAGATAGTCTTATTAAGTAAACTAAGAAGACGCTATATAAAAGTAGTAAGAATGTACTAAAAAACTAGGGTATTCTATAGGTAATAAACTAAGAAGGACTCCTAGTAAATAAGAATAGAGTATTTATACTAGTTAGTATAAGATTAGAAATCTTATAACTATATTATAATAATATTATAATAGGATACTAGGGAGTTTATAGGACCTTTTATAGGGTTATAGCTTTATTTTTCTAGTAGTTAATAAGAAGAGATATTAAGATATATATAGAGTATTACTATATATATTAGCTAATAAAAGTAAGAATATATTAACCTTATAGCTTACTTATACTATTACTAGTACCTTCTTAACTATTTAAAGAAATATTAATAGATATAATTATAAGGATACTAAAGAGATAAGGTTAATATAAGAAGTATAATATAATCCTAGTAATTATAGATAAAGTAATATAATATAATATCTATATTACTATAAATAAGTAGCTAACTAGTAACTAACTTATAGAGATTATTTTATAAAAAGTAGTAATATTATATAGGGCCTTAAAAGGGATTATCTTAGATAAGGGAACTATTTTTATATTAAGATTTTAGTAAAGCTTCTACTATCTCTTAGTATATAAGTAGTAACTTAGCGTTATATTCTACCTTTAAATAGATAGCTTAATAGAATATATAAACTAAATACTAGAATACTATTTAAGGGCATTCTATAATATAGAATAAATAGACTAGGTAGAGAAACTACTAATAGTATAATTTATATATAATATAAGTTAATAGGTATCTATTAGTAATATACCTATAAAATTATTATTAGGATATATACTAATATACCTAGTATTACTACTAATATAAATAGGAAATATATAAGTATAAGAAAGAGTATAAGAATTAATAATAATAAGGGAGACTACTATAAAGAGCCTAAAAGAAGTTAATAAAGTATATATAAAATATTATAACCTAAAATAACTAGATAAATTTTTTAAAATAGGAGACTAGGTTCTATTATCTATAAAGAATCTAAAATTAATATAACCTAGCTAGAAGCTAGTAGAGAAGTTTATAGGACCTTTTTAGGTAATTAAAGTAGTTAGGATAGTAAAATATATATATAAGTTAGACCTCCTAAAGAACCTAAGGATCTATAATATATTTAATATATTAAGCCTTAAACTATATAACTATAATAAAGATATAGAGGTAGATATATAAATTCTCTTTAAAAATAATAATAAGTTTATAGTAGAAGAAATTATTAGGTATAAGTATAATAATAAGAGAAGACTATTTAAGGTTAAATAGGTAGGGTATAATAAAAGTAAGAACTCGTAAGTAAAATATAATAACTTTATAGATCTAACTTTACTAAGGGAGTATAAAGAAAGACTATAAATTTAAAGGATAGAACTATAAAATAGCTATAATTATATTATAAAGAGGGTATAAAGAAGGTATAAAAAGAACTAAGTTTATTAGTAAAAAAAAACCCTATAAAGTTACTATAAAGGCGCTTTAAGCTCGCCTTAAGCTTATAGTACTAAAACTCTAGGAAAATTATATTTAAAAAAAACGGCGTAAAGCTATAGTAAGAATAGTATAAGGGCGCACCTACTTAGACTAGAAGTCAGGGAGGGGAGGGACCTCCTTAAGGTTCGAGGCACTAGTAGTAACCTAGTAGTAAATTAGTAATATACTTATATTAACTTTATATAGAAAACTTATAGCCTAGGCGTAGAGGTAAATAGTATAGAGGTACGTTATATAAGCTATAAAAAGCTATATATTTATAATGTCTTTATAATAAGCCGCCTACTTAGCTACTATAATAGCCTTATACTTAATACCCTATAGGGTTATAATAACCTTACTATAATCTTTTAAGATCTTCTTAACCTTAATAAGAAGGCTTATATCCTATATAAGTTAGCTATAAATTAGTTATAAAGACGCTATAAGAAACTTATACTACTACCCTCTACCTATATATAGAAGAGAGTATAGTAAACTAGCTACTTATCTATAGTAAAGTTAAAGTAATTACGCCTACTATACTAGTAGTAATAGTACTTATTAGACCTATCTAACTTACTATAAGCTTATAATAAAGTTATAGTATTAGAGATACTTACTAGTAGTATTAAGGCACTAGTAGGCTATATCGCCTATTACTAGGGCGTCTAGGTAGTAGTAGCACGGGATAGGGTGACTTTATAGTAAATTAATAGTAATAATATAGTAAGGGAATAAGGGGATATATAACTTATTAATAAATTTAAACCCCTTTTTATTATAAGGATTAATAACCTTCTTACTAGATATAAATTAGTAGTAAACTTATAGTAAGAGCTATATAAACTACTTATATAGTATTAAAAAACTCTTTATTACTTTATATATTATTAGACCTATAAAGTATTAGTAAAGTTAATATAAAGTTATAAGGTACTTATATATTAGAAATAGGGAACTATAGGAAAATCTAGGAAAACTATATATAAGTTAGTAATAAGTATATAGTAAGTTTATACTAAAGACGAAAAATACTAAAAAAAAGGGAATAAAGATATTAAAAAAAGAATAGTAAAAGTATAATAAATAAAGAAGAAAGAATAAAATAAAAGAGCTATAAAAATAGTAATAAGAAATAGGTAATCTATAATAAAGGTAAAGAAATATATAATTTAGGTTAATAAAGAAGAAGAAGGGAAAAAAGAGGCTAAGAATTAAAAGGATATTTATTATTAAAGGTATATATATAAGCTAGTAAAGTAGTAGTAAAATAGCCTTTAAAGATTAAATAAAATAAAAGAAGAGGTATATAAAGGAGCTATATAGAAGCTATAAGAATAGGCTAAATATATAGAGAGTATAAGAGGTAATTAAACTTATTAGATTAAGACTAATAAGGTAACTAGTAGTATTATAAAAGTAAGAGTAGAGTAAGGATAAGAACTAATAGTAGGTAAAAGATATAAAGGAAGTAAGGAAGTTACTATAAGAGTACTATAAATATATAAATATAAATAAGGAATATTATATAGGAAGCTATATACCTATAAAAAGGGTAATAGAAGTAAAGAAAAAGTAAACTATATTACTAAGAATAGAACTAAGTAATAGTAGTAAGGAAATAATAAGCTTATAGTAAAGCTACGCTAGGAGTAGAAGGAAAATATAGTAGGGTACCTTATATAAAGTAGAGGGTAAGTATGTACTAAGGATAACGTGTAAAAGGAGAAGGTAGCCTATTAGGGTTATAACCTAGCGCGTATAAGGGAGCTAACCTATTAGTTATACTAGGCTAGGGGAACTATAAAGTAGGTTATATATAAGGAAGTATACTTATAGAGGTAAGCTACTAACGAACTAGTAGGGAGGAGGTAGTAATAATTCTATTATCTTACTTTACTATAAAGATTATCTTATAACTAGAGTCCCTTAAGCACTATAACCCTTATAATATATAACCTTTAGAGTTACTAGTAAGATATCTAATCCTATAGGTACTAAAACGAAGTAGAAAGCTAAGACTATATATTAACTACTAATAGCTAAATAATATTATAATTAAAAATTAATATCTATTACTACTTATATTAGAAATATAAGATAAAGTTAGATAAGCTAGATAGTTTACTACCCTTAACCTTAAAGGGGCTTATAACCTTATCTATATAAAGGATAGTTATAAGTAGAAAACTACCTTTTAGACCTTAAGAGGATACTTTAAGTATCTAGTAATACCCTTTAGTCTTATAAATATACTAGCTACTTTTTAGATTATAATTAATAATATCCTATAAAAATAACTTAATAACTTTATTATTATTTATCTTAATAATATCCTTATCTATTCTAATATACTTAAGGAGTATAAAAAACATATATATAAAGTACTCTAAGTACTTTAGGATAATAATTTACTAGTTAAACTAATGAAGAGTAAGTTCTATTAGTAGAAAGTTAAATTCTTAAGATATAAAATTACCCTAGGATATATTAGGATAAGTCTATTAAAAATTAAAGATATATAGAATTAGCTAGTACTAACTAATATTAAAGAAGTTAGAGGATTCCTTAGATTTATAAACTTCTATTAATACTTTATATATAAATTTAGAGAAATTATAATTCCTCTAACTAACCTTACTAAGAAGGATTATACCTTCTAGTAGACTAATAAGGAAGCTAAAGCCTTCTAAATATTAAAAGATAGAATATTAGATAAACTAGTTCTAATTATAGTTAATCTAAGTAAACTATTTAAAGTTAAGACTAATGCTTTAGACTTTATAGTAAGAGGATAGCTTAGATAAAGAGATAAAGAAGGACGACTTTACCTAGTTACCTTCCTCTCTAAGAAACTCTATAGACCTAAGTTAAATTATAATATATATAATAAAGAACTTATAGCTATTATTTAAGTATTTAAAGAATAGTAATACTACCTAGTAGGTATAAACTACAAAGTTATAGTCTATTTAGACTATAAGAACCTTATATTATTTACTACTATAAAAAAACTAAATAAATAGTAAATATAATAGTATAAAACCCTTATAGACTACGATTTTAAGATTCTATATTAAAAGGGAATACTTAATAGTAGAGTAGACGCTCTTAGCTAATAAGAAGATTTAAAATTAGAAGGAATACTAATTAAATATCTAATACTTAAGTATAATAAAAATAAAAACCTTATACTAGGTACTTAAGAACTTAATATAACTTAGAAAGTAGAACTAGATAATACTTAGATATAGTAAATTAAATTATATATTAAGAAAGATAGCTATCTAAATAGTAAAGATATAAAACCATATATAATAAGAAGGGGTAAAAGCTACTTATATAATAAATAGTAATATATTCCTTATATACTTTAAGAATAGCTTATTAAGGAAATATATAAATACCTATTATATAGATATTAGGGTATAAGGAAAATGATTAATAGATTAAGAAGATTATATAATTTCCTAGAAAGTAGAAAAAGAGTATAAGAAGTTATTAATAAATATAATATCTATTAGAAAGTAAAAGTACTATAATATATATTATATAGTAAACTATAACTAATACTACTACCTAAAAGAGTATAGTAGATAATTATAATAGACTTTATTATTAAACTACTAAAGTCTAAGGAACCTATAATAAGAGTAGTTTATAATAATATCCTAGTTATTATAGATAAACTTATAAAATATACCTACTATATTCCCTATATAGAATTAAGTAGTACTATAGATCTAATATATATATTCTTTAAGACTATTATTATATAATATAGATTACTAATAAAGCTTATATTAGATTATAATAAATTATTTATATTAAACTTTTAAAAATGCCTTATAGAGACTATATAAATTAAGTAAAGCTTATCTATAGCATTTTACCTATAGTTAGATAGTTAGATAGAGATTCTAAACTAAATACTTAAATAATATCTATAAAGCTTTATTAACTACTAATAAGATAACTAGTTAAGATAGTTACTACTTATATAATAGGCTTATAATAGCTCTAAGATTAATAATATAAAGATATTACTAATAAAGGTAAACTATAGGTTTAACCCTACTATTAATATATACCTAATATATATATTTAATATACTAGTAGTAACTATATATATAGATATTATTATAGGTATATAAAAATATTTATAGTAAAAATAGATATTTCTATAAAACTAAATAAAATATTATATAAATAAAAAGAGATTACTAGTACTAATCCTAGAAAAGGGATATAAAGTTTACCTTATCTATAAAAAATATTAAAATAAAACGACCTAGTAATAAACTTAACTAAAAGAAAATTAGACTATTCCTTATTAAATAAAAAATATTAAATATTAACTATAAACTATTATTACTAGATAGAATAAGGATCTACCTAATATTTTATATATTACTACTTAAAAGGGTACTAGATAATTCTATACTTACTATAAGAATTATAGTTAATAATACTAATAAATATAAAGTTAAAAGGATACTTAAAGTATAAGGAAATATTAAAAATTATTATTATCTTATTAAATAGAAAGGATACCTAAACTCTAAAAATACCTAAGAACTAATTAAAAACCTTATAAATTATTTAACTCTACTTAAATAGTTCTATTCTTAAGGAATATATCCTAGTTAATTATATAAGTACTATCTAATAACTTAATACTAAACTTAGTATTTAAAGAATAAACTAAAGTAGGATCTAGATCCTTAGAAGGAGTAGGAAGGACCCTTATAGCCTTCTAGAGCTATTCTACTTCCTCCTATTCTATATACTCTAGTTCCTTAATATTATTAATACTATATAAAACTATACGTATTATCTTCTTAAACTATAATTTCTTTTATTTTTAAAGATAAATAACTTTTTAACTCTTAGCTAGTATATACTCCTTAGCCTCCTTAAGCTTATGCTTAAGTTTATAGTACTAATCTATAATACTATAAAGCTACTAAGGGGTTATACCTATAATATTATAATTCCCTTATTTATTATTTATATATTTTAAATAATAGCTTAAGTTAGAAATAGAAGCCTTATACTAGGAGAAACCTATATAGGCGTAGTAAGAATAGGCCTTTATAGAAGATAAGGATAGATTATTAATAATCGTAGAAAGAAGATTACCCTACTAAAGGGAAGAAGTAAGGGAGGCTTTTAACCGCTATTTAAGAATATAGTTAGTAGATATAATAGCTTATAATAATAAAAGGAGGAAAAACCCACTATACTTAGCTAGCCTATTTTAATAGCCTTAAGGATAAGACTAATAGAGGAGGGGTATTATATTATAAACGCTATAGTAGTAGGGGCTAGAGGTTAGGATGACTAGGAAGAGGACCTACGGGTAGCCTAGTTTAGGACGTAGGGTTATGTGACCTCGTAGGCGACTAAAGAGATTAAGGTTTAATTAGGGTGGTTGTAGGCGACGCGACTAAATGGTTAACTAGTTTAATTAGAGGTTTATAATAGAGAGATAGATAGGTACTTAAGGAGGAGGTATTCTTATAGCTAGTTAGTCTAGATCTCTACTAATTAATCTAAGTAATAGTTTCCCTATTAAGAGTTCTACTCTTAATAAGACCTTATACTAAAGATACTACTTATTACTACTCTATAGCATTTAACCTAACTTACTACCTAAGAAATAGGCTAACTATAGATTAGGATTAAGCTATTATTATATAAGGCTTCTTAGAATATACTTTTTAGCTACTTAAATACTACTATTTAGCTACTTATTAATATTAATACCCCTTTCTTTTATATTATATTAATATCTATTAATAACTTTATAATCTTACTAAATTTTTTAATAAATTACTAATAGAAGTTTATAAAGCTAATAAAAGCCTATACTTCTTTTATATTACTTAGCTATAGCTAACTTATAATAACTTTAATATAGTCTTTTTCTATATATATTCTACCTAGCTATATTATAAAGCCTAAAAATAATACTTCTATAATATTAAACTCTAATTTATTAAGGTTTATATATAGCCTAGCCTAGAGTAGAAGCTAGAGTACCTTATAAATATATTATATATACTTTATAAGGTTATTATTATATATTAATATATTATTAAGATATATAATATAGAATTAGTTAAAGTAAGGTTATAATATTATATTAATATATTCTTAGAATATTACTAGTATATTTATTAGCCTAAATAATATTATTAAGAATTTAAAGTACCTATATTTATAGTAAAATACTATTTTCTACTTATTACCTTTATAAATTCTAATTTATCTATATATATTTTAAATATTAAACTTACTATAGATCTTTATACTATATAATTAATCTATAATCTTATTTATTATTAGTAAAGTTATATAATTCTTATAAGTTTATTAGTTTAGTATATAATAATTTATATATATTTATAACTTATTACCTTTCTTTAGTATAAATAAGATAAGTACTCCTACTAGGCTTATTAATTATTAGATCTATCCCTTTCTCTATATAAGCTTTATAAATTTATAAAGTTCTTATAACTCCTTTAGTATAAGTATATAAATTAGTTCCTAAGGTAGTACTATACTATCTTTTAATTTTATTATATATTATAGCCTATCTAATAGTAGTAGTTCTAAAGCCTTTTCCTTAGAGAGTACTTTTATAAGATCCTTATATTTTAAAGATATCTTATTAGCTACCTTACTATATATTTATATACCTACCTTACTTATATTTATATTATTATTAATATTCCCTACTATAATATATTTAACTTATAGTATATTATCTTCTTAATCTTTAGGTTCTTATAGCTTATTATCTTTACTAACTAAGAATATAAGCTTAGCTTTTATAGCTATCTTATAATATATATATATATTCTTTATAAGCTATATACTCTTTATAGTAGTTTAATAATTTTAGTAGTTATATAAGAATAATATATTAAAATCTATATTATATTATTAAAGTTTTCTTAGTAATATATTATTAGCTTTTAAGTCTATAACTATAATATAAATTTATTATATTTTTATTACTTCCTAGTTATCTATTAACTTTATAACTATATTTAGCTATCCTAATAGTTTAAAAGGCCTTTTATTTATAATAAAGATATCTTAGCCTACTAGTTCTAGCTATATTATACCTATAATATAAGTATAAATAATATTATAGTTACTTTTTAAATCTAGTAATACTCTTATAGTAATATAGCTATCTTATAACTATATACTTATAGTTTTTATAAGAATAGAACTTTTCCTTAAGTTATAATTATCTTCTTATACCTTATATACTACCTAGGCTTCCTAGTTTAACCTAGTTATTAGGGTTCTATCTTATTATAGCTCCCTTATATCTTCCTAATACCTATCTTACTACTTTAGTAGCTATATTATATACCTATAGTTATATCTTTTTATAATATATATATATTAGTAATATATTATATAGTCTAGGGCCTTATATTTAAAATAGTAATAGTCTCTATTATACTTCTAGTATCCTAGCTCCTATATTTCTAGATATACTCTAGCTTTATACCCCTTATATTATAACCCTATAGTTTTAATACCTAGATCCTTCTTAGGTATATTATAGTCTTTTCTCCTTTATATACTATTATAATTCTAGTAACCTAACTTACTAGGGTTATATATTAACCTTATAACTTTATCTTATCTAGCTATCTAAGTATAGTTATTACCTTCTAGGTCTTAGAAGGGTTATTATACTCTTCCCTAGCTTTACTTATTCTTATTACTTTAACCTCTCTAGCCTTCTTAGGTTTTCTATAAGTCTACTAAGTATCTATAGCTTATAAGCTACTCCTAAGAGCTTAAAGGTCTATTTAGTAAAATCTCCTTTATAAGTACTAGCTATAGCTAATTAAAGAAGAAGTTAATATATATATTAGTTAGTAGCTAATTTATTATCTCTAACTCCTTATTTTCTTATTTCCTTAGGAATTACTTAAATAACTAAGACTTTACTTATTATAATATTTAGGGAGAACTATAAAAAGTATATAACATAAGATACTATATATAAAGTCATTAGGTTATTTATAATATTTTAATAATATTATCCCTCTAAGGGTTAGTATATATATTTAATAGGATTATTATTTCCTAATTAGGATTATTATATATATAGAATTATAACTTATTAAAAAGGGGGTAATTAAAGTATTATAGTAGAATTTTAAAGAGTTAATATAGAAAAAGATATTATTAGAAATTAAGAGTAGCTACTTAAGGGCTCCTAATTATAAGGTAAATAATAGAAATTAAGATAAAAAAGGTGAAAAAAGTTATTTTTTTTATAAAGCTAAGGAGGAGGACTATCCTTTTATCTATCTTGCTGATCCTTGGCATCTAGTAAGGGTCAAAGCGACCGACACATTATTATATATAATCTAAGTCTATAAATACTATAAGACTATAAGTATACTTATTACCTATTTCTAACTATACCTATTATTATAGACTAGCCTTAGGGCTTCTATAAATAAGTATTATAATAGTTATTAAATCTCTTAGGGAGAGGTAAGAAGGAAAGGGGAAGAGGTTTCTCCTCCCCTATAACTATAGTATAGGAATAATATTTAGCCACATAGTAGCCTAGCCCCCACAGGCCTCTAGCTATATAATAGCAGATATAGGCTTTTAGCCTAAATCCTTTATACCTATCCCCTAAATTAAGCCTATAACTAAACCTTAATAAATTTACTATCTATATTATTAGCTAGCTATTAAGTCTAATATTACTTTAATTTACTATAAAAGTACTAGCTTATATAAATAACTTATTATTATATTATAATAAACTTATAAGGTCTTATTATAAAGATTATATTTAGGTTTATTATAAATATCTAAAAGTCTACTATACTTTTAGCCTTAAAGGTAAATATTAGATATTAATTATACTTTCTTATTCTTTATTATAAACTTACTTTAGAGGAGCTTTTTCTTTATTATCTAATAAAAGTCCTTTAGGGAATTCTACCTCTTTACCCCTTTTTATCTTCTTTATTAGGCTCCTTTTCTTCCTTACCTTCTACTTATTATATATCTATTTAAGTATTACTTAATTATTATAATTTAATAATAAGCTTTTTATAACTTCCTTAATAAATATAGGTTATTTATTATTTATATTAGCTAAGGTTTATTAAATAATATTATAACCTAATAGTTATTACCCCCCTTTTATTTATATTAATAAAGATAAGATATTATCTATAATAGCCTTATTATTAGGTTATAAAGAAGTTATATTAATATTTTATATTATAATAGTTTATAAGGTTATCTTTAATCTCCTTACTAGTCCCTTTACTATTCTTTTAGTAGTAATAAATAACCTATTAGGGAGTAGCTAATATAAAGGGAGTAATAAGGAAGATCTTAATAAATATATTAACTATAATAATATAACTCTATTATTTACTAATAAGAACCTCCTTTATAAGCTCTATATAGGGATCTTATAGTCTTATAGCTATGTCCTCCCTTATTACGCATAGTCCTCCGCCTCCTTAATTATCTTATATTATAGTAGCCCCCTAGCTCTATGACCTCGCAGGCTCGTAGCTGCATCCTCGCACTTATGACGCGGCTATGCCGTGACACAGTTGCTTTCTAAGGTCGCCTGTCGCGACCAACAATTGGCCTATAAAGTATAGTTAAGTTAGTAAGGCCCCCCTGTGTCTCTAAAAAAAAACAATGAAATAGCAAAATGGCCAAATCTCGTGGTCTAGGCTGAAGGGCCGAAGAATGAAAATTAATCATTACCATATGTCCTTGTTTTCGGATGATGAGGCATTTTATTCAGCAGCGCGATTGAGGTAATCAAGCCTTAATTATCTAGGTATCATCTCGAGGTGTACCTAGTACCAGGCCCCGGTTCCTGGCGGGGCCTGGTACTATCTACAGTGGGGAGACAAAAGTTCCGCTCGGTGGTACTAACATATGGTATTTTACGATTTTTACTACCTTATATCTATATAAGTATACCTTCTAAAAATAAATAAAAAATTAAATATAAAGGTATTTATATAATTACTAAGAAATAGATTTTTTTATATTTTTAGATTTTTTAAATATAAAGATAATTATTAGTAAAGTTAAGAAACCTTAGGTGGGGGTCACTTTATTAGTAAAAAGTGTTAAGGAAATATCCTTCTAACTTTAACCTTTATAAAAAAAGTATTAAGCTATTTAAAAAAAAAAAAAGTTAGAAGTAAGTAAATTAAGTTAAGAAGAACTTAATTAGATTTTAAAAATAATTTTATTAGCTATAGTCCTTATTTTATTTATAGTTAAAGTAGGTGTGTTTTAGTGGTGCTAGTACTGACCGTACGGAACTTTTGGCAACCCACTGTAGTTAGCTTACCTACTCATCGAAAAGGACATGTATTTACATAACTAGTAGTGCCCCTGCTCTTTATGTAATAAAACTTACAGTCTAAGCCTTAGTGAGTAGTAGAACTCCTAAAACTTCGCGATACATGCTGCGACATGCACGAATTTTCTTGCAGTTACAACCAAAGCCATGCATGCGATCGCGCGGCGAAATGTGCGCGCGAGGAGCATTACATCGAACACATGCCTCCGGAGGCATCTAGCGACTGTCTCCAAGGATGCTAGGTGAGTAGCAACAGCTGCGTGGGAGGGCCAGTGCTTGTCGCTAACGATGGAGGCCGGTAGGACCTTCGATGTAGTTGTAATAGGAGGCGGCCATGCCGGTGCTGAAGCCTGTGCAGCGGCAGCGCGAGTCGGAGCTAGGACAGCGCTCGTTACTCCAAAGCTTGAAAACCTCGGCACATGCTCCTGCAATCCCAGCCTCGGAGGCATTGGCAAGGGTACCATTCTCCGCGAAATCGATGCACTCGACGGCCTTGCCGGGCGCATAATCGATAAGGCTGGCGTCCAATTCCATGTGCTGAATCAGAGTAAAGGACCGGCAGTCTGGGTGTGTAGAGACATGATGCATGCCCTGGCATTGATAGCCAACATCAGGTTAACTTGTTTCTGTCTGTCTAGGGCCCACGAGCACAAATAGACCGAAAGCTCTACCAGAAACACATGCGCGAAGAACTTCAAGACTATCCGAACCTTTCTATAATACTTGATTCTGTATCCGACATTGTGCTATCGACAGAAGAGACCGCACCGAGCATGCATCAATCCGCTATTTCCGGCGTTCGACTCGACTCTGGCGACATTATTCCCACGAAACGAGTCATTATAACGACGGGGACATTTCTAGGCGGAGAGATCCACATCGGCCTACAGACATATGCGGCTGGCCGGCTAGGCGAAGCGGCGACGTTTGGGTTGAGTAAGTCTCTGCGAGATGCTGGCTTCCTGCTGGGTCGCTTGAAGACTGGAACGCCCCCGCGATTAGCCAAGTCGAGCATCAACTTCAATGTAATGGAGACGCAATATGGCGACTGCCCACCTAACCCGTTCAGCTATTTGAACAGCAGGGTTGTGGTTCAAGATCAGCTTACCTGCAGCATGACCTATACGAACAATGCGACACATGATGTGATACGGGACAATTTGGACAAGACAGTTCATATTCGCGAATCTGTCAAAGGCCCTAGATACTGCCCTTCGCTGGAATCCAAAGTAATTCGTTTTGCTGACAAGGAACGGCATATTGTCTGGCTCGAGCCTGAAGGCTTTGATGACCCTGTCATCTACCCGAATGGTCTATCTATGACGATTCCCCCTGAGGGACAAGAACAGGCGCTGAAGACTATTGTTGGCCTCGAAAACGTCAAGATGCTCCAGCCAGGCTATGGCGTAGAGTATGACTACATCGACCCCCGTGGGCTGAAGTCTACGTTGGAAACCAAGGCAATCAGCGGGCTTTACCTCGCCGGTCAAATCAACGGCACCACTGGCTACGAAGAGGCAGCTGGCCAAGGTATTCTTGCCGGAATGAATGCCGGAAGAGCGGCAGTAGGTCTTCACGGCGTATCACTGTCGAGATCCGATGGGTACATTGGCATCATGGTTGATGACCTGATCACCAAAGGAGTGACTGAGCCTTATCGCATGTTCACATCTCGCAGTGAATTCCGCATGGCAGCACGAGCTGATAATGCCGACTTACGACTTACTGAAAAGGGTCGTGAATGGGGCGTCGTTAGGGACCGCCG
The DNA here is from genome assembly GCA_024472245.1 of Beauveria sp. NWAFU-1. NCBI lineage: Eukaryota > Fungi > Ascomycota > Sordariomycetes > Hypocreales > Cordycipitaceae > Beauveria > Beauveria sp. NWAFU-1. The sequence continues at coordinate 711,775 of JANBXD010000004.1, forward strand.
CTGGGAGGTTTTTACAGACGAGAGGGATCAGATCAACAAATTGACAAAGAGCCTCTCGGCGGTCTCTCTCTCGGCAGAGAAGTGGAGAGAGCATGGTTTTCATACCAAGCGCGACTCGCGCCGACGCAGCGGCATCGACGTGGTCTGTCTCTCTAATGCTAACACTCGCATTGACCTGGAGCGTCTCGGCTCCCTGATGCCTGACATAATGGATTTTTCGCCTCGAATTCAGGAGCGCGTTGTTCTGGAAGCAACGTATGCCCCATACATCAGAATGCACGAGGCTGCAATCGGCAAATTCAAAAATGACGAGGGAGTTCAACTACCTTTGGATCTCGACTACGACTCTGTTCCGGGCCTCGCACTTTCAGAGCGCGAAGTCCTCAAAATTACACGCCCTGAAACTCTCGCTCAAGCTCGCCGGGTGGAAGGCGTTACACCCTCGGGTAGTTTGCGACTGCTTGCATATGTTCGGCGTCGCTCCGACCGGAAGTCGTTGTTTGCCGAAATTTTTTAAAGGTGGCTCACCATCATGTGACACTCTGAACAAACATATGAACGTGTTGTCGAATCCAATACATATTTTCTGGCATATGTACCAGCCTAGAAAGCCGCGATGCAGCGATATTGACTTGTTGTACATATAGAGATTTTAGAACCTAGCTGTACCAAGCCCGCTAGGAATAGTATGAGTGCAGTTCTCGCGTTATTAATTAAATACCTTTTCCCATAAGGGTCGGATCCAACGCCAAGAGTTTTGATGTGGCAATTACATTATTGCTTGGGTTTCTGCTTATTGGGCGCGCTTAATATCTTGACAGCATCCTTGGTATACACATAACTCGCGCCGCTCCAAATCGTCGTCGCGGCTACAACGTATCTGTTCGCCTTGTTAGCCTGATATACACCATGGGACACTGAAGGAAAGCCGACGTACTGCATAATCATCAAAGCCTGTGACAAGTCTACCGGCACGAGCGGCGCTGCGGTTGTCACACCGACAAGGGCGAGCTGCAGAAAAGTATTATACTTGCTTATAGTCGTGGGACGGACCTCCGCAGAGGGTAGAGAAAAGTCCCAGTATCGTGCAAAAGTTTTCGGGGGCGGAAGCGATATCCAGCGGTAGTAAATGGCCGCAATGCCAAGGCCGACATCTCTGCCGAGAATGATGCTCGCCACCCAAACTATCACGTACGTCGTCAGTATTGAGGCTCTTGCCACATCTCGGAGAGCTTAGTCCCTAATGCGCCGACGGGGGCGTATGCATCGCCTACGCACCTGGCAATGCTCCCTTAACAGCGAGACACACTGTCAAGACCGTCATGAGCACTTTGTCAGCCATTGGGTCAATGACCGTTCCCACAACCGTCTTGCGGTTCCATCGTCGTGCAATCCAACCGTCCAGAAGATCGGTCACACCGGCATACGCCAGCATTCCAGCCGCCCAAGCATGCGAATCGTGCAAAACAAAGTATCCAATGACTGGTGCTGCCAGCAGCCTGGAAAAGGTGAGGATGTTCGGCAAAGTATATATGTCTTCGTGCAATGTCGGATCAGACAAGAGATTAGATGCTTTCGTGACCTCGGGAGTCGACCCAGTACTCGTGCGTATTCGGGTTTCGTTGCCTGGTTCCGTGGAAGCTTGCGATTTGCACGATGCAGAAGACTTGGAGCTGTGTTCAAAGCAGTTAGCGACGAAACTGGGTTCGGCTGGGTACAAGCGACGGCGTTTGAAGCAGAGGCTTGGAAAGGATCAGGCAGCCAGCCATTGATGCACACGCACGAGGTTTCTCGGTACAACTTTGGCGAAAGGAGGTCACTTTGGATACGGCGAAGCGGTCGTGGAAAGAAGGAGAGCGCCCGTGTAGGGCAAGCCAGCCGTGACGGTGGTCGCAAGAAAAGCGTCCTTCGCAAGGCCATCCGGCCAAGGGCTGCTGATGTGGTTTGCGAGGAGAGCATAACGGCAGCGGTTGCGATAACTGTAGCTCCACCGCTCGCTCGGGTGTGCGTTCTCGGTAACTAGGGTAGAACGAAGTATTCCGGGGTAGGGAGGCAATGCGCTCGAAGCCGTGGCGGCCTTCTCTTGCACGTAACAACTTTAAGCAGGGAAAAAATGCTGTCTACCGCTGACGCAGCGTCAGGCACAGTGGAGACGGCACACCAGAGGTACGAGTCCCGTCCAACACTCCCATTGATGAACAGCCGATTTAAGCATGCGTCTCTGAGTGTACGCTCTTATTTTCATTTCGAAGCACAAAATTATTCAATTTGAAGCCGCACATGTACATGTGGATAAATTATGAGGGGCTGCATTTCCTGTATCTGTTCTCTTTTTAACAAAACTGCTGATAGTGGTATCTTCAAAGGACTATTAATTCTGAACGCCAAACCGTTGCCCAATGAGTTCATCTTGCCCAGCCGACATTTGAACCGAATGTGTATCATGAGCCTTGCGGCTACCTTTTTCCAAGCGCCTTAAAAACAACCCAAGTAGGTAAACAATGGTCGCAGACTACTTCGGGTAAAAAATATAACGAACCAATATGAACATGTAGAAAGATAAACCCATCAAGTGCATCTGTGGGAAGAGTCGAGAATGCGAATGTGAAAACGTTGTTCCTTGTGAAGTGTGGTAGATCAAGATGCTGCAACAGGTAGGGATGCTCGATAAAACAAATGCCAACGCAATCATGATCGGTGGAGAGAATTGTGCCCGTTGGCCCAATGAACATTATTTTGAGTGTAGTATTGATGGTCAGAGTCGCCCTCTAGACTTTCGATACCCCAGACCCCAGAAGCACCGTCGAGGTTGTATGAGTGGTTGATGCTGTCGTCGGCATGGATCGCATCTGGCTCCAACCTCAATCCACGGGACACTGGAAATGTCGAAGTTTGTGGGGTAGCCGCCGCATTTTGGTGCTGAGGTTGCACATAGTATGATTGGTGGGCAAGATAGGGGTTGCTAGCCAAGGGCCGAGTGTCGGTGCTGTTGGAGCCAAAGGGCATGCTGCTCATGTCTGAAGGATGATGACTTGCCACGTCATACATCGAGGGACGTCTAGAAGATGTGGCCGGTGGCATATTGCGGGGAAACTCATGGTTGACTGTTGGTGTGGCAGAAAATCGTTCGCCTCTGGCATGGTCAAGAGAATAATTGCTCGCTGGGTTGGTTGCGTAAGGCATTTGCTGTGGCATGGCGGCCTGGAAACCCGAGTTCGCAACGGGGCCGGGATAGCCGCCGTTCTGGGTAGTGGGTGAATGTTGCGGAAACATGTAAGCAGAACCCGAGCTGCTTGAATGAATACTGTTCATGGCGTTCTGTAGGTTGCCCTGCATCATGGCACGGTGGAGGACACCACTACCATTGTTGATTGAGCCGTGGTCGGGATCATACTGGGCGGGCACGGCCCCGGTATGTTCAGCTACCGCATACTCAACCTCGTCGATGGGAGTTCGAAAGTTTTGAGCGAGAAAGAGTTCGGACCGAGGAGTGACGCCTCGCGTAATAATGCTATTCGTTGGAGTGACAAGCTTGCCTGATGTAACATCATCCACGTTGTAGTAGCTCACCATGTGATGAGCGACGCCCTGGTAGGAAATGCTGATAGTCTTCTTCACCAGCCCATCGGGCTTGAAAGGGTACGAGTCCACGAGGGAGCCAATCAAGGAGCGCTCCTGGTCCTTGCTGTTGCTGGATTGATCGAGCCCTGCAGCGACATATGGCATGTTTGTATGGGAGATCGTTTCGGATTTGACGATCCCTTGAGGCGATGACGACTTCTTGCTCTTCTTCAGAGCTCTCTTCTTCTCGCCCGGAGGAAAGGGCTTCTCGAGCTCTCGGTAGATCAAGAAGTTGCCAAGGATTCGGCTTGGGCTCCAGGAGACACCATCTGTCCAGCGCTTGATCCCAGAGGAATGCTCTTCGTAGACAAAGATATTGCCGCTTTTGATAAGATCTTGACGCTCACGGTCATGAGGACGGCGGGGGACATGATTGAGGATGCCATCCAAGCATGACTCGAAGAGCACAAGAGCATCCAAGGTACTAGAGATGTGTCCCTCGAATGTAGGAATCAATGGCGCTGATTGATTCTCCATGGTTGGTGACTAGCACGAAGCTTCTTCAAAGCTAGGTTGGGGAATGGCCAAACAGCCTCAAGGTGGTCAAAGTTTGGGCTGAGAAGTTGAAAAGTTAGATTTCAGGAAATTGGCACGACGGCACAATTACCAGCTCGAACGTTCGAATCAAAGAGAGGCAAGTTTGGGGAGAAGAAAAGAAAGAAATAAAGAGTCGAACAGAGGAATGGCTTGTCGGTCTTCAAAATGTGTTGTGTAGAAGTTGAGGAGGTTGAGGAAGGGCAAAGGAGGGAGAAAAATGAAATAGAGAAGGCTGGCGGATTCGGAGGCGCAATGTTTTTGTGCTCCCCTCGTGCTATCTCGTCCTTTTGATTATCTTGGGCCGCAAACACGTATGTATGACTGATGAGGGCGAAGGGGCCTGAAGAGGCGTAGAGGACCAATAAGCCGCAGTGGACGTAGTCACAGCCAGGAGACTTGTTGATGATTCACCACTGGGGCGCCTGTGATGATATATAGCGGGCGTCTTGGCAAGGCTTGACAAGTCTGAGAGGTAATAAAGGAAAGTAAGTTCAAGAACTCGTAGACTTCGATCGAGCCGTGGCGGGGAAGGCTTTGTTTTAACTTCCGGGCGGCGGGTGTCAAGGAGCTTATGAGCAAAATGGGAAGCTAGGCAAAGTGACAAGGGAGCCCTGGACCGAGTCCAGTGGGAGAAGGGGGAGGGGGCACAAGCCAAGTGCGGTCTAGAAGAGGACAAGATTTAGAGGCGATGGGGGTCCAGAGTTTAAAGAGCCGCATAGGACGAATCGTTGTTAGCAAAATTGGGCAGCGCACAAGCGCCCTGAGGTTTGGTTCGTCTTGGTTACTAGTAACTCGACTATTGCGACTGAGCAAAGAGGCTTGCTTGATGCACAGCCCGGAGACGGTCGAGGGACTAGCGAGAGGAACCAGTGACGCAGAACTGTCAAGGACTAAAGTGCTGGACCAGGCGGATCATCTTGGGTGACTGCTTGCAACTGTGGTATTCTCAGAGGGAAGGGCTAAGACTCTGGCATTATTGGAAGCGTCGTATCGAGGTGGGTGTTGGGGGTGGTATCTAGCGGGGCGAGTTTCTCTTCACGGATCCGCTTCCGTCTAGTTATTGTAAGTGATGTGAAAGAAGAAGGCGAGACACGGCATTGGCGTGGGGACTATAAGCACATGGTACATAGACAAAGGCAGATGCTAGAATTGGAGGCTAGATTTTCTCTCTTTGGCAGTAACTTGGATGGCGGGCAAGTAATGACAAGTAAATCTACGGTCTCCGAAGGGTACGAGGCCAAGTAAGGAGAAGGGGCATGGCGAAGAGAGCAGGGAAGGAGAAAGGTGGTGAACATCATGTGGTGTGTAGTGAGAGCAGGGGGGTGTACGTTTAAAAAACCGAGTGTAGAGATATCTTAAGATGGCAAATGGCAACTACGGATACTGCTGTGCTAGTCAGCGCATGGGTGTGCATGGGCAGCATTCGCCAGAGAGTATTCGCAACGTTGGGCATAGGTCTTCTTCTGGAGGAAGCGATAACTGATAATAAATAGAACGCGCACCGGAATTGGGCTTTCGGCAGGAACGACCGAGGGTTGACTTAGACGCAAGTGACGAAGTGGAGAGAGGAGACCGGGCGTTGCGCTATTGCGGATGCGATTCTGGCTCCTCAGTGTTGTCGTCCATGGAACAATCTACGGATACTATTAGTTAAAAGCCAGGCCCATGTCGAGCTATACCATTCCGAGTGCCCCATCGAGCCAACTAGCAACAAGGAGACACCGTCAGCAAAAGAGACAAGTCAGGTAATTGACTGACTGCACAGAGGGGGGGCAACATTGGTGGTTCAGGTAACAGAGACTGGATTTGCTGGGAACAGGCATCCTGGCGATGGTATTGGACTAGACGGGCCATAGGGGCCTGGTAGCGTGCGCCAGCGCTGTGCCTACTTTGTCATAGTGTGCGGCTGGCGTCGCAATTCTCGTCTGGACGACGACCGAAAACAGCAGCCGGCACTGGGCTGGCCTTGTCGAGAGCAGAGCAAGACCGCTCAGTCAAGATGTCAGTGAGTAACGTTAAGTCAGGCTTCAACAAAACAAGAGAATGGCCGAAGCAAGTAGGCAGGGCACACCAACACGGCAGCTCGCGAGAGCAGTCGGCCTCGATTATCATGTATCACTGATTCTGCGGTGCTTTGCTATAAAAGTTGCACACTTGTTTAATTTCAGAGGCTGGCCGATTTGCTTGACGTGACCAACACCAATTTGTAGAGACACTAATTATTCATCGAGTCGAGCACGTAGAGGTGAAGAACAACAGGGCCGCGACAGCCGGGCTGCCCTGGTCAATCCACGGCTACACGCCAGAGAGGTCGCAGCATTGCGCCCTTGCCTAGTTGCCTATGTAGTTGGCAGACAACGGCAACTGAAGCAGGGTTCAAGTCGACCCAGACCAGCGTGGCGACTGGCAATGGGCCGATTTGGGAGCGACAACAGGGGTGTGGATCGTGGCGTCGACGCGGACAGTTTTAGTGCGTGACTGGGTCATGCCCGGTGCTAGTTACCTACCGCTGCTCATCTCGGCTTGCAAGGCTTGGAAGACGACGTGCTGAGTCGAGTAGGTCTGGTGGGCAAGTGTCTTCTGGTCGCCATTGCAGAGATGTGTGCACCGGATCCGAAGTACTTGCTAAAAGAGCCCGTCATTGAGAACTTGCCTCAGGACTGCCCACTGTTCGCAGAGGTCTCCAATGCGGGTTAGAACGACTTGATGATGTGCGTTTGGCATCCCATCCCTGCGACCGTTTCCGCTTGGCCATCGCGCCTTGCAACAAAGGCCGTGATTGCTGCGCAAAGCATAGACTCTATTCTGCCTCGTGCTACTGTGATCGTGTGCCTTCCCACAGGCACAGGGAAAGCAAGATCAAACTCTATTGTGCCTAACGAGATGTAAGACAGATCGCAAGGCCCAACGAGCTAACAGAACTTGAGCACGACTGGTGGTCAGCTATCTGCAAAGAGCGAAGCACACGTAGCAGAGACAACCACACACCCCTTCCCCTTGTGCCCAGAAAATCAATCGCCGGTAGGATGCACTTTCCATCTGCATGTCGATCAACTTAATAGCCGGGCTGTCACGGTCAGCTAGTACCGGTTCGCCGATGACGATATCCATCAGTTACCGAGTACCCGGGGCCCAGGATTTCTTACGTGATGGAATATGCTGAAGTCACTCCAGAAACACGTCCAGAGGCCGTTTCCAGCCCACCTGTACTGCTGCACAATTGAATTGGGCAGCTTCGGCGTCACAACTAATAATTTTACCACGCGCGCAGCACTGTAACCAGACGACAGAACACGCAAATACGCGAGAGCGAGCTGATGGAGGGGCCCGCTCGCTATCCAAGGAAATACATATGTGGTGGATACAGGGGCGTCCACTAGCAAAGAGCCAAGGCTCTCCAAGAGCGATCAGCCAATGCGCGCTCGTAGTGGATGGCATGGTCTGGATTACATGCTTGCCTGCATACACAACATGGACAAGAGAGGTATTTGAGGAATTCATCATCATCGAAGATTTGATGGCACAAGACCAAAGTTAAGGGACTTAATATATGGGAGAGCCGCATGCGGTCATACGGTGTGGAGCCAAGCACGTTCTACCCAGCGAGCGGGCAACACAGATAGCCAGCAAAATGGCTGCTCCGTACCTGGGCGCTCCATACGGAGTACCTATCGACTAGATATGCAAGTCGTGTTTGCAGCCAATCCTACTTTTATTATCGCGGCCACTTACCTGGATTTCACGCCAGCACTGCTACTTAGCACTTACTAATAGCTTCGAACCCTCCATTATCAGCCGACAGTCTGCGCTACCGTGGTTGCTGTGTTTGATCTTGTATTAGCACTGGCCATCTTGCGATTCTAGATGGTGAGGGGAGAAATCCGAGAACAGAAAAGAGGGGGGGGAACGGCCCAAGTTACACAAGTAACCAAATCCAAGGACATGAGAATACGCACCTAGCCAATAGCTCATCACATATGTGACGCTGGGACCTTTCATCGCAACTCGCAAGCGAATCGGGCATGCACAGTTTCCATCTCAAGCAACTCTACGCAGTCTACTTTGTGCAGCCTGGTGCCTTGAAGGGCTTGTCAGTCAGCATCGCGCCCTTCTGATGCTATGAATGAATGAGAAGCAGCTTCGTCTTGGCTTGTTTCCAATTCCAGCACATGGCCTCTCCGCACCATGGGAGGACTCTCTGCCGTGTGCTCCCAGACATGGTTCCACCAGCCGGGCAGATGATGGCGGCATTCTCCTGCACACCTTGTGCCTGTCTGTCAATGTGCTTGCTTGTCAAAAACGAAACTTTGCCCTGGGGGCCAAGAATACGGGAGCCAGGGGTCAGCATTAGTACATCAGAGCGGGATGGCCTAATTGTCGTCTGGGCCGACGCTCCAGTGAAGCCTGACAACTGTACAATGTCTCGCACCTGTCAACGGTGCTACATTAGCTCATGGCGCTACTGCATGGTCGTGTACGCGAGGTCCAATACGTTTTGCAGAGCAGGGGGTTTACATAAATAATAATGGGATGTACGGAGTAGTGCCAAGTTGCTCTGCCGGGAGACAGTTTGACCGTCAAGTGACAAGACTACTTACGGCATGCCGAGCAGATAGTGCCAGGCAAGGAAACAGGGATATGGGCGTTTTGCATCAGTAGTTCAATCGCGCGGGCTCTTGCAACGCGGAGCACGAAAGCAGCTGCGACGAGAGAAGTCAATCTCGACTTGTTGAACCGGGCTGGCGGGAAGTGCCCCGTAAAATGTCAGGCCATAAGAAGGCATGGGCGGATTGCCTACCCCTCTGTGGCACCCGCGTTATGCTGGTATTGGAAGCTCTAAAACAGGGCAGGTTGCGATCTAGAGGAATTAAACAAATCAAAGAAGGAGAAAGCGTCTGTCCCGCAACGGAATTGCCGAGGTGGGCGTAGCAAGGGCTCAGGCTAGGAGGAGAAGGAGAGGGTGACGGGGAGCTAGCCAGAGAGGAAGCATTTCGCATCTCGTCGTTTAATTCAGCCGAGCAAAGCATTCATGACCCGAGGCAGCCGTTGTGTCATGAACGGTGTCGACCTTGGCAAGCTCGACGCTTGGAGACACGAAATCACGAACAAGTGGGGAGTGGCATGGATCGAAGGAGATGTAAAGACGAATCGACAACCGTGCACGGAGAAGATGAAAATATGGCAGGTCTCCGGAAAGAGGCCGGGCTCCCGACGGAACTGATGCAGAGGCCCTATGAAGTACGACTGGTTGGATTGGCTACCTGAGCTACTCGTCATGGTCGTTGACTAGGTCTAACCATGTCTTGGGTTGTGTGCGCTCCAGTCGTCGCCATGGACAATTCCGTGTCACCATCAAAGTCCCATGGCAAAAGTTCTTATGTATTTACCAAATAACCCTCTGAATCGACGCCCTTGGGCACGAATCTCTCTTCTCACGCCCTCATTCTCCACTCAACAGAGTTCAGCGCTGCAAATGTGGGAGCCGAGGGGAAGAAGGGGGGGCCGCTCCTCCAACAAGCAGGGTCATCCGGCTCCATATCACAGCTAGACAGGGCTACGGACAATCCCCTTTACCACCAGGCTGCACCGCACGGCTGCCGAAGAGCTCTTGGCCGGAGCGGGCATGGCCTGGCAACCGTGGGTCCGTCAACATGGCTGTGGGATCACTGGGATGTGGGCAACGGGGTCGCCGGATCTGCAACTACGTACAGCCAGCCACAAGTTGGTCAAAATCCTGTTCGGATGCTGGCGACTGATCGAAGGCATCTATGAAGACTATGATACAATGAGGCAACGGGAGGGCTCCCACTGCGCGCAAAAGTCCACCAGCGGGCTGAGCCTCCGCCAACACACATCTATCCACCCCCACCGGAACATCACCGCCACACACGCCGAGCCCTGCTGCCTGTTGAGTCATGTCGGAAATCAGAGAGATTTTTGTACTGGGCAACAGTAAATATTTGATTCGATTTCTTCATCGGGGAAAGTAGTCCGCCGTAGATCTGGACGGCGATGCATAGCAGGTGCCGGGGAATAATCGGCCCTGCGTTGCCTTTTTGTCGGCGCTAGCCCGGGCTGATGCCCACGAATTTGGTGGCACAGGCGCCTATACGTGCCCAATCAAGCCAGCTGCTTCGGGCCAAGCATCCTCATTCAGCCTCTCAGACTTCAGCCTCCCCCAAGACACAACTGCGCGTGGGTCTTTGTTGGTATTAATTATCAGTGTGCTACTGGGTCTCCGTGCGACCCCCAGCATATCTGATCCTGCATGCGGTGCATGCGATCATGCACATGACGAGTTGAATCTGCGCATTACTGGATATAACCGCGGCGCGGCTCCGGGTAGGCAGCCGTCACAGGTCCCCTCGCCCGACACATCTTCCAATATCGTGTGCTGCCAGTTTTGACTGGTGTGCGTGGTGTCTTGAACTCTGTCTGACACACGTTGCCATCGGATGGTTCCTGGGAGAAATGCGCCACGACAGGGCTACGAGCCAAACCCCGAATTTCACGCACCACATTCGTCCCAAGCTGCATACTAATATTGTGTTTTATTTATGAATCGAATCCGCAACCCAGGAGTCACGCTACCAGTGCTTTGGCTTGATGTCGTGATAGCCTGACCATGTCTCATCGAAGGAAGCCGATGCGAGCACATCAAGCCACTACTCCAGAGTCACCAGTAGGACATTACTGCGACCAAAAACTGCCAACCGTGACCCGCTTGGGCACCGACATGATCAGCACTATTTGCCATGTTTGCTGCTATTCATATGAGTGACCTGTCTAGTATTATCGTACGGAGAACATGAATTGTCCGATAAGGTGTACTGTGGCCCCGTCGGTAGGGGTGCCGGCGATCGAGATAGAACATGACACCGGGTAAGCTGTCCACCAAAAAAAAATGATACATCAACAAATGAGTATTCTGGACAATTCAACAGAGGGCGCAAGCAAATACTCTTTTAATTTATTTTAGAGAGAAACCCGGAATAGCAAATACTGTATTCCGCAACTTGCGCTGCAGTTCCGAGCGATCACGCTTGTAGGCAAGAGATGCCCTCAACAGCCAACGGCCGGCTAGCTAAACTCATACACTGCCTCTCTGAGGCCGATTTGAAATGGAATTCTCCCCAGAAGGCATGGACCACCTGCTTATACGAATTCGAATCGGAAAAACCTTCCCGGGCAAACTCGTATTACCCCGCCCGGTTGGTTGCCGCGTTGAAGCGATACTAGCAAGACGCCTTCGCCTTTATCTACCACCACCTCCAAGCTCAAAATGCATAAATAACAGTCTGCGCCATTGCAAAGAGGAAAAATTGCTCATGCTGGGGCCCCCATCAATCGTGTGCAGCGAAAAGCTGAACACAGCAGGCCGGGGATTTTTCCCCCACTGCATCGACCCATTCGACCGTAAACACCCAACATCCACATTCCTGTCCCCGCTCATAGAGGACATCAAAAGGCACGCCAACATGTTCGTCCCGCGTGCACTGTCTACAGAGGATGGCATTGGGTCCCCAAAACAGCAGTGCTTAGAGAGCCGCCCAATGATAGGTGCGGCAATAGGTCCTTAATGCCTCATGAGTGGTTATGCCGCGGCGCTAATACCATTTGCATTCTGTCTATGCATTACCTCATGTTTGCATGAGACCAAGTGGGTTTTGGGGCGGAACATGCCGTTCTCTCTTCGCTTTACTTCTCGCTAGTTACACACGTCGCGCGTAGTATGGACGATGCCGCAATTTGCTGCTGATAGGGTCTCTTTCATACACCCTGTGGCGGTTGTGAGATACTACGAATAACACCAGCACACAAGGGCACAGCAGGACCTATCACAATGGCATCGGGACTACGGATAAAAAGCCTTGATGCATCATTCCAGCTTCTTACCGAGGCGCATAGATGCAGCTATATGCAGACTGTCTAGACTCAAAACACCATGGGACAGAAGCGCACGGTGGCTCTAAAGAACGCCTTGGCTGGCATGGCCGCCGAGCTGCATCTGCGCCGTCCGTGACATGATCTGCAACGCCCAGTATTTAGACATCCTGGGGTCCATTTGACAAAACTCCCCGATCCCATCTGAGCAGAAGTATCCCAGTGAGCTGATTTAATTGCTTGTGCATGCGTGGCACCACTCATTATCACAACGTCATGGGTGATGACTTTTTGAGGCTCAGCTTTGTGTTTACAGCAAAAGTATCCGTAGAACAGCGACATCCGGGGCCTTGTGTTTCGCGGGCCGAGGCCGACTCTGGCAGGTCTTTCAGATTACGAGAACCCAACGGCTCCAGCCATTACGGCGACTCCGACGCCCCTCATCCGTGCCCAATGCAGCCTGTTCTTCTTGTTGGCGAACTTGCCCTTGTCAATGCAACAATGGAGTCTGTCTTCTTCATTGCACTTTTACTGCTAGTGCCTGTCAACTTGGTGGCCGAGCCGTTGGCTCGTCAAGTTTTGTCTGAAAATGTCTATATGGAAACGGCTTTCCCGATCACCGGTTTCCAACTACGTCGCTCAACCACATGGAGAGAAACTCCTGATCATCCCCCGAAACTCAATGAACGAGTTATCCACTGCTGCCCCAGTTCCTGTCCCGGACCGACGGACTGTCTCGGCCGGAGTGGTACCTCACGGCCATTCATGGCCAGCGAAGAAGAATGGCAAAGAATTCTCAACTGACCCTCATTTGGCCAATTTCTCAGCTTTCCCGAGTCATACTTGTTGCTGTGCCAGAGACACACCAGAGTATCGCGTCCATGAGCTCTGAGACAGTCAGAATCTCCGCCATCTAATCAGAGGACTTGATCTCTCACGCAATGAGAGACTCGAATCTTAATAATATTGTGGCTGCATAGTTGATGTGTCTACCTATGTGTCATTTGCGCGCCATCATCGGTTACTGAACATAAGGCGATTTATCTGTTGGTCACGTCGCGCGTAGCATGGACTGATGCCATAATTTGCTGCTCTCTTTCATACACCGTGACGTGAGCACGCTGCAAGGCCGCCAATCTTCGTGCCGGCAGTAGCCTGTATCCAGCCCCGGAGCTAAGCGGCGTGTTGAGCCGCTTTCCCCGTACCCAATTTGGTAAAACCAGAGCGGCAGGGGGCATGCACACAAACGAGACGAGCCCCGGAGCCTGGAGGTGGCGCCCAAGAGACAAGGATCAGGGCTCTTGCAGATATGCAAGGACGCGGGTGGCCAGGATCTCTTCACAGGGATACTTCTCAAGGGAAGCTTAGCCGTCGCATAATCAGCCCATATTATTACCACTCATCAATGCTGCTTCTTTGTATCTTATTCATCATGAACAGAGATCGTACATAGGTAAGAACGGGACAGCAGACCCTCCAACTGTCTGAATAGTTTTGACCACCGACCTGGGATTGCCGAGATGCCAACATGCACTTCCATACACCCCCTCCAGAGGACTTGTGTGTACTAATACGTATGTACTACGTGGCAGCCACGCCGCTGTCCCACTCTGAGCACGGTCGGAGATTTTAATTCCTTGTTTTTTTTTTTTTTTGCCATTGCGCTTCGCAATAGTTGCTTCTCAATGGGTGAGACGCTTCATCAAAAGCACTGCCAGTGGCTTGCGGCTGGCCTCCGCCGCGTCCTCCGTGTCAAGTGCCCCGATCCATGGAGTAAATATTTCCACAAGCGAAACAATACTATTCCAAGCTGAGCTAGAGCACTGACTGGCTTACATGCGTGCCATGCATTGCAAGAATACTGGTCGGGCTGAAACGTAACAACAAACGGCGTGCATGTGATCGGGTTTGGGTTGGCACTGTTGCCATTGACGCTGCTGCAGTTTCACGATTGCAAGTGCCTCCTCTTCATTACGTTCCTCTAAAAACAGCTCTCTTGGAAGTGTCTTGATGCACATGAGTAGCTACTGACCACCACAAAAGAACCAAGGCTCGTCACTGTCCTTGTACAGACGACCGGGGACCATCATGGGAACGGGAACCACTCCCGAGAAGATGGTAAAGTCGCATCCATTACCAGGATTTCCATGTACTGGTACAACTACACCGCATTCCCAGTTACGACAGCTCATCTTGGCACTCCCCGTGCCTCTATCCTTGACTACGCGGCCCCTGTTGTACTCTTACCGTTAGAACAGGGCAAATGCACGGCATTTGCTTTTCAATGGCCGCTAACCTGGTTGTACTTACCAGGCACTCTCTGAAAGATTGGCGCTGCCAATGTAGGCCCATCCCGTGGCTGATGTTTGACCAATCAATTCCGCTGCTGCTGGCCTACGCACCAAGATAATCTTGCTATGCATCAGAAGCCCGTCCCTGTTATTGACGCAGTCACGAATAAGTTCTTTCGGAAAACTTGGCGCCCTCCACCACTTTGCCTGGACGCAAATAGTCCCGGCAGACTAAAATCTGTTAGCATGGATCGACGCTCGCAGGGCACACCCGGCTTGCTCATTTTGACTGTCGGGCTGCCTTACTTGTCGTCCGCCTTTACTTTCAGCAACCGTCCGATCGGTTGGAAAGTATATCCGGAACTGATCCCGGAGCCTTCCCGTGGGTCGCATCTCTTTGCTTTTAAGCTTGCGGCCGACGCGCGCGTTGTACTCTTGCATGCCATCGTCCCCTGACAAGTGCACGTTAGCCAGGTAAAAGAAGCCGATTGAACGAGCAAGTAGGGTGGGCGGTGAGCGGCTTACCTTGACAGGCATTGTATATCGCGTTGACGAGGTCGTAATTGATGGAACCAAGCGACGCACACTAAACAACGAGTTAGACCTGGGGGTGTGCAGTACAACAAGCTGGGGGGCTACTGACAGCGAGGTCGACTTCAATAGGTGTGTCCGTAGCCAGGCCGAGACCCTTTACAGTCGCTCCCAAGCCACAATAACCTGAGAATAGGAAGAATTTGCTGTCAGCACATTGTACATCCCATCCAGAGGGAGGGAGGGGCAAGCACCACTCACCGACGCGACGGAGAGCCTCCCCCGTGTGACCTCCTGGTCTAGACTTTGTTAGGACAGCAAAATGAAAAAGAAACACATCTCTTGATGATTACGTACATGGAGTAAACAAACCCCAGGTTTGCTGTTGCGGAAAAATCGTAGTTTGTGAGGCTCTTAACCATGGCCTCATCTACGCCAGATGCTTTCAGGAACCTGGCCACATTCTCCCCGAAGACAGTCATTGTGCAGCTACTGCTCCCTTCTAAACGGGGTAAATCGATGAGAAATACCATCTGCGATCAAAAAAAATCCATTAGTTGATGTTCTGCAATCAAAGTAACGCCAATTTGAGAGAAGGGCACAGACGTTCTCCATAACTCCGGTTTCGCCCCAGTCATAGGGCACCAGATTTCCTGACGGGATCACTAATCTGAGGTACTTGGGATATTTCAAGAGCTGTAGCTTAGAATGCATCGATCCTGGGCCGTTCATTGGCGGGAAGCAAAATCTGATATTCTTGGGCACATTACCCCTCATCCATTGTTTCTGTTCACAGCCACGAGTCAGTTTGATGGCAACTTTGATCAGCCCCCGACAAACCTGGCGCATTACCTGTTCTTCGCTCGCTGCGAAAGCAAGGAGCAGTATACGGGTTTTGCTGGTATTGAGCTTGGATAGAAGCCACTCTTCGTCCCACTGGAAAGAGGACAGTAGAGCAAGTTGAAGGTCATCCTTTTGTAGAATTTCTTCAATAGTGATATCATCAGATGTTTTAGTGTACCCTTGAGTCCATGTACGTCGCACAATTCCTTGGAGGTATCGCGGTTGCGAGCTCTCTGCTCGTTCAGAACGCTGTGGCGTCAACCTCTTCATGGCAGGCTCCTCAGTGCTACTTTCGATAGAGTTTCTGCGCCGCTTCCCAAGTCGATGCAACCGAGCCTCTTCCATTTCTTTCCGATTCAGGAGAATACCGGCGAATGTGACATGTTTCGCGGGCGCAGAAGTTCCGGCATCCGAGGAGGCATCCGCAGCTGTGTCGTTCATCATGATTTGGTCTTGAAGTGACAGCTGGATGGCGCGGCGCAAGTCTTCATCTTCGTCGGAATCGCTATCGAGTGTAATAACTTCCTTTTCTGTCATTCTCAATATCGGATGAGAGCCAAGACGGCGTAAATGTCCCTCTCAAAAGCGAAAGACAGTAGTTCATGCCAGCAGCAAAGACTGGAGGGCCCGTGAACGTGAAGACGCGTCTCCACGTGATGACCTGACCCTGTGAGCCCCTGCGCCCGACAGATTGTCAACTTTGAACGCTTGAGCGAAAGCTCCAGCAGGGGCGAGAGACCGAGTCGATATGAACCGTACTCGGAGCGCAATGTAGTAGAAAAATTGAGGTCATGCGCATTACCCGATATTATGTTTCAGATGGCAAAGTGGCGAGTGCATTCGGCTGTCGGTCATGGCACTACAAACAGCTCCCTGCGAGACGAAACCGAAACGAGCTATAAAATTCCGAAACAGTTTTTACATGCAGCTACGCGAGTATGAGTATTGTCACGATTACACAGTATCAATCTCTCTCGAAGGGTATGTCAAGGTTAGGCAATTTCTCACAGTGGCGTTTGCGGGCGCGAGTGAGCGGTAGGTGATCGCACTACCTAGTAATCAATCAGTGTCAGGATTCGTGCCGACCAATGGCCCGTGTGACCTTGTTTTTATTCTAGATTCTGCCTAGAACGAGTTTTGATCTGACATTTTCGATGCTATGTTTTCTGGTCGATGTTCACGATGCGGCTCGCGTCTGCTAAGCAAGCAATGGTTGTACACTGGCGCTCGCCAGCACTTATTTGCTGTCTCTGAGATCTCCCTTATTTGGTTTAATTGATTACTGACACCGTCATCTCGACGAATTGCCTTTTCTGTTTCGGCACTCTGACGGATGTGTTGCCTGTGTCTTGTCATTTGATGTCGGCCAACTAGTCTTTGGCGCGGCAGCTTCCATGACGTGTCGATTGGGCGATCCACGGTCAACGTGGTTTAACTAGCCATCGATGTGCCACCATAAAGGTCGGGTGGCCTCGACTGCTAAAGCCATGCGATTCTCGTTCTGTAGTTAGTACGGAAGAAAAAAACAAAATGTCCCAATATACTGGTAAACGGCAACACGTTGCCATCATTGGCGGGGGTGCTGCGGGTATGGTGAGTTTTGGCCGCCGCAATGCCCTCAAGCATTCTAAAAAGCTGACGCCGCCGCGCTAGGCATGTGCGGCAACGCTTGCAAAACACCCCGACAGATTCAAAGTTGTGTTGATTGAGAAAGAGGCGGAGGTAGGTGGCCAAGCAACTTCTATCGCTCTCGACGCCCAGCAATATGGCGCTTCATGGATGAACAATGGCGTTCAGGGCGGCTCAGCCGTAGGTCGGGCACTTATTCATTCAGTCCGCTTGTTGCTGACAGAATTGAAGATCTTCAAACACACTTTCAATTTCTTCCGACAATATGGCCATCCACCAGAGGAGGTTCGCCTCCAGGTTTCCTTCGGGAAAGGGAAAGATCGGTTCTGGACCAACTGCTTCCCAAGTCGCCTAGTCAAGCAGTTTTCGTCCGATATCAAACGATTTGGCACATTTCTCAAGGTCATCAAATGGAGTCTACCTGTGTTGGGCATAGTACCCATTTCCGTGATGCTCAGAGTATTCTTGTTCAACAAGGACTTTGGCGACAAGATGGTATATCCTCTTATTGCCTTATTTCTAGGTACTGGAAACCAAACTGCGTCAGTACCATCTGGCATTGTGGAACGTCTCTTCAATGACCCAAACATGAAACTATGGGACTATGATTCAGAGACTTTGCTACCAAATCTGCCTACTATGTACACATTTGACAAGCTTCATGGCTTCTATTCGGCGTGGCGGGAGGATCTGACGGTCAAGGGTGTCTCTTTCGCCTTGGAAACCGAAGTTCAAAAGACAGTGTCTAGGTCGAAGAATAACGTCGTTCTGAAGCTTAGAAATACACGCTCGAATGAAAACAGAGAGGAGAGCTTTGACAAGGTTGTCTTTTGTTCCCTCGCGGACGAGACACTTCGGATTCTAGGCAAGACGGCGACTTGGCGAGAAAAGTTTGTTTTGGGAGGTGCAGCTTTCTATGACGATGTTACCGTCACGCATACAGACAGCTCCTATTTCAACGAGCATTACGAAACACGTTTCAAAGAGGATCTCTGCGCTGAACCAACATCCGAAGCACAAAGAAAGCAGATTGCTTTCTCAAATCCGACCGAATCAAACCCCGACAACGGATTTCGACCGATGTACTATACTTACACTTACGACAGCAACCCAAAGCTGATTGAAATGTCATTCAACTGCAGCAACTACCAGCACCAGTTTCGAAAATCTCAAGCCAGCAATGAAAGCACACCAAAGTCGGTGTACCAAACGATATTTCTGAACAAAGAACGAAGAGATCTCTGGACTATCGACCAAATTGATGAGAGTCAAGTCATTGCGAAAAATTGGTGGCATCAGCTGGGGCATCGCTGGATTCATTACCTACGACTTGTTCCAAACATGATGTTCATTCAAGGCAGGAGCAGCACCTACTTCGCCGGATCATGGACGTTGGTTGTAAGTCCAATCAGTCTGGTCAATGTTTCTCGTCTAATGTACAATGTCTAGAACATGCACGAAGTAGCCTGCGTGAGTGGCGTTGCCGCGGCATATCGGTTGGGCGCTGATTATGACCGATTCGATGATTTTGCTACGGACTTCTTCTCCAAGTATTTGCTTCTTTCACATGGAATTAGCTTCTCTCGGCAGGAAAAGAAAAGACGGAATGGAAACGAAGACTCGCAGTAAGAAGATGGCCTGGCAGAATCAGTCTGCATAGGTTGACAATAGGTGAAATACAGTTTCGGAAAGATATTCGTCCTGGAAAATAGCTTGTCTTTTGTTTATTATCATGCAGCCGTATGTAATATGAGTTCATTCACCAAATGTCTCATTCACCACACCGCAGATCTTAACTCCAAGTCAGGATGAGTCCGGTACCCCTTTGAGCAGAGGCATGCACCAACGGGACATCAATAATTCCCGAAGAAAGGATACATGAAATTCAAAAGTAAAAACAATCGATTCCTCCCACAAGAAATGCAACAAGAGATACTCCGATTCTGGCCCGCGATAGCTTTGAAGGCAGGGGGTAGAAACAATATAGAGGGCTTGGAATTGATGCCATGCTTCCATCAAACCGTACAAGTAAGCAGTTGATTGGTGTAGTTCGCGATACAAGAGCAACAAGAGCTGAATGAATAATGAGCAGCGCAAAGGGAGCAAGATTAAACTCATCCGAAGAGCCAAGTATATAGTAAAGCAGGAAAGAATCAGCATAAATCGAGGTGGACAAAGCGCCAGTACGTCGTGTACAACATGAAAGCAAAAATCCTAAGAAGCAGAGTCCAGCTTCAAGATACGGCGAAGATCATTCTCCATCGCCTGAATATTATCGCCGCGACCATGACCGGTACCATCAGCCTGCCCAGCAGGCTGATTAAAGGCCGGAGGAGGTTGTTGAATAGAAGATGCGGATGAAAGTGGAGATTTAGTCGCCTGCTGACCCTCACCAAATAAAAATTTCTTCAGTGCAGCGGTAGCATCATCGGTGGATGAGCAATTAGTAGTTGCAGTATTTTGGGGAGGTATCGGAGGAGCATCAGCGCGCAAGGCGCGCGCGGCGCGAATACGTTCATGATAGGGTGTTGAGAACGCAGGCCCAATTTCGTGACTTGGCGTACCATCGAGCTCAGCTCGATCGAAACCGCCGGTCTGATATCGGATGCTTGCTGGTGCAGTCTGTGGTAGGTTTACTTGAGGCGATCTACCAGAACCGCCACTCAAGAGGGATGGCGAGTCGTGGCCATCGTGACGAGATGAGCCGAGCTGTCTTTTTTGCTCTTGCCTATGGGCGCGAAACATGAAATCTAAAGGTGACTCGTCGACTCGCGGAGCAGAGGTAGAGTATGGTGCAGGTTCTTCGTTGTCAGTGGTTGGCGGCGAATATCGGTGATCGTTGGGACGGCGGGCAACACTAGCTGGAAATTCGCTGGACACCTTAGAAAGAAAACTTGGGATGGGGAGTGCCGATGGGGCGGGAGACGCGTGGAAAGTAGCTCCAGCGAAAGCTGCAACTGAATTACCAGCTTTCATGGAAGCCCTTCGTCCGGTCGGCGTGCCTCTTTCTGTCTGCGCATCTGGAGAAACGTGCGCGCCTTTTCCTTTGCCTCCTCGATTATTATTTCGTTGCTTCGAGTTAGCCTGGGTTGATGACTGGCTTCCCGGGGCTGGCGTGCCCGATAGGCCCTTGCTAGGTGTCTGCGGCGTTCCCTGATAGAGACTGGGTTCGAAAAATCCGACATCATTTTCCGAAGCGTAGGCTTTTTGAGCCGCTGCTCTCCCTGTGCGGCGTTGCCGATGGCGGCCGGGAGTTGCTTTCGGTTGGTTGGTTGCGTCGCTCATGGCAAACCGTGGAATCTTCGATGAAATGCTCCAAGGCGCGCTTTGGCATAAACTGGGCAATTGCGACGCGGTTCTGCGCTGTTCTCGGTGGTGTTTGACTATTAAACAGCAACTATTGATGTGTCTGGCTGCAGTGAAACTTCAAGAGCGAAAGAGTAGTTTATTGTGCAAGAGCAAATGCGTGTCATGGCTGAAAATAAGTGAAGGAAGAGGCTGGCAGTTTTGCAAGGCAAACGGACTACCATCGGCTGCCGTTGATGTGACGCAGATCAAGGTGGCGGGTTGCCCCGGTATATACATATTAGTCGACTATCGATAGTAAGTACTCAATACCTCATACTCCCAGAGCAATGAGAGTGCCAGCGAGTACCTAATGCTACTGTTGCCCTACGGGAACCCCGCAACCCGCCAACGAGCTCATGCTCTACAGTTACTGGTGCTTCACATTGGAGCAACACCACGTCGTTCTCTGGTGCTTCAGAGGATCCAACATCCCAGCGCCACAACGGCACAACAGCACAACGGCACCGATCTGAGTAATACTATCGGGGAACGGTCCTTCAAGATAGTATGTCTACCCAAGCTCTTACAGTAGAGCATTATCGTCCAGCGCCACCGCCTGTGTCCCCATCAAGGTGCGGCTGCCTATTTAGCGGGTTGGCCGCTTCATCACCGACTGGCAGCATCATCACAAAGCGGACTGCAAGGAGCTTGCCACTTTCTCAGCTGCAACTCTCGCAAAGGTTTCTACTGACTTTCTACATTAGTTGTCTTCATTCATTTCTCATTTCACGGAAAACGATCGATCGTAATACACAATCGCATAGCAAACGGCATGGCGGACGTCGAAATGAGCGACGCACCCAAAGGTGCAGACATCGCAAACAGCAAAAGCGCCGAAAAGAAGAAATTTGAGGTCAAGAAGGTTTGATGTCAAATGGCTACACATATACAGGATTGGCGATACTGACAACCGTAGTGGAATGCCGTTGCGCTCTGGGCTTGGGATATTGTCGTTGATAACTGTGCCATTTGCCGAAACCACATCATGGATCTCTGTACGTTTGCCGCCGTTTTTTTATAGCCAGCGGGTTTAGCTCTGACCGTACGGCTCAACAGGTATCGAGTGCCAAGCGAATCAAGCATCCGCTACGAGCGAGGAATGCACTGTTGCTTGGGGCATCTGCAACGTGAGTTATCCGGGTTCCAGAAGAGAATTTGCACAATGAGATCGCTGACAGAGTAACCTCCAGCATGCCTTCCATTTCCACTGTATTTCGCGATGGCTGAAGGCAAGATCGGTATGTCCCTTGGACAACAGAGACTGGGAATTCCAAAAATACGGTCGATAAACGAAGTTGCTGCAGTTTGGTAAAATTCATGCAAGCATATGATGAAGCGGGTAATCAGTAACGACAAGAGTCATTAAATCAGGTAATGATCGCTAGTTTGTATTATAGCATGTTGCTTGAAGCACCTAGTCGTCTTCACAGATTTCCTTACAGTGTCATTTGGCCATATGCATTTTTCATCCCAGCTCCAGCCGGTAGCCATACAACAGGATGTTTCTTGTAGAATGGCCATGGAGGTACAGTGATAAGGAATGTAAGGGCCGTGCCACCGAGGGCAATATATACTGCTTGTTGAATATCTTGACGAGTATATCCGACGTTGAATGCGATTAGCTTGGTGATAAAGCATTAGCGAACTGGTACCAGGCTCTGATACCACAAAGACTCTTACTGCAGATGCGGACAAAAGTAACGTAGCGAAGAATTCCACACGTCTCTGGCCATCGAAATCCTGTATGCATAATTAGCAGTTGAGAGTACTGGAGATGCAGACTTCCGCGTCTGCAAAGGGGTTGGCGCCGCACTATCTGTCCATCGACCACATCGCGAACTTGATCAATTATTTGTTCGGCCATTGTCTCATGCGAAGGCGCAATCGGTACCGGGAGTGTCGAGTATGAATTTCGACGTCAGGCTGTGACGTTTGCGATTGTTGGAGCTGGCCAAAGGACAGGTATGGCATGGGTGTAGGATGACTTTAGCGCGATTCGGTGGTTAGCGCACAGGCCAGGTGACCGTCAATGAATTGGCAGGGTTGAAACTTGGCAGGCACATTGGAGTGGCGGCACTCTGACGGTACTTTTCATGCGTAACTTAACGGGTCCTCTTTCTGGCTTGTCACCAAAGGACAAAATTTCTCTTCAGCATCCTGCATCAGGTCTCACCTTTACCATCAACAATCCCACTGCGTCATTTTTACACCTGCGTCCGAGCTGTAATATACATATTCGCTGGGGTAATCGGTTCTCAGCCTTTTCCTGTTTCCAGCAGCTGCGCCGGCTCGAACGCCATCCTCATCAACGGCTTCAAGCGAAGCAAGTCTCTGTTGCCAGAATCAGATGCGGTGACTCGCAGTAACTCAGTCAATTTCTGCCCTACTGCCAAACCAAAAAACGAGGAAATCCTCAGGATTCTTTCAAGTCACCAAGTTGGCTCAACTCGCCCTCTCCTCGTCTTCAGTCCTCCTTGGTCCAGGCTGCTGGATCTACAGCGGAGTCAATAAGCGACCGCCATAACTGGGCCTAGCGACACCAACTTGACGCTACACCGTGTCCCACTGTCGACATTTTGCTGTTTTGCGTATATCAAAGCGCGATCCTGTTGCTCGCGACGAACTTAAGAGTTTTGAACGCCGCTCATACTCGGCGCGGTAACCCGCGCCGGGCGCTACGGTCGTCCTGGTGACGCTATTTCCACGACATTTTGCTTCGCAAAGCATGTTCCTCCTATGCTGAGTGAATCTTGAAGCAGTGGCACAATCCTTGATCGCAGAAGAAGATTCTCCACACCCTCGAAAGCCGAGGTTTAACGATCGCATCTCAAAATGTCCGACAACGAGAGCGCAACTCCCAATACCGGGTTCCAGGCGCCAGTGCCTGAGCTGGATGATCACCGCCGCCCGTCAATTTCTACCCCGAGAGTTGAGCGGCCTCGTCGAGGCACCTTCGACAGTCTTTATGGATCTCGACAAATCGAGCAGGAGCCGGATACGCCAGCCATATATGTTCGTGACTTCGAAGAAGCTGTCATTGATGAAGAAGGCGCCGACCTCATAGCAGGGAACCGTCATGGACGACGCCTCACCGCCGAGTCCAGCGAAAGTCGTTCTCCTTCCCCTCCAAACTCTGTCAAGGCATTCGCCCAAGCCAGACGAAGGGAACGAGAAATGTCATTCTCAGACCCAAAAGGAGACCACGAAGAGATGCTGGGGCTTGGGCGGGCCCTTTCTGTATCCAGTCGCCGCAGTCACCGCAGCAGATCTCGCGTCGCTGAAACTGATGCCGTGAGCCTCGGAACCAACAACACCGCTGAAGATAATGTAGGCGTGCCGGACAATGTCCATCATAGGCAACACCAGCTTCGAATCGACTTCGACTATCTCGAGGAGTTCATTGAGTCTGAACGCCTTGCCCATGAAGCCAACCGCAAAGCGTCTGTTGCGTCTGCTGTCAACGATGTTCGCATGGAGGCCGGTTCACAGCAGAAAGTTCAGCTTGCCACGTCTGATGGAGATATCATTGATATGCCATCTGACGTATCCTCATCGGCACCGGAAAAGCCTGCTGCAGAGTCCGTTCCTGGAGTAAAAGGCTCTCAATATGCTTTCGACAACAACCGTTTCAGCTTCTTCTCTTCAGCCTGGGAATCCACTATCCATGCGGCTGAATTTGGTGACCTCGTCCTACCTGGTGAAGATATTCGTGGACTATTTGAGCTTCCAAAGGATGAAAGTGGCGGCGTATGGTGGCTCAATATCAATCGAGCGACCAAAGAGGAGGTTTTGAGCATCTGCAAGGCTTTTGGTGTTCATCCTCTTACTATCGAAGACATTGTCACACAAGAAGCCCGGGAGAAGATCGAGCTATTCCCCTCCTACTACTTTGCCTGTTTTCGATCATTTAACATGGTCGATGAGCAAGATGGAATCGAGTACGAACCGTTCAACATATACACCCTGGTCTTCCGAGAGGGCACTCTGAGTTTTAGTTTTGCACCGAATTCGCATGCATCTCACGTGCGACGGCGAATTACTGCGCTCAAAGACTACGTAGCCCTCAGCAGTGACTGGATTTGCTACGCGTTGATGTAAGCATAAACTCTCTGAATAGCTATATGTTTATACTAACCTATCGCCCCAATAGCGATGACATTGTCGACTGTTTTGCTCCTGTAATTAACCAAATCGAGACCGAAGCAGATGCAATTGAAGATGAAGTCTTCGTCATGAGACATGACGACTCAAGCACGTTCCTTCGCTCAATCGGACGCGTGCGCAAGAACTGCATGGCACTGCTACGCTTGCTTGGTGGCAAAGCAGACGTTCTTCGAGGCTTTACTAAGCGATGCAATGAGAATTATCAGGTCACGCCTCATATGGACATTGGCATGTATCTTGGAGATATTCAGGATCATGTTGTGACCATGGCAAACAACTTGGGCCACTGCGAAAAGCTACTTTCTCGCGCGCACAGCAATTATCTCGCCACTTTGTCCATCAACAACATCTCCCAGGGCACTGACACAAACCGCGTCCTCAGCAAGATCACATTCCTTGCCTCTGTTTTGGTGCCCCTTAATCTGGTGAGCGGTATGTTTGGTATGAACGTCAGAGTCCCTTTCCAGAACGACAAGGTAGATTCTCTAGGTCCTTTTTTTGGTATTCTGAGCTTCATGATTGTACTTTGCTCTCTTATTCTGGGATGGGCTCGTTGGAAGCGATATATCTAGTTGTTTTGGGACTGTTTGGCTTTTATGTCTTCATTGCATGCAACACACAGAATTCGTCGTTCTCTGTCTATATTTTTCTTAGATATATGAGACATTCGGATAAAAATAATAGTAGACCTATAGAGAGTACAGCAATTACATATTCTCCCAGTTCTTGATACATTACTCAACCAGCGAGGTGAATAGGCTCGAATGTCAGCAGGCTGTGGGTCTGCAAGTGAAAGCTCATTCGCTGTCCCCAGTTATCTCCTGGGCGGCAGGTAACGAAAACCTTGAGAGACCTTGGCCGTCTGAGCATTTGGCCTCGTGCGAGTCTTTTCGACTTTAACCTCGTTTCTGTACGAGTCTGGACGACTATTTCCAAACTGAAGCATCTCACGTATCATTGCAAGCGCAATGGAAAACACTGAAGCTCTTTCCCGTCTCAATGATGGCGACAAGGCTGAACTCCAAAAATTCCTGGCAAACGAGCAACAGCGTTCCTCAATCCAGATGGGTAAGTTGGCGCCATGCGTCAAGATCAAATCTGCATTCAATGTCGAAATTTAGATCTAACGACTCCCCTCGCAGAAACACATAAATTGACCCAGACGTGTTGGAAGAAATGTGTGACCAGCTCGATCAAGAACCCGAAGCTCGACAGAACGGAAGAGACATGCCTCGCCAATTGCGTCGATCGATTCTTGGACCTCAGCCAACTCACGATCAAACATCTCAACAACATGCGTTCCTGATCATTTGCAGAAACGGCGCGCCAATCAGTGCTGGAAGACGCTTGACCGCATTCTGAAGGAGGATGGCACATGACCCGGATTACACTGTAAATTATTGGGAAATACTGAACATCGACCCTGCGTGGGAATGTAGCAACAATGGCACCAGATGCCAGATAGTTAATCAGATATTCGAAGCAAATGCGTTACCCGACAACAGTCACAAGACGTGAAGAGGCGCATCGATTGGGTGAGACGAGAACTGGCTTGGGGAGGTTTTTTTTTTAAATCATTTGAAACCGAAGCTATAGACAAAGCTCTTTATGCGCCTATTTTCCGGATGCCCCATACATGCATTCAAGACCAGACCAGATTCGTAAAGAAATTCCCCTTTTTCACACGATTGCTACAACAAGCCGCTTAAACCAGCGACAGCTTGTTAGCAGCAATATCGAGAGCGTCGACATCGGGAGTAAGACGGGCATAAGCCTTCTTGGTTCCGTCGGGGCTATGTAACCGTGCGTTAGTTTAAGTCGATTGCAGCTGAGCTGTGCTATCGTATCGTGTGACTTACCGGATCAGGGTGTTGATCTTGACGGTGTCAATGTCGTACAGCTTCTTGAGGGCACCCTTAATCTGAGCCTTGTTGGCCTTGATGTCGACAATGAAGACGAGGGTGTTGTTTTCCTCCATCTTCTTCATGGCGCTCTCGGTGTTGAGAGGGTGGATGACGATCTTGTGCTCATCGAGGCGAGGCAGGTGAGGGATTGACTTGCGGGGGAATTTGGGTTTGCGGGCCAGGGACAGAGTCTTGGGCTGATGGAAGGTGGTGCTCAGGCGGACCTTGCGCTGCTTTTGGGCGTGGGTTCCCTTGAGAGCAGCCTTGGCGGCGGCGTTGGCCTGCTTGGAGCCCTTGGGGGCAGCTACAATGTAGAATACGCATCAGCAATCGCTCTATTTCAGAACTCGCAAAGTCTGCTACTGCATTGATGCGGAGGCTGGAGACAACATGACAAGGCTACGCGAAAGGCCAACCCCGTTTCTTGCCGGCCTGGTGCATGCGGTCGGCGATTGTCAATTGCTCTCGTCCTCGTTTCGATGTAGTATCGGTTCGCAATTTGAAGAAATTCTTCTTCCTGGTTGTTTCGCAGTGTATCGCAATCGTTTCATTTCATTTCATCCCGTACCTTTCTTGTTACCGGCGGCCATTGTATTGGTTTGTAGCGCAGTTTGCTGTTGTGGTTAGTTGGGCGTCGTAGGTTGGAGAGAAAAGAGGACTTGTGATAAATTTGTTCGATGTGGGCGAATTTTCCTTAGGGTTGAGGGCGTGCGAGTGCAATCGCACGCTACCATTGGCCAGGGTGTCCGACCCGTAATTCCACGTGACAAACTTTCGTTCCATTGCTCTGCGTGCAACAAACGCTGAGCGCCATGTACCCACTCTACAAGCTGTGCTAACTCAGTAACAATGTCGGAAAGCTCAGACTTACACGTTCCAGTTTTATATCTTTCAGTCGTTGCGGAGACTTCACGGGATGAGTAGGGTGTATTTTTGAATTACGAAAGCCAGCATGTAGCTTCTTCTTCTCAGAGCTCCCACCAATTTACTACTGTGAAACATCTTCTGAAAGGTACGTCTGCCAGCTTCACGCAGAGTGCTGAATTAACAGGTCAAGCTAATATTCTCTATCCAGATAAATGGGCTTATATCAGTGTGTGTATATTGTCTCTGTGGCTATGGTTACCAGAAAGAAGGCTCTGAAAAGCCTCAAAGCCGGCCGGCCGCCTCTCACTCGGCCATCCGGCACCATGTCACGAAAGGCGAGTCGTACACTCATCAATAGGCATCACCAACTTGACAAGCAGAGACTTCAAGCAGCTTCAAAAGGTGACAGGGCTGCCGAAGAAGCCATAACTGCGGAAATTGAAAGCCTAGGCGGTATTTCACTATACCAGCAAGCTAGTCTACAAGGGCAGAGTACGGAGCGCGGGGGGGACACATCCAGGCTACTGCTTGAGTGGCTTCCTGTAGAAGAGTTGAAAGGCTCGGGCCGTATATTGCGGCTGCTGGAAGTCGGCGCCCTGAGTACCAGGAACGCTTGCTCCCTCAGTGGTTTATTCGAGTCGGTGCATATCGACCTCAATAGCCAGGAACCCGGTATCCTGCAGCAAGATTTTATGGACAGGCCAGTGCCAACTGATGACGAGGATCGATTCGATGTTTTATCTTTGAGCTTAGTCCTCAACTTTGTGCCAGATGCAGCACTTCGGGGCGAAATGCTAAAGCGTACGCGGGAGTTCCTACGCGGCACTCACGCTGCTACGGAGGCTGGGGCCGAGGAATTTTCCCCGTGTCTTTTTATTGTTTTACCACGGAGCTGTCTCGACAATTCTCGTTACTTCACCGAATCGAAGTTCGAGTCGATCATGAGCATGTTGGGATACTCGATGGCACGGGTGAAGATGACGCAGAAGCTTGCGTACAGCCTGTGGCGGAAGGTTGCTCCAGCAAACATTGCTGGGGTTTCAAAGAAAGAAATTAACCCTGGTCGAATCAGGAACAACTTTGTCATAACAATACAGCATTAGTTATGAAGCCTAGATACCCTGTTAAACCAGGGTGCTAGCTCAATGGCTAGATTATTTATGATTTATTTATTTATCAAGCGTCCGCACCATCGCACGATCTGCTTTGCCGCATGTTGTTGAAGTCAATACGGATACAGGCCTGCGATAGAACATCGAGCGTGCACTAAGCCGAAACAAAGGAAGACACAGCTGAATTCGTCAGTGGGTAATCCACAGGCAGAGGCGCATTTCCTGGGCGGACAACAGGATAGCTCTGCATACCAGCGGCTCGTGCAGCGTCGACTTCTTTGACATTATCACTCAAGAAGAGCCAACGACCAGGCTTCGTGTCTGGAGTGGCTGAAATAATCCGAGTGTAGCTCTCAGCTTCAGTCTTTGGTCCAGCATTTACAGTATCAAACCAAGCCGATATGAAATGCGTCATATCGGAAGGATCAGCCGTCGTGTGGCCGAAGAAGAGCTTTTGCGCAGGGACCGAGCCGGAAGAGTAAATCATGATCTTCTTGCCAGCAGAGTAAGCAGACTTGATGAAAGCAGGGACGTCGTCGAACAGAGGAGCTTTGAGCACCCCAGTTTCATAGCCATGTCTCCACAAGTGACCTTGAAGGGACTTGAGATAGGGAGCCTTCACATCGCGCTCGACTAGGTCCTGAACGTGAGCCTCCAGAGCGGCACGGTCGCTGCGGTACTCTTCCGGGAAGGCCTCCTGATACGGAGCAAAGGTCGAACTATCCCACTGCTCATCCAAGACTTTTGGGAGTGCTTTCAGGGCATATGGAAACTAGCCAGCAATACGATGGTCAGCCTTGTGCTGCTATGATTAGGTAGGTGTTTTCGCGCCAGCCACTTCGGTTGTTGCCCGTAAGCGAAGGCGTACCGAGAGCAAACTTACCAAGATATCCTTGACAAAGGATATGGGACAAATGGTGCCCTCTATCAATGACTTAGCAGTAGGACTTTGGGGGCGCTATGAACGAAACGATGAATGCAGCATAATAAAGCAGCGGGTGATGCAGGCCATGGGCGGACCAAAATGATGCGTGGCAGCCTCGGCATCAGTTTATTACACCAGCAGAGGCAATAAAAATGAACCATGCAGAACATCGCGGCAACCATACCAATATCGAGGAGAAGCACATCAATTTCAGCAAGCATGGCTGCTAAGTCCGTAGCGCCAATGACAAAGAATTCGGGCAAGCCAAGATGTGACGGAGCGGTGTGTAGTAATATTACGTTCGGCGTTCTTCAGTCTGAAACCCGTGGCTGGCTAGCGACAAGAAAAATCAGAATAATGGAAATTTTATGCCTTGCGCATACATTAATTGGCCCGAGGCGGTTCCGCAGAAATCGTGAGCGTTCCTTGCAGTCCCGCGTCCGTTGATGCTGGAGCAGGCAAAAAGCGGATGGACTGTGCTTCCTCGCTTGTCAATTCGTGGATCCTCGATGCAGAATAGAATGACCGGGTGATCCTGTTAGGTCTAGCGATGGAGAGTTGTGCAGTAGTGCGAGTCCTAGGGGGCTAATAATCCGTTGAAGCGGTCAGCGAGCGCGTCGCGAAACTGCGGTGCAGATAACTACTGGTATGTGATGATGGGGGGTATTTTCCCCCTATTGCTCCACCTTGGTGAGCGGTTGTGGTGGACTGTGAAGCGCCAGCCAGACATGGCAAGACTTTGTCTGCCACTTGATGCAGGCCTCGTATGCATATTGATTATTTCCTGGGTTGCCATCGGATTTATTTCCTGCATGAGTTGAACGGCGGTGTAGAAGCGAAGAGCACGGCTGCCCGATTTGATGCTGGCAATGCAGGTCTCGGATGTGGATCATAAATATCGCTTGTCATATTTTGGTACTTGTTGCATGTGTGCAGGGGTATCTATTTAGCGGCGCGCTGTTTACGAATCAAAGAAGAGGCCGTATCCGTACAGAAGTGTCATGTTTTCTCACGAAGACTACGCAGTACTGCTGCAGCCGGAGTGGCTGACACGGCTCAAGGAGGTGGCTGGCAAGGCGTCTCGAAGCATGTATGCACAGTGCGGATGCCAACAGTTTGTTGCAAGTATCCGGAGCTCGAAACGGTTCAAAACAAAACAAATAACGTGGGGGTACGCAGCTGCTGTGTTGCTGACATGATGAAATTCTCCAAGCATATTGCTTATCTGTTGCACGGCCAATCGCTAAATGACGATATCTCATTGGTGCTGAGAGGACGCAAATGGAAGCAGGGTCATCGAGTATCATTCCAGTCCCAAGGAATCATCTCAATGGTGATAGAGTGAGGAAGGGATGAGAATGGCCTTATCGAGACACATGCAGATTCCGTGACAATAATAGGAAGCTGGCAATGATGAGTTGATCGACTCACATTTCGCCTGGTTACTACGGGGGAAGCCGCCCACATGCCAGTGCAGCAAAGCAGCGGTATACAGATTAGTAGGTATCGAGATCAATAACAATACCTGGCTGCAACTGCCAACACTCGAAGACTGCGCCAGCACGACGGTAGCTTTTCAGCATGAGACAGGTATCTACCTATTAACCAGCTCTTGGCGCCCTTCATCTCCCTGACCTGAAAGACAGTCTACAGTGCCCCCACAAGCGCTATGCTCTCCACTGCCTTGCAACAAGAAGCTCATGCAGGCACCACTGTAAGTAGTGCTGAGTTAATGTCTTGATCCATCGTGTTGGCGGTGCAGGAGAATTCAGCGCAGGGCACGTACATTTTGCAAGGCGCTGAAATTTGCCGCTCTGGTCATTGATATCATTGAACAGAGTTCGTATTATCAGGGGCAAATTGGCAAGGTCGCAACTGCGCGCAGCGATGTGGGGAGATTGACATTTCAAGCCTTGTGCGGATATACGGAGTATTTACCTATGTGGCCAACGAATGGCCTTGAATGCCCGCCAGGTGAAACGGGCGCGAATGCAACAGTGCCTCCTAAATAGATATCGGAGCTTGCTGGCAGCTTGGGCAAGAGGCTCACAGATCAACAAGCACAGTGCACAATTCCGCGTTTGATGATGCCTGCAGCCATATGGTGGCCAGGCGGCTGGTGGTTCCTGCCAATAAGTAGGCACTGTGCCTGGCAGAAAATCCTCCAGGGACAAACAACTGATACTTAGGAGGAGGGCACACCAGCAAGCTGACAGAGACCCCTGACTGACGGATAGTTGAAACATAAGCATATCAAAAGACAGTTACCGGCTTCTTATTTAGTAATTACTGTGCAAAAGACTAATTGCGGGTTGTTTGCACTCCATGATTTAAGGCGATTGTCCACGATGAATTAATACGTAGGACACCGCAGGATGATAGCTGGATCGGCGCCCGAGAGCAAGAGACAAGATAACACGGTGGCAGCAGCGGGTGCTCTTTGTCAATCTTTGTTGGGCCGTGCCATCGACGAGTGCCGCTTGACACATCTGTCTTGATGGGCCGCAATCGCTCAGTGCGTCGACCTGACCTGAATGGCGTCAGCCAGGCTGCTACTGTGCGATTGATACATTAGAACTATCACAGGCTGCTTCTGTTGGGAAGCCGCCCGAGGACCGAGTCAGCAGGTAGAACTCCATTGCTCTGGCGCCGCAACGGTACCATGCTAGACGGTACCCCGGACGGTGTGACCGAGGCAGCGATAGGGCGAACAGGTAAGTATACCGTGTGTAGGTTCTGATTTGGCACGGACTGGTCACGTTGACCTGTCGTCATTTCGCTGCTGGGCTGCGTCTTTGTTCTGGTGCTCCACTGGGGAACCGAAGAGTTGTGGCGTGGTCAGGACCTCATTATTGATTGATGAGGTGCTGGGAACAACTGGGCACGGCTGGGCACGCACCCAGTGCCAGCTCGCCGATAAAGACGGCGTTTTGGTCTGCAAAAGCGGTGATACTGCGCAGTACTTCGCTGGAACAATGATGCCCACGGAGACGGCACGCGAGTCGCAAGTACCACACTATTTACGGCGGCGCCCAGACAACGAAAGGGTGAAGGGCTCCTTGGCTCCCTCGCGGCCCTCAGTACTGAGCTCGCACGGTAGCGTTGACACTGTGAAGATGCGCCGCTCGCAATCGCAATGCGCCGTTGATCACACGCAGCCAATACGGTGCGAGAGACATGGTTTAAGCTAGCCCCAGCCGAGGTAGCTAGCGCCCGGCTGCAGGTGAACCCAGGCCGGCCTTGTTGACTGTTCAGTCGTGGCAGCCACAGAGGTGCTTGGTGAACGCACACATACACAGTACTCGTACAGCTCCACGAGCACCTCAACTTGACTGGTGTTCAAGTGTGACAGGCTCATAGATTGACAGGCAGCAAGAAGCCTTTGCCTCGTTTCCTCGCACCGCGAATGTCAAAGTATCACGTATCCACACGTAATTGCAACGCCAGCCGGCATGCATGTAGGGGGCGACCTAACCCTCATGGTACTAGTCCGCGCTAGCCACACCACAGCTGCATCCCCCTTCGCTCGCCTAGTCCGTCTTAGTACTGTGTACACCGCACTGTGCACGGCACCTCTCATCAGCAGGTGCCTGGTATCCGCCGCAGCAGCGCCATCGAATCCCCACCACCCCAGAGCCACCGACCCAGCCAGCCAGCGACTGTCCTAGGTGCTTCGACTAGTGACCCCCCGTTCCACTGGCTTCCATCCAGTCCATCCTCATCACCGCCATTCCCTTACTCGCCCTTTACTTCCTTCCTTTCTCTACCTCTCCTCGCTCTTCTTTATCTCGCCCTCCTCTCCTTCTTGTCCTTCCGCATTCTTCTCACGGCTCGCCACACTTCCGTCGTGAAGGCTCTCTTTCTCCTCGAGCTTGCAGCCCTTTTTTGTGATCCGCCACCAACGGTGCGTCGCACACGCCAAAACGCCACCTCACAACAGTATCAAAACATCCAACCCACCACCTCTCTGCAAAGCAACAGCCCACGGCTTCAATTCGCCGCTCGACTACCGCTGTCAATCATTGTCGAGAGAAAGAAAGCTCACAAACTCGGCCACCAACGTCCTTGTTCGGAGCCTTGCTGAACATTTCCGAGCGTCTTTGCCTCGCCTGCTGACGACCGACCCGCAACCCTGCCGCTTCGCCCCGACCACGTCACGATCCGCCGGTCTCGGCTTCACGCAGCAACAGTCACGCATCAAGAACGCAAGTCAACTACTTATACGGTCAATCTCTCCTGGTCGTTGAGATACTATCCCGGTTTTGCTTTCACTCAAACGCTCCTACGTCAACTTCCTGCACGTTCCCGTCCGGACACTACACCCTCTTGCTGGTGACAGTCATACTTAGGGAGAGCTCAGCTCTGACAGGTTCCAGTTCGTCTGGCCCGACAAAGCCGCTCACTACTTCCCTTCACCAGCCTCTCCCTCTTGAAATTCATCTCAATACTCGATTGTCCAGTTCCCAGGCGGCCCCGCCCCACCCCGTCCTTGTTTTCCATTTTCCGACAGCCTCTCCGTTGTCACATTCTTTTCTTTCGTCCGAAAATATACACACGACCTCGATGTCGTTATAACGTCTCTTGTTCTTTTTCCCTTTCGGTTCCTTCGAATCTTCGAAAGTCACCATCGGCACCTGCCCAGCCGCTACTCAGACGCTTCGACACCATATTTCATTTGTTCTACTATTGTCAAAAACTTTCCAAATGAGCCATTGATTCAGCCACGATCTCCCATCAAAGTCACCCAATTCGAGCCGGGTGCATCATCGCTTTCTACACCATATCCACGCTACCTGTACATTGCAGCTTGGGCTCTTGCTTTCTTCGATTATTCGTCGAATACCTCTCTTCTTACCGTCAAATCAAATCACTACACGCTACTCGATTTATCTGAACGAAAGCTCTTTTGAGGTTTTACGTTGCCCAGCACCTCTACTTTCACGACAAGCGATTCTACGGCAACCAAAACTCGTGCCTTTTGTACAACTACTGCCGCCAACTTGATTTTGCGTGCGTCTCATTGCATTTATTTTCCCAATTTCTTCATTACTTTTTTTTCCTTTATTATCCAATCTCATGAGCATGGAATGCTTGCGAGATAAATTTGTAGGGGGTGTCCTCCTGGACGGCGGTCGCTTCCAAACCCTTTCACCACTCAACCATGGCTCTTTCGGCATGGTATTTATGGCGCAAGACCTTGCATCCAACCAGCCGGTTGCGATCAAGTGCTTGACCAAGAAGGCCGGCCAAGGCGATTCTTGCCAAGAGTTTGCTGTCGACGAACGCTCTGAGGAGCTGGTTCTTCACCGGATCATCAGCCCTCACAAGAACATCGTCAACCTCATTCATTCTTTCGAAACTGATGCTCATATTTATCTCGTGTTGGAGTTCTGCGGCCAGGGCGATCTTTACGAGGCGATCCGCAACGGCCACGGACCTCTCCAGACTGAGCATGTTCGTCAATTCATGGTAGAGCTTGTGGACGCCGTCGAGTACATCCACTCGAAGGGCATCTACCACCGAGACATCAAGCCCGAAAACATCTTCCTCACTCAGGATGGTGCCATGAAGCTCGGTGACTTCGGTTTAGCTACAACTGACAAGTGGTCATACGAGATGACTGTCGGAAGCGACCGCTACATGGCTCCAGAGCAATTCGACTCTGCCGGCGCTGGCTACTCGCCAGCGGAGGCGGACATCTGGGCCATTGGTATTTGTCTTCTCAACATTCTTTTCTCTCGCAACCCCTTCACCACCCCGACCGAGGCCGATCCTCTTTTCCTCGATTATTCCCGGGACAAGCAGAGCTTGTTCGACGTCTTCCCTTCAATGTCTCAGGACACCTACGAAGTCATTGTTCAATGCATGAATTTGGATCCCAGGAGACGTTCATTGATTGGGGCTAGAGAGGCTTTGTTGCGTGTTCTGTCATTCACCACTGAGGATGAGTCCCTAGACGACTTTTGCGGTGCTGAAAAGGCTACCATTGTTTCTGCCAACAGAGAGCCCCTCCGCACGCCATCCTTGCAAAGCCCTCAGGTCGAGTTCGGTGCCTTCCCCTGGAGTCGCGCTCTGCACGCTACCCCGCAACGTGCCGGTCGCCAATTGAGCGCAATTCCCGATGACGAGAGTTACACCGAGGATCTCTTCTCCAAGTCCGAGAACACTGTCGACTGGTGTTCGGCTGCCCCTCAAACGCCGTCCATGTCGTCAACTTTGGAGTCGCACCTCATGCCAGCGATGAAGACCATATCATTCAGTCAAACCAAGCGCTCCAAGGTCTCGCCTGCTGCTGGCTCCTTGCCAATCACCATGGCCAAGCCTCTCACGCTTTCCATGTCATCTGTCTTTGGTCGACGGGACCCTGTCTCCAAGAGCTGGAGCGACATGTGGGATGAAGACGAAGAGGAAGAGGTTGAGCAGAAACGCGGGACTCTCCAGGCTCTCAACTCACGCACATGGAGCCACGAGAGTGTGCGTGACACCGAGAAGGAAAGTTCGGTGCCAATTGCCGAGGCTACTCAGATAAATGGCGACGTTGATGGCGACTTGGTCGACGGTTTCTTCTTTCATGAGACCATTCTGCCCAAGCCTATCCAGACTGTGCCACGCTACTCTCCCCCTCCGAAGCGCAACAATCTCGACAAGTGGGCTGCTCTAGGTGAGCGCCGCCGTGGAGGCACTACCATGGACAGTGAAAAGCCCCTCGCTTTGAAGCATCGTCGTTCTTTTGGTTTTGGGTACAAGTCTAATGAAGTGGACGTTTGGGATCATTCAGCACTGCGGAGCGCAATCAAGGACCGAGTTAATGACTCGCCTACAGGCAAAGGTAGAGATCTGAATTGGCGTCGTGATCGACGCACAGATCTCGAGGATATTGAGTGGGTTGGTGGCTGGTAAGAGCTCTCTGGGCACCTTGCCTACCGTCAATCGTGGTCAAAGTCACCAACATCTTCGTGCAATTTGTAGAAGCCACGTTGTATTCAACATGCTTCGCATATGAACGTCAGAGATTGAGTCGGATTTTGACCCGCTTTCTGTGTATTAGATAGTCATCATAAATAGGAAATACCAGAGGTTACCCACTCACACATAGTTCACTTGCCGAATTTGCGATGTTTCAAGATGATACTCGAATGTTTGCATAGATATTGGTTGACCTGAATAGGAACCGTCACTGGAAAAGGGCCCAACTAGGCAAGTTGCACAGCAAGTTTCACGGCATGCGGCAGTGACACTACAGTAACGCCAATCGACAGCTAGGCGACACACATCTCACGTTGCTCGCATCACAGTTTGGTGGGACTGCTCAGACCAGAATAGTAAGGGACGTGTTACGAGAAATAGCTATATTATATCATTGACCCATGAGAACGCATCGCATCTAGGCGTCAACTACACTCTTAGGCAAAAACGTGCAAGCCGTGCCCATCAAGCCCAGGACAGCGAAAAGAAAAATGATGGCCCAGGAAATGATGCGCTCCATCCGTGATATATCGTTCCAGAACAGCTTCAGATAGAATGCAATCGGTAGAATGACGGAGATGAGTGTGCAAAGAGCGGCACCGAGAAATGCGCAGACCGAGTCGAAAGCGGGAAAGACGATGGAGATGACGAAAAGAAGGACAACGACGCCGACGCGTACGCTGGCACGCTGTACACTTCGCGCCCAGGGGCGGCCGATCTCGCCACCGCCGCTTTCGGTATGCTGCTGCGCCTCGAAATGAAGACCGAAGAGGACATCGGCCGTGGTGATGAGCGGCCGCGAGCTGAGCGGGATCTTGGTGAGTGGAATGACGGCAACGCACACGCACATGAAGAGGGTGAGAGCCGGCGGGAAGCCGTCGGTGCGAATGATGTTTGATGTAATGGCCTCGCGGATACCGTCTCCAAACATGAGAATGCCAATGATGGCGAGACAGGTATCCAATACGTACTGCGAGCGGGCTGCGTCAGTGACAAGGACGACGAGTTCAAGTATTGGGATAGCGTACGGAGAACGAGAAGGTGACCCTGACAGCCTTGTCCCATTTATGGGGATGCCGCATATCTCGATAAATCTGATACAATTTTTCATTGTCGGTAAGCTGTGATTGTAACCCGAGCCGCGCTGGCAATGCTTACCGAGGGGAACACGGAATGCGCGCCCCAAGGACTGGCCATCAAGCCATACGCCAAAGGCAAAGCCAGCCAGTTTGATGGCCAGAGGTGGGTATCGGCAGGCTCCCATAGCGAACCTGGGCTTTCCTTCTTAATCAGGCCATCAGTGATGACAATACAAACAACTAGCATCTCGTTAGCACAGCGCACGACTAGCTCCGCGTCCACGTACTGCAAAACGTAGAAAAGATGCCCACGACGCTGGTGTAGCTCAGCCACCGCAGCGGCAGCATGTTCAAGAAAAAGACCAGCGCAGCGCAGACGCACTTCCACGTCGTGGTGTTGCCGACCTCGGGGAACAGCAGGTCCAGCGAGTCGGCAAAGAGGATGACGAGCGCGACACAGGCGGCCAGCAGCTCGAGCGTGAAGAGCGCCGACACGATGACGCGCGCGCGGGTGCCAAACGACACGTACGCCAGGTCCGAGTACGTGATGAGGGTGACGTCGCGGCGCATGCACCGCGCCAAGAGGTTGGCCGTGTGGGCCGTCACCGCCGCCGTGAGAGTAAGGATGCCGAGGCCCAGCACCCAGCCGCTCATGCGGAACGCCAGCGGCAGGCTCAGCATGCCGACACCGATGATGGCGTTGATGGCGTTGAAGGTGGACTGCGGCAGCGTGCTCTGCCCGTCGACGGTAAGCACCACCTTGTTGCCCTGCTTGACCTCCTTGACCAGGATCGGGTTATCCTCGCCAAAGGCCGGATCATCGTGGACGAGCGAGCCGCCGCCGCCGCCGCTCGACCGCCGCCGCCGGCCGTGGTGGACGATGGAGGCGCGCGGCCGCAGGTTGCCCGAGCTCATGGTGCCGTACTGTGAGCCGTAACTTCCGATGATGGACGATGACGAGAGGTGCGGCGCGGCAAAGATGCTTGACCGGCTGGATGATGAGTCAGATGGAAGCGCGCCGGCCGCCGTCTCGACATCCAAGAGCTTGCCCTCGCGGGCACGAAAGTCCTCCTGTGCGGCCCCATCCTCGCCGCCCAGCCCGTGACCAGCAGGTGTCATGTCTGTAGACGTTGCTGCCCCTTCAAGATGCTGAGAGAGCAGCCCCGAACGGATGTTAGGCGTTGCCTCGACGGGGCTGCGGGCATAGTATATCTCCTCCTCACTCGCGCCGTCCCGCTCGGCGGCATCATTGTAGACGATGCTCGGCCGTCGGGGGATCACTTCGGCAAATTCGGCGGCGCGCTGCCAGCTGCGCGCAAAGGACCGGAAGCTGTTGACGCCGCCGACATCAGCCATGGCCGAGAGGCGGTTTCCGACAGATGATCTAGACACGCGTGAGCAGTCAGTAATTCCCTCCTCCTCCAACACACACAACACGTGGATGTCAGCCCTCCGCCGCGAAGTAGACGTACCTCCTTCGTTCGCCTCGGGCAATCAATCGACCCGACTCTTCATCGCTCAAGTCGCCGCACTGTACCTCGTCATCGTCATCGATCACTGCCACCTCGGCCAGGTTGCCCGTGTTGAGGCCTCTGGACGGCGAGGCACGCCCGTCGTGCTCGCCCCATGTCACCGGATTGCTGTCTTGCGGCCGCGGTGCCATTGCTGCACTTGTCGAGGGCCAGCAGCGTCGTGTCTGTGGAGACTTGTCACGGCTGTGATGAACCCGCTCCCGGTGGGCAGATTCTAGGCCGGGGGGGGGTTGGGTTGGGGTGGGTGTCTGCTCGTACGTCACCCGGTAGGCATCGACACGGTTCTCGGCGCGAGGAATCTACCTATAGCTCACACAGTTCTTTGTTCTTGCTAGAGCGCGGGTAGAAGCATCAGTACAAACAAAGCTTGAGGGGGGCAAAGGGTCAGCATGGTACGACTTGTGCGTCCCCCGCTCCTCGCTATCTACAAACCTTTCGATTAAGTCCCCGGAGCAGCCACTAACTTGATGCGCGATGGCAACTTGTTAGCGCCTATCACAAGGCAGCTCTCCCGCGCAAATATATGAAAAAAAATCCACTGATTTACCCGTTCAAATGTACCTAACAAAGCTTGCCAAAGCTTATCGCATATGTGTGGTGTGAGACAACCAACCCACTACGTGCATGATTTGTCTCGTGAGCGAGTTCTGATGCACCTCGGAGCTGGACTTCTAAATTCATCTGTTGTTGCGCGCGGGAATCTCTTGCTTTATTTTCTGCCTCTCTTTCTTTTATGGTATTTTTCTCTCTGTGTGTGTTTCCTTGTTTTTTTATCGTGCACGTCAGCGGCTATGTATTTGCAGGGGTAGTGATGCTCAAAAAGCCAGTGTCCGAGATCGCCATATCTAGCGTTCATTACCTCCCAGTTGGCAGAAGGGCGACAGTAGTCGCACATACATAGACGGGATGACTTCAGATGCAAGAAAACACAGTGATGGCTCGCAGAGACAAAGAGATCTCGCAGAAGAGACGAAAGACAGCACTCAATAAAAACTACAGGGTAGGCGTGTAGTAGGCAACATGCCACGGCTGTCGCGGGAGTAGTGATAGTTGACCTCTAGGGAAGTCCAAAGATATGTCACTCTGGTTTTCTCGTATATGCTTCTGCTTAGACAAGTAGCGTAGCTAGCTAAGGTTCAGGCGTCCCATGACAACGGTGCCATTGAGTATCCTGTAGCCCAGTAGCTTTGCTACTGGCCAAAGACCCCCCAAAAGTCAAAGAGGACAGGTAGTAAACTTCTCCACGTCTGTCTGTAATTAGCTATTGTTGTACTAATGCGCTTACATACTCATGTGAGCGTTTCCATTGCAACCCCCGTGAACCTGTTCACAACTATTACCGTCACTATGCGAGAGAGAGTTAAGTCCACAAAGAATCATAAATAATAAAGTATTGGGCTAAATAATGCAAAAGAAGGGGATATAGTCAGGCCTTAATACCTGGAAAAGTATAGGGTATAAGTTTTATACCTGTTGAATGGGATATTAGTCATGATATATAGCAGAAAAAGAGCCAGTTGAATCTATTTTTTTATGACAGCACCTAATCGCCTATCGAAGGGAGAACGGACTGCTCGTGCCCGTAAAACC
This sequence comes from Beauveria sp. NWAFU-1, assembly GCA_024472245.1. Classification (NCBI taxonomy): domain Eukaryota; kingdom Fungi; phylum Ascomycota; class Sordariomycetes; order Hypocreales; family Cordycipitaceae; genus Beauveria; species Beauveria sp. NWAFU-1. The sequence continues at coordinate 752,598 of JANBXD010000004.1, forward strand.
CTTTGCGCCTGCGCCATAGTTTTTGGCATCACCGTAGTACTTGAAACGGTACGTCCCCGGCGCGGCATTGCCCGCCGTATCCCATTCAATGTCGACCTCGGACCGGCCGATGAACGCGCTCGTCTTGCGCCACGTAAACAGCAGAAACCAGTCCGAGTCGTCACGGACCTGTGTCCACGCGCCATCGTCGCCTCTCTGCTCGACGGCGGCGTACGTGCCCCCGAGGCGGAGGTTGTTGCGCGGGTTGGCGCCCTGAAACGTCACCTTGACGACCTCACCGCGCGTGTACGCCGGCCGCGGCCCCGCCACCTCGTCGCCATACGCGCGGCCAACGGGCGTCGTGTCGTACAGGGAGGAAGGCAGCAGGCGTAGGGCTCGCTGCACGTTGTTGGGCGGCGTGGGGCCGGCGGCCGGCTTGCCGGTCGCGTTGGCCTCGAGGTAGCGCATATTGCTGGTGCTGAGACTAATATAGGCATCCAGCTCGTGGCGACCGTACAGGGTGGCCGCGCCTTCGTAGCGCTGCATTTCGTACTCCTCTGGCGTGGTTACGTAGTGGGCATATACGTTGACGGGGCTGCCGAGAACGACGATGGGATCCGCGACGTGTGTCGCCGCCTGCTTGGCCACGGCCTCCTTCCAGCGGCGTCCGCTCATCGTGGTGACTTCGCTGGGGCTCAAAATGACAAAGATTTGCCCGACGCGAAACATTTGCACGTCCACAATGTTGGGCTCCCAGGCATAGGGCCAGGAAAGCTCGCCCGCAGACAGGAAGATGGGCTTGGGCTTATGGCAGTCCACTTGGACCTGAGACGGCTTCTTGGCGATGTTCTGGACAAAGTCCCACCACGGGTTATGCGGCCGCCCAGAGTTTCCTTGAATAAAGTCAAATTCGCCCCGACCATCGGTGGTGCCCGCCGCGAAGGAGTAGCCCAGCGCCGCGGCGCATGTCTTGGCCTTATCGCCGCTGGGGAGTTTAAACTCGAAGTCGGCCATGTTCTGGAAAAGATGGAATGACTTGACCGGGCCATGAATCGATGTCCAGTCGTCGGACTTCATGATTCTCTGCACGCCGTTGAACTGGCGGGTGGCAATCTCGTGGCAACTCTTGGCACCAAAGTCGGGGAGGCCGGCGTGGGGACCGCGGCCCTGGCACTTGAGAACAGTGCCGTCATTGCAAGTGGCATCCTCGAGGTGGCATTGGGCTTGCGAGCCATCTTCGCACCAAGCGCCCTCCACGTTGGGCGAAGCATCGCCCAGGTTCGCCTGGCTGAAGCCCGCGATAAAGGTGTCGGCGTACTGGCCGCTCGACTTGGCATCCTGCTCGACCATCCAGGCCGCGAGAGCCTTGTTGTCACCCGCAACGTGAGTATTGTTGCGGTACAGGGAGGTGCCGTGGGTCGGGAACCAATTGAGGACGCCCACAATCCTGTCGTCCTCGGATCGTTTGAAGCGTAACAGCGTCATGGTCTTGTCGGTCGAGTCGGCATATCGGGCACGTTCTTCCCGGGGATTGTTGAGATAGGCCCACAGAGAGCGGTTGATGGAGGCATCCTTGATGTCCGTGGTTCCGACGTCTAGTGTCCCCTCCGCCAGGCTCTGGTGAGCGAGCTTGATGGCCTGAACAGTTCCATCCACGAGTGTATCGTAGCTCTGGTCGTTGAACCCAAGGCCAGGAATCTGAGGCGTCAGGTAATTGTTCCAGCCACCGGGCGCAGAGTGGCTGTGGACAGCGGCGAGGGCGACATTGTTCTGGCCATACATCTTGTAGTCGTCGCCAAGCTTGGACAGAGCGTCGAGGACACCGAATCGGACACTTGTGTCGCCGACAAGCGCATCGAGGACGACATATATGATCTTGGCGCTGGGGTCCTCCGTGTCGCCAATGATGAAAGCACGCGCAAAGAGTCTCTGCCGGAGCCCGGAGCCAATTTGCTGCAGATTGGCATAGCCCGTGAGGGCGACTTCGGCAACAGGACCTGTAATGTCTGCCTTGCCAACGCCGAGAAGGTACTTGCTCTTGCCCGCCTGTCCTTTGTAGCTCTGTTGGCCAGAGCCTCCCTCGGAAGTGGAATTTCCCTTCACTGTAGCATTACCGACACGAGCATCACCGCCGTCCCTGATGTTGATAGCACGGAGGGCAGCAGCAGCATCAATAAAAAGCAGCGCCAATATCAGCGTGCAAAACGTCTGAAATAGTGTGTTAGATCGCATTGTTAGGGAGCGCCCAACCTCTTTCCCACTGCAGAAGAGAAACACAGGCAAGAGAACACAGACAAGGATGCAGAAAAAGATTGAAATCTGCAAATCTCTCCATAACCTTCCTACACAGCCTGCGAATGCCCTTGGCCCTGGTCATCCTTTATCCATTCCCGCTCCCGAGGGCCGTGGCCGGAACAATTGACGAGCCCATCTCCTCTAGATCCGGCAGACAGGCCTGTCCCAGGCACATCCGAGCGGGAGGAAGAAGGTGGAAATGCTTGGGCCCTGTGAGCGGAGTCTCCTGTACTCTAAATGTCAATGATAGACAAGTTGACAAGACGCTCTAATCTAAATTGAGGAGAAGTTGTTGCTGATGCGCACAGTCCTCTCGCACATGGTACTGGCTCGCGGCATGATGGCGCGAATTTCGCAGACTCCATTTCAACAGACACGCAGATAAGACGTGCACGGACAGGCTTAATTGCCCTCCCGCTCGCTAAAGGAAAGACGTCAGTAAAAAGAACATGTGACAGTATATCAGTACGTAGGTGCCTACCTCTCGCATCGCACAAATTGATAGCTTATTCGTTATTATATCTCATAGTAATGATTAACCAATCCTGTCTTTCCTCCTGATGTGGCTTGTCGAGCGCAGCCAGTCCAAGTCAGAACGCTAAATTGGTGAGTCGTCTCTGGATGTCCCTCCACCACGCGCACGGCTTCTCCGATTTTTCTCACCAGCACTGTACTGCCAACGGATTGAACTAGCAGACTACGGATGGGGCCTTTGACTGGAGGTCCGGGAGATGGCCAGCCTCATCTATTCGTGCTAGTTACTGGTCAAGCCGCTGATCGACAGTCAATTGCCTCTGACGAGACGGACCTTGTGGCCGAAGCCGTAACATGGCATAAGATTAATCCATCTCAGGCCGGCACTATCCGCCAAGGTTGTATTTGTCGCCTGGGTCAGAAGACGCTAATTAGTTGTCTACCACACGTCAACTAGCCAAATCAACCCTATCGGGCTGTGTGCTCAATTCACCGCATCTGCGAAGTAGTGGTGCACCTGCGGCTACGAGCGAGAACAATATAGGATCCGAGGACATTATGAGGATATACAAGAGTATGTGAGCAGCTCCTTGCCCTCCGACCCGCTGCGCCAGCTATACAATAACAAGAAAACACCAACTAAGCAGGCATATCCTAACTCCGTCAAAATCCCACCAAAATCACAGATAATTGTAAACCTTGAAAGGTGCTCCTCGATTATGACTCGGACGACCTCGGGCCCAGAATGTTGTCGGCGTCTTCCCAGGCCCACTTGTCGTCAATTTCGTAGCCGACCATGTAGGACTTGGGGTTTGCCTGGTTATAATCCCCTTGACGCACGGGAAGCACAGCAATACGCCGGACGCGGGAGGCGGCCGGGATCTCCGCCGACGACGCCAGCGTTCTGCCCTGTTCCTCGACTGCCATGGCCCGCAGAGCGACCCCGAGCATCACTTTGCTGTCCCAGACTCCCTCCAAGCGCTGCGATCTGGACATAAGCATAATCGCGCGCCTGCGGATGCTTGGATCGCGACACTTGTGGATGATGCCGTAGAGCAGTGGCACGACACCGATGTGCATGTGAAACTGCGGACACTTGCGCGTGCTAGCCACCGCGTCGTCCTGGTCAACCTGCGTCGCCGCTTCGGCGTGTTTAATCATCTCTCGAAAAGCGTCTGTATGCGCATCCCAACGTAGCGGATCCTCCGCTGCGCCTGGAGGGCCGTCGAAGACGACGGTTTCCACGCCCACGTAGAGTCCCTGAAGTTCCAGCAACGCAAGCCCTCTCCTGCCCTCACGGGACGTGAGCTGCTCCGCGTACTCCTTCTTGAACTGTTCAAAAGCGGATCGCCACCATCGAAGCTTGACAGGGACCATGCCCACGCCGCATTGGTTATATGTCTCGAGCTCCAGTCGGAGGGTGCTAAGCGCGTGCTGGACCTGATTGAGTGTGTGGAAAACTGGCTTCTCCTTCCAAGCAAACTGCTCGAAATCTAAGATTTCCGCCACGACGGTGGCGAGACTGGGATCTACACCTTTGACTAGCTGCAGCGTAAAGCCCTGAATCAGACATTTTTCCAATAAAATTTGAATACTCTTGTAAGATGCACGCACCATGAAAGCTTGCGTCGCAACGCGACTGAGGAAGACATCAGCCTCGGCAAAAAGTGCGCCTCGATCACGATCTGATGGTCCGTGCGATTCGGTATAGGCACAACAGGATCGCACGCGTTCTTCTTTCAAAATTGCATATCCTGTGACTAGCAGCTGCAGGACAGTCAATACTCTGCCACGAAGAACCTGTGGGGTGAAAAAAGCATGTCAGTATAGTTTGCGATTGGGATCAGAGGTAATATATACCTCGATGCAGATGAAGAGAATGCACGAGATCAAATGCACATGGGCGTTGCTCGAGTTTCGCTCCGAACCCAGTATACTTTGAATGGACATGTTGTATTGTTTCAGAGCGAAGCGGTCGTGATTCTCCGGGCCGGAGTAGCTATGGCGTACAAAGTTTTCATGAAAGGACGAGAACGCAACGACCGAATGCCATATGCCCTGATCCATGTTTGCCGTTTGAACTATATGTGATGTCCATATATCCTCTTGAATGAAAGTGAAGAGCTGCGACAACGTCTTTTCCTGAAAGTATTGAAACGAGCGCAACTCATTTGGAGGATACGTAACGTGCATCAATGTGACGAATCGTATGGGTTTTGTCTCGGGTAGAGGCTCGTAGCCGTCGCACTTGCGGCCAGTAGTGATACCTGTATAGTGACTGTGATTAGAAAGAGGATCTCGCAACAGTGCATGGTGTATGCATGGACAATGTATCGAGAGGAATATCTAACATCTTTTGCAAGAGGGTTGACCTTCATCGCATTTCACGCGGCGGGCTGATACAAGTTAGCCCTAAGAAACAACGTGTTTGTACAAGAAAAATTGAGTGCGCACCCCTGTAAAGGAACAAAAGTAATGCATGGTCAGCATAGTTTCGCCATATCGCAATGTGTGATATTGGGCATTTATAGCCTCGGCTCGCGCGGCAGGTACCGATATTGGTAGACAAGACACACAGAACTCGGGGGTTGTGAAGCTAGTATCGTCGACGCCATGCTATGAGTAGCGAGCGAATCATATCCGGGAGAGGTACGGAAGAAGACACTTACTTGCATGTTCGGCAGCCGGTCCGAACCTTGGGGGCCTTGGCCCGACGGCGCTGACCAGCTTTGACGTGTGTCATGATTCGCCAATAGAGCGGGTTAGTGCTACTACCAGGGGCGAGAGGAGGCAGCGCGGCATTTGGTGAAGCGAGGCTGCTCGTTTGTTGCTGGACTCAGTCGTGTGCTGGGGTTGGGGCGAGGCTGACGAGATCCAGCCTTTCCTGTCCGGTCCTGTCCTGGACCCGGTAGGATTGGGAGGAGACTGAGGGGTAGGATAATGTAGATCAAGGTGAGGGTCTCATGAGCGTGGGATACGCGATTGATTGCTCGTCAGGGCCAGGTCCATACGAGAGGAGGATTGCTGGGTGATGCTGAAGGGGGGCCAGGCCGTTTTATTAAGACGGGGCCTGCTTGGATCGACCTCGCGTGCAGCGGGGAAAAACCTGGTCAAATAATGTCATGAATACTATAGACGGAGCTGAGACTGACTCAATTGCTTTCCCCTCTCGAGAATGAATGCTGCGTCATCGATAGGAGATGAACAGGCGCCGACCTTGTATTGAGGGAACCAGGCAAAGAGAACGGCGGTAGACGAAGTTGACCTGGAGTTGGTTGGTTGAGCAAGTTGCTCCGGCGAAAAGTAAATTAGTTATGTACTGGTAGTTATGGAAAACCGCCTCTGCAAAGGAGAGCCAGCCAATCCGGCCCTCGGACCGCCACCGTCCCACATGCGAAATAGATGACGACCAGCTGGCGTTGCTTTGTTTCTCTCTCGCGAAACGATGAATACCCATATAGAAGTGGCCGCTTCAACTGAAACAGCACGAGAATAGCGCAAGCCCGCCAATCTCGTTTTCGCAATGGAATTTGATTGACCAAGCCACGACAACACGTAATGCCGTCCTTGCATGTCCACTATGTAGTACGGTAGCAGTCGATATTATTAGCTACTTAGCAAACACCTAACAAAACTGGGTTCAAACTTAAAAACGACACCATAAACTCTTGCTAGCCAGGCCAGGCATCGCTCCATTACTCGCCGGAGCATGTCAGAGCCAGGAACTCTTACCCTTGCGAATCGTCTCGCATCAAATGGATTCGACCGAAGCTCAGTTCGTTCCAGCACGCTCGACTTTGCCCGCTGCCTCCCTGAGTGGCGATCCGAACTACAGAGGCGGAGATATATAGTCGCGAGCACTTGTCCTGCACCCCGCAATTTCGGCCGTGGCCGGACGTAAACCTGTCAGATGCCCGTGCCAACGCCAGCATAGGGCAACCAATATGGTTGATCGGCTTTTCTCTTTCGTCTTATTCTCCGTAAATTCACGCAAGCCTCTACTCTGTAGCCCAGCACTTTGGCCGCCAATGGCCGCCAACCGACCCAGTTCTGGCTGGGCGTAACCGTTCCCAGGACGGAGTACTGAATAACTAATCGTCGCCCCGCTGCCATCAAGTGCCTCCACCGCAAACCTACGATCATTCCCTTCCGGGATCATTTTTTTTCCCATCCCACCGCGACCTTGCCCCGGCTGTCGCCCGACGATTCTTCTTCCCCTCCCGGCTCTGGTCCCTGTCCCGATCTCGGGAAATGCCCTACCGAATCGCGCCCTCCTCATCCCTTTCCCCGAGTACCTACCCATGTAACTGGCCATGGACCACTCCGTCTTCGTAGCCGCAGCCGACACCGCACTCACCACCAAGCTCGCGACCTTGCTGCCCATTCTCGACGCCTTCAACCACCGCCATCGCAACCAGCACAGCGCCTCACATTGGTGGTCTGCATTTGAACTGCTCCGCCGCGGCGCGCGTTCCCTCGCGGCGGACCTGCGCCGGCACCAGGCGCTGAATCGGCTGCAAACCGACAGCAGCAAAAAGAGCACCGCCTCCAAGACCAAGTCCAAGACTGCTCAGAAGCAGCTTCTCGCTCGCGTCACTCTTCTCCGTGACCACATCGTCCCCAAGGCGTACCTGTGAGTACGACTCTTGCTGCGCCTCTGCTCCTGCCCTGTCAGTCGGCTGTCCGGGCAGTAACGCGACACCTCAAGCTTTGACTAATTTTGCAATTCGATAGCTGCTTCTCCCAACTCATTGCCGATAACCAACATGCCACCCTCGGACTCTTGCTCATGAGTGCCCTCGCGAGCGTCAACTCCATCCTCACTCCCATATCGCCGCCTCCGCAAGAGCCCGCTCTCCGTCCCTCGGCTGCGAACTCCCCGTTGCCGGACACGCACTCAACAGACTCGACGTCCAAACATAAACAGTCCGAATTAGGCCACGATTTCAATACAGACAGAGGCGTAGCCATCTCGCGAGACCGCATCACTGGCGTCGTGTCCAAACCACCCAAGCCGTCTAAACCACCTCGCAGCGAGGATGCAGCAGCAAAGCACAAGCACGAGAACCCCGTCGTGCCCAGCATGAAGAGATCAGACGACAGACCGAACAAGAAGAAAGCAAAAAAGAAGGGCAAAGGCGATGAGCTGTCAAGTCTATTCGGGTCGTTGTGATGATGCAATAACAGACACGGCAGCTCCCCCCCTGTATCAGTTCATGTACTATACGGTATATCCAACCTACACGACGCAACGATCAATAGATATATTACGACTGTTTCATGACCGATTTAGACAAGATGTAGAGCGCATTACTCTTATACTATAAATATCATTCATTACCAAGACAAACAAAGTAGTAAGAAATTTCCCGTACCAAGCCGCCGTCAGGATAACTCCCAGGGGCATCCGGTTTCAGCATACATGCAAAGAGGCTATCCTTGTCCTTTTCCAGGCGCCTGGACTGCTTCCTCTTACCCTTCCACCAGCTCTTCCTAAAAAAAAAAAAATTACACACGCACATGTAGAATCGTACCTTTTTTCTCCTTACCCCAGTTTTTCTCGTTTTACTCCTGAATTCCAACTATCACAGAGGTTTGCTAGCCAAAAAGGACTACAAACGTGAGTCGGGCCATGGCCAAGCCCAACTGATTTTTGGTGATAAAAGGCTGGATATGACACACGAGATGAAATAACAAAAGTCAATGACTAAAAACGCAGGTTCCAAATCCCACACAGCCGAAAACGGCTTGGGGATATCACGACGCCATAAGACTGCCCGTTGCGGAAAGCATGTACCGTGACTAATAAGGACGGTACGACCAAATGCGAGCCTTCATATCGCCAGAACCAGTGGCAAAGTAGCCACCCTGAGGACTGGGCGCCACAGAGATGACCGAGTTCTTGTGGCCCTGGAGCATGAGCTGTGTCGTGCCCGTGCGGGGATCCCAGAACTGCACGCCGCGGTCTTTGGAACCCGAGAGCACCCAGTTGGCGTCGGGTGTGAGGGCGACGGAGAGGACAAAGTCGCGGTGGCCCTCAAAGGTCTTGACGCACTTGCCTCCCTTGGGCTGGGAATTGGGGCCGCCACGAGGGCCGGTGAGCTCCCACATCTTGATGGTGCGGTCCAAGGAGCCAGACACGAGGTCCTTGCCGTTGGGGGAAAAGGCCACGGAGTAGACGGAATCCTTATGTCCATCGGGACCCTCAAGGCGCTCCACCAGAAACCCGGAGTGAATATCCCAGACGCGGACGCTCTTGTCGAGCGAGCCAGCGGCAACATACTGGGTGTCGGGAGAAATGGCAACAGTCGTGACGCCATCCTCAATAGTGAGGGTCAGAGTGTTGGTGCCGGACTCAATATCCCAGAGTCGAACGGTGCGATCGCCAGAGCCAGACGCAATGGTACGGCCGTCGCGGGCAAAGTCGAGTGAGTAAATGTCCTGCTCGTGGCCCGAAAAGTGGTTACGAATAGAGCGAGATTGAATGTCCCAGACCTGGTAGATGGTTAGCATGTCTGGTCCACGACCCAGTAACGGTGCGACGACTTACTCGAATCAGCTTATCCTCTGCTCCGGTAGCAAGATAACGACCATCGGGGCTAAAGCAGACGCTACGAATGTAGAGATCGGCAGTCATGTCCTGGGCACCGTGATCCTCCAGAGTGAGGATCTTCTCACCTGTCTGCACATCGAAGATCTGCGCAGAGCGATTGCAGCCAGTGGCAACGTACTTGCCGTCGTGGCTGAATCTCACACAGCAAACGACACTCTCATGGGTGAGAGAGTGGACCAAGTCGACGTCGAGAACGCGCTGAACTTGAGGGTTGAAGATGGCGTACCAGTCGTTGCCAGTCTTTTTGTTGTGGGGAGCAACAGTGTCGACCTCGAGGTCACCGAGAGAGTTTCCCACGGGAGGAGGACGCGGACCGAGACGGTGGTCGGGCGTAGGGTGGCTGACTTGCGGCGAAGCATTAGCAGGATACGGTGCCGGAGTGTTGATCTGCGGAGTGGCAGGGCCAACAGCGTTGGGAGGTCGGCCAACGCCACGACCTCCCCTAGGACCTGGGGAAGCGGTGGCCTGAGGGGGCTGAGGACCGATGCCGTTTGGGGCCGGAGGACCTTGAGGATAACCCTGCTGGTAGGGAGGCTGCGCGTTAGGGTGAGGAGGGCCGGGGAGACCAGGAGGCCCTTGACCCATCTGGTGCTGAGGGCCCATCTGTTCCTGAGGAGGCCCATGCTGCTGAGGAGGAGCTAGACCTTGCTGGTTACCACCGGCCATGATACCACTGAAAAGACCGTTGTTGGGAGTGATGGAGGGTGGTTGAGAAGGGCCGGCGTGCTGGGGAGGACCGGGCATACCAGGAGCAGGGCCGCCCTTACGAGCAGCCTCGAGTTGGTGACGGAGCATGGCGATTTCTTCCTCATACCTGGAGCGAATCGGTTAGCGGAAAGGACTGAAGATGGAAGTAGAGCTTCGATTGGAGCTACAGGGCGACCCGAACGTACTTTTGCTTCAGAGTCATGTGCGTCTGCTCCATGCCGTAGACCTTTTCTCGAACGAGCTGCATTTCGCTAACCTGAGCAGAGACTAATTCCAAACACGCACAATGTTAGTAGGGGGGTTTTCGGGTAAAGCAGACCATCGCGGCTGTGACCAGCCTAGTACATACTCTGATGCTCGAAGCCTTCGCTCTGGCGCATTTGGGTATCAAATTCAGCACGAATCTGATCGAGAAGCTCGTTGAGACGAGACGAACTGCTGGGGGGCACGGCCCCCATGCCGCGGTGAGAATACATTGTAGCGAGATGAGTTTTGAGCTAATTGAGGAAGCAGTTGTGTCGAGCCGACCGGACCGTCGATGAGCAGAAGGCGTACGTGGCTGTCGTAAACGTTCCGTCGCCACGCGGAGGGTATCAAGGGAAAAAAACGATTGTCGATAGTCGAGCGCCGAGCGGTTCAAGCAGAGCGACCGATGGCGTAAAATTAGCGATCTGTGCAGAAAACCACACGCAAAATCTGAATAATGCCGAGAGAAATTGATACAGAGGTAGTTGTCGCAGAGGTGGCAGGCGCAGGCAGGAAGCAATGTATGGCGCGGGAGGCAGAAATTCAAGGCGGAGATAGGCAAAGGACGCGGCGCTATCGTGACGGATGAGAGACACGATCGAAGAGCACCTTTGCGCCTGTGCCGTCAATGAGACTGGACTGATGACGATGGTGAATGGATGAATGGTGGAGGTGGTGAGATGCAGGAGGGGAGGTCAGAAAAAAACAAGAGGAGAGTAAGAGGAGAAGAAAAGGAAGATGGAGCCCCAAACGCAAGACGCTCTGGGAGGTGCTGGTGGCTCGGCGCAGGCTGGCACTGGGGATGGGGATGATGGGACAAGAGAGAGTGGGGCCCCCTGTTGGCGCTGGTGTGGTGCAGGCAGGTGGTGCTCGGGGGGGTGCGGTGGGTGAGCTCTTGTTTTCTTTTTAGCGTCTGGCGGTAGGCGGCAGAGGAAAGACAGCGTGAGGAAAAAAGGTGGTGATAGGGCTCCTGGGGGGTGTGATAGGGAATAATGATGGTTGGGGGTTCGCGGGCTAATTGTGGAGGTCTTTGGTGTGGGTGGCGCCCAAAAGCCGCACGCACACCTTTGGCCTGGCACTGTGGCACAACTGGTAACCCTACGAATATTTAGTGCGTTGAATGTACGTACCTACCTAAATAGTAACTTAATTATACCTAAGTATTGTGCGAAGTACTGTTGGTAATAAGCGGTGATGGCACAGCATGTGGCTGATTCTCTCGGTTGCGCTGCCAGCCTGCCAACTGCCACAAGCACAAACTAACACCGCCACCGTGGTGGGCTCAGTTAGAAGCAGGCCTCGTTTTGAGGATGGTCTTTTTGAATACTTTCTCCCGCACTTCATCATCTTTTTAGCACAGGGCGCCGGCAGCCCACTTTGGGAGCCTCCGGGGGAAGGGTAGTGGCTGTCTCTGTTTTTGTGGTGCGTCTGGCACTCCGGAGACTGCTGGTGGGCTGGTGGGTGCTCAAGTGGTGTGCCGCTGTCTGGCTTTGGAGGGGGGGCGTGCTATGCATGCTCTTCCGGCACACGCCAGAAGATTGTATTCGTGCGACATGCAGTTCACAATTGTTTGATGGATGCATAGATGCATAGTGGTGACAACGACGCAGAGCTGGTCTGGTAGTAGAGCGAAGTAACTCAGGTAGTCCTGGAGGTACTGGCCATGCTCTGGAATGCTGAAACCGTAAAAAACCTGCAACAAGAAAAAAGCTATGAGTCGTGCCCGTCATGTTGCCAACTAAGTCGGCAAGCTAACCCTGGCTCAGCTAGTCAAGTTGGCAAGTTGGGAACGCCGATTTCGAAGCCATCACCAACTTTTGCCTGTTTCTGAACGAGAAAAGAACGGCACAGCCCCTAACCAATCCGCCTACTCCCTCGGGCATCTTGGACAAGAGCTTCGCATATAGCTGTTGTACTCATCAGCCGTTGACTCTCTCTCCCAAGCCAGCCCAGGGACGAGCTATCCCAGTCGCGAGCCACGGCACGGCTGTGAGGCTTTCAATGATTTTGAGGTCAATGTTTCCACGAATCCATGGTGGCGGCTTGTGGGGGCCACGAGCTTTTGGTTGCATGCAACATGTCACCCTGTTTGGTGCAGGGGATAAAGAGACAAAGACACGCCTCCACGCACTCACTCCGACAGCCGCAAATGCGCTAACCATCACCAGGTGCCTGCCTACCTACCTAGGGCCAGTCACAGACTTGACGGGTTTGCTCACCATTGCGTCTTCTGCAGCCGACCGCCCGTGTGTGCCTTTGCCTCGTATCTCATGGTTAGAGGAGGGGAGAAAGTCTTCATTTTGATGATACAATATTGCAACCACCTGTGGCTACGGAGTATTACAGGAAGACAAGGGGGGCGTGTAGAATAGATCCTCGTTATCTACTAATAATTACTTATGTACTGAGCCCATTGTTCCCTTTCCTAACCAGCTAACACGATTCTGACCGTGCTCCACCTTGTCCAGTAGCCGCCTCAACGCCAAGGGTGCAAGCAGAAGAAAGGCCGGTTGTTGATGCGTCAGAAGAATTCTAAAAGCACAAGAGAGAATAAGTAGAGTAACTAAAACAGAGGAGAGAGGATGTTATTCGAGTGTAGGATTCTTTCCAGTTCCAAGTGTATAAATAATCAATAGTCTACAGAGCAGCCAGCAGCGTCCCTTTTCATCATCCACATGGTGGTCCACCTGTCTCCCGTTTTGTCTCTGTTCGGCGGCAAAGGTGAGACCAGAAGAAGCAAGACAAGACAAGACAACCATTTGATTGTCTCTTGCTACGCACACCGGCGCCTCCATATCCTGCACAAGCGACTTAACTCAACTAGCCACCTGGCACTGGAGCTTACTGATAGGGTCTGTGCGACTTGGCGTCTCGATCAATTGTGTGCACCAAAATGCAGCCCCCACTATCGAACATTCAACGATGCAATTCGCCGTTCGCAGTGTCAACCGCTCCTGATATCTCGACATCGGGCAAAGACACGCAATGCGTGGACAGGCGCCCTCAACGCCGCGACAGCGAAACATACACCCGCCTGATAGAAGACAGTAGGTTCGTTCGAACAACGCTGCGCACAGCGAATAGCTTTCTATATCTTCCCAAACATCGGATCAGCACTTGACATAAGTACTGCCATTCTTTGTGGAGCATCTTGTGTCCCATTTATCAGTACTCGGTACGGATTATATTCGCGATTAGCAGGCCTCCGATCCAATGCCACCACTTGCCTCGTTGCTGGCCTGTAGCCCACTATTTTGGCGATGATATATCCGTAGAAACATGCCTTGTTTTGGTCTCTAATTGATATGCTGTGACGCTGCAGGATCCTGCATCTTGCTAGGCCCCGAAGACTGCAAGTCCTCAGCCGCAAAACATGGACACCATCAATCACTATTACCACCTCTATTGCCTGCACACCTGCAACCTGCACGGCCCATGCATTCCGGGTCAACACCAGTGCAGCGTGCACTTACCACCATGTGTATGTGCCCATCATTGTTCTACAGAGCATCTGCACGAATTTCGAATCACACGGCACGAAGCGGTACATGACCTATTACCACCGCGCCGCAGAGCCCTTATAAAAAGCTGCACCCCACACTACCTAGGTAAAGAAGCTTACCTTCCTAATAAATAGTAGGTACGGGCTTCTGCACCAGCTGGACCTCCCGAGGAGGGGGTGCCTCTACCACACTGCTTTGTTTCCTCCATGCACCAGCTGAATGAACAGCCTGTACTCTTCGACTCTGTAGGAATATTCAAACTCGACAAGAGACGTTACAGTGACATGTACAGGGCTCTTGATGCAGATTTTGCAGCTGCGACTATCCTCTAGCTCGACTTGCTCCAATACGTGTTATTCATCGTTCGAGTCCTATTCACTAGTTATTATCGACTAAGTACCTACCTTGCTTGCTTGCTCGCTACTTCGCACATACACTTTATCACTCAACGCCACTGCATAAGGTAAAAGGTGACTTAGGTGTCGCAGACCGCATCGTTCCTTAAAGCATGTGATCGTTCCAATGAATGATAAAAAGCCTAAATCGGAGCGTCGCCATTGACAAGTTGACATTAGTCTGCACGCGCTAAAATCGTCTCGTGTCCTACGTCCAGAACAAGCATGCTACTTATTCACATGGCTCGCAGAGTTCTAGTGTGGCCGCCAGAGAAACCTTCCTCTTTATGCTGTGCTGTTAGAAGAGCCAGCAATTCAGCACCACACTCTCAAAACCTTGATTTGTAGCGCCTCGATGGCCTACTTCCACACAGATATGCGTCAAGGTCCAGTCCATGTCTTTCAAGTTCCAAAGACCGTGTCGCGCGAGGTCAAGCGCCTAACGTCGGGGAAGGACTTGCCTACTAGCAAGTTGGTGCAAACACCACCAGTGAGCCTCTTTCGGAGCACTACAGCTGATATAATCACTTTGACTGGTTCAGGCCACTACCTGTAACGGCATCAAGATGGTATGGCATGCAGCGAGCAAAGGGCAACATTTTCAAGCAATACTCCGTTCCCGTTGTAGTAAGCCGCCACAGAACGAATGAACACATCTTACTGCTTCAATGCTCATATATAAGTTACATTAAGGATGCCGGCCCGTCAACCGAATTTATAAAAGTACAATCCGAGCGCCTCAACACAGAAAACATTGGGAAAAAAACGAATGGATAAGCGTGCGTGCTAGGTGCTGAAGACAATGCCGAGACGACCGGCGAAACGAACAAGAAAGTAAGATGCATCAAAGATCTTCCAAGAGCCATCCACCAGATATAACGAGGCGCATACAGGCCTCATCTTATGCCGATGACAACTCAAGAGAAGCTAACAAACTTTGGGTCTCTCGGCCGGCCGTCGGGACCAATGCCGTTAGCCTTGAATCGGCCTTCCATGTAAACCTTTCTGGCCTTGTCAAAATTCATCCGACGCGTCTTCATAATCTTGAGAATCTCCGCCTTGCTAGCATCATCCAGGCCTGCGCGACTATCGCCTGTCTCCACGTTGCCGCTGAGATCGAAGGTGCTGCTCGAGAGCCCGGCTTCGATGTCACCTGCAAAAGTCGAGGGCAGTCGCGAGTAGAGATAGTCGGCGGAGGGCAGGTTTATGTAAATGTCGGGAAGGTAGTGTAGCCAGTAGCCTCGGGTGAAGAATAAGACGGTAGCGGTGACGAGAAACAAGAGAGAGACGCTGAAGAGGAGGAGCATGGCTGAGGCGGGGCTGCAAGCACTATGCGAGCTCTCCCGAAGATGGCGTGGCGATAATGAAATTTCACGAATAAAGATCGAGGTAGAGAGCAATGTGCAGTGCGGTGCGCAACACGATGTAGTGGTCATGAACGTTTGAGCCGGTCGTGTGAAATCGATGCGATGCGGGAAGCTCGGAAGCAGTCTTGGTCGTCGTCGGAACTTCGATTGACGCGTTTATAGAGCGGAAAGCATGATAGGCAGAACTACTCCGTCTTCTGCAGTAGAGTACCGGCTGGCGCGTTTCTTTTACGCACAAGCAAGCGCGCTGATGCGAGGTGTTGAAGTGCTTCGCCAAGTGCGGCCAGACAAGGAGGAGGCCTCGGGTTACAGACTCAAACTGTTTCTGGCTGACGTGCGCAGCTGCTGCGCCTTGGCCGCTGGACGAGTGAGTGGGCAGTGGGTTGCCCTTGCGGGCGCCCAACCCCGTTAGTGTCTTATCGCCTAAAACCGCTGATATGCATTTGTCGCGGCGAAAGCTTGATGGAAGGGATGAGCAAAGAGCGCTAACCGCAAATAGGCAGTTAAGCGAGCCCACACATTGGGGTTTGGATGTTTTGCTGAGGCGACCGAATCCCTTCCTTTGGCCTCGCCTTCTTGATAGCTCTCGTTTGATAACCGCCTAATCTATCAATTCAGCCAACATGTCTGCCCCCGCGCTCAACAACGTGTCTTCGGACCTCATCTGGGCTATTGTCCGTACGTTTTTATCCCTTTGCCGAACGAACGGTCCGATTTGGCGACGCCGAGTTACGCTCGAACGTTTCCGAGAAAATCGATATGAATGAGTACTTGGTGGGCAGATGTTGATCTTTCTGTTATAGGTGACAACCACTGCTTCCTCTCCAAGAGCCGTAGCAATGGTGGTGCTCAGTTCTCGTCTGACCCTCTTAACCTGACCAACAAGAACACCCGCAAGGTTCGCATCCCGATGCCCAGAAACAGAGACGTCTCAATATTTTGCAATGAGCGCCTTCGGCTGACTCGAACTTTTAGCACGCTGGTTTCGTCAACGACAAGGTATCATGAAGCGCTACGTACATGGCCTCGATCACCATGATACTAAACTGCGATTGTCTAGGCCCTCGGTGTTATCCCTGGCGAGAAGGGTGGTCTTACCATCCTGAGTAAGACCATCAAGAACTCTACCAAGCCCGCTAAGGCTTTCTCTAAGACCAATATCTCTGGTGCCAAGTCGACTCGCAAGTAAGTGGCAGCACAGATTGCCGGAAAATATATGCGAAAGCGACTTGCTCGGATGACGTTTCGGAGCAGACAGTACTGACCTGGGTTTGCGCAATTAGGGCCTACAAGGCTGTTGCCAACCAGACCACCAAGAATGGCTACCGTGCCGATCTCCGCCAGCACGCCGTCGAGCGCGTCTCTGCCATCCGCCGCGCCCAGCGCCCCGTCAAGGAGACTGCTGAGCCCAAGCTCCGTGGTAAGAAGGCCCAGAAGGCTGCCGAGTCCTCTTAAACGATACATATAATGCGCAAGTTTCATATGGGCTGGTAGTTTTGAGAAAAGAAGAAGAAAGAAAAATTCTCGGAAAATGAATTTTTTAGCATCTGGTGAGACTTGCTCAAATTTGCGGTGGCCAAGGCGAAACCATAAAGGTTGCCGGCTAGCCTGCGGCGCAGCAGTCGATCCAATATCTAGACGAGGAGAATCTAAGGTGGTTGGTTCCCTTTGTCATTGGCTGGAGTTGGCATTTGATATGAACTGTTTCTCTAGTTGAAATACATCTGGCTCTGTCAGGGCCAAACCTTGAAATCATGGTGCATGAGCATCTCCCGCGATTGTTGTGCCTGCGATCACCATGCAATCTGACGGCTTTAACGATGCGAAGTAAGACAACGATTAGCTGGCTTCACGACGTGGTAGGCATAAGATCAAGTTATGCACATCGTCCGATGCGCCTTGTCAAAATATACAGTGGCCGGATGGCTGAGGATGCCAAGAAATATAGATTGCGAGGCACAAGTTGACTTGCATCTTGCAAATCAGGCGAGGTGAGCCATTTTTACAATGGTTGAAATCGACACGCCTGTTGTCTTTGATGGTAATCAGAAGCTACAATGACGATATTATGCAAATGCGGGAACCACAAGACTGCAGCTAGTCTTCATCGATAATCATCCGGAAGATGGCTGCTTAGTTGATCCCGAGCTCGAGAACTAGATGACAGTGTGTTGCGGGGACCTCGGAAGCCTCGTGCGGGAGGTAGCATGCAGCCGCCGGGGCCTATCACAAGCTTTGTAGCCGGCGCGCGGCGTCGTGGCTGGCCAAGGCGAGTCGGAACAGCACGGGAGGCACGGCGAGCAACACGCTAGAAAAGTTTAGACCTTTTGTCTTGTAATCCTGCAGCATAGGTATGCAGTTCGTGTTTGGCAGTGATGTGGTGTTTGGAAGACTACATAATCGATAATTTTTGGTCCAAGGGAACCAGGGTGGCTGTAGATGTACACGGATGCGCGGGGTCCCTAGGTGTGTACGTTATCGGGCCAGGCCAAGCTACCTATCATTGCAGCAAGATTTGGTATTTTGACACATGCGTGCAGTAATGAAGGGAAATAGAGTGCGGAGTGCCTTGATTGGGAGGCTTACTACAACTGGTAATATGGTCTCTACCCAGGTAGGTACCTAGGTAGGTAGGTAGTAAGATAGGCAGCCACGGCAGCATCCAGGGCGCTATAGGTACCTGCGGGCAGCTACCTAGGTACCTAGGTAGGTAGGTACCTTACCAGTCGGCTGTACGGAGTACAAGTTGTTGAGGGGCATTCCTGTCCCCCACCCGACAGCGTGCGCCCCTCCTTAGCTGCTGAGCAACTTCAGTCGAGGTAGGCGGCTGCCCCTCCCTCTTCCCCTCGCCCCTCCCTCCGGCCGCGGGCGCGCACCCCTCCTCGAGCTTGGTCCAATCGCCTATGCCTGGTTTCACAAGCTATTGTCGCCCCAGTGCCGGGTGAGTTTCTCAACCTTCTTCCACTCATCACCACACTAGATTCCTTCTTCCTCATCCCAATTCCTCTTGCATTTGCCTTGCACAGTCCCCAAATTTTTCCTATCTTTCTTTCGAGCTCCGGTGTATCTCTGGCCCTCGCTCCATCAATCAAACAACTTAACTTTCCGCTCTCTTCTTATCCTTCACAATGGTCAAAGCTGGTGAGTCTGCTGCCCAGGCTAAACCCCGCATCGGTCTTGTCTCGGCACTTTGCCCAGACTTTTGATCGCAGTGCTGGCAGATGCCTTTGTCGGTATTTTCGAGTTGCTTGATGCTGACTTTAACGTTTGCGCAGTCGTTGCCGGTGCCTCTGGCGGCATTGGTCAGGTAAGAAAAACTGCCTTCGGCCTCGGCCGTGTACTCAAACTCGTAGAGAGATGCTAATGCGGGTTGCCTTTAGCCTCTTTCTCTCCTCCTCAAGATCAGCCCGCTCATCGATGAGCTTGCCCTCTACGATGTCGTCAACACTCCCGGTGTTGCCGCGGACCTTTCTCACATTTCTTCCCCTGCTGTAAGCCGAAGCCGACCCGCTCTTGCCAGAGCCGGCCATCTGTACTAATCACATGCGACATACAGAAGCTCACTGGCTATCTGCCCGCCAACGACGGCGCGAAGGCTGCCTTCAAGGATGCCGACATCATCGTCATCCCCGCTGGTATTCCTCGTGAGTAGCTCAGATTCCAAGACGCTCGGCACAGCCAAAAAGGCTTTGAGACAAAGAACGGCGCTCTAACGACTTGTAGGCAAGCCTGGTATGACTCGTGATGATCTCTTCAACATCAACGCTGGCATTGTCAAGGGTCTTATTGAGGTCGCCGCCGAGGTCGCTCCCAAGGCCTTCATCCTCGTCATCTCCAACCCCGTCAACTCGACTGTTCCCATTGCCGCCGAGGTCCTCAAGGCCAAGGGAGTCTTCAACCCGCAGCGCCTCTTTGGTGTCACCACCCTCGACATTGTCCGTGCCGAGACCTTTGTCGCTGAGATTACCGGCGAGAAGCAGCCCCAGAAGCTCAACATCCCCGTCATTGGTGGTCACTCTGGTGAGACCATTGTGCCACTCTTCAGCAAGGCTACTCCTTCCGTCAACATCCCTGCCGACAAGTACGACGCTCTTGTCAACCGCGTTCAGTTTGGTGGTGATGAGGTTGTCAAGGCCAAGGACGGCGCTGGCTCTGCCACCCTCTCGATGGCTTACGCCGGTTTCCGGTATGTTTTGTCTGCATGCCCTCACCCGAACTTGCTGACCGTTTTTCCTAGCTTCGCCGAAAAGGTCCTGAGAGCTGTCAAGGGCGAGAAGGGTCTTGTCGAACCCAGCTACGTCTACCTGCCTGGTGTCCCCGGTGGTGACGCCGTAGCCAAGGCTATCGGTTGCGACTTCTTCTCCGTTCCCGTGGAGCTTGGCGTAAGATGACTCGCCCGAATCAAGTTTCACTGCGTGCTGACCCTTTTTAGCCCAACGGTGTCGAAAAGGCGACAAACCCATTGGAGGGCATCACCGAGCAGGAGAAGGCCCTGCTGGCAAAGGCCGTCGAGGGTCTCAAGGGCAATATTTCCAAGGGTGTCCAGTTTGCCCACAACCCTCCCCAAAAGTAAATCAGCCCTTTTCCATATTCCCAGTAAGAGCACAACGCGCTTCCGGACCGAGCCCGGACGAGATGGAAGCCAGTAGCCTGTCTTGAAGCATCACAGCGATCAAGCTGTGCGTAATATATGATTTATATGGCCAGGAATACTGATTATTTACTTTTTCTTTGATAGGCTGTAAGAAGTGTTTGTTTTAGGCTTCGCCAATGGGCTAGTCCGAATCCCAAGCCTTGTTCCAAAAAGCAGCACTATCCAAGTACAGGGGTCCGTGTGGCGTCCTGAGCAACAATTGTACGACCTAACGAGCAAAACCGATGCCGGTGCGGGCGTGATTGGGTGCCGAGTGGAATAGTGGCTGCATAGAAATTCTCGTCATTGTCGTGGGGTTAGTTGCTATTCCGTCATATAGATTGCCTTTTGTTGTTGGCATTGCGTAGTCCTTTCTCTGGCAAAAATGAAAAGAATTCCCCGTTTGTGTATCCGTCCCGTATATCTCATGTCTTGACGGGCAATGTCTTGATCTGAAATACCGCCCCCGGGAGCTCATTGATTTCTGCCTGCACCGATGCGTTAATCCCGAGCGCGGCCAGCGCTCCCCGAACGATGCCGCACGGGAACCACAGGAACGGCTGTGCCCGCACCACCGCCTGGCCGCCCGCCACGGTGCTCATCCGCGAAAACGGCCGGAAGACGTTGTCTGTCAGTACGTAGACGCCCTTTGTCTCTGTTAGCTCGTGCTGCCAACCAAGAGAAAAGACAGCGTTTCGTTCCCTCTATGTGTTTGGAAGGACGAGGGGGGAAGAGGGATGAGCGAGAGTGCATACTCTGTGATTGGTCTTAAGATTGTCTATGTTCTTGCCAAATACCAATGACCAGAGATCCTTGCAGAGGAACTTGATCACGTCGAGCGTGTCGTTTAACCGGGGGCGATCGCGGGAAAATCTAGTTCTGTCATGTCAGCATCGAGTCTATGCTCCTCCACCAATAGCCTCTGCATCATTGAATTTTCCGCGTTTCTCTCGCCCTCCCCCGGCCACCATCAACAGTATAGCAATTCTCTCGAAAGACAGGAGGAAGGAGGGGTCAACGAGTTTCGTAGACTCTTTCTGCAAAAGAAGAGGTGTTCTTCATCCCGTACCTTTCCACGAGGCCCTGCCCGACGCGGTACCCCAGCGTCTCCAGCCGATAATGCACCGCGTCCAGCTCCTCGTCCTCGTCGTCGAAGCGCCTCGTATTCCCCGCGCTGCCTGTCGTCGCCGCGCCCATCGAGCTCGCTCTCTGCCTCCCGCTCACCGTCGACCTGTTGGTATCGGGCAGCAGATCCTCATCCTCGTCCTCATCATCCTCGTCGCCGCCGCCGCCGCCACCTGCACTCCTTCTCTTGTCGCCCTTTTCCGCGGCCGCGTCGCTGAGGCCGTCGCGCTCTTGCGTCACACGGTACGCGAGCGGCACAAGCTCAATGAGCAAAAAGTCGAGGCACGAGGAGCTGAGGAAGCTGGCGGTCGGGTCCGAGGCGTTGTAGGGGGGCATCACCGGCTCGAGAGACATTATGGGTGGGCGGCCACGGCGGCTGCGCGGTGGTGGTTCGCAGGGGGAGGGGAGGGGATCAGTTTGACCAACAGACGCTTGACGACGACTTGTGAGGGGAGCTGTCCAAGGGGATTGGTAGTACCGTCTCAGTCGCTGTATCGCAGGAAATGGATGCTGGTTGGGGGGTGGTTGGTGGATGAAGTCGTTGAATAGGTAGGTAATTACTGGTAGGCAGGTACTAAACTGCCTTGCCTTGTGTCTTTCCCGCGGACAAAGCTCCCCTGCCCGTACCTGGGTACTACCTAGGTACTACCTACCTAGTTACTACCTACCTAGGTAGATAGGCGTAAATAGGCAGCTACCTAGACACTAAGGTAGCAACTAGGTAGGTAAGGTATTACGCCGGGTACAATGCGGGGCGCACACCTGGTGTTGCTGCGACGCCTGCTAAATAACGACCACTGTCTTATATGCACGGCCGTCGTTTTCGAGAGGACAATTATTGATTCATTGTTAATTCGAGCCCAATAAAGTGGATAAGCACTGCTAGGTGGCATCGAGAGGAACGTAGCACCAGCATAGAATTTGGCCCGAAATGAGTTAACATCTTTGGCTTCGTCCCTCACATTCTTTTCCCCGCAACACAAGCATAGCAAATGATGTAACGGATCTCAGACAAGGCACAATATATCCCAACATAATGGAAAAGAAAACTCATGATCAATAACATATGCTTCCCTTTCTCTCCCCTGCCTCCATCTCATGTCGTTCAGCAAAAAAATTCTTTGGTATTGTTTCCCCTGCGCCATGCATATGATGAAATATGATACAGTTTGCCTCCTGCCGGAATTAGTATTATAAAGGCGGAAGCCCCGGCGACGAAAGGCCTGGGAGAACCAGACTACTGGGCCCATGATAGCCATTTGCTACTGTACTCTGTCGTTTCCGAGGTCGTTGAATTGGTTCATCGTCCTCGTCATCCGACGATAGTGTCAGATCAATGACAGCTGGGGCAGGCCGCTTCGTGCCCCCTCCATTCTGCCGAGATGGCGTGCTAGGTGTGGGCAGTTTATCCGCGGGCCGAACGATTTCCGACAATTCAATAGCATCATCATCGTCGTCGTCGAAGTACGCTTCGGAGGGAAAGTTGTTGCTCTCTGGTTCTTCTGCCTTGAGGAGCCATCGCCCGTTAGGCTCAATGGTAACTCCTTCTAAGCTCTTCGGTGTATTGTCCAGAATATCTTGGACATACCTGGATCCAATGTCAGTCACAATGCAATGACGGTGACCATGAAGAAACTTACTCGTCGACAGCTAGTTGCTCATACGGTGCTGGTTTGTTGCATATCGGGCAAAGCCATTGCGGACCTTGCTCCTGAAGCTGCAGATATGACGTCGCGTCAAAGCACTGAACATGTGAGCAGCTCATACCGCGACAAGGTACATCCAGTCTCGTGTAGGATAAGGGACATTTCAAAGACAGAACCGACGAAGTTGCCACGACGTCGGGATCCTGAGCCTTTTGGTTTACTGGACAGCTGTTAGAACGGAGGACACGAGGCCTTGGCAAAAACACTTACATTCCGTTATTACGGAGTCTTTCGGGATTCGTCTCCCCGTGGATATGCCCTGTACCAATTCCGCAACAGAGTATACCTGACAGAGGTTTGCTATTATGTAGAATTTCTGAACCAATAAGCGATAAGAGCCACAATGAGATACCGACTGTTCTTACCTTCGTCGTCAAAGCATATGTGAAATCTATGGTGTTCAGATAATTCGGTGGCTTCAGTCTCAACGCATCAGTAATGTCAACCGGTCTAGTAGACCCTGGCTTATTCTTTAATCCGCGCAAGTTCGCCTTGACCTCACTTCCATTCACCCTGATCTCAGATTGGTGAGGAAATTCGATATCCTGACTGCCGATTGCCTCGCCCGCACAGAATAGCAGAACTTTATGAGAAGTGTCGGTGAGGCATTGTTGCACTTCCGGATAGGTGGTTGCGGAGATGTGAAGATTGATTGTATTTCGATGCTGAGCCATGGCTAGAATTTGTCAGTCACTTCTGTATGGAGAAGCTCTTAATATTCAGGTACGAACCTTCACATATACGAACGTCGCCGAGGGTGGACTTGATCAGGTAAAATGGACTGGGCTTGAATGCGAGAGCTGGGGCCGTCATGATATTAATACGCGGGGTACCGAGCGACATGCCGGGAAGACCATTTCCGTAAGGCACCGACAGCGGGAAGTGTACATTTGGGCCGGTGGAAGTGGGAGTCCGCGACTTGAGAGGCGTTGTGGTCGTGATTGGCGCAGTGCCATTTCGTTGGGCGTAAGCGTTTGAGACGCTCTGTTTCACTTGGGCGAAGCGTGAAGGATCGACCGATGACTCCTGAATGACTGATGGATAGTAGCACGCTTAGTGAATGCAATGAAAAGACAGTGGCTGGCTGTTGGCACGCTCCCAGGCATCAGCTGCTAGGTGGCGGGGACTCACGGGTGATGATGCGTCGTTGTAGGTCCGCCTTGACACCAGTGCTCTTGAGACCGTTAACTTGACAGATAGACGATAGCTGTCGATTGAACAGCTGATTACCCTGAACCTCGCGGATCAAAGAAAGCATCTCATGCTTCGGAACTCCGGTTGTCGACGCCATGTCTGCGGGCGTGTCTACGACGAGGGGCCTGGCTACCTAAGTGCGGTGGTTATTACACCAGACAGGCGCAAGCCCAGCCTCAAAATGCAGTGTCTCGCAGTATGGGAGTCGTTGCGTCGCAGGGGCAGTCGGACAAGAAGGCTTTCGCCGGCGATGTGTGCTCTAAGCATTCGCGGTTCGAAAACAGGTATGTTTGGCGAGGGAGAAAGAGCAAGATTTGGTGGGCAACGATGCGATTCGCTCAGTGGCGGGTTTCGGAGCGCGCGCGTGCTTGGAGGTGCGTAGGAAGTGAAGGGAATCTGGCGCAAGTTGCAGTAGAGAGGTTCAGGAAATAATGCACCGACAAAAAGTGAACAAAGGTGAAGAAGCAAGGAGCTAGCAAGGTATCACCCGAATCAACGAGCCGACTTTTGACGATGGCAGCTTTTGAGCAGGATCGGTTAAATTATGCTGGCGTGTGGAATCTGGCGCAGCAGCGCTCACTAAGAATTGATTCACCAGAGCAAAGGCCAGATGTGGCTGCCGTTCATATCGCCGCCCACTTTACAGCGGCAAAGTTTACCAATAATTGGCCCTCGCTGCACCAGCCACAATTGATTTTGACACCAGCGCCACACTCACGTTCTTATCGGCGTGGGCTGCCCCTCTGTAAAAGTTGCTATCAAGCATTTTTTCCGACAGCCAGCTAGCTACTGAAAGCCACTGGCAGATTCAACTCCGGCCTGTATCTCCTCACACACGCCAAATCAAAATTACCGAATACAATGGCCAAGAGCGGGCGTTCAAGCACTCGCAAAGCGAACAACAGGCGCCTGGCGGCCACAGTCTTTGGCCCTGCCGAGACAGCCCGCGCCGAGCGCCTGTCGGCGAAACTGCAGGAACTGGCCAAGCAGCCCAAGCCCGAGACATCCGATGCCAACATGGAGGGTAGGCTCGACGAGATCAGAAAGAAGCCCCATAAGCGAAACTAATCCAAGTGCGTCAACAG
The DNA here is from genome assembly GCA_024472245.1 of Beauveria sp. NWAFU-1. Lineage (NCBI taxonomy): Eukaryota > Fungi > Ascomycota > Sordariomycetes > Hypocreales > Cordycipitaceae > Beauveria > Beauveria sp. NWAFU-1. The sequence continues at coordinate 777,921 of JANBXD010000004.1, forward strand.
AAGACGCCGACGTTGTCGAGGCAGAAGCTGCCGATGCCGGTGACGCCGTCGGTATGTTGCCAGCCAAACAACTGCATTGTACGCAAACACAGCTAACAAACTCTCAGCCATGGATATGGATATCGACAAGAAGCGCACAGAATCGAAGCGCCTTGGCCAAAAGCGAATCGATAAGCGAAAGCCGAAGAAGGCCTCCATCGTGTTCCCCAAGTACAGCGACAGGGTCAAGGCGAAGAAGAACAAGAAGAAGGCATAAATTAGCATACTGGAGTTTGATTGGGGCATTTGGTTTCTGATTTCGGGTTTCTTAATCCTTCTGCTATTCTTTACTATTTTCTGCGATTTTCTGCTATTCTCTGCATAAAATGTCGGACAAATGCGCATCCTTTCTTACCATGACTACTCTTTTACGACTGGTCGCAATGTATTTGAGCAGATACCCTCGACAAGCAGGTGGTATAATGACCAAAAATTCGGTAAATTACTCTTGGCGTGCTTTTATACGCTCTGATGGTCATGTAGACTCTTCTCCGTCTTAATAGCGGCCTACACCCTACCTCGTCTAGCATCGGTTTTTTGCGAACCTTTGTGGAGGCGCCGCAGCTAGCGCCGCGCCCATCCATCCCTGGACGTTGGAGTCGCATCGCAAAATACCATGTTCTCGGTTCTACATCCCCAGACGACATAAAACCCGTCGGCTGTGTTTGTCCTTCTAACGACTCAAATTCTTTACGAGGAGATTATATTGTGCACAGTATACTGCAATGTGCGCGGTTTCTTAGTCCTTCTTTTATACACATTGCGCGCGCCTCACACTTCATCCATTACGCTCATTACACGTCGCTCGTTCCTCTCATGGCCCCAAGCGCCGCCAACCCAGCAGGGTGGTCATTCACCATCCTGTCGCTGGCCATTGCCAATCTTCTGATTCCGATATCAATTTTGATATTTGCCACCGGTTTCTTCCCATACAAGCCGTTTCTTCCGGGCCTAGCCGAGTTTGAAGTCTTGGAGTCCGGCCCACCCCCTCAGGCGCCCTTTGACAAGCTGATTTTTGTGGTGATTGATGCACTTCGAAGGTGACGCGCGCAGACTCCGATTCTCTAGAATGTACTGATACTTTGCAAGCGACTTTGTGTACTCGGAAGGCTCTGGTTTTGAATACACGCAGAGGTTAGCAACACCCGTCGCATGATAAATGACGCCTCTGCTTACAACTACACAGCCTTATTCGCCATGGCTCAGCTATCCCGTTCACAGCCTACGCTCGCTCGCCAACAGTGACGATGCCTAGGCTGAAAGCAATCACTACTGGCTCTATACCCTCTTTTGTAGATCTCATCCTCAACATCGACGAAGGAGACAAATCTTCGGCTCTCGCGGCGCAGGACACCTGGTTGGCTCAGCTCAAGGCCAAGGATACTGGAAAGGTAGTCATGTATGGTGATGATACATGGCTGAAACTCTTTCCAAACTTCTTTGATCGCCATGATGGAACATCCAGTTTCTTCGTAGCTGTAAGTTATGCTTGCGCTCTAATCCAGATGTCACGCTGACAATCAGCAGGATTTTACCGAAGTCGACAACAATGTGACTCGCCATATCAATGGAGAGTTGCAAAATGACGATTGGTCGCTAATGGTACTTCACTACCTCGGACTAGATCACATTGGCCATAAATCAGGGCCCAGGAGGTAAGGATGCCTGCTGAATACATGTGGGTGGGCTTATGGCTAATCTCACCAGTTCCAACATGGTTCCGAAGCAGCACGAGATGGACTCTATCATCCGCACCATTTATGATTCCTTGTCGTCGAAGCAGCATCTCGAATCAACTATTTTGGTAGTGTGTGGTGATCATGGAATGAATGACGCAGGGAATCACGGCGCATCGTCGCCCGGTGAGACATCACCTGCGCTGCTCTTCCTGTCCCCGAAGCTCAAGGGCATCAGGCCTCCATACGAAGCACCTGCGCTTCCTCAAAACGAGTTTGACTTTTATTCCGAGGTGGAACAGTCGGACATTGTGCCGACCCTGGCCGCGCTTCTTGGGTTTCCCGTCTCCAAGAACAACCTCGGCGCCTTCATCCTTGAGTTTCTCCCGTTTTGGCCGAGCTCCGAAGACAAGATCCAGATCCTCATCCGAAATGCTCGGCAGATCCTCAACATTGTCACTGCGGCTTTCGGGCCCGAGCTTTTTGACGTTGCCTCGTCGACTGACCCCTGCCAGCTGGAACCTACTGACATCAACGAGCTCGCATGTGACTGGCGATTCATCACCCAGCGCGCATCATCACTCAATGCTCAAAATACAATCGATCAAGAGTGGCTCACGTCCACCTCTCGATGGATCCGGAAGGCCCAGAATCTGATGAGTAGCATGGCCTCCAACTACGAGATGCCGCGCCTGTACGCTGGACTGGGACTTGCCGGCGTAGCTCTCATCATCACAGCGTCTACATTCTTTGCACAGCGTGCCCTCAGGTCGCAGACCGCGACCCCATTGGTTCTGGTTTCTTTCCTCTATAGCGCCATGATGTTTGCGAGTAGTTACGTCGAAGAAGAGCATCATTTTTGGTACTGGGCTGCGACCCTCTGGCTGGCCTTTCTCGGAGCCAAGGCCATTCGACGGTACGCTGCGCTTTCTCTGTCCATATCCCTCCTGTACTGACAAGTAAACCAGCTCCAGCAAGTTCTCATTAGGCGGTTGGTACCTCGTTGCGCTTCTGGCCATGCGAGTCACGAGGAGCTGGAATCAGACTGGTCAAAAGTTCGCTGGCGAGCCCGACATTGTCAAACTATTCGTCCAACAGTACCCCGCTGCCTTATGGATCGCCATCATCGTCATGTACGGCATCACCTGGTCTAAGATGCTGCCCAGTCTCGAGAGCATCCCCTTCATCGCCACCACGTCTATCACCTCGGTCCTTATATCCTCGGCGTTCACCTTTAAGCTGGCGTTTACCGCCGCTGATGCGCCCGAGCTCGTCGTCGGCTTTGCCAAGACGCTCAACGACAAGTTTGAAGGCCAGTCGCTGCTTTGGCGCGCTCGTGTCGTCTTCATCGTCCTTGGCTTGCTTTCCGTCTTTGCCATTGCCCGCAGCGTCTCTGGCGGACGACACACAAGATCAGCGAGTAAGTCCCCTTCCTATGTGCCAGCGCCAGTACGCCGACTTCTTGACTGACATTTCCAGCAGGTCTATTGCACGAACTTACGACCCTTTTTGCAATGACGCAGTCCCGCGCTGTCAATGTGCCCATCTTTCTGCTCGCCCACATTATCTACTGCGCCATCGACGCCAAGCAGATGACGCTCGCTGAAATCAGCACCTCTTCCATCCTCTTTCAGTACGCCAGCTTCTTCGCCGCGGGCGGCTCCAACGCCATCTCCTCCGTTGACCTCTCCAGCGCCTACAACGGCATCGCCGGCTTCAACGTCGTCGCCGTCGGCATTCTAACCTTCTCCAGCAACTGGGCCGGCCCGCTGTACTGGACCTCGGCCACCACGACTCTCCTCGTGGACAAGTTTAGGGCTGGCGAGCGCGGCGTCTTCCGGCAGCACGTCGCGCTGTTAACCGTCTTTGCTACGGCGTCCGTCGCGTCCGTTATGGCGGCGTGCACTGCCATGCGCACCCATCTGTTTATCTGGACCGTTTTTTCACCGAAATACCTGTACGCCATGGCCTGGAACATTGCGCAGCATCTCTTGGTGAACATTGGGCTCAGCGGGGCTCTATTCTGGCTAGGCACTCGATGAACCGTCGTGCATTGTATGGGATAGCAGGCGATCAAATTCATACTCAAATGGATAATTACACAAGGTTTCGTTAACAAGGTTTCTGCGGTCTTGCCCAGAACAGCTTAATAGATACGGACTGGCTCAACGTCCGGGAAATAATTATAAGATAAGAATAAGAAATGCGCAGCCACCAAACCCCTTAATATATTCCCAGCACCCAGGTTTCATAACGCGTCATACGGAAATGTGGTTGCAAATCACAAAACGCAAAACACAGAAGTCGCATCTTTACTCTTCTCTCTCTCCGTCAAAGGCCTCAGCACGGGGCGGCGTTTCCTGGATACTCTTGGCGATGACCGTATTGTCGCTATCCTCATCCTCTTCTTTAATGACAGGCTCTTCCGAGACGGCCTTGCCCCCAGATAGTCGCTGCTCTGAGATGGCGGAGGCACTGCGGCTGCTGCGCTGGGGCTGTTGCTCGTCAAGCGCATTGACAATCTTGCCCAAGCTGACATGTATCTTGTATAGTGCATTTCTGCTTGGTGCGTCTGTCACGACACCCTCTTCGACTGCGATGCAGACCTCTTCGTATGTTTCCCGTAATTTCTCCTCGGATGAGCCGGATGAAATGTATATCTTGCTAAGAAGGCCAGCAACGAGCTTCTTCTCTTCCTCTGTTGATGTGATTAGTACTGACCACCCCCGCCTGGTAATGTGCATCAACTTACTGGTAACATTGCTGTGTAATCTATCCATGATGTCAAGAGCCAGCTCGAGGTGAACATCGCCGTTGATACTCTTTTTCTCTGTTTCAAGCAGACTAGTAGGGCTGTAGACCTTGCGAGGGTCTGTCCAGTCGACAAGGCATGCACCGATGGCCGGCATGCTCACCATGTCTTCCTCAATGTCCGCCTCATCGTCGTCTTCTAGGCCCTCACGAACGTTCAGCAGGGTGTGGAGCGCGGGAAGGGCAATGCTGCGCATCAGCTCCTGGTTCGTCACTCTGGAATAACAGAACACAGGTAAAAAGTAATTTAGAGCCTGGCGGACTGTCTGGTTTCCAGCCGAGGTCGGGTCAAAATAGGCGACGACCAGCGATTTCAGGAGCTCCTGGCATGCCTCTTCATCGCTAACCACGCGGCCGAGCAGAAGCTTGGAAACTGCCATGACAGCTGCGGCTTGCACCTCTGGTGCCCTTGAACCGCTCTTCACAGCTTTGACATATACCTTTAGAAGTGCTGGAGTGGAGGAGAATAAATGCGCTCCGTGCACATTAAGGATATCGGTAAGAATATGCAATGAGGTGACTTGAAGCGCTGAGTGTCCCTTACTAAAGAAGTGGATGAACAGGCTCAAATTCTCCTCAGCCAGAGAGCGATCTTGCAGGGCACAGAGACCCAGGCAGACCAGGCCACGTTCACGGACAGGTGCCTCGTGGCTTCGCACCGCCGGAACGACCAAGTTGTTAAGCATGGAGACCAGGTCAGCATTGTCCTTAAGATTGCCTGAAATGTGGCTCAGCATGCATTGAACAATGTGCAGACACTTCATGTTGATGACAATCTCCTTAACCGCCTTAGCACGTGCATCTTCCTCGCTCAGCTCCTTGCCGCGGCCCTTGCCACCAGATGACATGCTCAAGCCGCTAACCTCGGACCGCGCGGAATGAAAGCTATCATCCACATCATCGGTGGGAAGATCATCCACAATTGTGTCATGGACATCGGCAACTGATTCAAGAACGATACTGCAGAACTCGCGCTCGCCTGCGGCATCGGGAGAGCAAATGTGGTGCAGGATTTCGATAGTAAGTTTGGTCACCTCGTCGGGAAGCTCAGGTATAGATAAGGCTTGACGGAGCAACGTGAACATTTTACGTCGACCTACTTCGTCAGAGTAGTCAAGAGTCAGCGAAATGTGAAGTAGCTGCTCGGCAATAAACTCTTGCTCCACGGTTGCGGTTTCAACATCCTCGTCAGTAGCATCTTGTTCTGCTCGGCGCAGTGTCTCTATCAATGCGTTGAGATAGCGTTCAAGAAAGTAAGCGACCTTGGTGACTTCGGGAAGCTTCTCCTCGGCCAGCGATTCGTATTTTCCATCGCCCTCTTTGCGGCAAAAGTTATTGAAGCTGCGAGCAAGAAAGGCAGATTCCGCGGTGAGGGTTTCCCAGAATGTGTCGTCAAAGTTGATGGCCTCACGATAATCAAGTCGACCTTCCCAGAAGCCGGACATTGCTTCCAGTGCAACACCATTTTCCACTCCGGAGTTGATCACATCGACTCGCTCAAGGAGCTCGAGCAGTGCATCAAAGCTGGGGGTTGGATTCTCTTGCTGGGCGGTCCCTGCACAGTCCTCAATCCATCGGTCTCTGAAGAGCCTTCCAGCAGCTTTGCGGACGTTTTCGTCTCTATCGCGAAGACCCCACCGCAGAAGCTTTTCTCGCATGGAGAGAGACAAATGGCGAAAATCACCGAGAGCCGGAAGCAAGCGCGAGTAGACAGCCCTACGGGTCGCAGCATCTTGATCTCTGGCACGCTCGAGAAGGTATGGAAGAGTATTTGGGAGAATGGGAAGATTGATCAGTAGTGAGCGGCGAACATCAGCACTCGGATCATTTTGCAGTACCTGGAGAAGCTTCTCCAATAAGCCCGACTCTGGGTCTGCATCACTGTCATCTGAGTTTGTGAGGCTGTCGGATTGGTTGCCAGCGAGGCGACCAAGCCCGAGAACTGCTTGAACACGGACCATGGCCTCCTTGTCGCGAATTCTCTTCAAGAGCGCATGACGGAGTGATTGGAACAGGGCATCATCAAGCGCATCGAGAGAGTTGACAATCTGCGATAGCAGCTGAGTTGATCTGTAGCGGACAAATTTGTCTTTTGCAATCATGAGGGGAGAGACGACCTCCACCAGCTCCGAGATCAATCTTGCGCTTGGCGTTTCTGGCACATGGATAGCGTCGTCGGCCAGGTCACCCAGCAGCTCATTATCCTTGTCACTGGAGTGTCGCAGGTAGAAGCTGATGAAACGAATAGACTTTTCGCCCACGCTTTCAGTTTTCTTAACTGGCATGACCTTGAGAACGGATCGAATAAACTCGGCATTGAAGGCCTTCTCGTCAAAGTCGCTATCGGAAGTTGTCTTTCGGTCAGGTGTCTCATAGCAGCATGCCTCGTGGATCTTTCGGAGCGTGACGGCCAGCTTTCGGTGCGTCGCGGTGTTGCGCTGCGCATCGCGGAAGATTGGACTGATTTTTAGCCTCAGGTCATTGTCTGGTGTGTCGACGAACTCGGCGGCGGGGGTAGGCGAGACACGGGAAATGGAGGGAATTCGCCCGCTCAACGCCGAATTCGAGCGTTTGCGGCCACCCGCAGAGGAAGGCCGGGTGGAGCGTGTTGTTGACGTTCTTGCCGGCATTTTGGATTTTTATAGCGATGCAGAAGTCCGTATATCGGTACAGAGTCTAGCGGTGATGCACAACGTGAATAGGAACATCCATATTCGACCGTTTGTTTGGATACGCGGTGCGTGTTGACGATCAAGTCAACAATGTTCCCTTTTAGGTATAGCGGCGCATTGTTCAATGGGAATATGTGCCTTTCTTTATCACGTGCGATAAGATATGCTACTTTGAATTCTTGGTGGGGCGTGGAACTTTTTTTTGGTCGCCGCTAAGTTGCTGGCAGGCAAAGTCTTCGTTGTTGCGCCGTGTTTAACGATTTCCTCAAAATGAGTGTCGCCGAAGATAGCAAAAAGAGGCTTCGGCCCGAAGTTGAGGAGGCACTGGCAGCAATGCCAGACTCGGAGACTGTTGCTGCTCCCGCGCCGAAGAAAGCCCGGACGGAAGAGCGCAGATCTCTTTTTGTTCGATCACTACCTCCAAATGTGACGAACGAAAGCCTTGCGGAGTTTTTCTCCGAATACTTTCCCGTCAAGCATGCCACTGTGGTTATTGATCAGCAGACAAAGGAGTCTCGCGGCTTCGGTTTCGTGACTCTGGCGGACGCTGACGACGCCAAGCAGGCGCAGACTGTTTTTGACAAGAAGCGATGGGAAGACAGAACCATTCGAGTCGAAGTGGCCGAGCCAAGACAGAGAAAAGAAGCCACAGAGGGTGCCTTACCTCGCCAGAAGCCGGGAAAGCCTGAGTTTGAGCCGACGCCAAAGTTGATTGTGCGGAATTTGCCTTGGAGCATTCGCAACTCTGAGCAGCTTGGCCACCTATTCCGTAGCTACGGCAAGGTCAAGTTTGCGGATTTGCCCAAGAACAAGGGAAAGCTCAAGGGGTTCGGATTTGTTACCTTACGAGGCAAGAAGAATGCCGAGAAGGCTCTCGAGGGTATCAACGGCAAGGAAATCGATGGCAGAACTCTTGCTGTTGACTGGGCTGTCGATAAGGACACATGGGAACAACAGCAAGCCGAGGAAGGGAAGGAAGGCGAAAGTGGCGATGATGACGGCGACGACGAAACCAGCTCTGAAGAAGACTCGGACGCCGAAGACGACGACGACGACGACGACGACGAAGACCTCAATCAAGACAAGGAAGAGGGTCAGCTGAACACTGACTTGGAAAATTTTATGAAGAACCACATGCAAAATATAGAGGATGAGGACGAGGATGAAGAGGACGAAGAAGAAACAAAGAGAAAAGAAGAGCGTAATAACTCGTCTGACAATTCTTGCACAATCTTTGTCCGCAATTTGCCATTTACCACCAACGACGAACACCTCAAGTCGTTCTTCAGCAGCTTTGGAAACGTTCGATATGCGCGTGTCGTTATGGACAAAGCTACAGATCGCCCTGCAGGAACTGCGTTCGTTTGCTTCCATCAGGAGGAGGATGCCAAGACATGTATCAAGGGAGCTCCACGGCGACAGCAGCCAGCTGCCTCGGGCAAGAAATCGATTCTGCAAGACGACAACCTTGATCCTACAGGAAAATACACTCTTGATGGTCGTCTCCTCAGCATAGCGCAGGCTGTAAATCGTGCTGAAGCCAGCAACTTGGCAGAAAGCTCGTTGGCAAACCGGAGAGAAAAGGACAAGAGACGACTCTATCTTCTTGCTGAGGGCTCCATTGGTACCAATTCGCCTATTTACAACCTGCTGAGTCTGCCTGAAATCCGAATGCGACAGGCCAGCGCGGTTCAAAGAAAAAAGCTCGTCCAAGGTAACCCAACTCTGCATATTAGTCTCACAAGAATTGCGCTACGGAATATTCCCAAAAACATTGGCTCCAAAGAACTCAAGGAGCTGGCCCGAAAAGCTGTCGTCGGATTCGCGCAGGATGTCAAAGAAGGCATTCGCGAGCCACTGTCTAAGGAGGAGAACGCAAGAGACGGAAAGGACGCCAAGGAAAAGGAGAAGCAAAGAAAGCTGAAAGGAAAGGGTATCGTGCGTCAGGCCAAAATTGTCTTTGAGAGCACTCAGGGCTCCAAGGTCAGCGAAGATTCTGGTGCTGGCAAGAGCCGTGGCTATGGCTTCATCGAATATGTGTCTCATCACTGGGCTCTAATGGGTCTGCGATACCTGAACGGCCACCAGATGGATGACACGGAAGAGGGCAAGAAGAAGCGCCTGGTTGCGGAGTTTGCCATTGAGAACGCCCAGGTTGTGCAGCGCAGAAGAATAAATGAAGAGAAATCCAGGCAAGCGAGGGAAGACGCTACTAAGGGGAAGCCGCGCTTCGAAAAGGACAATGATGAGGAAGAGCCTAACGGCAACGGATTGCGCGGCGAAAGAGGCGGAAGGGGCGGAAGGGGCGGCCGTGGAGGTCGTGGAGGTCGTGGAGGTCGTGGAGGCCGTGGGGGCAATCGGGGCGGAAGAGGTGGCTCTGACAGCAGAGACCGTGGCGATGATAGAGGCCGTGACGGTGCGCGGGTTCGCGGTGATGCTCGTGGCCGTGGTGGTGATCGGGGTCGTGGCGGTGACCGGGGACGTGGTGGGGGGGGAGACCGCCGAGACAGGAAGCCTCTCATGGACAAATTCAAGGGCGATGGACACAACACCGGCGGCAAAGAGGGCATGCAGCAAAAGCTCATGGCGCGCAAGCATCAGATGCGCAAGAAGAAGGCCGAATCCAGAGGCTAAATCCAACAGGCGCGAAACGAGATCATCTCTTCTATTTTTTATATTCTCGTCATGTATTTTCTGGGGACACTGCATTTGCATTGGCGCTGTACTTGATATCATTGATTAGTGTGGATCTGAACACTATACAATCATGAAGTTCTACGAAGTTGTGAGCTGCGATGAAGTTGTAGATGTTAAAGGCTGCGCGACTGCACGCATGCCCTTTACCAGAACCAGCCGCGTTTCCTCTTGCCAGCAACGTCTGTGTTGCCGTCGCTATTTTCAATGACATTTGAATCATCGTTCTCTGCTGATTTAATGGTAACGGAAGTAGACGAGCCAATTTTCTTACCATTTTCGTCATGAAGTTTGCGCTTAATGGTCGTGTGCTTATACCCAAAGACGTCCACCCACTCAGACCTCGTCTCTTTTTCGTTATCGTCAGCAGGATTTTCAGTCAGTGCCGAGGGCTTGTTCTCTTTGAAGCGTTCCCCCATTTGACGCTCAAGCTCATCCATCCGCCGCGGCACATCCTTGCTGATGGCTCGTTGGAGTGCATCCCAAGCGCTTCGACCGTCGACAAAGGCTGAATTTATTGCCGAATAGAGATCGTCAAAATGATCAGGTTCCGTCTGAGTTGTGTTCTTTGAATCGCTCCATTGGGAGCTATAGCTATTATGGCCGGAAAACTGATCGCGAATTTCTCTAAAAACCTTGCCAACTTGAGCCACAGCTTCCTGGTTCCTGGGGTCATCGCTGATGCTGCGCCAGAGCGCTTCCGTATCTTCCTCCAAGCATCTCTGAAGCTCATCGAAGCCGGCTTGAGACCCGCGTGCAATATAAGACCCTCGGGCCGGGCGGATGAGACCTTGGGACTCGAGACGCTTGATCCAGAGCCAGGTGGGCTCACCATGGGGATACATTTGACGCAGCATCCGGCTCTGTTGATATCGGGAGTTGATCTCAGGTAGCGGATTGCCCTGAGAGACGGTGAGTAAATCCTCAAGAGCATCCTGGAACGTAAAGATGCCCGCGTCTAGATGTGGGGGAAGATCGCTGGGCACGGGCTGGCGAAGATGGGTGAGCCTCGCAGGGCTGTAAGAGGACAAAAAGGTCACGCCTTCGTTGAGGGAAAGGCCCTCGGTGTCGAGACCGGGATTGTTCGCGGTAACGCGTGAGCCAGGCATTTCTCCAATCTGTCACAGAATTATAGCGAATGAGGGAAAGGCGATAGAGATGGGACGATGGCCTGCAACGTGGTTGAGGTCTGGATGAAGTTGTTCTTAATATTTGGTGGGGCCACGTTTTGAGGCTGGTGGAGAAGTACAGATGGTGTCTACGTCACCAGTGTACAGCGGAGAGGCCAGCGTTGACTTGTGGTTAGAGCGCAAAGAGAAATTCGTGGATGAATTGTCATTCCGACTCGTGTTAGCTGAGAATCAGTAATACGAAAGGATGAAAGGCTGGAGATGCTATGGAAACAGTACTAAAACTCCTCTGGTGACACATGACCGAGGACCGTTGGCTCCGTTTAGCGTGTACTTGCCCCGATATTTAGCGCCTTTCATGAATGAACAGCACCGACAACCCCTAAAAGTAGCGCTGAAACATCCAGTGTCGAGACAGAAGCTATACCCCCAAGTACATACTAGCAGCCGTACGCACACGCGCCACGCTCTTTTGTTAGGGGTGGCGTTCCGGCCGAGACATGGAGATATATCATGACGCTGCACCAAAAAGCTAGATGATTTAGCGACGTCAATTTGCAACTGGCAATCAGTGAACATTCTTTCCTTTGCCCAGTCTCCAACAGTGTCGCTATGTTTTGCGCGGTCGCTAGTATCTGATCTTTTTACTTGTTCAATTATCCCGACCTCGGATGACGGCCCGCTGTGCTCTTTGAAGCTGAAGTGCGCGAGGCATCCAGCCATCTCCTCACCCTCCCGCCTTGCGCATCCAGCGGCACGGCCGGCCGAGCGGTAGTTGACACACAATATGGCTTCCGAGAGACTGGTCATATCGACGGTCATGGCGATGATAACAGCGACTACCAGTCCCATATCGAGCTCGACTGCCATGCCCACGACCACGGCGATACCGGGCGACGGCAATAGCGGCGAAAACCCTGGCCATGACCAAGACACGCTACGAAAATGGTCGTCACTCATTGGCATCGTCACCGCCATTGTCGGCAACATTCTCATTGCCTTGGCCCTCAACGTCCAGCGATATGCGCACACCAAACTCAACAAGGAGCGCGCCCGCGTCAAGCTACGCGCCCGCGCCATCCTCAAACGTGCCCAGAGCAGCAACCCGGCCGGCTCGTACGGCGCAATCTCCGACACGGGCAATGGCCATTTCAATGGCAACGAAACGACCAGCGGCAACGCGAACGCATACCCCGGCAGCGAAAATGGCCCCTTGTCGGCATCCTTCTTGTCCAATGCCACCACCGTGCCGGAAGACCCCGCCGACGCGGACAAGGCTTCATCCAACTATCTCAAGTCGCCGTACTGGTGGCTGGGCCAAATCCTCATCACGCTGGGCGAGATGGGCAACTTTCTGGCCTACGGGTTCGCCCCGGCGTCCATCGTCTCGCCGCTCGGCGTCGTTGCGCTGGTCTCCAACTGCATCATTGCCCCCGCCATGTTTCACGAGAAGTTTCGCCAGCGTGACTTCTGGGGCGTCGTGATCGCCGTCGCCGGTGTTGTCACCGTTGTGCTGAGCGCCAAAACGGAGGAAACCAAACTGAAACCGGGTGATATCCTTGACGCCATTACTACTATGGAATTTGAGATATATTTCGGAGTCACGATATCTTTAATTGCCATCCTCATGTGGGCAAGCGGTAAATATGGCCGACGCACAAGTCTTATTGACCTAGGACTGGTTGGACTTTTCGGCAAGTTGATTTTTTTTTTTGACGTCGTAATCGACTGAACGAACGCACTAATACTGGTATAGGTGGCTATACTGCGCTTGCTACGAAAGGTGTATCATCTATGCTATCATCTACCCTTTGGCGAGCATTCACTGCTCCGCTGACCTATCTTTTACTCTTCATTCTCCTCGGTACGGCTGTCATGCAAATTCGTTACGTAAACAAAGCTCTTCAGCGCTTCGATTCGACGCAAGTCATTCCCATCCAATTCGTCATGTTCACGCTCTGCGTCATCATTGGCAGCGCTGTGCTCTACCGAGATTTCGAGAAGACGACTCCTGACCGAGCCGCCAAGTTCGTGGGCGGATGCTTGCTCACCTTCTTTGGCGTGTTCCTGATAACAAGTGGCCGACAGCGCAAGGACGAGGACGAATATCTCCTCGACGATGCCGACGGCATCGACGAGACCATAGGCTTAATTGACCAAGAAGGGAACCCGGCTGCACCGTCCGAAGGTGATTTCAGGCAAAATACACCGTCTCGTCGCTCCAGCAAGGTGTCCCGTGTGAGTTTCGCGGAACCAGTCAAAACCGCTTATCAGGATGCGTCAGAGGATTCCGCGACCCCTCGCCCCGAGATCGCTGCGGGAAGTCCGCCTTCGCGGAACCTGGAGACAGCTGGTGGAAAGGGTATCGAATTTTGGCCACACGCGACGCGGACTCTCTCTACCAATTCAGTCGCATCAGCTCCAGTGCCATCGATTACAGATTATGCTCCGACACCACCAGCTCATCGAGAACCTCAAGTCACACCGTCCAGCGCAGAGCGACCTGTTACGCCGCGTGCCAACACGACTACTCCAAAATCGACATTCCGTGACCGAGACCGTACTTTTTACTCTCCGTCGCCGCTTTATTCCACTGTCACGACCGTCGTCAAGGATGCTTTGCGGCAAAACACCAACAATCAGTCCTCGCTGCGACGTATACGTTCAAGTATACGCGCCAGTCTTTTCATCGACTCCGACGAGGAAGACCAGGGTGCAAACGATCACGACACGCAGCAGACCATTGCCGTTCCGCCGTCAGAGAATGATTTACTCAGAGTTTTCACTGCGTCTGAGCCAGAGAACGAGACTACGACGGCGCCTGGTCGACAGCGAGCCAGGAGCCTCAGCGTATCGGTCGGCAACTTTTTCCGAACCAAGAAGAAGGCTAAAAGCAACGATGTTGAAAGTGGTCGAAGCGGCGACGACGACGGAGAACCCAGCTCATAATAGCATACTCCTCTTGGACACAATGGCTTCTTGCGGGTGACGAGGAAACCTACATCTACACATTCCGATAATATTCGCGTGGTCTATTTATTCCTCCCACCACTTTGGCCAGTTTTGCACATAATCCAGAACTTGGTCCCGTTTCTGTTTTTACTTGGCGACGGCGACGGCGTTATAATGGAAGATAAAATACTATAATGAAAGACGGCGGATTGTATACTCGTCCTTGGAAGAGAATCACCAAATTAGACTGATCTTTTCCGTTTATTATGAATTCCACATTCTTGGAGAGAGAGTTCTCGTTTACAAATCCGGCATCTCTTCCGAGTGTAGCGTTGCTCTTTGTTGATATCCGGCCTTCTAGACGCATGATGATTCTTGAAATTACTCGTCATCACCTTTAATAATAGTAGAGATATTCTTATTTGATGGGCCCTGTCAGAAACAGTCGGCATTCCCAAAAAAAAAAAGCCCCTGACTCACACGACCAGACTAATCGTGCCAAGGTAATTACGGCTTCCCCAAGAAATGGCATGACCGACAGGTTCAACCTGGTATTATTGCAAGTCTGTCTAGCAATGTGACAAAAGTGATGAGAGCTCGAAAGCCCATGCTGGCTGTCAACATGTCAAAGCGGCGGAAGCCAAGTGCCGGCAAATCACTACCCATGGCGATGCTCGACACAACTGCGGGATCCTGGACCAAAATCACGTTGCGTGCCTGCCCCCCCGGACCCTTGCCGAGGCATGAATGGTCAGATTATCAATCCATGTCATATTTTGATGCTTGAAACTTGGCGACGTTTTTAATCGCGACGCATTAATAAATAATCTCGATTTGACATTCGCGTTACTTGAATTTGAGCGTGGCAAAAAAAAGTGCCGTAGAGTAACAAAATCGCCTGTTGTTTTATGTCCAATCATGGGCTCCTCGAACATTTGATGTTATTTCCTACGCTCACGCCCTCCTTTCCTGAGAGAATATAAAAGAAAACGCCACCAACAAGAAGCGGGGGAAGGTCGAGTCCAAAAGAGAAGCTTCTTGCAGGACAAGGCCCGCGACCAGCCGTCTGTAGGTTTGCGCCCGAATTCTCGGGAGCCTTTTGTTCCTGTTGTTGCGCCATGTCATGTCCCGTCGAGATCCAATCAACACATGTGCTGTGGAACCAACCTCTTCTCTCTCTCTTCTTACCCTCTTGGTCTCGTTCTGCATTAGGGCTCCACGCATGCAGGAATAAGAAAAAGTAATCAGCTATGATATTACTAGCAACATATCCGTACATGTGTGGGCGAGGGGACCTCATACGAAGAAGCTACTGCAGGACGACCATATCGTCGGGACGCAGCGCAACGAGCTGCCCCGTAGTCCTACATGCACAAGAAGCCATGATGCCACTCGAGGTTCCGTAGGGCGGGCGAATGGCGATATTGCTTTCAGGCTGTGGGAATATATTGCTTCACTAGTACGAGGCTTGCCGTTATCACAACTCCACGTCTCGTCAAACACAAGCAAAAGGTCACAGTGGCAGCAAGTGACATTGGCTGTTGAGCAGCAACAGCTTTTTGCGTAACCCTCGTTGCCCTCTTGGAGACGGAAAGCTGCAAGATCGACAAAATGTCCTTCTAGACCACGAACTCAAAGGCTGTGTTGTTATTGCAGCGACGCCACCAGACGCGAGAAGGTTGTGCATCCTTCCCGCCGCAAAGCTGAGGGGTTTCTTGCACCACCACAAAGCAACTTGCACAACGACATTGACGAGTAAAAAGGCCTTGTTCTTTGCCCCCCATGCCGGCATCCACAACAGCTTCTTTCTATCCTTGCGAGGACCACTTTGCAAAGGTTCCCCCCTGCCGCCCTTTTGCAGCGCCCCCCAGCGAGCTATTCCTGTCTTGGTGCTAATAAGCCCCCTTTGTGTCTTGCAGCAAAGCCCGTCGTCCGCGCGAGACAAGACATGCGCCGTTTTTTTCGGGTCCCCTGGCCCGGACATGGCTTTTGGCGAGATAATAACTGGTAAAAAAAAAAAATACCACCAACCGCGGGGCTGGCCCACTGGTCTTTGAGGTTCCGTGATGAGCAAGGTCCGGTAGGGTCCCGGTACAAGCCTCGAGGACCACCGCTAGAAGGGCCTAGCATGTGCGACGGGGGCATTAACAAGTCGGCTCCGCAAGAGGCGGACGGCCCCCGATGTCAGGAAGGGGGCAATCTACTAATAAGTTATGGACGGGGCTCATCAGTCATGTCATTGCTCAGCCATATCATTGCCCAGCCATGTTGAATCAGAAGGTACTCAGTAAGACATGAGCATCTGCTCCGTATATGTTATAATAACACGGCATTGACTGATTAGGAATACACTGTGGAAAGCAAGATGCACCTTGTCGCACTCGTATATGGTGACGCGCTTTCACCTGGTCGGTCGAGGCTGACGCGCTCCGTGGCTTGCTGAAGGGCATAAACAAAGAGCAATTTGTGTTTGAACAAAAGGTCCTTGTGGCGCTCTTGTGTAGGCGAGAAAACAGAGCTGGTATCCGTGTCCACCGATCGCGCGTCTGATGCGGGTATAGTGCAATGACCATTGAAATGCAACCTTGCAGCCGCTACAACGGCGGAGTAGGAAACCGAATATGCAGCGCAGCCTTTCAGGTTGCCCTTTCTAAGTAGTGATGCGTGGCTTAATGCTGGTCGCCATGCATCCCAATCAAACCATGAAGAAACAAGGCCATGCCGCACCCGAGGCGTCATCACAGGCAACATGGTGATCACTCGCAGGCCGAGGCTGTGCCTTGCGGGCAGGGTTCATGTACCCTCGTCGCGTGGCTGCTGTCACCGTCCATCTCTCAAACCGTTTAGATCTTGGCTCGAGGAGTATGCAAGGTAACCAGCCATGCGTTGAAGTTATTCAGCCTTTCCCCTGAGGAAGAAGAGGGCGATGCGCTATTTCGGGCAAACGTCGCGAGGTGATTATCCGAGTCTTACCAGTATAATTTAGTAGCATCTTCTCGAAAGGAAGATCCGTGACGCTAATCTGTGGAGGGAAACGATGGGCGCATTTCATGCAACTTTTGTCGGCGATTTCTGCGTCGCCCGCCCCTCTCGGACCAAGGAAATCAGCGAAAGAAAATCACGATACGGGCCAGCCGCAAACCACGGGCTCGTTTGCCCAAGCATTGCCGTCTTGCGCGGTGCTTGCTTTCGGTTATCCGCATTCTACAGGCGCGTTTCAGGACCTGCTCATAGACCTCGCCGCAGTCCAGGCCTCGTCCCGAGACGGGACCGGAGGAAGTTTGTTGGTGAGACATGGCGAGACAAGCTAGTCGGGCATGGAGGAAAACTTTAAAATAGAAACGTAGTTGGTATTCTCTCGATCAAAAAGTCTTTTATTCTTTACTTTGATTAGCCGAGCTGCTGACATTCTGCCTCACATCTTAAAATAAAAAAACGTTTGTCTGTGCAGGGCTTGGCCTGTGCTAGAGAGGATGGATGCAACAACTGCCTCACCAGGTGCGTGTTTCAGAAGTTGGGGTCAACCAGGTTGCTGGGGCATGAGGGTCCAGAATAGCTTTGAATGCAACGCAAGCCTGCAACGCAAGCCTGCCGGAAAGGCCAATGGGGACGCTGGATGAAAAGCTTCAGTGATGATCAAGTGGTAAGAGTAGAGACGACACTCTGTGCCTGCATGCCTGCTTCTTGTATACAGTGCAGGCGGGAAAGCATCATATTCGGGATATTTTAGTTTAGACAGATTGCATAGATTGAATTATATGACTTATCAATACCACTTATATAACAAGGGTCGCCATGTAGCCTTTTTGGTCAGAGCTTTGCTTGGGCTCTTGTCAGCTCAAAGGCATTACGCAATCAGCTCGCCCAGCTAATTAACCAGAATGACGCATGAAAGTAGCGCGGATCTTCAACGCCATCATGGCGAACTGGTTTGGCCCAGTCTCCTGCACATTGCTGATCAAGGGCAATCAAGAAAGCCTAAAGATTTTCTCGTCCGGTCTCGTCAAACAATGCAGTGGGAGGAGCCAACCGATTCCGCGCGTTGGCGCTAGCAAGGACCATGAGCCCATGTTCCGTGTCCGGCTGTATCAGAACATCTGTTCCTTTTTGCCTTTTGCTGCGGGCGCATGGACTTGGGGCCAGCAACAAGAAAGCTAAAAAGATGGGAAATGGGGGCCGTTGGATGCGATGGCATAAGCAAGCCTGCAGGGCAAACATGCCATGAGATCTGTTCGCACGACCCTCCGCAGACGGCTGAACGGCGCGAAGCGGTTTAAGTTGGCTGTGGCATTATCCTCACCTGAGAATCCGTATTCTACGACAATATCAAAGCACATTTGTACACTGCTTCGTCAATGTACATACAGTCGGGTGGTGGTGCGGCAGAACCGGAATGGCAATCCTCTATCCCATTCTCGTATTTAGCGTGAGACGTATTGGATGTAAGCTGCCGCATCGCACCCGTTTTGCACACCGACTTTGATGATCTTGTTGACATGAAATGCATCTTCTTAGGACTTTATTCTCCGCAGCTTTAAACCTGAGCTGCGGAGAATAAAGTCCTAACGGCAAGATTCAAAGTTGGCGACGCAAAGGCAGCTCGGACCAGGATGGCTGTATGCCCTTTTTTCCCTCGCATGATGACAGGCAATGCATCATTCATGCAGGCACAAGAACGTGCCGCCGATCTTTTGACACCAGGCACAAGGGATTTGTCTACGCAGAGGAGTGAGACCCAGACGATGATGATGAAGAAGGCCGGCATGGGGAGCGCACGTTGGTTAGCTTATACATTTTTGCGGTTGAGCTTTCCTTTCTCTCCCCACAGAAGTCTTTGAGACGCGCACCAACAAGTTGCAAGCGTTGTTATGATGAACCATGCAACGGCACTGCAGCATTTGACGGTCAGCACTTGCAAGGGGGGCGGCAAGCCTCGCCAGCTACACTACACTACTCTTTTTTTGGTTGGAGGCGAGGCTACTGGAAATTTTCTTTTCTTGCTTACTGGTGATAATACTGCGTCTCTCTGGGCTCCCCATACTGTACAGGCTTGCGAGGCCGTACTAGTAGAAGCCCCCCCCCTGCAAGGTACCAACACGATGAGACGTTGATGGTGGGAGGCACGGCATGTCGGCCGGATGCCGTGCGTCACACTGGGCTGGAAATAGACAACAGACGCGAGAGCAGTCTACTGATAGCTTGGCTTTCCAGAAGACATACTGCGACGGGTCGGGGCCGAATTCTCAAAGCGTCGACCGCAATGGGCAAACTGCACTGCACTGATGACGCCGTTTCCTTGTGATGATTTGCATTACGCATAGGCCGGAGGGCGGTGCCAATCATGACGGACCGATACAATTCCTTTGTGTCACGCAGCTTGGGGCAAAGGCCACATGGGAAGAAATGGGCTTCCAACACTATTCGGCGCCCGCTCGGCACCGTCGTCTTGACACGTAAATAGAGCAACGGGCAGCAAACATGATAAATATAACTAGTTATAAGTAGACAAACCACATAATAATAATAAAGAAAGACCCGAGAATTATGCCATTCACAATTCATTTACAAAGACGAGTACAAAAAAAAGTATAACTCGGTCTCTCCGTTTTATTACCCACCCTCTCCTCCTCAGCTAATAAATGGAGCCGGCTCGCGATGCTTTGGCTATCCCGTCTTGCGCTAACCCCTGAGCTCCTCCTTTTTTTTTTCAACAAGCCCTGGGGGATCCTTTTTGCTGGTGCCCTTTGCCCGTTTCACAAAAAAAAAAGCCGCCCTCCGCCTCAAAAAAGCTATCTATCTGTCTCTTTGGGTGTGGGCTGGCGGAGACCCCTTCTTAGTCCAGAGCAAGGCGTAAGCTGGTGGGTACAAATGTTCAAGTTCGCAGGCAGCACAGCACACGAGCTTTTTGCGCCTTATTTTAGCTCAAAAGGCCCAGAGGAAAATGCACTGCTCAACTCTAGATGCGAATTATGGGCTCCTTGCCGTGGGAGCACCGAATTGCGCTGCCTGGCGGTGCGCTGCGACAAAGGTTCGGCAATTGTAAATAGTGCTCGTGCTCATCAGGGGAGGGGGAGACGGCATCAAAAGATTCCAATTGGTACAACGTCGAAAGGTCCTTCCTTGGTCAAGGACAATGAGGTTCATCAGGGCTGCTGCCTGCTTGCACACACCATGGAACACAACATCGGGTGTTTCCATGGCTTCCACGCAAAGCGCATGCTGCCGTCCATCTCGGCCGGCGTTGTGCTACCAACAAAGTCTGTACAACTCGACTGGTTGCTGCTTGTGCTTTCTCTCTCACGCAACACGAATTATGCAAATGCTCCGCCCACCACGCGACAACATCCAATTATCTAGCCTCAGTTCCTGGGTGCCTGGCTAGCCCAGGGGCGAGCTCTTGTGGGCTTCCGTTCTTGGCTCTCAGTCTCACCCCCATCACTAACATGCAAGCCTCCCCCCTCTCTTCCATGACGCAGCTGGCTGCATCTCCACAAAGTGTCTAGTTGTGTGGGCTGTTGCTTGCAAAGCCCTAGCTCCCTTTGCTCCCCTTCTCAAAGCTCTGCCAGAACTCTTTTGGCTGGTGGGAGCTGCCGTGGCCCGTTCAGGCAGGCACAGAAGGCCACCCCTTCCTTCTTCCTTCGAAGAAAAAGCCATTGCTGTGGGACGCACTGCATGTCTCACTGATGATGGTGTCAAAACCCCCAGAAAAAAAAGTCATCTCTGTAACTAGAAGGTTGCCGTCACCGCTTGAAAAGGTGGAAGCGCCAGCGCCAACTCGACTCGACCAGCTTCGCGGCAGAGTTCTACAGCTGCGTTTAGAAAAGAAAACAAAAAGCAAAAAAAAAAAAAACAAGAAGAAAAAGAAGAAAAAAGACGACCTTATTAGTCACTGCAAAGCGTCGTTGGCGTCTCAAAGCAAGTTATCAAGCCTGTCAAACATTAGCGTGCTCCGAGACATATATGCCCAAGAGACTCGAGATGCTGCATGCAACGACCTTTTCATTGTCGAGCGCGGACACGGCGCGCTGCATCTTCCAGCCTGCTGCAAGTTTACGAGTACTGGTAGACCCGAATTCAAACCGTCATCCAATCGCCTTTCTTGATATTTTCAGGGATGTTGCGCTTCCTTACTTTGTACTCCCTCAACCCCTCCTCCACGTACATCCATCCACCCCCTTCCCCATCGAGCCGACGGCGCACCAGGTTTGCTCTTCATGGGTTTACCCTCTCAGCCTGCAAATTGCGCCAATCTTGCCAGGTCTTTTTAGTCTAGTTGCAAAATTTATATCATCCTGCCTCCTCTCCCAACAGAGAAGCCCTACCAGTACTCCGTACAAGATCTCCCCATTCCTTCCCACTTCTTCTTTTGCTCGTTTCAACCATTCTTGATGGGCTCACTCTCATCCACCTGAGTATCGACAGCAACCCTCGAGGTGCCTTACGAATAGCTCCGTCTAAACCAGACCCGCACCGACAGACAGACCTTGTCACCTTGCAAGCAAAAGCTACCAGGGCCAAGGATTATCTTCTCCATCCTCCACTGAGTGACAATGTGGGCCAATGGCTCCCCGGCCTACCTCACGGGGCTCTACACTGTTCCAACCGCGCCTTTGCTCAGGGACAGGCCCGCGAAAAATGTTGATAAAACTGGTGCCTCCCGACGCGGCCAGACCTCTGACACCACAGGTACTCGTTTGGGCCTCGCCGATATATACCTGCCTACCGTCGACAGTCCTCCATCTTCAGATAGCCTCCGTCGTTTGAATGCTGAGACGAGGTTGGATAATACCAACTTGCCTCTTGGTCAGGGCCATAAAGTCGGCTCATCTTCCTCGTCAATAACCTCCTTTACCGGCATACTCGACCAATTGGACATCATGGACCGCGCCCGTCGCTCATCCTTCACCTCGATTGAGAGCAGCCACCTATCTAAAGACGCCTCCGAAGCATTCCAGCAGTTTTCGAAAAATCTTTTTCACCGCCGTGGCAGGTCCAAGCAGGAAAGCACTTCGTCTGACAGCTCTCTATATTCGGCAGATGGCCCCGTCGACTCGGGCAGCGTATTAAAGGACGCCGTCCTCCCCAAGCTCTTTGCAAGACGAAAGCCATCCCGCGATGAGACTGCGGCTCTTCAAAAGCGCCTGCAAATTTCCGGCCCCTTCAACTTTCAGCATGTCCTTCACACCAACCGCGACACGGCAGAGGATGCCATGACCCAAGAAGATGCCGCCAATGAGGTCAAGAGCAGGCCCAGGGCCACAACAGGCACTTCAGAATTCACTTATACCAACGTCTTGGCCGAGACTGTCGCCGAGCATGGAGATGTTGCTGATATCCCTCCCCCACGCCCTGGGCTCATTGCCCGGCACACTGGCAACTTTCAGACTATGCGCCGTTTCATCAAATCTAGCAAGATATCAGACTTTCCCTTGCCCAGCGCGCCAACATCCGCTCCCACCAACCGGCAACCACCACAACGCCCCCCCAGATCCCCCGTCGAGCCCGAAGCCTCATCTCCGCCTCTCCCCCCTCCTCGAATCTCCAGCCGTCAGACATTTTATCCCGCCTCAATTGATACGCAATCCTGCTATTTCGCCGAGCGTCCCATCAAGAGCGCAGGCTTCCAGCGGCCCCAGCCATTCAGCCCATCAAGCCCCGTCGAGCAGCTGCCCACGCCAACTCGACTAGCATTTACAGAGCTTGCTGATTCCTCAGCATTATCCCAAGAGGGACTCCTCAGCCGACCTCGAACTGCCACCCCGGAACCAGCGTGGCCCTTGGCTAGCCCCACCATTGCCAGCTTCGAGACCTCGCTCCCCGATCTCATGGAGGATGACGGCCACACAAGCTGGTCCTCCCGTGCCCACACCAGCCGCAACAGCACCAACGCCTCGCTTCGTGGCAGCCGATCGGTTCCCATGCTGGCAATGCTCCCCGAGGACCAGGACGCAGGAGCGACAAAGAAGCAGCCCATGGAAACGAGCGCATGGACTGCGCAGATGAAGGCCGAGTTGGAAGAATCCCTCGGTCTCAGTCCCCCTCTGGGCCGCGCAAGCTGGGAGGAAGACATTGACTACTGCTACGAGCACGAGGCCGAGGCCGACTGCGACTACCAATGGGAGCGTCCCTCGATGGACTTTGCCCCCGGCGGCAGGGTGTTGGCCGCCGCCCAGAGCTACTCGGCCCTGGAAGAGACGCTGGCCAAGGCACCCGCCCAACGTTATCCCGGTATGCCGCCCTCCGCGTCTGGTTTCGAGGTGCCGGAGCTAAGTCCCGCCAGCCAATCTTCGGCTGTACTAGGTCACGAAGCCATCACGCCATTCTCGGCCGACGCGCCGCAGCAGCTCAGCCACAAGTGCACCGAGCTCGCCGTCCCGCTCCGCCTCCACGACTCGCGCGAGTACCAGTTCTCGCCGTCACTCCTCATCCCGCAGGACTACCAAGGCGAGCCCTCGACAGCGTACCACAGCCTCCAGCCCTCGTCGCTGCAGCGCTCTAGCACGGCCACCACGGCCAGCAACTACACATCAAGCACCGACTCGGTCGGCGAGCGCCACACGTCGACCAACTCGAGCTGGACCACCTTCACGCGCCACACCGCGAGCACCTCGTCGCTCAACAAGCTCGGCATGTCCTGGGTCGACGAGGCCGAGCCGGTGCCCGCCCTGGCGGCGGCATCTGCCCCGGCCGAGACTCACGAGCCCGCGGACCAGAACGAAACGTCGACGATGCCGCCTGCTTCCGAGGACGTCGTGCCCGAGCTTGTCCTCGCAGTTCCGCCGCCGAATCGGCGAACCATGCACAAGAGCCACGCGAGCGAGTCCATCCTCCGCAACAGCGTCGCGCCCATCGACGTCCAGCAGCTACCCAAGCCCCGCCGACCGCGCGCCCGGACATCGAGTCTGGGACAGGCGCCGCCGATTGGCCAGTATGCCTTGTTCCCGCGCAGCAACATTCGCACGCACGGTGATAAAATCTAAGGCAAACTTGTTCCATTACACATATACATTCATATTTGCACATACACAACAAGCCCCCACGGGCTGACTCTTACAAAAGCATCGCCACGTTGGCAGCACACTCGCTACGGAAGCCTCTTGTAATTTCTCACATACAAAATTTTTTTTTTCCATCTCGGCGTTACAAGCAAGGCCTTTTTTTCTTTCTGTTTTTTACTAGACGGGAAATTGGGTCAAAAAGCAGTTAGACATTTGCGGCATTCTCTTGCACCACATGCGGACGCTTCTCTGCATCGATTGCAGAACAGCCCGCCTCTTATTTCTTTTTTCTTCTGTTTTTTTTTATCATCACGTATGCATCATCACGGTCGTTACAGAGGCGTACATCATCATCATCATCATCATCATCATGAACTTTTTTCATATATAGGCAAGGGAAGAGGAAACAGCACGGAAAGGACCGGGGATATCGGGTATATATACTCATTTGGACAGAAACATTATTGTGTGTTTGTCTCGTACATGGAAATGATACTTTTCAAAAGTAAAATGATTTTGATTCGCAGTTCTCGTGCATGTACGTAGTATACTCAAACCGCTTCGGGCGGGGCTTGAGCTTGCCATCTTCCAAGACATTTGCGCCACACCAATGCTGAATCGAGGCAACCGTGATGCAATGCTATTTTGCAAGCAATAAAAAATACACTTAGTAAAGGATTCGTTCAACTCTTTTTAAAGCACCATAAAATACAAAATGACCAGAAAAGTCCCGATTTCCCGAAACGCCACGTTCCTCGCTCTCAGCACCTGTTTCTTTTTCCCGATGCAACAACTGCGTCTCTCGATATTTTCGGTACAGCCGGCTGTTGTCGCACTCCATTCAAAAGTCGATGGGCACCAAATGTTCTGCACACCCTGTCCGATTCAATGGGCAGCATCTAGCCAGTCTTCTTCTTCTTCTTGGGCCGCTCATCTTCATTCTCGTTATCGCCCATGTCCTCGTCATCCACGTCGCTCTCGCCCGCGTCGCTGCCCGAGCCGGCATCGCTCTCCCCGCTCGCTTCGGGATCGCTGATGTCGCTCTCTGTATCGGCGTGAAAGTCCTCGTCCACGCTCTCCTCGTCCTCGTCTGCGGATCCGCGGTCGGCGGCGGCACCCTTGACCACCTCGTCGTCCGAGTCATCCATGTCCTGCTCGCGCAGTGCGGCGGCGAGCAGGTTGGCATCCTCGTCAATCTCGTTCTTAACGCGCAGCCCCTTGAGCTTGAAAAACGTCTCGAGCGCTTTCAAGTCCTCACGGTTAATGTTGCTGAATTGCGACGAGCCCGCGCCGCCCTTCATGGCGACGGTAATGTCAAAGGTCGACAGCGTGGAGACGGCTCCACCCACACGCGAAAAGGTAATGGATTGCGTCTGCTCGTAGGCAATGTACGTCGCCGGCTTGGGGACGAACATGAAAGCCTTTTCTAGGCAGTACAGAAAACCTTCGCTCGCTTTGATGGAGCACTTGATGCCGTACTGGCTGCGGTGACTGCGCGGGGTTAGAGTTGGCACAATGAGAAAGGGTCATTGCTACATACGTGATGAAGTCCTTGGCAGGCGATGAAATCTTCTTGTTTGCAAGACCACGGAAAATCTTGGCCACGACGTGGTGCAGAGGCTCCTCGTAATGGGCATCGAGCTTGTCCTTGTACTTGCTCTCCAGCGTGGCCTCATCGAGGTTGAGGTCTATGGTCACTTCCTCGTCCTTCTTGAACTGCATAACCACAAAAGGATATCTCGTTTGTCCCTGACGAAGAGGCGGGTCAAGACCGATACACAACATGCAGTGCATCTCGTCGGGTTTGGGGAGAACCATAAATTTTTTGATGGCGTCGTATTGAATCTTGTAGTCGTACGTTTTACCACGGAGTCGAAACGACGCTTCATACATGTCGATATCGAAACGGCCTCTGTTTCTAGTCAGTCTAGCCCATTCACCACAAATGTAGTCTCGTCACGTACCTGGGAGTAAGATGCAGAACATCCAGAAAAGTGGCAATAGTATCGCCAGCCATTTCACCAATCTCTGCCTTTTCCATTAGCGTTTCGTAGAAGAGCGTGGCGGCATTCTTTTCTGGCTCTTGCTCCTGGTCGCTGCCTTCGCCGTCCTCGCCATCGACCTCCTTCTTGGAGGTGCCGGGGACGTAGAACCGCATCTCGACAAGCTGGTCTCTACCGGCCGCGGCTTTTTTGCCCTTTCCGTTGGCCGTCGCGGTGTCGTTGCCATCCTGAGGCAGCGACAATTCCACGGCGACTTCGTTGCGACCAGCCAGGTTAGTGTTGCCAATCTCGGCATAGGGAAGCTCAAACGCAGGGCGATTCTGCACGTTGAATATGATTTCGGCCTTGGAGAACTCGGCCTTGCCCCAGTTCCAGCCGCGCAGGGCGTGCTCTTTGCTCTCGAGGACGGTGCTATACCAGTTTTTGAAGACCTTGCTCAGGCGATCATAGTCCTCCTGCTGAAAGCCGTCGAGCTGGATGATGCCCGAGTTGCGCTGCAGGATGCGAATCTCGTAGCCCTTGGCGACCTTGCTCCATTGCGCGCTGCTGATGTTGTTATGATCGAGCGTAAAGGTATCGCCACCGCCGTTTGGCTTCCAGCCGAAGCCAGTCTCTGCGAATCGGCATCGGCCGCTCTCCTTGGAGAGATCAAGATAGATATTATCGAAACTCTCACTGTTTGGATGAAAAAGGTCAGCGTCTGTGTACAGCACATCATCATCCGATGCGCCTGCGTCACGGCGTGAGGTTGTCCACGAAGCGGCGGGCGCAACGATTGCAGAGGGCAAGACTTTGCGCAGACTCACATAGCAGTCATATTGGGCGAATTGTTGTGATCCGGGTAAATCTGGTAATTCAAATTTCCTTCACACCGCAATCTAGGAGGTGTGAGCGCGCAATGCGAGAGAAAGAGAAGCTTGGATGCAATGTGCAAGCTTGAGGACGAAGCGAAGTGATTCACGAGCAAGGACTTGATTGGTGTGGAGCAGCCTGCACGTCGCCAGCGCGTTCTTTTGGTGCACTTTAAATTGGCGACGCGCCACTCTAGATCTACATCACTCTGGTGAAGAAATGGCAAGCCAAAATACAAGAGAATTTCGAACTTGATAAAAATACTCAAATACTTCACAGCACTGGGGCTCTGTCGTTTGGCAGGAACTTGTTTAGAATCCTCCGCAGCAGATACTCAAATGGCATCAACGCTACACTCGCCACTATCGCTTGCAGTCCAGAGTCACAAAGTCGCTGCTGGTCCTGTCACCCTGCTTGATACTTGTCTGGCAGATGAAATGATCAAGAGTGCCTGCTACGCCCGCATACGTAATGATTCGCACCTTGAGCGTCACCGCGCCGTCTTTGAACCAAAACAGGCCGGGCATCCTGACGTGATTCTCTCCCAGTCGCAGAGCTAAAGCGTGTCAGCAATCAGAGACGACAAGCACGCACTCTGCACCAGGCTCGTAAACTCACTTTTCGCGTCCGTGACGGTCAAGACCTGGCCCATTTCATTGTCCGGGCTGTCGAGGTTGTTGGGCAGCTCGCCCCAGATGTAAGCCACCTCCCCGCTGCTCATGGCGCTCTGCACATGGACAAAAGCAGCAAACGATTCGCCCTTGCGGACAGCTTTGGGCACTTTGATATCCACGAGAGATGCGTGGGTAGATGCGGCGAAGAAAGACGCCTGTAGGAGAGCTGAGAAGCGCATCGTGATGGTAGAAGACTTGGAGTATAATTCGACTTGATGCGATCAATATAGAACTGCATGTACTTTATATGTATTGAAAAGCCTTCTTGATGCTACTTCAAGCTGAAAACCATGCACGGATGAAATATTGCTATATGTGGCGGCATTATGTGAGGATACGAGCCGCTGCATGTCACCGACCTACGCACCTTCCATGTCACTGTCATGGCCGGCGGATAGCTCAGCGATTGTTGACCAAAAACAGGGCAAAAAGAGGCAAAAACACCCTTTGAGGGACAATTTTCAACCATTCGATACGAATTACATGAATACCATGACGTACCGAGACCTGTAATTATCCGCGGTGTGGTGTGGTGTGCATTGTGGTGCGTGGCGTATACTCGCCGAAGACCAGCCAGCATGTCCGCATCCTCATGGCTCCCAAAGAGCATTCACGGGCCAATATAGTCATGAAGCCGGCTGAAACTCACACTCCGGAATAGTTAGGACTACTCTTGACTGAAGAAAAACTCAGGATCATCAGCATATCTTATTGAGCCTCTTGCCCGTATTGAACCACGCTCAGTAAGGCTACGTCACACTTGCAGGTGCAGGGTGCAGTGGCGTTTCCATAGCCCGTCAGACACATGCAGTGGTACTTGGTGGCGACTTCTTTGGCCTCTTCTCCCTCGCATCGTCATCTCTTGACTTTGGGCATCAGGTTCGTCGCGCTCGACAGGGCACATGCGGTGTAACTACAGGCCGGCCGCCGCGCGAACAGTGGCACGCAGCGCATATTGCAAGCCGCACCCAAGCCTCATGAATGTGATCAGAGAGAAACCGGAACACGAGAATGAATTTCCACAACATATTTTGCATATCCTAAGCCGTGGTGTCCCAATGGAGCACTGTGTAAACATCAATCGCTGCAGCCGACCAGTTAAAACGCCATATACCCAAGACAATCAGAGAGTTCAATATTATTTACACAATCATATGTACCGTCTGTTTGTAGCTTAAATGTCCACCGAAATGGGCAGTGAGTTAGTCAGGGCAATACTGGCCGAGCTTGCGCAGTTTTGCGTGCGATACTCTGTCATCTTCTGCTGCACTCTTTCCGCTACCTCGAGCGCATTCTCCAGTCCCGTCTCATCGTAGATGGCCATAAGCCTGTTGAAAACATAGGCGCGCTTCTCAGGGGTACAGTTGGGCGAGATGCCAATCTTGAACAGCGGCCAAACAATCGAGGTGCACGAGCCCGCAAGGGTCATGATGCGCTCCATGTCGCACCACAGCTCGCCGAGCGGCCTTTCCTTGTTCTCAAATAGAGATGGCAGCACAGCGACGACGGACTGCCCCGTCCGGCCAGCTACTTCCTCGTGTAGCGTCACGACGGGCTCGGAGCCCTGGGAGCCCGAGGGGGCCAAGTCGGGGGTCAAAGGCTCCGTGGCGATGCTGGTAGGAGACGATTCCGCACCGTCATTCGTGACATAATCTTCCCACCGGACGGTACCGAAGAATTGCGGTACACTGGCAATTATGGCGTCGCTCAGGGTGTTGTGCGTCTCGATAGAACTGATGAGGAGCTCCTGGTCGGTGGTGGACAAGCAGCGCTCGTTGTCGACATTATGGCAGAGCTGCTCGATGATGGCTTCCTGGAGAAGCATACGCGTAGATCGGATCCCGTTCCATGTAACAGTAGCTGTCAGACCAGGATATACATGACAGTTGCGATGCATAGCCGTCGGTGTCACGGCGGGCAACCTGATATTGCGATACCGCCAAATTTCCGGTAAGCCCGAGGCCAGGAGAGCCCATTCGGCATCGCACTTGGCGAGTAAGGAGATGATTTTATCTCTTCCGATAATCCTGCCCGTCTTGATCTGGTGTCGCACCTCGGTCGTCGTGAACATGTGATCGATGAGGTTTCTGTTTGTTTTGTCGAGCTTGCCCATCTCCAGAGACTTGTTGCGCAACTCCTCAATGACATGCGGTACGGGAATATCGGAACGCATGCAGCTGAGAAGCACACTATAGCACAGCATTTGGAACATCTTGCACCCTGCAGAGGTCTTGAACTGGTCGGTACCTCGAAGTGTGGCGAGAGCGGCAGCGCCGTCGACGTGTTTTTGCCACGCTTCCATGGTCTGCGGTGTGTTTCCGGAGACGACTTCAAAAGAGCTCAGAAGAAGGACAGAAAGCATCGTGGTATCCTTGACGGCTTCGGCGGGGTCGCTCAGCGCGGCGGTAGTCAAGCTCAGCGCGGCGCCATAGTTGCGTCGGGCCATGTCCATCATTTGCGTAGAGCGAGTTACTTTGGAAAGGCCGGCCAGTCCAATAGCAACGATGCCAGCAGCGATGCTGTCTTGATTTTTGGGACTAGGGTTGCTGGGGGGTTTCCACACATCGTAAATGAAGTCGTAGCTCTGGTATCCAATGTCGTTTCTGGCAACATGACGGGAGAAAAAAAAGGCCATGCCGCGCTCGTGGAAAGAATCTACAGAATGGCAGGGCAAGAAGAGGTCTGGAATGATTTCTTGTCGAGGATTCTTGGCCAGTGCCAGCTCTCGCTGTTTTTCACAAAGCCAGGCCTGGTCCGTGGTAGGGTCAGTCTTTTTTCGCCTTACTTTGCTGGGTAAAAACCTGGACACAGTCTGTGTTTGTTTCCAATTCAACGGTGTTGTTGACAGAGCAGGCGAGGCCGATTCGTCTGAACTACAGGGAGATGCGGGGCTGGGAGACTGCTTGCGGCCGTCTGTTCTTTTGGCCTTTTCAATGACATGCTCGCTCTCGTCGCGGAACATGAGGTCGACGAGGTTACGGTAGCCAGGACATTGCAAGTGCCTCTTTGTGCACTGGCCGCAGTGAGGTTCTCCTTGGTCACACTGGTCGAGGGCAGTTAGAGACAGGGTCGGACAAGGACCTCGTAGGGGTTGCACAGATATTTGCATACCTTGACTTTGCGTTTGCGGCAGTTGGAGCAGCCTTTGGAGGGCTTACCGCAATAGACCATTATGTGATTTTCTGAAGATGAGACTAGATAGTCTGGCGTCGCGGAGCAATGATGGCATACGGTAAAGACGAGGAAGGAACGTGGTGTTGGCCGGGGCCGGAGGGAACCAGCAAGGGCAGGTTGACAGCGGCTCCTCTGAGCAAGTGGTGCGGCGAGTGGTGGCTGCAGGGCATGTGGTGTAGAAAATATGGCAGGGTACCGAAATTGTCCAGCTAAATCGCCGCAGATCTGTCTCGGGAGGTGCAAGTCTCGAAAGGGCAGAAACAAGGTCAAAAGGAGTCGTGGGTGAACACTGAATTATGATGCCCTTGGGGCGGGGAGGGGCGTGGGTGTATATAAGCCCGAAAATCGGTGTTGAGTTGGGGAGCTGGGATCAATGGGGCAGGGTTGGTGATGTGACAGGAGGAATTGGCGCAGAGGATATGAGTCGAAGAAGGCGAATTGATGAAAGGGAGAATTTGAAAGAAGAACTTGCAGCTAGAAATCTAGTCAAGTGGTGGGATCAAAAGAACGACAGAGGCAGGATGGAGAAGGCAAAAATGAAGCGGGATAAGTACGATTAAGAGGATTGCGACCCTCTGGATTTGTGAAGCACAGGACAAAGTCGTCGGGTTAATTAATCCACTACATTATAGAAGGATGGCTAACTGCTTGAGGCAAAGGCTGCAGACTTTGGCAGACAGCAGAGAACCCGAGGGAAAGGAACTTTGTCAGGTTTGCAAGGCGATTTGTCGAAATGTTGGCGCTAATTTAGGCGGTTTTAGAAGGGTCCTCCCCCACCACAGCGCATCAAAGCCCTGCAAACCTCCGCAGTGCCTGAGCCATGCAGGTGCCTCGGTCCACTAAACGCACTACCTAACCTACCTGGGTAGATAGCATTTCTGGTTACGTTAGCGCCTTATCCTTGGTCGTGTGGTATTCATTCATGATTCTGATCAAGTCACGTCGGAAATTTTTAGTCCATGTGCGGGCGCCCAAGGACAGCGTACGACATTGGAAAAATGGAGGAAAAAGAAAAATTCTGCACCCGTTACCCATCGCTCTACAATCCGACCCGGCAATCCGCCCGTCGTCACCGCCCATGACGGGGTTCAACCAGCCCTGTCATCTGTTCATTGTCCAATGATAACCAGCCAACTCTTCTCCAACCTCAGCTCGGGGTGCTGGTGGGGGGCCACTTCCTGCATTGTGGGTAGCCCTGCGGCTGGCCTCTGGCTCTGGCTGACCTACTACATAGCGCAAGCACTCACCGTCAACATAATGTGTTACACCATCATCACCAAAGGACCGAGATACTCGAGTCGTCGGCATAAACTGGCAATTACGACCTCGAATGCATTACATGACCTCACTGCACTTCACTCGTAGCTAGGCTCCAGCCTAGCCTAATAAGCGTCGCTACTAAGTCAGCTGCATCGCAGTCCAACCTACAACAACCGATGGAAGCAGCGTCCATGTTACGGCAGACAGGCACTACCCCATATGTTGATAGCAACGGCCAGTATTACTATTCACGGCTGTCCAAGCTGGCCAGTGGAAAATATCAGTCCGCAGCCAAACAGCAGAAAAAACCATATCTACCCGAGCACGTGCTTGGGACTCGAGGGAACTTTAATTCCTGCATCCAAAGCACTCTATTACCCAAGATGATCGATCATGCCCGAGCCCATTGCCGTGTAGTCATCTCTTGTCTGCTTAGCCGTGTCCACAAGGGCCTAAGGCTATTGACGAGGCAGATAGATGCACGACGTCGGCAATCCGACCACACAGCCCGCCGCTCGACCCCGTGTTCGATCCAACACGGTCCTTGGCACTTTTCTGGTCTTTAGACAATGAGAACAGTAGGCGCTAAAATCAGCTCGGCTGCTTGACTCTCAGGTTTAAAACAGCTCGAGTTATGCCTCGCCTTCACACATGTTCAAACTCAGTCGCAGACATACTTGGCTCTCCAGATACAGACGAGCCGATCGCAATGGATCAGTGCCAGCTTAGGGTCCGTTCCGCAGTCTCCAGGCTTGGTACCTCGGCGTTTGCCATCGAGGGTGATGGCAGCAGCAGCAGCAGTACCTGGCAAGGCCACGGTAGGCGCGGCGGAACTGCCCATGTCCGCGCAGGATGTGCACGGCCATCAGCAAGGTCAAGAGAACCAAAAGCTCGCCTTCTCGTCTTTCTGAATGTTAAATGACGCTTCGTTATGCTTGCTAGCGCCAAGATCGGTCATGGCCTTAATGCCTGCCACCGCTGAATCGTCCGTCTACAGGCCGAATGGATGCGGGATCTTTGGCCCCGCTAACTAACCCCCATAGCCGGCCCGCCATACTTATATGTTGCCGACCGCTTGCGCTCATGCCATCGGCATTCGCCCGCTGTCTTGCTAGATTTTCTATCCTTGACAAGAGAAAAGAATGCGCCGCCAAAAACCGGTGCTGGGCCGAGCGGGCTCCTTTGCCACAAGAAGAATGGCGACGAGCCCACAAGCGAAGAGAGGAGCGACTGCAATGCCCCGTATTCTCTATATAGCAGATTCATTTCGCTCCAGGCGGTGCCATTGTGTCAGCCTCGGGGCAGCCTGACCCGTTTTACGACATGGGCACGCGAGGTCCTCGCACTGCCACCTGCGATAGCCAAGCGATAGCCGACTTGTACTTCTGGGTAGCTTTGAGAGCTACAGCCGCACTTTCTTCGCTCCATCCCGCCTCATCGCCCTCCCAGTCTGCTTATGCCTCACTGCCTACAATCGAAAATGACCAGTGCTTGTGTGTTTGTTGTGACTACAGCGGGAACAAGCGAGACAGTGATATTGAGAATACGAAATACGAACAAGATGAAAAGTCGGACATCTTACAATCCTTGGACCCAGAACGCCCGCTATCGAATCATGGCCACGACATTGAGCCATATACATGTATCAATCTAAACTGTCCCTCTACTATCCCCTTTCCAATTACTTTCCGACTCCTCTCCTTGATACACCATGCATCATCACGCGGCGCGCCGTTGCATCGGGCGCAAGAACAGCCCAGGCACAATCTATCTTCTGACTGGGCAATGCACAGCGTCTCTCTGACTTTGTTTTTTTTTTCAGCTCTCGATGCGTCTGTCCGAGAATGACTTATTCCGGACTAGCCCTCGATGCAGCAACAGCCTCAGCTGGACCCGTCGCTTCGGCCGTCTCTGTGTAACAGGTTCATGCAGTCATAACACTGGGAATCTACCGGTGCTCAAGGCGAGCCAGCATGGCGCCTCCATGAATGATGGCGCAAATCTCGGCGTTGTGCAGATTTAAAACTTCTATCCAGCTACATTTTGTCCGGCGCGAGGACACATGTACAAACACTGTAGATACTCTGCCCGTCGAAATGCTGATAGTCAGTCCTATGCACCACCCACGTCCGGTGCCTGCCGTGAAAAAAGATGTAAAAAGGTAGTATGATAATGTAGGGCATGCGTTCAAATATATACACTATGTACAAGGTGGGTATATATACTTATATAAATTCGTAAAGAAGAAGAAAAGATCGTGGGTCAAAAAGAGAGGCGTAGTTGGATATTCTCGGAAACAAGCCGACCTTTCGAGAAACAATAAACGAAAGAATAAGCCAAAAAAATATGACAAAAGGAAACATCGGAGGATATTTGAGCGGACTGCATCCCGTGCCACCTTCTGCGGCTGACCTCGCAACGAAGCTCAGCCCCTCGGTCCGCCGGTCGATCGCTCTGCAGCCACAACATGCAGGAATAGAAACGGCCGCCCCTTGTCCTCGAGGCCCATGCCGATCAACAGAAGCAGAGCGCTCGTCGTATCCTCTTTCCGTCTCTCGCATCGTGGGAAACCCCCCTGCGGATCGTCTTCGAGCTCCCCGTCCGTCCGCCCGTCCGTCCGTCCGTCCACTTCTAGGTCAGAGGCGCGCCGACGCCAATCGTCAGCGTCTTGGGCTTCGGATCGTTCAGGAACCCGGACTGATCCACGCCGTTGGAAGACCCAACATCGTCGTACGGAAACGCGTAGCCGCGGCCCTCGACGGCCACGGCGTGGCAGATGCGCGCGTAGTGGTTCGTCACGTCTTCCTGGTAGTACTTTGCCACGTTCTCGCCATCGGGCTGCTTGTTATTAATGAGCAGCGTGGAGCGGTTGAGCGCGGCAGCAAGGCGCGCGCCCACGTTGAGCGACTCGTCGGTGGCGCCCTTCCCGTGCTCAAACGGGCCCGAGTTGCACGAGAAGATGTCGGCGGCGGACGGCTTGCCAAACTTACCGGCGTCGCCGCCAAAGTCGAGCTCCTCGGCCTGATTGACACGGCCCTTGACATCGCCCCATTTGAACTGCGTGTTGACCGTGAGGTCCTCGTTGGCGTACTTTTTCCACACAGCTTCGACGTGCTTGTCGTAGTATCCTTTCAGTAAGTCCGGCACCATGACGGCGCCCGAGTTAGGGCTAAGCGCGCGAAGCAGCTCGCCCGCGCCCGACTTGACGACGAGCTTGTCCCAGCCGGCGCTGTCCTTTTGGCCCTGCGCCGTCAGGCCCGCGCAGACCTTTTCGAGCCCGTCGCTCGGCATGCCCGCCACGTTCGTCACCTTGCCGCTGGCATTTTCCAAGCGCAGGCTCACGGGCAGGCTGACAAAGTCGACGTAGGACACATTGACGTAGAGCTGGCTGCGGTTGAAAGTAAACTCGGCAAAGCCCCAGTCGAGCTCGTAGTTGACGTCCTTGTCATTGAGCGCCGACGGTTCCACGAGCGCGGGGCCTGGGTTGACGAAAAAGCTGAGCGGCTTGTCCTTGGAGAACCAGACGCGGCCGCCTGACACGTACGGAATCGTCAACGTCTTGGTTTCACCCTCGCCGCCTACTTTGATGGCGCAGTCGGCTCCCAGCGGCGTCAACGTCTGCGTCGGATTGGCTGGGTGGTGCGCCGTCTTGCCATCCGAGGACAGGACGAAGAGGCCGTCATCCGAGGTGCCAGTAACGTGCGCGTACAAGGTCTTCGCATTGGTGCTGTTGCGCAGCACAATCTCCAAGGTACCAGACATGGTGATGACGAGATGCGATATCCTGTTGGTCGTTGACTCGGGGATCTTTCGTGTCTAGATTGCTATATCTTCGGTGTTTGCTAAAAGCGCAAAATCCTGCTTCGTGTCTTGGATGCGCGATAGACGATGCTTGTTATTTTACTCTCCCGAGATGAGCTAGTAGTCACGTCCAATGTGATTCTCTTGGCGGGGACCGATGTGGGTTTGGCTTGAACCGATGTGCAAGTATGATGAGTTGAGAGAATC
Organism: Beauveria sp. NWAFU-1; assembly: GCA_024472245.1. Taxonomy (NCBI): domain Eukaryota; kingdom Fungi; phylum Ascomycota; class Sordariomycetes; order Hypocreales; family Cordycipitaceae; genus Beauveria; species Beauveria sp. NWAFU-1. Next base: position 813,864 of record JANBXD010000004.1, read on the forward strand.
CAGGCCAGAGCAGAGGCCGCATCCACGCCCTTTAAATAGGCATCTAAACGATCGTCCGAAAGCTCATCCTTTTATCGTACGGCTCGCCGTGTGCACGCAGGATCGACCAGCTGAAAGGTTTTGTCTCCTGTGCACGATAACTCGACAATCCATCTTCGTCGATCGCTCCCGTGCTTGATATCCACATGCTCCGCCTTGAAGCTGTCATCTTGTTAGCTCCCTTGGCCCAAATCCCCCAAACTTTATGTGCAAGTTTCGTTCAACTTTGCTTTTGCTTCAGTCACATTATTACTGTTGCACAGATATGACGTCGGTCCTAGAAAATGGGTGAGGTCGATCGTGCATTGCCCACGCAGTCACCTAGTGTCAGATGATCACGATGTCGCAGCCAACCCGTCCTAAGCACCTGACACACACCATCCCATCTTGAACTCGGTCTATTATCGTCACCCATTGCAGCACATCATTACCACGGATATATACACACTCCGAAGCTAGTTACCCTCGTGTCTACCTGCCCAGCCACACACAAGTGACTCTTAGCCCATCGCAGTTAAGTCTCAACCAGCACATCGCTCGCATGCAAGACATTCAATATTTCCACATCGCGTGCACCTAATCAGCTCCTATCAACACCAGCCCGATCAACAGCAGTAGTATGTACCCTAGCCTGGGCGTTATGGCAGGCGCCAGACTTTCGTCACCGTTATCCTGCGTGTGATTTGGATCGAAAAACTGCCCACCATCTGTCGCGTCATCGACCGTCCCGTTGAGCACAGAACACGCGTCAACCCGCTTCGAGCTGCAGCCCTTATTCCACTTGTTCTGTCGTTTGATGTCTGATGAGTTGAAGTACGCCTTTACGTAACTGACAACAATGGTAGCGTCCTCTTCAGGCGGCCCACCCGACCACTTTGGGTTGCCGTTGCTCCAGTGTTGCAGAATAAGATGCCCGGCGCTGTCAGGCATCTGGTCGCCTTCCATCTCTACCAGCAACTTGCTGTCGGCGTAAAAATATACTTTACCTGGCAGATAATCGAAGCGATATTCGTGAAAACCTGCAGACGGGTCAAAGTCGAGGTTCACCGTCTTAAATGTCGAAGTACCATTAGCATCGTAGCCTCTCGCAGCCGACTCCTTGGACTGTATCACGATATTAACCGGGTATATCATTTTCTCCCGATCATATTCCATGGACAAAAATTCCATGTCGATCTCCTGTGTGTCGTTGAAATACTAGTCATTGCCAGTTATTCGCATTAGCAGGTCACTGTATTCACTACGGTCACACGAGGACTTTCCTTACCCAGAAAAAGGCTGCACATGTGCCTTTCACAGGTGTCATCCTCATACCTGCTCTGAAAGAACCCCATCGAAGATCTTGACGAGCAGTATCTAACTCCGCAACAGACACAGCACCGTTGACAATGGTGGCACCAACGGACAACGCCACGCCAGCCTGCCTCCCAGAAGCATGTTTGTTTGCCGCGCCCGGGCGGACAGCAATGTTGTCTGGCGTAAAAGATTTGGAATATTTACCACGCCCAGCTTCTGCGGATACGTTGAACTCTTGTCGCTGCCAGTCCTTGGTTGCGGTGATGGACTTTAGCTTGGTAAAATCTGTTTCGATGGCTTCTGTGAAAAGCCAATCACCGCCGTGTACGCCGCCAACTTGATAGCCGCACGTGCATCGCGTTGCCGATACTATGCAGGCCCAGAAGAAGATGAAAACGAGGACTGGAACTTGCTGCCCAATGCTCTGACGGTGCTGCCGCATGTCTGCTGCTCGCGCACGACGAATGCGGCCAATATGCTGTTAATTGATGATGCGCGGCGCGCGGCGTCAACCGTTGTATTTTGTCTCGTAGAGGGCTAGGCGAAGGGAAACGTGAAAAGAAAGAAAATGTCGCGATCCCATGCCGCCAGCCCAAGTGTCCTCGCGCATGCAGAAACAAAGCAGATTGGCTGGCACCTGCCTTTGCGTGCCATGTTACACAGACCATTCGCTTCCTCAAATGAAAACGCACCGACTGCCTGCCATTTGCGCCGACTACGCCAATATTGAAAAGGACACTAATTTGTGACAGAGAAAGGTATTATTGATTCGAAGTAGTACTAAATATCTATACACGAGCAACGGGCCAAGTCGAGCCGAAGAGGAATCGTGCCGGAAGAGGCACAATTCAACATCGAGGTAGCTTCCGGGCTCTGGCGTTCTTCAAGCCCGTTGACACAACTAGAGTAAAGAAATAACGATAATAAAATATTCAAAGAAGAGGAGAAGGAAAAAGGAGTCAAGACATGCTAACAGACTTGCAAAAGGAAAGTAGTATGACAATAGTAAGCAAGGGCAGCAGAAGACACAAAAATGCACATAAGGAAATAAAGACGCAAGTAACCGCAATCTGGCACGGGACAGGCTGTTGGAAAGAGAAAAAGAAAAGATGAAAAATCAAAGACAACAGGTAGTAGAACAGGAGAGGAAACGACTCGGCATTCCCATCATGGACCAGCCAATCAGTCTGCTGCCTCGGCAGAAATTAGTAGTCAGGATGCCATTTTCCTCTGCTTGCTCCGGTATATCATTTCAAACCCTTCCCCACTCGTATGCCAGTGTACCTGTAGTCCCACAGTATTACGTGCCCCGAAAAAGCATCAAAACTTCATGACAAAAAGGAGATGGCCAATTGAAGCAAGCGACATGTTGCCTGCTCTGTCTCAGGCGTCGCGGACAAAACTGGAAATGACAATGAGACCGATGAGATTTCCAACGAAAAGCAGATTGAGGCAGTGAAGAAGCGACAAACATAGGCAGGCCGACTCCAGTCCCATTCAAAATTTCAAAAATGGACGCCGAAACCGAAATGATTAGCCTGATGACAAGGGCGGATGAGGAAAAACCAAACTTAGGAGGTATATGCAAAAGGAAACGGGGTAAAACCCTCAATGAAAACAGTAGGAAAACATCATTCAATCATCGCGATTTTAGTACACGCTATCCTCGTCTGCTCCTTGAGAGATCATCGAAGGAGTAGAGACGTTTGAGGAAGCTTCACGATCGTCGACATAGCCGACGAGCGCTTGGGAGTGTAGCTTGAAGGACTCTCCCATGAGACGAGTTATCCCCCAGACTACGACTTCGTCGAGCATAGAGCCCCAAAGACGAGCGACAATTGAGCTGAGCCGAGACATGTAGGTCTCATCGAGATCTTTCACAAAAAGCTGTCTTACTTTGTTGTACATGGCCAATTCTTCCTGCGTCGCCGGCTCCTCGTCATGTTCCAGACGGTAGAGCCAAAGCGAAAGAATAATCATGAGGTCAAGCCCACACAAAGGATGCTCTACGCTCCAATTTGTGGGTGAGGTGCGGGCAACCCATCGAACGCCCTGCAAAACGGCCGTTTCGATGCAGCTATAGCATTCCTCGATGACCTTGATCATCTCGCTCGATCGCTTCACGCGATCGCGAGCGTGAGACATGGCAGCACCAACTTCGTAAGGGTCATGATAACGGAGAGCTTCTTGAACAGCCTTCAGGTCGACCTCGAGGCGAGAACGAGCGTTTCGGTACATGGCCTTGGCGTTGAATATCAGCGGATGACCCTTGTGAGGGGCGCTAAGTGGAACGCTGACGGCCTCGGGCTCACAGCGCTCGAGAGACTTGTCCCAAGTTTCAAGCGCTAGACGCAGCTTATACTCGGTGACGACGTCCTGCAGTGCTTCAGGGCTTCGCTTGTGATACCAGACCTCCAAAAACAGGGCGTTAATCATGACACGGGTGGCAAAAGCGCTGTATTGCAGAGTCTCGCCCTGGAAGAGATTGTCATGGGCCTCAAGGAAAGTGAGAGCGGGTGAAGCATTGAGATGTTCTTGCCATGCGTTGTCATCATTGACTTGCGCGTTCCAGAGACCCTCGGTAGACGGAAGCTGAAGATCCTCGAACTCGTTGAAGCTGATTGCAGGAGTGTGGTTGTACGTCAGTGTCAGCAGGCCAAAGAAGATGTAGACTGCGTAGTAAGTACGACGGCAACCTTCATCCTCGACCCATTCAGCGCGTGTGGGCGTGGAATTGCCGCGAGCTTCCTGGCGTAACTTGAGCTCATAACGATTGCCGGCTACCATGTTGGCGAGCAGACTCTTGATCGAGCACGCCCATTCGAGTCCCTTGGGGTCACCGCTCCAGCTAGCAAAGATCATGTTCAACAACGAGCTCTGCATGGTCCAAAGTGGGCACTTGCGAGAGCTAAAGTTTTCCTTGTTCTGCAGGAATTGGTTGACGAGCACCTTGGAGCCAATGTGGAGCATGTAGGCTTGGTCTTGGTCAAAGGCGTAGAGAGCTCCGATACTCAATACAGCGAGGAGTAAAGGAGGTGAAACCTGGGCTGGGCTAAAGGAAGCTGGGTGCAAGAAAGGCAGGTGGTGATGGAACAGGCCAAAGTACGTCGACAGGTAGCGGTTCAATGAGCCAAGACCAGGTAGACGGAAGCCCTCGGGAATAGCATTCTCGCGATCATGAGTGTGAATGATATCAAGCAACGCGTTGCGCTCATCATCGCCGGAGAACAGGGGAGCTCTAAAGCCAGCCTGAGCAGAGTCGAAAGTAGGGCTCATGGGCGTAGCAGCATCAGCATGTGAAGCAGATCTCAGCATGGACTGGACGGCTGGGACGAAGCTGTGAGGATTCTGAACACCAATGGGAGGCAGGTGATTGGGATGAGGCTGAAGGGTAGCGGCACTGGCGAAAGAACGTTGAGAATCAAAGGAGCCGGCCACGCTGGCAGTGATAGGATGGGCCTTGGACTCCGCACCGGGCTGTGACAAGAAGTTTTCCCACTGGACCTGGGGCAAGGCAATGGCGCCAGAGGGGTAGGTGACTGCGGGCTCCATAGCAGCGGAGGGACGAGGCGAGTATGGCATGGACTGGCTGTCATCGTAAACAGATTCATCGCTGCGCATGGCGGCGGTGGCCTTGTGGTGCAAGTCGGCAACAAGCATGGCGGCGGCTTCAACATCAAAAATGCCATCAGGACCATCCATCTGCTCCAGAGTGGAGGCATCAAGGGTTGCGAGTGATGCCTTGGGTGTACCATCAATACCACGGGTCTTGGGACCTGCGCGTCGCTTTCCGTCACTGTGCAGGGGAACGCCGCCGTCTTTGGCGTGGACAGTACGGTCATGGCGAAGTAGCAAGTCGCGGCGAACGAATGTGCTCCTACATTTCATGCATTTGAACGGCCGTTCTTTGGTATCTGGAAAACAAAGTCAGCATTATGCGCGGACCAAGGGATCGAATACGCAGGAATATTTCTTCGCCATTAAAAAGCAGTATTGTATGGGTAAAGGGAGGTGGGATCAACGTACGTGACCGTTCGTGCCGGCTTCTGTGTTCGCTTCTGCTAAAGGCTCGGTTGCAAAACTGGCATTTGTATTTGCGTTCAGGTGCGAGAGAAGTCTTTCGGGACGACGACGATGCCGCCTGTGGCGGCAAGACAGCAACGCTTGCTCCAGGCATAGTAGGCGAAGTGTCAGTAATCGGTGTGGCGTCGGGATTGGTATTGAAGGATGAGATCAGCAGTGTCAGAGGTTGTCGGGAGGACACTGTCTGCAAGGGCTGGCAAGGGTTTCGAGGACCTGCAGAACGATGGTTGAATATCGTCTGGATGCGGGTTGGGCTATCAACTCCTAGCCTCGCTCGCGCGCGCGCTCCCGTGGCGTTTAAAGTGTGACAACGGTGGTCTTGATCGTAAAACTGGTCATTTGGGAGGAAGATATTCTGGTCATGGAAGTGCTATGTGATTTGGGTATATTCGGGGTCTGGAGTATGAGGCGACAATAAGGCCTCTGGAATGATGAAGGCGAAAGCCTGATCGAGGTGGTCAAACGCGGGGGAGGCGGAAGACCGTTGTGGAAGCTTGGTGAGTTGGGTTGGTGATGTACGTAGAAGGAAGGAGATGGAGGAGATGGAGGAGCAGCGGAGGAGAAGTAGTAGAAAGTTTGAGGGGGGGAGGGGGGAGACAAACGGGGGGGGACGCCAGCGACCAGGCGGGGGCCAAGAGACTTGGGAAAAAAAGCGAGAGCAGGCCGGTGGAGGGGGGGATCGCGGCGGCGCGCAGCAACACAAGAAAAAAAAAAAGGCAGAGAGGGAGGAAGAGGGGGGCAACTGAGGAATCGAGGGGCGGGGCCAGCACAGCACAGCACAGCACAGAGGTTTGGGACTTGGCCACTGAGAGAGCGCTGAAAAGGCCACTACCTAATGGAAATGAGAGGCCATTGGCAGGCCACTGGGAGACTGCTGGAAGGAGGCCAGTGGTGCGCTGACTGGGCACGCTGGGCTGAGCTGAGCTGGGTCAGTCAGTCAGTCATTGGTTGGTAGCCGTGGTCAGTCTCGTGGGTGGCACAGGTACCGTAGCTCCCACCTCGAGGTACCTACCCCTCAATACGGGGGGGGGGGTCTTGGGGCATGAGTGTGGCTACCAGAGGTCTGTCAGGCTAAGAGTACCTCGCGCGCGGTGCGTCTTGGGGCGAATAGGCCAGCAAAAAGCAACGGCGATGCATGTTCTTGTGGCCTGAGGCGGCAACGGAGCAACACAGCAGGGGGTGTACTTGACCAGGTACATGTAACCGGTGTTGCAGCAGCAAAGCAACCTAATAATGAATCGAATTGCAGTGGACTGCCGACCACCGTGGCTCACTGACTGCGGGCGGGCGAGAGCGAGGGGGCGGCGCCGGCCCGTCCTGTGCCAATAAAAGCAAGGAAGGCAAAGGAACCTAACTACGTATTTACAGGCTACCAGCACAGTCAGCAGCAGTCTGTTAACAGTGGACTCTGGCACGGAACAGACACTGGTAACACTGGTTACGGGGGTATCACTGCCAGTAATATCAGTAAGAATGATGGGCTCCGCACTCCACCCACACCTTGTCGGCCTGCGCTTTCCTCACTCGGCTGCCCCCCTCCCCCTCGTCCCCTCTTGGCTTCTCTGTCTTTGACTCTTTCCCGACCCGCCGCCCATGACAAACTTGGCGAGACGTGATTGTTGGCGCCACCGACCAAGTCGGGAAGGATCACTAGCTCGCCGCCCTAGCAGGCAACTTGCAGCTCCTCAATTGGCAAGTTGTCAATTAATCTCTCCAGTGGTATGAGAAACGTCGCGTCTCCCCTCGAGATGTAGTATGTCCCCCTCTCCGTCTTGGCCCCTCCTAGTACGCGGGCTGGTGCTGATGCGTGTAGGCTTTCAATATTAGCTTACACCCACCATAGGAGCTCTCTCTACTAATTGATAAAGCGGCCGTGGAATTCACTGGAAGAGGGGTAGGATGGGGGGCCCTGGGAGGGGACGAGGAGGGGGTGGAGAGGGGGGGAGGTGGCTGGTGTTGCTGCCTCTGCCTCTCTGTTTTGGCTGAACCACAGCACTCTCGCAACGAGCGCCATCATCAGCTGGTACTATTAGCCATATTTACCAGCATTATTCAAGGGGGAAACACGGGACACTTTCTTCAAGACTTTCTATTCCCAGAACCTTTTCTGTCGAATCATGTCGCACCCGATCCTGTCCTACCGCCTACGCACACGCACCCCCAGCATCACGATCCTCGTCCATGGTCAAGTCTTGCAGCCGTCTCTGTAAAGAACACGTTAGCCCAGAAAGCCATCCTTGCGCCCTGTCCATGCAGCTTGCTTCTCGCTAAAGGGACATTTTTGCAGCCGTACGGAATAGAATAGCAATAAGCTTTCTTCTTCCTCGTCACCGCCATGTAGGCCGTTGTCGAATTTGCTACGATCTCGCTGCGGGCCGCAGCAGGCACGATGGCACGGTAGGCCAAGTGAGCAAACACCCCTGGAACAAGTGGCTCGACACAGCTCGTCATGGAGCCAATTCGCCCCAAGACATTGGGAGTCATGCATGCTGGTCCGTATCACAGACTACTGGTACGAAATACGGTTACAGCAGCATTTATCAGAGCCGTTTGGCTCACGATTTGGATGGTTCCAATTGCTGCCGACGCGGCCGCTGTGCATTAGACCCACCGCTGGCGGCGGGGCATATTATAGCGGCCTCTCAGCACCGCGCCCTCTGGAGCCTGCTCAGCTGTCCGCCGGAACCTATTTATTAGGTATCGAGTACAGCAATACCTAGGTAGGCACCTTAGGTGCCTAGGTAATAAGCCAAGGTGGACAGCCCGCTACAAACTGGCGGCGTGTTTCCTGTTGACCGCTTCAAGTTTTCCATCAAAAGAAAATTAAAGTATGCGGTCAAGGAAGAAGGCCAAAAGGCGGGCTTGCCATCGCTCTGCTAGGCTCTCGCAGAAGCCGGTTCCTGAACGGCCTGGGCGGGATCTACCAACTAAATACGAACATGTTGTCGGTTCATGGCCCTGACGATGGTGCACCTTTACTTTGTAGAGGAGTGTCCAATCTCCGAAGCTGCTACTCAGACTACTTATTTTAGCGAGGCTCATAACTCCTCGCCGCAAAAAACTGCATCGGGAGTCCGTGTCTGAACTTGTTTCACACGGCTCGCTACTTGGTACCAATACAACCAGCCACTACTCAGGTTTCTGTAACACGGCCTCGCCGTACCTAAATAGGGCTGTGGCACTGGGACGCTTGGAGCCACCATAATAATGCTCTTGATATTTGAAGCACAGGCTAGGTGGCCAGCAAGCCAATTTCGCAGGATTCCCAAAGGCGAACAGTCGAGTGGGACGCAGAAAAGGCCACCAGCTTCCAATTTTCGGACTAGTCCATGTTATCACACCCCTCCCTCCCTGGGATGCCAGTCATATTTTAGCTTTTTTTTTTCTCTTTCCGTCCAGAAGAACAGAAATCAAGCCTCCTCCTTATTAATGTCAGAGCCCAGATGCTCGGACCGTCCCTTAGACCATGAGCTTGGGTGGCCCGTCCCGTTTCCACGCGAGTCATCATGGTGCTCTCCCTTGCAAAACGCTATTCTTCTTCTCAAGACTTGGACGCCGCTAATACCGGTCATACGTTTTGTCCCTGGTTCTATTTATAAAGGAAAAAATATATTTGTTCGATAGCAAGAAATTCGCACGTGTCGTGGCTGGCTGCCCCTGCTTGCAATGCATTGTCAACTCTACCAGTGTAAGCGCTGGCAGTGCAAGCGCGGCCTTTTGAATATTGAGACGTGCGATATTGTAAAGTCCTGGGGGGTAAATTGGAGAGCTCTGCGAACGAGCGTTGGCAACAATCTTGGAGGCAGTGTGGGAAGATGCGAGCCGGTGAGAACCGCTCCTCCAAAGCCCGATCGCGCAAGCTCTGGGGGACATTGTCGCGGCTCCGCCAGGCGCGCCTCGCTCTGTCTCTCCTGGACGCGTTTCGAGCGCGGGCTGGTTCTTAATCTCATGTCCATTCTTACCCTTTTCTAACTGGCATGACTGACTATCAGGTCATGATACAGGCCCTGATGACTCCGCGTTCGCGGCAATGAAATCAAGTAACAATCGCGAGATTCATCAGCAGAGGATCGGGACGCAACGACGACGGGCGCCTTCTCCCACCCTCCGATTCGGTCTCGGTGGCCCAATTATTCCTCCTCTGCCGAGACACTCGTCGCGGACACGCCGCAAAAGGGCGAAAAACCGTGAGGACCTTTCACACGTGACAACACGTACATGCATACACAACGACGCATAGATAGTCGCCGACCGATGCACCACGAGACCTCAAACTGCCAACGCATGCATCACTCAATATCCAACAGGCTCAAGGTTCCCAAGTACTTACGGTGAGGTACCTCCGTCAATACATAGTATTATTACTCCGTACATGCGCCTCCACACAGCCTGACGATGAATTCAGCCCAGGGTTTGTCATGGCTTTGGGGGGGCCGCGGGGTGGGAACGGAGACTGGTGATTTTCGTGGCATAGGCTGGCTGGGCGACTTCAAGGCATTTGCGTGGCACTCTGCCTGCCTTATCCTGCAATGGAACCGGTTGTCGTGGATTTTCCCAAGTTGCTCGATGCTCAACTCCGTAAAAAGCAAAGGACACGAGGCGTCTTCCCCACTGGCGAGCGGAGAGTGGGCTCCCCTGAACGGTAATAATAAGGATGGGATGGCGTTGATAGTATTATACGTAGCTCCCGCTATTATCAGCTGCTCTGTACTCCGTACGGATATGCAGGCTTGCATTGGCAAGACGGGCAAGCTTTTGTGCGTCTGGAGTCTGGAGGCGGTCTGGATAGGACGACAAGATGATGCTTCTTGACCGTGACGATCGGCTGGGAATCGGAGCGCCCTGGAGATGAAGAGCCTCTCCTGTGACATTTGCGCCAGCGCTACTCCGTACTGTGGCTGAAGCTCGTCAGACCATGAGGCGCGACCAAGGGAGGGAGCAAACGTCAACACCGCGAACGGATACCATTTCATTTCGCGGCACAGTCAATCGGTGATAACCGTGTGCTTCCCTTGCGTTCCTGGGAGAAGAAGAAGGAAATCAGGGTCAGGGCAGCCGAGCTGTCAATGCATCGCAGGCCTGTTCTCTTGTTTGAGGGCAGAGCTAACTTGACTAATTTAGAACCTCGAATGTCCAAGTACATATTAAGGTGTAGCGGGACCGCGGGAGCCTTCCGAGTGACTAGAGTCAGGTTCATGTTTGCACCACTGCCCCACGGGTGTCGCTTTTTTGGAATTCTGTTGCGGTCTTGGGCTCTCGCAAATTCGCCCAGGAACCAGGCTGGCGGTCTCGAAAAGAAAAAAAGGGTACAATCGAGAGGCGGAACGGTTGCCAAGGTCTCCGTCAGCCAAAGGGGTCGCAAAGGAACAAAGTTTTTCGTAATCATCCGGTAATTTGGTTCGTCATGCTTTTGTTCTTTTTCTCCGTGGAAAACGCAGCCTGGAATCGGCGACCTTGGGTGACGGTCATTAGTGTACGAGGAACGCCGGATCCTGCCTAGTCGTTCTTTCAAGGAATAAACGACGCCTCTTCTTGTCCTACTACTGTGGCAAAAAGAAACAGCCTTGTCCGAGTCGCCCCTTTGTACTGATTGAGAAAAATACTCCTCTCTTCTTCCCGGAAACTCTGTGTGCTTTCTTCTTTGGAGGTACAGGTTAGGCGACATCCTATGCACGGCCAACATGTCTTGCTCATTGGCCAGCCAAATACATTGTGCGATGCGAGGATTGTGAGACATGTGCAGACCAGAGTCACCAGACAGAGCTCGGGACGGGAGAGGAAAGAGAGACGCAGGAGAGAAAGAGGAGTGACGATCAAGAAGGGGCAGAGGCGGTAAAGAACACCATCAGTGGTTGCACGAAACGTTGGCTACGGCCCGATGCCGATGCCACTTTGAAACAATGATAAAGGGCTGCGTGTCGAACTTGGCTGAAAGAAAGACGAAGGGTTTGCACGTTGGATTTGGCGGATCTCTATTAAAGGCATCTTTTTGTTCAAGCACTGGAGTCTGTCACCTTTTTTCTTCTGCGAGTCGATTGCTTGCATGGTCTGGCCGTCAGAGCGCATCACCAACTGACTACCGCTGGTGACCAAAGTTCTTGGTCTTCGCTCCGGACGGCTGTGCATTTATCGTGTGTCGTAGAAGGTTAAAAAATCAAGCAATAACCCGCTGCACCCGCAACCACATCTCGGGTGGTTTGGGGCTTGTGGGAGCAGCCCGCCTCGGCTGGTCGTTGGTGACGCGAGCGGACCGCAATGCAAGAGAAACACGTGCCGTGAGGAGTCAGCATTGACTACCTACTTATCCGTAGGAAGGTAGCAACGGTACAAAATACATGGGTCATTGGAGGCACATTGGCACGGTAGATGTAGCACTGACTGGGTGCAGAATATGCTTCGGGGGGCCTGTGCTGCTGGTAATACTGGTACTGGTACGCCGAATACGCGGGCAGGAGCGCCAGGCCGTGACCGTCGCAATGCACGAACCCCGTTCCTAAATAAAAGGCACCCATAACATACTTGCTGGTAAAGTATTGCCTAGGTAAATACTAAATAGTGGTAAATAGCTTTGGCTGCATCAGCAGAAACCCCACCAACGTCCTTTTACAGCTACTTTGGGATCCAGCACAGGACGCATCAGATCAAAAGTGGCTTGAATGAAATGTGCCGAGTGCAAGATGTGGTAATAATGCACCGACTAGGGATTCTTTCATGCACACATGTCTGATGCATTGCACAAGCTTATTGAGGATGCGGGACGGGGGACAACGTTTATTATGCCGGAGCCGCTGCCACCATGCAGGAGACGGCAGAAAGGGTATTTATTTCCATTGGTAAAAAGTCAGTCTATTACATATCATGTGGCTCGTACAAGACCAGTAGCAACGTTGCAGATTTGCCGAGATGGAAAAACGGATGAGAGCGAGTCGATGCAGGTTGTTAGCAACTGTGTCAAGGTCACGGCACCAACAGCTACAACCTCCTATAGGTATTTTACATGGTCCTGCCGATACCGTCCGACCACTCCTGTCTCTCTGCGGCGACGCTGTCCTGATAGACTACTCTACATTGCTGGGCAACCTCTCAATACCTAGGTACCTTCAAAAGCCGCCCATTTTTCGCGCTGCAATCCTTCTTTCTCAATCCAAGCAATCCTAATTTACACAACAATAAAAAGCCGTTCCACGACGGGCAAAAAAAAAGAGTACCACTAGTGAAGCCCCTCCCCACATCACACCGCCAACACTCGCGCCGACCGTTGCGACCGTACTACCATGGAAGGTACCTACCGACCTACATACTGATTGCCGCTGATACGTGCGCAAAGTCGTTCCGTCAGGAGTCAGTCAACCTTGTGGCACGGCCATCACCCCTCCCTCTCTCGACTCGAAATCCCTTTAGTCGCCTCGACCTCTCAAGACTCTCACCCCCCGCCATCCTAAACCAACGCAAATCCTCACCATTTCTTCGGATTTACCATTTCTCTCGAATTCTGGCGTCCACCTCTCCTGTCCTGCCCGCCCAAGCCACGCCTGCGCGAAAATCCCCAACCAAATCTTGTCGGAGAGGGGCAACATCCTCCACCCCTGTCGCTCGCTTTACCCTCGCCGCAACCACATACGGACGTTCCTTGAACAACCGACACTCGCCTGCGTGCCCTCGCGACAATGACATGGGCATCTCCTCTGCATCTTGCACCTCAATAAAATCTGCAGCCGGCACGAGAGCTGCTGAGCGGCTCCATCTGCGATACTATCTTCTCCCTCATCCTCTACCCAGTTCCAGCCTTCTTCGGCCGCCATCACGACCGTAGACGCGTTGCTGCTCTCTAAGCCAGACGGGCACATTGCTTCATAACGTCAACGACCGACATTTCCACTCATTACAACCATGGATGGTACACTTGGCAGCACGCCACCTGGTATCATGTACGTTCGCGCCCTGTACGACTACGAGGCCGACGACAGAACCAGCTTGAGTTTCCACGAGGGCGACGTCATCCAAGTCATCACACAACTCGAAAGCGGTTGGTGGGACGGCGTAATTAACGGTGTTCGCGGCTGGTTTCCCAGCAATTACTGCCAAATCATCACCGGCCCTGAGGACCTGGTCGACCAGAACCAGAACGGCCATCTCGACCATGGCGACGACCAACACGAAGAGGCTGACGTCTACGACGAGAGCTTCGAACAGCAGGAATATGAATCCGAAAATGACGCGCCCGGTGCCTTGCCGCTTGAGGGAACAGACGTCGGCGACAAGTCTAGAGCCGACTTCTGGATACCCCAAGCCACTCCCGACGGCCGACTCTTTTACTACAACATGATGACTGGCGATCGGAGCATGGAGTTGCCCTTGGAATCTCCAGGTTCAATAAACGAAACCGGGCCCAGAGATCGCATGAATGCGTCCATGCCCGACAAGACGCGCCCCCCTGCTGAGATGATGGCCAGGGGCCTCAACCAAGACGAAGACGACGACTCGGCAACTTCAGCTTCAGAAGCAGAGGGTGATGGCGTCTTTGCAGGTCGCCGACTGGTACGTTCCGTCCTTCATCTATCTTTGCGCCTGCTAACCATACTAGACCCGTCAACGTATCCCGCTCAGCGGAGCCCTCTCACCGTCCACCTCCATGGACTCCATCAACGGTGGCTCGCCGCATCGAACAAGAAGGAATGACAGTGCAGCTAATGGCTTCTCGAATGGTCCCAATCAACCGCCGAACATCGCTTCTGCCACCTCCTTCACCAGCACTACCTACAATCTCCCAACCACGACAACAGTTCCGCGATCATTCTTCGATGACGGATCGACGCCACCGCTCAGCTGGACTCTACTAGTTTCTAATATGAAGGGTGCCATTGACCGGTACCGAGATGCCATTGCCGCGAGCAATCGTCCAGATTATGTCGCTCGCGCCGAAGACATTTCAGATCATCTGCGATTGCTGCTTGCCGCGGGCTCTGGCACTACCGATAATCACTCTGGCCAGCCGTCCATCATCTCCACCAACAAAGCGCTCTACCCACACTTCCGCGACATGATGTCTAAGTTTTCTAAGCTAGTCATCTCGTCGCACATTGCCGCAGCAGACTGGCCCAATGCCGAATCGGTCCAAAAGTGTATACAAGAAGCGGACGGTGTTCTTCTGGGTGTGTATAGCTATGTCGAGGTCGCGCGACAGCAGCGCGGTGAAGAGATTCCAAGACTATTCCCTGGCTTTGCGCTTGGTAGCGCTGCGGGTGGCAGCTGGCAAAATAATGGCCTTGGTCCTCGCGACCCCATAACTGCAAACTTCCTCGAGGATGATGAGGGTGCTGTCGAACCGACAGCCGTCCTGGATGGCAGACTTCTTGAGCGTCTGGACGAGATGAAGCGCATGCTGACAGCAAGTCTGCGTGACCTCGACAAAACGCTCGCCAAGCCAGAGAACATCGTCTCCCCTTATCGACACGAGGTCATCAGCAACAATATTTGCTTGGCCGGCGGCAAGGTCATTGAAATGTTTCGACCTTGGATTGCTACCGTTGAGTCTGCCAACCTTTCCCCTCTGACCGACAGCTCCCAGTCTGCCCAGCTCGCAGAGTTTAGCAAATCCAAGCAGAGCTTGTATGACACTATTGCCGACCTACTGTTAGCCTGCCAGGCCGTCGCTGGCCCCTTGGCTGATGAGTGGTCGGAGATCCGGGGAGAAGCCCTGGAGGAAAGACTCCAAATGGTGCAAACATGTGGCAGAGTGCTCGATACCAACACATCCCACGTTGCCCACTCATTACAGCTGCTGTCGGAGCAGATGCAAACGAATACGCGAGTGCAACCGCTCAAGAAGCAAGAATCGCGGTCGCGGGATCTAGTCGCCCCGGCACAGCTGCAGCGCGGCGAGTCAATGCCGTACGAGCGTCCTCATCAACGATCCGAGTCGAAAACGGCTCCTGTCCGACCTCCTCTCACCACCACCCAATCCTTCACCGAGGGCGAACCGCCGCCTGGTACTTTGCGAAAGGGAGATTATTCCAAAGTCAAAAAGATCTTTGGCGAAGACCCGTCACCACAGGGCATGCAGGCAGACGACACCCCTGCCTTTTTGCGTCTCGATTACGAAAACGATGTTTCATGGGACACAAAGTCTGCTCAGCCCGCTGTCAGGGGCGGCTCTCTGCTGGCGCTTGTCGAACAGCTCACACGGCACGATAAGCTCGATTCGTCCTTTAATAACACCTTTCTCCTCACATACAAGTCTTTTACGACGGCACGAGAATTGTTTGAGCTGCTAGTAAAGCGTTTCGCCATTCAACCTCCTGAAGGCCTCTCGCAAGCGGACTTTGAGACGTGGCGTGATAGAAAGCAAAAGCTTATTCGGTTCCGTGTGGTCAACATACTCAAGAACTGGTTTGATAGTTTCTGGATGGAAGAGTACAACGACGAGTCTAAGCAGTTGATCCGAGACGTGTATGACTTTGCTAGAGATACTGTCGGCTCGACCGAAACGCCAGGTGCAAAGCCGCTGATGACCATGCTCAACCAAAGACTCAGCGGCACAGACGCAAACCCCAGGCGTATGATTCAGACTCTCAACCAGAGCACGCCGTCACCGATCATGCCCAAAAACATGAAGAAGCTAAAGTTTGGAGACATTGACGTGACCGAATTCGCTCGCCAGCTCACTATCATCGAGTCGAGACTTTACGGCAAAATTAAGGCGACTGAGTGTTTGAACAAGACCTGGCAGAAGAAGATTGGCGAGGGCGAGGCTGAGCCTGCGCCCAACGTCAAGGCACTGATTCTGCACTCTAATCAAATGACCAACTGGGTGGCAGAAATGATTTTGGCGCAAATGGACGTCAAGAAGCGAGTCGTGGTGGTTAAGCACTTTGTCGCAGTCGCCGACGTAAGTACGCGCATTCGAGTGTATGCGAGCAAACTAACAAGTCCATAGAAATGTCGGACACTGAACAACTTTTCTACGCTGACGTCCATCATCTCGGCGCTCGGCACGGCGCCGATTGCGCGTCTCAAGCGAACATGGGACCAAGTACCGCAGCGGACTCATGCGGTGCTGGAGACGATGCGCAAGCTGATGGCGAGCACGAAAAACTTTGGCGAGTACCGCGAGGCTCTACATGCGGCGAACCCGCCTTGCATTCCGTTTTTCGGCGTCTACTTGACCGACTTGACCTTTATCGAGGACGGCATCCCGTCGATCATCAAGAAGACCAATCTGATCAATTTTGCGAAGCGGGCAAAGACGGCCGAGGTGATTCGCGATATTCAGCAGTATCAAAACGTGGGATACTCGCTGCAACCGGTGCCGGAGCTGCATGACTACATCCTCAGTAACATGCAAGCGGCGGGCGACGTCCACGAAATGTACGACAAGAGCCTGCAGATTGAGCCGCGCGAGCGCGAGGAAGAGAAAATCGTGAGGTTCGTAAGATTGATTACCCAGGATGCGTAAACGAAGAAGGATAATAAGAGGAAACTAGTGGGGAATGGTTAAGGAGTTTTGTTCTTTTGCTGACTTTTGCCTCTTTGGCGTGGATAGAGTGCTGGCTGAGTCTGGATTCCTATGAGAACCATGATCTGCACTTTTGTTTTGGGAAGGATAGATTTATTATACGTACGCGCGTTTTTTTACGACCCGAAACGAACCGAGCGACGTTTTTACTACGACGTTTCTTATCACGACGTTTTTTTTTAACAAGTCCTTTTCGGGAGAGAGCTATATGTTGTGTACAAATGTCCCAGGGCCATTGACCGAACGATGAAGAAGGAACCAATTACAGTTGCGACCGGCAGCAAACTTGGAGATGGAAGCGGAAAACAAGGTTTGATGGAGAGTTGGCCGCACGACTCTCATTGGTATAACGATGCATGCAACCCGTATGATGTGGACTTGTGGAGGATGGAAGGCTTGCGCGAACTTATGTGGGGAGACGGGGACGGAGGTTCTGGACAGAGCATGTTGGAATATTCGAGGATCATGTGTAGGAAACATGTGGATAGCCTAAATTAGGGACTTATTTGTTCTTGTCCCCAAGGAGCACTTGTCACCGTCTCTCTCTCTTTCTTGCGAGCTCGCGTACTTGTGTTTCTATGGCATTGGCATGTGACAGAGGCCCTGGGTTTTCAACGCCTTGTGCCATACCGTCTCCTACGCCGTACCTTAAAACTGCTATCGGTCCTGTCGAATGAAGTTTTCATTATCTCCACTTGGTTTCCAATCCCTCTCATGTCGAGTTACGATGCCGCGGCTCGAAAGATCCGTATTCACGAAGATCCGGCCTACCATAATTCGCGTCAAGGAAATGCAAACATTCAGATTCGTATTGCTCAAAAGTCGTAAACATGATGCTCATCCGAGCCTTCATTCTGATATGGCCCATCCACCTCATTACTAGATATCCTGATCTATATATATATCATCACCTCTCTTTTCCATCTCAGTGCTTGTGCAGCTTCTCCTTGATCTTGTCCACAAGGCCATGCTTCTCCTTGCTGTCTCCGCTGCCGCTGTTGCCGCGCGCCTTGTGCTCCGCGCCGTCCTTGCCCTTTGCTGCCGCTGCACCTCCGCCCACCCCCGCCCCCGCCCCCGCAGCTGTGGTGATGCCCTTTTGCTCCATCAGCCGGTCCGCCTCGCGGCCCGCCCCGGGCCTGGTGGCGTCAAAATCGCCGCCGTCGGCCTGCAGCCCGCTCGATTTGACGTACTCTTCGCCCGTGCCTTTTTCCTGGCTTTGGTCTGCAGGCAGGTTATTACCGCCGCTGCCGGGTTGCTGCTTGTTGCCGCTACTGGTGGAGGTAGTTTCGGAGCCGCGGTGGCTGCCGGCGTCGCCGCCGTGCTCGCGCGCGATGGTGGAGAGATCGCGCGGGCCGGGGCCGGACACGTCGACGGAGGAAGGCTCGTCGCTGGCGTCGGCTGAGGGCGACTTGGAGGGCTTGCTCTTGCTGTCAATGTTGGCGGCGGAGACGTCGCGGGTGCGGTCAAGGTCCTGGTCGGTGAGGTTGTTGCCGGTGGTGTTGAGGTTTTGATTAGATGTGCTTTGCTTATTGGCGCTGCTGCTGCTGCTGTTGTTGCCAAAGCCAGAGGTGCTGCGGTTATTGTCAAAGCCAGAAGCGCTGCGGTTGTTGTCCAGGCCAGAAGCGCTGCGGGTGCTGTCTAGGCCAGAGGGGCTGCGGGTGCTGTCCAGGCCAGAAGCACTGCGGGTGTTGTCAAAGCCAGAGGTGCTGCGGTTGTTGTCAAAGCCAGAGGTGCTGCGGTTGTTGTCCAGGTCAGAAGCGCTGCGGGTGCTGTCTAGGCCAGAAGTGCTGCGGGTGCTGTCCAGGCCAGAAGCACTGCGGGTGCTGTCAAAGCCAGAAGTGCTGCGGGTGCTGTCTAGGCCAGAGGAGTTGCGGGTGCTGTCCAAGCCAGAGGGGCTGCGGCTGCTTTCCAAGCCAGACGTGCTACGGGCACTGCCGCCCATGTCCTGCCCCGGCGTGGTGAAGCCGCTGTCGGTGGTGCGGTTCGTCGCGGTAGTGACGCCGCCGGCAAAGCCCTGCCCGGAGCTGCTCCGGCCGGGGGCGGACATGTCGTGCTGGGGGTGGGTGAAGCCGGCGTCGTCGGCAGCGTTTGTGGCTGTGGTGATAGGGCCGGTGTTTTCGGTCTTGGAAACGCCGCCAAAGGCGGAAGAGGAGGTGACTTTGGTGTCAAAGGGCTTGTCGTCGGAGGAGGATGTGGTGGCCGTGGTGTTGGATGAATTTACGTCGCGAGACTCGGCGCCGCAGAGGCCCTGTCTGAGCCGTTCCTGGTCACTGGGGTCTGAGAGTCATTGTTAGTGGCTATTGTCGTTTTGGGATGCGAAGGGATATGAAACAAAGAGAAGAAAGGACAAGCAATGTGTGGTTGGACGTACCCAGATTGCCGGCATCGTAGGGTTCGCCTTTGGTCACGTCACCTTGGGTGCCGGAGAGAGGCTCCTGGTTGGCAGAGTCGCCAAAGACATACTTGGCCGCAGTGGTGGCCATCTGGGAAACGGTATCCATGATTAGTACTATCTCTGTTGAGGAGCAGTACATGTGTTAGAATGAGAGCAAGAATGCAGTAGTGACGCGATGAGACAAAGTAATGGATGAGCTGGCTTGCCTTGAGAGAGAGAGAGAGAAGGTTGCGGGTTGGTCTTGTGGTTTGGCGAGGAGAGAAGTTTACGGGGTATCCAAGAATGAATTAAATTATTTCAAGTTGCAATTCTAGAGGGTAGGAATGAAACGCGAATAGGTCGAGTATGGTTGTCTATTAATACTAGCTATTACGGAGGGAGCGGGATCGGCAGGATGCGCGAGGTTTGCGCTCTCTGACGTAGTGGCGTAGGACACTGGATGAGGCGAAATGGGAAGCGAAACGGGCAGACTAGAAGGCTGCGTGCGTCAGCGGTAATACAGTCGGTTGGTTGGTCGGGACAAGGGCGACAATGGGATATGGTTTTGCTGGCGTGGAGGAAACCGGTTTTCTTGAGTGTCTGATTAGATTGCGGTGGTGCAGACAGAGGAGGAGGAAGCTGATGGGATGTTGTGCGGGCGGATGGGGAGAACGTTCACGTCATGATGGCGTAGTAGCGCATCTGCGGGTAATGCAGGTGCTCTGGAGCGAGTAAAGTTTGCGACTCTGTCATGATTTGCCAAACATTTACGGATAATCAGCTTGTTGTCTACTTGGCAGATTGGCACATTGGATGGAGGTGAACAAGCTTCGGGCGTCGTCAAGCCTTGTTCTCTCCGTCAAGCCTGCTTTTGCTGTCAAGCTTGTTTAAAGAGTGGCATGGCACACAGTGAAAAGGAGAAAGCAAGGCAACATCGGCGATGGGGTGCATACTCGTGTGAAAAAGGCCTCTATTCGTCGTGTTGGCATCACCCGTCGAGGAAAGCTTTGGCAACGGCGCCGACGTCATACACTTTTAAGGTGGGGGAGGGGTTGGATGAGGCTCCCAGGCGCCCCCGGCTGGTTGGTGAATTTGGAGCCATGGATGTGACCTTGTTCGGTATGTGGAGAAATGACGAGATGGGCTAAAATCCACAAGCATGAATGAAAGGGGAAAAAAGGCGGGTAACAAGAGGGACGTTGAAGCTGAGATTTGGCCATGCAGCGGGACGATGGCGATGACAGTTGGCGATGGGACTCTTGGCGATAAGGGCAAGGTAAGGTAGATGGAGAATAGTGTGGATTGAGTAGGCATTCTGGAACTAGGTAACTGCTCATCAATTCAAAAAAAAAACCCCCACATTTCTGTGTGATGAATGACCGATATTGCAGAGGTAGACGTCTAAGTAGGCTCGTTTTGGATCCAAATTCGCCAACAGAGCTGCTGAATGCAAAGAGCCAAGCAACTCTTCGGCTGGCAAACTCGTAACCTCCTTACCATCATAGCAGAATTTCAAGTTTTGCATCTTTGATTCTTTTTACTGCTGGTCCGTCATGCCAGACCATGAACATAGTCAGTCATCCTATAACGCCTTTTCATCAATCTAAGTCTCCCATCATGCATGAATAAAGCGCGGGAACACATGTACAATCCTCTCCAGAATCCCATCCTTTACTCCTCACCAGCCATCAAAATTGCCAAACCCACCCGTCCCCCGCATCTTCTTCCTCGCCGGCTCCGGCTCTGTCCACTCATCCCCAACCTCCGCCTCACCCTCTCCCGCCGACATCGTCGTCGTCTTGAGGTACTTGCCCACCGTCTCCTTGCCGTCCGCCGGCGCCACCGTCCCATCGGCGCGAATCCGCTTCCCCGTCCACGTCGTCCTGTCCGCGTCCTCGCCGCCCTGCCGCTCCACCTCCTTCCGACGCGCTTCGTCGCGCTCCTGCTGCTGGTGCTGCGCTTGGAACTCGGCAAACGGGTCGACAAAGACGGCGACGTCGCGGATGACAATCTTGTGCAGGGGTCGGCTGGAGCCGTCGGTCGGCACGTCCTCCATCTTGGCCAGCACGTCGAGCCCCGAGACGACGGTGCCAAAGATGGTGTGCTTGCGGTCGAGGTGCGGCACGGCCTTGTAGGCGATAAAGAACTGGCTCGAGTTTGTGTTTTTGCCCTTGTTGGCCATGGACACTGCAAATTGTTTCCTTGTTAGATTTGGGCTACACATTGGAGGAGGAGTGCTGAGGGAACCGTACCTGTGCCGCGGGCATTGTGCGTCAGCGGACCGTCAAACTCATCGTCAAAGTACTTTCCCCAGATACTCGCGCCGCCGCGCCCCGTCCCCGTAGGATCGCCGCCCTGAATCATAAAATCGGGAATATTCCTGTGAAAGGCCACGTTCTTGTAGTAACCCTTTTGCGCAAGCTTGACAAAGTTCCACACCGCCTTGGGCGCCGTGTCCGTGTGCAGCTCCAAGGTCAGGTCGCCCAGATTCGTCTCCAGCCGCGCGTAGCCCTTGTTCTTGACGCGCTTTGGCTTGAGCATAAACTCCTCGTCCGTCAGCAGCGCGCGCTCACCGCTCGTCTCCGGCGTCAGGCCAGTGCTCGTGAAGCTCGCCGCCGCTCTGCCAGTCGTGTACGCCGCCGCCTTGGCCGCCAGCTTCTTCTCCTTGATCATGCTCTCCCGCGTCGCCGCCGACACCACCCCCGCACCCGTCTTGGCCAGCGCGCCGGCGCTGCGGTTGACGTCGCCGCCGGCCTCGCGAGCCTTGCGCGCCTTCTCGACAGCCGCCTTCGCCTTGAGCACCTTGTCGCCCATGCTGCCGAGCGCGCGAGCGTTGATGCCGCTCTCGCCGCGCTCCTCCTCCTGGCTCCTGCTCAGCTGCGCGCCCTCGCCGTCTTGGAGGTACTTGAACTGGTCGAGGTTGCGGCGCGCAGCATTGTGCGGATCCTGCAGCGTGATGATGTCGGCGCGGGTAAACGGCTCGTCATCGACGAGGTCCTGCCACATCTTGGCCTTTACATTCATGCGCTCGACCGTGTCCCAGGCAAAGACGTTTGCGTAGGTGCCGTGGCGGAGCGCCACAATGTGCGTGTTGTCGGTAAACACCTTGTACGTGACGGGGTCGACGAGGTCGCCCTTGTCGTCGCTCAGGCCGGCGCCGCGCGCATCGCTCTCCGCGTTGCGCGCAAAGTTGAGCTTGATGAGGTCGCGCTTCTGCAGCGGCGCGCCATCGACCGGGTTCTGGTTCGGGTGCTTCTCGAGCCACGCGGATATCACCTCGACGTCGAAAATTGTGCCGTCGGGCGTGCACACGGGGTTCTTAAAGGGCTGCAGGCTCGCGGCGCAAAAGTTGAAGGGCAGTTTGCGAAAGGGGACTCCATCTTTGCCATTGCGCGACGAGGCACCGGCGCCGACGCTGGCAGAGTAGGCGTCCGAGGAAGACCACTCCGAGTGGGTAATCTGGCAAGAGTGTCAGCGATGTGGAGGATTCGATTATTGAGCATGCGACGCAGTCTTACGTAGAGCTTGTCCGTGCCTTTGCCCATGTCGACAGTTGGGTCGCGGTGGTGTAAAATTGAAGGCGGGTAGTTATGTCACTGTTATGAGAAGCTGCAATTTTTGGCGGCATCAAATGTTATCGATAGACGGTATTCAGCTACTAGTACAGCAACCTTGCCAGGTAGGTACCTACCTTGTGTATTATTTCCCCTAGGTAGCTTGCTGCTTGCCCAAGAGTCAAGGCCCAATCAATGTAGCATCAGTCTGTCCGCCATGCGCTGGTGCATTCGGTCTGACCCACTATACCTCCAACAACGTGCTGCCCACTGTCGGTTTGCCAAGCTGCCACATCTCTTTCTTCCAGCTGCAGCATGCAATCCGGCTCCAATCTTTTTCTCATCACATTAGACGCAGCATTTCAACGACAACAAACCCAGCCGCACTAGCCTCGCTCTCGATCTGAATTTCGCCGACATCGCGACATGACCTGCCGAGCTTAGCGGCGCGAGCTACCACGGCCCATCATTCGCGCTACACCACAAGCGACAGCTTTCCGACTGCGCATACCCCACGCCTGCAACAAAGCTTCACAACCTGCCCAGCGCCGAGGCACCGTCCGAGGCAATAATTGGCCATAGAAATGCGATCGATACTTGGATTTCTTGCCCTGGGCATGTCCCTCTGGACAATGACCCAGGCGCTGGAAGTCGGCATAGTAACAACATTGACCCAACACAGCTAGGGGCTCTCGCGCTGACGTGTCGAACAGGACCAGTCAAGAGACGGCCAACAATTCTGCGCTGGTACATGGCACTTCTGTATCAATACTCCTGGATTTGAGGCTAACATGTGAAACAGGAATGTACAGCAAAAAGTCGTGGGGCGGTCCCGTCGATCCATTCATCCTCGTCAAGTTCCTGAATAATACCCTCCCCGAAGGCGACGATCCTACAGTCAGTCTTGTGATATTCGAGTGGAAGGATAGGAGTTTTGTGGGCGTTCCCTCCGAAAATGGCGAAAATGTAGGAATCGCGACAACACTCAGCTTTTACGTCAACGCTTTCTAACACGCATCTTGCTAGAATCTTGTTCCCTGCAACCAGGACTATATAAACAGCGGCACTTGTAACTCAACTGATCTGGGCGAATTCGTATTGGCAGAAAACGCCACTGAGAAATCGAGAGCCTTCATTCTCTCCAAGGCTATCCACCTCAAATCCACCGGCCCCATTCGATACAGCATCAAAGAGACCGGTTACTACTGCCTCTATACTCAGGGCTTCAACGTTGACGAATACTCCGCAGTCGCAGAATTTCGCAACGCCTTTGGAGAGATATCGGCCACGCAAATTCCCAAGCTCCCATTCTACGGCGGCATGAGCATCCTTTACGCCCTCATGGCAGTATACTGGGGCTTCCTCTACTATCAGCACCGCCACGACATTCGTAAGCTTCTTCTGCCTGCCCTGCAGAGCGACCTTCTAACAGTATTTAGTTGCTGTTCAAAATTATATCACAGCGATTCTGGTGTTCTTGGTCGTTGAAATGCTCATGACTTGGGGCTTCTATGGTATGAACCTGTCCTCAGCCAGCATTACACACAAGCTAACTTCTTAGACTTCCAAAACACACACGGCTCCAATGCTGGCGCCAAGGCTTTCCTCATCGTTGTCGCCATTCTCAATGCAGCCAGAAATTCCTTTTCCTTTTTCCTTTTGCTCATCGTCTGCATGGGATATGGCGTGGTCAAGCCCACGCTTGGTCGCACCATGATATACGTCCGCTATCTTGCTGCCGCTCATTTTGTGTTCGGGCTCATTTACGCCATTACTAGCCTGCTCTCCTCCCCTGAGAGTGTTGGTAGGAATTCTCTTTCATCCTTGATAGACGTGACGACGTACTAACATTTCAATAGGACCGTTTGTGCTACTCATTGTTCTCCCCTTGGCAGGCACACTCACTGCATTCTACGTATGGACACTCAACTCACTCAACTTTACGCTCAAGGACCTTCGCGAACGCAAGCAGAATGCCAAGGCGTCTATGTATAAGAAGCTATGGTGGTGCATTCTCATTACCGTCTTGGTCACCTTTGCCTTTTTCTTCATCAATAGCTTCACCTTTGCCTCCGTTCATGACATTGACTTCGTGCCGACCCACTGGAAGACGCGCTGGTTCGTCCTCGACGGCTGGCTTAACATTGTCTACCTCGCCGACGTGGCCTGGGTCGCCTACGTCTGGCGCCCCACGGCCAACAACCGCCGCTTCGCTATGAGTGATGAAATCGCCCAGGACGATGATGGCAACTTTGAGATTGGCGAGATAGGCATGCCGGGCGACTCGGAAGACGAAGACGAAGAGGCACATATTAGCGGTACAAAACCAGCCGGTGCCGGTCCCAGTGCGGGCGGCGCCTCCTCTGGCCAAACAAGCGGCATCACATCCGCCGCTGCCGCCGCTGCCTCGATTCAAAAGCCTTCCCGCAGCGTACCGCGTGATTCGATCGAGGGCGAGACCATTTTCGCGGTTGGTGAGGATGGTGACAGGTTTTCCGTTGATGACAGCGACGAGGATGTCAAGCTTGTAAAAAGAAAGTAGTCTTGTATCCTTTATGGACTTTTTTTGTCACTGTGTTATAACTAGGCGGTTTGGATTACAGATGACAAAAAAGACGGCATTAGTAGAAATAGCCATATCCCCCTTTGCGAATTGGTTTATGATTGGCATATAGTTCTGTTCCTGAAACAAGAGGTTACTCTGTTCATGTCGCATTATGCTTTTATTTTACAGGGTGATGAGCATTCGACATGATTATATACTGGTAGACACGAAACCGGAAAGATTTGGCAGCCTGCCCCCATTGTCCTCTCAGCTGCTCACGTCGCCGCCAAATCCCACCGGCCGACGCTGGCCGTCATTCTCGGGCAGAATCGCCAGTGCCTTGTACACCTTGCCCATGCCGCTCGGCCCGCGGTCCACCAGCCGCTTGCACGCCTTGTCAATGGCCTCGGCGGCTTCCGGGCTCGCACCCTTGGCCAGCGCGGCGGCGCGCTCCCTGATGCCCATGAGTTCCAAAAAGTCGGCCTGCGCGACGGGCCCGTGGACCTCGACGGCGTCGCTCGCGAGGGTGGCGGCCTCGGCGAGAGCGGTAAAGTCGACGTCGGCGCTGAGGTCGACGAGGCCGGGCGCGGCAAAGGGGCTGACCGTCTTGTGGTGGCGGATGCCGCGGAGAGAGTTGATGGGAATGGTGTCGGCGGGGCCGTAGTCAAGGATGAGGGCGGCACCGCTCGCGGTGCCGCCGGCCCTGGGGTGCTTGGCGGTGCCGCCGATGCGGGCGGCAAAGTCGGCGGCGTAGAGCGCGGCGTCGGGGCACACCTCGACGACGGCGCCCTCGATCGGCTTGAGCCTGCGGTAGCGCGGCGACGACTCGGGCAGGTAGCGCGAGTGGCGCGTCGTGCCCGGCGAGAGCGTGAGCTCAAACTCGGCGGGCGGGCCGTTGGGGTCGAAGCGGAAGCTGGACGACGACGAGGCGGCGCTGCTGGTGCCCGGCGCGGTGGGCGAGACCATCATCTCGCGCCATTCCATCTTGGGAGCGGCGGCTGTGTTGGCTTCTGGTTGGACGGAACCTGGCGGCGAAGGGCTGCCGGGGGTCTTGGGCGGCGGCGGCTTGGCGGCGACTTTGGCGGACTGAAAGATATGTATGGGCAGCGCGTCAAAGAACTCGTGCGCGATGATGAAGGGAGTCTTGTTTGATTCTAGGCCGTGTTAGTACGATTTGGGGGCCTGGGTTCTGATCATGCGCGTACCCATGGGAACGGACTTGATAGTCTGGGTCCAGACAATGGGGAGATTATTGTATTTCCCCGTGCTATGGTAACCAGCTTTGGATTCCGTCGTCGGCGTTCCAGGGCCGCAGAGTAAATCTTTCTGGGCAGACCTCAACTCAGGACTAGCTTCAACCATGTAGACGGCTTCTATGCTGTTAGCCATGGCTGGAAAGCGAGAAATGGTCTAGAAACAAAGGTCAGTCTTCGATTCCATTTTGAGTGCTCGTCACTGGTCTTACACGGAGCATGTCGTCCATCAAAGTTCCTCTTCCAGGTCCGACTTCAATTATCTGGACTCCATCCTTGGGCCGACCTTGGCTCATCCACTCGGCAATGAACCAGATACCAATCAATTCACCGAAAACTTGCGAGATCTCAGGCGATGTCACAAAGTCGCCCTTGAGACCAAACTGGTCCCTACCCGCCCCAATCGCGCCAGTGTAGTACCCTCCCACATCGCCAGTAAGGCACATGCGCATGAAGCTTGCCAACGGGACTGTTCCTGTTGTCTGTTGCAGTATCAGCGGTAGCTTTCGAAAGAGAGAAGCGATGCTGCTGTTGTTCTTACAGATATTGCTTCAAAAAGCTGTTTGGCTAATGGTGTAGACCATTTCCTTTCTTCTCGCCTGCGCAGAGCAGATGAGGAGAAGCACTGTGCAGCAAAGCTTGGTCTTGGGCGCGCAAGAGCCGGGGGTCGCTGGGCGAGGAGCCGTGGAACGGCAGCCACAGCGCGGCGCATCGCGTCCCGGTGCCCGGAGTTTGTGGGTGAATATTTCAGCAGCAACTAATTCGGACTCAAGCAATTTAAGCAGAAATATGGCCGTATGTGCAAGTTCTGGAAAGACGGCGACTCTATTGTAGGTTGAGAGCTTGAGGGCTAACCTCAGGGCGCTTTTCTGGGGACATGCGCGCCACGATAAGATAACAGGCAGCTCAACGAAACTCCACCAGCTTGATTCGATCTTGGACTTTACATCGACCGGCGAACATATACGGAATGAATCGACGATTGAAAGGCGACAGAAATGTTTCTTGTGGGGTGATTGAACTATATGCACAACGATTCGATTCCGGCAAATCGCGAGACAACACCACAGTGCACGTATAGCCTAGGAAAATCGACCCAGCGCCTCGCGCGCCGACGTGCAGCAACATGTCTACGGCCGGCAAATCACGATGGGCGGACACGGAAGAAGACGCTGAGCTGGAATCCAAGATTCGGCAAGAAAAGGAAGAAAAACGACGCAGAAAGGCAGAAAAGGCAGAAAAGGCAGAAAAGGCGCGCAGACTCGAGGGGGAACGGCAGGCCGCCGCTGCGGCTTCGCGCGACAATGACGAGCAGCACCCTTCCAAGCGCCGCAAGCTGACACCAGAGCAGGCCGCGAGCCGGGGGCAAGGGGCACTGGCTGGCGACGAAGGCCCGCCTGCAAAGTTGCTGCGCTTCGAGACGGGCTCGTGGGGCCGCAGCAGCAGCGTCGAAGACTACGACAAGCTCAACGACATTGAGGAAGGCACGTACGGCTGGGTTGCGCGTGCAACGCGACGGGCCACTGGCAAAGTGGTGGCTCTGAAGCGTCTAAAGCTGGATCCCGCGGACCGCAGCGGGCTGCCGGTAACTGGGTTGCGAGAGATACAGATTCTGCATGATTGTAAGCATCGCAATGTCGTCACCCTCGAGGAAGTCGTTGTTGGCAGCGACGTGAGCAAAATGGATAAGTACGTACTCTGATATCTTGTTCTTACATATTCTAATAATTTTCAGTTCGATCTTTCTGGTTCTCGAATTTGTTGAGCATGATATCAAGAGCATTCTGGACGACATGCCGGAACCGTTCCTAGCTTCGGAAATCAAGTGTCTCTTGCAACAGCTCACTGTAGGTGTGGCCTACTTGCACGAGAATTGGATACTGCACCGCGACCTCAAGACATCCAACCTGCTACTCAACAATCGCGGCCAGCTCAAGATTGCCGACTTCGGCATGGCTCGCTATGTGGGCGATCCCGCACCCAAACTCACCCAGCTCGTAGTGACGCTCTGGTACCGCGCGCCGGAGCTGCTCCTAGGTGCCAAGACATACGACACCGCCGTCGACATGTGGAGCGTTGGCTGCATCTTTGGCGAGCTGATTGCCCGCGAGCCTCTCCTACAGGGCACCAACGAAGCGGACCAAGTGACCAAGATCTTCGAGCTATGCGGTGTGCCGACCGAAGACTCGTGGCCCGGCTTCCGCAAACTCCCCAACGCGCGGTCGCTGCGGTTCCCCAAGACGGCGGCCGTCACGGGCTCCGTGATCCGCGCCAAGTTTCCCAGCATGACGTCCGCCGGCGCTGCGCTGCTCACGGAGCTCCTGGCTCTCGATCCAGACGCTCGTCCATCCGCCAAGCAAATGCTGCAGCACGAGTACTTTCGCCAGGACCCGAAGCCCAAGCCGGAGAGCATGTTTCCGACATTCCCTAGCAAGGCTGGCCAGGAGCGACGGCGGCGGCATGAGCCGAATGCCCCTGTGCGGGGGCAGCAAGCGGCGTCGCTGGGCGATGTGGACTTGAGTGGCATTTTGCAAGGCAGAGACAAGGAAGAGCGCGGTGGAGGATTCAGCTTGCGCATGGTTTGATACCGGGCGGGTGATGTCATTTTGCATAGAATAGCCAGTTGGAACAGCATATACCCAATGATCAGATGGAAACTTGAGTAATCAATCAATCGAACCGTGATTGGAAACCAAGACCTTCCAATCGAGAAACAGCCATTATCAAAGCATCTCATCGAACGTCTTGTAGAGACCCAGCCGATTGTGCCCCACCAAATTTTGTCTGTCCCATTTCCCCACCACTGCCCGCCAAACCTCTGAACTTCGCATGCACTCCTACCCCAGCTTCGCCACCTCTCGAGCTCGATCACACCGCATCAGCGCCCGTGGCCGCCTGTACAGCTTCCTCGGCGACTAAAAGTAAAAGACTGGAAACATCTACCAGCATTGCGCCCGCACGCCGACTGAGCGAGGGCCAGCGACGTGCCCACGATACCACGAGACCAGCCCGCCACCCCACGACGAGAACCAAATCCAAATAGCACCCACAATCATGTCATATTTCAAGACCGGCCAGGAATGGCTGGACCAGTCCACGCTACTGATTCAAGCCAGCCCTACCACCGTAGGTCGCCCCCCCCTCCCTTCAAACCCAGCAGCTCTTCTCCGGGAACAACATTGCTTACCTGGCCTGTAGACCAAAATCACAACGCGATACTCGATAAAGGCCGTCAAGCACCGCAAGCCATCCACCGCCGATGTCGCCCCCGCCCCCGCCCCCGCCGAGAAGCCGCCGCGCGCCGAGCTCGTCCTCAAGACATTTGACCCGCGCAGCGGCGTCACGCTCAAGTACCGCACGACCAAGGCGGCCGAGGTGTCACGGCTGATGGGCGCCGCCATGGGCCAGCTGGGCCGGAGCATGGCCGCGCTGCCCGAGGCGCCACCGGAGGAAACTATGCCGGATGCCACCGCCGGGGAGGAGGAGCAGCAGCCGCAGGCACCGCAGCAGCCGCAGACGCAGAGTACGCCGGCGGCGGCGGGAGGTGGCGGTGGTGGTGGTGGGGGCAAGAAGAAGAAGAAGGGCAAGAAATAGACGCGGTGAGGAGAGGGGTCGCTGGGGGGTAGTGGAATGTAGCTACGCATTATAGAATAAAATAAGACGACATATTCATGAAATGCGAGACAATGCATGGATACATATTATTCATTAGATTCAATGCAATAAAGATAGTGAGGCGGTGAGGGTTGATTGAGAGTTGTCGCTGGCAGTCGAATAGGAAGCCTCATATTGGACAGAGAAAGCAAATTCGAAACCGCTGCCGTCCTACGTGATGACAGTTCACGGCTCAAAAGCAAACGATTCGCAAACGATTTCACACATTGTATTATTCGTGGTAGAAAATTGCTAAAATACTCATATCATGAACCCATCAGCACCCATGCTGCTCGTGTTTCCCATAACAATCAAAATGTATCCTCCAAACGCCGTGTTAAACCAACCTCCCAAGCAGAGTCTGTCTCTTTTTTCAGCAGTCGCCGGGTTCATTCAAGCATCCAAGCCCGTGGACGACTATATTTGCAATATACATGACATAGAAAATGAGGGGGGTATATGGTGGTGTGTAGGTAGAAGCGACTCGTTTAGAAGTCGTCATCGAAGGAAAAGTCGCCACCAGCCTTGTTCTCGTCAGGGGATGTACCGTCATCGGCCTTTTTGCTGGCACTGGCCATAACACCGGCCTTCTGGTACTCGCCGACACGCTTCTCGAAGAAGTTGGTCTTGCCACCGAGCGAGATGTTCTCCATAAAGTCGAAGGGGTTGGTAGACTTATAGATCTTTTCGTTGCCGAGAGCGACCAAAAGACGATCAGCAACAAACTCAATGTACTGCTGCATCAGGGTAGCGTTCATGCCGAGCAGACCACAGGGCAGAGCCTCTGTGAGAAACTCCTTCTCAATTGTGACGGCATCGGTGATGATGGTCTTGATGACCTCTTTGCTGGCGCGGTTGTTGAGATGAGAGTGCAGAAGGCAGGCAAAGTCGGTGTGGAGGCCCTCGTCACGAGAGATGAGCTCGTTGGAGAAGGTCAGACCGGGCATCAGGCCACGCTTCTTGAGCCAGAAGATGGAGGCAAAGGCGCCAGAGAAAAAGATGCCCTCGACGGCGGCGAAGGCAACAAGACGCTGAGCAAAGGTGGACTCCTTGTCGGAGATCCAGCGAAGGGCCCAGTCGGCCTTCTTGCGGATGCAGGGAATGGTGTCAATGGCGTTGAAGAGATATGTGCGTTGGGCCTGCTCCTTGATGTAGGTGTCAATGAGCAGGGAGTAGGTCTCGGAGTGAATGTTCTCCATCATGATCTGGAAACCATAGAAGCAGCGAGCCTCGGGTATCTGGACCTCACCGCTGAAGCGCTCGACGAGGTTCTCGTTGACGATGCCATCAGAAGCAGCGAAGAAGGCGAGAATGTGAGAGATGAAGTACTGCTCGTCGGCGGTGAGGCGGTTATTCCAGTCGTGAAGATCCTTGGACAGGTCGATTTCTTCGGCAGTCCAGAAAGAGGCCTCGGCCTTTTTGTACATTTGCCAGATCTAGGGAGCATGAGTGTTAGTGCCAATGCATTGCGCGGCCACTTTACGCGTAAAAACGCGTCTAGACATACCTCGTGGTACTTGATGGGGAAGAGAACGAAGCGCTGAGGGTTCTCTTGGAGAAGGGGCTCGTCGACTTCTTCGGGCTTGATGCCGGGTGCGACAGCGGGGGTGTCGTCCTTGGCGTCCTTCTTAGCCGCAATGGCAATGGGCTTCTGGTCGATGATGTCGGTGCTGGTGGTCTCCAGGGAGGCATCGGCCGGGAGGTTCTCCTTATTGGCGGAGGAGAAATCGAGCTTCTTGACGGGAGATTCCATCTTGAAGGACTCAATGGCAGAAGCAGCCTATGTAGCATGACGTGTTAGTTGCATTGCTGTCGGCGGTCATGGTTCACACAACCGTGAAGAGTCGACGGCAAACTTACCTGCTTCGAGGGAGTTGTTTGGGCAGCCATTGCGAAGTGTGATGTGAGAGTTAGATTGAAAACGGCAAAGGCAAGCAAAGTCTTGAAGACGAAAAGGCGTTAGAAATTGAGCTGTGCCTGACGTGGATTGAAGACGCGTAGAGAATAACGTTCAACTGCAACAAACTGGTGGCGTCAGAGGTTTTTGTACAAGCAGTAGTACGCCGTCACGTGCAACGCGACGCGTCGAGCGTGTTTTGGCATGGGTCTTCCGTAAGTGCTTTCGGCTTGTTTAGCGGGCCATGTTGGCTGAAAAAATGGCTGGCTGCCCTGGCAGTGGAGCTGCTGCAAGGTACCTGCGTAGTACCAACAACAGCCGACAGCCCCAGATGCTGCCACAACGCTCCAGCCACCTCAATTAAGGATGCTTGCATGCGCGACGCGTGAAGCTCACCCAGCGCGTCGAGGTATCTGTGCCGTACCGACCCCCCTTTGCCCCTCTTTAGGAGCTCGAGCTTTGTCTGGGCATGCCAACCAGCAGACTTTGTCCGGGCGACGAGACACGGCTCCCTGCAAGCCTCGTGTATCCTTGGTCAGGCTAGCGTCATCAATGCAGTTATCAATCAGCAAACAATGCGATTCTCACGCGCCAGTGGTGGGCCGTATCCAGCCCGATGGCCTATGAGACCCCGGACCGAGCAGTTTTGCGTGAGCTCGGAGAGCACGTCGGAAATGGGCCGTGAGTCGGCATGCTTGTTACAGATCCATCGTGAATGCGCAGCCAAGCAAGGGCGGAGATTGGTCAAATTGACACGAGTACGGATATATGAAGATGCTCTGTACCGTACTGTGTGTCCGTGTAGGCTTGTACCGTGTCGAAGCGTTTCGTCAAGACGTGAAATTATGGTGTATTAAAAATCCTATCAGATTCTGCATATGATTCATGATGCCGTGCAATTTCGTTACGCCCAACGGGTATCTGTAGCATTTCGCTCCCTCCTTTGAATAACCGATGTGTTCCGCCTTCTTGGACCCTGACTCCGCCTCGCACAATTATCCCCGCTGGCTGTGCTTCTTGCTCTTTGTGTTGCCAACTTCAACATCGTCTGGTCGCTTCTTGCTGCGTCCCAGCCAGCCTCGGCTCTCGCGAACACGAGCCTCCTGCGGCGCAGCCACCGGTGCAGTGTCAGCACGCGAAGGTCCAGTGACGCCAGCTTCCTGCGAAGTGGTTGCGCCCTGTGTGCGATACGCAGGCGGCTCATCGCGGCGGTCGTGGCGGTCTCGGTCTTGACGGTCGTGTCGGTCTTGTCGGTCTTCCACGCGGTTGCGGTCAAACTCGTTGGGATCGCTCGGGTCGACAGCGGGAATAGGCAGGTTGCCCTTTTTGAGATTCTTTTGCCCCTGCTCTCGGAGGTACGCTTCGAGCAGCACAGCGTTGCGCGTATTGGCTTTGAACATGGCATCGACCAAGTCACCGACAAACGGCACCAGACCAATGGCAAAATCAAAGGCAATGTTGAGGATCATTTGAAATTTCAAAAAGAAGGGCAGACCGCCCTCAATATGGTCAGCTGTGCGCAGAACCATGAGCGCCAAAAGGCAATCCGCCACATCGCCAGCACTAGGGCAGTCAGTAGGTAATCGATCCATCACATGTATCAAGACTTACAATGGAATTAAGCCAATGGCACTACCCCAGCCAAACTTGATGCCCAAAAATGTGAATAGAGCACAGTCTAGGCGGTAGGCACGACGCTTGACTTTTGTGAGAACCTTGCCATCGTGCTCGGAGAGCCCTGGCGGCAAGGCCTTTCTGACCTTTTTGAACTTTGTCGTGCTCGGCTTTCCGTTGAGTCTGGTCGCGGGAACTTGTTCGAAATACGGATCCTATAGCGTGGTTAGTTTCTGCCGTGGCCGATACAGGGAGAAACCTACCTCTGTGCCGAACTTATTCTGCAGCGTCTCCCCCAGGATCTTTTTTCCCACCATCTTTGCCACCATGGACGTCATTTTGGCGGTATTTGCGAAGTATGTAGCAAGGCTGTGTTCGAGTGAAAGAAGTGCGCTGGCGCGGACTAGCCTGCGTACTTGTACTGGCAGGGAGCTTGGGCGGCCTCGCGCGGGTGAGACGACTGGAGGAGCGGCGAAGGTTTCAGGCGCTTAGGTAGAGCCAAAAAGACTCGACACTGCAAAAGCCGATGGTGAATGAGCAGAGTCGGAATTTGGCGATGGTCCGCAACGGATTTCGGGACAGTTAATATAATTTTCTGGCCATTTGCAATTTTGGAGGCCTCGATTTCCGGTTTTGGGGTTGATGAGCTGCAGCTGTTCCCTGGTGTTGACACGAGTGATGATGTAATTTGGCGATCACTGTGCACCAGCCACAGCCAGACCCAGCCACGCCATTGCCATTACTTGGACCAGACCAGACTTTCCTTGATTACTATTTGATTACCTATTGTTCGGGGGGCTCAAGTTACTGGCTTTTTCATTGCTGTGATTTTCTGCATTTTTTTGTTGGGCAGCTGCAGCGGAGCAGTATTGCATGGGCTGCCTCTTGGGCTCCAGCGCCAACCGTTGCATCACATAACGCTTGCAGAAATCCTTGTGGCAATAATTTAGCATACACAATCACATGCAGTTTTAGTCTCTTTTTGGTTGAGCTGGATATTTCTTCACCGGGTTGTGAGCGCCGTTGTCAGATCCATCATGTGGGGCCTCGTGTCCGCGTCGATGCGTTCCAGTTACGCACCAAAATGAGCAGACGACTTGCGACATGCGCAATAGCAGGAGACCGACAACATTACACGCCGACTGTAGCAACGCGGCAAAACTATGAATGCGCTCCTGGCTACCATATTTTCGCCCCTCAAGGAGTCGGCCAACTCGCGAAATGGTCAAGCTCTCGACCGCCTAGAAGGCATCGCGACGCCGACAAAGAATCGCGTAGCTCATCGGCGCGTGACGCGCAAGTCGGTGGCGTTTGACATGACTGTAAGCATGATCTTGATTGGAGAGACAGTGGTATTGACAGTAGTAGCCCAGAGCGCAAGTCAAGCACACCCCGCCTAAGCTAGGAGACACGCTGGCCGCGCGGGAGCTGTCCAACTCGCCAAGGCGCAAGGCGTCGGACGAGATAAAAGAAGACAAGAATGTCGTAGGCGGTCCATTAGAGCCTGTATCTGGGTCTGCTTCGAAATCATTGGACTCCTCAACACCCGCGAACGAAACATCAGAACCGGCTGAGCCTTCCGATGAAGGTACCGACACTGCAGCCGCCGACACGCTCAGCGCAGAAAATGAGTTTTCTTTTAAACGATTTCTCGACCATCGCTGGGATGGCGACTCTATACAAATCCGGGTTGAGTGGGAAGACGGACAGCGCACGTGGGAGCCCGAGACCATGTTGCACGACGACACGCCTCAGGCGCTGCTCGACTACTGGCGACGGCAGCCAGATGGACGTCCCGACAACCCACGACAGCCTGGTCTGTACGAAATCCACGCTATACGCAAGCACAGCCGTGACCGCAAGCGCCTCTTTGTCGAATGGGTCGGCTTCGGGCCAGGGGAGAATACATGGGAGCCACGAGGCATCGTGGAGGATGCGGCACCTGAAATCTTGAGCGACTATTGGGACAGCCTCCCGCGACCGAAGCGGCGTCGTGCACAGTGAATGCGCTCGAAGTGTTTTGTTGAACTATCTATCACGACGGAATGATAATGACATGGACCGGTGTTGCGGATGAAGGGTATGGCGTTGATAAGGCGTTGCTGGGATTTGTGGCGTTGCTGGGATTTGTTGCGTCACTGGTTGTGAATGCACTCTAGTTATGTCTGTCGTCGATTTTTTGTAGTTGCTAATTCTCTTTATCTTCGCTCTTTTTCTTTAATTTTATTGTATGAATAACACTGTAGCCGCTCGGATACTTGATTCTAATCAAACAGATCATCGGCACATGAGTTTAAACCTCTTGATTGAGTGCTGCACGGATACGTTACTCTAATCAACATTGCATAGGTCAATTAGTTACCCTTGGGTGCACGTCTCTTGGTTCTTGACGTTCTAAAACCACCACTGTGCTAAACATGGATGTCACCCATTCACGCAAAAGACGGCAACAGCGACGCGCACCATGCAGTATGGCTTGCGTGCTTGGGTCAAAAACCGCCAAGACTACTCTGTACGACTGGCTGTTTTTCTCCTTCCCGTCCGGACTTGGTCGTCTCGGATCTTCTAGACCTATTCCGCGTAATAATTGGTTCGCTGTCAACCACCAATACTTCACTTTCACTTATATCACTTATATCACTTATATCACTTATATCACTTATAGCATAACAGCATTCAGCATCTGCGCTCACGGTTCCTTCACAGCCGTCACCAGCGCAGCCTACAACCAAGAAAAAAAAAAGGCATCACCTATTCGCAGATGACAACACAATGAATACCCGTAGCCGCCCCAAGCCTCGCAGATACTGCACCATCAAGCCTCGCCTCCTGAATAACAGCTCCAGGGTAACTCTCACGCCTGGAAGAATTGCAACATGGTGCGTCCCATCAACCAGCCGCGCAGAGGCGTGACCCATAAAAGCCAACCAAGAAAGTCGAAGCATACTGGATCCACAGCCCCGCCCACACGAGAAAATTCAACATGCCACCGATATAATCTAAAATAACTAACGGCTCCTCAACAACAACAACAGCCTCGAAACGCCATCACAGGCACGGTCTGGTGGTCTAGTGGTATGATTCTCGCTTAGGGTCCACCCTGAGTTTAATAACTTGCGAGAGGTCCCGGGTTCAATCCCCGGCCAGACCCTTTGTTTTTGCTTTTGATCCTTATAGGGATAAGCTGTCTTATTTGTTGGAGTTGGGAAGGGGGACAAGGGAATACTGCACGGGGTGTGGTAGACCACTTTTTTTTGGGGGCAGGAAGCGATGCCGTGTTGTATCTGTTGAATGGTGCTGTTGGGTGGAAAAGGCTAATTGGTGATGGATGGTTATGTATCGCGGCAAGCATGCGTGCAGAGGCAACGGGTTCTCTCTCTTTTTGCTCGAAGGCCATCTAGTTCGAAAACGCATAATGAGGGTATAATGTAACTGAAATAAATATGGCCCGTAGAGATATTTGGCGTGTGTGAACCGGAAAGGCCCTGGACTAAATGGGGAGGCGGAAGAGAGGAAACAGTGAAGATAATAGAAAGAGTGTATTACGGAAAACAAGTCACGCACGCGTAAAAGATGTTAGAGACCTGATCCATGTCATGTATTTCTACGTAATGGAACGGATTACTGTTGTGGGTGTTGTCCATCGAAGCTTCGGACTGTATATGGCGGCTTAGGCCGGAGTTGGGCATGGGACCAGAGAAGGTGATCAGGTCGCTCATCCTCCGATTGGCAATTCGAACCAATGTAGCTATATTCGAGGATTGAGCTTCCAGTAGTTGCCTTCATGCCGTCACGCAATGTCGCGGACCGTTGGACGGGCGCTGAAACGGCCAAAGGGGAACCAAGCTGATTTGTAGCCGTCCGCGCAGTTACATAAGCACCCAAGATTGGCGCAGAGGCAAGAACCTCGAAGCCTATTATACGAGGAATATCGAAGGGGCTGAGCGATCACATGTGTCCAACATGGTCCTGGCTGGCTGGCAGGGCTTGGATGGCAAAGATGGTGGTGCCGTTGTGGACCGAGGACACGGTCGGGTTCTTCCCGACCAGCCGGAGGGGCGCTTACCGGAGCCGGGCTTTGGCGAGTCAATGCTTCAATACCGGTACTACCTGATCTTGCTATTCCGAAAACCAACTGATGCGGGTGCTGAAAGTGGTTTTGCCAGACGATTGGCTGAAAAGGTGGTGATGTGCTGGTGTGGGTCACGAACACACCCGTCGGATTCTTTCCGCAGCGCATCTATTTGCGGAACAGCGGATCTTACTAAAACAGCCATACCGTAATACCACCCGGCCTTGCTCCTGCCCAATGCTTTCACTATTCCTTGACATGGAAGGGGTCTTTGGCTTGCAGCCTTTGCGGAGCTTTGCCGTCAGCAAAATGAATCTGATTAGGGGAGAAAGAGGGCAACTTTTGCTGCGCAATTGACATCTAAGCACTATGATAGTGGAATAGGGCTGGCATGAGAGTAATCCAAGTGTATTCAATGTGGTAGCGACCTGAATATTTAGCCACCAACACAGCTGAGCCCGATGTTACTCTGGCAACTGTAGTAACGTCCATCGCAATGAATTAATCAGCCTCAGTAATCGACTCGGCGCGCATTAATCGGTGGCCTAATGCTGTGCAAGAAATGGTCGGGTCATCGCAGGTTACTCAATAGCTTCGTGAAGCTATCGCGCTAGTGACATCATGTCGAGTAGCCGAATCAATCCAGTAACCGAGCAACATCCGCGCCGCCAGGCACAAAATACACCAATTGAGCCAAAAGCGCACTACACGGCCCAGACGCACTCGATACTGGTACTCTCGCAATTCTCTTGCATCTTCAATCGACATGTTTGGCGGCGCGGCGAGACACGGGCGCGTGCGGGGAGCTCTGCGAACGCTACCGAGCTCGAGACGGCATTCCAGCCAGTGCGAAAAGACGGTCGGAAACCTGCGCATCAACCAGGAAAGTAGAGTCATCTTCCAAGGTAAGAGATCCTAAACGCATATTCACATGTCAAGCTGACTTTTCAGGATTCACCGGAAGAGCGGTACGTTGATCGAGTACAACCAAATGCCCGAGCTAATGGCGCAGGCAACGGCAAATGCAAAGGATACGATAGCATACGGCACGCGGATAGTGGGTGGCGTGTCTCCTGGTAAAGGCGGGCAGACACATCTCGACTTGCCCGTCTTCAACACCGTCCGCGAGGTAGGTATTATCGGTCTCTGCACGACCCAAAGCGCTAACCGCAGCAGGCGGTCCAAGAGGTGAGGCCCCAGGTCAGCGCCGTCTTCGTGCCCGCGCAGGGCGCGGCCGCGGCCATTATCGAGTCGATCGAGGCCGAGGTGCCGCTCGTCGTTAGCGTCGCCGAGCACATTCCCGTGCACGACATGCTGCGCGTGCACGAGGTGCTGCAGACGCAGGGCCGCACGCGCCTGGTCGGGCCCAACTGCCCGGGTATCATCGCGCCCGAGCAGTGCCGCGTGGG
Source organism: Beauveria sp. NWAFU-1 (assembly GCA_024472245.1). Taxonomy (NCBI): domain Eukaryota; kingdom Fungi; phylum Ascomycota; class Sordariomycetes; order Hypocreales; family Cordycipitaceae; genus Beauveria; species Beauveria sp. NWAFU-1. The sequence goes on from JANBXD010000004.1 coordinate 853,169, forward strand.
CATCATGCCGTACAGACAGTACCGCAAGGGCTGCGTCGGCATCGTCTCCAAGTCGGGCACGCTGAGCTACGAGGCCGTCGGCGCCACCAGCAAGGCGGGCCTGGGACAGAGCGTCGTCATGGGCATGGGCGGTGATTTGCTGCCAGGTACGTTATGTTCAGTGAATGAGCAACGACGCTTGCGCCTCGGATGAAACGCGGGCGGCTGACATTGTTAGGCACCACGCTCGTCGACGGGCTGCGACTGTTTTTCGAAGACGACGAGACAAGAGGCATCATTGTCATTGGAGAGATTGGCGGCGAGGCGGAGCTGCGCGCCGCTGAAGTCATCCAGGAGTATCGCGCGCGCACGGAGAACCCCAAGCCCATCATTGCCATGGTGGCTGGTAGGACCGCGCCCGAGGGCAGAGTCATGGGCCATGCCGGCGCCGTCCTGATGCCGCGCGACGTTTCGGCCGCGGAAAAGGCAGACGCCCTGAGCAAGGCGGGCGCCATCGTGGTGCCGCATCCTGGCGTAATGGGCGACACGATGAAGGACCTTCTGGGTATGTAGACGGGTAGCAACGGTATTTAATGCATTATCCAGCATCACTAGAATCATATTATCAATATCGAATCATTTTAGTTATCGAAACTGGTAAAACTGCCCAACTCCCTGAGCAGTGACGAATTGAATTGCGGACTGCCTAAAAGGGACATTCCGCCACCATGCTCACCACCGCTTGTCTCCCAGTAATAGCGCCCGGCAAAGTGTAAATGGACAAGGCAAGCGCTTCGTTCATTCGTGGAAAGACGGGCCTTGTTTCCGACAACGCTTGGCAGCCAAAGCGGACGCCGCTTTCTTTTGACTCATGCCGATCCATTTTCATTCTTACAAATTGCTGAAGAGGTGGTGTGCTTCACCGTGATATTCGGGCTGGGTTTATATAGAACCCACTGTGCCATTGCTATGCCAGTGCCTTGGCGTACGGGACCATATTGAATCAACAGACTGCACCACAGATCGCGACCATGACAACTTCTACCTGTTCGGTCGAGCTGCAACCGCTGCAGATTCCTGCACCAACAAAGCAGGCAGAATACGACCACAAGGCAGGCCGCCCGGAATCCTTTGCCGGCGACGGCCAGAGACTGGTGGACGAGTGCGCTACGCCAGACGATGCTCCGCCAGGTGCCGTCTCGGCACTGCAGCGATGGAACCATCCTCGCGGCAACGTGTTTCGAATTTCTGCGTGTTTCTGGTGCTTCCTGGTCATGGGAGCCAATGACGCTGCTTATGGAGTGAGCGAAATTACAGAAAAACCATTATCAACTTGCTTACTGACGTGTGTAGCCTCTTCTCCAATCTGTAGGTCTTTTACGATCCCGGCACGAACCACACTAACCTCCCATAGCTCATCAGCTACTACGATCTGACTTATACTGTCGTCTCGCTCATCTTCCTCTCCCCGGTCGTAGGCTACATTAGTTCGGCGCTGCTCAACAATCACCTGCATCTCAAGATTGGCCAGCGCGGCATCGCCATCTTGGGCGGCGTGAGCCACATTCTCGCGTACATCGTCATTGCAACGCACCCGCCCTTTGTCGCGCTCGTGTTTGCCTTTATGCTGGCGGGCTTTGGCAACGGCATCAACGACGCAGCGTGGAACGCATGGGTGGGAAATCTCGACAAGTCCAGCGAGCTGCTGGGCTTCTTGCACGCCTTTTATGGAGTTGGCGGTGTGATAAGCCCTTTCATCTCGACGGCCATGATAACCAAGGGTGGCCTCTCTTGGTATACGTTCTACTATATAATGGTATGTAATAATTTCAGCCGATCTGAGACTGGGCTAATTCTTTAGATCGGCATCGCCGGAGTTGAATTAGTCTCTCTAACCGCAGCATTCTGGAAATCCACCGGGCCTGTTTACCAAGCCGCCTATAAAGAGTCTCAACAAACACAGATCAGACATGAGACTGGCCTTGGCGAAGCTCTGTTTAAGAAGCCGGCGGCACGTGTATCTTGGGTCTCTGCGCTCTTCCTGCTGTTGTACGTTGGTGTAGAAGTTGCTCTTGGAGGTTGGATCGTGACTTTTATGAGCAAAGTTCGCAAGCAAGACGACTTTTCCAGTGGAATGTCGGCAGCTGGCTTCTGGCTTGGCATTACGTTTGGCCGTGCGATACTGGGCTTTGTGACCCCCAAGATTGGTGTCAAGCTGGCCATGTCGGTATGTATGCCCCATATTCGCACTGACTTCAACATGCTGACACCGCCAGATATACATTGGCTGCGCCGCTATACTCGAGCTCATCTTCTGGCTTGTGCCTCAATTCATCGTTTCTGCCGTGGCCGTTTCGCTACAGGGCTTCTTCCTTGGCCCCATGTTTCCCGGTGTTGTTTTAGTTGCCAGTAAGCTGCTCCCCAAGCACCTGCATGTAGTGGTGATTGGCTTTGCCGCAGCATTCGGCGGATGCGGTGCAGCCATTTTGCCATTTGTGACAGGTCTGCTGGTGCAGGGATCCGGCCCGACCGTACTGCAGCCCATTATTCTTGCCCTGTTGGTGGTGATGCTCGTTGTTTGGCTGCTTCTGCCGCGAATCGAGAAAAAGCGCGACTAAGACTTGGAATGTATTCCGTGTATCAAAGGAGATAGCGAGCACTTGTTATTCCAAAAAAGCCTAGAATTGATTTATTTCCAACTGCTTCTCATCTACATGTCCGGCACGGGGTCGACCTTTTTGACCACGCGAGCGGGAGTTCCAATGGCGACGGAAAAGTCGGGAATCGACTTTGTCACGATGCTGCCCGCACCAATCGTGCAACCCTTTCCAATGGTGACACCAGGCATGATTGTCGTGTTGCCACCGATCCAGCAATCATCACCAATGATAACAGGTGTGGCATACTCGACGCCGTCGCGACGGGACTGCACACCAGTCTCGTGGGTGGCGGCGAAAATGGACACAAAAGGTCCAAACTGGACACGGTTGCCAATCTGTACAATGGCACAGTCCAGGATAACGAGGCTACACCATCAGCTGTGTTTGCATCAGAGTAAAAGTTCCGCTTACTTGAAGTTGGAGTAGAAATTGTCGCCAATGACGATATTGCAGCCGTAATCGACGTTGAGAGGCGGCTCAATGTAAGCGCCTTTACCAATCTTGCCAAAGATGTCGCCGAGCGCCTTTGTGCGATCCTTCTCAAGCGACTCTACAGTGGCATCGTCGGGAAAGGTAGTATTGTATCTAGATATGTTAGCGCACGTCTTGGGTTGATGGTGCCGGCGTACGTACTTGTGCATCAGGCGCCTCGCACGAAAGCGACCTTGGACCAGCTCAGGAGCTTGGGCATCATAACTGTTGCAAAACCGTTAGTTTGCTTCGTGTATAGGGAGGGAGGCAGTGCACCAACAGGACACCGGAAATCATCTTTTCATAGTCGTCGCACCAGGGAATGTGCTCGAGCGTCTTGGCCAGCTCAATGGCGGCTTGGTTTTTTTCCGTGGCAGCCATGATATTTATCCGTTGTCAGTTATTATGGTTATGTACCAGAGAAGCACAAGTTTGAAACGGGAAATGGCCAGTTTAAATAACGGCGGCACCGTGAGGGTCAAATGAGGAAGTTCCGAAGTCGAACCGTCGGACCGACAGTACGGCTTGGCTAGCTTGGTCGGGCGTTGAAGTTTGTGGGGGGTTCAGATTCCAAGTCTGGGCCTGTCTGAGCAGTTGGATTGGGGTTGCACGATTTTTGTGTGATTTGTCGTGGCCAGAGGCGGCGTAGGCCGGGCTGAGAAAATATAAAGACAGGGATAACTCGGTACGCAGATCCCATTTGTAGCCCCGAGTAATAAGAGCGACTCAGAATGAGGCTACAGGTCATTGCTTTTGCAGTGACGGCCGCGGCTGCCGCTGCCAACTACTACAACGGCGCCGTCTGCCGCAGCAGCCTCGACTGTCTCCGGATCTGCAAGCACGGCGACTTCAAAGTCGATCAAGACCCGGACGGCCAGCCGCAGCTCGAGTGCGCCGAGGGCATCATCGAGTACAGCCGCAAGACGTGCCTGTCGCGCAACGGCAGGGGCGACGAGAACATCAAGCTGCTCGGCGGCGCGTGCGTCCGGGCTCGCGGCCTGATTTGCGAAAATTACTGCGTGGTGCCGACGACGACGACGATGCGGGGGGGCCGCCGCTTTGAAGACGAGTGCCGCGCCATGCAGGGCATACCGTCGACTATTGTGGGTGGGCTGACGGAGGATCAGGCCAAGGGGCAGGAATCTTGCTCGTGGTCGATTGAGACGAGATGAAAAGCTTCTAGTAGTAACGGAACGAACGGGCCTGGCTGCTTGTTAATTAGATGATTCGTGGGTTGCATATGTTGGGGAATTGGGGCGCGAAGTTGGAGAGTAGCCGAGGCCGGGCTTTGACATAGCCGTGAGGTGCTGGAATGAACTGTTGATAGAGCGTTTGGTGAATAGGTACCTAGAGACGCTACAAAGACTGCTATATTCAGCTAGTTAGATATAGATGAATACATGTCTATGTACGGTCTCGTGCTCTGTAATAATGCTATAGGAATTTACTTTTCGAAGCATGTACTGTTGCTAATACCGTCAAATTTACATTTTATCAACATTACATAATGTATTGTCAGATTACATGCCTAGTGGACAATTATTTGACATCTTTGATCCAGAAACTACATCTTGGACGGCACCCACTTTGGCTTCTCCTTGCTCACAAATGCCATCAGACCCAGCTTGATATTCTCGCCATTAACCAGCTGTCGCATATAGCGCTCGTCCATGATTTGCGCGGCCCTCTCGACGCTTGCCGTCTCCCAAGCTTCTCGCAGGCCCGCGCGGCTCATGATGATGGCGTCTGGTGACGATTCGGTAATCTGCTCCGCCAGGGCCACGGCCTCGGACACCACGCTGTCCTGCGAGGCAGCGATGCGGGCAAAGCCGTGGTGTTTGACCTCCTCAGCCGAGAGTGTGCGCGCCGCGAGTACGATTTCGGAAGCCAGCTGCATGCCAAAGATGCGCACGACGCGGGGAATGCCACCGGCGCCCGCCCACACGCCTCTCTTCACCTCGGGCAGACCGAATGTCGCCGTGGGTGACGCAACGACCATGTCGCTATAAAAAGAATTAGGAGAAAATTCTCATGTGAGCTCATGACTGGGTAAAGGTCTCTTGACTTACCAATTCAAAGCCAGCTCAAAGCCGCCCCCTAGAGCTAATCCATTGACGGCCGCAATCACCGGCTTCTTGCCGAGGCGTCTGCTTAGGCCGCCGAAACCTGTCGGCGGCAAAGCAGCCACGTTGGACTGTTCCCCCGAGAGTTGCCTCTCCATCAACATCTTCAGATCCTGGCCTGCGCAGAATGCTTTTTTACCCTTGCCCGTAATCACAGCCACTCGCAGCGAGGGCTCGTCATCAAACCATTGAAACAGCCTCTCGCCCTCATAGTGGCCATCGGTATGGATGGCATTCATTGACTTTTCACGATTAATGGTGACGAGGAGCACATATGGCGCCGGGTAACTGAGCTCGTAAACGGTGACCTCTGGAGGTTGAGTCTCTAGCTTGTCCGCCATGGTGCCGGATCTCTATGTTATCGGAATATAGGACTGGTTTCGTAAATTTGTAGAAGAAGACGTTCAGTACGAAAAGATGTGTTTATGGATATGCTGGGGTTGTCTGGGGAAAACTGGCCCTTCCCGCGCGGGAACCTCGGGCCAGAGAAGTAGTCAACTATCTAGCTCCCCGCAGCACATAGCCGATTAGGATCGACTGTGCACCGTCAAGTTTTTGTTGTCAATAAAAAAAATCCTCTTTCTGAAGCATCATCATAATCACAGTGTTGATATCAAACAAAATAACTTCAATTGGCGAATCGTCCCATTTACCCGAGGAAAGCCGTCTCCAATTTACTGCAAGCTAGCCGCGCATCAGCAACCATGTCGCCAAGTCGAGCCACTCCCATCATTATCGGTGTCGGCGATGTTAGAAACAAATCTAGCAAGCCAGAGGACGCCATCGAGCCCTCAAAAATGATGATAGGCGCCATTCAAAACGCCATCAAAGATACAGGTCTCGATACTCGGGCACAGAAACAGCTTCTCGGCGATGCAGATAGCCTGCGCATCATTCCCACGTGGACATGGGCTTACAATGACTTGTTGAGCACTGTAGCAGATGGCCTGGGAATCAGGCCGGCAACCAAGGAGATGCCGACTCACGGTGGCAACCAACCTGCCTTGCAATGCGACGAAGCAGCCAGAGCCATTTCCAACGGCCAGAGCAAGGTGGCCATTTTGACTGGCGGCGAGGCCATGGCTTCACGTACGTAGCGCCTCGCTGTTGTCGGGATAATATTAACAGTCTCAGTTGCGGGCTGCCAGAAAGCAGGTCAAATGCCACCGCCGGGCTGGGTCGAGCCTGATCCGGACGGCAAGTCATTGTCGATGGACTTGTCCATTTTGGGAGATGGTAATTCCACCTTGACCCGATCATGAATATTCGCTGACCAGATAGGTGCTGGTGCACGTCACTCCGTCGGTCTTCCCATTCATGTCTACCCTTTATATGAGATTGGGCGCCGCGCACATCTTCATCACACTGCACAGCAGAATAACCAGGAATCGGCCACCATGTACGCATCATTCGACGAGATTGGCTCCAAGAACCAATACTCGTGGAATTATGGCGAGAAGCCGAAATCAGCTGAATTCATCGGCTCCATCTCGAAGCGAAACCGCATCATCTGCGACCCTTGTAAGTTCTCTCGCCAGAGAGAGCAATGCATAATGAGCTAACATAATGTACTAGACCCCCTACTGATGAATGCTTTCAACGGTGTCAATCTGTCCGCCGCCTGCATCCTGACGTCGACGGAGCATGCCGAGAAGCTCGGTGTCCCTAAAGATAAGTGGGTGTATATTCTTGGCGGAGCCGGCACTCACGAAAAGGATAACTGTAGGTGATTATATCGCAATTTCAAGAGTCGAACTAATAAGTCAGTCTGGGAACGACCTGGATTCGTTAGCAGTCCAGCGATTACAAACTCTCTCGATTCTGCACTGCAAGTCTCTGGCCTGAAAAAAGAGCAGATTGACGTTTTCGATTTTTACTCGTAAGTCAACCTGAGACAATCACAAGTGCTACGCTGAGACATCTTAGATGCTTCCCCATCGTCCCCAAGCTTGCATGCGATCATTTCGGACTCTCGCCCACCACTCCGGAAAAGCCGATTTCACTGCTGGGCGGACTAACATCATTCGGAGGCGCCGGCAACAACTATTCTATGCATGCAAGTACAGCCTCACTTTCGAGAAGCAAACATACTGACAGCGCCAGGCGCTCACGGCCATGACGCGAGAGCTGCGCAGCCGCAAATACAACAACGGCCTGATTCTTGCCAACGGCGGCATGCTCACGCACCAGTACGTTGTCTGCCTCTCAGCACAACCTCGCAAGGACGGAAAAGAGTACCCCTCCGAGAATCCGCTGCCTCTTGTCGTGCAGGACCCGGCGCCACCATTCGCCGAAGACGCCACCGGCCCCGCCACGATTGAAGTAAGTTGCCGATCCAGATTCTCGGCCTGATCACCTCATACTGACACAAACCCACAGACTTATACGATTGAGTATGATCGCTCTGGAGCACCCAGTCTCGGCCTCATTGTCGGGAAGCTCAAGACTGGCGAGCGCTTCCTCGCGAACCACGGCGACGATGCGACGCTGCAAAGACTGGCTCAACGCTCCGTGGAGCACATTGGTGAGGCGGGCGTCGTACAAAAGGAAGACGAGAGGAACCTCTTTTACTTTGACGCCAAATCAAACCTGTAAAATAAAACATGCATTGCTAGAAACAATTGTAGACTTTGAAAGTTCAGAGCATCAATGACAAATTGCACGTGACGTAATTCAATGCGACTGTGAGATTCTGCTTGAGTCTAGTGTCCGTTATCTCCGGCCGCGGTTGATCAACTTGTTAGCGTGCTGTTGTGACATTTTATATCTCATTCCACGACACATGAACCGACTCCTACACCAGTTTCTTTGAAAATGGCTTGCGCAGACTGCTTCCGCGGCAACATCCACGAGGGCCAGCCCAAGGGCGAGGTTGGCAATGTCCACGGCCTTGACACGTATATTTCGCGCCCGCCCAAGGGCACGCAGTCGCGCGGCATCGTCGTCATCATCCCCGATGCCTTTGGCTGGAAATTTGGTAATAATCGCCTGCTGGCGGACAACTATGCCGAAAAGGGCGACTTTACCGTCTACCTCCCCGACTTTATGAATGGTATGCTGCAATTCATGGTTTGCCGGTGCACCCACGTGCTGATTCTCGACAAGGCCATGCCGCTCCCTTGAGAATGTTTGATCATGGCCGCGCATTCTCGACTTCACCCAGCATCCTTACCAAAATGTCAGTGAGACTGTTTTGACAGTCCTTTGCTGCATACTGACCTTTTTGGACAGCTACCACGTCTTTTGGGCCGTGCTGGACATCATCCCGTTCTTCTACTACTGCAACCCCGGCAAGACGTTTCCCGTCGTCAAGGGCTTCTTTGAGCAACTGCGCAAGGACGAGGGAGCCACGCAGCCAATCGGCGCTGCTGGCTTCTGCTGGGGCGGCAAGCACGTCGTTTTGCTGAGCCACGGCCACGAGATTGACGGCAAGCCGCTCCTCGACGCAGGCTTCACGGCCCATCCCAGCATGCTGAGTATCCCCTCCGACATTCAAAAGATTCAGCGCCCCGTCTCGTTTGCTTTGGCGGCCAAGGATGACCAAATCTCGCCGGCCAAGGCTGAGAAAGTCAAGGCCATTGTAGTAGCTCTCCCGAGCCCCGCGACGGGCGAAGCATATGTCATTCCGGGCACTGGTCACGGCTTTGCTGTGCGTGCCGACTTGACCAAAGATGATGTGGCTGCGCAGGCGGCCAGGGCCGAGGACCAGTGCGTTGACTGGTTCAACAAGCACTTTTGATGGGACACTATGCAGAATGAAGATTGATGAAAGTTGATTGTATGGAATGCTTTACAGTGTATTCTAGTCTATGGACCACTAATACGAATGATCTACAGTGTATTTCAGTCTGTGAACCACTAATATGAATGCTCATGCGTTGGCGAGCTCAACGGCCTTTTGTGCCGCCTTTCCAAAATCAGACTCCACGTACAGTCCTAGATCCGCATCCGCGAGCTTGAAAAGTCAGCACTTTGCAGATGTTTCGCAGTAGCAGCACTTACAAGTTTCAATCCCGCTTCAGAGTTTGTGCCCTGAAGACGAACCACCATCGGGACGTGGATATTCATCTCGCTGGCTGCGCCAATGATGGACTCGGCAATCATGTCACATCTCGTGATGCCTGCAACGGGTTAGACAACTGATGGTATTTCTTGCCGTGATAAGCAGCAACGTACCGCCGTAAATGTTGACGAGAATGGCTTTGACGCGCTCGTCTCTTAGGATAATGCTAAATGCCTGCATCATCGTCTGCGTAGTCGCTTGGCCGCCCGCATCGAGAAAGTTTGCACTCTGGCCGCCTGCCAGGCCAATGGCATCATTCGTCGCCATGGCAAGCCCTGCGCCGTTGACGACGTTGCCAATGTTGCCGTCCATGCGCACGTACACGAGGCCGTACCGTTCTGCCTCGACCTCGTCGCGCACCTCTTGCTCCTTGTCGCGCAAAGCAAAGAGGTCGGCTTGTCTCTTGTGCGCATCATCATCAAAGACAAAACTCGAGTCCAGGCAAACAAAGGCATGGTTGGAACGGGCCAGCGAGCGGACCTCGAGCAGCATGCCTTCCTTTTCGCGAAAGATCTGGTGCAGAGCCGTGAGTGTCTTGCCGAGGCTGGCAATCTCAGCGGCGTGGGATATACCAATGTCAGAGGCGATGCGCTGGACGAGAGACTCGGGCACACCCTCGGTCAGTGTAAAGTTGTACGAGCGAATGCTAGATGGGTGCTGCTCGGAGATGGAGCGAATGTCCTGGCCACCGTGCTTGGAAAAGACAATGGCAGGCTGGTAGGTTTCGCGGTCAACGGTCATGGCCAAATACCAGACTTCATCGTGTGATGCTGGCTGTGAAATGTACAGCTCCTTGGCGACAATGGCGCCATCGCAGGAACGTAGAAGTTCAGCGGCGAGCTTGGCTGCCTGCTCGGGGCTGCTCGCCACCAGGCCGGCGGCTTCCTGCTCTACCAAGGATACATTTCGCTTGAGAAGCTGTGCACTTAGCCGGCTATTGTTTCCTGGAAGCATCCGTTAATCGTGGCCCCCAAGCTTTGGACACGGTCAAACGTACCGAGCTCTTTCACCGCTGCTCGAGCTTCCTCGGCGCTGCGCGCAACGAGACCTCTAGGCACGGCAGCACCAGCCTAATCTTGTAAGCTGCAGGAAAAGGACATTAAAAAATGCAACAAGCTAACCTCTTTCAACAGTTCTTGTGATTGATACTGGTGAAGCGTGAGCCTCCGCACGTGCTGTCTAGCCACAAGCTACTTCTGTCAGCGTACACCAAGACTTGGCTGCTGGCATGAGGCGTACCTGTGAGCTCGACTTCCATAGCCGCAGGGCTGATCTTTGCGAAGCCATTGGGTCCGACGAATAAAAACATACACTGGAAAGCTCTTGGGGATATTTTTTATGCCAAAGTTGACATTGGCGAGATCTAAATGCGATTTGCGTTTAGTTGCCGGCCACTAGCCGGCTTTATGATGGCTTCTCGCGGGGCATCAACGTCGTCATGGGAATGCAGTTAGCGCCCGGTTATATGACATTGCGAGCTGGTCCAGATGCATAGTTTGAGCCTGCTACGAACTCGTCGTCGCTAAAATCTGAATTGACCTCGCCGTCACTACAAATTACAAGAAAATGAATAGGTCACATTTTCGGGCGAGCATGCTATGGGCGCGGAAGTTCGGGACATCGGCTCGTCACCAGCAAAGCACGGCGCAAGACGCCGCAGCTCGCCTCCTCGACACCTTTGCGGGCAAGACTGTCAGTCGCCGGCAGCTCATTGACGGCAACCAGTTGCAGAAGCTATCGCTGACTCTAGGCCGAACTAGCATCGGGACTCACAACGTGGCAGAGCGCCCGCCACCTGTCGGTACGCCGGTGCCACCGGGACACCACCTGGTGTACTTTACGCCGTCTGGCGTAGAGGCGGAACTGGGGCCCGACGGCTCCGACAGGACCTACAACGCGGCGGCGCCGTTTTCGAGGCGGATGTGGGCGGGCGGCACGATGCAGTGGCCGGCCGAGAGCGCGTGCATCCGCGTGGGCGACGAGGTGGAGGAGCGCACGACGCTGCTGAGCGCCACGGCCAAGAAGAGCCGCTCCGCCGGGGAAATGGTCCTCGTAGAGGTGGTCAAGGAGCTGCAAGGCCCTCGCGGCGTTGCGGTCGTGGACAGGCGATCCTGGGTATTCCGGCCGGAAGTCGACCCGAGCAGTGCAGCAGCAGCACCGAAGCCACCGAGGCAGACGAAGCAGGGACCGACAATAATTGAAGACATAACGAATGCTTCAAGTTGTAAGTACAGGTGACCAAGCAAGAAAGAACTGTACATGCAATTCTGACAGACGGGCAGTTTCCGCACGACACTTTTGCTGGTCGCCCGTGGGGTTATTTCGCTTCTCGGCGTTGACGTTTAATGGCCACAAGATTCACTACAACGAGGGCTGGACGACCGCCGTCGAAGGCCACCCCGGAGTTGTCGTGCATGGGCCATTGAATCTCATCAATATACTTGATTATTGGAGAGATGTACATGGAAATGGCCAGGCACCAAAGGAGATTGTATACCGCGCCATGTCGCCATTATACGCCGGTGACAGATATCGAGTGCACACGGCTAATGTAAAGGATGGAACAGAGGGTAAGAAGTATCACATATTGGCGGACAAGGACGGGGTTGTGTGTATGAAGGCTGATGTGCGATAAGTCCGCGCCATGCTGTCAATGTACATGTATATAAGGTGCATGCGATCGCTATCAATGTACACGTCAACAAGGTGTATGCAATCGAGGGCCTGTATCATCATTCATGTGTTCGTTTACTCCTCGTCATCAATATTAATCGGCCTTGGTCAGAGGCGCGAGTCGCTGCATAATGCTGCTAGCGTATTCGCTCAAAGGCGCATCATAGTCGACCGTGTAAATGGAGACGGAGATTCCACCGTTCTCGACCACGTACGTCTCACCTGGCAGAGAGCAGTCGCCGTGGACGCAAGCATTCACACCCGCGGCGTAGGGCTTCAGATTGGCCCATGTAAAGATGCCCTTTTTGGGGTCCCACACAGCTTCGTTGACCTGCGCGTTGCCCGTCATGCGCGTGCGCACAATCTCCGGCTCGGTGCCGTTGGCCTTGAGCTCCGGTATGTTGACGCTGAGGCCGTATCCGAGAGGCAGCAAGGGGCCGCCCTTGGGGCTGCTCCTGATGACCTGGTCGACGACCTTGACGGCCATCTTGGCGACGAGCGTGGCCGGGTCGCTGCCGTTCTTGACGTCAAAGTAGGGCACCTCCCGGTTGCTACCGGAGAGCGCAATGGCAGGGACGCTGCGGTGAGTGGCGGCGTAGCTGGGAGATTTGTCAGTGATGGCGGGTTCCAGCATCATTGGACCAACAAGAACGTACGCGGCACCGGCAGTGCCCGAAAGGGTCCAGACAAAGGGTCCTAGGTTGGTACCAAAGTTGGGCCCAGTCAGAACGAGGTCGGGAACCTTGAAATCGGCGAAGCGAGGCAGCACATAGTCGAGGGCCACAAATGTGCAAGCCGCAGGAGTGCCATTGTAGTACCAAATGTGGCTGTCGTGGGGATCACTGCCAATCTACAATTGTCAACTTTTGCGCACAGCGTCTAAGTGATGACTCTTACAGAAGGCGCGCCCTTGGGAATCAAGTCGTACTGTGACGCAGCCGTAAGATTGCCTTCTCTGCTAAAGTCGCTTTTACCGCCCATGCCGCTCTGCATAGTGGCCGGTGCAACGATCCAAGCTAAGAACGTTAATCATGTCTATGAAACCACCAAGAACAAGCGTTCGAGAAACACACCATTGTGGCCAGCCTCGTTTAGTAGGCGATATACTTCTCGCAGGTTACCGGAAGCAAAGCCATCGTCATTGTTTAGCAGGATGTTGAGAGCCTGGGTACAGCTGGCGAGGGCTAGCGGTAAAAGACTGGAGATGAGCATGCTGGGGGGACTTTGAATCTCTCGACACAATGGGATGGGGAAGGGAACGAGGTCAATTGAGAGCTGGCAGACGGGTCCCGGAGGCTACTTGTATGAAAACCTTGGCCGCAAAGAAACCTGCATACATGCCTGGAGAGCAAAAGTTCCCACGAAGATGACTGCTCGCCTGCCGGACCAGGCATGGTCCGTAGTCGCCAGAGAGCAGGGCTGATGATTGCCCGGGGCGAGATGGTGGTGGTGGATCAGCGTAGGCGGCGGAGGTGGCCGAGGCTGTTGATAAGAGGGCGTGCTGCACCAAACTGCAGGGTGACATCGAATCTGGCATCGCCAGCGCGATCCCAAAATCATTACATTTTCCTCAAGTGTAAGTTACGCTCAATTTCGACAGGTACCGCAGGTTTTACCGGAACCCCGCAGAGCGACCCGTACTTTACCACCATATTCTTCGATCTACTTCGTTTTAACCGTAACAAAGTCTGGGGTTGAGCTAATAACACTGTGTGGGGCAAACTGTACCTTATCCCTCTCTCATACGAGGGCGCTTGATGAAATGCCAAATCTTTACCGACACAAAGCCTGTTAGTTGCTGGCCATGGACTTTGATCATTTGGCTGAAAACAGGGCGAATATCCTGTTCGGCGCTTGGCTGAAGTCACTCCTCAGAAATAGCCCTGAACGAACTGCAGCCATACAGGCGGTAAGACATTGCCAATCACCATCGAAAACAGCGAAACTACTCGCTAATGGTGCTTGCAATATCGCTATCGAGTCACTTTTGCGAACGGCGATCGTGTAGTTGTTCGGTTTACCGCCATTGGCCGGGTCCTTGCGCGCCATGAGAAAGTCGAGGACGAGGTCGCAGTCTTGAACTACCTGGCAGAGCACACCCAAATCCCAGTGCCCAAAGTCTATGGCCACGGCACATGCGATATCGGGCCATATATCGTCATGGAATATATTGAAGGCAATATGATGAGTGGATATCTTCGTGATCCAAACAAGCAAGAATTTTCTTTGCGGCCGGGTCTTCATCCCCGTGTGCTTGAGCGCGCCTACCACGGCATGGCGGATGTCCTCTTGAAGCTGTCAAAACCCGAGTTTCCATTGATTGGTGGCCTTTTGCGGTGTGAAGATGGTTCATTCACAGTGGGAAAGCGGCCACTCACATTCAACATGAACCGAATTTCCCAGTTCTCCAATATTGCCCTATCTGTTTTCAAGGAATCGACGTTTGAAAGCGCAAGCGATTACTTTGAGGAACTGGCGCGCCAACATATGAAGCAACTTGAACTCCAAAAAAACGACGCCATTGTGGACGGTGCAGACTGCCGAAAAAAGTACGTCGCTCGATGCCTCTTTCGCCGACTGTCGCGAAATCTTTGCGACAAACAGTGTACGGGGCCTTTCCGACTCTTTTGCGACGATCTTTCTCCAAGGAACATTATTGTTGATCCATCCACGCTTACAGTGGCTGGTGTGGTTGACTGGGAATTTACATACGTGGCTCCAGCAGAGTTCACCTATGCAGCGCCTTGGTGGCTCTTACTCGAGACCCCTGAGGATTGGGAGGCGGACTTGAATGATTTCCTAGCGCGCTATGAACCCAAGTTCAAGGTCTTTATCCAGGCTCTGAAAGAATGCGAAACCGAAAAGATTCGATGCGGTTCCTTGCAAGAATCCGGGCGCATCTCGACGGTCATGGAAACATTGCTTGATTCTGGGCTTTTTTGGGTTTGTCTCGCTTCACGACACAGTGCCCTATTTGATGAGATTTACTGGAAATTTCTTGACCCCAGATTCTTTGGCACTTTTGAGAGTATAGAACAGCGAATTAGCCTTTTGCATCCCGATGAACAAACCAAGATGGAACAGTTGGTGCAGGAAAAACTTCGACAAGCAGAGGAAGCAAAGCTGGATGAGCACTACACTGTTGAACAGCTGGTGGAATTGTAATGGGGCTATGCTTGCCGGATGGAATTTATTGCTGCTGGGGAGCCTGGAGCGATAAGATGCCGCGCCGGAGAGTGTGGGCGTTTCTTTGCCGCCTTTGTCAACGACGACGGCACCCCCCCCCCCCATGTCCGCTTCTAAGTCGCAGACGGCCATGCAGACCGTGGTGATTGATTTGAACGCAACCGTAGACTATAGTCTGCTGACCACCACAGTCGTGCCATCTCCAGATGGCGCTCATGTGCATGTTCAACTCGGGTTCCTTTTCCCGCTCAACTACGTATTCGTATCCCAGCACTTGCTGCCGGCCGCGCAGATTTTCGAGCTGCTGCCAGCGGCATCAGCGCACGGCGCCGTGCAGTGTAGCGCGACACAGGTTGCCAGCTCGTCCTGGTGGTAGAGACTGCACTGATCGCAGTTGTGAGGCGGTAGCACCCCTCGACTGGATTCAGAGTCACATTCACAGCCATGCCGATCGATTTGAATTTCATCAATAAAACCTCTCGGTCGCAGACTCGTTGATCACGAGCGATCTCGGATCCACGGAGCCTTGCTACTGGCTCTGTTCCTCAGCCGCACCATGGCGCGCAGTCAATATAAGATACACCGGGCTGTAGAAAAGTCCGATCTTCATCTTCAAAAATAGTAGCAAGGAATATACTTATCTATAATGGATACTGTTACCAAACCTCAACGTCGCCCGTTTCAAGGCTCCTGCCACTGCGGCGCCGTCAAGTACGTCGTGTACCTCACAGTCCCTCGGCCGCCTTTCCTCGCCGCGACCGACAGCCCGCCTGCTGATAGAATCTACCGCTGCAACTGTCGAATCTGCCACAAGTCTGGCATCATGCACGTCCGGCCGCCCTCGCCCGCCCGCGACTTTGCGCTTCTCTCGCCAATCGACCCGTTTGCGAGCCTCGGCGACTACCAGTGCCACGATGAGCAGCTGCATTTCTTCTTTTGCCGGCACTGCGGCGTGCGCTGCTTTGTGTTTATGGGCGAGGGGCACGTTGTTGTCGATGAGGCTCGGCCGGGAGAAGTTGGACTCGGCGGCCAGCCGGCTGTGCAGGTCTGGCGGCCAAGGGGGGCGGTTGGTAGTGGTGGCAATGCGAAGACGACGGGGTGTTATTTGAGTGTCAATGGCCACACGATTGATGCTGGGCAGGAAGGGTTTGACATGCGAGAGTGGGTTGAAGAGGAATCTGTCATGTACTATGACTTTTTGAGGGATGATGAGCCTGCGCCTGGGCGGTACGGGAAGCCGCATCCTGGAGGCTGCTATTAACGATGTCGGTTTATTTCGAAAAGACGATACATGGCAGGAAAAAAAAACTTAATTTGAACATCTACAACGCTAGCTAATCATGATGCAAATGCAGTTTCTATGCCGCCAACTCCTTTACCAACACCGTAAATCGCAAATCGTCCCGAAGAACGGTGCCCTCTCCAAACAGCTCATACGGAAACGGCCTCGTCTCCTTTGTCTGCACATACCCCCGTCGAACATAGTACGCAATCAAGGTATCGCGCCGGTCAATGACTTGCATTTCCATCCTCGAGCAGCCAAGCTCTTGACGAGCGTACTTTTCGGCCTCGCCGAGCACAAAGCTCCCGATGCCGCCCCCTTGCTTCTCCGGGTCCACCGCAAAGAGGCCAAAGTAGCACGTCTTGCCGTCGCCGTCCTGCTTTTGGGCAATCTCGCAGCAGGTGATGAGGGTGCCGGCCGGGTCGTAGCCGGCGAGGAGCGTTGTGCCGGGGCTGTTGAGCTTGGCGAGCATGTCCGCGGGCGTGATGCGCGCGCTGGTGAAGAATTCGGCCTCGCTGCACCAGCCTTTTTCGGCGTGGCGGCCGCGAAAGGAGCTCTCGACGAGGGCGTGGATGGCGGGGAGGGTTTCTGGCGTGACCTTGCGGAGGGAGAGTGACGGAACAGTCATTTCGGCGGTTTTTGGTTTTAGGGGGTTTTAATGAGGGTTCAAAGAAGCTAGTTTGCTGATGCGAGTTCTTTCCCAGATTCCGCTCTTTTTGAATATGTTGGATTGTAATAAATTTTATGAGTGTTTTGTTACGGCAGCAGCCAACCTGGCATCTTTGGAGAAATAACTTATCTCAAGAAGATTCTAGTTAATTCAGCTCAGCACGGCCCGTCTCCATATCGGTCAAGCTTTGACTCATGTCAACGCGGCTTTGACTGGCCACGCCCTTCGTATCGTCGGCCCACGCCACTAGTACAACTATGTAAGGTGGTGACACAAACTTGTCACGCAATGGGCTCAAGTTTGTCGATATAAGATATGATAGTTCATGTAATGCTTTTTTCTCATCGCTCAGTATAGTGCTGGCTGTTTTGCTATATTCAAATGCAGTCCTTGAGCACGAGACGCCCACTTTGTCTAAACCAAGCCAAACGCCACCAACACTATCTGCCTCGGTTTTCTCGGTCCAGCCGCGCGGTATTATGCCGAGTTTCCACATCTTCCTCGGAGATTATAGATGCCTGACGGTGTCGAACAAACTTTGGCCATGTGTTTGTCAGGACAAGATACTTGATGCTTTGCTCAGCCTCATCAAAGACTGTCTCGTTAAATGCGTCAGGAACCTCACCCCAGTACTGCACACGATCCTCGACGCACACAGTCTCCGAAGACGGTGATGGTGACTCCAGCGTCGGCTCTGGCGGCGTGACCTTTTCCCAGTCAACACCAAACGGTGTGGCAGAGTCAGGGATGCGCTTCTCGCCGTACAGAAGCCGGGTCGGGCCCTCAAAAACGGCTGCCAGCTTCTTTTGCTGCATCGACGAGATGTTGATGGGGAATTCTGCGTCTTGTCGGCTGACAAACTGAGCGTAGATGCGCAGCGCGCGGTTAAAACGTTCGCGTACAAGCTCGCGCATGTTGGTGTCGCTGCTGGGGTACTGCGAGGTGCGGATGGAGCTGGGAAACGAATTCTTCCACTCGGAAACACTGGTGAGGAAAGCAATGTTCTCGCCCGAGAATTCGCGCAGCGCAGAATACTGCTGCAGAGGGGTGGGATTGCGCTCCAGGACATACTCTAGAGCGCTCATTGTCAGGATACTCTCGTCGGAGCTGGAGCTGTACGATCCAGCAGCAGACTTTCGGCCGGTGAGGATGGATTCGACAATGGTGCTGTCTCCGGAAGACGCGAGCGACCTGGCGCCCTTGACAAATTTGCCGCGATTCTTGGACTCCCATTGCGCAATGGAGTCGAGTGTCTCCTTTTGCAGGCGCTGATAACGCAAAATCTCCCAACAAGGAACAAAAATGGTAAAAATCTCCATAAAGATTATGGCCGAGCAGATCCATTGAGGCGGAACGAAGTACTTATTCACGGCCTCCATTGCAGGAACGTACATGGCAATAATCCACATTGGCGTGGCGGGCAGGCTGCCGCATGTTAGTAGTGACTCGCGACTAATCTCCAGGCATCACTTACTTTGCAATTGTGCAGCCAATCGTTTGGAGTCGCCAGCCGTGTGTATCTTTGATATTGCGAGACTTCCATAGAATAACGGGAGCAATGACCCAGGCCCAGGTGAGCTGCCAGAAGCATGTCGGCCACCATTCCCATCCGCGGCCCATGGCCGCCTTGCGCTCCATTTCCGTGCCGCCGACTTCCGTGCCGGGAATACCGAAAGAAGGGTGAAATTTGCGAGAGATCAAATACATGAAGATGGTGAGAAACAGCTGAAACAGCATTCCGATGACCACGAGAATAAGCATCTTTGATGTGTAGTCGAGGCGCCTAAACTTGTTGACGAGCCCAGGGCCCGCCTTTAGCTTCATGCCGCTGCTGTCGTTGATGTTGTTGTTGGTCGCAAACCTCTCCTGTCTCTTGGCAACGTGCAGGAAGCGGGTGTTTGACGCGTGGAACAGGGCGATGCCAAAAGGAAAGTACGTGCCCATGATCCAGTACTCGGCGTCGGGAGGCGCCATGGCACCGATAATGTATCCAAGTTGCCCGCTGATCCAGTATAGATGCAGCAAGGTGATGGCCGTCAGGGAAAGGCCCAAGCCACGCATGCGAATCATGGGCAGATGGCGTTTGCTGATGAGGAATGCCATGCCACACACGACAATGGCTGTCCAAATGCCAGCCCAGCAAGCCCACCAGGTGCCGACGGCGTCGACATTGGGTCTAGGCTTGCTGTCGGGCGTAACACCAAGTTCAGATCCCATGTTGCGAATTTGAGAGCAGTAATAGAAAACGTCCAAGTCTGTCGTGGTCGAGAATCGCTGCTGTCGTGAATGATGTAGTTGATGTCAAGATGAACTAATGCATGACAGTGAAGGCGTCGTTGGAAAACATATATAACCGTCGTGTAGCAGGAGCACAACACGGCAAGTTCTTCCTTTTCTGCTTCGAAAAGAAAGTTGATGCAGGTTTTCTTCTTCTTCTTTTTTTGTTGATACACCAAAAAAAAAAGGAATTACAAAAGAAGCAGCGTTTTCCGCCTCGGTAGTAACTCCCGTGAACTATACGACCAACTTGCTTTTCCCACGAGGTGGGGGGGAACTCCTCCCCATGTCTTGCCGCTGCATGGCGTGTCGATCGGAGCCGTCAAGAGAGATTTTCTCGGTCGAAGGATTCTAGACATGTCCTGAATCCTGAACCATGACGAAGGTAAAGAGGTCTGAGCGCAAGGTGGCAGATCTCGGCCGTGTACAAAGAGTCCAGCGGTCGCCACAGCATGCAACAAGGATCGGCTATCCATCGCATGTCGCCTTTAGTACGACAATACTTTACATGATGGGGTCAATATATGGTGGTCGGTTCCACAGTCCCCAGCTATGTGGCTCGCACCTCTTTGTTCGGTTCGTCCCAATGTCTCCCAGAACCGTATTTTCCGTAGAATTTCGGGCCGCCTTGCTAACCAACTTACTCAAGTGTGGAATTCCAAGTCATTGTGGCAACTTAAACGGTTAGAACAAGACTAGCCCATGTGATTTCTGGCGCTCCTGAACCTAAAGTATCCTTGCCAGGATAGTTAACGGCTTTCATGCATCATCTGTCGGCTTCCCCTGTCATTTGGTGCCAAGGAAGGTCTCCAAGATTTCGACGCAAGTAAAGACGCTGCATCAAGAGACAACAGTACGTGGGCGGATCTCTCATCTCGTCTGTACCCTCCCATCCGGCTGGCATCGCTTCCGAGGACGTCCAACTAGTTACCAACTAGCAATGGGATTTTCCAGCGCTAACGGCATGGCCTACACTAGCGCTCTACCTAGCATCAAAAGAAAGAGCCGAACATGTTTTTCTTTTGTTACAGCAAGCCGTCTATTGGAAAATCACAAAATTTGGAGCGACTCCAGGTGTTGGAGTGATTCTTGCAATCTGCCGAGTGTTTGTACTTCTATTGCGTCTTCGTATTTGTCTTGAATATGTCGGTGTCTTTATGCTGTCCTGACTCTAGAAGCCGCCTTGATGCTCGACTGTAAGGTCTTGGACATGTTCCAGAACGGTGCCCATGCCGACAAAATCGCAGTAAGCCCCGTGCATAAAATCATCGGACCATACCTCGTGGCATATCCAAGAGCCTCGTCCGTCAAGAGCCCTGGCACGGCAATGAGAGCACCACTCAGCGGTCCGCCCGCAACAAATCCGACGCCGCGCCCACCCATGAGCAGCCCAAACAGCAAGGACGGATCGGCTGCCAGATCGTCCCGCTGAATCTCGCGCGTCATGCTTGTCCAGGTCGAGCTGAAGCCGCCGGCAAAGAATCCGTACACGAGCGCAAACAGGATGACGTTGGCCAGGTGCCGACTGAGGCCCCAGAGCAGAAACACGGGCGCAGCGCTGCCAATGGCCGAGATGAGAATCACCTTGGTCGCGTTGAGGCGGTCGCTCAGCATGCCGAGGAAGAGCGCGCCAAAGGTACTAGACAGCGAGAACATGGCAATGAGGATCGGCTTGGTGATGGACGAGTAGCCGACGTCGGTCGCGTAGCTGGCCATGTACGTGCTGGGCATGACATAGCCGAGCGCCTGGATGATGATGCCGACCTGCATCATCCAAAAGGACGTTTGGCGGAGAAAGGCGAGCGACACGCGGCGGTTTCGGGCCTGCAGGTGCATCGGCACGCGGGGCTTGAGGAAGAGGAGCGTCGGCAGCGTCATCATGGCCGATGCGGCGGCCCACGACAGCAGCGTGGCCCGGAGACCGAACCGGTTGAGCAGCCCGCTAAAGACAAAGGGCATCACCATGCCGACAATGGACTTGCCCGCCCACATTATGCCGTAGGCGAGCCCCTTTCTGGCAGAGAACCACTCGTCCATGTACTTGGAGATGGGGCTGAACAGCAGCCCGCATCCCATCGAGTACAGCGCGCCCTGGGTAGCAATGAGGCCCCCGACAGTCGTCACGTATGCCGACGCGCAGATGCTCGCGACAGTAATCGCCAGCCCAAGAGGACCGCACCAGGGACGCAGCCGCGGGAGCCAGCTCAGCACCATGAACGCAAGCGGCATCATGAGATACATGACGCCCATCTGCAGGGCCCCGACAGTGGCGAATGCGCCCGGCGGCGCCTTGATGGGGCTCTTGTCGCTGGTGTAGTACTCTTGGAAGATGCCAAACGCCACGGAATAGCCTAAAAATCTGCTAGTTAGGAAAGTCGGCGGGAGGATTTTCACGTAGAAAAAGGGCAAAAGTGTTAGCAAAAAAGGGTTGGCTTGCCCCAGATTGGCGCCTGAGCGACGGTGCAGCAGATGAGAGCCAAGTACGCATCGCGGCCGCGGTCCGTTGGCGGGAGACTAGTGCCGCTGGTGGCATTTTCATCCAGTATTTGCAATGTCTCGATTGATCGGCGATGCTCGTGCTCGTGGGAATCAGTTTGCGGCATGATGGGGGCAACGCAATCGAGGCATTTTCAACGAGTTTGGTTGGTGCAAGATTAAAGTTGCTGGATGCTCTGAAAGGCCCTCTCTCCTCGTCATCCTATGCGGAAAAAGACTATTAGTCAACAAGGCTCTGCGAGATGTCTCTTTGGGTCAACCATGACGCTCGACGGTGGAGACTTGTCTTGGCTTCAGCTGAGAGACCACCAAAAATAAGTGAATGGAAAGGAAGAAATAACAAGAAAATTAAAAAAAAGCCTGCAAATATGATGGGGAATCCATATTCATACTACTAGGCAGTGGTTGCTGCGAAAAGACATGAGCTGACATGGTACATAATGGAAAAGGTCAGACTCGAGCGATTCTACTATACAGTGAGTCAAAGGGAAACGGTGGCGACTTTAGCCGCAAACAATGTGCTATGCATTGTAATTTTTGATATCCTCGCTTTACCACTCGGCATTCACTTGTTGGCCGCTACCTACAGTGAGGTACTGCGGGCGACTTGATATCTTTGATTGCCACTGGGCGAGGTCTCGGCAAGACGGGGCGAACATGGCCCAAGTCTCCAAATTGGTATTATATCTTATTCAACTATTCTCCATGATTCATGTTCAGCACAAGAGATATCAAAGAGTGCTGTAGTCTGTGTCCGCCCATACTGTGCAGCTTTGCTTTCCAAGCCGCTAGCCTCATCTATTGCCATCTGTTTGTTACAAGATAAAGAAAGCCAAAAGCAAAAATCTCAAAGCCACCAAAAGACACTTCCTGCGCCATAGTAATTCAAGCAAGCAAAATTGTACAAAGCAAAGCTAGGACACAATGCAGGTCCAAGAGCTCGGAAGAGGCGTCCTCTATTCGTCCTCTTCGTCCTCTTCCTCATCATCGTCTTCGCCAGATTCAGCTGCCATGGTATCTATCAAGCCATCTTCATCGTCGTCCTCATCATCATCATCGTCTTCTTCGCCTTCTTCATCGTCTTCTTCATCGTCTTCTTCGCCATCTTCTTCTTCATCAGATGGTCCGCGTCGATTTCGGCTGCGAACTTGGAGGCGATCTTTGAGACTGATACGCTGTGGCTGCTCATCATGTTCTTCGCCGTCGTCGCTTTCGCCATCGCTGTCAATTATATCCACTCTACGGCGTTTTGTAGGGCCTTTGTCCGAATCTGAGGAGATAACTTGCGGCTCTGCTGCCTCGGCCACGCTTTGTTCTTCGTCCGAGTCTGCGACGACGTGGAGACGCTTTCGCTTCGCAGGTCTACCGCTAGGCTCTTGTTCATCTTCATCATCCGAGTCAGCTATAACATGGCGCTTGCGGCCTCGTACTGGTGGGCCTCCTTCGGCTTCCGACGGTTCTGGGCTTGAAAATGGGTTTCGCGGCGCATCACCCCTGCCTGAATCATCGCTGTCTGTATCATCGAAGTGCACATCATCAGAATCGTAAAAGATCTCCGGTTCATCGTCATTGATGCCGTCGCTTTCGTAAGCATTAGGCAAATCGTTGAGCTGGTACTCTTCGTCTTCGTCAGTTTCTTCCTCGTAGCTGTCGGCATCTGAGCCCTCTTCATTTGCGCCATATACTTTGAAAGGCAGGTGATCTGTATCGACAAAGTTTGCGTAACGCTCGAGAGCTTGTTCTGTATTGAATTGCACCATCGGAAAGAGGCTCACTCCAGCCTCTTCAAAGGCATTCTCTTGTGATCGAAACAAAAACTTCGTGTGCCACTTGGGCACGTGAGCTTTTGTAAAGGAAGGGCTTCGGACGGGATCAGGCCAGCAGATAACACATGTGTAGTTTTCGCCATAACCCGGCTCTTTCTCGAAAGTCTCCATGTAATACTGGCGAGCATGGGGTGCGGCACACCAACGCAGAGCGTCGTCCTTTAGTCTGTGACCGCCGAGAGTATCGTCCTCCGTATATAAAAAGAGACGCTGAAGAGATCCGAATTCGTGCAACCAGGAAGATACATCTGTCTCCCTCTCGTAAAGACTGTAGTCGTGGAGTGGCAAGGCCAAGTTGATGATAGACTCTGAGAAGCCATCAAGGTTGACTCTGACGGTGGTAGCAGCATCTTGATAGGAAAAGTCCGGAGCCTGGTCCAGCATGGCGATATCGGTATTTAAATTCACGCATAGCATGAGTTCATCGCCGTCATCTGACTCCAGGCGCAACTCGTCGGGGAACTTCTCCTTGGCAAAGGCTCGCGATTGCTGATTCGTAGCCAAAACGCAGCGTAGCGCGCGGGTCTGGTCCTCGAGGCACAACCCAGGGCCAATCACCTTACAAGGCGATGTCCTGGTAGGCGAGACGCTGTCCTGAATATTGAAGTCCAGGACACGCGGCGCGCCTAGTAGCTCTGGGCAAAACAGGGTCCAAACGCGTAAACGGAGCTCTGGCGGTAGGCGGGTAAATGGAAAGGGGTCGACCTCATTAGAATCAGATTCCTCCTCATCAGAACCAGATCCCTCCTCTGTAGATTCTGCAGATTCCAGTGCCTCCTCGTCGAAGAAGACATTATCGCGAGCTTCGGAGTCCTCAGATTCGCCGTGGCTATCGTCACTGTCTATCACAATCGCACGAGCCATCGTGTTACGAGTCCGCACGTGCTGGGGCGAGGACGCGTAGAACTCGAACGACTGGCTCCAGAGGATCTTCGCTTAGAAAGGAAAGGAGACCAAGAATATGATGCGATGACGGTGATGAAGCAAGCAAGCCTTGTCGATTGAAACAAAAGAATAAAGTGAACAAAGATCGTGATGGTGGGGCGCCGCGTTAGCGCAGTTGGGTGCTTCGTTCGCTGGTTTCTGGGCTCTTTGGGGGGCTTTTAGCGGTGTACCTAGCCCGCTAAATTGCAACATTACAGCAATCTTTACAGGCGCAAGGCGCTGAAGCCCACTATGAGGTGTATTAAAGCAACCATAATAGCACCGTCTCACCCATATTCTTAGGGCTCGAGTTAATGAGGGCCAAGAATACGTTCTTTCCGAGTTCCTCTGATGAATTTTCTGCCCTACATTCTTTCTCTTTATGCTAAATTGTAAATTAGACAACTTGCTCCTCTTCTGACTCTCATATATGGTCGAGTTGCTCAATAACCTCATGAACATGTTTTGTGTCTAGACTGCATCTCAGTCACGAAGTATCATCTTGTAAGTAAGGAAAATGCTCATTTGACATTCAAGTGCAAAGAAGCCAAAGGGAAGTGGACGTGCCTCAAAGCTGATAGCCATGAGTCGTTCTTTGCCACCTAATACGGCTAATAACACCCCGTCTGCGTTGGTCGAGTTCACCATGCATGGACCATAGTCTACAAAGTTTGATCATAAGCTGCATTCACATACTTTCAAATGATACATTATACAAGTAGTATATGTAGAAAAACCAATCCATCTACCGCTAATTCATTACATTATACTTCCATTCAAACATCTGCGCCATACCACACATGGACTCAAGTCCGACGTCTTACCACCCCGGCTTTTGGTTCTCAAATGTAATATGCACCGACTCAATATCCTTGCGGCGCGTCAACACCAACTTTGGATCGTGACTCAATTCCGGGACACCAGCCACCATGCTCCTCTTTGGTTTGCAAGCGCCCTGCCCGTCGTTCAGCGTCTCGCCCAGCGCTGGCGCAATGTCAAACGTCAGCAGCGTCTTGATGACGTTGAGCATCACGACGTTGTGCACAATGTAGCGTCCCGGACACATGAGCACTGTAGGCAGCCCAAACGCCATGAGCTGCTTGACCCGGCTCACGTCCACATTGCCCTCGGCGTCTAGAAAGCGATCCGCGCGCACAGTGTCGGCATCCTCGCCCCAGATGCTGTGGCTGTGCTGATGCGGCAGCATCGGAGCCACAATTAGCGCCTTGCGACGAAGCGAAAACATGCCCGCAAAGACGGAGTCGTGCGTAACCAGGCGGGTAATGTTCGAATTGGCTGCGTACAGTCGAAGCAGCTCGTACCAAAAGGACATGAGAAGCGGGCAGGAGTCGCGCACCTGACTTATGTCGACAATGAGTCTCTTGCTTCCGGAAGTGGATGCATCAGTCGGCTCGACAAGGCTGTATACTTCGGTGCGAATGGCCTCCATGAGCTCGTCGTCGGCAACGAGATGCCACAGCGCCCAGGTGGTGATGTTGATGAGGTTGGGAAAGACGCCCATGATGAGGGAAAAGGAAAAGTCGTTCCAGCCCGCTTGCGGAATGTTGAATTTTCGCAAAAGAACCTTGACCTTGCCGATAAACGACAGGTCCTCGTAGTCCATCTTCTCCTCGTCAATACTCCGCGGCGCATCCAAAGTGCTTAGCCCAGCCCGTACGTCATCTCGAGCACGACTGAAAGAGCGTGGTAGAAAAATTGTAAAAGGGTGATACAAATTGCGCAGACCGGAAAGCATAGTTCTGACTTATCAGCGCGCGTTCATCGGGGATTTGGATGAACCAACATACCGTAGACTTTGTCTGAATTTGATGTCATCATATGGTCCCTTTTCTCCCCATATGACTGAGCCTAGCGACATGGCAATATTATTCGACACCCAATCCGCAAGCTTCACTGTATTTGAAGCATCCGGAACAGTTTGCTTCCATGCCTCATTAATTTTGTCCTGCACGCGTGCAAGGTGTGCTTGCACCTTGCCAATGGTCGAGAGCTCGTCACGAAGAAGACGAGACAGCTCCTTCTTGAACGGGTGCTTATCTGGCGTCATCATACCCTGGTGGCTAGCCTTGTTGAAGCGCAAATAACCGCCGAAGCCGACCCAGAAAGCGGCGGTGAGGCTCAAGCCCGGCGCTTTGGCAAAGAGCTTGGTCATCTCCGTATCGGAAGCGTCCATCACGTAGATCCTCTGCGTGGCAAGCCAGGCCGTGGAAATTGGCGTCGCCTGGCTGATTCTGCAACAGGGAGAGAGACGAGTCAGCCACTAGGGCACTTCAGGACGATTGGGAAAGATTGAAATCATACGAGAGCCGGCCAAAGTACTCTTGGAAATCACTCTTGATCATTTCAAGTACATGGCCAAAATATGGTATCTGTGACGATATTGTGGGCGGCTCACTCGCCTTTTTAACGTCCTTTGACGGCGGCCGTTTCGGCAACAGCGCGCCATATATGGACGCAAATAGAGCGCAGGCTCCAAATAGGAGAATTGTGACCTTGATGAAGGCCAAGGTGGAATCCAGGTCCATGATGTGTCTGCAGTAGTATGGCAACTGCCAAATCTGCACAACGTGGATATGGTTTTGTATTGTCTCGAGATACAACGGCCATCATTTTTATCGCAATCTTCAACTACGAAGAGAACCACTATATATGAACCAAGCAACCATGACTATTGAGCAATGATTGGAGGGCCTTACGGAGCGACGGACCTTTGTCAATGCGTTTGGCACGCCATGCCACTTGCTAGTTGCCGGATTACGCCGCGGGATTGATAATAAGGGTGCCCCAGCGAACAAAGTGGCCAGTGAACTCTCAGCTCGCCGAAAACGCAACATAAGCACTCCGAAACTCTAGAACCAGCCCAGCTCCGCGTATTGCTAAACGGCAAGGGTTGCGCGCAAACTGGACTCGAGCAACCAACCTGTGGGGGTACGACCCGCCTCTATTTGCTGACACCCTCGGTCGAGGAGGTCATGGCTTGCGCTGCAAAAAGCGTAGCACACAGAGGGGTTTCGAGCAGGCAAACCGGAACCAGCCCTTGTTATCTCGCCTGCACGTGGGCGTTGCCGACAGGCGTAGCGTAAACATCAGGCGAGGGTGACAGACAGGCCATGTACCGGCCGGCAGAGGTTCCATGATGAGGGTTCACTATATTGATCCCTGCAGGTTTATATTAAGCTTACATGGCTTCTTACCGCTTTTGTAGGCGTTGGCTGTCAGGGCCGATGGCAAGTCCTCTCTTCCTCACGAGTCACAACTGGTGACAACCGAGCCTCACAGATGGTGTTCTTGTCTCGGCATTCGCTCGCACCAATCGGTGCCTGCTGCATAGCAAGACCGTGGCGCCAGGCTTTATTAGCGTCAGAACCCCTCCAGGATCGACGCAGCGACCTACAGGGTGTACGGAGTGGCTGAGAGCTCGTGCCCTCGCGAAGAGAAAAGCGTGCGCCAAATTTACCCAGTAGATATCTTGGGCAAAGTAGCTACGCTGCAGTGGGCTATCAGTATCCAGACTGACCTATACATGTTTTAGGATAAGTTAGCTCCAGCATCGGGCGCCGCGTGATCTCATCTCGGAGGAGAGACAAGTCGGGGAATTTCTTTCTACAGCGGGCCGTGGCGTGACCCCTGAGGTCTTTCGCGCCCATCTTGCGCTTGTAAAACTGAGACATTACAAACAATAGTACAGAGTAGTGGACTTAATTTTAGATAAATATGGCTACTCTGCAGACAATGCTGGAACCAACACAGACCCAATGTATCACACCAACGCCATTCCAGTGTACCCAAAAACAAAGATAAAACGCCGACCAAATTAGCGTCAGACCCGGCTTGCTTGTCAGCCCATGAAGCCCATCCAGAAAAATGTGCCTACGGCTCCGAAAGCCAGCGTCAACGTCAGAATGCCAGCGCCAGCCCTGTCGGCTGTGGTTATAGGCTTTGGTGGTGTCTGTCCATTATCGCCACCTGCAAATCCGCCGTTGGGGCTACCCTTGGATGTGCCGCCCGTCTCGTTCGTTGTGGGAGCGTTCGCATCTTTGATCAGGAGGCTGGACACGGCGGCCAGGGCACTCATGTACTCTCCAGCGCCAGTCGTCTTGTCGACTCCAGGGTCAACAAATTTGCCGCCGGTCCAGTAAAAGCCGCAGGTGCGACCTGTCTCGCGGCCTGTACATTGCTTCACGGCGGCTTGAGCTGACTTTTCCAGGACGGGTAGAATCTTCTCGGCAGTATGTGGTACAATCTGCGCAACCACAGATAGCCAACGGTGCACGTAGCCTTTGAAAGTAAGCATGTCAGCTGTGCATGTGCCTGGCGTACTCTCGCATGGCACCTCGTATGCGGCGCCCTTCTCGAAAAAGTTCTTGATCATGGAATCTACAAGATTGTCGACGCGGTCGCCCCATTTCTTGTCACCATTCGTCTACAGTATGTCAGTGTGGAACTTGAAAGTTGGAAAGGACAACTCACGTAGTTATACATGAATGCCGCACCCTGAGTCATAATGGCGGCATTGTAGGAAAATGTGGCCTTATTGATATCAGTGCAATTGTGCTGCACCCGGCCACCGTCGTAGACCAGCCAACTCTTGTGATCAATGTACCCAACGCCCCAGAGCCAATCCCAAGTTTCATCTGCAAACTTTGCATATGTTTCATTCCTAGTGTATCGAGCAAGGCGAGATCCGATGTTGAAAAAGCAGCCATTGGCAATGGCTAATGCTATTAGCGCTTCGCCGAATGAGATGCGTCAAGTACCAGACTTACTATTTTTATAATCATATCCAGCATTGGAAAAGGGGATTTGCCATCGCATGCCACCGTTGCAGTACTGGTCATGTCTGCTCGGGTCTGCTTGTGTGGCCCAAACGGCCTGCGCCAAAGCGAGCCATTGCGGCTTGTCTCGCGGAGGGTCGGGAAACTTATTTTCGGCGGCAAGCATTGCTGTCAAGCCCCAGAATCCTTGATCATCGTTTCCGAGTGAAGCTGTATGGTTTCGAGGCATAAAGTCTTGGTTTTCGCCAACTTGGTGCAGAATCCCCTGCATCACCACATCGTTGTAGCTGGTGTCGCCAGTCAGGTGCCAGTAGTCGATGTATGTGCCCATCATGGCACCGCCCTGCCACCAGTAATAATTTCCCTTGTTCTCAGCCGGTGGTCCTGGTAGAATTCCGGGTATTTTCCCAGTCCTGTTGCCTTCGTATAAAAGCATCAGATCGTATGCGATCGTACTGGCCGTGGTTTTAATCGCATCTGCAAAGTGTAAGCGACTGCTCGCCTCTGCTCGCCGGGAGACAACAACCTTTAGTATCGACCTTGTAGTATTGAGCTTGCGCAGCCGTGAACAACCCTGTTATTACCAGACTCGCAGCTAGAGTTGTTTGTGGAGAGAGCATCATGAAGTTAGGACGAAGCCAATTGATGGTGGGAGCCGGATGGTCGGAGAAAACTGGCGATATTGGCCGAGAGAGAAAGCGCCAAATTGAGATGACTGGAAGCTGTGTACGTAGCTCCAATAAATATACGATAAATACTTGAATCTGCTAGAAAGAAAAGAACGGGCAGATTTGACTCCGATATGAAGTAACGCGGTGAGTACCCCAACGGGCAGGTGCCATCCGCAGCCTTATCAGCAACAACGAACGAGATGAATGGTCAAACGAGTGAAGAGAAGAAAGATTGGTGTAGGCAATCGCGTCAGAAAAAGTCGATAATGATGTGAGGAAGAGAAAGCAAAGGAAAAAGCAGCAACTGAATTAAAAGAATGCAAGATCGAAGCTGACTTTGGATTCGGAGAGGGGCCTGGCACGCGGGCAAGGCGGCAAAGCATAATCTTGTCTGCATTCCCCCCTTTCTTGTTGATATCCCGCGCAACAAACTCTTGGCAAAGCATCGCATTCTGGTTTCAAGTCTGCGAAGACAACGCTTTGGGGGTGGAGCAGCAAAGCCACCCCAAGCGCCAGCCTGCGAAATAAACCAAGCCAGTATGCCACAAAGAGGGCTGTATAGCGCAGACTTGTGATGAGCCAAGGTAAACCCATTGGCTGGGCGCACCATCAGCTGGGCCGTAGCTGGCGGCCAAGGTGGCGGAGCACATCAGTTGTGGTGGATGTCATGCTTGGCAAAAGATGGACAAAGGACAAATTCTCGAGGTTGAGACGAGCCTAATATTGTCCAGGTTGATCTCGCCTCACAGCTGTATCTGAGCCTGCTGTGTTGCTGCATCTACCGCCAGCCGGGGCGAAGCAATAGCCTGCCACAGCCGAGTCCATTATGCCCCCGTGAACCGTGATTCCATAATGCTGCATTTAAGCGCCGATGTCCCGGTAGCCCTGCGCCAAGCAAAGCCCCCTGAAGCCAAGATCTAGCCCAATTCCTCTAAAGTTGGTGTCTCGCAAGCCAAGCATCGTTTCTTGGCGCAACCGTTGAACGCGTCAGCACTGCCAGTCTAACAAGAAAAAGGAAAAAAAAAACTAAATAGCTCAGGCGAGTAAAGGATAACTATCTTGCAGAAAGTTGCTAATTCAGTAGTAGCTTGACAGCCATGATCTCACGAATCCGGGGTCAGACAAAGAGGTTGACGGGTGGCGGGGAGGCTCGGCGGATAAACTTTAATTTTAAGGTTCCCTGGCCCCTGTAAATTGGCTGGAGAAGGGGGCTTAGCAGCCAAGTGACGGCCTGCTTATTCGTATTGTTCGCCCCGTAGCATCTTTAGGCTGTGCTCTCAACGCCGAAGGCTTGTTCCTCCATGCCATCGCAGCGACAGACATGGCTCTCGCAGCTCCATCGCCCTGAGACGCTGAGAACGAAGAGTGAGAGCCCGTCGACAAAAATCCCCAAGGTTTTGTATCGTCAGCCAATCTCGCCTTTGTTTTTAATTGCCCGAATCTCCTTTACATTTTCCGTTTACGATGTGATGGCGGCCAGGCGACGAATTTTCCCCCGTCCTCCCCGAAACTAGTAGTAAGCGTACGACCTGATTTAGTTTGAACCAGTCGTAAGCCCGATAGACGCGAGTGATTGTACCCATTGTGTCGAGGTCTGGTGCTGTATCAGTATACAGGACACTCCAAGTCCGGAATCTTTTCTGCCGACCCGACCCGAAGTCGGCGTCAATTCGACGGCGTCGGGGAGGCCGGGGAAGCGGTGGACTAAGCTTCAGGGACTCATCGTAGTTATTCGAAACGAACATGAAGCTTCTTACTACCGTGAGAAAGGAGATGATTGGGTTTAAATATATAAATAAGAATTTGACGAGCATACAAGAAGTATGATCAAGAACAATCTAAGTTCATACATCTATGATTCACCATGACTCCTTCTAGCAACCTCTGTGTCTGTGTGACTTGCGGAACGCAGTTTGGCTTTCCCTACGAAGAACGACCTCTGACCTGCCGCATGTGCAATGTGCGTTTGTCAGACCATCTTCTTCTTCTTCTTCTTCTCTTCTCATGACATGTTGACAATTCGTGCAGGATCCACGCCAGTTTGTGCCGCCCTCTGGACAGTCATGGACTACCCTTGCGCGGATGCAGACAAGCCACCGCAACGAGATCAAGTAAGACGAGGTAGACGGCCGCATCTGGTCCATCTTCTCAAGCCCGCAGTTTGCCATCGGACAGCGCGCCCTACTCGTAGAAACTGAGTCGGGCAATGTCCTGTGGGACTGCATCAGCCTGCTAGACGCCGACACCATTGCCTTTATCAAGTCGAGGGGCGGGCTCAAGGCGATTGCCATTTCGCACCCGCATTTCTACAGCACACATCTTGAGTGGGCTCGCGAATTCGACTGTCCAGTCTATCTCGCAGAGGAAGATCAGGAATGGATCAATCGTGAGGATGAAGATGGCCATCGGCGGTTGGTGAGTGACTTGGCGCTAGAGATACTCCCCGGAGTCAGCATTGTGAAGCTTGGTGGCCATTTCCCGGGCAGTTCGGCTCTTCACTGGAACAAAAATCTTGTAAGTCATAAACAATGCGTCTTGTATCAAACTTGTATCATGAAAACTAATACCACGCTCTAGTTTGTCGGCGACTCCATTGGGATCTCTCAGGTAAGCTATTGCAAACTAACCTGCTGTCCAATGCTGATTAAATCTTGTAGTCCGGCCTGATTCGCTCCCACCACAACAATGACCACCAAGTTTTCTTCTTTCACTATGCGTTCCCAAACTTTATTCCGCTAGGTCCGACTGCGATGCTCGAAATGTGGCAGCGAATAAAGGGCTGGGATTTTACGAGTCTTTTTTCTCTATTTTACCAGACCACGGTTCGCGATCCCAATGTCAAGTCCATGGTGTTGGACAGCATGCAGCGTCAGGCTCATTACCAAGAGAACAACAGTCACCCGCTGCTCGCGGAGAATCGTGAAAGTAAGATGTGATTTCTGCTCATAATCCGTCATATTTGGTGAATTGTACAACATAATGTAATTTTATACATCTCTTACAATGGCAACGTCAGTGAATCAAAAGTGGAAGCATCAAAGAGCTCGGCAGCCAAATATGGGCCGAGGCCACTGTGGTCGTCCAAAAAGTTCACCATGCCCATGAAATCAACATCTTCCATCTGGTGAAAGGCGCCCAATTCCTTGGACGGAGGAGCATCGGAGATGCCAGAATCAGCTATTAGAGGTGAGCAAATTACCATCGACGAGGGCAATCTTATTCCACTTACATCGGTAATCTTGCAGTTCAGACAAATATCGTATATACTTGACGCATCTCTTGACAAGTGGATTACTGTTGTCTAAATTTTCAAGTGCATCTGCCGCTTTGACAAGATTCAGGCGGCCTTCGGCAAGAACTGTTTGTGCAATCATACGGTGACTGTGTCGGGCGCAGAGCATACCACCGCATACCATGAGCGCTTCGGTAAAGACTGCAATGCAAAAGTTTAGCCGCGATGGCCTCGTTACAGCAGATGCACATATGTCGCTTACCGTAGTAAAGCGTCAAAAACCACACGCCAAGGTTGCTATCTTCAACTGGACCGCCGCCAAAGACCGCAGCAGCCATTCCAATCGTCTCTTCCGCAGATGAAATGCACTCGAATGCCTCGGCCATGGCGAGCTGTGTCGTGTACGGCAGCTCCGTGTCGTGCCTCCCATTAATCTTGGACAGGTACTTGAGAGTGACGCAGAGTAATGGTCGGTGAATCAAGATCGACACGCTGTGGTACCTGACCTTCGTTGCTCGCAATTTATTCATCCTAGAGCTGTGCTTCAACTCAGGCGAGCTACTTGGCAGTAGCGAAAATGTGGACGGTAGAGTTTCTGCCCATCTTCGCAGCTTCTGCCGCAATGTGCTAGCAGTTTGGAGCATGGACCCTTCGTCCTCACTTTGATCTGTCCCGATATTGCCATTGTACTGGGCTTCAATTGAGAGACCCATGATCTGGTACAACTGAACGGAGAGCGAGAAAAAATCGGTTGCCACTTGCGCCACTTCGGGTTCATTACAAAGCTGAAAATTCTCTGGTACGTGCCACGGTTGCGGTAGACGAATTGTCATGTGCGCTGGGGGTATTGCGCAAGGACGGCCAAACGTTGCGCTCAAGACAGTATCCAGGCAGTATATAGTATGCCAGGTTCGGTTTCTCATCTCTTGTACAACTTCGTCCAGCTGTCGTCCAACCTTGTCGCTATGCAAACCAAGTGCGATTGCACTCCTGACCAATAATCCATGCACGCTCCATGCCGCTCCCACTTGAGGTGTACCTTGGAGGTAAAGCGCCTGCAGAAGAAGGAACTGGACAATGTCGAGGCTGACAGTTCGCAACGATGAGGCACCACACAGTGACATTGCTCTTCTATAGTAAACCAGTGATTCTTGAAAGCACTGTTTCGAGGTTTTGCTACGTTTTCTGTTGATGTTGCTCGCAATGGCAAAGATTAGATTAAGCTCCCCAAGCCAAGTTTGTCGAACCTTGTTGAAGCCACTCGCTTTGAAGGCGTTGTACGTCTGTCGAAAAGTAGCTTCATGCAAGAAGGGGAACAAAAGCCCCATGGTGTTGAAATATCGATTTATCATGGCCTCCATGTCACCTACTGCCGGCAAGCGCGAACATGCTGCCAGGGACTGCGGGGTTGTTGGTAAGGCCCCAAGGGGAGAGTGCTCTGACGATAGTATCGTTCCGCGTCTTCCATCTCCATCACCTCCCTCACTGAGCTGGGGCCCTTCTGGCGTTTTTACCCCCCAAATTGAAGAAATCGAGGCAAGAAGGTAGCGAACGAAGCCAATGTTTGACGACTCGCCAAAGTATGCTGCGGCGCGCTCATCGACAAAGGTTATGGCTAGTCCGTCAGTCCTAGCTTCCGTTTCGGTCCCTGAATCTTCAGAGTCAATGACAGAAGCGTCAATCCCAATGCCGTCAATCGTGTGCGCGTCTCTCAATGGTGACGAACCACCTGGTAGCTCTTCATAATACTCTCGGGTTGGGACACAGGAGGACAAATGGCCTGTCAGCAGGTCATCGTGTCTTTGGATGAGATGCTCGACATGTTTCAGGCGTTGCTCGAGCCTGAAACATAGTCCTTTTGGACAATAATGTTTGTCGTGGAGTCTGGCGCATCATATTGGCATTCAAATCCCAGCTGATGGCACGTTGAACACGTGGGTCGTCGCCCATCGCACCTACGGAGAGGGGGTTAGGGTAAGCGGACGAGATTCATTTGCTGGGACGGCTCACTTTACCTAGACTTTCTGGTCCGACAAGAAGTACATGCAAGGGCAATACGACGGCGCTTAGAGCCGGTTGCGGGGGCCGCCGAATCTGCCATGGCGAGCGGGGAGTTTGGGGAAAGGACGGAAGAAGCTGTCGCAGTGGTGGGCTGCGAAAGATTAAATATAAGCTCATATATCCAAATCTAGCTTTAGTGCTGACGATGAGAAGCAGCCTAGGATACGTCTGACGCTTAGTGCAGCGGGATTTTTGAGCTTGGGTTTGTAACATGGCTTTTCTAACGGGTCGCACAACTCTACAGTGAATCGAAATACATATGTGCCTCTGTTTCTGAATCTGGTTTGTTTTTCCAATTAGACACAAAGCTCATGCAGCAACGGTTTGATTTGGAACGGAGAAGGCGACTTGATCGAGAGCGCAGATGCGCACGACAACACCCTGTGTCCCTCAATCAAAAGCTTGTTTATCTCATTTCACGTATTGGATGCACGCTAAAAACTGACAATTCGTGAATAGCTTCCTGCCGGAATTAGCGTTAGTCCGTAGCACGATGGAAAGTCAAGCAAGGCCAATAATACGCATCACAAACTTTCACATCCGAAGATCATTTGCTAACTAGCAAAAAGACGCTGCTCAGCCTCCGAGATCTTCCCCCCTCAATGCCAGATAGAGATAAGCCTTTGATTCAGTGTCCTTCAACGCCTTGCACTCTCGCCACATTACCAAACAATGACTGGCTTGATTGCCTCGCCGCTGCCCATGGCTTTCAGAGCTTGGGCATAGTCTGCGAGCTCGAAAAAGGTGACGAGCTTCTCGATTGGAAACTCTCCGTTGCGCCACCACTTTATCATCTCAGGGATGTACTCGCTTGTGTTGGCGTGTCCTTGCACAGCGCCAAAGTACTGCTTGCCGCTTACCATGAAACTTTGCATGTGGACTGTGAGATTGGAATTGGGCATCCCCGTTCCCACTTGGATAACCTTTCCCATGTATCGCGTCGCATCGATTTGCGCGGAAACAAGAGCAGGAAATGCAGTCGTGTCGATGCTGATTGTCGAGCCAAGCCCCTCACTCGCTTCCTTGACCTTGTCGACAACGTCTTTCATGTCAAGGCC
Organism: Beauveria sp. NWAFU-1; assembly: GCA_024472245.1. Taxonomy (NCBI): domain Eukaryota; kingdom Fungi; phylum Ascomycota; class Sordariomycetes; order Hypocreales; family Cordycipitaceae; genus Beauveria; species Beauveria sp. NWAFU-1. The sequence continues at coordinate 889,617 of JANBXD010000004.1, forward strand.
AGTTGTGTTGATGACATGCGTTGCACCCAGTGCTTGAGCCAGGGCGAGCCGACTATCGACTCGATCAATGCCAATGATGGCTTTGCATCCTCTATTCTTGGCTGCAATGACCGCTGCGAGTCCAACGCCTCCCATACCGGCGACTGTAACATAGTCTGCAGGGCCAGCTTTGGCAACATTGACTACCGTGCCACTCCCGGTTTGTAGACCACAGCCGAGAGGTGCAAGCAGCTTCAGGTCGTCTTTGGTAAGACCCAGCCCACTGACATTGACAACACACTTGTCACTTACAACTGAATGCCGCGCAAGGCTCGATTGACCGAAGAACCGGCCCCCAATGCCACCTTCAAAGACAGGCTCACCCATAAAATTAATGTCGAAAAATTTGACACAATGCGAGGGCGGCCCAGAAGTACAAACATGGCACTCTCCGCAGTACGAGAACGAGAGAAGAACGGGGTCACCGGCTTGTACTTTTTTGACTGCACTTCCGGTCTGTACCACATAGCCAGAGCCTAGAAGCGCAATTCGAAATCAATAACGGTAGCCAAACTAGCATTAAATGTGTACATCACCTTCATGGCCAAGCACACGCGGGTAAAAAACTCCCGGTACCCCAGCATCGGCTGCTGTATCTCCGCAATGGAGGTCTGTATGGCAGATTCCAGACGCTACCATGTGAACCAAGACTTCATCATCCCGTAGTTCACGTAGCTTGACTGGTTCTAGCGCCCATTTTCCTTCCGAAAAGGGCCCTCTCGCCACGAGGGCTTCTGATTCGCAAGTCATCACCAAAGATGTCGCGGCGCGAAGTGGGACTGTAGGAATAGCTGGTAGATACCAAAGTTGGGAAGATTTGCATGAGCTCAATGCTATAAATCGACTGATTTAATCAGAATCTCCCTACTTTGATGATGATGCTACTTTGATCTCGGGGGCGGGGTTGAAGGTGGGGGAACGCGAACTGCTGCGCGCAACCTCGACCCAAAATCGGAATTCATCCGGAACACTTACGCCACCAAACGCCACCGCACCTTGTGTATTGCACTATCTAGATGGTTGACTTCTTCATTATAGTCATTTTCTAGCCGTGTATGGGGCTCACATCTCGATACCTTCGAAGTGTAGCTCTCATAATCTAGAGGTATACTAATAATCCAGCGAAATTAAATAGTGAATACAGTAAATAAGGCTGACTTTAGCTATATGGCGGAGATACCCATTCAGCCCGATCATGTAGGTCCTGAGCTAGGCCAGTACTGTCCGCTCATTTGGTAGCAGGTCCTCGTATAGCTTCTGGTGTTCCGACTTAGTAAGAATGACCAGTCAAACAATCTGAATGGGTAGATCTGCACGGCTCTCATCGGACGCGTGAGGCCTCAACAATTCTAGCCCCATCAACGGCCCATTTCATGGACGCTGAAGGAAACTGCCGGCATGAGCCAATGGAACTATGTCGCATCGTACATAGCTCATGTCGTGATATGGTCCCTCGACTCCTGTCTGCCAAGCCAAATGAAACGGTGACTTCGTTCAGCCAGCCTCAATCAGTCCTGTTGTATAGAGAACATGGAGCAATCGGAATTTTGATGCCACGTCTACTCAGTATCAACATAGACTTTCGTGTGCCTTCTAGGTTCCGTCATTTCTGTACTGCTACATTCTGAGGCCAATATAATATCTGCAGTGAACCTACACCGCGATGATGCAGCCAGCCACGGGCCTCACGGTCTGCAGCGTTTGTGCAGTGTCGCAGAACGAAGTTGCAGTTGCAGTACCGACAACGATTGCGCCTGGAGCGAGCTTTGCTCTGCAGGTTCCTGCGTTGCCGGAGCTGCCGGAGCTGCCGGAGCTGCCAACGGCGTGTCAGCGGCAGGCGACAACGGGGCGCTCCTGTGCAGTAACGGAGTTTGCAGTGCGGTGCAAAATCTCATTTCAGAAAAGGCGGGCAAGTTTCCGTGTAATATAAACGTCGGTTGTGCCCCTCCGCAGATCCTGACGCCTGGTCATCAGTTCATTGAGGGCTGGACAATCAAGTCTCTGGGAGTGGGTTCCTTTCCCGAGGGTCATTCTTGCCGAGCACAACCATGGTACTGCATTGACAACTCCGTCGCCCTCCGAAGCTTGCCAAATGCGGAACCTGGTCAAATCTGCTATACTCTGACAAACATGCAGCTGAATAAGACTGTGACGGTGCATCTAAACGCCAAGTCGTCTAGCGAGACAGGCATCTGCAAGGGCTGGGAGTACATGCCCAAGTTTCGTGTCACGGTGGAGGACGCCAGCATCCCGACGAAGACGTATATTGTCGACAGCACTGTCCAGGACTGGAAGCGTCAGCAGCCTTATATATTCAGGCCGAGGTCGAAAGAAGCTTCGCTTTGCTTTTCCACCGACCATACCGTCCGCAGATGGGGCTGCTCGCCGTATATCCACGATGTTGTCGCCACACAGAACGATCGGGCACCGTGTCAAGCGTGTTAGCCCTCTGAAGCACCTATTTTGAGGATCTTCAGTACAATTCTGATTCGTTCAGTCTAAAGAGAAATGTAACTTCTATATGGTCTTTCTAAAACAAATTATCCTTGTGCATAACCCCGTAGATAAGATATTCTTCCTTCTCCATAACGAAACGAACTTGCTAGTTCAGGGCGAGCAATCTACCAAGTCCGTTAACGCACAAGGTGTCTACGTACAAATCAACAATGTAACGGCATCTTGCTAGTCATGGCCATGTGGTTGGGGTCCTCAGGCAAGGTGCTTGACCATTCGACCAAATCGATCAAGTTGATTGTACTTTTGCAGTCAAATCAGCTAGCAGCTCATCCGCCTTTGTGTCTTTTCGCATATAGAGTAAGAGCCTCGTCTATGAAGTCACCGCTATAATTGCAAGTGATCCTAACGCCTTGTTGACGTTCACGTACATTGAGCACAACAGCGTTGGTACAAAGATGCCGATGCGCGGTTTACAATCGGATGCTGCATCACAACATAGAAACAGAATTCCATTTAACCAATCTTCCCATCGCTGACATACGTTTCGTATATGTTGCCAACTGAAAGAGTCTTCACCGCCATCATGACCGGGTAGACCATAAGTCTGGTACGGGCAACACTCAACAATTTATGCGTGCTCGGCAAACTGCATGGCTCATGAGAATCACATGCTTCAGAAGGCGAGACTATATTACATCACAATCCCTAAACTAATCCTCTGCGGAGCAAGAAACGTGACTGACTGTCAACGTGAAGAGCACGTGCGGCTTGCCCGGCAAAGATGACGGTGCTATGAACAACACAGTAATGCATGCAAGGCCACTAATAAAAACATGAAGATTTATTCATCACGAACATATGCCATCAGAAATGTAACCTTTGTTTCGCCTGGCAGTAGGTTCTCTGGCGAAGCATGGTAAAGGCACGGGAGAGAAGAATACAAGAGCACGCCGAGAGCTACGAGGAGCGCAAGTTAGCCGAGGACCAAGAAATGGCAAGTCTTTCACATGTACCTTGGTGTACTACCAAGCGAAGGTTTTTTGAGGTAATTATGACTGCCACTTGAGGCGGTTCAGCAGCCCATCCGCGAGTTCCGTCAATGCGGAGTTGCTGCTGAATCACCGCATGTGCCAGCCGTGATCACCTCAACACCGACAACCCTTTCACATGTAAAATTACCCAACACGGGCTCACATAAGCAAGCCCTAATTGTCTTGCGGGGTAGAATATGCGGTTCTGTAGTGCCGCTCATTCGCCAGCGATGTCGAGGGAACCCTCTCTCTCTACTGCTGATGGTTCGTTGATGAAATACACCAAAGGATATCGGCCCCAACATGACTGAATCGAAACCTGGTTATAACTACTTGTATTAGATTAGTACTCACAAGAAAGAGAATGAGTCTTTCCAGCAAAGTAAAGCACCTTATTAGCAAAAGGTGGCTTCGGGTTTCCTGAGCCTCAACCCGTGTTAGCCGTTCCCTCTTACTGGGTGTTCTTTCTGCGAGAATAACGTTTACTGCTACTTGGTGGTGAGCCGAGTTGCTCGCGATATATGTTCTGTATACGTCTAGAAAGAAGGCTACTGAATCTTTAGCTACGCATCTAGTCAAAGGGCCGCAACAGGTGCCAAAGCGAACACAGCCATTTACTTCACCAACATGAAGCTTACGAGCTCTGAAAACAGTAATTTGATGACGGGAGCTACGACACTCTAATAAAAGGGGAGTAGTATTATTTCTGTCAAGGACACTGTGCATTCTGGAGGAGTGATGGGCAAAAGCAAGTTCACATGCCCATTGCAAAGCGGCCGACGGATGTGGAATTCGTGAAATTGTAGGTTTATAAGCTATCCTACCATCTAAAATAGTCCATTTTTTCTTCTTTGTTTGTTTTCTAATGCCTTGTCTCTCTTTCATCCTTCTCATGATTTCCTTCTAAAGTAATACTTGGTCATTCCACTCGGACAAATTTTCCAATCCTCATTCTGAGGCGCGAATATGTAGGGTATATATAACTCGTTGCTTCATATTTTTTTTCATTGATAAATTTCTACCACAGAGGAATATGAGCTTGGTTGTCATAGTCGACATTGTCCTTGCTCAGCTCGATGCGGTCGTGGCAAGTGCCGAAAATTTTGTCCCACAGACGAGTCTGTTTTCCATAATTGTGGCTCTTTCTCCAACCCTTGCGGTGGTGCAAGTCGTGATCTTCAATGACGAGTTCCGCGTTAAAGTAGCTGAGAATGAACGAGAACGAAGATGCAGCCTGGAGATGCATTCGCAGGCCGCTATGGCCACCGGCTTCGGTGAAGGCAATGTACTGGTGGCAGATGAACCAGTCATAGAATCCGAGCGGGATGCCAAGAGCCTTGAATGAAAGGTAGGTCATGAATGGAATGCCAACCATGTCGAAGAATTCTTGGACATCGTCGGCGTAGGCAGACAGCATGGCATTCGGACGCTTGGTCAAGTGATGCGTTCGGTGGAACTGCCAGAGCCCGTTGACGTCGTGCATGGCTCTGTGATACCAGTAGAACCAAAAGTCGAGAATAACGCCGTAGAATCCAATCTGGAGGGGCAGCCAGATCCACCAGGCTCTGGAGCTCATGTCTTGGAGGGGCGATGATGCCGGATCGTATGTGAGGTAGACGGACATTAGCATGCGTCCACCTGCCGTCTTCCAGCCGGCACCGAGAACCTTGGCGACGCCATAATCGGGAATGCCGTCGCGCTCATGCTCTCCATCCAGGTGGCCATAGATGTGTCCTAGCCTTCGGATAATGTGCAGTTGGTGAACCACGACAAAGAGAAATCCTGTTGTGTAATAGCCGACCGCGGCAAAGAAAGGCAACTGAATGCCAGTCAGTGAGAGCCAGAGCTGGTGAACTGCGAGAACAATGGCCGCATGGAGTAAGATCCAGATGTGTTGATCAGTTGTGCTGACATGGGGGACCTTGTCAGTCTTTGGGTGGACAGGCACCTCTCGGTCAAGGTCGCGATGGAACGGGTTGATGGCGTATAGAATCCAGTGGTTATAATTCCAGTGTTTCCGATCCCAGGTGCGCCAAGTCGACTTCATCGAGTCTTTGACGCTTGGCGGTGGTGCTGTCATGATGGGCGAGGCCTTGATAACAAATACTGCGTATGCAAAGTAGGATGTGATGGCAAAGTCGGCAAAGCAGAAATCAGCGAGCAGAGGTCTCCGGAGGGCTGGCACCGGCTATATACACGTGTTGCCGTGTACGGAACCGCCCTTGCCACCATTACAGAATGCGGGGAGCAACCATGACACCTGATCATCCCCAACAAGGCCGCACAGATGTGCGTTCCTGGAGAAGGTTACTGCTATTCTATGACGGTTGGGGCGGCAGCGCGGCCACTTGACTCGTTGTCCCGAGAGGCCGCTCAACCCCGCGTCAAAAGACCGCCGAGGCAGGAATGGGGAAACTGGGTTTAGACGTCGACCAATAGCGCCCATAATTAGCCCATTACTTCAAGGCTCTGACCAACCGGATAATAGGGTTTGGTTGGTTTAGAAGAGGTCCTTGTTCGATTCGCACGTGAAGATGGATGCTCTCCCGCCGTACAATGTCAAAGCGTCTTGGTCGAGACCAATCAGCATTAGCAACTGCGTAAATTTTGCCTGATCGGGTACACTCCAGAAATGTTCGCTCATCAAGAGAGCTGTTGCATAGAGTTATTTCAATAGACTCCTGTTTTTTTTCCACGTGCCAGTACATTATGAAACATGGCATGTCGGCCTGTCCCGAAGCTCTGACAATACTGATACCGCTCACTGGCAAGGGGATTGCATGCTTTTTAGACGTCGACATCTACATTCGACAAGGCCGCAAATGCCACAACTGCCAGAAAATTGATGGTCCAATGCTGCATTGTCTCATTCGACATTGCTATGATCAAATAGGTCATGGCCGTCACATAGGACAAGTCAGAGGAATGGTTACACGTTTTGCGTGATTGCCCGCCAAATCCAGCCGAGCCCCTTCACTGTCGCAACACCGAACACCAACGGTCGCAAGCCTTGAAGCCGGTTCATGCACTGATGAAAGTATAACGAGCAAGTATATTGAATGCGAATGCGCTCATGTTGCGCTTCTTGTGTCTATTACTCTATATGCAGCGCTGAAAAAGCAAAATGCACCATGACTGCGCGTCCTAGGACGGCTTTTTTCTTTCCACATCTCATTTCTCCGTCCAGAATAGCCAGCTGATTGCCAGAACCAGCTTGATACCAGCCACAGTCCATAGCGACGGCTGCACGGCACCCGATGCCTTGGAAATCCAGCCACCGCAGATGGCACCCACGAGCGTGAGGACAAAGGCCACGAAGCGCCTGTTGCGCTTGTCATTCTTGGCCCAGGCGAGCAGAGCCGGGTCCGACATGAGGTCGCACAGCATGCTGGTGACGACGACGGTCGGGATCTCGCCCACCGACAGCGTGCGGCTCGAGACAATCTGCCCAGCTGCCTGGAAACTCAGCAGGGCAATGACGGCAATCTCCTTGAAGTCGACGGATCCGGGGGCACGATGCGAAGGGTACGATCCGTCAATGACGCCCCCTTGGATCAGAGCGGCGGCCAGCATGACCAAGACGGATTGGCAGAAGAATGAGAGGCCCAGGACACCGCGACGCTTGCCGCCGAGAAGCATTGCGAGGCGCGCAAAGCAAAAGGAGCCAATTATAAAGAACCCGATCGAGCATAGCGAGCGCGCCCAACCGTAGGGCTTGTTGTTGAAACCAGAAGTACCGAGCGCGACGAAAATGGTGTTTCCTAAGGAAAAATTAGGTCAGCACGGGCGCGGGCGTCGCCGAGCAGCGCGACAGTGACTCACCTGTTTGCATGGAAACGAAAGTTCCGTAGGCTGAAGTAATGTGTTAATGGCGGTCCAATTCCAACATCATGGCATGAATTGGAAGCGCAAGTCGTCCCGACGTACCATTGTAGATTGTGCCGTCAGTCAGTCCCGACACGAAGCAGCACACGAGCATGGGTATGTACGCGCGCTTGTTGTCCACCTCCTTCAGGCACTTGGTGTAGAAGCCCTGCTTCTCGACGATGCGGCCCGACTCGGGATCGTGCTTTGATTCTTCAGACGACGACATTGCTGCTTGCGAGGAAAGGACCGAAGTTTTGGTGTTCATGGTGGGATTGGCAATGGTGGCGGCGAGGGGGGCGAGGTTCGTCTGTTATACAATGCAATGCAATGGCGGCATCACTCCAGATAAGGGACCGGCGAAGACAAGAAAAAAACGGGACATGTCGGGGGGATGGATAATAATTTAGAACCAGGGTGTGTTTAGGTGTGGAAATAGCGCAGGAGCCCAGGATAATAACTAGCGGGAGGCGCATCTTACACAAAGCGGGATCGGATCCGCCGCGAGACAGTGGGTAATTTAGACCATGTGCTTTTACAAATGGCATTGGGTAGTTATTGGCATGTCAAGCCTTTTGCCGAAGACTATGCTTTTCGGGGCCAAAGTTGCGTCGCGATGGGGATAGTCCTTGTCTCGTCGACAGCATCGTAGTTGCGAGGCTCCTTGCCTCGTCGACACCGTTTGGTGCGTGAGTGCTTGGGTCAACGGCTCTTACGACCATCTTGTTCAACGATTTCCGGTGGCCGCAGATGCGGGCTGCACGCCTTTGACTCCTATTGGGCCGTGGCTGGCTGGGCTTAGCAGGCCATGATACTAGCTCTTAGTCTGCCAAGTGACGAGCCCCAATGTGCAACTCACCACCTTACTAAAGTTTCCACTTTATTATAAGATGTGATGCGACGTCGAGCGTGAAGTTCTTGTAAGACGCAACCACTACCCCCCAAGCCTTGCATGAGTCGCCTGGCGGGAGAAAAATCAGACTGCGGCCACGAAAATGCTATATCGTCCATCAAGGAACGATAACGCTTTCGGAAATCGGAAGGCTTACGGCCAAAGCTGAGGACAGGGTTGTTTGACTGGTCATTTCCGACCCCAAGACATTTTCCCATCTTTTTTCGAAAAGCTCCGTCTGCTGCGTACTGGTACAGCGTATCCTTCCCCCGGTCGCAGCTGCGCCGTCACCGACTACCGGGGAACAACGGCTGTCGAGCCTTGGCGAGACCTTTGGGCTGCGAAGCCCTGGCCGGGCTGTAAAATTTGGTGAAAAGAGGGAAGAGGCGCTCAGTTTCCTCCTCTCTCGTGGTCTCAACACCGATCAGGCTGACCCAAGACTCTGGGATTCTGAACCGGTCTGCCGGATGTTGGGGGGGGCGCGGCGCAAGGAGGCGCTCTCGCAAGGCCCTGGCAGGCTATCCCGACGTTCTCAATTTGCGGAACCGAGTTCCCAAAAGTGTCATGGTCCTCCAAGACGCCAAGTTACGTGAGGAGAATAAGCGTACTTCTCAGTAGTGTCATCTCATTGACCCACAAAGTTGCAATCGCCTGAGCCTTCACCCATCGTTGGTTCACAACGCCTGGTAATCAACGCCGCCCAGCCCGCAGGGATCCAACCAGTGTTTTACCCCAACAAAGAGGTGACTTGCGCGTCCGAGATAAGCAGTATTACTGCTAGGAGTCAAATTCGTTGTCCGGTCTAGATGTGATTTGCGGTACTGACATGCTCGATGCGCCTCAGCTGTGGATCTCATGGCTTGACGACAAGCTGACGGAAAGCAATGTCCAAAGACTATAAAGAAGGCAGATAGGCCCTCCACTCTGGAGTTGTTCTGATATTCTCAATCGCATTCATTATACCTTGCTTCTAGCACCTGCTCGAGTGATCTCCCTTCTCCCGCAGCCCTTCTATCATAACGCTCTTATAATAACTTACTTTACACACACCCAAAATGTCGCCCGCCGTTGTTGACATCGTTGAGACCCCGGTCGTCGAGGCCCCCATTGAGGCTCCTATCGAGACTGTGCCTGCCGCCGAGGAGCCCCTCATCGAGTCCAAGGGCAGCTCTGTCGAGTACCTGCCCCTCAACGGCGTCGATGCCGTCGACCTGCCGGCCATTGGCGCCACCAAGCTGCGCAAGATGATCTTTGAGACCAAGGAGCTCATTGTCTGCCCCGGCGTCTACGACGGCCTGTCTGCCCGAACCGCCATCGAGACCGGCTTCAGCGCCATGTACATGGTAAGGCTTGCTCCATACCCGCGCCAACCATCTGCCCAAAACTAACAACCCAAACAACAGACTGGTGCCGGTACCACTGCTTCCCGTCTTGGACAGCCCGATCTGGCCATTGCCCAGCTTCACGAGATGAGAGAAAACGCCGAGATGATTGCCAATCTCGATCCCTTTGGCCCTCCTCTCATTGCCGACATGGATACTGGCTACGGTGGTACGTACATGGCTCTTTTTGTCTCGGATCTTTTTATTTTTTATTTTTTTGCTTTAAGCTTTTACAAGACACTGACCAGGATAACCTGCAGGTCCCATCATGGCTGCCCGGACCGTTGAGCAGTACATCCGCGCCGGTGTCGCTGGCGCCCATCTCGAGGACCAGGTCCTGACCAAGCGCTGCGGCCATCTCTCGGGCAAGAAAGTCGTCCCTCGCGAGGAGTACTACTCCCGCATCCGCGCCGCCCACGCGGCCCGCGTCCGCATGCGCTCCGACTTTGTCCTGATTGCCCGCACCGACGCCCTCCAGTCCCTCGGCTACGACGAGTGCATCGAGCGTCTCCGCACCGCCCGCGACCTCGGCGCTGACGTTGGCCTGCTCGAGGGCTTCAAGAGCAAGGAGCAGGCGGCGCAGGCCGTCAAGGACCTCGCTCCCTGGCCCCTCCTGCTCAACAGCGTCGAGAACGGCGCCAGCCCGACCATTACCGTCGACGAGGCCCGCGAGATGGGCTTCAGAATCATGATCTTCTCCTTTGCCTGCATTGTGCCCGCCTACAGAGCCATCAAGGACACCCTGACGCTTCTCAAGACCAAGGGAATCGTCGGCACACCCAAGGATCTCACCCCCGTCAAGCTGTTCGAGGTTTGCGGTCTGAAGCACTCGATGGAAGTCGACCAATCTGCTGGTGGTCTATCCTTTGCCGACGGCGTCTCCAACGCGTAAAAAAAGAAGACCTGCATTTTCGGATATCACGTAATTTTCTTTTTTCCCTTCTTCTTCTCGTTGTATTAGAATAGCTTGCAAGTAACGACTCAGCTTGCCCGACACAATAGCGCGATTTATTCATTGATTTTCCTCGTTAATAGGCTTATTATCAATCTTACTAAATATTCTCTGCATTCAAGTATTCTCTTGGCTGTGTTTGCTGCCAAGTTCTCCTACGGGCGCGCAAGGATAAGTGGCAAATCGTCAAACTTTGTTTCTGAGCGGCCGCATCTCAGTCAGTAAGCGGTGGGGGGAGTTCAAGCCACGCGTGTAAGGTTGATGAGGGGTAGTATATCTATCTTTCAATATAGTGTTACACAGAAAGCAATCTGCCACTCTGCGACAGATTAAGCTGCGCACTGCAATTGGCTTGGATCGATATTATCATCTGTCAAGTAAGACTTGTGGCCTCGCCTGGCTCTCATTTCACAGCTCGACTAGGGCCGACTAAAGGACTAAAAGTATAGATGAATTGTCTGAGGTAATATCTGAGTGAACTTTATCCATATTACATGTAATCGTGCAGCGGTCGCTCGTCCCATATTTACATAAGCTTGTCTCAACTAGCAGTCTGCGAGGTTGATCAGGCCAAAGAAGGGGCCTACCTCAGGGAGCACGCTGCCAGCGGTTCCTATTTTCTGAAAGAGTTCGCAGAGACCATCCTCGTCGTCCACTGTGACCGTCATTGTCAGGTGGCCCTTTTCGTTGCCGTCGCCGAACCGGTTAAGGATCATCTTGCTGGGGATGGCGAACTTGGTCTCAATCGCCGTGGGGGTGATGGCCTTTTGGTTCTCGTGCGTGAGCATCTTGCCGATAATATTGCCCATTTGCGTGTCAAACTCGCCCTTGGCCTCCGGCGGGAAGACGGCCTCGACGGTGACTTGGAAGCGGTAGTGCTCAAAGGAGCCGGAGCACGAGGCTTCCTTGCACGTGTCCATGACTTTTTTGTGAAGCTCGTCGCGGACGTCGTTGTAGAAGTCGTCGCAGTTCTCAGGATGCTCGTCGCCGGGATGGCCGCACACCTGGGTGTGAACCTGCTTGGGGCCGTACCAGTCCAGGTTGGAGTGGGCATCGTCGGCAGCGGCGATGCCGGCGAGGCCGACGGCTGAAGCCAGAGTGAGGAAAGAGTCCAAGTGCATGTTAATCAAGCGAGTGTGAGTACCTTTTTTGTAGATGATGTTCAAAATCTCTCTTCTTTGGGGGTGGGAGGCTATCTATGTAAATTTATGTAAATTCTTCCGTCGAAAAGACTACCAGGCAAATAATTACTTTATTCTCAACCACGGTCTGTCTGTCTACCCGACAGACCGAATGGCAATGCCGGCAATAAAACGTTTCAACACCATGTTCCCATAGTAAATCTCTAGGGCTTACTTGTGGGGAAATAATGTCTGTTCAACATCGTCATGAAGCTTCCTCTGCTCACAGAAAAGCATGGCCAAGACCTTATGTCAAGGAAGAAAGTGCTGGTAGTTGGCCTGTTAGTGCAGCCAGCCTGGCGCGCCAGCACGGTGCTAATGACGTCGGATGATAGGAATGCACCAGCCATGAGCCACCATCTGCGGAGCGCCAAGATCCAAGCTCCGAGGCATCGAGATTATCTGTTCCTTGCATGGCCGAAATCCCACCGTCTGTCAACCAGTCATTGCGGCGACACAAAGGTGGCTCTGTAGCGCCATGCTCAGATGATCCGACAGAATTTCAACAACAGCATGCCAACTCCGGTTCTTACTGCTCAAATCAATGGTTCGTGAGTGAGACAGTCACGCACAGGAGAGTTTCTAGGCAAGACTAGCTCACAAGGTAGCATCGAGAGCAAGTTGACTGGTGACTGGTCACCGTGACGAAACAAGCAACGCTCCGCAAATGTCTGGCCACATATCTGAGGACCAAAAGCCATTGACGCAGCCAAGACGAGGACTTTGGCCTTGACAATATCAACTACCCCTCTCCCAACTTTCGCCAAGCCTTGGAGCTCTCTCGAACCAACACGCCCGCCAACCCCGTCGCTACGTACGGCCCACGTTGTATGCACGAGCACGCTCCGAAAAATCTGGTCCTCGAGGGAAAATAAATAGCTGCGGGCAAAGTTTGTCGGACGAATGGACTTCAAGCCAGCCATGTCTCACGCCCAAAAAATGTCCGCTGCCATGCAACCCATGTTCGCGCAGGGCTACGACCCGACTCTCTGGGGAATGGGTCCTTTGAAACCCGTCACTTTTTTTTCCCCCTCGCCAATGAGACAGACCTTGTGGCTCATCTAGGAGGAAAAAAAGAGAAATGTTTGGTTTCGCCCTGTTTGCTCCTTAATCTAGATCTTCCCCAGGGATGAGCGTCTCTGATTGGGCACCCGGCGGCCGCTCCCCCAAGACACGGGCTGGGACGCCATATCCAAAGTGAGACACAAACGACCAAATCGGGTAGTCGAGAAGCATCACTGGAATGTCGAAGCATTTTTCACGCTTGGATGGGGGGCGGTCCGAAAGGCAAGGGGCGCAAGAAGGCCCATGACTTTTTTTTTGGCCATGGGGAGCCGGAGCGGCAAGATGCTTAAAAGGTGCTGGCAAGGCCTCTTCTTTTCGGAGAGTTGGGTCTCAGTGAGAGGTCTCATAGCTTTTCTGGGGATATTGAAGCTGTACGTAGTCTTCCTACAAGACGACCGTCTCGATGGGCTCCACGACGACGACGACGACAACGGCGAGCCGGAAGCCGTCGACGGCGACATTGTCTGCCAGCGAGCTCGAAGACGCCGCAACACTGAGCTCCTTGGACCTTTCGCTGCCCTCGCAGCTCACGCAAGCCGACATTGAGCGTCTCGGCCGTGAGCGGCCCCCCATCTTTGCCAGCACCTTTATCGAAGTCGTCTTTGTCATCTCCATTGTCATGTCGCTCATGATGAGCGAGTACTTTACCTCTGGCTTCAACGTCATCCTGCCGACGCTCAGCAACGCCATTCACATCCCCGAGACGGCGCGGACCTGGCCGACGGCCGTGCCCAACCTCGCCGCCGGCGTCGTCCTGCTCCCCTTTTCCCGCCTCTGCAACCAGTGGAGCGCGCGCGTCGTCTTCCTCGGCGGCCACGTCTGGCTGATGGCATGGGCCGCCGCCGCGGGCTTCTGCACGGCGCCCACGCCCATGATTCTGTGCCGCGCGATGCAAGGCATCGGCTTCGGCGCTTTTTTACCCGCGGGCCTGTCGATCCTCGGCCAAATCTACCGGCCCGGTCCGCGCAAGAACCGCGTCTACTGCGTCTACGGGGCCTTTGCCGCCGTCGGCTTCTACTCTGGCATCCTGACGGCCGCGCTCACTACCCAGTACGCCGACTGGCGCTGGTACTTTTTCCTCGGCGCCACGCTGCAGTTTGTCGTCATCTCGGTTAGCTACGCCACGATCCCGCGCGAGCTCGCCGACGTGGACCCGGAGGCGCGCATGGACTGGCTGGGGTTGGTTACGTCGGTGCCGGCGCTGACGCTCATCAACTTTGCCTTTTCGAGCGCCACTCACGCACCGCAAGGCTGGGCGACGCCGTACATTATTGTTTGCTTGGTCATGGGCGTCATATGCCTGGGCCTCACCGTATATGTGCAGGGCTGGGTCTCGACGCAGCCGCTTGTGCCGCGCAAGATATTCAAGCCCAAGTACATGATCAGGCTGTTCATTGCGCTATTTTGCTTCTATGGCGTAAACTCTATTTTCCTGTTCTACAGCAGTCTTTAGTAAGTTGTTCAGCTGCCGTGTTTTGGCAAAAGTGTGTGCAATTTGGTTGCTAACGAGTCAACTCAGCATCGGCAACGTTCTTCGTGCGAGCCCCATTCTCACTGCTGCCTGGTACTTGCCACTCTTATTCGGTGGCATCTTCCTCGCTATCCTTGGCGCCATGGTACTGCATCTCCTATCCAACCAGATCCTGCTCATCCTCTCCAGCCTCGGTTTCCTCTGCTGCGCCCTGCTCTTCGCCATTTTGCCCTTGGATTCTGGCAAGCCCATAGGCATCCTCTACTGGATGTACGTCTTCCCCGCCATATTCTGCGCGACGCTCGGCATCGACCTCTCCTTCAACGTGACCAACGTCTTCCTGACGACGGCGCTGCCGAAGCGCGATCAAGCCGTCGTGGGCGGCATCATCAACTGTCTCATGTACATTGGCAGTTCCTTTTGCCTCGGATTCAGCGATCTGCTCATCGCATCCGTGCAAAAGGTGCGGGGCGTGCACCTCAGCTTGGCGGAGCAGTACCGCACCGGCTTCTGGCTGGGCGTCGGGCTGTCGGGCGTGTCGCTGCTGTTAACGTTGACGATGCGGCTGGGTTCGGCGTCGGCAGAGCTGACTGCGGATGAAAAGGAGGAGCTGCGGCAGATTGCGGAGAAGGAGAAACTCTAACAGGCGAGAACGGAACTGATGGCTGACAAAGAGGCGACGCTGGTGGACAAGGTCAAGCCGGCTCGGTTAAGGATGTCTGTTGAGAGGGCGGCGAAAATAACACGACAGTAGTTGAACCTGGAAAAGGATAAGGCAGGCGGGGGGGAAAACAATCATGCTTAAACAGACATGGAAAGCACCGGCGTTTAGGCGGCTGGAATCGTTATGCCATTGTTGGGAGGTACGTTGCTTTTTATCACAGCAGGGCCATTGGGTATGCACTTCTACCATTGTTGATTGTTATATTTATGATTTCTTATTGTCTTATTTACCTCGCTTGTTATATATTATATTGGAGTACGTTTTACAATGTTTTCATCCAGCGGTGCTCCTGGTTTCCCATTGAATTCGGGCCCGGGCCGTGTCGTCTGATTCCAGATAAATGGGACCAGCCCTGGCCTCGGCACGCGATGGGCGTCGCGTAGCATCTGCAGATTCCTCTGTGTCGCGGCGTGGTCTTGCTTTCACCTGGCTGCGCTTGTGTTATTAGAAGCACTTCGCCGTCGACCGCATAATGAGGCGCAGCTGTTTGTGTAGTTGGCTGGCTCGAATCCAGTCGTTTATACCGCCTCGACAGCTTCGAGAACCTCGACAGCAGGGCCCTCAATCTTCTTAACCTTGCGGCCTTCCCACCAGGACATGAGACCGGCGAGCATTGCGACACCGCAACCGAGGCCGATGAATGCGCCAGTTGCCCAACTCTATAATTTTGGGTTAGATATAGCGGAGCAGCATTGGTTGGTCGTGCACCATGACTTACAGGGCGATCTATGCGATTGTAGTGCCACATGAAGAAGCACAGAACCGCCTGGAGGATCGTGTTCAACACCATCATCCAAATCGTGAAACCAAGCTTCCAGATGGCTGTGGGGGGCGCGACGCGGCCGGTAAAGGTGGGCGGCTTAATTTGGTCAGACGCCGTCTCCTCGGTCTGTGTATACCAAGTTGGCGGACGAAACCAGCCGCGGTTCTGCTTGGCGAGCTTGGTCATGGCGGCGGTGTCGTGCATGTGCGCGCCGCGGATAAAGAGGTAGAGGTCGCGGAAGCGCCAGGGCGCGAGACCAAAGCCCGTGACGCAAAAGAGGGCGTTGAGGATCTGGGAGTCAATCTCGAGCCAGATCTTGCGGGGAGAGGAGTCGTCGTCGGCGGAAGGGTGGTTCATGGCGGGGGCAGCCTTGAGGAGTAGAAAGAAGAGCATGGCCTGGAGGGTTAGCGGTTTGTGAGCTTAACAAGAGAAATTTGACGTACACCCCATGCCTTGAGATTGTTAGCAGTGAGACTGTGAGTTTTGATCGGTGCATACATACGACAACATTTAAGCAGTAGATGGTGATGAGGAAGCCGGCCGGGGTGATGAAGAATTTCCAGAAAGCAGCAAGTCCATGCATAATTGTTGGCCCAATGTCTGCCTTTTTGTCATGGCCTTCACCGTGGCTGTGATGCCAGAGATGATGTCTGTGGTGATGGTGCTCCTTGGTCTTGGATGCTGGTTGGTCTTGCGCAGCGTCTGTCACCGTCTCTTCAACGCGTACGGGAGCGGTCTTTTCCTGCTCAGATTCCTGGCCGACGACGCCACGCGTGTCGCTGCGTACCAAGGCAACACGACCAGTGTCTTCGTAGACGGCGGCCAGACGAGCAGAGTGGCCCTGGGAGTTGAAGGCGATGTTGCCGGCGCCCATGTCCATGTCACGGAGTTCCGTCAGGTTGGGGGCCTGGGCAATGGCGGTGCCGGCGGCCTGCCAGATGCCGAGCTGTGGATTGGCATTCATGACAGAAAGGGACGCGCGGCGAGCGCGGCCGGTAATAGTCGAATCGGCGGCATCGGCGTCTGAGGACCGACGCAATGAGGAAGCCATTGCGGATGGTGTTTGTTAAGTGATGATGCTTTGAATTAACCAAGTTTTGTGCTGGCGGCTTTCAGCGGCGGACAGCGGAATACAGGCTGTTTTGTGTATTTGGCGAGCTTGTCAGGCGCTACAAGCGCTAAAAGCTATGACCAAGTGCAGCAGGCGAGCTAACGTAGGCTTCAAGGTGATGATAGACGTCGAAAAAGAGTCAGGTAGCTCAATTGCCGGATCCAGAGTGTTATAGACGGAGGGTCCCTGCGGATGCCAGGTAACATCAAGAAGAAAACTCCGAGGACATATCGCTTTTTAGTGCTATATCAGAATCTGGAGGTCCGGCAGATGGTCACAAAGGGAATGGGAGGCAAGTATTGGTGGGATCTGTAGCAAAACTTGGCGCTAACTAAGAATTGGTAACTGACTTTTAAGTTTCAACTAACAGGGCCACCAGACTACTGAGTAACAAAGCAACCAAAGTTTGGCCCTTGGCAAAGGTCGACGAGTCCCAGTCAGGATGCACGTTTGGATTCTAAACTAGCAGGGGCCGAGGTTGGCCGGGTGGCGTGAGAAGTGGCGCTGGCAAATGAAACGCCTTGTTGGTGAATCGATCTTGCAGCCTTGATGCTTGTTTTTCTCGTTTCTCCTCTTTTGCTCCTCTGTGATGAAATTTTTCGACTTACTCGCGCTTCTGAGAGAACGACCAGGGTGCGGTTAGGACTCGGGTTCGTATATTTGGCGAACTAAATCCACTACTTGACGAAGATACCATCATCCCATCTATCATGTTTCTACCAGTACGGCGGAGTGCGAGGCTGCTCGGATGACGTCGGAGAGCGCGAGAAGACACGGAAGCAAAAAGAAAATGTAAATGCCGGGCTGCTTTCGATTATGCATGATCGGAAAGTAACAGTGTAAACGCCGTTGGAGATAGGTCAATCACTGTGGCAATCAGCTGTAAAGGCCTCCAGCCTAACTACCTAGCCAACGTTGCTAACCTAGGTAGTGCAAGCAGCCAAAACACTGAAAGCGTACCTGGACTTGGGCAACTGTACAAAGTGCGTTTGACCCTCTGTGCTGGGCAAAAACATGAAAGAAAAAACAATCACGGCACTGATCAAATCTAAATTGCAATTTTTGCCCCTCTCGGGTCTCGGTCATCTCATCCTCCCCCGGTCTCAACCTCAACACAATAGCATCGTGGCAGTTGGCAGCTAATCACAGCGCCTACATCCACTAACCGCACCGCTGGTAATCGGGCCTTACGGGGACTCCACAGGCCATCGCCGGGGCCCGGAAAATCCCCCAAATCACCGTCAACGCCGTCACAGGACTGGCACGGAATGACCCCTGCACCTTGCCAATAAGTCATATATTATAACTAATTGTTGGCCTAATATGGGTACAGCCCGCCAGCCTCCGCTCACTCAAATTTTCCCGTTGCCGACGAAGCGGGTATAAACAACATGGCCACCTTTTGAAGTTTTGTCATTAAAGTGATGGAGTGTGCTGCAATTATTATTAGCCTGTGAGAGAAACGACCATGTAAATATCTTGACACCCACTTGCCGGCCTAGTCAGCTTTTAAGTCCCGCAAACTTTATAATTGTTGGTCCAAGTGGGTGATCCTTTACCATCCAGGATCAACGCCCCGCTAGTACCGACCGAGGCTCCATCATTGCTTCACTGCTTCTATTTTGCTGCACTTGCTTCCGCCAGCTTCGTTTGTCTTGACAACTTCCACCGCCACCTATAACCAAGGCATTGCCTACCCAAACTATCATCAGAGCTGTGTTCAAATCAGCTACTTTTACGCAGGATCAATCTTTCCGCCGCCCATATTGATCCTCTGGACACGGACTCAAATTATGTTCCGCAGCAAGTCGAGAGAGCCTGGCCAGCTCATCCTCGAGCAGGGCCCCTCAGGCTCTGTTGGCGACGATGGCCGCTTCAAGATTCGTTTTCACGGCGAGGCCCATTCCCTCACTTCCTGGTATCACGACCTTCAGATGAAGCGGTCCTGCAAGCACCCGTCCAGCCGTCCCACCTCTCCCGAGGTTCCCAAGACTGATCCCGCCAGCATTCCCCGCCTCAACATCGCCATACACATTGTTGGCTCTCGAGGCGATGTCCAGCCCTTTATTCCCATTGCTCAGATCCTCGGCAAGGCTCCCTACAACCACAGAGTGCGCATCTGCACGCACCCAGTCTTTAAGGATTTTGTCGAGGCCCAGGGTGTCGAGTTCTTTAGCATCGGTGGCGATCCAGAGGCGCTCATGTCTTATATGGTCAGAAATCCTGGGTTGCTACCTAATCGAGAGAGTGTAAAGGCCGGTGATGTCGGCAAGCGCCGCGAGGAGATGTCGGAAATAATGAATGGCTGCTGGCGGAGCTGCATCGAGGCTGGTGATGGCATGGGGAACCCCATTACTGCCGCCAGCGTCAAGGACCCCAAGGACCTGTTCATCGCCGACGTCATCATTGCCAATCCGCCCTCCATGGCTCATATTCACTGCGCTGAGAAGCTTGGCATTCCTCTGCACATGGTCTTTACCATGCCCTGGTCTCCGACTGACGCTTTCCCCCACCCTCTGGCAGCCATGAACTATGGCGGTGCCGACAAGAAAATGGCTAACTACATTTCCTTCATCATGATGGAGCTCCTCACTTGGCAAGGGTTAGTCTTTGATTCATACCTGTGTCTGCACTCGCATCGTAATAATTCCTGACACTGCATTATAGCCTCGGCGACTTGATCTCCAAATTCCGCCATGAGAAGCTCGGCCTCGACCCAATCAGCCCTCTCTGGGGCTTCCATCTGCTCCCACGCCTACGCGTGCCCTTCAGCTACCTCTGGTCAAAGTCATTGATCCCCAAGCCCAAGGACTGGGGATCCTACATCAACATTACTGGCTTCTCTTTTCTGCCCCTGGCCAGCTCATATACTCCTCCCGACGATCTAACTGCTTTCCTTGCCGCCGGGCCAGCCCCAATTTATATCGGATTCGGCTCAATTGTCGTTGAGAAGCCTGTAGAGCTCACCAATTTGCTCTTTGCGGCAGTCAAACAGGCTGGCGTGCGGGCCATCATTTCCGAGGGTTGGAGCAAGGTTGGCGGTGACCAAGTTCCTGACAACATCTATCTCATCGGTAACTGCCCTCATGATTGGCTTTTCCAACACGTTTCTGCCGTCGTACATCACGGCGGCGCCGGCACTACCGCTGCCGGTATCGCCGCCGGTAGGCCTACAGTTGTTGTTCCCTTTTTTGGAGATCAGGCTTTCTGGGGCCAAATGGTAGCTCGTGCGGGCGCTGGTCCTCAGCCTATTCCGTACACCGAAATGACGGCTGATAGCCTGGCTGAGAGCATCACCACCGCTTTGAAGGAAGATGTACAGAAAGGTGCCCAGGAGATGGCCAAGACGATTGCTGCGGAGAATGGAGCTGAGGATACCGTCACCGACTTCCTCGAGTGCCTTGTCAGCGAGGATCAGCTGCAGTGCGACTTGTGCCCGGATCGAGTCGCCACTTGGCTGCACAAAAAGACGGGTGCTCGCCTAAGCGGCTTTGCCGCTGCTTGTCTAACCGACAAGGGCTTGATGATGCCTGATGAAGTCAAGCTGATCCATCACAAGTACTGGTATGTTGATGAGGGCGCCGAGCACCCCTTTGTTGGCATGCTCGCTTCTGCCACGGGCTTCGTCACCGCTGTGGCTATCGTCTCTTCCGACTACGCGAAAGCTTGGAAATACCGCCCTAGCAGATCAGCCGACAAGAAAGATACTGAAACCTCAAGCGAATTCTCTGTCGAGCGAAAAAAAGCCGTGTTCGAAGACAATAAGCCTGAATCGGCTGTCCACCCGGACGGCCGTCCTAGAAACCCGATGCAAGAAGCTTCAGAAATGACCCCTTCGCAGATGGAAATGGCCGCCATAAAAATGGCGAAAAAGTCCCTTCGTACCCTGACCCCCGAACCCGGGATTCAGCGTGCACCTACTTTCCATGACAAGCGCAAGGCGGAGTGGGAAGAGCATGAGCATGGCCAACACGGCCGCGGATTTTACTTGGCTCGCAAGACGGGCAGATATGGTGCGGAGCTCGCCAAGGCGGGCCTGAAAGCCCCCGTTGCCTTCTTCTGGAACACGGCCAACGGCTTCCACAACTTCCCTTCGTACGGCTATGCCGGCATCGAGGTCCGCCGCCGAGACCGAGTCACGGGTTTTGGTAGCGGTGTCAAGGTGGCAGGCAAGGAGTTTGTTTTCGGCTTTTGGGAAGCATTTTCGGGCATCGTCGTCCTGCCTTACAAGGGCACACGAGACGAAGGCTTCAAGGGTTTGGGCAAGGGTATCTGGCGTGGTGGCAAGGGCTTCTTCTGTGGCCTAGGTGCCGCCGTTTTCGGCCTCCCCGGCTACACTCTCAAGGGCTTTGAGAGGACACTTTCCAAGCGCCACCTCACCAAACTCAAGGCCGAAATCCTGCTCGTCAGACTGCGAAAGTCGCTCGTGGATTTTCGCGAGGCCACAGGGGAAGAGCGCGAGGCGGTCATCGAGGCCTGGATGGCCAAGTTTTGAAAAGGGTCAACCATCAAGGTTGGTGTTTTGGCGTTTTCCTTTCAATCACAATCGCTTCATTTTCCTTATCATGTCACAATGCGTTTGTTTTATGTGCTTGGCGATGTTGAGTCATGTTTCTAGGTTTAACAATATCCGGCGCACAATTGCGCATGCATTGATTTTCGTATACTGTTGATACTGTTTAATATCCTATATATTATGATTATATACTATATACATGGGGGATTCTTTTTTTCACAACTATCTAGCATGGCAAGCGTTCTCAATCGGGACGCTTTCGGCATTATCGGGATCATCGCGGTCTTCCCAAGTGGGGTATTTGGCCTCGAGCTCATATGCCGTGTCAGTCTCCTGTAAGCGGGGCGTGATGGGCGACTCTTCAGTGTCTTCGCTAGCCATGCGGAGCTTTGCTTTGCGTGCAGACGCGTTTGTGGCGTGCGACACGGCAGACCTATCGGACGCAGACCGCAGCGTGCTACCAAACACGCGAGGCCATATCCGCACCAGAATGAGCCTCAACGTCGGCAAGCAGGCGCACATCAGGCCGACATTGATTTCAATAGTGGCCCATAGCGCCACGGGCAACTCATCCCATGTCGGGTTGATGGAGTTTGCAAAGTAGATGAGTGATCGTAGCCGCAGCGCTGAAACGACGGTGACACTTGTTCTGTTAGCTTTTGCGTGCTTTATGGAAACTAATCAACTTACAAACTGCCGGTGAGGAACATGATGGTCGCACCGACCTTTTTCTTCCAGTGCAGCTCCAGCTTGCGAATCTGGAACAGCGGGATGCCAATCATCCACACGTCAATGGCGGTGCTGACGCCGCCGTGTATCCATCCCAGCAAGTTGATTCTCGTGCAGTGGCCGTCGATGGGCTGGACATAGCGCATCCAGTAGAAGGCAACGGGCATGCACTGAAACACGGACAGCAGCATAAAGGTCAGCCCAAACAGGCCCGTGACGGCCATGGTCAGCCAGAGCACGGCGCGGACGCCGGTACCGGGAAAGATGCTCAAGTAAAAGAAGAGCAGGCTGAGCTTAATAGTGGTGACGAGGAAGAGGTAGAGGATCTGCTGGGCGTAGAAGTAGCGGGCAAACGTCTCGATGACGTCGGGCGTCAGTGTCCAGACGTCCTTGCCGAGGCCGTGGCGCGTGAGACCGACGCTGTTGATGATTGTGCAGGGCAGGCCGACGCAGACGGAGATGATGATGAACCAGTCGTCGAGGCCGAGCTTGCCGGCGTAGCTGTAGCAGACTTTGAAGATGAGTCTCGCAAAGACCATTACGCCGGTGATGGCGCAGAGCGTGATGGACGTGACGTCGAACGAGGTGGCGCGGTCGCGCGGCGGGAGGTCGCACGTGGCCTGCGTTTGGTTCATGGTGGTGATGCCCTCGGCCATGGTGCACGCGGCCTGGACGCACGACTCGACCGTCTTTTTTATGGTAATGTTGCCGCAGAGACAGGTTGCGTCGTCGCAGGCCTCTTTGGTTGTGGCGTGTTCAATGCAGGGTTTCTACAAATGTCAGCGAGGTTAGACTCGGTGTTTCCTCCCTCCCCCCCCCCCCTTTGATAACAGAGCAACTTACTGCGCACGAGGGTATTTGATCCAAAACGGTCGAGAGGGTGCGCCTTTGCATCGTCACCTCGTCGACGGCGACGCCATGTTGTAACGATGAGACGAATTGGCTGGCTAATGTCGTGTCTCGGCCCTGGCAGGCTCCTGCAAGCCACGCTGCGGCAAGGCCCAGAGACAGCCCTGCGGAATACATGTTGATCCTTGTGTTCTGTGTGGGATAGGCGAGAGGCGATGGGAATTACACGCAGGCGGGCGGTTTGGGCGGGAAACCGTTTTACATGACCGCCGCGACGATGCGGGTTTGATCGAATCGTAACGGCCGATTGGAGATGAACAAAATGTTGGGATGACAGGACGAAAGGAGGGAGGGAGCAAAAAGGGTCTGGGGGCTTGTTGAAAGACAAAAACCGCAGAAGAAGCCCCGAAATAAAAAGTCTATTTGCCGCTTCGTTGCGTGAGCTGGGTGGCACAGACTTTCTTATTATACACTACGCTGCGCCTCTCGTCTAATCCCCCATCCCCCCTCCCTCTTCGAACAGACGCTGCCCCAGACGGGCTTTTTGCGCTCCACACTGAAGAAAATAGACAATGAATGGCAACAAGAAGGACGACATCAGTCCGAGAGCCCACGTCGGCACGGCGGGCCGGCTATTACCAGCAAAGAGTTTGTGTTGCATGCCATCAAAAGTCAGGGGGGGGCCGGAAGGGGGTTTCGCCGTCTCTATGGGGGTGGAAAGAGCCGGACCAGAGAGGCCTGCCGTCTGTTCTCCACCCCCGCAAACGTCCTGTAGGTCGGAGGGGCCGAGAAGGACAAAAAAAAGTGGTGATGATTTGGCGTTTGTAACCAACCATGAGCAGAGGCTGCCCACCATCACCACCACCTAACCAGCCAGCCCTTACCCAAAGAGATGGGCTGTCTGTCAGTTTCCCCACATGGTGTTGTATACCAGTTGAGGAGTAGACAAGACACGCAGAAACCCGTTCTCTCCTTTGCGCCGAGGCAAGAACCGTCCATGTGTCATGACGGAAAGTATCGCCTACTCGGTACGTGTGATGGCTTACATGCAAGTGGTTGTTGCTCTTGTTGAGTTGTACAAAACTTGAGTTGGTTTCCTCGCATGTGAAGAAGGAGGGGGAAAAAAAAGAAACCGCCGAGCTGAGCCCAAAGTTGTCATAAATCAGCCCTTGGCCGTTTGTCACAATTTCGTTTACTTTACAGTTCTTTCTTTTTTTTGTCTCTTTTGGGAATAGAAACCAGGATCAGGGATGAAGATTTGCTGCGGAAAGAATTGAATTTTAATGCGCGTTGACAAGGACTAGCACGGACGTCTATGGCGCGCACTGATGCTGATGAACTGGATAGGATGAAGGCCAAAAAAAAAATTATAAAGATTAAAAAGAGAGAGATGAAAATTTCCACTATAGAGCCAATGAAGAAGAAACAAAAGCAAACAATTCTGTCTGATGATTATTAAAGGGTTTGGGAGGTGCGGGAGGGAGAGCGGGTAATTCCTTTTTGCCCCCCCCCTTCCCGGGTTGTCAACCTTCTCGGCAACGTCTTTGTTGGGGGGCTTGGCGGGCATCGTGATGCGCGCGCACACACGAGCAACAAAAAAAGAAAGAATACCTGACGTGTCGTGTGCGGCTGCGAGATGCGGCGCAGCAAGTAATTTCTTAGGCAAGGCTTTTTGTTTTGTTGATTCGCTTACGAGTCAAGGACAAAGGCCCCCCGATCTAAAACAAAGCTCTTTTTCGAGTCAAAAAGTCTCACTTTTATTTATTTATTATCCCTTTCGACCGAGACAGGGTAGACCGGACCAGAGTCTACAATGTAACAATACTATTCAAAGAACAATTCTCCTTCTCTCTTGTATTTTCGACTACGGATAGTTGGCATCTCTAGTCCTAGCCAATGTCTCAGTCGACCGCGGGGAGAACTGCCGGGGCCGCCGCCGTCGTCCTTGTCTACTAGTACAGTAAATAGTCGCGTGTTGCAGCCTCGGGTCAATTCCACTGCCTCTACAAAAGAAACACTTTCCGCCATCTGGCTAGCAAAATTCTTGCGTTGTATCCTGTTTCTGTTCCGGAAGAACAGAAATAAAAATTGTCACGTAATAAACACTCCCCGTCTTCTTTTAGTACAGGGCCAAGGTTTCAGCCAGGTTCGCTCCGATGTCCCGCCTTGACCGTTGGCGTTGCAAGCATCTCACCTTGTCTCAGCGCATTGACGTTCCATCACAAGCAACGACTCAAGATGGATTCCTTGTCCATCTGCGTCTGAAAAGCTGGCCCGGAGGGCACTGGGGTATATACTGCCAACTTTTTTCCCAAAAGATGCCGTTTTGGCAGTGTGCTTGTCAACCCGCTACTAAAAAGGGGTGGCTTCTCCTAGCCGTTATATCTGCTCGGCCATCCTTTTTTTCCCCTGTGCTGCTGAAGAGGGGGAGCAGCCTTCCCCGGGATCGACATGCGGCCGCGCGCACATCGAAGCATGTGTATCGCAACGGGCCATGCAACATCGCCTACGCGTCGGCTGTTGCGTTTTGTTGTTTTTGAAACCGTGACATGGCCGCAACCCCGTTCCACTGAGCTGACTAGTAATAACTAGACAACGTCTGGACGCCCTCTTCGGTTACATGGTGTCCAGAGTCTGAGCTCGCCTTTGCTGTCCGTGCCCGACCATCATGACAACCTATTTATAAGGCGCTGACATGTAACCGCGACTGACCGAGAATCCTCCGGCTCTGCTTTTTTTCTTTTAGGCCGCAACGTAATCGTCCATTGAGTCGCTGATCCTTTTATCTCTCGTCCAATTTCTTTTGCTTGCACCCAACGCGCCACCCATCGACGCGTTATCATGTGTTGGCGGGCGGCGACTTGTCCTCGGCCGCTTTCCAGCGGTACTCGCGCTCCACGCCCATCCTGCGCTGCGCCGTGTCGCACAGCCTCTCGTCGCCGCACTCGCACGCGCCGCCCTCGCGCAGCCAGCGATACGTGATGCTCCAGCGATCCCTCCGCGGGCGCACCACCGCCATCTTCTTCTTCTCCTCCCCGTCGTCGTCGAAACCCTCCATCAGCGTGTCCGTCTTGCGCGCGCGGATCCCGTGCGTCCAGTGCAGCCGCGCGTCGCCAGACATGCGCATCATGCTCCGCGGCGCCAGATCAACGTCGACCTTGGTGGCCTCCCCTCTCGCACCACCGCCGCCGCCGCCGGGGCGGCAAAACTGCATCAGCACCGGCGACCCGAGCGACAGCGAGTACAGCTGGTCAAACGCGCTGTGCGTGTCGGCGTGCGGCGGGATGCCCGTCCCGGGCGGGTAGTGCTGCACGCAGACTTGGTCCGGCGGGCGGCCCTCGCCCGCCGGCAGCAGCGGCAGCAGCCAGTCCGGAAACGGCGCGTGCGGCACGTCCGTGTCAATGGCAAACGTCTTGTAGCTAAAAGTGTAGCCGTAGTGTAGCGAGCGACGGCCCTTGCGGTCCGGCCAGTCGAGCTGGTCGCAGAGGATATGCAGGAGGGCCTCTTCGTGTTCTTTGGATATAAAGTCTTTGTGCACGAAAAGACCGGCCGGCTCGGTGTCGAGCGACTCCATTGGAAGTGGTGCAACGCTCAAGTCAGGCCCTGACTCTCGTCGATGTGAAGTTGTGTGCGAGAAATCTCGCCAGCCTTTTGAGGTAAATCACGTGATCCATTCTGAACGCATGCAGTTTTCGATATTGAATCTATTCACAAAGATGCTTCCCAAAGGAGAAAGTAATGCCCTTTTTGCTTTTATTGGTCTATTTAGAGGTCTCTTGCACTCATTTAGCCGCACCATCTTGCTCGTGTGCCGAATACGCGACGAGTTGTTCTTGGTCGCTCCTAGCTCGCTCGACTTACACCACAACCAACACATGTAGACAATGACCATTTCACCAGCCATGTAGACTGCATCTCACAATAAACCAGCCGGAATTAACATCCATCATTCCCCCAACACCCGCAACTCCTTTGTCGCCTCACCAAGACCCGTAGCATCTCGCCTCCGACACCGCATCTTGGCGTGATCAATGGCGCCACCGAAAGTGGATTATCGAGGGCCGGAACCGTGGCCGGAACGCTTGCCGCGAGCTAAACTGAAATAGAGATGCGGCTTAAAAAAAATCGAAGAATCTACCTCTTTGGGCTCGCTACTCCGAGTAATGCCGGCCAAAACATTGGAGACCTCATTCGTCAATTCGAGCAAAACCCTTCAATATGGAGTCATGACCAGTGGGCCTGTTGAAGAGGGGGAAGAATAGGTAGTTTGTCAGTGTCCGCCTCGTAGTTTTTGTGTGCAAGACGGTGAATACAATCCACTCCTCTTTTGCTGTTGTCAGCTTTGCAAGACGTTGAATACAATCCACTCCTCTTTTGCTGTTCTCAGCATTGCAAAGACTGTAAATACAATCCCACTTCTCTGTTGCTGTCCCCAGCTTCGCCAGAACAGTTGCGTTGCATACACCCATTGGCTTTCTTTCGTCACAATGGCGACCAAAGCAATGACAACGACGACGACAACAACCAGCACGGCCTTGGAGCTGGGCAACCCTCGCAATGAGCAGCAGCAACGCACCACCACCATCCATCTGCGCGGCGCGTCATCGTCTGACAGCGAATTGGACCCCGTCCTCGAAGCCTCCCGCATCGCCGACAGCACCGTCCCCGACGGCGGCCACGGCTGGGTCGTCATCTGCGCCTGCGCCGTCGTCTCCTTTTGGCTCACCGGCGTAAACTACAGCTGGGGCGTGATGCAATCCGCGCTCGTCGACGCGGGGCTCGGCTCGCCGTCGTCGCTCTCCTTTGCCGGGTCCATCCCCGCGACGCTCATCAGCGTCATGGCCATGCCCAACGCGCGCATCGTGCGGCGCCTCGGCGCGCGCTGGACCGCCGTCACGGGAATCTCCATCATTGGCCTCGCCCAGATCCTCGCCGGCTTCTGCGTCACCGCCGGCCGCAGCAGCCTGCCGGGCTTGTACGTCACCGCCGGCGTCATGCTCGGCGTCGGCATGAGCCTCTGCTTCACCGTGTGCTCCGTCACGCCTGCGCAGTGGTTCAGGCGCCGCAGGGGACTCGCCAACGGGCTCGTCTTTGCGGGCGGCGGGCTTGGCGGCGCAATCATCACCATTGTCGAGGGCCTCTTGATTCAGCGCTTCGGCGCGGCCTGGGCCTACCGCGTCATGGGGCTCGCAACGCTGGCTACGGGACTGCCGGCTGCGGTTTTTATCAAGGAGCGCAGCGCCGTGGCCGTGGTCGGCACGATTGAGTGGCGGCTCTTTAGAGATGTCCGGTTCAGCCTCATGTTTGTCGCCGGCGCCATCGCCACGTTTCCGCTCCTCGTGCCGGCCTTTTTCCTGCCGCTTTACAGCAGCTCGCTGGGTCTGTCTGCTGGCACCGGCGCTGCTCTTCTTGCGGGTTTCAACTTTTCGTCTGCGGTGGGACGCATTCTGTGCGGCCTTCTCTCCGACAAAGCTGGGCCAATCAACACCATGTTTGGCTGTCTGCTGGTCAGCTCTCTCGGCATGTTGGTTCTGTGGCCAACCTCGACTACCGTGGGGCCGCTGGCCGTGTTTGCCGTTTTGAATGGCGCTGCCAACGGCGGCTTCTTTTCCACCATTCCGACGGTAGTGGGCAACGTCTTTGGCTCTGCGCGAGTGGTTGTCGCCTTGGGCATGATAGTCACCGGATGGGCCGGGGGTTATCTCATGGTAAGTTTCTTTGCATACTCTGTTCGGAAATCTTGTTGCATGGTTTTAACCGTCGCCTACACAGGGTGCCCCAATCGCTGGTTATATTCTGGATGCATATGGCGGCCAGGAGGGCGGCCTACACGCATATCGCCCAGCCATGTTTTATGCCGGCTCCCTTGCATTTGCGGCTGCCGTATTGGTAGCTGTCATGCGCCTCAGAATGAACGTGCCTCTGCTAGGCAAAGTTTAAAATAGTGCTGGCCAAGTCTTGGAGCGTATTAAACTCAAAAGCGATCCCTCTTTTCGCATGCAGCGTGGCGTGGCGTTTGACGAAATGCAATAGACGATGAAATGAATAGACGAAAACATGGAAAATAGATGTAGTGACTAGATTGAAAATAGAGTAAGCTAATGAAAACATGATAGCGAAAGTCAGAACCTTGTACAAATGAAAACATTTTGCCGAGCCCCATGCCAACTCCAGGGAAAAACAATAATACATGTGTAGGTGCTTGCAGCTAGACGCCGAAGCCGGGCGTGACACTATACCCGTCTCCGAGAGAATATACTTGTGACATCGACATTGGCCACCTTGACCAAGGCGCTAATCTCTCTCATGTGCAGTAGACCTCGGGGTAGGACAATGTACAGTCCAGACTCTTGCTCTTCGTCCGGCCGCAGCTTGTCGTTGTGTGTTTGCTTCCCCGACGCCTTGATTGATCCCATCACGCGACGGTAGCCATCACGTGTCAGCTTTGCAAGCAAGCCCTCGCGGCCAGTGACGTCCTTGAGCTCCCCATAGGGCTCGAACCCGAGGCTGAGATATGAGACGCCGCTGTTGCGCAGCAGCTGCATGGCGGAGATGACGAGAAGATCTGTGACGCCGCGAGGGGCGTCTTGGGAAGCAACGCAAGGATCCAACTGAAATCCATTGTTGGCTCCTAGATATCGTAGACCAGCAATGCCGTTGGCATGACCGTCGCGGTCGCATGTGTAGAGAAACATTGTAATGTCTGGTCGCGAGAATAGGTCGTACTGTGTGATGAAGGCTTGTGCATTGGGTGGACGGGAGGTGTCGCGCTGCGCGCGCCAACCATCGTAGACTGCTTGCAACTCTGTTTCAAGGGCCACGTCATATCCATTAACACTGGGCGCGTAGATTCCAACAGAGACGCCGCCGCGATCGGGGTCCAAGAGCTGGCGGCACTGGCTGATTGTGCGCTTTCCTGCTTTGTTCTTCAGCAGCGGGTTTGTAAGAGGATTCAGGACGCGTTCGCGCCCGAAATGCATCGTCACACAGCCCTTTTTTTGTGACTGCTCTGCAAAGGCGGCGCTGGCTCCTATATAAACGATTCGGAGACGTCGACTGCCGCGAAACTGTTGGAATTCGTCCAGAAGAGGCTGGGTTTGGGCGGGTGAACAGAGAGGGTCACCTGCAATGACTGCCGCACCACTCTTGACCTTGTATACCAACGATCCATGGCCTTGCTGGCTGACAAAGAGTTTGTAGCTGGGATCGAGGATACCCATGTGCGCAGTGCGGCTAAACTGATGATAGGAGTTGTCAAAGTCGTCGCTACCGCAGGATGAGCTGCGGCTTTCGGACGTTTGGGTGCTCGAAGCATAGCCGTCGATGCTGCTACCAGTAGTACGCGTATCCATGGACGTGCGAGGGCCTGCTGCCTTGGGCTTGCAGCGAAAAGACAAGTTGGGCAGACCAGAGACTCGCGGACCATTATTATTCGAGGCCGCGGCACAGACTGTGTCGATGAGTGCGCATGGGCGAGTTGACATGCCCGAAATCGAGCTCGAGGCGGTACTGGCGCTCTCTGGGTATAGATAGTTTCTCTGCATCATGTCTGGGATGTAAAAACAGAGTCGAGTATGGTGTATGAAGATGCAGGCAAATAGGAGACGTTTCTACTGAATGACAAGGCGGAGGGTGTGCCATATATGACCCTGCCAGTCAAGAAATCAAGCATTTCTTTTCCTTTTATTAGGCTTGTGCCTTGGCTTGTCTGACCGGTACAAAGACTCCTTGTGCTCCGCCTCTGCCTGCATGCCACCAGCGTGGGCGCAGCTGGGCGGCAAGACGGCCGTCGCTACATGTTGCCTCGATGCGGAAGGCAGTTGAAGCCTCGCACTCGTCGCTGCGGCCAGCCGGGCCCCCGAAACGAATTAGTTGATCGGCTAGGGAGGGTGGAGGCGGCGCTGTAATTTGTTCAGAGTAGGGCTGAGCCACGCAGTCAGACTGTTTCGCTTCCCGGCTTGGCCGCCTGGGGGGGGGGCCGCTCCGAGTCGACGAACCAGAGACAATGTACAAGTAATGCTCATTTGGGCGGCGGCGATACCAGGGGCCCGGCTTATTCTAACCCAAAAAAAAAAAGCTTGGCCTGCGGTGCATCCTACTAGCCATAGGAGGAAAACGACAGGCGATGGGGCGCCGGCAAAGTTTACGTGGGTGACGTTGGCATCTTGTCATACGAAGACAGTACGCCGACGCAGCAAATCACAGCCGTTAAAGTCAGTGATGATGGTCATTCTAGTGCTGCATGGCTGCCCGGTCCGATCGTATTGCTTGCGTGGCGTAGCAGCCCTGTCATCGGCGAATCGCCCAGACTTTCGAAGCGACAGCCTTGTGTGTGTGTGTATTTAGCTTTCGCGTGAAGGGCTTAGAAATCCGAACAAACGTTGTTTTTCTACGATGGATGAGGATTTAGCTTTCGCGTGAACGGCTCGGCTTCGAATCCGAACGAAGGTTGAAAATCCGAGTTCGAGTCGTTCATGGCGCAGCTTCACAAGCTTCTACCCTGTTGGAGCTCAGCCAGGTCCTTCTGAGTCCAGGTCCGTCTAGTGTATCTGTGTAGTAATATCAGCGACACTTTGCGTCTAAAACTTGTTTTGCATGTCTTTGAATGTCAAGTGGGAATATGCAAATGATGCAACCACCAGGCATGGAGTAAGCAAAAGTTCCTCCAGTCGCCTTGTCTCCAGACTGAATTACGCGCAGCCACGATTCAACGCGAAAACGCCACAGCACAGCCGCTAAAAACAAGTACCCTCATCTTGATTGCTGTTTCAAATATTTACCCCCTGTGAAGAAAACGTTGAGTGGTAACAGTTGCGTCATTGAATTACCATGACAGTGATGGCTGGGGTCATCAAGCCAATCCCTCTGCATAGGAGCAGAGTATGCTAGACGAGCACATGCATACAAGCACCAGAAGAATAATACCGGTCGTCTCAAGACCTGACCACGTCGACCTCCTGCAGCTAGTGAATGTTGGAGTTGGTGGGCTGACAGCCTGCAAGTTGGCGCGCGCAATCTCAGCAACGCATACGTATGCCTGGCCCACACACAAGAATCCGATGAGGGGAGTCGAGAGCAATCGCCGCCAAACATTTCGAGCCTGAACTGAGACAGTGCGTTCTGCCTTGAGAAACGCCTCAGGTGATGCCGATTTCGATTTACGCTCAGTCCTGGCAATGCGAAACGTTGATGCACAGCAACTGGACAAGCAACGCGAATCAGTCTAGTGATTTTTTTTGGGCCAGCAACATGGTGGCAGTGCCCGCCAAAAAGTTTGATTACGAGCGGTGGGTCTATAGTTGGTTGATGAAAGCTTCTGGAAGGCAAGAACAGGGTTCCTCGTGCGCCGAGGAGCCCTCGGGCCAAGCACCGGATCCCTAGGCGCCCGATGCCTGATGCGACCGTGACAGTCGGCGAGACACCAGACGATTGGGAAGATGATGTATTTAACTATTTCTCGGGCGCTGCTTCGAGAGGACACATAATTTGTGCTTTTCAAAGCAACAAGGAATTTTCCCCTTCTTCATTGCTCACTGCCCCGTGAATAGGTGGTGCTTGACGGGGGCCCCCTGAGTGCTTTGGGTGCCTCTAGAGTCTCATGTGCTATACTCCAGCTAGGGCTGACTTTGTGCTACCGTTGGCCCGTTGTTCATTCTGTTGAAGCGATTTGCATACCATCTCGAGGTTTTTTGTCGGTTTTATTGATGAAAGGAACAGCAAGTGATCGGTCAGCTAAGCATGGCGCCCATCGCCGCTACTGCATGGTGGCTTCGAATCCCGTGCTGACCGAAGAAAGTGTGGCAGCGCCACGGCCGACTCCCCAACCCAGCGGCGGCTCTGGCATGACGTATGGTGATTTTGATTCGCATTGACCCTGTTGAGCCTCAAGTCGGGGACAGCCAAGGCTGATAATATTGAGAGTCAGGTTTCGGGCGTTATACGACACTTTTGCCCACTGCCAGGGCAGTGTCCAGACTCAACGGACAAGGGATAACTGATTGTTTTGATCCCACTTGGGTGTCCACCATTCCTGTCGGAGATGCTGCTCCTCAATATTCGCACCAATATCCCCAGGGCACACCGACTGTAGATGGTCACGGTCGCATCTTGACTACGCTTTCAACGAAGCACTATTAACAGTCTTTCAGAGCCTGTGCCGAGTATATCCGTACATTCTACAATCAGTCGAGTAAATTTGAGCTGGTCCGGTGAGCTTCCGTCCTATCACGGTCACCTCCGGTCTCTCGGCGACATCGGTCATAATTGGAGTATGGGGAAGTGGCAGCATAACTGCATAATCAAATTCGGGGTCCCCCTTGTTTGATAATGAAAAACTTCCCACTGACTCGCGGCCCAGGCTGAAAAACCACGCAACCTTATCAATACCCTCATCACGCGACGGCTAGTAAATGACCAATGCGAGATTTCTCCAGTGGGGTCGTCGTGTGAGCCGTTGCTGGGATATAGCCTCCTCACAACTCCGCTATTTTGCCTGCAGGGTCGTCTGATTTGGGGGGAAAAAAGACGTTTTTTGCTGCCGGGGCCTGTTGGATTGCCAATAACTGTGATTCTCTTGGGCTGTCAATTGGCTTTTTCTGCGCACAGGACCAACAGCTTCGTTGACGTCGGTGGTTGTCGTTCAACACGGCTTCTTGTATCGTGAGACAAGCCCGCCCAGTCGGTTCTCGGAACACGGAAACCCCCAAAACCCCTGACAAGCCACCATGTCAAATTTTTCTTTCCCTCTTCTGGGTTGTGAGGCGGACGCCACGCGCGCCTTGCCAAGTACAGAATGCCGGTTCTAGACGCTAGCTGCCGTCAGGAGTGCTCCGATAGGCGGTAACTAGAGGCATTGTCGTGTTAGTTGGAGTTGTGGGTCATGACGCCGCAATGGCCTGGGATCCAAAAAGTTTTCTATTTCATCTTTCTCCAGGTCACATTTTCCCCGGACCAGGTCTCCTTGTCATCTGTTTCCTTTTCTTGTTTGCGGGGAAACAAAGTTGGTATACGGTATAGAAAGAGCCGCATTCGCCCGCCTTGAGTCGCTCCTGAACAACCAACTTGCCATCTACACATCTACATCTACCACATCATACCACATCTACCAATTGCCTGCGACAACCAGACTTATTCCATCCCGGCAACTTTTTCAGCAAAGCCTTCTTCAAACCGTCCGCTTCGTGCTGCTGCGATACGGGCTCGGCAATCTCATCATGTCGGTACAACCCCATGAGACTCCGACGCCTTCGTCCTTTGACGACTATGGCAGCAAGAGCAGCACACCCACCAAGCAGGCTGGTGGACATCAGCAAGGCGCCCTCATGCCGATGCAGCAAGATGCAGAGCTTGGCTTTGAGCAGAGCGACGAACTTGACAATGA
Organism: Beauveria sp. NWAFU-1; assembly: GCA_024472245.1. Lineage (NCBI taxonomy): Eukaryota > Fungi > Ascomycota > Sordariomycetes > Hypocreales > Cordycipitaceae > Beauveria > Beauveria sp. NWAFU-1. Next base: position 924,023 of record JANBXD010000004.1, read on the forward strand.
CCAGATGAAGCAGCTCGCTGCCTCTGGCAATGCCCATTTCCATCGTCTCGGCTGGAAGCGCCTCGCCATCGTCACCATTGTCGAGGCCGTCGCCCTCGGCGCCCTCAGTCTCCCCAAAGCATACGACACGCTGGGCATGTTTCCCGGCGTCTTCCTCACAATCATGCTTGGCCTCATCGCCATCTTCACCAGCTGGATCGTCGGTCAAGTCAAGCTCAAGTACCCTGAAGCGGCCAGCTATGCCGATGCTGGGCGTCTGCTACTCGGTCGCTTTGGCTACGAGCTCTTTGGTGCTGCCATGGTCCTGGAGCTCGTCATGGTTGTCGGTTCCCACGCGCTGACTGGCAGCATCGCCCTGGGAGATCTCAACAATGGCCGTGTCTGCTCCGTTGCATTTTCTGCCATCTCCGCCATCATCTTGCTGATACTTGCCATTCCTCCCTCCTTCACCGAGGTTGCCATCCTCGGCTACATTGATTTCGTGTCCATCATCGTCGCCATTGGCATCACCATTATTGCCACGGGTGTTCAGGCTACGAATAGCGAGCACGGTCTCAAGGGAGTAGATTGGCGGACCATGCCTAAAGAGGGCCTTGGCTTCGCTGAAGCTTTCGTCGCCGTCAGCAACATCATCTTTGCCTTTAGCTTCGCTATTGGTCAATTCTCCTTTATGGACGAGATGCATACCCCGACCGACTACATGAAGTCCATCTGGGCGTCGGGTATCATCCAAATCGCCATTTATACGCTGACTGGTGCGCTGTGCTACGCCTTTATCGGAAGCAATGTACTTGCGCCAGCTCTGCTCTCAGCCGGTCCTACCATCTCCAAGGTGGCATTTGGCGTTGCCTTGCCAGTCATTTTCATCTCTGGTTCCATCAACTCTACCGTTGCTCTGCGATATATCCACGGCCGCATCTGGAAAAAGTCCATTGTACGATATGTCAATACACCCAGGGGCTGGTTCTGGTGGATCTCCCTCGTCACCGTCTTTACCATCATCGCTTGGATCATTGCTGAAGCTATCCCCATCTTCTCCGACTTGCTGTCGCTTGCCTCTGCTCTTTTTGTGTCGGGATTTTCTTTCTGGATTCCCGCCGTCATGTGGTTCTATCTCCTCTGCGAAGGGCCCTGGTACTCGCGCAAGAATATCCTCATCAGTCTCGGGAGCGTTGTCGCCTTTATCATTGGCATCATCACTCTCGGCGCTGGCACTTATGCTACCATCAAGGACATTGTAAGTGTCTTTTTTCGATTACAATCCCTCCCAATCTCACGGCTAATGACGTATCAAATAGATTGACCAAACTACACACGGCGACACTCATCGCCCATTTACTTGCCGCCCGCTCCCCACCGTGGGCAATGCCACCGCTGGCCACTAAAGAAATTGAAGAAGTTGATGGAAACCATACGATACCCGTACAGTGTATTATAAAGTTGAACAGCCATTTTTCTAGTATGACTATTTTTTGCGATAGACTTTGATGCATCCTTGAATGCAAAATTCATCTTTTCATGAAAAGCTGCCCTTCTGTGCGACGGACGATGGGTAAAACTTGCATACAAGCTTTGGAAAACGAGATAATGAATGCATTTATAATGCATAATTCAAATAACAATTCTTGCTATCATCTATCTGTCTAGTCATCGTCTTGCTCAATAAACATACTTATTATATAATATTACGCCTTACGCCTCAGCGCTAGGAGAGGCATCCACGCCAGTGCTGCGACCAGCCTCCTTGCGGTAACCGCCGCTTTCCCACTTGGCAGAAGTGATTGGGTTAACGTGCTGGATGTACATGAGGTCGACTTCCTCCAGAGTGCGGTCCTTGGACTCAATGACGAAGAAGAAGACAATGGCAACCAGAGCAGCACAGCAGCCGGCAAAGACGAGGCCATACAGGTAGTCAATCTTGTCAGTAATGAAGCGGGTGAAGAATGACAGCATAAAGTTCCAGAACCAATTCGCGGCAGTAGCCAGACCCATGCAGACACTGCGGTAGCGGAGAGGGTACAGCTCCGAGTTGACGGCCCAGACAACCGGACCCCAGGAGACGGCAAAGGCGACAATGGAAAGACAGGAGAAGACAATCAAAACGCTACCGGTTGTCGAGTTATTCGAAGGGTCACCAAAGTGTCCGACGAATGCGTAGATCAAGAAGCACATTGACATCCAGGCCGCACCCATCATGAGGATCGGACGTCTTCCGTATCTGCTAACGATCCAGAGGGAAACGATAGTGGCAACCACGTTGACCGATCCAAGGATAAGCTGCGTGACGTAGCTGTTGCTGAGACCGGTAGATGCGAACACGGTTGTTCCAAAATAGAAAAAGTAGTTGACGCCGACGAGCTGCTGTCCAGCTCCTAGGGTAATACCCAGCATGGTTCGGTAGAACATTCGTGGTCCAGTAAAGATTTCGAAAAAGCTGAATTCCTTTGATAGTTCGCTCTCCTCGTTGATTTTGTTCTGAAGGTCGTTGATCTGGTGTTCGACGGTCACTGAGTTTTCCGGCAGACCAGCGAGTTTGGCAATCGTCGTGCGAGCCTCTTCGGTGCGACCGCGGCCGTATGCGAATCGTGGGGACTCGGGGAAGAAGAGAATGAGCGTTCCAAGAACCAAGGCCCAGGCAAAAGAAAGGCCGTTGGGAATGCGCCATGATGCACTGTTGTCGATTTTCTCGGTGCCAAAGTTGACAATCTCGGCGAGCCAGATACCAAAAGTAATGAGGAGCTGATATGAAGACACAACCACGCCGCGGATCGGGGCAGGTGAACATTCGGACTGGTACATGGGCACGACGACCGACAGGGAACCAATGCTCAGACCAGTGACGAGTCGGCCAATAGCGAACTGGACCCAGTGCGTGTTGGAAGAAATCTCAATGACGGTGCCGATGCAGGTGAAGAATGCAGTAAGAGAAATGGCCAATCTGCGGCCAAGCATGTCGGCCATCTTGCCAGCAATCAGGGCACCAATGAGTGCGCCAATGCTGACGAGACCGACAATCGTGCCCTGTCGCGCCGCGCTGAATTCGTAGGAACCGTTGGCGCCGAGCTGGCCGAATCGACGCGAATAATCCTTCATGGGGAAGAAACCCGAGATTTCACCACTAAAGAGAAGAGAGAGTTAGACATTCGAATGAAGAAGAAAATGTTGCCGACAGCGGGCATCACTGTACCTGACGTAGCCAAAGATGAGGCCGCCTAGACTGGCCGTGAAGCCGGCGGCCACGGCCAAGGCTGTAACCTTTTGCTCATCCGGGCTGACGCTCTGGTTCTGCGCCAGCTCAACCTGGGGGCGCTCATCCTCGGGGAGGTGAGCATTGCTTAACTTGCGTTTGGTAAAGGCACCCATCGTCGTATTGTGTTTTGAGTTGTGCCCTGTGTGTTGTTGTTGTGTCAATTGTAACTTGTTGTAGGTTGATGCCAAAACATGGGAGAGAACAGAGAGCACGGCCCTGGTGAGCAGAGCAACTCTATTCGTATAAATAGAAGAAAAAAAAACAAAGCCTGAGCAAAAGTCCACTATTTTCCCGGCGCAATTATTGTCAAGTGCAGTTCATCCATACGGAGAGTCATGCTGTGTCGGGCAGGCGTGGTCCACATTCCCAGAGAGTTCTTGCTAGTTTCGGTACTTTGCAGACAGGTAATCGGTAACCCGTGCCGGAGCACCGCCGGACATATTCCCTTGGCAGCATTCGAGTTGGCGGTTGCAGTGGGCCGATCCGAGAGAAAGCTTTTTCTCTTGTGGCGACCGAGTCACCCGCAAAGCGAGCGCCTCAACGCCGTCTCTGGCTTCTCAAAGCGCCGTTTCCCCCGAGCTCGTGTGTGCCCTGAAGCTGTTTTCCTCTGACTGGCAGAAAACGCAAGACGCTCGTTTCAACTTGTTTACTACTCCCTGTAATTATCAAGTCGTGCTGGTACGCATGCCTGACTAGATGCACGCACAGCGGATCCAATCGAGGCACTATCGCGTTAGTTTGAGGGTTGGCGTGCTTCTTGACATCATCCAGTTGAGAAAGCCAGTGCCTGTCGCTCATTTCCTTTTCTTCTCCCCCCGCCAATGCTTGTCACTGGAGCAGTTGTCCTGCACAATGCGCTCAGGCGCCTGCGAAGCAGCAAATAGCCAGCCCCATGTACCCTGTTTCTCTTGAGGATACAGTGCCAAACTCGTGAGGCTTTTTTTAAGTGAGGAACCACACAATGCGCCAGGTCGATCCACTGTCTCGGGCCGATGAGCAACAACAAGCCACTAAAGATTGGATGCTTACTGGGTGCTGTAAGGCTTTTCGAGCCCCTTGTTGCGCGTTTTGCAAAACGTTTCGAAAGAACGGCCGAGTCGGCAGCGCCGGCAGTGCCGAAACGTCACGAGATGAGCTTGTAATAAACAAGAGTTAGGAAGAGAAAGGTTAAACATGGCTCTGAAAAAGACGTTGGTCGGCGCCCATCTTAAGATGTGCTGTAGTCTCGATTGAAAGATCCTATACTCCGTCCGCTGTCGTAATAAGTTAGTAAACACGCCGCCTGGTCCAATCACATTTTGCATGCATTTATCAGTCGTGATCCACACATCTCAAGCAAGAGTGAGATTAGGGGGTAACAATAGACTAATTACACAAGAGTTTCCACGAGCCCCCTGGGGATTTTGCCTGACATTACCATGTGCTGTCTATAGCGCTCCATGGGGCTCCGGAGTCTCAAAACTAATTACACCGAGCTCACACGGCCCTATTTTACGAAAACGGTGGGAACCGACGAGGATAACTCCGGTCCAGGTGGCGCCCCCAACGGCAGAGCCGCAGAGGCCACACCTAATGACGTGAGCCAGCAGTGCCCAGCAACCACTAAATACATAGTTAACTAGTACATGCACGATCGAGGCGGCAAGAAACTGACTAGTTACGCCGCTGTAAAAGTGGACGCTCTAATAATGGAGAGTAATTTCTGGGCGCAAGAGTAGAGACTCGGCAATTTCTTGCTAGTAGTGTAAGTCATGTCATCTTTGGGAATGCTGGTGTCGATTTCACGTCAGCCCACGGCAAAAGGCCCGCGATTTCCAAGCCACAACATCGCTTTCCATTTCAGACCATAGAACCAAGTGATGCTGAGTTGTACGGATGGAGAGCGCCCGTGCCATGCGACCGAGCGATGCAGTCTGGCATGGTCGCCTTGGCGCAGGTGAGCTAAAACTTGGGATGCTATGCAAAATCCAAATAATAATTTGACGCAGATTTTGATGCCATTCTTCACTCGTTACCGGAAACGTGTGAGATGGTGGCCATTATTAGTAACGAATCGCAAGACGCCGACTTGCTAGCCCCTTCCCCCGCATAACCCCGCGTTATGTCTACGATGTCGGGCACCTGCTACCTTGTGAAGCTCAATCGAGACATCTTTCTGCTTTGCTCATTCATCGAAAAATCAAAATGTCGTCAGCTACAGAGTTACCATTTTCCCTCAAGGACGCATCTCTTCTCAAGGACCAGTCCTATGTGAATGCCAAATGGGTAGAGGCCAAGTCGGGCAAACGTTTCAATGTCATTGACCCAGGCTCCGACAAGACCTGGGCATCGTGCCCGGACAATGGGCCCGAGGATGTGGAAGCAGCAGTCGAAGCGGCGCACGCTGCATTTCAAACGTATCGCAAAGTGAACCCCCGCAAACGTGCACAGCTGCTTCTTGCCTGGCACACGTTGATTGACAAGCACAAGGATGACCTGGCTACCATCATGACCTGGGAGAGTGGCAAGCCTCTTTCGGAAGCTCATGGCGAGATTGCCTACGCACAGGCCTTTACTTGGTGGTTTGCCGGGGAGGCTGAGCGCATCCAAGGCTCAGTCAGCGTCCCTGCAGCGCCGAAGCGCCGGGTCATGATTGTGAAGCAGCCTATCGGCGTTGCTGTGGCGCTGGTGCCTTGGAACTTTCCCATGGCCATGATTCTTCGTAAAGCAGGCGCCGCTTTTGCCGCCGGCTGCACCATGATTGTTAAGCCTTCGCCAGAGACGCCGCTGACCTGCCTTGCCCTGGCCGAGCTTGCCAGCCGCGCCGGATATGCCCCCGGGGTGTTTAACGTTTTGACGACTTCGCTCACCAACACTCCTCCCTTGTCCGAAGCGCTTTGCTTGCACCCGAATGTGCACAAAGTCACCTTTACCGGCAGTACGCGCGTCGGGAAGATTGTGGCTGGCCTTTGCGCGCGCAACTTGAAGAAGTGCACCCTAGAGCTCGGTGGAAACTGCCCGTTCATCGTATTCGACGATGCCAACTTGGACCAGGCCCTGGAACAGTTGATGGCTCTCAAGTGGCGGCATGCAGGCCAGGCATGCATTACAGCCAACCGTCTCTACGTACAGTCCAGCATCTACGAAAAATTCACAAAGATGCTGGTGGACAAGACAAAGGGTCTCGTGGTTGGCCATGGATCCAAAGACGGCACGACCATGGGCCCGGTGACTACTCCCAATGGCATCAAAAAGGCAGAAGCGCAGGTATCCGATGCGCTCAATCTCGGAGCGAGCCTCGTTCTTGGAAGTGGTAAAGGCAGCCTCGAGGACGGCGCAGGCAATGGCAACGGCGTGGGCGGCTACTTTATGGAGCCCACGATTCTCACGGGAATGACAAAGGACATGTTGATGACTCGCGAAGAGACGTTTGCGCCTGTCTGCGGACTGTATATGTTTGATACGGAAGAAGAGGTCACGCAGTGGGCCAACGACACGAGCATGGGTTTGGCAAGTTATGCCTTTACCAAAAACATGGATCGGGTGTTTCGCCTGTCCGAGAATCTCGAAGCCGGCATGATTGGTGTGGTAAGGACAACTGCAGAATCCAAGACTACGTCAGCATCACTAACGAAGGAACCAGAATACTGGCAACAGCTCTGCCGCAGAAAGCCCTTTTGGTGGAATCAAGGAATCTGGTTATGGAAAGGAGAGCGGTAAAGATGTCGCCGTCAACGAGTACCTTGTTGCAAAGACGGTGACAATTACACTCGAGGGTCATTTTTAAGTAGAATCTGCGAGACCGCTCAGCCGATACCTTGTAACGAGATGTTCCTGCATCATGTAAGCGTTTTGAATTTCCAACGTTAAGCTTTAGCCTCGAACGGATTAGTTTACGCCCTGGCGTGTTAGTGGCGCGCCCTTGAGCGACGACGCTGACGAAACATATTGGCAATAAATACAGCCCAGCTGTCGGACAAGATGAGAGGGAAAAGAGAAGAAATCGGCAAATCAAGACTTTGATTCGTTCCCTCAACATGTCGACATCTATTCCCGAGTCATTCAAGGACATTGCAGATACCTGGGCACCTCACTTGGTCGCCGATGTGAACGGACAGCACATCAAGATTGCCAAGATTGATGGCTCATTCGTCTTTCACTCGCACCCCGAGTCCGACGAACTCTTCTACGTCTTGTCAGGCCGTCTGACCATCAAGTTCGAGGACCGCGAAGCCATCACCATGGAGGCTGGCGACATGTATGTTGTGCCAAAGGGCGTCCGCCACTGCCCAGTCGCAGATGATGCGCAAATTATGCTCATCGAGGCTGCCGATACGATCAACACTGGCGATGCCCCGGTATCTGAGCGCACCAGACAAGTCAGCACGCGATTTTCAAGACTAGCCTGATATTCTGGGGGGAAAGCAAGTTATACTGTTGATTCGAGGTAGTTGAGTTGCAGATGGAGGAGTCTGCGTATCATGTTGCATTGTATTCACCGTCACAAACAATGTTGTTCCGGTAACTGCGTCACTCGCACTAATTACTGGTTACATATATGAGGTTCCTACAAAGCGTCCAGGTACGCCATTTCTCCCAATCACGGTTCTTGCAATGTGTTTTGTGACCATGCCCTCCTCGGCGCATACCGCCGCCGTCAAGCTTGTGCCCACCAACCCAGGCGCGATGGGCATGATAGAGCACGCACGCCGCGCGATGACCAGGCCTCGGCCTGAGAGCGCGTTAGCCCTGACAGCTCAAGTCTGGGAGACACCGTACACGCTGCTTGCTACCAAACGTGCGAATGGACTACTAGGCTGGCGAACGTTGACGAAGCGACCGCTTCCCCGGGCAGAACGGCCGGTCCGAAAAGCCCTGGCCCATCTAGAAACGCGGCGGTGAGGTTGACGGCCATGGCTCTCATCCCGGCGTGTCCAGCGTCAGGTCGTTCATATGGACCCTCGGTATTGACAACTGGCGGCATTGACCAGCATGGTTCCGGGAAGCCTTGTGCGCCGACAAAGATGGCCGAGTTCTTGATCGCGTCGGCACTTTTTCACGTCATGGGGTCAAGCCGACGGTAATACGGTATCGATGCCTCCCCCCCCCTGCTCGCGAAATTTGTTGAATGGCGGCGTGGAGAGCCTCGGGGCGGCGCGCGACGAGAACCACTTTTGCCCCCCCGGCCACAGCCCAGAGCCCAGGGCCATGGGCCGGCCAATTGGAGCTGGCTGGCCCCTGTCACGAAGTCGAGACGGCCGCTCAGCCCAAGAATTGGCTCGAGATATAGTGCAGACGTGGTGGTGGTGGTGGTGGTGGTGGTGGTGTCGATGTGCAAGGTTCGCACTGGGCATGGGCCGTTTCCATCGCAAGCATGCCATGTGTGGTGGTGGTAGGGCTGCTGTGAGTCGACCGAAATCGGCGCTGGAGTACTGGTGAATAGTGTGAGTAAGCCCATTGGCATTTATTGACAAGCCACTCGGAGCCATGAATATCAGATATCAGTATCCCAACACTTCTCGAAAAGGTAGCCACACGTAGATCAGTGCGCGCTGAGAAGGTTCACCGAACCCATTACTGAGGTTGATATATGCAACCTGGTAGATATCAACTTATCAGCAGGTCACTTGAACATGCGAGGGTGGATAGCCGAATCCGAAATTCCCCCCAATCACCCCCCAGTAGGCGTCGACGCCACGCCGGATATAGTGGTCCTCTATTTAGCAAACTGAGATGCGTCGTGGCTGGGAATCTTGCAGCTGCAAATCTCGCAGCAAACCTTCAATGTAAAGTCTGCCACGGATTGAATGACGGGCAGCATGAAGAAGTGCATGTGAAGAAGGGCTGAAATGAGCAGCCCAAGCAGCCACTGGCCAGAAAGGGAGACACGGCCGAAAGTAGGCCAAACAAAGAATCAGCAACGGCCGGCTGTTGCCGGCTCATGTCCCTCTTCTCCCCCATTTCTCCCCCGCAAAGCATGTTACCTTTTCCGGGCTGGGCAGGAATAAGCTGCAGCATCAATTGATCACGCTGCGGACGCCACGGGCACCCGGTCTGTGGGGAAACTACTACTCTGGACGTCAAATCTCTCCGCTAGAATTACGCTCTCGTTTGCCATGGCTAGCAAGTTGAGGCCTCGTATGGACATCATGGGGAGAGGGGCAGGTATTACCTCAAAATATTGAGTTCTCTTCAAAGACACACACACACACACATGGTGCGTTGCGACGGCGCCAGCCGACAGCCGATAGCCGTTCACCCACAAACCCCATCGACAAGGGCTTCGGTAAACTCGTTTTCGGGCTACTACATGTGAAGTGGTATGCTTGCCAAGATATGTTACCGGAACTATTGTCAAGGGAGTACCACAAAGCGGCGCTGGCCGCGGAGACAATCACTCGCCTACGGTTTGTATATATAAACCCGCGACAAGTCTCGTCACTATCGTGGTGGTTTTTCATCTTCTTGACTCGGTAACAAGACTCATTTACATCATCATCTTATAATAATGAAGCTGGCCTACTTTTCTTCTCTTCTCCCCCTTGCCCTGGCGGCTCCGGCCAGCGTTGACCCGCGCGAACCCAGGGAGGAAATCACGGACCGCTACTTGTTTTCCACGCCCCTCCCCACGTTCCTACAGTATCGGGAAAAGGAGAACCCAGACTCGCTTGACTGGTCCTCTGATGGCTGCACCCATGCCTCCAACAACCCCTTTGGCTTTCCCTTTGAGCCTGCCTGCCAGCGCCATGACTTTGGCTATCGCAACTACCAGGCTCAGACCCGATTTGAGTCTGACAGCCGGTATCGCATCGATATGAACTTTTATAATGAGTAAGAAATTTTCACCTTTCCTCCGAACAGTGCACACAAACATGTTTTGCGGCCTGGGGCTAACGTGTCCAAGTATGATATTCCAGTGCACTGATGTTTCGGCCCTGCGCTCATGCCATAGCCTTGCCAACGTCTACTATGCTGGCGTGCGCATGTTTGGTGGTTACTCTAAACGCGACGAGATGGGTGCTGTGGCCTCTGCTACAGATCCTCAGGAGTCTGCAGAGGATCTCATTGCTGTGTACTACAGTGCTCTCCAGGAATACCACCAGGCTGTCAAGGCGGACCAAGCCGATGGCCTCCTGCCTCGGCTGTAAGCCATTCGTGGCCAGCAGGAAAATGAAACTTGTGGATCAAAGAGATATATGAATATATGAATATATAACTGTTTATACTGTATTATAGCTTCTACTGCTGTCTTTTCCGTCTTATATATCAGAGTCAGTTCATCATACCGCGAATCCACCAGAGTTCTTCTGCCTCGGCTCCCCTCCCGCTTCAAAGGTACCATTCGCAAGAAGCTTGAGAGCCTGTGCCGTACTCTGACCCGGGGCTACCCAAGTGACGTTGTGACCGAGCGACTTCATAAATGCCGTTGTCGAATTATCATATGCGTACTCAAACGTCACTTGGTTTGGCTGGAGCTGGTCGTGGAGACGCGGCTGCTTCAGCGACTCCGCCGCCCCCATGCCCTGATCAAGCATGTGCACGACAAGCTGAATCGTTGCGGTGGTGATGCGGCTGCCACCTGCAGATCCGCAAGCGAAATACAGCTTGCCCTCGGGTGTTTCGGCAATAACGGGAGATATAGACGACAGGGGCCTCTTGCCTGGGCGGACATAGTTTTGGGGGCTCGGCCTGTAACCGAAAGCATTGCTGGAGCCTGGGATACTGAAATCGTTCATTTCGTTATTCATCAGGACGCCAGTCTCGGGCACCAAGACGCGCGAGCCAAAGAGCGTGTTGATTGTCGTGGTCAAGGACACAGCCATGCCGCTGGCGTCGGCTGCAACAATGTGCGAAGTGCCAGGTGTATTGAGAGACTCGATGCCTTGTGGATTATAGTATGCGACCTCTTCCGTTTTGGTGTCGGAAATCCTTGCGCGAATCTCCGCGCCTGTACGCGAAGCCACCATCGCAGCCGTGTAATTGGACAGTCCGTCAATGTAGGACGGATCGCCGAGCTTCGTGCGCTGACCATATGCAAAGCGGATTGCCTCGTCGAGACGGTGCGTAGAAATGTTGACCGTCTCTGGTTGGAAAAAGTCGTCATAACCACTCACGGTATTCAGCGTGCTCAATGCAACCGGGCCGCTGGACGGCGCATTTGTGCTCGTCAGTTTGTGCCCGCGATACATGATCTGAAGCGGTTGGCGATGCGCAATTGTGTAATCTTCGAGGTCTTTTAGTGTCATTGTCCCATTTCGAGCGCCAAGTGCCGTGATTGTTGCATTGGCAATCGCGCCAGTGTAAAAGGCGTCGGCGCCCTCACTGGCAATCGTCTCGAGAGTGTCGGCATAGCGCTTGCGAGTGATTGTCTCTCCAAGCCCTAGTAACTTGCCTTTGGGGGCGAAATCGATGGCCCAGTTTGGATCCTCCACGAGGAAATGGTTTCTAGGAGTCTGTTTGATATAATCGACAAGATCTTGGTCAACTGGAAAGCCACATCTCGCAATCTTGATAGCTGGCGCCATGACTGTGGCCCAGTCCAGCACGCCATACTTTTTGTGCACGTATTCCAGACCTCGTAGCTCTCCCGGAATTCCGCTATTACAGTCAGTACGATATCTCACCCAACAGAACGGACTGTATACCTTGCCAAGCCGCCATACAGACTGGCATCTGTATTGTTCTTGTACATTTCCTGAAACGCTGCTGCTGGTGCCGTTTCTCGAAAATCAACGAATTCGTAATTGCCATTTTTGTCTCTCAGGAGCATGAAGCCACCGCCACCAATCCCGCTGTGGTACATGGCCACGGTGCCCACGCAGAAAACGGTACCCACGAGGGCGTCGACGGCGTTGCCGCCCTCTTTGATGAGCTGCGTGCCAATGCCGCTGCAGATGGCCTTTTCGGACGAGACGGCGCCACGATTGGCGGCGTCGGGCTGTGGCGCTGGGCAAGAGCCCGGTGCTGCAGACACAGTCCCTAGCCAGCCACAAAGCAGGGCGGCATGGGCCGATACGAACTTCATAGCAGAGGTGGTGGTGTAAGTGGCTGGACTGCAGCGCAAGAACAGTGACCAGTGGCGCCCAATAGAAGAATGAAGAGGAGGATGGGTTGCTTTTAAGACATCCGACGGCCCTCAGCTGATTATCTATGCCCTCAGGCTACTGTCGGCAGCGAGCGCCCGCACTGGTCAGCACTTCATCGTGGCTATCATCACTATCTACCCCGCCAACGCACGGATGGCGCCGAGCTAGGAAAGCCTCTTACTAGTTACCAAGTAGTTAGGCGAAAGATCCTGGTAGCCGAATGCGGGGTTGCATCTGGGGAAGAATGTTGACAAGTGAGTCCCCCGGGTGTGTTGATATTGCAGTCGGCTGCAAGAGGTCCGGGGTCGGATTGCGAGCCACGCTATTCTTGTGAGGGAACTTGCTAGCATGGCAACATGGGCAGTAATTAATATGTAACATAACATAGCCCTTAGCCTCATCAGCGCACAAACTCAATTTGAAAGCACTCGCGAACAGCAGCCAGCGGCAAACAACCGATCAGTAACTCCCATTCTCCTGCGGCCGCCCATAGCGCATCGGAGCCTCCAGCTCCTCCGGACTATAGCAATCGCAATACATGACATTTTGTTTCTCCGACAGCTCGCGCATATCAAAGCCCTGCCCTGCATCGATGCTGTGTGCATTCACGCTCAAGTAATGCCCCATCTGCGGATGCCCGCCGCCGAGTCTCGGCCGCCACGCCTTGACTTTTCCCCTCCTTTTGTCCGAAACAGACGCACCACACATCTCATCCAAGTCCACGTCGAGCAGCTCTCCATCGCCAGCGAATACAAAACACCGCACCGCGCAGATTGTGCAGTACAAAAAGTGCAGGTTCCCCGCGCCCGTGACGTAGTCGCCCAGCTCTGCGAATGGTTCGAGGGGAGAGAGGAGTAGAAAGTCATGGGTTGGCGACGCGGGCCGCACGTGCATGTAGCCCATCTTGTGGCAGAGAGTGCAGTTGCATCGGTAGATGTGCTGCACGCCGCGGGGTGCCGGCATCTGTTCGCTCCGGATGTGCGGCTGGTTCAGGTGCAGCATGTATTGGATTGCGCCGCAGTGGCAGGACCCTGTGTAGAGGGTGCGCGTCTGTTCGAGTTCTGGCATTGTACAACAATGCGGGACAAGGTTGAGATGTTTGGGCTTGGTGCGGAATTGTAGATAGTTGCGCTATACGGCTGAGCGATGCACTGGTGTAGTATTCACTACAACGAGTGTATAGATGCGGGGTAGTCGCAGCTGAATAGATGGAGGCAACTAACGGTCAAGGAGGGATTTCGGCTGACAAGTTCTATTAGTCCTTTTATTCATGTTATAACGCGGATTACCGGCGTCCGCCCATCGTGCTTGTTAGACAGGCGTAACTGCCGTCCACCTGCGGCCTGGTAGGCGGAGAAGAACCAGGGTAATAAGTCGACTAGACTCAAAATCAAGATGAAAAAAATAGATGGCGGCTGTTTTCGCCTTTTTTCTCATAATAGAAGCCCGACTTTGACGAGTTCTAGTCTCGGTTACGAATGCAATAATGCCCTGTTGCATGGCGTGGCGGCATTATTGGCCCCAACCTGCAGTTATTCCCCAGCCCCTATGATATGATGCATGTGCAACTCACAGCTCGTTATCAGTGAATATAATATTACGCGCAGCCCAGGCAGTCAATAGCCCATCTCTTTGCTCACTCTTTCTTACTTTGGAACCTACTGTGCTTTCATGAATCATCACAAAGATGTCATTCTCCGACACCACTGTCCAAAGCCTGAAGAATATCCTAGAAGGCGCCATCAACTTGAAAGATGGCGGCGTTCCTGGCATCAGCGCCGTCGTCTTTGACAAGGCCGGCAATGAGCTTCTCGTTCACTCCGCCGGCACTCTAGGGGCGTCCTCCACCGAGCCTCTGACGCCCGAGCATGTCTTTTGGTTGGCTTCGTGCACCAAGATGGTGACGGCGCTCAGCGTCATGCAGCTTGTCGAGCGCGGAAGCCTGTCGCTCGACGACGGCGAGCAGCTGGAGACTCTCTGTCCCGAGCTCAAGGACGTGCAGGTCTTGCGCGACGACGGCACGCTGGAGCCGAAGCGGAATAGCATCACGATGCGGATGCTCTTGACGCATACGTCGGGGTTCGGGTACTCGTTCTACAGCGAGAAGCTGCGCAACCATGGCTACCCCGCAGGCATTGATGAGTTTTCTGGCCGAATGGAGGACGTCAAGATGCCTCTCATCTTTCAGCCTGGAGAGGGCTGGCAATATGGAGCAAGTCACATCACGACAGCATGTTCAGTATCTCACGAAAAAATCTAACAGTCGCCATAGGTAGGCGTCGACTGGGCAGGCATTGCCCTGGAACGTTTCACAGGCGTCTCCCTGGACGAGTACATGCAGACTCATATTTGCAAGCCACTTGGTCTAGAAAGCGTAAAGTTCGTCTTGACGCCGGAAATGAAGGCCAAAATTGTGCACATGCATTATCGCGATCCTAGTGGCAAACTTCACCCACGCGACCACCTGTACCGCCAAGCGCTCGTGGTGGAAACCGAAGAAGAACAAGCCAAGCTCTTCAACAGCGGAGGTGCCGGCCTATTCGCCAAGCCGCAAGAGTACTGCCGTGCGTCCTCCCAACTCCCTCTCGCCTCATCCCATCCTACTGGCAATACTCTGCTGATCTTGTCGCAGGCATCCTCGCCGCGCTCCTCAACGACGGCACATGCCCCACCACCGGCGTCCAGCTCGTGTCGGCCAGCACCGTGGCCGACATGTTTACGAACCAGATCCCGCAGTTTCCGCAGTTTGGCCAGCAGGGCATCGTCGCGGCCAAGCCCGAGCTCTCCAACTCTCTGCCCGTCCTCTACCCGACCGCGGCCGACGACGACGCGCCGCAGGGCTGGGGACTCTCGCTCATGCTTAACGGCGGCGCCACGGGTCGCTCCGCGGCGACGGGGTGGTGGGCGGGCATCGCGAACCTCTTTTGGTGGGTTGATCGGGAGCGCGGCGTCGGCGGCATGGTGTGCGCGCAGGTGCTGCCGTTTGGCGACGCCAAGGTCATGGAGACGTGGTTCGCGCTGGAGACGGCAGTCTATGCGGCGCTGCAAGAGGCCAAGTAAACAATGACTGTATGGTATGGACTGATATCAGACACGTAAAGCTACTATGATCAAGTAAATGTATCATGTCGATGTGTGTTGAAATGGCTCTCGCTGACGAGGTTGACCGTTGCCGGTGTTTCTATGACTATAATCTCTATCCACTCCAGTTATTCTATCACTTTTTAGACTTACTTTATACATGTTATATGCTAAGCGGTCCAGAGGTAGATGCCGGTTCCGTGCTTGAATTTGCGGAGGAACCCTCAAGGTCATCAATGAAGGAAAAACGTAGTTCGCCAACCACTTCCCTTACCAACCTGTCGCAGGTCAGTGTTATATTCTTCGCACAAAACGTCTTCCTTGGATGGCACACATACTCAGTTAAGCGATTTATGTCGTGGATGAAATACCAATGGACATTGTGGATTAGCGCCGCAATCGCAAATTCGTCGTCCTTCGAAGGCTTACTCCTCGGAAGTTGGAACAAGTGCGATACTTTGAGCTGGTGTAAGCCAGGAGGCAATGGATGGCCCTCCCCCAATGCAGAGTGCAAAATGATGACTCTTGACGTGATTCCATGAGGAGTCACATCAATATGCGGTATCCCCGTTGCGCTTTCGGCCCAGCAAGCCGCAATCACATCAGGAGACTTGGATTCTTTAGATAGGTAGCTCGTGAGCGCCATGTAGCTTCCCGAACGGTCCAGAATGGAGAGAATCTCGCCATATGCTTTCTTTGGGAACTGGCCGCCGAGGGAGAATTCCCAATTGAGAAACTCGAATGATTTCTTCGCACTGGTACTCAAACCTCGATACTTGAGAAACAGCCGACGAAGTGCGGACTGTAGT
Source organism: Beauveria sp. NWAFU-1 (assembly GCA_024472245.1). Classification (NCBI taxonomy): domain Eukaryota; kingdom Fungi; phylum Ascomycota; class Sordariomycetes; order Hypocreales; family Cordycipitaceae; genus Beauveria; species Beauveria sp. NWAFU-1. The sequence goes on from JANBXD010000004.1 coordinate 940,228, forward strand.
CGCGAACTGGGACTCGACGCATCATCGGCATCACCAAGATCGCGGTGAAGACGTGCAAAGACAGTTTGCTGGATGCACATGTAATATCGTGACAGCTCATACAAAACTTGGGCTGTGCTATCTCGCAGCTCAGCATGCTCGGAAATGGGATAAGGAAAGATTGTCCAGATGTAGCCGGTAATCACGCCGAGTGCAACAATGGCTAATCGGTAAGGGAAGATTACGTAGGGTGGATAGACAGCCTGGCCAGACTGCTCCACGACTTTTACGCCAATTTGCTGCGTTTGAAGCTCAATGCCAATCATGACGATTGCTGCGATGAGAGCCACAAACCAAATGCTGAAAAGGGGAGGAAACCGCACGACTAAAGCAGATGCGTAAGCACTATTTTTTATCTCTTCTGGGATGTGGAAACATGGACTTACTGAGAAAGCTGATGACCATGAACCATAGCCACATAAAAACCAAGACGCCCGGGGTGCGTTGGTCAACAATGTACCAAATTATGTAGCTCGCCACCATAGACGCCATGGTTCCGAGCAAGCGCCCCATGAGAAGAAACGTGGAGGACCCCGACGTGCGGCCCATAGACAGCAAAATGGCAAAGAGTGCCCACAACAGGCGCTGAGCAAAGTAGAAATCTTGCGAGTTGCGGAGAAACCCGACAATGGCAATCGTCATGACGGCGCAAACACCACGTAGCCCGTACGCAGCATGGTCGGTACGCAGCACAGAGTTGATCCTTCGAACGTAGTCGCCCGCGGCCTCGATAGTATTGGTGGGCGGCAGGTGATCCGGATTTCGCGGCTTGTGAAACACGGGATCCAGCTCGACTTTGGTGCCGCCATCCTGTGGTCGGGTATCCTTTGGAAGGAGTTTCGTCAGAGAGAAAACGCTGGCCCAGTAACGCAAGGAGAGGAAGTTGGGAGCCACCAGTCGCTTCGGACGTGCGTTGCACTCGTCGAGGTAGATGAGGAGGCGGAGGAGATTGCGCCCCAGAGCGGCCAGGATAGTTTGTGACTAGTTTTGTGTCAGTGGCTAGAAACCGTTTTTACAGCATAGACTACATACATGCAGGAGCGCGAAATACCGTAGTGTGTCTGCATGTCTGTTGGTAGGCACACGTCCCATCTTTCCAATCTGTGGACGATGCTGTACATAACGATGGAGAACTTGCTGGCGACTCAAGTTTTTGTCGCCATCCTCTTTGAACATGTCACGATAGTAGTCAATGAATTCTGGTCCGCCGGGACTGGTTGCGCTGTTTCTCTCTTCGTCGGTTGACTTTTCGTTCGCTGTGCCCAGCCAACTCCGTTTTTGACTTTGTCGAAGTCGCAACTTGGCATGCTCTGCGCCAGTCGAGATCATCTCCGTCATCTTGCGCAGCTGTTCTTGCATTTCCAATTCTGTACTTGGCCAGTCATCTTGAGGCTGTCCCATCTGGTCATCAGGATCCTCGCGGTCAACACTTGCCTGTTCTGGGTGGCCAATGATGCCGAATACATCTGTTTCCCGCTGCATCATGTCTGCCACCAAGCTCAGCCCCGAAACAGGTGGCACGAGCTGTACTAACAGCGCACACACAGTGTCCAGCTCCGCTTGATGATATGCGCCCCACGAAATCTCTCGCGCCGCGTGCTCAACATGGCCGTTCGCCTTGGTGACCTCGTTGCCCAGATGATGAAGAGCGCGCTCCAGCTTCTCAACTGACTCGCTGCCTGTGGCTTCGGAGGAAGAAGAAGGTACTGTTCCTGCCACAACATCTCCTATGCATGCATCATGTGCCTGCATGATTGCACACAACGCATCGAGGCACGAAATGGCGTCTCTCTTGAAAAGACCCCTGCACGTCTGCGGGAAAACCAGCAGAGCATTGACGAGTCCCACGGCCTGGCCGGTGAGAAACACCACAAACGCATTTGTTGCCGATTCGATGATGGCATGCATCGTGGGCAGCCGCGCAATGGCGGGAATGATGGCGATGGCCAGAATGGCGGCAACAGACACCTGAATATTCCAGGAAGGGAATGCCGACTTGACCGTAAACGCAACCCACATACCGAATGCCAGCAGAACGGCTACGACAGCCTCGGCCGAGGAATTATACGCCGTCAGATCCTCGGACGCACCCGTGGTGTGCTCTCGCGCCTGCAGGCCGCACCAGCCGGCGAGCAGCGCCCAGCAGTACGCGACGGCGTACATGACCGTCTGCTTGGCGTTGAACTCGAGCATCATGCCCTGCGGAAAGCCGGCCATGACGCTGGCGGCGGCAATTGGCGCGAGGTAGGCGTTCTGGCCAAAGTAGGCGATCCACGCGTCGGACTGAATGGCGCAGACGAGGACGGCGGGCGGGATGGACGTCTTTACGGTCAGCTTCGCCGTGTGCCAGTCGAGCTTTAGCCATGATGGCAGCGCTTTCAATCGTTGCATGCCTTTTCACTGAATACCTGTGATGCGCGACGCTTGAAGGGAGAGGCATGTCAGGCCGTGCCCGGTCTGGTGGGTAGCCGGCCTGCTGAACGACCTGCTAAACTGCAACAAAAATGGGAAAATATTCTTGTGAGTGTATGCTGACCAGAATGAATTGGTGCTGAATAGTTGCAAAATAAAGTATTCGAGGGTGTTAGACATGAGTAACCATGCACTATTGATTTACAGCAGTCCATGTCCGGTGAGGCCGACTCGCTGCCAATCTCCGAGAGACCCGCTGTAAATCCGCCCATTGCAGGTAAATAGCGCTGTAATGGGCCCGCTGAAGCCGTCGATAACTTGCCATAATGCCGCGAATACAGCGCCTCTTTCAGTGGGCTTGTTGGGCCTGCAACTGTAATAGCGGGGTGCCGACCGTACACCTCGACAAAATTGCAATTCTGACTCAACTCGTGCCTCTTTCTATTTACTGCCATCTGCAGAATGCAAATTGGCAATGAAAGAGCGTTGCAGCTGTTAGACGTGCGTACACAATCTTTTTTCATATCTGCCGTGGTAAGCACGACATGCCCGTTTTTGAAACCGAGAGAGGTATGTATTCATAATCCATTTCTGCCTGATTCCTAGTCTCCTTACGCCTAACGATTGACAAGGAAACATGGTCCTTTGATATCAAAATATTTCCCTCTGATAATAACACAAGTATCTTTTAGAATAGTTTGTCCTTTTTAAAACTCTGTGGCGCCGTGAACAGTTGACCACAGGCGAGAGGGCATAGCTTGCTCGCTCTCATGACTTCGACGCCCTCCTCGTCCCCTGTTGACTTTGAAAAAAATAAGAAAAAGCAAATCCTTCGGAGTAAAAAAAGCCTCCTTCGTTCCGTGCCTCGCAATAAACCCAATGTTTCGCCACCATCTTGTCGGTGCTTGTTTGTGCGTAAAATGAGAATGAAACCGCAGCACAGCGTTAAGCGACAAGATGCGATTATGTACTATTTTTTTTTGTTGTTTTTGTTTGGTATCCTTTCGAGTAGTCGGGATGCTGGTAGCTCGATTACGCCGGAGTGGCCTCGGCAGTGGCGCCAATAGGCATCTTCATCCCAGTACCGCTCAGATTGGTGGTCTGAATCTTGGGGTTCTTGCTGTAGTAGTCAGAAATGGCAGACTTGATGGCATCCTCGGCGAGCATAGAGCAGTGGACTATATATCAGTTAACCTCATTTTTCAACGAGAGAAATTCAAGGTTTGGCAAAAACATACGCTTGACAGGAGGTAGGCACAACTCCTTGGCAATCTCAGTGTTCTTGACCTTGCCGGCATCATCAAGGCTCATACCACGGACGAGCTCCGTGAGGTAGCTGCTCGAGGCAATGGCGGAGCCGCAGCCAAACGTCTTGAACTTGACGTCTGAGATGGTGTTGGTCTCGGGGTCCACGCGAATCTGCAGTTTCATCACGTCGCCACATGCCGGGGCGCCGACCAGGCCGGTGCCGACATCTACGTCCTTCTTGTCCATGGAGCCGACATTACGCGGGCGCGAATAGTGGTCGAGCACCTTTTCGTGGTAAGAGCGCTTGGCCGAGACGGAGATCATGGCAGGGGCAGCGACGGCAGGGCGGACGAGGGCGCCCGAGATTGTGCCTCGGGCAACGGAGGAGCTGGCGGCGGCGAGGGCGCGCCCCGAGGCGAAACGAGCAGTTCTGGACAGCATGGTTGCTGGTGAAGATGTGTGTTTGTGAGGTGGAAGGATAGATAATCGGGGATGTTCAAACAAATGAACGTGTATCTCCCGCTGGCAAAACCCGGGTTGGAGAGCGGCGAGAAGCGAAAGACGACCGGTGCTGGTCGAGGTTTCGGCTGTTTGCGCAGCTCAAGGGGGTGGAACAAATTAGCGCACGTCAATCCGAGTGTGCGCTGTCTGTGATATGTTGTGGTTCTTTGATGATATTCGACGTTGCAGGAGTCAAAGACAATGGATGCGATGGTGATGACGGGGGGGAGAATGAGATATCTCAGGCTCTGGTGGCGGACCAACTTTGTGCCAGCATGCCGACGCCCAGTAAATCTTGTCGCCTCTCCGCCCAGCATGCCGGCGCAAATAAAAGCCAAAAAAAAAATCCCACACACAGTGCCTCTATCCGGCCAATCAGCGCCCTCTTGTTCTCGGCCATTACGCTATAGTGGTCCTCGGTTTTCCGAGCTGATTGGGTCACTCTGCTAAGTCATCCAGCCGGGCTCCGCAATTCACCGGCTATGTCGTCAACCATACGTCCGTCTTTGGGCAGCGTCTGCGGAGCTAACTATCAGAAACGGGCTCCGAGGTGCCCTTTCTTTTTGCCCAGCCGTGCCAGCTCAATCAATTTACGTTCCCACTGTTGCCCAGAACTTTTTTGCTTCCCCGGCCGCCTAGCTCGGTCCCCCGAAATCGCTGAGCTGGCTTTGATTTCAAATACTCCCCCTGCCCACACCACTCTCCGGCTTGTCGGGGCGCCACCGCTTGATCCTCTTCCCCAGCCAAACAGAATCAATCTGATAAGATTTTAAGCGGGGCGCTATGTCCGATCACGTGCCGACGCGTTCGGGATTTCTGCTTGCTCCGAGGAAGCCCGCGTTTGCCCACCCCTGCGATAGAGGCTGATAACTAGTAATCCGTAAACTAGGACCAGTTACCGTTGAAGCCGGGCGCCGGGCTGCAAGCACGAGCCAGCACCATAATTCATTGCTGGCATCAGCGCCCGCAATATTACTCTCCATTATCCACATCCTGGCATCCTGTCACTCTGCGCAGCACCCGCAGTCCGCAAGCATCTTCTATCATCGCTCGTTTCCCCATTTGAAGCATTTCCATGCCCCTTCGCCTCTTAATATTACCGACAACGCACTCTTGCCGTTGCCCAATAGCTCATCTTGTGGTCTATACTTGATCAATTCGCCCGTTCTCTGAACAGCTACCCGGTTTGCCGGTCAACCTCCCAATCTTCGACAGCCGTGCGTGGCCAGGACCACGGTTGAATGCTCAAAGTCTCCATCTACAGTATTCCGAATTGGCTGCTCCGGAGCAGAGTCGACGCTGCACTCTCAGTAGCATATTGCCCTTCCCATATGGCATGTCTCGTATGTACCTGCTCGTTGGCTCGTCTAGAAGCACCGCTCGACTTTTACTCTGCTGGGTCGAGGATATCGCGGACAGAATCGTCAAAAAGAAACGGATCCTGCGTCACGCATGTAACCGCTTTCTGTACTGTTACGACAGAAAGCTTCACTCCGCCAGTGACAATATCGCCCGCGGTTCTGACCACCATTTCCGAAATCGATGTCACTGATGAGCTTTAACTACTGTAGCCACATTAAAATAGATATTTTAGGCGTATTTTCGTAAATCTCCCAGTGCGACCACAGAGTGCAACTTTTGGGCAGGCAGTATGCTCAAGGTTACTCCGTGTAAGACCGTGCGTGCTGCCACAATTGTCAGATTCGGTGCCATTCAAGATGACGCAAGCAACTCGCTTTACAACTCGGCTTCTTGAGGAGTAGTTAATAGTCTTGTTGCAGCTGGCCGATACTTATACATACTATCGAGTGCGAGAGATTAGGACAAGTAGTCTGCATCGTGGGCTTCTGGGTGAACTTGGAACTTAGTTTATATCTTAGACTAGAACAGATTATTCAGTCTTTTATATATAAGAGTAATTATTTTTTTTACATAAAAAGAATAGTTATTTAATATTTCCTTAAGCAGGTCTGTTGGGTTCGCTGCACGAATGGCGATAGAGGCAACAGCTGATAAGAAAAGCTTTGCGTACAATTTCGGCTTCATCTACAGGATCAACGACCCTTCATGTAAACGGCTTCCACTGATTTAATTCTTCCAAATCATCAGTATGCCCATATGGGGATTTTTCTCCCTGACCGCCCACTCCTCCTCGCTCAGTCGCCATTTCGCTCTCCACATCTCATCGTCGAGCAGAGTCTCGCGCCGCCACTCAATCTTGCCCTTCAAGCCCGCCGCGCGCGCCGCATGTTCATACACGGAAGGACGTAGATGGTACGTCATAAAGTTTAAGCCCGGATTGTCAAGGAACACCTGCAGCCCCCAGCCGTCACCACTTTCCAGCTCGCCCGTATACTCATTGCGCGGGTAGAGTCGATTCAGCGGAGCCGTTGCGAATGCCTTGGCGCGGGCTTCGAGGTCCTCTGTAGGATGCGGAACGACGCCAATGAACACGCCGGTCGGCTTCAGGTTGATTGCCACGCTAGTGAACATAGCTGTCAGCTCGGCGGCTGTCGCGCTATAATTCAGGAACCATCAGCAAACGCGATGTCGTATGCCTCCAACTCGCCGCTGGCGCTAAGTGAGCGCGGAACTGTTCCATCGGAGACAACGAAACGCGCTAGGTTGTTATATGGAGCTGACTCGAGGCGAGGTCGAGCGAGGTCGATCATTCGTTTGGAAATGTCCATCCCAGTCACAGAGCCTGCACCCCATGACAGCAGCTTGTCCGTGCAGAAGCCCGCGCCACATGCAAATTCGATGATGTGTAAGTCAGGGCGGAGAATCGGCTCGAGAGCGGCGCGAACGTTGGCGACTTCCATGACTCGGTAGCCAAGAGAGTCGAAGACCTCATTGTACTGCTTGCTTATAGAGTCGTATTGTGTCATTGCAAAGATAATTTCGCCTTTCTCTTATTTGATGTGGAGTTAAGAAGGCAGTGAGGGGTAACGAAAGGGAAAGGCTTTGAAGAAACCACTATATATGTGCCCGCACCCACTGTGCCGTGGGTGCTTTACACGCTCCTGACCATCGCGTCAAGACAACCATCAGATAAATCCTTCGGCGGTGCGACGCCACGTCAACCCTTCAGCGGTGCGAGGTCACGATGGCTTCGCTCGCTAGGGTTCGTTTGCGCGCCGTGGCGGAAAATAGTCATAAGGCTGTAGTAGCTACGTAAGCTTAGTACCTAATAGCGGGCGATGTGTTGTACTTCTTTTCCTAGCCGGGATTGCGAAAGCCGGACCGCGCTTCTCGGCCGTATCCCTACTCGTTCAAAACAGATAGAACTGGTGTCTACCGTGGACCCTACGGGCGCTATATAAGAGCGCCTATTATTCACTCATGAGCTATATGGTTCTTCCTCACCGAATCCTAAAAATGTAGAATAAATAATCTTCATTTTTTATCTTTAACTCAGTCTATCGTAGGCCTACCTCTCAAGGCTTCGAACGACTTACATCTACTGATCGATAGAATCATAGACGCCAGTCTTAAGCCTCCACATACGAGGCTGATTCGATGACGGTTTTCTAGGGCACTCTGGAATTTGAAACCAAGAATTCGTGAACTTTTCGAGTTGTGTCGTGTGAGAATTTCAAAATGGCACAATACGACGGCATTGCTACGAAGTACGATATCATCAAAACCACCGCATTCAATGCCGTGGAGCGGCACTCCTTCCGCACTTGCGTTACATCCTTCCTAGAACCTGCTTGTACGAAAAATCTGCTTGACCTAGCCTGCGGAACGGGACTTTACTCAGTCTGTTTGCTTGAATGGGGTGCTCGATCGTTGACAGGCGTGGATGTGTCCCAGGCTATGATCGACGGTGCGGCGGCGCGGCTGCAGGGATCGGGGCATGCCACACGCGTGAAATTTATTCAAGGCGACGCGCTGGCTCCAAAACTGTTCCCTGTTGGCAATGGAGAGGGAGAAGGGAGTTTCGATGTGGTAACTGGAGCTTGGCTCCTAAACTATGCTGGTAACGCAGACCAGCTGCGAGCTATGTTTGACACCATCGCCCTGAACCTCAAACCCAGCGGCGTCTTCGTTGGCATTTGCATGCACCCGACCAATGATGTCTCCTCCTTTGCTAACGGCGTTAACGCCAGCGCATGGTCCAGCTCAGACGTTCACTTCGCCTACGACACGAAACCACTTGCTTCTGGTCAGGGGCATATGTTCGATGTGATCGTCACGCCAGCGGCCGATGCCAAACCGGGCGTGGAAGGTGTACGTTTCTCGTCGTTTCATTTGCGGAAGTCACTATACGAGAAAACGGCACGAGCAGCGGGATTGAAGGGGAAAATGGAGTGGAGAGACGGTGTGTTTCCAGAGGGATGGAGGGAAAGAATTGGATTGGGAGCGGATGAAAAACGATGGCGTACATTGAAAGACTTTCCGCTTCTCTGTACCTTGGTACTATATAAAGAGTAGAATGTTAAGATCTTGCCGGGCGAGAAGCAGATCAACTTCGCTCGAGACGGTCGTCCAAACTGAACATGATTTTTTTTTTCCTTTGCCATCAATCTGCTGGCGAATGTAATACGGTACGGGGTGTAATGTCATGCTCGAGGTTACGTACGTCTCTCATCACCTCGGGATGGTTCGGAGAGAGGAAAGAAGTCAGGACGAGTTGAAGGATTGGGGAGAAGAATCTATTGATAGCACCCAATACTTCTATTAGCAAAATTTCAAGCCAGGACGCATAGTTGAAAGCGTGTCGTTTGCCCCTTCTTGCAGTGTACTCCAACACCGTCTGCGGCCTCTCAAGGGGTGGACAAAAAAAAACGAGCGCTTGCTCATTATTAATGCTATATTCTTAGTCACAACTACGCACCAGAAGAAGCTAATAAATAGTTTTGAAAATGTAGAATAAATATTTAGCTGATCTAGAGTCTACATGATTTTTTTTATTTTAAAGTAGACCAGTCTGTAGTAAGAAATTGGCAGTTTAGAAGTAAGCTGCCATCTCAAAACCGGTCGTTTTCTTTGGCCCCCACATGCCTCTCAAGCAATGAAGCCCAGGCAGAAGATTGTTCTAGCGATACAACAGTTAGCCAAGCACAGCTTGAAAGTGCCGAGACAACAATCACAATGCTTCGTTGGTTCGACCGCTGATTTCGTTTGGCAGTAGGAAATGAAAGGCGGATTTTCTCTGCCCGATACCCCTGGTGTGGCCAGGAGCAATGCTGTCTTGAAAAGAGGGTATGCAAGGAGCGCCCCAAGTTCCCACTGTCTCGCGGCAGCATCTTGGCTCCTTGCAATGCAGCGATCACGGTCTGAAGCTGGGCACAACGAGTCTATCTCTATTGATAAGTGACACTTTTAATTCAAAAATTCGGCGGCTCAATATGCAGACGGCGTAGGGCTATAGATCTTCATTAGCGAGCCGCACACAGAATTTGCTGCAGGGTCTGCGTGCTGACGTTGGGCCCGCAACGATGGCGGTAGCTGCTGACAAGCCCATATGAAGCGATAACTCTAGGCAACAGGCAATGGTTCATGAGTATCTACGTGGGTGATGGCTATTTTCTGACATAACTATCCGTACCTTGTGGCATATTATAAAGAGTAGTGCTACGTGGACGACCCTTTTTTGCACGACCCTTATAATTAGGTAGTACAGCACCCTACAGAAATTATACTTCTAAGTTAGTGTAGTTGCCTGCAAAAGATAAGTACCCTCAGGTGGGACCACAGTCTACTCAGGTAAGGTAGTAGCGGCGTCTAGGTACTTCGTACATGGCCAGCGCCACCACCATTCCAGGCACCAGCTCCCCGCCTCCGTCATAGCGGGGCTACACCTACAGTGGGGATTGTACAACTGCGTAAAAGTGAACGTCCAAATAACATTGCGAGCTGACATAGGCCAACCTCATCGTCATCCACCAAGATTTTGCCTTCGTCAAAAAGAGTCTCGACAGCCTTCTCCGAGAATCAAACTTTCTGGCCGCCTTGCACACACAATAATGGCCTGCCCTCATTTGGAGGCAGCCAGTATGCCGGCTCACCCTTCACGCTGTTCTCGTTGCTAACTTGGTCGTACAGATCTTAGCCCTCCGAATCCATCCCAGTCGGTATATCGCGAAGATTGCACGCAGTGCTTTGACTCTCTTGTAGGCCGTGTCTGATTTCGTGTCTTGGCTTACAGCTAACGTGGCCAGGACGATGTCGACGGCCTTGACGTGTGTCTCCAGTGCTTCAACGGCGGTTGCGCTGGTGATCGCGCACACAACCGCCTCCACAGCGTCCTTCGATCCCATCCTCTGACTCTCAACATTCGCCGGACCCGAAAGAAAGTCGTGCGCGATGAGCCGCCCATGAAAATGTCGAAACTGGCCATCGCCGCCGAGACGGACGAAGACCGATTCGACACGGCTCTCAAGGCGCGGTGCCTCGAGTGCAATATTGATCTCGACGTGGCGAATTCCAAATTGGCCCCTGTTATCTCAGGCGTAATCAAGGCAAACACATTCTCTCGTAGCGAGGAGGTGAAGGCTTGGGAGCAAGAGCTTACCAGCTGCGAGCATATCCTTCTGATGCAACAAGCCGAGTCTCGAAAAATTGAGCAAGGAGCTCTTGGTCACTGCTATGCTTGTGATCTAAGGGAGAATCTCTGGCTCTGCCTGGAATGCGGCAATCTTGGCTGCGGCAGGAAGCAGCTGGGTGGTGTCGATGGCAACTCTCACGCGCTGGCACATTCCGAAGAATCCTCCCATGGCGTCGCTGTCAAATTGGGCTCAATTACTCCCGAGGGAACTGCTGATATCTACTGTTACAAATGTGACGACGAGCGCCTCGACCAAGATCTTGGCCAACACCTTGCGCACTGGGGCATCATGCTGGCCGACAGAGAAAAGACCGAAAAGAGCTTAACTGAGATGCAGATAGAACAAAATCTGCGCTGGGATTTCAGTATGACAACCGAGGATGGCAAGGAACTCAAGCCACTATTTGGGCCTGGTCTCACCGGCCTGAAGAATCTGGGCAACAGCTGCTATATGGCCAGCATTATGCAGTGTCTCATGGATATGCCCGCTTTACGCGATCGCTACTACCGCCCAAATGACGACCTTCCCATTGTCGATGATCCAGCCGGTGATCTTGAAACCCAGTTGCGAAAAGTTGCAGACGGTCTCTGGTCGGGTCGTTACTCCAAGCCCGATCCTGCGCTGACAACCGAGAACGGCGTCGCACACCAAAAGGGTCTTGCGCCCGCCATGCTCAAACATTTGATTGGACGAGGTCACGAAGAATTTTCGACTATGCGTCAACAAGATGCCTTCGAGTTCCTTCAGCATATCTTCAAACTTATCACGAGATCCAAGCACGACAATGGTTGTGTAGACCCCACAAAAGCGTTCCGGTTCATCTTGGAACAAAGACTGCAGTGTCTGTCGTGCAACAAGGTCAAGTATAGCATTAATGAGCAGGACAGTATCTTCATCGACGTCCCTCTCGAGAAGCTACCAGCTGTGGAGGGAGAGGTCGCTCAGCCTACTGCGTATAAGCCTGCAACCCTGGTGGAGTGCCTTGATACTTTTACGGGTGCCGAAAAGGTCGAACTGACCTGTGCCGCCTGTGGAAGTAAGGATGGCTTTACGAAGCAGTCTCTTTTCAAGACGTTTCCTGAAACACTTGTTGTCAATGCCAGGAAGATGACAGTCATCAATTGGGTTCCGGTCAAGGTCGACGTCCCTGTCATCGTACCTGACGAGCCTTTCCTTCTCGATAACTACTTGAGTAAAGGACAACAGCCTGGTGAAGAACTTTTGCCAGACGAGCCCGAGACACAAGCTCCTTCTTTTGTGCCGGATGAGGCTGCTCTCGCACAGCTTGAAGCTATGGGTTTTCCTCGCAACCGTTGCGAAAAGGCACTTCACGCCACAGGCAATTCTGACGCCAACTCTGCTATGGAATGGCTATTTGGTCATATGGAAGATCCCGACATTGATGCGCCTCTCGTTATCGAGGAGCAGTCCAGTGGCGGTGGGTCAACAGCTGACCCCGAGAAGATTGAGATGTTGGGTGCTATGGGGTTCGCTGCCCCTCAAGCCAAGAAAGCTCTCAAAGAGACGGGAGGGGATATGGAGCGCGCTGTTGAGTGGTTGTTCAGCCACCCCGATGATCAAGGTGAATATGACGATGAAGGTACGAGTGCAGAACCTGCTACCTCTCAGGACCCTCCAGGAACAGCAACTTTGCCCGCACGCTTCCAGCTCCAATCCATTGCCTGTCACAAGGGCACCAGTATTCATGCCGGGTCAGTTTCAATCTATTGATACGAGATCTTCGCCATGTTGCTAACCTTACTATAGTCATTACGTCGCATTCCTCCGCAAGCCCAATCCTGAGGATACCAGCGGTTCTACTTGGGTTCTGTTCAACGACGAAAAGGTGGTTGAGGCATACGAGGTGGAGGAAATGCGCAAGTTTGCATACGTATACTTTTTCTCAAGGTGCTAGACGGTGCTCGAGATGTTTTAAAAAGAATAGACGAGGGGAATAAACAAAAAACAGAATCATACAGGCGGGGATTGATGAGAAATGAGGAGTTGCATTACAAGGCGCGTTTGAGCTGGTGCTCTGGAGTAGTTGAAAATAGACTGATGAAATACAGCGCATACATTTGCCTTCTTATCTCCTCATTCGTACCTGACATTTCTCCCATCTCATCAACGTCGAAATGTCCTTTATTAGCTGTCAAAGATAGCGGAAACCCAACGCCGAACCCATGTAACCCAAAAGCTTCGTGATGAAACTCGCGTCGGCTAGCCATCCTAGTCGCCCAACCGGTAGCTGACCAGCGTGTCCACACGGTGATTTGCCGTGCTGAACCCACGCAGCTGCACGCGCTCGCCATTCTCAATCTCCTTGGCGTCCGAGTCCCCCCACTCGACAGGCACGTCGCTGTCGGCGTCGGCGTACACGAGCACGTTGAAGGTGCAGTCGCCGGTCAGCTGCGGCAGAAAGGTGACGGACGCGGTGATTTGGCGGAAAATGGCGGCGATCTCGGCTTGGATCTCCTGCTCCGTCTTTTCCGGCTCGGGTGCGGGCGCAGCAGCAGCACTCGCGGCGTTCTCTTGGTCGGCGGCGGCGGCGGCGGCGGCAGCGGCAGACTTGGATCGCTTCGGTGCGGCGGTAATGTCCACGCTGAACTGCCAGCGCTCAACGTGCTCTCCGGTGTCCTTGTCTGTTATGACGATGACGAGACGCGAAATCTTGCCGCCCACCATCCACTTGTCGAGCTGGGACATGATTTTCTTGATGTAGGCTTTTACTTGGTCGTCCGACGAGACTGGCATTTGTTAGCAAGACGCGGGTCGCGAGCGAAGCGGAATTTGTAGCTGAGCGCACCCAACATATTGAGACCATATTTCTTGACACTATCCCCGGGTTAGTCTGCTGCTTGTATCTACAGCGACCGAGTTGTCTCTTACGCAGTAAAGTCTTCTGCTGGGTACACGCCTCGCTGGAATCTATTGCCCGTCAGCCCGGCTCGCACGTTTCAACGCTGGTTTCGCTCGTACAGAATCGTATGGATAGAATATTGGAACTGAAAGCGGGGTTAGCAAAGGACTGTGAAGATCAGATGCGCCGCGCAATGCTCACGAATTCGGCGACGAGCCTGGAGCTGCCTTTGAGCGACAGCTTGTGCACCTTGCTCTTGTCTTTGGTTGGTTTCTCAGACACCATTATGTCGGATACTCGGGCGCGCAATCCAGATAAAGGTGCTTAGGACCTGGTTGTGAGTGAAGCGGGCACCGGGCGCGAGTAACTGGAATTTGGGAGCCTTTGTAACGACGTCTTGTGCAATTGTTGAGAGGTTGTTTACTTTCAGGGCAGATTGGCAGTACCTAGCTCAAGTGGATGTTCAGCGGGGTTGAGCGGCGGCGGTGGGGGGAACGAGGACAACCGTACCAGGACAAATTGAGACTAACATTTTAACACTTTTCGGTATAGGACAAATATTAATATAAATCTACTTTTACGACTTCGCATATGACTTCGTATGACTTTGACTCCTACCAATCCAGGCAGAAGGCAAAATTGCCCACATTCTTGATAGGCAAATAGCCTCCAGGGTGGTGGCACTGTGGCTCTCTCTACTTGTGGCTGTACCTGTGGCTCAACGGCGCGCGCCCCTCTATTATCGATAAGAGTGAGTTTTCCCCTTCTGGACAGCCATTGGCCGACCGCCAGATTTTCTCTGGCAGAAAAAGTAGATTTCGGCTGGTACATACAAGGTGACCGGGACAAATTTGACGAAACTTTCCAGCAAGTCAACTTGACTTCTCCCGGACTTGCTCCTTAAGCACTACAACACACCTCCCAATATCAATTGCATCCGTATTACTCTACGAAAATGGCCGCCACTAAACACTCCATCGCTGACAGCGAGGAGGCAAGCCGCCCAGTGAAAAAGTCCAAGACCGTCGACAATGAAGAACTTTCCGAGAAGGCGCGCTTAAAACAGGAGAAGAAAGAAAAGAAGGTAAAAAAGAAGGAGAAGAAGCGCAAGGCTGAAGCCGCGACCGCCGTTGCAGACGACTCTGACGAGGTCATGGAGGACCAGGACGAGGCCGAGGCCGAGGCCGAGGCCAAGGCACAGAAGAAGGCCCGTAAGGAAGAGAAGAAGAAGCTCAAGGAGGCCAAGAAGGCCAAGAAACAGGCTCAAGAGGATTCTGAGCCTGTCGTTGACGAGAAAGAGGAGGAAGAGCAGGAGACGCCCAAGCCCAAGAAGGAGAAGAAGGAGAAGAAGGAGAAGAAAAACAAGACCGCGAGTGCACCGGCTCCGTCTAGTGCCAATGGCTACGAACAGACTGCTGCCCTCAACGGCGTGGCGCAAGCCGATATTGACGCTTTCCTCGAGACCGAACAAATCACCATCACCGACCCCAAGTCGAGCGAAGCCACGCTGCGACCGATTCTTCAATTCGCCCATCTCCCGCCGACCGACCTCTTGACTAAGAAGGGCTCGCCCTTTGTCAACTACAAGGCCCCTACACCCATCCAGGCCGCCTCTTGGCCCTTCACCCTCTCCGGGCGCGACGTTGTCGGCGTCGCGGAGACGGGTTCCGGAAAGACCATGGCCTTTGCGCTGCCCTGCGTAAAGGCCGTCGCCGCCATTGGCAAGCGCGGCACCAAGGCCGTCATTGTCTCACCGACCCGCGAGCTCGCCATGCAGACGCATGAGCAGCTCGCTGCGCTCGCCACGCTCGCCCGTCTAAGCTGCGTGTGCCTATACGGCGGCTCGTCCAAGGACGAGCAGCGCGCGCTGATTAACCGCGGCGCGGACATCATCGTCGCCACGCCCGGTCGTCTCAAGGACTTCATGTCGGACGATACCGTCGACCTGAGCGGCTGCCAGTTTGCAGTTCTCGACGAGGCGGACCGCATGCTCGACAAGGGATTCGAGGACGACATCAAGCAGATCCTCGGCAGCTGCCCGGCGCGCGAGAAACGCCAGACGCTCATGTTCACCGCGACCTGGCCGTTTTCCGTGCAGACGCTGGCCTCCACCTTTATGGTCGAGCCCGTCAAGATCACGATTGGCTGCGGCGGCAAGGAGACGGAGAATGGCAGCGTCGAGCTGCAGGCCAACACACGCATCACGCAGCGCGTCGAGGTCTTGGACGGCAAGGACAAGGAGTTTCGTCTGCTGCAGGTGCTGAAGCAGGCGCAGCAGGGCGGCAAAAAGAACGACCGCATCTTGGTGTTTTGCCTGTACAAGAAGGAAGCCACGCGTGTGGAAAACTTTCTCAGCCGCAAGGGGATCCACGTCGGTGGCATTCACGGCGATTTGCGCCAGGAACAGCGTACCAAGGCGCTCGAGTCTTTCAAACTGGGTCACACGCCTGTCCTGGTGGCGACTGATGTCGCTGCCCGTGGGTTGGATATCCCCGAGGTTAAGCTTGTCGTCAATGTTACTGTATGTGCAGCACGCTCACGCTCTCGAGAATTGAACCCTCATCACTAACTGCTCAGTTCCCTCTGACGATCGAGGACTACGTACACAGAATCGGCCGTACCGGCCGCGCTGGCAAGACTGGTGATGCCATTACGTTCTTCACGGCGCAAGACAAGGCACACTCTGGCTCGTAAGTGCTTTCTATTATCTTACTGTGATTCAAGCTGTGACTAATGGTTATATAGACTCGTCAACATCCTTAAAGGTGCCAATCAGCCCGTACCGGACGAACTGCTCAAATTTGGCACGACTGTCAAGAAGAAGACGCACGACATGTATGGGTCTTTCTTCAAGGACGTCGATATGAATCAGAAGGCGACCAAGATTACATTTGACTAGGCGAGAGGTTCAGCGATGTTGATGCCATACTTGTTCATTTACCATCTGGAGTTGTTGGGTTCCTGACTTCGTGTTTATACATTATATCTTTGTGCTTTTCTTGGAGCCCTTCGCGACGTCTTTCGAATTTTCATCGGAGTATTCCTTGGGGTTGCCCATAGCACTCTCCTTTGGGCTCTCCGCCTCGCCTTCTTTGGGAGGCTCGCCGAGAGAGTCTACACATTCGACGAGGAAATCCTTTTCCATGAATAGTCTGTTGATTGTTGTGTCAGCTTATTTTATAGCACATGAAAAGTTTGACTTTGGGATTATTTAGGGCAATGGAAAACACTTACATAAACATCAGTAGCACCACACCAGAGCTACTGATCATAATGGCGGCCGTGATGGGTGTTTCGTCAATTTGCTTTGCAATGCCGGTTTGATAGAGGCCGGCAAACGCAGAGACGGAGACGGCAATGGTCTCGTCCGGGATAAGCTTACGCACAGAGAAGTTTTCGTTATAGCGAGCAAAATAACTCTTGATAAACAGGAGACTCCATATGATGCGGCAAAACATGTTGACAATGTTGGCATAAACGAGGCCCTGGGCCCCAAGACCCAGAACGCCCATGAATATGTACGCCGAGCCAGCAAACATGGCAGAGAAGAAGCCCATCCAGACCGACTGCCGATGGACCTCGGCCTCGGTGGCGACGCTGGCGACAAACGACTCGGTCAAGCCATTGATGGCCAAAAAAGGTACGTAGAGGCAATAAATGGCGAGGACAGCGCCCGCGCCGGAGCCGTCCCAGCGGCTTCCGACGATGATGCGCAGCAAGGGAGGGGCCGCAAAGGGGCCAATGCTGACGACAAAGCCCGAGAGGAGTAGATATAGGCGCAGCAGTGTGTGAAGGCTCTTGCTAGCCTCGCGGACAGCCGACGGCGTCTTTTCAGGCTTGACGAGCAACTTGGAAAAGTAGCTGCGAGTTGACTCCTCAATCGGCTGGAAGAGGAGACGAGCAAGAAGACCGCCATAATTGTTCGCGAGGGCGTACGAGCCCTGGACTACCGGTGAGGCGAGGAGGGAGATGAGGAATGTGTCGCCCTGCGTGAGGACGTGCTTGACGACGCTCTGCGTCATCATGCTGCCGGCGAGCCGAATAGTGGGTTTGTAGAAGCGGGAGAGGATGAAGGCACCCGGGGCGGCGTTTGCGATGCGCCGGGGCAGCAGCGAGTAGCCGACGAGGGCGCCGATACGCCAGCCCGAGGAGACGTAGACGAGGACGAGGGCCGTCCCGTAGGCGAGTTGGCCGAGGGCCCAGGGCATGACACCAACCTCCATGCCGCGCCGGGCGGCGTTGACGGCGGTGGTGAAGACGACGAGGCAGCGCATGCACGTGGCGATGGACTCAGCGGCGGCGCGCGTGCGCAGCAGCATGACCGACTGCAGTAGCACAAAGCACGGCTCCGAGAGCAGCTCCACCATGGCCGCCAGTCCGTACACCTGCAGCGACAGCGCCATGTACGGCGTTTCCAGCGTTGCCGGGTTGGCGTATGCGAGGTACATCCAGCCGAGGGCGAGGCTGGTGACGGTGCCCAGCGCAATGGACAGATAGCCGAGATTGATGAGGGCCTGGCTTTCGATTGGGTCCATTGACGTCTTTTTCGGTTCCGCCTTTTCCTTGTCCTTTTCCTTATTGTTTCCATCCTTGTTGGTCTTGGTCTTTTCGGCCACATCCGTCGCATCATCCTCCGCCGGTGCCTTGACGCCGTCGCTGATGCTGCCCTGGCGCTGGATGGCCACGCGCAGGCTCTCGCGGGCAAAAAAGAGCACGGAGAGGTAGTACACCTCGAGCTGCGTCGAGAGACCGAGCAGCGGTGCTGTGAGGTAGCGCACGAGCAGCTGATTGGCGACAAACGTGATGAGGCGCGAGATGAGCTGCAGGATGATGAGGATGGACGCGCCCTGGACCATGCTCGTCGAGGAGCCGGCCGCCTCGGCCGCCTCGGCCGCGGTGCCCTTTGACGATTTGGCCTGCTTGGGCGTGGCGCCTCCCTTCCGTCCCTTTGGCGCCATGGTGAAAGTTGTTGTCTTTAGAAGGGCAGACAAAAAGATTTGGGGGCCGTAGCGGCAGGGGCAAGTGCGCTGAAGGTTGAGATGTGGTGGGGAGATCAAAGGAGGCGAGTTTTGGCCAGATTGGGCCTGGGCGGGGCGTTTGATTGGACGTTTGCTGTATTGTAGCGCCGACGCAAAACGTGTGTAGAGTTGTCTATCTCATGGGGGACAGGTCTTGCAGAGGAAGAAGGGCTCTTGAAGTGAAGGGTTTTCTCTTTCGTTTTTTAGTAGATTGACCAAACGGTGGCTGTGGCTGTAGCGACTGGCTGCAGAGGGAAGCCGCCAGGCCGCATGGCAGGCACATGCTAAGGAGGAGACCTTCAACTTGCCACTTCTTGGCTATAGATCTATATATTCCGTATGTGCTGATAACCTTTTTCACACATGATTGATTACTCTGACAAAATTCATTCACTGTCTTCTTTGTTTACATATGTCTCCCGGCTGGACCTCCTCAGTTCCTAAAAAGACAGTCATTCTTTGGTCGAGACGTGCTATAATAACCCTTACTATGAGTGAAGCCCAGCATGGTTGTAGCCAAGAGATTGGCAAGCGGGACGATTTCGCGTCGCCTATCCCAGAAACGGTTTCGGGGTACTGTTGACTGCGCTAAACTTCACTAAGAGTGACTTCAAATCTCAGACGAAGAGCAGGAAAGCTCTGTAGTGTGCAATAAAGGTGTCTTACTTTCATCCAGGACCCATGGCGCAACGGTAGCGCGTCAGATTCCAGTCCCCTGGAGATTCCTGAAGGTTAGGCGTTCGAATCGCCTTGGGTTCAATTCCCGCTCCTGGTTTATTTTTGCTTTTTGGTCCTTTTCAAGGAGTTTGTGGTATTACTCAGGTACATCGATTTTTTGCTCTGTGTGGTTTGTCTCTACGTTCTTGACGAATTTTCATCATCCTTGATTAATCACACGAAAGCCGGCTTGCGGCGATGCAAAGTCGTCTGAGTTGTCTGGACCCTGAGGAATGGCCGTTGTGGGCATAGCGGGTTAATACCTGACAGAAGCCTGGGACAAATCTGGCGTAGCGCAGCAGAGGTCAGAAATGCTGCACCGGCCACCTCTACCCTTCCTCCCCAGGACACAGCTCGCATCTTGTTAGGGGCTTAACACTGTCCATTGCCAATTTTGATTTGATTTGATTTGATTGATCTTTAACACCGTGACGTCCCTAATGAGGACAAAAGGCGCCCACCAGGGCGGAGCCCGATGATCAGATTCTTCCCTTAATGATTGGCCTTAAACAAAACATCGGGATCCAAGGGCAGATATGAACGAAGTTCGGTCGCAGCCTCCTACTTCCAGGTATCTCAAGACTTACGACTTACGTGGCCCTGCCCTTTTGGAGGCGAGACGCTGCCAATAGCTGTACGACAAGTGCTTGACGGGCGCCTTTATATCCGGTGCTCAAGCCATCCCGACAATGGTCACTTCGGCAAGTCATCACAGCACAGATGACGGCAGCAGAAACCATGCAGTATCCGTAATAATCGTTGATACTGTCTCAATCGGATTGCTCGAGGATCTCGTCACGACCAGTGATTAATGTCGAAACATGCATTTGAGCGCGCGCTTGGCTGAATGACTCATCGATACTTGTAGTGCTGCCGTACTAATGTGTGATGACATGGTCGCTGCGTGATTTGCCAGTGTATTACAAGGAAGCCGCTTTTCGTCGAGAGCATTTGTTATGGTCTTGTCTATGCAAAGACCGGCTTGACGACCAAGGCACAATCACGCATCTACCCACCACATGATTGTTACCCGCCATCCCGCCAACCCGCTTCTTCCCCTTTCTCTCACTCATTCTCCTCCATCTCTACCGTATCCTGATTCTTATGGCGATCAGCAGCAAGCAAGCCAAGAATATACTCCTCTCCTCCATCTCATGTCTCACAGTCGCAAAGGCAATCCAACCGCGCGTCAGCAGCAAGTGATAATCCGTATCGGTAGAGCCTCCACCTCTTTCTCGTTTCATCTTGTTCCCTCCTTATTTCCTCCCAGAGAAGTGGTAAAATTCCGACCTTTGCAAGAGGTGGTACGACACCAACATCACTACCATGGTTGAGGCACGTTTGACGCCCAGTGTGTTCAACTTGTGAGCCCTGACATGCTTAATTCGAGACTTGACGACGTCGTCACCTCGCGGATCTTGTCTTTTGCGTATTTAGTGATGGAGAGTTGGCAGACCGATATATGATCTTTGAAAGGCGAGCCTGGCAAGAGTGCACGAAGGGATTTTTCATGTTAGATTACCATTCATAACACCTACATTTAGCTCCGCTTGCTTCTAAGTCAGGGCTAACTAACCTTTCGAGATATGTGACTGTAGAGTAACCTGTGAGAGCCAACAATTTCTCAGTAAAAGCTGCATATCGCCATGTCGGTCACAAGTGCCCTTTTAATGCATCGCTGGAAAACGACGTGTGGCAAGTCTTGATTCATATATATTTCGTCATGTCAAAAGACAAAGAGACGGCCTACTGCGGCCGCGGGTATCGCGTGCTAAAACAATCGTGTGCATCCAAACCGAATTCCAACATGCAAAAGCAGCAATCGTATGTAGTGGTAAAACTCCGTTTATGCAAAATAATGAACAGTAGCCCCAAGCCTCCTTCTATACAGGTTGTTGTAGGGTCCGCATGCAGTAGCACATGCGTTGTTGTTGTTGCTGCTTTCTAGCTTAGGCCTTCGAGGCCTTCATGCAGTGCGTCGTGGTCGATGATATGTGCACTGACTTGAGCTGGCGCACCCCTTCGTTTTTGGGATGCCCAGTATTCTTGAAATCCTGGAATAGATCCAGGCTGGTTGATGCCAGGCGATCTATCCAGGTCCCTGTCCTTTTCCTTCTTATGTGGCGTGACGGGTGTCTCCAAGGTATCTTCGGTGGTAGCAGGGCCAGGGCTCGATGTGCCAGCTTCCCCAGTGCCAATGCCGCCCCAGGGCCGCCAAGCTGTCCAACCGCGGAGCTTTCTCTGGCTGCTTGTCGTCGGCGAAGAGACGTAACGTGGGGGCTTGAGTCCAGCAAAGTTATCGCGGAGAGCGACATCACTACGCTTGTTGGAAGAGCGCGAGAGAGTGGGCTGAGCCACCACACCAGTGACGACAGCGTCGGCGCCACCCAAAGGACGAAGGGTCATTTGGCTCGGGCGGGCTTGCAGCGTATGGATGTCAAGGCCTCCCGACAGTGACATTATCGACTCATGCGAGGCGGTTCTGCGCAAAGTGCGTCGAGGGGATGCAATACTGCTCGGGCACGTATCGACGTCATCTGAGTAGATAATATCTGATGACGGGTCGCCATAGCCATGATCAGACCTCGACTCATCTCCCTCGGGTATCGACAGCCGGGGTATTGGAGGTAAATCCGGTTCCGAGTCTAAGCAGGCGAGCGACTGAAAACTATGCGACGACGCTACCGAATGCTGCTTGACATGCGAGGCCAGCCAAGGCGGAGACAATGGGTCCACACTCGTAACAGGCGATGCCATGGCGGTGGGAGGAGTGGAATCAAACACGGATTTGTGGTTAGCCAGTGGCGAGCTGGGCACAGAAGATGAATAGTCCGTCTCTGATTGTAGCTGCGATAGCGTAGACCACACCGGTGGGGGCTTCGAGGTAGTCGGCGTCACTTCTTCTGGGCTGGCGTGAGACAGCAGAGCTGGAGCTGTTGGCGAAGAAGGCAGACGCCCGCCCCATTCAGAGGTGGCTTGAGGTGGCGTGCCTGGTGCTGAAATCGAAGTTGGGGGGGTGCATATCCCGATAGGAAGTAGACCTGTTCTGGGCCTTTTCAGCTTCTTGGAAGGCTTTGGTGTGGGCGCAGCGTGATAGTGATGGTGGATGTGCACTTCCTGAGAGAGAGCCTGGCCAATGTGATGCGGCCGGTCGTCCAACTTGCCCTCAAGTTCGGCCTTGAGAGTGGAGGCAGGGCTTGCAAACTGCTCGTCTTCAACGGGCTCCTGATACACTAGCTGCTCTCGCAAAGATTGGATTTCGTCGTTGGAACCCTCGAGAAGCTCTCTAAGCTCAGCGATTCCGAGTTGAAGATTGGCATTGTCTTGGAGAAGATCTCGGACGAAATGACCGACAATCTTATTGTTTTTGCCATCGCTCTGTAAGGAGCGAGTGGCGGCGGCGCCTTTAAGGCGACCGGCGGCGGCGTCGAGCTGTTTCTCGACGTCACGCTGTCGCTCTATGCGCTTCACAGTCTCGGCATGGCGTTCGCGTTCCTGTGAGGCCTCCACTTCCAAACGGTCGAGCTGATCTTGCATATCGATCATGCCGCGCTGGGCCTCTTTAAAACGCAAGGCGTGGGAGCGGGCATCATCCTTAGTAGAGCGGAGTTCCTCATGCAGCCGATCCTGTTCCTGCTCGAGCAGGGCGAGGTGACGCTCGGCATCGGCAGCTCGCGCTGCTGCGCTCTCAAGACGGCGCACGGTCGAAGTCGAGGACAGCAGATTGGTCTCGAGCAGTCTGATCTTAGAGTCGGCGTCGGAAACAGTGGTGTTGAGGGTCTCAAGCTGATCTAGAAGGGCACGATTTTCGTCGATTTTGGCAGCGTTGACTGCTTCGAGCAGACGGTTCTCCATCTCGAGGCGGGTGATGCGTGCAGTAAGTTCGAGACGATCTCGCTCGGCGTCGGCTTTGTAGGCCTCGTGACGGGCGAGCAGAGCCTGTGTGCGTTACAATTAGTGGCGATTTTTCACTCCATTGTGCGGCCAAAATATGCGACAATGGGAATCGTATATAAACGATGGCTATCGAGTTGGACAAAGATGGTGCAGAAAAATAGGAGAGAGGAGAGACATGGAAAAGCAAAAACAAAATTGGGTGAAACAGTTGAAGACCATGTCGGGTGGCATGCAATGATCAGCCAGCCACGGCGCGAGGTCGGAAGTCGGAGAGGGAGCAAGAGCCGGTTGGGTAGTGAAGCACAAAAACAACGGGTATGTTTATTGGAAGCGCGCGCGCAGAAGCTGACTAGCAGAGGAATGGGTGCAGAAGACCAAGGATGCAACGCCAAGGAGAGCTAGCGCCGAGGAGAAGAGGGCGCGAAGGAGGGTTGCAGGAGGCCGCGTATTGGATGGTCTTTGTCGGGCTGGAACGTGAATTATGGCGACATGAATGTGGAGGGGCAGCGAGCCGAGGCGCTGGAGCCAGGCCAGCGAGCCACAGTGGACGCGTGACACGCGATAGGCAACAGAAAGGGAAAAAAAAAGAAAAAGAAAAAGAAAACGTATTGGTTGTCGTACCTGACCGAGCTGAGCAGCTGTATGCGCATCTTTTTCGACAGCTTCGATGAGATTTGTATTCCTTCGTAGGGCGAGACATTGGGCGCGACCACAGCAGCACAGTAACGTGGCTGAAGGTGTCGCGGAACGGCGACCGTCGGGTGCAGGAGTCAATCTGCGCGACGGCGGCGCCATCTCGAGCCGTTGGGGGCAGTCGCGAACGATGTTTGGTGTCTTTGTACTCTATGGTGATAGCGAGAAAAATGAAGGCGTCGTGGTCGGTTATTCGGAACGAGTCATGGGCGAGAGCAGCGACGTGACGTAGCGGACCTGGACTGTCGAGAACCACGGGACGACCATGGTACTGATAATGGCCGGCGTAATGGAAAGTGGATAGCTATGGGACGATATTTAAAAGTCGGCGACGTATAGAGGATAAGGATATTGGCAAGGGAGGGCGAGGGAATGCGGTTGATATTGTTGGTGTTTGTAGGCGGTGATGGTGGTACAGCGAAGGGATCGTTGAAGCTAGGGCGGGTGTAGGTTTGAGGGACCTGCGTCGAGGAGAAAGTAAGAAACCAGAAGAAAGAATAAATTCGTTTCGAGAGAGCGAGAAAATTTTCAAAAAATAGGAAGCAAGAAAAGGAGAGGCGAGAAAGCAAACGGCGTCAACATGTTATGTTTCAGCGGCTAAAGAGAGGTTGGGCACAACGAGGTGCCTCGACACCTCGCGAACTTGGACTAACCGAACATGGGTCAAGTGACAGTGAGGGTACTCGAGTGTACATGTTCGGACCTTCCGATGCACCAGTAAACGATTGTAATCATCAAGTACATTCTGCATTTTGCCCTGCAGGGTCTGGTGGGGAGGCGGGCGTGGTGGGGTATCCCGGATTTAGCGGGCATCTGAGCACTTTTCAGCGGTCTGAGGCGCTGTAACCCTTCTGTGGCTTCGCTAAATCCCGCTGCCAGTCGCTGGCAAGCTGAGGCTGCTAATAAATGAGGTCGACGGTCGCGTGGGGTGCTACTGGGTAAGGTGGCTTGAGCGTAGGTGAGGCTAATCTGAGGAATAAAAATCTAGTTAGTCAAATTTAATGAATAGGAGGTGGTGACTGTAATTAAATTTTAACAATTTTTTCTTTCACCGCGCCCAGGTATCAGTATGACACAGTTGATGATGGAGCTGCTGAGCGTGCTTCCCTGCAGGGAACTATTCTGGCTGTTGCAGCGACAGCTCAGCCGTTTGCAGGGACGAACCGCCTGCCACCCAGCTAGGTACTGCAAGTACCCGTATTTTGTCGCCATCCGTATGTCCCGATCACCATCCATCACCATCCACCCATCGTCTTGCATCTACACCGTACTTGATCATGCGTTCGTGCCCAATGCCTATACCAACCTCCTCTTGTCGCCCATCCAACCAAGGCAGTAAATCCTGTTTGCCCATTCGTTTACACCTTGGCTATTCAGCCCGTGGCAGGGTTTCGATATCACAAGCCGATGTTTCCTCCCGCCCACTCTGCTGTCCAGTCCACACCACGGGCACCCCGGCGAGACTTGGCTGCCGCGACAGGGAAAAACTGGAAGATGCATTTGCATAGCAGCACAGACCAAGTCGCGTACGTAAACAGATCAGCCTCGTGAATCAACTCGGGCTGCTGAGACAGGCGTATGATTCAAACTTGGAGACTGTGACTTGATCCTGGCATGCCCAAGCGAGCCGAGTCCTCGCTGTCAATAGCCTGTTATCCATCGGCCACAACGGCTACCCCAGCAGACGTTCACCGTGTTGAAATCGTGCATCAAATCAGCTACCACCAACACTCACATGCACATTTATCTCTGTCCATGGTGCCACCTTGAATTTCCATCTTTTATCCTTATCTTGTTTAGTGTAGGCATTTCACTGCACGCAGCTCATGTCGTCATCGTTCAGCACGTTCACCACTGAATCCACTGTAAATAGCACCTCTGAAGCTCCCCAGATTTTGGCCCAAGGCAGCTCCAGCGCTGTCCAATCAACTCTCCCACATTGTAATCCCCTCTCTGATGGCATCATGACTTGACACTCCCCCTTGGCATGACCACCAATGATACTCTTGTCTTTCTACTGATGCTCACTAGTCACGCCCGATGCAGAGCACACTGTTGCAGCACTACCTGCAGTCGGCAGTCTTCCGTCATGGCCGTGACTGTATAATAGACCCCTCATCTGTAGCACACCACATGCTCTCTTCATTACTGTCACCTCAATCAGTAACATATGCACCGCCAATTGTTCCCTCGTGAGCGTCTGATCCGCGTCGCAATCTCTCGCCCGATATTCGCTTCAACTTCCATTGCTTTCCCGCTTCGCCATCTGACCCCCCGACGTCACTTTGCCCACTCCCCGACCATGGCCGCCCAAGAGTACAAGCTCAAGGGCCTTACCTCGCTCTCCATCTCACCCGGCTCCAAGCAAGAAGTCGAGGTCGAGGGAATCGAAGATGGCAAGGTACTTCTTGTCAATGCCGGTGGCCACATCCAAGCTCTTGGTTCAAGATGCACCCACTATGGTGCTCCCTTGGTTAAGGGTGTACTGACCGGCTCAGGCCGATTGACCTGCCCATGGCACGGAGGTGAGTGCTGAAGAGGACATACTCCAGACTGTCAAAAGCTGACCGAACAGCCTGCTTCAATGCCCGGACCGGTGACATTGAGAGCGCCCCCGGACTCGACGCCCTGCCCGCGTTCAAGCTCACCGAGCGCGACGGCGCCGTCTACGTCACCGGCGACGAAGCCACCATCAAAAACTCCCGCCGCCGACCCAACTTTAGCTGCAATGTCGGCGGCACGACCAAACACGAGGGCCACGTCGTCATCGTCGGCGGCGGCTCCGGCGCCATGGGCGCTGTCGAGGGCCTCCGCGAAAAGGGCTTCGACGCCGCCATCACCATCATCTCCAACGAGGGCTACCTCCCCATTGACCGCCCCAAGCTGAGCAAGGCCCTCATCGCCGACGCTGCCAAGCTCGCCTGGCGCGGTAAGAGCTGGTTCGACGCCGGTTCCGTCAGCTGGGTCGACGGCGAGGTGGATAACGTCGACTTTTCCGCTCGCACCGTCCGCACCAAGAGCGGCAGCTCTCACTCCTACACCAAGCTCATCCTCGCCACGGGCGGCACCCCGCGCCTGCTCCCCCTCCAGGGCTTCAAAGTCCTCGGCAACATCTTTACGCTGCGCAGCGCGCACGATACGAAAAAGATCAACACGGCCATTGGAGAGAGCAAGGGCAAGAAGATTGTCATTGTCGGTTCCTCGTTTATCGGCATGGAGGTGGCGGGCGCCACCAGCAAGGACAACACCGTCACCGTCGTTGGCATGGAAAAGGTGCCCCTGGACCGCATCCTCGGCGAAAAGGTTGGCGCCGCCATCCAAAAGACGTTTGAGGGCAAAGGCGTCAAGTTTCATATGAATGCCGGCGTCGACAAGGCCGAGCCCTCTGGCTCCGACCCATCCAATGTTGGCGCCGTCTACCTCAAGGACGGGACCAGGATTGAGGCGGACCTCGTGATTCTCGGCGTCGGTGTCGCTCCCGCCACCGAGTACCTGCGCGACAACCCGGTCCTTCGTCTCGAGGAAGACGGCTCGCTTAAGACGGACGAGAACTTCCTGGTCCAGGGGCTTAAAGACGTCTACGCCATTGGCGACATCGCAACATACCCGTACAACGGCCCCGGCGGCGACGGC
Source organism: Beauveria sp. NWAFU-1 (assembly GCA_024472245.1). Classification (NCBI taxonomy): domain Eukaryota; kingdom Fungi; phylum Ascomycota; class Sordariomycetes; order Hypocreales; family Cordycipitaceae; genus Beauveria; species Beauveria sp. NWAFU-1. The sequence goes on from JANBXD010000004.1 coordinate 967,800, forward strand.
AAGCACACTCGCATTGAGCACTGGAACGTGGCGCAAAACGCCGGCCGCTCGGCCGCCCAGCACATTGTCAACCCCGCCTCCCCGGCGCCGTTCTTTGTCCCCGTCTTTTGGTCCGCGCTCGGCGCGCAGCTGCGGTACTGTGGCAATTCAGGGCCGTCTGTCGGTGGATGGGATGATTTGGTTCTTCAGGGCGACCTTGAGCAGAGCAAGTTCATCGTCTACTATACCCGTGGGGACACGGTGGTGGCGGCCGCCAGCATAGGCAAGGATCCCGCCGTGATGCAGTCAGCAGAGTTGATGCGCGTCGGCAGGATGCCCAGCAAGGCGATGCTACAGGCTGGCCACGATGTTTTGAGCGTGAATATCTCCGATTGATTTGATGCACTTGAATCGAGATGACGCAAAATAGTACAATAGCTTCATTAGCGCAACATCGATTGAAGCACAGAGCGTGATGTCCATTGCCGCCAATGATATGAACTTGGGCGTGGAAGAATGGTTTCTACTTTGAACGACCACGGAAATGACGTTCTCGCATACGAAATTAGTGTATTTCTTGCTCATGCTATGTACTATATACTAGTGAGATGGCCTCACTCTTCATTCCAATGCAGCTTTTAAGCATCTAGCATTTACGGCACGCGGTGTCGGGGCAGTAGCCGTGGTTGCAAGTGTAGCTACACAGGCCCTTGTAGCCGCCAACTTCGCCCTCCAGAGGGCATTTACGGGCGCCAATCTCGGGCAGAGGGCTGACCTGGCTGCCGTAGCGGATGCACTTGCAAGGGCCGCGCGGGCAGTAGCCGTAGTTGCAGCTAAACTGGCAAAGGCCCGTGTAGTTGCCGCTCTCGCCGTCCGCCCTGGTGCCCTCGACGCAGACCTGGCCGCCCGAGGGAGGCGTCGCCGGGCTTCCACAGTTAAAGTCAAACGAGAGGAAGAGCTTTATGACGTTGCGCGCCGCCGAGTCGTAGGCGTAGCCTAGCTGCTGGTCCGTGTAGCCGTCGACGCCAATGTTGAGCGCAAAGGCGTCGATGCCGGCGGCCTTGGCGCGGCGCATGTCGTCGTCGTAGTCGTTGACCGAGGTGCGGTCACCCACGATGCCAATCTAAGAAAAGAAAAGTTCTAGTAAGAGATTTGGCAGGGGAGGCGGCAAGGCAAGTACCATGAGATGGCAAAAGACGAGACGGTCGGCGGCGCGCTCGGCAAGAGGGCTGCCGCTGGCAACTATAGGAAGGGCCGCGGCCGTAGCCAGAGCAGCAACTGCAAGCTGCGGAGAGCATTGAGCATCTCGAAGGTTATGACAAGGAAGAGAACTCGGGTAAAGAGCCAACTGAAAATAGTAAAGCCGGGCTTTCGTTTTATATAGCGAGTTTCCGCATCACAGATATCGGATTCTCGCAACGCTAGCACGCACAACCCGGGTCTTGACCAGATGTGTCTCATGGAGAAACCAAAAGCTAGCGAGAACTATGGAAATGGTCGATGCATGTGCTTTCGTATCGACCGATGTGCTGCGGTGGTGGCCACTTTGCCACTGTCCAGTGCCAGGACGGGCGGTGTTGCATTCGTGAAAGCCGGGACGGGACACTTATTCAGCGTGGGCGAGCTTGCAAGGAACAGCAAGGCACGTTTCGATGGCTTTACAGGCTAAAGGGAGTGCCAAAATTCCCATCTTCATCACGGACTTGATTCGTTTTTCCTTGCCCGCGGTGATAGGAAACAATGTATTGTTTACCACGCATGCCCCCATTGCAGCTGCACTAAGAGGCAGACCGGAGGTTCGAATGGGCAACCGGCGCCATTACAAGCCATTTTGCAATGCAAAAGGAGGCTGTTTCTTGACGTAAAAGGTAAACGCCGAAAGAAAGTGACGCGAAGCAAAGTGCCGTGCTTACGTGTCAACTATGATTGGAAATTCGGGCATGCTGCATCGACAAAAGTCCCATTGACTGGTGATCCATCACTGGCGGATAGAGTTGGCGCCGCACAAAAGCTGGTTGAAGGGGGAAATCGCCGCGTCCGCAAGACTTGAGCCGGATGAGCCATCAAGCCATGTAGCTGGCGGCTAAAGACGTCAAAGAGCCGAGCATCGCTCCGGCCCCTCGCGTCGAGGAGAAATCAGCCGGGCCGGTATCTAATCTCCTGACTCAGAGACTGACGCGATTGGTGAGGCGTATGACGTTTTTGTTGACCTGATTGTGCAGACTCTGCATTTGGAACAGACGAATTTGCGCATGGCTGCATCTTCGCTGCCTTGGTATGGGCAATCGGGACGCGACCCCAGAAACTTGCTAAAGTCCATAACAGGGCTCGACGGAGCATCTTTGTCTTGTCTAAGACGATGGCACCAATATTGATAGGATGCTGGGCAGGGCGGCGTCTTTGTGGGTTGTTGGCTGTCAGCACCAATTATGCTAGACCTTGAAGATTGGTGCTATTGATATAAACAGCAACAAGGAGACAAATAGAAACGGGCTTCATACCGGTGAAGCAAGCGGAAGATTTAGCATCTAGAACAAAGTACCATTGCCAATTACAACGCATCGCCTCTGTCTAGCAACTCTACAAACTCGGCCATCTTCCTCGTCCTCGTCTCCTCCTTCTTCACCGTCTGCAGGCGGTGCAAAAACGGATACCTCGCCGTCTTGCTCAGCCCGTCAAACGTCCTGGCCGCTGTCGGCCTCGCGTCCAGCAACGCGCGAAAATCAGCCGGCACCTCCATCGTCGAGGACCCCGCGTAGGCCTTTTCCCAGCGCCCGTCCGCCTTGGCCGCGTCCACCTCTGCGAGGCCGGCCGGCAGCATCCGGCCGGCCGTCGCCGCCAAGACGGCGACTTTATCCACGTTGCGCTGCGACCACGTGGACCTGCGCCGGCGCGGCGTGAAGCGCTGCAAAAAGTACCGTGGGTCGAGCGAGCGTCGTCGCTGGCCGTCGATCCAGCCGCAGCAGAGGGCTTCGTCAATGGCCTCGTCGTAGGTGACGGTGGGGATCATGGTGCTCTTTTTGGCAATCTTGAGCCAGACTCCCGGAGCAGTCACGCCGACTTTGGTCATGTATTGCCGGAATGCTTGGGCATCGGCAAAGGGAAGAGTTGGCATGTCCGTGGCAATGGTCCCCGATTTCTTTGACGACGTGTTGGAAGAGTCTATTGACGTTGTTGAGCGAGCTGGCAGTTTTGGTGACGGCTTGGCAGTGGCGCAGGCGGGGGTTTGTGGTATCGCGGCTTGGGCGAGGCGTGAAGAGCGGCGCGTCATGGCTGCGAGGCGCGGTGGTTGAAGCACTGCCAAACGCGAAACAGTTCCAGCTATTTTTATCAGCTGCATTCAATTATGTTGAGAGCATGAGCAGGTTCAAAGTTCTAGCCGGGTGAATCCGCACATTGTCGAGCTTTCGAGCTTTCTTGTCAGCGGAAAGATGGCTGCTCAAAATTGAAGCAAGGAATCACGCCCAATCTCGTGATTCCCACCCAGCCAGTCAGCCTCCTAGCGCATGGGCGCATCGCATGAAATTCAGTGCGTCGATTCCAGCCCAAAACAGTAGACGGTGTGTTATAAGGGGCATCAAAGAAATTGGATTGAATATCTCTGGATCGTAGATATTGGAAAAGGCGCGCTACATGCACATATACCTTTTCATTGGCCATCGCCTGCATCCATGAAACTGTCTTGATCACCCCTGTTCAATTTTTCTAGAGTTGATACTATATACAATATTTGCATCTACAACAAGTATATCTATTTATTGCTGATGATCGCAAATGGCGACCTGGCCTTCAATCTCGAGGCGTACCCGGATCAGGGTACTGTTCTCCGACTTGATGGTGTTGGCATCCTGGCCGTAATTGCTCTGCCACTCGTTGCCGCTGAAAAACGGCGAGGAGTATTGCGGGAGCGCGCAGTGCGACATCTCGTGCAGCATGACCGCCAGATCAGGCGCTCTCGACGACAACATCACCAGTCGGGTAGGTAAAGGCGACAGCGCCGTCGTGCAGACCAGCCGTGGCAACCAGGTGACTGTAGAGAAAGATGCAGAGTTGGCCATGTCAATCACGCTACGACGATGTGTTTCCGCAGGGCTACAGGGCTACAGGGCGGAGAGATGCTTACCGGATGAAGGAACGCATATCAACCATGAGCGCGGCCAAAGATGCCAATGATGTAAATCTCCAAAGTGCCAGCATCCTTGTCATGACAGAAAGTCCCGCTCTTCTGGCCATCATGGTAGTGGACATTGAAGATGGTCAAATCTTTGGGGTTGACCGTGCCAGCCAGCACTCCAGTGGGTGCACCATGTCTTCATTTCTTGCGCCTTGCTTCCTCCCACGCCTTGTATCTCTCCTTCACACTCTGGTCCAACGCTGCCCATTCGTCTTCTTCGGTTGGTCGCAATTTGCCAGGGAAAAACATGTTCACCATGCAGATTCCGCATCTCGGATACTCTCTCTCAACCTTCAACAGAGTAGCCATGACTTTTGTTTCACAGATGACACTCTCATATATGAGCGGAATTCCTTGCATCTCCGGACGTCGATTCGCACCAGCAATGTGGGTGTTTCCCAGGATACCTAGGAAACCAATGGCAAGTATGTACCACGTATGTTGTTTGATACCGGTGGCGGTGATGAGAAGAAAGAGCCAGAGCAAAGCTAGAACCATGACAGTGATTCGAGCTGTTAAAGAGGTAGGGACGCGGCGGGGGCCGTCAGGTCCAATGGCAAGGTCTTCCAGATCGAGTCCTTTGTCATCGCCGATAATCACAATGGCATGCTGGCTACCATTCCCCTGTGTTAAAACAAAATTCTTTCTCGTGTCTTTTCTGCAGGCCCATTTCTCTCGGGACCACTGTCCCAGGCTACCAGTTGACATGGCCAACAATGTGCCAGACGCAAAGATGAGCAATATGCTCCAGTCGCCAGACACAGCCAAGGCGATGACGGCAACGATGAGCTGGAGAGATATTATTCCAACACCAGACCAATATGGGGTGTCGCGGCCAGCGCCGCGCCCCTTACCGTCAGCCTTGTATATAGAAACGCACAAGCCTACGCGCGTTGGCTTGGGGATATCGCGCCCATGTTGCATGCGAGATTCCCACGACAACTGAATCGCAGCGTGCAAGCTCTCCCGTATGCGATCATCCATCCAGAATTCAAAGTCTCGCATGATACGGCCAATGATCCAGCTAGAATTAGTGGTGACCTGACCGCCATCCGGATTGATTACCTTGCAAGGATAGTCGGGCCGTGGCATAAGCTTGATCTCGCCAACGGCGGCGCCCACGGCGATTTCGCGCATGAAGGAGACCCAGCCTGGTGGACAATTGTCAGCGCTGCAGATATTTTCCGCACCAGAGCACCCGCCAGGGAAATGTTCGAAGAAATATGCAAGGACGAGTTACCAAAGGAAAATGCTACGGGTGTGACCCTAGAACCGCTAATTTGCGCCAGCGCCCGGCCGACGGGATCGCTTGCGCCTCCCAAGAGCAGAAGTACTGAGAATATGTCGCTGGGATTCTTGAATTGATCCGAGAACTCGTGCGATGCTATCCCGAAGTCGAAGGTACGGCGCACCAGCCGAGAGATGAACGGGGGCATTCTTCCGACCGCGATGCGTCTTGCGGTTGACTTGGTGTATTTTTGTCGGGTGGCGTTAATCCTTTGCACGAATGAATCGCAATATAACGGCAAGCTATCAAGTGTATAACCTGTATCTTGCTGTCCTAGCTTCTGTTTTCTGAGTCCCTCTGCTTTGCTGTTACGTCGGCACGCAGGGTGGCCGCTGCTGATGTCAGTTGTTCGCCTCGGTAGGCTGATCAGGGACTTTAAATACTTGTTGGAAGGCAGCAGCAGCCTCCGCTGCGCTGACCTGAGACTTGCGTACGCCTCCTGCCGCAACCATTCAGCAGCTATATATAGCCTACCACCCCAACACCCCTACTAAATAACAGTCCCCCTTGACTCTTGCAGCTTCCACTGAGCTGAATAGAGACTTGCGTACAGGCTTGTTCCGACCCTGGCGTCGGGCTGTAGCGTCGGGCGATCACATAGCTTGGAGCGAGATAGTGTCAGGATGTCCACCACTGATGAGTTCAAAAGGGTTTGGGTCAGTGCCTAGGAACTTGGCCTCGACGGAAGCTGTGGGTGCAAAAAAAGCCCTCTTCATTTTACTACAGAGGCTTGATATCCCAAAATCGTCAACGCCGAAGGCATCTATCCAATAGACGTGAAGCCCTTGTGTAAACTAGTGTTAGTACCTGTCAGCGCTGTCCACTTGGACAGAAGCCGTCGGCTCAGGTGTCTTTTCAGCCGGGCCAGAGGCCTGCCAAGCTTGTTCGGTTAGCTTGGGAAAGCACTACCGATATCTATATAGGTGAATTTTGGTTCTCTCCGCGGGTTTCTGAGGCGTTAGTTCTGGCAGGATGTCGGCGTAACCTCATCTTCACACTAATGCCTTGCGGTATACTTGAAACTTTGAGATGGACACGCAAATCGAGGAGATGATGGCGAGCTAGGGTGGAATCTCACCCTTTGCATATTCTTTCGAGGCCTTCTGTAAAGTTCTCTAGACCACAACTTTTTAAATCTCTAAGTGAACATTTCTAGTAGTCGTCGGACTGGCCAGGCATGCGCATCGCGATATTTTTCAACAACGCCACGAAGAGCCAGCCGCTCATACTGATCCGTAAAGTAATCACCGTAGAGCTGAATGCCAATCGCTGCATTCACCAGCGCCGGAGCAGATGCCGGATGGCACAGTGCTATGCCACAAAGGTCCAGCATCAGCATGCGCACCTCGTTTTCGACTTTGCGCCAGCTGGCACGTGAAGAAGATTGCTGTCTTGGATTGGCAATTAGCGAAAAAGCTGTCCAGAGTTCAAATTCTTTTTTTGTGTGTGTCTTACTTTAGGTACGGGTTTTCAGAGACCAGAACTGATCGTGCCATGAGCGACTGCTGAATGCTAGTCAGCTCAATGTGCGACGTGTACCAGATGGTGGGGAAGATTTCGCCCTGTCGCTTGTCTGCTGGCTTTTCAAACAGCGGCTTTGTGTTTGCGAGCACGGTATGTTCCAGGTAGCTCTGTTGGTCCATGAGGCGTACTGGCGGTATGGTAAGTTGTAGTGTTCTAGCATCAAGGTGCAGGCTTTGCTTACAAAACTCGTCATCGGTGCCCCTCCCCCAATGCCATTTGGCCACCTGCACTGTATGCATGACCGTTTTGTTTACGTTTGAGGCGCCCTGCCAGTACTCTGGGGGTAAATCTAGCTGGGGAGGTTTTCGGCGGGTAAAGGAGTGGTAAATCTCCTGTCGCAGAGCGAACCAGTATGCTGCTTGGATGAGGCTCCTATGCCCAAACATGGCCTGTGATGCAGGTTCGCGGAGCACTGCATTTATAATGGGCATAAAGTTGATTTGCTTTTCGTGAAGAACATCATCGTCCCCTGTCATGTGGAAGTCGTCGTCCGCGTCCTCATCTTCCTCATCAATCTCTTCCAATTGGCGTAAAATTACTGCTGTCGCAATGATACTCTCGCGAAAATCATCGTCTCCGTTTTCGTGAAATCGACGGAATGCGGGGATACATTTCAGCATATACTCAACCGCGTCGTGATTTCCAAGTTTTGTGAGAAGCTGCCCTTGGTACAAGATGCCCTGCGGTGTCTTGTACTGGGGTAGGCGGCTGAGATGGCGTGCTGAGACGGCAAAAATCGCATTGAGTAAATGCGAATGTTTTCTAGCTTTCAAAGGCACGACAAGTTGAAAGTGTCGGTTTTCATCACACAGGTCAAACTAACCAGTCAGCAAAGTGATGCTTCGGAATTGCCAATCACTCAAGCTTACCCATTGCGAGATTTCGTCAATAAAATAACGAAGTAGACAAGCCTCTTGAACATCATGTAGTGGGAATTGGCGCAAGCTGGCGTCATCGTGATGGTTCAGTAGGGGCTGCGTTGTGAGGCTAGCAATGCCTGGAAGCCCAACTGGTGGACTCAACGCCGAATTTAGATAGGATATGGGCGGAATGTTGGGCCGGTGTATTGTCGAAACATCATTTCTCAAAAGTTGTGATGTTGATGACTGAGCAGATGTATGATGCGGCGTCTGGACAGGAGTGCAATAAGATGATGAGTGATTTGAGATTGTATCGGCTGCGTCTGCCCCTTCGCGGGGACCCGACGGCGACTCGGCATCTTTACTACTAGGAGAAGTCTTTCCTGTCGTTTGGACCCGAACTGGCGGCAGTGAGTAAAATGGATGCTAGCTCGACAGTGCTTCATTCTGCGTTCCTTACATTGTCGCGCAGAGCTATTGACCCATTTCTGGTCTTTATCGAAACGCGCCGCGGCGCCGTGTCTGAAAATTGTCTTTTTGCTAGGCCGCGAGCAGGGCAAGTCTTTCTTTTGGCATCGCCCGCACCTCGGCCTCTCCTCGTCGCCTGGCCATGTCAGCGATAGTCACAACAAGCGCCTCCAGTCCTCCAGCGGGGAAATGTCATGTTAGCGATGCCTACTTACATTTGACGTGTTTCTCTAGTACATCGTCAGCCAATGCACTCGTTGTATTCCCCAGCCCACTCACCTTTGCATTGCACGCAAGGATACTTGATTGCCGGCATTCTCATCCGCGCAGTGTCCGCGGAACAATCTTGCTTTGGGTCCGCTTATCCACCACTATGGCTGGCCTCATAACAGATACAAAGGCACTAGTACTAATCCCCGGCGCTGGCGAAGACTCTTTGACGATGGTGGTGTTGTTGTCAATGTTGAGTTCTGGTTGGGGTCAAAGCCGGCGGAGATTTCCCGACAAAGTAACTTTTTGCTAGCCTGATAACTGGGTGGAACAGGCTTGACTGCGAGTCACCCACTAGTTATTAGTTAGCTAGTTGACTAGCAAACTAGTTAACTAGCAAGCGATACGAACCTTTGCCAGCTTCAAATAGTGAGCTGCGAGCTTGCCTTCAGAGTTTGAAGCGGAAAAGTGGAATCTGGGGATCGCGTGCAGGATATCTCCGCACTATGGTCTCAAATTAGCAACTTACGAGTTGTCATTGGTGTAGCTACGTTATGCCTTGATGTAAAGCTGGGGCTGCGAGCCGTCCGTCGGCTTTTGAGGCGCCCGGCAAATGATGCGAGTACTCTGTGAAAACATGGGCTACAATTGCTTCCTTCTTGCCGCGAACGGCGACACAGTTCTGGCGGCTTTTGCTTTACATCCACGACGACGGAGACTATCCCTTCATACACATATGCGCTTATTCTGAGCGGCTATGACTGGGCAATTGCCTGCTTGATGAAAAAATAAGCGACACTCGGACGTGATCAGAACTGAAGACGCCATGTAATGATCTGTAATTTCTATTGCTAGTGTCAGTTAGAAGCCCTCCAATTCGGGTGTTTACTTGACGAAGCGACCGTGTCATGGAAAGATGCAAAACATAACTAGGCGGAAGCTATATCAACATTTTTTAAAAAAGTATTTACAAGTACTTGCGTACTGTTTATTTTGCCATGTTTAAATTTTTTGAAAAATATCGTTTTGAGCACCAGAAGCAAAGCCCATGTCACGGTTGTAGCCGGGAGAAGCACCATGGGGGTCTTGCTATTGTTGCCCTTCTTTTCTATGGCAGTATTAGCGCACTCCAACAAGATATATTGCTTCATGCACTTATCCTTGCAGGCAATCATCTTCTTGGCTCTTTCGGGTCAATTTCTTTCTTGATTGTCTCGACGCAGAGGCAGAAGACTCGATTGAGACGGTTTGTGCCAGACCCAATTGGGGTTTGCTTGGTTTTGCATTCAAGCTTTGGTGCCTATTGCATTCATCCGATCAAACTGCTTGAAAAACTCGTACAAATTTCAAATTCCATGGCCGCTGACTCGCCTGTGCCTCGATCGGCATCGCGCCGTCTTTATCGGGCCTGAATCTTCGAGTCCGTTCAGCAGACTGTCGAATTGCGGCTAGCCATTCCAGCCGTCGTCATTGTTTCGGCTGCTCACCTGAAGGCGAGACTGGTGACTGCTGAGACAGTCAATCACCAGGCGATGGCGGAGTCTTGCGGCATCCATCTGTACTCTGTATCGACAGCAACAAGCGCCTTTGTGCCTTGAATAAAACAGACATTGGCCGCAGAGACTGAAAAAAGCAAAGTCGTACCTGTCAATTCAACTACCGTGTAGAAACAGCTCTAGCAAACATGTTCAACCCCACACCGTGGAAGCGACTGCAACTAGCACTTCCTAGTTGGTGAGCAGCACCGATATTGCTCTCGAACCGGAGGTTGTAAAATTGCCCAGCTCAATATATTGGACGACAACGTGTGACTTTTGAGTGCGCTAAGATCCCCTCCCGCCATCAGATTGCTACAACGTGGCTTCTTTTGGACGCGACCTCTGACTGTCGCCCGAAAGAAGTAGCTCGTTCCGCAGAAATACCTACATTTGCCAAGCTCACATGCCCGGATTACGTGGGTGCCACAGACCAAAGTTCTTGTGGCATGAGTCTTGTGAAAGTGGCACAGTGAGGTATGTGCTTGCCCTTTCTCGTCACTGATATCATAGTCTTTACATTTACGAGTATCCCGAGCTTTCCCATACGTCAACATATATCTGAGCTCTCCAGTACATCAACATATACATGCGCATCATGTTTATCATGGCACCGAGTTTCCGAGCCCAAAAGTCACACTCGGAACGTCGCATGCCAAAATGAATCTGGCCCTGCGAGACGGCGCTTTCCTGACAGCGGAAATAGAAGTCTAGTGGCGGCGCCACTTGTAATAAGCGGAAGCTACTGGAGCCAAAGAGGTACTACATGCCTTTCTAGGCAGCTCACTGGCACATGCCTCACGAGCCACGTTTGGCTGAAACGTGATTCCCCTTGCATGCAAAGCTCATGTGGGGTGATTGTTGAATGCGCACCCTCACTAATAATAAGCCAACATTGTCCGCTGCAAGAGGACACTAGTTGTCATCATGCTATACCGGCATAGTACGCCGTGATTAATCCCACGTTACTCTTTCATGGCCTTTACTCGGCGCTACTGAAGAATGTCTCTAGATGACTAGCTATACCAAGGTGGAAGGGTCATCTAGATGCTACCATGCCCATCTCATGGTGGTCCTGGGCTTGTAATGCGAACAAGACGCCCGAATAATAAATACCACGGCCAAGTCTCTTTAACCTCACGATGAAGCAACCAACTCACACGCACTAGCAATCAGCCGCCGAACTTTCATTTCGAGCGAATAAAAGCTTGGGCGTGTTTATATTTTTCCTCTTTCAAATTCTTCTCCTGTCTCTTTCAAATTCTTCTCTTTTCTCTTTCTGACTCTTCTCTTCCCTCTTTCTAACTCTCCTCTTCCCTTTCTCTGACTGTCTTTTATTCGCAACACACCATCATGGCTCCTTTCCTTCAAACCAGCCTCGCGCTCCTTCCGTTGTTGGCTTCCAGCATGGTCAGCGCCTCGCCATTGGCGCCACGAGCCGACACATGCGCAACCAAGGGCCGGCCAGCAGGAAAAGTGCTCCAGGGCTACTGGGAGAACTGGGACGGTGCCAAAAACGGAGTTCACCCTCCGTTTGGCTGGACGCCGATCCAAAGCCCCGACATCCGCAAGCACGGCTACAACGTCATCAACGCTGCCTTTCCAATCATCCAGCCTGACGGCACCGCGCTCTGGGAGGACGGCATGGACACGGGCGTCAAGGTGGCGAGCCCGGCCGACATGTGCGAGGCCAAGGCAGCGGGTGCCACAATCTTGATGTCGATTGGCGGCGCTACTGCTGCGATTGACCTGAGCTCGTCGGCCGTCGCTGACAAGTTTGTCTCGACCATTGTGCCGATTTTGAAAAAGTACAACTTTGACGGCATCGACATTGACATTGAATCCGGCCTCACCGGCAGCGGAAACATAGCCACGCTGTCCACCTCGCAAACCAACCTGATTAGAATCATTGATGGCGTTCTCGCGCAGATGCCCTCCAACTTTGGCTTGACCATGGCGCCAGAGACTGCATATGTTACTGGTGGGAGCGTTACTTATGGATCAATCTGGGGCTCCTATCTCCCCGTCATTAAAAAGTACCTCGACAACGGTCGTCTCTGGTGGCTCAACATGCAGTACTACAATGGCGAAATGTACGGCTGCTCTGGCGACTCGTACAAGGCCGGTACTGTCGAAGGATTCATTGCTCAGACCGACTGCTTGAACAAGGGACTTACTATTCAGGGCGTGACAATCAAGATTCCCTATGAGAAGCAAGTGCCTGGCATTCCTGCCCAGCCTGGGGCTGGCGGCGGTCACATGTCCACGTCCAACGTGGCGCAGGTTCTCTCTCACTACAAGGGTGCTTTGAAGGGATTGATGACTTGGTCTCTGAACTGGGATGGCTCCAAGAATTGGACGTTTGGCGACAATGTCAAGGGAACTTTGGGGACTGCGTAAAGCTGGAATGTTGTGTTAGGGCCCCGCAATCTCATGGTCGGGGAAACTGGACTTGACTGACTCGCGCTCCCTGTCTGCCTTGGATCTGTATATATTTTGTTGGTACATATTTTGTAGATATTATCCCCATATATAACTTTTATGAAACGTTTTCCACCACAGTCAGCGCTGTTCATATTAATGGTGAAAATCTTGGCTTGGGCCGCAGATGAGTATCCCACTTGCATGAAATTTGATATAGTTATGCTCTTGAGAGGAAAGCATGTAAAGGAAACGAATTGCAAACCTAAAAATATGGAGAGGAGCCTGTCTTCCAAATCAGGGCGTCCCCTGGATGGCTTTAATCATGTTACTAAACAAGGCGTCGGAATCCCCGTACAGGCCCGGGTCCGCCGCCGCGAGGGCTTCAGCGGCGTCTGTTGGGGGATAAATTAGTGTGCCGTTGATATATTTCTTCACCCTCTTTGCGACGTCCCCAGCCAGCAGTATCTCCCTCTGCCAGCCCCGACAGATGACGGCGCCGTGGTCACCCAAATCGAGGCAGCAATTGTAGGCCTCTTGGGAGTAGTCCATGTTGGGTATATGGATCAAGTCTGCCGCAGCATTGTATCCGGCAACGCGGCCAAGAAGCAGTGCATGCTGGCAGCACATCAAGGCGACGTTCCCCCCTGGATCTGCAAGAACGTGAGCAGCGTCACCAGTGACAAAGACGTCATTGGTCGAGGGCACGCGCAGTGTCGCATCCACGCAAACGCGTCCAAGGTTGTCTTTTTCTTCGGCAATCTGCTGCGTCAAGGGTGTCGCTCTAACGCCAGCCGTCCATATCGCCGTCAGCGTGTCGATGCGCTCACCAGACCGCAACGTCACACCCGTTTTGTCGATGCTCGCTATGGAGGATCCGAGCTTCACCTCGATGCCTAGCTCGTCGAGAGCCTTGGCGATGGCGGGACGAGGGCCCGGGCCAAGCTGGGCCCCAACTTCGCTGGCACCATCCACGAGTACAATCCGTACGCCGGAGCCGATGCGCGAGGGAAGTTCTGTGGCGAGTTCGATGCCCGTAAAGCCGGCGCCGCATACTACCACAGTATCGCGGGCTTCGCTCGGCGGCAAGTTTGGCCGGTTTTTGAGGTGAAGATCAAGGTTTGAAGCGGAAGTAATGGAGTCAATGTCAAAGGCATACTTGGACAGTCCGTCTACTCCTCTCGGGTGCACAACGGAGCTGCCGGCTGCTAGAATGAGACGGTCGTAGCCAAGCGTCGCGATCCCAGTAGCCTCGGAAGCAAAAAGAATGTTCTTTTTGGAAGTGTCGATTACTTCGACGAATCCCTCGACGAATGCGATATTGGCGGCTTGGAACAATGGCTCAAGGTCGTGTACCATGGCTGAAGGATTGTCTTCATAGAGTCTCGGCCTCACCACCAGTGAAGGCTGGGGTGCTACAACGACAACCTCGACCTCATTTTCTTTCTTGTGAATTTGAAGAAGACGCTTGGCGGAAAGCGCACTCCACAATCCTGCAAACCCTGTTCCGACGATGAGGATGCGTTGTGGCATTTTTGACGTGATCTTTGTGAATTAGTGAGAACTCTGATGGGAACTCTGATGGAATGGAAAAGATGGCCCGACAGCAAAGTGCGGTGATGAGATATTTGAGGGAGCAGGTGAAACGCGCCCATTTATACGCAATCGTCGGCCAACTTGGCCAACTAGATCGCCGGTTACAGAGTTCGGGGCCAACTAGTTTCATGAAGCCCGATCCTCCTTAATAGCAAGCTCATGCCATACAAGTCTCGGCACGGAGCCGCATGGCGCCTCTACCCGCACAGGCGGGCGAGCGACCGAACGCTACGCTACGCATAAAACAGTCAACTCTTGGTTACATGGCTGCGTACAGTGTGCTCAAGCTCTCGCTTGCTTTTAGCTCTCCATCTTTCTTTTTATCCTTTCAAGAAATATATTCCATGATGGATCAATTGGTCGCACTTCGCCCGATACCCGAATACCCGCATACCCGGCCTCGCGTCGCTAGTCCGATGACCCCACCAGATATCTAGAAGCTAATCTTTCAACGTGCGCATCCAACGTTACTTTCCCATCATGCATCATGCATCAGGCTTTACAATATCTAAATCGCAGCTTGCGTCAATGTCACAAGTACGGAAGCAAGTCTTGACCCGTTCCTCTCTGGCATGCTTGTCCTGCCGCTCTCGCCATCAGAAATGTGACGCCAAGAAGCCGCAGTGTACTCGCTGCGGCGAGGCGGATCGTCACTGTCAGTACACAAAATCTCGTCGAGGCGCCAATAGCGCACGGGAAGACAGTTTGCGGCGTCATCAGATGCCAAATACCCCAAACCAGCTCGATGACTACATGTCGGCGCTCATCACACCGCCAGAGATGGAAGGGCCCGCGACGGTCAGCGTCTTGCCCTACAACTCTCCAGCACAAGGCCCGGCAAGCGAACGTTCGCCTCTGACGGACTGCAGACGAGTTCGTTCAAGAAGAGGCTCTGCCAATCTCGATGGCGAAGCCTTCGGAAAGGATGCACTTCTCGAGGCATTTTACCAAAATTTCCACAAATTTCATCCCATGGTTTTACCTCGCCTCCATCTCGCCACCTTTCTAGACGATCCCAGCTGGAGACCCAGGCTGGAACCGCTTCTTGCCATACTTGGACTATTGGGCACAATCTACCTGCGCCATGAATGGTCTACTTCTCTGCAAAATGATGTCGAAAGTAAGATGGAGTGGCTGGCAAAGGCGGATCCGATTCGGGTTCAATGCCATTTACTATACTCGGCAGCACTTTTCTGGCAAGATCAGAAAGCAAAATCTCAGAGCGAAATGGGCAAGGCGGTAGAAGTCGCTCTACAACTCAAAATGTTTGAGAGGGATTTCGCGTCGACGCACAGCGATCAAAACCCGATTCTAGCAGAGTGCTGGAGACGAACGTGGTGGATGGTCTATGTGTTTGATGCATTTTATGCAGGCACGCTGGGGAGCATGGGCTTTTCAGTTGTGCATGTAGATGCGACGGCCGATTTACCCTGCGATGAAGCTCAATATGAGTCAGGAGTAAGTGCTCGGCCCTCGTGGCGCCAACAGAGGCAAAGACCTGACGGCTAATTTTGCTAAACTAACCCCAGGATATACCGGAATCGAATTCACTCCGCGAATGGGACTGCAGAGAGTTTGACCAAGAGGATAAACCCTTTTCTTCCTTTGCGTGTCTTATTGGCGCCATTCGGTGCGCAACCTTGGCGAGAGATTCTTCACTAAAGAGCGACTCTCGGAAGAATCCCAATGACATACTACACGTTGCAGATTCTATACTGGACAGCTGGATGCTTCTTTTACCAAAATCGAAGAAGCAAGTCATGCTGCGAAACGGTGATATCGACGAGCTTTTATTTCAAGCCCATCATCTCATACACGTGTACGCCTCCCCCGCTCCTAAATACTCAGCCTTAATCTACTCCAGCAGTGTTACTAATCCCAGGCAGCGTCATGATTGGTTTCCATCGGCCACTCTCAGATCTCAAGTTCAATGCCGTAGAAGACATTTCGAGCTGCGCCCGCGATCCCGCGCCCGACGGCCCAAACCCAGAGCACATCAACGTGCACACAGTACGGGTACTGCGCGCGGTCGAATCGCAAATCCGGCTCCTGGCCCTGCCGTCCCGCCCATTCAACCACACGCCGTTTTGCACATGCATGATTAGCGAAGGAACCCTCGCTCTCCTCTCCGCCTGCAAGTTCCTGCTGCGGGGGGACGAGCTCGCCATCGCGCGGGACCAGATACGTCTCACCATTGGCTGCCTGAAGAACCTGGGCGCTTTGTGGCCGAGAGTCGCACGCAACGTGTCGCAGATCCAGACCATAGCGAAACACGTTTTAGGTATTGAAACGCACGACGCCGCCGTGACCGCCGCCAAGGGTACGTCTGGCTCTGCGCACTCTGTAACCTCTGCTTCTGGGGAAAATGCAAGTCCTTGCGAAATGGCGAGTTCGTCGAATAGTCATGTTTTTTCAGCGATTCGAGATTTTGACGATATTTGCGGGTGGTATGACATTGGCGAGCTGGACTCGGCCTTGCCGTTTTGGCCAGCTGATCAGGAGGCTTCAGTTGAGAAATAATTATCGAATAATGTTCTTGGCTCGGACTTGGTCGTATTTTACTTGTATATATAATTCCATCGCATCATCATCATTTCAATTCTGATGAACCTCGGTCGCGTTGAAGAGACTCTTTTCAGCCATCATCGCCACAGGCGGCTTCACCAGCTAACTAATTAAAATTTGTCCAACATGTTGGCGAGCAAAAGTTGTGCTCGAATAAGCAAACTCGTGCAAACGAGATGCAAAAAGGCTATGGTGTGCAACAGTTTCGAGTGTGTTTTTTTCTACGTCATTGCATTCATCATCAATTATTGTCAAAATCATCATCACACATCATCACTCATCGGCACTAATCAGCAATCATCGGCATCATCATCACCATCACGAGATGCACAAAGAGAAAGGCAGTCTACATCGGGAAAGATGCAGATCAATCCCGAAAACTAGCGAAGCGCCAGTCTAGCACTTGCACGTACTTTGTCCCACCGAATGACTTTATAAGTCCTTGCCTTCTTTTCGGCACCGGCGAACTGTCTTGTGCCCCCAAGACACGCCATACTGGGATGCCATACTGGGATCATGGTCATGTGCTGGGACTTGATCGTGTCACCCATCGCCGAAGCAATGCATTGCCCGTTACTTTCGGATTCCGGCTATTCAGTAATTACGTCAATCATGCAGGCGGGGCGTTAGTACCAGTTACTGGCAAAAGCAATACAGTCACGTAGTCCCCCGCCCACACACGCTACTTTGCAGCCGGGATGGTTGAATGGGCATTGTAGCACTGCTATTAGGGGTGCGGAGCGCATTCATCGTTGGATTTGGGCCCAATCAGAAAATTGCCATTCGCCATGGCAGAAGCGAGGTTGAGACGCAAGCTCTGGATACTGTGACCTTTGAGCGAAAAGTAGAGGGTAAAACAGAAGCCATGAATGTCTAATACGCCTAATATCGCGTTCGTATCGACCTCCCGCATGGACCCCGATGAAACGCGGGGTATCTAATGCGCCGCCAGCATATAATTACCAACTAGACAGACCTAACATGGTAAAAGCACCAGGTAAGATTGCAGCTGCAAAGAAAATGTGGCATCAGGATTACTACCACTGCCGCTCAAAAAGTCTCCGAATCGTGTCCGTATTCCTTGCTTTGTCAAATGACACTGAGCTCCCCTATTGTGCGAATACTAGGCACGCCAACTAGTCACGGTTGTGGTCTCGTACAAGTTATCGGAATAGCCTTGGTTCTTCAAAAGCTCTGCTCATGACGACCTAACCTCTCGCGCAGCCCATTTCAGACACTTCCCACAGACTGTACAAAATTATGGCAAGTTATCTTCCCTCCTTCCTAACTGAGAATATATGGTATCCAAGGTGAACCGAGCATGAGTCTTACAAAACTTGCCACAGTCGCCACGTAGGCAAGCTAGGGAGCCACCCATCTGACTCTTTGCATGAGAGATGTATACAGATCGCCAGCTTTGACCTTGGTTCCATAGTTTGTCACAAGGCTATACTCGGCCAGCACAGGAAGAGGGGACCGAGCTAGCGGCCCTATCTCGGCACTGGAAGCCGGCGAATGCTCATTTTTAGAAGAAATCCCCCCCAGAGGTCGATGCAGCATGATCAGTGATGGCAGCGCACTGACATTGCATCGCATTAGCTGCACGCTAGCCTGCCCGGCCATGACGGATTCAGCTCTCATGCCCAGGTTGGCGTGCATTCAAGGTATCAATGAGAGAGGGCCCATGACGAACAACATGTCTACAAGTACTCTACTCTCTCCAGAGACTCTTTGCAGAGTTTCCGAGTAACCGAGACTCTGGTACTCTGTCAAGGTCTGGGCAGTTCTTTTTCTTCCATATACAGTCATGCTGTCCAAACCTCAACTCGGCCGCGCGAGCCTGCTGGCTCTGGCCCTCGCTGCAGCACCGTCCATGGTCAATGCCGGCCCCTGCGACATCTACAAATCCGGCGGCACACCCTGCGTTGCGGCGCATAGCACAACCCGTGCGCTCTATGATTCGTTCAAGGGCGCACTGTACCGAGTGTCGCGTGACTCTGACGGTGCCATCAGAGACATTTACGCAAATGGGGCCACCGGCATATCAGACGCCGCTGCCCAGGACGCATTCTGTGCCAACACGACCTGCCTCATCACCACAATCTTTGATCAGTCTGGCAAGTCTAACCATCTCACTCAGGCCCCTCCGGGAAGCGCCGGCAGCGGTCCCAACCAGAACGGCTATGACTGGCTCGCGAGCGCTACCGGAGCGCCCGTCACCTTGAGTGGGCAAAAGGTATATGGCGTTTTTGTTTCTGTCGGTACTGGCTACCGCAAGCTGGTCGGCGAGGGCACGGCCAGGGGTGACGAAGCCCAGGGCATGTACGCCGTTGTCGACGGCACCCATTACAACAACGACTGTTGCTTTGACTATGGCAACGCCGAGACCAACAGCAAAGATAATGGCGACGGTCACATGGAAGCCGTGTACTGGGGTGGCCCTGACAAGAGCCCTTGGGTCCTCGCAGATTTGGAAAACGGCTTGTTTGCCACGGACCAGCGCGATCAGAGACTCGAGTCAAACCTCACCTCGAGGTTTGTCACTGCGATTCTCAAGGGAGAGCCGCGTCACTGGGCTCTTCGAGGCGGCGATTCCAATTCGCCCCATTTGAAAACCCTTTTTGATGGCGGCCGGCCCCAAGGCGCATACCAGAAAATGTCCAAGGAGGGGTCCATCATTCTCGGTATCGGTGGCGACAACAGCAACCGCGCCCAAGGTACGTTTTACGAGGGCGTCATGACCTCGGGGTATCCTTCCGACGACACAGAGAACAAGGTGCAAGCAGACATTGCCTCTGCCGGCTATGCTGCTGCCGCGCCCTTGACCAGCGGGCCCAAGCTCAGCGCCGGCTCTTCCATCTCGCTGCGCGCCTTGACTTCTTGCTGTACCAGCAGCTACATCAGCCACGACGGCAACGACACTGTCAAGATTCAGGGCGTGTCGTCGTCGAGCAGCGACAGCCTCAAACGCCAGTCCACCTGGCTTGTTCGCGCCGGCTTGGGCAACAAGGCCTGCTTCTCATTCGAGTCCAAGGACACGCCCGGCAGCTTCATCCGCCACTCCAACTATGAGCTACGTCTCCACCGCAATGACGGCAGCAAGCTGTTCTCGGAAGATGCCACGTTTTGCCCGCAGTCTGGCCTGAATGGCCAGGGCAATTCGATTCGTTCCTGGAGCCAGCCCACGCGCTACTGGCGTCACTTCAACAGCAAGGCTTATATTGCTAGCAACGGCGGCCCTTTTGCGCAAGATGCGAAATACCTGTTCAACGACGATGCCAGCTATTTTATTGCCGGCGGATGGGCCTAAGGGCAGCTTTAGTAATTCGAACAGGTTTCGGGAAGATGCCCACATGATGATATTTTGTGCGTGTAAATCCAAGTGTCTATGCTAGACAAAGGGTAGATAATATGAAGCAAAGTAGAATGCACTCGGCGCTTGTTTTCTCGCATTCTCAGTCGTCTGTATGAACTGAAAAGTTTTATTTGTCCCATCATGTACATTTTAGAGAAGGGCCGGTTCCTGCATGGCTCTGGCACTCGGACGCGCCAGCTGTCACAGGCGTTCAACTGACACAGAAAAAGACTTGATCGCTCCTACAAAAATGCAAGCACATAGGCCTCAGTCGCTACAAGGCTAAAGGCCTTTTTTCCTCGTACATCTAACTTTTTCTTCTTCTCTTCTAGTTGTTGTGTGGTGGCCCTACCCGGCGCTATCCATATGCCAGTTGGGAGGCCGCTGTCTTCTATTTAATCCACAGCCAAGTGGTATGGCATCAACGTCACCAGCAAGTCACAGCGATTAGTATCAATCTTCACAAAAGCCGGGAAAACAGCCAGTAGAAGGATTCTCCTGAATTCCTATTTGTGCACCGAAGCAAAAACATGCAACTTTTCGTAACTGCTGATGGCTCGTTCCGAGTGTACGCTAAGCTCGGCCTAATTCTCAAAGACAAGGCATACGGCGACGACGACTGCATGAGCCGCGGGGAAGCTCTGATTAATGCATACATATATAAGTATTACGCAAATGGTAATTGGTCCCTTTTTATGACCTAAAACATTCCATAACCAATCACCTGAATTGCTAGTCGGCAATTACTTTGATAATCTTTTGGAAAGCACTCGCAATTATATCATTGCATATCGCTAATTTTGTTATCAATAATACAATCCTTGATGGCCGAACCATTCGTATTATACCCTATTACTTGACCATGATGCTTCCACCATGTTGTCAATACAACAAAGTTCCAGATTAGCCTTCCCCTTAACTTAGCTTAGGCCAGACCGAAGCGCTCGTCAGATACGCGCCTTGAACTATGGCAGCGTACAAAGATGACTATTATTAGAAAAGAAGGCGTGCGTTGGAGCCAGTGCATTATACAGGCTAATGTTGGGCATTGTCGCCTTGTTACTGCCCACTCCCGACATGTGGTGCGACTTCGGTCCGTCCAGCTCCTCGCCGCTGCCGGCCGGAGAAATCAGCAAACTCGTGTGCTTCTTACGTCGTCCCCCTTACATGCCAATCCGTAGCACCAGAGCGACAATCTCCAGTTCCTTCCCAGTTTGATGATACTTGAGAAGCAAAGCGGCAGTCTGTGGCAGCTACTTACTTGCATTTTCCCGTTTAACTGGCAACTTGTTCAACATTGGCCAATTACCGACCCCACGCTAAAAGAGAATCCCTCCGTTTGATCCATACTTTTACCCCGCATTTTCAACACTTATAGTGCACCGGCCCAAGGAGGAACTTCTTCCCCAGTAAGCATATAGCCGACTCCGCCCAAGGGTTGCGGGTCCCGCGGCTATGCCCATATCTGGGGTACCGGGGGTTGTCTGCCCATGAAATAGAAGCGTATAGGCTGTCCAGTCACCCATTGCTGATTTTTATTTTTATTTTCTTGCTTCAGTGTGTTTTGAAACTTTGATCGAGTTGGCCATTCTCCTTGACGCTGCCGGCGTGACCTTTTCCACATTCGCAGTTGTTATTGAAGAACTACCACCACCGCGCCGCCGCACCATGTATAATCCCGGCGCAGTTTCCGCTTACATTGAGGAGCTCGGCGCTCCTCCGCCAGCCGGCCAGCCTCATGGCGTTGCGCTGCCCGGTACCGAAAAGGTCAATCGCAGCCGTATATATCGCCACTGGCAGTTTGCCAACCGGCCGCTGCTCGAGACGCTCGATCCCGCCGTCCGGACCCTCCACGACCTGTTTGAGTCGTCTGTGCAGCAGTTTTCCAGGAATGCCTGCCTCGGCGCGCGCAAATGGCTGCCAGAGTCCAGGGCTTGGGATAGCAAGTTTAGCTGGCTCACGTATGCTGAAGTCGCCGAGCGGCGCAAGAACTTTGGCGCGGGCATCGTGGAGCTCCATGACCGCATCGGCCATGGCAAGCAGGGCCAGTACCCGATTGCTCTGTGGGCGCCGAACAAGCCGGAATGGCAAATCGTTGGTAAGAACACACCCCTCCCAGCTTCTTTCCTTGAAAGCGTCATGTATTGTATCGTGTTGCTGACGGGATCGCCTCAGAACTTGGCTGCATGTCACAGAGCCTCTTTACCGTTTCTCTCTACGAGACACTCGGCCCCGATACCGCAGAATTCATCCTCAACCACGTCGAGGCTTCCTGCATCGTTGCTTCTTTACCCCATATCCCCAGCCTGCTCAAAATCAGCTCCCGTCTGCCTCATCTCAAGATGATCATCTCCATCGATCCTCTCGACAACGGAGAGCAAGAGGCTTACACCAAGCGCTCACTGCTATCGCAACTGGCGAGCGAGCGCGGCCTGCAGCTTCACTCTCTCGACGAGGTGGAGAAGCTGGGGCTCGCATCGCAGAGACCGATGCGCCCTTCTACCGCCGACGACATCTACACCATCAACTACACTTCTGGTACCACGGGCGTTCCCAAGGGCGTCATCATCACGCACAAGTCGGCGCTCTCCTCCAACTGCGTCAGCCGCATCATGAGCGGGGGCGTGAGCAGCGACGTCGGCCTCTCCTACCTGCCGCTCGCGCATCTCCTGCAGCGCCTGGTCGAGCAGGAGGCCTTTGCCTCTGGCTCGCGCATCGGATACTTTCGCGGCGACCTGACCGGCCTGCCCGACGACATCAAGCTGCTGCGGCCGACCACCTTCATCTCCGTGCCGCGCGTCTTCAACCGGTTCAACGCCGCCATCCGCGCCGCCAGCATCGACGCTCCCGGCTTCAAGGGCGCGCTCTCCCGCCACGTCATCGACGCCAAGCTCGCCACCATGAAGCTGCCCATGGGCGAGGCCTACAACACGCACTGGCTCTACGACCGCGTGTGGACCGCCAAGGTCAAGGCCGCCATGGGCTTTGACCGCCTGCGCGCCATGGGCGGCGGCAGCGCGCCCATCGACCCGCAGGTGCAGACGTTTCTCGGCGCCGCCCTTGCCGTGCCCTTTGCCCAGGCCTACGGCATGACCGAGTCCTCGGGCGTCGCCACCTGCCAGCTCAAGGGCGACTTTGAGACGGGCCACGTCGGCCCGCCCATGCCGTGCGTCGAAATCTGCCTCGAGTCCGTCCCCGAGCTCGACTACCGCGTCGACGACCAGCCGCGGCCGCGCGGCGAGATTCTCATGCGCGGGCCGTCCATCTTTGGCGGCTACTACAAGAACGAGGCTGAAAACGGCAAGGCCCTCGAGCACGACGGCTGGTTCCACACGGGCGACATTGCCGAGATTGACGAGCTCGGCCGCGTCAAAATCATTGACCGCAAGAAGAATATTCTCAAAATGTCGCAGGGCGAGTACGTCGCCCCCGAGCGCATCGAAAATATTTACGCCGCAAACTGCGGCATGATTGCCAACGGCCTCGTCCACGGTGACAGCTCCGAGTCCACCCTGGTCGGCATTTTTGGCGTCGAGCCCGAGGCCTTTGCAGCCTTTGCTTCCAAGGTCATTGGCCGCAAGGTCTCGCCCGCGGACCTGGCGCAGGTCCGGGACGCCGCGGCGCACCCCGCGGTCAAGAAGGAGTTTCTGCGCACGCTCGAGGACATTGGGAAGAAGAAGAAGCTGTCGGGCTACGAGCGCATCAAGAACCTGACCCTAGCAGTAGAGCCCTTTTCCGTCGAGAATGAGCTGCTGACGCCGACGTAAGATTGCTGCAAAAAAGTCAAGCATTGTATTGTGCACAACTAACGTTTGATTTCTAGGTTGAAACTCAAGCGCCAGCAGGCAGCCAAGGCCTATCGGGACGACATTGTCAGGATGTACGAAGAGATAGCGCAACGCACTCCCGTGGCGAAACTATAATCGAGATGCGCAGTTTAGACGAGTCTCCGTGCATTTACATAAGAGTTTGCTCATTGAATTCCTTGTTATTTTAATCCATGCCTACATAACTCCACTGTTTGATCAAATCATTCCTTAACCTCGTACTCAAGTCAATGGATGCATGAAAACTATGTTTTGTAATTATATTAAATATTCATTCGTACATTGGGTATCTATAAACGTCGCAAATTCGACCGGCAACTACAGCAAGTGCTTCAAATCCGGCAAGTGCTTTAAATAGCGACTTGCTTCCGCATACAAAGAGAGAGTAATTGATCAACGTACGTGGCCCCCTGTCTCTCTGCATTTTGTTCGGCACGGAAAGCACCTGCCGCATGTCGCGTCTGTGCAAAGACATCTTGCTGCCTGACGGGAGGGGGGACGCGATGGTTGGCCACCCGCAAATCAGCAGCACCATCGTCGGTGCTCCGCGAATCGGATATGTTGATCGCGTCTGGCTGGTGCGAAATCGTCACGGCGACGCCGGACTTGCGCCTGCCAGGACTGTATGGCGGGAGGTCGCCGGGGAGCTCGGCCGTCTCGACCACAATCTCTTGCGACACCATGATGCCACCAAAGGACTTTGTGGGCGAGGACAGACCATTGGTGCTCAGCGACGACATTTCCATGTCCAAGGTGTTTGCGGCTCCATCGTGAATGGACGAGCCGTTTGCTTCGGATTCACTGTATCCCTCGCTGACAGCATTGATGGACAAGTTATCCTCGAGCTTGCCGGGAGACAATCTTGATTGGCTCGTTGAACGCTCCCCGGTTGGGAGCGATCCGTGGCGGCCTCTGGCTGCAGACTTGTCTCTGTGTAGGTGGGGGGCGGAAGACGTCGGCAGTGCGTCTCTGGTCTTTTGCTTGAATCTCTCGAGAACGTCCCGAATGGGGTTGCTCGTGCTGCTCTGCAGAACGGATGACATGTCGCGATGGACGGCATGCGAAAAGTCCAGGTGGTATGGCGAGTTCTCCTGCGATAGCTGCTTAATCTTGAAGAAGCGCAGGGGAATGAATGTGCATTTGGGGATGTGGATGACGTTGTGGATGGGAAGCACCAGTTGAAACATGATGACCGTAGCGTTGAGAGACAGTGATGCTCTGTCTCGTCCATGGTAGGGTATTTTGATGGGCTGTTGCATCAGAATAGCATTGTCGAATGTGCCGTCGTCTTCAAAGGTGCTACGCAGCTCTGTGATGCCTTCGAGGAGCGTTGAAGCAAATGAGCCAATGTCAGTATGTTGGGAGACTGCGGCCGCAAGCCTATCGGTGACAACCGTCATGGTCTGGTTCTGCAAATGGTTAAGGTAGCCGATGTGGCGCTGCTCGAGATGTTCCATGGGGAGTGGCACCGTCGGCAGCAGGTCGCGGGAGCGGCGGCGTACCAGCACATCGAAGCCAGTGTGGTCTACTCGAGCTCGGATCGCAAAAGCGCCAACGTGGACTCCGGGCGCGAGAGCAGTTTCGCTTTCATTGAGGGCGGCCATTTGTCGCAGACGCAACCCCAAGTCCGGTGTCTTGATTTGCATGCTTGCTCGCATAATGCCAACGACCTGGTCGAGTTCGGCGAATCGATATCCGATAGATTCAAGTTGTTCGCCGACATGGCGGGTTGGGACGTGTTGGACGAGTACCATGAGTGAGCCACGCCCGTATTCAATCCGGGTAACCTCAGCCTTTTCCGCTAGAGAATCCGAGTCCGCCATCTTGGACGCGTGTCTAGCGGGGGGTGTCGGCGCTCTTTCTTCAACGGGTTGGGGTTCCGACCCTTGGTGCGTTCGGCCAGTTGCAAAAATCTCGTCCCATAGAACACCAACGTCGGCCAGATTGACTCTCAATTTGGAGGCGAGAGAAGCAGCTGCGATACTGAATAACTCGCAGCAAACGACGTCATATTGGGGAATAGGACTTCCATCCTCTTGCATGAGCTTTACGCTGCTGCTGTAGCGCTGACGGGCGAGCTGTCCAACATGCGCAACCATGCGGGTGATGAGGTTGGAGATGCTGGCCCAGTTTCTCGATGCCCGATAGGCCCAGTGGAAAAGAGGGTGATTCGTGTCAAAGATTTCGTCACTGGACCGGAGAAGCAAAGAGTCGGTCACAACTTCTGTGGGAAGCAGACCCTCCTTGTTGACAAGAACACGGCCACGCTTGTCAAAGACTGCCGCAGCGAGAACAACCTGCTGAGCTCTGCTTGCGTAGCTCCTCTTGATAATCACCGAGTATATCGCACAGGCACCAGTCACAACAAAGGCGGCGATGGCCAGGCAGATGACGATGATGATGGTCGAGTCTCGAGACATGCCAGAGCCGGCGCGTGGGCCGAGCAAGACATATTGCGTGCCGACGGCGGCACACCAATGCATGCCCGACACGGCGCCGGCCAGCACAGCAGCGCACAGAGCACGTCTCCACCAGGCCGACTTCCAACTAGTTTCAAAGACGAAAAAGACGGCGAGGGCAGTGGTACTGGCGCTGACTGCAATGATTGCTGCGCCTACGACGTAGGCGGCCGTGTAGGTGCAATGGTAGTTGCTGATCGAGGCGTTTCCCAAGTAGTGCATGCCGCAGATGGCTCCGCCGGAAAGGCAGCCAGCCAGAGATATCTTCCACCATTGTACGCGATCATTGTTGGTAACGGCGAGGAAGGCGAGAAGAAGAACCAAGATGGGCACAAAGAGGGAGGCTACCGTCAAGCCGGTCGAGTAGGCGATCTGAAGATCCGATTGGCCGTCAAAGATGAATAAAGCTCGGTTTCCGATAAAGTGCTGATAGCAGCAGGTTAGTCGTCAAATTCTCCCGTTGTATATATGCAGTAAAGCAACAAAAGAGGCTTACCATGGACCAGATGGCGATTCCACCCATGCACATGGCTGCGCCAGCCAGCAGGAAGCTGCAGGAAACGTCAGTACAGCCAACATGTGTGAGCCAGGGCCGGAGAATCTTCGACCTACAAATTGTGAAAGCCCTTGTGTGACGTCCTCCTTCTCATCAACTCCAGCGTCGAACCGGCACCAACCAGGCTCACGGCATAACTAAGACAGACGAAGCCGGCATGGAAGGAATAGGGCACAGTCCTGCCCGAGTATTCCTTGTACAATTCCTCTACCGACGACATTGTTGTAGGTGATTCAACTCGAATCAGTCGATGTGTTGGTGTTTGTCTTGGAATCGATCGAACCAAGATGCAAAGAGAGACCCTGGCACCCGAGCACGATGAGCGTCCACGGTGAGTATATACGAAAGGCTTTCCTCCTTGAGCAGCGGCGAGCGGGTACAATTGTCCACGCATAGCTGCGTAAACCCCCCTCCCCCCCTGTTTTTTATACACTTGGCTTTCGCTCAGGACGAACGTCCAAGCACCCGCCCGGTTTTCCCATCTAGGTCACGGACGCAACCACAGGCTGGGGGATCGCTTCAACCGGGATGCAAGGGGGATCCACCGCGACTCGACACGGCTTTGTCCCGAACCCTGCCTCCCCAATGAACAGGGTGGGAACAAGGGCGAAACTCATTGTTGATGCCCATGGCAGCCATGGGTTTTGATTGACTAGAGAGAAAAAAGACCCGCCGGCTCGCCAGAGAGTCATGACCCTTGCTTGGCAATTGTCTACCCGCCAAAAACAATGGGCAAAAGAGCCCCGGAAGAGATGGCAAGAAAAGTGCCTGAGCGGCCCGGGGCACTCCGCCCCAGTTTTTGACAGCAGGGCAGCTTTGCCGGGAACGCGGCGCGAACAAAGTCTTTTGAGGCTGCGATTTGCTGCGTTTGGCGTCTGGCGGGCGCCACAACTGCGGACCTGGAGCTGAGAGACATCAAGCCCGTGGCGTTTTTTCTTTCTCACAAATTACCAAGGATTCTGCAAATCAAACATGTCGGGAAGCAAGGAAGCAGGCCCCAAAAATGCAGGGCGAATTGCGGCTATGCGCAGGTCCTGGCCGTTAATCACCTCCAAGGTCCCGACACGCTGGGCAAGCCCACTTGGTAATAAGGAGCAATTCCCCTCTCAATCGTTTTAATAATAAACCGAATATATTCTAGGCCATCTCGCCAACAAGATGCGCAGGGATCATGTGCTAAGGCCACTTCCGAGGCACACTTACGATACAGCTTGACAGCCAACCAGCTCTCGGATATCCTGGATCCCAGCTGGATCGCCGTCAGGCCCACTGCAGAACATCAGAGCGTAATCTGGTACGCTTCGCCGAGAGCCTTTCGTGCCTTTGTTCTCCGAGACATTGTATGTATTTGGTCTGGGTGCCTGGCAAGTGCTTCAGCGAAAGGGCTGCTGAAGAATCAAATGTCCGCACAGACTGCACTCTTGCCACAGGCTACCAGCACGTTATTACCGATTGCGAGATAGCCTGTGGTGCCTGTCACGCTGTGTTGCGACTACAAAGTACCGAGGTCTGCTTATTTCCTTGCTTCTTCTTTTTTTCGCCTCTTTAATCCGTACTATCGAAGCATTAAGCGAACCTTTACCCCTCACTTCAAATGCAACTACAACTGACTTGTATTTTTTTTTTCTTCTCCCCTTTCTGCTGTGCTCTGTCAAGTATCATTTCCCTCAGGGTGTGTGTCGCGCCCGCAGGAACAACATGATGAAAATATTCATGGCGGAAATAGTGGCCAAGCAGATAGAAAGAAAAGAAAAAAGAAAAAAAAAACCCCCGGCAAAACTAGCGAAAGTGGCGCGCGTGCATGAAAAGTAAAGCCCGCTTGCAATACCAGAAAAAGCAATTGGGCAAGCCCATCGAGTCCACTGACAGTTCTCGTCCTCGCAACCCCATTTCTTCCTACTGGGCCTAAACATTTAAACTTTTCGCCTACAAGCCAAACACGACGCTGCAGTTTACCAATGAAAGGGGCCATTTGTTCAGCTGGGCTCACACTTGCCTAATCGTCTTCACATACTAGCAGGCGAGTAAGTCTCCAAGTTGTTTATATTATCGAGTCAGGCAAACGTGATGAACTCTACGCGAGGTGCCCCAAGATTGTTGTCAACCATTGGAACCCCCCCCCTCTGTTTCCCCCTTGCGCATACGGAGATTTTTGAAGAGGACGCCGCAGAGCTGGGGAAGGCAAAGGCTTCCGCACGAATCGGAATCATTCTGCGATGGATGACACACAGAGAGAGGCAAAGAGCATCCTCCCCCCACGCTCCGAGCAGACTGCTGGCCTGATCCTAGTTGGGGCCTCTTTACATTGTATTCATGCGCCGGCTTGGCAACTTCGATAATGCGCAACGCAAGATAGACTTTCTCGGCGCGCCCACCCAGCAACCCACCGTACTCCAGCAACCCACCCAACGCCCACCGAACCGGTGCCACCGCACTGGTACAGGACCAAGCGCATCAGTCTGATCTGCTGCGTACCACATGATGGAAACTTTGTGGCTGCTTTTTTTTTCGACGATCTCGTGTCGTCCGATAGTTTCCAGGTGGCCATGGGGTATCCATCACATGGAAACATGGGCAGTAAGAACAGCTTATCCACTGATCTCGTATTATCAGCCAAAAGACAGGATGACAGGATGACAAGAACGCTATATATTAAACTTCAGGGTCGGGTACTAGAACATGAATGTCTGTCCGAAACCTCCGTGCAGAGATCTGTTACTTGGCTGGGGGAGCCTCGCCTGTCGATTCGTTACTTTGCTTCAGTCTGCCGTTGGTACAACGCATCGATCAAGTCAGCAAAGGACTAGGCTGGCAATCTGAAAGATGTAGAACGATTGTAGGACCTGTGCCTGTCAACGCCTACCCTGACTTGCTGGGAAGCAGGGCAGCTTCTTTCTGGGACGTAGACTTACTTCATCAATCAGAAAAAGTACCGAGGCTCTGGCCGCCCGTCGCCGACGGTACGGTCAACGTTATCAAAAGCTAAATAAACTACCGTAAACTTTGAGATGGAGGAACATCCGCAGCTAAACTACAATGTACTTTGAGGGTGAGAAAGCAACCTGCTGGACAAGGCAAAATCGACGACGATCAAGAGGTTCCAGGGACAAACGACCGACGGCTGTCGCGTACACTAACGGGGCCGCCACTGCGCCAACAACGTTTCGGCATTGTCTTTGGCCTGCTCATCAGAGCCGATTTCCGACGGCATGGTTGTGGTTGAACCGGCTCTTTTGCGGGTAGTGTTGGTAGTGTCCCAGCACATGGTAGATTGCCGGATTCTCTCCGTCAGGCAGAGATCATGATTCAAGCACGCAACCATATGGGCATGAGGAACACATTGTACGGCAAGACCAACAGATTTGCGTTTGAGTCTGTAAATAATAATTGAGTCTGTTAATGACGATTGCGTCTGTTATTATGATTTAGGTCTGCAAGTATGACTGAGTCTGTAGATATAATTGAGTCTATAATCTGATTGAGTCTGTAAATAATGACCGAGTCTGTAAATAATACTTTCCGCAGTCTATCAGTGCCGTCTATGCCAGTAGCACAGCTTTTGTATCCGTCTTCAAATTAAGAAATGTCCATGGAGAGCCAGCAAATCTAGGGAATAGTCGACTGCATTGGCAGCTATCTTCCCCTGCGCGGCAGAGGCGATTACATCACGAATTTTAGGCTGATGCAAATCAGCTACTCTTTGGCTTCATGCCCCGACTCTGCTCCCACTCCTTGGCCAGCGACATGAGCTTGATGCCCGCCTCGGCGCTCGACCCGTCCTCGACCTGCTTCGTCCAGAACCGCTCATCCCCCGTGACCAGGATCGATTTGCGGCGCTCGCGCTCCGCGACGCTGAGGTGGAGGCCCGCGCGCTTGTCGGCCTCGATCTCCTCGAGGTACGCCAAGCGGCGCGCGTATCGCTCGGCGCGCTCCCGACGAATCTGCTCCGAGCCGTACTTTGTAAAGACCCAGCGCGTCACGGCGCGCAGCAGCAGAAGGATGTGCTCGCTGACGAAAATGGTAATGGGCAGCGTCACCCAGTTCTTGTTGATGCCGTCCGCGCCAAAGATGTGGACAATGGCGCCGGTCGAGATGCTGCCGATCCAGGTGAGAATGTCGAGCGACAGAATCCAGGGACCGACGCCGTCGGCGCGCACAGGGTGGGGGCGCTGGTGCTCGATGCAGATTTTGGCAAAGTCGGAGCGCAGCTCGATCCAGTTGTTGATGAGGAAGCCGAGTGGGATCAAGGGCCAAACGGGTGAGAAGAGGGCCAGGTATCCGAATTGCAAGACAAGCTCAGCCATGTCATCGTGAACGTTGTAAGTTTGGAGAGATGACTGATTGCGGCAGCGTGCCAGAAACTCGGTCTCTTCCTGGTCATCTTCGACCATGGTGAGAAGCATCGCGTGCTTGGGGTATGACCTCCTGTACACGCGGTACCATTCCGTGGCTTTGTGCTTAAGGTACGGCAGGATGTTTTCTTCAAAAAAGCTGGAGAGCTGGCCCGTCAGCGTCAAGGCAATTACTTCGTTGCGAAGCTTGTCCGCATCGGCCTCGAAGGAGTGCGTCGCAAAAGTATGTTCAAGGCCTGGCAGGATGGCAAGAACGGCACTCTTGAGATGCGGGATAATCTCGTGCCCAAATGGTATGTATACAAAGGCAGTTAGAAGAATGGGAAGATAGTTGGTGATGATGCTGAGGATGAAGAGTTTCTGTGTGTAGGAGACTTCGTGCGCGTCGGCTGTGCGGTGGTTTTCAAACGCAGTGAGCGTCTCTGCTATGCCCTCTAAAGAAGAATTGAGAAAGGGAATCGCGACGGCGAGAATAATGGTCGGTAAGTATTCCTGTACAGTTGTTAGCTGCCGGGTTTATGCTCCGCGACGGGGCCGTTCACACCAGGTAGAATTGATGAGGACCGGTGTAAGTCTCGGAAATGAGGACCTCAACACCGAAAACGGCACAGATTATGGCGCCGAGCGCAACGGTAGCGACTGCGATGAACGGAATCTGCACGAGTTGCCTTGTCATGTGCTTCCACTTTGGAAAGTAGTGTATCTCCCGGCCGTTGGCGTCCCTGATAATTTTATCGTACTTGAACTCGGGCCTGTTGACCTTTGTCTTGTGGATGCCGCGGACGTCCCAGCGAATGCTGAGGTCGACCTCTTGCAACTTCCAGTACTCGAGAAACACGGTGCACCAAACGCTCGTGAGAACAGCGTATGCGAGCGAGTATTTCGGCAGCCACAGCCAGGCGGCGACGCCAGTCACGGCGGGAAACGTCAGAAAGGTGGTGTAATTCTGGATAAAAGCAAAGTAAAAGGCCACCTTGGAGCCAAAGAGGTTCCGGATGCTGTCGAGGTCTTCGGTGGTGAGCCAAAGCCGGCTGCTCATGTGGCGGAGCAGCGCTCTGTTGACGGCCTCGTTGTGGATGGGGAAGCACGACTTGACGTTTGCCCACTTTCCCAGGCCCGGGTAGATGCCGGCGCCGCCCTTGTCCGTGGGCCACTGCACGAGGTGGTACATGGTGAGCAGCTCCTCGGCCTCGAAGCGGCCATCGACGACCGAGTCCTTGTCGCCACCCGGATGGACCTGCGTGACCGAGTAGAGCCAGTCCTTGACTCTGCAGCAGTGGTCAGCATCAGAGCACCACGATATGTCTGTTTCGTTGCGTGGCAAGTTGCTCACCTCTCCTTGTAAACTGAATTTCCCAGCAGCTGTCGCGGGGCCTTGACAAAGACCAGAATCGAGCGTTCGTAGCCGGGTCGTACTTCGGTATGGAGGCCAGCC
Organism: Beauveria sp. NWAFU-1; assembly: GCA_024472245.1. Taxonomy (NCBI): domain Eukaryota; kingdom Fungi; phylum Ascomycota; class Sordariomycetes; order Hypocreales; family Cordycipitaceae; genus Beauveria; species Beauveria sp. NWAFU-1. The sequence continues at coordinate 1,000,404 of JANBXD010000004.1, forward strand.
TCCTCGAGGTCGACGAGCAATTCCGTGAATTCCTTTGTGGCGACGTCATAGTCTAGGAGTCCAAGTATGGAAAGTTAGCAAGTATGTTGGCGCATGGCATCGTGGCATTGCTCAACCCGCATGCCATTGTTTCGCACCTATATCTGCGAAATCGTAGACGATGACGTATTTGTCGTTGCAACGTAGAGTCGACTCGAGCTTGAGCGGCGTGGGCATGGCCGCCGAAGCGTCGACGTTGAGCAACGGGATGGACGTCATCGCGGTCGCTTCACTACTACAAGTGTCGAACCAGCGGCAGCAAATGCAGGTATCAAAGGAGTGTCGAATGGACTCGTCCGCTTTGGCCGTCGTCCCGTTGCTGATAAAGACCCGGTCCCCGCGCAGTTGTCGAGTGTGGGCGGCTGTGAAGGGGGTCCAGAATTATGCTTTTCGATGCCGTTTGCCGTCGATCCCGTGGCTCCCGAAAACCGTACCGACAGGGGTAGTTTCAAGCCCCGGTCGACGCGTTATTGCGATGCGAGACTTTGGTATTAAAAGAGATCCGGTCTGAGCCGATGTGTATAGCTAGCTCGCTTCGGAAGCCGTCTCCGTGAGGGTGTGAGGTGCTGGTTGGTCGGTATTTTATTTGGCTGTGTATAATACCGAACAGGAACACGTTGAAGGCTGGCGGGCAAACGGCAACTGTTGAGCGTTTGTCTATGTGCCGAGACTTTATATCGGCTGTTTTTAACATGGAGACGAAACACGGTGACTCGAAATTTCTTGGTATTCCCTGATGCCGAGCTTACAAGCACGGCAAACAAGGCGATTCGCCGCTTGCGAGGGGGCGCAACGCTGGTTGTGCGTCAAAGGCTGGAGCCAACTCCACCAGTGCCACCGCTGACTGCGGGACGAGCAAGTAAATTCGGCTTGGTAGCTTGGCTCCCAAGCTCAGTCGTGAGTTTTACGTCTTTTGAGCCGGGCCAGGCGATGATTGTTAATTCTTTTTTTGTTGGCCCTTTCAACAGGGGCCTCTGAAAAATTGAGGCGCCTACACTGTCATTGTGCGACCGGACGCCATGTATAATGCGCGACAGGTAAGATGCGAACATGGTGGCTATTTATAACATAAAAGGGGTCGGAAGGGCTGAGCAAAAAGCAATGGGTCTGATAAAAGTCGGGCGATGGTGTTGAAAGATGAAGCCTATTTCGCCAATGCCAGTGAGGCATTTCGACGATTCCTTTGGTCCAGCTTCAAGTAGTCACCCTTGCACTGCTGCACTTTCGTGGACGTTTATAAACAGTCTCAAGTTATCGCTACTCAAGCGGTTTACCATGTTCCATGTCTATTCATCAGCAGGTGGGAGCGGCCATTCCCCTGGTTTTGGTGTCGGCCAATTCCGCCCCGGACGTGGCCACCAGGGATGGACCCCGAGCCCATAATATAACAGCTAATGGCCACAATTAAATACGACTCAGAAATATGCTTGTCTGTTTACATGAAGAACAAGGTTTATTTTCTATTCTCTTTTTTCATGCTCATCGCAAAATATAACAACAAAATCATTGATACAAACGCATTCGTCAACAAATCCGGTCGGCACCGGTCGGCCCATCGCCGATCGATAACGACTTCATCTACTTAGTTACCCTCGACCTGCTTGAGGAGACCGGCGAGGTTGATACTCTTGGGGCGCTCAATGGGCAGGCCCAGGGCGCGGTCCCAGATGAGCTGGGCGAGCGGGCCGAGGCCGCGCGAGACGCCAAAGGTGGCCGTGTAGTAGAGGGTCTCGTGGAAGCCGTAGTGGTGGAAGAGCACGCCGGAGCTGCTGTCGACGTTGGGGTAGGGGTTCTTGGTCTTGCCGTGCTTCTTGAGGACCTCGGGCGCGATGCGGCTGTTCTTCTCGACGAGCTGGAAGACGGGGTCGTTGGCAATCTCAGGCCGGGCGGCGGCGTAGTCCATCAACGCCTCGAAGCGCGGATCGGGCTTGCGGAGCACGGCGTGGCCGTAGCCGGGGACGACGCGGCCCGAGTTGAGGGTCGACCAGAGGTAGTCCTCGACGTCCTTTTCCGTATGCGAGGCGGGGATGTTGTCCTTCATCTGGAGGATCCAGCGGAGGACTTCCTGGGCGGCGAGACTGTGGAGCATGTTTAGTAAGTGCGTAACTTTCTTATTTCCTTGTCTTGTCCCTCCTGTTTACTTTCAAGAAGCAAAGACGCAACGACTTACCCGTGAAGAGGGCCGGCAAGACCCTGCAGACCGGCACTGTAGGAGAGGAAAGGATCGCTGAGAGCGCTGCCGACGAGATGGGTGGCGTGGGCAGAGACGTTGCCGCCCTCGTGGTCACCGTGGAGGGCGAGGTAGAGACGGAGGAGGTCCTGGAAGTTTTCATTCTCCTTGCCGCCCTTGCCGAGGAGGGCGGCATAGTTGTAGGACCAGTCCTGGTTGACGTCGACCTCGGCCGGGAGGGCACCGCCGCCCTTGTAGGCGTTTTGGTAAATCTTGGCGGCAATGGTGGGCAGCTTGGCGAGCAGGGAGATGCTGTCGTCAAAGGTGGGCTCCCAGTAGTCGGCCTTGTTGAGGCCCTTTTCGTAGGCCTTGGCAAACTTGCTCTCGTAGTTGAGCGCCGAGACGGCAATGGCGAACTGGGTCATGGGGTGGAGGTCGCGGGGGAAGTCATCGAGCATCTTGGAGACGAAGGCAGGGATGGCGGCTTTTTCGGCGAGCTCGCGGGAAAAGGCGCGAACTTGGCCGACCGAGGGCACCTTACCGGTGAGGAGCAGCCAGAACATGGCCTCGGGCAGCATCTCGGTGCCGGTGGTGCCCTTGGGCAGCTCGCGCTGGCACTCCTTGATGGTGCGGCCGTGGAAGCGAATGCCCTCGTTGGCGTCGAGGACGGACCCCTCCCAGACCATGGCCTTGAGGCCGCGCATACCGCCGAGCGTGTTCTCGACCTTGACCTCGCCAATGACCTTGTCGCCGTGGGCGCGCACCTTTTTGAGCAGCTCGCGCTTCTCGGGAATCACCTCCCTGAGGGTGGCCTTGAGGTCGGGCTCGGCGGTGGCATAGGAGCGGGCGCCGCCGAGGGCGGCGCGGGCCAAGGGCTGGAGCGAGGTGGAAGAAGCGTTAGCGAAACGAAAGTCTAAGAGGTGGTTGTGGGTGATGAGGGCGGGCGGTTGCAGCGGGTGTGATTTGTTGTGGTTGCCGGTGGCTGTCGCCGTCATGCCGCGGTGTGTGTATGTGCACGTACCTTGAAGGAGCCAATGGCCCGGGTAGAGGTTCTCAGGTTCATCGCCATGATGTGCTGGAATATGCTGGGTGTTTGGAAGAAGAGAGAGTTGGTGCAATCAACTATCTCGATCTCTGGAGGGAAATCAACGTGGGGTTGGTTAGCTGGTGGTCGGTGCGAGGCGGGCAGCCAGCTGGGGTGAACATGTGGTCGACAGGTGACTGGGGTCAAACTCACAGGAACGTTTGCGTCAGGGAGAATGGGAGACGGCACGCACACAGAGACAAGAAGAGATGGAAAGGAAAAAAAGGAACCAAGATGTGCTCGGCCTTTCGTCTGAGAGGCTTTTTTTCTTCCTCGTTGCCAGCGGCCTGCGAATTTACCCAGTGACCGCCGTAAGCTGCCCCCGGCCGAACCCATTGAGGCAAGCTGGGGTCGGCTCGGCGACACGGATTTTTTGGTGGGTGAGCTTTAGCCAGAAACAGCCGAGGGAAGCCGGCTGAGCGGCGCAAGCCATTGGCCAATGAGAGTAACATGGTGTCCGGTTACCGGAGCGCCAACATGTTTGCTTCCAAAAAAAAGATTAACATGGTTAGGTGTGTCAAATTGCTGATTCTACTAATTCATCGGGTACAGATCCGATGAAAGCCGATAACCCAGCTTGTTGGTTTGGGTGTTAAAGCTGGCTGTTGTTGACATGTGCATTGCTAGTCCACTTGGTGTTGGTGGCAGACTGATCCAACGGCATTCGATTGCAACCGACTACCGCTTGGTTATAGCCGAGTCGAACCCGTCTGCCAACCCAGCCCCGGTCTTTGCCGAAGCCAACGCTGGGCACACTCCAGCAATTCAGGCATAGACAGGTTGGAGAGAAGCAAATCAATCATGCAAACATGTTGGTTTCGTCATTTGCCCTCTCAGAGATGGCCCTCTCGACGACCGATTAAAGGTCATTTGAGCTGGAGTTCCTATCGCCTGGCCATAATGTAGGGAGGTAGTCGGTCCCGGTGGACGAGCAAAGTAAAAACACTCATTCTAAAGAACAGCACTCATCCTTTTTCTGACGCTGGATCGACTTGTCGTGCCCTGATTAATCAAGCAAAATCCATGTTTTGATCAATGACCGCCTTTTCCCGGTCCCTGCAATAGAGTTGCCGTCTACTCGTCACTGCACTCAGGGCTTACCCTGTAGTGGTAACGACCAACTTGCGCGGGGGTGATCTGAAAGGCGGAAATGGCACGGGTATACAGTCGAATCGGTCAGAGGGGAGGCAAGTGATGATGGAGCAATGAGCTGGCCGGAGGAGCAGGGAAAGAGCCAGATGTTGGCACGACAAATGTCGAGGTCACTGAGTAGGACGTATGGCTGTTGCACTCGATCCATAAATGACAAGTATTGCGCGTGCACGAGGTGATCAACCAGACTAAGCCTTAGGGGCGACAATGAGAAGAAATACTTATGAGCAGAGTTTCATGCACCCTTACTACCCACGTACGCATCCATGAACCATCATGCAGACCGGCCGCTCCAAAAGGCAGCTCACCTGGACAAATGGGGTACCCGTGCCGTGCAACGTTGTACCTGGCAGGATAACGCTGAGAGCGGTGCGCGCCGCCTGGGCACAGCGCGGCTCCCGCTCAATTGTGCAGCGCGGCAATGCAAGCGTACTTGTAAAGTACCCTGAGCGAGCACATTATTTCTGGCAGAGGTACAGCCATGCAATCGCATCTATTTAATAGCAAGGTCATGGGTGTGAGCAGCCACCAATCCTCTCCACGCATCGCTGCGAATGCAGGGCTGACGCAGGGCTGAACCAATGCTGCGCTGGCTTTGCTGTGCTGTGCCCGGGGCCCGGAGCGCGCTGGACCAGTTGTCGCAGGCGGATTTGCAGAGTCGCAGCGCGGTCCCCTTCCCCACCAATCCGACCTGGTCACCTTGATAGGCTATTGGTGACTGTGTGGCATTGCCAGGTGGAAAGGGCACGTGGCGAAGCAATTGCGTGCTGTCGGGGTCCCTGCCAACTGCCTGTAAATAGGTACCAATGTGGAAGCTATATTTGTACATTTTACCTGATATTAGTCGGTCCGCTCCAAATATTATGGAGATCAGATCTGCTACCGAGGCCAGATGATAAGTTGAAGACGTAGGTAAAACAAGCCCTCCAATTACAGGGTTGCCTGCTCGCCTCCTTCACCAGCTTCTTCCAAAATGTCAAAATGTCTGGGGACCGGCGACGACGCTGGGGAAAAGTGGACCACACTTCTCCAACACTGGTGGCCCACTTGGCGGTCCGCCTTTGCATGAGAAATTGAGAATTCGAGCAACTCGTCTCCGGATAAAGGAATTACCATCATCTAGGCGCTCAAAATGATGTAAAAATACTAGTGTAAATCTGTAGTCTAGGATGACTCGTCTAGATGGGATTGCCGAGTCACGCGTCCATGAAGCACGTGTACCCCAGAAATACCAGAGCTGATGGGTACGTACCTCAAACGTTACTCGGCTGTTGGTGCCCATGACGCACCCACCAGACAGACAACTTGCTGCCACCATTTTCACCTTCCAATTCTGCGCTCTAATAATAATTGCATCGAGACAAAGCTGCAGGACAACTTACTGCTGCCCCTCTGTCGCGGCTCTGTCTCTGCGTCCGCGACCCCAACTGCTTTCCGCGCCTCCGTTACCGCACTATTACAATTTCTTATCCTCCTCAAAGCTGCCGCTATTATTACTTCTACTCGCCCCCGAGCTAAAAACTGAAACCCTGCACCTTGCAGCTTGCATGCCGCAGTCTCCCCCGCCTTTCTCCAAAATCCAAGCTTACCCTACCTTGGGCACAGCTCTGCTATTTCTCAGCTTATCCCCCCGTCCTTTGTCCTTCTTTGCTCCTTTTTTTCTCTGGAATCTTCAGACCTTTTTTTTTTTTTTTTCTCACATCGGAATTTTCTTTCTTTTCTTGTCAAATCTGTCGACGTCCTGTGCGTTTCTACTCCTCGCTCCTCCCTCCTCCCCCTCCTCACCTGCGCGACCGACGTGCCGCCCGTCCACCCACCAACCATGACGACACAGAACCGGAAAGCGCCGCCGACGGCCCAGGACCTGCCCAAGCTGCTCGAAAACGACAATCGCGTCAAGTTGGCTGGTCTCGACGTCGACGGAATTCTACGCGGCAAGGTCGTTTCCAAGAAAAAATTTCTCTCCGTCGCCGAGGCTGGCTTCGGCTTCTGCTCCGTCATCTTCGGCTGGGACATGCACGACAAGACGTACATGCGCGAGCTCAAAATCTCAAATGCCGAAAACGGCTACCACGACATCCTCGCCATCCCCGACCTCACCACCTTTCGCAGGATTCCCTGGGAAGACAACATTCCTTTTTTCCTCATCAGCTTCGTCGATCCCGAGACCAAAGAGCCCATATGCGCCTGCCCCCGTGGCCTGCTGCAGTCGCAGCTCAATCGTCTACGCAGCAAAGGCTACGGTGCAATGGCCGGTGGTATGTCTTTTTCGCGCTCTCTAATCCCGTCAGCTTCTTTAGACGATGAAATCACTTGCTGATCAACCAACTGCCACAGCCGAGTACGAATTCTACACCTTCAAGACCCCCGACGACTCTAAATCCCCCGCGGCCTTCTTGCAACAAAACCCCCATGACCAATTGCCCTCTCTTACAGAAGGCATGTTTGGCTACTCTCTGAACCGACCCGTCCACAACAAAGACTACTACTACGAGGTCTTTGACAGCTGCGTCGACTTTGCCTGCAACATCGAGGGCTGGCACACCGAATCCGGCCCCGGCGTCTTCGAAGCCGCGCTCGAGTTTGACGAGATCGCTGAAATGGCTGACCGCGCCAGCCTCTTCAAATACGTGGTCAAAAGCGTTGGCACCCAACACGGCATCATCCCCTGCTTCATGGCCAAGCCCAAGCAGGGCCTGCCCGGAAACAGTGGCCACGTGCACGTCTCCCTCGTCGACGCCGACGGCAACAACCTGCTCGCCCGCGCCACCCCCGACGACGACGCGCCGTGGAAGGATGTTGCCCACCTCTCCGACCTCGGCCGCCACTTTCTCGCCGGCATCCTCGCCGGCCTACCCGACATGATGCCTCTCTTCGCGCCCACCATCAACTCGTACAAGCGCCTCGTCGAGAACTTTTGGGCCCCTGTCACCGTGTCCTGGGGCCTCGAGCACCGCGCCGCCTCGATCCGCCTCCTCTCCCCGCCCACCTCCAAGCCGGCCGCCACTCGCTTCGAGGTTCGCGTCCCCGGCGCCGACACCAACCCGCACTACGTCATGGCCGCCATCCTCGGCTGCGGATGGCGCGGCGTCGAGAAGCAGCTCGCCATCCCCTGCCCTCCCCTCGCCATGGGCCAGAACGTCGGCAGTGACGCCGACATGGGCGAGCGCCTCGCAAGGACCCTCAAGGAGGCCACGGAGCGTTTCATGCGCAAGGGCAGCATCGCCCGCGAGGTCTTTGGTGACGACTTTGTCGACCACTTTGGTGGGACTCGCGAGAATGAAGTGCGGTTATTCGACGAAGCGGTCACGGACTGGTACGTCTTGCTCCTGCCATCATCAGATGGCTTCAAAATACTAGAGTTATAGTTGCTAACAAAAATACAGGGAAATGAAGCGTTATATTGAAACAGTCTAGAAACGTGCTTACGACATGAAAAGGGTGGCAACTTTTGATTTTAGCCGTATTTTCAATTCTTCTTCTTCTCCCTTTCACCCGTCTCAATCTTTTCGGTCCATGTTGACGCATCTTTCAAGAATGCAAGTAGAGACGATATTATGAGACGGACATGTTGTGTGCGCAGCAGCGCTTCTACTTCCTTTGGGATTCATATTTTCATGTCTTTTGCATGCCATAATGCATCATGAATAACGTAACGTGAAGCTAAACTAACAGAGGGTGCTTGCTATATGACTCAAACTTCGAAATTGCTCATGAGTGTTAAAGATGTGAACGTGCTTATCATGCCGAATCGCTTCATAGACGCAACCAGCTACCCCATTGCGTGTGCATCACCGACGCCACATTCACAAAGGGGAGAAAAAAGTAGATTAAAAAAAAGCCGTATCTTGATCCGAGCTGTTGCAGTTCCCCAAGGCCCGAAACGGCCGCTGCACATGCCAAAACTCTGAGACTATTTTTCTTCTTCACGTTTCCTTGGCGCCCCCCTTCTTCCTACGCGCGCCGTGACGGTCGTCAGAGCTGTCGTCGCCCGGCCGCCACTGCTCGGGGCGGAATTCCGGGTTGCCAAAGTGCGCTCTGTTCCAGACGCTATTCTTAAAGGTGTTGGTGGTGACATTGAAGGGGAGGAGGCCGAGCAGCGCCCTCCTGTTGTCCTCTTGGTGGTGGTGCATCTTGGTGAAGCGAATGTTGCACTCCGAGTCGGGCGGCGGTGGCTTGCAGGAGCTGGACGACGCAAGCGCGCTCTCGGTGACGGGGGGATGAGACCTTTGACACGGAATGACGGCGGCGTCGGCAGTTGGCGAGGCGTGTGTGAGGAGCGGCGGCATCCACTGCCCATCTGGCGCAAAGGAGCCGCACGACGACGGCGTGTGCATGTCGCCTGGTGAGGAGAGCGTCGTCATGCTTGATGTGGGGGCAGACGGCAGAGATGCCAAGAGGCCAAAATCGGCCGTCGAAAAGGCGCCGAGACTGTTGTGAGTGCTGTTGATGGGGGTATGGGAGTAAAAGTTGGTGGCGCGGTTTACTAGCATGGAGACGGGAACCGGCTCCGGAGCTGGCACGAGAGATGGCACTGTTGGCCGACGGTACAGGATATCGTAGTGATCTGGGCGGTAGAGCAAATGAATCATGGGCCCGAGAGTTGCCATGTCCTTGCCGTTGGCTTCCTCCGGGAAGCGATAAGTATTGACCTCGGCGCCGGGGCTGCGGTCGAGGTAGGCTATCTCGAGGACAAAGTCGAGAGGCTTGAGGAGGCAATTATACAGGGCAATGATGCCGAGCTGTTCAATCTCCCTGTCAAGGAGTTCAACGAACTGGGAGCAGTAGGTGCGGATGCCTTGACCGTCGGGGACAAAGGGGTCGTACTGGTCCGAGTTGGCCTTGAGATGGGTGGCGGCAAGGATGCGCAGGTAGTAGATGAGGTAGCCACCGGCGTTTTCATCTGTCCAGCGCTCGTGGATGAGGGCACGAGCTTTTTGAGTATCAGTCACACAGCCGGCCAGCTCGCGGAGGAGCCCAATGGCCACGTCGGCCCAGTCCTCGTAGTACTCGTAGCCGCCGACGGTGCCGATAAAATGATTCATGCTCATGAGACGGGCGGCCTCACCCTCGACCTGGTCGGCGTCGCCGGCCTCGACAAGCTTTTCAAAATATGAGAAGCCGATAGCTGCAGGGCGGTTGTGTTAGCAGAAATGATGATCAAGATGGGGGTAGCAAGTATAATTACCTCTCCATCCGCAGTTGCCATCGCCCTTGACGGGGCGGTATGAGATGTATGTTTGAGGTAGAGCCTGGGTGAGTCGGCGTTAGAAAGAAAGAGAGACATAGAGACAGAGAGATGCTGAGTAGAGGGCGAGGTGCCGGCTGGAGGGTACATGCCATCGTCTTGTCGACGTATATTGGATCTGCCTTGGCGTACTCTTGTATAATGGCTGCAATGGGAGTTCTGTCACCAATGATAGGACCCTGTTTGCGTTTCGGATTCCGGCGGTTAGCAATTGCAGCAGACGTTTCGGAAGAAAGGCAAGTTTGGCACGGCAACACAGGCAGGTAGCTTACATCCTGAGTCGGTTGATAGGCTCTGGCGGCCTCTTGCTGAGCAGCCATGTCGTGCTCGTTGGGGCTAACCATGATGAGGGGGCGGCTGCCTGGAGCGCGATGGCTTTGGGGGTGTAAAAGCTGGATCTGGTGATGCTGATGAGGTTGATGGAGCTGCAGCCGTTGCTGCAGAGGAAGAGAGCCAAGATGGAGGTCGTGACTGTGATGGTTGTGATGGTTGTGGTGATCGAAATGCGGGTGAGTCGCTGAAAACGCCGTGGCCCCAGCTTGGGGGTCAAAGTAGCGTTGGCTGTGGTCCTGCCTCTGATTTTGGTGGGCAGCCGCACCCCGCGCTGCAAGGCTCGATGCTGCACCGCCTGGTCCAACCGCTATCGGCTCTGATGCCACCTGCATACGGGGCTGGTCGTTACCATGGTTGGAAGAAGAATACCCAGGTATGCTGGAATACTGCCCGAGATAATCACCTGTCGCTGTATTGACGAGGTAAATGTCGCTCAACGGGTCTTGTTGCGGCTGATGATGTCCCATTGTCTGCTCACAGCTGGCCGTTGTAGGCGTTGTAACGCTAGAAAGCTGGGTGCACTGTGTGCGACGGGCAGTTGTTGGCGCTTGTGATGATGCTTTGTTATTCTCGGAATCTCACTCGCTGACTTTACTTCTTAGGTAAATGCAGCGCCAACAGGTAAAACTCGGAGCAGAAATCCTTGACCGCAGTTGTGTTGTGGCTTGCCCAGAATTACTGCAAGCCCACGGTCTCTCCGCGTGCCTCCCCAAGGTCCTGTCACTGCAGTCGAGCACGAGGTGCCAAGAAGATTGTCTTTGGAAAGACGCGTGTCAAGCAGCAGAGCGTCAGAATCGCTCAGCGATTGCTCTGTATTTCCTGCTTTCCCCCGTATGCTCTCGAGTTTCGACAAACGTGCCGACAACACCAGGCGGCCGTCGAGCAGGCGGGCCGGGCCAGACTTCTTTAGCGGACGATCACTGGCGGATCCGGCGTCGCTGCAAGTTCCGTTGACTAGTGGCCGTTGAGGTTGAGAATACTCCAGCTGGGTGAGGCTTGCTTGCCTGCCCATGGGCTGATGCTTATTGCGCGCTGGATTGCGATGGCGATGAGCGCCGTGCGAGCACGACTGCCAGCTTGTCGATGTGGAAATCGATATCAGACGAGGGCAGCGACCGCTTCCAGTCCCGATTCTGTTTTAGGGGGCTCAGTAGACGCACTGTTGCACCCACTCTCTCTGTCCGATCGTAATACTGAGAGCTACTTCTGTAGATCAATTTCAGCTGCGACGCATGCACCAGGCTGACGATACCAGCTCGCTGACCAGAAAACAAAACAATAATTCGGTAGGTAAAAATTCGTCTTTCAGACAGTTAATAAGCGCAGGACAAGTAAGCAAAGGTATAATTTTGCGCAAGGATTGAAACCGCAATGTGAAGCGAGTGCATCCTGCAATATATATTTACGACGCGCCCAGCAAGACACCGCCAGCTTCCTACACGCGCACAAACTCGATAGCTTCCACTTTCAACAAGCTTTGCGATGCCACTGGCCAGCGGCCGTCCAACCCCCAGTCCCGGCATCAGACATGCGTACTCATGTATGCACCAAGGCGAACAGCCGAGCAGTCCTGCTCCTCCACCAGACACCCGGCCTGTCACCTGCACAAGCCTCACTTGGAAAGCCTCAACAAACCACAGGTTTGCACCTTGCGCTTCTGCTACCTCTGTGATTCTTGTTTTTCATCGTTTCCGTTCTTTCTTCTTGCGTCATCCCCAGGCAGCAAGATCCCCTTCAAATCTCTCACAAAAACTTTTTCAAGATGGTACTACGATCCCAATGGCACGCCGAGGCCACAGCCTTGCGCCGCACCACAGCACCGCAGCACAACGCGGCCAGCCGTACGGAACCCATCGTACCAACGACATGTCTAGATAGCTACGAAAAAGCGGCGGGTCGTTCAATGGTGAGCGATGCACCGCAGTCACCTTGCATTCTCCCAAATGCCGCTCCTCCTGGAGCACGACCAGGAGGTGCAACGCCCCCGCGATTGTGCCAGGCCAAAGCATGAATTGCTTCAATCAGGGCGGAGTTGCGACCCAGAGACGAGTGGCCATGAGCAAGAAAAGAAAAATCAAAACGAACATGTGTAGTTGGCTTGCAGCAGTGCGGCCGGGGGGCGCCATGTGCTGATCACTAACATGGTCGCCCACCGCCTCGCAAGCTGGGTGGCCGACTTTTGCAAAGTCGTGTGGGAGCTTGGCCGACCTGGTTGCCCGCCTCTTACTCAGCCCTACTTGTGTACACTCTATACACAACCCATGGCTGACTGTGTCACACAGCCTTTGCTGCTCGCCGCCCACGCACCCCATTCGATGTCCGAAGCTGCGTAGTCTGCCAGCCTGGTGCATTCAACGAACAAGGTCCCCTGGCTACTTAAGATCCTGCTGCTCCAGCAGACGCGTACAAGGCTTCCGAGAATTTGGTTTTGTGTGGTTTCCTTTGACCCGTCAACCGTCCGCCACGACGCCACCCGCTTTCACGCAGGTCTGACCTCAGTTCCGGACTTGCATCGAGGCAACGTGCGTCACTGAATTTGCTTTAGAGGTGGGGGTCATGGATTCCGTATTATCGACAGCCGGTCCTTCGACCCCTCTCCGTTCAGGATGATGCCGCCGTCACCGTTTTTGCCAGTCGCCTGCCCGAGCCTTTGAAAGTATGAATAAAGGAGTCGCCTAATCGCGCCACACCGCCGCCAGAAACAGCAGCGCCCGCAAACTCCCTGACCCTAGTCAAAGCAGCGGTCGACGTGGGCGCCGTCTTTTCTTGATAGGTAAGCCCAAGTGGTGCCAAGCAAGCATTCGTCACTGTGCCGCGAGTACGCTGCTAGGTGATATCAAAGCCGAGAAGCAGCCACGCTGTCGCACCACATCCCCGAATGGGCCCCGTCGTGATACGTGTTCTCTCAAAACCAGTGTGACTCGATCGACTCCGGCTCGAGCAACTGTCCTAGACGGGAAAACCGCACGAAATAAAGCCTCGGGATGGAGGCGAGCAAAAGCGTCAGACAGTGTGCATCGTTGACCAGGATGCGACAGGCAATCAAAGTCAAGTTTAACCACGGCAACCACGATGAGCCATGAAATGAGATCCAATGCGACACTCAGCTTTCATCTCTGTCGTGGCTGAATCATTCTCAAGTGCAATTATGCAGTGCTTACAAGTTACAAGTTACCACGACCATCTCGCCCCCACGGGCCGTACTTTGCAGAGACATATTCGTATCCACAGCCCTGAAGAGAAATCAGGGCTGCGTCGCACTGCGCATCTTTTGTTTTCCTTTCTGCGCACCGCCTCGCCGTTCAACTTGTGCCATCCTCTGCTCACATCCTACGCCCCAGCTGCGCCCGCCCCCCGCCTCCGCCACCATCGCCCTACCTATAACCGCAGGACTGGGCCAACCAACCAAGCACAACCTCACGCAGCCACCCGCGAGTGTTCCAAGCAACAAAAGTGAAATGGAGGAGAAATTTTAGAAGAACGGATCTTGATGGGCAAACTGGGGGAGCGGAGGGGGGGGATTGACGGAACAGCGCCCGCCATCTTCCCCAGTCAATCGCAGCGATTCCGCCCTGACATGCACGACAGAGGTTGGCCAAGGCCGTGTTTGCCACGCCACGCGGCAGGTTTGAGTTCGAAAAGCTTGTTGCTTGTGTCCACACTCGCCATAAAGTCGCAAGACAGATGAGACACGAATAAAATGACTCGCATGAGGTGGGTTGATGGTCTTGGCCTTGGTGTTTAACAGGGCTCGGAGCACCATGGGACCAACCCAACGTTGGCATGCCGCCAATCTCCGGTTCCATCAGACTCCCCCCCCCTAATATCAGACCTGCAACAAAAGAAAAGGTCGTTGGGCAAAAAGAACGGAATACTTCTCATCGTAAAGTGTATCCTACACAGTGCTGTGCAACGCACGCTGCAAGCCCAGCGACCAGCAAACGTCGGCGGCAAGTCAGCCCCAACAAACAAGGCACCAAAAAAGGCATGACTGCCTAAATGTTTCATCCGACGTAGCGTACCTCATGTACCGGTGCGAGATGGACATTCTTCTCTTCGGCCCCCTTTTCTCGCCCATGGTGTGCTTGAGAAGCAATGTTGTTTCTGCCGAGCTGGTTTACAGAGAGAGCGGGCACCTGCCACTATCCGCCGCACCACGATGCGCATTCTACGAGCCCCTCTCTTGATAATACCTAGACAGCAAAGTATGGAGGTGCGAAGATGTAGCCGAGGCAAGAAGGAAAGAAGGCCCTCTGTGATGTACGATGCAGAAGCGAATTGAGACGATGTCGTGTGCCAAACATGGTCAATCATAGTACCACTGTTTCTAGTCTAGACTGTGTACAACCACCTTTCGTCATACACCCGACTTGAATTGTAGGACCACGATTGTGCATCTCTGAACGTAAGCCACCTGCATGAAATGCTAGAGCTGGCATTTCATCGCGAAATGGTCGGTGATATATCACATGATGATAGCTCCCAATCCCTGTTCGCCCACATCGTCGCGGAAAGAACACCATAAAGAAAGAGACACAGACAGCTACAATGACCACACTCACATCCACGCTTGCGAGCTGGTCTTGCTCCTTCGGCTGTGCGCCTGGCTCCTGGTGCCCATCCTGATCGTCTCTCCGTCATACGCGGGCCCGTCTACCATGCCGCCTTGATCACTGCTCCGGAAGCCGTCTCCATCGTGGAACACGGCGCCAAAAAGATCAGATATGGACTTGGTCAGCTGGCTCATGGCCCTAACGCGCTCCGCGTCAGCGACCGATGCCATCTCGAGGATGCCGTCGCGCTGGTCAATATGGCCGTTAATTTTGCCGTCGACAATGAGGAAGCCGAGGATATCCTGAACCTCGGGCTGCGAAATCTTGAGCTGCTTGGCGATCCACTCAAGCTTCATCCGCGTGTACGGGGCAATGAGCTTCAAAACGCCCTTGGTGCGCATGTTGCGCGTGACCTCGTCAATATTTTCGGCAATGAATGGGTCAGCAAGAATATCTTGGTTCTTTTGCAGCACCTTTTCGTAGGCGTGCACGTC
This sequence comes from Beauveria sp. NWAFU-1, assembly GCA_024472245.1. Taxonomy (NCBI): domain Eukaryota; kingdom Fungi; phylum Ascomycota; class Sordariomycetes; order Hypocreales; family Cordycipitaceae; genus Beauveria; species Beauveria sp. NWAFU-1. The sequence goes on from JANBXD010000004.1 coordinate 1,015,477, forward strand.
GTCGCGCTGATAAGAATCCACCAGCTCCGTCATGGCTGAGATGCGGGGATCCGACTTGTAGGGCTTGGTCTCTTGCGAGTCGAACGGGTTAATGTCCGACTTCATCAGCATGGTAGTGAGCAAGAGATATTTGAGGACCTGTATGCGCTGAAGCGAGCCTGCTTCGTCGTAGTTGCGGAAGGATTCGAAAAAGTCACCCTGGGCTTCCTTCCAGTTCTCCTCGCTCATGTGCATTTTACCACCACATTCTCGGATAATGCCCATGATTCTCGGGTGCGGCACAGCGGACTTCACCTTAAGAGCGCGCTGATATAGCGCCTTGAGCTGCTTGTTGTTTTTGGTCTCGGCGAGCATCTGAATCTCTAGGGCGTAAATTTCCAACGAGTATGTTCCTTTGCTCGGATCATCTGTCCCATCCTCCCTTTGACAGGCTTTGTGCAAGTCTCGAAGCTTCTTGGAGACGGTTGCGTATTCTTTGCGATCAAGTAGTAACTTGACAAGCTTAATATTGGTCTTGAGCCACAGCCGTTCATTGTTGGTACTCTGGAAGCTCTGAAGTGTCAATGAGTAGAATTTCTCCATGCTCTGGACGGCATCGTTTCCATCGGCGCCCTTTTCGATATAATCTAGCATATTGTTTATCGACTTTTCCGAATAATTTCGTGTTACAGCGGACTTGACGTAGGTGAGGAGCTCCTCGAAATGGTTCGCCGCCTATGCGTGTTTGACATTAGCCAGGTAATCTCGTAAATGGCGTGTCGGGAGCATACCTCTGAGTATCTACCAAGCTTGAATTCCAGCTTGATTGCTTGCTTCAGGCCTTTGAATCCCCATTCACCCTTTTCAGGCTCCAGTTGGGGGATCGCAATGAACTCGTCCACAGCCTCTTCCGGGCTACTGAGTTTAAGTTGCTTGGCATTATAGTATTTATTCTCGATATCGACATCGCCTGAATCCTCGTCTTCGTCTTCTTCGTACTCGAAATCGTACCTGCGTCGCTTCAGTCAACGTCGATATGCAGAGATGGGGCGTTTGCCAAAGCTCACTGCTCCTCATCCGACTCCTGCATGAAATCCTCATCGTCGGACATGTTGAAAAGAATTTCCTCAGAAAAGAAAGAAAGCGCAAGAAATTTCGAAACGCAAAAAGACTGTGCGACCTAAATGATGCCGACTACACGATGGCGATGATTGTGAAGGAGAGGAAGAGCAGTTGCGGAGCGACCTCTTCCTAGGTCGGTAGGTAGTGGCGGGGTTAGCCTTCTGTGTTACCCCCACTATCGATCTAGGTTGCTCTGAGCCTTGACAGCGCCGATCTGTGCAAGGCAAGAAGCTATGCGCAGTGTCATGATATCATTTAACAGTATCAAACAGTTCAATGCGCCTTTGGCTACGTATGTATAGAATAAGAGAAATAAAACACTAATTCAGACGTTTGCACCAAATACACCAGCACCTGTATCGTATCACACTGCGCGTACTCTGTAGGATTTACATGTATCAATGAAACAAAACACTCAACTTAGAGCAAATGCTAGGGGTAATTTAAACACAAACACTCCCAAAGCAGATAGTGCTGCCAGCAAAGCAGTAAACATGAAAGGGAGCCCAATCCAGACACCACCAATGTCCATGCCACGATTAAAAAGCCAAGCCAGAGTGGGAGCCGAGATCAGTCCCATGATTGATTCTATCGTCGCGATGACGGTATTGAGAGCTCCTATTGTATGCGGTTCAACGATGATGGAGAGGATTGATCGAAACAACGGTGAGAAGCCACTTGCAAAGCTGTAAATGATGAGGGCCAACATGCAGAGCCAGCCGACCGGCGCCAAAGCAATGAGCGTCGTGCCCAAGAATGCAAAGACGGCAGACATACGGGCGAGAAACAAGTCGCGCTGGAGTGGTGAACGCCCTCGCCGATCCAATGCCCACGCCGTCGCGGGCAATACCACCATGAGCACCCCGAGGGCAAAAAAGTTTTCAATGGAGACAATGTATGTAGCCTAAGGAAGAGTCAGTCATCAATTCACCGGCAATGATGTACACGGCAAGACTGTACCGTTGACCATGACCAGTGAAAGCGCTTTGTCATGTACTGAAGCAAGTCGCCTTCGAATGCGAGTTTTGAAGGAAACGCCAAAGCATTGCACACCATGAGTAGCATGACGCCCTGAGAAGTCAGAAGAAAGCGCCAAATATGAGAAAAGTCGCTGCGCGCAGAAGCGAGCGCGCGTTGAATTGCAGATTTGGCAGACACCTTGGCCAGTGGCTGCGGCCCGGATCCCGCCCAAACATCATGGGACGCTCTTCTTTGATCTGCCGCTCTTCTCAAATCAAGAGTTTCGGGAAGCAGGAGCGTGCAAGCTGTTCCGACTACCAGCAGGCCGATGCCAATCCACAGAGCCATCCACGGGTTCACGCCGAGGAGGAACGCCGCCAACGGCGTGGCCGCGACGGCGACGATGCGAAGCACGGCGTTGACCTGGTAAAACACCATGGTCCGCTCAGCCGCGGGCGTCACGTCGCTGAAGAGCGTGTAGCACATGGCACCGGCCAAGGTCCCGCCTCCACCGATGAAATAGGCCAAGTTTCCCCAGAGAATAGCCCAGATATTTAGGCTGTTGGGCAGCGAAACTATATTGCGCAAGATTGAGTTTAGAAGAAAAAGACCATAAACAGAAAGCTTTGAAGCTCCAAGGCACATGATTTGGTATGTTGATGAGTAGGAAAAAAAAACGAACTTACGAACAACTACAGTCCAAAGCGTCTTCAGAACGCAGCCAAAGAGGGAGAGAAAGATGACGATTCGACGACCGTATTTATCCGCAATAATTCCATATGGAATCTGCACTAGTATTGCTGTCCGGTTGTTTAGCATCTCTCAGGAAAGGTAAAGGAATACGAGCTGGTACGTACGGACTATCATTTCTGCCGAAAGATCGACAGCAGAGACCATGGACAGGATCTTTTGCACGTCGTTGCCCTTGCAGCGGCTATCTGGACGCGAGAGCATGTTGAGCTGGTGATCCGCATGTACACTTCTGCAAATGACATCCTCCATTATCTGCTGCAGCGCAGGGCCAAAGAGCTTCTGGCTGACGCCGACCAGCGTCAAACACAAGCCTCCGATGATGCTCACGAGCAGACGCAACGACCGATCAGGAATCAGCTCAGCGGGCAAATCCGTCGGCAGAAGCGGCGTGTCCTCGGCGGTTTGGTGCTCATCGGCGTCGCGGGTTCTGTTGTCGTGTGGCGCGCGGCCATCGCCGGCCTCTTGGTCGGCATTGCATCCGGACATGTCGGGGCGTCGTTGTGCAGGCAAGAGTGCTTGAATTTTTGAATGACTGGTCCATGAAAAGATGGCTTAGTGCCCGGATATGGCCTCTCTAGTTTTCCAACAGAAGGGAGAAAGAAGGAGTGGTTACAATGGAAAATTTGCGCTTCGCGGTGATGAAGAGAAATCATGAAACTGGCGGAAATTCAATGGCCGGCAGCTGGCTCGCTACACGAATGCTTCAGCACGTCAGCTTGATAGAATAGCTGCCCAAAGCGGAAAGGTTGACGCGGCCTACAACGAGTCCAGCGGGTACTTTACCCCCAGTCCTGGCGACGGAATGCGAGGCTCCCGAGCTGTGCTGGGAGTAATTGTCGCTGTAATGTGTTGATGAGATCAATTGTAGTAGTCTGGAATCCGACGTCTGACAAGATTGAGCCGTGTTGTTGTGTTCAACTACAACATTCCTTCAAAGTAACTATTAAATGGCACAATGCTCCCCAAGATTCAAGACACTCTTTGGAGAGAGAATTTAGCGTAAACAAGACCTAGCGAAGCCTCGTTCCGCAGGGCTGACCCGCCATGCAGCCCTATTGGAGAACTGTAGGGGCTGCTTCCGATGACGCATTTGGTCAGTGAAGATGCCAAATACTCACGGTTATGGAGCGTCAGATGGGGCTCATCTCTAATCTAAGCCCTCGCGGCGCTTCTCCGAGTCACTGCAATGTTCAAATTGCTCTGCGAAAACATGCCCGCGTTGAAAGACTTCCACGGGTTGGCAGGATCCACTAGAGTGAATTCAAAGTACCGCAAAAGCTAATACACCGTCAGTAATTCTCCCGAGAATGCTTCCATGTGTCTTGTTACTGACCTCGACAAAGACAAGGTTTAGCTCTAGCTGGGCAATATTCTTACCCAGGCATTCCCACCGACTGCCCGCCGCAAACGCCATCATGACTGTCTGCTCCATGACTTTGGTCTTTCCAGCTCCCAGCCAACGCTCTGGACGAAAGAGGTTGGCGTCTGCACCGAAAATGTCGGCGTTGCGCATAATCGTCCACGGCGACCACGCCACGTTTGTGCCCGCGGGAATGGACACGCCGCAGAGAACCTCGTCCGTGTCGCAAACTTTGGGGTACAGCGCCGCCGCGGGCGGAAAGACGCGGAGACCCTCGAGAATGACGGCCTGGAGATAGGCGAGTGACTGGGCCTCTGCGTTTGTGACGGGGGTGGATATGCGGCCTTCTCTCTCGGCTGTGTCGATTTCGTGTTGCAGGCGGGCGTAGGCGTGGGGCGAGGTGATGATGTGTAGAATGGTGGCTTGAATGGCTGTGGCGGTCGTTTCGGAGCCTGCGATTATTTGAATGAGGGCCTCTGTTTCGGCGTCTTTTTGGGAGAAGCCGTGCTTGACAAAGGAACCCAGCATGTCGCGCTTCAGCAGCGCATTGGCGCCATAGCGCTCCGCAACGACCCTCTCGGCTGTTTTGATCACGTCTCCGATGCCAGCCATGTCTTTGATGCTGGGCGCAATCCATTGGAGATATGGTGACTGTATCAGGCTGATGACGCCGGGGATAAGCGCCGTCGCGACTAGTATGTAGACTGTGTTTCCAGTCGTCTCGATATAACGAAACTTGTCCTCGTCGCTCTCCATAAACCCAAAAGGGTCATCAAAGGCAAGCGAAGAAATCGTGTCGAGCGCAAAATACTGAATCTTTTGCGCCATGTCAATATTGCGTGCGCCGCCACCCTCAGAGACATGCTTATCGAGGAGACGAACTAGGCTCTGAACCTGGTCCTGCACAAGCTCGTGCAAGTTGTCAACCTCTTTACCGCTGTAGCCTGGAATCAGCTTGCTGCGGATAGCGTTGTGAAGGGCGTCGTCGCGCGTGGAAAACGAGCTGTCGCGGTAAGGGTCGATGCGCATGCCACGGTACCACCAGGCTCTGGTCCAGCGGGAACGGGCGCCCCAGATTCTGCGAATCTCGGAAGGGTCGCCGCAAACGACCCAGTTGGGGGCGATGCGGGCGACAGGACCTGATTGTGCGAAGAAATATCAATCAGCAAGACCTTGTTAGGTGGCAGTTCGGAAAGGCTGCGTCGGACGAACCGTGCTGGGACACAAGCTCATGGAGGATAATGTGTATGCGACCAGTTAATTGGGCGTAGACGAGCCAGAAGCTAGTCCAGGAGGCGAACGCGGGACCAGAAATGTGTCGAAGGCGTTGAAAGGTGTAGAGCTGGTAGGTGATGTAGACAAGTGCGAGAGTGGCCAAGGAGGCCACGAGCAAGGCCATCTGGAGGGGTATGTATTCGAACGAGATCCGGAGATGTTCTTGACGGGATGAGTTTGAGAGTGCACCAATTCGATGGGCAGTGACATGTTGATCAAGGTAATAAGGGGACGGAGTGATATGGAAAGCCACCAAGGGGCGGACCATTGATGGCCGAGTGGCTGAAGAGGGGACTGGTCATATTTCCGTGTGGGGAGCAGAGCGGGCCGAGCAGATGATGCTTCTTTTCTTCTTATTCTGTGAATTCGACGTATCGAGCTCTGAAATCAATTGCTGGGTCCATGATACCTAATTTTGAGGACCTTGGGAGTCGGTGTCCATCTTGATCAAACCACAAGGTTAGATAAAGTTTAACCAACAACACTTACCCCAGGGTCCCGTACCTGTCAGATTTAGCGGCTTAGAAATGCTGAAAGGTTAGTGGTCGCCAGGCTTTCTGAGCCCCGCAGAAAGCAGGTCTGAAAATGCTTGGTGATTTCATGGCGAAAAAAAGAAGAAGGAGGAGGAGGAAGAGGAGAGGAAAATCGCGATTGACTCGACCTGATGTACAGTGTAGATTCCCTTTCGCACATTGCGTACATTCGATAGGGTTCATCGCGCACAGCTATGTGTGTGATATAAGTGGGGAGCTTGACGCGGGAGCTTGACACTGGCGTGAGGCTAATTCGAAAAGCTTCCTCAATGATCAAGCTTCAGAACGTGGTCTGCCCTGAAGACACATCATCCAATAGCAAAGCCTCGAAGAAAGATGGGCACACAGAATCCGGGAGAAATAAGTCGTGAGACCATCTCAGGTGTACCTATACATCTCTGTGAGCTAACCGGTTCCCCCTACCCCAGTCTATCGTTTAGAAGCTTTCCGTGTGCCAAGCAATGCCCATGTCATCGATGCGCAGTGCCCAATCCACCTTGTCAACAATATAGTCAATAAACTTTCGGATTTTTATTGAATTGATCCCCGGGGAAGCCTTTGCGTGTGATTTAAAGTTGCGCCCGAGAAATGCCATGGCTCCCCTCGATTCGCACACTTTATTAGCAGTCAACAATCGCCCTCGCTAGCGTAGATCGGAGCTGCTCGAGATCTTGGCATCTTACTCGGCCGGGACATAAATACAATGTCGTAGCTCTCTCTGGCTGCATCTGCACCACAGCTTCACCTCAGCATTAACATACAATTGTCTAATCTGACCTTTTCAATCCTCTTCAGCTTCGCATCAATTCATCAAAACTTCTCTTCTCAACCATGAAATTCTCGCAATTGCTTCTCGGCCTTGGTGCCACGGCCGCCACCCAACAGGCCCATCCCGACGTCGCCCCAGCGCTCTGGGACGGCAAATGCTTCTATCCCCAAGCCGACGCCTGCTTCAAGCTCGAAACGTACCTCGGGCGATGGTACCAGCTCGCAGGCACCCTGGCACCTTTTACTGCGGGCTGCAAGTGCATCTCGGCGCGCTATGACATCAACGTGAGTGCCAATCTGTGCGTGGGCGTTTTACCTGCCCATCACAGTCTAACTCGGAAACAGGACGACGGGAGTCTATACGTCAACAATACCTGTCAAAGAGGCGACAAGCAGACTTTCATCGAGGGAAACGCGGTTCCTGCCGATGCCGCCTATGGCAAAGTCGGTGTGCTCCGTGTCAAATTCCCCGTGCAGCCCTCGCTGCCTTGCGACGGCCCGAATTACGTGGTGCAAAGTATGTGGAAATACGGAAATAGCTGCCCGCCTTCGAAATACGTGCTGACAATCCTTTTTGGAAGAATACACCGGCGACATTGCCATTGTGCAGTCGGCAAACTATTCCAACCTCTTCATCCTCAGTCGCAAGCAGCATTTAGAAGAGAAAAGGCTCGATGTAGGTCTTGGTCCCCCATATGCGAATCGACCAGTATTTCTGACAGCTTCTAGGCCTGGATCGACCGCGCCGTCGAGCTTGGCACACCCCGCGAGCGCATAGTCAAGACCGATCAAAGCGACTGCAAAAACGATTTTTGAAGCTGCCGGCTTTGACGGCTTCACAAGGTGAAGAGCTCGAGGCAAATTGCCCACTTGAGATGATAATACCTCGTTATATTGTTTAGTATCCTACATTTTGATTCCAAAGAGTCTCCAATCTATACTGCATTTGCGCCCGATGCGGCGGGGCGATCCAACTGTCTAGCGTCATGATGGCTGATCGTCAAAATGCCACGTGCTCTTGGCGGTATATTCTCCAGATTGCATGCAGTAAACTTGCAATCTATGTCGAGAACTAGAAGTAAAACTGCACGAACTGGTAGATTGAATAGAGACAAGATATCATATGACCGTTGCCCGTGTTTCAGGTGCTAAGCATCATGCGCAGTGCCAGGTGCCTCTAGACTGGGCCCACCAGCTCTGGTTCCATCCAGAGTGGCTGCTGCTTCTGATTTAGCGTCAGCATCGCCGTGCAACGAAACATCAGGCAGGGGACAGCAATGACGTGCTACATCTGGCCAGCAGAGGCACGGCCTTGCGACAGCCTACTAAAATATAATACAGAGTCCTGGCCCTTTCCTTAGGCGCCGACCTGCTTCCCACACGGCCGAGACCTCTTACAACACCAATTCATCCTGTTGCGAATAGCCCACGACCATACGCTCGGCCGAAAAGATGAATTACGGTGAGTCTTAGACAATGTAGTCGACTATCACTCATTAACAGACTATCTTGACACCCTTAAGACTGGATTCTGGATGGAGGCTACCTCCCTCATGTTGTCATCCGAACCGGCATAAGACGTCTGCTCAGGGACCGCCTGACCTCGATCCAGGCACAGACCACCACGGAAGCCACGTATGACAAGCTGAACTACGTCAAGAAGCTGAAGACGCTACCAATTGCGATTGCAACCGACACCGCCAACGAGCAGCATTACGAGGTTGGCACCGGTGTGCTCGCCGCCTGCCTCGGTCCCCGCATGAAGTACTCTTGTTGCCGGTACCCAACCGGCAAGGAAACGCTTGCGGAAGCCGAGATCGCGATGCTGGACGAATACCTGGTCAAGGCACAACTGAAAGATGGAATGCGCATTCTCGACCTCGGGTAAGTTATATGTTGCATTCGTGATTTCTTCGGTCTCTGTTTTGCTAATCCAGACACGGTTCAGATGCGGATGGGGCTCGGCCTCCCTTTACTTCGCTGAAAAACTTCCCTCGGCCCAAATCACCGCCTTTTCCAACTCCAAGACGCAAAAGCAACACATTGACGCCGAAGCCAAACGCAAAGGCCTCGGCAATCTCAAGGTTCTGACCGGCGACGTTGTCGACTACGAGTTTGAGCCGGAGCACTTTGACCGCGTCGTCTCCATCGAAGTACACTTTGCCCAAGACAGCTCTCTCTGTGCTAGAAGTCATGACTGACCCAAAATCTAGCTGTTTGAACATATGAAAAACTATGAGCTTCTGATGCGAAAAGTGGCGCGCGCGCTGAAGCCCGGCGGCAAGCTGTTTGTGCACATCTTCGCGCACGCCACTACGCCGTACGATTTTGAGGATGGCTGGATGGCGACGCACTTCTTCACCGGCGGCACCATGCCTTCTTCGGACCTGTTACTCTACTTTCAGCGAGACTTGGCCCTCCGAGACCAGTGGTGGATCAATGGCGCGCACTACTCCAAGACGTGCGAGGTGAGTAACCGTGCTTCCGCGGCATAGACGATGATGAATGCTAATTCGGGGCGTCGCGAAATCAGGACTGGCTCTCGCTCATGCTTAAGAATAAAAAGCAAATATGGCCGCATTTAATCGAGACGTATGGGGAAAAGGATGCGGCCACTTGGTTCAACAGATGGCAGATTTTTTACTTGGCTTGCTCGGAACTGTTTGCGTATGCGGGAGGTGATGTCTGGGGAGTGTCGCATTACTTGTTTGAGAAGAGCGACGTGTAACAGGTATGTCCATCATAATACTCAACTACGCGACATTGTAAACTTGACTAAACTCATAAATGTAGAAATTCTCACCACACAACCATACATGTAAATTGGTCCCATTTCCGTGCTAAACCGGGTGTTCCATATCACAAACTGAAAGGAAATTGCTAAACCATTATTTTGTATTGCTGCGTGGCAGCCGTCTGAATCTAGGACCAACTCCACATCTTTCCCTCTGCCACTTTACTGGCATTTGCCCTTGCGAATGGGACCGAAGAGGTCACCACCGGGAATGGTGTTGTTGGTGGCCTTCCACATTCTGTCGGTGCTCGGGCAGTCGCCCTCGCCGCGGTTATCAAGCATGATGTGCAGCGCGGAGCGCTCCGGGCTCTTTTTGGTCTCCTTGACAATGATGTTGATGTCGGTGGGAAAGTCGATGCGGATCTGGTTGACGTTGGTGCCCCACCAGAAGTCGCAGTCGCTGGTCTCGTTGCCGAGGCTGCGCAGCGTGCTCAAGTAGGTCGCCTTGATGGCGTCGCGGTCGGCCGGGGCGTACGTGGCGTCGATGCGCAGGGTGTAAGCCGCGATGGGGCCGAGCTTGCCGGACTTGCAGTTGTGGCCGGGGTACATGATGTCAAAGGAGCCCGTGCAGGTGGCGTCGCGGCAGAGCTGGTCAAAGGCGCTGTCGAGCTGGTCCCAGAGCATCGCGAGCGACTGCTCCTTGGTGGGGTGGCACTTGGGGATGGCGCCCTTGCCGCAGGGAGCGTGGGGGTCCCAGAAGGCGCCGTACCAGTGCTTGGTGCCGAAGCGGGTGTCGGCACGGGCGATGGCGGAGGCGACGGAGAAGGTCGACAACCCGAGGACGGCGAGGAATGGGAAAGAGTTGATGGATCGCATGGTCAACGGAGAGGAGAGAGTGTGACCGGGGGAGAAGGGAGGGAGACGGGGAAAATCTCGTCCTTCGGCACGGCATAGCCAGAGGTTTTTATAGCGGATGATTTCTGATGGTTTCCAGTCTATGACGCACGGGGTTGTCTGGTTCAACTTTAGGCGGCTTTGTTAGGCAAGCTATAGACTACACGATGGTTTCTTCTAGACCGAGACCAAGACTGACGCGTTTTTAGGTAACGAAAAGGTGAGCCAACGAGTTGCGTGACCCATCAGAATTCAAGCAGATATCAGTGGCTATTAGTAGCGCCAGCTTCATGTAACTCTGCCAGTTTCTCTCAGCCCTATGAGGATCATTGATTAGATTGCGTACTGGCTGCTGATAGTACGACTATTGTTGGCGTGCAGATTTCATGACGTGTATTCTATGTCGTTCGTCAGATGGCATTCAATACTCGACCGATTCTGATGCATTACCCATAACCTCAGATTTGAACAAATGGAAAATAAAGACAGAGGCGCCGTAGCGGATGTGCCACGCGGCAGCCTCCGCTAGCCGGCCCCGCCACCCGGCGCCGTGCCGCAAGCTAAATTAAGTCGGGCGGAGCCAAGCCTTGTATGCCCCGCAACACTTATACTGCACCGTCTACTTCGTAAGTCTTGCCCCGGAAAGAAGCCTCGTTTATTTGCTTTTTGCTCCGAACCCGCGAAAATCTCACTTATCAATCGAAGACCAACACAATTCACCCCCTCGGCCTGATTCGCGTGACAGGATAGGACAGATACCGAGGCATGACAGTTTTTACTGGCGGCTTCCGAGGTTCGTGACCACCAAAGTCTCTATCTGTTGTCTTTTTTATATTTCTTCTCCCTTTCTGGTTTCTGTCTTTGACGCTCGCAAAGGAGGCTGGATAAACAATGGCGTCTTTTTTCAGAAGCAGACTATCATGGGATGATGGAGCAGCGGGCTACAGCAACTTTTGTCTCCCCACTGTAGCCCATTCACGTTGACATGGTATGTCTTAATCAGCCAGTGGCCAGTCGCCGTTTTTTGAGTGACTGTAGCCGAAGCGTGTCAGCAGTGCTTCACAAGGGCATCTTTGCAAGACGCTGCACACTAGTCCGCAAAGGACGCAGTTGAGAGCTTGTCCTTTAGCTGCTCAATCGCTGTGTCCGACTGCCTGAATTCAGAGGAGGAAACGTCTCCAGCCTTTTTTTCGCTCAAATTGTTTGTGAATTGATAATTCGACCATTTTTTACCTCTCTAGGCGAGCTTGTAAGGGAGTAAGTCATAGTCTTTGACTGTCCTCGTCCCAAACCCCCATGTATAGCTAATTGCGACATACAATCGCCATTTGTCATTTCGGATTCTGCATCCGATCGCGGCAAGTTGCCAAGCCCTGGGCTTAGCATTGCGCCATGGACCATGCGCGCCAATGCAACACTGCCGTTTCCTACCTAGTGCTTGCTTCCTCGTCGTTGCCAAAGAGTGAGCGCCGATGCCTTGACAGCGATCAAGGGCAAAAAGAGGACAAAGAAGGCCGACAGGATACATACTGGAACAATTGAGAATGAATACTGTGGGCAAGCAACGCAGCATGCCGCTTCATCATACCCGTCCGCACGAGTTCTGACAATCGACCGCCTCCTGGCACTGCGATTGCGAAACTTGATTTCTCTGTCGCTATAATTGTGATCTCATACTGTCGCTGTAATATACAATAGTCCGAAATCGCCTTTTTGATTGCACCCTGCAACCATCACGGTTCATGATAAGTTCAGCTGTGCCCCGCTTTCATCTCAAATGAAGTCGTTGGTGCAACCTGCATCTCCCATTCACAAATTATCAAAGTGAAGACGACACGCCACCATGCTACCCGTTATTCTCGTCAGTACGTATTTAGAATACAAAAAAGACACCGACTCCATCGCCTCGTGGCTAGCGTCGACTGCAAAGGCAGCAGGCTTCAATTCAAGCGACCTGTCAGCTCCGCCCAGCCTGGCCAGTGCAAACGGAGGCCGTCTCAAGGGAAAGGCGCGCAAGCAGGCCAAGGAAGCCCCCAGCAAACCCGTCGCGACGTCTACCAAATATGTGATTCGCATTCGTGACTTTACGGCACTTGCAGAGTACATTCTCCAAAAGGCCATTGCTGTCCCTCTGTCGTTTCAATTAACCCTTGATCGTGCCATTGCAGCACGCGCCGGCTTCGGAGCCCAGCTCGAGGGTGAAGGCTTCAGCGTCGACCCAAAGGTCGATGCAAGGCATGAAAACTTTGTCGACGGTATAAACTTCCGTTTATGATAGCTAGACAAGCACATCTGACTTGCTGCAGTGCTGAAGCATGTCAGGGTTATCCTGACGTCGCTTATGCCTTCCTCGGATAAGGAAATGTCTTTCAACCGAGGCGATGCTCTTCAGAACCGATTTGCCGGTCTCGCCGTTGACGAACCGTCAGAAGCCTTCTTGTCTGCTCCAAATATCCAGAGACCGACGAAGCCCGCGGCCGACCCGGTCGACTATGCTGCAGAACCTCCCACGTCCTTTGAGGATGCCATCTTCGCATTGTGGGTACTTATGAATGACATGAACAAAGCACGGGCAAGTATCAGATCAGTCTGGGAATACTTCAAAGTTGGAGGCTTCGATGTGGTCCCTGCGGCTATCACTACCAATACTGTGATTGAACTTGTCCGGAATATGATTGAGGATGTTCTGCCACTAGTTGAAATGCACGGCGGCCTCGAAAACTGCATACAAAAGTGCTACATGGCCAAATGTCTACTCAGGGGATTTTCGCAGTCGGAACTGACTACTGAAAACGTCAAAGACGAATTCAACTACGACACCTACGAGGAGGCCAACGAAACATTTTTTATGTCTTTCCGCCTGTTGGAAGCCTTTCGAGGTGTCATTGATCCAGGAGTAGTACCTCTCTATCAAGATGGCTTGTTTGGAAAGTTTGATGCCAACAGCGATCGCGCCAAAAAGTCAGGCGCATCCAAGTTTCATGATGATAGCGCCCTTTTGAGGCCCGTCCTTGCAGATTTGATCACCATTGTTCTCAGAGTACCAGATTGGCCTGTTCATGACGAACTTTTGCGTGGCATGAAGGAACTAGTGCAGAACGACCGGATTCCATTCTACATGGTGTTTGCGGCCCAAGTCTTTCTCGACGTGACCTACACACTTGGTCCCGACATTGAAAGAGGATGGAGAATTTTCAGGGAGCATACTAATTTCATCGTCAACGACCTGAAATTGTACTTTGAATATCATGAGAAGCTCAAGCTCCGAACCTGGGCGCCGTCCAATGACCAAAATATCAAGCATCTACGCGAGGGCATACTATGGCTTGGCAAAGACCCCGTTTTCCAAATTCAGGAGCAGCTTCTCAAACGTCAAAGTGTCCAGGCCAACAAAGAAGATCTTTATCGCATTTTCCGCATGTCTCCGGTGCTCTGTGGACTGGTACTTTACCAAGCTCGATTTAATTATCGACAGGCCGGTATGGCGGTAGCGGATGCATGGGGCTCTATTCAATATGCTGGGCATCTATACAATGCGCTGCAAAGCAATGGCCTGCTGGCGGGCCGATGGAAAGACATGGACTTTGTCAAGATGCTCCTCGGGATGGAGAGCTTTTACGCGGGCGGGGAAGAGCCGCGGACACTCGCTGATCAGTTCAGAAAGTATTGTCTGCAAATGGGAGTCTCGGCAGCTGCATTGAGCAAGAAAGGCAGAAAAGGGCGTGCCTTGACGTCCAAGGCAGGGCCACGTGGCCTCAGAGTCAACGCGCCGGTTGCTACCATGTTCAAAGAGAGATACGGTCACGACCGCGATATTGTGCTCACGAGCGAGCAAGTCAACCGCATCATTGAGCTCAGCGCCTTTGAGCTAGAAACGGATGAAGAGACGGGCCATGTCGTCCTGGGCCAAATCGGAGATGAGACGAAGTTGAAGGAAAAGCAGAAACTGCGACACGAGTTTGAAAACGGCTTGAAACCTTCGTTGCGCCAGCCCACGAAAGAAACCCGCATCTCGCTTGGTCAGCTGACGGAGATGTTGGCCAACACATTACAGGCGGAAACGATTGAGTTCACGTTCCCGTACATGACGATGCACCGTTGGTGCTGGCGGCTATTCCGCGCTGTGCGCGATAAATGCGACTCGCAGCTCAGGCAAATAATTGGTTCAGACTACCCTGAGAATGAAAGCCAGCTCGCCACCCTGACAGGCTACATCTTCATGTTAGCATGTGGAGCAGAAGGCCATGTACCGAACATGGGCCCGATGAAGGCAGCGGCAGAAGCTTTGAACGGGATGCTGAGTGCGGGAACAGGAGGATATATCATTGGGGATATATTGAAAGATGCCCTGGGTATGCCAGTCGTGTTCGTTGAAGAGCGTGACGAAGAGGATGAAAACGCGGTGTAGACCTCATCACCGATGTAGATCTCAGCGACTGGAACGATATGACAACTTTGATGAGATTGATCTGTTTATGCACTGCTCCCATGCGATTGTCCGATTTCAGCGGACCTTGACCTTCTCTGTTGGCAATCAGCTGTACAATCATCAAGAGCACATTTGTCCGGTGGTTCCTACACGAAGAACTGAGGTAGGACCGCTGGTCTTTGATGAGTATAGCACCAATGTAGATATTGCGACTGAAAGGCTTATGCAGCAAATCATCTTCAAAAACTTTCAGCGGGACGCGATTGTGATGGTCGGTCACCACCTGGAAATTCTCGTGGAATCTGACAAGGTTGTCATGCTTGACACTGACACTGGCCGCATTGTGAAGGACTGAGCATCTAAGGAGCTCGTGGAGAAACTGAAAGTCGCCTTGGATAATATTTATGGACCGAGTTCAGACCTTCATCTGGGCAATGTCCTGCTCGGACTCCCACAGGAATGCCATATCTGGTCTGACGAGGAGCTATTGGAGCACTGCGGAGAGCCAGAACTAGAAAAGCTTTAGACATTCGACGGCAAAGCGATTCCTCCGGGAGTCCCGCATGTCGTCACTATGCCCATCTGGTTTCCCATGGAGAGAGTCAACAAGCTTCCACTGTCGGGCGCCCGTATCGTTCTTGCAGACTTTGGTGAGGCACACCGTCCTTTGCAAGAGTCAAAATTCGTGTCCTGTGCGCCAGAGTATTGTCGTTCACCAGAGGCTAGATTCGAGCCAACGAAGCCAAAAACGTTCTCAAGTGACACCTGGACCCTCGCCTGTAGTATTTGGGGCACTCTCGCCCGGACTCCCCTATTCAGCATGTACTGGCCCACCGAAGATGGCGTGACGTCTCTACAGGTCGAAGCACTCGCAAAGTTGCCTGAAGAATGGTGGGAGAAGTGGGACGCACGCTCCGAGTACTTTACGGAAGATGGCCAGCCTGTCCGAACTGATAACGATCCTGCCCGTACACTTTGTTCCCGATTTAGTGATTCTATGCAGGAAGGGCGTCTCAGACACAAAGAGACGATGGGTTTCGATGAGAGAAAGGCCTTGTTTGCCATGTTGCAATCGATGCTAGTATACAGGCCCGAGCAGCGATGCAGCGTCAAGGAGGTTCTAAGCTCGGAATGGATGATCAAGTATGCGATGCCTGACTACGAAAGAATGTGTACAGGGGCTTCTGACCATGTGGGTGGATGGAAGACACCAGCTCGTGGCTGGCGTTGATCAGACCAAAGGTGATACCGACTGAGAGACGAATATCTCCGCTGGCCTTTTGAAAGCGGCTATTTCTACAAGCCAGGAACTGTCCATCTCCACTCTGCCGAATGAACACGGCCCCGCCTGTCACTCTGATTTAATCCAACTGGGATCTGGACGCAACGCGAATGTATCAGGAGGAAAAATACGGCGAGCCTGGCCGGCTTCATAGAACTTCTACACCACTCACAACATACTCCAAATAACCTGGATGGAAGCACAAGACTTGCCATAGTAGGCAGAAAAGAGATGGAAACTCTTCCATGTCCTGGCCGGCTGTAGCTCGCACTTGTCGCCTGCTTTGCTTCCTCCGGGGTTATGGATGAGAAAATCGAAACGCAAAGAAAAGCACATGGCACTATCAAGAAAACACAAGAATCGCGACACGCTGCGTGGATTGCTAGCTTCGGCGGTATTTGATCCAACACCGGGGTTCAAGGTGACGTGAGATGAAAGTTTTCCCCCATCTCTCCTGACAATCTACACCCGAGGCTTGATTTTCATCAGCCCCATCGATAGTAGATGCAGTTGTACCTTCCTTCTTGGGTAGCAGCCGTCCTGAAAAGGGCTAACTTGCTTACGACTCGGAAGCCCGCTTACCCCTACAGAGGAAGAGCCCCCCCCCCCGTAACGTTACCAAGTCCGTCGCGGGATTAGCGTTCTTGTCATGTTGGTTCCTGACCGATATCGATTTTGTCCAATGGCCGAAAATCTAATAGTGGTAGTAATTGGGGGACTGTCGGAGGATTGATCCAAAATGGCAACTATACCGGAGACGAATGAACGTAGGCAGGGTCTGCGAGTTGGCCTCTACTGTGCCGAGAGGCCGAGAACTCTAGAAATTGATTGTATAAATTACTCTTCGTTTCTTTTAATTGCCAACAACTTTGAGCTCAACTTATAGACCAGACTACTTGACAGGTAAATCACAGCCTTCAAGTCTAACCCCTGCTTGGTCATTACTCTCGTCACAATGAAGTACACTCCCTCCATTCTCCTCTTCTCGCTCATTGCCACTGCGGCAGCCATGCCCCACGAGCTCGTCGCTCTATACGGAGAGTGCTCCAGCAGCGCCAACTGCGCTCCCGGATACTGCTGCTCGCAGTACGGCTACTGCGGTACCGGCGCCGAGTACTGCGGCTCCAGCCCTCCCAGCGGCGGTTCTTCCTACCCGGGCCTCGACGCGGTGCAGAGCCGCAACGCGGCCGCTGCCATTGGCCAAGTCCGCTCCGAGGGACTCAACCGCCAGGCTTGCTTGGCCGTCATCAGCACCGCGCTGCAGGAGTCGACCCTGCACGTCTACGCCGATCCAGTTGTCCCCTGCCTCGATGAACTACCCACACGATCTTGTCGGAGGTGACCAGGATAGTATCGGTAAGTTTCTGCCAGAGAAAAGAAGAAACGCACAAAAAAAAATGAAATCTGCCCGTCTTCGTGGGATCGAAACTGGATACTAAATCGTTTGGAATAGGCATGTTCCAGCAGCGCCCCGAGTACTATCCTGACATTGCTGCCGACATGTCGGCGGCTGGCAGTACCCGTCAGTTCCTCGCCGCCATGAAGCAGGTCCCTAATTGGCAAACTATGGAAGTTTCTGCCCTGGATCAGGCCGTCCAGAGAGCCGAGGCTGGAAACTTGTATGCCCAGCGCCTCCCGCTGGCCAACCAGGCCTGCAGCGCGGCGGGCTTCTGAGCCGCGTTTTCGGCCGGTTTGTTCGCCGCGCGTAAACAGAACGAGCCTTATCGCTGCTAGCAGTGGTCATCTATTACTTCTCTTGTATATATTTACATCTGGCACATATTGTTCGGAACCTTTCCACGTGTATATAGTCACATCTGGTACATAATCTTTTGAACTTGTCCACGCAGTACATTAGAATTTGTTACACGGCTGTGAGTCATGAGTGACACTAGGTAGTTTGTATAATGATACGAATAAGGGCGACGTGCGCCGGCATGAATAAGCTAAAGCTAGCCTTGATCTATAAGCAGCAGTCGGCTTTGCAGCTGCTACAGAACAGCGTGCGATGATGTGTGTGCTTGACGGCTAGTGTAGTCATGAAGTCTTCCAAACTGGCCACACATCCATCATCTTGTGTCTGCCCTGTTTCAAGGGCCGCCGAATGCATCTGCCTGGCTCACCTTAGCCAGCGAGCCAGTCATCTTTGTCTCGCCTTCTCAAGCTCTGGCAGGAATTACCCAGGCGTCTCCCCAGCAGTCTGTAACGACAGGGTAGCTGATTCATCGCCATACGACTTCGAGGCGCGCATCAGTAACCCAGACTTCTACCAGATCCTGATCGGCCATCTGGCTGTGCACGAGGTCTCGGCCGATTTTTCAGCTTCAAAACGTCCACGTCCCATCCATTCGGTCGCAGTCTCGTCGAAATCTTGGGATAGTGTTTTTACTATATTTCATCTTGTCGTTCCCCTTGAATAGCTCTGTCGTAGTTATGTAGGGATAAAGTGTTTGGAGTCCTCCTGCTGTTGAGCAAACGACTGCGAGAATGCAGCCAAGCCGGCAACAATTCCGACTGCCATGACCATAACGGAAATAACAGACCAAATGATTCCCCAGCACTGTGATGAGCCGCCATATCGCTTCGCAAAGACACTGGCATCTGACGAGTTGATTTTGCGAAGAATAAGATCGTCGCAAATATCCCACACACTGTAAAGAGAGGACATGACGCCAATAAATAGCACAACAAATCGCAGTGCCTCTGCGTGTTTGATGAACCAGCAGGCGATCAAGAGGGCGACAGCGGACAGCACAGTTAGGATGGTCAGCCAGTCCCGCTTCCCCCACCAAAGGGTCAAGAGAAAGCAGACACCAAGCACGATGCTGGCGATTTTTGAAGCGACAATGTTGAAGCCGCAAAAGGTAAGCAACGCGCCGATGATCGAAGATCCCAGGTAGCCCGCCGGGAGCGTGATGGCACTGATGCCGCCAACCATTTTAGTGACGCCGCCTTCGTTTGGGTCAAGGCTGATGGACATGACGCGGCCGCCGGTGCAGACCGCTGTGATGGCGTGACCAAATTCGTGAAAGGCAATGACAAGCATCTATAGCAGCAAATTGGTTAGCGAAGGACATTTTCTACGTGACAGGACTGGGCTGTGTATGCATCTTGTGTCGCCTTGATGGAGACTACGGAAAGGAAACAGAACAGGCTGGTCCACACTCACCTTGAATGGCCAAAGGATGTTCTTGATGTAGGGAACATTCCATAGAATAGCAATCACGACAACGTAGGCTGCGATGACGCCGAGCGTTACTTGTTGTGTGTGGTTGGGGTGCTGTAGGTTGCGCCCGACGAGAACAGCATGTTGAGGCTGATGTAGCTGCTGTTCGGCTTTGCTGAGCAGCTGCGCAGATAGTGCCGCCGTGGATACGGGTAAGTATGGTGGCATTTTGAGAGCGCTGATGCTTCTGGCGACGCTGTCTTTGAAGGCGATTCAGAGGACGGGCAAACGAGTGTAGTCGGGTAGACGCGAGCGTAGAGTTCTGGGTTGCGAAATACAGATATGCAGGGTCAAGAAAGAAACAAAGTCGAAATCGTCGAGAGCAGCGAAACGGAAGAAGAAATTGTTTAGGTCAGGCGGCTGGGTAGCATTTCAAGTTGATGGATCACCCCCCCATATTGGTTGTCCCACATTGTTGACGCGGCAGCTGTTGCAAATGAGTGAAGGTGGTGGCGCAGGGGAGAAAAAAGGTGGCTGTGGTCCTGTGGAGAGGCTGGTGGCGCGGACCGCAAGACCGGCGCATACTATTTTTAGTTGCATATATGTGTGATCATGGACCCTGCGATCTGCGCTTGTATTATGGGTTTGAGACGATGACATTTTGCGATGAAGAAGTAAAAACTTGGTGATATAAGACATGACAGCATGGTCCTAGTAAGAAAGCTGTCGAGTACCTTTCGACCCAAAGATGGCATTTTCACTCGAGCCCTTGTGGCGGTGAGATCACGTGGCATAAAGGGTATTGAGCGACTGCGCCACCTTGGGGCTCGTATGCGCATCTCATTTCTCCTGACGCGTACCTATTTTGCTATCTATCCACAGTATTTATCGCTATTCACACTGTCTCTGTTCGCAACCATCGTGCCAACGATGCGCAGTCAAGCCCGGATGGGCGTCCAGAACCATCACAACTATCGTTATCATCAATTTGAATCGAATATTTGCATTGGTCAGATTTATATACAAGTTAAAAGAGCCATACACTATGTACGTGATCGTTGGTAGGTCCTCATTTCCTGGACTCGTTTATTTGCAGGACGACCACCACTCGCTCTGCTTGACGCAAGTGTACGGAGCCTTGCACACTGTTGGACCGTTGTAGCCCTGTCCACCACACTGAGCATACTGATCCAGGCCACCGGACGGAGGCGGGGATGAAGTAGTCGTGGGAGGAGTGGTACCCGGGCTTGTGGTCGTCGTCGTCTCAGGAGGGACAGTCGTTGTTGGACCGCCCGCAATGTCAGAAAGCACCTCCTTCAAGAAGCCGTCGTTGGCGTAGAGCTGCGACATGTCCCACATCATGACGCCGCCAAAGCTGGAATACTTTTGCGAGTAGTTGATGGCCGCCTTGAGCTTGGAGCCCCTCGTGTATCCGCCGCCGCCACCCTGAGCCGCGGGAATACCCAGCAGGAGCTTCACGTTGGGGTTCTTGCTACCGTGCGCCCACTTGTCCCAGACATCAAAATTGAAAGCGTTTTGCGTGCTCCCGTCCTCCTTGAAGTTGGACACGCCACACCAGTTGTTGTAAAACTGAATCATGACAAAGTCAAACGCGACGGCATCAAGAGTGGCGCCCACCGCTGCGTCGGGGAAGACGCACTGAGGGGCAGCAGCCAGGTAGAACTTTTTGCCTCCCGCACCATCCATGAGGCTGCGCAGCTTGGCACCGAAAGCGATGAGGTTGTTGGTGCTGCTCTCAAAGTCAAAGTCGAAGCCATCAACAACGGCGCTGCCAAAGGGACGGTTGACCTTCTTGTCCGACTGCACGGGTCCAAACATGTCCCAGACCATCTGTGCCGCAGCCTCGGCAGCACTAGGGCTGGACCAGCCGCCCTGATGGTAAGTAGCTCCGCCGAGAGATAGCACGATTGTCTTGCTGTACTTGCTCTGGCACGTCTTGATGTCCTCTCTGGCATACGTGGTTAGCGAAACCGACACCGAGTCCCTGCAGAAGTGTGCAGAAGTGTGCAGAAGTGTGCAACTTACTCAATCTGGGGACAGTTTAAAACGTTGCCGTTGTCAGCAAACGCAGTGCAGTTATCACCTGCGTTGGCAAAGTTTGTAATAGCGGGAGTTATGCCATTCATGAACGCGACCGGGACAATCTATGGGCCATTAGCCTCATGAAGTGGCGAACACCACTATCGGTGTCATGCTTACGTTGATGTCGGTGTCTGCATCAAGTGTTAGTGTCACTTGACTCTTCAAATCCCACCGTCTGTTGTGAAAGTACTTACTCTGGCAATAGTATCCAAGTCGCTGTTGGGCGAGAGGGCCGCTGCCTTGGTTGTACGAGTTTTGACCTTGCCACAAAGTCAGAATATGGACAATGAAGAATAGCAAATCCGATGTCCTTACCCCAGTAAACTGCAATGTTTTTTTGTGAGCCTGGGCTGAATGCTGCCATGGCGGTGGGGAGCACGGCAAGCAAGCTGGCCACCGTGGCCATCGATATGAAAGACGGCATTCTCGGAACAACTTTGGTTGGATCTCGTCAATTGCAGTCTGTTCCCCAAACTATTGGTACAGGCTTGTCTTGAGTTGCGAATGACTTGAACTAAGAGGGCGATTGTCGACGAGGGGCTGGCGGGCTATATACGTGCATTCCAGACTATTAGTGCATACCAGTGCCCGCGATGGGTTGGTGACATACATCCTGGTGTGGAACGCTTGCCACTAATTTCGGTTCATGCATTTCATGTGACGTTGGACCGCTTACATTGGCGGCGGTTCAAACCCTTTGGATCATATCCGGTGCGCTGCTACCTTACGCAGAGTCGCCGCAAACCGGATAATCTCTGCTACGGCCAATCTCGAGGTTTCCATCCCGTGCCCGTCGTCCAGTCTCGTGTGGAGAGGCTAAAAAAATGAGAAAATGTAATCTGGCAGATACTACCACACTGTCGTTGCGAGTGGACTTGCAATAAAGCCTTGGACATTGTGGCGATACTTCGTACGGGCCATGGGTATCTACACGGCGCAGCTCCAACTCATCATTGTTTGGGGTAAATGGGCACAGGCAATGCATCCAATCAATTACCGCTGGTTCAGTATACTATAGCAGTAACTGTCCTGTAAACATGCGCGCCGAGACTCTACATGTCGCGTGGTACTTTGGTGCTCCTAGACGTCCACCAAGCTAGCTATAGACCACAGCAATGTGTGCCTGGTGCACGGCCGAGACGGGAGCTAGATGCTGACAGGAGTGGAGAGGCCGTCGGCGGCGTGTGCCTGCATTGACTGACTTGCTAGTGTGATTGTGCAAATCATTAGGGACTGCGACTTGCTACTACTCAAAACTGTTCAGCTTTTGTGAGTGGCATGTCGCAGAAGAAAGACTCCAGTCTGAAGTGCGATTCTCGGCGAAAACCCGTACCCACCACCGGATGATGTCAGTTGCAGAACAACCACGTGCTTGCATGCCGGCAGTGTTGCAGCAGAAAAGCCTTTGGGACCTACCTCAAATCACGCCCGCTGGTATTGTAGGGCTTGATGTGCAAAGATGGCCACATCTCGCCGGGCGCGTTGGCGCTCGACGACAAGATAATGAGATGGACAGGTTCTGCGGCGCCGTAATTCTATCGCATGGAGTAACGTTACCCAATGGGGTGGTGAGGTCTGGCTGGCTTCAAAGGAAATGATGGATCGAGAAATGAGCTTGTTGGAGTTTGATATCTGAACCTTCCCGACTGGGAAGCTGATATCCCTTGCGGTGTGGGGTTAGTGGGAGCTAGAACAGCCACGAGGACGCGACGGAAAAAGGCTTGTCATGTACGTGGCGTTCCCCGCGTGGTCCAAGAGCGGTAGGAACATTGCTCGAAAGGTTTGGTGTGTGTATGTAACAGGTCACTCATAACTACATAGGAAAGTAGTCCTGGGAGGCGTAGTACCCTTTTGGATGACTCTGTATAGACCCCGATGGTAGTTGGGGGCAGCCGTCTTGTCCTTGTCGTTACATCCTTGGCATGACCGAATCCCCGTCTTGGCCGCATCAAGCTGGTCCTCCGATGGGCGCTCAAAAAACTTGGTTGGCCGCCGGAGGCTTGTTCACGTTGACCACACCACCTGAGCACCAACTACTGCAGGGGCATGTGGGACGCCGCCGAAGCCAGTTGTAGAAGCCAGACTATTGTTCGCAGGACCTCTGCACTCTGTAGAGGGACTAGTGGATTGTTCTCGGGCAGATGCAGTGTCTTGCACTTTGAAGAGGTGTCTTCAAACCGGTGACACCTGTGCGGCGTGAACTGTCATCATGCGCTTAGAATGTCGCCTGTGGCTTATAAAAGCAATCGCCGTCGCATACCGCAGGCGATGAGCAAAGCACACCCCGAACGATTTCTTTGGTGGCCTGTACCTTGTGACGCATGGTCAATACTTTCTGGCCATATGGCCCTTTTGGGTGAGACGGGCAATCGTTTGTGTCACAAAACGCAAAGTCAAAGTGTCTCGTCCACACCATCTCGGCCAAATCTTACTCGGCGACCCGCCCAGTCTATTGGCGCCAAGGGGATGGCCGAGCTCTGACAGAATGACCACATGTGGTGGTGTAACAGTGCCAAATGCTGATTCACATTTCAGAGTAATGGGCAGTTGTTGGGCGCCATCTCCGTGAGTTGGCGCGAATGCGTGCGCAGGAATCCCAGCCGGGCGCTGAGCTACCACGGTCCTAGCAGATGCAACTAGTGCGGGTTGTTATAGCGGAGGACCAGTTGCTGACACATGAAGAAAATACAGAAAAGACATGAGTAAATTGTGTCAAGATAAAGAACCAAAACTTCCACCTATACATGTGTACCACCGCAGCTTGTGACTCGAGTTATCCAAGTGGTATCAGTTGGAACTAGTTGGCTTGGGCGTTGACCTGCAGCATCCTAGCTTTCAACTCGAAGCATAATGCCACATCTAGGTTTCCATCCCAGTAAGGCTCACTTGATAGATGTAATACGTCATGTATATCATGTGCAGGATATAGGATCGGCAACTACCGGCACACGACGCATGAGGCTTGGCTGCCTTTCATCTAGATACCAAAATGGGTTCTGTTGAATTGAGTGCGAGGCAGGGTCTTGATCTGAGCTCCGTCTTTTCAAAACCAGCCTGCATTTTCTGGGCTATAGAAGGAATGCCTTGTGCTCGTGGGCAAAGCCAAGGCCACAGGTTGGAATGAAAGCTGCCTTCTTACATGGAGCATGTCTATCGGTTTGTATAGACGAATGGCAGTGTCACCAAATGCCAAGAACATATTTTTACACGGAAACACATTATGTAAAAAATTCTTGGAATATATACAATAAAGTGGAATGCCATGTAACCATATATGACATCAAAATATATACTGCCCAACATATACACTGTCCACATATACACTGTCCAACATTTCCAACATCATGTACATTCACCACCAACATATGTACAAAATAATTTCCTACCAGCTCCTGGCTAAAGCCTCATCGCGCCTTGATAATGCCCCATCAGCCACCAATAACGCCACCAGCTCCAGGACCTCCGAGATAGAAGTAACTGCCCCAAGTGGTGCCAGATCGAAAGTGCGTGTCAATCGAGTAGCGGTTGCTGTCGCTGACAATGACCCCCCTGCTGCCATCATAATCGCCATCACGATCGTCCGCACCCGTGAGGAGAATATTGCGAATATACGCCGCCTTTGCGTAGCCCTCGCCGGCAAAGTGACCGCTGCCCATGTCCGTCGTAGTCAGCGGGCCCTCGCTCTGGTAAATCTCGCCGTACCAGTCCACCGAGTCGGCGTGGTCCGCCAGCGTCGACGCGGCGCCGTTGCCGCGCGTCACAAACATGCTGGCCGGGTAGTAGCCCGCCCAGCGGCCGCCGACGGCGAGCCACCAGTTGCCGCCCTCGAGCAGGTACTGCACCTGCAGGTCGTGCTGCGCGCCGCCGACGACGGACAGCGGCGCCAGCTCCATGCCCGGGTAGTACTCGGCGTCGTACTGCACCCACCCGCGGTACTCGGTGTTCCAGCCCGACACGTAGTCGCCGTAGCCCTGGTACGCGTTGGTCGTGAAGAAGGAAAAGAGGTGCGGGTTCGCCGTCTGCCGCGGGTAGTTGATCCAGCCGGCCTCGACGGTCTGCGTGCCGATGCTGGGTACGTTGAGTCGCGCGACGGCCGTCTGCAGCACCGAAAAGTCGTCGTTGTTGGCCACGTACGCCTTGAACATGCTCAGCGCCGCAGACGACCCGTGGCTGTTGCCGGACTGCGACGTGGACGAGTACCAGTGCTTGCCGGCGTACTGGCGGGCTTGGAGCCGGTTGATGTTGTGCGGAGCGGCGACTTTAGTACGGGGAAGCCGGCCGTCGCTGCGGGGAATGGGCACGGTACCGGCAGGGCCTCGCGTAGTCTCGTTGAAACTACTGAGGCTGATCTTGTTGAGGGACTGGTCATGATTTAGAGAAGCTGGGGGTGTTGCAACCTCTCCCTGTATCTCTCGCTTGACCCAGTCAATGATCTGGCCATCCGCAAGGGTGACAGTCTTCTCGACAGGAAGACCCTGACTATGGATATAGCTGGCAGTTGCCGTACCCGCGAGCAGCGATGTCGCAACTGTGTTCAAGAGTGACCAACGCATAGTGTAGAGTTGAGTGAGTGGCCGAACAGTGTAAGTTGTATTTACTCACCCTTTCGTTGCAGCCACGAGTTGCAGCACTTGTTCATCTTATATACAGTCCAGCAACAAAATCACAACCGATCCGCTTGAAGCCTGTCTGCATCATGGTCATTTTACTCTTTCCGAACAAGGAAGGTATTGTCCCCTTGTAGAACTACTATCGCACGTTACCACGGCACGGGTCATCACGCGAAATGGTAGCCTCGGCCTTTTTCCCAATGCAACGCACTTAGCGCTGCTTCAGCTGCATGCGCTTTTAATCGCCATTTCACAATTGCGATTTGACAGGTTTATCGATGCTGGCGAGTCTTTCATGAGTTGTAAGCCGCTTCCTCTGTTTTGCATAAGACGTAATTGTGCCCAGCAGAGTGCAGGGTATGGAGCGGCATGAGAAACATACATCTCGTCTTGGGAGCTGATTAATGTCTGAATGGTGCGAGCTGTAATTTGTGAATGCTTGCAACCAAGTTCGATGTCGAAGTCAAGGCCAACGATTCAATCCCTGTCTGTCGGCGAGGGGCTCGGCATTGTACTGCCATGATATGCTCCGCGGGAGAGTATCTTAGCCAGGTTTCCTTATGGGTCGATAGTCTCTCAGAATCATCCAAATGGGGCTCCAAGTCAGGCATAGACACTTTGGGAAAGTGAAAGTTGAAAACTACCTATGTCGGTGTTGGCTAGAGGTGGAACTGGGATATGCACACAAGCCAGCGCTTCCTTCGAATCCTTTGACTTGTAGTAAACGGCAATAAACTCTCCGAACATTTGCGATTAATTGTAAGCCCGTTCATTAAGCCTGCCATCAAGCCGCCAGCAAGATGAGGCACGTTGCTGACGAAATTCGCTAGTGCACCTGGCTTGATCAGCAGCTCCCAATTTCAGCCTAGCATCACCGATTCTTCTCTGTGAGTCTTCCTGAGGGCCGCGTTCGTTCTCTTTCTTGCCTAATACTATGCTAGACCACACCAATCGCGCACCTTAGCCACAATCGGCCGCTGGAGGCGTCTGATGTCGACACCAGATGTTGTTTTGGGTGGCAACAAGACTGCGTGACATGCTCGCAAACCACCCTCTCGTGACGGAGGTCCTGGTATGGCTCATTTAGGCACGATATGCACTGGAAGATCCGCGAGAGCCCGTTGAGACATTGCTGTGGAGCGTGCATCTGATGTGATGTACTGGCGGCATGGACCGCCTATACTGATCGGGGCAGATCAGCCTTTGGCACACGCTTTGGTGCTTGTAACTCGGATGCCCACGTGTACCTAACCCGTTTATCCGGCTGCTTACTTGTTCGTAAGATACTTCTTGCCGACCGCCACACCGAGCTTCTGCTGTTGCGAGACTGAATCAGGCAGGTACCCTTTCGGCTAGGGAATCACTGAATCGTACAGAGAACTCAACGTCATGACTGTAATCAAGTGCCGGCGACGCGGCATAAAACTTAAAGCAGCTTTACTATCGGGCTAAGTGTTTTGAATTGATGTATTGACCGTGGAGTAAATTGCAGGCTTTTGCACTTCTTAAAGTCATGCGCCGTGACTCTGCGCTAGTGAAGTCGACATTTCAGTCCCGGTTGCCGTCCGTTGGGTATATGCCCTCACGTAGGATACGACAGCCTGGCTTCAAACAGCATGCATGTGTCTGTTTGAGAAACTACCATCTCCCCCGACGTCCACGTCCAGCACCTTGAACATAGCCTCCGTATGCACCTTGGTTGCCGCCGTAGCCACCAGAAAAGTTTTGTCCAGCGCCGCCTTGCGCCGCGCCGCCAGCAGCGCCGCCACCATTCTGCATGCCCGAAAACATGGAGCTCATCTGGCTCATGTCCATCTGCGACGGATCCATTCCCGATGCCATCATTTGCTGCATCATTTGCTGCATTTCGGGAGGCATGCCGTCCGCGGCGGGCATCGCAGGTGCTCCGGCGTTGTTATTACCACTCATGCCCATGCCGCCCATCATCATCATATTGTTAAAGTCGTCCATCATCTTTTTGTTATTGACGGCAAAAGCGTCGGCCCCAAATTCGCCACGAACAGTCTCTTGTTTGGCTGCATAGAGCGCCCACGTAAACTCATCAAAGCCGTAGTTGAAGTAATCGCTAATATCCGTCCCGGGCTTACGCCATGGCTTTTCATTCTCTGGTAAATCTTGTTCGTGTTAGCCTCGTCGTCCACCACAGTTTCGAGCGACCTTGTCTCACCTTCGTCAATGTTGACTTGTGTTATCGGCTTGCCTACTTGAGCATATATGGGATCGGCATTGATATCGACGGTCGATTTCGAGGCCGCTGCCGATGCTTGATCTGCGCTAGGAGCGGCCACATGGAGAGCAGGCGACGATGTAGTTTGCGCTTCCGCCTTTGCTGGTGCCGCAGGCGCAGGCTTGCTTGGGCTATCATTCGTCCCTGACCTCTGCGGGATATTTCGAATGTCGCTGTATTTTGCTTGTCTATAATAGAGAGGTCAGCACCGACTGCTTGGACCGTGTTCGCGCCGTAGCGGGCGGATATGATGTCCTACGTCGGAGGTGCAGCTGTTGTGCCGTCTTTTCGTTCTGTAATGATGTCGATATCCTACCAGGCAGATTAGATATAGATTTCGTAGCGCGCGAAATGTATTAGCCTACGGAGTCATCATCATCTTCGTCCATTGCACCACCCTCGTCCTCCTCTTCGCCTTCCTCAAGCTCTTCCGTAGCTCTCGTCGCAGTAGGTGGTTGAGCCTGAGCCTGGTGAGAGTCCACTTGGGGCTCCTCGGGCACGTAAATGTCGTCGTCCTCGTCCATCTCCATCCTGTCGCAAGGCCGGTTGGAGAAAATAATCTCGGGATAAAGCTAAAAGAAAAAAAGGACGAGATTGCAATGTCGCGTCTTCGAAGTTGTGCTTGTTGCGTGTTGAAGCATGCTTGTGCATTCTTCGGACCCGTTGTTTCTCCGGGCAGCCAGAGCATTGCGATGCGCACTATCGCTTGGTAGGATGCTACCAATCCTCACCAGCGTTTCCACCAGCTTGGACAAGTACCCAGCTATCTAGGCACGGTCGCATGCTCAAGACTCGCAGTTCCACAGCTGTTTTGGTCGATTCAGCTTTCAGCAGAAGACCTGCATCGACTCAAACGAGGTTACTCAAAGCCTGGATCATATAATACCATGTCTCTGGCGCGCTCAGCCAGTGGCCCAGGCGGTCTCACAATCAACACTGGCGCTGCAAACTCCCTGTAAGTTGCTGAGGCAGCCAGGGCCCAGGAGTCCCGCTCTTGGTGCCTGCAGCACACGCGCCGCTAGAAGCCACAAATCTTTGCTTGCTTGCCAACTTTGCCCTCGGTTTGGCGCAATCACAGAGACTCTGCTAACCAGCTGGCTCTTGCGTCGTCACAATTCAGCGCGTCCCCATCGCAACCTCACTCTACTGGTCGGCTTTTCGGATCCGCAACCACAAATACAAACCCCAACGCGGCGACCACGACCGCCGCCGGCGCGATGGCGACAACAGGCGGGCTCTTGGGCGCGGCGAGTGCGCAGCCAAAGACAAGCTTGTTTGGAGCATCGACGACGACACAAGCACCTGCGAGCGGTGGTCTCTTTGGTAGCGCTCCGGCAGCAAGCTCTGCGCAGCAGCAACCCCAGCAATCGCTGACAACACCAGCGTCTGGCGGTCTCTTTGGTTCGGTGGCGTCGCAGCCAAAACCTGCCAACAGTCTATTTGGTGGAGGAGCGACTGCGCAACCTACGACAAGCACAACAAATACGGGCCTGTTTGGTGGTGGTGGTGCTGCAACGACGCAGCAACCTGCTCAAACAGGCGGCGGAGCCTTTGGTAGTACAACGACACAGCAGCAGCCTGCTCAAACAGGTTCTGGACTTTTTGGCAACGCACAGCCAGGAGGAGCTACCACAAATACTTCTGTCTTTGGACAGTCACAAGCAAAGCCATCTGGCGGAATCTTGTAGGTTACCTTAGTGCGACGGATAACCTTCAACCTCTCTAACGTCACCAGTGGCCAAAGTCAACAGCCAACGCAAGCAACCAATCCAGTCCCCGCAGTCCAGATCAACTATGATGATTTGCGCCCGCGATCTCGATTCGATGATCTGGCCCAGCCAATCCAAGATGAGGTGGCACTCATAGACAAGGGAATTCAGCGCGTCATCAAGATGAGGGACGAGATTGGCGAGTTTATGCCCCAGCATGAAAAAGATATTCAGCAGCTCGGAAACGACGTCAAGTACGTCGAGTCAAAATTTCGTATGGTCCAAGAGGCCCTCAACCGCGACATCCAGACCGTCAAAAGCCTGCAAGACGTCACGAAAAAGAACATTGGCGACGCGCAGCTATCCTTCAAAGCCGCAGACAACTTGAAGCTCCCTAGCCATTATCACCAGACGGGTCTTTTCGCGGGTTCTGCTCCGTCGTCCGCCTCTAACGGCACCGATGCATCATCTGCACAGTCCAATGCACAGGACCTCATCACCTACTTTAATCGAATCTGCGACGACGTGGAAAAGTACAAGAAGCGACTAGACGAATATCGCGGGGAAATTGAGCGCGATATGCCTGGCGTCGAGAATGGGCTATACGAACAAATCCGAAGCTTTAGGGACCGCAATGCCGCCATGAACGGTAACGGCGGTGGCGTTCAGGACCAGCTTAAACAGGTGCTCTCTGCGCTACGAGAGACTGGCAACGCGATTGTCGCCCAGGCCGGTCAAATAGCGGACACGCGAGAGCGTCTATCCCGCCTCCAAGCTGGAATTACTGATAGCGGACTCTATGGGACGAACTAAGCGAAAGATACTATTCGGACAATAGACGTCGGATTCGGTGGGGTGGGCTGAGGTGGCTGTTGACACATGCATTTATCTGGAAGCAAATTTCCATGGCGGATGATGTTGTCTTGTAATTTTTATGAATAGTAGGCCCAGAAAGCGACAATGGATTGCATTGCTGGCCAGGGAATCAAAACTTGCCAAAACTATTCCCTGTTGCTATGTCTTGTCAAGTTTTCGGGTCTGACCCTGGACAACCCTTGCGAAACGCTCTCTAGTCTTGTCACTCTTAAAGAGACGATTTGATCATGACGGACGCCGTGCTTTTGATGAAGAAGAGGCTAGCTGCGTTTGTCACGAGCAGGCTCCAAGGCTTCAAGGCCCTGCAACTATATACAAATCTGTGCCCAAACATCGGCAATGCACTGCCTCTTTTCTTTCCCAACCACTGAATGTAATCCTAAAACACAGCAACCGCAGTGCGATACGCCATTCATCAAACACAAAGCTAAAGCGCCAATTCAACAAAGACCAACCAATCGAATGGCTTTGCCGCTCAGTAGGTACCCTCCCCTCCGTCGTCACCGTCTCCATATTCATCACCAAAGTCCTCACCATTGTCAAAGAATTGCTCCGCGTCATAATCTCCCGCATCCTCATCGTCATAAATCTCATCCTCTTCGTCCTCCTCTGGCGCGTCTTCCTCGTCGCCCTCGCCCTCTTCCGCGTCTTCATCACGTAGCGCCTCGAGTTTATCCAGCAGCGACTGGCCATTTGCGCCGTCGCCATCGTCGCCCGCAAGCAAAGGCATGCCAAACGCCTCCTCCGCATTCGGCAGGGTGCTCACGCGGGACAGCTCGAGCTTGCGCTTCTTGCCCGCGCCGCCGTCAATCGTCTCGAGGAGCTCCTGTGGAAAGAGCTCGCGGCAGACGGGCCGGCCGGACCAGTCGGGCAGCGCGCGCTCCTCGCGGACGAATTTTTGCGAGTAGGTTGGCATGGACGTAAAGGGGTCGAGCGAGGCCTTGTTCTTGACGCCGTAGACGGCATTCATCTGCGACTGGCCGTACGTCTTGCGCGGCGCGGTCGGGTCGGTCAGCGACGTGCGCTTAGATGTGTAGAGCGGTGACGAGTGTATCTGACGACGCAGCAGGAGCATGTAGTGAACGCTGTTGGACTCGGTCGTCGACAGGCTTCGCGGCGTGGGCACTTCGTAGGGCTGGAGGAACAGAGGGGCTCGGTCAGTATTTTGGAGAGAGAGAGAGAGAGCGCACGCTGGATGGGCATGCTTACCGGGAAGAGCTCCGATGGTCGCGCGTCAGGTTCGTCGCCCGTGTCCCACGGCACGTTTGGTCGGCCGCCGCGACCTCCTCCACGACCGCCGCGACCGCCGCCTCGTCCGCCGCCTCTGGACATGTTGGGTCACGCGTGTCACCAGGTACGGCGCGTATGGTTGTACTTTGTATTCTGTGTGAAACCAGCTTCCCGAATACAATTGATATAAAATTTCTCCGGCGACGTAGTTTGAGAGGCGCGGGCGCGCAGCGAGTTGACACTGGCGGGGGAATTGTTCAACTTTTTTTGCTGCCACTTTCAAGTATCCATCTGGTAAGGCAAGGCTATGGACGGCTAGTGGGGCATTCCACAGCGCCGATAAAAAGCATGCAAGTTTACTGCTAATAATTTACTTTTCAACAAATAGGTGCTGTTCGAGATCTTGGCTGATAAATAGAGGGGCGAGGGGCAATGCTAATCCATGCGATGCAACTTTCTTTGCGGGTCGGCTTTTAGTGATTCGCCGCTAATAACGTTAATGATGGTCTAACCAGTGTAGTCTCATTATCAAGACGGTGACGTCTGTCGCGAAAAGATGTGCCGGCTCAATCCCCAGTCACTTCACAAAGAAAGTACGGATACGGATACAGCTATCCGTAATGAAGAGAGCTTTTCCATGGGTATGAAAGCTGCTGTATGGTCACGTGATATGATTTGTACCCTGCTCCTTCTTAAGATTGGGGCGTCTGTGAGACCTGACCTCGCAATGCTCCGATACCCATGTGAGGGGAATGAGATGCCAAGGATCGTGACCCTTTGCGGCATCTTTTCTCCCCTACCTACACAGCAACTAGCAAGACACATCTGCTCATTTTCCAACATGTCCCAGAGTCGGAGCCAGGTCATACACGCGCCCTCGCAGGAACCACCTCGGGGCGCGCATACTGTCTTTTTTGCCGGCACCACAAGCAAAGTCGATTCGACGGACTGGCGGGATACGCTCGCTACCCTGCTCTCAAAGCATCCCATCACAATCTACAATCCGTACCGTGCAGACTGGGACAGCACGTGGCGGGAAGACGTCGACTTTGCGCGGTACCGCAAGCAGGTCGAGTGGGAGCTCGACAAGCAGGAAAAGGCCGACACGATGATTGTCTACTTTCACCCGGCCACGCAGGCGCCAATCAGTCTGCTCGAGTTTGGCTCAAGTGCACGAGCACCAGGCAAAGTGATTGTGCTGTGTCCTGAGGGCTACTGGAAGCGAGGCAACGTGCAGATTGTATGCCAGAAATATGACATCGAGATGGTGAGGAGCATTGAGGAGCTTGGCAACGCTATTGTGAAGCGATTGCCTGGTAATGCGTGACTTGTCGGTGTTCTGTACGTTGTGCTCCGAGACTGTACAGGAGCAGTAACTGCACCAGAGCATTTGGAGGCACCAATATCACAATACAGGGGTTGCTGAGACGGCCGCCATGTAAGCTAAGAAATACTTCCATTGCAGGTTGGACAACCTCAGGTTGGGTGTAAACTGGACAGTGGGTGCCCTAATGTGCTCTCTCATTGCGTTGGCGGCAACGCTCATCACCCGATCGACGCCAAAGAGTTAACTAAATTCATGAGCGAGCAGCTGCAACAGGACCCGTACTAGAGCTGTGATGCCCTCATTGGCCAGCGCAAATTCGGGGTAAGTGGTGTGATGTTTGAGCTGGAGCTGATCTGGGATCATAGATTTGTAGCAGCTCCCCCGATATTCCGGAAGTGATGTTACGAGGACGAACTCCTGGTGTATCTTCCAATCATGAATGCTTCCAAGATGAACCCTAGTGATCATATTTCATGGCAGCACTAATATTGACGGATAGCGTCTCACACGCGCAGTGCTAGAGTGTAAGCCGGGTCGAGCTACTTCAGTCACAACTACTTCTGCACAAGGTTTACCAATTGTCTGGCACACTGACCAGTGGTAGGCTTGCGGTCACAGAAAAGACCGAAAAGGGAAGGAGAACCACACACAAGAAAGAGAAATACGAGAGAAAACCAATGAGGTCGCACGGACCACGTTGAGCCCGAGCAGGGTTCTTTCCGGTGGCAATGCAGGCATCACCTCCACCTCCACCAGGAAAAAGTCATTTGCCAATACCCATACGAGAGCAGACCACTTATTCCCCAGACGGCATGGGAAATGTCTATTTACGCGGCGCGAGGTTAACACTGCTGCCCGCTTACGCAGCGGTGTTACTCCAGCTCTTCCATCGTGGCGGCTTGCCGGAGTTTTGGCAAGTACGGACCATGTAATAGGCAATATATAGATTTGTCAGTCACGGGCTCGAATTTGTAAGTTACACAAGCGAACGGGCGCAACGAACAATAGTTCCTGGGAAACCTGGAGCATGTATAAAGGAGATGGCGGTCACAGAGTTGGCCAAGTGCTTCTGCTCTCGGCGAATACAGCTTTTATCAATACGCACAAATTGAGCCTGATCCGTTACCGCACCTATGCAGCATTCTGTTCTACTTTTGGCTTTGGGCATTGCACTTGCCCAGGCGACGTCGACCTTGTTCTGGGGCGGCACCATCATTGCGTTCAACAGCACCGACGAGTCCCTCAGTGTCATCAGAAACGGCTCCGTCCTTGTGACGGACGATCGTATTGCCGCAATTAGTAGAGAAGCTCGGCCAGGGAATCTCCCAGCTCGTACGCTCGAGGTCAACATTACTGATCAAATCATCACTCCTGGTTTCATTGATACGCATCGTCACGGTTGGCAGACGGCCTTCAAAACGATTGGCTCCAACACCACCCTCCTCGAGTACTTTTCTCGGTACGGCGAATATGCTGCCGCGTCCAGCTTTGAACCGGAAGATGTCTATCTTGGCCAGCTGATGGGGCTTTGGGAAGCCATGAATGGAGGCGTGACAACGCTGCTGGATCATGCCCATCACACCTGGTCAAACGCCACAGCATACGCCGGCCTCAATGCGTCCATTGAAAGTGGTGCTCGTGTTTTCTGGTCCTACGCTTTTCACAACATTTCGTCTCTGAATTACACCATTTCCGACCAGATCCCCAATTTTCGCGAAATAGCTGAGAGCAACATCTTCGACGGTACGAATACAGAGCTTGGTATCGCCTTTGACTCGTGGGGTCCCAACCCCAACATCCAGGAAGCGCAACAGATTGCCGACTTTGCTCGCCAGTACAACGTATCTGTGGTAACGACTCACAGTCTCGCTGGTCCGTGGGGCTACGACAATCTGCCTGAGGACGTTGCGCGCTTCAGTCTGCTAAACGGCACCATTCCCGTCGTCTTCTCCCACGGCAGCTTCATTACTGCTCGAAGCGCTGCATTGCTGCGGTCCACCAATCAATTCATCTCCATCACTCCCGAGTCGGAGATGCACTATGGCCACACGCACCCTCATGCCTACGTTCTTCAGGACCAGGCGGCCCTGGGCGTCGACACACACTTTACCTACTCGAGCGACATTCTCACGCAGGCGCGCATCTGGCTACAATCGGTCCGCTACCATTTTGCCTGGGACGTTTTACAGGGCTGGAGTCTGCCATGGCGGAACCCGATGAGTGCGGAACAGGCATTCAAGCTGGCGACGCGGGCGGGGGGCCTGGCGCTGCGGAGAACCGACCTGGGCGTCCTCGAGGTTGGCGCCAAGGCCGACCTGGTGGTGTGGAATGCGCGAGACTCGCTCTCTATGCTGGGCTGGGTAGATCCTGTGGCCGCCGTCATGCTTCATGCAAATGTCGGTGATGTTTTGGATGTGGTGGTTGACGGCAAGTTTGTCAAGCGTGACGGTAAAATAGTAGCCGAGCAGTATGAGACTGTACGACAGCGATTTCTAGCGAGTGCGCGCAAGATTCAGAAGATTTGGCGAGACATGCCCTATCCAAGCTTTGAAGGCGAGTCCTCCAACGGATTTCAGTACGAGGTGCCCGTCATCGCGGATACGCAGCGTGGAGAGGGCAACGGTTATGGCAAGCTGTTCGTTTAGCCTTGCAGTCGCGAATTCTGCCACCGAGCTACTCGGCTATAGTTTTCAGTCACATAGCATATTTACTGTAGTGTTAGAAGCATTTGACCCTACGATGTTATTGCAAGACTTGGCCCAAATGCGCACCCGACGTCTGAGCTGTCTGTCGCGAGACTACAGCAGAGTACGGAAATTTGAGCAAGGCCGGCACGTCTCTAACAAGGCCTACGTCTTTTCTTATTCTTTTTCTCTTTTTCTTTTTAAATTGTTAGGCTGACGGCTTCAAATTCGTATGAAAATCATCAATTCGTGATTCTAGAGCATACGGCGGTCTACTAGAAGAACCTCCTGTGAGTTGGTCGGTCATTTTGAGGGAGACTTCTAGCGCTTCAGCTTGAATCACAATGGTGCTGATAATAACGGTAGTTGGAATGCGACGTACATCATGCGATGCCGTAGGTACTGGCGTTTTCCACAGGCCTGTCAATCAACAGTCAACCAACAGCTAGTGAATCAGCCGCCCGTCTTGAACCTACTCAGACTTGACCACTGAACCCTCTGGACTTGACGTTTACTGCAACCCCAATCTGCATCTGGTTATAGACTAAATGCAGTGGAGGCTCTACTTTACTTTGGCAGTGGAGGAGAAACTCCAAGGTCGCTTGCAGGGGTTTTAACTAGTAAGGTGGGAGTAGATCCAAAGGTACTTGCGCACTGCAGTGAATCAATTAAAATAAAAGTACCAGCGGTTTTTAGAGGCACCAGGTAGCTACATCACACGCTGTAGCCTGCCACGGCAGGCGGCCTACAGAATCATCTAATCAAAGGAGGTTCTCCACTAGACAGGCAAAAGGATAGAAATATAATCATCAATTAAAAAAAATTGTTACCAGAGACGATATCTAGAAAAATCATACTTGAAGGAAAACGCCTTCTTGATGAAGTACTTTGTATAGGGGGGACAAAGAACTGCCGCTTGGTCATTAATGATGCTATGTTCTTAATCATAGCTACGCACTAGAAAAGTTTGATAATTCTTTTAATATATATATATATATATATATATATATATAATTAATATTTGATTATTTTCAGAGTCCAAGTTTATTTTTTTCATATCATCTTAGGCTGGCTTGTCCTCATAAAAATGGCATTTTAGAAGTAGCTTAAGCTGCCTTCCCAAAACCGGTCACTTTTTTGGTTTCCCCGTGCTATGTATATATGCGTGAGGATGTGGTGTGTATGGGTCACGCGACCTCGGAGCTTCTCCTCCACTGACAAAGGTATAAGCTTGATAGCTGCAGCAAGCTCTCATGAGAGTCTTGATGCAAGTTCTTGACACGCCATACAAAGAACAAGTTTCAGTGCCATGTACACATTAGTGCACTCAGTCTAGTAGTTGCCCTATATATGTTCGCAGCGGCTCCGCTTCATCCTCTACCATGGAATCGGGCAGCCCAGTCAGCGCATTTCTTAATAGATCATCATTGGCTGTGGCGACCCTGACGAGCGTTCGGATCACTCTCGTCGTAGACGGCGGCCCGCAGTTCGTAACTCTCATCACACTGACGAATCTTTGAAAAAAGTCTATGAGGTTGTAGTGCATAAGAAGATCCGACTTGTCGATCATGGCGAGCGCCGCCCACTGCAGCAAGCCGTGGCCCGTTTCGCGCGCCAAGTTCTGCGGCAGCGGGACGAGCTCCGGAAACGAGGTCTGTGAGAGGGCGCGTAAGTTGAGGATTGCGAGGCGTGGGAGGAGACGCAGCAAACGGCCCTGTGCGAGGGAGCTTTGGCGCTCCGTTCTCGATAGGCTGTCCGCGTCGTCATCTTCGCTGTCTGGCGAGGCAAATCTGCATAATCGAGGGATAATGGCAAAGAGCTGCTCGCTACCGAAAATCAGATTCCAGAGATGGCCGTGGCCGGGCACACGCCTTTTGAAGATCTCGGTGCCAAAGGTGCCATTGGTTGCAACGTCCTCGACGACGTCGCAGTCCGTCTTGAGCAGGTCGCCCAGGACCTTGGCGGCGCGCTCCGTGACTGTGGCACTATTCGTGTCCAGCCAGCAGGTGAGCAGCGCGGCAACAAGCTCCGAGAGGGTGCTGAGCAGCGCGGCGTCGTCGGGCCCGCTCGCCGCCTTATGCAGCATGGTGAGCGCGAGCAGGTTCGCGCTAGGCAGGGGCGAGCGCAGCGCGGTGAGGATGGATGTTGAGTCCGCGAGGGTGAGGACGCGGCTAAAAGTGAGGGGCCCGAGCAGCTTGGTCGTCATGGAGAGCAGGGGCTCAGGGTCCCGGGAAGAAGTGCTGGTGCTGCGGAGGAGCTGCGTGAGAGGGAGCAGCACGGTGTGCAGCAGCGGGGGGATGTTTGCGTCTGCGTGCGGGAGGATAAAAATGGTCAGCATGGTCGAAGTAGGGATACGTTGTGTAGGGAGGGGGTACGAATGACACTCGCCATCCTGAGCGAACATTGCCGCCTCGCGCTGTGCATGGCTCACCGTTAAGTTGTAGCTCGACCTCGTCAAAGAGCCGGGCGTCGATGGGCGTCTCAGGGTCGCGACCAAGCTCGGCCAGGTGAGCGAGTAGCTCTTCGAGGCGCGCAATTGGTACAGCGTCCATGACAGCTTCTGGGATGACTCTATCGCCTTATGCTGAAGAGATGAAAGTGTGTTTGATGGGAGCCATCAATGGCTTTGATCAAGGATGATGAGAAAGAGGGAGGTTGCGCAAGCGCTCTTGCCTGGTGTAGGTCTGAATGAGTGGCCAACGGCCCACACAGCGGGGTGTTGAACATGGTGAGCGAGAAGTGGCTCGCAACATCAGTTATTATGAGATGGCACGGAAATAAGATGGCTGAATTCTTTTGGATAACAAAGGACCCAAGAACCGATTTGCAATTGATACGTCAACGTCAGAGGGGGCAATGCATGTTAAGGCCGTGGAAGCGTTTTTCTTTGGCGGATTTGTCAGTCATTTAGCGATCAAACCCGCCCTTGAATTTGAAAGAAACGGGGGAAACCTCTTCTACACACTCCGCTCAGTTCAGATAGAGAGAACATACCATATAGAATGCTTTGATAGTTGAAGCGCACCCTTGTCGCTCAATTCCTGTTATGATGATGAAAAAAAAAGGGTCGAGATTTGAGCTGTGCACTAGAATACCATTCTTACCACCCATAGCTTTCAAACCATTTCAGCACCTCAAGAAGTCATGATCCTTGTGTGATTCCTCATAGATTCCCAGCTATCATATTTTCTTCATTATATACACATTCTGTACATCTTTCTGGCAAGTGGTGGAGCTGCACTGATGGATGCGGGGCTGGGCGTCAACAGCGAACTTGTAGCTACTGCCGACTGGTAGCACTTCAGCATTGCCATCACAACTGCCAAGCCACAACCTGCACAGTAACAAACCGATATCTTGACCAATTCCAAATCTCGACCTTTCTTCCCTGAAACTCAGCCCCCAAGCACGGTTCGCTTTCCGGGAAGGGACCTACACTTCCAGCTGTTGGGCGCTGTGTTGTTCCTACAAGGCCAACCGCCTCCCCGCAGACGACTAATTCACCAGCACGCCTCATTCCATCATCTTCCAGACTTTCAACGCTGGAGAGAAAAACCAGTACTTCATATACTACAACGAATGATACCGACTAGGGCTCTCAGAATGGCCGGCTCCGTCGTCTCTCTCGAGCAGATCCCCTCGCTCGCCTCCCTCTACCGCGACTCCAAGCTCGCCGCCGGCTCCAAGACACCCGACGCCTCGCCCTCCGCGTCGGCCAACCAACGCGCAGCACTCATCCGCGGCGACATCACCAAGCTCCAGGTCGACGCCATTGTCAACGCGGCCAACAAGTCGCTGCTCGGCGGCGGCGGCGTCGACGGTGCCATCCACGCCGCCGCCGGCCCCGAGCTCCTCGACGAGTGCCGCGCCCTGGGCGGCTGCCCGACGGGCGAGTCGCGCATCACAAAAGGCTACCGCCTGCCCGCC
Organism: Beauveria sp. NWAFU-1; assembly: GCA_024472245.1. Lineage (NCBI taxonomy): Eukaryota > Fungi > Ascomycota > Sordariomycetes > Hypocreales > Cordycipitaceae > Beauveria > Beauveria sp. NWAFU-1. The sequence goes on from JANBXD010000004.1 coordinate 1,055,446, forward strand.
GCGCACGTCATCCACACGGTCGGGCCCGTCTACGGTGGCAGAAGCGTCAGCGAGCCGCTGCTCCGCGGCTGCTACCGCTCCAGCCTGGAGCTCGCGGCGCAAAAGGGCCTCAGGTCGGTGGCGTTTAGCGGCATCAGCACGGGCGTCTACGGCTATCCCAGCGTTGATGCTGCTGTGGTGGCGTGCAGGACGGTCAGAGAGTACCTAGATGAGCACGATGGCCCGCTTGAAAAGGTCGTGTTTGTCACGTTTTTACAAAAAGACGTCGATGCCTACAATGCGACTATTCCGTGAGTTTACTGCAAACATTTGCTGCTGGATGCATGCTAATGAAAGTGCTATTGCAGAAGATTCTTCCCTCCGGCTGACAGTACGAACTGAGGCGTGCACTTATTTCATGATGGACAGACTACGGAATTGGGCAGCTGATCCGAGAGACTGTGAAATAATTAGATTGAACACCGACAAAGCCGCCATCGATTACTAATGGCCGGCTATAATAACACCTCAACTATGCCTGTCGCTCCTCTACCAGCTTGGTAATCATCGTCTTGAGCTCCTTCACCTCTGACCGAAGCTTCCTCACTTCGAGTACTGCCGCGTCTTCCTCAACATTTGGTCGCACAGAATCGCAAGTCTTGATCCATCCCTCGGCTTCGAAATCAACCTCGTGCGCCAGTTGTTCCCATTCGTGGACCACATCTTCATCTTCCTCACCCCTAGCACGATTCTGACGAATCCTGTGAGCCGTTTTGGTCTCCAAATATGCCGCCACCACCAACAGTGGAGAGTAGAGGAATGCCATGATCCAGTCATTGAGGGTTTCGTAAGCGTGCTTTGGCAGCCACCACTCGGTCAGAGCTGAGACGACAATCTCAAAGAGATTGAGAGGAGCAATGTATACGTTCTCGTCAGGGGCTCGAACAAATTGCATCGTCTTCTGGGCAAAGAGTGCCAGATACTCGTCGTCGGCATTTTCGTAAATGTCTTCGTAGGCCGAGTTGTACAGTGCAATGAGAATGTTGAGGAGGATAATCTGTCAGGTATTAGCACGCGGGCGATGGTGGTTGATAGATGGCAACGTACCATGACAACAAATGTGAAGCAGTAGTAGAGAATGACGCCCCATGGGTGAGCGAATGACTCGAAACCGTCAAATTCCGGACTTTGCATGATTGCCTTGAGCATCGATTCGACAATAAAAGGCACGTCGTCAAGAATATTGTTCTCCGTGATATCAAGACCGATGAATGCTTGAAGGAACCCAAGAATGATGATGACGAGCAGGGCAAAGAAGATCATGGACTCTTTCATCATAACCTTGAGGACAACAAGCATGGCACCAAAAAATCGGAAGCTGTCGAGGTAGAGCATGAGCCGAGACCAAAACATGGGCGCAATAAAGGCCAACAAGTTGTAGCTAAGCCGAGTGTAAGTTTCTCTGTAATCTGAATCGAGGTCATGCATGAGACCGATGATCTTGAAGACAAAGGAGACGGTGATGAATGAATAGAGCAATCCGTTAAAGGCGTTCCAGAAACCGAGGATTTGGTATCCGGCCTTGTAGAATTTGAGCAACTCGTCGCAAATGAAGCCCAGTGTGAAAATGTACAGAGCTACTTCTGCGCCATCGAATCCGCCGCCGGCATTGACAGAGTTGATGGCGGCCGTGTACAAGGCGAGATAGATGAGTGAGAAGAGGAGCTGTGCGGCATTCTGATACCGCGGTGCTCGCATGCGATCGGGGTCCATGTGGACGAAAAAGTTGGGATTGTCCTTGTTTTTGTAGTCGACAAAAACGGCCGCGTCGTTTTCGTCCTGCACCAGCCATCCCCGCCAAAGGTAGTCGATGCATTTCTGGTAGCCAGATGAGCCAATGACGCGCACAGAGTGCAAATCGACAGCCTTTTCAATGACATTGACGGGTGTCGTGGGGCTACCGTCTACGATGAACGAGTATCGTCGGAGCAACACTACATGCAAGAGGTAGTGGGTGTCATCCTCAGACTCAATTCTGGGATAATGAATTCGTAAGCAGCGGAAAGACTGTTGCGACAGCGGCGAATCTTACAATGCCTTGGCAATGACGCCACAAGCCTCTGCTCGCAAATTATGCAGGCCGGCATCCCATAATTCGGCGAGCGCCTCGCGGCGAAACCATCTCTGGTTAACGAGTAGTGAATAGACCTAGACGAGTTGAATGAGCAAAAGTGAGCGATGTAGGGGCTATGGCGCGCGCGCCGTTGATTACGCACAACACAGGATTTATGAGACTCGCCGCCGGCTTCTTTGGCGGCCTGAAGCACTTGCTTGGTGATTATCTTGCTATGGGGCGTCGTCACCCGCGCCTCGTCCATCTCGCAAGGGATGCATTCTTGGACGAGGTGCCGCAGGCGGAGACAGACTTTGGTCACGTCGGTAGCCGGTATGGCGGAAGTAAGTCGCTCCCTGACATGGGGCGGCACCACTGTGCGAGAAATAAACAACCGAAATTAGTTCTTCATCTGTCCGAATTGATGCGAGGAAGCCGAGCTGTCGGTGAGGCGGCAACGTACATGCGCGCTCCTCCTCGTGGAGCAGGTCGCGGCGGGAAGCCATAGCGAGGCGAGTCGGCGATTTTTCCACAGGACCGTGATTCGGGTCGCGACAATGGGAAGAGGGAAGATTGGCGTCACGAAGCTGATTTGGGATAAATCGTGCAATGGTAAAGGGGCAAAGGAGAGGAGAGGAGAGGATGGGCGGACGCGAGGGGAGGCTGTAGCGGAACAAGCTTTGCAAGCCAAGAAACGTGCTTGAGGAGCTTCCAGCCAGGGCGAGCTGAAGTATGACGAAAGCAAGCACGATTTGGGGCGGGATCTGCAACTAGCAAAATGGGACAAGCTTGGAATCGGCAGCTTTCAATAAACTCAACTTTTGCGGGGTCCAACTTGGTGTAGCATCAGCGCTGAGGCGGAGACTGGCTGGCAGCTGGTGCGCTTTGAAACCATTACGTGGGAACATGCAAGGTAGAGATGTTTCTCATGTCAGACAATTGTATACAATAAAGAGGCATGCATGTATGCAGCTTGGCAAATGATGGTGTTGGCTTGTACTACATGTAAATGGTCAGCGATCAACGACTTTGATGGATTTTGGATGAATATGTAGGGCATTCACTACTAGGGCAGTACTTAACATTACCTCTGATTGATCAGAAGAATAGCTTCGCTGCTCTTAGTTTGCTTCAACAGTTGACGGTTGAGTTTCATCCACTAACAAAAGCTGCAACTTATTAGTTACCCATCATCAGACACCCCACAGAACAATGGCATGTCTTTTCTAGCTCGTCGGCACATTCAACAAAGTCTATTGACCTTTTTCGACCTTGAACCCTACGCCACCATGCAACAATCGTGATGGCTGCCTGGCCACACCCACACACCACACAATCGGCGGTGACCCCTTGTTAGCGCAATGCCGTATTCCGCCCAAAGGCTACCAGCAGAGATTCTGCCTGCAAGGTGACTTGTCCAAAAGAAAAAAACCGCCAGCCAGTCTCTAGTTAGTATGTGTGTGTGCGTGGCTGTGGCGGGCAGTCACCGTCAAAACGCCTTACGGGCCGCCTTTTCTGGCCGCCGCCGAGCCCATTGACACCACGCACGGTGATGGCATCTGCTTCTGTTGTGTCATTATGCATCTCGGGCGCCGCATCCTCCATTTCCCTCTACCGACCTGGCAGTAAAAAGGAAACAAAATCATTGTGCGACATCTGCGGGCCGGAATCGCTCGCTCGCCGCCACTCCCTGTGATACCCCGGATGCAATGGGCATATTCGGGCCAATGATTTCGCCTCGAACCAAGTCTATCAGTTTCGCTGCCATCGAATATGCGCCCAGCCTGGGCCGCTCAGCTTCTTGTATCTCACCCTCTGAGTCATTCCGCTGCGTAGACCGTCCTTTTCTGGACGCAGGTCGATCCTGGGTGAGCGCCCAGCCGTCAGCCACATCACACAGCTTTGAGACGCCGCTGCCTGGGCTGTCTGCCTGATGCCGCCTTGCTCCAGTGAATGCATGCAACCCTGTTTCCGATGATAAATACGCCTGTATGCAGCCGCACACGGCTCGATTCCTCTTCTTTTTTTCCTCTCTCTTTATTTCTTCCTCCTCTCCGTTTGCGCCCACAAGTCGCATCCATGTCCTCTCGTTTGCCAGAGCGTATTACAGCCGTCAAACAACAGCGCTGTGCATCTACACAGTGCCAAGTACTGCCCTTCTGTCACCCGCCGTACATTGCTACCGCTGCGACCTTCTCCCGAATTCTCCCATAAACCTGTTCGCATAGAGGTCCAGCCATCGAAATGGAGCAGCAAGGTAATTCGGCGCGGTCTGTCGAGGACAGCAAGGCCGCCGAAACGGTCCCGCGCCCAACTCAAACAAGCCCGCCTGCGACCCAAGACACCGAGCCCGTCAACCAGACAAGCGAGCCGACTGTCGAGAAAAAGAGCAAGGTTTCCGATCGACACAGGGAGAAGAAGCAGGAAGGCAAGAGTCGAAAAGACGCAAAATTTCGGAGACGGGCCGCCCGTCAAGATTCGGATACCAGCGATGATGAGGATAATGTGAGCAGCGATGAATCAGACGTGTCTGGCAATTCATCCTCCTACAAGAAATCTAAAAGAAATACACGTCGCCGGCGCATCCGCAAAGTCGCTTCGGGAAAGCTGGCCAAGTCATCCTTCTCCAAGCGCAACAAGCGGCGCTCTAAAGACGACAGTGACTCGGTCCTGAGCTCGGATTCGTCTTCTGAATCGGAGCGGGAGGGTGAGGCTCGCGCATCTCGCGAAGAAGGGCAGAGCGGAAGCGACACGGACAGGGAAGTGCAGGATCTTCGTCGACAAATCCAGCAGTTGCAGCAGCAAGTGCAAGTGGCACTACAGCCATCCGTAATCAGCCCGTTCCCCCCGAATCCCATGATGTATCCGATGCAGAATTTCAATCAGTATGCCTTCAGCCCTCACATTGCCCCGGCTGTCATTCAGCCACAAAACCCAGCCCCTGCACCGTCGACGACAGCGCCGCCACCGCCACCGCCTCCCCAGCAAGAGAGTCCTGCAGCTCGCCGACGCCGTGCATTCCGACTCGGGATACCATTTGAGGTTGAAGAAGAGAAGAAGAGCAAGCCTCGCCCCAAAAAAGACGGGAAGCCATCGTTTCGCCGCGTTGACTTTGTATGGGATTCCGCTGCGCTTTGCTTCAAGATACGGGATACGGCAGATGCGCAGTCGCAGGACGAGGAAGATGAGGAGAACATCTTTCTGGTCCGGAGAACCTTTGACACGCAGGGCAGGTATCGACAGACTTTTGTCGATATTAGGAGCAAACTCTTGAGAGAATGTCTCAAGGAGACGATTGGAGAAGTCAAAGGAGTAACCTTTGTGGAGGAGATTCCTAAGCTCGATCCCGATTTCTTGTTCTTGTACATGGATGATTTACGCGCGCATTACAAACATCTAAAGAATGTCAAGCCAGCCGGGGACTCGAAGCGAGAGAGGGCAAAGAATGGCAAGAAACTGGACTTGAAGATTGTGCATCTCAAGGTGCTGCTCAAGTACCTGAAAAAGGACTACACAGAAATCAAGCGTCAACTTGACTCGCTTCTCCGAAACGGCCTCATCACCTTTGAGCTTCTGTGGGCTCTCTGGAAGCCCAAGTCCCTCGCATACACGACGACGTACGGCGACGACGACGAGCCGCGCGTATTCCGCGTGGAGAGCTTGGAGCGGCACGTAAACATGCAAAAGGGCGAGTTTTACCACATTGACGGCAAGTATTTCGAGTACGACGGCAAGAACTTTGGCTACGGAAGCATGGCCGAGGAGGTTGGATCGTTTCGCGGCGCGCGCAAGATTACCAGCCTACCGTGCTATCCGCTCCGCTTCCACCGCGACGAGGAGGGCGTGCGCCGGAAGCTCACGGAGCGCGGCAAGAAGTTTGTCGAGCTGCGCGGCGTCCACTACAAGAGCTACTCGGGCATGGCGTACCTCAAGAGCAAGAAGCATGGCGTCATCAAGTTCAACGTGCAGCAGAGCCGGATGATGGTCGACACCAAGACGTTTCGGCGCATCAACCCAAACTACCACCTGTCGCCGCTCGGGCATGCAGCAAACGGCTCTCTGCCTCCGGGAAGCATGTCGGACGACGAAGACGACTCCGACTGCGGTTCGTGCGGGTCAGACGCCTACAACAGCGACAATGGACAGCTCGAGGTCCTCACCACCGTGTTCGAGGACGGCAGCGGGGCGACGACGCAGGCCTCGTCGACTGCCAAGGGAGAATCATCCGACTCGTGCGGCAAAACTACGCCCTCTTCCTCGGGCGTGGATACCGACGGCAAGAGCAAAGGCGACAAGACGTCGGAGAAGAGCGACGACGACGAGCTGCCGCGGGCGCTGACGGACGAGGACTACATCCTGGCGTCGCCGGTGGTGCTGGGGTTCGCGTTTGCCGAGAAGCAGTGGCTCGAGTTCACGGTGACCAACGTCGGGCCGGTGCGGTGGAACGACCAGGCGTGGGACTCGCTGGTGCTGGAGGGCGAGACCAAGGACCTGATCAAGGCGCTGGTGACGTCGCGGCGCAGCAACGCGTCCAAGACAATCGACGACGTGATCCAGGGCAAGGGCAGGGGGCTGGTGACGGTGCTGCACGGCGCGCCCGGCACGGGCAAGACGCTGACGGCCGAGGGCATCAGCGAGCTGCTGCAGTGCCCGCTCTACATGGTGTCGGCTGGCGAGCTCGGCACCGACTCGCGCTACCTCGAGGCCGAGCTGCAGCGCATCCTCGACATCTGCCACGCCTGGGGCGCGGTGCTACTGCTCGACGAGGCCGACGTCTTCCTCGAGAAGCGCAACGTGTCCGACGTCCACCGCAACGCGCTCGTCAGCATCTTCCTCCGCCAGCTCGAGTACTTTCAGGGCATCCTGTTCCTGACGACGAACCGCGTCGAGACGTTTGACGAGGCCTTTCAGTCGCGCATCCACATTGCGCTGCGGTACGACAACCTGGACGGGAAAGCGAAGCGCAAGATTTTCAACATGTTCCTGGACCGCATCCGCGCGCTCGGCAAGCTCAAGGTCGACGCGCTGTCCGAGGAGGATTTGGGCCGGCTGGTGCGCCAGGACCTCAACGGCCGCGAGATCAAAAATATTGTCTCGTCGGCGCAGGACCTCGCTATAAGTAAAGAGGAGACGCTCGGGATGAAACATCTGCTGCAGGTGCTCGAAGTGCATGCCAGGTTCAGTAGGGATCTCAAGGGCGGGACGGGCTACGAGGACGCGATGAGGAGCTACTTTTAAGAGATGTTCTGGCGAGAGCGTTGGTAGAGGGAACAAGTGTATTTACGACCTCATTTTTTATGTCCGTTTACGAAGCCAACAGAAAACTGAAAGAATCACGACTTGGAAATGCGTACATGAGCGTGGCGCTGTTTTGTTTGTGAATGGGGTGATGGGTTCAAGCCCCTAAGCAGCTCGTCCGAGTTAATTGGGAATGCATCTGATTGCTGAAGAGATACGTAGTAGAAAGCCAGGATGAAAACGGCAGTCAATAAAACGAATTACAGATTACTAGGGCTATCTTGCCACTGACCGCCACGACCGTCGTTTAGGCCCGAAGTTGATGCCGCAGTGGCAAGCTTCATGATCAACAGCCAAGCTCTCGGCCGCCATTTTCTCTCCTTTTTCTACCGATAGAGCCATGAGCGACCTGCCGACTATTCAGTGGCTCATAGGCTGTCTCTCCGTACGGAGTACTCTGTACTAGGATCCCAGCCCCCAGCGCGTCTAATAAGACCAGAAACGTCTATTTTGGGTTACTCAAAGATTCAGGGAAAGATCCCTGTATGCTCATCCGTTTGCTTGAATATCTAAAGTGCAGCCGAGATATCGGCGCATCAAAAAAAACCAAGGCGCTGAGATTGGTTAATCACCCTATACTGGAGCTTCCGCCCGTATTCAGTACAAGTACAAGGGCAACTTGCCATGCTTACGCGTACACTATTTCGTTTTTACCAGCATGCAAGCGCCGACCGACATGGGAGAGGAACCCTGAGGCGGTCCGTATTCTGAAACGAGACCCGGCAGGGGCAGCGGCGCCGGGGCCCGGGGAAAACGGACGGTGGAGGCTGCCATCGGATGATGATCGTGCACAGCCATCGACGAGAGCATTACGTGTGCGCACGCAGAGGGGAGAACCGTTGGCTATGGTGGGCTTTTTACACTCTTTTGATTATTGCAGATCTGCCTTTCCATGATGGGAGCATCCTTGCTTGGTGCCATGCAGGAAAGGATGACACGCCCCGAGGAGGAACCATTGTGCAGAGACGGTTCAGGTCAGGCCGGTGGCAACGTAATGAGTGGTGGCTGGCTGCTTGCAAATAATGGCATCCACTTTGCAATCCCCTTTTTTTTTTACACTTGGACAGTTGACATTTGACAGGGAGGTTGGAGGATCGGACAACTGCTGAAGACGGCGGTCCCGCAGCTATACAAACAATAGCATGCAGCATGTCAGCAGAGGGTGTTTATAGTGGCTTTCCTATAACTACCGTCTTGGATGCGGGACAGGGAAGAAGGTGTGCATGCCTCGGACAATATTCCTGCCAGTATCTATGCATGCTGTGTTGAATCCTCCTACGGATACTTTCACAAGGGAGGCACTAGCATGGCTCAATGACGGTAGTCGAACAAGATGCGACGGCAAAAAAACAAAGGATGCAGAGAACTTTTCTTTACAGGATCAACAGAATGTCGATCCCTTTTTTGCCTCGTCAACACACAGGGATCCGAAAGGCGGGCCAAACGGACTGGTGACATTTCTTGTCTAGGCACCCCTTGGCTAGATGCTGTTGCTAGCGTCAAGTTTGTCTAAGTAGACAAAGGGAGAAGAGCAGATGAGCCACGACACAGAATTCGACACGAGTCGACATGGATGTGTCTGCTTTGAGACGTTTTCTTCTCTTCACTAGTTATTCTTTGGTTTCCCTTGACACATGAAGGAGGGCGAGTAATGCCCACAAGGTGAGAAAAGTCTGCATAAATCCAGAAAATTTGCACAACCCTCAAAAGTCGAGACCCTTTTACTCAAACGATGCCAGTAGCCTCAGAGAACACATTGATACTTGTCCCTGTGAAAGTACTTATGAAAAATAACGCAAGTACATGATGATTGATGACTCGACGCACATCAGACGTCTGGGACTGGGGTGGTGGGTAGCCACTCCGTCTTGTACGCTCCGAGGCATGTGAGTTTGGCATCTCCTCCGTCCTGGCCAAAGAAGCATGCATGAACAATTCTTTTCCGTCGTCGATTTGATTTTTTTTCCCTCTTGTGGTTTCTGACGGAGACTAGCAAAACGGAACGGAGCAACGGAGCAGGTTGGTAGGTGGGCCAGGGGTGGATTGAGGGCGGCCGTGATGGACGTGGTCTAGAACGGTCGATGGATCACGTGTAAGGCACGCGTCAGCATTTTGTCAAGTTGCTAAAGTGGTGTCTTGGGGACTTGGCAACGGACCCCGGAGGTTTTGTGTAATAATTCGGAGAGAAAAGGGATATAGAACTGCTGCGGGGCAGTATCTTGTGCATATTTCTTGTATCTTATTTGTTGAAGTTGGTCGTGGCCAGATTATTATCGTTGGCGGCAACGCTACGGCAAAGTGATAAACGGTAGGTAATGTAGCACGGGCCAAGCTTTTGACTAATAAATCAGAGTTGGGTGGTTTTGAAGCCAGGCATGCCAGGTTGCCAGGCACGGCGCCTGCCGAGACAGTCGACTCTCACTGGCGAAACGCTTTTCCAGCGTCCACTGCAGAAACGTGCAGGCCACGGGCCGCAACGTTGCTGCATTTGGACCAGTCCACACCGAGACTTTCCGTGACAGGGCGTGACAAAGATGAGGCACCCGCGACTCAGATCCGGCAACTACAAGTATCAAAAAGAAGAGAACAAGAAAGACGTACGGATGAAGAAGAAGAATTCCCTCGTTTCAATGCTTCCATCGCCATCAATGGGCGTTCTAGATCATGTTGGTGCCTGGGCGCAAAGGTGGCCTCGGTGGCATGAAGAGGGGGGCCAAGGTACAGCGCGTGTACGCTGCTTGCCAGCGCATCGCCCTGCTGTGATATTGTGCCCATTGTGTCGCTCCAGCGCACACCTCGTCTGCGGGGTTATGTGACCTGTGTCACCGCTGCCCAGTATGGATAGAGACCTCCCTATCACCACGCTACCGCAGATGGGGGTGCCACGATGGAGATGGGCTACTTTCGGCGCATAAGTCCGTGTCTTGTCGGGGGGGGCCTTTTGTTGTGAACAATGCAGACAATCCACAGCATCTGGTGTGGCAGGAAGGTGTTGCTTGATGCTTGATGCTTGGCGAGTTGGGGCCGACCATTTGTAGTCTTTGTGGGCCTAGTCTTTGTGGGCCTAGTCGTCCTGCGGCTCCTCCTCCTTTTTTTTGAATGGCGGTGGGCCCCACCATGGCGCGTTGTAACCCGCCCCTCCACCTGACAACCTAGCCAATAATGGCCCATCTGTGCCTGGCGGGCCCTGGCCTTCTTTTTTTGCAGTTAGTTCAGTTATCTGTTCGGGCCTGTTTGTTCCCCCGTTGGGGGCGACCTGTTTGCATGTCAAGAGGCCTGCTGCAGGTACCTGCCGAAAGCCACCTGCCCAGGTACCTAACGGCCTGCTCACCGGTACCTGAAGATATTTCTGAAGCAACAATGCAGACCGCTTGGTTCATTATGTGCTCAGCATGACTGGTTTGCAATCCACTACACCCAATCACCTGTACTTGTTTTCGGGCGCCAATTCACAATGTGATGTGTGTTCTCGTGGCCCTGCAAGGTACCTGTATGCCTGCCTGTGCCAACGCATCCGGTGGCCCAGAACAAACTCTGCTGGCGCCGTGTGCGCTGGGGCCAAAGTTTCACTGTGGCATCCGTCCCCCCAGTGCCCCCCAAGTTGGTTGGCCCCCCAAGTTGGACCCCCCTTGGGGGCCTGGCAATCGCTCTCCCGCGCTCACCCCTGCTCTCACCTTAATAATGCCCCAATCTCCCTCCACGCTCCTTTTCGTCGCTCCTCCCTTCCTTCTTCTTTCACGACAGACTCATCCACAGGCCACGCCATTCCATTCCTTAACAAAACCCCCCGACGCTCCCTATATCTCCTCGTTGACGCGCTTGTCGCTCACGCATTACACTCCTTCAAAACCCTTTTGACGTTTTGATTTGGTCGCCTACCGAGTATTCTGCGAATACTAGCACCAAACAAACAGCCCTTCTCTTGAATATCCAATTGCAAAAAATTGCTCCGATTTCCCTAACGAATCCGACACGATGAAGTTTTCTGCCACCGTTGTCCTGGCTGCCGCCATGGGCGCCTCTGCTCACCCCAGCCGCCACGCTCACCACAACGCTCACCGTTCCGTCGTGGGCCGCGAGTTCGTCATGGCCCAGAGGCCTGCTCCTCCTGCGCCCGCCGCCCCTGAAGCTCCTGCTCCGGCCGCCACCACCGTCGCCCCGTCCCCCTCGGCCCCTGAAGTGAGCGCCGCCTCGTCCAGCTCCGCCTCGCCCAGCTCTGGCTCCGGCTTTAAGCCCTTCTGCAGCGGCAACAACAAGCGCGCCACCCTCGCCCAGATTGCCTACGCCGGCAACACTGGCGCCTCCGGCAACCCCGGCTGCAACATCATGGAGATTGACTCGAGCGCCGCTTCCTCCTACGACTACACCATGAAGTTTGTCAACAACGGCGGCTCCGACGAGGCCTGCGCCTGCTGGAACAAGATTGGTCCCGACGGTGGCATCAACGGCTTTTTCAAGAACAACCAGGCTCTCAACTTTAAGCTTCCCGCCAACGGCGACGCCTACGTTGCCGTCGACGGCAATTCGCAGGTTGGCTGCGCTTGCGGGCCTGGCGAGGTTCCTACCACGACGTTTGGCCAGTTTGCCAGCACTTGGGTCGAGGCCGACTTTGGCAACGAGTCCAACAAGAAGTGGTCCGGCTTTGACGCCTCGGCTCTGGTCTCTGCCAAGAATGGCCTCAACATCCCGGCCATGAAGGTCTGCGGCCAAGACGTTTGCTCTACCGTTTACGCCGGTGGCCAGGGCGATAACGCCTACCTCGGTGGCATGGAGGATCTCGATGGTGTCGGCGGCAACATCAAGCCTGGCCCTCTGGCCCTCACCGTCACGGTCAACTAAATACTTGTTGATGATGAGTGTTTGTTGGCTGGCAATTTCTTTGTTTTCAGATACCTCGAGGCTGGATCTTGACCTGACATGGCCTCTTTTCCATTTTTTTGAAAGATGGTTCTGATGGGCAAAGACGCCCTAGTGGCGTTTGAGGTGTTGGCAACGTCTTTTTCATTTTTGGGCACCATATTTACGGGAATCCTTTTGACGGTTCGTGAGGGGTGTGCAGAGGCAGCTAGGTTCTTGCACGCGGATATACCTAGTCTACCATCGTATAGATGGCACACCTTGTTCTTGGATACATATCTTTTTCTTTTATCTTTATAAATGTCTTTAACACAACATGTCCGTACCATGACTGCAGTGAATATGTGATTTGATTTTTCATCGTGCTTTGCGTTGCCCATTGGTAGCCCCAGAGTGCGTATTGTGAAGTCGTGTTTTGATGTGGCGCTCACATGTCGCCAACTGGAATGCGTTGCCATACGAGCGCTGTGAGAAAGCAAGACAAGTTCGTCGGCCCACACGGTAGTAACAAACAAAACAACCGACCCGGCCCTGACAAAGGGAATTCCGAGTCAGGCAACGATGAAGGTGTGTGGGGTGAGAAATCTGTACGGAGTAGTTTGCCGGAATCGAGACGGCTAGTTCTTGCACATGTGCGTGACCGTTGGATCCCGCAACATTTTGAATGTCGAATGTCCATTTTTTTATTTTTATTTTCAAAGATGTGCATTACTAAATACAATGTTGCTTGACTGACTCGTCAAAACCAAAAACGGCTTGGACAAGTTTTACTTGGGCTTCAAAAGCAGAATGCAACTGCAAACTCTGTGACTTGAATCGTTGGCGAGGCTGACTCACGAAAGAGAGGGCGGGTCTGGCGTCGGCAACATGTTGGTTGACAACTTGACACATTAATGCATCCGCTGGACTCTGGAGAGGGTACCCGAACTAGAATATTCCTGCCAAGCCTGGGTACCTTTTTTTTTTTTCTTCTTCTTCCTATTCGATGTCGTTTGTGATTAGCGACGGAGGGTTTTGGGCTCAAATTGTCGCATCTTCTCGTGTGATGCCCAAGGAGGGGGGGAGGCCTGCAGTCGAGTGTGCGGCCGCTGCCCAAACTTGGCAAAACGATGAATGGGAGAGGATTTCGGAAAGCCATGTCTTTGGATTCTGGTTTTTCGGCTGCGCATCCGACAGTGCCTTTTTCAGAATTTTACTTCTTTTATTTTTCCTTTCCGTGATCATGTGCATTCGTTTCCACCATTCAAGCTGCGGGTTCCGTTGATGCATGCAGCACACATGCTACACCAGGAACCTCTTGCAACCCAGGTCGTAACCTGTAAATATCGTTTCTGTATAACACCTCTATCCTTTCTTTGCATTCATACAATTTTGAACCGACCGTTTCGGAGTTGCTGAGAGCCATTTATGCAGCGTTCGGCATGCACGCTCCCCCCTCCTCGCGGGGTGACTTAGACCAAAGACGTTGTCGTCTGACGATGAGGTGCGCGGCGGTCCACCTCGGGCGGGAAGAAAAGATTATTTCGCTCGAAAAGAATTTCAGTTTTGCGCCTTTTTTCCTTCCTCTTCAGACACATGCCCTATGAGGCATTTCACTGCCTGTGGTTGTGATTGGTCATGCAGACACTGTTCATGCGACGGCTGACCTGGGTGATCTGTAGCCCCCCAACGTGTACCGCACAGTGCAGAAGCACTGGCTAGGCAGCCATCCGCACATGAGCGTTTTCCATTCACAACAACTGTTGATTTGCCTTGGGACACGTTTTTTGCAGAATCTCTCTTATAAGTAGAGACAATTCAGTCATCACCCGGCGGATTTATGGCCTTTGAGGCGCCCGATGAACCAAATAGAATTCTGTAGGGTAGCGAGCGCAAAGAGGCAAATTTAAAGGGCTCCTAAACCTAGGGCGAACGTACTTGCCAACGGCATCTGTCCTCAAACTCTGGAACACGAGAAGACTCGGCTAACTAAACTGATCTGCCCAAGACCTTTAGAGTAAAAAGAACGAGGCCTCGAGATCAACTTGTGCCCCTTTACTTGTGCCCCTTTATTTGTGCGCCTACCTAGGTATGGCCAGCAGCCAAAGCACACGCGACAGCGGCTCACCTTGGCAATGGACGACCACGGTAGCCAGGACGGCCGCAGCTACGACGACATAGCGTCGCGTCGCCAAAAATTCATCGACCTTGCAACTACGCAGCTAGACGCCGCCCGGCCCTGCATCCCCGAGCTCGAGGCGCTCCTCGCCGCCCTCGCCCCCAAAGTCAAGTCGGTACACGCCACGGGCCTCGTCTCCTTTGTGCGCGATCTCACCTACGACGTGCACGCCATCGAGGCCATTCTCCAGGAACCGGCACTACGGCGAGCGCCGCCTCCACAGCAGCAGCAGCACCACGACGATGAGGAGCATGGCTGCCCCTCGCCGCACGCCAGCAGCAGGGCCGACCTCGACGCGCTGTGGAAGCGACTCGAGCCGCGGACGACGGGCGCGTACCACGGCGCCACGCGATGGCGGGCGCTCCGACGCTGCGCGGACCTCGTCGCCGTGAAGCGCACGTTTCAGGGCTCGGCGCGCGAGACGCGGCGCGCGGCCGTCCTCGCGCGCGGCGGCCCGCAGGCCGACGCGGCGGACAAGGCGCAGCTGCACCGCGCGATCAGGGAGCAGGCCAAGACGGAGGTGGCGGTCGTGGACCGCGGCGCGTGCTGGGTCGACGTCCGCTGGATCAACGCGGAGCGGCTCGCGCGACAGATGACCGACGCGGGGTGGTCGTGGGGCGAGCACGCGGCCGGCGAGGCCGTTGACGCCGACGAGTGGGAGGACACGCCGTTTGTGAAGCAGGTCCGGCGCGTGGTCGCTGCGGCGAGGCGCAACCGCCACGAGTACCGGATTCCGAGGATTCGGCTCGTGCTGCCCAACTTGGCGCGCGGCGCGCAGCTCGATATCGACGTGCTGCTGGAGCAGCTGCCGCGGCTCGACCCCGGCGTGGACCTCGTCGTCGAGGACGCGGCGAGCGCGTTCCTGACGCGGCCCGCGGGGAGCCTCGACGACGCGATACGGAGCCTTGTTGGTAGTGGGAGCCTGCAGGTGCCGCTCACCGACACGCTCAACCTCGAGCACACGGTGCTCGTCGACCTCATCTCGGACCTCACCCATCTCCAGCTCGAGCCGCGCGTCTGGCAGTCGCGCACCACCCGCGCGCAGATTGAAGAGGAAAACGCGCGGCCCGATGGCGTCATGGCGCCGCTTCTGTATCCGCTCCTGCAGGGGCGTCGCCTCGTCTGCACGCACGAGGCCGCGGAGCACTTTCACGAGATGCTCGCCACGGTCGGAACGCAGACGGAGCGCGCGCGCGGCCGCCTGCTCGTGCCGCCGCCGCCGCCACCGTCATCACACCACGCCGCCGCCGCCGAGCGGAGCGCGCCCTCGGCAGCCACCACCACCACCACGGCCGGCCGCGCGCGCTTCAACGCTCTCTCGGAGCGGCTGCTGCCGGCCGACGTGCAATTCCCCGTCGAGGTGCTACCGGCCGACGAGCGCTGGGACGAGGACCGCGTGCGACGGGTCGTCGAAGACGGGACGCTGCCGCGCGTGGCGCTGGACATTGCGCGCCGCGGCCGCCTGAAGAGCTCCAAGCTGAGCACGTACATGCATGGATGGCGCGAGGGCGTGGTGACGCTGACGTCCAACAAGGAGATTCGCGCGCATATGCGCACCTGGGTCGAGGCGGGCCGCACAAACGACGCGGAGCGCGGGCCGATGGTGTATTGTGTTGAGGTGACGCGCAATTTACTGGCCAAGAGCGCGGTCCCGCCGCCGGGGTGGCCGGATGGGAGGGAGATGGGAGAGGGGGACGGGAGGATTGGAGAGGCGGACAAGGAGAATGGGGAGGCGAATAGGGAGAATGGGGAAACGGACGCGGCTGTCTAGATTTTATAACAAAGGCTGACGAATGGCATGATTCACTGACGTATGGAGAACGGGAGACACTAATGTTGGCATGGCAGAATAGGAAAAACGCATAGACACGGTGTTTAAAAGCATAGCTTTACATTTTACCTAGGAGGTATAGGACCTGGTGTTTTTAATATGTTCAACTAATAATACCTTTTATTCATAGCGAATGCTTCCCACGCCCTTTTTATCTGCCTTTTTCAACCGCGACACTCAGCCATCCATTCTCAGCCTTTACCAGCACATGGTCCCCGAGTCAGCGATTCAAAGGCGCCCAAGTAGTTGCAGGTCGCCGCACCGCTATTGCCGCGCGCGTGTCACTTAAGCATCTCCAGTCGGGGTGCTGCTGCACACCAGCTCCGTCGTCGTCGAGGGCGTCGCGGCCGTCACCGTGGTGGTGAAGAAGACGACGGGCCCGGGTCCAAAGGGCATGTACGACACCTCGACGGCGTCGCAGCCGTTGCAGTCAACCTCTTGCGTGGCAGTCGCAGTCGAGGTCCAGACAGTCTCGGTCGGGCCCCAGGTGTAATGGACACCGCGCATGACGGTGGTGGTGCAGGGTTCCTCGACGGCGGCGGACACGGCGGCGTCGCGGGCATCAATGGGCGTGGCGAGGGCGGTTCCGGCGGCGGCCAGGATGGTGAGGAGGACGTGAGAAGCCATTGTGGTTGTTGTTTGGACTGGGGGAATAAAAATGTTGGGAGGTGTTGAGAGGGACGGATGTAGTTTCAATGTGAGAATGTCTCTGAAGTTTTGAGTCAACCTAGATGTGTGTGTGTGTGAGATGGCTGGAGAATCAAAGGTTTGCTGCTTCCTTTTGCGCAAGGTGCTTTTGAGTTTGATAGTACGAACCTGAGATTGATTCAAGAAAGAAAACGAGGTTGAGGAGATGAGGTAGCTTGAAAGTGAATGCTTGCTGGTAAGTTCATCTCGGATCGTCGCTCACCGCACATATTTATACACGGCCGAGGTTGCGATGAAGCCTTGATAAGCCCTTGTTCCGGATGCGGCTTCAGGCGGCATAGCACAATATTGACGCGGCATAGCACGATGAGGCGAGATGCGAGATGCGCGTAAAAAAAAACAATATATGCAGCAAGGGAAGCAAAGAAAAATTCTCATCTTGATCCCATAGTATGTGGTATGTGGTGCTATCGCGATGCACATGCTGCAGGCTGCATGTACGGCGACGAGGCTCCGTCAATGGTTGGGTGGAGAGTGGCGTGAGGCCGGGAGGGGATGCAGCAAGTCAGAAGTTGACCAAATAATTCAATTATTAGTGCATCAATTTGTTCAGCCGTCACTCGTTCCCCTAATTGCGTACCCGGCCTGCTTGCCCCGTTGCCAAGCGATCGGCTACGACTCCGAGACGTTGTCTTGGAAAAATGGGCAAGCCAAGATGGGAACTCGAGTTGCAGCAAGTTTTTGGCCACGACAGGGTTCTTTTTGTGTGTGTGTGTAATGACTAGCTAATTTCATGCAGAGTAGTAGTAAGACTTGAAAGTTTTTTTTTCTTTTTCTTTTTTCCATTTTTCCTCTGATGCTATTTGATGCGCTGATTCTGGAGACGGCTGACACGGGTCGCTCCGCTTCCTTTTTCAACGGCAACGGGCTCCGGCTGCACCGGCCCGCCCGCCGCGCCGACACAACCGCAGCCTTTTTCCACCACTACCATAAGAAAGAATGAGAGATTTTTGTTTTCCGATTTCACAAAACAAAAGGAGAATCATCCCCAATCATGCCACAGGCGTCGACACACAAACAGTCTTGTGCACAGTATACGGCGTCGTCTCGCGCGTCGACGCCGTGGCCGTGATGCGCAGGTTTTGACAGTACACCTGCGGGACCGTCTTGACAAAGAGGTGCTCGCACTCGTGGCAGTCGACCCACGTCGTCGCCGTCACCGTCGACGGGTACGTGCGGAGCGTGCTGTCAAACTCGCACTGCGGCCAGTACGGCGGCGTCGGGGACATGGTCTGCGTCGTGGTCGACGTTGTGGTGCAGCAGCCTCGGGACGACGGCGCGGGGTTCGAGGAGTGAGCCTGCGCCGCCGTGGTCAGGGCCAACAAGGCCAGGAGAAGCTGGGAAGAGTAGGCAGGCATGATCAATAAAAAGACAATGGGTGGGAAGATGGGTCAGAAAAAGTGCAACGGGAGAGGGGGCCAATGTTGTACATCATATATGTGCTCAAACAAAAGTCGAATAGTTTGAGACAACTCCACATATCCCGCAGCTGTGTGATTTCCAACTCTTTGTTTGTACGTAAAAACTTGCTTTTCAAAGGATCTATGCAAGACACAAGTACTCAATAGCGGCAGTTGCAGACTGAAAAAGATCGGCATGGCCATTCCTCCCTCCGCGCAGGCCATCCTCGTATAACCTCTTGACAAACAACAAAACTTGCGCGACCCCCTTCCCCCTCCCCTCGCGCCACTCGCACACCACACTTACATCATGGCTATAATACAGGCGGATACGGATCGGCATTGCGTCCCCGCGGATAGCCGACCGGCGTCTCAAAGAATTGATGCACGTCGTCGAGCGGCATCGGAACATTGAGCTGCGACCACGCGCCTCCCCACATCCAGTCGTCCGTCTCGTCCCATGCCCAGCCGCCACTGTCCCAGCCCGCGACGAGAGCTTCGACGACAGCCGCGCCATTATCCTCAAACATGCCGCCGTCGGTGCCGTACTGCTGGTGCTGGTGCTGCTGGTGCTGCTGCGGCAGCAACTCCTCGACGAGGACGCCGCTCTCGCGCGCCACGTCCCGTAAAAGGGCGAGGTCGACGCGCGCCGCGTCGGTGGCCCGCTCGACCAGCAGCCTCACCGTCGCCGTCTTGCCGAGCCCTTGCTCGAGCGCCTCGGTGTGCGCGACGCACGCCGACAAGAAGCAGTGACCCTTGGCTGTCACCTCGCCCGCGCGCATGCGTCGCAGGGTCCAGTCCAGCGCCGCGTCGAGACACGCCCGCAGGTCCGCGTAGCCGGCGGCCGCCGTCGGCAGCGATGATGCTCCGAGACGCAGGGCTCCTCCTCCTCCTCCGCCGCTACCGCTACCGCTACTGCCGCCGACGCCGACGCCGCCACCGCCACCGCGGTCGTGGATTAGCTCCAGCGCAATGATGCACGCCGCCTGCACGGGCACGTTTTTAAAGAGGCCCGTGCCGTACAGCGTGAGACGCTCAAAGTCCTCCGAGAGGACGCAAAACGTGCTGTTGCTGTCGCCGCGGGTGGGGCCGGCGGCGCGCCGCTGCCGGGCTGATTGCGGCGAGAAGCCCCAGAGGTCGGCGACTTTGAGGGCCCCGTCGAGGCACATTTTGCGCGAAAAGTAAAAGCGAGGATCGTCAAAGGCGGTGAACAAGACGGGAAAGTGGAGGGCGTGGAAGCACCGGTACAGAGTCACCTCGGCGAGCGAAACGTGAAAGGTGTTGATGATGGCGGTGGCGGCGACGGCGGACGCCTTTGCCGCGCTCGGGTCTCGCATGGCCCCGTTTTGGTGTCTGGTGAGGGCGCCCATGGTCTGCGAAAAGGAGCGGCAGGCTCTTGTCAGCTCCGCGTTGAAGCGCAGCGTCTTGTCGTAGTCGATGCCCGCGCGGAAGTCGTTGATGTACTGGAGAAGCCCGAGCCGGACGGGAAACGACTTGAAGACCTCGAGCGGCACCGACATTTGCGTCGCGACGCCGCTAAACGTCTGGCGCCTCCTCACATCATCCACCACGCCGTCGTCGAGCGCCTCGTCGTTCAAGTCGGCCGGCGGCAGGGTGTCGTAGTCGTCGCACGAGATGAGCGGCATGCCGCCCGCCTCAAACGAGTACTGCAGGTTGAGCTCGAGAATCGTGGCCCACAGACGGCGCCGCATCTCGGCCTTGTACACCGTCATCTCGCTCAGATGGCTCGGGTCGCGGTGCAGACCCATGTACATGGCCGTCCGCAGCAGCGAGCCGGCCATGGTCCACGTCAGGTCCGACGACACGCCGCACGTCATCTTGGCCAGCGTCAGCAGGCACATGATTTGTATGCCCGTCAGCGTCATGCGGCCCTTTTCCGGCGGCAAAATCAGCCACATGTGCGCCTCGTAGATCCACCGCGTCGTCGTCGCCCGCAGCGCCTCCGTCCGGTCCCGCACCGACGAGCCGAGCACGATGCACAGCTGCATCAGCACGACAAACGCCTCGTTGGATCCTTCCGCCGCCGACGGGTCCTCCCAGTAGCTGGCGTACTCTTTCCAAAAGGTCGGGAGGTGCAGCACGCGCAGCACGCCTTCGTATGTGCTGGTGTAGGCGTGCACGAGGTCGTCGCACATTTCGCGCGGCAGCATGTTTTTGCCAATGTTGAGCGAGGACAGCGGCTGCAGACGGCTGTGCTTGATCTTTTGGCAGAGAATCTTGCACTGATGCAAGACTTGAAAGAGCTCGCCTTGGGTGTGTTCTTGGTTCTTGAGCATGCTAAGCTCGACCGGAAACTAACGACGAAAATGTTAGAAGAGTTCTTGATAGGGAAATGAGGCGCATGGGAGGGGCACGAACCGATGCTGCAATATTCATCCAATGACTTTGACCAAAATACCGCCCCTTTGAGGTGCTCCCCTTTGGCGGAGGCGTGTATTCGCTGCGACGCCGCGCATGGCGCTCATTTCCTCCCCGCTGGGCATCGACGCCCCCCGCCGCCGCCGCCGTCGCCACCGTCGTAGTACTCCTCGACGCGTCTCGATGCGCCTGCTTCGCTTCCACCTGCTCATGGATAACCGCTGGCGACAACGGCCGTCCCGCGGGGGGCGGCGCCGCTGCTGCCGAGTAGCTCGCCGACGACGGGCGGAGG
Organism: Beauveria sp. NWAFU-1; assembly: GCA_024472245.1. Taxonomy (NCBI): domain Eukaryota; kingdom Fungi; phylum Ascomycota; class Sordariomycetes; order Hypocreales; family Cordycipitaceae; genus Beauveria; species Beauveria sp. NWAFU-1. Next base: position 1,076,461 of record JANBXD010000004.1, read on the forward strand.
GGCTGCCAAGTGCTGCCGCGGTGAAACTCCTCCGAGTCGGGCGTGTGAATCTGGGTGGCCCTCGCCGTCGGGCGGAGACGCGGCGCGGCGGCCGCTGGTCGGAGCGACACAGACCGGCCCGGAGAGGAGGGGGAGGAGGGGGAGGATAACGACGACTGCGCCGGAGGAAGAGGAGCAGCGGCAGCGGCGGCAGCTGCAGCGCGAGCCGGCTTTTTGCTGCGCGATTTGGGCGTGTGCGCGGGCGCGTACGTGCATGACACGGCGCCGCCGGACTTGCTGCAGTGGTTGCACGGAAAAGAGCGGTCGCACTTGATCTTGCGCCTACGGCACTGCTCGCAGGACAGCGGCGGGCGGCGGCGCTTCTTGGTGGTAGTGGTGGCGGCGGTTGTGCTGGCTGGCGGCGGCGGCGGCGGCGGCGGCGGCTCGGTCTGTTGAACCATCTCGGTCATCTCTCCTCGGGCGGGTGAATGAAGCGAACAAGGGCAACTCGGTTGCTAACAAAACTTGCTGTAAACTGGCGGCGCCAAATCGTGCAAAAGCAAAAAAGACGGCTCTTAATATATATATAAGCCCGCAGATCGAGTATGGATTGGGGGCAAAAGGCGACAACGTTCGTTCTTTTTTCTTCTTCTATTTCTTTTCACTTGTCCGCCTTGAAAGCCCACGCGCGCGCGCGCAAAGAGTTATGCAACGTATACAACTTTTCCCAGTTCCCTTTCTTATTCGAAAAAAAAGGCTAAAAAAGGGGACTTTGTCAAGCCATGGTTCGAGTCTCTGCGCCGTGATTGGATGCTGTTTGAAATAACCGTGGGCTTAGGCTGCCGTAACGGGCATAGTGGTCGATCCAAAACGAAAACGCCGACTTTTAAAACGTTCAGTCGATGGCGCAAGTCTGAAAACGGGATAAGCGATAAAGACTTTGCCGCTGGGATAATGTAGATTATTGTTATCAAAAGAAGACAAAAAAAAAAAAAAGGTATGCTTCAACGTACCAGCTGCAAACTCTACTCAGTGTTTAGACCCTCATCACGACCCCCGGTTTTCGACCCTCTGTTCTGGAACGTGGCCTGCCGCCATACTAGTCATGCAAGCCCAGCCATTACATTTCATTTCTGCACTCGAGAGGGCGTTTTCCATCGCTGCGCGGCGTCTTAACAAGCTTTCTTAACAAGGCCCGAGAGCGGGGGAGGCTCGGCGTTGACAGTTGTGCACCAACTTAAAGTGTTCCATCTTCAACGTGCCAAAAGAATAGTCAAAAACAGCAGCCACCCTTGGTCAAATCAGATGCAGGCACGCTCTGCATGACCCTGGCCCTGGGTTTATGAACACAAGCCAAAGAAATAACATGACAGATACCCTGCTTTATCTTACCAAATATGACTCTCTTGCATTGCATGTAAGAAAAAAAGTCAAGTCGAGGTAATCACAGGCCAAGCACTATGCTTCATCTGAAATGTAGCATTGATCAAAGTTATCATTGTACACAGGCTCTTCAGCCAGTAATCTTTCCATGAGCCTAAACGGCATGCCGCATCAATAGACCCCGCCAGAGGACTGTGGTCTCGCATCAGTCCCACCAGCCTACTGCTGGCTATTATTCTCTCATCTATAAAGCTACCTCCTATGGTATTACTCCATTGCATCGGCCAGACTCTTCCACATGTAGCAGCTTAGAGCAGGAGCTCCAGAGGGTTCTCAATCACCTTCTTAAACTCGCGGATCCACTCAGCACCCACGGCGCCGTCGACAACCTTGTGGTCAAAGCTGGCCGTGACGGTAATCTGGTCCTCCCACGCGACACCGGCCGAGCCATCCTCGTTCTGGACGGGAACAGCCACCTTCTTGGTCGTGCCGACGGCGAGAATGGCAGCCTGTGGGGGGTTGATGACAGCAGTAAAGTGGTCAACGGCATTGTTCATGCCCATGTTGGAGATGGAGATGGTGCCGCCCTGGTACTCTTCAGGCTTGAGCTTGTTGTCGCGCGCCTTCTTGGCCAGCTCCTTGACCTTGCTGGAGATGGACTCGAGGCCACGGCCCTCGACGCCAGTCACGATGGGGGTGATGAGCCCCGTCGGAGTAGAGACGGCGACGGAGACGTCAACAGAGTTGAACTGACGAATGCTTTCGCCACGCCAGCTCGAGTTGACCGCAGGCACCTTCTTCGAGGCAATCGAGATGGCCTTGATAAGAAAGTCGTTGACAGACAGCTTGTACTTGCCCTCGGACGAGCTGTTGAGAGCCTGGCGAAGCTTCAGTAGCTTCGAGACGGACAAGGCGCTCGTGACGAAGAAGTGGGGGTTGTTCTGGACAGACTCCTGGAGGCGGCTGGCAATCACCTTGCGCATTCCGCTGACCGGGGTGTCTTCGTAGGTGGCGCCAGGAGCAGCGGCAGCCGGGCCGCTTCCGGCCTTCTTGACATCGTCCTCGGTGATCTGACCACCCTTGCCGGTGCCCTTGAGAGCGTCGACGCTGACGCCCTTCTCTCGCGCCAGTCGGACGGCAGCGGGGCTGGCGTTGGCGGTACGGTCAAGGGCCGTCTCCAGCTTCTGCCCGGAAGAAGCATACTGCTCGGGCTCCGGAGCCGGGGAGCTCGACTCGGTGGGGGCCGGGGCATCCGACTTGCTCTCCTCAGCCTTGGGGGCGGCCGACTTGGCGTCGCCACCAGCATCCTCGAGTGTAAACTTTTCAAAGGCCGAGATGTCGGTGCCTTCTTCGACAAGGACAGCGATGGGCTGCAAACTGTGTTAGCAGAAACAGCAAAGGCGCGGCTACGGAAACCGCGTTGATGGGGGTAATGTGCTCACAGTGCCGATGGGGACATCCTTCTCGCCAGCCTCCTTTAGGATCTTGGCAATGACACCATCTTCCTGGAACTCGAAATCCATCTGGGCCTTGTCCGTCTCAATCTCGACGAGGACCTCACCGGGGCCTATAGTGTCGCCGGGCTTCTTCTGCCAGGCGCCCAGGTTACCAGCCTGCATGGTTGGGGACAGGGCAGGCATCTTGATGACCTGGTGGTCGGGGAAGGAAGCATAGCAGCGGACGACGTGAGCAGCGAAGCCATTGCGCAGGGCGCTGTGCGTAGGGGCGAGAACTCGCCTCCGAAGAGCGGCGCTGAGCATGTTGGCCGTGTGTGAAAATGGCTCGCAACGAGAGCTTGTTAAGACGGAGAAATTCCAGGGGGCGAGATGGAGGACGGAGACGGCGGCAGGTGCTCGGAAGAAATGCAGCAGTACCAATTGGCGGCCAGGTCAATGGAGGAAGACGGACAATGGGCACAAAGCAGGTGTCGCGCTCGCGGGAATTGTTGGCAAGGAGGCTCAAACAAGAGAATCAAAAAGCTTGGGGTTGCAAGTCCAGTTTTTGCGTTGAGCTGGTGTCTGCTAGCGGGAGCTTGAAAGCTAGCCCGTATTGGGACTAGCGCCACGGACGGCTGCCGGCGCTCAGCGGTGCGGCGGTGTCTTGGTGCACGATGAAGCCTCTGAAGCCCTGTACTGAGCGACTTCGGACAGTGCATAATTCTGTCTACAAGCATATCGGGAGGGACCAAGTGGGCCAAATGGACCGCCTCGGCGCAATAAATGTTGCACCTAACCCAGAGATTCTTACCTAATCAGCAGAAGCTCCACCAAGATTGTTCCCAGCATCTTCTTTCCAGGGGCTCACTCACGGAGCCAACAGCCAAGTGGATAGCAGAAAGCGTGAATGAATTTCAGAAGCCAGAAAAGCCTTGACAAATATCTGAATACTCTTCAAATAGTTCAGGATCTTTTCATCAAGACTTATTTTATGCCTACATTAACAAAGGGCAGAGCGCACTCCTGTTTCGTACCTACGAGCAGCCCGAGCTGCCCAGCCACAGTCTGTTATAATGAGAAGGTTTCGTGTCATCATTGCTTGTCCCGCGCCACACCAGCATGCGCCACTGTCCAGCCTGGAAACTGAAGAGTGCAATTAAACACGGCTTCTGACAATTGCCCTCCCTTGGAGTCAAAAAATCCCTAGACCTAAATTTTTTCGGAAATGCAAGTCCACCATGATGAATCAAATTTTGCGTCTCCTATTGAATGTGCACATCATCCTGACAGTGTAGACCGTAGTGCCACAGACCCTTTGGGCCTTTCTGTCGCGACCCTGACGCCGCGTGTCCGACAAGCCGCATGTGCCGGGGTTTCTCCTGTCACTGCCACATGCACCTCTGCTAGCCCAAACCTCCGTCGCAACAATTATTGTACACCACACGATACGCAGCCCTTCACAGCTGTACAAGTTGCCCTTGGTAGCAAAGTTCCGCAGCTTCCTTCCATCGCGCCCAGCAATCAATAGAAGCGCTCCCATCCGACAACTTGGCGAATGGCAGCTCGCTCTCCTGACGCTCCCCAATGAGCTCCATCAAGTTTGTCGTGTCCTCTCTGGACACGATTGCTGCCTCGAAAGATGCACAGCGCATCAAGCAGCTAGGCGAGTTTGCCAAAAAGGCCCTCGATGCCATCAAGGAACAAGAACAGCTTCCCGACCCTGAAATCGTCTTTGCGCCCCTGCAGCTCGCCACGCGAACCAATAATTCCCAGCTCACCACTACGGCCCTCGACTGCATCGGCAAGCTGATATCGTATTCATACTTTTCCGCCGAAAGCAAGCAAGAGCCTGCCGAAGGTGACGCGGCGACGCCTCAAAAATCACCGCTCATCGAACGTGCCATCGACACAATATGCGACTGTTTCCAAGGAGAGGCTACCGAACCAGAGATTCAATTGCAAATTGTCAAGTCGCTCTTAGCCGCTGTCCTCAATGACAAGATTGTCGTGCATGGCGCAGGACTCCTGAAAGCTGTTCGACAAGTTTACAATGTGTTTCTCCTCTCGCGGAGTACACCAAACCAGCAAGTCGCTCAAGGCACCCTGACCCAAATGGTTGGTACAGTATTTGAACGTGTCAAGACACGACTGCACATGAAGGAGGCTCGCTTGGATTTGGGAAATCTCAAGCATAGCTCCAGCAACGTCACATTTGACAACCAGGATGGTGCCAACGGTGCCAATGAACACGACGAAGGCCCTCAAGCCGCTGGAGAGGAAACGGCCCCAGAGGATTCTGGCGCAAAACTCACTCTCAAAGATTTGGAGCATCGAAAGAGCTTTGATGACTCTGCGTTGGGTGACGGGCCTACTATGGTTACTCATATCAGACCAGCCAAGAGCAACGGCGAACCCGAGTCCCCGGGCCACGGCACGAATGCTCACGCTGACGAAGAAGCGCTTGAAGCTGAAGACGAGGTCTATATACGGGACGCTTATCTCGTCTTTAGATCATTCTGTAACCTCTCAACCAAAGTTCTTCCGCCGGAGCAGCTGTTCGATATTCGTGGCCAACCGATGCGATCAAAACTCATCTCGCTGCATCTCATCCACACCGTCTTGAATAACAACATTTTCGTTTTTACATCACCTCTTTGCACCATCAAGAATTCAAAGAGCAACGAACCAACGAGCTTCCTCCAGGCAATCAAGTTTTACCTGTGTCTCAGTATTACGAGGAATGGTGCAAGCTCTGTCGACAAGGTCTTTGAAGTCTGCAGCGACATTTTCTGGCTAATGCTGAAATTCATGCGACCACCCTTCAAGAAAGAAATCGAAGTCATTCTGAAAGAGATTTACCTAGCTCTCCTTTCCCAAAAGAATGCTCCAATGTCACAAAAACTCTACTTCATCACAATCCTCAACCGCCTTTGCGCCGATCCAAGGGCCCTGGTTGAAATCTATCTCAACTACGACTGCGACCAGACCGTTGATAATATCTACCAAACCATCATCGAGGATCTCTCGAAATTTTCCACCGCATCTGTCGCTGTCACCGCAGTCAATGAGCATGTATACGAGGAAACCAGAGCCAAAACACAATCAGCCAGCGAATGGCAGCTCAAGACTATTCTCCCCCCTCCACTGACTGTGGCCCACATCCTCCCACAGTCAGATCCGGAGCCCGACTACCCCAAAGAATACGCCGTAAAGCGTATTGCTTTGGAAGCTCTCGTTGAGGCGCTGAAATCACTTGTGAACTGGTCGGCGTCGGTGCGGCCTGAAGCTGGAGTTGCACGTGCTGAAAAGGACAGGAAAATATCTACCGACGACCTGCGCGCATCTATCGATCCTAGCATGAGCGACACAACATCGCGCATGGATACACCCTTGCCACCTTCAACACCTGTACTTGATGACGATCCGGCTCAGTTGGAGAGAGAAAAGGCGCGGAAAACAGCACTGACCAATGCCATTCGAAAATTCAACTTCAAGCCCAAGCACGGCATCAAAGCTCTCGTCGCCGAAGGCTTCATCCCGAGTGATAGCCCGGAGGATATTGCCAAGTTTCTTCTCAAAGAAGACAAGCTCGACAAGGCCCAGATTGGAGAATATCTGGGTGAAGGAGATCAAAAGAATATCGATACCATGCACGCCTTTGTGGATGCAATGGAGTTTACCAAGCGGCGCTTCGTCGATGCCCTCCGAGTATTTCTACAATCGTTTCGCTTGCCCGGCGAGGCACAAAAGATTGATCGATTCATGCTGAAATTTGCTGAGCGTTATGTTCTTGGTAATCCTAATGCATTTGCCAACGCCGACACTGCGTATGTGCTCGCCTATTCCGTTATCCTTCTCAACACCGATCAGCACAGCAGCAAGATTGCGAAGCGCATGACAAAGGAAGAGTTTATAAAAAACAATAGAGGTATCAACGACAATGCCGATCTTCCGGATGACTATCTAATTGGGATCTACGACGAGATTGCCGGCAACGAAATCGTCTTGACCAGCGAACGTGAGGCTGCCGCAGCTGCCGGGAGTGCACCCGCGCAGTCGACTGGGCTGGCTGCAGGCTTTGGGCAAGCCTTTTCCAACGTCGGACGTGATCTCCAAAGAGAAGCATACATGCAACAATCGGAGGAAATCTCTGTGCGCTCAGAACAGTTATTCAAAAATCTGTTCAAAAGCCAGCGCCGAAGCACTACCAAGACGGGCCCAAAGTTCATCCCGGCCACTTCTTTCAAGCACGTTGGCTCCATGTTTGACGTGACCTGGATGTCCTTCTTCTCCGCGCTGTCTTCCCAATTGCAGAAGGCTCATAGCATCGAAGTGAGCAAGCTATGCCTCGAGGGCATGAAGCTCGCGACCAAGATTGCTTGCACGTTTGAGCTAGCAACACCAAGAGAAGCCTTCATCTCCGCGCTGAAGAATACCACCAACCTGAACAACCCTCAAGAGATGATGGCCAAGAATATTGAGGCAGTCAAAATCATGCTAGATCTCGGACAGACCGAGGGTAATGTTCTACGAGAATCATGGAAGGATATCCTGATGTGCATTAGTCAACTGGATCGATTGCAGCTCATCTCTGGCGGCGTAGACGAGAGCGCCATCCCGGATGTTTCAAAAGCTCGTTTCATGCCACCACCGAGAACCGAAACCTCTGATTCTAGAGCATCAACATCTTCGCGGCCGCGCAATCGCGGGCGCTCAGGAACGGGTTCCCGCGGCTTTTCAAACGAAATTGCCCTGGAAAGTCGCTCCGACGAAGTAGTACGGAGCGTCGATCGCATCTTTTCCAACACAGCCAATCTGTCGGGCGATGCCATGGTTCATTTCGCCAAGGCCCTCACAGAGGTCAGCTGGGATGAGATCAGAGTCTCCGGCTCCAACGATTCACCCCGCACATACAGTTTGCAAAAGATTGTGGAAATCAGCTACTACAACATGAACCGTGTCAGGTTTGAGTGGAGCAACATCTGGGTAGTGCTGGGTGAGCACTTCAACCAAGTCGGCTGCCACAACAACATGAATATTGTCTTCTTTGCACTGGATTCCTTGCGACAGCTTTCCATGCGCTTCTTGGAGATTGAAGAGTTGGCTGGTTTCAAGTTTCAGAAGGATTTCCTCAAACCTTTCCAGCACATTTTGGCCAATTCCGACAACGTGACGGTCAAGGACCTGGTCCTGAGATGTCTGATTCAAATGATCCAAGCGCGAGGCGGCAATATTCGCTCAGGATGGCGAACCATGTTTGGCGTCTTTACTGTCGCAGCCCGCGAAACCTCGGAGAGCATCGTGAACCTGGCCTATGAGAATGTCAGCCAAGTTTACAAGGATAAATTTGGCGTTGTTGTCGCCCAAGGAGCATTTACTGATCTTATTGTCTGTCTGACGGAATTCTCGAAGAATCTCAAATTCCAAAAGAAGAGCCTGGCAGCTCTTGAGCTCCTGAAATCCATCATTCCAAAGATGCTGAAGACGCCAGAGTGCCCACTTTCGCAGCAGCCCGAAAATCGACCAGAGACGAAGTCATCGCCGAAATCTAGCACGTCAATCGAGGAGGGATACTGGTTCCCGGTCCTTTTCGCATTTCACGACGTTTTGATGACGGGCGAGGACCTGGAAGTGCGGTCGAATGCCTTGGAGTACTTTTTTGCCACTCTTATTAAATACGGCGGCGACTTCACTCCCGATTTCTGGGACATACTCTGGAGACAACAGCTGTACCCCATCTTCATGGTCTTGAGGTCACGCCCCGAAATGGCAAATGTTTTGCATCATGAGGAGCTGTCTGTCTGGCTTTCGACAACCATGATTCAGGCGCTGCGAAACATGATTACTCTGTTCACTCACTACTTTGAATCGCTAGAGTACATGCTTGATAGATTTCTGGAGCTGCTCGAGCTTTGCATTTGCCAAGAAAACGACACCATCTCCCGCATTGGCAGCAACTGCTTGCAGCAGCTTATCCTGAAGAATGTCACCAAATTCGCGCCGGAGCACTGGACGAAGATTGTTGGTGCTTTCTGCGAGCTTTTTGAACGGACGACAGCTTATCAGCTCTTCACGGCAGCAAACGGCACGTCCCCTGCCGCATTGTCTCTGCCGTCCAACGGTATAGACTTTTCTGGTGGTCTCAGCGCGGGCGGAGAACCTGTTGTGGATGAAAAATCTCTGAAAATCAATGGCGGAGATGAAAATGGAAGTTTGTCCGACAATGAGTCAATGAATCGACCAATCTCCCCGCGACCGCTCGATGATGATGCACGACGACCGTCAATCGGCGCAGCAAGCCAAACTCCGCTGGAAGAGTTCAAGCCGGCATCCACACTGCAACAGCAGCCCGTCGTTGTCACTGCGGCGAGAAGAAGGTTCTTCAACCGCATCATTTCGCGCTGCGTTCTGCAGCTCCTCATGATTGAGACGGTCAACGAACTCTTCAGCAACGACACTGTGTACGCCCACATCCCATCAACAGAGCTACTGCGCCTAATGGCGCTCCTCAAGCGATCGTTCCAATTTGCAAGACGCTTCAACGACGACAAGGAGCTCCGCATGAAGTTGTGGCGAGAGGGCTTCATGAAGCAGCCCCCCAACCTCCTGAAGCAGGAGAGCGGAGCGGCCGCCACCTACGTATCCATCTTGTTCCGCATGTTTGCCGACAATGCCCCAGAGCGTCTGGAGAGCCGGACTGATATCGAGTCTGCTCTTGTTCCGTTGTGCAAGGACATTATAACCGGGTACTCTACGCTGGTGGAGGAGAGCCAGCAGCGAAATCTGGCCGCCTGGCGTCCTGTCGTGGTGGACGTGCTCGAGGGGTACGCAACTTTCCCAGACGATGCGTTCAAGACGCACATTGGCGAGTTTTATCCGCTTGCGGTGGAACTTCTTCAAAAGGACCTGACTGCTGATCTTCGGGGTGCACTGCTCACAGTGCTCCGCCGCGTGGGCGAGGTGTCTTTGGGCATAGCCGGCATGGCGAGCAGGACCGGCAAGAGACGAGAGAGCGTGGTCAGCGCTGCATCGCAAGGAGCCGCTGGAGATCAAGAGCAGGCTGCGCGCAATATGCTGTGATGTTGGCAACAGGATGAAGAATGGATAAGTTGACAGATTATGACTCTATTCCTCTCAGTCAGACCAAGATTGATGCAAGATGATCGTGATACAGGACGCATTCAGCTTGTTTTTTATCATGCTTCACTGTTGCTGCCATCTATAGGGTTTTCAAGTATTCAGATAATAACTGGCACGGTAAAAGGCTGTATTGATTTAAGCATATGAATATTCACCCAGTTTTGGCAGTCCACTTAGCTACTCACCCAGTTTTGGCCAGGACCTGCTCCTTCTTCGAAGCTCAACCTCCCACAGATCATGTGCACCCGCTTAAAACGACAAGATCGAAGGGGCCTGATTACATCACGCAGAGACTAGCAGCTATTAGTCTGTATTAATCAAGTCGATCGCGGTAATTGCCTACTACGTACACCATGTAGATAAGGCATACAAACGCATAGATCCAGATATGCTTGATAAGGCCCCACTGCATCAGCCTGCCTTCAAGCCAACATCGCAAGTATTGAGGGGGAAGAATTGCAGAGAAGACTTTACATGCAAATGCTGAAAAAAAACCTCAAGTCAATCTACGAAGCAAAGTGAAAGATGACTTGGTGGTGGCCCAGCAAAATAATAAAACTAGAATAGAATGGCAACAGTAGAACACGTTTTAGGGAATGTAAAAATATGGTATATAAGTCTGATTTTGTATTTTAGTAAATAATTGAACCAGAACTACTTAAACAAAAAAAAAAGCACAAAATTGCCAGTCATCGCCATCTGACTCACTGGGGTGCAGCCCAAAGGAGGGGCAGTTCAGTCGCACATCGCAGAAAGCTGCCCCGCCATGCCTAGGTATTCAGTCCTGCCCCGCAGCTTTTTCTTCCTTCTTGTCGCAATTACAAACACCCCCAAAGCCTCAGACTCTGGTCAAAAATTGTCGAATTTTAGACTTGCTTGAGCTCGACACTAGACCAGCAACCCAATCGATTTTTGAGGCCGATCCTAGTCACCATGGCCGACGAAGCTACAAAGTCGATGGCGAAGCTTCAGCTCGACGAGGAGACTGGCGAGATGGTGTCCAAGGCTGAGCTGAAGAAGCGCTTGCAGAAGCGCGCAAAGAAGGCAGCCCAGGAAAAGGCTCGTCAGGAAAAGGCCGCCGCTGGCCCGGTCGAAAAGAAGGCGCCGGCGCCCAAGCCGGAGGAGACCCCCATCGACCCCGAGGCCATGTTCAAACAGGGCTTCCTCGACGACGTCTACAAGGAGCGCCCGGTCAAGAACGTCATTACACGTTTCCCGCCCGAGCCAAACGGATACCTCCACATTGGACACGCCAAAGCCATTGCGGTCAACTTCGGGTTTGCTAAATACCACGGCGGCGTGACCTACCTACGATTCGACGACACGAACCCCGAGAAGGAGAAGAAAAAGTACTTCGACGCCATCCAGGAAGTGGTCAAATGGCTTGGATTCGAGCCCTACAAGGTCACATACTCCAGTGACAACTTTCAGAAGCTGTATGATCTGGCAGAGAAGCTGATCAACATTGGCAAGGCCTACGTCTGCTACTGCGAAGGTATGTGATCCTGCCCTGAAAATACTGCTCCGGGGCTAATTCATGTTTCATACAGACACCGAGATCAAGCTCCAGCGCGGTGGCGAAAAGAGTGCCAACCCTAGATACCGCTGCAAGCATGCTGACCAGACCCCCGAGGACAACCTGGCCAAATTTCGAGATATGCGCGACGGAAAGTATAAGCCTCGCGAAGCTTTTCTGCGCATGAAGCAGGATATCAACGACGGGAACCCTCAGATGTGGGATTTGGCCGCATACCGCATAAAGACCGACACCCCTCACCAACGCACCGGTTGGGACTGGAAGATTTACCCGACCTACGACTTTACTCATTGCCTGTGCGATAGTTTCGAGGACATCACACACTCGCTCTGTACCACCGAGTTCATTCTCAGCCGTGTTTCGTACGAGTGGCTGAACAAGTCGCTTGAAGTGTACGAGCCGATGCAGAGAGAATATGGACGTCTGAATCTGACGGGCACAGTGCTTTCGAAGCGCAAGATTCTCAAGCTAGTAGAGGAAAAGGTTGTTCGCGGTTGGGATGACCCTAGACTGTATACACTGATTGCCATCCGCCGTCGTGGTATCCCTCCCGGAGCTATTCTCGAGTTTGTCAACGAGCTTGGCGTCACCACAAACATTACGACTATTCAGATCCACCGTTTTGAGCAGAGCATTCGCAAGTACCTCGAAAAGACGGTACCACGTCTGATGATGATTCTCGACCCTGTTCCTGTCGTGATCGAAGACGCCGAGGAGATTGAGATTGACATTCCTTTCTCTCCCAAGGATCCCAAGATGGGATCGCACAAGATTAAGTTCACACCCACCGTCTACATTGATCGTTCCGATTTCCGTGAAGAGGATAGCAAGGACTACTTCCGACTTGCGCCAGGCAAGTCGGTGGGTCTGCTCCACGCTCCCTACCCCATCAAGGCCACCTCTTTCACCAAGGACGAGGCCACTGGCAAGGTCAAGGAGATTCGCGCCGTGTTCGACAAGGAACTGAAAAAGGCAAAGACTTATATCCAGTGGGTTGGAACTGCTGGGTCAAGGAAAGTGGAGGCCCGCATTCACAACGCCCTGTTCAAGTCGGAGAAGCCCGAAGACGCCGAGGGAGGTTTCCTCAACGACTTGAACCCGGAGAGCGAAATCATCTACCCCGATGCTCTCATTGAGTCGGGCTTTGATGAGGTCAAGCGTCGCGCTCCCTGGCCTGAGGCGGCGGGCGAGAGCGCACTCGGCGTGGGCGGACCGGAAAGTGTGCGTTTCCAGGCCCTCCGTGTTGCCTATTTTGTAAGTCACTATGCAACTCAATCTAACGTGATTTAATTTGCTAATCTTGAATAGGCTGTGGACCCTGATAGCACCGACGACAAGATTGTTCTGAACCGTATCGTGAGCTTGAAGGAAGATGCAGGAAAGAAATGATTAGCAATGGTGTATTGGTGAGAATATCATGACACAAGGATGGATTTACATTGAATGAGCGAAGTGAAGAAGGCAGCAACATGGCATTGGAGTTTGGAGTGGGCAGACAGATTCTGTAGGAGGACATCGTCTGAAGCGCGCGGCGGCTGGGAGATGGCTCTGCTACAATTTCATGCCGACGGGAGTTGGTAGAAAGAGTGCAAATAAGAAAAATCATTTCCATTGCTTTCCTGTTGATAATCATTTTGAGTGATGTTACTTGATAACCGGAACGAAGCAATCATGTTTATATGCAAAGTCGGGACCTTTTCCAGACTAAGGTAGTCCGCATGCCCACGGTAATAAAGCGTGGCTGAGACTGGAACCGCGCTGCCGGCGGCGCGCACCGAGTGGTAACCCCACCATGATGGCAGGCCGCGAGCTCGCCGCTTTCGGACATGGTACTGATGGCGGTCTGCAGCCGCGCAAGTCGGTTTCAAGACCGTTGAGCTCAATGTTTATGTACCGTAATGATGTGTCATGAATACTTTGGATCGTTTACTTCTTTATTAATAAAAGTATTACAAGACAAATTCTCTGCTTTACTAGCCGCCCGCCGCGGGGCGCGGAGCAGCAGCTGCCCCTCCGAGACCCTAACCCCACCGTACCTTATCCAAGCCCGGGGTCTTGCCCCTCCATGAGTCGGACAGAACAAATATCAGCGGCGGCACCCCCCCTTCTGTTCCACCCTGCTCTCTTTCATAAACCATCCGTCTCTTGTACTCTACGCGATACCCCTCAATTCGATCGATCTCTACGTACACACACACACACATCATGACTACAGGACGTCTTGCCGGCAAGAATGCCATCATCACCGGTGCCGCTGGGTAAGCAGGGGAAGAAAGAAAAGATTCGGACCGCGGCCCGCTAGACTCAGTTCGCTGACACTGTTGCTTCAATTCAGAGGCATTGGTCTCGAGACCTCCATTCTCTTCGCCAAGGAGGGCGCCAACGTTCTCATGTCCGACATTTCCGCCGAGGCGCTCGAAAAGGCACGAGCCAAGGTCAAGCAGCTTGTGCCCAACGCCGGCCGCGTTGAAGTCCTGGTACGCCCCATATCCCCGCACACCCTTTGGCTTTCTTTTTCCTTTGGTGATGACATTTTGCCTTTTGCGCGGGGAACCTGGCCGCTAACCAGGCATTTGCACGTGTACAGAAGTGTGACGTTTCCAAGGAGAGCGAGGTCAAGGCCATGGTCGACGCCGTCGACGCCTGGGGCGGACTCGACATCCTCTTCAACAACGCCGGCATCATGCACGCCCAAGACGCCGACGCCGTCGACACGCCAGAACACATCTGGGACCTGACGCAGAGCATCAACGTCAAGGGCGTGTGGTTCGGCTGCAAGCACGCCGTGCTCTCGCTGCGCCGCAACAACAAGACGCGCGCCTCCATCATCAACACGGCCTCGGTCGTCGCCCTCGTCGGCGCCGCCACGCCACAGCTCGCCTACACGGCATCCAAGGGCGCCGTCCTCGCGCTGACCCGCGAGCTCGCCATGGTGCACGCCCGCGAGGGCTTCCGCTTCAACTCACTCTGCCCCGCACCCCTCAACACCCCGCTGCTGCAGGACTGGCTCGGCGACGACAAGGCCAAGCGCGCTCGTCGCGAGGTGCACTTTCCGGCTGGCCGCTTCGGCGAGGCTGTGGAGCAGGCGCACGCGGTCGTCTTTCTGGCTAGCGACGAGGCGAGCTTCGTCAACGGTCACGACTTTGCCGTCGATGGCGGCATGACAAAGGCCTACGTAACGGCCGAGGGCACGGCGCCTGCGGCGCCGCAGAACAATGCCGGAAAGGACTCTCTGTAAATCAAAAGAAAGGGATTGTGTGTGATGCATGATGCGAGTAGCTAGACACAAGTTTTGATGAGGGGCTGTCACATGCTTTGTTATTCATGCGACTCATATATGTGGTAGGTAGCATGTGGTAGTAGAGACTAATTTCAAGAACCATAAATTCACCTTTTATTGTCGTGTACCCGTCTTACTTTCTCGTATTTTTCCTCTTGTGTATTTTTCCTCTTGTGTATTCTCCTGACCTTTTCTCTTGTCATCTTTCCTCCCTTACTTATAATGACCTATCACTGGCTCTACCAATAGAGTCGTCATAAACAGTGCGTGACACGCATTAGCTGGTTACGGGGTCGTTGTGAGGTTATTCATTGATTCATTAGAATACAGTAATTGAAGCGTTAAATAAAACAGACATGAAACCTTCCATCTTACGGACAACCAACAGTGCATCTAAACACTTTTAGTCCACACTACGCCTGACAATTCGTTGTAAATTTCTATTTTCTTCCGCACTTGCCGACACATCGCAAGTCCCCTCCATCTAGTACACCCCATCTAGTGAAACTGGCCTTCAGTGTTGCCGTCGCCCATGCTCTTACTGCTGGAGCTGCCGCTTTGAATGGCACCGAGAATGCCGTCCATGTAGCGGGCGCCGCTCCACTTTTGGTGCGTGAGGACGTCGCAGCCGAGCTCCTTTTCGCGGCGCTGCACCACCTCGACGTACGCCTGCATGCCGTCCGTCTTGAAGCGGCGGGCGAGCTCGGTGGATATGGTGGCGGTGGAGTGGACGCCGGCGAGGGAGACGAGCTGCAGGACGAAGCCTTCCTTGGCAATGTCCCAGATGAAGGACTTGAGCGTCTCGGGGGTGAAGCCGTGCGCCATCCAGTTGAACGAGGGGGAGAGGTTGTAGACGAGGCCCTTGTGCGGGTGGGCGGCGCGGACGGCGCGCGCGAGGTCGGTCGCGACGCCGACGTTGGGGTCGCCCGTCTCGACCCACAAGAGGTCGGCGTAGGGACCAAAGGCGATGGCGCGCTTGGTGGCGGCGGCCATGCCCGCGCGGAAGTGGTAGAAGCCCTCGCGCGTGCGCGGCACGTCCCAGTTGAAGTAGACGGGCGTCTTGGCGTAGTGCTTGGCGAGCGCGCGGCGGCGTGTGATGCCCATGTTGCGGTCCGCGGCCGTCGCGGCCTGGAACTCGGCAATCTTGGCCTCGGCGACGCCTTCTCTGCGCATGTGCGCGACGGCGGCCTCGTCAAACGTGACGAGCTTGGTCTTCTTGACCCAGTCGGCCTCAAAGGCGTCAATCTCGGCGCCCGACGCGCCCCGGCCCTCGAGGGCCTGGATCGTCTCGGCGAGGGGCTCGAGGGCGGCGTCGTCGACGCCGAGGATGAACTCGTGGTCGCGCACGTCGACGGCCGACGAGATGAGCTTGCCCGACTCGGAGTCGGTGCGCGCAATGACGAGGTTCTCGCAGCCCATGACGTCCCACTGGAAGCGCGCGGCGTTGAGCCGGTTAATGTGCTCGCCCGTTGGCACGAGCACCTTGCCGGCGAGGTGGCCGCATTTTTTGCCGCCGTGCAGCTGGTCCTCAAAGTGCACGGCCGCGGCGCCGTTTTCGGCAAACAGCTTGGCGAGCTTGAGCACGGCCGAGAGGCCGCCGTGGCCCGTGTCGCCGTCGGCGATGATGGGCCGCAGGTAGTCGGTGTAGGGCGTCTTGGCGCGCTCCTCGGCCGTCATGGCGCGCCGGGCGTCCCACTGCTTGCGGTCGTGCATCGACTGCGCCTTGGCGAGGCGCTGCACCTGGTTCGGCACCGTGTTGTACGGGTAGTCGCCAAAGTCGGGCGAGACCTCGTTGGTCGTGGTGAGCAGCGAGGAGCACGCCCAGCCGGAGATGTAGAGGACCTCTTGGTGCGGCGCCTGCTGCGTCATTTGCACGGGGTCGACGGCGCCGACTAGATCGCCCACGCATGTTAGCTTTTTCTGCGCCTTGAGCTTCTCCTTGAGCTTCTCGAGAGAGAGAGAGAGAGACAAGAGTTCACGTACGGGTGTGGATGGGTTCGCCCTTGGACTCGCGCTCGCGAATCAGGTGAAACAGCTTCGACGCCATGACGGAGCTCGGGTACTGCACCGTCTGGCTGCCGCGCTTCGACACGACGTCGGCGGCGGTGTACGGGCGCTTGATGCCGGCGTACCGCGGCGATGACCACCAGGCCTCGACCTCCTTGATCTGCGCGTCGTACAGGGCATCCTCGGCCTCGCCCGCCTTGTGCGACTCGGGCAGCAGCTGAAAGGCGTCGGCCGGCGCGGAGCCGGCAGCGTAGGGGTTCTTGGGCGCGGACATGCGGGTGGTTGTGGCGATGGCGCGGATCGCTGCGGGAAAGGGCCGGGTCGTTGTCGTCGTCGTCGTCGTTGATCGGGAGAGCAGTGCTCGCTTGGGAATGGCTCGCGGCAATGATCTTCGCATCATTGTTGCGGTGAAGAAAGTATGTGGGGGGGAGGATTCAAAAGATTGATGCGGGAGGGTTTGCGCCGCCTTCTTGTACGTGGTAGAGAAGAGAAGATGAATAATGCGTGATTGCTGAGAACGGTTATAACGGCAGCGGCGGCGTCGCGGGCGCAGGTCACACAGCCGAGAACAGCCGCGGGGGTGGAGTGAGGGTCGAACTGAGAGCCGAATGGTCATTGAGTAACCAAAAAGATTGGTAATGCCAGCTTATGTTCTTATCACTATCCTACCTTGGTTTTTTTTTCTTCCTTCTATTGAAGTCGGCTTCACGCCGTCCTTTTTTTATATTAAATTTGCCAAATTTCAACTCGGCTTCTCCTTTTGCTGCCGGCCCAAGTGCCAGGCTAAAGACCGAACTGAGTAACTAGCGAATTACAAGTGGCTGATAAATCCGGGCGATAACCGAGCATGGGGCTCGGAGTATATGTGCGGCCATAGTTAACTAGATGACAATGTCTAGATCTTCAAGCATGGATGGAAAAGTTGAGAGCCAAGGTCAATGGCAAATCATTATTGGCCAGGATGGTTTTCCAGGGTGGCAAAGTCTTTTTACTGTACTCCGTAAAGTCAATGGGGCTGGCCGAGAGCCCGCGAGGCTGTGAGCGACAAAGTCTGGACTAGCCTGTGTGGTATAATGTGCTCTGCATAGAAAGATGTAGAATTCTTTGGGCAAAGAGGGAGTTTCCAAGCATTACACTGATAAAGACACTTGATTTGATACGCAAGTAGAGTCTCGGCTTGAGTTTCCTGCACTTTCTACTGCCTGTCTATTGCTTGCTGGCTCGTACATTGTCGGTGCGTAGCCGGTCGCGTGAAATACATCCTGATACCCCAGACTATCAGTATTAACATGCTGAAAAACTTGACTGCAAGTCTTGCGTCTAAATGGCTGCTCAGCCAAAGAAAACACGGCAGAAACCTTACACCATTGAAGAGCTACTGTTAGTTATCGGGTAGCTGCCAGACAGGCGCTACTGGTTGACCCTCGGCGTCTCTCGTATATCTGCAGTGGCTGTTCAATGTGCAGTCAAATTCCATGGTACATTCCGTCGACTAGCAGCTGGCACCACCAAGACTACCCTCCACTGCCTCCAGTAAGACGGTGCCGTGCCACGGCCAGAGCCGCATACAGGCACGTCATTCTCACCACGGTAGGTGGACAAAGAAAGAGCTCAATGCAACGGCAGATCACCGAGGAGTAACAGCAGCCAGCCACCACAACAGGACTTGCGGTGAAACGTGCGTGAGAGGCTGACTCGGAATGGGTGTGCAGGGTGCGACAACAGTCGGTGGTCGCTGAAGAGGTGGTGATGGCCCCACTAGAAAACTTTACTCTTTGGCAGAAAAAAGTGCAGAAAATACGGCCAGTGCGATTTTGGTGTCTGAAAGTCGGATTGTCCGAAATGGTCCGTCAAGGTAGTTGCGGGACGGGCAGAGTAGATGTCTTGATGCATGGATATAGAATCCAAGATGCTAGAAGTCTGGTTTGATGATTTGAATTGGACCGCTCCCAGGCCCGCGACAGGCAGCAAGCCGGGCAAGCAACCAGATTACAGCAAAGTCACAGGCAAATCGTAGGCAAGTCGCCGGCGCTGTACCCAAAACCAGCTCCGAACGGTATTTTGCTACCCCTGCGACATCAACACTTTACCACAAAGGCGCAGGGGATTTGAAAATGCGGGTGACATTACGGAGCAATGTCATATCTTCCCCACGATCCTGCTCCCACAGGCTGCTCCCAAGGCTGGCCAGACTCTGGGGCCGAAAACAGCTGCTTTCGACCAGACGCTGACTTTGCCGGCGGACAAGCATCTGAAATGTCCTGTGCCTGGTTCGCCCGAAATCGAGTGGCAACTGAGCGTCTCACTGCCCTTGGCCGAAGCCGTTTTAGGCTTAGCGCAGAGTAACTGATTAGCATCGATAAGCCGGTTGTGCCAATCAGAGGGGCAAAGTAGGCCAGCAGAAACAAAAGGCAAATTTTGTTACGGATTACAGGCCTGAAGCCAACAAAAGAAAATCGCATGCCCGGGCTTCTAGCGTGTGCCACAGATGCACAGCCAGCCAACCAAGCACCTACCGCAGCCCACCACCTCCCTCCCACCTCAGACCTCCCAAGGCTCCCACCACCCCTCCAGCAGCGGGAAAAAAAAAAAAAGTTGTGGACTGCGCCTACATAAAACTTTCCCACCATCCCTCTCTCCATCCATATCTCTTCTCCTCCACCTCCATATCCTCCTTCTTTTTATTTTAGGTCGTCATCCTCTAGACGCCCCGGGTACTGTTCTCAAAACAGTCCCTTTCGTTTATTTTCTCTCAGTTGTGCAAAGGATCCTCCGCCTTGAATCAACCCCCAGCCGCTATAGAGCAGAACGACCCCTCCATCGTTTCTGTGGGCTTCGAATAGACCGACATTTGTCGACATCTGTAGACTCCGATAGAACGTTCATCTTACGCTCTCGAGTCTTTTCTTTATACCCTCGGTTCTCCAGACTCGAAATATCTCGCCAATCTTAATTCCGAAATCCACAATCATGTCTGAGAACGCTCAGTCTGTCAAGGTGCTCGACGAGCTCTTCCAGAAGCTCACCGTCTCCAAGGAGGCGGCTGAGATCAAGGAGTCCTCCGCTGAGCTTGCCTCTTTCATCAACGGCCGTATTGAGGACCAGGCTGTCCCTACCAAGTGAGTAATCTATTATTTCTCTCATTTTTTGCCTATTCTGCTGGGAGCGCGGCGCTGGCAGAGCTGCTCAATGCTCAATGCCCCGCCACATGCTACTGCGGGCACAAAATTTTTCGCTCTTTGCGCCCACCATGGCCACTTGGCCAGGCAACCCCGCCACATCTGTTGCAACAGTGCGCTACAGCTCCAACGCCTGCTACCACCGAGGCTGTTTGAGAGTTGCCTCTCCGCTCCCGTCATGCAGAATACCTTGTTTTCTGAGATTCATGTTTTTCTTGGTGCATCGCTAACTGCCACTTTACAGGGTCATTGACGACATCACCAAGAGCCTCACCAACAAAAAGGATGCTGCCGCCCGTGAAAAGGCTGCCGTTGCCATTCAGGCCATTGCCTCTCACTCCGAGGTTTCCGCTCACGTCGAGCCCTACCTCGTTGTCCTCCTTCCTACCCTTCTTGCCGCCGTCGGTGACAAGACACCTGCTGTCAAGAACGCCGCCAGCGCTGCTGTTCTTGCCATTGCCGGTGCCATCAACGCCAACGCTGTCAAGTCCGCCCTCGTCCCCATCATGGAGTCTATCCGCAACGCCCAGAAGTGGGCTGAGAAGATGGCCGCTCTCGACTTCATTGACGCTCTCGTCACCGGCTCTCCCGCCCAACTCGCTGTCCGCGTCCCTGAGCTCATTCCCGTCATCTCCGAGGCCATGTGGGACACGAAAAAAGAGGTCAAGGATCGCGCCTATAAGGCCATGGAGCAGCTTTGCCAGCTCATCGTCAACAAGGATATTGAGCGCTTCATTCCCGAGCTCATCAAGTGTGTCGCCAAGCCTGAAAACGTCCCTGAGACTGTCCACTTGCTCGGTGCCACCACCTTTGTCACCGAGGTCCAGGAACCTACTCTTGCGCTTATGGTTCCCCTTCTCGATCGTGGTCTTGCCGAGCGTGAGACTGCCATCAAGCGTAAAACTGCCGTCATTGTCGACAACATGTGCAAGCTCGTCGACGACCCCAACATTGTTGCTCCCTTCTTGCCCAAGATGATGCCCGGTCTCCAGAAGAACTACGACAACCTGGCTGACCCCGAGGCCCGTGAGAAGACCAAGCAGGCTCTCGACACCCTTACCCGTGTCGGTAACATCCAGAACGGTGTCATCCCCGAGGCCAAGAATGACGGCGCCCTCAACGTCGTCCTCCCCAAGGTCAAGGATGTCTTCACTCCCAAGTACGGCAACTACCTTGCCAAGATGGGCCCCGTTGCCGAGCACATTGCCGCTATCGCCGGCCAGCTCATCGATGAGAAGGAGTTTGAACTCAGCATCTGGGTCGAGAACCTCAAGGCCTACGTTGCCGTCATCACCGGCATCGACAATGCCGAGGCCATTGTCGACACCATCCGCAAAAAGACTGCCCCCGCTGCCGCTACCGAGGTCGAGGGTGAGCCCGATGATGATGAGGGTGAGGACCTTTGCAACTGCACCTTCTCCCTTGCCTACGGTGCCAAGATTCTGCTCAACCAGACTCACCTGCGTCTCAAGCGTGGTCAGCGCTACGGTCTTTGCGGTCCCAATGGTTCTGGCAAGTCCACCCTCATGCGTGCCATCAACAACGAGCAGGTTGAGGGTTTCCCCAAGCAGAGCGAAGTCAAGACCGTCTTCGTCGAGCACGACCTGGATTCGGAGG
The DNA here is from genome assembly GCA_024472245.1 of Beauveria sp. NWAFU-1. Lineage (NCBI taxonomy): Eukaryota > Fungi > Ascomycota > Sordariomycetes > Hypocreales > Cordycipitaceae > Beauveria > Beauveria sp. NWAFU-1. The sequence continues at coordinate 1,098,019 of JANBXD010000004.1, forward strand.
ATACTGAAATGACTACCATTGACTGGACCATGAAGAAGCTTGCCGAAGCTGGTGTCAAGACCGCTCAGGCTGAAGTCGAGGCCCGTCTCAACGAGTTTGGCTTCACCGAGCAGATGGTCAAGGGTGAGATCTCTGCCCTTTCCGGTGGTTGGAAGATGAAGCTCGCCCTGTGCCGTGCCGTTTTCGAGGCTCCCGATATCCTCCTGCTTGACGAGCCTACCAACCATTTGGATGTCAAGAATGTCAAGTGGCTCGAGGAGTACCTGATCAACTCCCCTTGCACTTCCATCATTGTCTCCCACGACTCCAGCTTCCTTGACAACGTTTGCCAGCACATTGTCCACTACGAGCGCTACAAGCTCAAGCGCTACAGGGGCAACCTGATGGAGTTTGTCAAGCGTGTTCCCTCTGCCAAGTCCTACTACGAGCTCGGTGCCTCTGAGATTGAGTTCTCTTTCCCCGAGCCCGGTTTCCTTGAGGGTGTCAAGACCAAGGCCAAGGCTATTCTCCGTGCCACCAAGATGTCCTTCCAGTACCCCGGAACGTCCAAGCCCCAGATCGCCGACATCACATTCCAGTGCTCTCTCGGCTCACGTATTGCCGTCATTGGTCCCAACGGTGCTGGCAAGTCTACCCTGATCAATGTTCTTACCGGTGAACTCATCCCCACCCAGGGTGAGATCTACCAGCACGAGAACATTCGCATTGCCTACATCAAGCAGCACGCTTTCGCCCACATTGATAACCACCTGGACAAGACTCCTTCCGAGTATATCCAGTGGCGTTTCCAGACTGGCGAGGATCGTGAGACTATGGACCGTGCCAACAAGATCATCACCGAGGATGACGAGAAGGCCATGGACAAGATTTTCAGAGTCGAAGGCACTCAGCGTCGCGTCATTGGCATCAACAGCCGCAGAAAGTTCAAGAACTCGTACGAGTATGAGTGCTCTTTCGCTCTTGGTGAGAACATTGGCATGAAGAACGAGCGTTGGGTTCCCATGATGTCTGCTGACAACGCCTGGCTGCCCCGTAACGAGCTTCTGGCCTCTCACCAGAAGATGGTTGCCGACGTCGACATGAAGGAGGCTCTTGCCTCTGGTCAGTTCCGCCCTCTGGTCCGCAAGGAGATTGAGACTCACTGCGCCAACTTTGGTCTCGATGCCGAGCTGGTTTCCCACTCTCGCATGCGCGGTCTGTCTGGTGGCCAGCGTGTCAAGACTGTCCTTGCCGCTTGCTCGTGGCAGCGCCCTCATTTGATCGTCCTCGACGAGCCTACCAATTATCTCGACCGTGACTCTCTCGGTGCTCTGTCCAAGGCCTTGAAGAAGTTCGAGGGTGGTGTCATCATCATTACCCACTCTGCCGAGTTCACCAAGGACTTGACCGAGGAGGTTTGGGCCGTCATGGACGGCAGGATGACTCCTTCCGGCCACAACTGGGTCCAGGGCCAGGGTGCCGGTCCCCGTCTCAAGGGTGACGACGATGATGAGGAGGAGAAGTTTGACGCCATGGGCAACAAGATTGTCACCACCAAGAAGAAGGTCAAGCTGTCTTCCTCTGAGGCCCGCAAGAAGAAGAAGGATCGTATGGCTCGCCGCAAGCGTGGTGAGGAGGTCTTCTCTGATGAGGACGACTAAACAATTCGCTATAATTACAGCGCGAGTTTGTTTTTGTTGTTTTTGCTACTGCCCTTATCGGTCACCCCCTCTTTCATGCTTTTGAGCACATACATCCTTACATAACTCTTGATTTTTTTTCCCTTTTGTTTTGTTTATTTCACGCGGGACATGGTAAAAGAAAAGTTGCAATGATTATATGATGGCCTGGTTATTGTTTGCATATCGCAGGCTACATCTACATAGACACGAAGTGACGGGAGACAAGAACAACTAGGTGCAAGGAAGAAATGGAGGGGTAAAAATGTCTGGTTTCATTGTTTATGAGAAAGGAATTGTCTATTTGATTTCTTTCCGTCTTCATTCTGGTGGGAGTTTATGGACTTGTCAGCTCAGTTCTTGGTCTGCAAAGTGGTTGGAGGACCTCTTTGGGGATGAGTAAAGCGAGGATTGGGCACGCCGAGCGCCTTCCCCCACGGGATGTCAACGGAGGTAGACAGGAAAATAGGAAAGGAAAAAAAATATACATTCTGAAATAATCTTGGGCATCTAAATTTGTGCATGGAATCTTTTGCGTCAAAGTCTTGTGCTTCGAATCAAGTCAACGGTACCGGAACCTCTCACATGGAAAGTATACTTGGCCTATAGGATCTTGGGTGACATGAGCCTGGCAATATTGGCCGCGCAGGTCAAGAGGTTGAAAGATAGAATAAGAGGTAGAAAAGGGAAAAAGAGTAAACTGAAGATTGGATAATAATTTCATTCGTCATGTATTTGGGTATAGTAAACAAACAATAAACAAAATCTCAAGTCTTGATAGGCAAGACTTGATGCACGAGCAGGCTCTTGTCCTCCACTGTTGCATGTCGCTGCTCGCTCGTGCCGTCTTTCCCATGAAATCTTTCCACTTTGCAACTCCATTCCAAGATTTGATACTTCAAGAGAGAGACAAATGCCATGCAAGATATATGCAAGTCGCTGGCCCTGTCCGTACGCCAAGCGCGCAGCAATAAAGTAATGTGATGCCGTGAAAGGTACAACGAATCAAGATTTGAAACGAGCATCATGACAGCCTACAAGTATGACAGATGGAAAGAGAAATCTAAACACGCACACAAATCTGTTGAGATAAATTACCCCTCAATCTGTCGCACCTTGCTCTTTTTGTAGCCAAAGAGGGCCAGCATCTCGGTCCAGAAGCCAACGGGGGGCTCGGTGAAGCGGCTCTCGTAGGCATCGATGGTGAGACGCTCCCAGACGAGGTCAACCTCGGCAGGGTTCTTGAGCTTGGTGCGCTTGACCAGCTTCCAGCCAAAGAACATGATGGGAGCGAGACACTGCATGGTGTAGTTCTTGAAGAAATTTTCGGCTGTGATGGGGCGGGCAAACGCAGTATAGCCATAGAAGAGGATGATCAGCACCTGGATGAAAATGGCGATGTAGGCACCGTAGGGTTGGAAACGGCCGTAGTAAGGGAGAGTTTTACGGTCGAGACCCTGTGCCTTGCAGGCGCGGTGGTAGAAGATGAAGGTGATGGACATGGCAATGTAGTCAATGATGCCGCCGGCGGTGATGAGTTCAACGAACCAGGTGACGACGACAGCGGAGCCCGAGCCGACCTGGAGGAAGGAGAGAAAGGGGAAAGCCATAACGACTATGAAGCAGTAGATGGGAACGCCTCGGCTGTTGCACTTGCGGAGGAAGCGAGGGGCGCGGCCCTCGAGGGCGAGACCGTAGAGGGAGCGGGTAGCGCAGTAGGTGTAGGTGTTGCCGGCGGAAAAGATGGAGGTGAGCATGAGGGCATTGACAACATGGGGGAGGACCTCGATACCCATGGCCTGCATGGCAATAACGTAGGGGGAGGAGCCGGCGTCGGAGCTGCCGCCGTCGCCGAGCTGGACATTGACGAGGGTGGGGTTGTCGCAGGCGAGGATGATGCCGACAGCGAGGGCGCTGCCAAAGAAGAAAAGGAAGAAGCGCCAGTAAATGGTTTTGAAAGCGGTCTTAATGTAGATTCGGGGACGCTTGGCCTCGGCGGAAACCATGGAAATGTACTCGGGACCGACGACGGCGAAGCTAGCACTCCAGAGGGCGCCGAGGAAACCCTCGAATCTGCCCTTGGCACCTGTGGACTTGTACTCTTGGAAGGCAATGTGTTTCCAGTTGTGGAAACCATAGGCGTGGTGCTGGGGGTTGCCGCCGACCATGGTGATGAAGGTGAAGGCGAAGAGGATGAAGAGAAGAATCACCTTGCCGCCGGAGAGCCAGAATTCAGCCTCGCCGTAGCCGCGGACGGCGAGAAGATTGAGTGCGCTAGATGTCTTGTTAGTACCTTTATTTTCGACGCATCCTGTTTTCCTGTGGGTGGAAAGGCTTCCGACAAGGAAGAGGGAGGGAGGGCAGGCAGCTTACGCATAGCAGATGATGACGGCGGCGCAGATACCAGCGGTAGGACCAGGGTCTTTGATGCGGGTATCCCAGAAGCCAATAACAAGATTGAGGGCGGTAATTTCAAAAGGAATGAGCAGGGCTTCGTAAATGAAGAAGTTCCAGCCAATCATGAAACCGAGGGCATCGTCGACAAAGTGGCCGGCGAGACGGATGAAGCCACCAGAGACGGGGTAAAGAACAGTCATTTCAGCAACCGAGTTGTTGACGAGGCCGAGAACCAGAGGGTAAAGGGTAAAGGCGATGAGAAGACTAGCGGGACCGCCTTTGGCGAGACCGGCACCGATGCTGACGAAGAGGGCGGTACCGATGGAGCCACCAATGGCGATGAGCTGGATCTGGCGATTGTTGAGGCGGCGCTGCAGGCCGTCAGAGTTGTCGGCCATGTGAATTTCGCTGTCGAGGCTCGGGGGAGAGCCGGGCACCTCCATCTTGGAGTGCTTGTCCTCGTCTGTGGTGGCCATGATTGCGACGGGGTGCGGTTGGTGGGGGAAGCACGCGGTCGAGTAGTTGGGAACAAAATGGGACGGGGTTAGAGGCGCAAAGCGAATTGCGCCAACAAGCCAACGGTATGAAGAATGTCAAGACAAAGCTACTTTATAGATATAAAGAAGAATTGTCTAAAGTGGAAAGAATATGGATGGAGGGGGAGGGAGGGGGAGGGCAGGGGAGGAAGAGGTTAAGGATAAGAAGAAGCGAGATGGGAAAATGGGAAAATAAATTGGGGGTGGGGAGGTTTTAGTTCATATAAGGCAAGAGCCAGCCAGTACAAGCAAGAGACGCACAGAGACGAGGAAAAGAGAGAGAGAGAAAGAGAGACGGATGAGGTGTCTGTACACGGTCAGGCCGAGTGTGGAGCCGGCACGGCGTGGGATGCAAAGCTGGCCGTTATTTAGCATCAGTGGCATTTTGTGCCGTCTACTCCTCAATCATGGGCTTGTTCTAGTCTACTTTTAGGCGGGTGGGCAAAGAGGGACAAAAAAAAATCAGCAAAGAGCAGCCAGAACAACCAAGAGATGGTGCCGCAGATGGAATAGGATTGTGGCGCGGCCTTGGCGGACAAAAACCTGGGATTGCCTGATGCGGCTTAGCGTCGGTACAAGAGCAGCACCGTACCTTGCAATTACTTACCTGCAAAGCAGACTCGATACACCATAGTAGATGTAATTCTGAAGCATGAATTGGCTGGAGGGGAAAAAAAAGCAAGAAAATATAGCAGAAGAACAAAAAAAGCTTCCGACATGTCGAGTTCTTTCAAAGTGAGCATTTGGACGCCGAGGTACACGACAAGTTTACCTTTTGCCCTCACTCCCTCCAGGCGACGCCTTCGGGCGGTGGGCCGCATGCGCATACGGCTTGGCGTCGCTAGAGGCTGCTCATGGGCAGTAGCAGGCTGAGGATAAGGCCAGGGCTGCTAGTGGTTTGTGTGAGTGGGCTTTGTTTATTTCTTTTTATCTCTTTTTCTTTTTCTTTCGCCCGCCTTTTTTTTTGCCAGCAAACTATCGCTGCTTTAGTCTAGGCATCTGTGTACTATATATGCAGCTAGTGAGCGCCCCTGCGTGGGGCGCGAAGAACTACCTTACCTGTTGGCAGCGCTGCCCGCGGGACATGTCTGTTATCACCTCTTGTCGGTCAATCTGGCAGCTTTAATTTTTTTTTCTTTTTTTAAATGATATTGATTAGACTTTAAACTTGGTGAATAGGAACACTGCAGATCCATCTCAGTGATGGTGGTGCTCGACCCGCATCGTACGCTCATCAAGTTGGCACGACGAGTATAATACAGCTGGTAAGCAGAACAGTCCCTTTTCTCTTCAGGCGGAACCCTGATCTCGATAGACGACACACAGTACGTAATTAGATGTTGCTGACCACAGCGCTTTCAGCTCCCTCTTCTGCCTCACAGCCTCACTACACAACACAGCTCTCGCTAGGCGTGCTTAGATGGTTGAATAGCCATCAAGCGCGCGTAACAATCGTGGAATAAATAGCCGGCCCTCGATCCCAGCCCGTCGAGTTATCAAAAGGGCCGCCTTACACTACTAAACCATAATAAGCCCCGTAAGCACGACTACGCCCTACCTATCCGTGGTACCTATCTACTGATTTTGAACAGCTACAACGCTTACAGGCCACTACCTACCTTGTAGGGCGGGTTTCAGCGATACAAGCCTGAAAGCCAGCCAACATCTCCCATCGGCCCGTATCCGCCATTCACTTGCAGACATTCATCATCAGTAGTTACGAGCAAGACAAGGTAGACAACAACAACAGTCGCGCGGCAGACCAAAACGTATCCTCCTTCCGGCCTCCTTCGTCTCCCCGTTCTCCCGCCTTACATTGCTAGCGCGGAAGCTTAACAGCGCCCAGCCAATCCGCAGAAACCTGTCATTACCAGTACATGCAGTTGACTAGATGCCAATTGGTTCTTTGAAAAGTCCATTTTGGCGATTTGCACTTTGGCTTTTTGCAGTTCCTATCGGTTCTTGGACGCCGGAGCATTCGCATCGGTTGGCGACCAGGAAAGCGGCTGCCAAATAGTGTTGAACTGAGTGAAGAGAGAAGAAGAAGATCCCAGTTATAAATGCCTATATATATAGACCGCTTACCCGTCGATTTACTTTTACTCTCCTTTCAGTGACGAGGCTTCTCTTGTCCCGGCGTGGCAGGCGATCGCATGGATTGGCATCTTGTTTGACTCGGAGAATGTATAGGTATGCTGTGGCACATGTCACCACATGCACCGGTAATGTGCTAGTCAGGGCCAAGACAAAGTGTGAGAGTAGAACGAGGCTACCTTGCTACTAGCTCATCCCGCAACAGCGCCCCTCGACCTCTCTTGCAAATAACAATGTCCAACAACATGGGACTAAAGCGACCCAAGCCACCTAGAGGCTGTCGTGCTGTCGCTCTCTTTGTCTGTCCCCAACTCTGCGACCCTTCCACGCCTTTCCCCCCAACACAGACCCTGGAAATCGCGAGTCCAGTTTTCAAGATTGCCATGCCCACGCCGTTCTCCAAGATTTCAATCTATGGTAGCATGGTGTCATGGAGATTATTAGTGGGCAACGTCCTATATTCGTAATAAGAAAGAAACAAAGACGGTCTGGTCGCTGAATGTCTGGTCCCTCTTTCTGACCACTGACCAGCCCCTGCTCACCAACAACGTAATGCCGCATGGCCCCCCTGCCCTGTGAGGAGTACGAGGCGGCTTGCGAGAGAAGTGGATTATTGTCCAAGCCAACCAAAGAGAATATCATTAGGGAAAAAAACAGCTGAGCGAGGAGGGCTGGGCTCCGCTTACAACTACATGGCTCCAGCCTCCAGGGGTCCCGCTGTGGGCAGGGTGGCAAGCTGGTTGTCAAGATGACTCGCTGCTTTACGCAGTCTGTCATTCGCTTTTATTACTAGTAACATGATGGGAGACGAGAACATCTCTTGAGAGGCGTATAGAACAACTTCTTTTGGCCCTTGTCCAAGCTAGATCCCACAAAGGAGCGGGTGGTAACGCGGCTATCGAGAAACGGATGCGATTGTATGAACATGACGATCTTCTGAGCAGAGTGCAGCGACCAACTCGGGGCTATATTATAAGTAGAATTGTGCGCTAATTTGGACTTGTTTGAAGAAAAGAAATGAACAGGCCATTGTTACTTGTGGCGCGGCTTTTGCCTACTTTCCTACGGATACTCTAACTAGGCATCCTGTCGCGTGCCTAGGCTCTCTATTTACTGATCCGTCCGTACCTTGACTAAAACCAAGGCGTTTTTGACGGCGGCCCGGGCGACCAACCCAAATGGCCATGCACGCTCTGGGCATGCGCGCCAGGCGATTGACCTTTCCAAAAGCCCCGTCATGTTGCCGACCTTTGCCATGCGCAAAGGTCATCGCTGAACAAGTCATTGACGTACGAGATGTCCATGTCGCGCAGTCATGCACATATCTTATTTTTCAGTCAGTCAGTCAGTCAGTCAGTCAGTCAGTCTACTCAGTATAAAGTACCAAGGTCCCCCGCAGTCGCGACATCAGCAATCTGCAGAACTTGTGCCATTCCTTTGTTTTCCCCAGAACCCTGGTTCAACGTTGACCAACCCACCTCTCTAAACTGAACCAGGGAAAGATGCGACGCTGTCTGAATACCACCGCCACTTTGGGGTTTGGAAAAAAAAAAGAGCAATTTACCACCTCAGAATAATGCCTCGCCGTGCTTTGTCTCGAAAAAGCGGCGTCCCTTTCTTTGCCCCACCCGTGGCTGGGGCGGAGGCCTTTTCTATTTCTTCTTTGCCATGACGTCACTATAGTTTCTAAACCCGCAAAATCGCACATCGCCTTGCCCCATGCCAAGTCAAGTTGCATCCACAACTCCACACGTTTCTAACAAGAAAAGGCGAGGGAGATGAAAAAAGTGTACGGCGTCGGTACTGATGGCGTCGTTTGGAGTAACTTTGGAGCGCTTTTTTTCCTCCCTTTTTCCTGGGCTGGCCTTTTCAACAGTTTGGGCCCAGAAGAGGGTCTGTCCCCTTGCAACCATCACATGGCCTCGCGTCATCATGCCTCGACTCTCCAGCAGAATCCATTGCAAGCTAGATCAGCTGGCAATTCATCTTTGCCGCTAATAATTCTTGGTCAATATTACCAGAAAAGAAAAGAAATAAAAGGTTAGACTTGTCGAGTGAGTGGGAATCACCCAATGAGGCGCAAAACCTTGTACATGTGATAATGTGTCGCGGCGGTGTTTGCTGTTCAATCATCATGGCCCTAACATTCTTGTAGTTTGTCCTCACCCCAACGGATAGTCCATCGCACAGCACCCGGCTCAACACGGCTTCATCGACCACTTGCCTTTGCTTGACCTCGATTTGCCGTCCTTCAGCTCAATCGGGCCCTCACGAAGCTCAGCCGCGACAGACGCATTGTCATCCTGATGATGCAAACACGCAACGCTATTACCGCCTCACTTTTGCTGCCTCTGCTTCCTATAGGTCGAACCCTGCATAAAAGGGCTGCTTTAGCTACTCGATCGGAATCCTTTTCATCTGGCATGGTTTCGGGCCTGCTTGCCGCTTCCTAGATCGTCGCGCCCTTGTCTTGACATTCCCGCCTGCCACCCTACCTGCGCGGCCCGCGTCTCAAGCGCCAGTTCCTTATTGGCTGCCAGGACGAGGCGGCAGATCGGTGACTGTCATTGGGAAAAGATTCGATGACAGAAGCAGAATAGTTGGCCATCTTCAGAACGAGGGTCGCGGATTTGTTGAAGCAGAGCCGGTCAGTTGCACCAACAGTTCAACCCCCCAAATCCCTTTGCGTTGCACTCTCCCAATTGTCTCCAGCCCCCTGCGTCGTGTAGCATTATTACCCCATTCGGCTACAGAAGTTGAAAGGGCCGTCGCGCGGGTAAGGCCATGGTTAATTAGGTGGTGGGCAAAAACGCCATGGCGGTCAACTACACACGTTGACATGCACGACCACACCATTCTCGCTCGAGTATCCGTATGCCACTACCCTTGTCTCATTCTGCAGCCACCACCAGGCAGCAGCTATTCAGCCGGCTGTATCCTCAAAGCAAGAGGTCAACCAGCCCTCTCGGACCCCTAGGCCTGCTCTGTAATTGCCCAGGTAGAGAAGCAACGTCATGCTAATTAGATTGTCTGCGCCGACTCACCCAACAGAGGCGCAAGCTTGCATATGCATATGCACAAGACTTGCATCAAGTTGAAAGCCTCGGACTCTGCTAGACGTTCAAGGTTTCTGCAAAAGAAGAAGAAAAGAAAATCGCGGCTGGCATTTTCTCCAACGTCGAGACAGGAGCATGCTTTGACGGCCGCCCACGCGGCCAACGCGGGAATGCATGCAAAGTCGCGGCACTCATGAGCAAGTCATTATGTTCTTTTCGTACACCACAACACTCCTTTTTCCAATCTAATACTTCTCGTTTCTCAGCAAAGGATCGATTGTTGCGAGCGCGCCCAGTAATGTCCTCCAATTCTCGCAATCTTACGGATACAAAGCAGTTGGCTTCCCAATGGAACATGGCTTAACGCCAGGCTAGTTTGGGAAAGATGTTGGAACAACTAGCGCAGCCATGTTCGTTAAACCCGTTCGTTCCCAGCGCCCGGGCGAAGAGAGAAAGTGTCGCGTGCGACGGGCAGCGGGACACCTTGCACCCTGCAACGTAATCTGGGCTTCAGCCGCTCCTGCTTCGGTTGACAACGGAGTACTCTGATAAATCATCTGTGCTGCGCCAATAACGACAAGCCCAGCCGCTCATTGGGCCACAGTCCCGCACGTAGACGGACCGTCGTATCGACAACGTATTCAACTGAGCAAGCCCTCGTTTCTTTGCCGTGAAACCCATTTGCTAGCGCTGTGTGGCTGGCTAGTTGGTTGTTAATTAGTGTGCAATGCCCAATCACGCAGGTCTCGCAATCATAGTCAACCAGTTAACTACGTAGTATTGCCACGACTGCTTTTCCGTCAACAACGACTCAAGCACCAAGCAAGGGAAAGACTGGGTCTCTGGAGTTTTTTACGGCGCTGGGTGGAATGCTCACACTGAACGGGGACCCATTGAAATGTTAAACAAACTAGTTGGTATCCCTCCAATCATGCGTCTTCTTGTGTTGTGGACTCGAGCGTCCATCCCCAGTCATCAGCTCCGTGCTCCGTCCTGAACTGGCCCGCCCGTCAGCAACGTGCCCTGGCTCCAGTGGCGCTATCAACAGGAAAAAACGCTGGCACGGCTGGCTTCATCAGAGGAGCTCAGCGACCCGTTTTTCATTTTGCAGAAACACCGTATTCCAATGGCGTGGTTTTTTTTTGGTGGGAACGAGGGCAGGGACTCGGGCATTGGCCCAGGTCGGGTCAGTTTGCGGGACGGATTGCCCTGCCTTTGTTGTCGCCCCGTCCACTCTTCCCTGAAAACGTTTGCGACGGAAGGGTGCCCGTCTGGGTGAAACTCTATCACGCAGGCCGGCACGTGGACGGTTCGTCGGTACGGGGTACGGAGGACAGATGCCGCACATACCCAGCGGCCGGAGCTTGGCAAGGGCATAGGAGGATGTATGCCTCGCCAAACATTACAGAAAGCTACGGCATATCATAGGCAAAAAGGAAGTTTTGCAACAGCCGACAGGCGACTGGGGTGAGCATGAAGATGTGGGTGGATGTGCTGGCAGAACTTCAGATGCGAAGAACGTAATCGTGTATGATTTTTCTCAATACGACGAGCAAATTGCCCATGCAGAGACGAAAGCAACGTCATGCCCGATTCTGCGCAACACTAGTCAAAGACTTTAGTTGAGAAGAGTCTAAAATTCACAATAATGACACTAGCCCGAAAGGTAAAACAAGCAAATGAGATGCATGATCAAGGCAACCTAAAAGTTTCTTAGCATACATATCTTACAGGATAGAGAAAGACAGCTCTGTTTCCTTGGCCATAAGCAATACATCAATAGAATAGCTCAGCTCCGACATAACTAGTGGAAGAAATTCCGCACACCTCTGCCGGTAGCAAAGCTCCTATTAAACGAACAAGAGGCAAGCAAAGCGGAAGAGCTTGTATGCTCAATTCTATAGACGTCAATCATAGTGCGCATTAATGTGGCTTACGCTACATCATTCCTCAAGGATGCGCACATTCTGAGGATAGCTAGCGACGCCTCATTCGCAGATGGTAAACGCTCACGGAAGTCCTCCATCACGATCTCTGATCAACTCCCTGTTATCTGGCCAAGGATTTGCTGATTGAGCATCCAGCCGGCCTGTGACGCGCCAACCTGTGACGAGCTGGCTTGAGACGATGCTGCAGGCGCCAGAGCAGAGCAGAGCCCGCCAGCTGAGCCTCCAAACAAAATGGCGATAGCCTCACAATTGCGCGTGTAGTGACGAAATTCGTGTCGAAGCCTTACACCAGCCACAAATTGGTCGATAACTGCTCTGATTGAGGTCGACAACTAACTAAGCCCACAAGTTCATTACTCTGTCGCTTGCCCCTCCTGATCATCGTCTCTAATTATGAAAACGTCCATAATCCATGTCCGAAAACACACTTCAATCCAGTCCGCCAACTCACGCAACACCGCAATAACGATGGTGTATAGTTCAGAAAGTGTAGACGCCTCCCCAATAGGCATGCCTCCCACAATTTCCAGGCCACCCCCTCTATCACAGGCGAACCAGAGCTTCCACTCATTGCCCAGAATCAGAATCAAAAGGCTGAGTGATGAGCTCCGATCCCACTTGCTCATCGAAATCGCTCTTGGCTCCCGCCGGTGACGGGGAGGCTCCGCTCTCGAACGAAAAGCCCGGCATCTCCTCTCCGACCGCGAGACATAGTCTTTCGCGGTCTTCGAGGGGCAAATAAGCGGAGTGATGATAAGAGATGTTGCGGATACGACTATACAAAGCTTGCACGTCTTCGGGCAGCTGCTCGGATGGGGCGTGCAGCTCGTTGAACCACACGGGCTTTTCCAGTCCAAAAAATTGGTGTCGCGTGCTCTGCTGATGCCAGTCATTAAGTATAAGAAGCTCATTCCGTGCCCCACGTCTTCATAGTCGACTTCGCGCAGTGGCTCACCCTCCGGCCAGTTACACCATTAATTCCAGAGTTGCTCGGCTTTTGCCTTGGTAAACCCAACATGTAGCAAAGTCGCTTTCGAGATCAGGAATGTCGGAATTGTCACAAACGCAGATTGGTAATTGGAAGCGGAGAATGAGACATCTAGGGCATTTTCTTGATGCTCAGAATCACTTGAGCGATTCATCCGACGACGATGAAGCTTGCGTGTTCCTTCTGCAGAACTCCCGCTAGCAAGTCCTCGACTTTGCAGCAGGCGTTCGTCGAGGGAGGCAAGAATGGAGCGGTGATGCCTGCTTCTTTTTCACCGGGCTTGCGCGTCTCGATGACCTTCCTGAACAACTATGGGTGGCCGGGGGAACGCACATGCGCTGCAGATGCGCTGCAGACGTCAGTAGCCTGTCTTAAATCAACAGCCAGTCAATCAACAGCCAGTCAATCCTCAGCCAGTCAGAGCTGCGCGCAAAAGCGTCTCGGTCAGCTATCTCATTTTCTCGATTCGTATCGCGAAGCTTCATCAGACGAGGAGTGAGAGGTGAAGCATACCCAGTGGATTTGAGCTCTTTGTACTGATCAAGAGAACTGAAGAACAGAGAGTCAGTGTTGATAGGGATACAACGACGAGTATAGACCTACCGTCTCGCCACCAAACAGTTAAAGCGGCTTCCCAATGGTCTTGCAAGCATCGCGAGGGCCGAGCTTCTGCCCAGAAAGGGTGACGGTATCTTGGACGAGTTATGGCACGGCGAATGTAAATGCAAACAAGACAAGGCGGGGAGGAATACAGATAATGGTGAGAATCCAAAATACTGGGTCCTCTACCCTGTTGTTAAACGCGCGTAGATGGATTTAGCGGCCGATGGGGGTCACATCCGACTCACATCACAACAAGGTCCTGCCTGCCGGGTGAATAGATGAATTAATTCACTAGATAGGCTCTAAACAATGCCCAGCTCTCCTCCTATCACGTCCAGAGCTTTGCGCAGCAATTCCAAAACCTCTTCATCGCCTCCTGCCACCAATCCCTTGACCAAAAGCGGATACAGCCGCAGCAAATGCTTCCTGCTAGTACTCTGCGCTCCTTGGAGGGCCGGGATAGCATCGGCCTCGCTGTGCAGGTCGACGAGCTTCTGCAGCGTCCACAGCAGCTCTTGCCTCTGGCTCAACGGCTGCGGCATCTTTCCTCGCAGCGGCTGATCGGCCACGTACGCTCGCAAAGTGAGAGCGCACCGTATAATGAAAAATAGCGCCACGGCAGAAGCGATCCGGGCTCTCATGGACGATGCAGCGGCATCATTCTTTGCCGCACCCTTTCTCGTTTGCTTTGGTTTGCGAGGCTCATGGACCTGCTCTTGGGCGACGAGCGCAAAGAGTTCTTCGAACGCGACATATGCAATCTTGGTCCGGCGTGTTGGAGGCACGAGTATAGTTCGGCCAGTCCGTGTCTCATATAGTGCAGACAATCCATTCTCGCCTTCTCCGTTGATAATTTCGTAATCAGTGTCGGTGGGTGCATGGATGATGGACGTCTTGAACAGGCTCGAGGCAAGGTTTTTTCTGGCCTCGTCAGGAACATCTTCTGCGCCGAGATCCGGTATTATTAGATTTCGTAGTCGCTTGAAAGACGCAATGTCAAATTCCTCGTCAGCAGCAAAATTGGTGCTGTCCAAGCCATCGTCACAGTCGGCACTGAGAATGCTGTCAGCTAGGCTGACAACATTGAGCCAAACATGCTGTGCAGTCTCTTTTGGGACCTTTAGATCCTTCATTTGCGGCAAAGCAGCCTCCAAAACGGCCAGGGCAGATAATGTTGCTGTTCTCCATGGCTGGGCCGCTTTTGTTGTCAGTGGGAAGCTGTACTTTAATGTGATCGGCTTGCAAAGAGCCGCAAGGCTCGTCGCCAACGATCCACTGGTGTAGATGTCCTTGTCTGCAGCGTGCTTCAGTGCTACTGTTTCTAGATAGGATATGCTTGCTCTGGAAAGTGCAACAAACGTGCGCTTAGGCTTCTTGTCCCGACTCGGCTCTTGTTCGAATGCTAGTGTAGCAAGTTTTGAGGTGTGCGACAGCATTGCAGACGGAACCCCATCCACGTCGGTTCTTATCATCTTGACCGCTTCCATAATCTTCGATTGGAGCTGTGTCAAGTTGTCCAGGTCCGATGCAAACGAACTAAGCGAAGCCTCCTGGGCCGATGCATGAAGCAGACTCAGCATTCTCTCAACTCTCTTAACCGCGAGCTTCGCTTGCATCAGCTGATATAGCTCTTTCAAGGCCCCGACATATGCCAGCAGACAACTTTGATTGTCTTCTCCCTTTGCTCCACTCGTAGATGGGACGCCCCGCGCCCACAGCTCCCATGCCATGCCAACGGCATCATCATTGAGATTTGCTTTCTGCCCCTCGGTTGCTTGTGACAAGATGTGAGCCAGTGCCTTAAAGGCTGCAGTATTAATGACAAGAACCTTGTGATCGAGCAATTTCGCAACGTGTTCCAATAGCTCTTTCCACAGCTCGTTGAAGGACGAATGCGCTGTCAGTGCATCCAGGTAGTTGGCCAATAGAGTGGAAATGCCATTCAAAACGACAACCGAGGTGTCATACCATTCATGGGCATCATTGGATCCGTCCTCGCTTGTGGTCTCTAGTTCGTCTTGAAGTGACGAAAGGAGTCTGAACAGGACAAACTTGATACACAAAGACCAAGCCTCTGGAGTAAGGCGGTCCCCGTACGCATCAAATATGCGAAGTAATGTCTGTATGGCACTGTTACGAAGCTCGAGCCTCATATCAGAGCTTACGGCCGTGAGCCGTTGCAGTAAAAGCAGCCAGAGCGCCGCCGAAGAATTCCTATTCTCACTATTTGCAGCGAGCTTCGCTAAGCTTGTAGAATCAACATCTTTCATCAGCTCTTCGGTGATTTCCAGCGACTTTGAGCGACCAGATAAAAAGTCGGATAATATCCAGAAAAAGGTCACAGTCTAGCTTATAGTTAGCGTAATGCCAGCCAACCAATCTGCAGGCCATCTTACCGTCAAGGCAATATTCAAATCATCATCTTGCGAGCTGAAATTGTACAGCGCATCGACAAGAATCAAGAAACAGCTATTGGGAAGCGAGGCCAGAAAGTCGGAGCAGATAAGTTGCAGCGAACCAAACGCAGAGCGCACCAGCTTCGATGATCGGGTCCCAATTAGTTTGCTCGAGTCCCTGCCATACTCTGCGATCGCATCGCTGGCCACAAACACACTGTTGATGATTTCAAAGGCAACATCCCAGCCCTCGACTAGGCTCTCACCATAATTTTCAAGAATTTGGCGCAACCCCTCGAGGATGACCCGATGTATCTCTAGATCCGTCGTGCTCCCAGAAACAGAATCGTCTCGTTTCTTCCTTTGTAACGCAGCCAGCGAATCACGTAATCCCCCAAGAAGACGCAACTGAATAGGGCCACGTAGATTCTCGTCAAGGTTCGCAGCTATACTGCCAGATTCGAGCATGAATCTTGCTAGTACTTCCGCCGCCCTTGTGCGAACGGGTGCGCTCATTGTGCCTGAGTTCAACGTGGCACCTAGTTGAGTGACCAGCAAATCCCAGCCGGATTTATTAGGATCGCTTCTAAGAAGTCTTTCCGAATTGATGGACGCGATTTCACCAAGCTTGGCTAGAGCAAACAGCAGCTCTTGGTTTGTGTCCGTGACTGTGGGTTTGGAGAAGCTAAGTACACGCCTATGGTGGCCTTGGCCAGGCTTCAATGGTACTTTTGCTTGTGGCTGCGCTGAAGTGCCGTCGGTAGAAAGTTGTACAGTCAACAATCCGCAAATCGCTTCAATCACCTGAGCAAACTGTTCGTCAGGGAAGTCGATTGTACTCTCGAACAGTCTAGACGCAGCAGTCTCGACGGAGCGAACCTCATTGCTGAAATTCGTCATCAAAGAATTGTGTTCATTCTCGCTTCCCTGCTCAGGAGCTCTGCTCATGGACGGAGATCTGATCGAAGCTTTGCTTGCAGAGAAAAGGACAAGGTCGGCCTGCTGCAGTGTCTCAAGGATGATGCTCCATGATGTGCCGAGCGTCGGGCCGAGCGCAATACCAAGATTCAAAAGTGCACGCAGACAGAGCAAGTTACGGGTGTTCAACGATGCACCAGTCATATCTGCGCTCATTTGACGCTGCTTTTCTGTTGTTTGAGAGCTCTGGAGGGTCTCGACGCTCAAAAGTCCTCTCGCGTTGTTCAAGATGGAAGAGGCAGGATTATCAGAGGCGGTGCTAGGTGCGACCGACCGTGATTGGCCAGCGTTGAGACAGGCTTTCAACACATTGGGTGGCACGGCTGACTTTCCAAGTGTTGTCAGAAACGCATCTCTCGGGGTTGTGAGCTGAAGCAGACCGGCGACATGAGCAAAGCGTTGAAAGGCTCGTACAAGTCCATGGTAGTACTCCGAATCCAGCGAAGCATAGAGGAAATTGGAGCACGTAGCCAGGATGGCGGGCCAGCACTCATCCACCATTGAGGAACATATCACGATCTCGGAGTATAAAGGATGACTTTCGAGCCTGAGTGGATTGACAGGGATCGGATTCTTCTTAAAAGACGAGGATCGCTCGGGCCTGGTTCGTAATGCTGATTTTTCGGCCTCCAGGTGTTGCGGCGCTGGCGAATCTCTCTCTGGTTCTTGTGGAGAGACCTTGCGGCGACCTTTGCTTTCGTTGGAGACTGTAAGCGGAAGAATAAACTTGGCAAGACCATCTGAGAGGGAGGAGATGCACGCCAAGATTAAGCTGTATACATATGTTTCTGGGATAGGAGGCGGTTCGGTCTTATCCAGCTGGTCGATGCAAGGAACACGGATGGTACTCCATTTGGTGCTAATGCCAACGTGTGATAATTCAGCGCCGGAAGTGCCACTCATGATGCCACCAACACCACTGGCTTCCAAAACGGCCTGGTCAGAGGCATCCTGGTCGTCACGAATATCAGAAGCTGGAATTGTAGACTGGTGACTAAGTCCTATGACGGCAGGCTTCTCTGTGCCGAGTCGAACAAAGATGGCAACAAGTTCCTTGAAGACATCTTTCTGCCCCTCTTTGGCATCATACAGTGCATATATTTCTCGTATCAGCGCGTGCTCGGCAAAGAGTCCGCGAAATACCTCCATGCATAAAGCTCTCTTCCAAAGCAGCGAGTCATGATCCATCAAATGAGTCAGGATGTCGAGCGCCTCGCCACACTCCGCCGGCAAGAGGCTAATGTGGCGGCGTAGCAAGGTGTACAAGATGCGAACGAGTCTGACTGATGTGGAAAATGTAGGCTTTCCTTTCAGAGCGCTCACGAGCAGGGGCATGACACGGACTCTCAGCACTTGTACCTGTTCAGGATGCGCAGCCAACAAGTTGCCGTGATTGGTAATGACGGATTCGATGAGTTCAAGCCCAAAAGTTTGGGGCAGACCGGCGAAGCGCATGTATTCAGGTCTTTGGTTCTCAGTGAGAAGACAGAGGTCATTGAATATCTATCAACAGTCAGCACAGGCTTCGAGTGGAGCGGATTTGTGCGACGCACTCTGTAAGCGTCGAGGGCGGCGGCACGCAGCTCGACCTTGCCATTAGCAGTAGCTGCCTCGCCAACAAAGGGCTCATTGGAATCGAGTTCTAAAGAGGTCAGTCGTTTCATACAGTAAGATCATGGGCCAACGTACTATCTTCTGTAGCAACCTTATCAAAGACAGCTACTACAAGCTGTTGTAGTGTAGCCGCAGACGTGTTGTTGACTATTGCATTTTTGCTGCTCTGTAAAATGAAGCAAATATTGAGAGTGGTAACAAGTAGCTCGCCTTGAAGCTCCGCGGCGTAGTTTTGTAGAAGTGACGGCAAAGCTTGCAATATCTTAAGCTGGACATCTAGAGCCGCTGAGGAGGCTTGCATCAAGGCCTCGAGAACCTGGTTGAGCTTGGATCGCGGTAGGGCACTAGCGACAATGAGCCTTTGCAGGCATACGATGGCAATGCTGGTGAACTTGGCATTTTTTGTACCACAAGCAATAATGAAAGGGTTGACGAAGTTGGTCTTTTGCGACAGCTCTGGGAGAAGCTTGTCAGTATGCACCCAACAGAGAGATAGGGATGCGGGCTCACGATCAGAGACGGCACTCTCAGAAATGGGGCCAAGTTGCTTCAAATCTTCCAGAGACTTTTCAGCAGCCTAGAAATCAAAGCAGTCAGTCGTTAGATGGTCTGTCACTGAGGGATCAATCTCCGTACTTGTCGCAGGTCATTGTGCTTCCGCTTGCTCTCCTGGATGAGGTTAGCTAGCTCAGTAGCGAGCAGCTGTGTCGTCATGTTTCCTCCGGCCCCGCAATCTGCTCCGGGCTGAGCACTAGCTGAGAAGCTATCATCCGTTTACAAGAGAAGCCAGGAAGGAAGATTTTCTTAAATTTGGCTGACAATGGCGGCGATGCGACGGTTGGCGTTGAATTGGCCTTGATCAGACACGTGTGTTGTCAATCAACCGGTTCCTGCCACGGTACGTACCCGTCCACCCCACTACAGGTCCAGGCAGAATGCTTCACCGCCCGCGCGTCTTCACGTGCATCTTCAATTAGTTTATTACAGTTGAATAGCTCCGTGACATATCTCTTCATTGGCTAAATATTTGAACCACTCAGGTCAAATCTCCAGCGCGGGCTGCCGCCTTGATTGTGCGGTCTGGCTGATCTTGGAGCTTGCTTGAGACTCGTTGTCTCCAAAACATCGCCTTTGCGGCAATTAGAGCGTCGCCGGCGCCGGCGCCGCGCCCCCCGATAATGGGAAGGCGATGCATGAGATGAGCTCTGCAACCCCCAGATAAAGATGAGCGACGCATAATAGGTGACTGAAACTAATAATAAGCTATTGTGATTGGCTCCGGTCAGCCGCGAATCTGACTCCTGCCAACAACAAAGAAAGCAGGTCTGCGCAGCACCTCAGAGACGATTCTGGAATTCCTCTGGAGAAAGATTGCAGATGCACCTGGAATGTGGCACGCATCAGCGCTTGCTCTCCAGTCGTAGCAAAAAGAGGTTCGACTTTGAGGTTGAGAAAGTGCGAAAAGGCAGTACAGCACGACAAGCCAAGTAAGTAAAGAGGCGGATCCTAGAGGGGAAGACAGGGGAAGGGGAAACAAAAATACAACAACTTTAGCGGAATCTTCTTTGTCATCCCACTTGAGATTGTTGCCGAGCTCGAAGGAGAAGCAGGGCCTGCTAAAACAGCTCTTAGCTGAACCACTCGCAACGGGAGATGCAATGAGCAGCTTGCCTGAACTGGAAGGTCAACTTTGGGCACCAATTTGTTACCGAACATTGTTGCCTCTCGCCATTCGCGCACTATTGGCTGGCCCTCAGCGGTGATGGAACTCTCCACGGCGGCTGATTTTGATACAGACTTAGAACTTCTTTTGTACGTAATGAGCCCCCAATGATGTCTCTCCGCAAACTAAGAAGAGGAGGAGCAGATTACCCCAGACATCGCAGCCCTGCCAGGTCCACACACCTCACTGGGGAAGCGTCCAGTGAGCATGTGTGTTGAGCCGCAATCAATGGTTCGCGCCCGCCTAGCTGCGGCCCGAGATTGCTGTATCAACACTGCGTCTTGGGATCTGGTGATTCTGCTCCTTATGTGAAATGATTAGTGAGTAGCCCTCTCTCACGCCGCTGCAACAGATGGCCAGTGGGACATGGTTTCGATTCTCCTAATCTCTCTACAATCAGACGAGGCGTCTATTCGAGTCTTTTCAGAAGGAACTTTTGATCGCGCCTCTTCAGCCACGACATTACTAGTTTCTCCGCGGTGAGCTAATGGACCCCACCTCGCTTGAGCGGCGAAGAAGTGAGAGCCTTCCTTGATCAGCCACCTCTCGCTAATTGAGCCGACTTATCCTTTTGTTCCCGGAGGCGGGCGCTCTTCAAGAAGGGCGTCTTGGCACGGATATGGAGGACGGACCGCCAAGGCGCTTGATTACCTGCGACCTGTGACCCTGCTGCATGTCAAGCGGTCCATGCTAGTCAACTCAACAGCCTCCCAGTACAAAAGAGCCATGGCTTCATTGCTTTCGGTGACTTTTGACAATCTTTACAAAAGACGGTGTTCTCGGATTTCGTCGGCGGAAACATGAATAGGTCCTTTTGCAAAGCGGACAGCAAGCCAACAGCTGGACTAGCATGGTCAAAGCTGCTAGTGAAAGCGATGGGTAAAAGTCGAAGCGGCGTATTGTAGACGTCAGGTTCAGTGCGGCGAATCGCTTCGTGCTAATTATTAATTATCACACTGCTTCAGCCGCACTCATAGCTCAATCCTCCCGACGTGGTGGCTGTCACATACCCGTACAATAGCCGCATATATTAGCATGTAAAATCGGCCAAAACCTTGTCGCATGATCAGGTTCACTTGCTGACTATCGTTGAGTTCCTGAACGTCTTCCATCTTTGCCAGTGGTAAATGAAATGGTATTTTTGCGTCTCGGTAGTAGACAAAATCAGTGCGCACTGCAGCTGAGTATGCGTAGTAGGTAGGAACAGGATAAATGCCAGACTCGTACAGATACGCTTCCATGTCTCAAAAACGGCTCCATTCATTGTCTATTTCCTTCGACGAGGCGATAAGCCTTGGCATCAAGATCAGTGACCATTACGAGCACTCGCCCGGACACACGCCTCAAAACAGGTTGCTCATCAATACCTTGTGCATCTACGGATTACCACCAGGGAAGAAAGAATTACCAACCCACTAAACGACAGCGGTGATTCGTGGAAACGCTGGCAGTTAGCGCATATGCATGTGGGGAAATAAAAAAACGCCATCTGCTCTGGCACCATTTTCGTTATCCGTTCGACAAAAGTCCCTAGTTAGCCGAGGACATGAGCTCAGAACACCACACGCTACCCCAGGGGCGCCTTCCTTTCGACTTGTGGCTTGCCGAGCCGTCGTATGTAGAAGCCTCAGATCTGGCCAAGCACACAGCGCCAAATCGCCATGCAATGGCCAAGCCGGCACCATGCAAACGAGTTAAAACCAGCACGCGAGGTGAACTACTGCGAAACCCGGAGCCACTGCGAATCTATTTTTCGACTTGAGAGCACCGTCTTCCCGCAAAACGAAATCCGCAAGTCGAAACGAGTGATAAGCGGCAGCTGAAACGAGATGAACTTTTGGGAGGGGTGCGGGGAACGGGCAAGCCACAAGTCACAAAGGAGAAAATGAAAAGGGCACTCTGTCAGTGGTGAGTTCTTTTGTCAGACTGTTAAAGAAAAGGATGAGCTGGCCCGCCTCAGCTGATGACTATCGCATTCACCGACTGTCAACTAACTAATACTTAGTCAGTTGTCTGAATTGTCTCTGCATCCTGGCTCAGGTAGCAATAGGGCGAGACTGCGACGTGGGGCTGACACAATCGTAGCGCGCAGCCTTGCGATAATACTTCCAGCAGATAACATCACGAGCAACTTGTGAAGGATCAGAAAAGCGCTACTAATTGTGCTGGTCGATGCAAAAGTCCCTGCAACAAACTAGTCAACTAATTCAGCCGTTGCTCAGTTCCCCCGATGCACCACCTCCGGCCACGGGCCACATCACGGAGTCGCCACGTCTAGGGCAGAACATGACAACACTAATTGATACCTTATCTGCCAAGCATAAATTGACTGGGGCACATGGCACTAGCGACTCTGAGACGCCAATGATTGGGCTAAGCGTGCTTTAGCCCCGGGGGCCGTCCATTTAGCACAGGTCCTTGAGCGCCCGGGGTTGGGTCCTATTGCGACCCTCAGTCGGCTGGGCGTCTGAGAGAAATGGCGATATCCTATATCCTCAATGTCGGGGCCGGCGGCCTTGTCCCATTACAGAAGGTCAATCATTAGGCGGATACCCCCGGAAAACGCCACTGCTCTGACTGCTTATACCATGTGGCGACATGTTTCTTGTACCTCTTGGTGTGTGCCTCTTGTTTCTCCCAATGTGGTTTCCCCCCCAGCGTGGCTTGAGAGAGATTGAGCGAGCGAGCCTCCTCCGCACGGCCGATCCCGGTCTTGGAGCCAACCATAAAGAGTCCAAGCTCCCCGCCTGAAGGGTTCCCGACCAAGACATTCTGTGTTATTCTCGTCTGGTCGATTTTGTCTCGAGTCTCTACCATTCTCAATTGGCTTGTCGACTGACCATGGCTGACTTGCCTGAAAAGCGCAGCGAGCTCGCTGGCGACTTCGCCGAGGCTCACCACGAATCTCGCGGCGATGTCACCAACGAAAAGCAGGTGAGTTGTCTTTATTGTGACACTATTTTGTATGAGGAAAGAAAGGGCTAATGAATTCTCTCAAGGGTCTTCATGAGTCTGTGGGCATCGATGTTGCTATTGCCGCCGCTGACGATGAGCGTGCCGAGCACGACCTCAATGTCACGGAAGATGATTTGCTCGAGGCCAAGGAGCTCGCCGCCACCTTTGATCTCGAAGCCACGCGTACTGTGAGTATATTTGAGAATGAATTGCCGCCGTTATTATGCCTTTCTCGTCTGACTTGTGTTTTACAGCTCATGCTCCAGGTGCACAAGCTCCACCACCGTGATCCCAACTTCCCTCAGGTTATTCTGGAACGAATTAAAGAGTTTCTGCGTAAGTCACTGCCATATAGTCCCTCTTTTAACGGCTTGTACCATGCCACTGACCTTGGCACCGCGACCAGACAATGACGATGTGTTTGAGAATCCGGAAAAGCATGAGCAGCTGATTGCCGAGATGAAGATCGAGGCGGCCCTCATCACCAACAACTCGCCGTACGCCGAGGTGCGCGCCGTCGTCAGCAACCACGACGACCCAAACATGCCGTGCTCGACGATCCGCGCGTGGGTCATTGGCATCTTCTTCTCCGTGGCCGTTGCCTTTATCAACGGCTTCTTCGAGATCCGCCAGCCCGCCATCGCCGTAACTGCCAATGTACCCCAGCTGCTCGCCTTCCCTGTCGGCAAGCTGTTCGAAAAGGTGCTCCCTGACGTGGGCATCACGCTGTTTGGCGTCCGCCACAGCCTCAACCCAGGTCCCTTCAACCGCAAGGAGCACATGCTCATCACTATCATGGCCTCCATCTCTAAGTCGGTTCCCTACACAAATTACATCATCTGGATCCAGTACCTGCCACATTTCTTCAACCAGAGCTGGGCGCTGAGCTTTCGCTACCAGATCCTCATTGCCCTCTCGACCAACTTCATCGGCTACAGCCTGGCGGGCATCTGTCGGCGGTTCCTCGTCTACCCGTCGTACTGCGTGTGGCCACAGTCCCTGGTCACGATTGCCCTCAACTCTGCCTTTCACGGGGACACCAACCCTGCCGTGGCTGGTCCGTTCCGTACTTTCTGGCGCATGAGCCGTCTCAAGTTCTTCTCGATAGCCTTTACCGCCATGTTTGTGTGGTTCTGGTTTCCCAACTACATCTTCCAGGGTCTGGCGTACTTTTCCTGGATGACCTGGATAGCGCCCGACAATGCCAAGCTGTCCGTCATTACGGGCGGCTTAAAGGGCCTCGGCCTCAACCCTCTGCCGACTTTTGATTGGAACATTGTGATCTATCTGTGGGATCCTCTGATGCTGCCGTTCTTCAGTATTGCAAACAACTTTGGCGGCATGGCCATCACCATGCCCGTTATCGCCGCCATGTACTACAGCAACGTCTGGGGCGCTGCCTATCTGCCCGTCAACTCCAACAAGCCGTACGATCGCTTCGCCAAGAGCTACAACGTCAGCAGTATCCTTGATGACCATGGTATCATGGACCTTGAAAAGTATAAGGCCTACTCTCCCCCGTACCTCTCGGCGGCCAATACTGTCGTATATATGATATTCTTTGCCGTTTATAGTGCCGTCGTCACCTACGCCGCTCTCTTCCACCGCACTGAGATCATGATGGGCTTCCGCGATCTGGTCAACAGCTTCCGTCCGTCCAAGAAGCATGAGGTCGAGGAAGGGCGTGTTCTTGACGTCCACAACCGTCTGATGAAAGCCTACAAAGAGGTTCCTGAGTGGTGGTACTTTTGCACCCTCATCTTCGCCGTTGCCGTTGGCTGCGTTGCCATTGCCATCTACCCCACGTATACCTCTGTCGGTGTTGTCTTTTACGGCGTCATCATGTGTCTCATCTTTGTCGTTCCCGTCGGTATTGTCTACGCGATGACTGGCGTCGAAGTCACCCTCAACGTCCTGGCGGAATTTATCGGCGGCTCCTTCGTCGAGGGCAACGCTCTGGCCATGTGCTTCTTCAAGTCCTATGGCTACGTCACCTGTGCCCACGCCTTGGCCTTTAGCAACGACTTGAAGCTAGCTCATTACATCAAAATTGCACCGCGCTTCACCTTCTTCGCGCAAATGGTCCCCAGTCTCGTCACCACCTTTGTCTACATTGGTATTATCCAGTTCCAGGTCCGCCTCAAGGACGTTTGCACTGATGACGCTCCCTTCCGCTTCACCTGCCCTGGCATCAACACCTTCTTCACCGCTGCCGTTCTGTGGGGTACTGTTGGTCCTAAGCGCCTCTGGGGTGTTGGCGGCACCTACTCCATCACCCTCCTCGGTTTCCCCCTTGGCGTTGTCATTGTGCTCCTCTTCTGGCTGGCCGGCAAGAAATGGCCCAACAGCGCCTTTATCCGCAACATTCACCCTGTTGTCCTGATGAACGGTGGTCTGTCCTGGGCGCCGTACAACCTCTCCCAGATGTGGCCCGCCGTCCCCGTGGCGGCCTTTTCCTGGCTTTTTCTCCGCAAGCGTTTCCTCGGCTTCTGGTCCAAGGTATGTCTTTTGTCAGTCTCATCAAGCGCGAGAATGCGGTACTAACATTGGACTCTAGTACAACTTTGTGCTGTCCGCTGCCTTTTCCGCCGGCATGGCCATCTCAGGCCTGGTTCAGTTCTTCGGTCTGGCGTACAACGGGACAGAATTTAACTGGTGGGGAAACACAATCGTCGGTTCGGGCTGCGAGGATGGCGTATCGTGTCCACACATGAAGCTCGCCCCGGGCGAGTATTTTGGACCGGGACCGGGACAGTTCTAACGGGCGCTGAGAGATGACCTCAATTGTGATTTCTTGCGTTGATGATTACAAATACCACTAGCAGATAATATGAGCATGTATATACACAGCCGGCGATTTTGATATATCCATTACTACTACAACTTAAAGAAGGCATTTTTGTCGCACTGGGAGACTCAGCTTATCACAATATCGTATATGTCCACTCAGCCTCGATGACAGCCGCCATTCTCAGAGATATCATACTAAACCAATTTTCCAAAAGTCGTTTGGGCAGCCTCCCAGGCCTCATCAACGTATGTACGAAGCCGGCCATAGGTACGATGTACATCTTAGCCGCAGCGATCCTCAAAACAATCCTTCATCCAAAAGTTACAATGTGCAGAGCAGGGGTACAATACTTTCGCACAGCAATTCGTAAATAGATTTACTTGAAGAACTTGTTGGTGCAGGCTGCTAGATACTACAATTGAAGGAAGGGATGGGCCTAGTTTGGTCAAGCATGGTCAAGCGATTCGAGCAACAATAAAAGTTGTTCGAAAAAGTATAGTCAATTATATCACACTAATAAAAGGCCGAATAGCCTACAGAAAAGACTTTAAAGAAAGGGTTCACGGGGATCTCCCAGCCGCCATGGCTAACTAGAATAAAATACAGAGACCTTAGGAATTGCAACAGGCCATAACAACAAAACAAGAAACTTTTAGCACCAGAAGAGACCCTTTCTATCGGGAACCAGATTGGGACAGAGCAATGTTCTTCCAGTGGTCGCGCTCAGCTTCGAGCTTAGCAATCTTATCCTCAAGCTCGTCGAAGCGCAGAGCCTTGCGCTCACGCGACTTTCGAGCAGCTAAGGTATTGCGAGCCCGCTTCATAGCGATAACGTCGTTGGGGTCTTCAACAATGATAGGGGGCAAAGGCTTATCACGCTTGCGCGCGTTGACGCCAGCAGCCGCAGCATGGCGGCCGCCACTGGTGGGCGAGCCGCTAGACTTGCGCTTGCTGTTGCCAGAGGCCTGGCCTACTGAATCAGAATCGGATCCCTGGTTGGGGGAGTCGTCGGCGTTGGTGACCTCGGGGGCACTAGACTCCTGAGGGAACAGGGGGTACCAAGAGTCGCTTGGGTTACCAAAGTCGGCAGCCTCGAAGTTGGGAGAGACGTCATAGTTGTCAAAGTCGGGAGACTCATTGTATATTGACGGAGAGGTCAAGGCAGTGAGAGCAGCCGAGTTGGGGGCGGACATGAAAGGCTCCTGGACCAAAAGATCCTGGGGCGAGACAGTTCCCAAGTTGGAGGCGGAGCTTGACATGCTGCCGTTGAAGTCAAAGGACGAGGCAAGCGCGGGCGAAGAGAAGGCAGTGTTGGAGACTTCACCATCAAAGATGGGAAGGTCGTCCAAGACGACGTCTGCCGCATTCATCATCGTGGCGGATTGATCTACGTCACCGAGGCTCTGGTTGAAGAGAGGGACGGGGGGACGAGCGCTTGAAGACCGTTGCTTCAGGGAAACAGTAGAGGACGGAGCCGAGGATGCGTAAAAGCGATTGTTGTTAGAGACACGTTTGGCGTTGACAGGATATGAAGGATGTCCAAAAGTCTGGAGGAGCTGTACCACACGCTGGTTTTGGATAGCGGAAGCAGACTTCTCTAAACGATGATTGTACGAGTGACGACGCTGACTGGACAGCGAAACCGAAGACCGATTAGCGTTGCGAGGCGGAGGGTTGTCGAACAAGACGAAGTCCTGCTGGGGGCTCTGTGCTGGGCTCAGATGTGGTGAATGCTCGGGTGGTGCCGGCAGGGCGGAAGCTGGTTGGGGAAGCCATGATGACTGGGAATCCGTGGTGAAGACTGGGAAGTCTTGGACTGAAATGTTGGCGGTTGTAGGAGAACTGGAGCTGAAGCTGTTGCAAGCAGTGCTGAAGTTCAGGTCGACCAAAAGGTGAGCTGAACGGGGAGAAGAAGATTGAGTGGGGTGAATGTTGTAGTCTTGAGACTGAATTTTGACGGATTCAGAAGGGGAGCTCTCGGGAAAGAGATGATTTATCGCATCTTGAAGGCAGCCTGAGGCGCTGTGTATCTTGTGATTTGTAGGTGTAATGTGCGTTTGGGGTGAGGAGAAAAGAAGAAAGCGAAATGTGGGCGAAGAAAAATCATGGGGACGTTATGTATTTCTCAGGCACCAAGTCTCGGGGCCAGTGGCAGTCCGTGAGGAGGTACCGACGGTTGAGAATGGCACTGGTACTGTGGTAGCAAAATTTCGCGGAAAGCACTAAGTATCCTGTTAAGGTCCTACTACACTTGCATGTACCTCGATCCAGAAAAAGTGGTGGAGTCGGAAAATGAGTCACAGGCAGAAGCCGCTAACCCTGTTCAGGCCTGGCCGCTGCTTCAGCCTGCGCCGGTTTTCAGCACAGCGGCACAGCCCCAGCCTGTTTGCAAGTTTGGAATGAATTTCTTCATTCTCCTTGTCTCGTTGTTCTGTACAAGCATGGGCGCTTCTACTTCAAGACGCATCCTCATCTATCGTTGCCGAGTTCCTCAAAACTTTCCACGTCCGATTGCAGCTTTTACCGGTTCTTTTACGGCCGAATCTACTGCTTGCGTGGCCTCGGTCTGCCGTCGTCCGCGCACCAGGACCACGATAACGGGTTGCTGACCCGCCCCAGCCCTAACTCTGCGCGGCTTTCAACCGGGCGCGCCCAGGAAATTGTCTTTCCTGCAATCTGCCTTTCATAGGGCGCGACGGTAAACGAGTCTTTTCTTTTGGTACTAGCGACTCCACTCGCAGTTGTGGCCGGAATGGACGGGGCCTTTACAAACCGCTCACACCCGTATTCGTAGGGCGTCTCTCGCCCTGCAGCAGTCTGCTTACTGGCACGCAATCATTCTCTCCAATGGATGCCGTGCAGCTCCAAGACACACGTGTCCGACTCGTCCACGACGATCATACCAACAATTCGTCAGTATTGCGCGTACCACGAGCGGCACCTATTCAACTCGTCCACGACAGTGCTGGTTTGTCAGATAGTACGCGTGTACGTATTCCAACGTCAATATGTCAACGACGCTCATCGAATGAACTTGCAAACGAGGCGTCGTCAGCTTTCTAGAACAAAATCAACATTGGCACTGGATACAAATACAAACCCCATTCAGAGCAGTCGGAGCCAAAAGACGAAGCAACGTAATCTTGTACCGAGAGCCGGGTCTGCTCCCGAACCTACTCCAGACTTCCACATGGAAGCTGCCAAATTCAAGATCTGGGACTATATTTAAAGCCCTTTGCTCTATTGGACAGAGCTTTTCCCGCAGCGTCTACGTACTCTGTTTCTCCTCTCTTAACTGCTCTCTACACCTACACACTCTACACATTAGCACCTACAGACATTACATAGTGCGAATTAACATCTGATTTACTAGCCCTCGCAGAATAAGTCTTACAGCCTATACACTAACTATGCCGACGGCACAGAAAATACCCGTCACACCAGAACAGGCTGCTGCCTTCCAGTCCCTTTCCATCACCCATACACCCTGCAACGCCGTCTGGCTCAAGAACGGAGACAGTTACAACATTACAGGGCCGGAGCGGGAGGAAACGATTGCGGATTATTTCAAACTCGACAAGGGGACCATGACTGATGCAGAGTTTGCGGACAAGTGGCAAAACTTGAAGTACCCTGACTGATGGCGAGGAAACTTGTAACCAGTTGCGGTGTCACCACGCAACACTTGAAGAAATATGTAGATACAGAAGCCGTTGTCTGCAAAAAACAACAACATTTGTTTCGCCAACTTTAAGAGGCGGTAGACTAAAAAATGACTGCAAAAACTTTGTTTCGTGCTTGGCCAACTTGGAACACCGGGTGGTTATGGGTAATAATTTACTAAGGTAGCGCCTTGTTTTTTGTCCACCACTTGGTACTTGCTGTGTTGTTGGATCCGAGGCTTCCGCTTTCGTCGTCGGCTGTGTACCAAGTACCGATCGCCCATGTGGCACTCGACAGCTCAATATCCCACCACACTTTTGCATTTCAGATCAGCATCTTAAAAAACGTGGTTCTCCAGTATATCGCAATGAGACGGCCAGAGCCTACCGCGGAGCCCCAGGTTACATACTCATCTGGCCGCGCCGACGGAGGGGGTGCGCCAGATCTCCGGATTTTGCACTACAACGATGTGTACCATGTCGATCCCTCGAGCGCCGAACCAGTCGGAGGATTCCCAAGGTTCATGACCATGTGCAAGGAGTACCGCAACGGTAGCCAATTTGCCGGCCAGCCCGAGCTCATCACCCTCTTCTCTGGTGACGCGTTCAACCCTAGTCTTGAAAGCAGCGTTACCAAAGGTACGTGCTCCAAATGAACTGCGAGACCACATGCCTCCAATCATGATATATCTGACTTTCATCTTCAGGCAAGCACATGATACCTGTTCTCAATGCCATCGGGACTGATGTGGCTTGTGTTGGAGTGAGTGAATCATGACTCTGGCCCTGAGAGCGGCGGCGCCACCTTTACGTCTGACAAGACTAATGTCGTTTATAGAATCATGATCTTGACTTTGGCGTGAAGCAATTCGAGGCCCTGGCACAAAAGTGCAATTTTCCTTGGCTGATTGCCAATGTTTTGGATCCTGCACTGGGTAAAGACGTGCCTCTCGGAAATGCAAAGCCTACACACATGATGACCTCATCCGACGGCATCAAAATTGGCATCATCGGTCTTGGAGAGCGCGAGTGGCTCGCCACGATCAACAGTTTACCACCGGACTTGATCTATAAATCCGCGAGCGCCACTGCGAAGGAGCTCATTCCCAAGCTAAAGGCCGATGGCGCAGAAATTATAATTTGCCTCAGCCACATGCGCGAGCCCAACGATGTCAAGCTGGCGGAGCAAACAGACGGGCTGATTGACATCATCCTAGGCGGACATGACCACTATTACAACCACCAGCTTATCAATGGCACGCATGTGCTTCGGTCTGGAACCGACTTCAAGAATCTCAGTTACATCGAGGCTCGTCGGAACAAAGAGCATTCGGACAAGTGGGACTTTGACATTTGGAGGCGTGACATTACTTCCAAAGTCAAGGAACATTTTCCATCCCAAAAGCTTGTCAAGAACCTAACAAGCGACTTGAAGAAGTCGCTAGCCAAACCCGTTGGGTGGTCTGCAATGCCTCTCGATGCGCGTTTTAGCACGGTTCGAACGAAGGAGTCAAATATCGGAAACTTTGTTTGTGATATCATGCGACAGTACTACCATGCCGACTGCTGCATCATGGCCTCCGGAACAATTCGAGGTGACCAAATTTACCCCCCCGGGGCGGTCAGGATGAAGGACGTGACGACTTGCTTTCCCTTTGAGGACCCTGCCATTTTGGTGCGCGTGACGGGTCAGGCAATTTGGGATGCGATAGAGAACAGCGTTTCCACGTATCCCGCACAGGAGGGCAGATTCCCGCAAGTCTCGAATATCAAGTTCTCGTTTGACCCGTTGCGGGAAAGAAACAAGCGAGTACTTTCGCTCGAAATCGGCGACAAGCCATGCGAGCCAGAAAAGAAGTATCTGCTCGCTACAAGAGGCTATATGGGCCGAGGTAAAGGTAAGTCAATCAAGCTGTCCAGCGTGCGGCAACGCAGGCCATTGACAAAGCAGAATAGATGGCTACGATAGCTTGCTCGTTCAGTCCGAAGGAGGCCAAGCGGAAGAGCTCGTCGACGAGGAAAGTGGCATTCTTATCAGCACCATGCTGAGACAATACTTCATGGCCCTGCGAACTGTCGGAAAATGGCAAAAACTCTCCGAACACTGGGTGACGGTAGCGTCAAAACTGAAAAGCAACACGGACGAGCACGTACAGGCGACTTCGGAGGACCTCGAGAAGAGCCTAACGCTGGCGCGGAAGAGCTCAGAGGAGGGGGGCACAGACCGGAGCAACAGCTGGCACAATTTTATTCGTTCTAGACTCGGCCACAACAAGCTACCGCACGATGACGGCGACGACGACGACAAAGCACTCCATGAAATTGCCGAAGAAGGAATCGCAGATGAGTCCCACGCCGAGACTTGTGTGGGCGCCGACCCGGACCACGAGATGGATATAGAGACGCTGCTTTTGCGTAAGTTTTGGGCGCGCTGGATCCGCAAGGCTGGCATCAAATCCAGCGTGTGCGAGCCTGCGGGCGATGGCGGCTGCATAGTCGACTGGACGCGCTTGATCGCGCCTGTAGTAGAAGGCAGAATTATCATGGTTGAAAACAAGGCATAGGCGAGATGGAAGGAAAAAGTGGTCAGTTCACATACATAAAGTCTATGAGATGCTATGAAATGTACAATTGAGATCCTATAGGCCCCCCACGGAACGGTCCCTGAATCACTTCCATGAAGGCGTTTCAACTTTTTGTCGGCGTTACAAAATTAGCCACGGGCACACTTGCCAGACTTGCAAACAAGGTCGTCAGAACAGTCATTTTCGTCCTTGCAGCGAGCGCCTGAAAAAATAAAGGCCATTGTCAGTGTATAACTCAGTCTAAACCATGGATTTTGTACAAACCTTCACAGTGGCCCTGCCACGAGCAGTCGCCGCCGGTCGGAGGGTTGCCGCCGCCGCCGCCGCCGATGCGCTGGATGAGCTTGTCGCCGAGGCCGGTGATGCTGCTCTCAAACTGGTTGTAGCTGCTGGCGTGCCACTTGGCGCCGTTTTTGCCGGGGACGGCGTCGGAGCCGGGAAAGGCAATAAAGAGCACGTCGTTGTCGTCGTGGCCGCTGTTGCCGTTGACCGACTTGCCGTAGCAGGCGGTGGCCAGAGAGATGGAGGC
Source organism: Beauveria sp. NWAFU-1 (assembly GCA_024472245.1). NCBI lineage: Eukaryota > Fungi > Ascomycota > Sordariomycetes > Hypocreales > Cordycipitaceae > Beauveria > Beauveria sp. NWAFU-1. Next base: position 1,130,533 of record JANBXD010000004.1, read on the forward strand.
CTCGCCCACCATGGCCTGAGAGCCGTCGTCGCCGTTGGTGTCACCCCAGATTCCGTAAATCTATGGATATATGTGTGTTAGTTTCGCGAAACGCGGCGGGCGTGGCGTAGCTTGGGAATAGGGGCGTCGTGTTCCTCACCAGCTTGTTGTTGCAGACAACGGCCATGACGGACAGCGGCTCGACGCCATAGTCTTGCGGGTTGAAATTGGGGTAGCCGCTCCGGGAGCCCTCGTTGCCAAAGACCACGTAGGGGTGGATAAAGGCGTCAAGGTCCTTTTGGCCAGTGCCGTAGCCCTGGACGATGCTCTGGAAGGAGGTGACGGACTGGGTGTCGTCGGAGCTGCCGCAGCGGCCGTCGTCGGCTGGACCGTGCTGGATACCGTCGCAGTCGATATCCATGTTGACAAAGTTGCCGTTCTTGCCCTGGAGGTACAGGACGCGGTGGTCGTCAAGGTGGTCACCGCAGTACGAGAATGCTGTGTTTGAAAGAGCTCGGGCGTCAGTCTAAACTTGCTGATCACAGCCGGATTGTACATGTTGCAACTTACAGCCATTGTCGCCGTCGATGCTGTGGAAGCCAGATTTGAGCTTGTTGCTGCACTGGCCCTTGCTCTTTAGGCTGTTGTAAAAGTCGCGGACGTTGGACGGTACGTCGCGGGCTGTCGCAAGCGCCGCCAGGGACAGGAGAAGAGTAGAGCGAAGAGAAGACATTGTGCAGAGGCTATAGAGTTGTGACAAGGTTGATTCTATCTGCTGGTGAACGGAGACTGAGAGGTCAAGTCACATTTCCGAATAAGAAGAATGCGGTCAGAGCTATATATGCGATTGCACGTCGCCAGAACCCGAAACAGGCCATGCTATCCATCAAGCTATGACCCGACGAAATGAGACAGGTCGCATTCGAGCCTACCTGTCTTGGACTTGGCCGCTCCCGCATCGTGCTAGTCAAGTCATCAAGTTGGCCGAAAAATTCCACGAATAAGCAGCTAGGGTTGTGATCGCGGCCGCCTGGTGGATCAACAATCTTACGCCAAGGACCCAAGGCTTTCTCTGACAAGCTGTCAATTCGTAAAAAACTGACGAGCGAACTGTTCCAGAAGCATACGGAGAAATGTAGGGTGTGCATACAAGGTGCTACTGCAACCCCCCCGCGGAACGGCCGAATAATTGGTGCATTCACCGGTCAGCCCTCAATGTAATAGTCCCGTGTGATTTTGGATGGGCGGCTAAGTTATCAGATCGCACACATGCTGGTTGGTGTACTGTGGGGACGTCGGAAGCTGTGAGATGCCAAGGAGACAGCCTCCCGGGCTGTCGCCGTGCTTTGCCGACCTCGCGTGGATGCAGATCCCATTTGGGTGCGCTCCGAGGGACTCGGGGATTTCGAACAGACCGGTTTAATGCCAAACAGAATCTGCTATAGAACCCCGCTATGGACAGTGACAGGCCATCCATACTATCACGGCCGCTGTCAAAGGCGCTATCAAGGACGCCGTTGATTGATAAATGCCATCAGTGCTAACAATTCGATTGACGCTGTTGATTAGCGTTGAAAAAAATAGTCGTGCTTGCAAGCTCAGATATGGTGCTCGAAATAGTAGCCCTCGTGCGCTCCGACCAGTCTCTAGGGGTCGTCCATACACCGACTTGAATAATTCTTCCGGTAGAAAGAATCGTCCAATTCGGCATTTGCCTCGACGGATAAGACTCACGACATGAGCTCTTCAAGAGTGGCCGTTGCTTGCGATGGATGACGAGTGTAGCTAAGTAGTCAGGACCTTGGAGAATCAATTGTCAGGATGTGCTGGCGTTGATGCTGGGGTACCTGTTTGCCTGTGTGGGTATTTATCGATAGCTGGCCCCCTGACCAGCCTAGCACGCCTAGGCACGGTTGACGGGTGACGGGTTGACGCCGTGACGGGCAAGCGGGCTAGGCACGCAATGGCACGCCAACTTATTACTAGTAAATAGTCCTGATGTCTGCAGTCTCTCTTGATAGGCTGATGCCAACTTCCAAGGTACAGATCCCCCCACTGCCTCGTCTCCCTCCAATCGCCGCCCCTCTAATGATAACCCAACATTCTATTGCCAGTCTAAAGACGCCAATCGCCTCCTCCCAGGCCTCCACGCCGTTTCCTATCGTCTCATCACCTAGCAGTCGCTTTTCTATTCCCATCACCCTCTCTTTTACTCTATTAGAGGCTGCAATACTCCCCCGACCAGACACTCTCGACATCCCGCCACGCCCAAGGCTCCTGGTTTCGGTAAGTCGGCTCTGACGCAATGCAAGCTTCATCGTCATCCTCGGCTCTTTGACCGCCACGTCTACCACATCTCTGGCTGCGCTGTTTCTGTCTCAATTGTTGACAGCTCCGAAGAATCTGCAGGCTCGAGCATCACCAACTGTGTCCACTGTGCAATTTCGGCCACACATCCTCTCCAACCGTCGACAACACTACAAGACGCCGCCATTGCCAGCTTTGAACCGGCCTTGCTCGCTAACGACTCAACGCAGACCTAGCACATTACCTCATCGACATCGCCCCCACATTCGATCCTCGATCTAGCAATACTGAGCAGAAAGCAATAAAACATGAGCGCTTCAGCACCTCCCGTTGTGCCTGCGCGGCCCTCCAAGAGCCCCAGCATGGAAGCCCAGCAAGCGGCCGAGGCGCCGAAAATTCCTACTCGACCTACTAAGAAGAGCATCGAGAAGTCTGGGCTCTCTAGCAGCGACCGCTTTGCGCAGTCGCCTTTGCACGGTGGCGTCCAGCCCAAGGGTCAGCGCCCGACCAGCTCGTCGTCTAGCCACGACCAATCAAGTACTCTGAATGAGCCCATCAATCGCCCTGCCAGCGTGTCCCTGCCCTCGCTTGGTGAGGAAGGCCTCGAATATGGCGCCTTGGATATACCAGACGAGGCCCAACTTGGCTCTTCCCACCAGACCCGAACCGTTGGTGACAATCTCAAGCTGCATGCTCCCAAGCCTTCCCTGCCCCCCGACAGCGCCAAGCAGCAGATCATGGCCGTCACGAGGACCGACTCGGACAAGGCTGCCTCTCTCGGCCTCGGCCAGTCTCCCCAGAGAAGAGATCGCACGCCCTCTCGCGATTCCAAGATCCGTCGTCCCAGCTCTACCCTCTCCACGCATAGTGACCACGGCAACCATACCGACGATGAGCATGGTATTCCCAAGATTGGACAGCGTGTGCCCATGAATAGTCATCTGGGCGACGTTCAAGCTCCTTCACCAGCTCCTGAGGAGGACAAGCGGCACCACAGCCGTAAGCACTCGGCTCGTAATTTGCCTCCGGGAAGTTACGGCTTACACGGCCACGGTGTTGATCCCCAGGATAAGCTGGAAAAGGCTTACTACGAAAAGCACCCCGAACTTGTTGGCAAGCACAAGAAGCATCAAATTCATGACCATCGTCAGAGCGACTATGCCATGAGCAGTAATGATCTCAACCGTATGGTTCGTGATACTGCCAGGCGTCGGCCCACATCTGGTAAGCACCACAAAACTTCACTACGACCTCTCGCAATCTAACAAGATGATAAAGGGCTCTATAATGAAGCTACCTCTACACCTACTGAAGATGTCGGCTACCATGCTAGTGACCAATACGCACATCAAGCTTCTACCCCGCAAGACTCTTCGCAGGCTGAGAAAGGAAGCAGCTATTTCCCAGAGGATGGTTCGCCGTCCAAGGCTGCAGATGATAAGTCGTCTGTGCCCCACGCCATCCACGTTGACGACTCGAAACATCCCGAGCACTACTCGTATGGCGCCGAGAACCCAGAAGCAGAGGACTATCATGCCCCCATTCTGGCTGATGACGCAGTCGATGCTGATCTTGATGTAACGGCCCAGCATCCCGCCATTCGTCCTGGATTTGATCGTTCGCGCTCTTACGATGCCGACGAGCCAAACAGGCCTTCTATTCGTCATCCTACGATTGCTCTTGATGAACAGCCTGAGCGTGGCTTCAATTCAACACCACTTGATGACGTCGAGGAGTATGAGCCACTTTTCGACGAAGAAAAGAAGGAGGAAGAAAGGAAGCAAATGGCAACTGAGAAGAAGGCGAGCCGCCACTTCCCTAGTAAAGATATCTGGGAGGACGCGCCAAATAGTGCACATCATTCCACCGAAGTTTCAACACCAGACGTTGAAGAACAAAACCAGCGCCCCAGATCCAAAGCGTCCTTCTCCGAAAACAGATCCATCACTCCCGCGCAAGCTTTTGCGCAGTACCAAGAGGAGCTGGCCGAAAAAGAGGCCAACGGGCGCTCAAACAACTTTTTGCCAGTGTCTGCTGATGCGAAGCCAAAGTGGATTGATCATCAATCTCATCTCGCCGTGTCCAAGCCTTCTGGCGCAAAGCGCTTCCCGAGCAAAGACGTCTGGGAGGATGCGCCAGAGAGCCACATCCAGGAAACAACCTTGTCTGAGTCGGCTATAGAAGACGAAGGGGAGTCAGAGGACACCAAGCCAAAGATCCCTGTGCGTCCCGCCAAGAAGGCTACTGAAGAGTCGCGAGCTCCGCCTGCTATTCCCAGCCGACCCAAGCCTACGCAAGCTCCTGGTGATGATGCCGCCAAGCAGCCGCCACCAGTCTCAGAAAAGCCCAAGCCTCAAATACCTTCTCGCCCTGTCAAGAAGCTCTCAGGCGACTCAAAGGATGGAGAGATTGTCAAGCCGCCCAAGCCACCGGTGCCCAGCCGACCGGTCGGTGGCAAAATCGCGGCGTTGCAGGCAGGCTTCATGAGTGATCTGAATAAGCGCCTCCAACTCGGACCCCAGGCCATGAAGAAGGACGAACCGGCACAAGAAGAAGAGGTTGTGGAGAAGGAAAAGGCGCCTTTGTCTGATGCCCGAAAAGGTCGCGCGCGAGGTCCTCAACGCAGAGCCCCGGCAAAGGCGGCATCGCCTGCAAAGGAGCCACCTGCTTCCGCCCTGACCGTTTTCCAGCCACAGACTATCTGGAGTATCGACTCAGAAGACAGGCTCGTTGTCACCGACGAGTCTCGCGAGGCCCTCGAGGAACCCAGCAAAACAGGTACAGAGCCTGCCGAGAACTTGGTCAAAACAATCAGTCACGAATCCAGCCAGAAAACAATCAGTCACGAGTCCAGCCAAGAGGCCGGCAGCCCACTAACAAAGGCAGTCAGCAAGGATTCTGAGCCCTTGGTACTCAATGAACCCAGTCACGATGCGACCAGTACCGCGCCTGCCCCTGCCGGAGATGTCGACGTCACCGCCCAGACCAACCCCGCGGAGCCTACGCCGGCCGCCCAGGACAGCCTACCGGCGGATCTGGAGCAGCCTGCCATCAAGCCGGCCATTCAGGCTGTCGACGAGGCGAGCCAGGACATTGCGAGCGCCAAGCTACCCTCCTCCGAGGCTGAGGAGAAATCTGTCCCGGAAACCCGCTACCACGGCGCCGCGCATGAGTCGACGGCCACGGAGCAGGATATTGGAGAAGTGCCTCTTGCGCAGCCCGAGAAGAAGATGGCTTCTTATTAGGAGTGGCGAGCTTAATGCTGATATGATTTCTCGGTTGAGTTTACCTTGTAGCTTTTTTGATAGCACATTTCAGGACAATTTGTATTTACAACGCATACTTTTGCCGTCTTGCTGTTAGTGCCACGCCGTTGAACAAATGGAAACTCGTATGCATTGTTATCCCAAATTATCCGGATTCTTATTATACAGTTTGTATTTCTTTCATGGTAATCGATACACGGCGCGTCTTCCTGCAGCCCAGCGCCTTAGCGGCTACTTCTTCCCTGACGGTCCCGTTCTACCAGCCTGTCAAAGTCCTTCTGCGCCTTTTCCTGCGCTGCGCGGTCCGCGCCGTCGCCCGCGTCGCCCCAATGCTGCTGCTGTGCTTGCGGTAGTACTTGTTGCTGCTGCTGCTGCTGCTGTCGCTGCTGCTGCTGGGGATCGCCCAGTGTTTGCTGTCGCAGACGCTCCCAGGTGGAGCCGGCGGCGTTGTTGCCAGAGCGAGAGCTGTTTTGGGCGGATGCGGCGACGGGCGAGGCGTCGTCAATGTCGTCACTGTCCCAGCCGGCGCTGGAGGAGGATGAAGATGGTGACTGGCTGTAGCTGCTACCCCAGCCAGCGCTGCCTTGTGACTGGGCGATTTGTCCGTACTGCCGTTGCTGCTGCGGCGGCGGCGGCGGGGACTGCTCCGTCTGCTTGGATGTATCCCAGCCAGACTGCGCCGCCTCCTGTATTGACTGCCGCTGCCGCTGCTGCTGCTGAGCGTCCTCTCCTCCAGCCGACGCCCTGTACGACGAGCTCTCGCTATTCCAGTCCGCGCCAGCCTTGCCCCATTCGCCCGCGCTATCCTGCCCTTCCCGCAGCCCGCGCAGCCTCTCGTCCGCAATCGTCTGTTTCGCCTCGCGCGTGAGGTTCAACGCCAACAACGGCGTCTTGATTGTCACGGTCAGTGCCGCCGAGTACGCCACATACCTTGCCCCGTGCCACATGGTCATTCGCAGGTACGCTCCCCGCGGCGGCGGGACTACCTGCGGCGTCCACATGGGGAAGCGCAGCGTGTGGCGCCCGCGCCATGTAAAGTACGCGGCGACGCCCGTGAGCCCCCAGTCGATGAGCGCTATGCGGTCGGAGCTCCGCGCCGCGTGCTCCGTCACGGCGCGCGCCTCGGCGTCGCTCATCAGCCGGTCCTTTTGCATGCTCCAGCCGAGCACGCGGTTCCCAGCCACTGCCGCGTACATGGCCGGCGTGAAGAGCCGCAGTCGTGCGTACCATGCTGGCTGGGTGTCGCCAAAGACACGCTCGATTTGCTGCTTGACGAGCGGCCAGTAGTGGCGCTGCTTCTCGATGTTTGCGCGGCGCTGCGCTTCGAGCTCGGCGCGGACGGCGCGGCTGCTGTCGCCGGGGTGAGGGGTGCGCGGCTGCTGCTGGGTCGGGGTGTTGCTGGCGCCGCCGCCGCCGCCATTGCTGGGATTGTTGCCGTTTGAGCCGTCCATTAGGCGGCGAGTGGTCGGGAAATGTTTGGAGCTGCGGTCGATCGGATGATGGAGGAAGCAAAGGAGTGGGATGATTGGTGACGTAGTGGAGAAGGGACAGTGTTTGGCAGAGCTCTAGGAAAGTGGAGAGCAGTAATCTCGGAACCCGGAAGCTGGCCAAGGCAGTCGCACTTCCGACCTGGAAAGAAATTCGAAAAGCAATTATTTGAAGAATATGTTTCTCTAAAGTTATTGAGAGCCAAGGATCCTTAATTTAGGATCATGATTGTTTTTCTCGTTCCGGAGGACGTCGGGTTCTGAGAGCTGAAGCTTCAAGATGACCAAGTTGGCCCATTTTGCAAAGTACGGCCACTCTTTCTTTCCTATTTCTTGTAATCACACGATCCTTTCCATGACGGTTCACCAGAAACGCAGGCCAATAGTAATATTGAATATAAATACAAGTCCAACTGGCTGTCAACAAGTTTGTAGCCATGCATGGTATCAGCATGTTGGACTTTATTGAATCGCGTTCAACGAAACAGCCCGCACGGAGCATCCCCATTCGGAGTATGGGGCACTATTTATTCATTTAACTAGGGAGCTTTATCAAGCCGTCTGTGGCCACAGCTCAAAGTGCACGGTAGGTGTACAGCCGGCCGCCGCTCAGCCAGCCGGCTTTATGCGTTGGGGACTTGCAAAATCACTCACTGCAGCCACATTTCTCAGTCATATTGGATTACTTGCATTACCATGTCTGCGTAGTTGGAATAAAGCAGCTGAAAAGAGAAATTTGACCGAGTCCCGTAATTATGTACCTTGTAAGAGCCAGCACCCCGCCGTTCCAAGCGCCCAGTCAATACTCACACCCACTTGTCCCATCCAGGTTATAACCCACCAACGGATGGACTAATAATCCCAACTGTCCGGGGCCGTCCCAATGTTCAATGCGGAGTAGACATCGGTCCATTGCTTGTTGTAGATCGGTTATATCCTTAGGAACGATCTGGCGCCACACGCATACAATTGCACGAGTCTGGCATGATGTTGTTCCAAAACACCGTTTAGCCGGAGCGGAGTGTGCTCACGGCTATATACTTTCGTAGATATATAGAAATGCTTCTCTATATCAGACCACAGTACGCCCAATTCTTCCTCGCCTAGCAGTCTTTTTTTAAAGGCAATTTTCCCTTGCATTATGGATGTGGACTCAGACACAGATAATTATGATGTAATCATCATTGGCGCCGGCGTGTCTGGCATCAACGCCGCCTACCGCCTCCAGAGCCAGATGCCCAGCTGTCGCCTCGTCGTCCTGGAAGCCCGCGCTTCCATGGGCGGAACATGGGACCTGTTCCGCTACCCGGGCATCCGATCAGACTCTGACATTTTCAGCTTTGGCTTCGCCTGGAGTCCGTGGTACCGAACCGAGCTGCTTGCCCATGGCGGCGATATTAAACAATACATGATTGACGCCGCCAAGAGGACCGGCATCGACAAGCATATCCGCTACCACCGCAAAGTCCTGTCGGCCGACTGGTTCTCCAAGGAGCAAACTTGGAAGCTCTCGGTGCAGGAACCGGGCCGGACAGGCCCAGTCGTATACAGCGGCCGGTTTATTTTCATGGGTACGGGATATTACAACTACGAGCAGCCGCGTCAGACAACCATCCCTGGTCTTGAAAACTTTCAAGGAAAAGTCATCCACCCGCAGTTCTGGCCAGAGGACTACGACTACAGCGGCAAAGAAATGGTCGTCATAGGCAGCGGCGCCACCGCAGTCACCATTGTGCCCTCGGTCGCTGACAAGGTCAAGCGCGTGACGATGCTGCAGCGCAGCCCGACTTATATGCTCCCTCTTGCCAACCACAGCAAGGTCCGCGAATTCCTCTTCGCCACCCTGCCAAGTACCGTCGTGCACAAGATCAACAGGGTAGTTTACATCCTCTTTACCTACTTTGTGACGGTGTGGTGCGCGTATTACCCAGCGGCTGTCGCGCGTCATCTGCGCAAACAGACTGTCGAGTTGCTGCCAGAGGGATATGCGTGGGATCCGCACTTTAAGCCGCGATATAAACCTTGGGACCAGCGATTATGCGTCGTTCCCGACGGCGATATTTTTGCCGCGATCCGCTCGGCCAAGGCCGCCGTCGTGACGGACACGATTGAGACAGTGACGGCAGACTCGATTCAGCTGACTTCGGGAGAAAGACTGCCCGCCGATGTCATCGTGACCGCTACTGGTATCCAGCTCCTTTTTGCTGGCGGCATTCAATTCACCCTTGACGGCGCTCCCTTTGACGCACCCTCCAAGTTCATGTGGAACGCCGCCATGATTCAGGACTTGCCCAACGCCGTAATCTCTATTGGATATCTCAAGTCGGGTTCATGGACTCTGGGTGCAGATTGCGCGGTACAGCTACTGATTCGGTTGATCAAGGAGACGCGCAAGAGGGGCGCTGGTGTTGTCTCGGCCCGCATCGACGACACACGCGACAAGATGGTGTCGCGGCCGTTGTTGGGTCTTTTGAACTCGACATATATTCAGGGTTCTGAGACTTTGTTTCCACAGACGGGCACGGGAATATGGTGTAACAGGGACAATTATATCAAGGACATGTATGCAGCCAGATGGGGCAGTATAAATACTGGCTTATACTTTGAGTAATGGGTTTCTGCATACACATGACAGAACTTGTTGCCAAGAAATGAGCAACGGCAGTTGTCTAAAAGAGTATTATTCTATGCACTCAGTTTACGTTCTGAAAAACGCATACACTCCAAATTCCTACGAGTGATTCTCACATAAAAGTCTTTTTGGAAAAAGATTCCGTAACATAGACTCGTCCACGGTTTCTGGCTGTTTATGGACTGTATATCGTATCTCCGGAATAGCTGCTCTTGGTCAGTCACGTTCAAAGACTCGCGACAAAGCTAGTGCGACTTCATCACACAGCCGTCAAAGCTTACCTCTACCAACACCTTGCTGATATTCATCATGGCAATCGAAATGCCGAGACATCGTGTCATGCCATGACCAAAAATGAGCTCCTGCACCTTGGACATGGCCGCCAGTCGCTGACCCCCATCATCATAGCTCTCCGGAAGCCATCGCTCGGGCCGGAACACATTGGTGTCAGCACCAAAGACGGGGTTCAACTGCGTCCCCCATGCATTGAGACCAACAAAGGTGCCGCCGGGGATGCGGCGGCCGTCGGGCAGCTGAAGTCCTTCTGGTGGCGCTTCTCTCTCACGGAGCTGCGTAATGGGCGGGAAGCGACGGAGACCCTCACGAATCACGGCCTGCAAATATGGCAGCTTCCGGGCCTCACTGTTGCTAACGGGATGCGATATGCGTCCTTTAGCCTCGGCAGCGTCAATCTCATTGATCAGGCGCTGGTACACTGTCGGCGCCGAAATAATCGAGAGCAATGTCGCGCGAAGAGCCGTGGCTGTGGTGTCGGAGCCGGCGATACTATTAAATTTAGTATACTCGACTCAAAATAAGAACAACATCTCTCCATATTAGAAGAATTCCATTAACAGGACAGGGAAAATGCGTGTATGCTCGTACAGTGTAATAACTGTCTCCATCTCAGCTTCGTCAGGGCTGAGTCCGTGCTTTAGAAATGAGTACAACATGTCAGGCTAAAGTTTCTCGCTTCCATTCAATCGTTCGTCAATAACCTTTCTAGATAGCTATGCGGTTATCAGTAAAGTTCTCTTCGCGAGGAGTGAGGCGTACTTGCCCTCATAATGGTACCGATGCCGCTCTTGTCTACCGAGGAGGGCACGACGAGCCTTCTTACCCAAGGCACCGCAGCAACCCATCGAATTATCGTGTTCAGTGTCAGTATAACCAGGAAATACTGTACAATTGGCAATTGTGCTTCTAGGGTTGCAATAAAATTGTGTTTATCCAGATCAGACTCGACGAAGCCCATTGGCTTCCCGAAGCAGAGTTGCGTAATTGCGTCTAGGGTGAAGAATTGAATTCTTCTTGCAATGTCAAACGACTTTGTCAGTCCTGCATCCGAGACCCAGTGCTTCTCTATACGGGATATGAACGCGCCGATCCGCTCGTCAACGGCGTCCTCGAGACCCTGTATATTCTTGCCTGCGTAGCCGGGAGCCATGCGACGTCGCATGGCGTTGTGCACGGTGAATGAGACTTTTCCACAAGCACCAAGGACAAACTTTTCGGCTGTTTCGATTGCCAGTGAGTACTTGGTATCACGAAATCATCAACTTTCTTCTCCAATTGCCATCGTAGCACAACACATTGTCCAACGTCTTAGCAATTGGAGACGCGTGTCGACGGCCAAAAGGCGCGGGAGCGACAATGAGCAAAAAGGATGGCGTTTTGGGGACCTTTTCCAATGTGTACTCGGTAGATGAAATGTTGTTGTTAATTGACAAGACATACACGACACCTACTTCAGGGACTACATGGGGACCTGCGAGTATTGAGTGCATAAGTCTTTGCGTTACATTCATCTTTCTGCAGCGACAAGCTTGGTAGAAATGTTTTGAAAAATTGGTTTGAACATTATAATTATCACCCATGTACAAGTTAATCATTCACAATATGTTTAAAGTATTTGACTCTAGTTACCCCATGTTGCCCATGTTGCCCATGTTGCCCATGTTGCCCATGTTGCTCATGTGGGGTGCGCGTCGTGGTTGCTAGGCTAGTCGCGGTGCAGGTCGCCTTTTACGCGTCCTACTTTGTTTCTCTACTCCAGATGCTTCTGCCAATTGTTTTTTGCCATGACATCTATCCATACACCGGCTTAAAATCTGTTGCTTTTCTCCTCTACCGTATGGTCATGATTTAAATTGAACATGCCGCTTCAAAAATCCTACTCCGACAGTCGAGGAATAGCAAAGGCAAGTCTGGCCCCTCTGCCAGGCACGTCCACGCTCTCTAACCGTCATGCTCAGCAGCATAACCGGTCAACATGGCAAAGATCACATAGCCACCCAAACGGATACCACACTCCAAAGCCTCCGCCACCGATTCCTGCATCCGAGGTCACGAAAACAAAACTTAACAGATTCCGATACGAAGCCCAAGCCGACGACCAATCTCCACAACTTGACCATGATGCCAACCAGCCTCAACCCGGACCTGACCTCGCCGGCCTAGCCACACCTGTGACGAGATTGAATTGGCGCGATCTGGAGCCTCTGGCGAATGTCAGCGAATCTGACAAGGACGCATCTCCCAATGATCGGATTTTGTGGGACAACAAGCAAACCAGTAACTATAGCTCCGGTTTGTCGCCAATGCTCAGCCGCAAGGGAAAGAAACGTGCCAGAAGCTCGTCTCCGATTTCGTCTCCATCTTCCGACAAGCCGAAAGCCCCTGCTGTCAACATCAGGAGGCTGACGAAAGCCTTGCGCTCCCCGCACCCCGACCCGACGCTGGACCTCTGGGACAGATTCTCCCTCACCAGCCCTGTCAGCCAAGAGACTCCCATCGCCCATCCAGCCCTCGCACAACTCATGGTCTCTTCTTCTCCACAGCCAAATAAGCAAACAGTCTCGCAGCCAGTAAACATCCACTTGCGGCGTGCTACCAGTTGTGGGCTCAATTGGCCAAAGCGAAGGAAGCTCGAAAAGTCCAAATCAGGAAGCCAACTCGGCAAAGGCCAACGCGACCTCGAATCGGCTTCCAAATCATCTCTTGTGTCTGCACTCTTAAGTACAGTTACGAGCAGTATGCAACAAGGTAGCTCCGACCATGTCCGCCAACCCATCGAGTCGCCCTCACCGAAAAGAAAGAAGCAAGTCCCGGTAGCGACATCTCCCGCCTACGTCCATGGCAAAGCGAAAGGCACAGGGGATTCTGGCAATTCCTCCGACTATGGCGATGATGAATTCGACGATGACGCGCTCATCGAGCTCGAATTGACTACAGCCACGGCCCCCGCGACCCAGGAAACTCCAACAACCCCTAGAAAGCGAGAATCAGCTGCAATTGTCCCCGCGAAACCAATCTCGGACGATTTCGACGACGTGGACGATGAGCTGTTTGACAATGAGGAGTTAATTCAGTTATCACAGAGACCAGTCTCAACTGCTCAGACCAAGTGCGGAGCTTTACAACAGAAACCTACAGCGGCTCTTGACGATCTTGATGACGAGTTCGATGATGACTTTGCAGAAGGAATAGATTTTGAGGCTGTTGAGCTAGCAGCGACACAATCTATTCAACAGGCCAAAGCTGGCGCGGGCGTAAGTACAGCCCTTTGCCGTCTTCATCCTTGCCACTAAGTGAAAGAGTAGCGTGCCAAAAAGGACAAGACTATTCAGCGATATCTTATCACAAACGTACTGGACGGTGAGTATATCGACCAGTATAACACTGTTCGGCCTGAAAAAGTAAGTGTACTCGTGGTTGCGCCATCTATTGCGACTAACTCTTGTGGCTAACACTGATAGATACTGTTAATTATGGCCGACAACTCCAAAATCACACGCCAAGTTCATCTTCGAGGCGCGTGGTACGACACGCCTGCTCACACAAAGTCCTATGTACATGTGATTGGCAAGTTTTCTGTCAAAGGGCAGTGTATTGTGGATGACGCACAAAACCTGCTCATTCTTCACCCCGATCAGCTTGTCTCCGCTACAGTGGTCGCTGACTCGTTTGGCTGCATGCGTCGTGCCGTTTTACAAGACCGGGTCAAAGCTACTTCCGAGGCATCAGCGCCCTTGGTATACGGAACAATGCTCCATGAAATCTTCCAAGATGCTCTGCTCGCGAATCGATGGGATCTTCCTTTCCTTGCGCAGTTGATTGACAAGATCTCGGAGAAGCACATCGAAGAGCTCTACACCATCAAGGTCGGGCTGCCTAGCGCACGCGAACACCTGCAGTCCAAAATGATGGAATTAAGCTACTGGGCCAAGTCATTTGTGTCTCCGCAACCCAATGTATGTATGCTGGTACCGATCCATTTCTAATGCTAACACATTGTAGAACGATGCAGTTGTGGAGGATCGAAATGGCAAAAAGGCTACCATGGCTGTCACCAAACTACTCGATGTTGAGGAGCACGTCTGGTCGCCAATGTATGGCCTCAAAGGCAACATTGACGCAACTGTCGAAGTGAAAATGACGGATGGCGAGCAATCGCTAACATTGACAGTTCCATTCGAGGTCAAGACAGGCCGAAATGCGAGCAGCAGTCACATGGCACAGACCGCCCTATATACCTTGCTACTTTCGGATCGTTATGATATCGACATTGCCTATGGTGTTCTCTACTACATGGAGACGTCAAAGACGATGCGTATTCCCGCCGTCCGACATGAACTTCGCCACATGATTATGCAGAGAAACCAGCTCGCCTGTTACATTCGCGAGCGGAGTGTTCAGCTACCACCAATGCTAAAGAGCAAGCACATGTGCGGACGGTGCTACGCCAAGCCGGCCTGCTTCATATATCATCGCCTGGCAGATAACGGTGACGGTGATTCCAGCGGAATGGACGAAAAATTCGATGAGCTTGTGAAACATCTCACCCCACGCCACCAAGAGTTTTTTGTCAAGTGGGAGAATCTACTCACCGTGGAGGAAAAGGAAGGTCAAAAGACGAAACGGGAATTATGGACAATGACTAGCAATGAGCGACAGAAGAAGTCACGATGCTTTGCTGACGTCATTATCGAGGAGGGCTCTGCTTCAGTCGACTCTGACATGCCCCGTATCAATCGTTTTCATTACACGTTTATCAAGCGAAAGCCTGAACCTGGATTCTCGTTTTTGGAATCTCAGATTGGTGTCGGCGAGCCGATTGTGGTTTCTGATGAAGAGGGCCATTTTGCCTTGGCAATTGGCTACGTCACGGCGGCGCGCAAACAGAGAATCAGCGTCGCTGTTGACAGAAGACTCCACAACAGTCGGATTCGCCAGCCTGGCTTTGACGAGCTTGAAAATCAGGTCTTTGCCAGCATAATGGAAGTTGCTCCCGAAGGCGCCTCTCCCGAGCAGAGCCAAGGCCGAATCAAAGAAGCGCCGATCCGATATCGCCTTGATCAAGACGAATTCAGCAATGGCATGGCTACTGTGAGAAACAACATTGTACAGATGATGAGCAACCAATTTCCCGAATCAAGACGCATTCGAGAGCTCATTGTTGACCTCGAAGCCCCTCGATTCAAGTACATGCCGACACAGTACACCATCTCCGAGCAGGACAGCTTGAACGTCGACCAGAAGAGAGCGATTGAAAAGGTAATGAGTGCCCAAGACTATGCGTTAGTCTTGGGTATGCCAGGAACAGGAAAGACCACGACAATTGCGCACATTATTCGAGCCCTCACTTCACAAGGCAAAACCGTACTTCTTACATCACACACCCACACTGCTGTGGACAACATCTTGTTGAAGCTCAAATCTGACAAGATAAAAATTCTGCGCCTGGGTGCGCCAGCCAAGGTTCACCCTGATGTGCAAGAATTTGCAACTCTCGCAGGTCATTCCAAGAAGACATTTGAGGAGATTGAGGAAGCTTGGCATGGTACGCCAGTCGTCGCCACAACCTGCCTAGGCATCAATCATCCCGTTTTTCAGGAGCGCGCGTTCGACTACTGTATCGTCGACGAAGCTTCTCAAATTACTCTTCCCATTTGCGCAGGACCAATTCGCATGGCCAAGACATTTGTACTTGTTGGGGACCACAACCAGCTTCCGCCTGTCGTCAAGAATGAAACAGCACGCCAAGGTGGTCTTGACGTGAGCTTATTCAAATTGCTCTCGGACAGCCACCCCGATTCTGTCGTCAACCTAGCACACCAATACCGAATGTGCGAAGACATTATGACGCTGAGCAACACATTGATCTACGATGGCAAACTTGTTTGTGGAACGGAACAGCTGCGAAAGAAGAAGCTGCATTTGCCAAATATGAGGGCCCTCACACAGCGACACCATAACGCTTCAACCGTGCTTCTTCCCGGAACACCTCGATCAATTTGCAAAGGTCCCGCGCCGTCACAATGCTGGCTGTACGATCTTCTGGAGAGCGAATCCCGCGTTCGTTTCGTCAACACTGATACTATCCAGCCCATTGTCCGTGAAGAGGCACATGGAAAACGTATAGTCAACTCGGCAGAGATTCGCATCGTCTCCCAGTTGGTTGAGAGTTTCTTGACTGTAGGCGTTCCCGCGAGCGAGATTGGAGTCATGACGCATTACCGATCGCAACTGTCCCTATTAAAAGACAAGTTGAAAGGCTACCCCGGCGTGGAGATGCACACGACCGATCGCTTCCAGGGCCGAGATAAAGAGGTCATTGTGCTCAGCTTGGTGCGCAGCAACGATGCATGCAATATCGGCGAATTGCTCCGTGACTGGAGGCGAATCAATGTTGCTTTTACCCGTGCAAAGACCAAACTCCTTGTGATTGGAAGCAAAAGTACACTCAGCGGCAGCAACGTCAACAACAAGGACAATATGCTGAGTCGTTTCGTTGCACTGATGGAGCAGCGCGACTGGATCTACGATCTGCCTGCCGACGCTCTCGACAGCCACTATTTTGATGAGCTCGGTACGCAAGCGACGAGCATTGGTGGTACGCAAGCTCTGTCGCCACAAAGCCATAAGAAGAAAACCCTCGGGGCCAAGCAACCACAGACGGCGGCGCCTGGAAAAGAGAACCGGCGACCATCACCTAGGAAGGCGCGCATTGGCGAGAGAGCGCTGCTCAAGGATAAGCTAATTACGAGGGACATCCTCAATGAGATGACGAATGGGGCGTATTAAAGCATAAGTACCGGTGTTTTCATGGCTCGTTTTCATAAGGCCTTGTAATTTGCACTTTAAGGACATTGGTATCTTGTTTTCGTACAAAGGGGAATCAGCACAGTATTGGAGTATTAAATTTTGGGCATATATATTTTGGTTTATCGGGGTATTATTTGGAATATCAAACATGATGGAGTATAAATCGCAAAAGACGAAACAATTCCTTTTTTCTCTTTTCCAGATCGCTGCTGATTGCTTTTGTGATGCTTTATATGCTAAATTGGTCGTCAAATCTATGCGGCTGTCAGCAACCCGTCTTGACGTGAGCAGTCGCGCGGAGATGCTTACCCTTGCTCGCCCACAATGAGCTTTGTATATTTTTCCATCTCCTCGAGCTGCACGATGCATCCGGTCAGGCTTTGGTTATACGAGAAGCGGTACGTGTCGCTCCATCTTCGGCACGTGTCGACCTCGCGCAGCGGCGCCCCCGCCTCCGCCTCCTGCGCCGTGAGCTCCGCCTCGACCTCGTCCGACCGCACCAGCAGGGCCTTGCGCGCGGCGGCCGCACTGGGCAGGTACCTTGGGACCCTGCGGCGGGCGCGCAGCGCGCCGGCGAGCACGTACAGGTTGGCGAGGACCGTGGCGACGGCGTCGCGGCGGTGCGGCAGCAGCCGCTCGGCGGCGGCGGGGCTGGCGCGGAGGCAGCCCGCGTCGTAGAAGAGGGCGGCCTGCCGGACGGCGATGGTGTGTTCAAAGAAGCGCTCGCAGGCCTCGGTGAGCGCGGCCCAGCATCGCGGGTCGTGGTGGTCGGCGACGACGGCGCCGCCGCCGCCACCGCCACCGCGCAGTCGCAGCTCGTGCCGCGTCAGCACGAGGAGCTGACGGATGCGGACAAAGCCCTCGCGGAGGCGGCCCTCGAGGAGCTCGGAGCGGCGAATGTCGATGGGGGTGGGCGGCGCGTCAAAGTAGACGTAGGTGGCGACGGCGCTGCGGTAGGTGACGCTCATGAAGAAGAGCATCGAGGAGAGCGCGGAGCGGAGCTCGTGGCGCGCGACAAAGGGCCACAGCACCCAGTTGACGAGGATGGGCGCCGCGGTGCCGACGAAGAAGACGAGGCCCTGGCGGGCGGCAAGCACGGCGGGTGTCGTCGCGGCTTCGCGGTGCTCGGCTTCCAGCAGCCCGAGCGACACAACGGTGAAGGAGAGGCTGCCGACGAGGCCGGATCGCGGATGGGTGCTTAGCGTGTAGCGGTACAGCATCGGGAGCATGTAGACGCCGGCAAAGACGGCCATGACGTACGGGTTGCCGTCGCCTGCGGCGTAGCCGGCGCCCGCCCACACGGCGCCCAAGACGGCGAGGCACGACCGATTGAGCAGGTCCTGGAGGTTGCCGCCAACGCGGGGGTGCATGACGACCCAGCTCATGGCGACGGCCCACCACGCCTGGTACTGATCCCACCACCACTTGCTCTGCTCGAGGTACGACGGCACGGCGAGAAGGCACGTCACCAGGCACGCCTTGAGCGCGTACTTGCTCTCGTAGCCCTGCAGCCGGTACAGGCCGCGCCAGATCTTGTACCTGGTCGCGGTGCTGCCCTTGGGCTTTGCGTCGTCGTTGCCGGTTCGCGAGGCGGGCGTCGCAGGCTTGAGGTGTGCATCGCCCGCCGCATCGGTCTGCGTGCGGCCCGTGGGTTCGTGCACGCGGGACGTGATCTTGTCTAGGATCCTCGCAATGTCGCCAAAGGTGACCTGGTAGGAGCCCGCGACGACCCCGCCCCTGTCGTGCCGAATCTGCGCATTGGTTCGGTAAACAGCCTTGAAAAACGGGTAGGACGGCAGCCAAAGACGCGGCCGCTCGGACGATACGGTCAGCATCTCGCTGACGTGGTGCAGGAGATGCTGCACGGTGGCGGCCGTCTCGCGGACGTGGCGCGCAGACACAAACAGCTGCACGATTTCGAAATCATGGATCGCGGAGTCGGGGAGGCTGCCGGACTGCAGGAGCGAGGACTCAACACTATCGAAATCGGATATGGTCTGTCCGAGGCGAATTTTTGAGGCGGCGGTGTCAGATGAGACTTTTGTGGACGGTCCGATGGATTTCCGGTAGCCTGAGATGCCCATGAGCGCGGCATCACATGTACGAATTCCCTCACACATGGACAGAAGAAGATCACTTGTAGGCGTCGCGAGAGCCTCCGTCACATCTTTCACGTGTCCATTTGGGCCGTTGTCGCCCCCTGCCTCTTTTTTCTCGCCATTGTTGGCCACGCTGTCATCTGGTCTGCCCAAGAGAGTAGTCTCAGTGTCCATTGATAGAAGAGCCCGTAAGACGGCTTGCATCAAGTTTCGGAGCTCAAGCACGTCTTCCGGCTGAAAACGTGATATTGTGCTATCAATGACCATGTCACGATATGCTTCTGACAAGTCAACAAAGCTTTTAGACAGCTGTCTACGAAGCCTAGCATCCCTTGTATGAGGAGCTTTCAGAGCTTGTAGCATGAGTTCAAACGACTGGTGCAATGTCGTGGCAAGTGGTCGAGCCCCGCCATCGGGACATATCAAGACATTGACGGCCAGCGCTATTGCTTGGCCAAAGAGAAAAGCTACAGCGTAGCCGCGCAGTTTGTTCCAGGGGATTGTTGTGTTATGCGTTTCGGAGAGTGTCGCGTAAATGACGGCAATGCCAGCCGTTAGCACTGCTTGGTAAAATCGGACAAAGAATGCACGGATCGAAGCAATGGAGGCAATGAAGACGACGAGAAATAGCGCCAAAATCCCGCCATAGCCGGCTCTGGCTGCCAGTGTCGATGTAGACAGAAGCAGTGCCAGAGCGCCCCAGGCTATTCCAAAAGCAGTGCCAAGCACGGTAAAAACGACGCCGTCGACTTGAGCACCGACGGTTCGCGCAGGGTGGTTGAGGATGACGGATACGGCCATGATGTAGTGCTGAGGGCCCAGCCAGTGACGTACTACTGGCACGAGGCAGAGGATATATGCAACAAAATAAGCCACAAACGGTTTGAGAAGTGTAATGCCTGTTCGTGTTGTAAACACACGGCGGACGACGGATTTTAGCTTGCGCCATTGACTCGGGAGGAAATGCTTGATGGTCAGAGGATTGTGCTGGTCGAATGCAGCGGGTAGGGTGGCTTTGAGCGCCTCCAGACCATCTTTCGACGGTAGACGCGGCGGTTTGAGAAAGACGGCATCAAAGAACCCATCGCGGACCTCGCGAACGCCATATGTGTCTGTGCCGTGGTCTTCCGGCCTGGGTAGCAGGTGATTCAGCTTGAGAAGACTAGTGGTGGAGCTTGTTCGGCTTCCAAGTCCAGGCCTACCGTCGCGAAATCCTGGCGTTTTAGGTTTAAGGGGCGAGGCGGATGATGATTCTCGCGAGCTGTCATGTTCGTCCGAGCTCGGCTGGCTCACGGAGCTCAGCGGGCCAGTCGAGGTCGCGCCATGACCAGGGCCGCTGTGCCGTTTACCAATGTCGCCCTGGTACTGTGAAGACGGCCCGGGCATTCTATAGATTCTGCGTGCCTGGCAGGCAAGATGGTCTAATACCAATGTACGCAACCCATTGTGATAGGTTCATAGACCACGGCGATAGTCCTGACTCGGGCTAGGGACAATCTCAATGAGGCCGTTGCAAGACCGGAAATGTGCGGTGGTCTCTACTCCATGTTAAAGCCCCGGATCAGCACATTATGCAGCAGTGAGTAAAGACGGTCAACGTCTCAGCGTGCCTTATCTACAATGCAACACTCTGAATAATTTTGACGTCAGAAAGCAGCGGGTAAAGGGCGGGTCTCGATTTGAATTTGTGGCGAGTAATTGGTTGGGGCCGCTACACGTGACTTGATGGACCCGGTCTCTCCCCCGAGCCGCCGTGATGACCCAGCCAGGTCGAGCATCAAACCAAATCCGCATCCCAGCCGCAAGCCATTGGCGCCCCGATTTGACGTCCCCGGATCGCCAGCGACGCCGAGCAATTCATCCCTCCCGAATCACACCCCCCCGAAAAACGTGATGGCCATCATCCGTCACTCGATAGCGCCGCTCCGCGCAGTGCGATGCGCCCGCCAGCCCGCCGCCGCCGTGCGCAACTTCTCCGTCACCGCCAACCGACGTGGCGGCGGCCACGGCAGCGAGTCCCAGTTCGAGCCCCCCAGCGGCTGGCTCTGGGGCATCAAACCCGGCGAGAAGCCCGAACCCGAGGGTTGGGAGTGGCCGATGTATTTCTTTTGCGGCAGTTTTGTCGTTGCCGGCGTGGCCCTTGCCTTCAAGCCCGACACGAGGTGAGTTTTTACGAGGACGGGACAAGAAGAATCCCACACCGCGCTGACGAGTCGAAAAATAATCCAATTTGGGACATTGTGTGCCAATTTGGGGCGCGATGTCAATGAGAGGGCGCGGTGTGGATGCGCGACGGACCCTGCGTTATCTTGACCAGACATGTATAATGTATGCTGACTGTCTACATAGCGTCTCGACCTGGGCTCTCGAGGAGGCTCGCAGAAGATTAGAAGCTGAGGGTGTCTTGCCCGACCCCACGGCGTCCCAAGAGAAGAAGTGAGAGTTTACGAGGGTCAGAGGGGGACACGGCATTCAGTTGTGAGATAGAGGTTGCTTCGGTCTGAAATTGATTTGAGCCCGCCGCAGCCATAAGCACTGTACATGATTTCAAGCTTTTGTTTTTCTTTGTGTTGCAAAGACAATTCCATCAATGGTATCAGATAGAATCATAATCTTTTCGCGCACCTACGTCTATATTTATGAACCGAATGTATCAGTCTATTGCTAATAACCAAAGTCTATGTACTCGTTTTGCTTCTTCTTCTCTGTTTCGTCTTCCTTGTCTCTTACTGAGGAGTAACGTAGCTCCACTCGTGTTGGTCGTCGCCGTACTGAATCTTTTCGATCCAGTCCTTCATCTTTAGTGCAATCTCACCAGACTCCTCCGTGTCCTTGAGGCCGCAGTTGACCATCTTTCCCTTCCAGGAAATCTTGCGGACAGGGCTGACAATAGCAGCCGTGCCAGCACCGAAAGCCTCGATGAGGCGGCCCTCCTGGTCAGCGTCATACAGCTCCTGCATGGTGTATTTGCGCTCGCTAATCTTCCAGCCGGCGGGAGCGAGGTGCTCCCTGGCAAGGCCGAGGATTGAGTCACGCGTGACGCCCTCGAGGATGGTGCCGTCAAGCGGAGCGGTGATGAGCTCGTTTTGGCCGGTGGCCTTGTCCTTGATGGCGACAAACATGTTCATGGTGCCGACCTCGGTGACGTACTCCTCTTCGCCAAAGAGCCAGAGATTCTGCTGGAAGCCGCGACTGGCGGCCTCCTGCTGGGGCACGATGCAGGGCGCGTAGTTTGCGCCGAGCTTCTTGTCGCCGACGCCGCCGGGCCAGGCGCGGACGGCGTAGTCGGTGGCCTCGAGGGAGACGGCCTTGAAGCCGGTGGGGTAATAAGGGCCGACGGGGGAGGCAATGACGAAGAGCAGGGCGGAACCAGGGGTGCCGACACCGAGCGTCTTTTGGGTGCCAATCATGGTCGGGCGGAGGTAGAGCGAGTAGCCGCGCTGGTCAGGGATGAAGCGTGACTCGAGCTGCGCAAACTTGGATATGAGGGCAATCAGATTCTCGGGGTCAAAGGTGGGCAGGGCGATGCGGGCCGAAGACTTGTTGAAGCGCTCCATGTTCTTGTCGGGGCGGAAGAGGCGGACGCGGCCGTTCTTGTCCTTGTAGGCCTTCATGCCCTCGAAGCACTCAAAGGCGTAGTGCAGGACGCATGAGCTGGGGTCGAGCGAGAGGTTCTGATAGGGTGTAATCTTGGGTTCCAACCATCCTTGCTCCTTATTCCATTCAATGGCAAGCATATGGTCTGTTGGAGGGTTGTAAGCTGTTGGTCACACTGTGACGGGTCGGGGGGCGCCGTACCTGTAAATTCCTTGCCAAAGACGAGCTCCTCGGGCTTGGTCAAGGGCTTGGGGCTCTTCGTCTTGGTAATGCTGAGCTTTGAGGCATCAAGGCCGCTCAGCTTCGTGGCCTGGCTGTAGAAGCGAGCGATGGGCATGGCGCGCTGCATGCGAGCAGCACCCAGCAGGGCAGAGCGCATTCTCAGAGCGGACCGCATCGTGATGTGTTTATGTCGTCGCGAGATCGTGCGAGGGGGGCTGATTGTTTATCAAAACGTCCGTATCGGCAGCGGCACAGCGATTGATGAGGTGTGACGTCCGCAAACGGGTCTGGGAATTTGCAAGAAAGAAAATATTCGAGGTGGAGGGTCGCGGGTTGAGGTCTCGAAATGGCATGATGCGGTACCGGAGCCGATTTCACAGGGCGTGTCGCTCCACGCTCTCCAGGCTGCTCCAGGGCGTACAAGACAAGCAGCCCACTGCCAGTCAGTGACTCGTTTCAGCAGACGACATGCTAAAGGCCCGCCGCTACCCGCTGGAATCCTATCTCGGCGGTCTGCGGCCGGCTTAGCGCCTTTGCGCCCCAGGTCTCGGTCTAATAAATAATTAATACGACGGCTCCAGGGTCCGCTCTGTTACGGACGGTATTAAGTCTAACTAGATGTGCTGAATACATCTTGCCATCTGAATGGTATATCTATCCATTATTCACTTGTTCGTGTCTAATTATAGTGCTTCTGCATCTTCGTAGTTATCCTGTTGGTGAATAGACCGACACGTATCAAGGCCGAGCCCACACTGCCTGCGCCACACGTGGCACCAACAGCCCGCGCGCCTCGTCTTGGTGCAATTAACCACTGCCACCAAGCTAGACACCCATGCTCAAGCTATCGTCATCGTCGCAAGTTGAACATCCCATCCTACATGACCACGGCGGGGTTTGTCGTGGTGCTGGTGTCATTCTTCCTAACTCTCCAGTCTTGTCTTCGCCCTGATAATTACCCAGTTGTCATCGTGCGCACCACTCTTACCATCCCTGGCGGCATCCTCCCCTGAGCGAGGCTCGTGATTACGACCCGAACCGACATGCCGTAATACTCTACCCAGCCAGCGCCCCAAACAAGCATACGACACAATGTTTTCCAACGCGCTGAAATCCATCTCCGCTACCAACATCACGGGCAACTACACAATCTCTCCCAACGCGACCTCAGCAGCTGGTCCGTGGCGTATCTACGATGCCAAGAAGAAGTCGACTGGCAAGCCCTACAGCGTCTTCGTATTTGACAAGAAGTCACTTGATAGCCACGGCAACTCGCTTGGTCGCTCCAGCGCCACTTCCTTCAAGAAGACCGTCGAGGAGGTCGTCGAGCGATTAAAAAAGGAAGCATCGAGCCTGGCCAAGTTGCGACATCCCAACATCCTCGAGCTCGTGGAGCCGGTAGAAGAGACGAGGGGCGGCGGCCTGCAATTTGTCACGGAACCTGTCACGGCCTCACTATCAAGTCTGCTGCAAGAAAAGGATGAACAAGAACGGGCCGGTGGCCCTGGCGGCCGCTCGAGCCGCTACATAACGGAAGACGCGGACGGTGTGCGACGCAGGAGGGAACTAGAGATTGATGAGCTCGAGATTCAAAAAGGACTCTTGCAAATTAGCAAGGCTCTGGAATTCTTCCACGAAAATGCCGGCCTCGTTCATGGCAATCTCACGCCTGATGCCATTCTCGTCAACTCCAAGGTAGTCAACTCTTGGTCATCTCGCTGCCACAGCTAACAGCCGACAGTCTGATTGGAAAATAAGCGGTCTTTCCTTCTGCAGCCCGGCAGACGGCTCCAACAAGCCAACTTCAATACAGGGCATCAGCCTTCATGAAGTACTCAACCTCGATCCTCGGTTACCCAAACATGTCCAACTAAATCTCGACTATACATCTCCCGACTTTGTCATAGACAACAACCTGACATGCTCCGCTGACATGTTCTCCCTGGGCCTGCTAGCTGTGGCTCTATATAACTCCCCGCACCGATCACCTCTCGAGAGTCATGGCAGCATCTCAACTTACAAGCGCCTCTTTTCGTCCTCGTCGACTGTCCCGTCTGGGTCCAATAACTTCCTCAGCTCAAGGCCGCTGCCCAAGGAGCTCGCTAACCATGTGCTGCCGCGCCTCATTACGCGACGCCCTGCGCAGCGAATGACGGCCCGCGAATTCCAAGAGAGCGAATACTTTGATAATATCCTTGTGTCAACAATTCGATTCCTTGATTCTTTTCCAGCCAAAACGCCAAACGAAAAGTCACAGTTCTTGCGCGGTCTCAACAAGGTGCTGCCGTCATTTCCTAAATCCGTCATGGAGAAAAAGATCCTGCCAGCTCTATTGGACGAGCTAAAAGACAAGGATCTGCTTTCCCTGATTCTTCAAAATGTCTTTAAGATTGTTGACCTTCTCCCCTCGGCTCGACGAGCTTTCAGCGAGCGAGTTCGTCCAGCGCTCAAACAAATATTTGTCCTTAATGCAAAGCAATCACAAGAAAAAGACGCCGCCAGAGATGCTGGCCTAATGGTATTTCTTGAGAACTTGGCTGCCGCAGCCAACAACTGCAATGGCCGAGAATTCAAAGAGGGTCAGTAATGAATCACCTTCTTATGATTACTGCTAATAAGCCGAGTCAGATATCCTACCGGTTGTCGTTGCTGCTATTGAATGTCCCACCCCTTCAATTGTTGACGCGGCTTTGCGCAGTCTTCCAGTCGTTCTACCTGCCCTCGACTTCAGCACCATCAAAAATGAGCTGTTTCCCATTGTCGCCGCCGTTTTCAGCAAAACCAACAGTTTGGCCATCAAGGTCCGTGGCCTGCAGTCCTTTGTCATTCTGTGCGGCGGCTCCAACGACGCCTCCGCTGGCGACGATGGTCTCAGCGGCCTCACGCAGGAAAAGAAGAAGACGTCCTCCTCCACCGCGCTGGACAAGTACACCATGCAGGAAAAGATTGTGCCACTCATCAAGGTCATCAAAACCAAGGAGCCCGCCGTCATGATGGCGTCTCTCAACGTCCTCGGCATTGTCGGCGATATTGTCGACGCTGACTTTGTCGCCATGGATATTCTGCCGATCCTGTGGAGCATGAGCCTCGGCCCGCTGCTCGACCTCAAGCAGTTTCGGGCGTTCATGGCTCTCATCAAGACGCTCTCGCGCCGCGTCGAGGACGAGCAGACGCGCAAGCTGCAGGAGCTCGCTGGTACAGCCAGCGGCGCCACCGCGGCGCCCAACGAAGACTTTCTCGCCTTTGGTGGCGTCACCGGCACCGCGTTTGACAGCGGCGCCAACGGTGCCACCGCCGACGACTTTGAAGCCCTCATCAAGGGCAAACCTGCGGCGAGCAGCAGCCCCAACCCAGGCGGCAGCAACGGCTTCGCCAGCTGGGACGCGCCCCAGGCCAACTCTGTTGCAGCTGCCAAGTCTCCCGTAAGTCCGCAAGCGCCGGCCTTTGCCTGGTCCACGCAGACTCCCGTCAGCCCAGCCGCGTCTGCCGGCCGCTCGTCTTTCACGCAGCAGCAAACCGGCTTCCGCACCGTCACGCCGGACCTTGCGCGCTTCGAGCCCATGGCGCCGTCCTCGACGCAGTACAGCCAGCCGCTGCAGCCGTCGTCGGCCTCGTTTGCAAAGCCCGGCAGCACAACGACACCAACAGCAACAATACCTTCCACCTCATCTTCAGTCAACTGGGGCGCTGCGGCGCCGGCCGCGCCCAACCCTTGGTCATCGGCTAGCGGCCCCAGCACGCCCAATTGCAGCGGCGTGGGCGCCGGCAGCATGGCGTCGTCCATGGCCAGCCTGTCCTTGGGCGGCGGTGGCGGACAGCGCCCGTCTCTGCCGAGCCAGACCTCGTCGTTTTCTCTGCCGCCGCCGCCAGGAGCCGGAGCGAGCAAACCAGCCACGGCGTTTGGAGGCAGCAGTGCGTCGGCGTGGGCTAGCAGCGGGAGTGGCATGGGTGGCATGATGGCGCAGCAGCAGCAGCAGAGGACGACGAGCGGCAGCGGATCAGGCATGATGAATGCAAGTAAAGGAGGCTCAAATACCAATGCTAATACGGCAGGGCAGTCCAAGAGCGGACTGGACAAGTATCAAAGTCTGATATAAAAGGGAGAGAAGCCCCAGGGTTGATTTGTATAGCTGATGATGGCCTTGCATATAACGGGTTCCAAAAAGTTTTCAAAAAGTCGCATTCGGAGCTTTCTGCCAGAATACTAGAAACATCTTGACACGTTGATTAATATAGCAGTGGCATATATGTCAATGATTATGTCTTTTTTTTTCTCCTTCTGTCATGGTGGTTTCTACATCATGTCCATTACAAAACTCAGTCCGCTTCACTCCAATTATAAAGGTAGCCCAAAGAACGTATCCATCGTCTCTTGTCTCGGCAGAGATGTGAGCAAACATAGAACAAAAGAATGAGATAAAGAGGAAATGAAAAAAAAAAAAAAAAACCCCCCACAATAATGTATGCCAACAGGCCGAAAAAAAAGAAATGAAAAGTGCATTGCTTACACAAACATTAAACAAGAAATCTTTTTTTTGCAAAAAAAAAAACCCCCCCCAAAAGAACAAAAGAAATAGCCAATGGAGTAATTAGTGAAATGATTTCTTAGACAGACAATGGCGTGGCGGGTTTGCCATTCTCCTTCTCCCCATCCTCCGTCTCCTTTTCATCATCATCATCAGCAGGAGCAGCATCATCATCATCGAGGCTGACGGTCCTGCGCACCTCAAACACGTGCTGGCTCTGAAAGCCTGTCTCGGTGTGGACGTCGATAATCTGCCCGGGCGGCACCATTTCGTGACGGAGCGGCCAGCCGAGACGGCGGCAGAGCTCGGCGACGACGACGTCGCAGTCGCCGAGCAAATCAATGTCAAAGTTGATGTGCGTGACGGGCTGGCGCGAGACGTAGATTTGCGGAATGTGCGAGGGCAGCCAGCTGACAATCTCCGACACGGGCGTGACCTTGAGCGAGGTGCCAATGACGATGACGAGGTCGACCTTGTCGCGGTCATTTTCCGTGAGGCGCCGCGAAAACTCGTCGGGCAGGGCCTCGCCGAAAAAGGTAATGTCGGGCTTCATGACACCCGCGCTGGGCGCGTCGTAGTACGCTGTGGACGCGCCGTAGTCGGCGGCGGCGTCATCGGAGCTGTCGTCGGCGGACCACCGGCGGCGCTTCTTTTCGGCGGCGGCACGGCGACGCTTCGACGAGGAAGCGCGGGTCGTCGAGGCTGCAGCGGCCTGGGCGCACTGCGGGCACCGGGGGATGATGCCGGCGCGAATGTCGGGAAAGATGAGGTCGCCGGCGATTCGGTGGCCGCACTGGACGCACGAGGCGGTGCCAAAGGACCCGTGACACTGGATGAGCTTGTCTCTGGGGACGCCGGCCTTGATCTCGAGGTTGTCAATGTTTTGCGAGTAGTTTGTGAGGAGCTTGCCGCGCTGGTGCAGCATGGCGATGAACTTGTGCGTGGGCGTGTAACGCTCCGTGGCGGGGATAATGTCCTTGGCGACCGAGTAGAAGATGGACGGGTCCTCCTTAAAGACCTCAATGTCAAACACCTCTTGCGGGTCGCTGAGGCCCAGATGGGCAAGCTTCGAGTACAGGCCGGTGCCCTTGGAGCGGAAATCCGGGATGCCAAGCGAGGTGGAGATGCCGGCGCCGGTGATGAGGACAATGTTGGAGCTCTTGGCAATCAGGTCGACGGCGTCGTCGACGCTGTTGTAGCGGGCAATCTTGGCACGCTTGGAGAGTTCGCGGGTGATGGCCAGCGACAGCAGGCTGTAGTACGACTCATCAGGCTCGCCTTCAAGGAAGGCAGGCGCCTTGATGCCAAAGGCCGAGAGCAGCTTCTTGGCCGTGTAGCGGCCGGCATCTACAGTGCGCTGACAAAAGACGGCAGGGCCCTGCTCGCGAAGTTCTCTGCGAAGGCGGTTGGCCTCGTCTGGCGTGCAAGCTTCGGTGCTGTCTGCAGGGGGGGGGGGTGTCGGTCAGCGGGGTCGAGTGGCAAGAAGGGTGGTGATGACCAGGTATGTGACACTGTCATGCCTGCATGGTTTGCAACAGGACAGAATAAAGGGGAAACACAAGAGAACAAAAAAATAAAATTTGAGAGGGGCAAAACTCACGGATAGAGGTGGATGAGGAAGCTGAACTCTCCTCGGCGATGGCTTCAAAGGTGTCTTCAAAGAGCGAGTCCGTCTCCCACGAGTCGCGCACGTCGGCCACGCGTTCTTCCAGATCGGCGAGAGAAACCTCAATGGCCGCATTTTTGAGTTGCGCTGCAGTCGGTTCAGAGCGTGAACCATCGAGCGCGTTGGCATGGGCTTTGCGACGAGGCAGCTTGACGCCTCTCGCGGCGCCACGCTTAGTGCTCATGGGAGCTGAGGAGCTGAGGTTGCTGGGGCTGAAGGACTAGGAGCGGCAGTTGTAAAGATGAGGTGGACTATTCGGTGCAAATGCAACCAGAGGTGCAGAGACTTGGTTGCTGAAACTGCGGCTGCGGGATGTGGTGAATGGGCAAAAAACACAAAGCGAGTGCTTAATAAGGTTTTATGCCAGATAGTCTCAGGTCGTGATAAAAGTGGCCGGGTAAAGAAGGGATGAGACGATGGGCTAAGCGCCTGGGTCTTTTGGTGTGGGATGCAGGCGAAGTCAAGGTTGTAATGGGAAAGACGACGACAGCGAGTCGGTTCCTGCGAGACGTTTTTGGTCTGGGCGGGAGAGATGAGATAAAACGTGGCTTGGTATCGAGGACGAGAATGGCAGGCTGGGAAGACGAGTTAATGGTGGCCCTGAACCAGGTACCGCCTTGGCTGAGGATGGATGGCCTTGTTATAAACCCGACTCTCTTGGGAGAGAAAGAAGGAGCCGCGTTGGACGAACGGAAAATGAAGAGGGGGGGGCTTCGCGCTCAGTCAATTCGAAAGCGAGGAGAAATTGGACAAGTTGGGTATTATAGCCCAGGTGAGGGTTGGTATTTGTCTCACCACAGGCGGAAGGGCCAGGTTGCCAGCTCGTTGTGCCTCGTCTTGTTTCTCGATGCTCTGTGAGCAAACAAAAATTTGGTCAGATTGATTGCAGGACAAGGCGGAGAGAAGGAGAAGAAGAAGCGAGACGGAGAGAAGAAGAGAGAGCGAGAAAAGAGGCGAGAGGGCGAGGATTACTTTTTCTGGCTCTGGTTGTGCGTGTGTGTGCGTGTGTTACGGCCTTTTGCCATCCACTTAGTAATTTTAACTCGCCAACGTAGATGAGATGTGATGTGTGTGATGGGATGTGCGAGCCTGTTGCCTCGTTCTGTGAGGCGCGCTATCGACAAAACAAGAAGAGAGAGAGAGCTTTGAAATGCGGCGTTGGCAAGCTTGACCCCGTTTGATAGCGCTGTTGACGTTTGGCTTGTTTTCTGAATTGTCCGAGGAGAGAAAAACGCCGTTTGCTTCTATTTTTTTTTTTCCTTGCCCTCTCTGTGCTATGCCGTTGATGAGCGTCTCTGGCATGCAGACCAAGAAGAGAACCCCCTCCGCCGGGCCGAGATGGGGGTATCACGGAAAATCCGTTGTGTTTCGAAACGAACAATTGAGAGATCGAGTTGGCAATGACAATTACAGTCGAGCAGAAGAAATACCAAAATTAATGGGAGAATCGCTGGCAACAAGAGTTTGCTTGCTAGCCAGCGTCGTCAAAGGAGGTGCAAACGGCAGGAATAGAACAGGCCGTGGCGGCAACATTGGAAAATTGAAAAAGAGAACAGGATACAAGCCAGAGACCACCGCCGCCGCCCCAAATAAACTTGCAGGTGGCGGTGGCCCGGTCTAGACTGGCCACTGGCCATTAGGCCACCATGACGGGCTCATTAGGCGTCAGCATGATTTGATACTCGTCTATTCACGGCGCCGATTATCTTGGACACTGACGGGTTTTTGTTGTTTATTAAAACCTGTCAACTCGTGGATACGAGCCCATCCACCGAGTTCACGACAGCACTCTGGTGCCGACCATCACACAACGACCACTTAGTGCACATGTTCTATACACTCTTGCACTTTGATAACTTTTGCGGAAAAGCAGAGTCATCTGTATCTCGCTTCAACTTGATGCTTTACTCGGACAAACCTGCGCGATATGCGCACTGCGGAGACCACCCACAAACTCACCGTTGCCACCCTACCAAGACATGCCCCTTCAGCGTCATATTGCGCAGAGAAACCATGTTTACAACATATCAAGCCCAACCCAAGAAAAAAAAACAAGAAGTGCAGACCGGCTCTTTCCTAGACACATGCATAATGTAGTTGAAGCATGCCGAAACCAAGCATGGACAATTCGGACGCTCTCTCCAATGTCGTCACTAAATCCCTATTACATGACAAGAGCCCAACACTCGGAGACTCCCACTCATCCACCACATAAATACAGCGACAAGTCAATCCAAGACAATCGCTGCCGTAGAATGGCAAACCTCTACCACTCCGGCAGACTCGCCAGCGCCGCCATCGGCGCCGTAAACCGTCACGCTCTCGCCCGTCCCCCACAGCCACCGGCCCGAACCACGCCCACACACAAAACACAATGGCCGTACAACGTACCACCACATCGCCAACAACTCTCCCGATCCATCGCACCGCCTCCCCTATCTTAATGCCGTCAGCGCTTGTAAGCCTAGCCAGAGATCGCGCTGTTGTTGGGTAGATAGCACATCTGGCCCTGCGGGGGGCTGAACGGATGATGTCGCGAGAGTGAGAGAGGGAGAGAGAGAGAGAGATAAAGACTAAAGTAAGAAAACAGTTGCCGGTAAAAAGCAGCAGAGCAGTCCCCCGCCGTGGTAGATTTGCAAGCGGGCCAGAGATGGATCGCACAGCAGGAAGAGATTTGTCCATTGACCCTTTCTCGCCGCCAACCAACGTTGGGTCGCGTTGGACGAATCCGCGCAAACGGCTTTCGCCGCCATGAACATGGACTGCTTTCTGAAAAGGCGTCACGTTGTTTATGTGTTGCTGAATATCTCGTCTTCGCCCTGCAACTTCTTGGACCAAGTCTGCAAACTCTAGAGGGAAAAGGAAAAGTCTCGTCCACGTCCAGAACACGAACACGAACTCTACTGCACCCAAGTCTGCCAACTAAAACTTCGCGCTGTGTTTTGCTTACCCCGTTCGTGATGCATTTTTTTAGAGGAGCTTAATCACAAGATCCTAGCTGTTCGAGACTCGTCGAGCAATATCCAAGACGTTGAAAAATGGTATTCTTTGTTTTTTTTCTGTCTATCAAGTAAATATGTGACCCATGGGAAAAAGGAAAAAACAAAAGAGACTGATGCTGGGCTAATTCGACCAGTCTTTCCAACTCCGTACGCAACAAGACAGGTGATAAAGGTCCCTTCCAAAGACGTAAACGTCTGTGGGCCGGTAAAGATGAGTGTGAAAGAAGCGCCTTATTCTCCGTTTTTTTGGTGTGGTGCTCCTGTTTAATTATTATTCGATTCATTATTCGCATTGCCTTCTGCCTCTTCTCGCTCATCGACAGATCGCCTGCCCATGGGCTGCCATCCCGCAGCAACACCGGCTGCCACAATGCCCGCCATGACAGTTGGTGCGCCCAGCGCCGAGTTTGATCGTGATCTGTTGGACCTCGATCTGTTTCTCGACTCGGGTGTCGCCGGGTACGGGAAGCTGTCTTCGCGTACAGGTGTCTGCGGGGCATTCACAGAGTTGGAACGTGAGTGTGACGGGCTGCGTGAGCGAGTCAGCATTTCTTTGGGATGCTGCATGGCGAATTTGAGGTTGTTTAGGCGGCCGCCCTTCATGCGGCGGATAAAGTTGAGCTCGTCACGGACGTCAGCCAAAGGCTCCGGGTACATCTCCATCTCTTCGTCAGAAATGGTCACACCAGGAACCTTGCTGGAGCGGTGCTTCAGAAAGTTCGGAACCAGAGCTATAACCAACGAGTCGGGGATCAGGCGGATAATGATGCCGACAGGAATGGAGAGGGCGCCCAGAACAATTGCAATAGCCCACATGGTGGGCGACTGGTGCTTGGCAATTTGAAATGCGGCACCGCCGAAGAAGACGATGAGGACCTGACCGCCGCACATAATGGCACTGATGGCAATAAAGAACCAATTCTTAGTCAGGCCCTCAAAGATGTTGAAATTGTTGTCCAAGCGGCGATTATTCCACTGGTTAAAGATTTGCATCCAAACAAAAGTGTTGAAAACCAGTGTCGCCTGCTCTTCTACAGGAGGCACATCAATTGGCCCAGGCAGGGGAAGAATGCCCTTGGGGCTTCCATAGTACAGCATAAAGGTGATAATGAGCTGGTAGATGGCCTGCCCAATGATCATTTTCCACATCGTCGGAGAGAGGATGGATGAACCCTTGCGCTCAGGCTTGCGATCGAGGACGCTCTCCTGAGGTGGGTCAGTGGCCAAAGCGAGAGCAGCAAGCGTATCCATGATAAGATTGACCCAAAGCAATTGAACAGCCGTCAGGACAGACTTTCCTTCACGGCTGGAAACGGCCGAGACAAAGGTGAGAACGACGGCAGTGATATTGACGGTGAGCTGGAATTGCAGGAAGCGCTTGACAGCATCATTGACAGCGCGACCCCATTTGAGGGCCTTGACGATACTAGTAAAATTGTCGTCCATCAGAATGATAGCAGAGGCCTCCTTAGCGACCTCGGTACCTGCAATGCCCATGGAGAAACCAACATCGGCAGTCTTGAGAGCAGGTGCGTCATTGGTACCATCACCAGTGACGGCAACAGTCTCGCCCTTTTCCTTGAGGCGCTTGACCAGGATTCGCTTGTCCTCGGGGCTAGATCTAGCAAGGACATGGAGTCTGGGAATAATTTCAAACTGCTGCATCTTGCTAAGATTGCGGAAATCTGGTCCCTCCATCACCAGGCTGTTGGGCTGAAGGATACCACATTCCTTAGCGATAGCTTGGGCAGTCAGCTTATTGTCTCCAGTGACCATGCGGACCACAACACCAGCGTGCTGACACTTCTTGACGGCTTCATAAACGCCTTCACGAAGAGGGTCCTGGATACCGACAACGCCAAGCAGCGTCATTTCCTTGAAGATGTCTTCAAAGATGATTTCGTTACCATCACCGCGGCGAGCAGCCTTGGGAGGCCAGGCATCAAAGTCGCGATAGCAGAGACCGATGGTGCGGAGAGATCTGTTGGCGTAACTCTCAATGACGCGACTGACGGTTTGGACGTTGCTCTTTGTCATGGCCGTAACGGAGTCATCCTTGGCGGGATCATGCAAGGTAGTAGTGCACTGAGCCAGAAGTATCTCCGAGGCACCCTTGACGTAGAGCCTGAACTTGCCCTTTGGTAGCTGGACAACAATGCCCATGCATTTGCGGCCAGAGTCGAACGGAATCATCTGCATAACGGTGGCACTTTCGCGAACCTCGGCAACCGGCCCCATGGCTAAAAAGTCTCTAGCAAAGAGCAGGAGAGCGGATTCGGTCTTTGAACCGATATACGTCTTTTCGCCCTCGACTTCTCCTTCAAAGGCTGTTGAATTGAGCGCAACAGACTTGAGCAGCAGCTCCTTCACAGGTTCGCTAAGCATTCCAACAAAGTGAGAGGGAGTAATATCGGAGCTCGAGTCCTGAAACGATTCGACAGGGGAATCGGGGTCGCTGTCAGGACGCTGCTTAGCTCCACCAAATCGGTTGGTAGTGCCAATCGTTCCGGAAACAACCTGCATCTTGTTTTGCGTCAAGGTGCCGGTCTTGTCGGAGCAAATTGTGGTAGCGTTGCCCATGACCTCGCATGCCTTGAGATGGCGAACGAGGTTTGCATCCTTGAGCATTCGGGTAGTGGCAAAGGCGAGCGCTAAGGTGACTGCCAGTGGAAGGCCTTCGGGCACGGCAACAACGATAATGGTGACGACGACGATGAAGATTTCGAGAAACATCTGACCTTTTCGGGCGGCAGTGAAAGTTGCGTCGAGGCGAGGCAGGCGAACAAGGAATTGAATGAAGAGGACGATGAAAAGTAGTAGACCAGCAGCACCACCGAGCTTGGCAATGTAAGTGGCGATGACGTTGAGCTTGGCTTGCAGTGGAGTCATCTCGGGATCTTCGTTGAGAGCCATGAGTGTCTTGCCGTATGAAGAGTAGATGCCAACCGAGGTGGCCATGTACGTGCCCACACCCTCCATGATGCGCGCGCCAGACTGGATGAAGGGGTCCATCTTCTTGAGGCTCTCATGGCCCTCAATAGCGTTGTATACCTCATCACCAGAACGCTTGGTGATGATGTCGGATTCACCAGTTGTCTGAGACTCATCGCACTTGACATTGAAACCCTCGATCAGGACGCCATCGACAGGAACGAGATCGCCAGGCTCGAGGTGAATAACCTCACCAGCCATGACATCAAAGACGGAGATTTCGGTAGTTTTTCCGGCGCGCACCACTTTGATGAGGCGATCTTGTTTCTTCTTGTTCAACTTGGCAAACTGGCGTTCCTTGGAGTAATCGTTGAGAGAGCCGACAATGACAACAATGGCAATAGCGACGATGATGGCGACACCCTCGACCCATTCAACCTGGGGTTCGCCTGGTTCGTGGGCCTGACCAAATGTCTGATAGAGGCCAACACCGAGAGAGATGACAGCAGCGATAGACAGCAGAATCAGAACCTTGTCGTTGTAAGTAATCCACATGAGCTGAAGAAGTGATTTGCCCTTTTTGACGGGAAGACGGTTGTCACGAAATACGCGGTAGCGATCGGCAAACTGCTCGTCGGCCTTGCTGGCCCTGCTGGCGCGAGAATCCGTTCGTTCCACAGCGACAGGGGCAGAACCTTCGCTGTGAACCTCGACACTTTTGCCGGTAGCGGTGACTTGATCAAAAGAGATGTGGCCTGGGAGATGGGTTTCGTCGGGGCTGAGTCCGGACTTGCGATCGGTACGAAGGCCCTTTTCGAGGCCGCCGAGGCCTCCAAGCTGGTAGAAAGCTGTGAGGCTCTTGGGGTTGAACATTTTGTTTAATTGACCGGGAGTAAAGGCAAATGGATTGTTGTCGACTTCGAAATCCTTTTCGGTGCCGACATCGGGTTTCAGTGCGGTATCATCCTTCATGATCTTCTCGTTGCTCAGCGATGAGGACTTGTATTTGTCAGTCTGGGTCGAATTGGAAGCGACTACCGTTGTTTCGCCATATGAATGAATTGATCTGGCGGCGTCTTCAGATTCAAGTGAGTTTTGACGGGGCCTAGCGTCACCAGAAGGGACCGAAAGGAAGCCAGCGCCTCGCTCGCCGAAGCCGAGGACAGGGCTGGAGACATTGTGCGGACTCGTAGGCCGACTGTCTCTGCTTTCAAACGAGGTGTCGGTACGGAGATCGGGACGTCCGACACGGTGAGTAATGGAGGCGGTGGGTTCGCCGGCCAAAGTAGTCGGAGAGATGGTGTCGTCGTCAGGAGGAGATGTTACGATTGGCGCGGGCTGGGTTTCATGGCATTGAGGCATGTCGACGGCACTGGCGGTAGGACTGACGGCCGTGGTGTCGATTGTGATGGTAGGGCTGCAACAAGAGTCATGTTAGCAAAAGAGAGAATGGCGACGGCAGTGGCTGGGATTTATATCGAAAAGCAGCGGGAGGTAGCCAGTGTGGCGAGTCGAGAAGGTACGCACGCTCGTCGCCTACCACCGGGCGGTGGTGGTGGCTCATTGTCGGTAGAGTCGGGCATGGTGCCACTAGGTTTGTTGGAAAGAGGCTATGCAACTGGACTGTCGGTTGGCGACTTGTTGGTGGCGAGGGTCATTGGTTGAGAAGACGGCGAGAGGCAGAAGGAAGGGAAACACGAAGCAGAGGCGACAAGGAGTGAGAGTGGTGTCGAAGACCTGAGGAGAGGATACCGACGGCAGGGCAGGTCCTAGGCAATCATGATGACCAAGGCGGGTACGGAGAGGGTAGCACGAGACGTGATGGCTGATGGCAGTGGTGAGTCGGGAGAACAGGGACAGAGGCTGAGTTGAGGTAGCG
Source organism: Beauveria sp. NWAFU-1 (assembly GCA_024472245.1). NCBI lineage: Eukaryota > Fungi > Ascomycota > Sordariomycetes > Hypocreales > Cordycipitaceae > Beauveria > Beauveria sp. NWAFU-1. Next base: position 1,167,233 of record JANBXD010000004.1, read on the forward strand.
GGAGGGCGAGTGTTGAAATGCACAAGCCAAGAGTCGTAGCTTGGATTGACAGTGGAGATGGGGCTCTGAGAAGAAAGCCAGTGGTAGGAGATGTGAGCCGGGGGCGTGTGTGATGTGGAGTGCGAGGGTGGCTCGGTGTTGAGGATATTTTGGTTGATGGGAGGCGCTGTTGGAGAGTGAAGCACGGATAGCGGCTTGTGAATTGCAAGAAGGCAAGGCAAGAGGAGGCTTCCTCCGGGAAAACTTGTTGATAGTTGCCGCGAGAAAGTGCGAGAGATGAGCGTGGGAAGGGTGGTGAGGGTGATGATGGGATTGTGTGTTTGTGCTCTTGGTGTGACTTGATGTGATTTGGTGGTGTGTACAAACGACGGAGCAACCTAGCCTGGAGTGTCCCTATTGCTTCGATGCTACCTAAACCTCAGGACGCTATACCAAAACAGGCTAGCTCCCATCTTGGCGTGTGGCAGTGCTCAAGTTTATTTGTGATTGGTGGCTTGAATGTCTGTGGTTCACAAGAGACCAGGGCCCGGGGTCATCAAAGAGTTCTCATACTTCGTACAGATTACAGGATGAGTTGAAGCCTTAAAGGCAAGAAGATGATGTTTAATTGTAAACCTCGTTGCCTGCGATGCATGGGTGCTTCAGCCTTAAGATACGAGCATCATGTAGGACAAGTCGTCATTCATAATGTGACTCCGAGTCGGCAATGGGACACGTGGGACAAGATGTAAACTGTAAATACATAATCTGCACGCTTTGTTTGTGGCTTTGCCTTGTTTATTACAGTGCCTCTTCCGTGTCCCACCCACTGTCCCTTCCACTATCTCTCCCCCTTCCCCTGTCCCACTCCACTGAAATCGCCCGCTAACACCTAACACCGTTGAATACTTGCCACTCTTTACCTTGATATTCTAATTACGGCCCATTTGGCTCTATCGTGGAACAATCAAGATATCCGGCTTCCTTTTTATGTACTCCTCCATCTTGCATCCTTCGTCACTACTTCTTCTCGCCTTGATCATGTTGTCATCTGCTTACACGGGCCACGATCCGCCCATCTTTCGGACATGGCTACATCAATGACGGTGCCTTTGTTCGTCTTCACATGGCTATTCTCGGCACTTTCACTGCATGCCATGATCGTTGTGGCATTGCTCATCCGCTCATAGCAGGCCCGAATCATGCACAGCGCCGTCAGGCACAACTCTTCACAGGGTGTGCGTCCTTCAACATTCCACACGCCTCGGGGCCGCTTTGTTGGCATCACGGCATCAACCCGTGCATCCAGACAAAACCCAATCACCGCTCTTCCCGTCGCCCCATCTCCTCATGTCGTGGCTCGCTAGAACAACGTCAACTATTACTATTACTATTGACTACTGCACTGCCAGTGCCAAACCTGCTTTCCTGCCATGACTGCGGCCCAACCTGCAAACGCATGACTGGGCTTGATCTGGCATCGCATCTCAACATGGCCACGCTGTCCAGAGCTCGCTTTTTGCTTTCTTTTCCGCCTATCAACTAACATGGCCTCGAATCTTGTTTGACTCTCACTGTCTTATTGGGCCCTTACGATAGTTAGGGCCCAAACATGACCCTCGGCATTCCTCACCACAAAAATAATGCTGCCCACCATGGCGATCGGCACTGGTACTTTTAGCGCCTGGCTTTATTTTCCTACGATCCTCCAAAGAACGTCAGCGCCTCCAAGCCCATTCAAATCGCAGCGTCGATTACACATTGGCAGCTCACCAACTCTGAACAAGGCACTTTTGTTCCTGGCGGTGTACTGTACCCGACATCTGTACCTCATCAGCACTCATCTGCACCCCTCATCTACCTCATCTACAGGTAGATTAGACCCAAATTCAGACTCGCGTTAACTAAAGACTTGCCTAAAGTCAAGCAGTCTGGTTTTGGCTCGTAATAAAGTTAGTTACCACGCTTCTTTTCCTCAATGATGCTGTGCTGCCCATCAAGTCTCGCTGACCTTTGACCCGCGACGCCTGACTAGCACGTAGTGGCAGTGCATGCCCAATCACATCAATTATGAATGTGTTGCGTCTTTGTTATTATGTCTTTCGTGTTCATCTCGGCGACCTCCAACACATGATACTGACGCCCTCTCATTATCGCTCGGCTTGCCCTCGCGCCAAATTGTGCCCTACCCAGATTCATCAGCGTCTCTCTCAACCCACTCGCCCTCACTCATTTCCCTGGTGTAAGTCTGTGTTTGGCAGGGGCCAGCTCACACCTGCGCGCCTATCACGTCCCACAGGCTCACGACGCTGTCCATTCAGCTTCCCCGGTATTGAGGCGGAGCAACTAAACTATGGAAACGGGCTTTCCGTGCTGTAGCCTGTTAGCGGCTAGCTTTCGTGTGTCGCGACGTCGCGAATACACTCTGCACCAGCGGCTTCTACTAAGTAAATTTCAGACGATCGCGGGATGGCGGGTTCCCCTGCCAAGTTTGGAAGGTGTAATAAAGGTGGCTAAAGAATAGCGTCGCAAGCCACCAATACTCGGAAAAGTCAGTTCATAGTGCTTGTCTGCGCCGTTTTTCCATGTCGCCATGTTTGTTTCTTTAATAATTGAACGACAATGGCAAGATGCTGCACCGCCTGTGGCTTGTCGTGCATCCAGGGTCCGCATCTTACATCTCTTGAGCTGCAAGTCATATCTGCCGGCAAAGACCAGAAATCATTATTTGGCAGTGCTAATCCGTACACGGGTGAGCCATTGCCGGGCAACCTGGTCCGCGCGCGTTAATACCATGTGCTCACCGTCACCTTATCTCCTGGTCTAAGCCGCAGCCAACCCCGCGAGCTGAAGTCGAATCAGCTTCTCCGGCAGCAAAAGGCGGCAAGAAAAAGTGAAACCAGTGGCAAATCAAATCAAAATTTAAGCATTTTCCCGTCAGTGCGCCTTAACCCTGCACTTTCCAATCCTCTGTGTGGGACTGCAAAACGCCTCCAACTCTCCTGGTTTGTCACAGGATTCGATGGAGCATTCTACGGCGGCAAGGCGGCGGCGGCTCCCTTTTTCTTGTTTCACAGTCTGCCTCGGAATTCGCAGGCGGTACACCGTATTGGGGGGACCTTCATCTGCCTCCGCATCTGTTCCTTGGTTTTCCAACAAGATGCTGGCCCAACGCTGCAGGATTATTCAGGTTTCTGCGCGCCAGGTCGTGTCACTCTGGCTGCGATATCATCCCACGGGCGGGGGTTTACCTGATGATTGCAGACTATTGGGCCTTTTGCATCTACACAGCCCCCTTTGCAAGCCAGCTTGCCAGGGTCGCATCTGCAAGTACCATTACTGGTATGGTACCGTCTGAGTCTGTCCGTTGCCGTTGCGGCAGAATGGCAAGAATGGCCACACCCTTGCGGATATCATCAGGAAAAGCACCATGTCGCTTCGCTTAATCAGCCATAGTTAGATCACGGCAGGAATCTACTGTTGGAACGTATGGCGGGTTTGAGCTGTCTTTGCTTGTCTCAGAATCGCGGTTCGCCCAGTGGTTGCTGCCAACAACCGAACTACCCTATGCACATAGTATAATTTTTTCGTGTCTCGAGTTTCATGTCGTGATTTTTTTTGCATTAACAAGAGTATCGCATGTACTCTGTTTATGCATAGCAGCCGCGTAGAATCGCCGTTTCAAGTTACTTTTTGGTTCTGTTATGAATTCTACTGTTCGCGCAATGTCTTCTCAATATGCTCGCGCAACCGAGTCCGCAAATGTCAAACGCAGCCGTTTCCCACGTAACGGACTCACATTCCTCTCGCCAAGATCGGTCACCAACTCACTCGGAAGGCATATGAAAACAAGAACAACCCAAGACAATATGGGAAAATTACATGAAAGAAGCGTCTCTTGACAAACTGGCGGTTGGTGCAACTAGTCTCTTACTATTGCGATTTACTCATATACGAGTGAGCAAGTAGCAGATTTGGAAGCACACAGGACGAGTCAACGTCGCGGAAAGACTCCAATATTTCGCGTCAATTACCACATTTTGCAATAACAAACACATGCCATCTCTTTATTTTCAACATGGCAAAGTCAATGAAATCGCATTGAGTCGCGCGCCAACGCCCGCTAATGGAGAGCTATGGTGGGGTCGGACAGGCACATATTGACACCCCACCAGATATTTTTTCTTTTGGTGTGGTGCAGGATCGCGCGACTCACCGCGAAGAGCCTTCACTCAAACCTTTTTATTTTCTTGGATCAATATATCATATTCTACCTCACACATATACCCCCTACAACTCACCTCCATATAACCGCCATCATGGAAGACCCTAGCCAACAACAACAGCAGGAGAGCGTCGCCACCTCGAAGCGCATCTACCTTGGTACGAGACCTCGCGCAACATGAACTATTGGTACAACCCCCCTTGCTGACTCTCGACGCATTAGGAAACCTTCTGTACTCGGTCAAGCCCGGCACTATCGAGGAGATGCTGCACGAGGGCGGCTTTGGCAACTTTGAAAAGATTCACATCTCGGTCGACCCCGTCAGCGGCCGCAACCCGGGCTACTGCTTCGTTGACTTCCCTGACAAGGCCTCGGCCGACCGCGCCCTCGAAACGCTCGACGTGTCGATTGGCGGCCGCCCGCTCAAGGTCCGCCCCTGTGAGCCCAAGAAGCCGCGCGCCTCGGCCGGCGGTGCGCGCTGGGGCCGCGAGGGCGGCGCTGATTCTGCCTCCTCCTCGCCTGCCCGCAGCGGCAACAACAACAATAACAGCAGCAGCGATGGCCAAGGATTCAATCGCTGGGGCGACTGGAACTCGAGCCGCGACCGCGATTCGCAGCAGCAGCAGCAGTCGCGGCGTGGCGGCGACAGGCAGGGTCCCGGCGCGGCCCTCGACCACTTTGACGAGAACATGCAGGTGGATGGCCGCAGGCTGTTTGTCGGCGGGCTGGGCAAGATGATTGACCAGGAGCACAACCGTGTCGAGATGGAGGCTGTTTTTGCAGACTTTAAGCCGTACGTTTTATTCCCCCCCCCCTATCTTCCCCCCAAGCATCTCCACGTAGGACTCTGTTGAAAAAGAGCAACAACACAATGCCATTGGAAGAAGAAGAGAAGCAACAGGCAAGGAAGAGAAGGAAGATCAAACAAGCACAAAGAACATGCAAAATCCAGAGCAATGGTTCCAAAAACTAACAAGAGCATCATGCAGTGCCGCCATTGGCAAGCGCATCACCGCCCGCCCCGACGAGAGCAAGCCCGCCAGCGGCAACCGCAACTTTTGCTTCGTCGATTTTGACACGCGCGACGAGGCCGAGGCCGCGCGCCTGGCCCTCGACGGCATCGAGCTCAACGGGAGCCCCATTACCGTGCGCACCGCCCGCCGCCAGCGCGAGCAGATGCAGCCCAGCAGCTTCCGCCATGACATCCAGCGCAACAGCAACAGCAATGGCAACGGCAACGGCAGCGGCGGAGAGTCTCCCGCGGGCGGCGCCAGGGCCTTTGCCTCGCGTGACTGGCGCCGTCGCGTAGACTAAATTTCTAACCTACTCTTTCATGAATTTGGAGGAAGAAATGAAAAAAGACTGAAAGAGTTGGTGATACAGAAAGAAGAAAAAAAGAGCAAGGGAAAAATTTGTGCGGGCCAAAAAGAAAAAAAAAGGCAGACCACGGAGACATCATGAGTATGAACTAACTACCCGTCTTCTTTTCAGCGACAGACATCATCCTTACTTGATGATGGTTTTTTTTCTTTGTTTTTATTTCATCTGCCGCTAATGATGTAATGAAAAGCGTATGGGAAAAGAGAGGCCGTAAGTTGGGATTGTATGGGATATGAGGCAGCGGGAGGAACCCTTTTTTTCTTCGTTTCCTCGGGTAGATATCTGTGAAGGATCTGGTCGACACGCACGTGGCGACCCGGACAAGAAGAAAACCACTGATACCAATACAGAGGCTTGGTTTTAATTGGCCAACAATATGGCATTAGTCCAAACATGCTCTGGCAATGAACTCAATCATCACCTGTCAATGTTTGCAGCCTTGACCGCGCCACCTACTGAATAAACCCACCTCGCTTCATCATGACAGTTCTTGTCATTATCCACATGCCAGAGAACTGCTCCTCCCATCAAAGGGCACTGCCTCATCGTGACTTTAATACGTACACGCCCTCACCAGTGACAAGGCTCCTACAAGAAAGGATTCTCCAAGCCACGGCGTCGGCGCCGTCTTAGTCAACAATGTCCTTGACCTCACTTTCCTTATTCGTACACTGCGCTACGAAATAATTACCCCTCTACTTACTTCTGCACAGCCTCGTTCAACGAGCTATTAAGTCATCAAGTGGAGCTGAACTTGTCAAACCAGCGTCATTACTAACAACTATTGTTACCTGTAAGATTCAAAGCGGGAGAAGAAGAAGAAGAAGAAAGCAGACAAAAGGGGCGTATTTCTTAGAGTTCTTTGGACTACCGCGGCTTGAACTATAATAATCTTTTGCCTGCCCCGTGCGTGGCCATTTCGGAAAATTATGCTCTTGGCTCCGTCTGCTGTTGGGTTTAATTGTCCAAACCACCACCACCACCACCACCACCATTGTTCAAAGCGGCATCGGGGCTTGTGATTGCGCGCGGCTACGTCTGCAATTGGGCCGCGGAGATGTGTTCTTTTTGGAGCGTCGAGGCTGTGCAACGCAAGAATTTGATCCTGCCAGAGGTTGGCGGGATGCGGGCCAAGAGCTCCTCCGGGCGGGATCACTAGCCCGAGAGGTGACGATATGTTGCAGCGTTTTTGATGACGCCCAAATTTTTCCATGACAACTCGGCAGTGCCTTTTATTGGGTAACGCACGAATGCTTCGCCCCCGTTCCTGTAAGCCTTTGAATGCCATGTGCCGAGCTTGCCTGCATGAAGAGCAACCGCTGTCAGCTTCGATTCCCCACATACAACAATTAAGCTTGTTTTGAAATAACACACTAAGTTAGGGGCCGGCCAACTCATTTCCCCCCTTAAAAGTCACAAACATGATAAAGTAAATCTGCTGGAAAATCAAAACAATCAGGTGAAAAAGCCACCGTGTAACTCACATTTCACCCCTTTGGAGGCCTCCCGTTTGCGAAAGCGTTTGTAATGAACCCATGTCATTGAGCCGATCAAATTAGGGGAAATTACACCTAAAAAGGGCTTTTTTTTTTTAATTTGACAGCAGCGGGTCACAGATCGATTTCGCAAGATTAAGTTATCAACAGGGCAAATCCCCCCCCTGGTGACTTGCGTCACTGCCAAGATGCATCCAGAGCTAGATTCGGTGAAGAGGCCCGAGTTCTTCAAGTTTTCGTTTGATGCATGTAGAGTCTGCAAAAAAGTTTCTGTTTGTTCATCACGCCACAACTCGAGGCCCGGCCTAGTTGCACCCTCATGCCAACCTTTTGCACGAGGTCCAAAAGTCAATGTAAGACGCCCTGCGGCCGTGTGACGATGCCCTCAGACGGGTTGTATGTGGTTAGCTGTCAAGTCGCGGACTTGAACTCTACCAGCGCACCTTTGCGACTTCACTCAAAATTTCTTGTTCGACCATAGCAAACGCGCTCCCAAGTCAGCCAAACTTGGTCCCTCAGCTAGAAGTAGATAAAACTTGACCAGCGTTTTGCCAGCAACTGGGCGAATAGTGTGGGAAACAAGTATTTGCTAGTGTGAATTGGGGACAGTGACGACACGAAGCTACTCAATATGAATGCAACACAAGACTCGCATAAATTGGCTTTATATTGTAGCTCTTCGACTTGAAAAGCACCGGGCTGCAGACTCATATCGCAAAAATTGATCTACTACACGAAAAAAGACTTCCGCGCAGCGCGATGCCCATCTTGCCCACCGACAATACCTGCATCACCGCCGCCCCAGGTCTACATCCCGCACACACACCATATCCTCGCGCTCCTCCCTACCGCCGCCGCCCAGCAGCCTCTTCTCATCGATCCCGAAAAACGGCACGACCGCCTCGCGCACCACACCTCTCCAGAAGCCCGCCACAACACCCTCCAAGTCGGCGCCCGTCTGCTTGAAATCCGGAAACGCATTCACCTCGAGCAGCCACGCCCGCCCCGCCGCGTCCACCAGAAAGTCGAGCCCAAACACCTCAAACGCGTTGGGCAGCGGCTGGAAGTGGACGGGCATCGCGCGCGCGGCGCCCTCAAACACGTCGCCCGTCACGGCGCACACCTGCGCAAAGACGTCCTCCCTCACCGCCGCCGGGACCTCGTCGAGCGCCCAGAAGCGCCGCACCGTCGCCGGCCGCGCGGCCGCATCCTGCAGGCACGTGTTGGTCAGAAAGGTGTCTGGGTCGTCGGGCGCCTCCCACGGCGCCTGGTACGGCTTGCCCGCAAAGAGGGCGAGCATGGGCCGGTAGACAAAGACGCGGAGGCTGCCGACGCAGAGGACGTAGGTGCGGATGTGGAACTTGTGGCCGCCGTCGCGGAGCAGCAGAGGCGGGTGGATGTAGGGCTGGGCGACAAAGTGCCGCAAGTGCGAGGTGGTGATGTAGTCCTTTTCGTCATCGTTGTCGGCCTGATCCGCCGCCGTCGCGACCGCTTCTTCCTCGTCGTCGGTATCGGGCTGGTCCTCCTCCCACCCGTCAAAAATGGCCTGCAGCTCGTCCATTGTGCTAAACAGGCGGATGCCCTGCCCTCTGTCGCTCATGCCGGGCTTCAGAATCCACCACTCCCTGTCCTGCGCCGCCGCCACGTCCGCATCCAACGCATCGTTTCGAGCAAGGCTTTCACGAAGATCAAATGCTTCAACGAGGGCGTCGTCCAGGAACTCGGCATAGTCGACCTCGAATGCCTCACTGCGCTTCACGTGCGTCTTGAGCACCGAATCCGGCTTCTTGGCGACCCAGTGCTCGACCGTCGTCGAGAGATAATGCTTGCGGATCAGCGCCTTGCGAATCATGTAGCTGTTGATCATGTAGGAGCCGGGGTGGGCAGAGGCGTGGTCAAAGTCGAGAGTCTCGTATGGCATGATTTGCAGCGCCCGGCCACGGGGCGACGAAAGCGCGCGTGACGCAGAAAACGCGCCGTCGTCGGAGCTCGTCACAGCAGTGATTAAGTCTATCAGGTCGTCTGGCAGGAGTGACTTGAGCGCAGACACGATGAGTGGTTGCACATAGTCGTCTTCGTATGCGACAAATGCTCGAATCTTGCCGGAATCGGTGCTATCCTTTTGCTTCTCTCTCATGACTAGTACGTTGCTTTCTTCCTGCACAGCAGGTTCTGAACTGTAAAAGAATCATGGTGAGAATTGAGTCTATCGATGTAACGTATGGCTTACACGCCACGTAAGGTATGCATGCCGTCTTTATCTATTCCTACTGACCCAGGAAGAACCAGACTTCAAACCAGCCCAAGCAAATAACGAGGCACACTGCAAGAGTAAAATATCAAACACGACTAGGTCAACTCACAAATTCAACTCTTGTTGGCCGTCGCCTACATCAGCCTGGGCAAAGTTTGCCTTGAGAGGTGTCACACTAAGGCGCATATTAGCGGTGAAGCATCGAGGCATCGAAACAAGAAAGCTTACCTGGTGTGACCTTCTTTAACCACCCATCCGTCAGATCCAGGTCCAGCCTCCTCCACACTGGTATAGACGTCGGTGAATCTCGGAGCCCATTTGAAGTGCTTATGCTTGTGTCCTGTGCTGCCAGCCTTCTTGTCCGGAACTGCTGACGACTCTCCCTCTCGGATCTTGGCCTCATCCTGGTTGGGGTCCGCAGCGCTGGGGTCGTCAATCTCCTCGAAGCAGCCACCGGCCTGCCAGTAATTTTGCAACATTTTAGTCAGATAAATCTTACGCGTATCCACGGCCTCTACAAGAGGCACGTTGACGCTATACAGATCCACGCTACCGTCGGTCGGCCACTGCTTGTACAGCCCGTTGATGACCTTGACGCTCTGACGGCACGCAGCGTCGATGATGACGGGATCGTGGTTACGCGAGAAGAAGGCAAAGCTGACGGCAATCGCGTTGACCTTGCAGACGGCCGCCTCGAGCGCGCCACCGAGTGTGCCGGAGCTGAGCGCGAAAATGGCCGTCGTGTTACGGCCATAGTTGGGCCCGCTGACGACGAGGTCGACCGGTCCCTTGTGGTGGAAGAAGTGGTTCAGGCCAATCTGCACGCACGATGCGGGCGTGCCGTCCACCAGGATCCATTCCTCGTCGTCGTGGCCCCCCGCGCCGGACGTGTCCGGGCGGGCGTTGGTGGTGCCCTCAGTGTCGTCGCCGTAGACGCTCGGCGACGGGCGAAAGTACAGCGGCTTCAGCGTCTGACCAATCATGTGCGCCTTGCCAATCCACGAGCGCTGCGTGTTGGGCAGGCAGACGGAGACGTCGTGGCCGGCGGCTTTGAGGTGGTTGACAAAGGCGTGGATGTAGGGCGACGCCTTGCTCGACGGCGGGCCGTCATCGTTGGTGACCAGGATGTGCATGGCGCGCGGTCCCTCGGTCCGGAGAGTTCTATATCTCAAACGACTTCAAAACGGCTTCGACCGAGTTTTACAGCACTCCCGTTTTGCGACTGTACACTTGCCGGCAAAACAGAATCGACAAAGGCTCGTGATGGAGGGGTTACTTTTTTACCCGCTCAAGGCCACCGGGTTTGGCGGTCAAGGTGGGGCAACAAAGCCGGTGACGGCCTAATGACCAGTTTGACTAGAAATGGATTCTTCTGTCACTTGGGGTCTGGATTTGCAGCTAAGGAACAGTTATACTCAAAAAGGGAAAGATTGATTGTTGCGAAAAGGTGCATATCTCAATTGATCAATTTACAACTTAGAATAAAACAGATAGGTGATTGAACAAATTGCACTCCTCCAAACGCCAGAATATCCCAATGTGCTTCCTCTTCTTTCCACCGCTGATGAGCTTTCTATACTAGGTAACAGACTTGTAATCAAATCAAAGAATTTGCAGAAAAGAAGAATGACTGGCTGAACAGCATATAAATCTCTGCAGCAGTGCGAAACATTATAAAGAGTAATGCTGGTGATGCAACACGGTCGAATTATTCGCAATGGCTTTTAAGCGCGAGTGCGCTTGGCAGGGGCAGAGGCAAGGCCGTCACCAGCTCGCTTGGTGGGTACTGGCGCCTTGTGCTCCTTTGTACGTGGCCATGTATCGAACAAGGTAGATTGGCGTCTGGGCTTCTTAATAGGCGTCCCCTCACTTAAGAGCTTGTTGGCTGATCTCGTCGTTCTTCTGGTTTCAGGCGGAGAGACGGGAGCAAATCTCGGGGCGTCGGGCGTCTTTGCAGTCTCCTTGCGGCTCTTGACAGGCGTTTGGGGAACTTGGGCGGCCTTGCTTTCCATGACCTCGTCTTCAACATCAGTAGGGGCCTCCTCGTCTTCTAGGTCTATCTCGGACTGCTCTGGTTGCTTGGGAGGGAAGAGCAGTCGCGGCTTGACGGACGAGCGAGTAAGTGGCTGCGCGAGGCGGGCTGCCTGATCAGGTTCATGGTCCTCGTCATCGGAAAACTTGCGCCAAAACTTCTTCCCACGGAAGACGTATACCATGCCGTCCTCGCGCTGGGTCGCCTCATCGAGCGACTGGGAGCCCTCACCGGGAATGACTACCTTCCGACGGCTGCGACGGGGGCTCATCTGAGTTTCTTGCTTGGAGGGTCCGGTATAGAAGGGGTTGGCCTCGCTGGTGTCGATTTCAGGAATCGAGTCCTTGGTGTCGGTGAAGATTTCAATAGTCCCTTCTTCCTGCTGGGCGGTAAAGCTGTCCATGCCGAGACCGTTATAGGACTTGGGCCTGCGCCTCGAGCTTGAGCTGCTGCTAGGGAAGAGGTCGCGGGCGATGGCTGAAATTTCGGCGGTCTTCTTCTCGTTGGCAGGCTTCGATGGCGTTTTTGAAGGGGTAGGTAGCATGCCGCCGGCGCGAGAGGAAGAGGGATGAAGAGTGGGATGAACTGGGTTGCAAGGGCCAAGGGCGGCGGCGGCGTTTGCAATTTGTTTGGCCGTGAGTGAGCCGGAGACACTACGGCTGCTGGTGTTGACGGGAGGCTGGCGCTTCTTGCGCGGAGAAGGAATCGGAGAGACCATGGCGGTGTTGCTCTGGCTGTTGGCTCTTCTGGCACCGCGCGGTGAGGCAAGAGGCCTTTGACGAAGAGAGTGTGGTGAAGGTGTGCGGTTGCGCTGAGTCGAGCTTCGTGTGGAACGACGGGCATTGGGGTAGGGTTGCCAATCGTCTTGGTAGCCGTGGCGAGGCGCTGAGGGAGCTTGTATTTCCTCGGTGGGCGGCGGGGATGGGGTTCTGACAGTCATTCTGGAAGCCATTGTAGGTTGTGCAAGTGTGAGCGTATAGCGACGCAGAAGCAGTGGGGCGTGAGTGCAAGGCGACGTGAAAGATACTGAAGGCCTCTCGTGTGGTTGTCTCCGTGGTGGAATCGACGACTCTGCCCGAGGATCAACAGGTAGAAAATCAACGATAATACGCAACAAGCGGTGGCAGGCTCAATAGCGCAAGTAAAATGCTCAAGACTAAAAAAGACTATAACTTCTGATGGTTGTCAAGGATGCATTAAGTTGTCGTCGAGTGGTAAGCTTCTGTAAACGCTGTTGTGGTAAATGATGCAGGGTAGAAAAGCTGATGGAAATAGAGGGAGAAGGAGGTTGATGTTCTAGTGCGACGACACAAAGAGGAGGCTGGGACAGACGGATGAGGTGCATGGGTGCCAGACCAGCCCCCTCTCGCTGCGCCAGAGGTGGGCCCACAGAAGGAAAAAAAGCTGCTGGCTTTCCGCGACGCGTCCACTATTTGGGGGGTAGGACGCGTTATTTTCGTGTAACAAGGGCGGTAGGCCCATTAAAGTGGCCTGCGGACGCTGAGTGGGTTGAAGCAACAGTGAATGACAGCAATGCCTTGACCGTTATAGTGACTTTTACAGTGCTACCTACCTCACCATTGACGTCGCCCAAGGTCCAAAGACCAAACATCATTGACGCCTGCCAGAGCTTGTCCTGTCGCAGACGTTTGCAGTGTCACGCCTGGAACCTGTACGGGTACACATCACATCCTTTCCCCTTCAAAGCCGCCCAACAAGGGTTGCACCGCACATCCCCGTTCACTCATTTGACGGTTGTCCTCTTTGTGACTGTTCTCGTCGTCCTGGTCCTTGCATTCGTCTCTCCAACCACCCTCGCCCAGCCATCATGGCCGACGACTCAGAGTACACCGAATCCGACATCTGGGCCTCCCCCCAGCAAACCCTCCATCCAAAAACACCAAAAACGCCAAAGACGCCCAGAACCCCGCGCACGCCAGCATCTGAAGGCCCGGACCGCGATACGCTGCTGCGCAAGGAGCTCGAGGGGGTAAAAAATGTCAACCAGGCCATAGAGGGTCTCATTGGCACCCTACAACGAGCCGGGGGAAACATGAATGTATGCCAGACCTGAGCGCATCCCATCACCTGCCCACCTATTCAACCCATGGCTGACGAGTCCGGCATCCAGGTTGTCACGCAGACTGTAAATAACGCTTCTTCTCTTCTCAATTCATGGACCCGAATCCTTTCCCAGACAGAACACAACCAGCGCCTGATCCTCGATCCCAGGTGGAAAGGCACCACAGAGGACCTCGTCGAACAAGAGGCCGAAGCTCTCCAGCGACAACAAGAGGCTGAGCGCAGGGCGCGCGAAGAAGAACAGCGACGCGAGGAGCTGCGCCGCCGCAGAGAAGAAGAGGAAACCAAACGCAGGCTGGCGCCAGGCTCCAGATCCATCCGTGCATCGGCCAGCTCTCGCGGGTCCGCATCGCGTGCTCGCGCAAGAGCGGGATCGCGCATCGGTGCTGCGTCCAGCTACTCATCATATAATACATCGAGCTCCAGCTCTCGCGGGACCTCGGGCCTCGGAAGAGGTGCAGGAAGAGGTGCAGGAACTGCCAGGGGCACCCGGTCACGAGGCGCACGATAGGCATGTCCAGCAGGAGCATCTTCTTATCATATCACTTTATTACAATAGATACCCATGCCTCCGTGGCAGTTACTTTTTCGTGAAAAAAGCACTGAGCTTCTTCATTCCCGTCGTATTGACCTTTTTCAAGTCTCTGACGCCCCGGCTTTCGTTGGCCTTGCGCTTCTTCTCTTCCTCCTGCTTTCTCTTCTTTTCCAGTCGTATCTCGTCTTCCTCCTCATCTCGCATGCGCTTTCTTGAAAAATCACCAGTCGGCCGCGTCGCTATGCTCTCTTTGCGCAGACTCTCCAGCTCTGTCACGTATGTATTGAGTGGCTCAAAGTCCGTCTCACACGTCGCCTTGTCGCTGAGTGATTGCTTCAGTCGTTCGGCAATATTGCTCGGGACATAGCTCGCGCAAATGTAGTCGAATGCAACTCGAAGGCGTTGGAGCTGAACAACTTCAGCCGACGCCGTCATGGCGGTCGTGACAGCGACGTCGTCTTCTGAGAAGGAAGAAACCGCGGTAGATGGTTGCGACGCCGCGCTGAAGGTAGACCCCTCGGTTGCGGTACTGGACTGAGACTCGGCTGAATCCGTTTTTGGTGTGCAAGTGCCAGACTCTGCGCCTTCGAGAGCCGCGGCGACGCCTGCAGGAGGGCAAGCGATGTTGCTCGCACTGCGCAACTGGATGGGCGCCTCCAGAGGCTTTTGTACAAACTTCTCCTCGACGCTTGCAGGCAGCCCTCCGGAAGCGAGACATGTAGCTTTGGAGAGTATCACAGAAAACAGCTTCTCTTCGTTGACTCGAAACATGAGCTCGTCACCGGCGTCGACTGTATCGCATATCGCCACCAATCTGGATTCCAAGAGTGCTTTTGTCTTGGGCCATCGCGAAATTTCCCATGCATTCGACGAGTCTTGCGGAAGCTTGTCAATGTAGTCTTCAATCGATAGAAACAGGCGCTTCCGATCTGTTGAGGCGTTCGTTTCTTTGGCATCGATTAAAGCAGGCAGTAACAGGAACAAGGGGTCAATGTGTGTCGCCACGAATAGATTGGCGCTGGTAGCAGTCTCTGCGTTCTCAACTTTGGCCTGGCTATCTTTATTACTGTTTGCAGATGCAATCAGCCAGCTGCGCGGCTCCGTGTTTGGCGCGGCGACCTTTGTGAATTCGTAAAGGCCCGTTTCAGGACAGACCAGATATCGCGACGGTTGTCCGCTCTGGGGATGTGGGAGGGTGACGACTCGCGCATCTGCCGTGGCTGAACGAGGCAGAACAAAAATCTTTGTAGGCAGTTCTGATTTCGAAGACAAGGCGATTTTTGATTTTGAGGCCGGGGTGTCTTTGGGGGTGTCTGCCGCGGCAGGTTTAGAGGATCGCGTGCCTCTCATCGTGGCAGATTTGCAGTAGTTTCAATATGGTATCCAAGAAAACAGGGGGTGCCAGGCCTGTGATAGAGACCTGAAATATATGTCGCAAACCAAGAAGGAAGAAAGCGTGAATTGCAACAAGAAAAGATGGTGAATAGCAATGTAGGTTGCTTGTGCAGCCCCATCAGTATTTAGAGACCCTTGATAGCCAAAACGCGCTTTACGCGTCCCCAGACCATTCGGCCAGGAACAGCGGAGCCTGACGCAGCAAACGAAAATCAGTGCCGGGAGCCATGTAGCGATGGCGCTAAATTTATCTCTCAACGTCTTGTCGTTTCATCTTTCATGCACCTTTGTTTCTTTGCGCCTTTGGCTATATTTGTACTATTTACAGCCAGCCTTGTCAAGGTCATCGCTTACAGCCTATGCCATCAGTGCTGATCAGATACATCTGGTGATCGGTCTCGTAATCGAGCGCCGAAAACCACTGTACACGCGTGCCGCCATCATAACTAGTTGCGACGCGCAGCCTACATGCAGCCCTGGAGTCAAACAGCCTTGCCAGGGCACACCTCCGCCGAGAAACATGGCTCCTGGTATGTTCATTGTCTGCATCTCCGATTTAATTCTTACCCGGTGTAGGCGGCAAAGAATCTGACCAACAATGGCCTCCGCGATCCCCGCACGAAGCGCTTCTTAGCACACCCAAAGGCCGGGAACGATACCGCGAGATGCTCCAAACCTCCCCGAGCCCTTCGCCATCACGAAACGGTCGCTTCAATGCAAATCCTTTGGTGTCTGCGAGCAACGGACTCGGAATTAAAGACGCGAGCGACGACGACGAGGAAGACGAGGAGACTCTTCAGCTCAAGCTACAGGAGATACAAGCAAAGCTACGACTCAAAAAGCTACAAAATGCGAGAGTCAAAACAGATGCTGGGGGCAGTATGGGTGGAAGAAGTGCGTTGTCAGCCTCGCCTTCCATCTCAGACCGTCGACAAGTGCCCAAGAGCCCAGGAGGCAATCAGAATGCCATTCAGATCCCAGCGTCGCCTGTACGAAAGCTTCAGGCCCCGCAAATACAGACATCGCCTAGTAGAGTGCTCTTAGGTATTGACAAGGGGTTGACGGCTAAAGACATATCGTTGAAGCGGGCTCCAAGCCACAAGCGTCTCAACAGCGCACTGAGTTCGCGATCAGGTGCTGGCTCGCTCACGGCGTCTTCTTCCACGGAAGCTGCGCAACCAAGCAGTTTCAGTGAGCGTCTTGCAGGACTCAGAACAGAAGCAGCATTCCGCAAGGAACGTCAGGCCAAGATCCAAAGCGTTCGTTCCAATGCTTTCGCGATCGGAAGGGATGAGATGGATAACTACAAGAAGGATGCCGTCGAAGTCCCTGACGTCCCGTTGGCACCTCCTCTGTTTACGAGAGAGCAAGTTCTGGGCAACAAGAAATCTACAGCTGGGTTTCTGACGAGGAGTCGCACAGCTCCATCTGGCAAGCTTACATACGGCACCACCGAAAATTTAGCCAATAACGCCGGTACGACCTTGTCCCTGGGCCCATCATCCGAGAAGGAGCAACCCTCCTACGAGCTATACTCTAGCTTTCACCTGTCTCGACGAATTCTTCCGCACAATGTCCTGACTCGTGGTGTACTTGACAAGAAAT
Organism: Beauveria sp. NWAFU-1; assembly: GCA_024472245.1. Classification (NCBI taxonomy): domain Eukaryota; kingdom Fungi; phylum Ascomycota; class Sordariomycetes; order Hypocreales; family Cordycipitaceae; genus Beauveria; species Beauveria sp. NWAFU-1. Next base: position 1,184,216 of record JANBXD010000004.1, read on the forward strand.
CATACAGCATCAAAGACTTGCTGCGCGATGTTAAAGCACCCGATTTCAGCCTGCCCGATGTGGAACAAGATATAGTCGTGTTTGGCATTCTTGCGAAGAAATCAGAGCCTCGCTCACACAAGCCAGGGACAGGCAAGAACAAGGATGAAGACAGAGGCAAATATATGGTCATGACCCTGGTCGATCTGGAATTCGAGGTTGATCTGTTCCTTTTCAACAGCGGCTTTGAGCGCTTCTGGAAGTTGAGCGAAGGCACCGTTATTGCTATTCTAAATCCAAACATTATGCCCCCGCCGCCAGGAAGACAAGATACAGGGCGCTTCAGTCTCGTTATCAACTCTGACGAGGATACCATCTTGGAAATCGGCATTGCTCGCGATTTAGGTTTTTGCAAGTCTGTGAAGAAAGATGGCAACCCTTGCGGCTCGTGGATCAACAAGAGGCGAACAGAATTCTGTGAATATCACTCAAACGAAGCGGTCAAGAAGCAAAAGTCGTCACGAATAGAAATGAACAACAGCGGATTCGGCGGGCAGAACCGCGGCAAGAGGTCGGGTTTTGGACACCGCCAATGGGAGCCGAAAAAGAACACGAATAACAGTTTTGACCGCGAGACGCAGACGCATTGGTTTGCGGCACGCTCGATGAGCTCAGCGGACTTGATAGATGGGAAAGATATCAGTCTCGGGGATCGGAAAGAAAGAGCCGAATTCTTGAAGAGGAGCCTGGAGGCGAAAGAAAAGGAGAGAGAAATCATGAACAAACTGGGGCAAATAGGGAACGCTGCCGGCCGAGAGTATATGAGATTTGCTGGGGCCAAGGCTACGGCAGGTTCACAGCCTGGGAGTCTAGCTGGAGCTGCGCCCAGCACAGCAGACTCAGAGTTAGAGGCCGCAAAACTGGACCTGTTGCGAGGAGGGGCTGATCGGCATATTCATTTGAGCCCAGTCAAGCGGAAACGCAACGACAGCTCGCAGTCCAGCGTCGTGACCACTGCTAGTAACAGGTCATCGGCGTACGGCTGGGGCAGTGACCTCAGAGAGAAGCTGTCGAACATGAAGTCAGCGGGTGCAGGGCAACCAAAACCCTCACGCTCGCCAGTCCGCAAGAAAACGCGCTTCGTCACGGAAAAGGGCATTCGTGAAGCTGGGAGAGAAAGCTTGGGCATGGATCTTTCTACGAGGCAGATTGCCATGGAAGATGACGACGATGAACTGGAAATCATCCACTGATGGCGATGTGGACAGAAAATGGGACTCTGAACTGTTGAGGGTATTCGGAAGGGACGGGCGCCAGCATCATGACTTTCTTCTTTTTTTACCGAACATTGCATAAAGGGCATCGTTGGAGTAGTGCTAAATACTTGTTTTGTATGGCGTCTTAAGGGTCATGGGATTTGTCGTATGATAATGTATGAATAATGCAATCGGAGACAGCCGTTGCAATTTGTCCACAAGTATCTTGACCGATCAAAGACCCTATGCAGACCATATGAATGACGTAAAAGGGCGGTCAGCCGTGATGCTGCCGGATTTGAGTAGGCATGCTGATAAAGCAGATGAGACGTGTTGCACAGCGTCCCTTGGTGTTTGCACAACGTCGGACATAGCCACGAGTGCATTTGCCAAGGCGCGCGCTCGAACCGTTGGCTGCCATCTGCCGCTCGGCAGGCAGCATCTCAGCGCATGCGGTGACATGACTACCTACCTACCTAATGATGGAGGAGATCTGCCAAGAAGGAAGAGCTATCCCGTCCTCGGTACCACTCTGGGGAATGAAACGCACAAGTCTTGTGCGGCTGGCAGTCGGTGGCCCTCCTGTCTGCGCATCACAGACGGCAGGAGCATGAGCCCATTTATACTCAGAAGGTAGTCAGCCTGGAATCACTTTGCACATTCATCTTTTCTCGGTCATCAAAACAAACATTTTCTAGATCGGCACATCAAATCATATTTTGCAAGTATGTTACCGGATTATCAGTTATTCATTGCTGCAGGCACACTGCTACTATCGCAAGTCACGCGAACGAGCGCCTCTGTCATTGTAACGGGACCCAGAGTCGACCCAAAAGCACCATCAGTACCCCCGCGGCGAAACATTGTCGAGTTCTACGCCGCAGGAGGGCCGCAATGGTAAGTATGCAGTGGAAACCATGTCTGTCGAGCGTAGTCTAACTCTCTCATTTGTAGGGATCTCTACATTCAGGCACTCGCAGCCATGCAGGCTGCAGATGCGACGGATCCCGAATCATACTTTCAGATTGCTGGTACTTTCTACATGCATACAACCCTTGTTTTATGGCTGACCTGCCTCGCAGGAATACATGGGAAACCGTTTGCGGAATATGACGGATCAGGGCCAAAGAATACAAGCGGATGGGCAGGTTACTGTCCGCACATGGTAAGCGAGCGTGCGTCTTAAGGGAAGCTCTGTAAAACATGTTGACTTGTCCTAGGAGGCACTATTCCTTCCGTGGCATAGACCATATGTGGCACTTTTTGAGGTACTTGATGAAGTTCTTTTCTTCATCGGAGACTTTGCTGACCTGTGACAGCAAATACTCGTTAACCATGCCAGGAAAATTGCCGTAACTTATCCCGAAGAGCACCGCCCGAAGTACATCGAGGCAGCTGATACTCTCAGATCGCCTTTCTGGGACTGGGCCATGGACCGAGCCGTGCCACAAGCAACAGTACCACAGACTTTGACCATCAACGTGACGGAAAAAGGTAGACTCGAAGCGAAGACTGTGGAAAATCCACTTTACACTTTCAAATTTCCCCAGGCAGTGCTAGATGGACACCTCGGCGACTTCGATCATGAGAAAAGGGCTCAAGTGTATCGATGTAACCAGCCATTCATGAGCTATCCAGAGTCAGCCAACCAAAACATAAGGTTTAGGAATTACAAACAATTACTGGTATGTGACCGAGTATCACTGGACGGAAACCACGATCTGACTTGAACAGTACGACGCGTTCACCAGGTCGGCAGACTTTAGGCAGTTTGCGACGATGGACAACACCGGAAACAGCCTGGAGGCCATTCATGGAGGCATACATTGGGATGCAGCATGTCAAGGACAGTTTCTGACTATCGAATTTACGGGGTTTGACCCTCTATTGTAAGTGACGGAGACAATCTGTGTAACACAATATTTACAAGTCTTTAGTATGATGCATCACACCAATGTCGATCGCCTATGGGCATACTGGCAGATTATGCATCCAGATCAGCAACTATTCAGCGGTGAGTACCCTTCAAAACCTCGATGGGCAACGCCAGAAAATACGACGATTACGACAAAGTCACCGCTACAACCGTTCCGACGGACGAAAACAGAGTTTCACACCTCAGAGACTGTTCAATCCATCCATGATCTTGGCTACTCGTATCCTGGCTTGGAGTTTAGAACCAGAAACTCGGACGAAATGCGTGCAGAAGTGACGCGAATCATAAATGGCCTGGGGCCGGAATTTCCTTCGCTAGGCGCACGCCAAGCAAATGGCGAGCCAGATGACGCGCGCGTCAGGTTGACGAGATACTTTGCGCGTCTTACCGTAGAGCTATCTCAAGTTGAAAGACCATGCTCGATTGAAGTATCAATGAATGGAAGCTACTCGGGCAATTTGGTTTTGATGTCGATGCCTGAATTTGGAATTGCTCATGGCGAGATCCCGCTGGACTCTGTACACGACCTTTTACAAGGTAAAAGCAGCGGCGTTGTTCTGGATACCTTGGAATCTTGGCTAGATGTTGAGATTATGAAGGTGTGTGACGCTGACATTGTTGTGATATTGAAATGGAATTGTGCTGATCGGATTTTGTAGATTGACGGGTCGACGATGGCTCTTGCGGACGTTCCAAGCCTAGGTGTCCAAATTGAACAGGTTCAAGTAGCAGCACCACGATCCGATACTGAACTTCCACAGTATTCGGATTCGAGAGTTTTTGACATCAGATTGGGGAGGAAAACTAAGAACTGACGAGCCTGCCCGAGCCCAACCTTTCTGTGGCGGTGAGGTGAGGCTGTCAAATGGTTTCGCGTCTTGGCCAGCCTGAGATGACGGCGACGTCATGGCCAACGTGGAGCTTATACGGTTAGGTTATGGGCAGTGTGAAGAATGGCAACTCAGGGGTCAGGTATCTGAGCTAGACTTAGCATTATGATTATCAAACAGAATTACATTCATTTTTACATCAAAGCGGGCATGGGGCCGTGAGAGGGTGTAGTAGAAGGAAGCTCGTTGACGAAATGTGATGGAGGACCGTTTTGAACGACCTAAGTGTTACGCAACGAAAATGCGGCATAGGCGGGCACCTCGGATGAGCAAGGGCCGGGCTCAAAGGCGCCGCGGCGATATTACTCAAGAAGAGTCGGGCTCTTGATTGTGGCGTGTGTGTGGTAAGATACTGAGATGGCACGAGGGCTGACTTGTAAGTGATGACAAGCTAATAACTCAAATGGACCGGTGCGATGGTGTATACGTAATATCGGTCTCTTATGCGAAGATTTATGGTGGTGGAGGTGCAGAGAATCATGCATATAATCTTTGTCAATCTTGAGGAGTCGGAAAGCAGGGCCTCACGAGATAGTCGGGCGCATACTTTGATTGTTTATTGCAGCTCGAGGGGTAGGATGCGGCATGTACGAGGTTACATCAATCACGTAAAAGTCGGCTCAGTATTTATAGAGACAAGATGCAGAGAAGTGGCTCGCGGATGGAGTTGCATGAAGGGGAGGGCGGCTCCGCGGATCCTCTCGGCTGCGGGGAAGCAAGTGTTGATGCTTGATGGTCCCGAGAAACTTGTGATTCTTGTCTCATGCTTGGTGAGTTGTACCAAATGTAAGCAGACCGGAGCATATCTTTGGAAACCAAGTACAAGGGGAAAACACCGAGCGGATCGTTGACCGAGGAAGGGGAGCTATGTTTTTAGGTAAGCGTTTCATACCCCTTGCATCTTTCAAGGATTATTACGAGAAACGACCTGCGGATAAGGGCCCAAAGGGGTTGTTTCCGTGTCCCAGAAAGCCAAAAGCCACTTTTGCTGCCGTAGATTACAACAAGTTATGGCTTTTGAAAGAGGGGGGCGCCTGTATTTTCGATTTGGTAATGCATGTGGCAGGAGAGCCAATGACTTGCGATGAGGCGTTGGGGAGTAGAGAGTGTGTGGGGGGGGCCACATGAGAGAAGGAGCTTTTTTGATTATTTTTTACCGAGCTTGCAGCTTGCAGCTTGCAGCCTGCGGTCTTTTAAAGATTATTTTGTGGTGTGCTATTCTTGGATGGGCGAGACTTTGAGCGCGCAGTGTGGGGAGAGAGGCCCGCTGGAGCGGCACATGGCGGGGGAGAGGGTTGAATTGACGAAATTTCATCAAGCATGGGGATCAAGAGTGTCTGTAAACCTGCCGTTCTAGAAAGCTCGTGGGCATTATTAGATGCTCGAGGTGCGATGGGCCGTGGGAGGCGGATAGAAAGGTCTGCTCAAGGGCCCGACAGGTGTGAATGCACCCCACACCTTCGGCCGAGTCGCAGGAGGGGATCCGGGGATGTGATTCACGGAGGAGCATGGAACAAGAAAACACGAGGCAGAAAAGGGCTAGTCTCTTTGGTTCTTGTCCCCAAGTATTAGCCAAGCTGTCGCGAAACAAGGACTGGCTAACAAGTCAACGGCAATGGTAGCCGATACTGCCCGGCACAATTTATAAAGGCCGAGGTTTCGTGACAAGTAGTATTCGTGGTGAAGAGTGCGGAAAGAAAGGCGGGATGGTGAGTCGGAGAAGAAGAAAACCATGCATCAAACACGTCAATAACACAGACAAACTTGAATCGAGGGGTTGCCAGCATGTGCCTTGTAGTTGTACGTAATAAGCCGCGGAGGGCGTTGGACCACTGTGTGTGGGAGTAGAAGGAGTTCGGCGGGTTGCGGGGGGGATGAGACTGGAATCGCAGATGGGAATGGAATTGGGTATTGAAGCGTGAAGACCAAGGAAAGGTTTTGATGACGATTAATAATGCATTAAGAACTTGCAACAGTTTGGCGGCATGCAAAGAGGCTGCAGGCTGATAAAAGACTGAGGCGCGAGTGGACGTAGATAAGGAGCTGGCTTGCTGGCTTGCCTTGGCGTGGGGGCTGATCTTTTAGCTCGAAATACCAATGACTGGATTGTTGTATTGCCATGGCTGGGATCGACTTGAAGTAATGATTTAAATAAATGATAATAAAACAACCGGGGGGTGAGCTGGTGAGACGGCATCCCTAAAATAAGACAACTGTTAGTATTAGTTACATGAGAGCGTCAGCAGCGGGAGCGGCCAAGATGCGCGGCTCTATCGCTCCAAATATCATAGATAACCAGCCGCTTCGACGCCACAACCAAGCCACCTTTTTCACTGTTGTCTCGCGGCAGATTCACTTCTTCGTCATCCTCTGTCTACACAAGTTTTGTCGGCTCGTCTAATCCATCATCCAACTGACCAGAAATATGCTTGTATCTATACTCTATGTACAACACGCTGCCCAGCAATCCGAGCCAACAATGTGACAAAGACTTCCCGCGCACCGCGCTACTCCACCAACACTACGGCCCAGATGCCTGCCCATCAAGCCCCATTTCGCCCACCCACTGCAGTCTGCAGCCACTGCAGCCGACCCTTTTTCCTCTCTCTTGGTTTGATTGATTCCGCCGATTCCTAAACCCAAAGGGACCCAAAGGGGGCACGATTGGCTCGTCAGCCACCAGGTGGAAAACGCGCTGCTGTTTCGATATCCATCCACACTAATCGTTTTAGCCCATCTCCCCACCCCACCAATCAATCCTGCCTGTCCCAGTTCGATGCACAAACATGCCCGCCCTTTACGCTCGTCTTCCAAGGTCATGGTTATATTCTTACTCGTCCTGGTTTTCTCGGTATTAGTACTAGTACCACTTCGATACCTTCATCTGGGCAAGGCAACCACATGCCACAGCGCTATATCGGCATCAGCACCCGAACCAAGCTGTCACTCCAGTCAGCAAACCACCATCCATCTTATACTGGTACTCTGCACGTACTGTACCCCATACACATTCCCCCATTGGTTTTACTTTCTCCCTCACTTTGTTTCCTCGAAAGTTTTACCCTTCAGTTTTCCCCCTTCTGACCCTTACAAGACCGTTGCTCTTTTTACTTGTCCACTCCTGTTACAACGGCCTCGCATTTCAACGCTTCAGGGAAGAGACACAAAGAAGAAGAACAAGGGAAACGTTTACAACGCATACAAATCTCCAGATACACCACCCGGTAATATATCGCTGTAATCACAGTTCCTGTGTGTCAATGCCTCTAGGTCCTCTGTCGCTGCCACATCTCACCACGGGCCACTACGCCCGTCGAGCACATCCCTGCCGCAGCTTCTCCCGCTCAGCCTTGTTCAAATTTATGCCAAAGAACAACTCCATTCCCAACCGCTAGACAAGCTTGCACAAAATCAACAACTTTGAGCTTTCCTTGGTCCAACCTTTGAGAGCTCTTCGCCTCTGTGCAAAGCGACATAACGCCTTTGCGTCTGGAGCCGCACTTTCAGCTCACCACACCGCATTTGCCTGTGTACCTGCGCAAACGCCAACCAATACATTCTCAAGACGCCGCCGACGTGCTTGCTCAGCTGGCTTGCCCTCCATGTTGATAATGGCGTCCGGCAGCCCGAATAAGCCCTCCGTGCCCATCGACATCAACCACAGAATGTCGACGTCCCAGGCCGCGCCGTCTGGAAGCCACCGCGCGCATCAGAACCGCTTCGAACTCGGCCCTCCCAGTCTGCACGAAAGATCCGGTTTCGAAGCCGTCGGCGAATCCTCTTCGTCGGCAGTCATGCGTTGCCATGCATGCCAGCAGCTCGACTTTCGCTGCGTCACCCGTGACGACAACGACGGCTGCACGCCCTGCCTCGAGGCCGGCGCTGCGTGCTCACTGCTCACCCTAAGCCCCCAGTCGCGTAAGAGAAAGCTGCACGGCGAGTCGTTCAACGAATCCACCGTCAAGAGAGGGTAAGTTGATAACTTGGCAGGCGTGGCTGTCTTGGTGTTTCATGGTTTGGTGTATCTCATTAAGTATCTGTCCAGAGCTGACTATTTGTCCAGATTCTCCACGTCTGATTTGCATTCTAGACGGCATCCAAATAACAAATTGGCAAACAATTCCACCAGCTCCAGCCTTCTCGAAGACTTTGCCAATGTGGGTGGTCCTACGAGACTTGGCCGCACGCTGGGTCTGCAGCTCGACCGCCACAGCCAGTACATTGGACACACGACTGACTTTGAGCCCGCGCTGCTCAATCTCTCCGATTATGATCCTGAGAACGAGAGCACATCCCCGCGCGGCGTACTGCGCAAGGTGAGCCAAGGCAAAAGCTTTCTTCTCGTCTCAGACAGCACCACCCGCGGCTACGAGCAGCAGCAGCAGGACATCATGGCCGTCGAGGCGCTCGTCGCGCCGCACGGTCGTACGCTCATTGACCTCTTCTTTCAACGTGTACACCCGGCGTTTCCTATTGTGCAAAAGCACGTCTTTCTCGAAAAGTACGAGCGCGACTACCAGGAGTTTACGCCACCGCTCCTCGCCACCGTCTACCTCTTGGCCATTAACTGGTGGAACCACAGCCCTGCGCTAGCCGACCTGCCCAGGCCCAACACTGATGAGCTGGAGCGGCTCGTTCGCAGCAGCCTCGCCGACTCCATGGGCCGCCCAAAGCTGTCTACCGTCGAAGCCGCGCTGCTGCTCGCCCAGATGCCCGGCAGTTCCCAGTGGGCTTCCACGGCGCAGCTCGTTGCCGTCAGCCAGGACCTCGGCCTGCACCTCGACTGCTCGAGCTGGGACATTCCACCGTGGGAAAAGGGCATGCGCAAGCGCCTCTCCTGGGGTGTCTACATTCAGGACAAATGGAGCGCCCTCATCCACGGCCGCCCCTCGCACATATCCCTCTCAAACTGGGCCGTCCGCAGCCTTACGGTGCACGACTTTCCCGATGTCGACTGGGACGAGGACAACGCGGACCAAAAGGAGGACGCCGAGACGGGACAAGTCATCTTTATGCGCTTTGTCCAGCTGACGGGCATCCTGACGGAGATTCATGACACCTTTTACACGCTCGCCGCCATGCACAAGGTCGACTACGCGGGCGCCCAGGGCGCACAGATGGTGCTCGCTCAGGCCAAGCCCATACAGCTCAAGCTCAAGGACTGGTATGCCGACCTACCCGCCTGCGTGCGCCTTGAGTCGCTCTCGTCCGGCGGGCGCACGCTCTCGCGCCCATCGAGTGTGGGCTACCTACACCTGGCGTACTTTGCCGCCGAAATTTCGCTGCACCGACGCATCATCAGCACCCTGAGCGCCTCGCCCACGACGGTCGACCCGTACCTGGAACACATTTGCCGCAGCGCAGCCAAGGCGCGCCTCATTTCGAGCATGGACTTTGTCAACCGGCTCTCGCCCAACCACCTGCATTCCTTTTGGTACTTTGCCTCCAAGACCAACTTTGCCCTTATCGGCACGTTTGGGTCGCTGCTATGGGCGACAAGCCCCGGCCGCGAAGAGGCAGACTGGTATCGCCGCCGCCTCGCCGAGTACCGCTGGACGCTGTCGGTCAGCGCCAAGCCGGGCCAGCAGGGCCGGTACCTGACGGGCTTCGCGATGGACATGCTGGACACGTCGACGGGGATGTTGCTGCGACAGCTGCCGGAGAAGCCGTCCCTGAGCCGTTGCACGAGCGCGGCGCTGGACTTTGCGGGTCGCTCCCTGCCGGGCTCGTTTTCGGGCCTCGGAAGCGGCTTCTCGCTGCAGGGCAGCTTCAGCAACCTGGGTAGCGCGCTGGACCGCAGCAGCCCGCACAGCTTGGAAAGGGACGACGAGAGCGGCAGCGATGAGGAGGACGACTTGGATGATGACTACACTACGGCCGTGTAAATGTGAAGAGGGCTTCGGAATATACTAGATGCATCCGTGGCGGGATAGTTCTTGGATGTAGCGAATTGTGATGTAATGCATTCTGAATACCCATTTGATTTCTGGACGACAACCCGCACGACTTGGAAAATAATGTACACCCGCCAAACCTTGACGTGTATCATGGTACAGAGCGATGTCCGGTCGTTTCACGCACGCACGGATGTGATGGAAAACCCGATAAGCCGGGAATAAAAAAAACCACACTCTCCCTATACCACGTCATTATTGTCTTTTTCCCTCCTAGTCATTACATTCTGAGCCTCAGCCAACTGGAACTGGAACGGTTCCCTCCTTGTGGGGAGCTTTCAGGGACCAGACCCCACCTTGGAGCTCGCAGCACATGAAACGTACATTTCCCAAGACCCAAACATCAGAGCGTTTCTTTCTGTTTCTTCTAGCTCGCCCAACTTCTCCTTCTGCCATCAGATGCTGGACATTTGGACAGGCTTTCCATTCTACATTCCGTGTGTGTGTGCATACATCTCCTGACTAATTTCTGATTGAACTTTCTGCGCTGCTTGCTCGGTAATCACCGTCCCTTTGTCCGGCAATCCTCGGAGAAAGCTCCCTGAGTCTCCCTGAAGCTCCCTCCGACATACCACATTACACTTCAACATAACGATGCCTCCTCGAAAAACAACCGCAGGTCGCTCTAAGACGGCCGAGCCGACTGTTGCGTCCTCCAAGGCGCAGTACGAGCAGGAGCTACGCGCCCTCGCCGGTAAGGCCCGGACCGACGGCAGCTCCGCGCTCGCACGCGCGACCGCGCAGCTTCGGCAGGTGCGCAACGCCATCACCTACCTCTTCTTTGCCGGCTTCTTCGCGCACGCGTCGCAGCTCGCGCTCGCACCCGTCTACGGCGGCATCCCTGCAGCGACGCACCACCTGCGCGTGCTCGCCGTCGCCGCGTTTGCCGGCTGGGCGGGCAACCTGTTCCTCGCGCGCGCGCTGACGCCCCGCGGTCTCTCGGCGAACCGGCTGCTGCCCGTGTTTGCGCTGTGCGCGCCGCTGGTGCAGACGCTGCTGGAGCCGCATAGCAGCACGCTCGGGCCCGGATGGGGCCCGCTGGCGGCCGAGGCGCTGACGGTGGCGCCGGTTGTGCTGCTGTCGGCGGCGTGCGCGGCGGACGCGCTCGAGGGGGTGAGAGTGCCGCTGCTGCCGAGATTTATGGCGGATGCGCTCCCTGGAATGGGCTCGTGGGCGCTGCTGGTGGCGTTTGAGAACATGGCGCGCGAGTACGTGCTGCGCTTCGCCGGGCGGTCCGGGTCGGCCCCGGTGGTGACGTTTGCGCTGACCCGCGTCGGCATGCAGCTCTCACTGGGCGGGCTCATGGCGGCGCTCGCGCCGTCGGCGTGGCTGCTGCTCGCGGCGCCAGCGCTACTCCACACCGTCTGGCTCAACCCGCATACGCCGACGCGGCACGCGGCCAGCGCGCTCAACGCCACGCTGCAGGCGCACGACTGGCTGCTGGTTGACCGCGCAGAGTCCAACACGGGCTACGTCTCGGTGCTGCAGAGCCTGCAGGGCGGGTTCCGCGTGCTGCGCTGCGACCACAGTTTGCTGGGCGGCGAGTACACCGACCCGTCCGTCGCGGGCGGCGTCGTCGCGGAGCCGATTTACGGCGTCTTTGCGATGCTCGAGGCTGTGCGGCTGATTGAGACGGAAAAGACTGTACCTGATAGCGAGGCTACTGCGCTTGTCATGTAAGTCTGCCGTATATCAACTACACACACTGCAAAGGGTGGCAAACGCTAATGATACATGTGTAGTGGCTTGGGAATCGGAACGACACCCTCGGCGCTGGTGGCGCACGGCATCGACACCACCGTCGTCGAGATTGACCCCGTGGTGCATGCGTTTGCCAAGAAATACTTTCACCTCGCCGAGAACAATGAGCCGGTGCTGGCGGATGCCGGACGGTACGCCAAGAAGCTGGCTGACGCCGAGGACGGCGCACGCTTCGACTACATTGTGCACGACGTCTTTACCGGCGGCGCGGAACCCATCGACCTCTTTACGCTTGAGTTTTTGCAGCGCCTGCACACGCTTCTCAAGCCCCACGGTGCCATTGCCATTGTACGTCGCCCCCATTTACTCCAGAACCTGTTGTTGTTTTATATACACATTGCAGAAGCTAACCCGCCGCCGCGCAGAACTACGCCGGCGATCTCGCCCTGCCCGGCCCCCGCGCCATTGTGCGCACCGTCCGCGCCGTGTTCCCCGCCTGCCGCATCTTTCGCGAGTTTCCCCCCGACGAGGCGGGCATCGCGGCCCACGGCGGCTCCGATTTCACCAACATGGTTATATTTTGCAAAAAGGCCGGGCCCGCCGCGCTGACGTTTCGCGCGGCCACGGATGCAGATCGGCTGAATAGCTTTGCGCGGAGAGAGTTTCTGGAGCCGACGCACGAGGTGCGCGCAGAGGACTTTTTGGCGGCGGCGGACGAGGACGAGGACGGCGTGCTGCTGCGCGCGAATGAGACCGAGGTGGTGACCAAGTCGCACAGGACGAGCGCGAGGGGTCACTGGTCGATTATGAGGACGGTGCTGCCGGGCGTGGTGTGGGAAAAGTGGTAGATGTGAATGGTCAATTCTTGTATCATGTAAGAGTGTATATAAGCATGTGTGAAAATGGCATGTGTAAACAACGACCTCAACTATTCAAAAAAAAAGTTTGATTTCATTTTTTCTGCGCTTTAATAGCATTGACTGCATACTCGGCATTTTCCCTCGTCTGCTCCTGGGCATACTCTGCAATATATGCCGGCGTCTCCTCGACCCTATTATACGACGACGCGACCGGGCTTCCAAAGACCTGGTGCACCGGCACCACGCCCGTCCACACCTGCCGCCTCATCTCCTCATTCTCCATGTCGTGCCTGTCATCGCCCGTCTCTCCATCCCTCGCCTTGAAGCTTCCCGACGCAATCTTGACCCTGAGCACGGCGGTGCTCTGCAGCTCCGCCCTCGTCGGGGGCAGGCGCGCGGCGTCCCAGCGTCCCGGCACGACGCTGTCGGTGAGCAGCTTGAGGGCGTACACCTTTTCGAGCTCGTCGGTGACGGGCGCGGCGTGGCCAAACAGCACGACGGAGCGGTAATTGTAGCTCGAGTTGAAGGCGGAGAGGGAGAGGACGAGGCCGTCGAGGTGCGTGGCGGAGACGCAGACGGGAATACTGCTGACGGTGGAGGTGGAGGGGGTGAAGAGGCGGGAGGAGACGTGGCCGTGGAGGTAGAGGTCGAGGGGGTCGCCGAGAGAGGCAGAGGGTCGGGAAAAGGAGCCCATCTGGCCAATCATGGGGAGGGTGACGGGAAAGGGTGAGGAGGAGGAGGAGGCGAGGGAAACGTGCACGAGGGGCGAGGAGTTAACGAGGGAGTGGATTTGTTCGAGGGCGTAGACGCCTAGGACGGGGGGTGTTAGTGGGAGATGGGAGGTAGTTGAGATTAAAACAATGTTTAAAGTGAAGGGCGACTTGCCTCGCTCGCCGTGACGCTTGACCTTGTTGAGGGCCTCTTTGGGGTATTCAAGACTGTGGCGACCCATTGTGAAAGGCAATGACGTTCTTCACTGGCAAGAATGAATCAAGTTGTGGGAGGTTTGGTTGTAATTTTGTCAAAACCTGGAAGAGGTGTTGGGCTGAAGACTTGTTTTAAATAAATGCAAAGCCATCTCTTTAGCTTGATTCCCCCAAAATGTCACAAAAACGCCCTTGTTGAAAGGCACAACTGGCTTGCCTGCTGCGGCTTACCAACTGAAGGGCCATGACTGGACCGCCTGTTCCCAATCTGGGCAAACCTTCTGGTGACATGTTTACGAGTTACAGTCATGCTCTGAGCAAGGCTGCGATGGAGACTTTGAAATGACGTGGTCGTCACGCTTCGTCAGGTGCAGTCGTTATGAGTCGCAATGAGTCTTGATGGGAAAACCGGTATTATGTCCCTCTCCCCCGCGTGGTTCGGCCGCGCGGGCGGGCGGGCGGGGTCTGGGGGAGGGCGGCCGCGGGGCACCGGCGCGCCGGGTCTAGCGGCCACCCTAGCCTAATTTTTTTTTTCTTTTTCTTTTTTAACAGAAGGATTGATCATGTACCTTTCGGTTGCGAAGTAGCGGCTGCTTGGGGAAAATGTACATGTCTCGTCTTCTCTTATCAGCCGAAGACGAGGGGTGCCATTGAGAGGATTCTGGCGGAGAGTTATCCTCAAAGACTGTGGAGGGATGCCCAAGACTGCATGGAAGAGGTCTGGCGTGAACTCGCACGTAGCTTTTAGCTTATGGCCCAGAACAGGTGGAAAAGGGAAGACGTGGCTGGGCTCAATAGAAGCTTGGAGATGATGAGCGAGACAATGTGGAAGCTCAAGAATGGTGGTGGTTTTCGTGATCAATTCATCGATGAACTGAAACTGAACGTGCAGAGTCCTTTGGCGTCGAATACAAAAGTACGTAGTGCTCATAAGGCCCTTTGTCTGCTTGCAGTAGTATTCAGAGTCATACAAAACATTAGTTATTCCGCCTGCACAAAGTACATGTCATGCCCTGCACTTTAGTAGCTGCCGATATCGTACTACGGGCGGCTCTTCGTTGGCTTGGTCGGACAGGCGCGAGCTGGCACAGCAATGCAGGTACGCACACCCGGCACTCTATTATTATTACGGCCGGCACTGTTGTATAGTCACGGCGCTTAGCTCGCCTTCGGGTATTACGCCAGCTATTCTTCCAGGAACAAAATGCCCTCGCCGTCCCATCTGTTGCGGCAAAATGTGAAAGCGGTGCCATCACGTCGGGATATGCAACGGCGTGTACCCAAGAACCCTGCGCATGAAAATATAAGATTGGATGAATGCAAACATCTAGTCGGCATATGCAGTGGAAATCTGTCATTCCTGCAGCCCCAAACGCTCGCCTTCCAAGAACGGACAATGCTTGAAACGTAGCTAGGTACGACTCACGAGTAGCAGCGAGACGGCTTGGCTGCCGGCGGGGGGCCGACCGACGGTCGCAGGTGACTGGCACCCAGGAACAATGGATGTCCTTGGCTCGTTGGAGGCTTTTTTATACTCAAATAAACGTCTGATGCCGAGGCTACCATGTCAAATAATAAACAGCGGTCAATCACGCTTACGACTGCAGAGTGGTCGCGTGCAGAGGAGTAAAGTATGTAGTAAGACGACGAAAATAAAGCGGCTTGCACATGCCAGCGATCAAGGCGAGGATGAACATGTTGGTGCCCGACAGGCCACAAACACCCCTTGTGGCCTGCCAGCTGTTCGCTGTTCGCTGTTCGCTGCCAGCTGCCAACCCGGACCCCTCCTTGCATTGTCGTTCAACTCGAACAATCTATTTTGCCTTCTTCATTATCAAGATGCATCAGATTCCCATCTCGGAACTGCCCTCCTGCTCAACTACCGCAAATACATGTTCGCACCATGCCCTCAGACACCAGCGCCCGTCCCAGGGGTTCGACGCCCCTACAAACGTATGCCTCAGAAGCTCTCACCGCGCCGCACCACACATGAGATCCCCCTACCCACCAACTTGACTTTCTAAAACAAGCTCTCTGTGTTCCGACTCGGGTTTCCAAGGCTTGCTATTCCCATTACGTTCGCCAGACCATGTGGGTGGCGCAACGATAAGATGGCCTGTCAGAACGACACCTTGTCGGTTCTCATACCGAATGCAACACCAAAGGCAAACCACCAACCATGGGATTGCCAATCGCAAAGACATTTGCCACATCAACACATTAACACATCCCCCATCTGCCTCGTCTCATTGAATGGTGCCGCTGATTCATACCTCACCACAGACCACGCGTCGCAGATTTTCTACTTGAAACACTGCCTGACTGTTGGACACACACTCCTGATGCGTGGGGCACCCGCCATTGACACTGCGACACTGCTTGAGACGAAGCCTGCCCCGGGGTGACCCAACTCTGCGCTCTACTCAGTCTGCTTGCCTCTTTGGCGCCCACAGGCCGGAATGGGCAACTCTTCTTGGCTTGTGTCTTGCAGAGCACCTTTATGTGAAAATATGCGCCATATCCACTTTGTTTCTCGAGCCGTGGCTGGTCGCCTTGTCCTTGTTCTAGAATCCGTCCTCTCCCTCTTTCAACTACCAAGTATACAGCGTTTGTGCACCAGCATCATTCACCATGATTCATTGACCTTTGCTATTCATCATGGCGCTTGACTGGACGGCTTTCTATTCCCGGCTACTAATTTTTGCGTCGTACTTGTTCTAATTTCTTCCTCTTTTACACCCCTCTACACGCTCGCTTCCCTGCTGCCTACTTGCTCCGTATGGCCAGGTCGCCATGGCTGTCGCTGGCGGCACACAAGCCCTTATTGCAACATTTGCATTGTCAGTCTTCAACTCCTACCATGTACGATCCCTACAACTAATACTATCCAGTGGTCTCGTCGCTTTGGCGTCTACCAGCACGGCATGTCTCTTCACCTTTGGCAACCGCCGCCTCAGAGGCAACGCCCCCCTCCAGAATGGGCTGAGGCTGGTCCTCGTAACTTTTCTTCTCTCTGCCGCACTTTGGAGCATCGTGGATTTCGCGGCGACTTTGATCACTGCCGATGCCAACCCCTCCTGCCAAGTCCTCGTCTCCGTTGCCGCCGGCTTCGATCAGCTCGCACGTGTCGCCTTTGAGCAGTTCCTCCTCTTGCGAATCAAGTCAAAGAGCATTGCCAAAAGCAGCTACGTTTTGCAGGCCCTCATTCCGGTGCGCTTCATACTGGGTGGTGTCTTGATCGCTGTCCAGCGCCCGCAGACCTATCCCGTCTGCATCGCCAAGAATATTCTGCTTCCCCTCGGTATTGCGACGCTAGTAACGGACGCTGTGATTGTCTGTGTTTTCTTTGTGCTCATTTGGCTAAAGAACCGATCAAACTCAACTTCGAGTATACAGACTTCTAGCCTTGCGCCGGCCAAGATTGTTTGTTTTTTGACAGCCGGCTTTGCCGCCTGGCTAGCTGTAAGTCTTCGCTTCCCATCTCTCTAGTTGAGGCTAATAGTCTTTCAGACGAGCATTCCCATGATATTCGGTCTTGAAATTTTCTCAGTTGCCTCTCGTACCGTTGTTCCCTCGGTTGGGCTGCTGATCCTGATAGGTTTGTGAACTACGAGACGAAGCAAATGTACGATGCTAACCTCGTCCAGGTCTCGTAGCGCTCTTTAGAAGACATGTTCTTATTACAGAGTCCGATTTACAGCTTTCTCCTTCCAAAATCGATACTTCCAAAGCTTTACCAAGCCGACCGATTGACAATCGCAATACAGCCATGTCTCAGGAAGTCTTCAACAGGCCTTGGGGTGGCCCACCACCTCATATTGCGCAGGCACAAAGACCCAGCACCGGGCCTCTTCCAATGCCCAAAGCAGGTTCCAGAGGAGTCGATAATGCCTTGCCAATCATCAACCGACCGGCTCTTGGCCAGACGGAACGAGGAGTTGGTGGAATCCCTGTTCAAGGGCAGTTATTCCCACCGACACGCGCAAATACAGCTCCGGTTGTGCTTCAGAACCCACCAAAGAAGCGACCAAAGGGAAAATTGGCCATCTCAAATCCCATAATACGCCAGAGTAGCGCTCTCAAGATTCAGGACAAGATTCCTACGGTAGATCTGGCTCTGGCTGCAAAAAATGACCAGCAAAGGAGAGGCGCCGCACCTGCAGCCGTGGTATCGGATAGAGCTGGCCAAACTCAGTCTCTCACAAGAAATTATCAGGGTGCCAGTCTAAAGCGAAAACAAATTGGGAGCGCCAGTGCTGTGCCGACCATATCATCCGAGCGCTCCGTCCTACTGCCCAACTCTGCGACGACCGCTACGCAACTATCGCCGCGCGAAGATGAGCTTCGCCGCCGATCCCCTCGCCCACCACGCGACTCCTCTAGGTTGCTCCTATCACCTCCCCCACGATCTCCAAAAAGACCTCCCGGTTCAGCCTGGCAACAATCAGATGATGCGCCTCCCCCGATACCACCTCAGAGCCCATTGAGAAGGAGTGCACCTGTCAACTCGGTTCTGCGCCCTACTTCTGCCATATTCATCGATCCTGGCAGGCCACCCGCGATTCCGATGAACCTCAGGCAAGAGAATAGCAACTGGCCAGACTCCAGTCCCGCGGTCAGTCCGCTTGTTCCTAGGGTTGAACCACTACCGATGCCATTGCCTCGGACCCGGTCTGATGCAACGCCTTCCGCCGCCTACAAAAGTGCGGCCGCCGCTGCCGCTCGTGCATCCGTGCTAACTCGCGGTGGTACTGGATCTGTAAGAAGGGATATTCGGCCATCCAGACAGCGGCCTGAGTCGCCAAGTATCGGGAAACAGGATCCTGCCCTGGCCAAAACTCCTGTGCAGCTCCGATCGGCCAATGGAATTCCATTGAATCCAAGGGCACGGCCAGCCAGAGATCCTTCAGGCGATATGGGAGAGCGTACACAAACAATCATGTTTCCTACTAAACTTGATCTTGGCGGAGCTGGACAACCAGTCTCACGCCAGATCTTTGCTCTATCTTTAGCTAGCTCTTCTGCTTCTACAGATTCTGTCGTCCATCGCCCGCGGCCGATACCTCGCAAGTCTTCCATTTACAAGGCCGATTTCACCATCAAAGTCTCACCTACGGTCTATCGGCATAGACTTTCGCGGTCTCTTGGCTCATTCGAGCTGCCGCGAGGAAGTATGGAGTCGGGTTCGGATACCATTTCGCGTATTCCTTCTTTTCCAGAGCCACCCAAGAGCGCCAGTGCGGTTTTAGCACTAGGCAGTTACAAAAAGAGTTCTGACAGTGCAAGCAAGGCAGTCACTCCAGGAAGCATGAACGAATTTCATAATGACAGTGTTGGCTTTTCTGCTGACAGAACCCCATCCAAGGCCGCAGGCACTGGTCCCAAATCGGCATTGTCAGAATCCACGGAATTCGGTAGCAGAACCAACATGGAACCCGAATCTGCTTACAATTACCGGCGGCAGTCCTCTCCGGTACTTCCAGTCGAAGAGATGCCGCAATTTTCAAACGACAACGGGCGAGTGTCGCGGCCAAGCAGTGCACGGTCAGTCACAAGCACTGCCTCACAGCACAACGACGAAGAAGAAATAGTTCCCATGGTTCTGGATACAGGATCAAAAGGATCAATCAGCGGCCCCAGCTTCCAAAGAAACTCACTGGCACAGCCGGCTGGATGGCATCATCGTCTGGGTGATGCGTTGCCGACATTTTCGGATCGCAAAGATGGCGGGCCATCACCCCGGCGTACGCTGGTACCGGCTCCCCTTCAGCTCGGCAAATCTAGCAAGCCGACCAGGATTATTGAGTCGCAGGCGCCACCCCTAGAGTCTCCTCAGCATGCGCTCGACATGATCCAGCAGCAACTGAAGGAGCTAGATGAGGCTGACTCAGACACCGGGGTTGAAGAAAGCCGGCGTCGCAGGCTGCTGGAAAATCTGGAAGCAGAGATGGGTGCGCAAGAGACGCATTGGCAAGACATTCGTCGTAATTTAGCAGACCGGTCGCCGTCGTCTACCAGATCCTCTCTTTCCCTCGTGCCAAGCGGAGATTTGCATCTCAGGTCGCCCCGTCCATCTCCAGCATTGAGGTCGCATAATCCGACTAATCTGGGGCTACCAGTGATTGGCAGGGGAGCGGACCCTGTTAGCGCCCCCGGAAAGCACACCTTAACCCCGGCTGACGAGAAATCCGACCCTTCGCCCAGCGAGCTTACTCGTCGGAGCAACTCTGGTTTCACCGAACAGGGCTCGGCCCAGGACATCTCCGGTAGAGTGGAAAACCGAGCCAAATTCGGCAAGTCAGCGTCACGCAATAAAGACGGTCTGCCGTCTGTAACTATGACAAACGATATATCTACCCACCGCCAGCTCACAAACAACCCATTTTCTCCAGAGTTTGATGAATTCGAACAGCAAGTTGAAAACGACGAGCAACTGGACTCTGTATCTGCCAAGCTAAATAATTACAGCGCCTGGACTGGATCCGTCAATCTCGCGGCTGTTGAAAAAGCTCCACTTCCGGTATCGCACTGGAGCATCGACTCAGATACCGCCGCTTTATTGCTCTCTGAATCCCTAAAAGCCACTGCACAAGGTCCCGGCCATCCGGCCAAAACGGTTGCAAGCACTTTGTCTGTGATTGGGGACGCGGGAGAAACGCAATCGCCACAAAGGATTGATCAAGTAATCGGGTCCCCCACCACCTCCTCACCCACCTTGCTGTATCAGGACAGCCTGGTTTCGCCTGCAGTTTCGGAGCAAACACAAAGTCCGCGCCGCCCAGTCACGCAAAAGCCGCCGCGAAGAAGCAAAAGGATTACCTTGCTTCCCGATATCCTTGAAAGCCCGCAACCTCTTGACAGCAAACGCGGCACCCTCGGGATTTTCCAGTTTCCTTGGGGGGAAACTTCTGACATTGCGACACTACAGCCGCAACTATCCTCGGTATATTCAGTACCACTTCCCGGAGCGCCTCTGAACGAACTTGCTCTCGCCCAAGGATATTATTCTTCTCAATTGCCGAATCTGCCCTCTCAAGCCTACCCGGCCTCTTTCTTTGACCACTACTCCGACGACGACGATCTCCCCGCCGCAGACAGTGACGGTAGTACCGGCGGCTACTCTGACGACGAAGACGAGGCGTTTGATGAGACTACTTTGTGGGAAATCGCCAACCTCTTGCGCTCCAACGCAGTTCCATCCCGCGACAGTCTGTTTCCAGGGTCTGAAGAAGATCGACCCCCTTCGCGCGCAGGATTTACTTCTACCGACGAAACAACCATCTCGGCAGTCCGGCACCTGTCCATCGCCGACTTAGAGGATTCTACTCTCGGCAGCGAGGACAAGGTTCTCTCTCCTTTGCCACTTCTCGACAACTCTGTTTGGAAACCCAAGACAATGTACACCACTGCCACGAGAAGCGCGGGCCTCGCTCAACCGGATGAGATGACGTGGGGACTGTACCTCGGCAAACAAGCTGAAACACTGCGTTCGGCACCTCGCAAGTCAGAGCCAGCCAGCATCACCAGCACTTCTCTCTGGGCTCTCAAGCCTAAACAATCCGACGTGCTTACTAACACTGCGGCAAACGGTCTCTGGCGGCCGACTGCAGAGGCTGTCATCACTCCCTCATCAACCGCTCCCTCGACTCCTTTCATCGCTTCGCCTTTGCCCACAGAGTCTAGCATCAGCGATATGTCTGCGCCTTCCAAGGTCACTACTCAGTCACAAGGGCTCTGGACGCCTTCTGCGCCAGTAGCCGTCGTGTCTGTTGGTCTACCGCAGGATGAGCAGGAATGGGGCCGCTACACAGTCAATAAGATTACGTCTTCGCGTCCCAAACCCAGACCCTCGGCGCAAGATGCCATTTACAGCACCAGTCTTTGGGTCAGCTCGAGACCCGCCGCAGTTACTCCCGCCCCTACCCGCAAATTTGCATCATCGACCCAGCCGCTCTGGTCCAAGCCGGCCACCTTGCCCGCCGAGCAGACGAAAGGCCTCTGGAACGCCTCACACATTCGACACCAGTACAGGACGACCGACCAGCGTCCCGCGGCCCTGTACACGGCTCGCAAGCTGCGTATTGACCGTCGTCCACTTCCCGCACTGCGCTCCGCCTCGCTCTGGTCGACGACAACGCAGACACCCGTGCGGCAGGTGCCCGATTGGCTGGCGCTCTCGACAACTCTGCGCCCTATTTCTCCCGGCGGCGCGTCGTCATCGGATCAGGACCAGGACGATGCCGCTTCGGCCTCGTTTGACTCGTACTCGCTGCGCTCCGAGGTGACGGCCGCCAGCTCCGTCGCCACGTCGAAGCAGTCGGCCGCACACCGTAAGACGGCTTCCAAGCAGGCCGCACAGGAGGAGCTCGACGCGGCATTTCGCGACGTGATGCAAGCGGGTAAGCCCACGGCGGCGATGCCCGTGGCCGTTCCCGAGGAAGAGGACGCGAAGCAGGACAGGGGGGAGCCCGAGGAGGAGGGGCAGCCTGAGGAGAAGAGGGAGCCCGAGGAGAAGGAGGAGCTGTACTTTGACGCGAGCCGCCTGCATCCCGTCTTTGCGGTCGACGTGCTTCATGCGATGGATGAGAATGTGCATCCTGCGGCGACGGGCTACCTACACCATGTGGTCAACGGCGCTCCCAAACCTCGACGTCGTTGAGTCGTGTCCTTTTGTCTTTTCACTTTTAACGTTTACATATTTGGAAAGGATCCAGCTCGGACGACAGCTGGATCCTTGAACTAGGGAGCACACAGCATACGTGACATGCAGCAAGCAACAATGTGGTTAAGCTCACCAAGCATGATGCGATATTGGCGTTTTCGAGTTTAAACGGATGGGGAACTGATATTCATTGCAACTTCTTTTAGTATTACCTTGTCCATAGCAAGCAATATCTTGTCTTGAGCAAGTCAAGACAAATAGTATACAAATACATACATAATCACATGACTCTCTCTCTCTCTCTCTCTCTCTCTCTCTCTCTCTCTCTCTCTCTCTCTCTCTCTCGATACAGTCAATCATCAGTCGTGTCCTACCTCCGACCAAACCTCCGGGGGAGACATACATGAGACATGGCACGTTTCAAGGCCCCCCCCCCTCTCTTGCCCAGGAAACAGCGTGACAGCCTACCAACCTACCAACCTACGTAATACAGACGAGAATCTTTCCCCCCAAGATCCATCATGATGTGAACACAACAATTCCCACATGCATGGCAACATGGGTATTCTTGGGCCGATCAAGTTTGAAAAAAAGGGTCACCCACGGCAAAGAAAAGGGCCTCCACGCATGGGGGAGGAGTAAAAGAGAGTGGATGGATATACCAATATATCAATACAACAATAATACAACAGCAAAAGAGGACGTGCTTCTTTCTGTACACACACACAGACACACAGCAAAATTCTCGTCTGTCACCATCTCTCTCTCTTTTCGTTTCGCCCTAATTTTCCCTCTAAGTCCCATTACATACACATGCACAAGGTTGTCAACCCCTCCGCTCTCTTCCCTATCACCTATCAAAAGCCTGATGGATTCTGAAACATTTCGTGCTGACCAAGCTTTTTTTTCTTCATCGGAGCATGTTCTTCTAGGTTGCTCAGTGACAAATGAAGAGGAAAAAAGCAAAGTCCAGCAAGAAAAGCAAGACCCTGTCCGCCCAGGTAGGCAAGCGTAGCAAAGCCCTATTACACAAGCGTTACGCGAGCAAAGAAAAACCAAATACAAGAGCAACGCAGTTGACGTATACTCTATGGTGTTAGGAGTAAAACACATACTTCTAATAGCAGCAAGAGTTCTTCGTGAGAAGAAATAAAGGAGGGAACAAAAAAGCATGTTAAAAAGTAATACACCAAGGCCCAAAGCCATCGCTATGCAAAGATGACACAAAAGAAAACATTAGAAATCTTTATACACTGCCCGATTCCACGCATCGTAAACGTAAAGAGGCAGGTTCCAACATGAATGTGCATTTATGATACTGTCATCGTACCGTTATCGTACCGTTATCGTACCGTCATCAACGGAAATCGCCGTTCCAATTGAGGGGGCGGCGAGCTGTCTGGTGATGTAGTTTGTTTTAAAGAAGTGTTGCCACGGCTTCTCGTTGGACAACGTGGAGGACTGGAACCAGGGTCGTCGAAGACGCGAGTAAATGCTGGACTCGAATCGGGGCCACGGTCTTTGTCGTGTCGCAGAGGTCGTGCTGGGCTCTGGGTGAGCTGATCTGTCCTGCGGATGATATCCGAAAGGGTGTCACGGAGCTCGCCAGATCTCTTGACCAGCGCCCTGAGGCTATTTGTATCAAACTGGACCTTTCTACTAGGTTTGCCAGTATCGGGAATAGCGTCCGAGCCGTTGCGGTGTTGCATGGCCTCCATGACGGTTCGCACGACGCCATTAACGTCGGCGAGGCGTTCGGGCGTATGCGGCAGCTGCTGGCCCGCTTTCTTTGGAGATGTGCTTGCCTTCTTATCTGCTGCGCCCTCGGCGCCGCCAAAGATGTCATCGCCGGGAGAAAAGACGGATCGCCGGCGAGGAGAATGGCGCTCACGCATCACGGCAGTCTTTGAGGTCTTTGAGATGGAAGGCTCGAGCTTGGGAGAGCCCAGATGAAGTTGATGTTCACTCTGTGGCGTCCTGGGCCGTTGATCTCCTGGCTGCCTGGCCTTGCCATCAAATGCGTCGAGGTCGACTGAGGGATTCGAGTCAACGTCATCGTCCATGGTCTCGTCGTCTGGAGATGCAAGGGCAATGACACCTTCTGCTTCTTTCCAGAAAGCCTTTTGTGAGCCTTCCAAAAGACCCATGTCTCGACCATGTCGGCATAGTCTCTTGAGGTCGTTGACGAGAAGCGATAGTTCCCGAATTTGTCCCGAATGAGCCTTTACGCTGGGCTGGCTGGCTCGAATGGATTCGGGGACAGCAAACATGGGCTCGGTTTCGCGGCCGTCGCTGCTAGCGGCGGAGCCGAATTCAAAGTCTTCGTCCCAGTCCTCGCTAACAGTTTTGGTGCCGAGACCCCAGGTTCCATACTTGGCGCCGGCTGGCTTATATTCGTCCGCAGCATCGTGAACTACCGGCACGCTTTGGCTCCTTACATGCGCAGGCGCAGGTCCACGTCGGTTGGCAGAGCGTCCGCCTCTAGGGTCTACTGCCTGCTTTGCGTAAGCAGTTTGCGGGCGGCCAGAGCGTCGCTCGGCGTCGTGCTTGTCTTGGGTCGAGGGTTCACTCCAGTCAAAGATGCTGCTGAGGGGGCGCTCCGTGTTGTGGGCGGTTTCACTGACATGGTTTTCATTGCCAATATTGGCGAGGGCAAGACGAACATTAGGATTCATGCCCTTGGCGTTGAGAGAACTCTTGGAAGGGGCGGACAGAGGGCTGATGTGGGAGTCGGCCTCGTCACCATAAAGGGCCCAATCGTCGTCAGGATCATCTTCCAAGGAGATTCTTGCAAAGTCCCTGGTGGGAAATGAAGATTGAATGGGGTTTTGGGCAAGACGCAGATCTTGGGCGGAGGGGCCGTGGCGGGCGTCGTGGTGGGTGGGTGCTTTTACTTTGGAGGGTGCACGGACGGGTGTCTGGGATGTTTCGTCCTCTTCGGTGATTCTGTCGTCAGCGTCCCAGGCCTTGTCCAGTATTTCATGAATGGAGAGGCGCCGCGACTTGCCGTTGCTGGCGGTGCTAGGAGGCGAATCGTCATAAACGGACTCGAGAGGCGTGTCAACGGCCCTGGCGCGGCTGGAGGCGACGGTGCGGAGAGAATCGTAGAGAGTATCGCTCTTGAAATCCGTGTCGTCGTCGTCGCCAGAAATAAAATCCCTTCCATCGCTGTCAAAAGCTTCCATATGCGGCGACGTCTCATAATACAGAGATCTCTGGTGGGAGGTGGACATGGCCGAGCTGGCCGTGGAGCTGGTAGAGGGCTGAAGAGGGCGGACCAAAGGCAGAGCAGTCGCAGCAGCAGCTACCCCGCCAGCAGGGCCGAATGCAGGCGCAGAAGAGGCAGAGCGAGGCAAAGAATGATCGAGATGAAAATTCAGAGCACGCTGGGGCGGGGGCGTCAGTGGGGAGGAGAGAAGTCTGTTATGGGAGCCATGAAACGACGAAGTGGTGGTGGAGGAGGATGTGGTGGGAGCAGCGACGGTAGCGGTAGCAGCGGTGGTGGGCGGCGGAACAGCGTGGGTAGAGGCGCTATAATGATTGTGCTGGCGGTGCCGGGGAATCTGTAGAGGATTCGAGGGCTGACGACTCTCTTGTGGGTGTCGTGGGTGCTGAAACGAGTGCTGAGGCTGCGTATTAGCCTGACGAGTCTGCAGAGGCGCATCGAGAGCAGCTGAAGGCATAGCCGTTCCTGGTAGCGGCCCTGGCGGACCCCATTTTAGCGAATCCATTGGTGGCCTCACGCCCATCCTTTCATGCTCCACGCCTGCTAGCACCGCTCCAGAGCCGCTAATGGGCGCCGACGCATGTCGCCTGCCCACGCTAGCCACACCACAAACCGGCTGGTCCTGACCTCGTTTCGGACGCCTAATGCTACCAGACGTCTTGGATACTAGATGACCCGTTACCGTTGCAAACGACGTTGACAGTGATCTCTTAATGCGCATTGAGGACGATGGACGTTCCGTTGCATCATCATCACCACCACCGTCTGGCCGAATCGGCACACCGTTAGTCTGCCGTGGCATAGTCGCCGCCAAGTCTTGCCGTTTGTGCTGTTTCCGCTCGTCCTGATCTTCTTTCTCAGCCTGTTCAGGCACGATTTCCGCAGCATCAGCCAGCTGTGTCAGAGGTCCACGGCGTAGAGGTGGAACAGACGAGGAAGAAACCATCTTGGGTTTCACCAGATGCACAGTATTCTGGCACGCCGAAATCGCCTTTGCGGATATGCGTCGCACCGTGTTTGGTTTCGCACGGGGACTGCCGGTGCTAGGTCGGCCGTCCACAGCCATGCTCGTTCGTCTCAGATGAAAATATGACGACCAGGTGGTGTTCTCGGGCAACATTTGGCTCGTCGTCGAGTTGGACCTGGTGCATGCGGACTCGGCGCTTGGACATTGCTCAAACGAATACTTGAGCTCTCCCGCCAGCTGGGGCTCTTGATTTTCCTGCGCATTCAAACGAAGCTGCTCGAGCGTGGCGGTACGCTGGTGGCTCGTGGCTGGCCGGCGGAGGGTGGGCAAGTGCCCCTTTGATTTGGAACGGGACGGCGAGTGGGAGTCGTGAATTTGCGTCGAGGGAGATCTCTTGACGAGCTTGTTGGGAGGCAAATTGGGAGCGGCCGTTCTGGGACGTAGAATAGGCAGGGTTGAACTGTGCGAGAGCGCAACGGACTGCCTGTCGACGACGACGCTAGAGCGAGGACTGGAGCCGTGCTGTGAGAGAGGACGGAGGGAAAGCCTGCGCATCCATGAGCCGGTCGAGGACAGGGAGTTGTGGCGGCTTTCCACCTGACTGGCCGGAGTCGCCTGCAAGTCGTTTGCGGGAGTATTATTGGTTGTAGAGGGTCGGCGGTTGGGGAACTGAGAGGACTGAGGTCGTTGATAGCGCGACAGCGGGGGCCGAGAGCGTGAGGCAGGTCGAGGCAGTGTCAAGTGATTGGTATTATCGGCGGCCATGGCCATTGGCTGTTGCGGGTAGCTTGTAGCGGGACGAGAGGGGGAGAGAGATGTCAAGCGATCATGGCGAGTGGGTGATGGATCGAGAGAAGCATTCCGTTTGTGAAGAACTCGGCGGGGGTTAGGTCTTTGGGAGTCGCTAGGCTGACCAAAGACCAGACCACTGGCAGCGGCAGCAATGGCAGTGCCGGTGCCAACGAGCTAGAGGATAGCAAGGATGGAGTCAGCAAATTTCGGGAATTCAAAGCGCCACGATGTTGGATAAAATGCGGACGAGGCATCAATGAGGGAAGTTGTGGGGGTTTGGTAGGCTCAGGTATGCATTTGAGATGAAAGTTGGGGAAAGATGCAACGTTGTTGGCATGAAGAGACGAGGGAGGGAGGAGGGAGGCGGAAGAAAGGCGAGAGAAAGGGTAGAAAGGTAAAAGGCAAAAATTAGAAGGCGAAAAAGGCCACGAAAAGGGCCTTGATGATGGATTGAGGGGGGCTGACGAAGAGGCGTCGACAAAACTTACACTGGGAACCGTCTGCATGATGGCTGGCTCCTGGGCTGCTCAGCGGGAGAGACCGAGGACGAGCATTCTAAGATGGAGGGGAGAGGCAAGGTTGGGGGATGAGATGGGATGCTGGATGCATTGTCCGCCAGGCGACAGCGTTTATGGCGATTCTCGACAGCCAAGGGTTGAGATGGCGGCCGGAATGGGCGTGGTGTTTTTTGTTGTGCCTGGCAGGTTGCAATGAAGAGAAGGGAAAGGAATTGGAGAAGATTGGGATGTTGTTGTGTTTTGGGAGGTCGACAAGCAAGGGAAGAAAGGGCAGGCAGGCGGGTGAGATGGGCCAGTTGATGGGCCAGTTGATGGGCCCGATGAGATTAGCGTACCTGTGCCTGGAAGCCAGCTGCAGCCAGCGCACCGAGCACCTGTAAAAGGCTTGTAATAAAATGTCTTGGACGGCCGGTGCGCTGCCGCCACTGCTGCCACTGCAACGCCGCAACGCCGCAACAGCCGCTTTTTTTCAGTGTAATTTACTGGTTTCTACCGTCTATTTGCAGTCTTTTTATCGTCTTTTTACTGGCTCGCACTGGCTTTCACTGGTTAACACCGGCTTTCACTGGCTTTCACCGGCTTCACTGGCTTTCACCGGCTTCACTGGCTTCACTCACTTCAACTGGTTTTCACTGGCTTCACCGGCTTCACTTGCTTCACTTGCTTCACTGACTTTACTGACTTGACACCTGAAAAACTTCACCTTGCAGGGAAGCCGGGCGGTCCCACAGGCTCAGACAGCACTGTGTTTGGGAGCCTGGCAACTCGCACAACCAGCCGTACTCCTTCATCAGGGCGCTATCCCAGTACAATCGTAATTGACTTGACATTACCTAGAAACAAAGACGCAAAAACAAAACTCAAATATTCCAGCAAACAGAGACTAGGGAGCAACCTCGCAACGCGCTAGATTCGCAGAGAAGCACATGTCCAGAGTTGAGGTCAATCTAGAGCGAGTAATTCGTACAGTAAAAGACATGCATTTTGTGCCAACCCGGATCAGAGACAAATGGACAAACGAGATTGAACATGCAGGAATTGAAATGGTGATGCAGGCAGCCAGCGTGGGGCATGTGGTCGGGAGGAGCGAGAGGGGAAAGACCAAGCAAGACCAAGCAAGGAAGCCCAAAAAAAAACAATGGCATGTAAATAATCAATAATAAACAGACGGCAACTAAGAGCACTAGCCCGACGGCACAGGCACAAGACGGATGTTAGCTCAAAAATCATGATGCAACATGCAAAAGAACATTTCAATAAAAGTAAACAATGACGAGAAGAATGAGCAAAAGATTGCACAGCTTCTGAATATCACAGCCGCCGCCGCCGCCGCCGCCATCTAAATATGCTGTCCACCGTGGCGTTGCGTTTTCTATTGCGCCGCCCAACAAGGACCGATCCACGCTCTTCATTCATACGGAATACTGTTAATAGTTGCTACTGGTAATTGATGAACAAACATTATGGTGGGGGGACAAGGGGGGCCGTCTTTGTCGTCCTTGTTCTCAAGTCTGTAGCGGGCGTCTGTCAGGCTTTCCTGTTCAGCACCTACCGGGCCAGGGCAAAGTGTTGAAAAAACAAGTACAGATTAATAACTGGTCATAATTTACCCAGCAAAATATAGACAATCACATCAACTGCCCTCTTGGTTATGCATCCGACGCTGCAAGCCACACTACCCACACCCAACTTCCTCTCTGCAGGCAGGAGCCTCACCCGGCGTACCACTCAACCACTGTCCACTGACCAGTACATGCACGCTCAGCCCCCCCCCCGGGGCAACGGCCTCGAACAAGACAAAGTCTGGGATCAAAAGATGCCCTGCTCGTCAGAAACAGACAGGCTCTTTTTCAAGTCGTAATTACATACCCGTCGGCCGTCCTGCCCCTTGCGTGCCTTCTCGCACTTGTCCTGCAACTCTTCATTGAGCAGCATCTTGAGCTTTTGCCCCTGTGTGTCGGTCAGATTCTAGCCCATTACGATGATTCAAATAAATCAAAACTACATATTCATCTCAATACACACACAAGCAATGTATTATGCAAATCGCTGTAATTATCCTGACATGCATCGGGTATACCGGCCTTCCTACATGTGCCTAGCCGAATAATGAAGCCCGTTGCATCTCGACCTACAACACCAGACAACCTCTTGTGTCTCAAAGCCCGCACAATACAGTCTGCATCCCCTTGGTAATTTACTAATGAATCAAATCACCCATCTTGCTGCCCAGCTGTCAGCAAATTTAGAATTTCGTACCGTCCCGCCAGTCCTGCCTCCTCCTAGGTCCCGTCATCCCGTCTTGTTAGTGGCCGCCTCGACTATGGAATAGAGACTAAACTTATCCAGTCTGGTTTTTCTAACATGTACGTCTGCCCTGCTTTTTTTTTTCCGAGCCCATCTTTTGCAACAAAAAAGCCCGTCTTTCTGCCTTTCCAGCTGTGTGGATTCCGTTCAACGCCATGCAGTCAGCCTTTCCCGAGCGGTCCATTCGTTGCGCGCCTGCTCACTGGGTGACTGGCTGTGTTGTGCGAGAAAGAATCGCCTCATCTTGTAATGACAGTACAATCTGGCTGCTTATTCGAGTATTGCCGGATGACCGGATGGGGTCAATTCCTGTCTTCATCTCGTGCAGGCGACCACCACAATGCATGACTCGTTCAGTCATTGAAACAAATTGCCATCTTTGCAATTCTCCGGTTTTCGGCTCTTCTTCCTGAATCTCGCCCCCAAGCCCCCTCCTCCTCAAGCAACAGGCCACTTCTTTTAATACAAGATGGATCTGCCCAACGTCACGATTCAATCATACGGAACCAGGAGAGGCCCCAGCAGGCGCCGCCATACTTCCGTACATGGCCATATGTTATAATAGCGCTCGCTGATGTCGCTGCAATATTAGCTCCAATGCCTCCGTGGCACCACTCGCCGCTCGCCGCTCGCCGCTCCATGGTTCTCGACGACGCCTCTCCTAATACTCCCCTGCCCTTGTTGTGAATCCCGCCTGATGGAAATGCCGTCTTTGGACCCATTTCCCCTTGTTCAATATACAATGTGGATTCTTGGTCTTAGTTAAGAAAAGACTTGCCTCGGCGCGCCCAATCGTTTGGCTGCCCTGCAGGCGGATCCTTGTGCTCCTCCAGCTTCCAAGTCCTGGTTGGACTCTTGGCCCAGTTCTTGTGTCATGCATGGCTTGCCAACATGCCCAATGCCATTTGCAGGTACGAACAAGAAAAAATATGCCAGTCATTCGACCTGTTATGCCAGATCCTTCCGGGGCATCCCGTACGCACCCAATACATGCATGCAATACACAACTTGGCCAGCGTGAATATTTACTTGGCATATCTCTCCTCGGCAAGCGGTACATGTGTACATGGAGTCGCGCAAACTTGCGAGTGAACCATTCCATCGGGACACTGTCTTCTTTTCCTCTTATTGGTATTTTTCTTGATGAGTATTTCATCTCACACTGGCTTTTGTCCCCCCTTTCCCTTCTTCTGACATGGAAATTGCCATGTGCCACAAAGGGCTCTCTCCTCCTCCCGCCCTTTGCCTATTCGCTGCGCCCAGCTGCAAAAGTGCACAGGCTGGCTTCGGGCCATTGATCCAAAGTTCTGACTCCTCGTGCATTGCATGAATTTTAATTTTTTTTCCTTTCAGCGCGTCGGCCACTCCCCTTCTTTTTGATTGTCTTGTAATTTAAACTTGCAGGATACGTGCGGCCAGTAAAACAACAGCAGAGGCTCAACTGCCCTATTTGGCATTTCCCGCGCGTTTGTCGGTCTCTATCCCAAGTTTCACAGGTTCGTGAATTCAAGAAATAGAAGCACGTCGTAAATTTACAGCATTAACTGCATCTACCCAATCTTAAAGATGTGCATTCTTTATTTTTATTTTTGTTTGTGTTTTTATTCTATAAAAAAAATTTAAACTCGTCCGAGACATACATCGACTCGGCGCCACACGCTAAATGATAGAAAACGACAGGCTGACAGCTAAACAAGATGCTGCGCGCCTATCCGTATAAAGACCAGCTTACTACAGAAAAAGTCCATGATGCGACGGCGAGTACAGATAAGAATGGACTGACAGCGCAAAAGACAGCCCCGGTGGCCGTTTGCCACGTCATCTGCTGGCCCCGACATGACAACAACATCAACATCAACATCAACAAGTCTCAGGGGGTCGCATCGGCGTCAGATCGAGACCTCGTCCTGTCTCAATCGGCGTTGCCTGAAGGCTACAGCCGTATCTAGTCTCGGCATTTATCCTCGGACCTCACCGCAGCCTCGGCCGCCATCAACATGGACCCTCGCTGACAAAAGTCGAGGCGAACAAAAGGTCAAACATGCCTCAAGCTAGAGTGACTTGCATGCAGGCAGCCGCCATCACACCTTCCCCGGGCGCCGTCCGGGGGAGGCGACACAAGAAGCTGGCCGGCTCATCAGCGCAAACGTGGAACGGGCTGCTTGTCAAAGAAACACTCATGCATGCACCCAGGCAGCTGACATCTTTTTCAGCGGCCGAGTTTGTCTCCTCTTCCAGAGTCTTTGGCCATGTCCTCTGATGCTACGTTTTCAAAACCACGACTTCGCTAATAAAAGCCTCCCAGCGCCTGCCGCTTCTCAAACTCCAAACCACTTTGCTTGTTAGCTTGCTAAACTAACTAGTGCAATCGCTAGAGTGTGGCATACGGGCCAGCTCTGGTCAAGCGCAGCGGGACACACATTTCAAGTCAACAGAGCTCGACTGCTTGTTATGGTTTTTGAAACAGTTCCAACTTGTGCAAGATCGGACTGGTGGTGTTCCCGCGAGCCGCCTGCATACTATGCCTGACAGCAGAACACTGTAGTACCTACAGATATCAGTTCATAGCGTATGTTTGAGTGAAACGACAAGCCACCCGAGAGCTCTATGAAGCATCACCAGGCCTTGCTCACCATCTTGTAAAAGTTAGCCCTGACCGCGGACGTTCTTGGAGAGCGATCCGAGTCTTGCTATAGCCTGTCTTATCTCGTCTCACGCATGGACGTCTGAAAAGTCTCAGCATTGGCAAGGATATGAAAAACATGTCAAAACGTGACAAGCCCAGCGTGGAGACGCATGATGCATTCTCACACATTGTGCATTGTTAGCCCGAAAGACGGGGAACCAAATTCCAGGTTTCTGGGATACGCATAAACAAGGCTGTCTGGGCTGGCTCAAGGTCCATACGAACTGATTCGTACAAAGCAGCAGACTCGTTGACCTTGGCTACAGACGCAGCACGTGTACAGGCTTGACAGTCTACATTCCTTTACTTTCAGTCCATCCTCATCTCTTCGCGTCCCTAGTCTTTACTCGCAAGGTGAGCACACGACTGATCATTATCATTTGTCGCACTCCACCTCTTTTGGCGGAGCTTTCTTCGTTCGGCCGATGGGACGGACAAGCAACAGAGAACTACCCCCAAAAGAGACAGCATGATAAGATGTCTTCCAAGGGAAGCCATGGCTCAAAACAACCGCCGCGAATGGCCGAGAACCTGGCAACCCAGGTAGTGCCAAGCCCTTTTCGCCTTTCGAGTTCTAGCCCTGTATCGCCCAATTGTTGATGGAATAGCACCGAAAGCTTATTATGCCTGGTTTTCCGAAACGTGCTAGAACACGGGGCAAAGTCTCCATCCTTCTAGCTGCGCCTTTTTGGATCGGCAGGCTTCACGAGCCACTCGGCATGCGGAAGCAAGCTCGCGAGCTTTTAGCGCTGCTCAGAAATCCACTCTCCCAAACGCCCCGGTGGTGTGATTCTTCTTGCCCTGCCTAGCTGAGAGGACGAGGAAGACGGAAGAATGGATGGACGATGAATAGCAAGAAGAGCGCCACTCAAACGAGAAATGAAAACCCCCCACGTCTCCATTCATATCGAAGAATATGCCTCTAATCCGGATACTGCACGGGGCGGCCTTGTATTTTTCGCAGGCCCATTACAGTATGGCCGTGGCCAAGCGAAGCTGTGGATGTTGGCGTGGGTAAGGCCAGTTGGTTTTTGCTAATCTGTATTCTTCTCGACAACACGTTTTGGGAAGCGGGGATCATGTCCAAATTGGCGGACGTCAAAAATCTTCTTTCTGCTAACTTCTTGCTCTCTGTCCGTGCCCACAGCTAGGGTTACAGATGCTACGAGTCGCCAGGTTGCATCAGGACTAGAGACATGTGCCTCTTGTCTTCGGGAGATCGCATCGCCCGAGCTCTCGGGATCGCACCATCCGCGGGGATTTTCTCCTAGATAAGACAAACATCAAAGTGACCGAATCGTCGTTTTTTTCTCGGCATAAAGGTTTGTCATACTTTTGTTCAGATGATATTGAATAGTGACCCCAGAACACCTGAAAAACCTCGGCTACTGCGCCTTGTTCAACGTATTCGTAGATTTTCGGCCCCAAGTCAGCAGCTTATTAGATGACGCGAGTGCATGGGCCCCACATATAAAACGCGATCGTTACGCGCATATCGCGTATTATAACGCGTCCTCCATTGGCCCCATCCAAGATCCCAAAAGGCCCGCTCATATTGATTGGCTCACGGCTGTTGAC
The DNA here is from genome assembly GCA_024472245.1 of Beauveria sp. NWAFU-1. Lineage (NCBI taxonomy): Eukaryota > Fungi > Ascomycota > Sordariomycetes > Hypocreales > Cordycipitaceae > Beauveria > Beauveria sp. NWAFU-1. The sequence goes on from JANBXD010000004.1 coordinate 1,218,454, forward strand.
GCTCAGAACAAATCTGGCCAACGGGCGATGGGTGCGGATATTCGTAAAAAGAAATGTACGCGCAATTAAATTAAAAATAAAAGTTTTCTTAAGTCGAGCGCGGCATGAATTAATCTGCTCGAACCGCCACACTTCGTACGAGCCTTCTTTAATTACGCTGCCTCGTGGCTAATATTTAGGAGCCGACGCCACCCCCACAGCCAGGACCAGAAAGGCCGTAAATCGCCCGGATAGGTAAATCGTCCGGATAGGGACGACGATGAGCTCTCTGACCGTATCGTCGGGTTGAACAAGTCGGTCGATGCGGACGGACCCCGGGAAGCCGGGGGCGCAACCATTTCGCCGGGTCCCTTTGCTGGATGCGCATGAAAAGGTTGTTGCAGGGTAGCTTATGCAAAGGCAGAGTGAGCTTCTACTCGTTCAGACGGAATAGGGTATTTAGTTGCTACTCACCGAATATTGCTGGCATTTTGTACTCGTTGCTTCAAGATATCGCTCCTCGAGGTAGAGTCGTTCTTTTTGTCGGGCGTGATGCGAGCTTTGGGCCAGATCCTACACGTATATTGCTTTCGCGATGAATGAGTGACAGACACTGCAAAACGGACGAGTTTCCGAGCGTCATCCGCTTGGTAGCAGCGCTTGAGCTGAGCGAATACCACCTCCCGCCGAATAAAAACTGCGCATGTCCGAAGCAAGAAAAGGCCCGTGAGTAGTGCGAGGCTCACTTTGCCTTCAAGTAACCGAGGCAATGACCTCTTATTACCAAGTCGCATGAGTATCACGGCCTCGGATAGACGACGTCTTGTGGTTCGCACCTGTATCAACACACCCCGTTGACTGCAGCAGCTCAGGGCACACTTTGGAAAAGGAGGTGCGGCTGAGATTTCGTGCCGAAATGATACACACCATTTCTAGAATGTTGCGTTGCGACAATCCTGGATGTGCTGGCTGCTTGCTGCGTAAACATACGATAATAGAACTTGATCACTTTCTACGGCCAAAGGACGTCTTTTGAAGGTCGCTATCATCAAATTAACATTGTATTATAACGCTGTTTCTGTAGAAAAGTACTGTCCATCTACGCGTGTACCGCCAGACTCTATTCTATCATGGACTGGCAATGTATCTTCATCGAACATTCCCTCAAAGAATTGGCACCGAAGCAGTCTGTTGAGGCCTGAATTCCGCCTATTCCTGGTTCGAATCACGACTAGGAAGTTTAGCCCGTGTATAAGTGCAGCCTGATCCAAATCACTGCATTTGCGCTCGCGAGTCTGTGCAGTCGATAATGACGAAAGCGAAAGAAGACTGTCGCCAGCGCAGTCAGCCATGCCTCGCAATCTTTGTTCGCTCATGTGCCCTCACAAAATTTCGAATGTTAAAATACGTTCAAACGCACTCCTGAACCACAACTGACACATGATCAACCTATCGCACATGCTTCCTCCTGCACGGTCTCGGGGCTTCTTAAAGGGCAAACTCCGTGTAAGCTGACGGGCGCGGGTCCCCCCAAAGACATCGAACATACGAGGAAAGGCCCCGTACTCCGTGACGGAACATGTGTTCCCCTTCAGTAAGTTCCATGTCGCGGGCAGCCGCCTTCCAATACTTCCCAGGTACAGACTCTTCTGTCCCCAAATCCTGGTACGTCACTATGCGTAGCCAAGGTTGTCTTCCTCTCGCACCGCTGAGTTCGACTTCTGTGGCACAGAATTGACATTGGATAATGGTGGTTGTTTGGTTTCTGCACGTTTCCTAAAATGCCTTCTCAAACCCTGACAACCTCGTCGCTGTGTCGTAATGCACGGTTTTCGACATGTGCGCACAAGCCTCCACTTCTGCGAAAAGACTGTATGATAGTTCGGAAACGCGAGGTCGAAAGAACAAGACAGCCTTTCGTAAATATCTACCTTTAAACACACGAGGTATCACGTGGAATGTGACATCCATATGCAGCTCGGAAAAAGACGAGCGGAACGGTGCCAACAACAGCTCAAGATATTGATACTGCACCATTGTTAATCGTAGGCGACAAAGTTTCAAGGCTAGCTGTACGTGATGGTATTCCACGTCGTAGGTACACCAGGACGGGCTGAAATGAAGATCAGGGAGCGCACGGTGTGGACATGGCCGCATGACTTCACCATATAGTTGTTGAGGTATGTCAGCGTAGAGGAATCCGTGCAGACAAAGGCACGCCCCGCAAGCCCATTGATCTGCCAGATCAAATACAGAAGCGGTGAGACACTCGAGGAACTCTTCGTCTGATACAAGCTGAGCTGCTGCGGCGATATGTCTTTCGAGGGTTATCGCGAGACGTTTGCAGCAGATTCGAAGGTGATAAATAGCAGTCAACGGGAGATAATCTGCAACGCGTCTGATTAACTCGATTGGAAGGACGCCTGGAAAAAGATTCGGCAAGATCCTTTGTGTGTCTTTATTCAGTGATCTGCGCGAAGAGCGTGGATCAAGGTTGCCAATAGCCATATTGGTGGGGGAAGTGTTCGGTCTGTTAAAGAATCAGTACTCTGTGTTAAATTGATAGAAAGATGACCAAGAAGAACATCATGTAAAACTTTGGCGGATCATAGCACGATGATCATGTTTTGTTGCGAAAGCGCCGACGCACTTGTGTGGTGCCTCGCTCCTTACACTGCACTAGCAAGGCAAGTAAGGTAGCTGCATTTTCGGTGCGCGAAGAGTTGGTAGTGGCCGCGTTTAACAACACCCACGCACTCTCGCCTGTCTCTCCGGATCGAGAATATATATATTTTCTTCTCTATTATCACTTACAGGCCTGGCTCGCGTTGATGATCTGACAATCTTGTGGTGGGGCAGCTTTGGCGGGGTGACTTTCATCTGTACCGTAATAGTGGTGATGGCCCACAACTGTAAATCGCTTCAAAATTGCTGCGTCACATTGCCATCAGCTCGACTACGGATAATCCGACAAGTCAAAGCAGAGAGAAAGACTCGAACCGCTCGAACCGCTCGATACGTACTATTCGTACATAATGGAGGCTGAGATTAAGGCTGCCATTCCCAACATCGACCCCGTGATCTCGGAGTACTCGGTGGGCTACTTGAACCATGCCTCGTTGACGTGGTCCGACGAGAGTGGCGAGGGCGCAGAGGTCGTGTCGCCGCTTGCCGAAGCCGCACACACCGTCACTGAGCTGCTGATCTCTGCATCTGATCAATCCGACAACAATCTACAGGAGAAGATCAAGGCGCTCGTTGAGAAATGGGTCGAAAAGTACGCCGTAGCCAACGGCGGCGAGCGCCACGGGCCGCTGGCCATCCGTCGTCTGGACCAAACCATTCAGGTCAGCACGCAGCGCAACATGTCGTCGACTTTGGCCGTCGCCAGTGGTGGCGTCGATCTCGAGTCCGCCAACGCCCGCAAAGTCGAGTCCAAAGTCGATCGCAAGAAGCTCGAAAAGGCCGAGCGCAAGATTGCTGTCAAGCAGCAGAAGAAGCAGTACAAGAACGTCGAATACGAGGCATCCAAGCTGCTCGACCAGATCGACGACGCCCAGTCGTATGAGGAGTTTTACATGGCCGTCAACCCGCTCCAGATTGGCAACGCCGGCGCCAACAAGACCAAGGACGTCAAGCTCGACAACATCGACGTCTCGATTGGAGCCCAGCGCATCCTTACCGACACCACCCTCACACTTGCTTACGGCCATCGTTATGGTTTGGTTGGTAACAACGGTGTGGGTAAATCCACACTCTTGCGTGCCTTGTCAAGGCGTGAAGTTGCTATTCCCACACACATCTCCATCCTCCACGTCGAACAAGAAGTATGTACAAACATATCATCTTTGCCAAGCAGAATCCAATCTAACAATGCAACAGCTTACCGGAGACGATACCCCCGCTATACAAGCCGTTCTTGATGCCGATGTTTGGCGCAAGGTGTTGATGAGAGAACAAGAAGAACTCACAGCCGCACTGGCTGAGCTAGAAGTCAAGCGTGCGCCTCTTGCCGATACGTCGGCAGACGCTGCCAAGCTGGATCTCGAAAAGGAGACCATGGACACAAAGCTCGGTGACGTACAAGGCAAACTCGCCGAAATGGAATCTGACAAGGCCGAGTCTCGCGCTGCCAGTATTCTTGCTGGTCTCGGCTTCTCCCCCGAGCGCCAACAGTTTGCCACAAAGACCTTTTCCGGTGGTTGGCGTATGCGCCTGGCTCTCGCGCGAGCCCTGTTCTGCGAGCCCGACCTGCTACTGCTCGACGAACCGTCCAACATGTTGGATGTCCCCTCTATTACCTTCCTTTCCCAATACCTTCAAGGCTACCCCAGCACAGTCCTCGTCGTCTCTCACGACAGAGCGTTCCTCAACGAGATTGCCACTGACATTATCCATCAACATTCCGAGCGTCTTGACTACTACAGAGGAGCCAACTTTGACTCCTTTTACGCCACTCGTGAAGAGCGCAAGAAAATTGCCAAGAAAGAGTACGAAAACCAGATGGCGTACCGTGCGCATCTACAGGCTTTCATCGACAAGTTCCGATACAACGCCGCCAAGTCATCTGAGGCGCAGTCACGTATCAAGAAGCTCGAGAAGCTCCCTGTTCTGGAGGCACCAGAGGCCGAATACAATGTCAAGTTTGTCTTTCCCGATGTGGAGAAGCTGTCGCCACCCATTATTCAAATGTCCGAAGTCACTTTCGGCTACTCTAAAGATCACATTCTGCTACGTAACGTGGACCTAGACGTTCAGCTTGACTCCCGTATCGGTATCGTTGGACCCAACGGTGCTGGTAAGACAACTGTCCTGAAGCTGCTCATCGGTAAGCTGCAAGCGCTGAGTGGTATCATCTCGGCCAACTCGCGCCTACGCATTGGGTTTTTTGCGCAACATCACATTGACGCTCTGGACCTCACGGTCAGCGCCGTATCCTTCATGGCAAAGAACTACCCCGGAAAGTCAGACGAGGAATACCGCCGCCAGCTCGGTGCGTTTGGCATCACTGGTACGACTGGTCTGCAGAAGATGGCCCAGCTTTCCGGAGGTCAAAAGTCGAGAGTGGCGTTTGCATGCCTGGCTCTCACGAACCCGCACATCCTTGTTCTTGACGAGCCTTCCAATCATCTTGATATCGAGGCCATGGACGCACTGGCTGAGGCGCTCACTGCCTTCCAGGGCGGTGTGCTCATGGTTTCCCACGACGTGACGATGCTGCAGATGGTGTGCACGTCGCTATGGGTGTGCGATGGCGGCACGGTGGAGAAGTTTGACGGCGACGTGAACCAGTACAAGAAGAGGATTGCATCTCAGGCTGATGCTGCTGGTGTCGTGAAGCAGCACTGATGTGGCAGGCAAGCGGACAAGCAGGGTTTTACGTATGCATTTATAGGCGTAATATGGGTCATGATACCATGATGTAGTAGATATGTTTATCACATAAAATAGATCCATTTCAAGTATTTTGTACTTTATATTCTCGCTTGCGTGCGTATGCCATTACGTTTTGCCTTTCTTGTCAGTCAAGAGTAGGTAATTGATGTCACGGATATTGAATTACATAGAGTCCACGGGTACAGATCACCATCCTCACTAAGCTCTTGCCTGAGGGCCTCGTTGCCTTATAACAAGTCAAAAAGAGGTGCAACAAAGTGGGGCGGTTTTCATCTCGGAAGTGAGCCCCCGCCGGCCAATCTCCAGCGGTGCTGGGGCAGCTTGCAGCATGGTTGAGGGAGAGGGCAAACTGAGTTCACACAATGTTCCTGTCAATCAAGTGATGAACTTGAATTGAAGTTCAATGAGAGATGGAAATACAGACTCCTATCAAATATGTATCTAAGTACATATAATTTTTTAGCCGTTATTGAATTGCAGCACAACAAACTGTCCTGTTGAGATTGGCCTAGCCCGTTTGGGAAAGGCGTCGGCCAGGTGTAAACAGGCCAGTGACCACTGAGGTCCCTTGCAGACTGCACTGAATTGCACAGCTGCCCGCTCTTTCCCTGGCGATCGTAGCGGTGAACCAATTTCCACCCCTCGCAGGCAAAAAATCAACACCGCCCAGCTCCTCCCTGTCCTTCTCTCTCGCGCATCCACATATCTTGAAGCCTTGCCCGGTCTCTCGATACCCGTTGAGCTCTTGCATCCTCCATCAACCCTTCTCCAGCTTCTTTTCGACATTTCAAGTCGCCATCATGCGTGAGATTGTGAGTCCCTCTGCACGCCATTGCTCTTGTTGACCCCTCCTCGACGCGTTCCTGTGAGCTGCAGCAGCCCCTGAGTGGTACCCCGCCGTACACTCGGCCAGCACAAACGCCAGGATTGTCGAGTCTGAAATGGGTTCGAAGAGCTTACTGTGTCAAAATTTGTTGCTAACGAGTTTCTTTTTCGTCATTCATAGGTTCACCTCCAGACCGGCCAGTGCGTGAGTAGCTTCCGACGCCAAACCCGAAGGCAAAACTAGTGGAATCGGTCCTGACAGTGTTTGTTTTCGATAGGGTAACCAAATCGGTGCTGCTTTCTGGCAGACCATCTCTGGCGAGCACGGCCTCGACTCTAGCGGTGTTTACAATGGCACTTCTGAGCTTCAGCTCGAGCGCATGAATGTCTACTTCAACGAGGTTTGTTGTGCCCTCGCAACGCGTTGCTTGAATTCGTTGTGGGTACTGACCGCGATTTTCCCTAGGCCTCCGGCAACAAGTATGTCCCCCGCGCCGTCCTCATCGATCTTGAGCCCGGTACCATGGACGCTGTCCGTGCCGGTCCCTTCGGTCAGCTCTTCCGTCCCGACAACTTCGTTTTCGGTCAGTCCGGTGCTGGCAACAACTGGGCCAAGGGTCACTACACTGAGGGTGCCGAGCTCGTTGACCAGGTCCTCGATGTTGTTCGTCGTGAGGCCGAAGGCTGCGACTGCCTCCAGGGTTTCCAGATCACCCACTCTCTCGGTGGTGGTACTGGTGCTGGTATGGGTACTCTGCTCATCTCCAAGATCCGCGAGGAGTTCCCCGACCGCATGATGGCCACCTTTTCCGTGGTTCCCTCTCCCGGCAACTCCGACACCGTTGTCGAGCCCTATAACGCCACTCTCTCCATTCACCAGCTCGTTGAGAACTCCGACGAGACCTTCTGTATCGACAACCAGGCTCTGTACGATATCTGCATGCGTACCCTGAAGCTATCCAACCCTTCGTACGGTGACCTGAACCACCTCGTTTCCGTCGTCATGTCCGGCATCACCACCTGCCTGCGTTTCCCTGGTCAGCTCAACTCTGATCTTCGCAAGCTCGCCGTTAACATGGTTCCTTTCCCTCGTCTTCACTTCTTCATGGTTGGCTTTGCTCCCCTGACCAGCCGTGGTGCCCACTCCTTCCGCGCCGTCTCTGTTCCTGAGCTCACTCAGCAGATGTTCGACCCTAAGAACATGATGGCTGCTTCTGACTTCCGCAATGGTCGCTACCTGACCTGCTCTGCCATTTTGTAAGTTGGCCCGGACCCGCAAGGATTGACGCATTGACACTAACAACCCCTTAGCCGTGGTAAGGTTGCCATGAAGGAGGTTGAGGACCAGATGCGTAATGTGCAGACCAAGAACTCCAGCTACTTCGTCGAGTGGATCCCCAATAACATCCAGAACGCTCTCTGCGCCGTTCCCCCCCGCGGACTTAAGATGTCGTCTACCTTCATTGGTAACTCGACCTCTATCCAGGATCTCTTCAAGCGTGTCGGTGAGCAGTTCTCCGCCATGTTCCGTCGCAAGGCTTTCCTTCATTGGTACACTGGCGAGGGTATGGACGAGATGGAGTTCACTGAGGCTGAGTCCAACATGAACGATCTTATCTCCGAATACCAGCAGTACCAGGACGCTGGCATTGATGATGAGGAGGAGGAATACGAGGAGGAGCTCCCTGTCGAGGGCGAGGAGCCTCTGTAAATTTCTAAACTTGAAACCTGGCCAAGGGCGTTTCTCGACCTGAAGGAGAGAATATCGTTCTAGTGTCCATTCACTTCGAGGCAGTGGAAGTAATTATTTGTAAGGGGTTTTAGATATCCTCGACTCTGCGTACAATAGAAGCAGCAATTGTACACAACCAGTTCAAATACGAGTACCATAGTACCATTTAATCATCCATTCGAGTATAAGACCATGAACCAAATTCCGTAATGATGCGTAAATGCAGCGTAATGCAGAGTCCGCTATAAGTGGTTGGCTAGCTATTCAGGCCAGCCTTTGGGTACACGTGACGCGATGAGTAAGCAGCCAAAAAAGTCGAGGTGCTGCTGGTTACAGCGCTACCCTTTGCAGGACCATAGGAGAGGCACGACGGAGTTTGCGACAGCAGACAATTCTGATGACAGCAATGTTTACGCCAGCGAAAAAGGCGGCGCTGGGGCCAGCAATGCGCGTGGCATTGTCTCCAGCCACCTCGCTGCCCGGTTTTCTGGTACCGGCGTGGCAATCGACTGCTGCGGCCACAGTCGCGCGACAGTTTTCGACGACCGGGCCACGACCCTCGAAGCTCGGCCGCACGCCCATTTCTATACCCCCGGGCGTGGAATTGACAATAGGCGAGCCAAGAATGGTCAACAATATGACCTCATATAAGCCCAAGGTCATCAAGACTATAAACATCAAGGGACCTCTGGGTTAGTGCATACCCCATTGCCGAGGAGGATAGCTACGTGCCGTCCCCCGTGGGCTCAATGAAGTGTGATAAGAGACATGAATTGGATTGGCTGACGAAGGAGTTTTGAATAGGAGAATTGAAGATGGACGTGCCCAACTTTGTACAAATGGAGCAGAATCTCGAAGACAGCATGGTTATGCTGTCGGTTGACGACGCCAACATTTCGCAACAAAAAGAGATGTGGGGTGAGTTTCTTTACCGAACAGAAAGGCTACGGTGTCTTTTGATTTGGGACTGGGAGTGCTAACGCGGTGCAGGCACCACCTGGGCGTACCTCAACAACCACATCATGGGCGTCTCCGAAGGCCACACCGCGATCCTGCGACTTGTCGGAGTCGGATACCGAGCGACCGTGGAGCAGCGCGCGAGCAAGGCCGAGTACCCCGGACAAAAGTTTTTGTGCCTGAAGCTCGGCTTCACGCATCCTGTGGAGGAAGGCATCCCCAAGGGCGTCACGGTGACGACGCCGGCGCCGACGAGGATCCTGCTCGAGGGCGCGGAGCGCGAGGTGCTCATGTCGTTTGCGGGCAGAGTCCGCAAGTGGCGCCCTCCGGAGCCGTACAAGGGCAAGGGTGTCTTTGTCAACGACCAGACGATTAAGCTGAAGCAGAAGAAGATTAAATAAAGCAGAAGCGCTGCGGGAGAGAGGGCATCTGGTCGTGATGTGTGGGTGCCTTTTGTGTATTGTTTATTACGCTGGCTGAGGAGGTCAAGGGTAATGATCAGGAAAAAGAGAAACGGTTGCTCCGTTTACTGTACTATATTTTCTGTTGTAGCGTTTTACATGGATGCATATACACAAAGTTTCTACTGCACGAATGGCTCGCTGGGACTAATGCAGCATGCAAGGGCTTGGGTATGGGTTGCGATTGAACATTGCTCTATGACGTATCTTTGATTGAAGCGTTGCAAGACGAACCTATTGAGATCCAGCATCCAGTGGCTTTGGCTGACCCCGACGTGAAACTGGGTGAGACTCGAATAGTTAGTTGGTTGGTTGGGTAACTTTAACTGATCTGGCTGACCAGCAAACCCCACTACTCAAAGCACACCATCGCGCAGTAGCTCCAGCGTTGAACCAAGCCTACCGCTGTGTACAGATCCTTCACAACGCCACGCAAGAACCATTCATCTTGCGCAAATTTTGTATGTTAGACTCTGTCTATTTCGGACCCGTCGGCCGATGGTCCGTTGCACTACAGTAACAAGATAAATCCATATTAATCCCCTCAGCTTTTTTTTCAGATACACCACAAAGAGTGCATGCCTGCTCGTCCCGCACATCGTCGAGAGCCCCACGATTCCTGGGCCTTTTACCTTAGCCGCTCCCCGTTCCTCATCGGCATCGCATTCGCTGTGCTCGCTACGCTTTTTACCTTGAGAAGCCCTCCATCGCCGCTGTCGAGTTTCATCAGCAGCCCTAGCCACGCCCTGACGACACCGCCGTTGTCGCCTCTCCCCGCCGCCGCCTCCCCCGCCGCCGTCGCCGCCATAGCTTCCCTCATCTCATCCGCGCGCGGACGACTTGCCCAGCTCACCAGCCACCTCCTCCACCGGGCGTCGTCCTCACCCTTTGCCACCATGGTTGTCTCGCCTAGATACGAGCGCGAGCTGCAGGTCGCGGAGCTGGCCGTGCAGCGCGCCGCCATCCTCACCAAGCGCGTCTTCCACGAAAAGGCCAAGGGCACCGTTGACAAGAACGACAAGTCGCCCGTCACGATTGGCGACTTTGGCGCGCAGGCGCTCATTATCGCCGCGCTCCAGCACAACTTCCCCGACGACGCCATTGTCGCCGAGGAAGAGGCCGCGCAGCTGCGCGAGGATGCCGCGCTCCGCGACACCATCTGGGAGCTTGTCCGCTCGACGGCGCTCGCCGACGCCGACGCCGAGACGCTGCTCGGCGGGCCCATTGCCAGCGTCGAGTCCATGCTCGACCTGATCGACAAGGGCAACAGCGCGGGTGGCCGCGCCGGCCGCATCTGGACGATTGACCCGATTGACGGCACCAAGGGCTTCCTCCGCGGTGGCCAGTACGCCGTGTGCCTCGGGCTCATGGTCGACGGCGACGTCAAGGTCGGCGTGCTCGGCTGCCCGAACCTGCCCGTCGACGACGCCGCGCGCCTCACGGCCGACAGCGGCGCCAACCAGACCGACGCCGAGGGCCACGGCGTGCTGCTCGCCGCCGTGCAGCACCACGGCGCCCACAGCCGCGCTCTGACCGCCGGCGCGCTCGCCGGCTCCAAGGCCATTGGCATGCGCGCCCTCACGGACCTCGCCACCGCCACGTTTTGCGAGAGCGTCGAGGCCGCGCATTCGGCCCACGGCGACCAGGCCAAGATTTCCGAGACGCTCGGCATCACCGAGCCCAGCGTGCGCATGGACTCGCAGGCCAAGTACGGCTCCATTGCCCGCGGCGCCGGCGACATTTACCTGCGCCTGCCGGTCAAGGCGACCTACCAGGAAAAGATTTGGGACCACGCCGCTGGCGACTTGATTGTGCGCGAGTCGGGCGGCCAGGTCACGGACATTTACGGCAAGCGCCTCGACTTTGGCGCCGGCCGCACGCTGGCCAACAACAAGGGCGTTGTGGCGGCGCCCGCGCCGGTGCACGGCAAGGTCCTGGCGGCTGTGCAGGAGGTTCTCAAAATCAAAGCTTGATCGGATGTAGAGGCGTGAAAATTTCGAGAGATGGACAATGAAATGGAACAAACTTTATACAAGATGGCGACATGCATCTTGGCGTGTATGGACCGTTTTTTCATGGACTAGCTATCTTAAAGAGGAAAACATTATATAATGAATAAACGAAGCAGAAAAAAAAACCTTTGAGACAAGAATTCACGTGAGCTTTCTGTTGCCGAAGTAACAGAAAATCCCGATATGCGGCCAAGTTGGACATGAACTTACAGGCGTGCTATGCTGGCTGGTGTGGATAAAATTTCCAGAGGCGCCCCAATTACCGGACAACTCGTCGACCTTTTTCCACCACCACCTTTGTCGCCATCGACACCCACACACAATCTCTCTCTCCCCCTCTCTCTCCCCCTCTCTCTCCCACACATACGATTGAAGCCGCCCATCTTTCGACCATGACGTCTTCACCCACGCACCTGCGCTCCCTCTACCGCGCCATCCTTCGAGAACTGCCCCCGCGACCGATCCTCGCCGCGTCGCGCAGCCCCCTGCACACGCAGCTGCGCAGCACCTTTTCTTCGTCTCCTGGCGGCGACGAGAGCGCCGCCGTGCACTCACCAGCGGTGGCCGCCGAGCTGGTGGCGTACCTGCGCGCGCAGCGCACGTACGCGACGCTGCTGGAGCGTTACAACCCGGGCATGGGCATGGACGAGACGGAGCGCGTGCGCCTGACGGCCAGGAGGGTAGGCATGGACCTGCCGGTTTTGGTCAAGGGGCGGCTGTGAGGGGAGGAAGGAAAACGAAGTTGGGGTTGGGGGGGTTGTTTCAGTGCAGATACGACAACGACCAAGAAATACATACACACACACACACACACACACACACACACACACACACACAAACATACGGATTCGCGGTTACTGGGTCCGAGAGCTGCCGAAATTAGACGACTGGTGAGGAGATGCCGTCGCTTTGCGAGCCGAGGATGCAAAGGGCACAACAGGCACGAATGAAAGTTGAAGAGAGGATAAACAAAATGTACAATAATTGTCCGAGCCAACAACATTTTGCTACTGTACTATATATTAGCCGGCAAGGCTGTCGAATACAATACCCGCTTGCATCACTTGTTGACAAGTTCCCGTTATAAACCTGGAGCCCGGTGCGCTTCTCTGCCGGGAGCTGCTTGCCATGGTACTTTGAAATTAGACACCGACATACAGTAACATCCCTGGATAGTATGGAAGCTGGTGCACAGATTGTCCGAGGAGTCATGTATTGGTCCATGCCTTTTTTTTTCGTTTACTAATTATTATACGATTGCGCGCTGCAGAACTGGTGTATCTGTTTGTATATAAATCCGGCCGTGAATATCAATCTTGAAATTTCTCAAGCTCCTTGGGTATCGACATGTATCAAAAATGCACACCCGTGTGCATGTATGCATGTATGCATGTATAGTAATGGAGCTTCATTCTTCCCGCGCAACAAACTCGCCCTCTTCGAGCGTCTCATCCCAGCCGCCCGTCTCCAGCAGCCATGCGCGCGTGCGCTCCTTGACGTTCTTGAGCTCCTCGCCCAGCGCGCTGTTCCACTGCTCCTGCACCTCACGCACCTTTTCCTGCAGATCCTCCGTAAGCCGGCGCCCCTCGTCTTGGCGCATCTTTTGCGCGCGAGCCAGCCGCGTCTCTGGCGAGATTGGCGTGCCGTCGGCTTCTTGCACCTGCGTCTCTAGCACGCGCCCTTTGCCATTGACGACAGCTTCCTTGACTTCATGCAAAAGACAGAGCAGGTTGGTGTGCGATTCGATGAACTGATATGTGCTCTTTTCGGCGTGGAGAAGCAGACTGAATAGGTACTGTAGCGGATGGTCGATGTAGGCCGGGTTCTCGTCGAATTCGGTAGCCGGAACCTGGATTTCAAACCCGTCCAAGTTGGGTGGGATGCTGTCTACCAGACCATGCAGAGGGGGTGCAATGTCCCAGAAAGCAGACAATTGCAGCGCAACGCCGCGCTGTACGGCCGAGTCAACGACGGAGCGAAACTCGCGAGCGCGGTTGAGGACTTCGTTTGCGTAGGCATGCTCACGATTAGAAGCATCAGCAGCAAAAAACTCTTCGGCAGATTTTAGCTTCTCTGTATTGCCAGACAGTCGATACGGTGTAATTACGACGTCGCGATATCTGGCGTTGCGGTCCGTCAAGAGGTCGAAGATGGTCCTGTGTAGAAACTCCCGCGTTTCGAAAACCCACTTGAGAAGAGTCAGCTTCTCAAGAAGCTCCGGCCGATCGTCGCCTTCTTCCTGAGGCATGTCGGCATCATTTTGACCACTGTCAAATAGCTGGCTGGCCAATTTGTCGAAAAGCTCCGTGGCCTTGGCTATACGCACACTCAGCAGCTCGTTTAATGGTACAATGACGCCATTTTGGAAGTGTTCGTATTCGGTCTTTTCCAATTCCTTGGCCTTGTCTCTTTCCTGGGCTTCAGAGTCCGACTCAATGGCAGCAGCGTCTGCATATCCGATATTGCCAGCAGCTGTTTCCTTTTGCAGGTTTTCTCTCAAAGCTCTGCGACGTTCGGCCATAACTTCTGCAAAATCTTCACGTCGCTTCGAGCTCGCCAGTGCGAATTTCTCTTTCGTACTGTCCATCTCATCAAGTTCACTCAGGCCGCGCACCGCTATTCTGGTCTCTGTAAGCTCGGGATGGTTGTTGTTGACGGCGGGATGATGGCGTGGGTAGGGCGGTGGCATCGTAACTAAACGAGACACATCAAGGCCTTCCGTCTTTGTAGCCGGAGAGCATGTTGATTCAGTCGAATTGGTCGAAAATTGTTCTGGCTGCGGTGTCCAGCTGGGTTCGTCGTGGTCATGCCACCCAGTCTTTTCAGCAGGGTACTGAGAGGATGACCCTTCGCCTGCTCCTGCAAGCTCGGCGCCTTCATCAACCCAATGCTCCTTTGATACGCCCATGTATTTAGACTCTCTTTTCGACCTTTCCCATACTCGGGCAGGATCTCCGTTTGAATCCGTCTCCCACCAGCGACTGGGAGGTCTACCACGAGAGCTATTCTCGGGATTATCGCTGACACTCATACTCAGAATTGGTGAAAGAGACGGCATGTAACCGGTGCCTCCGTAGTTTTGACCTGTCGCGCTTGCTGTCGGCGAATGAGAAATACCTGCTGACGTAGGAGCTGAAGTAGATACGCCATCGCTCGTTGAGCTCATGCCACTCGACTCAAGTTGCGAGCGGCTGGGGCCAGCTGAGCTAGGTGTCCAGTCTTGCGAAGTAGCAGAGGCTCGCCGAGAATTCGTCATGGGGCGGAATAGGTCTCTGGTGAGATCAAAAATTTCCGATCCCATTTCCCCAATCGCACTAGCATATCGTTCCCGTCTTATCCTAGACTCGTTTACGATGAAGTCGGCAAATAATCGTACTCGATCGGCATCAGAGGCAGCGGCTGTTTCCTGGGCTGCAAAAGACCGAAAACGCTCAATCGTGTTGGCGGCAAACTGATCTGCGGTCTGCAGCGTTATTGCTTGTTTAGAAGCGGTAGTACCGGCGGAGGGCGGTGGCCTGGATGAGTCTCTTGGATAAGAAGCAGAGCCAGGCCTTTGATTTGGCGGCGGAGTTGGCAGCGCTTTCGGGGCCGACGCGAGACCGGAGGAAGGGCTAGGTTTCTTGTGGTAAGGCGAAAACGGAGGCGTAGCTGTCTCGAATCCAGGAAGTTGCGCTGAACCAGGGCCACGAGGGGTAGAGTTCCGAGAATCATTCAGTGCTATTGAGTCGCCCGAACGCGGAGGCTCTAGACGACCTGCGCTGCGGGGTGTAGATTTCGTGACGGTTAGTCGTCTGTTGAGCCCGTTTGCCGTGCTAGGGACCACGATATCGGAAACATTATGCGTCTGAGCAACCGCATCAATAGACCCATGCGTCGCATGCCGACTTTCGCTTCGGCGCTGTAGAATCGTTTTATCATGGCGGACGGCCCCAGCCCGGCTAAGACTGCCCGTGCTGGATGCTGAGCCCAGGGCTTCTGTCACTTGATTAGAGTGTCTGGCGACCTCGGTGTCTATAGCCAGGCCGGGAGATCTACGGCTTTCCGGCCGAGTAGGCGCATTATGAGCATCAGTATCAACCCAGTCAGCAGGTGTTGGCGGAACTGGGCCCAGGGTGGTGATGCCGCTGGGCGGTGGTCGTCGCGTTGGCGGAGAAATGATCGGCACCGCATTTCGGTCAACACTTTGAACACTTTGCGAACGAGATCCTGAGGGCGGTGGCCCTGGAGGCGGAGGCGGCAGCGGCATGCCAGGCGCCCACCTTGTCTGCGACGTCGAGCGCGAACGGTTAGTTGTCGGGGTATCGATAGCGCCAGTTGATGCGGCTCTTCGAGCTGCTGGAGGCATTCCCTCTGAAGACGGGCCTGCAATCGGGCGCTGAGGTTCAGGAGCAAAGAAGCTTGCGGGCCCCATGCTTCGTCGAGCGTGAGCAGAGGGGCGTACATCTGGCGGACTGGCCTGTTGTTGCTCCGGCTCTTTTCGTCGAACGAGGGAAGGTAGGCCAAATCTGCGGTCGCGAGAACCCCCACGACCTCCAGCGCCCGGAGGAGGGGGAAATGAGGGGTTTGCTATGGGTTCGGGCGAAGCATGGTGCAAAGCCAAGTTGGACGTTATTCTCGGCGACGGTGTGGACATGGGACCCAGTACATGCTCAAAGGCTGTACTAACAGGCCGCTGCTGTCGACTCCTCGGCGGGCTATATGGAGGAGGCGGCGGCGGCGCTGAAGCTATGAGAGATTAATAGATGGTTCAGAAAAGCGAGACTAGTAGAGTTAAGAAGCTCACCTTGCGCCTCGGCGCCGTACTGAGCCTGTCTTTCTGGCATCGGCGGCGCACCCGGCGGCACCCACTCCTGGGGATTGTACGGCTGAAGAGTACTCGCAGGAGTGTGTGCCGACAGAATGTGCGTTGAGGCCATGGAGATGGCAGATATAGGCGTGCCGTGCTGGTGGCCGGCGAAAGACCCAAGAGCAGATGTGGTCAACGGGTTGAGGCCCTGCCGCAGGCGGGCTGGGTCGCGGGGAGAGGCCATTCTAGAGGGGGCCCGGTCGCGCGCAGCCGCAGCCGCCCGCAGTCAGAAAATGGGCTGAGGTTTCTATCACCGGGGCCAGCTTGGTTCCAAAGATAGAAACCTGTTTGCCAATTGTGTCAAGGTCGAGTCAGGAGGGAAAACCGACCTTGACCAGGGCAAACGATGCGGCGAGCAAAGGCTCTAGGGGAGTGGATGCTGTGTGTGCTGCAGGCGGTAGCCACTCACACGGACAAGACACGTTGTGGCTGGCCCAAGCAGGTTATGGGGTGAGCTTTTCTGTCGCTATTTCTGTCTCGAATCCATTTGCGCGATCTGGGGACTTGGGCTCCAGTGAGATGCGTCGGCCCCTTGGCGTATGCAGGAGGAAACGACTTGTCTTAATGCCTCGGGCTAGACAACGGTCAAACTGAGGGCGAGGAGTTGAGCTAAGTTGCAAAGTCAACGAGGCGGTCAAGCTGAGGTAATATCTCGACGGCTTGGTATGTAATAGAGACACAGTTTATTACGGATGCACAACTGATGCGCACAAAGTTCTCGGACAACAACCCGCAGAAGGTTTTGCGCAATGCTGGGGTGTGTGTGGCGGGCCCTTGTCTGGTGGGTGTGTGAAGTAGACCGGAGAGGAGGGCGACCTGAAGCACACCTTCAAGCAGAACTGCAGCTGGTAATAAGAAGAGCACCAAGAGCGAGCCTTCAGTGGCATATCAGTACGGCACTGCAATGTCGAATGTACAGCAGTCCCACCGCGTGGAATATGACGTGCCGAGAAGGAACGCATAAAGAGGCTGGGACCGGCTGCTACACCGGCTGTTGCTGTCGTCTGGTCCGTTTAATACAGACGGAGGCGCATATATTAATGGTACACGACAGCGAACTTGTGCATTATTTGCCAATCTTCTGTTTCAAAGAGGCGAGCTCAATGTGGCCATAACATGCTTAATTTGACGACCGTCCTGCCACACACCTTCCATTTAAGCGACACCATTGCAACACTGACACTATCGCCGACTAGATTGGACGGGACGGCCAGAAGTAGCGTTGAGACTCGGCGGGCAAGACTGGCTGGGCAAAGTGAAAATCTCTTGTACAACGCTGCTGAATCGTTGCATACACGCTCATGTGTCTCTGACGCCGTAGTAGCCAAAGAATGATATGACTGTGCTTGAACAAGATCCAGACGCCTTGAATCTCCGACGATGCCTAGATTCGCGGAGATGATCATGCCAGCGGGCAACCACGCACAGGCGTATTCCAACATGATATTCAGTACGAGAGATACCTGCTTGCCAACATGGCCGACTGGGATAAGACTACTGAGTAACTTAAGAGCTTGAGCAATCGTGGAGCGGCGCTGTAGAGCCTCCGGCGCCGCATCATGATTGGTCATTAATGTGGGTAATGAAGCCATAGCGTGTTTGCTCGGCGCTTAATCATAGCATTTGTATGGTTTGTCCGCACAACAAGCCTCTCCATCGTGAGTTCCTCGGAGTACCAAATCGAGCAGCCGAGGCCAAGCAGGGTCCGTAAAGTGCAGTTCGTACAGTGCTTGCTACCTATGCCAGAAGCCCAGCCTGTGTTGCCTCTGCCACTAGGTTGATGCTGTCCACACCAGTTAACTTGTTACCGTTGCGGGGTCTTGGCTTCTCTGTGGTAGCAATAAATGAAGTAGCACTGAGGCGGTCGATGGCTTGTTGCTATTTTTATACTTGCATAAATGCCTGATTATTGTCATCCAAGCTGCATCCACGCTGTAGCATGCTGTGTGGAGGTGTCATGCAGTCTTGGACCTTGTGCAGCTGCCACTGCCGACGCTGATTACGAATTCGACCATAGTTCTCGACGGAGACCGATTTCAGGCCGTGTCTGATGTTGCAAGTGTCTTGGTGCCGAATTGATCGCCGCTTTTTCTCGTCATCGGGCTGCGCATGTGTTCCGGCATCGCAGGTTGCGGGGTAATGCTATCTGCAAGCTGTACCAATTCGAAGCTTGTGCGCCTTTTTGCCGATTCTTTCTTTTGTCTTTTTCTTTTGTTTGTTTCAACTTCATCATGTCGTGCTGAAACGCATGCGAGCCGAGGAGTCTTTCTTGGGGTTTGCTAGTCGCACTTTTGGCCGTCTTCCTTTTCGGTGCTACTTGCCAATAACATTTAGTTTGATATCGAGCAAAACATGACCGTCATAATTAGAATAGACATATGTATCAGCATGACGTCGATAACTTCGCCTACAACCTCGTCGATTTCTCAAAGTAATTACCCATTGCTTTGTCGACAGGTTCACTCAAGTTCGGGTGGTAAAACGGTGACCCACTTCTACCTACTGTGGGGGCACAAGCTCTCAAAATTCTAGAGCATTCTTCAATCTTTGCTCTTTTCTTCTCCTCATGCACAGCTGGCTGTTGCTCCTTCATCTCAACGCCATATTCTCACCAACACTGCCGCCAATCCTGCTGTCCAAGAATGTAAGTCACTACTATCTGCACTTTTTTCACTTTTCTTGTTCAATACCGTCGCGTCCTGATGATACACCAGCTGGCACCAGTCATAGAGTGACTTGTACTCCCTTCCTTGATGACCAAAATTGCTGTGGTCTTAGACCCTTTCTGACATGCGCTTGTTCAATTGCTTTTCTTGACATGGATTCAACGAAATAGTCGGCCTGCGACAGTTGACTAATCGATCCCTCGTCAGATTTCTTAGCCGCCCGATCCCTTTCCACGACCAACTCACCATGGTTCTGCACAACCCCAATAACTGGCACTGGGTCAACAAGGACGTGTCTGTCTGGGCCAGGGAGTGGTTTGATGAGAACCTTCTGAAACTGCAAGCCGAGAATGGAGAGGTCAACGCCAAAATTAGCAAGATTCAGTCCATGGACGGCGACGTTGATGTCAGCCAGCGCAAAGGCAAGGTTATCACCATTTTCGATGTGAAGCTTGTCCTTGAGTACTCTGGTCAGTATTCTTCATTTCCACGGCCGTCACCCTACTAATCTCTGTAGGTTCCGCCCCCGACGCTGATGACGTCTCTGGTACCATCACCGTACCCGAAATTGCCCACGATACCGAAGAAGATGAGTATGTTGTAAGTAGATGTCTGAATGCCGTAGAAATCGCCTCGTGCTAAGTTGTTCGTAGTTTGATGTCGACGTTTTCTCCGAATCGAAAGAAAAGCAACCCGTCAAGGATCTCGTGCGTACGAAGCTAGTTCCCGAGCTTCGTAAGGCATTCCAGAAGCTTGCACCTGCTCTCATCGACGAGCATGGTAGAGATATCCAGCATACTGCCGGTTCCAACCCTTCCAGCGGCTTCTCCACACCAAAACTGTACAATCAGCCAAGTAGTGAGACCAAGTCGACCCCCGCTACTGCCACAAAGACTAGCACCGGAGGTGTCGTAAACACAACGACCGTCACCGACAACGAGGAATTTCGTACGACTGCCGAGGAACTGTATCAGACCTTCATCGATCCCCAGCGCATTGCTGCCTTCACTCGTTCGCCTCCCAAGGTCTTTGAAGGCGCCAAAGTGGGCGGCAAGTTTGAGCTCTTTGGCGGGAACGTCTCCGGCGAATTCGTCGAGCTCGAAAAGAACACAAAGGTTGTGCAAAAGTGGCGACTGGCTCAGTGGCCTGCCGCTCATTTTTCAACGCTCAAGATTGAGTTTGACCAGAATGATGTTGACCACGTTACCGTCATGAGAGTCACCTGGGATGGTGTTCCAGTTGGTCAGGAGGAGGTTACCAAGCGAAACTGGCTTGAGTACTACGTCAAGAGTATCAAGACCACTTTCGGGTATGTCCACTGCTTCGCTCGTTGCTACAAATCTACTCTACTAATACGCAATAGTTTTGGCACCATTCTGTAAATCATATAATACATACGAACGAAGCATATCACGAAGATTAGACCAAAAGTCGAAACGCTCTAGAAGGGGGTTCAAGCAACGGCGTTTGAGAAGGCTTTTACCGCGGCGGCGGAGGAAACATGTCATTTGGGTAGTATCTCTCAACGGTCTACTTTAGGACCTAGCGGCGCGTAGACATGGTGGACAGGAGCGATTATGAATAGAAAAGCCAGCGCATAGCTTTTTTTGCGTCATACAGACTCTGATATTTGCTTGCGTGCACTGTGTTTGTAATTCTATCTATGTTCAGTATATCCAAAGTACACCACAGTACTTAATGTCTAATTTTGGTGATGACTCTTGAGAGGGAACTCTTTGTGAAGTTTGCTCCCCAAAGGTAACTCTTCGCGATTTTTTCCGAACGCATACTCTCGAACAAATATATCTGCCAAGTTATCTCTAAACCCCAAGTCATACATGTTTTCCACATTCTTCAACTTCCATACCCGCTGCCAGTCTCCTTCTCCAGCAAGAGGCGGCATCCCTTGGCGGACCACGGGAGGCTGCCCATCGGCCGTAGCGATGACTGCCATCTCCGGCTCGACAGGCCAGCGGGAACAGGAGGGCTCGATCCCAAAGTCGCGCTCACGACCGCGTCTTATGGGCCGTGTGAATGCATACCCGTCCGCCATGTCGTCGCCCATCTCGGACCATTTGAGCGACTCGTTTGTTGTGGTGCCGCAGTAGACATGGTAGAGCGTGTAGAAGAGCAGGGCCCACACCAGCGGCGACGTGAGCGCGGCAAGGAGTGTTGTGGCGCCGAGGCTCACGTCGCGCTGCATAGCCCAGCTCCAGGCAACGAGATAGTTGTTCAGGCCGTAGCCCGCCCGCGGCCACACGGACCAGTCCGGGTACCGGTTCCTGACAACTCGTGAGAGGAGGGAGAGGCCGAGAAGACCGCCGTACGAGGTGAGCATGGCGGTGGATAGGAGTAGCAACAGAAACCAACGGTGGTTGCCATAGCCGACGCAGAGATTGATAAAGACGCAGTGGTGGTCCGCCTTTGCGACGCAGCGCTTGCAGATGCTGCAGTGCTTGGAGCGCGCGGGCTTGAGGAGTTTGCACGTCGCACAATAGCGGCCCGGGTGGAAGAGCGCGTGGTCGTAGGGGTACAGCGACATGTAGTAGGCATGCGTCTCGGGCGTGATGAAACCGGGATCGCGGCGGCAGGCGAGGTACAAGAATGTGTACGGCAGGGCGACGGCGACGAGGGCCGTCAGCTTGGTGAGCCAGCCAATATGTGGCCAGGCCGCGGGGAGGAACAAGTATTCGCCCCCGACGAGCATTGCGAGAAAGAAGATCTAGGATGGCGTGTTAGCTGGGGTTGAGGGCGAGTAGGTGGGCGAGCGTACGACTACGGTGGGATGCCTGTCATACAATACTCGGTTCACACCGCGTGACAGACTACGGGAGATGCGACCGCCCGTGAGGCGCTCGTCTACGGCCGTAAAGAGCTTTGGGATATGGATCCATATTGTCCGGTGCAATACGCCTATAGGCGTATGCCTGTCAAGTTCCACGACTACGTCAGTGAACAGTGTTCTTGGGACAGCCAACACCAAGAATATGCGCCTTACCGGAGAGCTGGGATTCGACCGAAAAATGTTACAAAAACACCAAAGGAAATGACCAAGATGAAAACGGCAGCTTTGGCCAGCGGACCCATGACTGCGTTCCTAGCCAGGTGTCGCCGTCACGGGTGCAAACCGCCCTTGTTCTAGGAATTCTGAGCCTGTGCAACGGGGACGATAGCGGCTTGTTAGGCGTCGGGATTCTAAAAGACGTTAGGGCCTCTCGCCGTATTCATGATGCAAGCAAGTGATGAGGCCGGCCCAAAAATAAAACAAATAATGCACGAGGGAAGGACAGCAGCCCTTTCTGCTTGATGATGGCTGTTCCGTTTAGGCCCGGTTCGAATTCTGGCTGGGGCTCTTGAACGTCTCGAGGCGCAGTCACTGCCAGCCTTCAGGGCAGTACCAACACGTGATCACGCGATACAGTGCAATCACGCAGCAGTGCGCCAGAAGCCAAATCGCATCCCAAGAACACTTTTCCTGACGTCAGGCGGCTGAATAATTCTGGCGGTTCTGGAGCCTTTTATTTCTAGGCCTGCCCGGACGCTTGCTTGAAAAATGCAAGACCCTTTTTTTGCGCGGCGCAACAGAACATTGAACCACTTACGATTTTGCGAGTAACGCGACGGCTCTACTTTTACGCGTCTACCGCCATTAGAGTGCAGGTATACGACCAACGACAACTGAAACAAATGTCGGGTGGCATCACATACAACGGTGTGGTCGGAGGAGATGGAGGGCGAATTTTTAATGGCCTTAAGTTTTGGGTCGCGCAGCAAGTGCCCACGCGCAGTACTATTCTGGATCACATAAAAGTGAGCAAACCCTAACAGATTCGTGACTTCACGCCGGGGCTAAAGACGGGCATTTACAGCGTAATGGTGGCGTTGTAGTAGCCCTGGAAAAGGATGCCGATTATCTCATTGCAGACCACGCGCGAAAAAACGCACCCAGCGGCTCCATCTCTTGGAAGTTCATCACCGAGTCTGTGGAAAATGGGTTTGTCCAGATGCTTGATCACTACAAGATAGGACACGCACCGGCAGGACCGCGGCAAGCTGCCTCAGGGAGGCCTACAAAATTCGGAAGAGCCAACTTTACGACTGCGGAAGACGCGGCGCTTGCGAGCTGGGTGCTGGCACATGACAGCAACCGAACAGGCAATGAATTGTACAAGGAGTTTGAAACTAAGGTATGCATGCCATGCTGTGGTAATGTGCTTCAAACTAAGCTTGAATTAGCACCCCCGACATACCTGGCAATCGTGGAGAAATAGATATATGAAGAAACTCCAGCTGCTGCCTCATGCGGCTCTCGTACACTTGGCCTCGCAAGCATCGGACGAGCCGACACCCCAGGCCATCGAAGGAGCGCAACCAGACCAAGAACTGCCAGATCCTACAGCGCTCATGCTCCAGCGCCAAGGGGAAAGGGTACAGCAGGAAACGGCGAAGCAGAGGGCAAGGAATCGAGCCGCGGCTCAGCCACCAGCACCGTCGCCGCAACCGCAACCGCAACCGCAACCAACCGAAGACGATGACGCAGCCGACACTGAAGCCAAGAACCAATTGTACGATGATCTCCAAGAGTATTGCCAGGCAGCCGGGCTACAGTTTTCACCCACGCAACAAATCGCCGGGCAGCCCGTCGAGCTCTGGGAGCTTCTCAAGGCCCTGAGCGACCAGAAACTTCCCGCCGAGGAAATTGACTGGCTGCGCGTCGCCGAGCAGCTCGGCTACGCGTGGACCGACGTGGACGTTGCGGTCAGCGACCTGCAAAGTTGCTACGAAGAGAAGCTTGCCGATTTTCTCGACACCATGGACCTGGTGCCGACAAAGGGCGGCGGACCGGCTTCGCCGCGAAACGGTCAGATGCCGTCGTCGCCGCCCACGCGCTTCTTGCCCGCGAAGCGGCCCCTGGACGCCGACGACGACGAAGAGCCCGAAATCCCGACCCCGGTCAAGCGACGCCGTCTGATGATCCCCCCCGAGGTACCCTCGACGCCCGACGTCGACCGCCGGCGTCGGCCTAGCGCGGGCGCGGCAACGACGACGCCCGTCCGGTCCGAGACGCGGCTGCCCGGCCTGCACACACACGAGTCGGAGCAGGACATGACGCCGTCGCAACAGCTACAGTCGGAGCACCTCAACAGCAGCCCCATCCGGCCGCGCTTCGACAGTCGCCTGGCGCCGCCGCAGAGCCCATCCGCATCCACTACCGCCAACATCAAGCGGCGCGTGCTCCCTCGCGACTTCAAACCGCGCGCGCCACCGCCGCCACCGCAGCAGCAGAGCCAGGAATCGCCGTTCCCCGGCGCCGTCATCTCCAGCGCGCAGCCGCCACCACCAGCACCCATCGGCCCCCCCGCGTCCGTCGCCGCCGCCCGCCGCCACCTCAGCAAGGAGGAGGAGCTCGAGAAGCACATCCAGTACTGCGAATCGCTGGGCTACGCGCGCGCGACGGTCGTTGAGGGACTGAGGCGGACGACGATGGCGCCCGGGCTCGCGACGGTGGTGATGCAGAGCCTGCGCGACGGCCGCGGCGTGCCGGCGCACCACGAGGGCGTGTGGACGGATCGCGACGACGAGGGCCTGCGGCTAGTGGTGGGCGTGGGGCCGGAGGCCTTGGGGACGGACGTGAGGGACAAGGAGGTGATGAAGAAGGTGCGCAAGGCGCGGCGGGCGAGGGACAGGTTGATGGACAAGCACGGCGAGGAGCGCATGGCGCTGCGGATAAAGTACCTCAAGGCGACGGGGGGGTTGGCTGCTGCTGCGGAGAAGTCGAGTTGATGTGTCTTGCCAGTCGAGTTGAGGTTTCTGGTCAAAGTGATGTTGCAATCATGGTGGATGTTGAATAGCATACAATGGCGTACTTTAGTTCTACTTCTTCTTGTTTGGCGTTTCTTATATCAGACTTGTTTCGGAAAGACAGTGTATGGTTACTTCATTTTAGCACGATACATTGCACAATATCCCAGACGTACGACCTCCTCCCTTTTTGTTCAAAGAATGTAATTGCATTTCCTATCAAGTGAATAATGTGTAGTGTTTCAAAAACAGTGCATGGCCAAACATGTATTCGGCTCGCGATGCAACTCCGTCCATGATACCGCGAGAACAAAAAAACAAGCTCCAGAAAACTCCCCAATAATAGCAGATGGTAAAAAAAGACTTCTTTCAGCGCCCAGCATGAGCCGGGGTCGATGAAGCAGAGCAAGAACTCGCAACTTTGCATTTAACGACGATCTGAATTCTATACATCGTCCATCTGACCCGCAGGCTCCTCGTCGTCGTCCTCGCCAAAGCTCGCCACCGAGGACATATCGTCGTCATCTTCGCTCTCGGCGCCGGCCTCGTCGGCCGCGTCTTTGTTGGCGTACTTTTGTACGTATTCTGTTGTTACATTGTTAGCATTTCAACGTTGCCTCTTCTTCCAGTCCAATGAAAGGGAACCAAAAAGCAGTAGATTCTGAGACGCACCCTTAACCTTGGCGTCGTAGCTCTTGGGCTCGCGAATCAGAAGCGCGGCGGCCTCGCCGTTGAGCGGATCGGTGGGGTTGGGGTATCGCAGGAGCTGTGGCAGAAAGACTTCAAAAATGTTGATCATATCAAACATTGGCGACCACGTCTGGTTAATGACGTCGAGGCAGACAGAGCCGGAGCTGGCGGTGGGCGGTCAGCCAGGTCAGTAATACAGAGTCAAGGAATAATTGGCCAGGAGCACTGGTCGAGTCAACGTACAGCTCGTCAATGTTGGGATGAAAGATGCGGTTCACGAAACCGATGCTAGGCGACTTATACGGGTAGCCGTCGGGCAGCTCGACGTGGACTTTCCAAAGGCCACCTTCAAAGGGCGCTGTACACAATGGGTTAGCGGATAGGCTCAAGATCTGGCCAGGTTGGGCGCTCCTCGTGCTTACTCTCAGCCGGTCCCTTGAAGCGAACAAAAAATTCTTGCCTAGGTTTGTGTTAGAATGCGGTGGGCGTGCCGCCGAGAAGCACACGTACACTGCGCGGCTGGTTAGCAATAGGTAAGGCGGGGTGCGTTCGCGGGGCGCAGGCGGATTGCCGTCTTACTATTGTCGTTGACCAGAGTGACTTCGTAATCGCTCATGAGCCTGGGGGGAATGTTAGCATCTCGATCGTGGCCTCGTTTGTAAGAAGACGGGTATTCGTTGGGTGTGTCGTACATCCTAGAGCCGGTTAGTTTTTTTTAAAGAGCGCGTTTTGGACAAGAGTCGCCGGGCAAGGTGTCCCGTACTTCATGACCTGGATGGGCAGAGACGTGGTTAGCAAGAAGACGCGAGAAAGCAGGATGCTTTTAAGGGCAAAGACGTACATCAGTCTCGATTCGTCTCCTGGGACTACTCATATTGGCGGTGTTGTTTCTGCTTGGCGTAGGTAGAGAGGGGGAAAGCAAATACGACAACAACTAGTGATTGTTTGTCGTCAAAGATGGGCTCTTGGCGGGCGGTAGCGGGGACCTCGCGACGTCACAGGAGAAAAAGGCGACTTGCTGGCGGGCTTTCAGGGTTTGAGGCGGCAGTGGCAACGGCGAGTCAGGGGGCGAGGGTTGTTAATGTGGTGACAAGCAGTCCAAAAGATACCGTCCTTGTAGAGGCAGCAAGAGTGAAGATGGGAGAACAGAAACAGTTTGGAGAGAGATAATGAGAGAGGGGCAGATGCGACGTCTACTAGAGTCTGGAGTCACGAGGCAGTTGAAGATTGGGCGATTCTGGACTGCGTCTGGGTGCAATGGGTGGGTGGCAGGTGGGTGCAGATGCGCTATTGGAGAGGCGGGCGGGGCCTAACAAAGGTGCTGATTGGGGGATATTCACAGTGGTCAAGTGCTGTGGATGCCCTGTAACAGTCACGGACAGTGTAATAAACTTCAGTGGCAATGGTGTGCTGAGCTAAGACGGGACTGGCTGACTCTATCCAGGCAAATACCGCAAACTGATGCAGCATGCATGCATGTAAAGCAAAAATCGATGTATTACTGGTATGGGATGCTTTTCATGTCTTTTAGCCACGGAGGGTTTTTTTTACGCGGGACTATTTGTTGCGGGAAAAAAGCTATACATACCAGCAAAGCCACTTTCCCATCTGCCAGCTGAAACGAAACAGTCGACGTTGGCGTGTTGTGTACCTCGCTGGACCTCTTTCTCGCCACAATTCCACCATGATATGTTAATTTGGTACAGCAAAAAAACGTGTGTCAGATTCACAATGTTACACAACATTGCCGTGGCCAGCATAACTCTTGCTAAACCTTGCCTCCGTCAGCCCATACTTCAACACCTATTGTACTGGCCCGCTCAGCCTCAGCCATAAGCCACCGTTCTGTTGCGCCACAGCTGCAAGTAATAATACATACATCATCAACCTACCAGTACTAGCACCTACAGTGTTGGCAGTGCCTCGGCAACATCAAGGCACCACGGATGCATAAGACATCGACACTGAAGTGCAAACACACCTCGACAGTCCAAGAAGTCTCGGTGTAAGAGCCATAGGCATAATAGGCACAATGGGAGCTGTCACTGCCCCGAGTGCCACAATCACAATGCGACAACTGCTGTGACTTAATCGATGCGCACCCTCACCGCGCCTTGTAGCGGAGGGGTTTTGCCCAATCAAGCGTTGGCTTCCAGCTGCGTAGAGAAAGCGGCTATCCGTGCCAGATTGTCGACTAACATGGTGGTGCCCAAAAAGCGTTTCCGTGTCCGAGCCTGTACTTACTTGGCCAACACCGAATGTGCTGGCCCGTTAGCCCGTCGGCCTCAGCCACAAGTCCGGAGTTTTTTTTTTTTGCGCCACCGCTGCAAGCAACCAGTGCCTCGGCAACATTCCAAAGACAGTGATGCGCAACACACGGCACTAGAGAAGACATCCAACAACGGAACCAGCTAACGTTAAAGCCCGGGCTGCCCGGTGCGTGTGGGTGGCATAAATAACAGCCCAACCACAGCCGCCCGTGTACCCCCGGCTTGGCCCCCCCCGGGATCCCGTTCACCCCAAGACAAGTTGTGGCGCAAGCCGAGGGAGTCAGGGACACACAGCCGGGGCAGACCCCACGCGACCGCTCAGGCTGTCTCACTACACACAACCCCAGAGATGCTCAGTTCTACAATGTAAAAACCATCATGACCACGAACCGGTTAAAACAACTTTTTTTCCCGCCCCAGACAATGCAATCCATTTCTTTTCCCTCTTCATTCTCATTCTTTGACATTTGACTGTTGCAGCCAATTTTCATCTTTTTTCTTTTTTACTCTCCATAAATTTATCCCGCATTCATAGCCCGTCTACCTACACTTGTCCCCCTACCCTTACCATCCTGTTTGACTGCCGACCGCTGCACAATTCATCCCACCTGCACCCAGATCTGCGTCATGCCTGCCACCACCACTGCCCTGGCCCGGTCTGGCGCCCTGTCCCTGGCACGTGCCGCCCGCCGCACCAGCACCAACACCCTCTCGACCAACACACTTCTTCACCACCATGCCTCTACTTCCCTTTCTCTTACACAACATCCCCGCCATGGCCAGGCACGTTGGTCATCCCATTCGCCCATGGGCGCCGCCGCCGCCAATCCCCGCAAAAAGGTCACCATCAACACCCTGAGGGCGCAGCACAAAAAGGGCGACCCCATCACCGTACTCACCGCGCACGACTTTCCCAGCGCCATGGTCGCTGACCACGCCGGCATGGACTTGGTCCTTGTTGGCGACAGCCTGGCCATGGTGGCCATGGGCATGGACGACACGAGCGAGGTTTTGGTGGAGGAGATGCTCCTGCACTGCCGCTCCGTCGCCCGCGCCACCAAATCCGCTTTTACCGTATGTTTCTCCCCTCAGGAATCTTCTCTGTTGGCTCGCCATTTACTCACAATGACAGATTGGCGACATGCCTATGGGCAGCTATGAGATCGCCCCAGAGCAGGCCCTCGCCACCGCCATCCGCTTCGTCAAGGAGGGCCGCATCCAAGGCGTCAAGCTCGAGGGCGGCCGCGAAATGGCGCCCGCCATTCGCAAAATCACCGCCGCCGGCATCCCCGTCCTCGGCCATGTCGGCCTCACCCCGCAGCGCCAAAACGCCCTTGGCGGCTTCCGCGTCCAGGGCAAGACGGCTGACGCGGCCATGGCCATCCTCGACGACGCCCTCGCCATCCAGGATGCCGGCTGCTTCGCCATGGTCCTCGAGGCCGTCCCCGAAGACGTCGCTGCTATCATCACCCGCAAGCTCGCCGTTCCCACTATTGGTATCGGCGCCGGCGCCGGCTGCTCTGGACAGGTTCTCGTCCAGACCGACATGACGGGCTACTTTCCCCCGGGACGCTTCCTCCCCAAGTTTGTCAAGCAGTACGGCAACGTCTGGGCCGAGTCGATGCGCGCGATTGAGAAGTACAGGGACGATGTCAAGAGTGGTCAGTACCCGGCGCCCGAGCACACGTACTCGGCTCCCAAGGCCGAGGTCGAGGCCTTTGCCAAGGCCGTTGAGAAGCTGTGAGTTGGGGGATCATGCGCTCCCCTTGTCCAATCTTGGTTCATATATTTCCCATCCGTAGATATTGGTGCAGCGAGCGGTTGATTTTATAGATGGCATATGCATTTTTCGGCATTTCTTTAGTTCTCTTCCCGCGTCAAAAAACGCCATAGCTTTTTGCCTTTTCGGCCCTAGCCAAACGCTGGGGTCATGGAATACGCAACTACCAGTTGATCCTGACCACTTTTGAAGCACTATATCAGTGACATGTCAGCCTCATATAAACAAGTTAGAAGCAACAGACCCGGATCCAAGAAGAGAAATAGAGAAGGACCCCCCACGTACCTGATGCAAATTGCCCACCACCTCGTCCAAACTCGGCGCAAACGCGCTATTCACGTACAAGAAGACGCTGTCCGTCTCCCCGCACCGCAGCTTCCGCCGCAGATACCGCACCACCTCCTCGAAGCGCCGCGCCGCCGAGATCTTGCACACGTCCTGCGCCAACCGCGGCGCCGCCCCGACCGGCTTGAACCGCACCACCACCTTGGCCGCCGGTTGCGGGCCCGTCGCCGCCGCCGTCCGCTCCAGCGCCGTCGCTGCCGAGGACGGCAGGTCCGCCAGCACCACCGACGCCGCCATCGTCAGCGGAATGTCCGTGTCTGCCTCTTCGTCCTCTTCCTCTTCTGCTCCTACCACCTCGTCGTCTTGCTTGTTGTTGTTGTTGTCGTTATCAGACGAGGCGGGGGACGACGAGGTGCCTGAATTGGTGGTGGCGGCGGCTGCCTGCCTGGGCGCGGTGGGCGCTCTGCTGACCATGGCGCTGGGAGACAGGCTCGATGTTATGCCTATGTGTAATTGTAAAAGGCAGCGCTTATCCTCAAAGTGAGAAATGCTTTTCTCAAGGCGTAACTGAAAGCGAGATAAACGGCTGTTTGTTCAAGAGTTGAGTTGAAGCCGTGTCAGTGAGGTTGCCCGTGTGGGGTGCGCATCCGCCAATAAATTAGCTAATTAACCGCACCCACCGCCCTACAAGTCCACTGGAGCATCTCAATTATATACCAACACAGGAAGTTCTTGAATGTTTGTGCATTTATATCATGCTGGTTAGATATACAATAATTAGCCTGCATATGTACAGTCTGTCAGATGCAACGGCTTCTGATCCAGACAGTCTACTCGGCAGCGGCCTCCGTTTGCCAGCTGCTTTCACCTCCTTTACCATGAAACCCAGTCCGAAGACCAATCCTCATCCCATCGTCTGCTCCAACCCATGCTGTAATAGAGTGTCAATGACAAAAACGCCACTGCGATATCGCAGTCCAAGAAGTAAAAAGAATCAAATGTGAAAAATGCCAGAATCCGCCGTGCCGTCTGCGCTCTTCATGTCGCATGCAGTGCGTCGTAGCAAAATAAGTGTCAAATGATGGAATCTCAAGAGGAAGAGAGAAGTGAAAAATGCAAACAAGAACACGAAATGTGCCCACCCAAAAAATTGACCGCTAAACGTTTCTCTTCCATTGCTCAATGCAAAGTCCAAATCAACGTGGTATCTCTTTTCGGGTCTATGTCGTCGCAGGAATTTGATTGAGCTGCGCAGTGTGCAGCAGGCAAGGAGTTTCAATTCCTTGCCGCACAAAACTTTATGAGCTCGCGGTTCGCAGAATATTGTTGTCGAATTGTTGGTCTGGGAGGATAGTTCCGTGTAGAATTGGGCGTGAACAGTGCCACTTTTGCAGCGTCGGCGTGTTGGATGCCTTCCTAATACACTTCGGAATCCATTGTTGCAAATCGGGACGGACGCTCCAGCTGTGACAACAGAGCGTCCAGGTCAGTCCAGTTGTCGCCGCTCTCAGCAAACTTGCGATGCTTGCGCGATACAATGTGTTCATCGAAATCTCGGAATTTGTCCTGGCAGTTCTCACAGTAGCCGGGCTTGAGGTCCTTTTTGCTCTTGAGCTGCGAGACAGGCTTTCTCTCCCGCACTTCGGCGGCTCTTTGGCTATCATCCTCTCCCACCGCCGTGATCTTCGAGTTCTGTCGGCTCATGGTCGTTGATCTACTGGATGCAACATCCATGGGGGTTTCTCCCATACGCCGCGAGCTCAAATCATGCGATGGTGGGGCAGCTTTCTGAAGTACCTTTCTTTGCAGACCGTGAACTTCCTTGCTCGTACCAGCTTTGGCTCCGTTGATCCCGGTAGTAGAAGAAATCATCTGTGAGCGAATTGCGGATGTGATGTTGGAAGCCTGCAAGCCGGATGCAACAGGCTCGCCAGCAAATTGACGTCCAATATCGGCACGGCTGATAAAGGCATTCTGCGGACGCATCTCCCCGTGCTTCCCAAGAACGGCCTTGGCAGGGTTGAAGACTTCTGTCGCCGAAGCGCCGCGTGGTCTATTGTGACCAGCCTCCATCTCCGTCAGGGATCGCTTTCCAGTAACCGGCTTGGGCAGAGGGTTCTCCGGCGGCTTTAAAATGGTGACTTGCTCTTCTCGCTTAACAACACGAACCCTTTCACGCTCACGGGTTTTGCGGACTTCTCGCTCAGGTAATTCAAGCTCTTCGACAAAGGGGCAGCGGCCATTACCGACACTGCGGAATTGGGGCCAGTCACCATCAGCCTTGTTGGTAACCTTGGCATATTCGCGAACCATTATCGGCTTTTGCTTTTCGTCCATGTCCCAGACGTAAAGGTAAGGGCCCTTGAAGTAGGTGAGTTCCCTGCTGTTGGCTGTTGGATCACGGTCTGACGGTCCATTGATGCGTTCATTGTGAAGCAGCTGCAACAAATTGGGCTCATGAGCACCCTTGCTGGCCCCATATTGGCTCCGGGCACCGGCAACGCGGGATCCATACGTTGTGTGTTGCGTATCCGACTCCAGCAGTACGGAGAGCATAGTCTGGAACTTGTCCAAAGACCAGATCTTCTTGCCCATATCACGAGCCTTGTGCAAGACATCGTTGCTTCGAACGCCCCGGCTGCGCTTGATGAGGTCATCTTGCTGTAGTGATTGCATAGGCGTTTGGCGGAATTCGAAGAGGAGTTTTCTGCGGGCGTCACTTGGTCTGTCTAGCAACAAGGAAGGATTGATGGTCTGGGGCTGCTCCTGGGCACGACCGCCCTGCTCGTGGTTTATAGCCTCTGCCTCTTCCGTATCAGATTTTTCTGCCGGGATCGATCGAGTGGTGACGACGTGTGTCACGGCAATGGAGAAGAAGGGCTCTTGACGCTATAGAAGGTGATCAGCAGATAAGAACGACAATCTCAGAAAGAGGTGAGAACACATACAGCACCGAGATATTGAACTCTCTTGATGAGTCTGGCTCGAACATCATCTGGAATGCTCTCAAAGTAAAAAACCATCTTGGGGAACTTGGCCCGGTGGTGTCTCTTCCAGATTTCTTTTTCGTTTTCGACATCGTGAGGCTTGGTCGTGGGAACGAGTCTAGATTGTCTATCACGGACAACAGGACGCGTGGTGGCAGTGGTAGTGCCTCGAGACATAGTCTGAGAGCGCGGAAGCTTGGAGGGAGAGCGAATAACGCGTGCAGCTCCATGGTCAAGAGCTTGCTTCTTGACAGGAGGAGCTTGGCCATAAGGTTCCTCACGTTGAATAGTGGCATACGAGCGTTTCTGCTTAGCGTAGGCAGCTAGAACGGAAGCTCCACGAAGCGGCGAATTGACGACATTGGGGTTGTTGGAGAGAGGGACTCGCCGCGAGGCCATGGCCGGAATGGGTGCTGGCGTTGGAGATAGAGATACGGTTGCCATAAACTGCCTCAATTAACATGCTCCGGGTTGCTAAACCAGAAGCTTGTTGTGGTGGTCGAGGATTTGGTGTGGGAGGGGCTCGAGGGCAGAGAGCGGGCTGTGACTGTGCACGCGACGTGTAGGCGACACGACAGCAGACACAGGATCACAGGCTGGCGAGGTAATAATGTTAACAAGACATTTGGCGGTGGCGTGAGCAGATGCCAAAGATGAAGCAAGAAGAAAGAGCACAAGGCAAGCTCGAGCTGCGAGGCGTGATGTTGATGGTGTGGTAGCAGCAGGCAAGCGGTCGTCTGGTGAAAAAGAAAGCGTGTGCTGGAGACGAGAGAGGTGTTGATGGAGACTTCGCGCTAGGCATAACAGCGCTAAGCTTTGTTAGGGAAGCCCGCCAAAAACACGCACGGGCCAAGCCGCCGCACCAGCAACGGGATGGGGGACGAACGCCTCTTGTGGCGCCCACAGTGCACAAATTATGCATAAGACGTGCATATTTCACATAAATTCAACCGGCGGCATCGCGCTAGCCCTCACCGCAACGGCAGCCATTCACCTGCCGTACCGGCTTTCCACAGCGGACCCTGGTATGCCTGGCAACTGGCAACCTGGTGGCTGCAAGCACAACTCGTAAGCACAACCCCACCAACTACACACTGCCACAGCGTCTCTGCACAAACACTTGCACCGCTCCGCACTAACCAGCCACATGCACGCCAGAAAAATGTCACCGTAGAATTTTATGCACTCCCGCATAGCTTGTACCGAGACAGTCCTGCGCCGACTTGAGCCGCAAACTTGTTCCCGACATCACCACTGTCGCTGCACATCTGCGCAAGTCTCCAACGCCTCTGTTTCTCCGTCTTTCTTTTCCAGCGCTGTTTCTTATTCCGTCGCTCGTTGCCATGGCCTGAGTTTCTCCATCTCAATTCCTCGTCAAATTATCCTAAAATGAAGCTCCATCAACCATCATTCCGGCGCCTCTTGTCGCGCCCGTCAGCCATTTGCAACGCTGCCCTTGCGAGAGCCAATAGGTCCGCCACTGTCCGTGGTACTGGCTTGACCTTTGCTCGCTTATTCTCGAATCATCCGCGAAGACAATATGCCTCTGTCTCTGCTGCTGATCTACAATTTGGACAACCAGTCTACGAGACTCACCCCCACGTTTTGAAACCTGGCGAATGTCGGTGATTGCCTTTGTTTTATCTTTCTGCTTGCATATCCCAAGCATGCCCATCCGAAAAGTCAATCAATTGCTGATTTGCTATTTTGCTGTTATCTCTAGTAACGCCCGGAATCACTGCCCAGGAGTATGCTGACCGCCGCGCTGCCCTCGTCGACCTCCTTCCCCAGGGAGCTGTTGTAGTCCTTCACGCTGCATCTCTCCAATACAAATCTGGTGCTGTCTTTTACCCATATAGACAGGAGTCCAACTTCTTCTGGCTGACGGGATGGGAGGAGCCTGAGGCGGTGGCTGTCATAGAAAAGACGGGCTCGACGACGGGCGACTATGCTTTTCGACTTTTCGTCCAGCCCAAGAATTCGAGAGATGAGCAGTGGTCCGGCTACCGCAATGGCGTGCAAGCCGCAGAAGACATCTTCAACGCCGATGAGGCCTACTCAATAGACGGCATGGGGTCCTTGCTGCCAGATATCCTCAACGGTGCAACCTCCATTTATGCCGACGCGCAACCCACAGAAAAGCCCAGCAAGAGCTCTATTCTAGAAATGTTTTCAGGCAAGACCTCATGGCCCTCGCGAACACCACTGTATCCTATCATGAACAGATTGCGCGTTATCAAGAGCCCTGCAGAGGTAACCAACATGCGTCGGGCGGGGCAAATCTCCGGGCGCGCCATCACTGATGCCATGCGACGACCCTGGACTCGGGAGAAGGATTTGCACGCTTTTTTGGACTACCAATTTACCATCAACGGTTGCGAAGGCTCTGCGTACATTCCCGTAATCGCAGGCGGTGAACGAGCTAACTGCATTCACTACACAGTCAACAACAACGTCTTTCGTGATGGCGAACTCATCCTCGTAGACGCGGGTGGCCAGTATGGCACGTATATTACCGACATCTCTCGAACGTGGCCGGTCACAGGCAGATTTACCGCCGCACAGCGCGATTTGTACGAAGCGGTCCTCACTGTACAGCGCAAGAGCGTCGCCCTTTGCCGACAAAACGCGCGCATGTCGCTTGAGGACATCCACGGTTTGACAGTACGTGGACTGATTGACTCTCTACGTTCGATAGGCTTTGACGTGTCAAATTCCAATATCGACCAGCTATTTCCTCATCACGTCGGGCACTACATCGGTCTCGATGTACATGACTGCCCAGGCTATCCGCGACGAGAGATTCTCCGCCGTGGACATTGCGTCACTATTGAGCCTGGTGTCTACGTGCCCGATGACGAGCGCTGGCCCGCTCATTTCCGCGGCATGGGTGTTCGCATTGAGGACAGCATTTGCGTTGACGAGACTGAGCCGTACATTCTCACCACTGAGGCTGTCAAGGAGATTGCCGACATCGAGGCTCTACGTGCATAGGATCAAGTATCTGCAGTGCATATACTATTGTATAATATCGATTCGTGTAATTTCAAATAGATGGTTAACTCGAAAAGTAACTTCGAGGGCATCTTGGACATATTTGAGTTACGGAGAAAACATCATTACCCGCTTGACTTGCGTTCGCAGTAGTTGACGACTTTACGCCGCACTTCTGACACTTGTTTTGACAAAGAGCCCATGATCCAAAACAGCGGCGACCCACTCCTTCCTCCTGGGCAATTGCACCAGATGCCAGTCATGATGCACCTTGTCAGAGATAGGTGCATTGATATTCCTATCTTGGTCAAGCTGCACGTGGCATTTCCTCAACAGCTGGGAGATGCTAAGATACAACTCATAGTATGAAAAGCTGAAATGTCAGTTGATGGCTAGCCTCAAAATAGGCTCTTGAACTTACTGCATGCCAATGCAAATATTAGCGCCTTTGGAGAATGGAATGTAGAAGCGATCCCGTAGAGCATTAGTCGTGAAAGTCGCTCCATCTTCTAGAACCCACCGATAAGGATCAAATAGTTCTGGCTCGGGGAACGTCTTTTCATCGCGAAGATACTATATCGGAGACGATGTCATGACAGTCTGAGAATCTTAGAAAACAAGTGAAGACACTACCGGGGATACATACTCCTTCTGGGATGAATTTCCCATGAATTTCGATACCTCCCGCTGGAACTATGCGTGGCAGCATAGCGGAAGCTGCACCGGCCCAACGGATTCCTTCCTTGACGAGAGCTTTCAGGCGAGGCACGTTCTCCAAAACAGACATGTCTGTGGAGAATCCGATTTCGACGAGATCCTCATAAAGTTTTTGCTGATATATAGGATTCAGAGAAAGAGCGAACAAGATGTGTGCCAGTGATGCCGATGTCGTGTCGGTGCCAGGGCCGAGGTTTTCTTTCGCCTCGGAAAGGGCCGTCGCTTTATCAACCCCAGATGACACCATAGTCTGAATCAGGTTCGGGGTTGACAATTTGAGCGTGACTTCTTTACTGACGTTGTCACCCCAAGCCTTGTGTGTCCACTGCAAGTGATCTCATTAGCACTTGCACAGATTAATCTACACAAGGCAGATTTACTTGATCAAACAAAGTGAGCCCTTGGTAAAAAGATGCCTTGGAAGATGACATGGAATGCTTCAAAAAGTGCTCCAAGTGGACCAGCACGTTAAAAATGTTGGGATAGTTGATGATCTTCAAGTAATTAGTACGAGTGTCGCGGTCAGTGATTTCGTACTGACCAATGGCATCCACATAGCTTTTTCGTCATTCTTATGCACCAAGACAAAGTCTATGCCATCTTTCCAGGATTCCACGGCTTGAATAGGCTGTCCAAACGAAAAGTCGGCTGAGCAAGTTAGTGCACGACACAATGGGGTGCTAAAATTGGCCAAACATACACATGATGTCTGCCTCGAGGGCGCGGCACGCAGATCCAGCCTCAAAGCACGTTGTCTTTTGCTCTAAAATGGCAACGAACTTGTGTATGTGTCTCAGCATAACACCCTCCAAGACGTGGATTTTATTTCGGTTGTATAATTGGCCCATGATTCTACGACGCTTGACATGCTCACCCGGGTGACTGTATCGTGACACTCCATGTCAGTGGAATAACTGTTTGGCTCGTAGAATTGAACTTGCGTGATTGAGAATAAAGCCGGATGGCCGTTTTGCACAAACTGGCCATAGATCCTGGGGTCTTTGGTGAATCCACCATGTACTCTATGGACGGCATCATAAGCTTCGATTGAGTAGAATGATACTTCATTTGGTCCAATGCGTATAAGTGGGCCTAAGAAGGTAAGTATTGATTCTAGAAACTGGATTTGAGAGAAAATAGACCTAGTTCTTTATGGAGTTTAGGCAAATCCAGCGTAATTGCCCCCCGGTACTCATGAGGAAATGCCCAAAAGAGGCGCGAGTAAGAAGCGCCGTATCCCGCGTCAGGTATCTTTGCAAGTGGCGACTTGCGCGCCTCGAAGATTGCCTCGAGATAAGTTGAGCTTTCCGCGGCAATGTGATTGAAAAGGGATTCCATGGGAAACTTCTCACCTTGAACATGGAGACGGCCAATAGCAGCAGGAAACCCGCGCCGAGCAGCAAGACGCACCCCATCATCAGAGACAAGTGAAATCAATGTAAATGACAGAAACTTGAATTTTGAGTTAGACACACACTCAGGATTTAATCTAGAAATGTCGCAGATAATGCTAGAAATTACGAAAGTGGGCGCACGCAATCTGGATCACCCATGACTATGGTTACAAGCCATGGCCGTTCTTGTTTGTGCGCCTTTGAAAAGAAAAAGCCGCGGCCTCCGACTTTCTTTCAGCTTTGATACTACAAACCCAGAATGGTCAGTTTCCTTGGAAAATACAGGTCCATTGCCACACTAGAAACGCTACAAAAGTTGAGGCCATTGGGGTCTTTTGAAGTCGCGCAATTGCGGGTTCTATATCGCGTCATAGTGCCAATGTGGTTTGTAAAGAACTTTACAGAACAAAAGGAAATACTAGTAAAAAGAAACAATGTTCTAGGTTGCCATTTGGCATTGTTCGACATTGTCTCATCTGAAGCGCTGCACCTGCATTAGTGCTGCGTCGCTCCTGCAAAACTCTAATATTATTTGATGCTTACCCACCGTCACCCCGCGCGAACTCTGAACCTCCAACGTCGATTATTTCAACGCCGAAGCCATGGCCTCGGAGCTGCATCAAAGGCAGCACCATGCCAAGTACGAGGCAGATGTAGAGCTGGAGAGTGAAGAGAGAAGAGACGAGCGTGTTGTGGTAAATGCGTGCATTACCTTTTGCGGAAGTCGCGGAACGCCAAGTAGCTAACAAAGTGTCTTTAGGAAAAACTAGGGTACAAGCCAGTATGCCAAGACGATCTATCATATGCGAGATCTGTCGCATGAATAATAGTTCAACAGAGCACTAACTACAGAGGACAGGTCTTGCACCGGTCGCTGACAGCGTTTCAGAATTTTGCGACAAGCTTTGGTAAGTCTGCCTTGCCATTCGATGTCGTCAAGGAAGCAGGAGGGACTGACTTTGGAAACAAGCTGCTCTTTACTTTGTCGGAGGCGTTCGAGTGACCTTTTCTACTGGCATTGCCGCTGGTGGCAACTTGGCTTACTGGTATGCGACTGGTGCCAAGGGGATGCGCTCTGCAACAGTTGACTGATTCAAAGGCAGGACGAGCTTTATTATTACCTGCATATTTACATTCATCACTGCTGCTGTTATTGCTGAGATATGCTCGTCGCTTCCCCTTGCGGGCTCCATCTATCTCTGGGCTGCCGAAGCTGGGGGACCTCGATACGGGCGCCTTTTTGGCTATGTCGTTGCATGGTGGAGTACAATGGCTTGGACAACGTTTTGTGCAAGTAAGTAAACTCAAGAAGATGCTGGAATGGTTTTTGCACAGCTCCTTACTCGGGTCACAGGCAACACACAGGCTGCTGTCAACTACATGCTCTCCGTATGTATCACCGTGATTGATTGACCACGGTCCGGCCCTGACCTTAGCTGGTAGGAAATCACGGTTTTTGAACTCAACTTTCCTTCGGACAGCTCTAGTATAAAGTTTCGCGCTGTACAGTGGATTGCGACCGAAGTGATGCTGGCGCTTGCTGCCATCTGGAACCTTTTACCTCGTCAGTCAGCCCTCAACCACCACCCTATGAAAACTACAAGTTCGCTGACAGCCATATAGCTAGATACTTCAAATGGATCTTCTACCTGTCTACCGGGTCCGTCCTGCTCGATTTCATCCTGAACTTGGTCTGGCTACCCATCGCAACCAGCAAGACCTACGGGTTTCGCTCAGCCCACGATGCATTTATGACTACTTACAACGGAACTGGGGCGCCAGCCGGCTGGAATTGGTGTTTATCATATCTGGCTACAGCCGGGATCTTGATCGGGTTTGATGCTTCTGGCCATGTCGCTGAGGAGACGAAGAATGCTAGTCTATCTGCCGCAAGAGGGATTTTCTGGAGCACTGTCGCCAGCGGCCTTGGGGGGTTCGCAGTGGTCATTCTCTTCTTGTTCTGCGTTGTAAGTCCGCACATAATGTTGCCACGTCGTTCCAGTATTGATGAGCATTGCAGCCTGATGCCAAAACATTCTTCTCATTTGGCGGCGCTCAACCGTTCGTACCTCTGTATGCTGCTATTCTTGGTGAGGGGGGACATATTTTCATGAACATCATCTGCATTGTTGCATTGTGGTTTGTGAGTTTTGTATTTCGCGACTTCCGTCACCGACTTGGAACTAATCAGCCCACGGTAGAACACGGCGATTGCGATTCTTGCCGCGTCACGATTGGTATTTGCTGTTGCAAGGGATGGTGTCCTGCCATTCTCACCATGGGTGGCCAAGATGGTTAATGGCCAGCCTCGAAATGCTGTCCTCGTGGTTTGGGGCACGGCATCTATTATTACCTGCACAATTTTACCGTCGGCTGTCGCATTCACCTCACTGGTCTCGGCTTCCGGAGTGCCTTCAGCCGCTGCATATGGACTGATTTGCCTCGGTCGCCTTTTTCTGACACCGAAAAAGTTTCCAAAGCCCGCATGGAGTCTTGGTCGCCTGAGCAAGCCTTTCCAGGCCATTGCAGTCTTGTGGAATGGCTGGGTCGTGGCCGTCTTGTACTCGCCTTACGTTTTCCCTGTCACTGCCGACACTCTCAACTACGCTCCAGTCATCATGGGTATTGTCACCATTTTTGCGATTTTGTCCTGGTGGTTTATCCCATCTGAGAAATGGCTTCCCAGCAAGCGAATCCAAGAGACACTTGATGCAGGAGAGAGCAGCGAGAGTATTACTTCACCGGGAAGATAGACTTGAAGTAGAATAATGGGTATGGGTGGAAAGGGCCACCTTGATGCTCGACTCCGAGCGCAAGTCTGACTTTGGGATTATTTCCTCGAATAAGATTGTGCGCCTCCTCATCAACTTCCTCGCGTCGCGTGTAACATAGTCTGCACGACCAGAACCATTGCAAGTTCGGGGCTCCCCTGTCACGCCAATTTTTCTTACACTGGCATGTTCTTTGTCATTTTGTTCGTGGATCTATAGGTCTGGGGCGTAATAAGCAACGGCAAAGAAAATCCAAGAGAAGCGAAAAACAAGACATGCTATCAGATCCGAATGTAGTTGAGACTCGTCTCAACTCGCGGCGCGTCCCACGCATCCATCCCAATGTAACAAACTCCGTGCTATCTCGTCCTTGCTCGATGCAAAAAATAAGAATAGTAACAATGATCAGATGGCCAAACCTCGTAATCGTGCAGTACAAGATAAGACGCACTTGAAAAAAAGAAGCAAGGTACAGATCAAGGGATCGTCAAGTCCCCAAATGCGAACGATAGTCGCAGGTTGTAATAATACACGGCCGGAAAGTACCGTTTTTTAGACCGGCCGCCACACAGATCATCACTGTGTGGTAGCCTGTTCTGTTGACCGGGAATGTCTGGAATGATGCAGTGAAAGTCTTTGCGTTCTTGTCCACGCTAATGACCAGCACGTACATCTCGTGAGAAACACAGGTCGATTGAGTCAAGACCCAAGTAACAAAAGAGATTCAAAGTAGAGACCAACGCAAAGTCTGCTGGAAAAATTAAGAATTGGTCCGCAATTGGCTCCCGCTGACGTTCTATTGAACCAGGCGGACCTCACAGTGACGCATTCTACCGGATTTCTTTTCACGAGGCTGCTGCAAATGCTCTTTTGCGGCAACCAAGATGGGCATCGAGTTCAGCTAAAGCCGCGAGGGTCAAACATGGCCATGCCGTGATCCGCCGTGTACTGAGCCGGGTGGTGTCGCCCGCCCGCGGCATTCTGAAGCATTGCCTCGAGCGTGTGCAAACGCTCCACGAGCTGCTGGTGCTCATTCATCATGGCCCGGTTGGCCTGCTCCAGCTGCTGGATGTACTCGGTGGCCTTGCTCAGGACGGTGCCCTTGCTGACCTTGGGGGCGCTGCTCGACGTGCCGTCGGACTCGCCGTCCTGCTGTGCTTGCAGCGCGGGAATCGCCGCCCGGAGCTCGGCGATGCGGTCCTTGAGATTGGTGCGGTACTTGCGCTCCACGTCGTTGTGGGTGGTGCGGTCGCCTCCGCCGCCGCCGCCGCCGCTGCCGCTCTTGACCCGGTCGCCGCCATCCGCGGCAGCGTTGCTCTGCTGTAATACCGAGCTTCGTGTGGGCTGGCTCGACGGTAGGATCTTGGGCTTGATGTCTCTCGGCAGGCTGGCGACGCTGCCAGATATGCCGCCGCCGCCGGGGCCGCTCCCGGGGCCCGACTGGAAAGCCGGCCGTGGCCAGGCAGCAGTGGTGGTGCCGGGAGTCTGGTGAGGCGTGCTCGGCGTCGTCGAGATGCTGCCGGGGGTTGGGTATGCGTTGGAGGGCACTATGCGGTGCGCTGGGGCGTTTACAGTCAAGTAGTCGCCGTACATTTGAGGGGTGCTGCCTGCGGCCGAGGACGACTCGTACGTCGATGCGAGGTTGCCGTCGGAACGCATCTGTTGGTGAGGCTGTTGTGGCTGTTGATGATGGGGCGGAACCTCGCACTCCCAAGAGCTGTGTGTCATCCGCCGTGGGACGTATTCATGCAGGCGGTTCATTGTCATTGACACGTCTTGGCTTCCCCAAGCCACACTGTTTCCATACATCTGCTCTTCGCGTCCAAGTCTGTTGTTAGCATCGCTGCCTTCCGAGGCAGATTTGCCCATGGCCTCTACACCGATGGAGGTGTTGCTCCAATATGGCGTTCCCACGACGGGGTATGTGTCGGACGGCATCGTAGATGATGCAGCTACTCCAATGGCAGAACTAACACGACGAGGTTAGCGGACGTAGCCGCGCAACAGATGAATTGTTCATCACTGGACCAAACGGGCATAACTTTGATACGGGGGCAAACTGAAGAGCAAGGTCATCTCACGCACCTTGGTTGGCTGACCATTTCGGAGGCTTGCGAATAATTGATGTTGAGATGATCATGCGCCTCTTCGATGCTCTGGTGTACTGCTGGGCTGTGCAGATCGGTCGAGGTGTTGGAAACTGCGCCTGAGTGACGGCTAATGATTCGCGGTCGCTTCGATTCTCGTTCGACAATTGCATCGGACGGGACCGCCTGCATCGACGAGGTCGACGGAGTCGGAGTTGGATATGGCGAAGCAGTCATGGCAATTGAGGCGGACTGGACTCCTGGAGAAGAGCTGGCCCTTGCGTTGCTACTTGCAGCACCATAGGGTGCCCCATCCAAGTCGAGACGCAGTGGCACAGCTCTAGTATTTTCCATGCTAGAGGCTATTGTGCTGACAAGTTGTCCTGTGTGTATCGGCGAGCATGCGCACTTCAGATGCGTGCATGCGCTCGGGTTTCCAAACGGAGTACTCGAAAGAAACAGAGGCGCAGAAGACACTTGTAGAGACATGTAGATTCAG
The DNA here is from genome assembly GCA_024472245.1 of Beauveria sp. NWAFU-1. Lineage (NCBI taxonomy): Eukaryota > Fungi > Ascomycota > Sordariomycetes > Hypocreales > Cordycipitaceae > Beauveria > Beauveria sp. NWAFU-1. The sequence continues at coordinate 1,261,605 of JANBXD010000004.1, forward strand.
GTGCACCGAAAGCCTGCTGTATCGGCTGTGATCAAGGCAAGGCGCTCGCCGGTTATGTTTCCCTAATAGGACTTGATTCTGCACCGTGTCTCGACCTGTTCAGTGTCCCGCAGCGAAACTTTAACGTAAGCGTTAGAGGAGCAGCCTAGGAGTTGCCAATCGTAGAAATGGTTGCCATGGAGTTTGTGCGCCGATATTGGAGTCTAACCAGCGGAACCCTGGGAGGAGATGAGACAAGAAAAATCCTTGCGAGTCGCAGTTAATGGCATAGACGTTGTCGAGTGTATGGCGTGGACTGGATATTCGAGGTGCGGATTGTTGGACGAGTAGTAGAGCCGTCTGCAGCGGGGAGGGCGGGAGGCAAGACTTAAGAGGACGACGCGAGATCGATCAAAGAGATCGGAGCTTCGGTGTACGATTAAAAGTCAAATAAGACGTAGCCGAGGGTTGAACTTTTATCGGAGCAGGGGAAAAAGGGACCAAATCGAGGATAAAGCCACGGCTTCTTGCTAGTGTCCAAGTATATCGTCACTCTGGAGAGCTGAGTGGCGCGTCTCCAAGGGGGCACAGCTTGAAGCATACCAGTATGATGCAATGTAGGGGGGTTGTCAAAAAACATGGTAGTGAACAGGCAAAAAGAGTAAAGAGCGCTAAATAGACCAACTTGTTGTTTTGCGGATGCTCCGCCTGCGAGGGTATGCAGAGGCACCACCAGTATGAGATAGACTGGGCCCGGGGGACGACTCGTCCACGCACACCCCATGTATCTAGAGTGGACTCCCGGAGGAGGCCTACCGAGCTTTCGGCGACGGGCAAGGGGCCGTCATCACTTCGAATGCACCTAGTCCGCCCTCACACTTCCTTGATGAGGGAGAAGCAGCCACGGGAAGCCTAGACCAAGGGGCACACACGGTGGGCGTGTTGCTTGTAGAGCCTCGGGGATGAGACCGCAATAGGCAGATGGAGTGTTTATTTTCGCAGCAAGCCTTCGGGAACGGAAACAAAAAGGGAAATTTTGCAACTTTCACCCCCTCAGCTGAACCAAAGTTGAAGGGAGTGGAGGAGATTTGTCGATCTCGTGCAGCGTCGCCTAGAGAAGAGTTTGCCAAGCGGGAACGCGTGTCGGTTATCTCCGATTCACCAGTACAGTGCCTATTATTAGGCAAAATCACACGGTGATTTACCTGAAATGTCTACTTGTATTGAATCTGAGATTGCATTCAGATACACTGAACTTGGACACTTGTGTCTGACGTTTGTTACAGGCTATGGGCGCTTCAGGATAACATGGAAGGCTGGCCTGGTGGCAGAGACTAAAACGGTAGATTAAGAAAAGGAAGAGACAGATACAGCACCAAAAACACAGGCTAAAACGTCTTTCTCTTGCGTTCTTGCGACTGCTTGAAGAATCTAGATGCCTTGTCTAAAAGCTAGCCCCCGTTGGCCGTTTCCAATCACCTGGACTGAGTCGTAATCCGTGGCTGTCGGTCAGTATTGTCAGGATGTTTGCATAACAGCCATTACAGCGAAAGCTGAAACCAACGTACTGGGAAAGAGAAAAAAATAAATAAATAAATAAATCAAAAAATAAAACGGTATACCGCCCAGCCTTATGGTGCCGTCACATTAGTAGATGAAACACGTTTGCAAGCTAGATCCCGGATGAACAAGCCTGTTGCCTGTCTACCGTCTTCAAATTATGGTGACAATTACCTGACTAATTTGTCTGGCTAGTCAATCATATACCCATATGGTTAGAGGCAACGGACGGGACAAGCAAGATGGCTTTGGGGGCCTTTGCTAGCGTAACGTTTGGGCTTGCAGCGACGAGGCAATGCATGCCGTCGTCGCGCTAAGCGATTCTGCAGAATAATTTACACCTTGTACGTACAAAAGGACGGAGAAGAGCCAACGGCTGCATGAATGACAAGGCATGCCAAATTGTCACGCATCCTGCAAGCCGACTCCGCGCCCGCCGACCGGGCAAAGACAACGGGACACGGGCGGACAGGCAGCATAGAATGCCGGTGAAAAGCGGCATTTACCCCCGGCAAGCCATATCTTTTTCTCTTTCCCGAGAGCGATACACACTCACCGAAGGCCGCTCTCTTTCTCGCGTTGGTCGCGGCCGGTGCATCCCATCGAAAACCTTTTGCGGCAAACCCCCCCCCGGCCCGCCCCAGATCCTTGCACAGCTCAGAAACGTAAATTTATTTCAAAGTGATCTACGCTGCTACACTGCGGCCTGCCGGGGTTTTGGGGTGGGGGCTTTGGGGGCCCTCGGGAGCCACAGAGACGGCGACACACGGGCATTCTCTGTCTTGTGGCTGCGCTGGTGTATGTACTTGATAGGCTTAGAGTTCCTCTCAAGACATTGTGGCCCGTCCCACTTTCTCCAACGTGGCATGCCCATGTCAAGCTGGACAAAGAAGTGCCCTTGTGTCTCTGGTTGGGCGCCGCAACGCGTGGGGTTTCCAACAGCTGGGGCTTAGAATGTAACGGGCTGCGAACTGTTGGAAGCACTTTGGCTACATTCCGTCGGAACAAAAACTCGCCCACAATGAGGCCAATGATGAAGGAAACCTGACCAAGCTGGCCCCCGTCCCCTCGCTCCATCTCTTATTTCGGCGATCTGATGAGTTGCATTACAAGTGGCAGAAAGCAACTCTGAATGGAGGGGGTGGTGAAGCCTGGGGAGGCTCTGGGTGCTGCAGCCGAGTAATCGTACGACTTGCCAGTCCCATTCGAGCAAGTTGGTTGTCTGTATGGCGCATGTAATTGGCTGAACCAGCTTCTTGCACCACCACATCCCGGGAGCCCCGAGAGGAAGCTAAGCAAAAAACTCCCTTGGCCCTATCATGGCAGCCACAGCAAGAAAAAAAAAAAAAAAGCCACCCAAGTCAAACTCGTTGACGCAACGGTTCTGGGCCGCGGCCGTTGAAGTTTCCGATTCTATCCCGCTGTATCCATGCCCGTGGCTGGAAAGACCTACATAGATACGGTAGGCAATGTTGTCGGAGCTTTTTCCGGGTCATGGTCGCCAGCCAGTTGCAACCCGCACCCAAGTTTCGAGTAAGTTGACCAATTAGAAAGCCCACTTTTGGCTTTTTGCTCGCCGATGCAATGGCTTCCACAATTCACCGGGAGCATTACACTCTGTGGGCTCTGGAAAGGGAAACTAGTTCAGTGAAATCGTCCTCGAGCAAAGTGATCTATCATGCATTGGATCGGCAGGCAGACAAAATAAAGTGGTGTCCCAAGCTCGAAACAGATACAGATATTGCAATTTAGTGGCACCTTTTACAATCCGAGTACATGATTGCCGGTAACCCTTGCTATTGTCTCGCCCTTGGCCGAGGCAATTGGCCGAGTCTCAATGGTTCTCACTCAAAGAAAACGGGCAACTAATACTGTCGATTGACTATTTCAACCAAGAAAACGGCCAAGCCTCATTACGCAAAGCACGTATATCAGTGGAGCTCCGCGGGCTGCTCTTGGTCCGTGGCAGCTGGAAAGAGATCCGCCTGTTGGCGCCTTTGAGACCCCCCTTTGCCCCGATCAAATACGCCCAAGGTTGGGCTACCGTTGTTCCCTTTATCCAATAGACGTTGCAAATTCTCTGCCATCCAAGAGAGGGATAAAGGCTCTTCCCCCGCTCACGTTTCACTTGCTCCATCTCGGTCGCCCCGGACCCTCACATACCCGCTACATGGTCAGGCACGGTGAACAATGTTGACCAGGGTCTTGGGATGATTGCGCAACAAAACAAATGCCGTATAGCCATGTGATGGAGATCAAAACTCGGAAACTCGCCGTATTTCTCTGTGTAATGAAATCAGAAGAAGCAAATACGTGCACGGCAAAAAGACAAACGTCAGCACTTCCCGAACCCTGTCCTTTGAGCTTGACAGGTATTTGGGTCCGTTCGCCACGCTCTGCATTCCGTTCTCATCTGGTGTCATACCAAGACATACTCATGGGATGAATGATTAATCACACTCTGGCAACAAGAACGAAAATACGATCACTTGTCCGTCGACTCCACACAATGTTGCGTACATTGAAGAACTCCCCCCTCACCGAGATGAACCCCCCTCACTTTTAGCCATTACCGGTTCAGCTTGTCTGATCTGGTCTCAAATACCATGCTCCACATACGCTCCGAAAATACGGCTTTAGCTCTGTTTGTTCGCAACCAACTTTGCAGTTGTCTCCATCGACAACGTGGTCCATGTGGAAAACCTCGGTGTCCTTGCATGCACGAGATTTCCGCAACATGTGCAGCTTGATGCCAGCTTGGAGTCATCTTTCCTTGCTTTCTTGATGTCGTGCTTCAATCGACCCTTGTTATCGGCGACCTCGCTCATAGAGCACGCGCCCACATGACTAGATAGTTACCTGCATCGGGTTTACTTGACTGCCGAATATGCAACATGTCCGACATGACGTAATAACCTTGATATTGTTTCTTCTATTCTCTGATGATACTTCCTATCAAAAAAAATTTCTGCTTCTAGTCATTTTTGTCTTGTTGTAGTCTTGCGTAAACGAGGCGCTCGCACTTTCCCGCTTACACGTGCAACTCACTTGGTATAACAGATCTGACAAGCGCCACAGTCAAACGTCTCTCCCATGAATCAGACTTGCAGCGGCGCACATTGAACGTTAACTTCTAACAAGCCAATAGGCTGCATTTGGAACGTTTGGACAATGTCGCGAGCTGTTGCCACACCCCACCCTGGACCCTTCTGCAGGCCACCCCTGCCATTTGCCTTCCGCCATGTATCCTTGCGCGACGGCAGGCCCCGATACTCGACTTTCAGATCTATATCACTGGATTTTTGAGTCAGTTGAGTAGCACTGTTGATAGCAGAGGTTTATGAAGGGCAGATCAAAGTTGAGCTTGGTTGGATGACACGAACACAATTGAGCATCGCTTCGCAATATCAATGGAAGGCTCCAGAGTGTGCTATTGTCTTTCTGGAAGCAGGCTTGAACAGGCAGGCTGTCGTCTTGGCAAGTTGCTCAAAGCTAGCCAGCTTATCAAGTAGAAAAATAAACGAGTAGATCTTTACATAAAACATTGCTAGATACGTGACTCAGGCCCCGGTCTCCTGCTCTGGGAACTGGTTCATGCTGACCTGCCGTATCCCTGCCGTATCCCTGGCTTGTAAATGATGGGCAAGATCTTCATGCCAAGGGATAAACAGTCTCTGGCAGAGAAACGAGATAGTACAAGGCCAGCAGGCCAATCTGTTTCTGCGGTCCAAAGACAGCAAATGCGCTTACTCGTTCAACGAGCTTTTTAGGTTTGATCGCGGAGATGAGTGATGTAGTATCACTACTACCAGTACCAGCAAACCGACGATTTTAGCACTCGTTCGCAATTCGCGCTACCAGTACGCTAAACCAAGTCCATGCTAGCGACGATCGAATGCTAAAATCATCATTAAACAAGCGCTATTTCCAAGTTGAGTGCGACCTTGACAAAGCTGCAGACAAGATTTCACGGGGCGCAGATCCGCTCTGCAGTCAAAACGAACTGCTCCGTATCAAATAAATAGACTTGCTGTCCAAGAAGAGATGTGTCCCCCCTGAGAGGGAGCCCAAGTGCGGTGTTCCCACTCCGTGTGGGCTCGAAAAGCCCACGAAATAAAGTTTACTTGCTTGTGGAAATATACAATTCCGAGCGCGGAACCCCAGTCAAGCAAGGGATCTGCGGCCACGGAACTTGGTTGGACGCCTTTGATGCAAGTTTGTAATGTAATGCTTGATGAAAACATTGAAACCCAGCCATGTATTTTACTCTACGAACAAGAGCACGAAATAGGGTTGACACCAAGAAAAGGGCGAGTCTTGTATACGAACGGAGAGGGCAAGCTCAGCGCCCAGTCACTAGGTACAAGTCACAACTGCAGGAATAATGGCAGCAAACAGGCCAGAGCCCCCCAACTACTACCAAACTTGGCACGATGCGAACAGTCCAGCATTTTCCTCACTCTGTTGAACAAAGCCATTGCTTCTATTTCTCGAGCGAATGGCATGCGACGTTGCATTGGTGTTGCTGAGGAGGAGAGTTCAAGGCACAACTGTGCCTGCGTTCTAGGGATGTTTGCCCCCAAGCATTGTAATAGATCCTGGACGATATTTCTCGCATAGTAGCTGTCAGATAAATATTTGGATCATCTCTGATCATCTGTTTGTCCCCGAGAATCCAGAGTCGTGAGTAAATGCGCCTCGAAATCAGAGGGTTTCCGGATGGGCGTTTGCAAGCCTCGTGATGCACAGTGTGGCAGCTGTCAACTGCGCAGACCGGTGTTTCTTGCTGAATATCGATCGTTTGACCTTGTGCATAATTCCATTCCGTTCACGTCACATACCTTCTTCCGTTCTCTGCCACCCACTTCTTCTCCCATGTCTTTGTGAGAACCTCGCGACATCGGCCGCACCTGTTCCGTCTACCTCGACGAGCTCGCCGCAACAGGGCAACATGGCAAAGCTAGTGCATACTCTCTTCTTTACTCTGCAACTGACGAAAGTAGTCTCGAGCTTCTCTTGGAATGCGCAAAAGGCGCTGCACCGTACGAAAGATTGCCCAAAATTCCAAGACTGAAACTTCCAACTGACACCTTGCAGCGCATCGAGCGACGTACGACGGCCACACAGACGAGATAGATACAGCCCCGCCACCAAGATATCGATTCAAGTCGGATAATATTTATTCTGTTGCACTTCAAGAGCTTGAGAGTCTCGAGTCTCAGCCTCTCTGCCACCGAATTGCGGCCCGACTCCTCGTGAACAACTGCCACTTGCTCCATGGCCAAGACGAAACGGTCGAGCTCGCCAACACTGGACGACTGACACGGGACTTTATCGACTCCTATGCCGCTGGATTGGCCATTTGCGACTTGGAGAGAGGAAGCTTCGTCATTCCGAAAGAGTGCGCAAAGTTTCGCGAGCCAGCTCTGACAAAGATCGAGGTCGGCAAAACTCCCCATCTGCACGTTTCCACAGTCGAGATCGACAAATGCCTCGAAGGCCTGGCACAATCCGACTCGTCGTGGAATACTTGGATTAGCTACAGACACAAGGCTGTGCGTTTCTGCGAGATTGCAAAGTCTGACAATGACAAGGGTACGCTTGTATCGCCCTGTCATCCGGCTTTGTCGCTGATTCGAGTTCTAGATTCGACCATTCATCTACACAAAAAGATTACTGAGATTATGGAAAGATTTTCAGAAAAAGTAGAAGTGCAAGTCGAGGAGCAGCTGCGCCGAGTCGATCATCTTATGCAAAGAACGACCGAGGCAGCCGACTCTCTCCTCCCACACGCTGAATCGCTTAAATCCCAACTCGACGGTCTGGGTCGCGTACTCAATGAGCAATTAATGACCGTTTCAAGAGTATGTTTACTTTAAATCGGACATGCCATTCTTCAACTTCTAATCGGGAACAGCAGTCGGCATTGGAAGCACAGTCTGGGCTCGAGGACGCTACACAGCTGCATAACATTGTCAATGTCTTGCTTGAATCAATCCGCGAAAACCAAGTACAAATCGCCATGGAGCATAGCAATGCCTTACAGACGGTTCGCAAAGATACGCTCGAGGGAGTCGAAACTATGATAGCAACTATCGCTACAGCCGCCTCTTCATCGGTCCGGCTGCAGACTCAACTGGTAAGACCAAATGATCGCACAAAATAATACCTGCTCACTGGACATAGGAAGAAACGGAGCTCCGAGCTGAGAAAGTTATGGAAAAGCAAAACACGCTTGAACGAGTATGTAGAGTCATTACTCTGCGAGCACCCACGGGCTAATCGAAACAGAACCTTGATCGCCTTCACAAGTTTTCGCACGAAATGTACCTCTCGCACAGCAACCATCAAGACAAACTTGATTCCGCACATCGATCGGTGATGAATATCTTAGGAGCCTTGCAAGGCGTCGAATCTTCGACCAATCGAATCCACAGTACGATTTTACGCGGACCAAGCTGGAGCTGGTGGCCACACATTCTGTGTCCTGTGGCCTCACTTTTTCTTGGCTCTTACAGGCTGACACCCTCCATTGCACGAAACCTTTTGCTTCTGGGACTAGGTACGATGTTATTTTCTTGTATCATTCATTGAATGAATGCTAAACTGCCAAGGTGAAATTGCCGGCTTGACCATTTCGGCCGCCCAAGCCATCAAGACGGACACTTCAATTCCCTTCATCCACACTTCGCAACCAAATATTTTTAAGACCACGTTTAATGAAACGACGCAAATGATTCACGAAGCTCATGATCTACAGACGGCTCACTCGTCTACATTTTTACAGTAAAGCTATTTATTTGGAGTTTTGAAGAGGGATTTTATACCACGCGGGAGGGTTGCTTGCTACATTGGGATTTGGCGTCTCCAGCTTTCAATGGGACATGAGTTACGTGGTAGAGCAGCTTGGGTTCCTATTTATTTCTAGAAGGATTGGTCTTATTACCAGGTGTTTTCAGCTATCAAATCACTACCAGGGCCACAGCCCAATTTTCATCAGGCTGCGGAATCCTTTCGTCATTGGCTCGATCCGCCCCATCGTCTGTTGGCTATAGGGCGCAATAGTATGTGTGGGGAGGATTGTAGATCATGAGAACTTTAACCTTACATTTCTCTAGACGACAACGAAACTGTCGTCTTTCACAATGTCGAAACTCAAAGTTGCACTGATTCAACTTTATTCAAAGGTATTCATACCAGCCATATCTTGGTTCTCATCATCTTGCTCTCCCGCATCCTCTTCACCCCCCGCCATGCTCATATTCCCCGCCATCAACTCATTGACTGACAAGCCATGCGCGCACAGAGCCTCGACGTGGAGGGCAACTACGCCAAAGCCGAGTCCTTTATCCGCTCGGCCGCGGCGCAGGGCGCGCAGCTCGCCGTCCTCCCCGAGTACCACGTCCAGGGCTGGGTCAGCGACCGCGCCGCGCTGCTGCGGTGCGCGCAGCAGACGCCCGACATCCTCAAGCGGTACCAGTTCCTGGCGTGGGAGCTGCAAATGTGCATCGTGCCCGGCACGCTCCTCGAGGACCTCTCACACCCCTCGGATGCCGCCGACGAGCCGTCCCTCGCCAACGTGGCCTACTTTATCGGCCCCGACGGCGCCGTCTGCGGGCGCTACCACAAGCGCAACCTGTGGCACCCGGAGAAGCCGCTGCTGCGCGCGCCGGCAGCGGCCGCGGCCCCGCACCACATTGCCTTTGACACGCCGCTCGGCGTCCGCGCCGGCATGCTCATCTGCTGGGACCTGAGCTTCCCCGAGGCCTTTCGCGCGCTGGCCGCCGACGGCGCGCGGCTGATTGTGGTGCCCTCGTTTTGGGTCGCGCGCGACGTGGACGAGCCGGTGAATCCGGTGAATCCGCACGCGGAGCGGCTGTTCCTGGACACCATGTGCGTGGCGCGCGCGTTTGAAAACTCGTGCGCGATTGTATATGTGAATTGCGGCGGCGCGCCGGCGGCAGAAGAAGAAGACGGGGTGGCGGAGGGGTATGATAAAGAAGGGAGGGAGCATGCGGGCGTGTCCCAGGCGGCGATGCCGATGCTCGGTGCAGTGGGGAGGCTGGGGCATGGAAAAGAGGGCATGAGCGTCGTGGAGCTGGATCTGGACTTGCTCGAGGTGGCGGAAAAGGCGTACAGGCCAAGAGATGACATGGAGAAGCGAGGATGGAAGTATGATGCGGACGTGAGCGGCATTTGGAAAATGCAAAACTTGTAATTAGAAAAGCACAAAAGGTCAAAGATGCGATTTTGCAACGGGGGTATCGAGAATATCTAAAACAGTTCAAAACGCTAATCTACATGTCATGTAAAGCAAAGTCCCTCCCCTCTTTGTATTGACGACGCCTAATCCGAGTCGTATTCTACCAGAGCAGCACCTTTGGAGACACCATGGTCGCTCTGCTGCGCTTTACTCTGCGGCTCAGTCATGCCTTTGCTCTCCTCCACACCCCTCTTCCTCTTGATGCCTGGTATCCTCGCCGTACCTTTTCCATCTGCCCTCTTCGTCCCAGAGGCCGACATCAAGAATGGATCTTTTGCTACTCTCGTGTTCCCCATGACCTGCGTGGCAAACGACTCTCGTGTCTGCATCTTCCGCCTTGCTTCCTTTGTCATGGCCATCTTGTCGTCATTGTCGTCGTCCATTTCCCTGCGCGCCGCCATCCCAAACAGCGGCTTCGACAGCGCCACCTCCCCCGCCGGCCCCGCGTCGTCGGGCGCAAAGTCAACCAGCCGCGCCCGCCGCGCATCCTCCTCCGTCTCGGGCAGAATGTCCAACCCCAGACTCATCCTCTCCCGCAGCGCCGCCGTCGCCGCCTCACCCGCCTCCCTCTGCGCGCGCTCGGCGCGAAACGCCCCGCGCAGCTTCTGGTTCAGCGTGTAGGGGTCGTCCCACCGGCGCTTCGCCAGGCCTGCCAGCTCGTCGATGCGCCGCGACGACTCTTGCAGGCGCTCGCGGTCGCCAATCGTCTTTTCGAGGCTCGCAAACGCGCTGCTGCGGAGCGTCTCGCGCTCCGCATCCGTCAGGATCGGCACCCGACCCTCGAGCTCCTCGGCCGCTCGCGCGTCCTCGCCCGTATCGCGCCGTGTCGCGCCCGAGACAACCACGTACGCCGTGTTTTGGGGGTCGGTGCGCATCTCGATGGCGCCGCCGCACGCGGCGTGGCGGAAGCGGAAGCTCCAGATGGGCGTCGTGTGGTAGCGCCCCGCGGGCCGCTTCTCGGCATTGAACCGCACGCCCTGCCCGATGAGCGTCGGCTGCGGGCACGTTGCGCACCACGCGGCGTAGGGCATCTCGAAGCGCACTGTGAGGGCGCCGTCGGTGCGTAGCTTGGAGGCGCGCGCGCCGAGAGCGTGCTTGCGGTGCAACGCGTTGCCGCTCGTTGTGCCCTCGTGCTCGGGCGGCACGTATTTGCCCATGTTGAAGCCCTGCATGGTGGCGGATGAGCGAGGGTGGTGGGCGCGGGCCCGCCGGAGGGGTAAGAAATGGTTCGAGGTCGAGAAGGCGTGGAGTTTTCACAAATCGGATTTATTGATGCTTTGTCGGCCTTGCAGGTTGACGTATGTGGTTTTTGCAGGGTGGTAGGTGTGTTGCAGATGGCAAGTTCAGTGTAGTTATACGTATTATTTTGCAACAGGCGGACGTCATCGCATCAGTGGTGGGGCACACCATCACTAACACCAGAACGCACGATTAGCAAAAGGCTCTCGTCCGGATAGCACTACTTTAATTAACTGTCTAACAATCAATACTGGCTATTAGTTAAGTAGCTGTCGATTGCCTAGCTTTTGGCTTGAACTGGCTAGTTAGTGAGCATTACTGGTAACGCATCAGATGTCATGCAGAACAGTGATTATGCATAGAATGAGTGCTGATTGTAGAGACAAGAAGCTGTTGGCAGAGACAGCAGGGGAACACCCTTACGGGAAGGGTATATGCTATTGCTAACAAGTTAGCCCCTATTGTGGGTATCTCAGCCCATTCCATTATCTCGTGATGTCCACGCATTTGGCATCAGATGCAAAGAGCCTGTTACGGCGCATCTGCAACGCATCCTCGCCGCCTGCCAGACGGGGTGAACATCAACAGGCACAGTATGGGTCGAGGCACTCATGATAGTCCTGGATTTATTAGCTATAGCAGGTATCCACACCATAAGGGTGTCCCCTAGCTTTCCCTTCACAACAGCTTATTCTCTCTTCAGTCAACGCCGTGCGGCAGTCGGGTTCCCCCGGTTCTCCACGGCGCACGTCAGCACATTCGTAAACCAGGGCTCAAACACATCTTCCACCCATACTCCGAGCGCCACCATTGAAGCTTGGAGCTGGTATATGCCTAACATAGAGTTTGTGTTGCCAATTATGTAGTTGTCGTCGATGATGCGCTACGAGCATGTTAGCTAAGAGGAAAGATAAGGGAAGAAGGAGGGGGAATACTTACAATATGCGTGCCTTCGTCCACCACGAATGACACCAACCACGCGCTGTCCATGACTTGAATCACTGGAAGGGTCAAGAGCCTCTCCTCTTCAGCTCCCGCTAGCGTCATGATGGGTCGCATACGTTCGCGCCATGCAGCAACCCAGATGCCCAGCTGCACGTTGGCGTTCTCTTTGGTGCCCGACACCGTCTTGGTCTCGATGAAGATGGGCGCGGGTCGCGTGCGCAGCGGCTCGTAGCGCGTTTGGTTGATCGACTGCTTCTCCCAAGGTTCTCCTTTGAGAAACTGGTCGATCAGTGTCTGCAGCACATCCGAGGGATGCATAATCAGGGCAAAGTCGGCCATCTTATGAACTGACGTTGCCAAAGCAGCGGCTGGCCCGCGTCCCGACGTATTGCTGGCCGCCGACGACGTTTGCTCGCCGGACGACAACCGTGGGCGAAAGGCCGATATGATTCGCGCCGAAGTGATGTCTTCGAATTTGAGGTGCTGCGTGTGCCTGGTTACGTGCTTGAGTAGGTTGCTATGCACGTGCGAGTTCCATGCGGCCTCAGACCTCTGCACCTCGGCCGACTCGCGCGATTCATCTACAATGTCACGGAGCCGCCCGTGGTTTTGGAGCACCGCGTCGCGTTCGGCGGCGCTACAGGTATCGTCGTCGGACAGCCACGTTTGCCGTCGAATCCGCGTGTTGCCTTGGAAATCGGGGTGCGAACGCAGGAGCGCTGGCAGCAGCGCCTCCTTGGCCTCGATGGCGGACAGCGCCTCTCGCAGCTCCATGGTGTCGGCAGGCATGACCCCAGGCGTAGGCTGCGTGGAAAAGTAGACGGGCACCTCAAGGTCACGCAGGCTAGCCATCTTTTGGAACCGCTTCGAAGGAGAGTTGCTTCGCTGATTCGTAGCGTCTGACTGAGAGTTGTCGGTTGAGTGTTGGTGAGAAAAGGCCGGACGGCTTGCCAACACAGCTGGAACCGACGACGCCGACCGTGTCGAAGTATTTAGGGCCACACCATCTGCGCCGAGTCCAATATATCTCTGCACTGGCGTCTGGTCGATATTAAAATGTTCGATCTCGTCCTCGCCAGCACCTTCACTCGTTCGTGCGCGCTTCGAGGGACTCGGTGTGGTTGGGTGGTGATTCGCGATAGCAACTTCATTAACCCAGGCCTGGACGATGACGCTATTCATGCCAAGTCAATTAGCGATGGATGTACCCAGTCTGCGTTTCCTGCTTAAAACTTTTGCAGGAAGGCCTGACAGAGGCACGCGAATAATCTCGTCCGTCAGCACATGTTATAGATGTTGAATATGTAGCTGCTATCCCCATCGCGTTGTGGATGGCAACGGAAAGATTATAACAGCAGTGCTTAACCCCAAAGTCACGCAAAGTACCGACAGCGTTACGCCGAAGCTCTGCTAGCTACAGCCAATCAGAGGTCAGAATTGGCTGCCAAACTAGGCAACAGCAAAAAAAGGGCAAGCGGGTACTAAAATATGGCCGCCTTTTGACAAAGTGTGCTGTAAGAGAACCGGCCATGTACACTGGCGCAGGCGCTGTCCATTTATTCATCCTGTTGAAATCGCGGGCTCGGTATCGTCATCAGACAGCCACGTTTGCCGTCGAATCCGCGTGTTGCCTCATACATTGGCACCTACTTCGAGGGGTATAGCCAAAGCAGTGCGGATACTTCGTACTTGACTTCTCAAATCGGGCACACCAGTGTATCGAACGAATCCGAGGGCTGCTATATCAACAACAGCATTAAATTTTTTAACAGCGGATAATAAGTTGTGCTAGAATATCGCGATTTCGGCGGCATGAGCAGTATTCAGTGGTTCTGCCTCTCGATTGGATTAATATGTTCTTGGAGTAGCGCGACGTCTAGGAAAGTATGATGCGTTGTTGGAATAGTTGTTGATCCATCAGTACGTCTCACTTTCGCGGGCGACTTAAACAGCGGCGCAACCGCCCAACGGAACGCGGTGGCAAGAAGAAGAAAAAATCCTTCAAGTCAATGCCACGACCATCGGTGCAACTACGGCAGCGATTGCTGCTCAGTTGACACGATGCATTGACACAGAAAGCGGCTGGCTCAGCATGGCCACCACCGGCCATCAGTCTCGTCGGTACAAGAGTACATGTCAGCTCACTGACCATTTTATGCGGATACGACGATCTCCATTCACCCATCGTAAACTCGTGCATCTACAACTTAACCGCAAAGCTCGGCGGGCGGTCCTCCATCTTCGATCCCCAGCTCGACTCCTCCTCCCCAAGCTCCAGCTCCAGCGTCCATCCCTCTGTAAAGAACTCGTGTCCGATCCACGACCTTGTCCACGGCACCCCATTCACCGTCGCGCTCTGCACATATACCCTCTTGTAATCGGCATCAAACTTTCTGCACCGCACCGTCGCCGTTTTCCCCGTCTGCGGGCTCGTGATGCTCACCTCTTCAAAGAACGGCGCGCTAATCAGGTACACGTTTTGCCCGGCGACGGGGAACAGACCGAGCACGGAAAAGAAGAGAAATGAGCCCATGGCGCCTGAATCGTCGTTGCCGGGCAGGCCGCCCGGGGAGGAATCAAACGACTTGGGAATGTAAGTATGGATGCGCTGCGTAGACAACGCCGGACGGCCGGCGTAATGGTACATGTAGACGGTCAGGAAGACGGGCTCGTTGGAAATGTCGGCGAGGCCGACGGTGTGGAAGTAGTCGAGGCGCTTGATGAAGGCGTCGTCGCCGCCGAGGAGGTCGATGAGAGCGGCTGCGGAGTGAGGGACGTAGCTGCCATGGCGTGTTAGTAGGATGGAACAAAGCCCAGAGCGGGATGGGGACGTACAAGAGATACTGCCAGATGCTGGCCTCGAATGTCTCGCTCGGATTCGTCGTCAGCGAGCAAAAGCTCGCCAGCGCCGAACACGCAATCGGATCCTGGAACCCCCAAGTGCCATTCTGATATTTCGGCTGAAAAAAGCCTCTAAATCCCGTATCTGTGCCATTAATCACCGACGTCTGATCCTCCCTCCACAGGTTCAGCCAATTCGTACTCCTCCTCGCATACTTTTCCTCCAGCTCCCCCTTCCCCATCCCTCCCGCCATGGTCGCGATACAAAAATCATTATACGCATATTCCAGCGTGCGCGAGACACTTCTCGAGTTGGTACCGAACCCGAGCGGGTCGTAGTCGAGATAAGGGATGTAGTTGAGCGCCTTCCAGCTGCGCAGGCCGCCGCGGCCGCGGACCGACCACTCGAGCGGCTCGTCTTCAGCGTCGGCGAGCACGGCGCGGAGGGCAACATCCCAGTCGATGGACCTGGACAGGTTCTTGTGGAAGGCGTCGGCGAGGACGACGTCGGCGTTGGAGCCGCCCTGCGTCCAGCCGCTGCAGAGCGACATGTGGCAGTCGGGAAGCCAGCCGTCGTGGGCGTATATGTCGAGCAGGGTGTTGACCATTTGCGCCTGCGCGGTCGGGTCGACGACGGTCAAAAAAGGGTGCTGGACGCGAAACGCATCCCACATGCTATCGTCCAATTAGTATGACTCTCCGGGAAAGCAATATTGGGGAAACTGACCAGTAAAACGAGTCAAAGTACGGCCGTCCCATATCCCAGTGCGGATTCTCACCCGTGTAATTCTGCGGCGAAATCATGTTGCGGTACGCACCGCTCCAGAAGCTCTTCTGCAGTTCCTCGCTCGCACCGCCGCTTTTTATCCTAATCGGACTCAGCTTCTCCCTCCACTTCCCTTTTGCCCCGTCCACCAGCCTCCCAAACTCGCCTTCGTCCAGCGGGTTTCCCACTTCCGTCTCGGCGCTGCGGCACGCCTGCTCGCCGCTCTTGAAACTCACCCCCACCCGCGCCGTCACCGTGCGGTCCTTGCCGTTCGTTTTGAACCGCGCCCAGCCGCCCGCCTCCACGTAAAACAGGTTAAAGCCGCGCGTCACATATAGCTCCTTGGGGTCGGTGCCGCCGCGGCTATTGACCCACACGCCGGTATCGTGGACATGCGCGCCGAAGAAGTCGACGCAGAATTGCAGCACGTACGAGCCGGCGCCGAAACTCGGCAGAAACGTGCCGTTGCCCGTCATGCGGCCCGAGTCCGGGTCCACACGAATCGACGCGTTCTGGCGGCTCTTCCACAGATCCGTCAAGTCAAGCAGGATATGCGGGTGCGCGTCGCCCTGCGGAAATGTGAAGCGATACAGTGCAGTGTGCTCCGACACCGTCATCTCCGCGTGGATGCCCGACGCGAGCCCAATAGCAAAACGGCCCGGCGTCGCTTGCACGGATTCGTTCACGTACCGCTCCTTGCGCTCGCCGATGCGGTACTTGCAAGCGTCGAGGGCGTCGCCAGGGCAGAGCTGCGGAAAGAGGGGAAAGTTGCCAAGGCTCGGGTTGCCTCCGGTGCCACTGTCGTGAAGGCTCGAGAAGCCGGTGACGTTGCTGCCGTCGGTGGCAAAGCCGCCCGTATTCTGGCCATCAACGTCGGCGACAGCCTTGGCGAGGCCATAGGGCAGCGTTGCGCCGGCAAAGACGTTGCCGCCGTCCTGGGAGCCGATCAGGGGGTCGACATACGCGAGCGGATCGATTGCTGTGGCGGCCGACAGTCCTGTGAGGAAGCAAGAAAGGAAAGAAGTCAAGCGGCGCATGATTGGTAGGCTTCAAACGTGTAAGAGACGGTTCAAAAGGAATGATGCCATGGAAATCCTTTGCAGCAGTAGCAGGATAGAGTAATACTTGACGCCTTTGCTTCGCAGCAGCAGGGAAGAGGATGCAACTTTCAAGAAGAGTCCTCCCCGCGTTCGGCAAGCCATGATCGGCGCGACTTGTGTTGCCCTTCTTTGTGCAGTAGTTGGAGCAACAAGGCACTTGGGAGCGGAGAGGAAGTCATGCGGGGAAGGGCCAAGGTCGCATCTCACAATGTAACTCTACCAGGCGGGGGTGACCAGGTTGCCAGGCTAAGAAACTTGGGGGCTATACTATACCCGCGGAACCTTTTGTGAGAGAAAACATCTCAAAGGGTGGCGAGAAAACTGTGCATGTTACTAGCAAAGTAAACTCTTACCAGCTTACTGTGAACGAGCATGGCTAGCGGAACCCTGCTAAACGGATGGTCGAGACTGAGAATCACCATCGATTGGGCTTGCACTAGCATGAGTTACGGCGGCCGCTTCCGTCATGATCAGACGGGCCGGTGCTTGGTAGTAAAGTAACTAGATTCTTATTAGTCTAAGAAACGCCCAGTTCAGATGGTTCTTTAGGTGGACTATGACGACAGACACATCAGACGCGTGGAAATCTCTATAAAAAAATTGCCCGTACATTTTGGAGCTAAATTTGGCTTCGGCATTGAAAAGATGGGAAACAAACAAATCGCTACCAATCTATATACGTGATTCCTTTATTCCCCGTGACTTGATGCCGTGAGACTGTGATATATTGTATAGCCGGTATACGTCTGTGCTCGTGGTCATTACCTAGATTTTCATGTGCCAGTCCTGATGGCTGGGAGCAAATTCCTGCTCTGCTCACGGGCGGTCGCTGACCGCCATCGTGTTTTTGATGCGTTGCGTGCCGTGCAGTGCAACGTACACCGTGCGGGGAGAACCAGCCACTTTTCAACGCACGATTCCGCCCCCTGCTTCTGTTATCGTGCAAATTCGCCGTTAGCTTGTGCTGTGCCAATTATGGGTTCGAGAAGCACCGGCAAGCAAGTCGCAGCGTCTTGTCCAAAAGCAAAGTCGTTTGGCCCTATCTTTCCTAGTTGGTCATCGTTCTCGGCATCGGGATTAATTACAGCCACAACGGCGCCCCTGTCGCGTGCTTCGTCAATGTAGCCTGCTGCGGGGTAGACCTGAGCCGACGTGCCGATGACCAGCATAAGGTCCTGCGTCGTGTCAGTCGCTTTCTAGCGGGAAATGGATCAAGCAGCAAGCCTTACCACTTTGCCCTCATCTAACCAGCTGTCAATACTCGACACCATGTCTGGATCAAGCATCTCGCCGAACCAGACAACGCCAGGACGCTGTAGCCCATCATTGCATTGGGGACACTTGGGAAGCTCCTCTTCCGGGACATGTCTGATGCGATGGTATGGGTCCAATAGTGCAAGTTTCTGACCTGGTGGTGCATCCCTGGAAGCTTCAATTAACGATTCGCAAAAGGGATCATCGTAATTCCCAATCTGCATCCAGGAACACGCATCGTTGCTGCATTTGATGTTGAAGAGAGATCCGTGCAGAGTGTGAAGATTCTGGGGCGGGAAGCCAGCACGCTGCGAAAGATCTAGAATGGTGAGTTTCGTCCTATGCAGTACAGTCCGTCAGCGAGGGGGTTTGACGTACCATCAACATTCTGACTTAGACATAGAACGTTTGGGTTTGCCTTGGCGAGGGCGGCCAAGGCTCGATGACCGGCATTCGGCTGGGCCTTCAGACTTGTATGTCGACGATAACCGTAAAACAACCAGACTAGGCCAGGATCGGTCCTAAAAGCTTGCATCGTCGCTAGTCGAGTGGCATCGTGGTGACGCCAGTAGCCATCGGCACCGCGAAAGGTTGGCAGACCGGATGCGACTGACAGGCCGGCTCCGCAGAGTACCAGGATGCGGCGACTAGACTGGAGCACGCGATGAAAAGCCGCGACATCGTTATGGGGCGTCATGATAGCAGATGTGTTAGGGTTCTGCATAAGAAGGGCGCGGACGCCGAGTGTGCCAAGGTGGTAGAGAACGCTGGTAGAGAGCGCGTGTTGAAGCAGGTAGCCAAGGGCCAGTCGAGGTGAGCGTTGACGATGGGAGCAAATATGATCTTAAGTGTGAGGCGGCAAGGGCGAGAGGGTAGCAGAGGAGGGGCAAAAAGAGCGAAAAATTGGTCGTACAGTGACAAAATTGCCGGGTGGTGGGATGAAGGCGCAGCAACGGAGTCTTGTGGCCGGGTTGTGGACGGTGATTTAGGCGGGCAGCGCTGTCGGCTGATTCTGGCAAGCCTGTGCAAGCTTGTGGAACAGGTAGGCGAGGGTGGCTTATTGCATGGCGATGCAGAAGCAGGACGGATGAGGCGATAGAAGCCACGACGAAGCCACGGCCGAGGAACCGAGAGAGGGGTGTAGATGGCGCAGGCAAGAAGCGGGAGAGCGTTGTTTTCTGGATCAGGGACGTGCTGGAGCTTTAAGCATGACGGGAGAGGCGCGCAAGTTGATGGGTCCTTGGTAGGGCAGGCCGTGAAGTGGTAATGCTAGTGCGGCGAGGGGACCACCAGAGACGTCTGTCTGTCTTGTGCCGATCCGAGGTGTTGAAGCGGTACGGTGTCGCCGTGCCCGACGATAGAATGCAATGTGCTAGCGATTGCGTTCTCTGGGTAACGTGGAGAAGGGTAGAGACTCGGTTGTAAGACGTCGGAGTTGGCGCAAGGGTGAGGCGACCGCTAGAGCAGGTATACGAGGTATCACGGGCCGGCGCTGACAGAGGAGATGATGGGCGGAGAGAAAAGGCGGGCGAGATGGACAGTGAGCCAAGAAGACGATGCGAAGGAGGGCGTCGTCTCGTTGAGCAGAGAGAGGGTGAAATTGGGAGGAGAAAAAGTATGGAGTTGAGAGAGGATGGGTGATGATGAAGGAAGGAAATCAAAGCGGCCGAGTCGAGGTTCAAGGCAGACAAACAGATTACTATGGGCAGGCGTGTACTAATTGGTAGGCAGAGCTAGCAGATTGGGAAGCAGGCCGCGAAAGTCGAGCTGGTGCCGGCTGAGTGTCGCAAAATGGCTCCGGGCCGGACAAAGGATGCGTAGGCCCGTAAACTAGCGAGTCCGTAGTGGACGAACAAGGGAGGATGGATTGGGTGGTGGTGGTGATGGTAGTTGTGATGGTGGTGGGTGTTTGGGTGTATGTTTGGGTGGGTGGATGGGTGGATGGATGGTCCAGGATTGAGTGGATGGAAAAGACGAATTTGCAGAACAAGGTTGCTTGGACGGTTTGCAGGTAAATAGGTAGGCAGGGAGCGACCTTGCAGGAACAGTGCGTAGGTACGTACTGGGACCACCACCATGAAATCGCAACACCAGCACCTCAACAGCATTAAACAAAGAGATGGTACCACACCAAAGACGGGCAAAGATGGGCAACGAGGCAAATGTAGGGGCGTTGGCCCCAATTACTTGATGGAACGAGGGCGTCTTTGCAGAAAACGCACGGTCAAGACCGATGTGGATGGAGCAGGGAAGCACTGAACCAGCATGGGGATTGGCCGTCTTGAGCTTTGCAGGTTGCGATTTCAGGTATAATCTGCAGCGACAGGGGGCCAAGAATGCCAAGATACTTTGTAGCCACCGGAGAGTTTCGTTGTCCTTGTTTGAGTTATTCTTTCCTCGTAGTCTGGGCTAGAGCTGACATTTTCCACGTGTTTTGACAAAGCGTCCTTCGTATTCTGTCCAGGCTCTCATTGACAGCCTGCTTGGATGATTGCAAAGGCCTGGGGCAGGGCCTGGACAGGCTCCACCTTCAGGCGTTGACGAGCTGGCCCCAGCGCCCGCCGCCGCTAAATAAGGTAAGGTAGCGAGTCCGCTAACACGGTATCACCTCGCTAACAGCCCGCTGCAGCCCGCCTCAGCCCACTGCCACACGAGGCTCACAAGCTCACAGTAGACAGGCAAACAGGCTGACAGGTGAACAGGCTCATTCAACGGTCAAACGACATGTAATAATTCTTGTTGCTGCCACCTGTGCGTTTGTCACAATTGCAGGTGCACGCAGACTACCATCATGCATCTCCGTCACATCATTTGTTCCCACATGGCCTTCCATCGCCATCCGTCACCATCCATCATTTATACCACTTTTCGCCTGCCTTCTTCGGTATTTTGCTCCCTCTCCCATCCCGCTGTCCGTCCTACCGTGCAATGCGCCGCCTCTTCGTCCACGCCTCTCAACCAATAAAGAATGCCCTGTTGGCTTCGCTATCTCGTCACTAGCTCCAAACCATAACTTATTTCCGCCAACACCGTCCAGCTATCCGTTTGTCAATCTCCATCTTGACTCGTTGCGTTAGCTGCCAGGTCAATGCATGCCACCTGCCATGCAGACCAGGGTCCGGCGCATGTCATATTCATGGACTAGGGCCCTGGACTTTCATGCAGACCACTGTCGTTTCGGGAAATATCAATGGATCATCGAAGAATGATCTACTCAATACCCCCAAGTCGCTGCAGATAACGCCAATAAACTGCCGACTACAATACTGCTCGCGCTAAAGTAGCCCCCTCAGCTGCAAAACGCCTACATCTCCCTCCATCAGTCACCCTCACTTTCTGTCCAATGAATACAGCCACCCTCACCGGACAATTCAGCAAGCTGGCGAGCAATCCGTATAGTTCCATCTGTCCGCGCATCCTCGTCATGTCTCGATCAGTATTCTACTGACAAGCCGGCATTTGCCGTCCTGCTGCTGCAAGCACATCACCAAATCCCACGCTGCCGGCTTGCCACCAAAACGCCCAAGCGCAAAAGACTACACAATTCGAGTCTCGACTGCCTCTTTCAGCGCTCACTTGTCTACTCAGGCTGCATCTGGCCATTTTAACTTTGCGCCGCGTGTTACAACTGTGGCTTGCAAACTCAAACGGCTTCCGGTTAGTGCTAAACCATCCTCGACGATGCACAGATAGGGCTAGCAACATTGCCCCAAACGTTCTTGTACGACCTTCTGGAAAATTGCTCAGCGACGATGCGTTTCGGCGAGATGCATGCAGATGTGCAATGCCTGTCAAAGCTACAATCGACTTATCAAGTAATGGGACCCGTCGCACTCTGACACCACCGACCCTGATACTAGTCAGGGCCCCGGCCCCAATACGAACTTTAGGGCTTGCCCTGTGTACAAGCAGCTGCTAGGACCGAGCCCTAGCCAGCTAATTAAAGACTCAAACACGAGAAAGCAACCATGGCCGTTGACAACGAGGCTTGGACAGCCATCTTTAGGCTGCGTCCTCCGAGAGTGTCAGGTGCCACACCACAATCAGACGAACTCTGTTACTCAGCGATAGCCGAGGTCCGGACTGGGGCGCTCGTATCATTATCCATTTCTGTAATACGGAGATTTTGCCAAGGCGATGCTGCATTCTTATTGATGGATCATCTTGGGGTATTGTTATCGCTCAACGCTCAACATGTGGCGTGGGGGCGCCTTAATAGGGTGTGGTCTAATGCTTATCCCGCGCGACATTGTTCTGGCCACTGTCATTTTATGCTTCTTTTAGGACCGCGTAGCGACACAATTGCGACCACTATGTTCCCCGCGTCTAGCGGTGGAGAGAAAGCAAGCACTTCTGTCAGCCTGCGCGGAGAACATGCGGCTGGTCAACAGGGGCAATGGGCAATGGCAATGGGCCCAGAAAATAAATTTGGTCGCTGCACCATGAATTACACAGGGATCTCGGCGATGCGACCCCGGACGGAATCAGCGCACGATCTGGCCTTGGTGGTTCTCAAAAGAGGAGAGCATAGCGGCCGCCAAAGCTGAGACATTTTCGAAAATTGCACGAATTGAATAACGAAAGAAAAAGGCAAGGGTTTGCGTCAAGGGGAATCTCAAGCTTCGAATACCTAGCTTCATGGATCATACCCACCGATGCAGCGTGTTCGCCCAGCGCCAAGGTCCTTCGATAAGGTAGGCATACATCTTCGGATCGGACTGGGTCTCCGTGAGAGGAATAATTCGATGCAGGCGGAGACAATCTTCAAGACACTTGAGCATCAAGACTAGACAGTGCAAAATCTGATGCGCAGGACTTCAACACTCTAGCGATTGTGCAGTGCGTGGCGATGGGTTGAGCCATGCATTGCTACGGACAGAGCACGTATCTTATCTACACATGGGTTTCTAGAAGCCACAGAGATTTGCCTACTCACAGGCTTTCGAAACCAGCCACCGAAAGGTAACCGAGACCAACTTGCACATTGGCAGGTGCGAGCCTCTCTTGGTTGGTAGAAAGTGATGTAAGAGAATGCTGTTGGACTATGTTCGGCGTAGCCTCGAACCGAATCATCGAGGGCCGACTACAACGACGAGTAGGACTTGCTGATTGTTGGTCCATGCCATAGTTAACTGCAGCATGTTCATTGACAGCAACAAGCTGCACGTTTGTCGAACGCCAAGTATTAGCGGAGAATCGCACAGCGGCTGACTTGTACAAACACTGCCAGGGTGAATTCGCCGAAGAAAGCCGAGAATAAAAGGGCTGTGTCTCGCCGTTACCAGGCGCATTCTTGTGAAACAGCACACCGTATCTGGAAACAATGGGTGGCGGTTGTGGCGGACTGGAATGAAGGCAGCGCCCGCAAAGTCTGTGAAACATGCTGATCTGGAAGAAAAGCTTCAAGCCAAGTCTTGTCGAGAAATTGATGGCAGGTCAGCTGCAAGAATTCGAGACACCAGGCGATTTACTGGTGGCCAACAAATCTGAATTGTGATGACTTTCGGGTGACCAGTACCACAGTGTACGACCACAGCTCAGCTTGGTTCCGGCGGCTGCAAACATCGGTGCCCTTGATCGTATCGATGAGCTTGAGCTAGCACGGCTATCGCACGAGGCGCAGATTCAAGCGACGCGTTGACGAGTCAACCAGTTCTTCAATTCTCTAAAAAGGCAGTGGCTTTCTGCAGCCACGAAATAAGACAAAGCGATTCACCCTGTAGCATTCGGCGAGCAATGAGATGGCGGAATCGTTCCGGTGAAATTGGCTTACTGCTGTTGGCGGGCTGGCAAGGTGTTGTTGGTTTGACGGGGACTTGGCACAATGGCACGGGGCTCTTTTTCCAACCACTGTACGTCGCGTCGGGATATTAATGGCGGTATGGCGACAAAGAGAAGCAGTAGAATTGACAGCGCCGAGTCCGGCCCCCTACCCATTCTTAATAGAGCAGAAGAGGTTCAAGGCCGGCGCTCAGAGCCGAGAAAGGCGGCAGTAGAATGCCGGGCTAACGACATCAGCCAACACGAAGGGGTGCCGGTATGCCGAATGTGGGTAGGTAGGTTGGCAGGGTGTGGTTCAGCGTCATTGCCGGCTTCCCTCACAGCGAGGCTGCATTCCCAACGGCGGCCGATTTAAGAAGCCAAAATAGAAAGGTGAGCAAACCTTTCTTAGCAGACGGGCCAAGACGGCTTCATCGTCATTCTTCTGGGCCAGTGTGTAAAAATAGGTACAAGAAGCGGGAATGACGTTCATTAGCGCGATTTGTCTCTAGTGAGTTGCAAGTTTTCCTGTCGTCCTTGGTCCCCTTCTTTGTTCCTTTTGGTTGCAGCGGCAAAAAATGCCAGCCAAAGGCGGCGCCAACGCACACAGCCCCTCTTAGAGCGGGGCCACCCGTTGAAAAAAGGCACTAAAAGATGATATTTATACGAACTGGCATGCACAATGACGCCGCAATGAAAAGATGCCAGATGACTATGCTTTTTTAACTTCCTTGTGGGCAGTGAAAGGGCAATGTCTCTGCTGCGCCGAGACGTGCTGTATTTAGACTCGGCTATCGACTAGCCATGATTGAGTTGCGTTTGTTTAGCGTTGAATCGATACGATGATGATTGCATTTCTTCGTCTCTCAAGTCCAAGCACACGGCTGGCTGGTCCCAAGCACAGTGCCCATTGGAAATCGCTGCACGGTAACGTACCAGCGCTAAAAGATGTGACAGTGAGTTATTGATGGTGAGACTGGGCGTTGAAATTTGCCACTACATCGTGTGGCAGACAGAGACAGACAGACAAACGAAAAAGTAGAGGCTGAAGGGGCTGAAATACTAGCCACTCGAATAGAGTCGTCACTCCACTGACTTTTCCACAGTCCCGGGATTTCTGATCCATCTGTAAAAAGAACAAAAAATTGTTCTGTCGAACAGATCTTATGGGGAGATCTATCTCTTGCCTCTGAGACTTGGGCTTGTACGCACAGGACCTGTAGCAAGACGTCTCATGTGTTTGCTGTTGTCCAAGGGTAGCAAGGTGGTCTGCTGACAGCCAGCGCAGGCGGGCTTGGGTTGCACTGCGGCGTCGCACGGTGCGACCCCACCCAGTCCGTTGCCCATGGTCCCCCGCCTCTTTGTTTTTATTTTCTGCTCAACTGTGATGGGTCAATGGCGTCGCGCCAACAGGACGGCACCATCGCCGTAGTAAAGAGTCAAATCTGGTGGTGACACGTCCTCACACGTACAGCTTGAGAAAAGTCATAACTTAAAGGAGAACAAAAAAAGGGCTGTTGAATTTCTGCTTGTCCCTTGACAAGTCAAGAAAATGTGCTTCGCTCGTGGAAAGAATCTTGTCACGATTGGAAGCGCCGAGGAGTCGAGTTACACGTTGAATACCTCGCAGCCTGTCAGGCGGCTCAGCAGCGGCAGTACCTGACAGCATCGACGCCACATGCATAACACAGTGCGCCACACTATGCACCAGGGCGACCGCCTACCTATCCATCTGGGCAAGTTTTCCCAATGGCACCTTCCAGTTTCGATGCCTTGGGGTACCCTTGAGGCACCCTTGGGGCTCCTGATTTGCTTCATCAACCAGTCAGCTGGCGGTTCGATGCAACACAGTGTGCGCAAGCATCTGCGAGATGGGCAACCAGGCAGCCAGGTACCGGGAGGTAACTCGCGCTGCCCAAAAGGGGCCGAGTCCCCCCCTGGCTTAGCGGGTGGGCTCCTCGGCGGAGTTCCTACCAATACGGAGTACGCATCACGGGCTTGGCACCTTGCCTTGTCTGCCCAGCTTTCGCCCTGGGGGCGGGCTTTGGACCGGGGGGACAGGAGGCACCACCAGCTCGCCTCCCACATAATAAAACACTCGTCTCATCGCTCTGACCTAGGGTCCTCCTCCTGACCTCTTTTCTCTTCAACTCTCTTGCGTCTTCCTTCTGGTTTCCCTGTCTGATTCCTTGTCGAACCCATTCTAGTCTCTCGCTACCGACATACAGCTGTTATACTCGCAAACTAATATCTCTTTCTTTATTTGCCTCGTGATTTTTTCGACAAACCTTCTTCCTTCGCTTCCATCAACAGAAAAGACATCATGTTTACCAAGTTTTCCACCGCCGCCATTCTGGCTCTTGCCAGCACCTCTATGGTTGCTGCCCAGACCTCGTCTGAGTGCAACCCCCTCAAGAAGGGTACGTTGTCATTTCTCCGACGCCCAAACTCAGTCGGTCCACGCTAACCTTTCAACTCCAGATTGCCCTGCTGATCCCGCCTTTGGCAAGGATGGCATGGACTGCGACTTCACCAAGGGCGAGTGCGATGGCTTCAAGTCTCTGGGCACCAAGATCACCTACGACAGCAAGGGCGCCACCTTTCCCATGAGCAAGAAGGGCGACGCTCCCACGCTCCGCTCCGACAACTACATTTTCTTCGGTCACGTCGAGGTCAAGGTCCAGGCCGCCGAGGGCAAGGGCATCGTCACCTCGCTCGTCCTTTTGTCCGACGACCTCGACGAGGTTGATTTCGAGACTGTTGGCGGCGACAACAAGCAGATCCAGTCCAACTACTTCTCCAAGGGCGACGACTCCACCTATAACCGCGGTGGCTTCCACCCCGTCGACAGCCCTCTGACCAAGTCGCACACGTACTCTTTCGACTGGACCGCCGAGAAGGTCGAGTGGTTCATCAACGGCCAGTCGGTTCGTGTCCTCAAGGCCTCGGACGTTGGTGACAAGTTCCCCCAGTCGCCCATGCAGGTCAAGGTTGGCGCCTGGGTCGCCGGTTACGACGGCAACTCTCCCGGCACCATCGAGTGGTCTGGCGGTGTTGCTGACTTTTCCAACGGCCCCGCCACGGCCATCTACGAGAGCGTCAAGGTTGTCGACTACGCCGGCGGCTCCTCGGCCACGGACAAGAAGATCAAGGAGTACGTCTACGGCGACCGCTCCGGCTCCGCCAAGTCGATCCAGATCAAGCTCGACGACGGCAGCTCCGGCTCTTCTTCGTCGTCTGCCAGCGGTAGCTCCTCGGCCACCAAATCGGCTACCAGCTCCGCCACCGGCTCCGCTACCAGCTCGGCTGCCTCGAGCTCCGGCTCGTCGTCCTCTGCCGCCGCTGCCACGACCCTGACCAGCGCCACCTCGTCTGCCGCCAACTCTACCAGCCACTCCAGCACCCGCTCCGGCAGCAGCGCTACTGGATCCAGCGCTCCCACCAGCGTCCCCAACGGCGCTCCTAAGGCCGGCCTCGCCCTTGGCGCCGTCGCTCTCGGTTTCGTCGCCGCCCTTGCCCTATAAGTGGGGAAAGCGGACAGTTTGCAATTGATTACGGGGTAGTGTCGCTTAGGAGGTACTTTGAGACACGATTTAATAAGTGTACAAATTCGAGCCGATCTTGTTAATATATAGCGGAGTGTGCGCGTTGCCAACCAGAGTTCGGCCTCTGAGTTGGGAGTGTGGTTGTATGGGATACCTAGAATTTTGTTCTTTTGAAGTAGTATGAAAATATAAACTATACACGGTACTTGTTTGCTTATAATTTGACTTTATCTGGTCGACTGTGCTCGGGAATCAATTGGATATGGAATCAATTGGCTTGGCCTCGTCTGTATGAATGCGGCCTGTAATAATACCAGGGCTACTAGCGCCTCGGCAGGCTTATCGCGAAAAGTCTCGAGGTCTATTCATACAAGGTGCCAAGATGAAATGTCCCCGGCTCCCCACCAAGGGGTAAATTGCACAGCCTGGTAAGGCGAGGAGTCACTGTCATCCTTGCAAATTACAACTGGCGGGCAAATTACACAGTCTTGGGGTTGTGGCTGACTGGAATCCTCGCGTAAATATCCAAACCTTGATAATAGAAAGAAAAAGGAAAAGGAAAAGGAAAAGGAAAAGGAAAAGGAAAAAAATGGAAGCAGATGAACAGCATCTTGTCGAAAGCGGCAAGGTCGAGGCTGCAGCTGTACAATGTTTCTGAGTACAATCAATAGTTTGTCTTTGCGCCTCCACATGTGCACTTATCTTGGAGAGCAAAACAGTCGTGTCTCACTCATTCACTATATTTTTTTTCCCTTTCAATCAGGCTGTCATTTTTTTTTATATCACATTCGAATAAGTACAGGGTCGAAGCGGTCTGGCCGTGAAGAGCGCATGTCATCTCGAAGAATGATGCCTCTTTCGATTCAAGAAGCTGAATACAAGGGTGTTGTGTGTTGTCTATGCAAGGTACCAGTACGAGTGGAGCTGTGAGTGGGTGGACACGCCATAAACCCCCCACACAGTGGATGCATGTACGAAGCAAAAAAGTTGGAAAAAGGCGTAGGCGGACTGGTCCGCATGCGTGCATCAATTTGTGGCATCATGCTTGTGCTATTGTTTGCTTTTGGTAATTGTTACGCATAAAATACAGTATGGATGCGAGATGGTGTTGATGCAAATGGCGGGGGAGCTGCAAAGATTGGCGTGGGGGGGTCTGCTTAGTAGGTAATATAAGGTATGCAACAAAGGACACCTGCATGATCAGGATCGGAGTTGGCACGTGCTGTTCCCGAGTCGGCTGCTTGCCTAAATACTTGAGCAAGGCAGTTTTAGTTGGAAGTGCGATTCTCGAGGTAAACGTCTCGATGATTGCTGCCCCGTTGTTAGGGTGATGTGGTCCCCTTTTTAGGCTGCCACGAATTCAGCATTGTCATGCCAGATCTGTCGAAAATAAGTAAAGAAAACGAAAAGATACAAATCAGAATACTTTCTTTTCCTACTTTGACGATGCCGTCACAAGTCACCTGCCAAAGACGGGCAACGTCGCACCCACTGAGATCCCATGTCTTTTGACCCTCCACACTTGACAGTCAGCGTCACATTATTCGTTACGATTAGTATCTACCGCCTTTTTAGCAATTGCCACGCATTCGCCTTTATCGCAGTCTCCTGTACGGTAGTCGCCACAAGCCAACCATCACATGTTCTCATGAACACTGCATACGCATCAACTACTACCTTGACCTTGACGCATCGCTCATCTCATCATCAGGCGCCCGCCACAATCAAATAAGGACCCCCACCCCCACCACATCTACGGAGCCTGGTGTGCACAGCCTCAATGTTGTTGCCGACCGGATTCTCAATGTACGCGGCCGGAGTAGTCGGGGTGGTACATGGTGCAGTCGCGCCCGGCGCACCAATGTCGGAGCCGCCGCCGGCGAGCGTAGCGGCGTGGAAGGCGTCGACGACAGCGTGGCCTGTTTTTGATTCTTCGTAGTATTCCCGCAAGTAAAGTATCATTCCATGATTCCATAATCGATTAGTGGGACAAGGGGGGGGAAAGACGTACTGTCCGCCCATTTCCATGGGCGTGTCCGCTGGCGGCCATTTACCAGACGACGACGCCGGTGGGGTCCGTCTTGCGGCCGAGCCCGGCCGCGACGTCACCGACCGAGTGGCGGAGCTCGTAGTCGAGCGACTAGAGCACCTCGGTGTCCAATCCGAGCATCTTCTGATACTTTTCGGCGAGGGCCTTGAGGATCAGGCGATCGATGACTTTGGTTGGTATGGTTGCGATTGGGGAAGAGGCTTTATGGTCAAAGTTGATCTTGTGTTGATGTCAAGTTTGTAGTGTATGCTGATGGGAAACAAGGGTCTCGCTCTGTAAGAGGACTGTTCTGCTTTACATGTCTCGATTGAGAGCTGGTTAACAACGCCGAGGTCAGCCTCTGCAACGGTCAGCGAGAACCACATCTATGCGACATCTTCATGATACTTACAGCGGCACATACAAGGATTGTGGTGACATTGCGCACGCCGAGCGCAAAGAGCGAACTGCGACTGAACGAATGACAAGCCGCCATGGCACCCCGCGCCGCTCCGCTACGCCCTGGCCCCAGCTCGACCGCTCGCTGCAGTGCGCATCCCCATATCTCAATGGCATTTGCTGCATCGCCATTGTTCTAGAATCTGCATCAATACGTGAGGAGTCCCGGTTGAATCGTGGCACACCGCTTTTGTCGGGCCGTCGTTGGAAAGTGGCGGTAATAGTAGTGCCTACATAGATGTTAGCAACTGTGACTTATGCTAAGTGTAGGCGACGAGATGATGATTTTGGCTATCAAGGGAATGAAACATGTCGCTAGCTTATACCTACCTCAATTCTGTACAAGAGAAAGTCTAAGCGAATTGGGCGGCGGCGTCGAAGCTGTCGAGGACCCAGTCTGACTAACTAAATCGTCCGGCCGTCTGTTTCCCAGGAAACCTCACTCAAGTTTCGCGGCGCTTACCAGTGGGAGTTTGGACCGTGTGCCAAGCGAACCTCATCATGATTTTTCAAAGTGAATCATCATTCAGGCCACAACTCAGTTGTGGTCCGATTTTTGCAGCTGGTTCGATATTTGTCCTGTTGACTTGAATCGGAGTTTGGCGGCTTGTACCACCCTGCACTAGCGAGGACCCTGCAGGGACTGCCCGTCCCGCCCCTCCAAGTGCAGGTAGCATCGAGCAGCAAGCAGATGCTCAATGAATGATGCGCGGCAAGTCGCTTGAAGTGGTACTTTACTGATAAGTGACGTATTGCGCATGGTGGTGGTTGATGGCTGGTGGCTGGCAACATGCGACTTGAAGGTACATGACGCCGTTGGTTGTGGCTTGCACTTGTGGCAGCCTGGAGACCGGTCAGACAGCTGTGTTTTGCCAGCCAGTGCGAATCGATTCTTCTTCGATTCATGTTGTTCAAACCTAGAGCGCCGTTGATATTAAGTATGTTACGATAGGTGCAAACTGCCGCAATACACACTGCGATGGGCGTGCTGCGAAGCTCTGCCGGTTCCCAAATCGTTCAGATGCAAGAAACTGAGCGCTAAAAAGGCAAAGGGCTCGAGGAAAAGAGATTTCCAGAAAGTTAACGCCATCTCACTTCTGAGAGCTTTGTTGTCAGATGCCGCCTGCTCGTATTGAACCTGGCTCTCTCACAATGGCTCGAAACCAGGACCAAGTAGTGCAGACAGCCTTGATGTGCCACCCCACGTGCGTCTTCGATCAGCTCGCAAACGGTATCGCCATGAAAGCTGAATGCTAATCGTCTACCTATTCTTGCCCATGTTGTGAGGCCAGTGACACGGGACTGCATCGATCTGAGTCCCCAAACCTTGTCGTTCTTTCCGTTGCACTGCAGACCACGACGCATCAGTCGGGCAGTAACGATCAGCTGCCGCGCAATCATAAAACACATCACCTTTTCCGCCTTCTTCATCTTTCATCTTCTCCATTTCTTCATCCTTTCATTCATATTTCACTCTCTTTCATTTCCCTCATCGTTTTCCAACTTCCCTGACACGCTGCTGTATACATATCGAATTCTTCATCATGTGCAAGCAACGCTGCTATATCGTCCCTCCCCATCTCCTACAGGCCATTGCCGACTCGACTAGCAATTCTGACAAGGTTCGTGAGACTGCCAAGGCATCCCTTCTTGCTCGCGAAAGGGTGTCTCTGGCTCGCACAGAACTCTTTGCCACCCTTGCCCAGCCGCGGGGATACAACAGCCAGCAGCGACATCATATTGTTCCCCCACACGTATTCAGACAGATATCTGACGCTAAAGCAAACGACGAGAAGACGCGCAAGCGCGCAAAGGATAACCTCGAGCACGTCGAAGGCGTCATTGCGCAATACAAGTCCTCCCAAGGTACGCATCGAGATGCAATTCTGCTCTGCCTCATCCGCTAACACCACTAGGCACAGAGAAAGACGCCCAAAAAAGTCTCGACGCACAGTCCAAGCCAGGAAAAGAAACATGCCGTGCCGTGTACGATGCCCAACATACTATCAACGAAAGCAGCCTGCCAGGCAAGCTTATCCGAAAGGAAGGTCAAAAGGCTGCGAAGGACAAGGCTGTCAACGAAGCTTTTGACAACGTCGGATCGACCTTGAAATTTTACAAGGACCACTTCGACTGGATATCGACCGACAATAAGAATGCTGATGTTATCAGCTCAGTTCATTTCGGTGAGGAGTACGAAAACGCATGTAAGTCGAGCGCCCGCTTGTCCATGTTCCTCCTTATTGCCGCTGACAAGCACAGTCTGGGATCCCACTGTCCGTCAGATGGTCTTTGGCGATGGAGGCGACTTCCTCAACAACTTTACCGCCTCGGTCGATGTCATCGGCCACGAGCTCACGCACGCTATTACCGAGCACACCAGCCCCCTCGACTACCAAGGTCAGCCTGGTGCTCTAAACGAGCACGTATCGGATGTGTTTGGCATCATGGTAAAGCAAATGGTCGAGGACGAAAAGTCTGATGCTGCTGATTGGCTCATCGGAGAAGGTTGTCTCCTTCCTGGTGTCAAGGGCATGGCTCTCCGCAGCATGAAGGAGCCCGGTACTGCCTATAATGACCCTCGCTTCGTAAGTGTTGCATGGAGTTGCTGTCTCGTAGATGCCGGACTAATCGGTCGTCACAGGGAAACGATCTTCAGGTATCGAATATGAAGGATTTCAAGCAAATATACGAAGACAATGGCGGTGTCCACATCTTTTCCGGCATTCCAAACAAGGCTTTTTACCTTGCCGCCACTGCACTTGGTGGCTACTCCTGGGAAAAGGCCGGCCAAATCTGGTGGAAAACCATGAACTCGGGCAAAATCCCATCTAGATGCACTTTTTTGCAATTCGCGGATGTCACCGTTGACGTAGCCGAAGAAGAATTCAAGGCTGGTAAGATCGTTCGCAAGGCATGGGACGACGTCGGAGTCAGTCGAGGTGTTTCGGACGACCAAAAGGGCGAAGACCCAGATGGCGAAGACGGTGACGACAAAGATGACGATAACTGTAACGATGATGATGATGGCGATGCTGACAACGACAATGGTGATGATGATAGTGGCTGCGACAAGAAGAGCGATGACGGCAAAGGCAAGGATGGCGACAGCTGCGACAAAGGTGACGACGACGACGCTGATGATGACCCTGAGGATGACCCTGATGATGATGACTGTGGCGGTGGAAAGGGCGACAAGGGTGATAAGGATGGAAAGGATGGCAAAGGAGGTACAGACGGCGAATGTGATGGCAATGACGACGATGAAGGCGATGGCAAAGGCGACGTCAAAGATGGCAAAAAAGGCAAAGATGCCAAAGATGCCAAAGGAGGCAAAGACGGTAAATGTGATGGCAAGGGTGACGGTAAAGGCAGCGGTAAAGGTGATGGGAAAGGTGATGAGAAAAATGACAAGACTGACAATGATGAAGGAGATTGCGGCTGCAACTAGCTCTCCTGACTAACCTACTGCACCTGTTTTATTGCTTTCTATATCTTCTAGACAGCAACCTTAAAAGATTTACTTTTCGAACGAAATTGTATTCTTATATCATGTTTGGTCGTGGCGGGCCGTCGCCAGCTGGCAGCGTTTGTAGAAGGAGCTCGCTCGCATTGTCGTGCGCAGTGGAAGAATGGCCGCCTTTCATTCCTCTACCATGTGGAATCGAACCGGGTAAGTTTTGCATTCATTGTTCGAATACCTTGAGCAACTTTTCGATGGAGCCCGTCGACGAAATTCGCAAACGATACCAGCTTGCGCCGCCCACGTTTGCCAACATTTGTAAAATCGCCCCACGGCCTGAGAGAAGTGCCATCTTCCAGACTGCTTGCACAGCGATTGAGTTGCAGACATTCGCCATACGACCAGCCGAACGAGCCTGGCTGAGATACGTCAACGAACACACGGGCATTCCGTATCCGATCAGCGAGCCGGTGGCGGAGCCCTGGCACAAGGCGTCACTCGTCGTGCAGATTGACCTGTCAGGGCAGCCGTGGCCGGCCAAGCTCACACAGGCGGCGCGCAAAGAGCTGCACAGCGATCGTGGGCGCATCTACCGTGTTTTCGACCAGGTCCTGCGCTGCGTCATTGACGTGCTCGGCCACCGCGGTGACGGGCGCGGCGTCTGCGTCGGGCTCGACGTGCTGCGTAGCTTGCACGCCAAAGTCTGGGAGGGCAGCGGGACCAGCGGCGCGGAGCTGCTCCAGGTGGAAGGCATCGGGCTGGCGCGGCTCAGAAAGCTGGATGACGCGGGCGTGCGCACCGTCAGGCGGCTCGCAGGGCTCGAGGGCTACCACATTGAGCGTCTGATGAGCAGGAATCCGCCGTACGGGCAGACAATGGTCAGGCAGCTGGCGGGGTTTCCGCTCCTGACGCTGCAGGTCGAGAGCCTTGGCCAGAGCGAGAAGAAGGCAACGATGGCGGGTGGTGGTGTTGATGACGGCGGCGGGCTTTGGATGGTGCGCGTGGTAATGGGGTTCGAGAATAAGGCGGTGCCGGTGTGGAAGGGAAAGACGCCGTGGGTGTCGTGCGTGATGGAAGGTCGCGGCGAGGGCGAGGAGAAGGGTAGGCTGATGTGGTTTTGGCGAGGAAGCGTCAAGAGGCTGGATGTTAGCGGTGTTGACGGTGGCGGTGGTGGGAAAGAAGTTGTGGTGGGCGTGACGGGCTATCAAGGTTGTAAGGTGAGGGTGACATTGGCATGTGAGGTGGTGGTAGGCACCATGGTGCAAAAAGACTTGGAGTTGTAATAGAATGTTGCTCTTGATTGATAAAGTATGAATTCATGAGGTATTCGAACTAAACTCTCGCAAAATGATTTTGTCGATTTTTAGAGATGTCCTATGGCCGGCCACTTACACAAAAGTGATGATGGCTTCACTTTCCTTTCTCACCTCCACGCCCCTCCCCCTATTACTATCGAATCGTACACCGTACACCTCCCAAGGCGAAAGAGTGTGGGTATTTATATTTGTATTTATATTTGTATTTATATTTGTATTTATATTTGTATTTATATTTGTATTTATATTTATCTTCAACGCCAGGACGTCTCCATAAGGGCAAAAGGCGCCCGCTAGGACCTAAGGCCCTGAGATCTCTAGCTGATATAGTTAGGATCTATAGAATAGGAAACTATAAGGCTTTTATGAACTTTTCGTAAGACCGCGTAGCTAGACCTCTTAAGGGTCCACGGCTAAGGTAAAAGAGTCAGTATCTAGAGCTAATGTCACGGGCTAGGTCTTTGACCTAGCCTGGCTTCCTTCCACAGAGGGGTCACGCCCGGGTATGTAGGTGTAATCAGGTGGTAACGCCAGTAGTTAGCGTTAACATCATGAATCCTTTTGCCTAGTAGAAGGGTTTTAGCCTAACGGCTAATAATGGCGGCGAATTACTCCTTACGCCCTCAGGGGCCAGAACGTCACAGCTAAATTATTATAAAGGTACTGTCTAGGAGACATCTCCTATGTGTAGACATAGATAATAAGAAGCCCCTTTCCTAGTGCATTTACCCTAGCCCTATAATACCTCGCTATTATAAGTACTAATATAAGCTGCGTATAGAGAGGCTGCCTTAAGGGCTAGTAAAGGGGGGAAAACCTAGAAAAACCCCCTTTCTCTAAGAAGGTAAAAAGTATTATACGTCGCTGTGTATAGCCCTCTATAAGACGGCGCCTGCGGCTTTATTCTCGCGCGGCCTCTAAAGAGGTTATTAGCTCATTTTTATGGCAGTACGTATACTCGGTGGTTGTTAGTGGGCGTGGTTGTGGTGAGGGGGAAGGCGAACTCTCGCCACTAACAGCAGCTTTCTGCTGGTGTTGATGTAGGAGGAGAGTTGCGAAAGAGTGTGGGCTATCCGACGCAGCTATTGAAATACGTCTGTGCTTTTATTACCATACTCCAGGCCCAGTCCTTACCCATGGCCCCGCACGCACGCCATTCTCGGCCGACACGAGATGAAGTCAGGGGACTGTGCAGGCGTAAAGGATGTAATTCTTGTATCCGGGTTGTGAAGAAAAAAAAATAAAAAATTCAGGCATAGGCAAATTGGAAACACCATGCGACTAGAAAAAGGATCGGCTCAGAGAAGCAGCTTGCAGGAGTACAAAAGGAGGGTACTATCTTCCAGGGGCTGCAGTGTACACCACTACAAACGCCAAAAAAAAAAAAAAGGTAAAGGATTGTGCCGCTTAACTCACTCAGGCACCCTCAGTTAAGGTGCATCCGCCCTGCAATCCTGCCACCCGCAAAGCTTCGCATCATTTTCTGGTTGGTAGTCATGACCGCTCGCATTTGTGCGAAATGAAAGGGGCAGGGCGACAAACCAACTGAGCAAATAATTTCCTCCACCGCAGGACTTACACATTTACACAACTACTGATTGGCTCTCGTTGACTGGCCACGAGTCGCCTGTCGTTGCTGTTGGTGTTCATCCGTACACAGAGTTGATCAACCTGTAACGGGGGCTTGTCCCACCTCTCTTCCCTGACAAGACATGGGAGCCTAACTAGTCAGATGCCCGGCCGACGAGATCCGGCTCCGGCATATTGCTTCGTTTGCGCAAGCTTCTGCCTACCAACACTTTTCGCGTATTGCTTCTCTTGTTTCCTCACAGGTCTCGCACGCCGCATGAAACCAGGGAAGTCACCATGCCCAAGTTTTCTGTGGCTGATATCTCGACTTGCTGGCCCTTCCCCACGCAATAGCCTATGCTGTTTTAACGCTTATTGTAGACCCTAACTAAAAATAGTACATGTCGCTGTGTACATGGGTCAGCAAAATTAACAGCCAGGCAACTTTCTCGACGAGTGCATGCTGCCGCAAGGGTGTTTTGCTCCCGGGACTTAACCTCCGCGTGCCCCTTTAGAGTGCTACGCTTTTAAGGCGCGTCTCGAGGGGATTGAGTCCGATTGAATGAGCTCTTGGAACCTTGAGCAATCGGGCTGTGAGACGTGTATCTCGGTCCGGAGTATCCGTACAGGAAAGGACAAGCGGAGATGGCAGAACCGTTGACGCTCACCTCATCCCTACCTGCCACCAGTTCCAGGGGGTGTGCATGATAAAGCAACACCAGATCCACAGGGAAGCGTTCTCCAAAGTTGCGTCTACCAACCTTTCAAGATACTGGTACAGCCACCGTTGAACTGTGCAGCGACATCGAATCGAACTGCATCCGAGGTGGTGTGAGGAAGGTATGAGATGCGCACAATAACGGCCAGCATTCAGCCAAAGCAGGCGAGAGCGGTGTAGGGATTTGCTACGGTGAGAGAACAGTGGCCTGCCGAGAGTCGGTGCCAATCTGTTCGCGACTCAAGGTGAGAAACGCCCATTATCTGTCCATTTCTACTCCGTATTCATTGCGCCCAGCATAAATGGCCAATACAATATTCATAATGTGGACGACTTGAATATGATAAAAGCCAAGTACTGGCATAATTTTGGGCCGTCTTGGGCACTCCTTAGACTCGCATTGCGAAGTGAAGGCGTCCTGGATACTAGTGCGGTCGTGCTTTCAGAGCTTCCGGCTAGGAAGCCGTTGGCACAGCAGGAAGAACACGCTGTATGAATATGCCCAGTGACATTAATTGCCTGTGCTTTCGGATGTCACATTTCAGCCAGTTTTAGGTAGTTGACATACGGATAGGCGGCTGAAGCCGAGCACCATCACCACTGTGCTTCAGCCGTTCTCCAACGCTGCGGGTTAAAGTGAGGTAACACCTGGCCTCGACAACAGATGACAGGATAAAAAAGAGGTGGCTCGATATTGTGCCGTGTGTGCTTACCCGTAGTCCTGCGCAGTTAGAAATCGTAGCATGAGACAGGAACGCAGCATGAGTCGACAGCCAGTTCCGGCAGTGATTGAGCAGAAAAAAGACATTTGTCAATTTTGATTTTATTAAAATTTGACGCTAAAGTGGCTTGCGATATCTCAAGCCACTTTTTCGTGCCTTTTTCCATTTCCTCTGGACTTGATAATAAATGAGCTGCCGCCAATGTAGTACTACAATTAATGCTTTTGTTGACCAAACGTGCCGGTGGCGTGGCGGCCCTATTCCGCCCGGTGAAAATTCTAGCACCCTGAAGGACTCTTCATGTCCCTGAGGCTTGTCTTGGTTTATGTTTGCCATGTCAAAAAAAAAAAATCTCTTTCGCTAATAAAGCATGCCACACGGAAGAGCAGCGGTGCGGTGTTTCAGTTAGGGTGGGTTTCAGTAGGGCTTAGCTTCAAGCTTCCTGAACTCATGCTGGGAGATCGAGCTTTTTATTAGGGCGTGCGTGTAACGAGGTCTTCTAGCCAGCTTTTTTTTATTTTCTCGATTGAATAGCGATCCTTCCTGCTAGCCATTACAGAAGTTAACCAGCACTCCGAGAGCCACAGTCAATAAATACCCTTTTTATCACCGGACAAGGAAATAAAAACATATTCTCATGTTTCGAAGTATCTTTCTTCTTTGTTGTCGAGAATAAAAACATCTTCAAGTGATGTGCTCGATCAAACCCACCAGAAGTACAATAGGTGGCCACAGCGCCTAAATGTACCTGTACCGCTATGGGGAAAAAAAAATGCCCATCTCGTTATTATTACCGCACACTTGTGCGTATTGGCTGTCTCCCCGCAGGCTTTGCCATCATTTATTACCTGGAAATAACAGCTGCCGTTTTATGATCCTCATTCCATCCAAATCTACGGGCCGCTGGGCGGCCGTCCGCGCCCCACCTTGTTTCAAAACACATGGGCCATTCAGCTCGGTTACATGGCTCGAGCCTGTATGCAAATTAGATTGACCCCAGTTTCCGACACGCCTTCTTTCTGCTTCTGCACGGTGAAGAGCTCCGCCCTGTTTGTTGACCGGGGTAAGCGACCGCAGCCGCTTGTTTTGACTCCTTTTGGGCTGCTAATGGTAGTCAATGTCTGAGTTGAGGAGCAGTGTGACAGTCATCGAGTCCGCAACCAGGTAAAGCCAACCCGCCAAAACAGAACGCGTCATCATCCGTCTTTTTAGAAACCTGGCATACCAGTAGTTCACCGTAGTCTCTGATGCGCCTGACACATGGTGTAAAGCTGGAAGGAGGTTAAACATGACATAGCTACACCCCCCTTGCACTAAGCCAAGCCACTAATCTGCCAGGTGTATCCGTACAAGATCTATCAGTGGCAGCACTTTTCTCTCCGATATTCTTTTCAAGCCACAGGAACTCGTCCGAAGCCCACGGAAACTCTTCCTAAGACACCGACAATCTTCCCAAGCCCAATCCAACATTATTAGCGCAATAAAACGGCAAGGCCTGTCTACCCTGAGAGCTTCTGTGACCTGAGCAATGACAGGCGATATTTCGCCCACACCTTCGTTAACCCTTAAAGATGGCACGGCACGGAGACAGAAGATGCGGCCCCCAAAGAGGGCCATCAATCTGAATAGGCTGGCCATAGTGGTAGAAGACAATTAACAAGCTATGCCATAACGGGTATCTATATTGGTGCCTATCCATACTTTGAAGACTACACAGAGAGCGACGAGAATCCACACGCCGCAACTGCTGTGAAGATGGATGGTGGCTGGTCTGGGTATCAAAAAGAATAGAAGTCTGAATATTCATCATAAGCTCGACTTGCTCTCTGCGGTAACGATACGAGCCTGAGGGAGGACCGCCTCTGATGTAGCGACACTTTATAGTTGGCTTGTTTAATCTGGGAATGACTTGCTCCTTTCAGTCTTTTCCTGCATCAAACGGGTTGGGCTGCACTCGATTTGGTCAGCTCGCGCCAATATTATCAGACAATTACCGTGATTGGACTCGAGGGGCGTGTGCTTATGCAGCATGGCCGGTTCTCAGGCATTCACAACAGCCACGTTTCGATCCTGTGTGGCACACGCACATATACCAGGCCTCGTGAGCCGTACTTGTTCCTTTTTTCGTTTTGTATGATCCCTTGTAAATTTATGAAAGCCTTCAAATTTGACTATGATTAAATCGTCCTGTTTGGCGCTCTGGTTGACTATAAAAGTCGCGTGAATCTCGCCCCGTTTTGCTCTCTTGTTTCCTCAGCCAACCTCGCCGACAGCAACCACTGCCATCACTAGCCACTGGCAACTTTTTGAGAGTGTGTGCGACACCCAAAGCATCTCTGACTGAAGATCTGTCTCCCCAATGCCGCCTGGCAACCATCCTCAGGAGCCTGCCGGTGCCGGCAGCCACGCAGGCACAGCGTACGTAAATGTTCCACAACGGGTCTACATTGCATCCCACAAACTTTAGTTCGAGAAGCTGATGCCTCAAAGCTCTGCAGTTTTCCATTTTGATAGCACAAGCAGCTGGGTCTATCTCATATGGAAGGGCAACGACGAGGAGCCGATTCCTCTCCTACAGACATCACAAGACGACAACGAACAGACGCAACGCAAGTTTTTTCCCATGATCCAGTACATCTTGGACTGTCGACAAGTCGCTGCAACGAATGCCTACGAGAACACACTTCGAAAGCAATACACTTCAATTAACCAGTTCTTCGAAGAATACGACGTCTTGCCAGAACAGCAAAAGCTCCGTTTTGCACTGAATGCGGAAAAACTTTTCCTCTTGCATCTCGAGCAAGCGCGAAATGCGGCACAAGCACGTGCTAGCGAGCTGGGCCTGAAGATTACCAGGCTTCTTGTCCCCTTTCCCTCAACTTGGACACGTTGTATGCAGACATGCTATGCTGCATACTTCAGGATAGCATGGAACTTGGACCCTGCGTTCATTCACGAGTCCGAGGCGATCGCCCACCTCGTCTCTAAATCCATGATGCCGGGATCTGAGGGCAGAATATTCAGGACATTCATTATAGTAGACCTTGGTGCTCAGCTTTTGGTAAGCATGGCCAAACTTTGCAGAATCCGGACGATGTGTCTTTGAACTGACGACGTACCCAGAGTATGAGTACGATTCATCTCGCGGCACACAGGACAAACCCAGCCAATTTTCATTTGTACAGCGAGCCCAATAATGATTGTGAGTGCATACGCATGGTTGCTTTTTGCTTCGCTGGTTTTCAATACTGATTACCCCGCTAGCTGTAGAGAGCAGTATAGACCTCCACGGTGAACCGGTGGGCTCGAGAATTTGCAGCTACATGACCGCGAATCGGCACACTCTCTCTGAATCAGACGAGGAAACTGTATCCGACGAGGAGATTGAATCAGACGAGGAAAAACTTGGCGAAAATGTCACTGCCAGCCATGAAGATGCAGACAAGACAAAGGTTGTGCTGGCTGGGGTCGGCTTCCAAAACAAGAGCCTTCGGGAAGAGGTGGAGAAGCAAGTCAATGATCAAGGCTTTCTCCTTCATAAGTCTAGTGATTTTTGCCGTGATACCACACAGTGAGTAGGTACCAACGCATGAGCATATGTTGGCTAACAAGGTGCGAGGCCAAGTATCGCTGCTGTCGGTGCCGCCCGCGCCATCGTGAACGCCTCCAGTGCCGAAGAATTCATGCAGGTTGCTTGTCTCGTTGTGCGAGGTTCAAGAGGCATCAAAGTCTCACGTTCAACAATTTGGAGCAACGGCTCATCGAAAACAGCTCGGGTGTCGGTATCAGAAAAGGACGCGAAACTCATCATCAAGTGTTCTCCCGTTCCCAAGTTGCCGCCCGCAACCGGCATTGACGAGACTTCGCTTTATAAGTTTTCCGAACTGCCACTTCCGTGCGGTGAATACGATATCCGCATGAATTTTCAGGCACCACCTACCAATGACTACTCGGTCATCATTTCCTACAAGACTAGGCTCGGACATGCCGACGACGGTCGCGAGACCAAAGACGGTTCACGGGAATACCGCATGTACTACGATTATGGGTCACGGATGTGCTTCGAAGACATTGACCAGAGTGCAAGCCGCGACAACAACAATCAAGCAACTATAGACTTGGAAGAGCCAGAGGAGTTGCGCAATATAACTGTTGAAGCGCACGAAGCCAAAATCCTTGCTCGCACAAAGTATCGCGTAGCAGCGAATCGGGCGACGCTTTCGGCCCTTTAGCGTTTGCTGTAACTTTTGCGAAGTTTGAAGAAAAGAAACAATGAGCCTCCTGACCTGGCGGGCCACTGAGCGGAGGGTAATCCAATGGTACGGCCATTGATGCAGGAAACTCTCTTCTCACTCATTAGTGTGATTTCTCATGTTTGGTGCGAAAGCTTTCCTTTTTTGTCCCCATCTATATGAGAGGAGGGTATGTGCAAACGAGGGTACGAAGGTTCGAAATAATTATTGTCTTTAGGAGGACATCATTTGTTCGTTCGTTTAGAGTTTAGGTTTACTTCTAGAATAAATCATCTCACGATGCGCCCGATATTTTCTTGATCTAGCAAAGAAGGATCTGTCTTGCCCGTGGCCTACCCGCTATCCACCACCACATCGTGTTGC
Source organism: Beauveria sp. NWAFU-1 (assembly GCA_024472245.1). NCBI lineage: Eukaryota > Fungi > Ascomycota > Sordariomycetes > Hypocreales > Cordycipitaceae > Beauveria > Beauveria sp. NWAFU-1. Next base: position 1,303,749 of record JANBXD010000004.1, read on the forward strand.
ATGCGAAGGCGCTTTCAGGTTTGATGCTGGAAGTGCCGTGGTTCCGAGGAGCAATCCCAATTGGACAGACCACCGGACTCCGGCCTGCATGCCCTACTCGATTCTATCCGCGGCGCTCGAGTGTTTTCATGTAGTAATTTTGATGCAAGGCAGAGTAATAACTTATTGAGTTCACCGTGACTGCCTTGATGCCTGACTGTTATGCCACAGTCATAGACTTGCAGCATTCGGATGATTGCGCCTTGCATCCGGCTCCAAAGTGCAAGCTGTGACGTACTCTTGTATTATATTAAAGACATAATTTCTTGTCATGCGTCTGTGAAAAGTGATTGCCCATTAAGTCCAGTCTGGTGCTCTTTTGCGGTCACCACAGGCCGACGGCCCGTGGCTGGCTGTACGCTGTGTATATCCCCTTCAAGTGCAAGATGCGACATGGAGTTTTGGGCGATCGGGTAGCTGTGGCGCGGATAGTTCGCCAGCGCACATTGCACTGCCACGTCTAGAATCTCTGCAGTCAGCTAATGTGGCTGGCTGATCTGCATCAAATGGCACGGTTTCATATACTTACTTCTGCACCTGTTTTGTTGATTTCATCTTAGTAGTAGTTTTCCGGTGAAGTCGTGAGCTGAGTATTCTCAACATCAAATGACGGACAGCCAACCACATCAACGGAAAGTTGGCTGCAATCAAGTAAGAAGCCCCTCAGGCAAGTATTGTTGGACAAGGCTCTGCCCTTTGATTGACTGATACAGTGAAACTGTGTAATACCCTTGTGGTCGGTTGGTATCGGAATGCCATGCCGGCAGTTGGCTTGGCAAAACATATGACGGTTTATCATTGCCTCAAGAGCCACCCGTCGGGCTTCAACATGACATTTGACTGGAAACAGACTAATTGTAGAGTTGTTGCTGCAGGGAGCTAAAATCCGGCACCTAAATTCTAAAAGACTAATATAACTATACCTAATCAGTTGATCACCCACGCCTTCGACATTAGCGCAGTATTCCCATCTTGCACCACAACGCTCGCACACCTCGAGGCATATAGCCTTCCTCCTCAACCAAACTGGCTCTTGAGAAAATTCAGAGCTAGCAGAATGCTAATTACCTGATGTAGACCTAACTTAGGTATAGCTTTGTGCACTCTTTCAAAGGTCATGTGCCAAATCTTAGCTTCCGTTGCCGCGTGTTCATAACCCCGGCTGGCCGGCCGGATCGAGCTCAGAAGTCTCACATCCCCCACTCTGTCTCACTACGAACCCAAGCTGACGGTACCCTTGGTAGCCGTGTGAGATTGTCTGGAACAAGGTAGCACGACGGTTGAACATTGAAGGCGTACTCCCGTCAACGTCTACTAATGCTGCTACCGCTTCTAGGGTGCTCATGCCCAAGTTGTGCGTATAATGCTCAATTTTCCTCAAGCTGTCGCTGTTCGACCGTACTCCTGGTATAGCATGTCCGCGCTCGGTGACTAACATCTGCAGAGAACTGATTATGGCCTTTTCGAGGATCTTGACCAATCATATTGCTGGGATCTCAATTGTGTACTTCACCGGTGTACTTCACAGAACAAATGATCCCACCGATTCCCAACCATCACTCACTTTGCATGGATAGATAATGGGTACTTGAAGAAGAACTAGGGTGCACTTGGGCAGCTAATATGGAGTTCTTCCCGAGATGAGACATATCTACGGTGAGCTGTTCTGAGTAAGACACTTGTCGGCACCTTTCTACTGAGGTCGTCGTCAGTGCATCTACCTCACTTTGGCTCTAGCAATTCATAAGTGTGACACATACGTTCGAATAGTGCTCTACTGGTAAATTCAACTAAAAAAGCCCCAGAACCTCGGCCGCATACTCTTCCGTATACCAAAAGACCCCTCTATTTAGACTGCCAGCGGAGTGTGACGAATTGCTGATTGATACCCAGGAAGAGCTCGCTATCAGACAGGGCGGCGAACAATACCGGAACCTTGTTGACCAGAAAGCAACGCCAAAGAGTCCGCGAGGCCGGCTTCCTGTAGGTTTCAGCTGGGTTCATGCGGCATAGCATCCACCAGCTGAGTGATCCGCCATCCTTCTTGCAACTGTGACTGCATATGGCTGTCCCAATATTGCCGGGGCCTATAAGACAGCAATTAACTTCCTGTAATCTTGCTTAGTGATAAAGGTCCCAACTTCCCAATCAGCTGTATAAATACTCTCTCCCTTCCTCATCAAGTTTGCTCATTCGTTCCCATCCGCAAGCCCAACACTCTCTACAAGAACGTCAAGAAACTCAAACATCTGCTTGACAATATGCATTTCACTCAACTTATCTCCGCGGCTGCCTTGGTGAGTTGCACCACCGCTGCAGTAGCAGAGGCACCAGGGCAGAGCGCGAGGTCCGCTCTCAGGATCTACGTGAGTAATGACCTCATACCTCTCAAGATTCACCTCTTATCATGCTCATTTTGTTGTTTACTTGTTCATTTTATATACATAGGCCACCATCTACAAACACGTAGAGTATGAGGGCCAGCGTTTCGACATCTCCAAGCTCGTCAGCTGCGTCACAGTTCCGGAGTCGCTGTATGAAATGCACTTTTCATGTGCAGAACAGAACTAACATGAGATACAGGCGAGGCGAGACATCTTCCTTCAAAATCCATGACTCAAGAATCTCGTGTAGCTTTTACTCGTGAGTTTGTCGAAGAGGTTTTTATATCGGCCAAGGGAGCACAAGACTGATACCATAAACCAGTGATACTCAGTGCCGGAATGAGCTCGTCGCTGACGTGGAGGAAGACGAGCCGGATCTGAGAGAAATTGGTGCGCACGATAATCTTGACAGTGTGAAATGCCGCGAGAAGTAGTCCATAGGGTGGCGGTTGGAGGATATCGGTCTTGGCACGGGTTTTTCCTTACTACTATGGGTTTTTTCCCATGCTGTCACGCAAATGCGAAGGCCAATTCACAGATGCTATATGTTAGGTCCGAGATTAGAATACTCAGCAGCAGCTCGGAAATTTAAAAAATGCGTCATCTTCTATGAATATTATACTATACAGCCGCATTGGCGATGCTGGACCCATGGAGAGGCTGTCGAGCAATGTTATTTATGCGCTGCCGTCAAACATTATCGATCTGACAATCTTCGTTTTTAATGCACCCTCACATCTCGATTTTATTGATGCTACAAAGGATGAACACTGCGGCATTGGCAACGCAGACTGGCCGCATCTAAATACCCTGCCAACGCCGCCGGCTTTGTGGACTCGTACCAGGGTGCTAATCAAGCCTGGAAAGCCGTCGTCTCCAGTCTACTCGAGAACAAAGACATAGATGACCCCAGACCAAACTAAGCTCACCTGGCTTAAGCGCTTGCACCGGGTGTCTCGCCGACGCGAGTCAAGAACTTTTGGCCGCGAATGCTGCCCTCCTTCAGTCCCTTTAGGCCTTCAGACAAGCCCTCGAGACCGTTCTTGCCTACCGTGTAGGGATGACTCGTGAGCCAGCCTTCGCGAAGACCCCGAGAAAACGCTGCGCCCCATGTCACTCCAATAAGCTTGTCCTTTTCGTCTTCGTTGTGAACCTGGCCAACCATGGAGGTGACGAGATCAACACTCGGGTGAGAACCCTCGACGTTGGTTTTTAATAAAATGTTGGTCACCTTTGGCCTCTGTCCAGCGGCGTCCGCCGGGCCGGCAATGACCTTGGTGAGAAGCCTGACGGTTTCATCTTCGGAAACGGTATCATAGGCCTTCCAGCAACGGCCGTCGGGAGCACCTCCCTTCTTGACGGCTTCCCGGATGGCCTTGATCAACTCCTCCTCTGTCGAATAAGCAGTGTAGTCAACGAGTGCATCTCCCTTGCTCGCGTCGAGGAAGGGCTTGATGAACTCGCTGCGCTTGCTTCCCACTGCGATGAGGGGATGGACATTGGCAGCCGCAGCAAGCTTGATGGCGAAGGCACCTGTGGCGGTACTAGCTCCATAGATGATCAGAGGAGACTTGGTGCCCTTCTTTGCCGCGGCCTTGGCGAGCGGAGACCAGGGTTCCGGAATCTCAAGCTCTTGGAAGAGCGCGCAGACGGACGTGTAGGCCGCCAAGGGGATTGTGGCAGCCTCCTCATATGATGTCGAGTCCGGGATGTGGAAGGTGGTGTAATAGGGCGCAACGGCGTACTCGGCGAACGCGCCGTGGGGGGTCATCATCTCGTGGAAGGCAGCTACGCGGTCTCCTTTGTGAAATCCGACGACATTTTCTCCCACGGCCTCGATGGTACCGGCGATATCGTCACCGCTATTCATCTTAGAATCTCTCCAGACGGGAATCTTCCAGTCTTTCGGGTTGGATCCTATCATTAATCGCTTTAGTTGCCGACTAAACGATCAAAGCTCTAGCGCATGACAGCCGCTGCCAAGGTGGGATGTTGTATGATAGATCGGCAGCTGCGACCCCCTCCAAATTTATTACTTACCTGCGATGATGACCTTGATTAAGACATGGCCAGGGCCCGGCTTAGGGATAGGAGAATCGACAATGTCGACGGAGATGTCACTTTTCACTATTCCTTCCTTCATGATGAAAGCAGTTGATCTTTCAGTGCGTTTTCACGTGTGTAGACTATGGCCGATTTAATTTGGCCGAGAACTTTTCGAATTGATTCCCGATGTCAACACTGGCGTGACTACTGGCATATTCTTCTAGTCTGCAGGATATTTGTAATCAGTTCCACCGTAATAAGCCTTCCGGATGTTTCGGAGACGTAAACATTCGTCACAGATGCGAATGAATTGCGGACTTGCGGACTTAGGTGTTAGCCACTAGCGTCTGATCTGATAAGTGCCAAACTTAATCTACACATATAGACAGTATATACAAAAAAATAAATTAAACTCATATCCAACTACCTTTTTTCATGGGAGTTCATACGTGCGACACTTTCTCTCAGTCGTGACGAGTTTCTCTCTGTTGCAATGCCCCTGGAATGCGTAGCCTGGCGATGCTGAGTCGTGCGGCGTCGCTGCACTCTTGCGGCAGCCACATGGCTACGTTCAATGGCTCTGATATAGGAGGAGCGGGGTATATAAATCCGATATTGTATGATTTAGAAAACACCTAAAGAATTGAAAGTTTGATCGGGGGAAACTGTCGGAGCATACCCCCTGAAAATGACGACGGTGTATATATAACAGTGTGGGGAAAGGAAAGGAGGCGAGGCTGAAACAGAGAAGGATCTGTGATTGCCTATATAGGTAATTTGTAAATGCCTACGGATTAGTTAGGTGGTGGCTGAAATTCAGCACTTGAATTCTGAATAAGTGCACACGACGAAACTACAATTTGCCTAGCGCTTTGCCTCAACTTGACAGCCCGGACACAAAGATACGTCTTCAGCACACCAAGCAGTCGAACACTCTCACCAGCACTATTGCCAGTACTCTTGATAGCATTCTTAAAAGTAGTCTCCGATATCATCGTCAGCGCCCGGCGGCACCTTTCAGCACCATTTCCGTAGCTTCTAGCAGGTAGAATAGCCCCTACGGCGCGCTTCACACGTTTTTGGATTCCTTTACAATCACTTGCACAACTGTTATTCTCTAGAAGCCAAGGAGAGGGGGCATGCCCTGCAAATAAGTTATCGCAGCGCCCAGGCGTCGATTTTATTACGGTGCCTGGGAGCCGTTTCAATGGCAGCCGTGGATGGGAGGAGGCTTAGTCATAAACTCTGTTGCAGGCACCTCCCCTCACTTCAACGGTAGCATCTCCATTCATAACGCACCACCCGGTAGCTCCGACCTACCGAGATGCTTGTTCCGCTTCCCCGGCCGGGTCAGGAACAAGAACTCACTCGCATTTTCCAATCTATCTGCTGTTCCGAATAGATGTTTCATTCACAGAAATGCCCCCGATGGATCCAGTCCAGTCCAATGGTCATCAAGCACGCCGCACACGCCAGAATCCGGTATCGTGTCGTTTGTGCCGGCTGAAGAAACTGAAATGCAACCGCCAACACCCTTGTTCCAACTGCTCCTCCCGTGGCGTCGGCTGTGAATATTTCGCACGAAACCCTGGTTTAACGTCCACCGGCGGCACGGACCAAAGACAAGCTTCACCCGCCGCTGCTGAAGGCGCGGGTTTCCAAGCTCGCCTTGAAAGGCTTGAAGAGGCAGTATTCAGCAGGCATCATGACAGACCCTCTGTATCCACTGCAACGGTACCATCCATTCGTGGGTCATTGGCTACCACGGCTATACCAGGTTTCGCTCTCAACGAGGAGCATGAAGTGACGTCGAGATGGCTTGAAGGCATTGGCACCCTTGAAAACCCTATTGTAAGATTCTGCACGACTGTTAAGACCGACAATGACTACTGTGTTGACCATGAATCTAACACGGTTGCTAGTTTAGAGGTCATGTAGCCAATGTACCATTCAAAGTTGGACCTATAAGCCAGCTACTGGAGAATGTGTCAGCGACGCGGAATGAGGCAGCAGCAGCTTGGCCCCCCAGTGTTCAGCTACCTATCAGAGATGAGGCGATGAATTTGTCCCAGTATTTTCTCGACAACGTCCAGTACCTCCATCCCGTCTTCCAGCCTCATTCCCTGCAGCGCGTGATAGACGCTGTGTATATGCACCCTGATACACCAGTTCAGAGCAATGTGGCAGATATCGCGCTGCTGCTCAGCGTACTTGCTAGTGCCAGCCATCTGTGGAGACCACAGAGAAGCAAATGCTTGGTCTTTTTGTCTGCGAAAGAAGCTGCTGCCATGTCCTTGATCTGGACCAATGCAGCACTGGATATTCTGGAGTACTCGAAGAGAACTACTGCTGCATCGGTTGAAGGTCTTCAGGCCACGATCGTAATATCCTACGTCATCTACAATTCCCAAGGGTTCTCACCCATGTTCCGCTCACTTCATAGCGACATTATCATGATAGCCCGGGATCTTTCATTACACAGGACTGATAGTCCCCGAAGAAGCGGAGAGGCAGATCCACGGCCAAGTCAGATAGAAGCTGACCTGAAGAGAAGGTTATGGTGGCACATTGCTGCCACAGATTGGTAAGGTGCATTTGTTACTGATCAGCTTTTTGTACTGATACCAAAGCGCGAAACAGGCTACTAGCATTCACCCCTGGTCCACAGGAGGGCACTTATTCTATTCAGCTGTCACAGATGCATGTAAATCGGCCGAATTATCCCGAAAGCTGTGATCATGACGCTGGAAATATTTCACCATCTACCTCCTATTTCATCCAGCGTGTTCGGCTAGCAGAGATCTGTCGCGCAGTGGTTGACTCCCTGTCCCCCCTTGAAATGACTGAGGATGCAAACTACGAGCAAGTTGTCTTCTTGGACGGCAAATTTGAGGACTTGATCGCAAGTCTGCCGGCCTTTTTTCGGCTAGATCAAGGGAGCGAACTCTTGTACACCGCGCCCCAGCTTACCCTTCAGTGCTATCTGATTCACCTTGGGATACATACCAGACGTAGCAGGCTTCACCAGCCTTTTGTGGTAGCCGGTTTCGCCGATCCCAAGTATACATTTTCCAGGAATGCCTGTCTAAATTCCTCCCGCGCGGTTCTACAGATCTGCTACAAGTTGGAGGAAAAGAAGGATGACCTAGAGCTAATCCCCGCCAGGCTTGCAACCGTGGTCCACCACGTCTTCATGGCTGCTGTTGTGCTGGTGATGGACCTCTGCTCCAACAAAGTGCAAGGGCTCGACGAACAGCGGCAAGCTGAAGTCACCCGAGCATGCAGGATGCTCGACAGCTTGAAACAAGACTCGGCCATGGCCGCGAAACTGGCTCACCCTCTCATGGAAATCCTGCAGAAACACAAAGAAAGGCTACAACAAAGCCAGTCGTCGGCTGTGCCTCTCACCGTGGTTGTACCACATGCTGACGACAGAGCCAATCAAGTGTCTTCGGGTCCGTCAAACGATTTCAATAGGTCTTTGTCTAACAATATCGGCCGATTTGCGTCAACAACGACTGTTAGTGGCGCTGATCAGCAGCCAACAGCCCAAACAGAACATCAACAACAACCATGTGCCAAGGACTGGGAATTCGATGCCATGATGCAGCAATACATTGATTTGAGCCAATTCATAGATGGGCCTTCTTGGGGTTCTCTGTTCGATGATCTGGATTCTCACCATATGACAGATGCCGGGGGCGCTGCTTTCTCTGGCTAAGTGGGAGGGGCTCTCGTCTGCAGAGGCAACCTGGCTGCTAAGCCAAAGAGGAGACAATCTCAGTGGATGGCCTGTAGCTTCTTGTTGGGTATTGGCCTGCTGTTTGTTGGCCTTGTCACCGTCCTCACTTTGCATTTCCAGGTCAACTGAAGACATTCTTGGTCTTTGAGCTTGGAACCCATGAATCATGAAAAGAGCAAATGTTGTAGTAAAATTAGAAGCTCCCATGTAACCAACAGACCGCCTCAGATAATAGCACAAACGTGGTTTCGACGCATAATACACTATGCACAAATTGCAGTGAAGCGGAAATGAATCATTGCCGTGCAAATACTTTCCTCTCCATTTTGAATCGCGCCACAAAGATCAGAAGGCCGCCAACAACAAGGGATGCCCCGGCAAACATTGACAAGGCAAGATATCCGTAAGACCCGACCAACTGGCCACTAATCGGGGTACCGAATAAAGCTCTGTGATTTTAGAAACGGTTGTGACTTAGCAATAGCTTTAAAGAGATGACGTGTAGTGGTAGAAGTATCGAAACTTACGTCAAAGCAACTGACCCCATGAGAAATCCAACTGCTGTGCCCTGGAGCTCGTGAGGTGCCAGTTGAGCTGCACAAGCGGACTGCAGACTCATGATGGCCTGCGAGTTGGGGTTAGCAAATTCGAAGCTTTATTGTTGAAAAAGGTGATAGGATGCGTACACCGGACGTAAGTCCATATGCTAGACACCATACAACAAGCCCCCCGGAGCTCTTTGCTGCGGTCCAGCAAAGCGCAATAGCGCCGGATAGCAGCGCTGCTGCACCGCAGAGATTGAAATGCCCATAGCGATCTGCGAGAATCCCCGGTAGGATTCTGCCAAATAGAGATGCGCCATTGACAATAGAAACCAGGTAGAAAGCGAAACTTGTGGAATGCCCCAGGCTCCGAGCATAGGAGGTTGCATAGAAGAATGGACTGAACATGCCCAAGTAGGTAATGGCAAGCCCTGAGCAGAGCAGCAGGAAGTTTGTGTTTTTCAGAAGTGCAACGAGACCCTGTTTGTGTGCATTGGTTTCCACTTGCGATATTTTTTCACTCCCATGTCCATTGTCTGTTTCATTCCTTTGCTCTTCCTGGGTCAACATACGATGCTGGTGATCATCGCTGGCTTTCTTCACTGGTGGGGTGACGGTCAAGACCGCGAGAACGATAAGTGGAAGCATGATGAACCCGACGATGCGAATCGTCCAGCCAAAGCTCACTCCATCCTTATTAAGGAGCCTGTTCAGCACAATCGGCCATATTACACCCCCGGCGGACGATCCTCCCACCGTCACCCCCATGGCCAGCCCTTTGTTTTTCTGAAAATATCGGGAGACGGTCGCAATCGCCGGACAGAAGAGGCAAGACATACTGGCGCCCAGAAGGACGGCTTGCGCGGAAAAGAATTGATAATACTGCTGGCAAAGCGAAGTCATGAAGACGGCCAGAAGCATTGCCACGCCGCCGAATATAAGAAGTACCTAGTGTCGGACTGCTTAAGCCGTCTGTTTCATCGGTCTCGGGGGGGGGGGGAGGGGTTGCATACCGTCGGTCCAACACGATCAACCAAAATGCCAGCGATGGGAGCACCAGAAAAGAGTGCAAAAGTAGAAAAGGAACCGATCCATGAGATGTCGAAGCTAGAGTGATTGCTCAGTTGATGCGATTCGTAGTAGTCCTGGAAAACACCAAATGCATTGAGAAATCCAACACTGCAGAAGAACGTAAAGAAGGCTCCCGTTACCGTCAGCCATGCTCGAAGTCTATTACTTTGTCAGTATGCATACATATTGTGGGACTAATCACTAGAAGAAACGGTATTCGACTGACGTGTGTTCAGAGCCGCTGGAAGCGACAGGAGTTTCGATTTGGCCCATATTCAGAGTGATGATCGCTTATTCTACCATTCTGGAATGACAATAACTGGGAAGCCGTGAAGAACAAGGCCTATTATACTACACGACCTTTTCGCTATATGTAAAAACATTTGTCGGATATGAGTACCAACTGCAGGCTCCATGGAGGTCATCCGGAGGTTTCCTGAAAGATCCGCGGAACATAGTGGGGACTTGACCCGGAGGAACCATGGAGCTCCGGAGAAGAAGATCATCAAGCTTCCATACGAGCAGATCCTTTCTAACCTGGGCAATGTACTCGGTACGGCAGCTGGCAGCTTGATTACGCGGTACATCAAGGTCGTGAATATTCTCCCCTTCTTTATGAATGCCAACATTCCTGCTCCCAAAAGCACCTTGCGGCCAGAATCTACCTAGGTTGGAAGGCCGCCGCACGTCCCGATGGTTAGAGGCTCTACAAAAGGTAGTAACTCAGATATCAAGGCCAAACTCTGCTAGATCGACATACCAAGTCGAGATCTCGGGGCATAGACAGCCACAGCCACAGCCAGACCAATCCAAATATCATGCTCAGGCTCATTTCCTTAGCCTTTTTTTGTCAGCCGCTTCCAAAATTTTAATACCCCCCCTGGCCGGGCTAATGAGTCCGCTTTGCGCTTATTTTGGCCCTTTGTTTGCGTTGTAGGCGCTGTCATTGACTGTGTTGGTATACTTGAAGCCGAGTCATTTGGGAAAGATGACTCTCTTGATGAAAGAGCCGAGCTCGACATGTTTGACATGTCTTGCGGTGTAGGAAAGGAAGATCTTTCCGAATTTGGTGAGAGTGTGGAGTCTTCCATTACAAATGAGACTGAGCGATCATGATCAGGGAATTCTTGATCTTGGGATCCGAATGCAAGCCTGATCTGGCGCGCTACCTCACGGTCAGGATCTCGCTGTCTGTACCCGGCTTGTTTGAGTAGTTGTAGAACATCGTCATCTGAAATAAATTCTTTCCAGGTTTTGCGTCCCGCTGGGAGGATATTGGGATCCGCACCATGCTCAAGAAGCAGGATCATGATGGGAAGCATACCCTTCTTTGCAGCGTAATAGAGCGCCGTCCTTCTTCCAGAATTCATGCCGTTTACATCGTGGCCCAAGCTTAGGAAGAGATTGATCATAGGGATGTTGCCCGTGGTTACGGCCTGTTTTATCGTCACAGCTCGTCGTAACCCTGTGACGGCTCTGCAACAGCGTGACTTGCCAAAAGCCAAGTTACAGATAGCTTTATAGTTACGGCTCGATGGCCGAAGATCGAGCCATTCTTCGGGTGTAAGGCCACTCTCATCAAACAAGCCCCGAGGCTCTTCAATAGCAGCGCTGCCAAGCAGGACCTCGATAGTAGCCAGATCTCGATTATGAACAGCCAGGTGAAGAACGGACCAGCCATGATTGTCCTGCTGAGAGGCATTCATTTTTACGCGCTCGTCTTCCAGGAGACACTGGGCAACTTGAGAATGGCCCATGTAGGCTGCATGGTGTAGTGCAGTCCACCCGTGACAATTTGCCTTGAGCGCGTCCGCGCGTCGTGAAAGAAGCAGCTCCACGATGATAGCATGCCCTCCATTGGCGGCACAATGCAGCGCTGACGTGCCATATGAGCTCACAGCATTAACGTTGGCCCCTGCTTCCAACAGTAAGCGCACAACCTCCAGATGGCCCTCTTCCGCTGCCCAATGTATGGCAGACCAGCCATTTCGATCACAAGAATTAGGATTTGCGCCTATACCGAGGAGCAAATGTACGATGAAGTGGTTGCCTGCAGCAGCGGCTTCGTCTAAAGGCATCATCATCGGCCCCTTCAGCGTCCTCGACAGATTGGCACCGCGGTCCACAAGCAATTGTGCAATGTTTACATGACTCAGACCGGCTGCCCAAGCCAGCGCAGACTTTCCATCCGGGCTGGCTGAGTTGGGGTTCCCAGCGCCTAGGGATAAAAGTTTCTCAGTGGCTTCGGCCTTGCCAGCAACCACAGCCCAGAGGAGCGGAGTAAATCCATAGTTGTCAATGGGATCAGCGTCAACGCCGTTGTCGGTCAAAATTTGTATGCCAATAATGTTGCCCATCTGTGCAGCATAATGCAAAGCGGTTTGACCGTTGTCGTCGCATAGGTTCATAATCGATCTATCACCGGCGTTGAGCAACAGATCTATAATAGCAGGATAACAAGACTGTTCAACGAAGGCGTAGTGGAATGTCGTCCTGCCGCTTTTGTCTCTGCTGCTCAACTTTGCGCCGCCCTGGATCAAAGACTCAGCTAACTGCAAATCGCCGGTCTGCACGGCGTGGTGAAGCTTTGTCATTCCTGCCTCGTTTTTTTCCTCCAAGTCAAGTCTTGTTACTGATGAATTAAGACCTTCAGCTTCGAGATCCGAATCGACATTTGCTGCCTCAGTATCGCAATAGTCATCTTGGAAAACGAGATCTTCGTCGTCGTCCAGTACACTGTACATGGATCCACGGAACTTAACTAACCCAGGCCCAACCTCATTATCCAATGGCTGGTCGCTATCAAAGTTCATATTGTTCTCATCCTCATCGCTCGGCAGCTTTTGTAATGTAAGCAAAGCAATTTCCTTTATATGACCGGCAATGTGTGACTGCAGAGCTTCGCTCGCAAAGACGGGACTCGGCTCGACTTTCTCCGGGGGCTGGAAATCATCATTGAAGGGGCATTGCAGCATCTTATCGAGGATCGGCCTTCGTGCTGCGCTGCTGAGAATCCCGGCATGAGTTTCAGGCACGCCATGCTCTCTGATAGAATGCTCTTTGTACTGGATTTCCTCGTTGAAGATCATTGGAGCATGAGAAGGGGCTCTACACTCCCATGCATGCCCGTGAGCGTTTTGCATGTGGCTGATCCAAGCTTTTGACGTTTCAAATGTTGGCGGAGCGGTCGTCTCACGTTCTCCTTCCAAACAGTGCGGAAAGACGCAAATAAAGGGCTCCAAGTCTCCGATGACGTGATTCCTGACGAACGTTAGGTCGGATATAAAACTATTAAGAAAGTAGTGCTCAGCTTACTGCCACAACGCTGACCTTGAGCCGGTCTTAAACTCGATAATAACGCCACAGTACGGGCATTCTGGTGACGATGGTACTGAAGGGAACGATAGTTTGTTGTTCACTACAATAGATTTAGCCCGAGGGACCTCCGTTGTAGACTTCGCGTAGAAAGCGCCAACAGCAGTCTGTTGAGCCGTCGTCGCATTTGTCGCTGGCGCTGGCACAAAGTCGGCTGGCCCTGATGGTTTATTGACGCTCGCAGGCTTTTGGAACACGTCCGCAGCAAAACTCACAGTCTGACGAGGCGCCTCCTTCATCTTGGGTAGTTGTGGACGAACAGCTTGAGTGAGTTGTGGATCCTGAATACTCAAGTCAATGCGCCGTCGGTGGGATCGCTGATAATACAGCCGTCGAAGTCGCAGCTCATTCGCTTTGACTAGTGCTTGGCGAAGTGAATCTGGCGCCTCGGGAAACCGGAAGCGGATGTAGCATTCTGTGTAGAGACGTAACTCAGCTATAGCGGTATTTGCTTCTTCATCGTCAATGTATCGTTCGATTTTGCGAGCGCGGTTGGCTTTTGCGGACTTTCGAACGGCATTTGAGAGACGGAAGAGTCGTGTTACGGTGCCGTGGATTGTGATGGTGATTTTCGAAATATTCTCTTCTGCCTGATCCAGTTCACTATCCGAGTCGCTTGATTCATCGTAGTCGGTTCTCCTCGCGACTTCTGAATCTTTGTTTTCACCTATGCGCTGTTTTTTCCTTCCCCGTTTCGGACTTGGTGGTCGTTGTTCGTCGACTGGTTGCACTGTTGTGGAAAACCCCGTCAGCATAAAAATATTGCCCTACAGTCTATTTCAAAATCATGCAACGACAGGCACTTACAAGAATCTAAAGTCTCACAGATAACGTCCAGAAGCTGATGTAAAATCTGAACGACTGTGGGACTGTATCGGAGTCTGTAGTCCAGCGAAACATTGAGCGGTCCATAGACGTCCATGTTGTCTGCCCAGAGTGTGAAGCGTGCCAACTGGTCATCCATAATCGTAGGATCCGGTACGATATCTGTGATGGCCATTTTCCTCTGGAAAAGGGAGTTGCACTGGGTTGCGTGCTCTGCGATGGTCGGGCAGAGGCCCTCTTGAAGAAAGACATCTTCAGTAAAGTCGTCCTCCATGGTACTCAGCCTACTCATGGCGACAGAAAGGAGGGCCGTAGGCGACGTCCCTGTGAGTGTGCAGAATATACACGAAGCTGATCCCCGTCGGTGCGCAAGAAGAGGAGGCAGTGAATCTTAAAATCATAGACAGCACAAGCAAATCGAGACGAAGACGGAGGTTTGCAATATTTATTCTATGTGCCTCGGCGGGGGACAAGTTAGGCCCCTCAGAAACAGGCGAAGTGATGAATTACGGTACGGCTGCTCGGGGAAGGCGATTCAGAGCCCGTCAATCTCCATTCAGTGCTTTCGGTACGACCACAATATCATGCTAGCGCCTGTCAGGCGGGGTGCGACGCCAAAAGGCAGGTGTACGGGGAAACCGTAATAGGTGTTACGGACTCTACGGACTTGCCCTAGGCTCCTACGAGTAGGCGTTATACTTATTAATGATTCTCTCAACGAGAGAAGAGAAAAGAAAGGAAAAAACAAAAACCAAAACAAAATTAGTTATCTCTTACTCTAGAAATAATAATTATTATATTATTCATAATTTTCTAAATAGTTATTAAATTATACTTATAAAATGTCTAATCATTTTAAATAAGAAATAAAGGTTAATATTATATTAGTAAAAGCTAGTACGAAGAATAATATAATAAACTATAGACAAAAGAAAGACTATAATCTAGACTATATATAATAACTTTTTTACTTTCTAATAGTATTATTTTTAAAATCTATATATAGATTTATTAGTCTTATATTAACTAATAATATTAATTATCTTTTATTAAGAGCTTTAGTAGTTAATACTTACTATAATATCTATAATATTTACCTTAAAAGACTTTTTCTTAACTTTTATGATAACCTTATTAAAAATTATTGTTTTAATAATAGATTCTATGAAATCTAAATAATATCTCTTTATATAACTATATCTTTATGTTAATTAGTCTTTATAGGAAATTAGGTTATAAAAATTTAGCTAACATAAGTATTAGTAAGGTAATATATAAACTATCTTATATATATACATTTTTATTTATTTATTTTAATATAAAATAATATAAACTAGTTTATTTAAGAATTTTCTTATTTCAAATAAATAGGTTTTTATTAATAGTTTAGATAAAATATTTTAATCATTTTTAATCTTTTCTTTCTATATTAAAATATAATAAAATTTATCTCTATTATATATTATAATATTAAAGGTATTACCTTTAATAATATCCTTATATTTAATTATTCTTATAAGAAAAACTAATTAGATATAATTATTATATTTTTCTCTTTTCATAAAGTTTATAATTAAGATATTAGGAAATTTTAGGTATCATAGTATTTAAAGTATAGTTTTAAATGGAAGTATTATTTCTCTACGTCATGTGACTCCAGTAGTACTAGTATATAATTTTATTATTTTACGAGCGGAATTACTTAGACCTACTGTACAACCCTGACCGGAGACTTTTTATACCTGCTGTATGCGTTTCTTCTTTTCTGGGAGGCACGCCTGAGGGGTGTCCCCAGGATTCAGGCACAGAATAACTTTTTCCTCAATCAACACCATTGCTCCATGGCTACGAAGTAATTACTGCTCTGCGTGACAGCGCCTACCCTTTTGCCAACAGGTAATGTGTCATTCCTCGTAAATGGCTTGCTCATCGCGCAAGGTAAGCTAAGGTACGCATGCTCATTCCCTGCCATCTCCATCTGTCGAGAACCTTCGCAATGCGAAAATATCATTCCGTTTCGAAACCTTGTGGCTTGTGGCGCTGAGAACTGGCGCCTGCATTGACTATTGAATCCAAGATGCCAATAAATTCAAGGAGTCGAACTTTCACACCGCCTCCGTAGCCTCTGTCAGGGCCGAACTTTGATAAAAGAACCCTCCGTCACTTGCTTGTGATAGAATATGCACACTCCCGATCCACTAACTTTTGCACCATCCTTCATTTGAGCGGATTACAGTGCAAGCACCCCGCATCCCATAGTTACTGGTCGGCACAGTGTCTGGCGTACTGTAGCTTAAGGCAATCGAATATAGGCCGCCAAGAAAGCCACATGCCTCAAGTTCCTTTTTAGCGCTTCTGCTTGTACAATAATAAGTAATATTGTGATTACAAAAGTCCTCGAGGAGGCTGCACTGCAAGGAATACAAGCATTGCGTGTCAAGCATAGAGGAGGCGAGTTAGTACGACAGGGCCCTACAACGTGATTTCATCACACGCCGAACAACAGACCAGAGCGGTCTGGGAGCAAATAACTTGCCAAAGACTGTCAAGTACACAAGTGTACAGCGTGCTCAACAGGGAATCAAGCCCAGGATCTTGATTTGAACCTTGTTTCGACAGCCATGTCTTTCACAAAGACATATTTTCTATGTCCAACGTCGGATTTCATCCGCCCACCACCAGCAGGTCCACTCTGTCTTGGTTCTATAATTCGCTCCTCGTCTACACCGCAATACCCTCTAAATAGAGCAAACGTTATCGCCTTGTCTGACACAGCAATCTTTCCTATCGTCGAGACTGACTGGAAGAAGAACTTTTCCACCGGCGAAGGCTTTGGCCTGGGTGTCTATGCTCAGTTCCTGCAGGTAGCCACTGGCACCGAAGTGGAAGTCGCGCATTCGAATCAAACCTCGAATACGTTTGCCTTTGACACGTTGACGACGCTGGCTTTTGAACCGACGCAGGAATATGTGCAAGAAGCTATTCAAGCAGCACCTGCTGTGCAGTCGTGGCTGAAGGAGCCTAAGCAGCGGTTCGCACCATCTTCCTCGCTCTACCTTGTCACGGGCATGAAGCTCGTCAAGGGCGCGATGATTAAGTACTCAACTTCAAACAACAAAACGGCCACGGGTAATCTTGGTTTCAATATACCCGCTTTAGGCATGACTGTCGGTCCAAAGGGCCATTGGAGCTGCGCGGTTAGCGATGAGACCGAGTTCAACCGTCAGTCGGAGTTTGTGTTTGCGTTCCGTCTGAAAAGGCTCAAGTTCGGGCACAATGTCAAGATGGAAGAGTATAACAAGGGTGCCTTTCTGGCTGTTGGTGATGGAGAGGAAGAGGGCAACGATGCATCTCTTTCTGTTTTAGTGGAGGATGTGGACGGCTCTCAAATTAACACTGCGAGAGCTGTTTCTGATGTGACAGAGCAGGGTATGGTCTATTGCGTCCCGACCTAAATGTGGTATAAAGAAAATCGTGAGATGAAAAAAAGATACTAGTATAATACATATAGTAGCCCTTCTGGCTATAATCATTTACTGAGCTTCTAGTCATACATGTGCCGTCTGAGGTCCTTGATCTTGTCATAAACTTTCTCCCTCGACGCCCCCCTATCGAAAAGTTCACTCGGCCTGATGTAGTTGTACCCAGCACCCCTTGTCTGACTACCCATGCTCTTCAGCACCATATCCATGGAATGAACGTCCTTCAGCCACGGCCCTAATAAGTCACTTCCTATCATGGCGTGCTGGTCCTGCTGCCTCACAAACGACAGGACCGAAGCGGCAAGCCCCGCGGCAATTGGTGTTGCGACCGATGTCCCTGACATGGCATTGACAGGCTCACTGAGGCCATTCGCAAGGCCAACGGGCCAGTAAGAGGAGACATTCTCCCCAAGGAGACTAAAGTTAACGTCTTTATCGTCTGCAGTCGGGTTAAACGCCGACGGATTACCGTTTCCATCGGTTGAGTGTATACAGAAGATGCTAGGATATTTAGCGGGAAATGCTCTTCCGAGATTAGCTCCATCATTCGATGCCGCTGCGAACAACAATGTCTGACCGTGTAGGGCATTCGATATGGCTCTCTTCATAGGCTCGTTATATTCACGAATCCCGAACGACATTGATATAATGTCTACTTTCCATTCAGAGACCGCGTAATTAATAGCCTTTACACACAGTGAGCTTCGTCTCTGAAAAAAAAAGAAGGGTTCTGCTCTGCCAGCCAGACTTACTTTCGCAATGTCATCGTACGTGTTACGATTCAGAGTTGCTCGATGCGCAATTTTTCCGATATAGATTTCGGCGCCTGGGGCGACTTTCAGTAGCAGACCAAGGGCATGAGTGCCGTGCCCAATCCCGTCTCGAATGTCCTGTGGTTCTGTGTCATGCACAAAACTCTGTGCAGCCCTGATTCGTGGGTCTATTCGTCCGAGGTCATCCCTCAAGAGCGGATTTTCAGGGTCAAACCCGGAATCTAAGATGGCTATTCGCACAGGTTCGACCGTTTGGAGCGCACCAGCTTGGACAGGCTCAAAAGGGTCAACGAATTGGTAAATTGAGGAGAGTAGGTTGTCCATCCACTTTCGCGATAGTGCATTCCTGGCGAAAGGTCATTAGTATGACGTTGCTTTATTAATCCTGAAAAAGTCCCTTACTCTTGTTCACAACCCGTCTGATGGCTTGCGTCGAAAAAGTGCAAGCTCTTTGTTGAATCCTCAATGACTTGCGCACGAGCAGGTCGTGCGGATTTTTGTAACACCATGTCGGAATTGAAGCTTGCCGGCACATTCTCAGACATTGAGCGTTGTGCAGGTGGACGCACTCCATTATTTGTATCAGTGAGATACTCATCCTTGCCAGTTTCAAGGCGGACGACTTCTCGACCGATGGAGCCCCAGCAGTTTTCATTCTCTTGAGAATCGAATGAGCTCAGATCCTCTATTCGAAGACGCCACGACTTAAACATTTCGGCCTCAAGTCGTTTGACCACGTTTTGGTAGAAGAGCCGCTGGACTGTCTCAGACTCAAAGGCAGCGTCCTGTCCGGCGGGGAAGTACTCCCAGTGCAGGCATGCCTTCGTAGCAAGATAGTAATCCAAGCCAGCCTCAGCTTCTAGCGTCTTCAGTATCTCAAGGCAAGTATACCAATCAGTGTTGACATTCCTTTCGGCATCCGGGTCCTTTTGCCAGTGCTCCACGGAAGTCAGATGGTGGAGCTCACACAGGAGGATGCCAAGCGCTAGCACACTGGCGTTCGGATGAATACTCTGATTGAACACGTCAGAGCTACTGACATTTGGGCTTGTACTTTTGCCGGCTGTGATGATGGGAATGTGCTCCATGGCTATGAAAGGTTTCGTGATATCGGGTAGCTGTTCATCCTCCAGCGGCTGAAAGAAGAGAATCTTGGAATGGTTGAACGAAGGCTGCAGCCACGGTGTCTCCAAGAATGGAAGAAGCGACGAGGCGAGTGTGATAGCTAAGACTCGTTTCCCCTTGAGTGGCAAGGCGGATGAGCACCCACGTAACTCTTGTTGACGCTTGAATAAAGCCGCCAAGGACATTGTCCGGGACATTCTATCTCCACCAAAGGTCTTTGGCTGAGGACGAAGTCTCTGAAATATCCCATGTTCAAGAGCCAAGTGCAAGCAATTTTGCTGGCCGATGGAGGCTGTAATGCTTTGGCAAATGTGAACGAAATCGCCTGCGCCGCTATCTACAGGCGCGGATGAGCTCCTCCCCCTGTTGTATACGTCTCTGCCGTGAGCGAAGGTGTCAGTGGTACCA
The DNA here is from genome assembly GCA_024472245.1 of Beauveria sp. NWAFU-1. Lineage (NCBI taxonomy): Eukaryota > Fungi > Ascomycota > Sordariomycetes > Hypocreales > Cordycipitaceae > Beauveria > Beauveria sp. NWAFU-1. The sequence goes on from JANBXD010000004.1 coordinate 1,323,561, forward strand.
AGGTACACGGAAGATCTTCCCAAAGCTTACTTGATTGTTATTCTGGCCTCTTGCAATGAAGTTGCAGGTACAGACCGTACTCCGAAAAACACATCAAAGGACGTCTCAACTTTGGAGTCTTTCTTTTGTGGCAGAGAAAGTCTGACGCTCAGCCCTGAGCATTTCTGGCAAACGCACACCCATTGTTTTCGTAGCGCATTGTCCAAGGACACCAAATGTCTCCTTGTCAACATGGCGAAGTCGGCATCGGCCTCTTCGAGATTTTCGCTGGCACTGGGCTCTTCACGAGTGATGACTCGGCGCTTCTTTGTGTCTCTGTCCATATGCTCTATTTCCTCGATTATTTGGTCTCGTTGTCGACTTCTTTTACCAAAGCGAATCGTAAGGCTTTGATTGGAATTCGAACTATCGACCATGTTGCGCAATGCCTGAAGCTTCGGATACGGCCCTTCCGGCAAGAAGTTCTGCCGCGTAACGTCATGTCAGTAATTGCAAAGTGAAGAAAAAAAAAAGGCACAAGAGTAAAGTTTGCCGCATATCACCTCGGGAGCACTTACGAAATCCGTTTCTCCATCAGGACTTACTTCGACGTAGCCTTCAAGCGCATGAAGCGTCCTTTTACGCTGCTCAGGCTCCATCTCGTCAAATGCATCGGCATCATGCTGCAGAAAAGCATCCGTCTGTATCCAAGCATCCTGTCTCCGCGCTCTCAAAGATTTGGGTTTCTTTATGGGCCTTTCCAGTGGCTTTCGAGCAAGAAACCCAAGCACGGACCTCAGCAGGCCCGGAGTCTCGTCCACATCCATAACTCTACATAAAAACGGCGAGCCTGGAAGTTTCGTTGAGAGGCAATGGGGCTGTGTTGTGCAAGCTCGCAGACATACCGGAGGCTCAAAGACTAGAGAACCCAGTGTCGGCCGCGGCCGGACTGGTTTGTGGATTGTGAACTGATAACTTTGGTAGGTAGATTGGATGTCCTTCAGCGTCCTCCGAATTGAGAAAGGTGCCCAGACACGCGAGGCAGAGCCGCAAGCAAGGTAGTACTGAACTAACTCTTTGACGCTGTATTGATGGCAGCTTGCATTGGGCTGAGGAGAAGAAGAGAGCTAATGCACGAACGTCCCAACGGATCCGCCTCTTAATTCGTGAACATCCATGACTCCCCTCCATCGGCTGTCTTTGCGGTGATATATAATGCCTTCAGGCTGCATTCTAGGAGCTTGCAGCGGCTTGCAGCGGCCGACAGTGGGATACTGCCGTCCTTGCCTTGATTGGCGCCGTGCGGCTGAATACCTTACAGTATACGGAGTACAGTGCACTGTATGCAAGAAAAGAAGAGCCCCAGTCACATCTGCTGCATGGTGTCCCTTGCTTCGCGGCTTCTGCATGGGTTAGAGTATTAAACAGGGCTTGCCCAGGCGGCAAACCGGCATCCTCATCGGCCCTTGAGACCAGGCTGACCCTCAAATGTTTGGGCCACTAATGCACGGCAGCAAGAGTAGGCGCCTGAGAAAAAAAAACACCGCCGGTCTACTAGTAGGCCATTAGCAGCCCCTTAAGTACAGCATCCCCCAAAAAGTCTAGAATAATTCCACGCTTAATACTAAAACATATGTACTTTGAAATTCTATATTAAATTAGTAATTATTAATAGATTAAAAAAGAATTCACTACTAATAGATTATTATAAGTATTCTATTCCTACTACTTTACTTTTTTCCTAATAGATTTTCCTCTAATATAAAATAAGCCTAGAAGGTGAATTAGTATCTCTTGAAAAAAAAAATCATCATAATCTACTATATGTCTATTATACCTTTTCTTTTAGCTTTAAAGTAACTTTTAAAGCCTATCTAGGTATGATACTTCTAAAATCGTAATTTTTAGATTTAGAGTTTACTACTAAAATACTTTAAGGTAAATTTCTTCATAGAATATAGAATTTAAAAAGAATTATTTAAGATTATAAGTTTTACTAGGAAAAGGTATATATTCTTGACTTCTTATAGAAGACTGTGATTATACTAAGAAAGTAGAATACATATAGCAAAAAAATAGACATTATACTTGACTCACGAAATACAATTCCAGTAGATACAGATATTTAATTTAACGTAGCTAAGTAGTTAGTCAATGAAACCTAAACAAGTAGTATGATAGTGGTCGTCGTAGCTTTGAAGTGGGCTGACCTCTATGTATGTGCGTGACAGAGTGTCTCGGGGAAAAGAAAGCATCTGCTGCCTATGATCTTCGTGACTGAGCAGTCATTCCTAAGGCAGGGGGAGGGTGCCAGAGGAGGTGCATGTGCTGTGGCTGACCTGCTGAATGAGCAGTCATTTCCGGCGACAGGAGCAGGCTGCCAGAGCAGCTGCATGTGCATATGCAGACATGCAGACAGGTGCATCTACCTTGGTGCAGTCGCTGACAGCGCTGGTCGAGTAAAATTAGATCACATTCAACTGACCTTTCGAGGTATTGCTTTCTATCCTCGACCGCTTGAAAGGACGCAAGTTGGAGAGTCCCGTCCCTCAAAATACAGGAGGCGATTTACAATTGATAGACCACCTAGCGCTAATCAGAGGGCTGCAACTGGGCTTAGCCGTCGACACTTTAACCCGTTAACACCACGCTTTTCTCTTTAATACGCTTTAAAAACTCTAGGATAATTACTGACAGCGCCGCCGTATAGGCTGGTTTAATTTTTACATTTTTAGCTTTTAAAACATAACTTTTACTACTGTACTCTCTATTTATCGCCTCCAGTGACTGTGCCCTCAAATTCTTATGGAGATAAGGGCCTGATTCCGACACAAACTCTCAGGAAGTCTCATAAGATTCGCCCTAATTTTTTTCATAAAAATCGCCAATTTTTACACAACGGCCAAACACCCCTATAAGAGAGGTACCACGCTAGTAGGGGCCCCGGCAGCACCCACTAATTACTGAAAAGAAGCTTTGATTTCTCGCTTTTTTGGTGAGAGAAATTCTCCCCTAACTTGGCCGAGAGTTTCTCTCAAGAGACTGTACAAAGCCGCCGTCCCCACCTTGCCTTGTACTCTCAAGCCACTTGAGACTTCCTGAGAGTAAATGTCGGAATCAGGCCCTAAGGCCTAGTTGTAGGCCACCCTTGCTGGTCAATGAATCGTAAAGCGTCCTGTATTTTGAGGGACTCCAAGTTGGGTCAGCCGAAAATGGATCGTCGCTCGAAGTCCATCCACACAGAGTCTGTGAGGCGCTGACGGCGTTGTTTTGCCCTATACCTACGGATATACTACCACAATTTGTCTCAATTTGTCTCGCTGAGGTACACTACGCTGCAACTGGGATAGCGCGTCACTCTCCCTGGCCATCTTGTCGAATGCAAGCTTCATGAGGTCTTCAGACAGATAGTTCGGTCTGTAGGATTTGCAAAACACGTCTCCGTCGTGACCTAGAAGCCAGTTGCGAACTACCGCCTCAAGTTCTCCAGTAAACAAGAACAATTAGCCACACCATGTCCTCTGACCAAGTCTCACAGGCAGGGGCCGCTGTACTGTTTAGATTAGACCCTACACCGGCACAGTCGAGTATTGACGTAGGTTGTCTCGGAGGCAAATTAGCCATGTCGCACAAGTCTAAAGCTTCCGGAATAGATGATATGGGCTCTTCTCTCTACGTTTTTTCCCGTCACTTTGTTCGTCCTCGACGTGCTCCAACTTCGGCTGCTTGAGTAATTCGTTCACCGTTTTGCAGCCGGCCTCGAATGCTTCGTCAGTAAACGCCCCGCGACAATGTAGCTCGCCAGGTAAATGACCTTGCATGGTACAAAAGAAGTCTTAAGTTGAAAACTTAGGGCAGGTTATTCGAGCCAACAGTAGGGGAGGCTAAGAGGGCACCAGCAGCCGGCAAGGCATATGCTGATCCATAAGATATAACGAGGCAATAGAAATGAAAGAATGAAAGGGAATTGATCTGTCTATAACAATACGATACCAGCTAATATATATATTCTACTTATAATGATAGAGGATTGCTCTTCTGGTCCGGCGTGTGTTAGATCTCTCTCGGAAAGGAACCACATAGCGTCAAAACAACGAAACAGGCCATTAGCACCTGGCACGTCCTTGATTCCAAGCGTTCCTAACCATTGCTGCAAATCTTGGCTCCTGAAAAGATTATTCCCCCCTTCGTTATGAGTGTCAACATTCCTGCTGCCAAAAGCACCTTGCTGCCAGAATCTCCACCAGCGCTACTAAGGTTAGAAGGCCGCCGCTCGTCCCGGTGGTTAAAGGCTCTGCAAAGGGTAGTAACTCAAGAGGCTGAGCAGATAATATTTGCGTAAGCATAATCGAAGGCTTCCAGATACCCTATCATCTGGATAACAGCGGCGCAGACCACCAGGAAGTGCATGAATGAGTGAGAGCTGCACATGTCGAATTTTCCAGGCCACCAACTTTCGGGAAACCTCATCTTTTAAATCACATGAATTAGAATTAAATTTTCTCCAGTATAGGCAAAATAGGACACTCACTGCATAAAGCGCAGTTCCAGATAGAAGGCAGCCTATCTTTGCGACCATAGTATAGGTGAAGGCTTTTTTGTTCATCAGGTCTAGCCCGAACATATCGAGCCCATGAATCAAGGGCGCCACAACGGACATGCCAGTCGCCACGAACGCTAGTGTTCGCATAGAGCGATACTTATGGCTCTGAAACTTCGGATGGACGTTCGTAATGATGGTAAATGCCCCGAAAACCCCAATCTAATAACCGATGAAGGCGGTGTTAGATCTAATTACCATTCCTGGGACAGGAAAGGCCGAGCATGTGGAGATCAACTTACCATAGACCAATAAATATTGCGTAGCATAGTCTCACACCGAAAGATTATATAAACTCCTAAGATAATGTCACCGACTATAAAGACCCCTATACCAAGCATATCTAGTCTATGGCAGAAATGGTCCACGGCGTAGGAGTGGTTCATCAACGTATGATATACAGCCGAAAATGCATAGCAAATGCTCGCCGTAAGCATAAAGAATGAGAATGCAACGAAATCGGTAGTAGTAACTCTGGCATATTTACCAGCGAGGTACTGCAAGATGAACCACTCGCCGAGAAGGAAGACAACGGCCGGAATGAGATGGGAATAGATGTTGACCGTTTCGTTGTGGAGATAGCGCCAACTGCGGAACGAGGCGCGAGCCGAGCCCGATATAGGCCGGTAACCGTGAAGAACCCACTGGTTGTTGTCGTGTTGAAACCATTCCGGCATCTCATCGAACGAGAGAAGAGCCAGGCGTCCTGCCTCACCGGACCCGGACCCGGATGCGTTGTCCTCCATTCCCCGCCCGTTACGCGCCTCTGGCTCCTTGGGCGGAACTCGAAGACGGGGAGAGGACGCCATTAACTGTCGCGCCTGGTGATGTGTTATGTCTGAAGGTCGGATCTTGGGAGTGAGTAGGAATGGAATCGAAGAAATGCGTTTCCTCTTTGTTTCGTATTTTTTGGGGGGACTGGCTAATAGACCCCCCGTTTCGTCTGGGCAGGTCCCCCGAATGGTGGCTTGGACTGTGGCGGACGCCCGATACCTTTTTGCAGGGCGGTTGCCTCGGGCCGCTCACACCTTCAGATGGACTTTCTGCCAATCAAATCTCAAAGTCTCCGATGCGAGGGCCATGTGTCAGCGATTGCACACTGTGCTGCGATGCTAAATTTAGTACCAGAAGTACTCTACCAATAACGCCATTCAGCAATCGACCCACAGGCCAAAAGCCACAAGCGCTACTTATTGAGCAGGCTGAGGGATCTCAGCGACGGCTAGCCTGTGTTGCCTGTGTTACGAATAGGTCGCTGTTCAGTGGTTGCTGTACGGAGTAGCTATTGTGGCCCCAGCAGCTGCCTAATTTGGTTAGATTTACCGGGTACTATCCGTATTAGTGTGCTACGGAGTACGCAGTCTGGTAACGCGTCCTCCGGCTGGGGCCGAACCTGAACATCCTGGCTCAAACAAGGCGACGTGGTTGGTTCCTGCTTGTTCCGTTACCGGCCCAATGCGTCTCAAGTACGGACCATGCAGTCAGCATTGATTCTGGCGATACGCGTGTTTGGCAACAATGAAGGACCCGGCCACACCCTGTCGCAATAGACGGACCGTTCAGGCGGCTATCAAATAGAGGGGTGTCAAGGGAGATGGCGCTAAATCGAGAACACTTTCTAAATTTGTAACAGCGCACAAAGCCTATCATAGCTAAATAGGCTCTAATAATCTTGTATCAAGAATATTACCTAGTATCAGTCACTAAACTATTTAAAGTCACGACTTATTAACTTATATACTTCTAGTACTATAATATTCAGGGAGAACTATAAAAAGCCTTTAGTGTTATAAGCTATATATAAGGTTATTAGGATAGTTATAATACTTATAAAGTTATTATCTTTCTAAGGATATATATATATTCTTTTTAATTATTATTTTCTTATTAAGACTTTTATATATTTTACATAACCTAGTATAATATTAGTATAGCCTAGTCTCTTATAGTAAAGGTATAGGGTATAATATAGTTTAATATAATTCTCGCGACCTCTTTTAACTACGTTTTTAGCATTTTACGGCGTATCTACTACGCTAGCGTACTAGGACTAATCTAGTCCTATATGTTACGAACGCTCCTGCTTGAGGCGCGGACATGCACTGTGGCGGGGTTAGCCACAGACAGGGTGTAGAAGAAAAGGAACACGTGGTCACGTGACTACGTTAGGAGTGATCGGTAGATCACCCATCGATCACCATGATTAAGGATTAATAGATAGTTAGATAATTAGGGTAATCAGTCTATATAGTAGAGAGATAGATAGGTACTTAAGGGGAAGGTGTTCCCGTAGCTAGGTAGTCTAGATCTCTACTAATTAATCTAAGTAATAGTTTCACTATTAAGAGTTCTACTCTTAATAAGACCTTATAAAGATACTACTTATTACTACTCTATAGTATTTAACCTAACTTACTACCTAAGAAATAGACTAACTATAGATTAGGATTAAGCTATTATTATATTTTAATTAGTCCTATTTAGTAAGTTACTATTAAAACCTTAAGTAGTTAACCTTTTATAATATCTACTACTAGAGAAATTACTACTAACCCTATAGTTATAATCGTAGACCTTAATAATAAACTTAAGTACCTTTACACGTAGATAGAGGAGATAAAACTTAAAAACACAATACTTAAGAAAGAGAAGAAGGCTATAATACCTAAGTTCCCTAAACCTAATACATTTAATAGAGTAAAGGGAGACATTCACACCTTCCTTACTTAGGCTAAAGCCTACTTAAAGGTTAATAACGCCCTTAATAAAGAATCTTATAAGATTCTCTATATTAGAAACCTTCTTATAGGCAAGGTAATAGAATAGTAGGAGCTAACTCTTAGGGACTACCTTAATAATAAGGAACCTAAAGATAAGACTACTTAAATCTTTAAGAAGTATAAAAACTTTAAGGAAGTTCTATAGACTATATTTAGTAACCTAGATAAAGTCTAAACCACTACGCGTAAACTTAAATCCCTAAAGTAGACTAGATCTACTTAGCACTACGCACGTAAGTTTAGACGTATTACTACTTATATTAATTAGGATAACGAAAGCTAGATAGAACTCTTCTATAATAGACTTAGAGAAGAAGTAAAAGACGAAATCGCTAAAGAAGATTAACCTAATGACTTTAATAAGTTCGTTAAGAAAATCATTAAGGTTAATAATCGTCTCTACGCTAGACGACTTAAACGTAGTAGAAGGTATACGGGAAACCGTAGAAATCTACTACGGCATAATTAGGCGAACACGGGAAAACGTTAAAATAGATCCACGGCCTATAGGACCTATTCTAGACCGATAGAACTCGACGCTACGAATAAAGAAAAAGGAAAGAAATGCTATAACTATAGGAAGACTAGACACTTTGCGAATAAGTATAAGGCACCTAAGAAATAGTAGAAGCTAGTCACTAAAGGACGAGGAATAAACACGGCCTATCGCGAAGACCTACCTGTCTAAAACATCAGCATAGTAAATAGCGAAGAATATTTCTCTAAACTAGAGTAAAACTACTACTCACTAGACGACACTAGTTTAGACGAAGACTAGGATTTTAGGACATAACCTATCCTAGACGAGGAAGAAGACCTTAAGATGATAAGATCAGAAATGACTAGATCGCAAATCAAAGCAAATACTAACGTAGTCTTAGAGACACCTCTAGGCGAGAGGAAGGATAACTATATCATCGTAGGACGATCCCGTTATAAGAACAGATAACTTAACTAAGTCTCTATCTAAGGAGCTAACGTCTTAGACCCTACTATACTTATAGTAGTATTACTTAACGCTAAACACTAAGAACTATAGGTTTAGAAGGTTAATTCATAGATCCTAGAACTTAACGTCCTATATTAGGACTACGTGATAATCTTATAGGCCTCTTACCTATACGATAATTATAGACGACATCTCTAGAAGAAACTAAAATATCATATATTTCTAAGCTTTAATCTAAAGAATAAAATCTTTAGAGAATACAAACTCTAACACTAGAAAATCAGTGAACAGAAGGGAACCTTTATTTCTCTTAAAAAGAACCCTAAAGGGGACCACTATATTAAAGATAAAAACGCCTACACTATCTAAGCTATATCATCAAGATACGTAATAGGAGGAAATAGTATAACTATAGGTAGTTCGCTTAGTCTAAACTCGATTAATATAGCTAGTAGATTAGATAATCACTAAGAAAGCTCTAATATGTTTATATAAAGCTAATAATAACGAAGAAGAGAAGAATAAAAAGAAAGGAAAGAATAAGAGTTAATCCTCTTTAAGGCATTTAAAAGAATAGACTAGATCCTAGACGAGGCTAAAGAAAAGAAACTAGGAAATAATAACCGTTATTACTAGTAAGACTAACTCTTTAACGGAGATCTAATAGGTCTCTATACGCTATAAACGTTAATAGCGATAAACACCTTACCTTTAATATCTTTATTAAAGGAATAAAAGTTAGGGTAATACTTAATAGTAAAGTATTAGGAAATTACATCTTACTAAATCTTATTAATAGATTATAATTACCCTAGAATAAGAAAGATAAGCCCTACTAACTTATAAATATAGAAGGAAATAATATTTAGTATAGCTAAGGTATAGTAGACTAGGAAACTATATAACTTCCTATATCTATTTTTAGTATAAACTACGTATTATCCTTAGATATTATAGTAATCTTAAAATATAATATTATATTAGGGTTACCTTAGTTATAGGCGAGTAATCCTAGAGTTAACTAGAGAATAGGCTAACTCTAGTAAGATATACTAAGATATAATTATGATAGTAGGAGTGGCTAAAAACGAAAAAGGGCACCCTAATTAAATTAAGACCGATCTTAAGGAATATACTTAATCGCCTAAGAATTAAAAGCTAGTATATTAGAGATTCCCGAGGAATACTTAAAGTATAGTAAGCTATTTAGTAGAGAGCTAGAGATAGGACTACTAGAATATTTACGCTAGGACTATAAGATTAAACTCTAGCCTAGTAAAGAACCTAGGTTCTAAAAGATTTATCCCTAAAACCCTAAGTAGGATAAAGTGCTTAAGGAGTATTTAGAGGAAATACTATAAAAAGGTTATATATAACCTTTAGAGTCACTAGTAGGATATCTAATCCTATAGGTACTAAAACGAAGCGGAAAGCTAAGACTATATATTAACTACTAATAGCTAAATAATATTATAATTAAAAATTAATATCTATTACTACTTATATTAGAAATATAAGATAAAGTTAGATAAGCTAGATAGTTTACTACCCTCGACCTAAAAGGGGCTTATAACCTTATCTATATAAAGGATAGCTATAAGTAGAAAACTGCCTTTTAAACCTTAAGAGGATACTTTAAGTATCTAGTAATATCCTTTAGTCTTATAAATATACTAGCTACTTTTTAGATAATAATTAATAATATCCTACGAAAATAACTTAATAACTTTATTATTATTTACCTTAATAATATCTTTATCTATTCTAATATACTTAAGGAGTATAAGGAATATATATACAAAGTACTCTAAGTACTTTAGGATAATAACTTACTAGTTAAACTAATAAAGAGCAAGTTTTACTAGTAGAAAGTTAAATTCTTAGGATATAAGATTACCCTAGGATATATTAGGATAAGTCTATTAAAAATTAAAGATATATAGAATTAGCTAGTACTAACTAATATTAGAGAAGTTAGAGGATTCCTTAGATTTATAAACTTCTATTAACGCTTTATATATAAATTTAGAGAGATTATAATTCCTCTAACTAACCTTATAAAGAAGGATTATACCTTCTAGTAGACTAATAAGGAAGCTAAAGCCTTCTAGACATTAAAAGATAAAATACTAGATAAACTAGTTCTAATTATAGCCGACCTAAGTAAACTATTTAAAGTTAAGACTAACGCTTTAGACTTCGTAGTAGGAGGATAGCTTAGATAAAGAGATAAAGAAGGACGACTTTACCTAGTCGCCTTCCTCTCTAAGAAACTCTATAGACTAGAGTTAAATTATAGTATATATAATAAAGAACTTATAGCTATTATTTAAGTATTTAAAGAATAGTAATACTACCTAGTAGGCGTAAACTATAAAGTTATAGTCTATTTAGACTATAAGAACCTTATATCGTTTACTACTATAAAGGAACTTAATAAATAATAAATATAATAGTATAAGACCCTTATAGACTATGACTTTAAGATTCTATATAGAAAGGGAATACTTAATAGTAGAGTAGATACTCTTAGCTAATAAGAAGATTTAAAATTAGAAGGAATACTAATTAAATATCTAATACTTAAATATAATAAGAATAGAAACCTTATACTAGGCACTTAGGAACTTAGTATAACTTAGAAAGTAGAACTAGATAATACTTAGATATAATAGATTAAATCGCATATTAAGAAAGATAGCTATCTAAATAGTAAGGATATAAAACCGCATATAATAAGAAAGGGCGAAAGCTACTTATATAACGAATGGTAGTATATTCCTCATATACTTTAAGAGTAGCTCGTTAAGGAAATACACAAACACCTACTATATAGACATTAGGGTATAGGAAAAACGATTAATAGATTAAGAAGATTATATAATTTCCTAGAAAGTAGAAAAAGAGTATAAGAAGTTATTAATAAATATAATATCTATTAGAAAGCGAAAGCACTATAATATATACTATATAGTAAACTATAACTAATACTACCACCTAAAAGAGTATAGTAAATAATTACTATAGACTTTATCATTAAACTACTAAAGTCTAAGGAACCTATAATAGGAGTAGTTTATAATAGTATCCTAGTCATTATAGATAAACTTATAAAATATACCTACTATATTCCCTATATAGAATTAAATAATACTATAGATCTAGTATATATATTCTTTAAGACTATTATTATATAATATAGATTACTAATAAAGCTTATATTAGATCATAATAAATTATTTATATCTAACTTCTAGAAATGCCTTATAGAAACTATATAAATTAAGTAAAGCTTATCTATAGTATTCTACCTATAGTTAGATAGTTAGACGGAGATTCTAAACTAAATACTTAAATAATATCTATAAAGCTTTATTAACTACTAATAAGACGACTAGTTAAGATAATTACTACTTATATAATAGGCTTATAATAGCTCTAAGATTAATAGTATAAAGATATTACTAATAAAGGTAAACTATAGGTTTAACCCTACTATTAATATATACTTAGTACGTATATTTAATATACTAGTAGTAACTATATATGTAGATACTATTATAGGTATATAAAAACATTTATAGTAAGAATAGATATTTCTATAAAACTAAATAAAACATTATATAGATAAAAAGAGATTACTAGCGCTAATCCTAGAGGAGGGATATAAAGTTTACCTTATCTATAAAAACATTAAAATAAAGTAACCTAATAATAAACTTAACTAGAAGAAAATTAGACTATTCCTTATTAAATAGAAAATATTAAATATTAACTATGAACTATTATTACTAGACGGAATAAGGATCTACCTAATATTTTATATATTACTACTTAAAAGAGCACTAGATGATTCTATACTTACTATAAGAATTATAATTAATAATACTAATGAATATAAAGTTAAAAGGATACTTAAAGTATAAGGGAATATTAAAAATTATTATTATCTTATTAAATAGAAGGGATACCTAAACTCTAAAAACACCTAGGAACTAATTAAGAACCTTACGAATTATTTAACTCTACTTAAATAGTTCTATTCCTAAGGAACACATCTTAGTTAATTATATAAGTACCATCTAACGACTTAATACTAAACTTAGTATCTAAAGAACGAATAAGAGTAGGATCTAGATCCTTAGAAGGAGTAGGAAGGACCCCTATAGCCTTCTAAAGCTATTCTACTTCCTCCTATTCCACACACTCTAATTCTTTGACATTATCAATACTACGCGTAACCACATATATCATTTTCTTAAACTATAATTTCTTTTAAAGGCGAAGAACTTTCTCTTCCGCCTCTTCTAACTCGCGCTTAAGCTTAATATACTAAGAAGTAATATTCTATAGTTAAGCAGGTATAACGCCTTAGACGTCACATTAGGATAAGTTTAGACAAACGCACTCTATACACTAAGAGGAGTCTAAGGGAGAAACCTAGCATTAGGTGATACCACGACCTTTATAGGCCGTGTAGGAAGGTATTATTAGAAGGAAGGGGTTTATAAGAATAGCCATAAGAAGATCATTACGACGAAGGGACGACGCCTAAGAGGCTTATAACTTTTATTTAGTAACACGGTTAGTAGACATATTAGATTATAAGGATGTAGGAGGGGAAAATACTAGATCACTTAGGCGGCCTATTTTATAGCCTTAAGGATAAGACTAATAGAGGAGGGGTATTATGTTACAAACGCTCCTACTTAAGGCGTAGATATACACCGTAGCGGGGTTAGCTATAGATAGGGTATAGAAGAAAAGGAACATATAGTTATATAACTACGTTAGGAGTAATCGGTAGATTACCTATCGATTACTATAATTAAGGATTAATAGATAGTTAGATGATTAGGGTAATTAGTCTATATAGTAGAGAGATAGATAGGTACTTAAGGGGAAGGTGTTCCTATAGCTAGGTAGTCTAGATCTCTACTAATTAATCTAAGTAATAGTTTTACTATTAAGAGTTCTACTCTTAATAAGACCTTACGAAGATACTACTTATTACTACTCTATAGCATTTAACCCGACTTACTACCTAAGAAACAGACTAACTATAGATTAGGATTAAGCCATCGTTACACTATACTACTGCCGGGTTTAAGTTATTTACCTAGAAAATAGGTTCTTTTTAATTTTTTATATAGTCTAGTATAATATTAGTATAGCCTAGTCTCTTATAGTAAAAGTATAGGGTATAATATAGATTAATCTAATTAGTATAAAATAATAAATAAAAGTCTAAGACTAGTAAAACTTACTAGAGTTAGTAATGTGTCGGTCGCTTTGACCCTTGCTAGATGCCGAAGATTAGTAAGATAGATAAAAGGATAGTCCTCCTCCTTAGCTTTATAAAAATAACTTTTTTCGCCTTTTTTATCTTAATTTCTATTATTTACCTTATGATCAGGAGCCCTTAAGCGGCCACTCTTAATTTCTGACGATGTCTTCTTCTATATTAACTCTTTAAATTCTACTACGACACTTTAATTACCCCCTTTTCAACAAGTTATAATTCTACGTACACGATGGTCCTGATTAGGGAACGACAATCCTATTAAATGTACACACTAACCCTTAGAGGGACGATATCATTAAAAGTGTTGCGAACGACCTGACGACCTTGTGTGTGGTATCTTATGCTGTGTGCTTTTTGTAGTTCTCCCCGAACATCACAGTAATTACTACTAAAGCTCTTAATTAAAGAGGAATAATATTATTATAGTAGTAAAATACTACTAATTTACTTATAAGAATTTTAAAACTTTATTCTTAAAATATAGAAAAAAGTTACTATATCTTATCTAAGACTAGTATCTATTTTTATTACTACTCTTATAAAGATAACTACTAGTATAATACTTATATAATTACTACTATAGTAAAGCTTTACTTATTTTTATTCTAATAAATATATATTTACTTAAGTAAGATTAATAATAGTTAAAATACTATAAAATATTATATTTAATCTACTAATATTAAATCTATACTATTTATAGCTATGATATATATTATTATAAATCTCTTTAAAAGTATATATATATATTTATAATTAAGTATGAACTTTTAACTTAGATTATTAAAAAGTTATCAAGTATTAAAATTATCAGTATTTTAGAATAAGTATAGAAAGGCCTTTAATTGAAAATTAGATAATAGAAAATAAAAGGTAAAAAAGATAATAAAGTTATTTTATTAATTTTAAAGGAAAATAAGCCCTTTTATCTAAGTTTATAATCTAATATATTATAAAAGTCAAATTAAACTAATATATTATATTTCTTGATTTCTAATTTATTATAACTTAATATACCTTAATAAATTTATTATACTTAAGGCTAGCTTTAACTAATATAGTATATATTCTTACTAGAAATATAGCTTCTTTCTCTAAGTATTCAAGACTAATTTTAAAATCTAGATAAATAAAAAAGATACTAGAGTATTATCTAGTAATTTTATTATATATATATAATTCTTTCTTATATTTTAGGTAAGCATCTTAAAACTAATCTTTATCTATAATAACAGCTTTAGTTTAATCTATAACTAGTTTATCTTTTAAGAAGTAAGTTAGGTTAAAAGCTATTAGGTAATATATTAAGTATTAAAAATAAGTTAATATTATAAAGCTTATTTAACCATTTTAATAATCCTATATAATTAGATTATCTGAGTAGTCTAATAAGCTATCACATGACCTTGTATCCTAACCGGATCACAGACGTGCCTACCCTGGCGGTCCGGCTTAGCCCCGCGTCCCGTGCAGTAGCGTTCGTAACACCGTGGTAGGCTGTGACGCGCTATCTGGTTCCTCTGAAAACTGCTGGTACTTCTATTTCGGTCCAAAGACCTATAATAATTTAGCACTTTCAGATCTACTCACACGTTATTGGTCAAAACCCCTGCAAGTGACCTCAGAGCTCCTCCTCCACTGCCAAAGGGAAAGGGTGTCCCCTAGCTATCCCTATGTAGCCCGGGTTCTCTATTGCTTTGAGTGGTCTTCGTTTCTCAGAGATACCTCCAGATTGTAGCTCCCTTTCTTCTCAGTTAATACTGTTTCTATGCCTAATCACTGTTCCGCGTGACAGTAACTTCACGCACCGCTAACACAACGCATCGGCACCGTCGCTCCTGGAGTTTCTCATTTCTGACCTGCGTCCTGGCTGGGGATGGCGTCCCGTGGAGACTATGTAGTTGGGTGGCTCTGCCGTTTGCCTGTCGAGGTGACCGCGGCCAAAGCAGCGCTCGATTGCGTCCATGACAATCTACCCATGGATCAGTATTCAGACGGCAGCAACAACTACATCCTGGGGAATCTTGAGAGCCACAATGTCGTTGTGGCGTATCCAAAGGTGTACGGCAAGTCGTCACTGGCCGAAGTGAGCGCACAGTTGCATGCAAGCTACCAATCTGTCCGATTTAATCTGATGGTAGGCATCGCGGGAGGAGTGCCCGATACAAAGGATGATGTTCGTCTCGGTGATGTTGTTGTCAGCAAGTCGGCAGCTGAGTGGTCAGGTGTCCTTGAGTACGAAGTGAATGGGGAACGAGCGAAAGATGAGATTGCTCGCGGCAGAGCATTGGATCGGCCGACACTTTTGCTTCTCACAGCTATGGGGAAGGCCGAGACAGCTGCCGTCTTTGAAGAAAGCAAGATGCCCCGCTACATCTCCGAGATCGTGCAGAAAGATCCAGTTACCTTTGCCTACCCTGGCCCTGAGCAAGACGTCCTCTTCGACGCAAATTATGATCATGCAACCAATGAATTCGAAGAAGGCGGATGCAGTCGTTGTGACCCGGATAGGATCCGGTCAAGGCAGCCGCGTGAAGTACAGGATCCCGTGGTTCATTATGGCTCAATCGCCCCCACCTGCCATTTGACGCGCAATGGAGCAGGCCGGGACCAGTTCGCACGCAAGCATGATATTCTTTGCTTCGAGAAAGAGGCAACTGGGCTGAGGGATGCCGCCCAGTACCTGGCCATTCGAGGAATCAGCGACTACGCAGACTCGCACAGCTCAGATATCTGGCATGCCTGGGCTGCAGCGGCTGCAGCAGCATACGCAAGAGAGGTCCTTTCATTCGTGCCCGCCGCCTCCAAGACGATACCTTTAGCCGCAAACGCATATGCCGAGGCCGCGGCCGTTCTCAACGCCTTACTTCTGACAAGACCGGACGTTGATCGGAAGTCTCTCATTGCACTGAAGGGACGCAGGGTTGATGGAACCTGCGAGTGGGTTACGAAGCATCATCATTATCAAGAGTGGCTGGCAGATACGAGTCAACCACTCCTCCGGATCTCAGGTGGCCCTGGAAAAGGGAAGACGATGCTCGCGATTTATATCACCGAGGTGCTACAACCACTGGTCGACGCTGGTGACAATGTCCTCCTCTATTACTTCTGCAGTAATCATGACAAGAATCGGAACACCGCATTGACCATATTAAGAGGCATCCTGCATCAATGGATCGACCTCCAGCCCCACCTGGCCAAAGAAGTCAAGAACTCATTTGAGGGGGCGGAGACGACCAAGTACACAATTTCCAGTTTTGTCGCGCTGTGGAGGGTTTTCCTAACTCTGCTCCAGCAGACCACATCTTCTCAGGTAGTCTGCGTCCTCGATGGTCTCGACGAGTGCGAGAAGGAATCCCTCAGACAGCTTATCGATGCCGTTGGAAGCTACTTGTCGGAGCCTGGGGAAGGGGCAAAGCCACGACTGAAGCTCATTATTCTCTCCCGACCTCAGCCGGCTGTGTTGAAGAGCAAACTCGGTCGCTATCAGCAGATTCAGTTAGACGCCTCCGACACGGAAACTACGCATGATGTCGAGAGATACATCTTTGCCAAAGTCGCCGAACTGGCATCAGAGCAAGACCTTTCCGAAGAGATGGTCGCGCAGATTCAGCAGAGTCTGCTAGCTGGCGCTGATGGTACCTTTCTGTGGGTTGCATTCGTTATCAATGAGCTTCAGGGCCGGACTTGGAGCAAGATCGATGAAGTGCTCCGCCAAATTCCTAAAGGCCTGGGTGGGATTTATCAGCGGCTTCTTCGGCAGGTCGACGATAAGGAAGCTTTGGTCCCCATTCTTCAATGGGTTGTTCTCGCTGTCAGGCCCCTCACACTGGAAGAGTTGGCCGTGGCCGCAGGAGTCAAGGCGGATGGTACTATTCCAGCAACGCAAGTGACCCGGAGGCAGCTTCGGGCGGGTGGGTTGCCCGTGAAGGTCGAAGGAGACGTCGTCTATTTGGTTCACGAATCGGCAAAAGAATTCTTCCAGAGCGATCAAGTCAACATCAAAGGAATCGAAATGTTTCATATGGGCCAGAAAACCCACAGGAAGCTCATGCAGACTTGTTTGGCTCACGTGGAATACGGGTATGGAAATTCCAGCACGCCCGGCAAAGATCCCTTCTTATCCTACGCCAGCCAGTACTGGCCGGTGCATTTCTACCACGCCGTTCATGTGTTCGATTCAGCGACAGAATTCTCGCGTCCATTCTTTCAAGTGAACTCCCCCATCCGGACAGAATGGTGGAAAGTCTACTGGGAGCAGGAGAAGAACGGCGGCAGCCCGCCCACCTTCACTCTTTTGCATCTCGCGGCATACTTTGGAAACGTACCCTGGGCCAGAATGTTACTCAGTACACATGACCGCCTCATTTCGAGGAAGGACAATTACGGCCGGACACCTTTGTACTGGGCAGTCAACGGAGGCCACCGAGAATTGGTGGAGCTCCTGCTTGGACATGGGGCACGTGTCAACTTCAAGGATCGAAGCATGTTGACTGCTTTACACATAGCAGTAATCGGTCAAAACCGAGACGTTGTGAGGGTGCTGCTGGAGCATGGTGCCCGCATCGAGGCCAAGGGGGAGACTGGCGACACGGACACCCCATTGGTGCGAGCCATTTTGGTGAACTCGAGAGAAATTACGGAGGAACTACTCCAGCAAGGAGCGCGTGTGGATAAATTGCCATCTCTTCTGGAAGTTGCTTCTCTGAGGGGGCCTACGGATTCATTGGATGAACGGGTGACAGAGCTACTTGGGCTCCAGGAGCAGGTCCTGAATGCGCGCTTCAAGCATTCGACGCGAGATGTGGACCTGGTCACGAAGGGACTGGTCCTATCCATCCGCATTCCTCTGATCCTTGAATTGATGACACTCTATCTCAAATATCTAGCGTTGAACCGCATGGACAGTCTGCCTGTGCTGCGGGAGCTGGTCCAGGGGAACAAGAGGAAGCAACTGCGGGCATGGGCAAAACCGTACCATGTGTTCCTCGCGGGGCTGGTGTATGCTAAGAGTACAAGGAAGCTCCAGGCCATGGGGGACCTGCCGACATATGTGTTGCAGAAGGTCACGCCCGGAGATATGCAGGCACTGGTGGTCATCATGACCTTCACCGGCATGGAGACGAAATTCACAGCTGTCCAACACGGATGGAAGCCAGGAGACGACATCACATCTGCGGCAATCGCAGACTGGGCCGCCATCGCCTACGAGAGGGACTCTCTAGAGTACTTCCATCTCGGCATCAGAGAATTTCTGATCGATTTCGATAGTTGTATCAGGAATGAGAATCGGGAAGAGAACGTGCTCCGAACGACCCTACTTATGACGACCCATTTCGCCATGCTCGACAAACAGAAACCAGGGCCGATCGAATACATATTCCGGGTCACCGCGGAATTCTTTCAAGGATACATCGGCAGCGTTTATGAGGTTGGATTGTTCAGCGACGCGAACCAGGCGTACGCAAACAAGCTGCTCGTCGCCAGCGACAGTCGAGACTCTAGCCTGTTGCGTCTCCTCCTGGTCACCATTTTCCAGTGCGCCCAGCAGGCCAACGAGAAGGGACAGGATCGCTTTCTCAACATACCATCGGCCGCGTGCTTGATCCTCTGCCAGGAAAACGCCGCCGCCCACCGGTGGCTCATTGGTGAGGCCATCCCGGAGGAGATGGCGGCGTTGATAGCCCAGCAGCATTCAGGAGCGCTACAGAAGCGGGCTTGCAAGGCTTTGATAGAGTGCCTGATCATTAGGAAGCAGTACGGCTTGGGCGGCCCGAAAATAAGCGTCGAGAAGCATCTGCGGTCCTTGCCGGAGGTTGAACATATGATGAATCGCATACTAGGTGCATAAAGAATTGCGCGATGCGCACTCACGGTCCTGTAATCGCGCACAAACTCACAATTTGGCGGACTAACTATGGACAGAATTGATTCTTTTTCGGCTCTATGATTGTACGCACTGATGGAGAAGGTGATGGTGGAGAGCATCGATTTGCTGAGTATATGAGACGTGTCCTACTTCTTGAGAAGGGCGCTAATGTCGAGGCGAAGAATGAGGATGATGAGATGCTGCTATGGTGGGCCTCCATGAACAGTCGTGGGACCATCGTTGAGCTGCTTCTCGACCAACACTATACAGCTCAAATTGACAGGCCAGGCTTCGGCTGCTGAGGATATGGTGATGAGTATTCCAGCGGACGTTCGTCAGGACCTCACACGACGTTTAGGCTGGAATGAACGTTTGAGTGTTGGCCACTGGGCCTGGCACCGCTTCTACGAGGAGACTGTCTGGTTTCACCAGGGCCGCTGCGCGAGGTCAGCGCGTATTCGCCCAGTAAGAAAAGACTGTAGAAGAAGGAATAAAGTGATGTGAATTAGTACATAAGTATTTTGTTACTTTTTCCAAAGCGATACTCGCTATGCCACCCAGTATAATTATACCGTTGCTCTATAAGTCTAATTATCGCAGTTTCCCCGCTGTTGATTGCTTGTTGTTATGTAATGTTGCTAAAATAATCATCTACTCGGGCCAACGATTCGCTCGGCACCACCCCATGCCACACGCGAGCCCCCCCCCGCCATTTTCGTTGGGTTACAAGCACCAACGCCGTAAAGTGGCCACTATCGAGCAATTAGGAAGCTGCCTGAGCAGTTGCATTGGCTTTGTGTGAGTGGGTGCACGACAAGGATAAAAGTTGCTGTGTGATAAAAACCTCTTCGCCCTTTGCCTTGTATGCGACCTATTCGTAGTTGCTGATCCTAGCTGGGGTTTCTTCTTTCACCTTCTTCTTTCAGCTGACTAGTTGAAAACATTGCTTCATAAAGCATCACCGGACGGTCACCACTGTATGATGAGCATCTGCACAACAGGGGTCGGCGGCTAATTTGTGCATCATTGTCTTACCTGCTCACTTATGTGTGGCCCTTGTCTCTTCACGATTCTCTTGGCGACCCGCCCACGTACATGGTAATTAAGTAGCGATACGCCTTTCAATTATCGCGAGCTTGAAATCTGTCGTCGGATCCGCCCTTCATCACAATCTACACGCGGCCGAGAATAAGACGACTGTAATAAAGACCCGAGCCTGGCGCCGGGAATACGCGACACTAAGGCATTCTATTTGACCGCCCTCGTTCTCCTACAGCCTTACACTATAAAACACCACGTCTGCAATGGTTCTCTACGCAGTATTGGCCATTACTGGCTTCGCCGCGTTTACAACGGCCACCGCCGACGCCGAATCAAACTCTGTCGGCGCCGGCTTCTTCTTCCATATCCCCGGCCACAGCAGCAGCAGCATCAGCAGCCGGACCCTTCTCACCTCGCGACAAAAGACCGGCCTCCAGTGCCTCAAGGGCCTGGTCGGCTGCGACACCGAATGCATCGACGCCAGCTTCGAGTGCTGTCACGTCGGCCAGGGGCAGGCCTGCGAGGAGGGCTACACCTGCTACAGCCAGGGCTGCTGCCGCAAGGGGCAGACGTGCTCCGGCCCGCCCAAGGGCTGCACCGCCACGACCAAGATGTGCGACGTGGGCTGCATCCCCCGCGACCGCGTCTGCTGCGGCCTCGGCGACGGCTCGTCGTGTGACGCCGATACCGTCTGCCTCGATTCCGGCCTCTGCGGCCGCCAGAAGAGTGATACTGGCACCAGCACTAGCGGCGGAAGCGCTTCTTCTCGGCCGGGCCAGACAGCGACCTCGTCGGCGGGTGGGAGCGCCATCGTCCCGGGGAGCAGCAGCTCGAGCTCGGCGGGTACGTCGCTCAGGACGCGGACGGACAGCGCGATTGGCGCCAGCATAACGTCGTCTGGTAGTCAGGTCAGCAGCGGCGGCTATAGTCTGTTGCCAGTCACGTCGACATCAGGTGGTGGAGGTGACGCCTCGTCGGACGTGCCTTCAACGAGCCAACCGAAAGCAACAACCACCGACAAGGCCGCCGCCGGCGCGACACTGGCAACGCCATCTTTCATGGCAGGGCTCTTCGCGTTAGCAGCATACGTAGCGATTATACAAATACATCTCTATTAATCCATGACACACTCCTATACCTACAGTCTACCAGTAGGTAAATACTTAGGGGTTTCACCGGCCATTCGAACCGTCAATACAGCGTTGAGCAGGACTCCATGAAAACAAGGAATTGGTTGTTCACTTTTCTTGTACCATATTTTCGGTTGCACTGTTGCATCACTCGTATTTCCCACTGCATTCTTTTTTTTGTATATATGAAAATGTGCAACTTCTACTTTCTCAAATGTGGGCAAATGCTGTTGTTCCTTTTTGCTGACAATGAATCAAGTGATGTCCGACAATGACGGAGCCAGGGGGTTACTGTATTTAATCAGTTTTTTTGATCGAGAAAAGGAGCTTCAAGGCGTTATTTGGCGTAAACTGAGCGCTACCTAATGGCAACTCTGCAGAAGTTGCTGGCTGCAGCACTCAATCTGTCTGTAACGCTCGATCCAACATCAAAGAAACAGGCGCTACCTCTTTTTGAGCAACTGATTTCGTTTGTTTGGCGGACGCAGATGTCGGTTTGGCTGAGCCTGTAGATTACCTGCTCTTGGCTGGGGCGAAGCAGCCGGATTGGAGCAACATAACTCCCTTTGTTCGCCAATAACGGTCTTATTGTTGCTATAACGGTTGATTCGGAGGATTTGCGAATGCCATACATGGAGCTGGTTGTGAACGCAATCTCCATAGGGGTAGTCTTCCAGCACCGCCGGCGCTTCACCGAGAAATGCTTCAATTTGCATCACTCTACAGCGTGTGAGACTTTCCCCTTTACAGAAGATGAGATTGCTTTTGCAGCAGATGGAATTGATGAAGCTATGAAAAATCTCGTCAGGGAAGATGAGATATCGGGCGGTCATTGTTTCCGCTTTCTAGGCATTGGCCATTTTTGTTTGCCAGTGTATCCCTCGAGATTACAGCGGTGCCTGAGAAAGCAGTGCCGATTCTCTTACCACTCACAAATATCACTATTATTTCTTTCTTCTTTTTTCAAAATTGTGATCAGCCATCGGACACATATCTGCGGGCCGCCTGTTCTGCGAAGCTGTTCCTCTGAACGCTACTGGTACTTCTATCATTACCTGATTAACTAGTAGAATCAGGCACCTTCAATCCATTCTGGCGCTATTGGTCAACCCCTGGGAATGGCTTCAGAGCTCCTCCGACCCTCAAAGGATTCAATATTAATTACTGCATAATTAATAACCGCATTCGTGGCTTTTCAGTGAGTCCGCAGTAGGCCGCGGAGTTATTCCAGGGGGTGTAGTATAGTTGCTAATCTTACACTGCAGCAAGCCGTGCAGAGTATATCATCTCGAACCCTCCGCTTCACGGACAGTCTTCTCTTCTTCCCAACGCCTACAGGCGGCAGCAGCCATGTTTACCTTGTTTCCTCAGCTTCCAATCGAGATCCGGCGGAAAATATGGCTTACAACTCTCGGCCCCATGACCATAATCGTTTCCCACGCCGGCCCGCCTTCAGCGGAAAGGCTGGAACATTCCGAATCCAGCCCAACGCCATGTTTGCCGAAGGAGAGAAGATACGTGGGTAACGTTTCACTTCCCGACGGTAGTTACAAGCTCTTCTTTTCTGTCAAGCCGTCTGCCGCGTATCTCGCGTGCAAGGAGTCGCGCGCCTTCCTTCACTACATCTTTGCTGAGCCCGTAAAGCCCGACGGGGGCTTGCCGAGTTGGTTCGACCTTGCTATCGACACGGTCCAATTTGATCGTCATCATCTTATTCCCCTTTGTCGCCATCCCTGGTTCAAGCAGGCACAGCAGATCTGGATCCGGTTCCATTTCGACGCTTGCGATTATTTGCCGACTGGGTGCTGTAGAACGAGAGCATATGAAGACAAGGGCCACAGCTGGATAGAGAAGAACCTTGTCTCGCTTAAGAGCATCACGTTCCAAATGCTTCACGCTAAAGGAGAAGGCGAGTGGGTAAAAGAATGGTTTCCATATTTTGAGACCTGGTTCAATCACCCCAGATGGGACCCAGTACCTTTTTCTGCTCGGGTTATCTGCTACCAAAATGACATACCCGAAGAAGAATGGTTAACTCCTCAAAACTACCTTCGTGTGGAAAAGCAAGTCATGGGGAGTGCTTTCAGCGCGCCTTTGGGGTACCCAATTGGAGAGAAATGATTCAGCGCGAAAGAACCAGATGCATTGTACTAGCTAGCGACGAGGAGCTAGAGAATCCAGGTGATTTCCTGAAGAAGCACCAGCACTTTGGACAGTAATCGAGATATTGCAAAGGCACCTGCGTCGTTGTATAGTCTTGTTGCATATTGTACTGCAAGAAACTATTTCCGAACATTCAGCGCAAGTATAAAAACGAAACCTAAGCGGAATATGACTTGTTCTTTGCTGAAAAATACTAGTGCTTCTATGAGATCAAGACAAATGGAGCGCTCATTCGTCTTCATGCAGGAACACCGATGGATGCCCCATATCGGGCCAACTAAATGAAAGCAGAACGCCGAGTGCAGCTAATTATCCATTGCATAAGATACATATTGCTGGCCACTTAGCGTGACCACCGGCAGACGCAAGAGTTCCTAGACAGGGGAGATTTTTGTTGAAAAAGAAAAGCTCTCCTGGGCCGTGTTGCAAATGGCGAGCCAGATGTACGACGGGATAATCGTCACCAAAGACAGCTCTATTGCTTATAGCTAGGCATAGCCCCCGCCGGTAGAATCAATTAAAATACATCTATTTTAGACGCTATACTAGTAAAGCCTCAGAGAGCATCATAGAGCCTTGCGCAGTAGACAGCGCTGAAGCGCAATGGGGGGTGCATCTACTAAGGGGTGTGCTAAACAGCGTTAGCGAGAGTGCGGGGGTGCCAGGTAGCTGGAGAGAGCGATAGCAAAAGTTGGCGGAATACTTGGGCCCTTGGGCCTCTTAGACCAAACATAGAGAATGAAGGCCCGAAGTAATTCCTCCCGTCGTGCCTTGTCACTCCTCCCGTCGCGCCTTGTCACTCGGTCTCCTCGTTCAGGATCCCCACCTCTCCCTCTGGTCAAGTACCTCCTTCTAGCTAGTCTACTACCTCAAAACCGTGTTTTCAAATAATTCTTGATAAAGACGATGATATAATATCTTATCATATTTACTGATACTATTAACACTATTCTATTACTTATTTCTATAACCTGTCCCTTTCTAGTTATTCTTTATTCGGCCTCTCATGATATTAAGTAGTAATCATTACTTTTATTATTCTTTTATATCAGTGGCCATTGAGGCTCGTATTGGTAACGCTATGCGTCTAGGTACGCTGTTTGCATGTTGTTCCTATCTGCTCCTAGTTCCTCTCTCTATTGTTGCGATTCCATCGACAACCACACTCTCTGCTCGCGTGGAAGCCTCCGTCAACGATCGAAAGAGTTGGCATCACTGCCAGATGACATGTCTACTGATGACTCTCGCTTTCCTGCCGCTCTGCCACGACACGAGGATACCATCAGCTGGTTTTTCCAATCCGCTCCGCTTTTAAACCAGCCCTGGTTAAAGCTTCTATGACCACCGGTATCAACTCCGTCTTGTCAGACGCCATGAAGACTACACATTGCGCATCCTCAGGATCAACCCATAAAGCCGTCTCCCCCGTCTCCGCCCTTAGCCGGTCTTGCACTTCTTGCGCTGGAGGACGATCCGAGTCCGACATGCTCCAGTAACCCTTGATTTTGATGACTGCGGACGGCCGATCACCACTATCTTCCTCAACCGGGGTCCGCTTTCTCTGTTTCCATTTCTGTTTCAAACTCGTGAACATTTTGTTCGCCTCTTGCCCTTTCTCTCTTGGCGGGTAACGAAACGACAGCGACGCTTGCGGAGTCTGGGAGTTGCAGTGAACCCTTTCTGCTCTTCTCCTGAACTAACACACCGATCGTGTTTCTTTATTAAAGAAGAAAAATGGTTGTAGGTTCAAGTCCTAGGCAGCTTCCCGGCTGAGGACATTTCTTTTATATTACCCGCTAGGTCATGTGTGTAGCCACATGACTCTTGTTTGTGGTTCGTCCATCCTGGTGCGTGTATTCACTCCTTACCCGAACTCCGTTACACTCTTTATTCTCATCCATCCAATCACTTGCGTTCTTGGTACCCACCTGTCTGCCTTGGCGGCTGCCTTCGTGCTCATGGTCAAGGACTGTTTCCCGTCACTATTCCTTGTACAGTCCGAAATGATATACCGATCCGCAGCTGTAAAGTCTAGAAATTCTATAAAAAGTCTTCTACTAGGCATCAGCTATTAATTAATATAATCAGTTTTCTAGTAGAATTCTACTACTATAATAAAAGCTAGAATCTATGATCTAAAAAGTAGTAGCTTTTACCAGCTTGTGGTTAGGTGTGCGTGGGCGTTGGTTGTGAGGCCTGTCGCATCAGGCAAGCGGGCTAAAAAAGGAAATACAAGGGGGCCTTGCCGGTACCTCTGCCATGGAAATTAGGTGGCGCAAGTACCGTTGGGGGCCCGCTGAGGTTCTTTTAGGCACCACCGCCAAGGTGAAGGGACACGACGGCGAAAAGCCAACGCCTGCAGCTTACGAGAATTCCTGAGCCACATCAGTGGTGGCAAGCAGTACCTAAGAACCGACCTTCTGATGGGCGAGGCACAAGACTACGAATACAGGGAAGAACGCCTTCTCGGCGCCGAGGTTGGCGAGAATACGCTATACTTGGACGTCGACTACGCGGCGAAGCAGATGAGCACTAGTTTCGAGAGCACGCCAAACTGGTGCAGAATCAAAGACGGCGCTAATAACTTTAAAGACAACACCAACAGACTCGGCAGACAGCTTAGAGCCTCAAGAGAACGATAGATGCGGAGCACATCAGAAAGGCGCAAGTTCTATTCGACCAGCGATAAACGGACTGATTACGAATAGGGAGATGCGACATCTTCAAGTATCCCATCCCGGGGCTCAAGGCGAAAGTAATTGTCCACTTAGTGTATAGCTATTTGTAGTTGTTCATGCATCTATTTAGTTGCAAAATGAAACTACTTGAACCAACACCAGCCTTCAGCTTGCACTGCAGTCTGGGAATTTGGCAAACAAAAACCGCTCCGAGGTTCAGTCTCGATGTAAACACCGGCAGTTGCAAAATTAGAGACTGATGAAATTGCTATGAAAAAAAGCCAACATGGGTTGTACGCGATATGGCAAGTCGGCTGTAAGACGGAGATAATCGCACATCGTGCCAGATCTCTTAGACATCCAAGACAGCACTTTTGTGCTATTAGGCATAGCCACTGCTACTGAAACCGATAAAACCCACCCCTTTTTGCGAATGAATTGGTAGAGCCTACGGAGCCTCAGAGAGCCTTGGACAGCGCTGAAGAGAGCAACTAGGGGGTGCACCTACTGCGTAGGGGGTGTGCTAAAAAAGCGCTAGCGAAAGTGCCGGAGGGAGACCTGGAGGGAGGGAGTGCTGGGGAGAGCGCGAGCAAAGATGTGCGGAATGCTCAATTACTCTTCAACACTCTATTTAGCCGTCTTTCCACCGCTCTTAGCAAGTTCGACCTCGTAGGAAAGCAGGAACGGTGAAGGAGCTCAATTAGGTAAATATTAGTGACGGGTTTCCCCAGAGACCCTTGCCCGGATGCCCGGCACGCTAGGGCGATTTTAGTGGTCGCCGCCTGCAGAGCGCCATCCCAAGGCCGCTTTTATATCCGGGTCTGCTGCACGAGCTATTGAGGCACGAAATGCACGAAACCGTTGGCCCGAAATCCTCCAAGAGGAAAACATTAAATGAACTCGGCGAAATCAGAGAGCTAAATGGCTTGCAATTTCCGCTTACCCACTTTTGCTTGCGGTTATTCTCGATGACTGTTGTCAACTCTGCTGCCCGGGGACTTGGCTTACACCTTTTCTACTTGTTCACACGCTGCCCACCACACATGAGACGAGCGAGCTTCTTGCGCCTATTCCAACGGCTTCAACTCTGGAAGAACAATCATTTTCCCCTTTCGCGCTTGTCTTGAAACTTGAACAGAATGAAATCAACGCTGCTTTTCTACGCAGGGCTGGCGAACCTCGTGCATCTGGCCACGGCCGACGGAGAGCCTTTCCTGAGCTACGACGTCAATACCATCAAAGACTGCAGTTTTTGGTACGACAACGATGGAACCAGGACCTGTGAGTCTATCAGAAAGACTTGGAGCATCTCTCCAGAGACCTTTTCCCGCTGGAATCCTTCCATCTCCCTCGACTGCAAGGGCTGGAGTAAGCATTCCTACTGCGTGGGCGTCATTGCAGAATTGGCGTGCTCCATGAGCACCACCACCACCACCACCTCAACTTCCACTCCTACCCCCACCTCGACGCCGCCTCCTATTTGGACAGACCACGGCTGCTACGCGGATGCGTCCTATCATCCGTTACAGACTCAGCTGCCAGCTCCGGCCGGCAACGACATGACTCGCGCCAAGTGCAAGAGGGAGTGCTGGAGCGAGGGCTACCAATTCGTCGGCTTCAAGGCCGGCACCGACTGCTGGTGCGGGCACTACGTTGACGGGTCACACACCTCGGCCCAATCAGACTGCGACGCGCCTTGTGCGGGCAACTCCTCCGAGACCTGTGGCGGCGACAAGGTCTTCAACGTCGTCGAAGGAAACGACCCGCCGTTCACCCCGGCACCACGCGCTTTCACGTCTATTACCACGGCGCGCGGCTGACCATCTACGGCCCCTCCCGCATCCGAGGCTGCGATATATATTCGAATGTCTTTTTCCAAAGGGTTTTGACAGCGTGGAATGGAAATATAACTGTATACTGATACAGGGCCAACAATGCCAGACTTTTGCACATACTCTCGAGTAGAAGTGTGACTTTGGTTACACTAAAACTACATAATCATACAAAAAACAGTATCTAAGAATGTTTGTCAGAGCAGCTGATACTTGCCTACCCACACCATCCTATCTAGCAAAGGTCTCTAGTGGGCTCAGCATCAGCAGTGCAAGTTTTCTGGCTTACACAGTCATCACTCTCCTTCGCACAACTTAGCCACAGGGACTTGAACTTTGACCCTCCTGACCAAAGTGTGCGACAGGTATTCCTACTCCTGTAGCCATAACCCTACCAAGCGCCCGCACACCCCTCGCCGCCCCAGTAGCTAATGCGGACCTAGCCGTCCGGTTAGTCGCCGAGCTCGTCAATGTCTAGGCTGCCCACGTTGCATCCCGTGTTGAGGCAAACGCCGTTGCCGTGCTCCATGGACAGCTCCTTGCGCACGTCTCCGGAGCAGTCGGTGTGGTAGAGAGCCTTGAGCTTGAACGCTGCGGGAGGATCCGTGGGGGGCGGCGCCTCGCAGATGCCTCGGGCGGGTTCCTCGTCGGCTACGCAGGTACGCAGACTGACGCAGTCCAGCCAGGGATCGGCGCACCGCAAATGAAGCGACGCAAACTTCCATCCGTTTGTCCAGAGGGAGCGACAGGTGTCGCGGCTTGTGTAGCCGTAGCCGAACCACTTGCCAGAGCAGCCGGGCTGCTCCCAGTAACTGATTTGGACCTGTCCGCTGGGACAGTCACCGCCGCTCGCGACGTCCAGAGATCCGACTGCGCAATCTGTATCAATACACTTGCCCTCATGGCCGCTGAGAGCTACATCGTTATGCACGTCGCCGCTGCAGTCACTGTTGTACTTGGTCTTGAGGCGGAAGTTGTTCTCTCTAGCCACGCAGTAAAAGTAGTCCGTCTTGAGGCCGGAGCAGTCTACTCGGTACGGTTAGTCTGATGTTCAAAAATTTGACTTGTCTCGCGAGGGGTGAGGTGGACTGCGTACCATCTTGCAATGCTGGGTTCCAGGAGTGTCTAAGCAGGATAGTTAGTCTTTAAAGCGAGCAAGCAAAAGCCTCGGTTTGAGAGATTTTAGTATCACTTACAACTGAGCCACCGATATCGAGCCATGCTTGTCAGCGATTCCTTGACACGTGTCTCCCGCCACTGCGCGATAGAAATTGCTGCAGTTGTCGAGAATCCTTCGTTGCCTCACCATGGGGACCATATCGACATTGGAAAAGGTCACACCGGTGTTGTGAAACTCCACACCATTGAAGCCGCTCTCGAAAGTGGCGTCTTTTTGGACAAGTTGTGGAGTGCTCGCGTCGCCGACGTACACTGAGATAGTCTCGTTGATGGCCTGCACCTTCAAGTGAATGGTCCCCTTGTTTTGCTTGTCCATCTTAGCGGAGGCCAGCTGCACATTGTCGTGCATGCGGTTGAGAAATAGTAGCCCGCTGCTTGGGCTGACGCCCGCATAGTAATGACCGACAGTGTATCCGTGTTGAGCCTGATCTAGATTTGTCGCGCGGAACACGAGGCCAGCATCACCGGCGGCTGCGGCTGCTGGGAACGCGAGGTCAGCCTCAAAGATGAAATCGGCGACTTTGTGTCTGTAGATAATGGCCTCGCCCTCCGTGGCATCGTCCGCGCTGAGACCTGCCGGCGAGACTTTGAACCCGCCTTTATAAATCTTCCAGTCCTCCATGCTCTCGCCACCAAAGTTGTCGTGAAACTCTTCAAGCTTATACGGATCCTCGTCTATCGTCGCATTGCAGTTGCTGCAAAGGACATGGCCATCGAATGTTTCTGTGCATAATCCGCCCTGACACATGATTGAGCATTGCACAGTCCAGAACCACCTACCTTCCTCGCACTGCAATCTAATTGCCCTGTTAGCTGGCGGTTGACCAAAAGCGCAGATTGTAAAGACGTTGAACCATGTCAAAGCGTGTATATGCACACGTACTTAATCTCATGATCGACTTCGTCTTCGTCAAAAAGTGGCAAAAAGTTGGCTGGATCGACGAGGGCGGGGTCATGGTCTGGGAAGATATGTTAGTTGACCGTCTTGGTGTGTTTGACAGATGTACGCACTCTCTTGGAATGCCTTCTCCGCCCTTGCCATCTCGGCTTCCCAGTCCGCATCATCGTCATCCTCTTCCCAGCCCGGTGTCTCCCAAATATCACCACGGTTGCGGGGTATGACTGGAACAGGAACGTCGCCACCCCAATTGGCCATGACAGCGAGGGCCTAGATTGATACATTAGTAATTACGGCAAGAAAGCGAAGAGAGAACGGTTTACACAGTTTCCTGTAGTCATTGCACATTTGTCATAATCTAGAGCCAAAACGTCTCTGAGTTCGTCTTGTTCGTAAACGGCGTCCCCGTCTTCGGCGATTTTGCCAGCTTCAAGCCAGCTTTGCTCCATCGACTCGACGTAATCTTTGCAGCTTTATGGTCAGTGGGCTGCACAGTGCCTTTTCTAGGGTTTCTCTTCTTCGCTTCAAACACTATGCCAGGCAGTCGGCCCAATCCAAGGTCGCCCGGGTTATCATCGTCGTAATAATAGTCGTCATCGCCAGCGTCTTGGTCTACCTCAGCATCATCAAGACTGACTGCCCAATCAGCCGTTCCCAGAAAGTTCATGGCTTGATACAGGCGGGACCGTCTTGCTTTTGTGTTGCCACCCATATAGGAAACCCACTGATCATGATCGTAAACAAGGACATCAGCTCCGTCGTCGTCACTGAACGTTCTTGCTGTAGGATTTGTTTCCAGTATTTCACGTATTTCGGCATTGCTGAGATAGCCTGCAGTCTTTGTGCAGCGTCCAGGAGTAGCTCCGGATCCTCTTCCAGTATATGTACACATAGGACCAGTGCACTGGGGGTCTGTCATTTGGAATGATCGGCCGTAACTTGAGATTCCGACCGCAATCTTGTTGGCTAGTACACCAGCCTTTGTGATCATAGATAGAGCATTCATTGTCTCGGTAAGATTGAGGTGAGAGCGTAGACAATTTCCGCCAGGGCATCCCGAGTCCGTCCATTTGTTGCCGTAATCCGACTGGACCACATATATTAGCTTCAGGGTCATATGCGGACTTTCGCGAGGTAAATTCATCTTACCCGACCATGGAGATCATATGTCATGTACACCAAATAGTCGACGACGTCTATTATCTTGGCAATTGGAAAGCCACGTAGATACCAAAAGGAAGCAGGCACAGCAAAAGAAACGCTCTTACTGGGTGGAAGGATAGACCGCAGCTTTTGTAGAAAGAGGTAATAGTTTTCACCATCTTTAGGATCTGTCGTATGGATATCGGAAAGCTCTGGCACAGCTGGGTACTCCCAGTCGATGTCAACGCCATCGAGGCCTTCGCTGATGATGAAATTGGCAATACTCTCTGCCAATCTATCGCGATTTGCGCTGAGAACTCCCCCCCGTATTATTCCATAGGTGGCGGGGCTACCGTCCGTCAATATGATATCATTAATTCTTAAGTACGGATGATGACAACTTACGCGGTAAATAACTTCCAGCCGCCAAAGGAGAGGATCTCCTTCACCAGTCTTTTGAAGTAGTAATATTGATTGATTGTTGGTCTCATATCAACTTCATAGCTCTCTGGTGATACAGTAGCAAAGGCCAAGTGAATGTGTGTATATTTGCCCTTGGCAATGTCGCCAATATCGACAGTCTGGCATTTTCGAGAAATTCCGTGGCCCTCAAAGTAGCCAATGCTAAGAAATGAAGGTGGAGGTGATCCCTAAGTGACTTTTTAGTGCCCTATTCATCAATGGTCTGCGAAGCTTGGACTTACGTTGTTAACAATGTCAGTGCCGCAGTTGGAGATGCAGTTCGATGCGCCGATGGGCTGGGGAGCACCGGGAGCCTGCCCGTCCGGCACTGGCCGGCAGAAAGCGCTCGTGGTCCCACAGAAGCCCCAAACATTGCAGCAAGAGTTCAGAGGACATGGATTGAGGGTAGACAGATCCGTGCCGTGGGGTGGCGCTACAGTTCCCGGTTTCACAGGACCGCACATGGCGTTGGGGACGGGCTTGGGAAGCGGGGGGCTGCCTGGGCTCAAGCAAATCATAGTACCAGCCTGTATGTTCTTGCAGCCACCCCAGCCCCATGTGTTCTTGTTGAAGTCCTCGAGGTCGTCAATTGAGAAATGGTAGGAATTGTCATTGGCAATGGACCAGCAACTCTCATAAGCCTGAACCTCGTGAGGCTTACAGTTTCCGTTGGATTCTGGCTCCGGGACTGGCAAATTTCCCTCCGAACAGCAAAGAAGCTGAGGTACCCAAAGTGTCGTGCACAACTCGGGGTTGCTATTGTCGTTGTATTTGAGCAAGTCGGCCATGGAAATCCCGCATCTTCTTGCGATGTCGGCGCAGAGATCGCCATTCTGCACAGTAGTCGTGGAACAAGTGCCTTCTTTGGCGAGCCGACCCTCACCATCGTCGGTTTTTGTTTTGCAAATGCAGCGGTCTGGAAAATTGTCGGCAGCGTTGAGGCATGCGCGTAATCCCCGTCCGTGACACAGCTAGAGCTGGCCCATTGGCGAACAGCTCGCTGTGCTTTGGCTAGGCTGTACGGGCCGGAGGCCGTGACAATCCCAATTGCTGTGGTGAGCGGTGAGTCATCTTCGCTAGACGAGGCTACATTGAATGCAACTGTGCCGTTGGTCTGAAGCGCATTGCAAGCTTGGACCAAGGCACCGCCAGAGTATCGATGAGACGTGGCGAGGCCGGACAAGGCGCTTACCAATGGGGACGTCGGTACACCTGTACCAGCGTAGATGCCGATGGATGTGGAAGATGACGGTTCGTATATGAAGACCAGTTTCGGAATACTACCCTCATCTGATGCATCCATGATATCAAGGAAAGACTGCAGCTGCTCCCCAAGGCCAGTTATATCGACCTGACCAAGCGTTGGCGACACAGTATTCCACAACGCCCGCGCCGGCGCATATTGGTGAGTGTTGGGCGAGGTTACTTGATTGACTGAGCGTGATTGAACGCTGCCCGACTTGGGTGAAGCAGCTGTTTGCGCATGGATGTCTTGGACAGGCTGTGCTACGTTGTTGTGTCTGATGTGGTCAAGTGCGCAAGTGCGCAGCGTATATCCAATGTTGGGATCGTCTAGGGGGCTAAAGGCAGAGAAAGACAGGATAAGAGAAGAGTTGCAGTAACTGAGACGGTCGACAGCGTGGTAGATAGTCCAGTTACCGGGACTGACACCGGCTTCCGCGCGGCCAACCGGGCATGGATCCTCGCCGGAGAAGGACGGCGAGAATGCTATAGACCTTCCACTAAAAGCCAGAACTCCAACGGCAGCTGCAGGAAGCTGTTTGCTTCTCATATTTAGTGAGAGTCGCAAATTTGACGACCAAATGGTAATGAATGTATCGATCCCCTGGTTGGAGGCGGCTTGGCAAGCCGGGCACTCGCTCTTTTATAGGATACCCTTCCCTTAGGTGTCTACAGATCATTCTCTGAGACATCCAATATTTTCTTTCAAGTGGATACCGCAAAATTTCCTTCGGAGATATGGCTCAGCCTTTTCGAGTTGTCAAAGCAACTCATAGTACCCATGCATGTCCAGCTGCCCTATATGTTGGAGGACTCTGTGGCATACGAAGCGAAGCGAGAGCAGCAAAGTAATCATCGGTTGATTTGGTGCGTCTATTTTGTGATGCAGAAGGGAAACAATTTCTCGTGGACCCATTTTCGATCGGCTAATTGTGCGTTCGGCTGGCTCTACTGTGGCCGATATAATGTTGTGAAATAATAAGGGGGTATAGCACTCACAAAAGTGTGGCCCGTCCAGTTTCTAGGTTAAAAGATCAATGTATTATATTATAAGCATGATTTGCTTGAGTGCATTCCTCAATCATTATTTGCGGGCTCGCAGCACGGCCTAGATGGGTCAATGTGGATGATTATTTGTATTTCTTCCGAATTCTTATTATAGACAGGCAAGACTAATCTCCTCTCACAATCAAGGCATATTAGGTAGGTAGGCAGCACAAAATCATCAAGAGCGGAAAGATAGACTTCTGAACCTTGTCTGAAATTCTCCGTTTGTCATAAGCACGCGCGGGTGTGGAAGAGGTAGAAAAAGTTCTTGCTTCGTTTTTTTTTCTGGAACCAACATTTATCAAATTCGCCAAACCCACCCTTTGTTATGCCAGCTACCCGTAGCCTGGTCTACAAAGCCCTTGTGCTTCTATGCACCATCCTGACCGTCACCCTATTGTATCCTCACGTTGAGGAGCGCTGCATAGAGGCGTGGGATAAGAGGATATCGAGGATCACGCGCGAGGAAAAGGCCCGCGAGAGAGAGATCCATGGCCAAGTAGAATTCGTTGTCGGATTTTACGTTGGCCCTTCTTACAGGTAAGTTCAAAGCCCGCTTACAGCTATTTCCAAGAATGCCAAACGGGGCCAATTTAACAAGCCACGCAACGCAGCGCTTCTGTTGCCCTCTTCCGCAATGGCACGACACTCAACCTCGCCAAGGTCGACGGTGATGATAACTACGTAGCCGCCATGGAAAGACGAATCGCGAGAGCAGACGCGGTCAAGGCTTGGTACGATCGTGGTACGGCACTCCCCGACCAAGGGGGTAATTTCGGCTCGTCCACGGCGAAAGAGCTTGAACAAGTCTTCATGCCGGCCCTGCGCATCCTGAAAGAGCGCTCCGAGACCGTTTTGCAGCGGAGCATTGAGCATGTCTTTTCTGCAACCCCTTGGATTGCCGAGTTCCAGCAACCCTTCTACGATAAAGACGATACGTTTCTCGTGGCCAGACGCAGGCTGGGGCTAAAGGAGCCCTTTGTATACGACAAAGGCTTTGCAATATCCCCGATGATGCCATTGCATCTTAATGAGGCAAATGCGGTGCTGGCTGCCGCCGGGCGTAATCTTTGCGAAGAGTGTTTTTGTGCTCCAGGGCAGCTGTGGACATTTAGTGGTCGCGGCTCAATCATTTTCTATATCAAGTAAGTTTTGAACGAAAGTCTTCGCACGTAGTCTTTGATTCCGAAGAGTTGATACCATCTTTTACAAACAATATAGCCTAAGCAAGAAGTCTCTCTTCCTCTCCACACAACCAGGCAGCTGTGTATTCGAAGCATACTGGGTGCGGCAACTACGGCTAGACGCGGCGCACGGTCTCGAGCAGCTTGAGGTACAAGGCCCTACAGATTATTGGGCTGGCGTCAAGGTGCGGGTTCTCTCATACATTGTGGATCAGCTGGGTAGCGATAGGCCCGCAACGATTCTCTTCGCGGGTGAAGCTACGGCCGACGTCAACCTTCTTTCCATGGCACAGTCTATCCGGCAAGAGCTGTTGGCTCTGCGCTTGAACACATCGTCTGAACGAAGCAACGAATACCAGTTTCAGCATATACAAGGCAGTAAAGATCCAGTAGAGATCATCGTGGCAGAGGATGGTGTATTCGATGCCGCCAAGGGCGCCACGTTGTTGATGCGGGCGGACTTTTGGGGCTATTGCGACGGCACAGACGAGGAGGCCATGGGGAACGCGTGCGATGAACATTACGAGCGGAACGGCGTAGATTGGGGTGGAAATCCATATGCCGAGCCAGGGTACGTGGACGAAGCCTTTTTGAAAGCCATGTACGCCCACCAGGCAAAGTTGGACGCCGAGGCCAAGGAAGCCTTGTATCGCCTGCAGGAGAAGGAGGGCGATGAAAGTGAGGTAAGCACATGATCTCGAATTTGAGTTACAGCCCCATTGCAGATAGCGACCCGTCGACTAGCAATCCTGGCAGAGGTAGACGATGGCATGTACAACTGACGCCGAAATCTGGTCCAAATACTGCTGGCAAAAGACAACGATGCCTACAAAGCAACAGACTCTCGGTCAGACCCGCTGGGCGCATAAGGAGGCGCTCACACAGACCAGTTTGGCAAGAACAAATGTTACATAATGAATATTACACTGCCTTGATACGTACTGATCGTTGAGTTTGGCGAATACATCATTTCCTTGGCGTTCCCTCCGCCGTGTTGCACAACAGAATGAGCGTACATGCTCGAACATTGGAGGCATGAAAGTCAGAGAGTGGAATGGAAGCCGGAAAGTAGCACTTTGTCGTAGACTTTCCGTTTTTGACCCTTGAACCCCTCGAACAGTTTCGACAAAAGTAAAAGTTGACAAGTCTCAGCCAAGATCCTCCCGCGTAGCGTACTAATCAGTCACAAGGCAAAACGGAGACGCAGCCAGTGTAGCATAACAAAGTGAGATTTCATTGATATTTTTTTTTTGGCCAAGGTTGAGAGCTTGGCTTTCGTCGTAATGGAGAAAAGTTGCTATTTTACCCCGTCATGTGCAGCCGTCCCCATTGTCATTGAGCTGCGGCATGTCGAAATAATGACCCGATTCACTCATGCTTATCCTGCTTTTTGCTAATGAAACAAAGAAAATATGATTAAAAACCAGAAATGATACAAACGCCTTTGCCGCCGGCCCAGGCGTCCAGTGGATATATGAGATGCAAGAAGCGAAGACGGGAGGCTTGGTCGTTTCACAATACTATACAAAAGATCTCGCGTACGTGCTGTGGCGAGGCTCGGAGGGGCTCTGGAAAGAGTTGTGCAGCTTATTTCTTGGCGGCCGCTTTGTTGAATTCCTCTATAACGGTTTCCTTTATAGAGTCCTTGCGATTATCTGTGGCATTCTCCTCGGTGACACCTTCGGCCGCAATGCTGCTCGGACTGCTTGAACTGCTCGACTCGCTAGGATGCATAATCTGCTTGGCCATGGTTTTGGCCTGTGCCTCACCGACCTTGCCGTAGACGCTGAGACCTGTGGCAATCATACCAGAGATATCACCCACGTTGCCGGGAACGACGACCGCGGTGCTCTCCTTGGCCAGCTTGGCGAAAGCGTCGACGTACTTCTCGGCCACCGTCAAGCTAATAGCACCCTTGGCACCCTCGGCGCCGTTCGTGATGCTGCGGGACACTGCATCGATCCCCTCGGCTGTGGCGCGCGCCTTGAGCAGGATCGCTTCGGCGTCACCGTCGGCCTCGTTGATGCGCTCGGCGCGCAGGGCTTCCGAGGCCAGAATAACACTCTGCTTGCGACCTTCGGCAATGTTGATGGCGCTCTGGCGCTGACCCTCAGAGTCGAGAATCTCGGCGCGCTTTGAGCGCTCAGCCGTGACTTGGCGGTGCATGGCTTGAACAACGGCATCGGGGGCATGGATGTCGCGAATCTCGTAGCGAAGGCAGGTCACACCCCAGGCCTCGGCGGCGTCGTTAATAGCCGCGGTGATGTTGGTGTTGAGGGCGGCGCGCTCCTTGAGGACGTGGTCAAGCGTGAGCTGGCCGATTTCGGATCGCATCGTGGTCTGGGCGAGCTGGGAGATGGCGTACTCGGCATCTTCAACACCGTAGCTGTGAGATTGCTTGGTTAGAATATTCTGATTTCGTGTCATTTGTTTGGGACGCTCACCTAGCCTTGTAGGCGTCAAACACTCGCGTGAACAAAACGCCGTCCAATTCAAGCGTCACATTGTCGGCAGTAATGGCGCTCTGGCTGGGAATTTCGATGGCGACTTCCTTCAGGTTCTTGACATAGGCAATACGGTCGATAAAGGGCACGAGCACGGCTAGGCCGGGGTCGAGGATGCGGTTGAACTTGCCCATGCGCTCGACGATCCAGGCTGTCTGCTGAGGCACGAAGCGCACCACCGTATTTGCTGGAAGACGAGGCTTTTGAAAGTACGATGGCAGAGCTCCGCCACTGCCACCGCCGAAATTCGAGGCCAGTAAGCTAGCAGGAGACGTCGACAGTCGCCGGGATTGCTGAAGCTGCTGAAGGGGTCCCCGTAGGGACGCCCGCACTAACGCGGACTGCATCTTTGTGGTGTAAGGAAACTCCGTCCACTGTTGCAATTGAAATATGCTGTTTACTGCCCTATCGTCCGGTTCGTCGATAGTCGTGGCAGGAAGATCGAATGGTGAGTTTTGTGATGGGTTGGGGCGAGGCTGCAGTGAATGACGATGGGTCGTTTGCGAGCTTTCCGGTTGGTAGGCCGGCCTTGCCCGATATTTACCCGCTGCTGTGTGCAGGTGTGGCGCTCCTGTGGCGTTGGCTGTGCGTCAGTGAATAAGAGCAACAGAGCTGGGCAAATGCCTCCACATATCCGCGGCCGACAGCGTTGGTCTGCCCCGCGGCATGCACCGCCATAAGTCTTTCCGTTTGGGTGGTGAAACCCCCACGCCACTTCTCCCAAAAAGCATTGCTTCAACCCTTGCGGCCTGCGTTAACATCATAATCGCTAAAAGAGCCTCTTTCGGTTTTTATCATTCACTTCATTGTTGGAAACCGGTCTCGCCAAAAAGCGCGCACGCGGCATAAACACATAGCTACTGCGTCACTATGGCCAAGGTTCCTCGAAACTTTCGCCTGCTGGAGGAGCTCGAGAAGGGTGAAAAGGGTCTCGGCGCGGAGGCTTGCAGTTATGGTTTGGAGGATAGCGATGACCTGCTAATGAGCAACTGGAACGGCACTATCCTGGGACCACCTCACGTATGTCTACGTTGGCACAGGCCGAGCTTGTCGATTTCAACAATGCCGTCACAGCCAAAGGCTTGTCCAGTGCTAACCGCTACCAGTCTGTACACGAAAACCGAATCTACAGCCTCAAGATGCACTGCGGCGATACCTACCCCGACGTTCCTCCCAAAATCCAGTTTGTTAGCCAGGTCAACCTGCCCTGCGTTGACTCCAAGAACGGCATTGTCGACCCCTCGATGCTTCCCTGCCTCGCTCAATGGAAGCGTGACAATACCATGGAGACCATCCTGATAGAGCTCAGACGGTGCGTGGAGCCGAGCTTCTCCTGCCCTGTATCACTTTGCAGAAGCGAACTAACTGCAACTAGATATATGGCTGCCCCCAACAACAAGAAGATCCCCCAGCCTCCCGAGGGATCTACCTACTCATGATCCAGAGGGTGTGAAAAGCGGATGAACAATAACGGGATAGCGCGGTGAACAAGCGAGCGACAACTGCTGGAATATTGCGCATAGCTTGGCAACAACTTTCAGCTTATACTGACCAGAATGGGATAGCATCATCAGGTGAATAGAAGATAAACAAAATCCAATTTTGAGCACAGCGTGAAGCTGTACATATATGCGAAAACCAGATATGGAGGATTCATGGATTCCCATTGGGTCGC
Organism: Beauveria sp. NWAFU-1; assembly: GCA_024472245.1. Classification (NCBI taxonomy): domain Eukaryota; kingdom Fungi; phylum Ascomycota; class Sordariomycetes; order Hypocreales; family Cordycipitaceae; genus Beauveria; species Beauveria sp. NWAFU-1. Next base: position 1,363,221 of record JANBXD010000004.1, read on the forward strand.
CAGCTGCATCGTTCAGCGATAACGCACAATGCCCGATAATGAAGAAGAATAATCGATGATCTCACAGGGAGATGCGAAAACACCATGGTCCATTTTGTTGAGCGGGATTATCTTAGCTCTGACATTGAGTGCACGCTGACACTAATCCGACCATCACGTCATGCAACATTAGACAATACCTTGACCCGCCAAATTTAAGATTCTTAGTAGCCCAACTGGTGTCCTCCCTTGACATTCCTATTTCAACTCACACAACTTTCCATCTATCTCGCTATGTCCACGATTGATACCTCTCTTCCTCCAGAACCTTCCGGGGCTGCAGCAGGGCTCGCTGCTGAGCACGCCGATGTCCACCCGCTGAAGCTTTATGGCGGCTGGTTCTGTCCTTTCGTACAACGTTCATGGATCGTTCTTGAAGAAAAGAAAATTCCTTATCAGTACATCGAAATCAATCCCTACAAGAAGGAAGCTTCATTTTTGGCTATGAATCCCCGCGGCCTGGTGCCCACGCTCGCCGTGCCAGTCGGTTCGCAGGGGGGCGAACAGAAGCCTCTATTCGAAAGCAACATTATCAGCGAGTATCTAGATGAAGAATTCAATGACGAATCAAAATACGGACCGAGTCTGCTACCAAAGGACCCCTACGACCGAGCGCGCGCACGCCTCTGGATCGACCACATCAGCAACAAAATTGTCCCCGCCTTCTACAAATTGCTGCAGCACACCGATGAGAAACCATTCACGCTAGATGAGGGCAGGAAAGAGCTCCATAAACATATTCACACTCTCACGGAGCAGATGGATCCAAAAGGCCCATTCTTTGCGGGCAGGGAGCTGAGCATGGTCGATATCTGCCTGGCGCCATGGGCTAAACGCCTCTGGCTGATTGATCATTACAAAAATGGCGGTGTGGGGATTCCTTCCACAGGGCAAGATGAAGAATGGGGACGATGGAGAGCATGGTTCAAGGCAATTACAGAGCGCAAAAGTGTACAGGAGACATGGAGTGCTGATGAACGGTACATAATTGCATACAAGCGATACGCCGATGACACGACCAACTCAGAGGTCGGCCAAGCGACGCGACAGGGCAAGAGGCTCCCGTAGAACACATTAATGATAGATATGTACTATGAGATAAAACTGTCTATTTGTTGAAAATGCTTGAAATTATGCAAGCTTGACACCTGGCGTAGATGCTGTGGAATGCTCTTTCTGCAGTGACCCACATGACCTTCTCAAAAGGGAAGTCCAGCCAAAAAGACGTTCGATTGCTGCAAATCGCAAAAGTATCAACCACGACTCTAGGCATCAATGTCGGACCAAGCAGCGTCGCGGTTCACGCCGCAAAACAAGACGACCCAGGAGCGCCTTTCTACACACACAGTCGGCCTTGTCGCACTCTCCGACTTTCGCAAGCGCCGCGCTGAGGTCCTCGAGGCGCAGGAGCGCGAGGCGCGCGATGCCACCGCCAACGGGCCCTCGACACCCGTCGACCGCTCGCAGACGGGCACGCCCGACAACAATAACAATAACAATAACAATACACCAGGTAGCGGCGCCGCCAGCGACTCGGGCAGTGCTGCTGCGACATCAGCTGGCGCGCTTCGTCCGCTGAAAAAGGCCAAGAAGAAGCAAAAGCCCGGCAAGAAGCTTCTCTCGTTTGGCGACGATGATGACGAAGCGACGACGACGGACGGATCCGAGCGCAGTGATAGCCTCAATGCGGGCAGAAACGGAAATGGAGAGGTCAAGAGCAGCAAGTTCAAGGCCAATGCGTCCGTCGGGCTGGTGCCAAAGTCGGTCACCAAGTCGGCGCTGCGGAAAGAGGCTGCGGAGCGGGAGGCGCTGCGACGCGAGTTTCTGACGATGCAGGAGGCGGTCAAGGCGACTGAGATTGCGATCCCATTCGTCTTTTACGACGGCGCCAATACGCCGGGCGGCATTGTGCGCATGAAAAAGGGCGACTTTATCTGGGTGTTTCTGGACAAGAGCCGCAAGGTCGGCGCGGAGCTCGGTGTAGGCGAGCAGGCGAACGCGACGCGAGCCTGGGCGCGCGTCGGTGTGGACGACCTGATGATTGTCCGAGGCACAGTTATTATTCCTCATGTACGTGGTGTGATCAATTATTCATTCATTCATATGGAGCGAAACTATACGAGCTCGGTGGCTAACTTTGCAATCTCTTTGATAGCATTATGACTTTTACTACTTTGTCATGAACAAGACCATCGGGCCCGGTGGCAAGCGCCTATTTGACTACAGCGCCGAGGCGCCGGAAAAGCCAGCCGCGGCTTCGGGAATGCTGCCTAGGGGTCTCAGCACCGCGACCGACGTCAAGGCGGCCAAGAGCCTGCCGGACTTTTCCTCACTCGAAGGTGCCGACGAAGATCCCCTCGAGACAAAGGTGGTTGATCGTCGGTGGTACGAGCGCAACAAGCACATCTTTCCCGCCAGCACTTGGCAAGAGTTTGACCCCGAGATGGACTATGCAAGCCAGGTTCGAAAAGACGGCGGCGGCAACACCTTCTTTTATTCAAAGTGAAGGGAGCCTTTCCTTTTGAAGGGCTCGTCTTTCATCGTTTGCGAGAATGGCGCTTCCGAAGATTTCTTGTCGGCATCTTCGTCCATGCGTCTTGTCAATATTTCCTGCTGAAGGTGCTTTTTCTTTTCACGCGCCGTCGCCTCACCCACAAATCTGCCAGAGCACAAACGACGTGCCGCCAATGACGATCCAGCCGGGCCAGAGGACGAGCAGGAAGAGGCCATTGCCGGCGCCGAGAACAAAGAGGGCAAATTCGTAAAAGAGCTTGTCGCGCAGCATGCGTGTCGTCTTCATGTCCCAGGCGGTCGTGGCGGCGCGGACCAACGCGGCGGCGCCGTGAAAGGCCCCGAGCTTGGTGGCGACGAGAACGTGCAAGGCGAGGAAGCGGATGGCGTGGTACGCCCGAGCGAGGGAGACACTGCTGAGGAGATAGGCGCGCCAGCAGAGAATGGCGGAGAGCGAGCCGATGATGTCTTGGAGATGCACGGCGTAGGCGAGCGTCGGGCCAACCCGACTTATCATCGTGGCATGGTGGTGCTGTGAGAGCGGCTCCACCCGGGATGCCGTCAGGATGTCGACCTTGTCCATTCTGTAATGTATAAAACACAAGAAATAGGATTCCGGGATAGATTCTAGATGAACCGTCTTCAAAGACGTAGGAGAATAATATCTAAACTACGGTGGATGCGAGCCTCTTTTTAAAACCAGTACCTACGTATTGTATGTGCGGCTGCCCCGCGCGCCGTTTGTCAAACCCCGGGACGGACGACCGAAATTCGCTGTCAGACAGTGAGTGAGTGTCCTTGCATCCGGCGTCCTACCCAACCAGGACGCCGCACGAGACCATTGCTTTGGTCATCCCCGGGCTTTCAAAACCGTACACTGGGCGCACATTTCCATGCAAGATCCCGTCGTTGGCTGAGGGGCGTCCCATCTACCCATCCCGCGTCTTGCAGCCATGGTTGCTGAGATGGCACCCACGTGGGGGAGCAGAACCGCCTAATTTGACTTGGGCCCTCCAACTCGCATGCCAAAGGGAAAAACACGGGATCTCATCTAGATCTATCATTGACTGAAATCCCACAGGTGAAAGCTTAATTTTCTCCATGTCTGATATGCCCCATCCCCCGATGTTCTATTTTGGCGGCGTTTGCTGCTCGCATTGCTTCACCGTCTCGTTCATGAGCCTCTGCAAACACTCCATCCCAGATTGCTTGACTCGAGGAAGAAAGTGCTTGCTTCTGAGAGTGATTGATAATGTGTACTTGTCAAAGAGGGGTTATCATGTAATATACCGTGCCATGTTGCACTGCAGTTTTGGGGTGGAAATCGGCGGCGCAGCAAAAAAGTCGTGGACTCGGATGACCGCTTTGGGAAGCTCAGGCGCAAAGCGGCAGAGAGCTTGATATGCGACTTATGCTTGTGCATGCATGGCCACAAGAGCACATTACAATGTGTTCCAGTAGTTAGTTGGCTGCATGTCTTTGGCGGCGAGACTCCCAACTTCATGTGCTGACGATCGTGTCTCAAGTACAAATGCCTCACAATCCCACCCTCGACGGGAGTGCAGTATAGCCACAGATATACATTTCCTCATGATAGCCTGCCATAAGAACATGCATGATAAAAACAGCCAGTGCTCACGCGATCCCTTGCTCGACGACGCCGCCAAGAGACACGCCTCTGCAGCTGCCGTGCATCAGCCCGTCGACACCCGGCCCATGCCAAATCATGGGCGCCCAAAGCTGGATGGAAATATGCCTCATCATCAACTATCCGCACTGAAGCCGAATTGAGACGGCACACAACGCACAATGGCGCATTGCAGCTCCCACCCGCAGCAGACCACGCTCGGCTATCTACGGTTCAGGACATTATGCGACACGGTATGGGTGCATTCCAGTCACGAGAAACAAGAATTTCCAAACTTGAAGCAACCAGAGGGCCGGACTAATGGTGGTCTCGGTGTGCATGCATGCATAGCGTCGGCGTGGCGGCCCCTCACCTCGGGGCCGTCCCGGGATCCTCCGGTCGACTCCGGAGAATAAAAGCCTACACGGAAATGAACCCAATTAGATGAGCTAGAGAAAAGATTTAGAGCAAAGTACCGTCAAAAGTATGCGATCCCGTTGTCTTGTATATCGCTGTCACATAGTTCTCTGCGCTCGGAAATCGCGGGGTAGTGGGGTAAATACTTCTAAAGTATGATGTGCAGTGCAGTTCGATGATCTTCATGCGAATTTCCAGTCTCATGAGATGCTCATGTAACGGCATTCTCATGTGTAGTCGTGTTCACGGCTGCAATCTAATTGCGCCGATGAGCTGATGAAGCGCAGCGAGGTGGGGGTTTGCGACAACCGTTCACTGGCAAACTGGGTACCAAAGTCAGAGCTACTCTTACCCTCACCAGATCGCCATCAACCCATCTCCCAATCAGAAAAAGCCACCATCTGCATCCCGCATCGTAGGGCGTCCGTGCCGTCCACCCCACGAATGGCCTCCTCCGCCACCGAGCTCGACCAGGACGCCGAGCTCGTTTACAACTACCACCGCATGCACATGGCTCTCTCCCCCGCCAACGTCATATTTTGCCTCGGCAGCCTCGACATCCGCGTCGCCGCCCGCGCCGCCCAGATCTTCCTCGACGGCCTGGCCCCGTATCTCATCTTCTCCGGCAACTCTGGCAAGCTCACTCGCGACGTCTTTGACCGACCCGAGGCGGAAATCTTTGCCGACGTGGCGCGCGGCATGGGCGTGCCGCCGGAGCGCATCCTCGTCGAGCCCGCGGCGACCAACACGGGCGAGAATGTGCGCTTCACGCACGCGCTGCTGACGGAGAGGGGCATGGCGCCGCGGTCGCTGATTCTCGTGCAGAAGCCGTACATGGAGCGTCGGACGTGGGCGACGTTTAAGAAGCAGTGGCCGGACGAGGAGGCGGCCATTGCAGTGACGTCCCCGCAGCTGAGCTTTGCAGAGTATCCGGACAAGGATAATCCGAAGGAGCTGGTGGTGAATGTCATGGTGGGGGATTTGATGCGGATAGAAAAGTATCCGAAGCTGGGATTCCAGATTGAGCAGGAGATTCCGCCGCCAGTAATGGAGGCGGCGCAGCGGTTGATTGCGGCTGGCTACAATAAGCACCTGCCATGAAGGCTCCTGTCCGGCATATATAACAGAAAGCTTTTAGATATGGGTTCACCTTATCCAAGATCAGATATGTTCATTCCGCCTGTTCGGGGTTCTTGGTTTCATCCAGGCTGCTGTGCACGGTCTTGGCCGTTGTCTTGAGATAGCCCGTGAAGCTAATGAAGGCAGACTCATCATGACCCTCAATCCAGCGGCAGCGAACCACTACCCCATTCAGGTTCACGTTGATATAGATACCGAACCCGAGCTCTTCCTTGACGGGTCTCTCCTTTACTTCTGGACTTGTGTCCATTCCGCGTTGCTTTTGTCGTCGCCACACCCTCGTCCATACCTTGTCCGCGACCCTCAACGTGCCTTCTAACTTCTGCCTATCCCACTCCCAGTATGTTGCCTCCAAACCCGCAATAGCGTCCCGCAGCCGGCTTGCAAACTCTGATACATGACGAAACTCTGGAAACTCAATTACCGATATTTCCGTGTGCGCAGGGAGGCAGCCCTTCAATGAGCCCGCCGCTGCCCCGCGGGCAATCGCCTGCGGCGGACGCATCGCCCGAAAACTCCACGCCACTGCCCATCGCTTCGTCTTCCTGCCCTGCACAAACTCGGTCACGGCGTAGTTGCTGACGCCGTGGTCGCGCAGTCGCTGCACCAGCGCGGCGACACTCGACAGGAAGCCGAGCATGGCGGTGTACCACTGGATCCTCCCGCGCAGCGCCAGAGATTCGTCGAGAATGCGCCCAACAAAAGCAACCTCGCCGCCGTCTGTCACCATCTCGACGGGGGCGCCCGTGCAGGCTGTGAGCGGCGGGAGGGTCTTTTCAGCAGCTCGCTCGTCCATTTCCGCGGCGGATCTGTAAAACGGCGGATTCGTCATAACAAAGGCGACTTCCTCAGTCGGAGGGGCTGAGTCAATGGGAATGATGGGACCGTCTGGGTTTGACTTCACAAGTTTGATACGGTTTTGTAGATGGTTTTGCTCAATGTTCTTTGAGGCCCAACGCAGACTCTCGTCGTCAATGTCTGTACTCGTCAGGAATGGACAGCACTAGGTCAACAGGGCGAACATACCTGCGGCAATGAAGCACCACGGCCTCTGAGTGCAGCCAAGCATTGAATATATGCAGCTAGCTCCTGTGCCGATATCTATACCCACGAGCTTTCCGCCAGGGGCATTATATGTGGTGGAATCTAGTAAATCCTTGAGCCATAGGATATAATTGTGTCTATTGTGTATCTGATAGAAGTTTTAATAATGTGGTAATGGCATTAGGGCAATCACAGGCCTACCGGGGGGCAAAGGCGATCATCTGGCAGGTCTAGTGACAGGCCAAAGTCGTGCTTAAGCAGCGTCTTGGAAAGCTGCATAACCGCCTTGGGATCTCTGAAATCCAGGTCGCGTCCCTGGACTCTGTATGAGATCATTAGATGATTCACAGAGAGAATTGGCATCGCGTGCGTCCTTACACTGCAGAAAAGTCGGCGTCTAGGGCAGCAAGCTGCTTGAAATCCGGCGGGCTACTGTAGAGCTTGCGAAAGCGCCGGTCTTTTTGTTCCTGCGTCTCCTCCGGCACAGCCTCCGTAGGGGCCGAAGACGGAATCGCCGCATCCCCGTCGGAAGCCATCTCGAGATGAGATTCGCCGTGTGCCTGTGTGGTATGAAACTCGGGCTCACATGCAGCATCCAGAACTGCGAGTCATGGGAAGTCTTAGTTTTTGTTTGCGTGAAGCCCCACCAGTCGCAGCTGGCAGCCCAGCATGAGCCGACAAACGCTACACATACACCATCCAGAACATAAGGGCCCAAAAGATGCAAATCTAGATTCGAATAATTATAGAAAAAGAATTCGCCATCGCCAGCCTTCGAGGACCCGCAGGTCTCGCTCCTCGAGCGTGTCATCGCCCGCCATGATTTGATCCGACAGTTGCTTGATGCGCTTCTGAGTCGTCCTCGCCACGCGCAGTGACACTTCATTCTGGAAAATATACAGCACCGCAAATACAAAAAAGCCTATCGATGCGAGTCGGCCCGCCCCAAATACACTGTCTTTGATCCGAACCAAGATATTCCTAGATCTTTGAAAGGCATACTCGGTGTCGTTGGAAGCCTCCTTGGAGTCCTCGTCGTTGCTTCGCCTAAAGATGCGCCTCACCAGTGGTATAAACGACGCACTACCAAATCGTTAGATACCCGTCCTTTTCACAGTCGATGATAAGTATACTCACAAGATGCCACCTATGAGCCATTTCCGCCAGCGGTGGTTTTGGGCCTCGTGCGCCAGATTGCGAACCTCCATCTGCAGCCCCAGCAGGTCGCTCAGCACCAGGTCCGTCTGAGACCGTAGGCGGCCATCCGACGCGTTGCCGCCGTACCGTTTGTACTCCTGCTGCAGGGCCAGATATCCCCGCAAGTTATGCTGGCAGCTCTGCCGCAACGTATCGATGTCCAGCGCCTCGGGCTCCTGCATGTACGGTCCCGGCGTCATCATCATCGGGTCTGTCGGCGGCGGCGCATACATTTGCTGCTGCGGCGGCGGAGGCATCGGCTGATATTCCGGATGGCTATACGGTGCCGCGCTGCCAGAACGCTCCGTCTTATAGCCCGCGGGTTCCATGTGCGGTGCCACGCCCTCCGGGCGAGGGCCGTCGAAGTCGCCCGTGGGTATCAGCGGTGACCGCGAGCGTTGAGCGCCGTGATCGGATGGCGCGGGGGACCACATGGGCATGGGGTCCATCTCGGTCAGCTTGCCGGAGTGCTCCATGGTGCTCGAGATTGTTGAATTTGGTGAATGATTTAACCGCTGAGGAGAAACAGCTCAATGATGAATTTGTCAACATGCAGCTTGCGCAAACCTTTGGGCTGGATTCCGGGGGGGCTGGGACTACATGCATGACGTTGAGCTGCCACCGCCTGTTTCCCTGCCAGATTTTTTTGGCATCACGCAACAAAGCCACTGCGCGATGAGATTATTGATTAATTTTTTTAAAGTACCGAACCAGAATGGCTCACTTTACTTGGACATGTCGCCGCGCTGCCACTCAGCTACGATGCAAATCTAGGCATTCTTTATGCTAAATTGCTGCCTCGGCGCATGGGTCCTCACCGTCGATTGGCCTGCCATGGCCTCAATGACGACCTCTGCACGCCCAAGCTCACCAGCGTGCCCGCGTCCCTGCACGACGACCCAAAATCCGTCGGCCCAACCGTCACGGCGTCGCCCTTGCTAGCCCTAGCACCGCCGCCTCGCAATACTGCGCCGCGCCCTCGGGCTCGTGCCACGCCGCCCGTGTCATTCGGCGGCGGCTGTTTGCTCGCTCGACAGCGTGGGCAGCTCGCTACTTTTCCTGGTCTTAGCCTCGTCCAGCGCGGCGCAGAACCGGTTGATCCACGCATTTCTGCTGGCACGCCTTGGCGCTGAACTGCGCCCCGGATAGCGCCCCGGGAGCCTGAGGATGAAGTCGAGCGGCTAGACCGCCTTAAAGTCGGCGAGGCTGGGCCGCGGCGTGCCGAGCGTCCAGGTGCGGCTGCCGCTGAACAGAGACTCTTTCAGGAGGGTCAACATGTCAAAAATCTTGCGGAGTGATGTGGGTTGCTGCTCTTTGCGCGACTACGCATCACATTTGTAGTCGGGCCTGTGAGACATGGACGCTTTCAATCTTGGGCAGCTGTACTGATAAGTCGGGCGTCCAAAGAGACATGGCGGCGAATGGCGACGACGGGAATGCGGTGATGTTCGACGCCAATCAGCTTCAAATTCGGTCTGGGCGTTTAAGCAGATTGCTCATGAAGCGAATTAAACCGCACATAGCGGAAAAGAGGCGAGTGCTGCGTCTTCATATTCTGCGCAGGGTAGTTCGCGCAGGGCCAAGCAATATTGATGCGCCGACCGTAGAGCGAAAACGGGCAATCATAGACAACGATTGGGGGAGCCATTGTGACAAGGGCCAGGGCGGTTTTATCTTGAAAATACTTACTTTTTCAGGTTAACAATCCTACCAGAGAGCTCCAGCGAAGCAATGCTCCCACTCAAGGCGCTGGCTTTGCCCAGGAGGGGTCGATGATGCGCTCCTATCTCTTATTAGTGAGGGCAGTGTCATTACACACGCCCCGCGATGCGACACATGCCATGTTTTGATCTTCTTCACATGCCTCGGCGCAAGTTTTTCAACAGCTTCTCAACGGGAGTGCGGAGAAAGCTTGAAAAGCAATATTTCCCAGAAGGATGATCGGTATCTTTGGATACATACGCTCATTGGTCCATCTTCAAAGCAAATTCTGGCCCGCATGCTCGCCCGATCGCTACCTGGAAGCCAAGTGCCTAAACATGACCCCTATCAGGTGCATGTGGGCGCTGCCGAACAAGACGAACTATAAGAGGCAGAAGAAGCGTCAGGCTGGAACTGGCTTATTACATCTCAAACGTTGCTACTCGTCTCGAGACAATTCCGCCCTTTGGGGTCATTTTATCTGCGTTTGAACCGCATGGAGATAAATTGATCACAGCCACCAGCAGCGCGTCCTCGCTAACACGCTCAGTTCATGGAGTCAATCAATAAAGTCGACTACAAAGTCGCCGATGTTCCAACACGTGCCGTGGTTCTGTTTCCCGAAAGAGCGCAGGTTTTTCGAGACATCAAAGACATTGCACTCAAAGTAATCTTTCACAGCCCATGTATTAAAACATCCTGCTGATTTTTCGCCAGCCCGGCACTAATGAGGTCACAATAAGCGGCCTCAGCCCTACTCTGGACGAGGAGTCGATCAAGGTCGAAAGCGCAGGCTCCGCCGTCATTACCGACATTTCCGTTGAGGCCCTGCCCAACCCGGACCATTTCGAAGACGTTGAATGCGACGAAGACTCCTCTTCCTCCAGTGACGACAGCGACGACAACGAGGACCATGACTCCGAGGACCTTTGCGCCGCCCAACTTCGCGTCAGGGAGCTCCAGGACGAGATGTGGCTCGTCACAGATGCCATTGACAGCGTGAATAAACGTCAGCGGATCATGCAGGTCCGCAGCGGCGCGACGGACACGATGGAGCAAGACAAAGGCGTGCGGCTCGCCGAGCTCCTGGCCGCGTACAAGAATGAGAGGGCCGCGCTGAGCCGGGAGAGGCTGGAGGCGGTCAAGGTGCAGCGGGAGGTGCAGAAGAAGCTGGATGCGGCGCTGGAACATGCACGAGCTCTGCAAAAGGCGGCGCTGTTGGTGTCGAGGAAAAGACGCAACGCGAAGAGCAGGCAGCGCGAGAAGGAGCAGAGACGTTGCGCGGACCTCCGCGAGGAACGGAAGCGCGTCCGACGAGAGCGCGCCAAGTTTTGGCCCCGGTATTGCTACTCGGTCAGAGTCACGCTTGACGTCAACACAATGACGCCCATGTCGTCGCGGCGCCCCTCCATTGCCAGCGAAACCGCCGTCCGAGCCGTCACGGCCACCGCCACCGACGACGAAAAGCCCGTGGCGGCGGCAGAGGCGGCGGCGGCGCAGCTTGACCACCACATCTCCTGCAGCCTCTGCGTCTCCTACGTGACGTCGGCTGCGGGCTGGATGCCCTCGTACGACCTGCAGCTATCCACGACGGGCACCGCCGCCGCCACGCTCTGTTTCGACGCCAAGATCGCCAACCAGACGTCGGAGACGTGGCGCGGCTGCGCCGTGTCGCTATCGACGGCCGACGCCGCGCTTGCAGGCGTCGACGCCGACCTGCCGGAGCTTATGCCGTGGCGTATCCGGCTCGTCGGCAAGAGCCGCCGGAGCGAAGACGACGGCGACGAGCACATTGCGCGGAGCCGCCACGAGGCGCACGAGCACAGGGCGTTTGCGCTCCAGCAGAGACAACGCGGAGGCGAGACGAAGCCGCGGGCGGAAATGTTTGGGGTAGATGGGTGGGATCAGATAGGGCTGGGGTGCGGCGCGTCGCAGCCAGATGCGGAAGCAGCGTCATCAACGTCGTCTTCCTCGGACCATGATGACAATGAGTCCTCGGCGCCGGCACGTAAAGGCAAGAAGAAGGTGTCGACACGTCACGAGACGACCACGCCCGTGGCTGCTCCCGCGCCCCCTGCCGCCGTCGCGGGCTTTGGCGCCGATCTCGCACCCGACGCCATCGACTTTGACGACTCCTTTGTCGAAGAGTCGGGCATGACCACCATCTACGACCTCCCCGGGCTGCAAACCCTCGCTCCTCGCACGCCCACCTCCAAGCAGCGCGTCGCACGTATCGCCTTTGCCCACGTCACCCTGAGCCACCACGTCGTCGCCAAGCTGCGCCCCGTCGCCTACCTCCAGGCTCGGCTCAAAAATAGCAGCCGCCTCACCCTACTCCGCGCCCCCGCGGGCCTCACCCTCGACGGCGCCTTCCTCGGACGCGCGCAGCTCCCGCGGTGCTCCGCCGGCGACGTCCTCACACTCAATCTCGGCGTCGATCCCGCAATCAAAGTCGCGTACCCGAAACCCGAAGTTCGACGCGCGACGACGGGGCTCTTTTCGAAGGAGAGCAGCTCGGTGTTTGCGCGGGCGGTTGTGCTTCATAATACGAGGACGACGGCGGCAGGATCGGGGAGCAACAGGACGACGGCGCGGGTGCAGGTGAGGGACCAGGTGCCGGTCAGCGAGGACGAGAGGCTCAGGGTGGACGTGGTGACGCCGCGCGGGCTGGTGGAGGAGGGGCAGGCCATGGTGGCGGGCGCGCCGGGGAGGGAGGAGGACGGCAGGGACAGGGACTGGGGCAAGGCGACGGCGCAGCTGAGAAAGGGGGGCGAGGTGTGCTGGGACGTGAGACTGAACGCGGGGAAGATGGTGAAGCTATGGCTCGAGTATGCGGTGTCGGCGCCAACTGGCGACGTGGCGGTCGAGTGTTGAGACTGTTCAGTCGGCGGGGCCGTACTACAAGATGTCCATTACATGATATCATTTCGACGCTGCTGGTGTCGAGCTACAGATTGTCTTGACTTATTTGCATCATCCACTTATATACTTTCACAACTGACGTTTTCAGCGGCACTTCTAATCATGACAGACACCCTTGCTCACGCAGTTGCAGCATGCGGTCGACAGTGCGTCAGGTAAGACTCTTATGAATCCTGGCATGCAATGTTCCGGACGTAGCTCGCATCCTCCAAGTTTGGGTCTTACACCCAGTTTACGTCTTTGATAGCGCATCCACTTGGACGGGCCGAAGCTTACTGGGAATAATAAGCTCGCCAACCCCACAAGCCTAGCACGTTCATCCCGCAGTAGCTAATCTGTGGTTGGTGGACCCTAGTAATGTGCGAAAACCTGGGGTAGATTTTCCGTATGATGTGCAAGTTCGAGGACACTCAATGTCCTTTGTAGGTTGTGGAATGCTATTCATCTGTCCGGTGCAGATATGGTCTTCCCAATACGGGGAGAAGAGAACACTCCATCTGCCGTGAATTCCCAGTTGTCTAGATAGCTTAGGGGGTGATGTACGATGCTGCAGGGCCTGGCCTTGACTAATTCGCATTCTGCATGCGACTGCGGCGCACCGAGTCTCGCGATTGAGAAAGCAGCCGTAGCGTTCCCCTCGACACACTGACTGTCTCGTTTTGGCTCCTGACGGCATTACGAAGCTTGAGCAAAAGATCAGATGCTGAGACAGAGATCGAGCGCTATACTAAAAGTCTCAGTCGAGTAAAGCAACGCGGTAATAACTATGGACTGCATCGCGGAGCCCCTAGGCATTGGAAGCGCAATCTGCGGCAATCGGCACCGGGGCGATGCAGGGGTCGGGACTGTCTCTGGAATGGTGCTCGATATGCATCACGCCAATCTGCCGAGGCTGACACCACAGCGCCTGCAATTCCAAGATTTAGTCAACATGGTACTGTTCCGATTAACGAAAGGTGTGGCGGGAACGGGGCGCACAGCACAAGCTTGTTTGGCCCCCTTGCTGCATCTCATTTAAAGTAATAAGACTTTGTGCGTCACACGCCTTGCTAGGTACTGCGAGTGTCACCTTGCCGATTTCGCGGCTTTCTCCATCATGTATCCAAGGAATTGCTTGGCATCCGTATGTTCCGGTGCCGCCTCTGTCACCTTTGCCGACTCGGTAGGTCGTTGACAATGCTCAAAGGGCCGTTTTCTTCACCAATCAAAGCGTGAAAAATGAACTCGTGCACTGTGTACCGGTTTCGGATATCAGTCTCGTCGGTTGTCTGTTTCTTGGAAAAATTATAGAAGTCATAGCCAGCATGCTTGCCTTTGCAGACGATACATACCAAGATGGTCCGGGCCATTACACAATTTATCAATCAATCAAGCAAATTAAACACCACACCAGGCATAGATGATTCTTTGTCACACGAATATGGGACTTCGCACCCACGGACCGCAATAGGTGCTGTCTGCGGAAGTCGTGTGCTCAGACTCTCGCTGACGAGTCAGCCGCACAGTCTTAATACGGCGGCAGGAGTCGAGTACTCCGCCTGCTTATTTCTTTCCAAGAGAGATGGTTATTGCAACTGAAACGACCATCAAAATGAGACTTAGCGACCGCGCTTATAGAACAATCGACAACAGCTCCATCAATTCGTTAATGATGCTCTGCCGGCCGCAGACTTTGCTGCATGTATCGGTAGTGAGTGAAGCGACGACAATGGTAAGGCTACATGACTGCTCGCGGGGAAGTACAGCCAGTAGACTATGAAGGGGTCGATGGAGTCGCCATCGCTTTCATGCACTGGAACACCATGCAATGAAGAAAGGTCTCGCCGCGTGCTACAGGGTACCAGCGAGCTACGTTGCCACGATGCGGCGAACTCTTTGGTCTTTTGTTTGCTAATAAGCATTAATGGCATGTGCTGACATGGCCAGCGAAATTGACTAGGCCCAGTGGGAGGGAGCTCCGGACGTACCGGCCTAGTACCGAGTGGAGGCCGGGTTTCAAGTGCGTGCGACGAGCGCCGACGCGTCCGGGGTGCACAGCTGCCAATGACGTTATCGAGAGGCGGGTATATGTGAATTATCCGGCGAGGCTCAGACGCGAATACGGGCGAGAGGGCGCAAGCTTGGACGCGGGGAGGTGTTGGGCCCGTATACCCGTGCCGGCGCGTACCCAGTGGACGGCCAAGGTTGCTAAGGTGGGCTGGCGTTGCCAGCGGACATGACGGAAGCCAGTCTGGGCCGCAGCCAGTGTGTCCAGAAGCTTGAAAAAGAAGCGTGGGCGCAAATGCCAGCATGAGAAGACTTACGCGACAACGTTCTTAGCTTAGCACAAGGCATAGATAGACAAAGGTCGGCAAGTTTTGGCCGTTTCTTGGGCCGGTAAAAGGGACGACCTTGGCACACTGCGTCTTCTGGCAAGGTCTAACTTATTTTGCTGTTGGTGTGACTGAGGGAGCGGAGCGGGGTGGGTCGAGACCGGGCCACCCGTCGAGAATTTTTGTTCAATTTTGCGCCTGCTGCTCATGTCGCCGGCCAGGCAAATTAGCCTTGTGCGTAAAATTAGGCTTTGTACAAGCCGAGTCGGCGAGGACCAAGCTGGGGGGGACAGACTTGATGCACAAGCCGCGAAAGGGCTGTGGCCGGCCCCACACCAGAAGGTGTGGAAGGGCCCGGCCGCGAAAATGAGGACTGGTCTTGTTTTGGGAGGTGAAAGAAACCTGCATTCGGCCTTGGTCAGGGCTTGTCACTTGAGAGGGGGGTTGGGTGGCGCGCCCGTTGCGGGAATGATTGGGGGCGCGTGTGTGCGGTGAGTGTCGGCGGATGGCGGCCTCGCAGTGAGACAACCATCTCTGAAAAGACGAGACGGCCTCATCGATGCAAGCTGTGGTCGGCGCATCATGTCGCGAACATGGGCTGAGTTGAGCGCTTGCGGCAGTGACGTCGCATGTCTACTAGTATGTATATAGCAGTGTGGGTTAGGGGGGCAGGCTGACTGAACCAACAGAAGCCAGAAGTTTCTTTGGGCTACGCGGCCGAGGCTGGACTTGATTAGTGCTGAAACGCGGGCCGAGTCTGGGAGACGTTGTGATGCCGGGTGCAGTGGGCGTTGAGCAGCCAAGGTGCCGGCAAACGGCGCCCAAGGAAATGGGTGATCAGCGCCGAGAAAGCAAGGGAATACGGTGGTATTCAGTCGCTTGTTGGCCCAGTTGTGTATATTGATGGAGAAGTGAGAGTTGGGCTGCAGCCTGCTGGGTATTGGCGTTTGGGGGTGTCCCAAATTAGAGGCTTGCATGCTTGGTGTGCAAGAGAGCGAGACAGTCACCCTGCGCGCTCCAATGAAGACGAGGGAGGGCTCGAGACTGGACGCCACCCGACGAGAATTGTTTGCTTGCTGAGGGATTATCCTGCTCTCGCCGTCACAGAGTAAAGCCCCGAGTCGCAGCGAATGGGAGTGTGGCGCGGGAGGGTTAGAGCGCAGATCCCAAATAGGGCGGTGCAGACTCGCGTTGTCAGCCAGCAGAAAATGTAATGCAGCGGCCGCAGGGCTGCAAGTTGGATGAGACGAGTCGAAACTAGTATCGAGGGGAGGAAATGGCGTGCCTGTTGCAGGTACAGATGGACAAGACGGACGCTACTGTGGTGTCTGACGCGGGCGGGCGGCGGGTCGAACGACATGTTGGTATTGACCTGCGTAGAGGCTCCGTCCGGGTCGGTGGCCGAAGAGGTTTGGCTGTCGTACGGGGTGGGCTGGTGTACGTATGCGTGAGTTTCTGCGAGGAAGTTGGGCGTCGTGTATCAGACAACATGACAGAGCAACGCGGGAGCGTGCGCGCGATGCGATGAGATGCAGTGCATGAAGCAGGGTGTCTGTATGGGTTGTTTGGACGGAGAAAGCTCAAGGTCCACTGGCGAGATCTGTGGAAAATCTACAGATTATGGGGGAGGGGAAAGGGACCTAGGCTGCTAGGCTAGGATCAGTGGTGGATGCAACGCTGTGATGGAAAGAAGAGAGTTGAGAGGCGAGACTCGGTATATTCCAGAGTTGCGAAAGGAAAGCAGTATGTTGAGACGAGTTGCTGGGGTAGTAGATGTGAGGCGAGAAAACAGGCCATTTGGGATGAAAATGCGGCATGTGAGAGGAGTCGGCCTCGAGGGGGAGAGGTGGGATGAGGAAAGAGGCACGAGGTATTAGAATGGGCGTAGATGCCCAATCGCAGCATAAAGTGCAATGTCATAACTAACGTTACTCGTGGTCATTTAGTCACCGTGTTTTTGTGTTTCTGTATTATTGAAATTTATTTTAATATTCGACACCTTCGTAAATTAATCAGTGGTGACACATGGAGCAACTACAGTCGACCACACTGTATGGGGAACGGAGGAAGTAGCGGGCGCAGCGATTGGACACTGGCCGTCGGGCCGGCGCTTGGCTGAGCCGGGGTTGCCAGAGGGCCGCTGGAGGAGTGCTGCAGAGCGCTACGAGTGCAGTGGCCCTACCGCTGCAAGTTTGGAGCCACAGTGCTGACGCATGGCCAACTCGCCATTTCGCACTGGGCGGCGACACGGCACCACCGAGGGCCGGAGCGGAGCAAACAGAGGCAGTTTGGAAGCGAGAAACATGATGGAAGCGTGTCTTTGTGAGAAGAGGTGTTGCTTTTGTTCTGTTCCGGACGTGATGAGTGCGGGGAAAGACGTCTTCCATGCTGCATGCCAAAATCCTGCCTCTGTGTAGTTGTAATTCCCCCCCTGCGTAAATTCAGTCGGCCTGTCTTGTGTCGGGTTGTGTTGCGTAGGGGTGGGTCTGCGAGGCCGGCACCACCAACCCGATCCGCCCGTTTGTGCTTTGGATGGGTCCCTTGGAGACGGACGAGGTGGCAGGTGGCAGCGCGGTGGCAGCGCGAGTGGCAGCGGGTGAGAGCGCGAGTGGCAGCGTAAAGTGGCAGCTGGCACCTAAATAAAGGTGTGGGCGTTTTTGTATTTTTTTTTTTTCCAGACTACAGCGCTGTAATGCTCTACAACTGCCCTGTAGCTACCTTTTTGCCTGCCCCTCGCCCTTCTCCTCTCCTCCCCTCCCCGCCGCACCGCCCGTCCGCCTACCTGCCTTTGCCCTGCGCCTCGCCTCGCCCGCCTCTTCTCCCCTTGCCCTTCTCTTTCTACCAACTCGCCGATAATTTTTTTTTCCCTCCTCTCCCTTTGGCCCTCACATCCAGAGTTCTTTTGGAGCTTCCAGCTGCCATCGCAGTTGATACTTTTGAATCATCGTCATCATCTCACTATTTTTTTTCTCTTTCTTTTTGCCCCCAGTCCCCTCCGTACCTATTTTTGGTGCGCTTTTCTCCTCCGTTGGTTCTCTCTGTCCGCGCGCGCGTGCGACGTGTGTTGCCCCAGGCTCTCGCCCCCGACTTCTCCGGCCGCGCAGCGTTTGCTCTTTGTCCCGGCCTCTTCTCCCTCTTCCACCACACCTTTGTCGTCGTCGCAAATCTACAAAACCGAATCCAACAACGCATCGCGCATCATCTCGCGCCTCTATTACTTGTTTCTTTTTTTTCTCATCTTCTACCCACCACCCTCGCGACTATTCGCGCGCACAGCATGTCCGGCGTCATTCGCTCGACCGCCCTCAGGGCCGGCGGTGCCTGCGTTCGCTGCCGCAAAGGCAAGACAAAATGCGTCTACGATCGCGGCCCCGGCAACCCGTGCAAAAACTGCTCCAAAGGCATGCATGACTGCTATCTTCCATCCGAGAGCGCCGCGCATCACAACGGCCAGAGTCCTGCTCGTCACGCCACCCAGTCTCGCCCATCGCGCGAGAGTCTCCCGGCCTCCGGGTCCGGGTCCTCTGACACCAGGCAAGCCGTTGTGGGCTCCAGCGGCCCCAGGCATTCCCAGGGCAGCTCCGAAAAGTAAGTTGTCCTCGAAGAGATTTTATTTGACCGCACGACATTTTGGATTTCCTCCATCTTTGTTTGCTTTTTTCGCTCATCTGGTCTTTCTGTTACTCTTGTCGTCCTTGGTTCCTCCCGCCTTCCCCATCTCTCCCATTCTTGCATCCCGTCCTCGCCTCCCCTTATTTCCGTACCACCCCTTCCCGTACCACCCCAGCGCGCATCACCAGTCGCTGCCTCGTCTTCCACCACCACCTCCTCACCGCGGCCCAGCTCCCCTTTCCCCCTCGTTGTCTTTTCCATTCCCCCCGGTCTCACAGAGCAATTCACCACCGCATGCGCTGTTCCCAGATGCCCACCTCGATTGTTCTGCCCTTTTTTTTCTTGGCCTTTTCTTGCTGGGCCCGTCTGGCTGCCCGTCCTCCGTCACCATTCATCCTCCCCCCACAAAAAGATAATAGGCATTCGGCCTGCGACTGGGCCGAGGTTTTTTGCCCCTTGTGCCTGCGCTGCCCGCCGGTTACTTGCCCTGCATTCACCTGTGCTTCCTTCGCTCCACGGCCCTGCCCGCCGTCTCCCGCCCCTGCCCGCTTCGTCGCCATCCTTTATGCTCACCGGTATTCCGTCCTCTCTTACTAACCTCCGCTTTCTAGATTGACTCCAGAGCTTGTTGCCGAGTGTGAGCGCGTCGTCTCCAAGACCTTCCCGGCTTGTGTCGCCTTTCACAAGCCTTCCTTTGTCCAGCAGCTCAAGAATGCTTCTCTTGAGTCTACCCTCGTCTACGGTCTCTTGGCTTGTGCATCCAGGTAAGCTTTTGCCGCGCCTTCTTTGTCGACTCTCACCGCGTTCCTCGGCTGTATTGGGTCTACTCCTCCGGATTACCGCATTTCTCTGCGGGCCATGACCCAAATTTCGTCGGTGCCCGGCCCACCGACCGAGCGCCGCTGCGTCCGACGCGCCTCACCACGCTAGCGCTGCCTGCTTTCGTCCTTGTCCGCCCGCGCTCTTCCTTTACTGACTTTGTTCTCTCCAGGAGCTCTCCCAGCCTGATCCGCCGTCATGGCACCTCTACCCAGGCTGCCGAGATGTATGCCGCCAAGGCCATGAACCTCATCAACGGCAATCTTGATCATCCCAACCTGGCCGATATACAGGCCCTTTGCCTCCTTATTATCCATGAATGGGGTTCGCGCAATGCTGTTCGAGCTTACATCTATCTTGGCCAGGCCGCACGCATGCTGCAAATGTACCGCATTCTCAACAGTCATCACGCTGGCGAGAGTGCTGATCAGTGGCTGCGTGATGAGAGCTGCCGTCGAACCCTCTGGCTGATTTACATCCTCGACTGCCTTCTCACCAGCACCCCCGGCCGCTTCCCCGCCTTGACTGCCCAGGATACTGCAACCGTCTCCCTGCCTTGCTCGGACATCAACTTTGCCTTTGGCAACGCCGTCTACATCAAGTCGTTGGTCCAATACCTGAACCCAGCCGCCCTCTCGCCCAGCCATGGAGCGACAGCCGAGATTGGCGAGTATGGTTACATTGTCATTGCCGCCACTCTTTGGCGTGACGTCGTCGGTATGCTCACCACCAGCCCTCTTCACGGCTACGACGAGGATGACTGCGCCCGTCTCATTGCCAAGATTGAGGATCTGCGAACCACGCTGCCCATGCAGTACGTCGACAAGCCTGGCCAGATCAATCTGCACATGACTATGGGCTCAGGCTACACCTTTGCCATGCTGCACTGCCTGTTGCACTGCGCAACCATCTTTGTTCACCGAAGACGCCTGCTGCAGGATGTCTACGCCCACAGCTTCAACGTCGACACTTACCGCGCGAGTAGCCGCGGTCACGAAATCATTGATAGGGTTTTCAGCTCATGCCACGCTACTCTCTCGCTGCTGACTGCTGTTGAGTCGGGCGCTGAGAAGGAGCAACTGCCGTGCTTCCCCATCTTTATGCTCTTTTCCGCCTTTACTGCCAGCGCCACGGTTGCCTATCTCTCTCTCAAGGGCCTCACTCCCAACAATGCCGTTGAGACGGCTGCCCATATTGTTAGAGATGGTCTTCGTTTCATGGCCGACGGCACCGACAACTGGCCTCTTATGGGTAGCTGGCTGCGACACCTTACCGTCATGCAACGTGTCCTCAATAATGATGCTGCCGCTGCTAATGGCCGCTCGAATTCCAATGCCAACAGCCACAACGGTATCAAAGACGACGTCTCGTCCAACGCTGACTCTAATCCCGAGGCCATGGACTATGACCAGACCAATGGTCAACACCACGCCACTCCCCGCTCCATCGGCGAGCACTCTCGTGACGGTAGTGAGCCACCTACCGTCACCATTCCCCGCCGCCCCGGTGTCACTACTATTAATGGCCATTCGAGCGGTGTGGCTACTCCCAACGACGCGACGCCGCCGCCGAGCAGCGTCCCGCAGGCTACCATGCACGTCGAGGTCAAGGCACAGAGCCCAGATGCCCCCTCTAACGGCAGGTCGTCGCATGGCCCGGAAACCCAGACCACTGCTACTAGCCAGGATATGACTGCGCCCGAGCTGTGCGCTGCGTTTGAGCGTCAGCTACTCGACCTAGATGACCTAGCCGCTTTTATGGGTGGTGGTGTCTAGGATGACACATTCGTGTCGATACTTGATTTTCTTTCAAGCGGCTGGCAGCTTGCTGCCAGATCTGTTATGCCGCGATGGTTTGTGTGAAAGCAGACTGCCAGCGCAGCTTAGCGAACCTCCTTTATACTATGATGGCGCGGTGAATGGATGAATGTAATTTTTGGGACAAGTGTATCGAGTTTGTAGGATTAGCTTGCTTTATGGCCAGTCGAAATGGATGGACTATGGTGGATGGATAATGGATATAACTCACGAAAAGAAGAAAAAAAGCGACGCTCACAAAAATACCCCTACCCCTGGTTTGGACATGGCGTTGGATGGATGAATGGGAAGACATGTGTTATGAAGGCACGCGGTTGAGACCAGGGGTTCATGTGTTTGCCACGGCGGCATCTATACAACAAGGCAATTCTTGTTTTTCTTAACCCGTTTCTTTGTTGAATATTTACTTTCTTTCCAGTATATATATCTCTTGTCAAACAGCGCTGAAACTTAGCTTTCTCCAGGGCCATGATGATCATCGTGACTCCCCGCGTTTTTCCGCATCGGCGGTTAGAAGATGGCAGGATAAAGGTTGGGCCGGCGTGTGAAACAATATACTATGATGCACTTAATCTTTACCTTGCCGCTCCTCGTCGTA
This sequence comes from Beauveria sp. NWAFU-1, assembly GCA_024472245.1. Classification (NCBI taxonomy): domain Eukaryota; kingdom Fungi; phylum Ascomycota; class Sordariomycetes; order Hypocreales; family Cordycipitaceae; genus Beauveria; species Beauveria sp. NWAFU-1. The sequence continues at coordinate 1,384,977 of JANBXD010000004.1, forward strand.
CTAAATCCGCTTCTACCAGTCGTTGGGCGGCGAGTCGCTGCGTAGTCTCCTCATAGAAAATTATACGCTCCGATGAGGCCCTCTGGAACGCATGTAGCACACGGCGGCTTGCGCCTTTCCCTGCTCCCGCATTCTCTCAGGCGTCAGGCAAATTCTCCCTTGTCGAAGCTGGGTAGGCGAGTAGAGGGAAATTGAGCTCCCTCCATTATTAATAACGTTTGACTTTTCGGGCTCCTACTCTGTATTTTTCCTTGACGAAACCCATGCTACTCGATAACTCGCATCCCTTGCCGGAATATCAAATTGGCGCTCCGGAACCGGATCACGAAACATTCTGTAGCCAGGCTGGATAGCCAAAAAAACCAAACACGGTGTACGGTTGAGTATCATGGTTTGAAGCTTTTAAAGCTGGACTCGTGCACACAATTCTGGACCGAGGAAGCAACACCCAAACAAGAGGGCACTTTTTTATGTAACGCACACAGCTATATATGCCATCGCTGGGGTTCTCAATCAATGCTCGTACTGAAATTAATGCCTAGTCATTTGCCAGTGGCTGTGACGGTACAGCATTCTATGCATTCCCTTGATGCGCATCCCGGGTACTTGGGCTTCACCATGACTATCTCACCCATTTGACAGACAAATTATGACTCTATGGAAGGAATTGGGCAATAGACGCTGGACTTTGCGTTTGAACTAGAATTTGGATGTTTACATTGAACCGACTTTTTTCTCGCTGCAAAGTTTGAACAAGCCCTAGGTATTCTCTCTGTAATGGCGCTGGGCGTGTTGAGCCATGACCTCTATAATAAATGGACACATTGCGCGGCCATGCGGTCGCTATTTGACGCGACCAGTCCTTGAAGGTGTGTAGAAACGTTTTGTTCTTTTTAAGCACCTTTGTAAGGCTCGCCTTGCGTGTGAGGAAAAGATTGGAAAACGCAAGTCACGAGTTTTGCCAAGAAGTGAATGGCAGTTGGGACCGCGCGATGGAAGCGCCTTTGTTGTATAAGCTCTACCTAACCTAGAGTTGAAACCGAACCAACAGACACGTAGTAGAGTAATCAGCAACGGCAAGCATGTTCCAGGGTTCAGAAAGAACAGAAATATGACAAAAGAGTCTTCTGCCAGCTTGTTCCAAAAAGTCACAGACTGTGAAAAGAGGAGAGTCAAGAGCCGTCATCAAATCCAGATCAACAGCCTCGATGCGGTGCCTGGGTTGCGAGAGCCGGGCCGGCAAGGTCTCAGCTTTGACTTGATCTTGCGTCCTCGATTCCTCCGACAAGTACGTAAAAAAGCAAAAGATTGCCAAGACTTGACCTGAATCTGCTATCAGTAATGTCGTGCGTTTGCCATGTTTGCCATCACCTTGAAAAAAAAAAGCAAGAAAGATGTGCGTCTCGACCCCCAGCACACGCGCCTTCATACGGTCGATCCACGACTTCCGCCGGGGCGCCCGCAGGCAAACGACTGCACGTATTACAGTCGCCCGGTTTCTCCCAACTCCATCTTTTCTTCCCTTCCTCATTCACTTTGACTCGGGCAGGAGCGTGCAAGCAAGACAGCAACGAAAAAAAAAATACAAATACAATAACCGTTCGATACCGTCCGATGAGAAACCGACACGGGCAAGTGCGTTTTCTGGGCAGCAGAGTCGGGCGACCAGGGCGGGCGGACCCTGGTACGGCGCGGGAAAAGGGGGCGGACGAGGCGCAAACCAGGTGATGAGACGAGTCTCACTGGCCGATGATTAATTGCCTGTGAAGGCACACATCTTCTGGATAAATATGAGGCGAGGTTGCTGCGTCGTTGTGTCTGATTGATGTGCCAGGTTGAGGACGACCAACAGCATATATCCTTCAAAGACGGCAGTCTTCCCACCCGCTTCAGATTGCCTTTCATCGCACCTCACCTTGCAATTTATCATCTCCCCCGGAACACCATGCACATTCTTTCTTTCGCCGCCATGGCCGCCGCCGCCGCCGCCGCCTTCTCCTCCTCTAGCACTTTTGCCCTGCACGCCGTCCCCAACAACAGCACCCACCTCAGCCTTGTCACCACCTATGCGCACCTCTACCAAAAGTATCGCATCCCCCCACCCCCCTCTCTCTCCTCTGCTCTTCAGCACCGCACTCTCTCCATACGCTCCTCCTCCTCCTCTGGGTCCGCCACCTCTGGCTGCGTCATCGCCCACCCAAACGGCTTCGTCGACGGCGCGTACCTCATCGACGTCGACATTGGCACGCCCCCGCGACGCTTTCACCTCAACCTGGACACGGGCTCCAGCGACGTCTGGGTATACGGGTCCGTGATCCCGCGCAAGCTGCTGCGCGGCCAGGCGCAGTACGACCCGGCGCAGAGCCGCACAGCGCGGCTGCTGCTGCCGCCGGTGCTCTGGCTGGCGGGGTATATCGACTTTAGCTTCGTCGGAGGCGTCGTGTATCGAGAGACGGTGACGGTGGCGACGGAGGGAAGAGGACAGGGGCTGGCGGTGGAGGACCAGGGCTTGCAAGTGGCGGCGGTGGTGTCGGAGAGCATTGTGCAGGATTCAAGGATGGATGGCATAATGGGGCTGGGGTTCGATAAGCTCAACTTTGCGTTTCCAACGAAGCAAAAGACGTGGTTCAGCAACATCAAGCACCGCCTGAGCGCGCCGTTGTTTACGGTTGATTTCCGACACCGAGAGCGTAAGTGCACAGAGATGTGGAATAAACCTGTGCTCGGATTCGAAGCATCTGAATGAGTATGTGGGTTATTCACGAGCTAATGCTCCTGTGTAGAGAGTAAATTCACGTTTGGGTATATTGACGAGGCGGTCGGCCCCATCACTTACACGCCCGTCGATGCCAGCGCAGGCTACTGGACGTGGACCTCACCCGGCTACGCTGTCGGTAACGGCCCCTTTCAGCAGCGCGCACTCACCGGCACGCTGGATACCGGCACGACCATCATGATCATGCCCGCCGACGTCGTCGAGGCCTACTACGCGGGGGTGCCGGGGGCCACGTACAGCGCCGCCGAACACGGCTACGTGTTTGACTGCGGCGCGGCGCTGCCGGACTTTACTTTTGGCGTGGCGCGCAACGCCACAATCAAAGTGCCCGGATCGTATATCGAGGCGTCGACGGCGGAGAGTGCACTGGGCAAGTGCGTCGGGGCTCTGCAGAGCGGCATCGGCGACATGGTGGTGTTTGGGGCGCCGGCCCTCCAAGCGGGCGTGGCGGTCTTTGACGCTGGGGGGCTGCGGATCGGCTGGGCCAATAAGACGTTGGCAGCGTAAAGAGAAATGGTGCTGATCTGGGGGGGTGGCCTTTCTTTTTACTCGTCTTTGCGGCTTTTTTCATGGTCGTGGTCAAAAACCGACAATACGGCAAATGGAAGAATATGCCGAGTGGACTGCCTTTGCGTTTGTGGCTGTTTTAGCGCGCCTCCCCAGGGTTGGGGGATATGGGGGAGTAGGGATTTTGACGAGGAGACGAGGAGCGTCGCAGCTAAATTCAAGGTTATCCTAGATGTAGATGGGGGTCTGGCATCGAGGGAAAGCCACGGATCAGCGGCATTGGGGTTGAGGGAATGGATCCGGGCCAGGGCGCATCAGAGAAGGGCCAGCAGATGGACGAAGCAGACCTAAATACAGTCCGTTGCAGGAAGGCGAATACATGACTTTTGTCGTCGTGCTTCTCGTTCGCATGCGAACCAGGATGGAATTATGATGGAATTATGGAGGGCAGTATATCCTGCTGAATGCGTGACGACGACGACGAAGACGAATGTTGGTCCAGACATTCGAGGCAGCGTCATGTATGGTGGCACTAGGATGCAAAAGGCATAAAGCTTCCCCGCAGATTGATGGAGAGCATGGATGGAGATGTGGGAAAAAGGCGAGTCGAAAATGAAGCTTCCGCACTAAAATATTGAAATTGCACGGGTTTTGTTGAACAGGGTCGTCCTGGTATGTAGGGTGAGGAGACGGGATGAAGACAGCGGAGGGGGTGAGAGGGCCCGTCACGAGGTAAAGGCTTTTTCGTTGCAAGCCGTAACTAGGCAGCAAAACATATCGACTGAATATACTGATGATAAAGGCATTTGGATGAAGCAACCGAGAAAGAGAATGAAGAGTTGTGCAAACGCAGACGTGAGAACAAAAAAGGCGCAAAAGCCCAAGACCGGCAGAAGATTGCCGAGAGGGCTTGGCGAAACTGCCCGTACCGGCCTAGCGTAGCGCCAGCTGACACTTCGGGCTTGCTGCCTGCCGCGGGAGTCTTGTTGTTTCCAGGGCCGCAAAATTGCTGGGGGATGTGCTCGGGGGATGTGGTCGGGGGATGTGGTCATGTGCTGTAACCTGCGCCAGGGCAGGGGTGGTTTTGGTTCTGCAACGCCGCGGCGTCGAAGCGTATCATTATCGTCGTTGGAAGAAGCAACAGGCCGCTCTCTCGCGATCCTCGTCGGACTAGCAACTGCCATGCACCATGCCGTTGCACACATATACTGGCTGAGAGATTGTTGATTCTGTCCTAGCCGCCATCTAACTGTATCCACGCAGGATGACACCTTTCAAACGGCACAACACAGGCTAGGGTTAAAAGAGCCCTTTGTATTTGACGCTTTAAATCAGATAGCATGCCACCGCATGGTAACGTGGTGCGTGGCAATCGCGATTAGGTTAAAACTGCGGCGAGAGCACCTAAAGTAATATCATCACAGATAAAATAAGCTAAACAGAAGCTTTTATTCTACATTAGTGTCATAGGCTCCTTTCCCTGCATACTACTTGCCGTCATGCTATTGATGGTTCTTTTCTTGCAAAAGTGATTCCGGTCGGAACCAATTAAATCAAAATGGCAGAGAGGATTGCCACAAGTTTTGCCTAGCAACATAACAAATGCGATAAACGGCAAACGGCACGGTGCAGCGGGTCCAGTTCCCCAAAGACTCCCCGCTAATAAGTTATAACGTTGGCTGTGCCCCCCCACATCCCCCAAGGCCCCATCGCTTGGTCAAGATTTTAGTGATTTTTACCCACAGCAGCACCAGCAAATATTACCGTCAAACATCTCAATTACTCAATGCCACAAATGATCATCATGATCCTAAGCCCAATCCTAGCATCGCTAGACGAGCCATGCTACTGGTAGTCTACTCTACACTACGAAAACCTCCTCGCGGCTCTTTATCCTCCCCACCACCTTGTCCAATCCTACTCCGCGCAAAACAATGCCGTCAAAGCCTTTTCCGGATCATGCCCGTTGCTGCTGGACGCGTTTGCCCCAGTTGTCTGCCACAGCTCTACTCTGTATCCGTACATTATTATTTAATCCAAAATTCATTTCCAGCTAGCCTTGCTGCTACCTTGCTACCCACCTAGTACCTGCTAAGCAGCCTCGTCGCCAGCTGCCCCTCGTCTACTCCGTACCAGCTTCCCCAACTCCTGGCTACTTTTATCCTGCCCTCCCCTCCCACACTCGATACTGCGGATTTCTTTCCCTCTTTTCCTCTTCCCTCCTGTACGATTGTCTGGGTCATTTCTCCTACCCATTTATAAATTCTTAGCAGAATTTCTTCGCTGCCATCTGCAGCCTTGAACACCAGTCATGGGTCATCACGATGTCATGGCCAGCCAGGAACCCGGCGCCAGCTCTCCTCACGAGGGCATGTCGGCCGGCACCTATCTCAAAACGCGCCTTACCACCCTCCGCCCTGCCATGCTCGACCTCCCCAACCCCATCCGTCTTCTGCGCATGCTCAACACCCAGCAATGGGCCTTTTTCTTCATCGCCTTTGCCGCCTGGGTAAGCCAAAGATCAAACGCAGCTGCCGTGACGAGTTGCCGCTCCGTGCTAATTGTCTCTGCAGACCTGGGATGCGTTTGACTTCTTCACAGTCTCCCTCACCGTCACCGACTTGGCCGAGCAGTTTGGAAAGACAAAGACCGACATCACCTGGGGCATTACCCTCGTCCTCATGTTCCGCTCCGTCGGCTCCGTCACATTTGGCATTGCAAGTGACCGCTACGGCCGCAAGTGGCCCTTTGTCATCAACAACTTGCTCTTCATTATCTTGGAACTGGTAAGCCCGACCCCGGAATCTGTCAAGTTTAGTCATGTCATCTTTTTATCCTCGGCTCAATGAACATACTCGTGCCTGCGTCCCCCCATGCCACAGGCTTACGCTGGTGCGGGTCGCCTTGACAGCATGGCGTCAACGGCCGGCTTGGCAACGATCTCTTGGCTTTGCGCCCTTGTGGCTAACAATGTGACGCCACGGCTCCGATTCGGCGGTTTTCCCCGCGCCCGTACAATTTCGCTGACTCTTGCATAACACTTTAGGGAACCGGCTTTTGTCAGACATATCCTCAATTCTTGGCCTGTCGCGCCCTTTTCGGCGTCGCCATGGGCGGGCTTTACGGAAACGCTGCCGCCACCGCTCTGGAAGACTGCCCTGAAGAGGCCCGTGGTCTGATTAGTGGTATGCTGCAGCAAGGTGTAAGTCAACACGCCCAACATGCTATGAAATTTATCGTCGCCATTTCTTCCCATCTTGCATTTGCTTACAAAACATCTAGTATGCATTCGGCTACCTCCTCTGCGCCGCCTTTGCCCGCGGCCTCGTCAACACCACCTCGCACGGATGGCGACCACTGTACTGGTTCGGTGCCGGCCCTCCCGTGCTCTTCATCATCTTCCGTCTGATGCTGCCCGAGACGTCCGTCTACCTCGAGCGCGAGCGCGTTCGCGAAGAGGCAAAGCACAGCGGCACCGCCGGCGCCGCCTCTGTCGGCTCCGTCTTCCTCAAGGAGGGCAAGATTGCCATCCGCAAGCACTGGCTCCTCCTCACCTACCTCGTCCTCCTGATGGCCGGCTTTAACTTTATGAGCCACGGCAGCCAAGACCTTTACCCGACCATGCTGGAGAACCAGCTCTCCTTTGGCCCCGACAAGGTCACCATCACCCAGGTCGTCGCCAACCTCGGCGCCATGACGGGTGGCACCGTCGTCGGCTTTCTCAGCCAGTCGGTCGGCCGCCGCATCAGCATCGTTGTCTGCTGTGTCTGCGGCGGTGCCCTGCTTTACCCCTACACCTTTGTGCGCTCTACCTCGATTATGGCGGCCGCCTTTTTCCAGCAATTCTTCGTGCAGGGCGCCTGGGGCGTCATCCCCATCCACCTCATGGAGCTGTCCCCTGGTGCTTTCCGCACTTTTGTCGTTGGCACCTCGTACCAGCTGGGCAACCTCGTCTCGTCGGCCTCGTCCACAATTGAGTCGCGCATCGGCGAGCAGTTCCCCCTGCCGCCGACGGCGTCGGGCAAGTCGCGCTACAACTACGGCCTCGTCATCTGCATCTTCATGGGCTGCGTCTACGCCTACACTATGCTACTCACCATCCTCGGCCCCGAGCACCTGCGCCGCAGCTTTGACGTGGTGCACGACCACGACGCCCAGGAGGCGGTCGGGTGGGATGCCGTTGCTGCCGCCCACGGACGCCGAGCCAGTGACAGCGACGATAAGTTTGCTGCCCACCGCAAAGGTGAGCACGACGAGGGCTTGCCCGCCAAGGAGGCGGATACCCGGGTTTGAGGACTTGTTGTGTACAGTTACAGTTGCCCATAGCGTTTGTTATATGATGACATGTCGAATGAATCTACGAGCCAATGATTTGAAGAATGAGAAGTTTTGTATTGAAGTGCAAGCCCACTTGATAGACTGATGTGCATTGACAGATGCACAGACGTTGAATGCAACGTCAATTGTGGTTCCTATCTTGCCGTCCCAGCCGCACGATGAAACTCAGATAGCCGGCCTAACCGTAAGATAAATCGACAAATGACAAGAGATGATTCGCTCCCCAAAAAAAAATAAACCGGATGCCATGGAAAGCAAAGCCAAATAACAAGAAAAGATATGTCAGGCCGGAAAGTCTCTCTCTCTCTCTCTAGCGAAAACACTTTCCTTCTTTGCCAATCTTAATCACGGCGCCCGCTGTGCTTTTTAAACTTGTGCTCTATGAAATTCGCACCAATCGCGCCCGCAATCGCCGCGCCCGTCGACCCAAAGAAGCCCGCGCCGGCCTTGTGCGCCGCATACGCGGCGCCTCCGCCGCCGACGAGCGTGGCGCCGAGGCCCTTTTCGCCGTTGGGTCCGTCAGGACCAGGAGGGCCGTTGTTGTTGGGGCCGCCATACGGAGCGCCGCCCTGGCCATTGTTGTAATTGTTGTTGCTGTTGTTGTCGTACTGGGGCTGCGAGCCGCCGCCGTACGGCGCGCCCGTGTTGTAGCCCGGCGCGGGGGAGTGCCCCCGGTTGTCGTAGGACTGCTGTTGCGGGGCGTAGCTGGGCTGGGACTGGCCGTAGGCGCCGGGCGGTGCGCTGGTGTTGTAGCCGCTGTTGTTGCTGTGTTGCTGCGAGCCAGAGGCGTACTGAGCTTGTTGGGGGTAGCCACCGCCGTCGTTGTTGTTGTTGTAGCCTTGGTTGTAGTTGGGCTGGCCGCCGTAGGGAGCGCCGCCGCTGTTGCCGTAGTAGTCTTGGTTGGACATGGTGTGTGTGTGTGTGTGTTTTTTTATGTGTGTATGTTTCTGTGTGTTCGGGGAGGGGTTTGGATTCTCTGTCGATAAGTCAAAGTTTCTTGGATATATAAAATGGAGATGGGAAAAAGTATCGAAAGTGCGGGAGGAGGGGAGAATAAATAAGCAGCGTGATTAAGAATGACGATGACATTCCCATGTAAGCTCCGTGACCAAAGCCGAATAAGCCCAAGGTGGCAGGGCTCGTGGTGGCGCAGCACCGAATTGCGGCATCGTCGAGAGGCTTGGCTACCCCCACTCCGCGGGGGACAAAAGTGACCGCCGATGAGCCTCGACACTCGCAGAAATCATTCAGCTTGCTACCTAAGACAAGGTCTTAACCTTTCTAGAACAGATCTAGGTAAACTCTTAGCAACTAAGATGTAAGAGAATCTGTGATAGAAATAAAAGAGAAATGTCATACTAAGATAATCGCCGCTTGCTAAAGTGAGCCTTTTGACTTTATGCGCCGTGTGTTTTGTTTCCCACACGTGCCCATTCAGCGGGGACGCACCGCCCCGAAACCGACGTAGTGTGGCGCAGCGTAGGCCCCATCAGGCACACACGCAGGGCCAAGCCTTTGCTGCACCGGCGCTTCCGTCTGACCTGGACCCTGTGACGTTGTTTCCGTTTGGTGTTGGCGCAAAGGGAATCTATTAATGGAAGCGTTGCATTCGGCTTCGCGGATGATGTAAAGGCGGGAGGAAGGCTCACGTAGGTCGGGGTAGGGCAGACGGAGGATTAAATACGCCGAATAAACACTGCAAGCATAATAGGTTGAGAGAAGGTGGATCAGATAAAACGGATATCAACTTCCCCCAGAATTTTGTGCAATGACTTTCTTTTTAGCGCGTTTCACTCACAAGTTCTAGAAGACGCACGCCTTTGTTTGTTCATAGCTATTTGTGTGTCTTGGTCCGCAGCTAGTGATGACGTCGCAAACCCCATGTTACACAGTTGCACCGTGCCTTTCCCTTGAACACCAAGCAGACAGCAGCCAAAGGTTACTACTTACAAAACCATCAAAAGCACCTCATGAGCCATCTACAGCCGGCCAAAACGCCGCCTCAACCTCCAGCACCGCCTTCCACATCACTATCCCTCTTCGCCGCAGCGCCTCCTGCGCGTCCTCGCCCTCCGCCCTCACCGCGCCGTCAATCACCGCGGCCAGCCTCTCCACAAACGCCACAAACTCCGCGCTGGTCCAGTTGTCGATAAACGCCCGCCTCACCGCGCCGCCATCCGCATCCTCCACGCCGCCTCTGGCGCCATCCATCTGTGAGGCCGCCCATGTCCACGCATCCAGGTAGCACCGCTCCGTCGCGTAAAATACCACCGCGGCTTCGAGCCACGGCAGCGGGCCCTCCTCCGCTGATGACTGCAGCCCGTCAAACAGCGCTTCGAAGCGTCGCAGCCCGTCGAGCTTGGCCGCGGCCGGCACGCGTCCGGTGGTGGCATCGATGGGTAAGTTGACGTTCAAGCCGTACTGCGCGGCGGTGGAGAGGAAGAAGCGGAATTCGCGCTGGATGTTGACGAGCGCGTCGACGGTCCACGCGAGTAGCGCCGAGGCGGCGTCGTCGTCGTTGTGGTCCTTGGGCGAGACTGCTTCGGGGAGGCGCAGAAACGACAAGAGGCGCCCGGCGGCGCGTACGTACCCGTGAATGTAGAGACGGTCATTGGCGAGCCAGCGGCCGAGCAGCGCCTTGGAGAGTGTGCCCGCGGCGGCGCGCTGCAGAAAGGGGGACTGCGTGGCGCACTGGTGGCCTGCGGGGTCCGAGGCGATGAGCGCCTGCGTAAAGGACGTCATGGTTGCAGAGCCGCGCTCTTTGACGATAATCTATTATTTGAAATACGCCTTTGCTTAATGAAAGCAATTGTAGTAGACGAAGCGTGCTGAGGCTTCTGAATAACTGCAGATGCGTAGTGCAAGTGGGCTGTGGAGGGAGCTAAACTTAGCTGTGGTGAAGTTGCTTTTTACCCCTCGGCCGGCGTGTCCTCGACTCGAGCGATATCGAGATAAATCTTGTTTTGCCATTTTTTTTTACTCTGTATTCAAAGAGAGTGAGGATACATCTAAAAATTTCTGCCTACGCCAATCCCGCTACAAACCTCCCGCAGCATAGATCCCCTCCATCTCCTTTGTCACTTTGGCATCGCCGGCGTTGTCTAGCCGCCCATCTCAAAAATCATCGCGGCGAGGTCTTCATGTGCCCCAGCATCAAGCAGTCGATGTAATATCTCGTGGTAGTGACCGTCAGACGCCGCTTGCAGAGCCGTCCGTCCGTCATACTTGGATGCGGCGGCATTAACGCCCGCTCCGGCATTGAGTAAAAGTTCTACTACCTCAAGATGGCCACCGCTAGACGCCGCCTGCAGGGCTGTGAGTCCTTCAAATACAGCGGCAGTAGCATTAATGTCCGCTCCGGCACTAAGTAAACGTTCTACTACCTGAAGATGGCCACCGCGAGACGCCGCCTGCAGGGCTGTGCGTCCTTTGAGTTCAGCCGCAGTAGCATTAGCGTCCGCCCCAGCAGCGAGCAGACAATCGACCACCCGAATATAGCCACCATTAGACGCCGCCTGCAGGGGTGTGAGCACTTCAACGTCAAAAGCAGTAGCATCAACGTCCGCTCCGGCATAGAGTAGTCGCTCGACCACCTCAAGATGGCCACCACCAGACGCCGCCTGCAGGGCTGTGGGTCCTTCGACTTCAGCTGTGGTAGCATTCACGTCTGCTCCGGCAAAGAGCAGACGATCGACCACCTTAATATGACCACTTTTAGATGCCGCCTGCAGGGCTGTGAGTCCTTTGAAATCAGCGGCAGTAGCGTTAACGTCCGCTCCGGCACTGAGCAAACAATCGACCACCTGAAGATGACCACCGCCAGACGCCGCTTGTAATGCCGTCTGTCCAGAAAACTTAGCAGCAGCAATATTGACGACCGCTTCGGCAACAAGTAGTCGCTCTACTACCTCAATATGGCCACCGCCAGACGCCGCCTGCAGGGCTGTCTGCCCTCTATACTCATCATCAGCAGCAGCGTTAACATCTGCCCCTGCACTGAGAAGCTTATCAACTACCTTTGTATGGCCGCCTTCAGAAGCTTTCTGAAGCAACCTACTAAGCCAGTAATTCGGCCATGAATGAGCCTGAAGGAAAACAGCAATAGCCTTGCTATCACCTTGCGTTGCTGAGCTTTCCATCAGATGTACTACTTCCTTCCGTTCGTAGTCTCGCACGCCGCTCAATTCATGGTAAAGGAGTGCGTAGTGGTGTGTTTTGTGACTCCAGACAAGTAAGCCTTGTTCATCTTGTTCTTGAAGATTTTCTCGCCATGGCATTTCTGCCAAGCTGGAACAACCCGAAACCAGTAGAAGCCACAGGTCCCAAATGCTGCATTGCTCCTTTTCAAAGTCGGCAGTATGGGTAAACCAGTGCGTTGCTGCGTATTGAAGAAATGGATGGCTGTTCTGAAGCGTTGCCATGTCTGGAGCATGAGTCTTTCCATACGTCGCTCCGACTTGGCTGAGGTCCGGGTCTGCCATCTTTTTGCGGCGCCTGGAGGCAAAGTGGGTGACGGCTTCTGAAACACGCGCCATGCTTGGCTCTCGGCTAACAAGAGCTGTAACGGCTAATCTCACAGGATCTAGCTGCACTGGCTGTTGTTTTCGGGCTATTGTCGACATAAAATCACTGAAGTGTAGGTACGTAACGCATATTTGGCCGACAAAATGATCTGTCTCCTCGAGATCAACATGGAAATCAAAGAGCTGTTGCGATAGAGTTGCTCTCGTTACGAAATCGCGAACGCTAGCATGAGCGAACTGAACTCGTGCAGGTTCCTCTTCTGTAAAATGAAGAAGATTTTCGCACCACAATGAAATGCGGTTCATGTTATGAGGCAAGCGCTCGGGCCGAGAATGCTTTTGTCCGACATCAATAGAGACAGCTTCACGGAGCTCGTCCAATGTCAGGGGTCGTCGCGCTACCGCTACCCATCGAAATGTTCTCTGTACCAGCTTAAGATGTTTCGATCGGGACACGATACGTAGTAATGCTCGCTTGAATGTTTCTTCCAAATCTTTCGGCAGTTGGCGCAGCGATCGCCGAATATCGTCATCGCAGCTTCCAGCGCAGATTTCATCAATCAGAAAAGTAGCCCAGAGAAACCTTATCGAATTGATTAACTAGGGCAACTCTTACTCTGATGAAGCAAGTACTTACATCCCGTCCGCATGTCGAGTTAGCGCATCTTTCACTTCGACCAGTAGATGGGGATCACCGAATGCTAATTCTTCATTTTCTAGTCGTGTTTGAAGGGATGTGTCAACGTAAGCGCGAATATCGGACATGAGACTGTCGCACGACATAGAAACACGACTCATGGGAAGAGATCTGCCTCGCAGGTCTAGGTCAACGCTTTCACGGCTGGAAATGAAAATTCTTAAGCATGATACCGTAGTGGTGAGCGATGAGAGCGCGTCTAGAACAAACTGTCGCTCAGCGACGTCACTTTCGTCAAGGCCATCTATTAGAATGTAAAAGGCGGTCGATTGCTGAATAACGTATCGAAGTAAGTCGATCCATGCGTCAAGCTGGACAAAAACAGCGCGATCCAGTTCTGTGAGCTGGCTCTCGACATATTGCGTTACTTCTGTCGAGTCAATGGACTGCCGAATGATCGATCGAATCAATGTTTCGGCTTGAAGAGAGTCAGCATTGTCACAATTTACAAAAAAGAACGTGGCAGTGTCATGACGGCTTTTGTGCAAGAAGATATGATTGACAACATTAGCACTGAGTCATGTCAGCAACTGTGCTTGGATTACAGTGCGAAGACGGGTTGCCAACCATAGGACGGTCTTTCCAGATCCAACTTGCCGTACGTTAGCAGGCTCAATTAATGGCTTGAAGATGACATACTTTTTCCGGAGCACCAGAGAAGAGACGGCCCTCTTCCGTCATACCAGCGCTTGAATTCCGGCATCGCGAAGATCCATTCCGCAGTATGGCGTTGGCGCTTTTTGCAGGCTTCTCGAAACGGAGTGCGGTACTCGTAGGAAGAGAGTGACTCGAGAAGTCGTTGCCTTTCCTCTCCTGTTGGGAATTCTCAGCTAGTGAGTTGCTGAGCCATAAAGTAAAACTTACTGGTTCTTCGCCTTAATTGTATCTCGTGCATCTCCTTGATACCGGTAAGGTCATCTTCCAATCTGGGAATGGCTTTCCACATTCTTGTTCTGTCTCGGGAAGCCGCTCGTCGTTCTCTCGCCTGGAGTTCCTCATCTTCGTGTTGTGCACGGGCTCTTGCCAAGATTATCTCCTCTTTCACTTCCTCGCCCATCTGTTGTATGGCTCGCACATCTTCTTTCATCTCTTCATGAAAGGATTTAAAGATTGCATGTTTCAGCTGCTGCTTCCCTGTTGCATATTAACGATGGCACAAATAGAAGGTCGAGTCTATCGTACATGAACGTTGAAGTACTTTAACCACATGCTTGCAGCAATGGATGATGGACGCATGGAAATCGCAAAGAGCCTTTTGCAGTCGCGTAGAAGCCGGATACAAAGCTTGATATTCGGCAAAGCGGGGGCATTGTTTGCTGAACGTCATAAAAAGGCTAGAGAGGGCCTCAAAGTATGACGTAAAGTTTACAGCGATCTATCATCATCAGCGCTTGGTAAAGTACGCGCCGACGCTGCACTTACAAGCATGGTGAGCTTGACGCTACCCCAGACCAGGGCCGCTATCTCTGGGTGTGATGAGACAAACGTCTCAACCACGGTAGAGAAAGCCTGTACACATTGAAGGACGGTGGAAAGACGACTCGAAACACCTGGGCGACTTCCCGATTGATTCTCGCGCTCTAGTTGGGCGGTGAAGATCATGACACTCTGCGCATCACGGATGGTACCAATCATGCCCAATTTACGGCGTTGCTCATCCGTCAAGATGCTCTGGAAATCTTTTATGGCAAATTGCAGAGAGGCTTGTGGATCAAGAGAAGTCCTAGCGGAAGAAGATGGCGCCGCAAGCTCCATCGCGTGGGGGCCGTCTATAACTGTATTGGAGATCTTTTCGAAAACGTTGTTGGGCGGGGTGTCGGGCGGGGATTTTGCCCCAATTTAAGCAGACTATGCAGGGAGTGGTTATGTAAGCGATGGTAGTGGGAAAGGCTGATGCCGCTGGGTTTGTCTCGGCGACTTGCTTGCAGGTTTCTGGCGATGCGGAACGCGATGGCTAAAGGCGACGAGATGCACACCTTGGTCAAGACCCCCAAGCCTCACCTTACCCTTATTAGACCTTTGGCTGTTTCACTCATATCATGAGGTACGAACTTCTTGCATTTGTTCTACTTTGTATCTAAAAGGATAGAAATTACATTCCTTTCCACGATAGCCCTGTCACAGAGCAGCCACAGCAGCATGAGTACCTTCACATGCAGGTTGTGTCGGCAGCTTCAACAGCACTATTTCTTTGACTGTAATGAAGGCGCAAGCTCGTACTGGGTTCATGGTAGAGTGAACAGAGAAATGCATTATCATATAAGTCTTATCATCAAGGTGCTGAATATACATTATAAGGAGTAATCCCTGATACTTGCCTGCGCCACAGTACCTCCAGGCGCAGCTGGATTACCTGCCAAGATAAAGAATCTGCCTTTTTCTGACTGTTTAATTAGCCCGACTTCCTGCGCGTTACCGTCTAGCTCCGTGTCAACAGTTAAAAAGAAAGTGCTTTTATCATTTCTCTGACTCGGCTCAAAACCTCGTCCGCTACTTATGACTTAGATCGAACAGCAGTATATACATCACAACGAATTATCCGCAGGATTATCGCTGAGAGTCTGTACTAGCATTAATATTGAGTAAAGTCTGTATATCTCTTACAATCGCACCTCGGCAACAATGATGTGAGACCGCGCCTAGATGGTACATATCGGGCTGGCAATGTGCCAGCGCTGCCACGTGGTGCGACAGCACGATCAATTCTTGCCAGGTAATATAGCTTTTTAGCCATGTAGGTAGTCGCACCTTGCAAATGCTGCGTTTGTCATTACAAAGTCGTCGCTAATCTATGTATCAGTGCTAGAAAACATTATTTCTCTTCTCATTCAGTTTTTACATAGCAGACCATGATATATAACCTTCTGGCGATGTATTGTATAAAGACCATGGATTTCATGCCCTTTTATTCTGTCGCATGTCTCTTTGAGTTCATGTTATCTATTTGGCTCTATTCCAACCCATCAAATACCGATATCTGTCTATGCCTTGGGGATGACAATGCCGTAGCGCTCGTAGGGGAAATCCTCCAGCGTCTCGAGGTACTCGGCCCAGCCGTCGTCCACCTCGCCCACCTGGTGCAGGTCGACGTCGCCAGCCTCGCCGGTGCGCCCGGCCAAGACCTGCGCCTCGCGGCCCGCGTACTCCTTCTTGAGCATCTTATGCGGGCACCATATAACACGCATGCCCGCCCGGCGACCAGCCTCCACACCGGGCACCGAGTCCTCGAAGACCAGGCACTCCTCGGGCGTGATGGGCTTTTCCCCGGCAGGTAGCGAGTCGTTGATGGTCTTCAGCGCCAGCAGGAAGATGTCGGGCAGGGGCTTGCCGCGGCCGGGCTGCAGCCGCGGGTCGTCGCCCTTGACGCGGCGCTCCTCGGGGAACACGGAGAAGAGGTCCTGCAGGTGTGTCGTTTTGAGATCAAAGTTGCCGCGGTGCGAGCTTGTGGCGAGCGCAATGTGTACGGTGTGCGGCTTCCCAACGGCGTCGGCTGACGGCACGCCGGCCCCTTTGGTCGCATCAAGCTTCTTCAAGAGCGCTGGAACGCCAGGGAGGGGCTTGGCGGTGCCGAATAATTGTTTCTGAAAGACGGAAAGCTGCGCCGTGTACTCTTCCGTGGAAATGGGCAGCTGAGCCCAGTCGCTAAAGATCTGGTTGGCCGCGGGGCCGGGGCGGCCCTGCAGTCGCGCCTTGACCGACCACGGCATTGGCGGCCGGCCGTACTTTTCCAGCACCATGTTGACGCACAATGTGTACAAGTCCTCAGTGTCGAGGAGCAGGCCATCCATGTCAAAGAGGCAGGCCCGCACGGGAGGGAAGCTGGGACAGGTGGTAAACAGCGTTAGCGTGCGCACGCTCACTCAAGCATCGTCGTGACGAGCGCGTGTCGGAGAAACGTACTCGGTTTTGGGAG
The DNA here is from genome assembly GCA_024472245.1 of Beauveria sp. NWAFU-1. Lineage (NCBI taxonomy): Eukaryota > Fungi > Ascomycota > Sordariomycetes > Hypocreales > Cordycipitaceae > Beauveria > Beauveria sp. NWAFU-1. Next base: position 1,401,731 of record JANBXD010000004.1, read on the forward strand.
CCATGGCGGGTGTGATGAAGGTTGTAGATGACGAAGATTTAGCGAATCGTTGCACAAACGCGTAAAGAAGAGTAAAGTGAAGCGATGACTGTTCGGTAAAAATCCCATATGCGCGGGGTGGTGGGGTGGCTTGATCCACCTGGAGTGTTGCCCAAGGAGAACGAAACGCGACCCCTACATCACCAGGCATAGACTACGCCTTTTCCCAGTCCTCGTAAAAGTCGCCTCATTTTATACAGTACACGGTCTGATTTATGGCATCTGATGGGACTCTGGGTGCGACCTCGCCACCAAATGCCGGCGTGAACCTGGCCGGCGAATCAGATGAAGCTACCCAGGCACGATTCTCTCCCGATGAGGAAAAGGTGTGTCGTGAATGTGCAGAATCTTGCTGAATCTTTCGCCATATTAACAGATCGTGTTAGGCACTCTTGGACGAATCGGCAGAGAAGAAAGCAAGAGCGAACGAGCTCTTCAACTCTGGCGATTCTGAGGCAGCGCTCGTTCAATACGACGACGCCTTGTCATCATGTCCTGATTACAAACACTTTGAGCGAGCCGTCATCCACAGCAACATATCGGCGTGCCAACTGAAGCTCGAGGAGTGGACGGCAGCTGCCAAAGCGGCGACTAGCTCTTTGGACGCGCTCTTGACTTTGGAGCGCGAGTTAGGGCTAATTTTCGAAGCTAAGCCAGAGCCCACAAAGGGCAAGGAGAAGGGCAGAAATGACATTCAGGACAAGGAGAGCGAGATTGCAAGCAGCCCAAACAAAAAGGTCGAAGAGAAAGAAGCGACCAACTCGGAGCAGGCAGAGCCCCCTTTCACACCTGCTGATGTCCCAGAGGCTACCAAGAGCGACATCAAGCGCATACGAATAAAGGCGCTCCTGCGGCGAGGGCGTGCTCGTGCAGAGGCTGGAGGCTGGTCTAATCTTGCCAGCGCAGAGGAAGATTACAAGACGCTGTCGAAGATTCCCGGTCTCACGGCGGCCGACGCCAAGACGGTGCGCATGCAGCTGGTGGTGCTGCCGCCCAAAGTCAAGGCTGCTCAGGAAAAAGAAATGTCGGAGATGTGGGGGAAGCTGCGTACGCTAGGAGATGGAATACTCAAGCCGTTTGGTCTCAGCACAAACAACTTTCAAATGGTAAAGGATGAGGCGACGGGCGGCTACAGTATGAACTTTCAAGGCAATCAAGGGTCATGACACCGACAACTTTGTGAGCTTGCAAGGGGGAAGGGTCAATAAGTTCTACAAATAAACGTGAGACATGGTTCATATCTTCACGCGGCTATTTTTCTCCATTGTTGATGATACAAGATACAAGCAATTGTCATTCCGCTCACAGGTGCAAGACAGCGGCAGCGGCGGCAGCACCGCCGAAGGAGCGCGCAATGCGGCCGGTAGGCACGGAAGCGCGATTCTTGACGGCAGCAGCGTTCTTGACCTGCTGGTACGGGGTTGTAGCCGCGGTACCGGCATCGCTGGTCGCGTCACCGGTAGCCTGGGCCTTGGGAGCGCCAACACCGAGGATGTCGGCGAGAGCTTTGGTGGCCTGGGGCAGGTCCGAGGCGGTGGTGCTCTCGATCTCCCAAGCGCCACAGAGGATACCCGCAGCAGAAGCGTAGTCTGTTTTCGTCTCAAATTAGCATGCTGATGAAATGTTTGGTGGCGTCGACACGCACCGGCAGCACAGGAATGGTCGACTTCGGCATAGACGCGGCCGTCAATGTTGAGGTAGTTGTCGCAAATGCAGTCAAAGTCCTTGGCGTCGACATTTTCGAGGTTGCAGCCCTGGTTCCTCATGCCGACTTTCAGGGCCGCAACGGCGCATTGGGGAAGATTCTTGGCGTACTCGGTTAGGCTCTAGACGTAGTGGGCAGAGTCACCAAAGTCCACAGGTAAGCGAGAAATCGAGTCTTTATACAACGAACTGCGTTGGCCGGTTGCCGAATGGAGACATGACGTCTCACCAGCTTACTTTTCTGATCACCGGGTTCAGCGATGGATGGATATTGTATGACATACCCAATCGACTTCTGATGACAGACCCAGTCTACCAATGGTTCTCTCATTCCGCTCACAGCAAGCATCCATGCCACGCACACATACGCCGGAGTCATGAGAAGATGCAGAGGTCGTTCCGGGAGAGTAGTGACCGCAACCTCTGCACTCTGATCAACGTTTCTGCGTGTAAAGTGATGCCTCTATATCTGAATAATATGTTTTTGCTTCAGCATGAGTGCCAATTCCGTACTCGACTACGTGCATCCTGTTTCCCCAAGCAATGCAGCCAACTGATCGTCGTCTTACTATAAGCCCCGCCCCGTGCCTGGGTTGTCGTCGGTTGCGCCCAAATCTCACTCGGATCTTCGCATACACACAAGCTTAATAAATCAATCCGAATCTGACCATCCGAAAACTATGATTATGAAACATGTTGCGTGGCCCAGTCTACGGGATTTTGCTTAATCCCGCAACGACGAATTCCGGCCCGAGAAGTGACCATGGCAAGACAAAGACCAGTCGCCCGGAGCGATTACGTTCGGTTGGGACAAGAACTAAATCATGGAAACATACAGAAGCAGAAAAGCATCAGAGTCCCAGAGATACTCGTACATCGTGGTATACTTCAAGGCTTTCACGCACGCCGTTCTCGCGCGCTGGTCGAAGCCTTGAGCATTGACGGTGGCGTGGAAGTCATTGAACGGCGGACTCCCAAGTCCTATACCAACTCCTGTAGTCCTAACTTCTCCTCGTCTACTTTCCCTGCATTGGTCAGCCCTGCCAGCACCGTGATAGCGCCCTCGTGACTTCAAAAGCCCATGAATGGGCGTATGCAAAACACATCTCTGCCGAGAAGCCTTAGGCATGGATGCAACAAGGCTATATCTGTGAAACTGCACATAACTAATATTTCATCTTTTTTTTTGGTCTATCACTCACAGTACGCCCCACTGCTATACAGAATATACAAAAAGATCACCACTTTTAGCCGTCGACGCTTCGCTTGCATGGTTCGAGCTTAACTAGCAGACTTACTACAGCCACAATCGACAACATCAATCGTGAATGCCGTTCCGTTGTTCTTTCATAAATTTCATCAAGCTGTTCTTTAATTTTCGTCTTGACAAGCAAGTGACCACTAACACAGGCGAACACAGTACGCGTGACACGCCCCACACTGTGTGGATGGCTTTTCCGGCGCGCGAAGTTCATCACAACCGTGCAACTGCAATTATCAATAGAAAATGCTCGAGTTCGGTGGGCTCTCATTATAAAACGCCGCCATAATGGCCGAACCGACGCCAGTCAATATTCTGCGCGGTCACAAGTCGCAGATTCATGCCGCGGCATTTGTTCGCGGCAATGACCGTCTTGTGACTGGCGACGCCGACGGTTACGTGATGCTATGGGACCTTGCCATCATGCGGCCGAAAGCCGTCTGGCGAGCGCATGAAAGTGCGATTCTTGCGATTAGAGGCTGGGGTAACGACAAGATCATAACGTGAGTGTTTGACCAGAAAACCTGGCAAGTTCTGTCTTGCTCATGCAAAGCACAAGTCACGGCCGAGACCACCGTCTCGTTGTATGGCAATTACGAGCGGAGGATGAAGAAATCCTATCGAGCGTGACGCCGTTGGAGCAGACAGGAGATGCGCCTCCGCAGCCATGGATGCTACATGTGTTGGATGTCAACACGATGAACTTCTGCGCTTTTGCTGGATGCCCCAGAACCCCAGGAGCCAGCGCGACATTGGCGGATGACAGTGGTGCGAGCATTCTCGTCGCCGTTCCCAACACGCTGTTGGCCGAATCAGTGCGTCTTAAACTCGGCCGAGTCATCTCAATTGTACGCTAAGCCGGTTTTCCAGATTGACATATTCGAGCTACCAAGCCAGAAGCGTATTCACACAGTCAAACCGGGTGGGAAGCACGGCATGGCTATGACCCTCGCAATCCTCTATAAGGAAAAGCATCTCGTTCTAGTCGCTGGCTTCGAAAATGGCATGTGCTCAGTCTTTGTTCTCCGCGAAAACACAAATGATTGGATCACGACATATCGTGGGCAGCCACATTCACAACCAGTCTTGTCACTAGATGCCGACTCGCGAGGCAAATACTTCATATCGTCTGCCGCTGACGCTTTGATCGTCAAGCACCCCATACCTACTTCCTTGCAGACCATCATACCAGGAGTCCCGGCTGCAGAACAAGTTGCCACAGTTACAGAGAATCATGCACTCGTGCCGGAAGAGGGCCCTGCTGGCATCGGAGCGCTGTTTGCTGGCGAGCCGGCTGCCGCCGCCAGGGCCACCGGCATCAGTAACCTTGACACCAAGGCCTGGGAGGACCCCATCAAGGTTGCCAACACGAAACATGCCGGGCAGCAGAGCTTGACTATTCGCTCAGATGGCCGTGTATTTGCGACGGCTGGCTGGGATTCGAAGATCCGCGTGTACGCGACCAAGTCCCTCAAAGAGCTTGCTGTTCTCAAATGGCACCAAGTCGGCGTCTATGCTGCGGCTTTTGCTCACCTAAAATCCGAGGCAGATCAGGCCCCGACGCATAGAACTGAACAGCAACAACAGGTTGCTTCTTCGACTCAAGAAAGTGCAGCAAATACGCTCGTGGCAAGGCCTGGAGATGCAATCGAAACACGGGCTATGACGGTCAAGGATAGACGATTACACAAGGCGAAGCATACCCACTGGTTGGCTGCAGGAGCCAAAGACGGCAAAATAAGTTTGTGGGATTTGTATTAAATATAAGCAACCACCTTCTTCTTACAGCTTCTTCTTTCATCTCATCGACACTCGATCAGTCACACGGCCTTATCAGCATGGCTACGTTACCCTGGCAGTGTTTCTTGGCAGTATTGCGCAAGAACCAACTCCACTCGGTTGCGCAGGCCTTATTCAGAAGTGCCAGAGTTGCCTTTACTGTGAGCCGACCAAGATAACCTTATTTTATGACTCCATAACAAGGACTGCCCATCTTGGCCCGATTTGGAAGCTCCCTAGGGCTCGGTGGGCGCTAGCTTGTAGATCGCCCTAGGCCGCTTGGCAAAAGGCATAATGACAATACGAAATGTTCGGACCTGCGTCCAAATAGGAAGCCAGGTGTTTGCAATCAGTAACGGAATTCTGACGGAAATGACGTCGTGCCTCTAGCGTAGAGCGCATGTTGGGCCTCTTATGCAGGTTCGTCATAGTCGCGGAGCTTCGATCGTTGATCTGTAATTACAGGTAGCATCGCATGCACTCGTGGGCGCAGAGGAGCGGGCGCCATCTTTCTCTCTTTGGACAAAGCAACGGGTTGAATTTCGACTTTTCACTGAGAGAATACAATACACCAATTTTGAATCGAATTCAGTTCATTCAATAGGCACGCTAAATAATTGCTTTTCGCTCAACACCCGTCTTTTTAGTCTAGGCAGTGTACTTGAGAGAAAAGACGCCACGCTCGATGCTATTCACCAGAATGTAGCCACTCTTCAGGTAAGGGTAAACAGACCAGGCGCCGTTGAACGTAGCCTGTCCGCCAACAGAATCGTCCTCTGGGCGGACGTCAAAGAACCCAGCCTCCTTGAAGCTAGCGCCAGTAGGATCCTGGGTGACGGACGAAACGTCGACAATACGCAGACCAGAAGCGTAGTTGGCCTGGTACGAGAGCCCGTTGACGACATACTGGTTGTGATCGATGGACTTGGCCGGGCTCTTGTAGAGGCCGGTAAAGACTGGCTTCGTCAGGTCAGAGACGTCGACAATGTAAGTCGTCGTCTTTTGGTCCGCGGCGGGGCCAGTCTTTGAACTCTCGTCAAGTTCATCGTCGAGCAGCAGGTAGCGCATTTCCTTGTCCGCGATCCAGCCCTGGTGGGTGTAAGTAGCGCCCTTGTACGTGGTGCGGGAGAGCTGCTTGGGGCTGGCGCGCTCCGTAATGTCGGCGATTGTGATCGTGTCCTCGTTGTAGTTGAAGCAAATCTCGCGGCCTCGGTACTGCTGGTGAGGGCCGCTGTAAATGACACACTGCGCGTCGTGGACGTAGCCGTCCTCGCTGACGCAGCCCGACTTTTTGGGCTTGCTCGGGTCCGAGACGTCGAGCATCCAAAGACCCGCGTTGCATCCGTCGGCGGGCTTGGTGCCGACAGCCGAGATTGTGTTGGTGGTGTCGTGGGCAACAATGTTGTGGCTGCTGCCGAAATCCTTGTAGTGAGCGGTCAGATCGCTGTTGGTGTTGAATGTCTTTGGTTTCTTGGGGTCCAGAGTCAGGAGCTTGGTGAGGTCAAACACCTGCAAGCCATGGTTTCTCGCCTCGGCACCAATGTAGGCGTGGTTGCCAATGACCTTCATGTCACGCCAGACAGAGTTTTCCGTCTGCGTCGGCAGACGGCCAATGTATTGCAAGCTGCCGTCTTTGAGCACCTCGACAAAAGCCGTGCCATCGGTCTGGCCAATGATGCCGAATTCCCGGCCGGTGGAAGACGTCCAAGCTGGAGAGTTTTAGTGGTCAGTTCAGGTCCGTTTCACATCGAGTTGAATAAAAGACGCACCCCACAGATCGTTGCCTTCACGTTGGCCACTGCCAGTGTCTTGGTGACGAATGAAACCGGCAAGGTCCACGTTGCGGCAGCTGTACTCGCCAGCCTTGCCGTTCGAGCACTTGGCAGCAGCCTGCGCGACGTAGCGATCAGCGTCGTACAAGCCCTCTGCACGGTCGCTCTTCCTCTGCTGCGTCTTCAAGCTCTGCAAAGAAGCCATGGAGACAGCATTGGGTGCGCTATCGGCAGCAAGCTGCTGGGCCATGAAAGCCGCCTTGCTGTTGGGCGAGACGAGGCCGGCGGCGAGGCCAGCTAGAACAAGAGTAGCCACGGGGCCTTTCATTTTAGATGGCAGAGAATTGGACTGTAGGAGAACGAATATCAACGATGATCTCTCTGGAAGATACTCTTTGCTCTTTTTATACTTGGCAGTCTGGGGTTTAGTCTGGACTATAATTACGCAACCCGGGCCACTGTCATTGCCATTCAGCTTCAAGAATGCGCAATCTACAAGAAAGTCACTTGGTTTCAATACGAGACCATACCACCGAAACTTGAGCTTTTCAGGCAGGTGTGTATTGAAGCTAGGGTGTCATCGAGACTGGACGCTACAAAGATTCCTCGAGACCCAATGGCGTGGGGTTATGCTCGTAATATGATTGTGGGTTGCCAAGCAGTGGTGACAAGCTTCGGGGCAGTGTCTGCCTGTTTCAAAGCTAATCGAGTAACGTAAATAGTTAACTAGTGAACTAGTGAACTAGTGATTTGTGCAATACTTTAGGGGCGCTTCGTTGCATTGGCTCTAAGAGACTACAACCCTCCACAGTATTCTGTGTGCCACAGACAGGCTTACAAAGTTCTTTCACAACCCTCGAGTCCTGCTCAAGTAAAAAGAAACTAATTACTGGTTGCTGTCGATGTAGTAATTCAACCAAGTCCAAGTGGCGCCCATACTCGCGATAGACACGCCAAGCCTTTGTACTGGAGTCGAATCAAGATACCCTGTCGGTTTTGGTCACTCGCTTCTTGCAAACCCTCAATGACCTTCCGTTTTTGTCAAAGAGCCAAGGCCGAATTGCGGGGAGAAGTAGCATCACATCGCGTCGCGTGCTACAAATCAGACTTATTTTTTTTTCACGGCCAAGCTACAAACGGCATCCGAGAAATAGAGTTGCAAACTAAGCTTAGCCGCTGTATCAACACGGTCCCTCTTGGCGGTTTGAGCCACATGTCTAGTTGTCACGACTAGAAAAGCCGACGGCTTTTGGCTCGAAAATGCCAAGTGATCTATCAGCTGTAGTTTTCATTGTCAATAGCAGGAACTTCGCCTCGAGTACCAAACCACTCTTCACTTGACATGTTTTCTTTCTTCCTTGCTCACTTAGCATGCATCTGTTTGTTTGCCGTGGATCATTACATCTTTATTAAATATTTATTAAGCCCTCCCTATGGGCCATCTATTCTAGAACTACTTGAGCCAAAAACGCCATGAGATGAGAGCAAAGCCCAGCTTGCCGAAGGCTTCAACTTTTGAAAGCGCCTAGGCCATACCACCAGCACCAGCGCCCTGCTTGAGCTTCGTCCAGCGAGTAAAGAGACTGACCATGGTGGCCACGCCAGTAGCCGCAATGCAGAGAGCAAAGACAACTTTGAGACCGTGCATGTACCCATCAATGACGACGGGGATCTGGTCGGCAGGGAAAGCGTGTCGAATGTTGGTGGCACCAGTCAGGATGAGAGTGCCCTTGTCGATTTCGGGGGCGTGCCGCAGAACATAGCTGACCATCTGGTTCAGGAAGGCAGACTGGGCAGCGGAGACGAGGAAAGCTCCGCCGAGGCCCTGGAAGAACAGAAGCATTCCAGTGGCGGAGGCGAGATCCTTGGCCTCGACCGTACCCTGAACAATAATCATAGGAACCTGGAAGGCAGCGCCCCAGCCGGCGCCGGCGACGATCTGGTAGCCAATCCAGGTACCAGTTGAAGTGTTGACGTTGAAAAGAAAGAGCAGTCCAGCACCGATGGTGGCAACGGCACCGCCACCGATAAGAAGAGGCTGGTAGTAGCCGGTAGCAGAGACAATAGCACCGCTAGCAATGGTAGATATGGTGACTGCAATGATGAAGGGCAGGTTGCGCACACCGCTCATGGTCGGGCTGGCATTGTGCACCGACTGGAAGTATACAGGGATGTAGTAGATGGCGGCGAAGAAGCCACCGGCGAAGATGAAGCTGTAAATCATGGCGACAACAAGGGCGCGGTTCTTGACTAGGTGAGGCGAAACCATGGATCGCTCACCCTGGAAGTACTGCAGTGCGACCCAAGCACCGATGATGGCGACAAAGCCGACAAGAAGACCAATGACGGTGGAAGAGTTCCAGGCGTGGGCAGATCCACCATACTGGACAGCGAGGATGTAGGTGATGGTGGCACCCATCATGAGAACGACGCCAAGAGGGTCCGTCTGCAGAATCTTTTCCTTGAGAGGGGCCTGTTCCGGGACCGCCGCGCGAGGAGTCTGGAAGAAGAGGAAGATGACGCCGGCAGAAATGGCACCGATGGGCAGGTTAATGTAGAAGCACCAGCGCCAGGAGACGTTGTCGGTAAAGGCGCCGCCCAGCAGGGGGCCGATGACGCTGGCCAGGCCATACGAGGCGCCGAGGATGCCGGTGAAGGCGGGTCGCTTCTTGGGCGGCGCGGAAAAGGCAATGATGGTGTAGGCGCCGGCTCCGAGGCCGGCCGCGCCAAGACCGGCAATGGCACGGCCCGTGATGAGAGCCTCGGCGTTGGGGGCGGCGCCGCAGATGACGGAGCCGACCTCGAAAATGAGAATGGCAATGAGGAAGGAGGTTTTGAGAGGAAAGTACTTGTAGATTTTACCCCAGGTGGACTGGAAAGCGCCAACGGTCATGAAGAAGGCAGCGCCGTACCAGCCAACCTTGTCCAAGCCTTTGAACTCTTCTGTGATTTTGGGAATGGCAGTAGCGACAATGGTCTAATACAAGTTAGTTGTCTGGTTCAATAGTTGAGACCATTTGAAAACTCACCATGTCGAGAGCGAGGAGAAAAATGGCGAGGACGAGAGCGACGACGATAAAGATGAGCTTGGTACCTGTAGGGTATTCATCTTCACTCGGCTCGCCAGGCTCCGCTACAGCTTCTTCAGTGTCAAATTCAGTCTTGCCGCCAACAGAGCTGGCGTAGGGAATATTTTTCTCGAGGGCGTGGTCGTCACCAGCGAGGGTTGATGTGGTAGAGGTTGCCCAGCCCGGTTCACGGGGCACCTCGAGGGTGTTTGGTGCCGATGCCATTGTGCCACAGTTTCTCAATGCTCTGTCCAGGTTTCAAGAGCAAACTTGGGGAATAATTGAGATTATTGTAGACTGCGGATATTACAAGGGCCGTTGTTGTTGTTGTAGTCTGCCCGCCGTGTGGAGTTTGTGATGTTGGCTGAATCTGGAAATGCAGAGGGACGACAGCCTTAATATACACAACTGCCCTTTTAATCTGACGAGATAAAACTCTCCCTGGCCTCAAACATAACGCGGAGAGATATTCTGCGGCAATCTCCCCTTTGGGGCCAGCTCCAAAAAAAAATTTACAGCAGCTTTGGACCGGTGTACTGACCGGTCTTTGGTCCGAACGACTTACGAACCCGAGCACCGTGCCCCAAGTCCACCCAACTCCGCCACCAGCCAACAACCCTCAATGATTCACGGTGGGCGGGGCCGCAATAACAGAGAATAGTTATGGCTGAAATCGGCCTGTAAAGCTCCGCCAATTGGCGCCGGCGAGAGCCCACAAGGCAACGCGTTATGCTGGGCGTAAGGTAGGGTCATCACGTTATGGCCGAATGGGTGCAAGCTTGCGGCTACTTTGGGAACGAGCCAAAGATGATGCTGCATGTGCTACTCAGCACGTGAAACGGCTTGTAATCACTCCGCAGCCAGTTTCGTGATTTTTGCTTGTGATTCGTACGCTTGGTTACTGGTAAGGTTTGACTTGCGAGGACTACTTACTAAATTAAGCTGCTCTCGTGCACGACTTTGCTGGTGTACAGCACATCTTGCGGCGGGCGCAGTTTTTGATTCCTTGAATAGGATAACAAGATGAAAACTATTGGTTCCAAGTTACACAAGTCCCGTACATACGTTGCTTCTCGTGAGCCTTGTCTCGCTCCAACAGAACGTGAGCTCCCGTCAGCCTTCAAGCAGAATCATGCTGCTACAACAAGAATAAGGCTTACATTCTTAGAGCTAGCTAGTGGAGCAGCCAGTGGACAAGCTCCAGCTGTCTTGTCGGAGCTTGCGGACATTGGCTGAATAACCCGTAAGGCTGATGGAGGGCGAGCCCGGGCCTACTCACGGAGCTTGCGAGTCGGCCCCGACTTAGCACCCGAGTTTCAGTTCTAGTAAGCCGACCGTCAGACCTCGCCGGGTGATGCTGCCGCCTGAGGCTGGCAGCTTTAGCGCATGTCGCCATCCACAACCTACCTGCTGCACCGAGTCTGTTTCGCGGGTGAAGCTCCGCACGCCCTGACTGTCATGCGGACTTGCTTAAAAATCATGCAAAGATCAGAGCAGTCGCTGAAACGATAGCAAAGAGTAAGACAAGCCACCGCGACCCTGGTGGTAGTTCATTGTCGCTTAGTGTAGTAGGTTTGGTGCTTTGGTTGTGTTGTTCTTGGTCCTTGCTCGATTGGACAAGGAAATTTATCAAAGACGACAGATATGAGTAACAGCTAGTCAAAACCAAACTCGTCCAAGGCGAGGGTTGCATTGTAGGTGCATGCAGCGCCAGCCACTTTTCAAGCTCGCTATCTCCGTTCTACTCCGGCCAACATTAGCTTCTTTCGCGCTCCAAGCATAGTCTGCAAAGGGTCGAGAATCAGGATGAGCTTAACTAGGTTTCAAAGGAAAGAGTAAATAAGAATTTTCAGAGACGCCTTCGCAATCTGCTTCGCATATGTGTCTGTCGTGAATTTCGGGCACAAATGAGCCATGGTCAAGTGGCCGCACAGCCGTGGCCTCTGATTGGCCCGCTCCCCGTCCACAATAGACGAACAACATCACCAAGTATATCATCCCACGATACTTCTCGTCTCTCGTCTTGATTTCTACCTCGACAAAGACATTCGAATGATTCCGTTCCGAGATCCGCATCGCAGGAGCAACAACATCTAATCCGGGCATTGATCCCTTCACCGGCCGCTAGAGCCAAATGCTGCATGCCCAGGCCCTTTTAGCTGTCTAGCGTAACACGGCCACGTTGAGGGAGCGCCATGGCTCTCTATTTGCTCTGAAAGCACAAAGCTTGAGAACATTATCGGGCTGAGCTTGTCATACATGACCATGGAGCTGCATCAAAGTTCCTGCATCTACACGAGCGGGCGGCTGTACGCGTTGATTGAGTCGCATTGCCCCGAAACGGCGAGGCTGTGGGCAATATAAGTGGAATATGCTGAAAATGCCTCCGAACAACTGTATTGAGACAGAGGGAGTTCTGAGGACAAAGAGAAATAAAAAGGGATGTTAGGCCTCTATTTAAGTTCTGCAAATCGGTATCGGGCATAATATCACGGTCCAAGGGTTGCTGGAACATCGACCTACAAGTTGCAGAGCCCAGCTTTAAGCCCTCCGCACAATCTCTATGGGGTCCTCCACGATGTACACCGAGGAGCGACGTATTGCTTCTGCTGCCGTTCAATATGCTTCTTTGCTCACGAAATCCGTCATGCGATCAATCAAGCATGTGTCCAAGAAAGATTCTACTCCAGTCACGGTCGCAGATTTCGCAGTGCAGGCTCTCCTCATCGGCACCCTGAGCCAGGCTTTTCCCGCCGACGGCTTCCTGGGCGAGGAGAGTGCGGCCGCTCTCCGCCAAGACGCTGTCCTTTGCCAGCAAGTCTGGGAGCTGGTGTCGTCCACCGAGGCCTGGCCGGGTGCAGCAAATCAAGCTGCGACACTGACACGGCCATGCTCGCCGGAGGAAATGATGGAGCTGATTGACCGCGGCGGCCTCGGCACGGGCGGGCGGCACGGGCGGACGGCACGGGCGGACATGGGTCATGGATCCGATTGACGGCACGGCGACTTTTATCGAAAGCGGTCAGTATGCTGTCGCGGTCGCGCTCATCGAAATTGGAAAAGAAGTACTAGGCGTGGTGGGCTGCCCGAATCTTGCGCTGGACCTGGGTCACCTTGAAAGCGTGCCTACCGATGACGAGGGCTATGGATTCATCGTGTCTGCTGTTCACGGTGATCGAGGTGTGCTTGTGCAACCAGTCGGCGCCGGCGAGCTCCCTCCTGGGCAGTTTATACCATCCCGTCGGTCGCACCTCAAGATGAAGCATCTTCCATCCAGTCTTCGGATTTCAACTTTGTGGATTCCATGTCCGGCGAGGCATACCATCTCAACAAGGCTAAGCAGCTTGCCAAGCGGTTCGGTTGCGCCCGTTTCCCCGGAACAGAGGTCTGGTCAACTCAGGTCAGGCTCGTCATCTTGGCTCTAGGGAAAACTAGCTGCAACAACGTGCAAGTCAGAATTCCGCCTCCGAAAGTGGACGGGGGCGAGGAGGATCCAGAGGACTATATTTGGGACTATGCAGGCGCGCACTTGATTCTCCGAGAAGCTGCCGGCATTGCAACCGATTTAGACGGCAAAGAGGTCGATTTCGGGACGGGGAGGCGATTGTCTGGCAACTGGGGCTTGGTCGCTGCCTCTCACCCAAGCCTGCAAGGGCGAGTTCTCAGTCAAGTGAGAGAGTTTTTGAAACTAGACAAGTAGATGGCATATGAATTATTATAAGTCTTGGCGAGCAGAACGATTGTTCCGAAGATGTTGTGCAAGATGGAAGCGCGTCAAAGTCGCAGGTTGCTATTGATAGTAGAGACGGCGAATCGCTGAGTCATCCTGAAGCTCTCCATAGCTCACGCCCATCCCCAAAACTCCGCGGCAGATATCGTCACGATCATTCTTTGTCCGTCCGATTTCCCCCAGAAAGAAGAGCAATGGGCCATGTGGCTTGATTCCAGGCATACAAATACATCAATGCCCCCACTGACCTAGTTTTCGACAACTTTGCTCTTCTCTCCTCTGCCCTCCCCCCGTCCGCACGGTGCAACACCACCCCCACCATGTTTGCTGCCCTCGACCGCCGCCAGCTCGTGGCGCGCGCAGCCTCCCCCGCCGTCCGAACCCGAATCTTCGCCCAGACAGTATGCTCGACGTCGTCGTCCTCCTCGTCATATTTTGAGAAGCTGCCGTCGACGTCGATACGCGTCCTGCGCACCGTCGACGCCGTCCGACGCTGGCGCAAGCCGCACACGTTGAGCCAGCACAGCGTCGGGCTGGTGCCGACCATGGGCGCGCTGCACGAGGGCCACCTGGCGCTGATCCGCGCCGCCGCGCGCGAGAACCACCACGTCGTCGTGAGCGTCTACGTGAACCCGGCGCAGTTTGGCGTGCGCGAGGATCTGGCCTCGTACCCGGTGACGTGGGACGCCGACACCGCGGCGCTCGCCCGCCTCGACCGCGCGCTCGCCGACGACGGCGCCAATCTCGGCCGCATCTCGGCCGTCTTTGCGCCCACCACGGCCGACATGTACCCGTCCGGCTTCCCGGGCCAGGCCGTCGACAGCAAGGGCAGCTTCGTCAGCATCACGCCCGTCGGCGAGGTGCTCGAGGGCGCGAGCCGGCCCACGTTTTTCCGCGGCGTCGCCACCGTCTGCATGAAGCTCTTCAACATTGTGCAGCCCGAGCGCGTCTACTTTGGCCAAAAGGACGTGCAGCAGACGGTCGTGATCCGACGCATGGCCCGCGACTTTATCCTGCCCACAGAGGTCGTCGTCTGCCCCACGGAGCGTGAGAGCGACGGCCTAGCCCTGAGCTCGCGCAACGTCTACCTCGGCACCCGCCGCCGCAGGGTCGGCATTGTCCTGCACCGTGCGCTCGGCGCCGCCGCCAATTCGTATGCCGCCGGCAATCTGGACCGCGCGGCGGTTCTGGGCACCGCGCGCGAGGTCGTCGCGGCCGTGGTCCAGGCGCAGGCGAGGCTGCCGCCGACGCAACGTGTCCTATTTGAGGTGGACTACATTTCTCTGGCGGATCCGGACACGCTGCAGGAGATTGACGTGATTGATCCTGCGCGTGGAGCGGTACTGAGCGGCGCCATCAAAATGCTTCCGCTGGAGGAGGCTGTCCCCGGGGAGGATGTTGGGCATGCCGGAGGGCCGGCCGTAAGATTAATAGACAACATTATCTTGGAGCCTACAAAAGCATAGACGCAGAGTGCTGGGGAGGTTGACAAAACACATTTTGCATATCGGCATCTAGATTGCCGTTGTATATATTCAAGATATATTACGCAATGCAATAAAACCGGCCAAACGGGTGGCCCAAACGACAGGACACATAATGTACATCTGCTACAAACAACCGTTGCGCCCTCCACCCAGTGTCACGACTTCCACTACTAAAGTTTCAAGCACACTGCGGCATCTTACAGGTTCGGCTTGCTGCGCATCTTTCTGCGGCGACGCGCCTCGCCAACAGTCTTGTGCAGTGTCTCCTTCTCCTCCTGGCTCAGTCGGCTGGGAATTTTCTGCTTGCCGGCTTTGGCCGCTTCCTCGGCCTGCTCAAACAGCTTGCGACCGAGTTCGTCTGTGAGCCGCAACACGCGACTGCTGACAGTCGCACCATCTCTGCGATTCTTACCCTCCCGACGACAGCTGGCAATCTTCTCCGTAAAATCCCAGAGCTTGCCTTCTGCCAGCAAACCGCCTGTTTTAGGGTCTCGCGGAGGTCTCCAGGTTGGATCTAGCTGCATGCGTGGGGGAACCTTGGAGTCCTTGGCTTTGACAACATGAACCATTTGGTCCTCCTCAAACCGGGTGTATGAGTTCTTGAGCGTTTCTTTGTTCACAGCTTCAAAATAGGACAAGTCGCCTTGATGGTAGAGAGTCTTTCCAAGCTACGTGGTTGTTAGTAGTGCTATCAACAGAACAGTGACTGACAATTCCACTTACAAGCTGAGCACTGTTCTGCGCTTTGGACTGTTCAACCCATACGTCGCTAGCGTCACCAGGTGGGCATAACCCCATCAATGACACAGCGGCCAACCAACTAGCTTCAATAAAGGGCCAGATCAGGAAGCAGTAGAAGTCATAGTTCTCCCGCCCTGCTCTTCGCTCTTCATCTGAAAGGCCGACTTGAACGACATTTCCCTTGTCGTCCTTTGTTAATTGTACGACGCGGTCAGCCTCTAGTCCCTTGAGTGTCTTGTCCAAGTTGGCATCAAGGCCCGCACTGCCAAAGATAAATTCGCCGCGGAAAAGAGATGACAGAAAGAAGACTGTCGACTTGAGCTCATCAAAGTCAATGACCTGCATTGTCGGGCCGCCACCACGCTTGACGCGGGTGTACATGGCAGCGCTGACAAGCGCTTCGTAAATGAATAAATGAATCGTCATGTTGCGGTAGAAAGAAAGCTGGAAGCGATCAACGGCATAGTAGGTAGGCTCAGCAAGTCCGTCTACCACGCCGACCAAGTCTTTACCAAGAACCTCCAGGCCACGGTCTACAATCTCCGAGAGAGGTGCGTTACCAAAGTGCGCGACGCGGCCACCCTTGGCTCTAACTCGAGCCGTAAGCCACTCGACACGACGACTGAGTTCTTGCTTTCCTACGCCGCGTCCACGCAGAGTAAGCAAGACTGTACCGATCAGAGCAGTAGGCATGACGACAGAGACGGCGTTGATGTCTCCAAGGACCTTGTATCCGAGAGTTCTCAGGATCTTTTCCCGGACTGCCCGAACGGCCGGATTGCGATGATCCGTGTCCAATCCACGAGGGACATTTGGGATCTTAGTGAGCTGCTCATCAATGAATTTTCGTAGACTCCAGGGTTCGTGAAATCGCACGTCAACGCGGCCGAGCTTCAGAGACAGCACGGAAGAGCCTCCTGAGAGAAAGTCGGCAAGGTTCTCCTTCTTCTTGGGGACACCTAGCAGCTCGGTGACGTACCCCTCCGTCTCAATGACTTTGTCGTACTGCGTGCTTACGGGGCAAATGATGGTGTCTTCCACACGGCCTGACAAAATTGAGTCCAGGACGAAGCTCAAAATACCGAATTTAGGTGGGAGAAGCTTTCCAGTGCGCGATCGACCTCCTTCGATGAAGCACTCAAAGTTGTAACCCTGCTGGAGCAATGTGTCAATGTATGACTGAACCAGAGTCGAGTAAAGAGCGTCATCACCAAAGGAGCGACGGATCCACATGGCGCCTGCGTGCTGCAGGAAGTTTCCGACAAGAGGAAAGTTGAGGTTATCGCCAGCCACCACGACGGGCAAAGTCAAACCAAGACGGTAGCAGATGAGCTGAAGACTGACGTAGTCAACATGTGACCGGTGGCTAGGAAGGAAAACAATACTTTGCTTCTTCTTAGCAGCAAGGTCAGCCACCTTGCGCAGACGCAATACCTCCTCGCTGGAGACATGAATGCCTTGGTGATAGGCTCTTGTCAACAGTTGAGTGACCATGTAGTAGGCGCTACGGATGAAAGTCTTGCCTTCCATCTTGCAAATCATTTCGTCGGTCAGCTTTTCGGCAACCTCCTGCAAGGAGTTTTCAAGAGCCACGCGGCGTTGCGTCCGCTTCGTCACATAGTCTTTGTCATTCTTATTCAGCAATCCTTCTTTTTCCTCGACGGCAACGCGGCTCTCTGCAAGTTGTGAGATTCGTTCTTGAAGAAGTGGTGCAGACATGACCATGGAAGTCATGTTCTGGGTGAACCCAGGGTAGAAGACTGGTTGTCCAATGACATTATCGTATGCGCGCCATCCCTGGCCAGAAACATAGAGAGAAACCTCGCGCAGAAATCTGTACATGTTAGGTTCTCTATAATGGCAAGCGATCGGACAACAGCCCAGTGCAACTTACTGCAATGGCTCGGACCGAAACGATGCAAATTGATTCATCAGAGCCTCCTCTTTCCCTTCCGTTGCCCCTTTCTCTGGCTCAAGGTAGCCACCGGGCTGCAAAGTGATCTCATCGCCCAGGATTTGCAGATCGGGGGCCGATGTGCTCGTAGTATCGAGAGGCTCGTCGCTGCCAGCCATTGCGAAGCTGTCGATGCGTAAAAGTTGAGGCCGAGGTTGGCGGTTCACGGCGCAGAAGTTGACCGGGAGGATGCTCAGGCGTCACTAGAGCAATCAGCGAGCAAAAATTAATCCATGGGGGTAGAAGAATGGGATGACAGCTTGGACTAGAGAAAGCTGGCAGGAGCTGGGGAAGTTGGGCGACCTAACTAACGTCCGGGGGTGGGGCAAAGGCGATTCTGCCGAGGCCATGTGAGGCCAACTTGCAAGCCGGCTACTCGAGGTTGATCCAGCTTTTTCCAAGTGGCGTCCGCCTAGCCAATAATTTGGGCTGCATTAACCGTCCCCTTCCTCAACAATTCTTCAACACATCTTCTCTCGACGGCATTAGTTTCCCCCAATCGCGGCTGTGAAATCTTTTTCGAAAGCATTTCAAGGATGGCGGCACCTCAAGCCCTCACGCAGGAGCTGCTGGCACGCGCCCATCCACCAGACTCTGTCAGCCGCATATTTGGCGACAAAATCCAGCATCGCACATTGCATCTACGACGATCCTCTCCACCCCCATCTGCCATAAATGCGCGCAATGCACGGCGCAAAGCGCGTCTAGAGAAGAAAGAGAGGGAGAAACAACGGCCGAAGCCTTTGTCTTCCCGTCAGCGACGCAATCTTGGCCTCCACGATGTGCCCGCTACAGGACAGTCATACGACATTTACGCAGGTTTAAATCAGCTGTGGATAGGCTACGCTCGCGAGCTTCTCGGTCGAGAGATATACACTGGTGGAACGGGCGCTGCGGCGAAACTTGCCAGCGCAGAACTGCATGGTGCGACGGCAGAAGTCGTTCGCAGTCGCTGTGCTGGCCGTGTTGGCATCAAAGGCATCATTGTCCGCGACCGCAAGTTTGTCATTGAAATTATCACACAGAAACGAGGGCTCAAGTGCGTGCCCAAGGACGGAACAACGTTTAAAATATCAGTGCCCGCGCCGCCAGAGGACGCAGCAGCGGAGCAGAATGCCCAGGGTGCGCAGGTCGCGTCGCAAATCTTTGCGTTTGAAGTCCACGGTGATCAGCTGATGCTTCGCTCTGCGGATCGCGCGAACCGAAAGTTTAAGCAGCACTTTTCAAAAAATCTTTGAACACGATTTGATGACGGAATGATTGGAACGAATTGATACCCAAGAGCGAGTTGGTACACTCGGAAAAGGATGGATTGTACAGAGGCAAGGACAGGGTGGCATGGTATGCCTGTAGGCTGCCGTACTGTAAGATAGAATCGTGGAGGAATGCTGTGGCTTTTTCTTGGATTTAGGCATGGAAGCAAAGGCGAGAGGGGAGGAGCTGGGTCGCAGTCAGCGCAGACATAAACAAGCGCACACGGCTCGTGTTATATATGGGCTGCACAAGTTTATGCGAGTTTTCGAGGCCATGACCACCCTTGAGAATCTCCAGGCTATGGTGTGCGCATTGTGATAACTCTGTGTGCGTATGTGATGACGAGGCCAACTGCCGCCTGATATGTTGATGGAAGCCCTTGTCATGAGCAAGATTCTACAAATGCTTTTTTTACTGTTGCTTTTCTTCTGCAAATGGACGAGTTGGCTGGGGTACTCATCTGAAAGAATCACTCACTCCTGAACTTTGCTCACACACTGCAACGGAGGCCCAGTACGTCCGTGCCTGCAATGGAGGGTTGGCCAGCATCGCCTTCTTCAGCTGCAAAAAACAAGCAAGTATCACATAACACAACAAAGCTTTTGCCAAGCTTTGATGATCGACGCTCGGATGTAAGGCTGAGCAGCATGAGTGAAACGACTCAGCGTTGGGTCTGTGTTGGTACCGTGACAATGGTAGTCACTGCAAACAAAGAGGAGACATGGGACGCCATGCCATTCTGTCTGCACATTTCTTCGCCACGCCGTCAGTCTGGCAGCATTCAAAAAGTGGCAAGCAGCGTCGGAGAATTATATGCTATTCTTATATCACCAAGGCAAACCGTCAACCAGCGACACAATGTCGCGACACCAAGAATCATGATTGTTAGCAGCTGAGCTCCCCCCAACCCCCATTTAGGATTCAGCCCTCGTGCCTACTAGTCGGGTAAACTTCGGACATTAGCCGTTTTAAGGATAGTGGATTCTGGGCCTCGCCTACCGCCTGGGGGCCAACTCGACACCTCCAAATTTGCCTTTGCCAAAACCTGCTGGCTTTTCTTCCCAAGCGCCTACCTACTGATTCACTTCACGTTCTCGCCATAACACGACCCCCAAACACCTGTAATATTTTACATTGCCATTCTTGTACGCGCAATCTCGCAATCTACGTTGCTTTAGCAAGCGTTGTATCTGCATTTCTATTCTACTTCGCCCTTGTCGTCGCCCTCACCGGTGCCGTACCGACTTAAGCTATCAGCCTTCAGAGCAGACGTGGTTATCCGCGCTTCGAGCTCCCATCCGCTTTAACAAAAGCCACACCAAAAATGCCAACCAATCTACCTTCAAGTTTCGCCTCGGCTGCTGCCGGCCAGAACGCGAATCGCGACCCCAGGACCGGTCGTCCTGATGGTCGCGGCGCTGTAGGCGGCGACTGGTAAGTTGACCTGCTATCCCTTGCTAGACGATTGCTTCACTTCGCGCCGCGTGAGTACGGCGCTGGCTACATCGCATATTGCGGCTTGCTTGTGCTGCAACTGCATCACGGCTTCTCTTTTTTCTGCGTGTGCCCGTCGCCTCCATGACCGATTTGCGTCGCGAAAAACTCTGCCCCCATCACATCCTGCGCCACCTTGTCAAACACAACAAGTACTGACAACTTCATCAGGGCACGTCGAGACGGCCGCTCCGCGAACGGAACCATGACATTTCGGCGCGCGTCGACAACTCCCCTCGGCCAAACTATGCAGGCCGCCCCTCCAACAGACTTCACGGCTCAGCCCGCGTCGGCTGAGCATGCCGCCGCAATTGCCAACATCGAGGCTGAGCCGAGCCGCTATACCAAGGAAGATCTCTTGGACGTGTTTCGTGCTCAGAAGATGAGCGACGATCTTTCTCGTCTCTTCATCTCCGGCTGGGACCCAAGCAACATTAACGGAAACAGTGGCAGGGGTTGGGGCAAAAGCAACGAAAATCACATCCCCCAAGAACCTGGTGCCTGCTGGGATCAAAACGGCGAGACGACTCCGATTTCTTTCCAAGAATATTCTATGGAAGAAAAAGAGGTAAATAGCCAACCCTCGTCGATACCTCCCTTCCTCATCAATCTACTAACAGCGAGAAGGCATTCTCCACCGACATTAACTCCCCGCTCAAGCCCCCGACTCAAAACAAGGAAGCCTATCAACCGAACGGTAGCGGTCGAAAACCCTCCATCTCCCACGGAACAGGCAACGCATACGGCGTCACATCACCGTCTTCTGCGACTAGGCCGTCAACTCGCCGGCGCGAGACTGTCGATTCGAACCCCTTCAGCAGCTCTGGGCTCGTCTCTCCGACGGGAGCCGGCAGATTCTCTAGAGATGACCAGGCGTATTGGTTCAATCGAAAGGCAGGCGACTCAAAGGAATCTGAGGTCGAGGATCAGCCCGTGGACCAGGCTCGTGACCAAGCGAAACCGACATTACCTGGTCTCATGCGGGCCAACACTGCCAGCGCTGTGGGAATGAGCTCCATTTGGCCTCCATCCAACCCGAGTACACCTGGTACGGGAGGTTTCGGAAACTTCTCCATCGGTTCTTCGGCTGTTGGAGATAAACGTGTTGGTGGCGCGGCGGGCGGAAGTCGACTTGCTCATCTCATGCCAAAAGACAGCTCTGATAATATGAGTACCAAAGCCACCGATGCAAACGTGTCCACTGGACAGCAGCAGTCATGGAGAACGCGACCACGAACTGACACGGATCCGTTCGGGGAGGATGAACTATCAGGCAGTGCAATGCTCGGAGGATCGCAGGATACCAATTCAGGTGGCAATCGCGCTGGTCCTCTAGGCACTCCTGTCAAGGCCTCTGCTGGCGATTTTGGCATGGCAGGTTTGAATCTAGATGGCGACGACGACCCGAACAGTCCATCTGAGACGAACCCGTATCGCAGTCCGGCAAACCGTGAAGACGGAGAGTCTGCCAATGACAACAAGCATTACGGTGGCACTTCTCAAGAGCATGGTGCAGGCTTCGGCGCTTTGCATAGAAGCTTTGTTCCCGGTGCTTTCGATGGCAGCGATCGCAGTCAGACCTCAAGCGTCGGTACAAAGGGTTATCCACTAGGCCACCTATCTGGATGGCCTGCTCCGGGGCCCTCGACTGGGACTCCTGATCGCGATCGTCCCAACTTTGGAAGCGCTTTCGGGAACTCTCTGTTTGGAAATATGGGAGAGCTGCAATCTCCCGGCCTCGGCAACCTAGGCAATGTATTTGGTCCTTCAGCTTCTGGTGGCCTCGGTGCTGGCAGCATTGGGCGTGGTAGCAAGCTCGGATCCCTATTTCCTGCCGCTATGCAGGTGCAGATGCAAAGTAATGACCATGAGTCCGGTAGCGACGGTCCTGATCTGCGTCAAGGGAATCCTCTTGGTGCTATTGGTCGCGGCAACTTTCCAGGCCCGTCAAGAGATACAGAAAGCCCGATGCGCTCCAATCGTGGCGTTTTCGAGGAGCTATTCCCGTCCAACGACTCAAACAGGGGACTTGCTCACATGGCAGGCTCTGACGGCAGCCAAGGGCCTTCTAGTCAATCCTTTACCCCCATTCCTGGAGGTCTGCCATTTGGCGGACTCACTCCAAGTGAGCTGCCATCGGCTCAGGCTCGCCAGATGGTCATGCCGGATCGCATGAGATGGGTGTATTTGGATCCTCAAGGCCAGGTTCAGGGGCCCTTTACTGGCCTAGAAATGAACGACTGGTACAAGGCCAACTTTTTCACTCCAGACCTTCGTGTCAAGAAAGTTGAGGATCCAGAATTCGAACCACTTGGTCAGCTCATCCGTCGCATAGGTAATTCGCGTGAGCCGTTCCTAGTTCCTCAGATTGGTATTCCTCATGGGCCTCCTGTACAAGCTGGTGGTTACAACGGCAACACCGGAGTCATTCCGCCGCTGAGCGGCGTATTCCCAAGCTTCGGCAGAACTCTCACAGCTGAGGAACAGAACAATCTAGAGCGCCGGAAACAGGAGGAGCAGTACATTATGGCTCAGCAGAGAGATTATGTCATGCGCCAGCAGGCAATGACCAAATTTCCGATTCACAACGCCGGCCTGCAACACCACTCCAGTGCCCAGAGTCTCCAGAGTCAACCAAGTTTCGGAAACATCAGCAACCCAGCCCAGCAGCCACCTTCTATGGGTGGCTTAGGCCCTTTTCTGGATCTTGGAGGAGGCGGAGCTATGCTCCATGCGAGAGCTGCAAACGACCATTTTCGCCAAGAGGACGCCATCAACCTGAGTGGTCATGAGCGCCAGATGCTGGCTGCTGCCATGGGTGGAAACGAGGCCGCTGCTATGGGGGAGCAAGCCGGTAGCGAAGAAGGCTTCCGTGCTGGTCTCCCACAGACCGGCCAGCTTGCTGAAGATTCTGAAGGGTTCCGAGACCGTTTACAGCAGTTCGAGGGCCTACGTGCTCAAATTGAGGCGGAGCAGGCCGCTAAGGCTGAAGAAGAGCAGCAAGCTATGTCGGAGGCTCGGGCCTTTGAACCCGTTGCTGCTACCAGTCGACAGTCTGGGAGAGCTGGAAAGAAGAAGAAGCATTCAGAGGACGAGGGCCTGTCTCTGACTGAGCAAGTCCAGATCGCACAAGCTGCAGCTGCGGAATTTGCCGACCCTGAAGAGTCTGCGCAACCCGGTATGCCCATGCCATTTCCTCCCCCGTCCTCAAGCACGCCTCTTCCTGCTCCCACCGCTCAGCGCGTACGATCCAACCTCCCAGAGCAGTATAGCAGATCCCAGACGGGCACACCAGAAGTTGTTCAGCCACCGCCACTAGCACCATGGGCTAAAGAACCCGGTCAGGAAGGCCAGCGCGGTCCAAGCCTGAAGGAGATTCAAGAAGCAGAAGCACGCAAGGCTGCTAAGGCTGAAGAACTTGCCGCCGCCCAGAGAAAGGCCGCAATGGAGCAAGAGGGCGCTCTCCTACGCGAGCGGGAGAGGGCGGCGGCTGCGGCTGCTACAGCTGCGGCCCTGCCTGCA
The DNA here is from genome assembly GCA_024472245.1 of Beauveria sp. NWAFU-1. Taxonomy (NCBI): domain Eukaryota; kingdom Fungi; phylum Ascomycota; class Sordariomycetes; order Hypocreales; family Cordycipitaceae; genus Beauveria; species Beauveria sp. NWAFU-1. The sequence continues at coordinate 1,425,536 of JANBXD010000004.1, forward strand.
TCCAGCACCTGGGGCCACGGTTCGCCGGGAGCCGGGTCTACTCCGTGGGCTAAGCCTGGACCGCAGAAGGGAGCTAGCGTTCCCACCTCGGTCTCGACTTCATCTTTGAGTAAGAAGACATTGGCTGAAATTCAGCGGGAGGAGGAAGTAAGAAAGCATAAGGCCATGCAGACAGCTATTCAGATCGGCACTCCTGCCATTACTTCCAAGAGCTATGCCAATTTGGCGGGCAAGACAAATGCGCCTGCTATCCCAAGCACAGCATCTCCAATTGCTCCTCCTGGCGCTGGCTGGGCAACAGTTGGAGCTGGCGGTAAAGTCAAAGGTCCCACTGGGCCCGTCGTGCCCGTTAGACCTGCCAGCACCGCGAGCGTTAAGCCCGCGGCGGCTGTAGCTCGACCGAGTTCCAAGCCTAGCCCTGCTGTTAGCACGCAGCGCGTTGGATCTGTCAACAGTGGCAACACGGCTATGGATGAGTTCAATGCATGGACGCACCGAGAGCTTTCTCGCGGCATCACGACTGATGGTAAGTGCAACTCGAATGCGGACGCTTGAGACAACGATTAACAACGATAACAGTTGCCAGCTTTCAGTCGACTTTGGAAGCGCTTCCGCTTGACACTGGTCTGATTGCCGACGCCGTCTATGCCAGTTCCACCACTATGGACGGTAGACACTTTGCGGAGGAGTACGTTCGTCGCAAGAAGCTTGCCGAAAAGGGCATTTTTGAAAAGCAAGCGTCCGACAATAGGAGCTCCTCGAGCGGCTGGAACGAAGTGGCCAAGAAGGGCAGCAACAGCAACCAGCCTCCTCGTGAGCCCGAAGGAAACGCCTCTGCGATGCAGGGAGCAGGCTTCAAGGTCGTCCCAAGCAGAAAGAAGGGCAAGAAATAGAGCAAGTCACCCTATCATATGTTGAAGGAACGTCGAGCCTAAAAAGTCGGAAGATGAAGGGCACCTGAGTGGTCCTTCAGACTCTGGCTCATGCCCGTGACGCTGTTGAGAAGTTATTGTTGGACGAAAAAAAAGGAGTCATTTGGGGCTCACTGATGTCGTATATGATGAAGCATGAAGCAGGATATGAGTGATGTGGTTTGACGAAAGCGATATTTGGAGACAAGCGAAAAACATGTGTATTATACAGCGATAAGCAGAAGAAAGGTTGCTGCTGCGTCTTGCTGGCCAGATGGCAGCCATGTATGATGAGCTTTATTCTGTCGAGAGCGCGTTGTAGTCAATACTACTGTCATGAGAATAAGAAGCGATGTTTGCTTTTGGTGCAATCGCAGTCATCACCAAGAGTAGTGCATAACCAAAATGTAAATTGTATTGCTTTTATCTATATCCGTTTTCTATCCTCCTTGACGTCGTCAACATTTCTCGTACTTGATTTTTTTTTCCTTTATTTATTTACCTTGAGCCCTTCCATGAGTGCCTCGAGCAGGGTCCATCCTTCGGTGCCCTCCCAGCTTGTCTTGCCGCGGCCCATGACGCTGCGGACAGCGCTGCGCGCCTTGCCCCGCCACCTGGCGCCAATCTCGTCGACGTCGGCACCCCAGGTCTCGAGGACGGAGACGAGCTCGTCGGTGCGCGCGACGACGTCGAGCCACGCCGCCTCGTCCTCGGTCCAGTCGGCGGAGCCGGCGCCGGTCGTCGTCGCGTCGCTGCCAGGCAGCAGACCGCCGCCCGAGGCGCCGACCGCGGCGCGCCAGGCCTTTTCCGAAGCGTCAATGGCGCCGGCGTAGTCGCGGCGCCAGCCGCGGAGCTTGGCGACGAGGGACCAGAGCTCGGCGCGACGGGTGATGAGCGGGACAATGTCCTCTTCGAGGACGCGGGCGACGAGGCGCGCGGGGGTGCCGCGCGGGGGCTCGTAGATGCCGGTACTGGGAGCGTCGTCCTTGGATTTGCTGAGGACCTCTTCCTGCAGCAGCGCGCCAAGAACAGGAGCGTTGACGGCATCCTCGGTCTGGCGGATGCGAAGAATCTGGCGCGTGGCGGCAATGATGTCGGCAATGGCAGGGGGGCGCATGCGGCAGGCCAGCGTGACGACGTTTTCCCAAATTCGCCAGTTGTCGTGCGCAGCGGTAGCGCCCATCTTGTACGCGTGGAGTGCCTGGGCTAGGAGCTTCTCTGGGCTCTTGGACGTATGAGTGTCCTGCGCAGTGTTGGCGGCGGCAGCAACAGTCTCGTCCTCATCTTCCTCGGGTTTGACTAGGCTTGTTGCTAGCACCTCGGCCGCGGTTACGGCCTCGGATTCGCCTTGCTTCTGAGCAGAGAGAACTTCGCTGTAGAGACTCCAGAGCGCAGTGCCCAGGTTGCTCCAGGTTTTGGCGCCTTCGCCGCCGAGGTCACCGGTGGCGCTGCCAATAGCCCGAGTGAAAGCCTCGGCGGCGTCCTCGAAGCGCCCCAGACGTAGACTGATGTCGCCAAGACGACTCCACATGTCGGGATCGAGTCGGTTGACGAATGTAGCCTTCTTGTAGGCCTCGTGAGCGCGCTCGAGATCCTTCTCTTTTAGGTAGTGCTCGGCAAGGGAGCGCTGTGCGCGAGCGAACCGGTGACCGGACACCTCCCAGGCACGTTCGTAGAACGACGCGTTGCTTTCCAAGTCGCCGAGGATACACCACAAGCGTGGTGCATTGGACGGCGCTGGGGAGCGCTCCGGGCCCATGAAGTCGTCAGCCTTGAGTGACGTAATGTCTTGGACCGCAACCTCGTCGTCTGGGTCAGAGTTGGATGCAGCGTCGGCACCTGTCTTGTTGAAAAGCTGCCAGCGCACAATGCCCTTTGCTTTGGCCTCGCCCCCGCTTCCCCGGCCGTCTTCGTCGTCGAGGGCATCGGCACTCGCGAGACAAAGAGCGACTTCGGCCCATAGACGCAAACGCTTGAATATTTCTAGCGCCGAGACAAGAGAACCGGCACCAGCCCAAGCATAGGCCAGCTCGGCCTCCAAATGCCATCGCGGGGGGGTTGAGAGAGCGTGAATGTATCGAAGGCGTATGTCGGCAGGCGCAGACTCAGAGGCGTTGGCAGCTGGGAAGAATGATGTAGGCGCACTGGTAGCAGGCGCCGCCTCATATCCAGTATGGTGGCCGGGTGCAGTTATTTGTATGGAAGGGGTAACGATCGTCGACTCTTTCACTTCTTCTTTCGCAGTTTCCACCGTCTCGGGGGACAAGGTGGTATCTGTAAGGACTTGGTCGGCTACGGCCTGCATTTGAAGGACACCGCGCTCCAGGGTGCGGCTTCGATGCACTTCGATGCGCGAGCGAACAAGGAGGGCCTGGGTATATGTTTGCCAGTTTGTAGACTTATCAGCAAGCACTCGAGTCGCGAATGGTAGAATCTCCTCAGCAGTAAGAGTGTCTGCAGGCGAAAATGTGTCTTTGATGGTCGCTTCAGTAAGGAGGGTAATTTGGTCGAGGGGGCTGAGTTGCGGCTGCTCATCGGGAGTCAGATTTGCCAGTGTTTCAGGCAGTTCAGTAGACTTTGCTTCATTGCTGTCGCGCTCCTTGGTGAACTGGATCTCTTCCAGAAGCGTGTCGTCGTTTAGTTGCAGAGCTTGCGGCTTGGCGTCGTCCTCTTCATCATGTCCGGTTTCAGTGGGCGTTTCCTGTGTCTGGCTGAGAGCTAGCACAACTAGTTGACTGATGGACTTTTCCTGAAACTTTGTCCTCTTGCCGAGAGCACCTGAAAGCGCGTATAAGAAATTGTTCTTCTTGGCTGCCTCCTCGACGAGCTCCTTGGCCTTGTCTGCCCGACCTAGCAAGATGTAGTTGTTGGCCGCCTCGAGCAGGAATTGCACCTTGTCTTGGACGCTCCACGTTTCTTCGTCTGCCCAGACATCTTCATCCAGCAAACGGCTGCGAACAGCCTCCATGGAGTCGGTGATTTGAGTTGCCAGCGAAGGGAGCTCGATCCAATTCGAGCTTTTGGTAAAGGTAGAGCCACCGAGGCTGGGCTGCGCAATGAGCTTGTAGTGCCACACATGGATACGTAACCTTGCCCAAGAGATGCTGTGCTTTCGAGTCTCGGGTATGGCTAGCTGCACAATGTCGTTGTCAGGTGTCGACAGGGTTTTAATAAAGATGTGTCTGGCGAGGCAAAAGAGCTCTAGCGAAGGAATGTGCGGGTATGGGGACAGGCCATCAATTTCCAGCTGTTTTAGACAGTCTCTTCTCATTCTGATTATCGGGGTAACCACTGAAGTAGGAGGGTTCGACGTTTGAGAGGTTAATTCCCAAGCCTTGAGAAAGTGTGATTCGATATCTGCCATTGGCTGACGCGCGGGCACAGGGCCAGTGACATTGATCTGGAGAAAGATGTTTAAAGCTGCGATGCCAATCTCGAATGCGCTTCTCGTCTCTTCTATCGTTTGTGTCACCTTGGGTGTATGTTGAGCGTCAGACGCATACTGAAAGAGCTCTTGAATAAGGGGCTGAGCAGCGGGATTGGCGGCAAGCTGCGCCGCGGCGTCCTGCGGTGACAAAGCCATAGCCTCGGAAGTTTGGTGATATTTATGTGTTCTTGCCTCCTTTTCTATCACTTTGACGAGGTTTCTTCGCAGGTTTGCTCAGGCAACCATGGTAGTGCCTGGTGCAAGGCAATCAGAATCTTCAAGGTAGGCCGCTGCTAATAATTTGACAGGGTCAAAGCAGCACGCGAGGCCTGCTTTGCGATCCGAAAGTCTGGCCAAAAAGACTTTGCCAATGCCTCTTATCAGATGAACTGAAATTCCCAGATTTGGGCCGAATTTAGACGTTGTCCCGCACCGGTCACGATATTGCAGTCGTCTCGAGTGAAGTTTGGTGGGATGTGATTACGATTGGTGGGGCTCGCCTTCCAGATTGTTCTGATTATGGAGGGGTTCTAGATACAGCCGATTCTACACACATTGCTGCAAAAGGGCACACACTCCAACACAAGGACGAGAGAGCCCGAAGCTAATTCATCTCGACTGAAGATGGAAATAAAAACGAGATTTCTCATACGACAGGGGTTTCGAGCGCACAGTAGCTCTCGTGCGCCCGAATGGGCGTCTGTCTGTTCCTTAAACGGGGGTCTGGGGTAGCCTCATACTGCCGAAAAGGGCCATCGCCATGTCGCTGGCCAGCTAGCCCATTGACGAGATTGCATTGCGGATTGCAAGCGCCGAGTCTTGTCTGAAACAAGAAGATTTCCCCTGGATCTCATAGCTACTATGCGACCGGGATTTGCCATTTTGAACAGTGCTTGCGCTATGCGTGTGCCATCTGCGGCATCTCGATTGGTGTGTCCGACCTCGTGATCGCAGCACTTTACTTGAAGGCGGTGAGGATGCGTTTGCAGATGCCTGCCGGCCACACGCTCGCTATATCCGGGCTATTTCAGGCGATATGACTAGAAAGGTCGACGAAGGACTAGTAACTACGTATAGCCTATAGCTAGCATCCAAGGTATGTACTAGGTAAGTGATTAGTCGTACTAATAGAATGCTTCGGGTGTCGCATCAAAGAACAGACGCCTGTGTTTAACGTTGGGTATATTTTGAGTAGTGAGAGGCATACACCAATTGTGCTCACAACTGCGAATGGCCAGAAAACAGCGTTGTTACGTGTAATTAAAGGCGGCAATCGCAGCTCGCTGAATGCAGCCGAATCCTTCTGAGACTCCGAATATGTCTTAGATTGCTCTACGCTGCTGACCAGATCGGATCGGATCAAAGTAGGTCAATCACGGAATCAAATTGAAAGAGAAAAGCCGAGAACGTAGAGAAAAGCCGTATATTCGCGGTCTAGATGGGACTCTATTGTATCTACCCGGTCTAGCGTTGGACGTGAAAGTTGGTTGTATGGCTGCGTTCAGCCATATATACTCGCTGCATGCAGTGTTCTAGAGTACATCACGTACTACATATAAAAGAAATATTTCATGTTGACCAAAATACAAATCGCGGAGAAATTACCAACGAATATTCTTGCAGTCTACATACATACACAATCCTGTCACGCTTTGAAATGGCTTCTTCCTCCCTGGCAGGTATGGCATCATTGCGCACATCGGCCCCTTTTCATGACGCTCACTCCTCTATAGATGTACTCGCCGAAGTATTTGGACATCTTCAACTTGACGAAGAGAGGCCCAGAAAGGAGCTCATCGACGAAGTACTCATTCCTGACCTACGCGGGCGTCGACGATTCACACCCATAACCCTTGACAATCCATGTTTCGGGCCTACTCGACAACTTTGCAGAAAATACGGCATTGACGAAACCTCAAACTTTTACACCAATTTTGTCCGCCTATTGGGTGGCTATAAGGAATTCCCCGTTCATTGTGCTGCAGAACCCGAGCAATAACCATCATCAACCTTTTGAAGAGATGGCAGGATGTCCTACACTTGATTTCATATCAAGACAACTCCGCGAAAGCAGATTACATATCAACGAGGTGCCAATAATCGACATGTGTTCCCTGTTCAGCGACAACGATTTGCAAAGCATGAATGCACAGCAAAGAGCCAACGCCATTGAAGACTCGTACGAAATGGTAGAAGAAGTTCTTAGCATCCTGCGACCTCGCATGATGGTTATTTGCCAGTGTGTCACAGAAAAAGGAAGATGGTATAGCGAAATATGGACGCCTGCCAACAATGCTTTGGCCCGGAAACTGTGCTCCAGTGTCAAGGAAGCGCGTTCTGGGCGCGCCGTTCGCGTTCGCCATGGGAGGTTAGATACTTGGGCTATCAAGGGCATGCACCCGATGCATGCCATTCGTAAGTTTCAGACTGGTCACGAAGAGGAGTATCAAGTAATGCGCGCTCTCTTCCGTGACATATACCGTCCATGCTATCGTGAGCGATGCAAGATGGCTCTCCGAGCTCTTGCCTTCATACGAAGGGAGTCACGAGCACAGGCTGAGCTAAGGAAGGCGGCCATCATGCCAAGTCAAGAAATTGGATGAATCGTTTGGCATGTAAACAGTTGACAACTACTATTCAAGATAACAACAGTCTGTTATAGTTTTAATGATAGTTTTTGTCTTATATAAGAAATACCACTAATATATTTGCTGATAATATTGGCAATGACTACGGCACGATAAAGGGCCTTGATCTTGTGCCTGCAATGCGCCCGATGCAAATGACTGGCTTGCAAACTCCCCAAGCGATAATGCTTCTGAACTGATGAAGCAACTGCATCTGCGACTCGATTGCATCTGGCTGGCAGTACTCAATCATTTCAGCACAGTCGCCAGCCTGAAGCACAAAAGCGTTGCCCTGAGCAGCATCTTTCAGATGCGACTTGACCTCAGCGATCTCTTGGGTGTGCACCAGTGCAGGCAGACGCGTCAATTGTGTAGTTACGCTTGCCAGTTGCTGCGCATCTTTGTAGTTGGGATTCTGCATCATGGGCCTGGTGCGCCATAGAGATATATCCCAGCCACTGGACACTGTCCGCACCTTTTTCGATTGGGCCATTTTGTTGCGTTTTGTGGCAGCTTTATAGCGGGCAGTACGCCTCGCGTTTCTCGTCCACAAATGATGCAGCTGCTCAAGTGGCCAGCCATGAGAGATATTGTTTGACGGGGTGTACGTGTATGCCTTTTTCATCTACGGGTAGCGCTTTTCCAACGAAAGAACCTTGGCAAGCTCCGACCACATACGTATTGTCATTTCCATAACATCTACTCCCCACGTCAAGTCCTGCCACTCCAAGTTGCTCCATTTGTCGGGGTTTTGTTTTGCGGCACCCGGATTGACCAGCCCTTGATCTCTAGCCCTTTGTTCGGGACCGTCCGGCAGATGCAAGATGTTGGCAGTGGCTGTCGCGCTAGCAGCAATCTTTTCTGCTCGAGACTTTCGAATAGTCTCGTACAACTTCAATGCCAGCTGAACATTGGACGTGCAGGTAAGCGCAGTGGCTAGTACCGCAGCATCCTCCATGGCATTTGCAGCGCCTTGGGCGACATACGGGAGCATCGGATGGCAGGCATCGCCCAACAGTGCCACACTGCCTTGGATCCAGGTAGGCAGATCAGGGCAGACATACAGATTCCACTCCAGAATATCTTCATCGGCATGCGCTAGCCACTTTTGTATAGCTGGTGACCAGCCTGCGAAGAAGTTGAACATGTCCTCCCGGTTGCCCTTGGATGTCCACACATCTTCGGACAAAGTTTCCGACTTGGCTGGATGGAGAAGAACGATATTGTAGAGAGTGTTGTTTCTGATAGGGTAAGCCATGATATGGCCACCCGGACCCATGTACCTAATTGCGACGTTTTGATCCATCATGGAGAGAGCGAGAGGGTCGTCTAGAACCCGGTCTCTGGGAATCAGAAGACGATACGCTGCGTCGCCAGTTGGGATCGGCTCGTCCTCGTATGATTTGGAGTTCATCATTTGCCGACGTATGTGGCTCTTTATACCATCTGCTGCGATGACCAAGTCTGCAGACAGCCAGAATTTCGCATCCGTTGTGCCTTGATGGACCTGGACCTTCGCGGAGAATCTTGGGTCCACAGCAATGACTTTGTGGTTGGTAAAGATATGACAACCAAGTTCCAGAGCCTTGTTCAGCAGGATATTCTGCAAGTCTCCTCGGTGAATGACGCCCATCGGGGCACCGTATTTGAGCCCGTTTGCGGGCATGAGAGGAAAGGTGGCCATCTCTTCGTCGCTCGTATACCGCCTGAATATGTAAGCAAGGAAATAGATGCTTGCTGCAATGCGCATACATACCTAACACTAACTCTTTCCAAGACAGTGGCACGGTCCATTACATCTTGCAATACACCCAGCCTATGGAGTATTCGAGACGCATTGGGTGCAAGCTGGATGCCGGCACCGACATCAGTAATCTCTGCAACGCTTTCAAATATAGTCACACAGTGGCCAGTGCATGCGAGAGCTATACCAGCAGTCAGCCCTGCAATGCCAGCACCGACTATGATGACGTTGAGCGCCTTGACAGCCTTTCGGTCGTTGCCTGGAAACTCATCGCGTAGTGTCTCCATGGTGAAAAGTGAAAGAATCGCCCAGACGTTGGGAGGTAAGCAGTCCGATTCCCACTAGGGATCCTTCGGAAAAGCAAAAACCCGGTCAGCAAACGCCACGAGATTTTCAGCAGAGGGCAATTGCTGAGCCTTTTGATTCAGCTCAAGACAGGCTCGCTACTATTTCCTTGAATGTCTACAACCGACTCAAAAGATTGAAATCGACAAATGGAGATAGTAATAGTGCCGCATTTGAGAGGCTCTCACATGATGACAAATAAAACTTGCGAATGTGATGAAGGACTTCCCGGCGGCGTGGCGTTAACATCGGTCCATTCGTCCAAGGCTTGGGTCTAATGATTAGCTTACTGCCGAGCCTTCTCTGAGCAATACAACTAGGTAATAGGGCCAAGGGCAAACGTGCCTTGTATGGAAGGGACGTGTAAGCTAGAGGCCCGGCAGCCTGGTTCGGCTGACCCGCCTTGTCAAGTTGGCTTGGTTCCAACTCGTTTTACAGACAAGTACGGACTAGGCTATAAGATTCTGCAGGGCGGCATGGCCACATTCATAGTGTGAGGCTATCGAGACGTGGCGCGTGCGTCTATATGGTTGCTCACGTCGTCGCCTTGCATCTCAAGAAGGAAAATGACAAGTCGAAAAGCCAATACTACAGAGTTTGTTCTACCTCGTTTTCGTCTCGTCTTAGAGTGTAACTAATGCGGCCGCTTGTCTAGCCGCAAAGACATGGCAAGGGGCAGATTATGAGAACATGTTCAAGGCGGTAGTTGCATTCAGTTCAGTTCAGATCCAATTACAGTCTGATTAGAGAGTAGCTTTTATCAGTATAGCCTCTTCCAACAAATTTCCATATTGCGTTCCGGGGACATGACAATAAAGACTGCATACGTCTTGTTGTCCTTGGCTGGATGATCTGATTCCGGCCCCCGTGGCATGCATGCGGGCACCATGCAGTGTTTCTTTTGGCGCCCAGACAGGGGGAGCAGGGCGGCGGAGTTTCAGTATTCTCGCAGCAAAGAACGGGAGCCCTCTCATGTATTTTAGACCAGATATTTCGTGTCTCCATCAAGCTAGTTGAAAGTATTGTTACCTAACATTGATGAGGCTATGCCTGTACAATTCCAGCAAAGTCAGACTGGAAAGAAGGACTGTCCGCCAACTAGCGTCATACGTGTACACCCTTCACGACCCAGCCGATACTAAAAACAAGGCTGCCCGCTAGCATCGGACTATTTACCCTTTGCCCGCCGCCGTTTACCCCGGACTGACTAGGTCCTAGCGCTAGTAGGGAATCATTACCAGTGATTATCAGCTTTCATCATTGTCGCCGATGCCAAGTCCTCAGCCACAAAGATATACTGTTCGCCGCGTGAATGTCTGAGATGGAGTCAATGCTTACATTTATTAAACGACTGGGATATCAGCGGGCGAATGGCCAATTCATGTTGACACCCCCTATCCACACCATCTGTCAGTGCGCACTCGAGGCTCAGCCCTCAACTTACGGCTGCGCACAGTCATTGCTGGCTCGCTCTTCCCCTGCCTATCAGAGAGCAAATATTATGAAAAAGTCGGCCATGTGCTTCACCTAGCGGTTAGCAGCGGCTGCATTGATCATGCCCGAGCAAAGGCCGTCTTGCACCTGGCAGAGTAGCAATCAAGACTCCTTGTTACAAAGTATCCGATCGGCATGTAAAAGACAAACAGGATCTACCATAGTACACATCATCTCAATGATTTATTCTTGATACGTATTTTGCACTATTCTATTTCCGACAGATTTCAGCATGCCTTGCCAACTTGCCATCACCTCTGTGTCTCTCGGCCGCGGCACCGCCGGCCATGAGTTTGTGCACAAGATGAGCATGGCCCAAAAGCATGGATACAAAGGAATCGAACTCTTCCATGATGACCTAGCCTGCATTGCACGGACTATGCCCGGTGGTCTTACCAAGGTCAACGAGCTTGAAGCCGCCCGCATCATTCATCAAGTGTGCCGGCAGAGAGGCATCAAGGTCATATGTCTACAGCCTTTTTGGCACTATGAAGGTCTCTCCGACCGGTCGAAGCATCTTGAACATGTTGAAAAATTATTCCTTTGGTTTGAACTGGCCCGAGTACTCGGAACAGACATGATCCAGATCCCGTCCAACTTTCTTCCCAAAAGCCAGCTCACCAGTGATCCACGGCTTGCCATTCAAGATTTGCAAAAAGTCGCAGATTTAGGGTTAGCACAAGAGCCTCCCATCCGCTTCGTCTATGAAGCTCTCGCTTGGGGCACGCACTGCGATACGTGGGAGCGAAGCTGGGAGATTGTCCAAGAAGTCGACAGGCCCAACTTTGGACTCTGCCTTGACACGTTCAATATCGCGGCAAGAGTCTGGGCAGACCCTACCGACCCTACAGGGCGCAATAAAGACTCTGACGAGCTGCTTGCGCAGTCGCTCGCTCGCATGGCAGAAACCGTCGACGTCTCCAAGGTCTATTGCGTGCAGGTGGTGGACGCGGAGCGGCTCGCGTCGCCGCTGGTTCCAGGCCACGAGTTCCACGACGAGGCGCAGCCGCCTCGCATGAGCTGGAGCCGAAACTGCAGGCTGTTTTACGGCGAGAGCGACAGGGGAGCTTATCTGCCTGTTAAGCAGATTGCGCGGGTCATTTTTGAAGACCTCGGCTACCAAGGCTGGGTCAGCATGGAGCTCTTCCACCGCAGAATGGCGGACGAGGACGCCACCGTCCCTCATGAACTCGCCGCACGAGGTGCTGTTGCTTGGAAGAAGCTCATACGAGATGTTGGAGTAAAGGTGAGCCTCTCCTCGACCCGTGGTTTTGCAGCGTCTTCTAAAAAGCGACGCCTTTGGTCGCGTCCGCAGTTTCTTAGACCTCAACAACCGCAGATGTATGCATATCTTTGTGTGTCTATATGTACGGCTTGGGCCATTATTTTTCTTGGATTCTTCTTCCACGTTTATTATTCAAGCAGATAGTCAATTGGCATTTTCTTTCACGTCTTCCAAGTCGGCAAGTTGCGTCGAGCCATCACTCAGGCGACGCGCAGCAGTAGCAAGATTCTATGAGCGATTGTAATCATATAGCAATAAGAACTGTAAGAACAAAATTGTACTATTCAGAAGATTATGTATACTGAATAAGTAATATCTGGAAACCTGCATTCGTTTTGGAAGGCTGCCATCAGGATTTAGTCAAGCAGACGGGCCAAGTTGAGTCCATCCCAAAGTGGGCAAAGCCAACTTTCGAGACGCTCGCAGCGAGATACAGCGTCGTTGTATCTTCGCAACGATTCGATGTCTTCGGACTTCCAGTACTCCTTGCGATGCGGGCCAAAGTCATGCTCGCGCCACGGGTTGCCCTCGCTGTCGTCTGCGACGAAGCCGCAGCGCAGAACATTGTCGCCGATAATCAAGCCGCCAGCGCGGAGCAGACGGTTGTTGAAGCCGGGCTGGGACAATCTGAGAATAGTATCAAGATACTGAGGGTAGCCAGACTTTTGCGCATCAATGAAGATGATATCGTATGGCTCATCGGGAGTAAGTGTTGGTAGTCTTTGGGTGGGTTCTGTTAGTGACAGGGCAAGAGTTGCAAACTGCTTCAAAACAACTTACACCTCGAGGGCATCGCCAACAAGAATTTCAATGTTCTCGACGCCATATTTCGCAAACGTCTCTTCCGCCTTTCTAGCAAAGGACAGATCAAACTCTAAGCCCGTCACTTTGCCATTCTTGCCGACAGCACTACTCCACACCAGACTGGAAAGGCCCACGTAGACGCCAACTTCCAGGACTATGGCACAGTACAAGTTAGAATCTTGTTCCATTCTCTAGAATTGCAGCTGGCTCTTACTTCTCTTGGCTCCGAGCGTCTTGGCAAGAAACTGCATAGCCTGTGCCTGGGAAATGGAGACCATGTAATTGGCCGTGTCCGGCATCATCTCACGAACGTGCTCATGATAGTCAATAATGTTCTCGGGGATGCTGGTGCTGCACGTTTTGGCGTACAAGCCAATTCGCTCGCCCATATCCGGGTTCTGGTACAAGACTGGAGATTCTTCCTTCATGTTGGCAAGCTGGTATAGATTTTGCTGCTGCAATAACCGCAAAGGTAAACAACGAGGAAAAGTCAAAGGTCTGCAAACAATGGAAAGCTTGTCGTCTATACGGACTCTATCCCTGCATTCGGCAAACGAGGAAGCTCAGTCAGGCTGCCTGGTTGAAAGACCTGTCCAAGTAAGCAGGGCGGCCAGAACAGCTCGAAAGTCGCCGAGACACTTGCACTTTCAATACCACTACACTTTTCCATGAAAACGCATCTGACAGTTCTTGAGCAGAGTAACCTTGACTAGGCAGCTGATCTGGCCGCAGCCTCCCTGCGCCGCGCCACCTGTAATGGGACGTGTTGGTGTGTCTCTAGTAAGAATAGTGAAAGAATAGTAAAGGCCGAGATCCGCCTCAAGTTGAAATAGCGCACGCATCTACGGCCCGAAGTGGGATTGCCCCGGGCTTGATGGCAACTTTCATCTTTGCTCGGGGTGCTGGCCTTTGATTCCAATTCAGCCCCCGAATACGGGAACCGGGCTGGTTAGTCCGGGACAAAAGATGGACGCTGCATTGCCAGGAAATCTTGTTTAAACTTGGAAACGCTGTGAGTTTGTCCCCACGGATACCCGTGGCCCTACTAGCTTCCTTTCTCACTATCTTCACTGTCCTCAATATTTTTTTAATGATCAAGACTCAAGACTCGATCTGATACGGCGCGACCCTGGCACCCTGGTTGCCTGGCAACCTGGTAGCAGCCCTGCAACAGAAGTACGGAGTACTGTACTGGTACTAGGTAGTTGAGTCCGCGAATTGTCCGACCGTTTTCCGGACTCGGGTAGGGACAATCCGCAGGCTTTTACTGGTAATAAGAGACTCCGCTAGCTGATCTACATAAAAGGCCAACTACGAATACCAGGAGCCGGACTCCGCGATGGACAGGACAAAACTCCGCAGCCAAGCCAAGCGCCCCGCCAGCCTCGTCCGTACTTTCTTCGTTTGCTCAAATGCGGAATCCACATCTTTGATGATGTGAATCAGGCCGTATTATTCTGTACCTTGACAGTCTTTTTGTTTGCTCACCCTCTCTCCTTGCTTCCGTCGCCTTTTACTTTAACCTTTTCTCCATCCTCAGTATCGTTACACCTTTCCAGTCCCGAAAACTGACCCGACGCATGTAAAGAAGAAAAGAATTAAGGATGGCCTCGACACAATTCGACATTACCCCCGAAAAGGAAGGCAGCATTACCGGTTTTCTCTCGCGCCAGTGGAAATTTACGCCCATCGCCGTCACAGACGTCAACCTCAACGGCAAGGTTGCCGTCATCGTCGGTGCCAACTGCGGCATCGGCCTCGAAGTCGCCCGTCAGTTTCTCCTTCTCGGCCTGAGCAAGCTCGTCATCGGCGCCCGCGACGAGGAAAAGGGCAAGGCCGCCATCGCAGACCTGCAAAAATTATGTGACGGCAAGGCAATTATTGAGTCGTGGCCGCTGGATCTGGCTTCGTATGATTCCGTCGTCGCCTTTGCCAAGCGCGCCGAGAGTCTCGAGCGCATGGAGTATGCGATTCTCAACGCCGGAATGTGCGCCACCACGTTCAGGATCAACGAGAGCACAGGCCACGAGGAAACAATCCAGGTCAACTACCTCTCGTCCGCCTTGCTCGCAGCTCTGCTGCTGCCCGTCGCAAAGGCCAAGCGTGCCGTCCAAGGCGGCCCTACCCGCATCACCGTCACCTCGTCGGACGTGTCCAGCTGGACCTCGTTCAAGGAAAGGTCCAACGTGCCGCTTTTGCCTGCACTCGACAAGGGCGCCAGTGACCTCACCGACCGCATGATGGTCTCCAAGCTTCTCGGCCAATTCTACATTTCTGAGCTGAGCAAGAGAGTGCCCAGTTCCGTCGTGACCATCAACTGCGCGACGCCAGGCATGGTCCACGACACGCAGTTCAACCACGAGGTCGACCGCACCTTTGGCGGCAAGCTTGTCAAACCCATCCTCCGCCGCCTCGGATACACGTCTGACGTTGGCGCTCGCAACATTACCGACGCCGCCCTTCACCATAGCAACGACGAGACGCACGGCCAGTACCTGTCGACTCAAAAAGTCAAGCCGTACGTATCCATGCATCACTCATCATGCCACGTCGCTAACTCGAACAGAATGGCCCCAATCATTTACACGGAAGAGGGCAGAAAGATTTCAGCGCAGCTCTGGAAGGAGACGATGGCTGAGTTTGCGTTTGCCAACGTAGAACAGGTCATTAGCGATGCTGGCAAGGACTAAGTGTGTGTCTATCCGAGAAGTAATATTCAAACTAGTGCGGAATTAATGACTAATTTGATCTAGAAGATGGAATGCAATTTACTTATTGATGGAAACTTGTCCACGCAATACATCTCAGGTTCGGCTGATTACCCATTTCAATTCCCCGCCTAATAAGAAATTTACTAGTCTAAACATGCCAGACACCGCAAAGCGCCGAACCATCTCTACTCAATCTTTTTTAATGAACGGTCGGCGAATCGACGCTGAAAATACGACGCCTCCATCTTGGTGCAGGCAAGGTCCCAATCTGTGGTCCATTTGCGGTAAAATGGCTGGTACCCGAGCATGCCGCCAATCCAGCGGCCGACGACGACACCAGCACAAATGGAGAGAGTTTGGCCAAAAGGGATCCAGTTGGGCAGAGAGACATATGTGCCACCTGCATCGAATGTCTGGTTACGACAAAAGACCGAATCAGTTGGCAAGTGTTTTTTTGCCATCAGTTTTTCATCGCGACGGCATTTAATCTGCCAAGGCTATTTGGGGCTGTAACTTACAGAAAACAGCTGCAGAAACGACAGCTTCTCGCCGTGCATGACAATCTGTTCCTGGTAATTGTACCAGTTCTCAAAGAACGGTGGGTTCAGCTCAAAAATCGCATCCGTCTTCTCTCCGGAAAGCAAGAACTTGACCACAGTGGTTCCGTGCTCTTGCTGGTCCAAGAGAATTGGATACGAGCGGTGGTCGGCATACGGCATGACGGCATAGCGGCCGTCCCTGGACGTCAGAACGGTTTCCCTGCCGTCAATCTCGAGGCCAATCTTGCCCTGTATGGCCTCGATGTATTCCTCTTGGGCGTGAAAGTGCAGCGGAGGTTTCATGTCGAAAAATCCGTTGCCCTTTTCGAGGTCGATTGATACCTCGAGGGCAAAGGATCGGTCGGGGTGGTTGAGCAGACGGCCTGTGACGGCGCCGCCGAGACTGCAGTCGCATTAAACCTGGTGTTAGACGGGAGAACAACCGACGAGAGGAAAAGAAGACGTTTTGAGTGGAGGACTTGCACTGTGACGACAGCGTCGTCATCGCTGTAACGCATTACTTTGGCGTCAGACATGGTTGACGGTTTTGAAGTGGCGAGGTGGTGGATAGTCATTAGGCAGAAGGCTTAAAAGACGAGATCCTGATGAGAGTCGTTACGACGGAAAAAGAAGTGGGTATGAGGCAGTTCACGGGTACCTTGTCAATGGGCATCTGGAACAGCAACCCGCCGGTGACAGCCCCGAGAGTCCATCTTCCCGCGATGACGAGCTGCCCAAACTACGGAGTACTCATGCCATGCAACCTCTATGTAGGCAGAGCATGGCTCGCTGACGGGCGCGCAACGCAAGAGAAAG
The DNA here is from genome assembly GCA_024472245.1 of Beauveria sp. NWAFU-1. NCBI lineage: Eukaryota > Fungi > Ascomycota > Sordariomycetes > Hypocreales > Cordycipitaceae > Beauveria > Beauveria sp. NWAFU-1. The sequence continues at coordinate 1,442,239 of JANBXD010000004.1, forward strand.
GGCGTAGGGGCGCAACGTCATAATTTTCCGTCGAGATGCTTGCTTGCATTCCATGCGCAACAAATGCTATACCCGGTCACTGTTGGTCAACCGGCTTAAGCTAAGCAAGGCTGAACAGGGATGCCACCCGGCAGAACTCTCGAGGTCGAGGTGGGGCGCACCACGGCCTGGCACCTCAGCCGCAGCCTGATCAGGCTTTTGGGGGGGTGTCGCTAACAATCTGTGTAAGTCTTAGTCCATCATTAAGCGTCGCAATATTGTATCCTCTTCATCATTGCGCCCGAGCAGCAAGTTTAGCAGATTCATGATAATGGATATGTAACGACATGTACGTAGGCGGATAGCGTCGGAGCTGTTCTGGATCCGTCAGGATTTTCAGCTTCATATTGCACCATTAAGCTCCTTCCGGCTTCAGTCACCTCTCAGTTACCCACATCACGAAGATATGCTGTGTTCGTGTTTTTGCGTAGAAACAGACGTCAACCGCCCTTTTCAGGTTTCCGTGGTTCCTCGAGCAGGCACACAGGCACAATTCTGCCATTACGCAAATCTTTCTCGGTTCTTTTGCCAGGCCCACGATTCTCGTCTCCAACTATCGAGAAGCCAGTGACATTCTCATGCACAGAGGCCGACTTGAAGCGAGGGAAAAGGGTCGGCGTCTTTAGCGGCCCTCTTTCCTGCAGACAGTACGCCCGTGTTTCTCAATCTCACTGGCCCGTCACTCAGCTCGCCTTCTGTCGCAGTCAATGAGAAGCTGCGCAGCGCCTCTTCCCAGTCGCATGCGCCTGCACGCTCGGACTGGGACGACATGGAACCGGCGGCCAAGTGTTTGATGCAGCTCTCGAGCAAACCCAGAAAATGTCACAGGAGCGCAACGCACTTCTGGCCCAGGGCCAACTGCAGACTCGATAGAAAGACAGTTTCGAGCCGATACTCAAACCGCAAACGCCCGCGCTGCAGCCGCTCGAAATGCCCCTGGCCATACGACTTTATACGAGTAGCGCTCTCCGACCAACTCTACGCCTAGTTTTTCCGGTAGCTGCCGTGCCTTTTATTTTGTTCAGTGTATAAATCATCCCCGCCTAGAACCCTTGAATATGTTCTTTCCGTAGCCGGTTCCGGGCAATCCACAAACCCCATTTCGCCATATTCTGGCTCGTCTTTTACGCACAGCAGCTTCACTCGAAACTCGATGCCGACAAGTCCAGGCAAGTTAACATGTATCCGTCAACCTGAGGTAGCACTCTTTTGGTGCAGTGACGAGAAAATCGTACGTGTCCCAGTTAAGCGTTCCGAGATAGCTAGAGTCCCAGTTCTGGACAAAGTTCACGACCCTACAGCTCGGCAGTGGAAATGTTGTAGGCCTGACAGGGTCAATTGGTTTCCTGTGGCGAGTCTTTTTTGTACAAGGCATGAGTATCGAAGCAAATATTCAATTCGACTTTTTCGTCTATTCTATTAAAGACGCGTAATCAGGTAGAAAACCAAATCCCACACAAAAAGAAAATTCAGAAAAACGCCTCTATCTTTTTACGTTGCAACATGTATCATGCTCTAGTCCCTCCTTTTGTTAATCCATCGTGTCCATTTCCATATTCACGCGCTGCGGAACTTGCTTCTATGCAAGCCTCTATGGCAGGGCGAGATGCGTGTGTATAACTCGTGTATGTAAACCAATCCTAGTCCAAGCAACTTAAGCCGCAGTCTGTGTATGCTAGACCGCCGTTGCTTCTTTAATTCCCGCAGAGATCCTGGGTATAGACGTCAACACCAAGATCAAAACAACTAATCCTCGTCATCGGTATCGACAGGATGGGGTGTGCCCTTGGGACTGTTGAGCCACTCAATGTGGCGCAGCCGACGACGGACTTCGCGCTCCTTGAGCTCCTTTTTGGTCATCTTGCGCTTCTTTTTGGCCTTGAACTTCATGTCCGAGTTGTCTTCGGCGCCCGAGTTGACGGCGGAGGAGACGACCGAGTTGGCGGCCGTGGACGCAGCTGTGGAGGCAACGGCGCTGGCGACGCCGCTGGCCGGGTTGCTGCTGTCTTCGAAGCGGTCGAGGCTGATGGCAGCGGTGCCGCGCAGGGCGACCGCGCCGTCGCGGACGTGCCATTGTTCCGAGCACAGGGCGCCGACAAACTCCTCGTTGTGGGAGATGAGGATGACGCCGCCCCTGAACTCGCGGATGGCGACGGCGAGGCCACCGAGCGAGTCGCGGTCCAAAAAGTTGGTGGGCTCGTCGAGGACAAGCAAGTGCGGGTTATTCCACATGGCGCCGGCAATCACCACCTTGACCTTTTGGCCTCCCGACAGCGAGCCAATCTCGTTGTGGTTGGCGATTTCGGGGTCCAGGCCGAGGTCCTCAAAGTGCTTGGAGATGACCGACGGCTGCAGCTCGCGGTAGCCGAGACCCTCACGGGACGCCTCATGGTCGTCGAATTCCTGAATGAGCTTGTCGAAGCCGAGCTCGAGAAGCGTCTCGCGCGAGACTTGCGAGTTGTACTTGGGCATCAGGCCGCGCCACTTAACCTCGTACTGGAACGTCTTCTTGTACTTTTGGCGACCGACGAGGGCCTCGATTTGTCTGTTAGACTTGCCGTCCTTGAGGTCCACCCATTTGTCGAGCTGAGCGCGGTCGGCGTCGGAGAGGAGACGACTCTGCTTCATGTGTACTTCACGGTCATCACCATGCTGGTAGCGCCACTGAAGGTACTGGTTGGGAGTCTTTTCCAAGTGCATCTCGACGTGTTCGAGGGCGTGCTGCTTGATGTAGCCGATACGCAGGTTGGGGTGCTTCTCGACTTTGCCCGTGTTTGGGATGGCTTCTCCGGTCAGCAGCTTGATGAGCGTCGACTTGCCGGCACCATTGGGGCCGATAATGGCAACGCGGGAAGAGAGCGTCAGCTGGCAAGACACGTCCGACAGAGAGGGCTTGGGAGAGCCAGGGTATGCGTATGAGACGTTAGTCATGCGGATAATGGCGCGAGTCTGCGACTTGACACCGGTCAAGATACCGGGAGGCGGGAACTTGAACTGAACGTTGCTGGCAGACAAGGTGTAGTAGCTCTTGGCCTCGGGCTTGATCTTGACAAAGTTGGCCAGGTTGCCCTTGTAACAGGCCAGCTTCTTGTTGGGCTCGTAGTGGTAAATATCAGTCGTAACGTTGTCAAGGAAGCCGGAGTCGTGGGAGACAATCAAGCTGGTGATGTCGGGGTGCGACTTGAGATAGTTTTCGAGCCAGGCGATGTTTGTGACATCCAGGTGGTTAGTAGGTTCGTCGAGCAGCAGCACATCAGCCTTTTGCAGCATGGCACGGGCTAGGGCGAGCTTCATCTTCCAACCTCCGGAAAGCGAGCCGACCTTTTGGCCCTGGCGGCCCTCTGGACCGGATGTGAAACCAAACTCCTCCAAAACTTCAGAAATGCGCTCGGTGCCTTGAGGGCCGATTTCGGGGTCCTTGGCGACAAACTCAAGAATGCTGATATCAGCATCTTCGCCCTGGTTGTGTTCAACGTAGCAGGTACGGAGGACATCTTGAGGAGGGAAACCCTCAAGCTTGCCATTGGCGATGCTTCTCATCAAAGTGGATTTACCAGCGCCGTTGCGCCCGCAGAGACCATAACGGTGACCTTTGAGAAGTCGCAAGTTGGTGTGAGACAGCAGTAGCATACCACCGTAGGCAAGAGAAAAGTCGGCATTGACAATCTCAACCTCGCCGTCGTCCTCCTTCTCGGGCTCGCCGAAGCGGCGGTGGTCTTCGGCGACGTAGAATTCTTGGACGGCATCACCGATGGTAGCAGGAGTCTCAGCGCCCTGGACCAGGTTGGGCAGGTAAGGCGTGATGCGAGCGGCGATGCGACCAACGAAGCGGTAGTTGGCGTTGGTAGCAACCATGTCGCATATATACGGCTGAGCTTGCTTGTACAGATCGAGCTGACCCGTGAGGCCGCCGTGCTTTTGAATTTCGGCGTCAAGAACCTTGGCAACGTCTTCAGGGGTGGTGCGGGCAATAATGTCACTGTCCTCGCCCATGGCCTTCCTCATGGTAGCGAGAGCGCGCTCAGCAAGCTCACGGACCTCGGGAAGTGAAGCGCGATCGCAAACACCCTTGACACCGGGTGTTAGCTTAGGAAGGAAAGTGCGGGCCTCGATGGGATCGTGGACAAGCTTGGTCAGGTTTTCAACAATGACGACAGTCTGGCGCAAGATTTCCTGTGCAGTGTTGGGGTTGTTCAAAGTACGCTCCAGGAAGGGGGTCAGCAGCGCAAGAACTGGCGATGTGACAATGGCGACAAAGGTGGTTTGAGAAAGAGCGTGGATTGCCTTTTGCAGCGTCTGAGTCGAAGGATGCTGCATGGTGTCGATAAGGAGCGGAATACGAGGGGCAACATCGTCGTTGGAGAGGAGCCCGGTGAGGGAGTTCATGGTTTGGACAGCCTGCTTTTCAACCTCGGCCTTGAGGTCGTGCATACCCTCCTCGACAACGGGGATGAGAGAGGCGAGCTTGGCACCCATGGCCTCGCGGAGAACATCCTTCTCGGCAGCTTCCTCCTTGGTGGTGCCAACAGCGTACTTGGACTTGTCGGCCATTCTCTGGAGGAGCTTGTAAGCGCCGACAGTACCCTGCCACTTACCAGTCTTCTTGGAGAGGTAAGCGGTCAGGACAGGGAGAAGTCCAGAGACAAGGCTCTCGGCGCAAAGGCTGTTGAAGAGGGCGTCAAGGCCATACTGCGAAGCCTCGCGGACGACGGCACCCTTGTCGGCAAGAGCGTCGAGGGCGCAGGCGACCAAGCCGTCGGCGGGGTTGAGGAGGACGACCTGGCTTATAGGCTGTCGGGATGGAAATCGCTCGAAGATAGCGCCGAGAAGATTTTGGCTAGACTCGCGGCGAACGCCGCTCTTCTTGTCGTTGGCGGCCTTTTTGATCTCGGCAATGATGCCATAGTGGTTGAGGCCGACAACACCAACCGAGTTGAGAAGCAGCTCGCAGAGCGCATAGCAGGCGTCTATGCAGACGTTGGAGGACTGCGCGGTGAAGATTGTGTCGAGAAAGGCTGTGACATCTTGCTGTGATGGCGGGGGAGGGGCAGCCTTGGAGATGGCCGTCGGAAGAGACGGGGGGGAGACGGGGTGAGGCATGATGTGTATCGTATAGACGTTCCCTTGTATTCCCAGACTACAAGATGGAGGAAGTCTCGAGACGCTGCGCCGTGAATGCGCGCGCAAGAACTGGGAGGGAGGATATGATAAGGGGAAAAGGTTGCGTGGCAGGGAAAAAGCGCAGTGGTTTTACTTTACTACGGCTGTAGCATAACTGCGGCAGAATAATTTTTCTTTATCTTATCGGAGGGGCAAGAGTCAGCAGCCAGCCAACCAAGATGCCACTAAATGCCCGTGACCCGCCAGGGGAGATGAATGGCTGGGGGACGAGGGGTCGTTATTGTGAGACTGATGCAAGTTTTGACAAAATATATCGATTATACAAATAACGAGGGGTTTTTTTTGTCTATATCCTTTTTTTTTTGAAAATATTTTTCTTCCCGTGGTTGGTCTAGATGCGTGCCGTAGTCTGCCTTTCAAATTCTGCTTTTCTTGTTTTCTGCCGGATGCACATGGCTGCTGCGGCCCCACTTGAACCACTGTAACCACTTGTAGCCCGCCACTAGCTTATTGTCACAGCGCCTTACCCGCGGCCCAACCACAACGTCGCCATGCAACACCACGGATAGGTTGGTTTCGTCGTGAGATGTTGGAACAGCGAAATCTGCGCGCGAGGTCAAGCAAAAGTGTTCCAGTTGAACATTGGTAGCGAGATTCGAATCAAGAGCTGTCGTCAGTCGTCGGCAATGAACTCTACCTAGCCCTGGGGCTGTAAAGCATTTGTCATGTCGATGTCCAAGTATCAGAAGAGGGCAATTAAAGCACGGCATTGATATTCGACAACACCCGTAGTCTGGACAAAATGAAATGCTCTGGATTTCGTACTCGTCACTACCTACCTTTTGACTCTGGCTTGCCCTCCGTCATGTACCACAACACTATCCTACCTATACCTACCTAGCTTGCTAGCACACCTGAGTAGAGTAGGTTACCGTTTGCACACCACCGTCCTCATGTTGCACTACTGCACGACATCTGCAAGCTTCATCAAGGTCGCCGAGTCGCGATTTAGGCAGCAGATATTTTTGTCTTAATATTTGAATCACAACCCACACAAAATTCTCTCCTCGCAAAACTATTCTCCCTTGCGACTGCTGTGGCGCTTGGACTCTCATCCCCTTATTCCAGTAGCCCAGCCACCAAGAGCGAGGTGGTCAGTGTGGAGCGCCGCTGCTAATTTAACGTGAGATAACCCCGGCAAATCAGCAAAAAGAGAGCAAGCCGGCTTTGTCATTCTTCATTCTCGCCCTCTGTCTCGAGTCCTCTGCGCAGCCGTCACTGTCGCCGTTTTCTCCGCTTCCTTACTCCCTTTGGACCAAAACAACCACTCATTGTCATTCTCTCATCTTTCCTACTCAACGTCTTTTTTCCTACTTCGTTTCCGCCAACGCCACTCTTTCGTCACTTCCACGCCTCTTGGCCCCCGGAAGGTAATTTCCCTACCAACACGCGCCATCCTGCAGCAACCAGTCTGCTGTCTATTATAATTCTCTTTCCTCGCCTTCGCGCATTCGCCATCCGGTATCGACATGTCATTTCGTGATCCTTGATCATCAAGTCATCACCTCACCACAGCCATGGCCTCGCGGCCTATTTTCGAACGGCCTACCTCGCCGCACGACCAGAGCAGTTTTCCTGCACCACAAGACGCCACTGCTCAGCATGCGCGTCCCGCTAGCATTGTCTCCTCGCGAATGACCGATGTCGGTACCGATGATGGCCGATCCTCCGTCAAGGAATCCAAGAACCGCACCCCCAGAACCGGCGCCGCTGGGTCTTCACGAACCAAATACCCACCGATAGCGACTCGTCAACACAAGCAGTCGGGCAAGGCACGGCCAACCGCTCCTACGCCCACCACAAACCGAAGTCATGTTCCTTCGCTTACTTCGAATGCCTTTTTCCGGCCCATGAGCTCGCAAAAACTACAAGCGCAGAGGGCTGCTGCTTCCCGTCCTGCCGCTACACTCCAGCCTCCTCCCGAACTCGAAAATTTGGACGACGCCATGACAGATGCCGGTGCTTCTACCATCGGAAACCCTGCAATGCATCGCAAGACACCCTCTGACGTCCGGCCCCATTCTCGTCGCGCCGCAATAGCAGATCGGGAAACCCTCGATCGCCAGACAGCCAACGCCAGCCCTACAACAGGCCATGTCGCAACCGATAGCTTGACCGATAGCATGCGGCCGCTTCAGAAGCGCCAAAATAGCACGCAAGAGCAACCGGCCTCCCCGGTAGCCGAAAAGTCTACTCGTTCGTTTCGTTCTAGTTTCCGTCTGGGCCGCAGAAGTGATGTTAGCACAGGCCGACACCGCGGTACCAACGGCGCTGAGAAGCTGTATTCGAACGCTTCCTCTCCCCGACTGCATCCGGTTGACTCACAAGGCCGGCCTGTGACGGGTGCGACCCAAAAGACTGAGCGTGATGACGGCAGACTTGGCTGGGTCTATCAGTACTTTGAGGGCAATACTGTCTTCTGCCTGGGTGGCAGATGGCAAAATACCAGGCACAAGCCCATGAACATTGCCACTGGTATCTTTGTTCTTGTTCCCTGCATCCTCTTCTTTGTATGCGAAGCCTCGTGGCTCTGGCACAACATCTCTCCAGCGCTGCCTATTGTCTGCGCATACCTCAGCTTTCTCTGCTTCTCTTCATTTATTCACGCATCCGTTTCGGATCCAGGCGTATGTGCTTGCTCCAACTCGTCTCGCAACGTTTTTAATGCTAATAAATCTAGATTCTGCCGCGAAACCTACACCAATTTCCTCCTCTGGGAGATGGTGATGATCCTCTGCAGCTGGGGCCGCCAACAAACGACTGGACCCTCGTAAAGTCGGCAGAACCGTCTGCTGCTGCCATGGAGGTTCCAGTAAAGCACTGCCGCACCTGCAACATTTGGCGGCCGCCTCGTGCTCATCACTGCCGACTTTGTGACAATTGCATCGAGACACACGATCACCACTGCGTCTGGCTTAATAACTGCGTTGGCAAGCGCAATTACAAGTACTTTTTCGCATTCATTACGAGCGGAACTATCCTTTCGTTGTTCTTCATTGGCACCAGCCTGGCTCAGATTCTCATATTCCGCAGCCACGAAGAGATTACCTTTCGCGAAGCCATTGACCATTATAGAGCCCCTTTTGCTCTCGTCATCATCGCTGCCTTGGCATTTTGCTATCCGTTTGCTTTGCTTGTCTACCATGTCTTTTGGATCGCCCGCGGCGAGACAACGAGAGAATATGTCAACTCGCACAAGTTTGACAAGAAGGAGCGCTATCGGCCTTTTAGCCAGGGCAACCTTTTCAAAAATTTCATTGCAGTACTCTGCCGCCCACGAGGCCCAAGTTACTACACTTTCAAGGGCAACTACCAACACGGCGATCAGCGCCTAGGTATGCGCCGTGACCTGCGTCCTCGTCAAAATTCTCAGGGGATGGAGCTAAACGCTGTCCAAGGCGACGCGCAAGGCTTCCAGGGACCGGTCACTCTCCGTGGCGAGAGCCGCCAATAATCATGGTCATTCTTTATAATCCAACTATTTTCTTATCTTTCCACTTGAACGAAGCCGACATTCTTCTTCACTCGTTGAGCCAGCGTTCTTGTTCTTGGCACCATCGCTTCTTTATTTACTTACCATCAAAGATCGAGCATCTTTTTACCGCACGATGTACTGATAGAATACCCAGACGATTGAAATAGTGAGCGTGTACGTGTTCATCTAGAGTAATTAGGCGGTACAGATTAATGTCCAGTAATAGTAATCAGCCACCACGTACATGGTCACTAATTATGATGCCCTCCATGAGGTGTATGATTTCGATAGCAATGGCCCCCTGATCGGCATTGTGTAATCTTGATTCTTTCCATGCAAACTGGTTCTTGTCCTAATAACTTTTGTTTTGGAAAAAGAGAAAAGAAGTTTATTCCCAAAATATCTGCTGCTGGTTCTTACACAGCAATTATGCATGATCATCCAGATAGCCGGCATGACCCGGATCCAACGTCTACACAATGACCTGATTCCCGTGCACGTGATTCGTTGGAGCTCCCCACGTCCAATTGGCGTGCAAGCAGCACAAGCACCAATGAGCCCAGCCGGTTAGAGCGTGCTAAGCATTTCCGGGTCCTCGAGCTTTTGTCGACAACGTCATTTTCTTCCTCCATCCCTAATCACCGCAACAACAACACAAAAAAAGAGACAGAACCAGAACTACCTAGCAGCAATGGCTTCCAACGTCACCCGTCGTCTGTTTTCCACCACTACCCGCCGCATGGCGGACCAGAACCTCAAAGCCGAGTCGAAGCGCAACCCCGAGACAATGGTGCGTCCCTTTTTTTCCCGCCTTTGGCCGCCGCGTTGATCCGATCGAGGGCAAAACGACTTACGCCCGATGACAACCCAACTACTACCGGCACATGAGCGCAACGGGCATCTACAAGAGCTCAATTGGTTCATTGGAAGAGAGATGTAAAGGACTATGGAGAGCTAACGTGCGGAATTGCAGATCCTCGGTGGTGTCATGGTCGCTGCTCTCGGTGGCGCTGGCTTCTACTTTGGTAAGCTTCCCCCCCCCCCCTCCACCCGCCTCTCCCTTTGGCGAAGTGTAAAGAGGCAATCGCGGCGAAAACAAAAACGACCGAAAACTGACCAGTACGCGCTTTTACTCGACAATCCAGGCCGTAACCCTACCTCGTCCACCTCCGAGTCCAGCGTGCACGTCACCAAGGGCAGCGCGCCGTGGGAGTCGGGCGACCACGCAAAGTACAAGTACCAGCCCGGCGGCGACCCCAGCGCCGAGCCGCGCGACGCGCCCTCGGCCGTCAACACCGTCGTCGTCCCCAACGTCACCCTCACCCAGGAGTTTCACGACAAGTACAACAAGTGGGGCAAGGACGGCTATCCTTAGAGGAGCTGCTGCGCAAAGTCGTATCGAATTGGAAGAGGGAGAAGAGGAGAGAGAGAGAGAGGGAAAGGATGGGGGCACATAAGCAAAGGAGAGCGGGAATGCTGCTTAATGGCAATAGACTTGGACAGACTTTGTAAAGTTGTGTAACATTTTGGCGAAAGAAAAGAGAACAATCATGTCAAAAATATTCGTACTACATGGACAGTAGAAACCGGCCGGCCTGGTCGTCGTTGCGTCCAGAGCGTGATCGACTTTGCAACAGAGTGAATCCAAAAGTCATATTTACAGCATACGTTTCATCATGTCAGATTCTAAGCAACTAGAAGAAGAAAACACCAGCTCATAACACCGTCCCAATGCCACCATGCCCCTCTCTCCATTCTGTCTGTCTGTTCCAAGGGCCATGTCAATCATTGTTCGTCTCGTCTCGTCGACTCGGGATTCAATCACCTGTTGCAGCCCCCCAACACCACGCCTCAAATGTACAACCTCACAACATCTTCTGTTTCCTCTTCTTGTTTATTTACGAAATCAGTGCTGTAATCTCTTCAGCAGTAAAGCCAAAGAGGTAGAGCAGGTCCAGCAGACTCTCGCCATTCAGACGCGCCGCGGCCTCCATCTGCACGCGGGGCTTCGCATTCCACGCCACGCCCAGGCCAGCCTTATCCAGCATGAGCAGGTCGTTGGCGCCGTCGCCGACAGCAACCGTCTGGGACAGGTCAATCTTTTCCTTGGCAGCAATGTCGACGAGCAGATCGCGCTTGCGCTCCTTGCCGACAATGAGGCCCTGGGCCTCGCCAGTTAGCTTGCCGTCGGCGCCGACGACGACGTTGTTGGCAAAGGCGTAGTCGAGGCCCAGCTCGGCGGCGAGCCAGGCCGTCAGCGGCTGGAAGCCGCCGGACAGGACCGCCGTCTTGACGCCGAGGCGCTTCAGGGCCTTGACGAGGTGTTGCACACCGGGCGTGACGCGGAGCACGGGGCGGAGCTGCTCAAAGATGGTGGCGGGTAGGCCCTTGAGCAGGGCGAGGCGCTCGCGAAAGGACGCCTCAAACTCGAGCTCGCCAATCATGGCGCGGTGGGTGATGCGGGCGACGCGGGCGCCAAGGTCCGCAGGCTCGGCGAGCTCCTCGGCCAGCAGGTCAATGACCTCTTGCGTGATGAGGGTGCTGTCCATGTCGAAGACGACGAGGCGCGGGTGGCGGCGCCAGACGGTGTCACGCTGCAGCACGACGTCGACATTCCACTCCTGCTCGAAGCGGTAAATCATCTCGTGCTTGCGCAGCTCGGCGAGGGAGAGAAAGGCAGGTGACGGCGCGGGCGTCAGCGTCAGCTCGACGACGCGTGGGGAGTCCGGGTCGTCGAGGCAGCGGTGCGACGAGTGCGGCTCGTCGGCGCCGTTAGGCAGCGGGAAGCTCGACATGAGGTGCAGGAAGGACGTGATGCACAGTGGCGACACGTAAGACCCGTACAGGTGGTCCAGGTGCTCGGGCTCCCCCGTCGGCGGCTCCAGCGGGAAGTCGTCGAGGCTGGTCGTCGGCGCCATGTTGGCCGGCAGCGAGTCGGTGCTGCCGTCGATCGACCTGGAGGCCGTGCTGGACGCAACCGTCGCCGCAGCTGTGCTGGTGGCCCACGCATCAGTAGCAGCCGCCGCCGCCGCGTCCGCAGAGGTCGGGCCATTGCTGCTGCTGCTGCTGCCCTTGTAAAAGAGCGTCACGACCAAGCGGTCTGTGTGCTGGCCGGCGGCCGGCGCGCAGTTGTGGTGCGCGTAGCTGTGGTCGATGCCGCTCTCAACAATGGTGGGCGGCGCGTCCTCGGAGGGGATGCCGCGAAAGGGCAGCGTCGTCTTCGTGGGACTGCCGGGGTTCCTGGACTCGAGGACCGTATCGATGCCGTGGTGGTGGGCGTCGGGCTGGCGCGGACTGGCACGGCGGTACTGCTGATGGTCGCTGAGATATGAGCTGCTGCGCATGGCGCTGGTGAGCTGGGGCCTCGTAGTGGCTGGTTTGGGCGAGCTCGTTGGCTCCGCCATTCTTTGCATTCTTGTGGTTTTTTCTTGTCTTCTTTCTTCCTTTTTCTTCTCTTGTATTTTATTCACTCGTTCAGAGTTGCTTTATCGCGCTCACTACTTCTCTTCGAAAGAGAGAGAAGATAGAAAACTCAAGAGACAAAAGGGCGACGCAAAAAGAAAGAAAGGGGGCTCAGAGAAGAGGGGAAGACGAGGGTATTCAGAAACTTGGGTCGTTGGGACGAGGCGCAAGGTCAGATGCAGCGGCCCCACTGTGCGTAGAGAAAGAACAAATGGTTGTGGTCTGATAACCCCGCGATGCAGCTGCCAATTTGCAGAGACTTGATTGAGGTCGAATAGAAATCTGCGAGAAAGGGCTTTTTTTCTGTATTTTTGCTTTTTACAAGAGAGGCAGGTCACACAGGGCGGGAAATGAAGTGCAAAAAGTTCGTTTGGAGGACTAACAAGATATGACGCAGATTTTCTCCTTGATCCGAGCTAGGCCCGTCATAGCCCCGAATCCGGAGCAATTTGACCGTTGGGAACTTTTTATCCTTTGTTTTATCCGTAATTTGTGCTTATATAATTCAGTCAGGCAAAGCAGAGGCAGATCTGGGCTCCATACCTTGTCCCACTTTGTCGATGCAATGCAACGAGACCAAGTGGCCATCAAGATGAGATGAACTCAAAAGGCGCAGATCTATACTCCCTACCAGTACATCTTTGCTCCGAATACCCATCTCGAGACTCCGGCTCGCCTCACAAATGGCCTATTGCTCACTTCTTAGCCTTAACAAGCGCTCCCCACACGCGCGGAAGTGTCACCCACTCACCCTGTTACAAACGCGTGATGCAGTCCGCGCTCACATGGTGTTCCCAGAAGATGAATCTGCCGCCTAGCTTCAGCACGCGATAGATCTCCCTCAGCGTGGTCTTTTCGTCCGGCACCGAGCACAGCACCGTGTCGACGTTGGCCGTCCCGACGCCGTGGCGCTCCAGCACGTCGGCTCTCCTCGGCGCCGCACGTCACCAGCTCGTACACGTCGCCGAGCCCGGTCGTGGCGGCCTGCGCTTTAATCTTGGGCCTGGAGTGCTGATTGCTCTTGACGCCGACGACACGCGTAATGCTTTCCTTGTCGTAGCACACGATTTTCGTGGCCCATACCGGAGCCGAGCTCCAGAAGCACGCCCTCGCGCTGGGGAACGAGCGTGGCAATCGCCGTCGTGGCCTAGAATCGCTGAAAGAAGTGTTTTAGGCTCAATTTCCAGCAGCTGTTAGCAAATGCTCTTTGCCGCAAGTTCTCCAGTGTGGAGGGGGTCGTATTTGGGTGGCTGTACTGATATCACTGAAATACAGGTTGGAAGCCAGCGTCCTGGAGCTTCCGAAACCTCCAGACATCGCCGTGTCCCCCATCGCGATAGAACTGCTTGGCATTCTCATAAATTGCTACATTATCGGTAGAAGGGACAAGAGCATCGAAAATGATGGGTGCAAAAAAAGTGCGAGTCGCACATCGCATACTCTGGACGGCATCTGCCACAGGTCATAGTCGATGTAGGCTTTCCAGCGCTGCTTGACATGGAGGGGCATGGCGAGGTTCAAATAAAGATTTTGAATGTAAAGCTATGTCAAACAAGTTTGAAACCAGGAGATGCAAGGTTGGCAGCCCGAAATATAAGCATGTGTGTGTGTGTGTGTGTGTGTGTGTGTGTGTGTGTGTGTGTGTGTGTGTGTGCCAGCAGCTCCCCCATCCAGGCCTAGCGGCCAGCAACCACGTCGGCCGTCCAACTCTGGAGACGAGGCCAACATTTTCTCGCAGGCTTCGCCCATCCCGGCGGTAAGCGCGTAGCATCTGCTGTCAACCCCGCGTCTACAGAGTACGTGGGAGAGCTGCAGCTTGGCTTGGCCGGGGCGGGCTGCCTATTCGGGCGACGTGCGCCTTGACAAAAGGTCCGGTACGCACAGCCTGATACGACAACACATAATCATTAACTGAGTCGTGCTGTTGAATTCGTTTCCAACTTCTCCATAAGTCGGTATTTCCTATAGATTGTCTTCTATAACATCATGTTGGCTGCCCGAGTGTTATCAGTCAACCACACTGGTTAGAATACTGCAGCATGGCAGGTAGAGGTACAAACGCCATGTTTTCCTTTCCATTTCAACCAAGTTGGCTCGTTTTTCTTATTCAAACTATCAAAGCTGTCGGTATAGCATTCAAGCTGTGGCTTTGTTTAAGTAAAGTGGCATTTTGCCCTATAAGTTACTACTACAACGCCCGCTGCGAAAAATTGCAGCAACATCGTCCTCGGAAGATTCATTACTCTTTTTCGTACACTACGCTTCTCAATGACTCAGGTTCTGTCTCGTATTCAAGTTTATACAGGCATTAAAGAGCAGGTAGGCGCTCTGCGCTCCGCTGTGACTCCTTCCCCGAAATCTTGCAGCCGTCCTTGCGCCGTCGCCATCGCACCACGCTCGCAAATGCATCAAAAACTCTATCTTTGAGTTTGGTCACAGTACATAAATACCGCCAACTCTATTCGAAAGAAATGGCTAGGTTTGTTGAGTATATAAACGGTTCCCGCCAGACAACTTATAAGCGATTTTTGATGTCTCGGCACCATTCAACCAGCTACTTCACTTACCACTCACCAACTCGTTCAGCTTGATCAAACATTCGGAGGATCAGTTGCTTATTCTCGCTCTCCTTCCTCACAATAACGTATACACTGTGCCTGGCCATGGCGTCTATGAAATCATTTCCCATGCCTCGACTCCGGCGGGAGCCGATCAACCTCCTCAACCTGCCGCTCGAAATACAACTTCAGATCTACGAGTACGCTCTCAGCGATCCCGATCTCTGGGATCGTCGCCACCGTGACGGATGCGACCTCTGCCCCCTCACACAACAAGAGATGAATCAGCCGCCCTTCATGTGGCACCGCGTCGTCGTCGACGCCGTTCCCAAGCCCGGGCCCCCAGAAGATAACGTGTTTCCAAAAGCTTTCTCCCTAGCCAAAACATGGACGGCATGCGATTGCGGCAAGCGCCGCGGTATCCACCTCTTGCGCACCAACCGCCACATCTTCAGCGTCGCGGCGCACATGCTCTGGTCGCGCGGGAGCCTCTGCTTCTTTGACGCGACCGAGTTCGCCGCGTGCGTGGAAGCCACCTCGCCGGGTACGCGAGCCCTCATCCGCGGCGTCAGTATAATCACGTTGTCGAACGGGGAAACCCTCGATTCGCGCGTGCGCCTTCGAAGCCAAGGTGACAACGGGCAAGACCGTCCGAGTGCCGTGTACCCGTGGAATCACCGATGCTTGCCCGAGTTTTGGAGAGCACTGCAGCTCCTGCCAAAGGTGCAGCACCTGGCTATCCCGCGCCTCTACTTTGCTGTTAATGTCTTTTATTACGTGACTGACGATCAGCTCTTCAAGACAAAGGCGTACTTGGCGCGGCTGGGCTACATAGACTTGACACATTTAAACCTGACTCCTAGAGATTGGGACTTATACCCAACCTACTTCAGAAACTTCTGAGCTGCCTTCTTTAGCGGCAGGACCTTGGCATCGCTGTATGGCTTTTCCGAACGTATTGATACGACCACAGTGCTCTACGGCATTACGAACCTTCGCCCTCGTGAGGCCTTCTACGACAGAATATATCAGATCCAGTCACAAGGCTTCGTATCTCGAACGTCTCAAGCTACGCAAATGCAGGCGATGGAGCAGGACAGTACAACGATCGCGGGAACTCGCTGGTTGCGCCCGCAAGCTCGCGTCATTGCCGGCGGCGGAACTGCCACCGTGTCGCTTGATCCCACAGGTACATTGAAAGTGGTTGTCACATTTTATAACGCGCCTCTTTCAGGAGACGCCTGTGTGAATAGCAATCTAGCATTGGCGCGTCGTTGTGCCGAGCTTAAAAGGCTGGGCAGGAGGTTTGGGGCGGGTCAAAGGAAACGAAAACTGGCACGGGAGGAAATGATTCGCCGTTTTGAAGCTTTCAGCCTGTACGGTAGCTATGTCTCTCAAGATGTCGGAGGTAAAATCAGGGTCCCTGAGCCCATCGTTGAGACGCCGCCGCCGACTAAGAGGGTGCGAACCAAGAAGAATCGACGCGGGTATCGGAAGAGGGGCACCAGGCAGGAATGAGGCGTACTTTTCAGTATGCTCAGGTTAGCTCCAGGACGGAGAGCATTGAAGGACTAATTGTTCTAGGTTATTCTAGATGGTTTGTACGGAAAGTCGTGAAGCACGGCGTAACATCAAGCGGTCGACATTGCCTTGAGGACGATAATTCAGACGAGATGCAGCGAGATAAGCTTCTACTTTTTGGTTTTCTGGTCTTTCGGGGCGATATAGAGTAGAATGATAATTGGATTTTGCGAAGATAAACTTTGAATGCTTTTTTCCGTTATTTGGCGAAGTGAGTCTAGTTGTTTCGGGTCTGTTTAGCCAGCTACTCGTTGGCACACTTACAGGACTGCTGTCAAGGGTTGTATGAGACTAAACGACAGCGCCACGAACGAACGGTCTGTTTAGTTTTCACTCCTCAATATCACCGTCGAATCGTTCAAACTGCAGTGTACAATGAGTGACGGCCCGAGACCAGCTCCGATCATCCCCGCCTCTCTTTCCCCAGAGGCATAAGCAGGGTCGGCGCATTCGAACCCCGCCTCCACTCCCGACACTCATGGAGGAACAAGGCCTAGGTAGCTATTGCGTGCGAGTGAGCTACAGTGAAATTATCCACGCGAATTGGTCTCCTTCTGGCCGCTGGTCGGGTCCGTTCCCTCTGAGGGCCAAGGCCCTGCCCTCTAGCCCACCACCCGCCACAACTACCGCCACCACACCGGCGCACGCACGTGTAATAGGACTGATGAGGAACGGCGTTATTAGCGCAATGGCATGCCGCCTTTTTGTCGAAATCCTGTGCATTGGCTGAAATCAGGCGGCACCTGGCCGTCGCTGGGACGTCGCATGCAGAGCTGCGGCTCGTCGGGCGGGCTGTCGGCCTCCCCGGTCATGGTCCGCTGCGGCTGCCGATGATGCGAGACACGAGCGTTGTGTTGCGCGGTTGCATACCGAGTAGGGCGCTGACAAGGTAATGACAACTTTACGCGGGGGAGGATGCCCATCATGCCATCATCGCCCGGGGCAGGGGCAATGACGAGCTTGATTCCAGGTGCGCAAAGGAGCATTTCTAATCTTAATGCGTTGGCTCATTCAGGCAACAACACAGCCCTTGGCCGCCATCGGCTCCAGCTAAACTTGGAGCTAAAAGCCCCATCAAGTAGCCGAGACCTAAACCTGTTAGTGGTAGTGGTGAAGCATCAAAGTAGACGAAACTTGCCGACGACCCTCGACCGGCTCCTCGCCGACCAATCACATTGCACGCTCCGCATCGCGGAAGCAATGGCGTCGATGTCGTGATCAGTCTCCATCACCACGCAAAAACTCAGACGGCCCTCCGGCACACAAATCGCCTGCCAACTTTTGGCCGTGGTCGGGCAGATTCGTTGGATTTAATGAAACAGAAAAGACGCAATGGTGGAAAGGGCAGCGTGACAAAATAAGCCCACCCCTTTCGCCCAATTAGTCAGGTTACGCTTCCCCCCCAAAATCCCACGGCCTCTCGCCGCCGCTCTTTCATGCCTTTGATCCCGTAAACAACCTCTTTCTTCTTCCTTCCCGTTCATACCTTGTGAAACAGCGTCGTAGCGCTTATAAACACTCCTCTTATAAATCTCTTCTCGGAAATATCCTGCCGTCATCAGATTAACAAACAAAGCATCTCGCCTTAAAAGCCAACTCACCTCCGGCTCAGAATCCGCTTACACACCCAAAACAAGCACAACAAAAGCATCGTGGCTCGATACACTGAATCCTTCCTTTCCGTGGTCGTCGTCATACTCGCATCATTCATCATGACACAGAGCTCGCGCCAATCCTTTCACGAGGACAAGATGGACAACCACGACATCGAATCAGGATACGTCTCAGGCCAGGATGGCGAGGTTTCTGTCAAGTCCGCCTCGTCCTCACCCCTCATTTGCCTTAGCAAGCCCCATATCGAGTACCTCAACGATCAGATGGAGTCGATGCACCCCATCGACATCCTCCGCTTCTGCAAGATCATGTTCCCCAACCTGTACCAGTCAACCGCCTTTGGCCTGACCGGCCTCGTCACCATGGACATGCTGTCCAAGATCCAGGCCGAAAGCCCGGGCTCTCGCACCGTCGACCTCATCTTCCTCGACACTTTGTACCACTTTGACGAGACGTACGACCTGGTCGAGCGCGTCAAGACTCGCTACCCCAACGTGCCCGTCCACGTCTTCAAGCCCGACGGCGCCGACACGCCCGCTGAACTCGAGGCCACATACGGCGAAGAGTTCTATCACACCGCCGGCGACATGTACGACTACATTGTCAAGGTCGAGCCCCTGCAACGGGCGTACGACACCCTCAACGTCGCCGCCGTGCTCAACGGCCGCCGCCGCTCCCAGGGCGCCGCGCGCGGCTCCATCCCCATCATCGAGCTCGACGAGGAGCGTGGCATCATCAAGATCAGCCCACTCGCCGCCTGGTCCTTTTCCCAGGTCAACGACTACATCAAGGCAAACAACGTCCCCTACAACGCCCTTCTCGACCAGGGCTACAAGTCCGTCGGCGACTGGCACTCGACCGTCCCCGTCAAGGACGGCGAGGACGAGCGCGCCGGCCGCTGGAAGGGCCAATCCAAGACTGAGTGCGGCATCCACAACAAAAAGTCGCGCTACACCCAGTTCCTCAAGGACATGGAGGCCAGCCAGCAGATTTCCGTCTAAATGGCGCAGTAGCTGTTGAGGTGGTTCATAACAAAGGCAAAAGGGGTCATGTAATGAATTTGATGAGGAGAGCATTTGGCGTGTTTTTTTTTTGGGCGATTTCTTCGAGACTCGGTTTTCTAATGGTGTTTCATTGCTGCACAGCATGGGTATTGACGCGGCTGAGGCCGCTTTCGTTTTCAATCATATGGTTTGGCGTTTGTTTTTTCCGGCCTATCGTCCTCGGTGGTGTTTGCTGCACAAAAAGGGGCCTCTGCTTCGGCATGGAGACTTGGTTAATCAGATACATCAGATGGCCTGCATTTAGATACAAATAAACCAAAAATTAGTAAACTCACTCGTCCGTTGTGCATCGTGAGATGAACGAGGCGCTGGCGTGGAAGAAGAAGTGAGGTTGGACAGTCGAGCCGGATTGGCCAGTAACCGCATGACCCCGCAGTTGAGCTTTACTCTATCAATCGCCGGCTTCCGCTCCCGAGTCTGCCATGTGAATAGCTTCTTTCTTGCACAGTTTACAGGATACACTTTAAAGGCAGAATCAATGTTCAAATCAATCTAAATCAGGCTATAATATTGCGTGTTGCTGTCGTTGTCATCACATCACCACCTCCATCATGCCTCATATGTACACCATAACCACCTTGCGCAACGCTGCCGTCCGACATGATACAAACGCCATTGACACTTGTGCCCAAAATTCGAACAGCCCTGTTTTCTGAACTAGAATGATAAATAAACCCCCTAATTCGCCCTGTAGAATGTCAAAAGCATACCGATCCATGACCCAGCGACCATGGCGTCCACTGAGACCTCCCACAAGACACCAGAAGAGACTCACTTATACGTCGTCAAAAACAAAAGACGCCTATACGTGACTGTTTACCCAAATGACGACGCCCCAGACGACAAAGAAAGGTATTTGGCCAAGCGGAATCCAAGTCTGCAAATCATGGGTCTGTTCAAGAGCCGGCAATCCTAATCAAGCACGCACGAGCAGCTTCAGCTGGGGCTTCCTCATCGGGCCAAAGTACGAAGACGCAGTCAGCAACTCGGGCAAACGATACTATGTCGAGCGCATGCATCTGGGGACGGCCGAGGACCCCGACATCTTCCTCTGGCGGTACGCCGTGGTCCATCTTCCCAACGTCGCCTCCGCCGCGCGCATGTACGCGCGCATCCTGATTGCCAAGGTGGAACACGAGAGCCGTCTGGAAGAACTCATGAGCGGCACGCGCCGGCCGGACTCGACCGCGGCCGGCGCCATTGACAGAGCGCTGCACGACGGCTACGACTCGCAGGTGTGGGCGTCGCAGGTGCTTGGGCGGCTGGCCAGCATCGGCAGCAAGGATCGCATCGTGGGCACGGCGGTGCTGGACTGGCCGCGGATCGAGCTGACGGCACGGCGATACGTGGCGGAGAAGATGGCGGTCGATAGATACAACGAGCGCTATCTAAAAGAGACGGATTGTCGATTGCCGAAGCCGACCTGGGATATGTTGCTGGACAAAGAGGTTGTCGGTTGAACATGCTTGTGGTTTCGAGTAGCATATACTGAGGGGATCGGGATTCTTTATATATATACAATGGTTCTGTGTACATACACGTGATCTAGAATTGTTTTTGCTGGAGTGATAAAGTGAATTGTTTTGATCTGTTTGCCATTGCTGTGGCGAGTGTTTCATCACCAACACAAGAATATGTTAGGGTAGTACTAGAGATTGCAGGTGATGGACATTCGCCCGCCAGAAGTAGCCAACGATACAACGAAAATGAGACGCTACATTACATCTTTCAAAATCTTTGCTTTGACTTCAATTTCTCATGTCCGGAGTGAAAAAACTCCTCGGGTGCTGCTCGTATTTCGCTGTCATCACGACCTTCATGCCGTCAACCCCACTCTAAATTCTTCACCTCACTTGATGCATTCGGATCTAATCATCAGGCCGCGTGCCTCTCTACATCACATCTCCAGGAAATGAAAGGGGTCAAAGCAAGCAATCGGCCTCTGTAACACAGCACACAGACAACAGCAATGTCCGGATCATCGCCTCTGCCCTCGCCGGGACCCGCCTTTGAGGCTCGCAAGCACAAGATCCTGGAGCAGCTCGCGGTCCCCGACGCCGAGTACTCGGACGCCTCCCCCAAAGGCACCGTCGACGTGGGAATCCGGCCGCTGCTGGCCGAGATTAATGCAGCGTCGGGCTTCGTGACGACGAGCAGCTGCGCGGGCCGCGTGAGCGTCTTTGTAGAGGGGCGCAAGACGGCGGCTGCGACGACGGCCACGGAGGATGACCATGGTGATGTGGCTGATGGCGGCGGGACTGAGCAGAGCGGTGGGCTGGGTTCGATGCAGCCGGCAGTGGCTGCGCAGACAGTGGCCGGCCTGGGTGGCAAAGGCGGTGGTGGGACGTGGTTGTACGTCTCGCACGATCCGCATCCGCTGGCCGGACAGGGCGTGGTGGTGGACTGGGGAAAGGAGCTGGGCATCACAGGGGAGCAGGAGGATGCGTTGCTGCTGGGTACTACTGGGGGCTCTGGCGGTTGTAATTCGGAGCGCAGACTGATTCACTTCAAGTTTGAACCCATGGTGAGTGAACAAACAGGTTGACGACGCAACACCTTGTCGTTCTCCTCATTGGGTTATGCAGTGATTCACGTTTATGATGCAATGCTGACAAAAAATGTGCCAGATTCTTCACGTCCTCACCGCTTCCCACGCCCACGCGCAGCTCCTCCTCCGCTGCGCCCTCCACGCCGGCTTCCGCGAGTCCGGCGCCGTCAGCCTCGTGTCCTCGAGCACCGAGCCCGCCACGCCCATGGTCGCCGTCCGCTCCATGGGGCTGGGCCTCGAGTCGCTGCTGGGCTACGCCGAAGACGACGGGCGCCGTCGGCGGCTGACGGTGCCGCCGGGCTACCTCGACACGCTGATGGCCATTGGCGCCGCACGCTTCGCGGAAAATTCCAAGCGGATCAGACGGTTCGAGACGGCGTTTGGCGAGGCGATGGCGCGGTTGGCGTGGCCGCGGACGAACCCGGCTGGAGAGGCGTGGGAGGACGCGGCCGCGCGGAGGGAGAGGATGCGGGCAGAGGGTTTGAGGCAAAAGGCGGCGCGGCAGGCGGAGCGGAGGGCGGAAGAAAAGCAACCCGATATAGATCTGGCAGGGACGATGGAGTGAAGTGAGCAAATGCGTCAAAGGAAATGAGCTCAAACAACAGCTCAACATGATATAATAGAGCGCACTGTGTCATTGCTTATGCATAAAATGGGTGATGGAGTAACCTTCTACCACCACTAAAGAATGAGAAGGAAATAGTAATAGCAGGAAATGCCAAATCGCCCAAATCGCCTCTTAGCTGATCAATTCAGAGCCGATGCGCAGGCAGAGACAGAACAGCACACTTGAATAGGCATCTCTACGAAAGCCGATCGATAAAGAGCGTGCTGCGATACCTCTCAAATAGGGTTTCACATACAAAATAAATCCTGTAGATGGTACGCTTCTCTCTCTTCGTCTATATAGCTTTTACCGCTTTCCATATTCGTAATGTACACAAAAACCAAGTCCCCCGTGCAAGTTGAAGGGCCATCGAGTGCCATAAAAAAACAAAATGCAGGCACATTCCCCAATCAACAATGAATCCATGAATTAATCACCCCTCCCTTTTTCTGTTTGTCAAGTCCGCGCCATCACGACACGACCTTGTCGACCCACGACTTTTCCAGCTTCTTGACCTCGGCCTTGAAGTCGTCCACCTCTTGCCAGCAGTCGAGCGGCCGGCGGTCGTGGGCTCGCAGGCACTCAATCACCTTTGTGCGCGCCGCCTCGACGTCGTCAGGCAGCGCGCGAACCTGCTTGCGCTCCTCGAGCTTCTTGCGGAGGGCGTCGACCTCCTTGCCGACGGTGAAGCGGGTCGGGCCGTTGCTGTCGTCGGCCTTATCGGTCGGCTTGGAGGAGGCAGCGGCGGCGGCGGCGGCAATCTTGTCGTGGGCGGCGGCGAGGGCTTCGGCTTCGCGCTTCTGCAGCTTCTTGAGCTCGTCGGCGACACGGGCGTGGATCTGCTGCTCGAGCAGCTTGGCACGCGAGGCGTCGGTCTATGTTTTTCTCCCCGTCAGTTTGGGCTTCCTTCGTTATCAAACAGGCATCTGGCAAGCTGGTCGTACCTCGGCGCTGGACTGCAGGGAGTCGAGCACGGGCATGGAAACGCCCGGCGTCCCTGAGCTGTTTTTAGAGATGGTGTCGTTAGCATGAATCGGCCCTTTCGAGAGATGCGAGCATCGCAAAGGCCCGGGCAAGGTTGATCGGTACGTACGCCTTCCACTGGTAGCCCGATTGCTCTGGTTTCGATGTGCTGGACCCCATTGTGAATTGTTCAATGGCGGGGAACGAAGTCTTGAATCGGCTTCTTGGCTGGAAAGCTGCCGGATCACTTCGGCACAGAGAGCTTGCGCGATCAATTCTCGGAGTGGATGCCTGAGGCATACATTATGTAGTGCACTCTGCTACAATGCTGGCCATATCAGATGCAAGGCCATTGCCTCCAAAGACAAATTACGAAAGAATTAGAGGCGAAAACAAAACGGCGATTAATGAAGATGAAAACTCGCCTTCGTCTCTTTGAAGAGAATGGAATGGCATTATGTGATGTCCTGCAGCTTTGCAGTACGATATGTCCTAGTTCCGCGTGAATCGCAGCCGCTGCAATATGGCTTCAGCACGATTTGACTTGTTTTCAAAAAAGTTAAAACTAAGGCAAGAATATATTAAGTATGACGGAAAACTACACAAGAATAAAAATTTGGCAAATTTGTCGCTTCGACAACGTGCTGGAGTGGCACAGGTGACGAAGCTGCGCCGCACTTACACACTCCATGAGAACAGTTTGTGTGCAAAAGACCAAGATATCAGCTTATCTGTATATAAAAATCGCATCAGGATGCTAAATATCATTCGAGTGACGTGTTGGCGTAAAAAGCATGGCGTGATATCGCTGATTGCTACTGGTATCGTCTTGGGCGAGTCTCTGCGTGGCTGGCGCTTTGTGCAGCGGGACCGGGCAGCAATGCTTGGCGCCGCCGCTTATGTCGCGATGACTTGCGATGGCTGGAAACCAGTCGCCAACTGGAATGTCGGTACGCCTAATATTTTCCACGTGCTTTTCTCAACGGCATTGTCTATTCCTCTATTCTCGGGTGACGGAGTCCTTTGTCTTTGTCGTCGCGTCTATTTCCAGCCTGGTGTGCCGTGGCTTACCTACTCACAGGACGGTGTCACAGTCTCAGCTGAAATGCGGCTTGGCCATTTTCCTCGGCGTACGGATTAGTGAAACGTAACATAACAACAGGAACTACTGAAGGACGCCTAAATCATGGTGGAAGCAGAATGGCGTTTCTGCAGCTGTCTCTAGTTATATCTTCTTTATTACGGATCCGTAGTTTTTGTCCACATGGATCCGTTGCAGATTGAGTAATATTGGCGGGGAAAAAAAGAAGCAGCGCGACTGTTGAGGTGGATGACATGGGGGCCGTCCGAATGCGCGTGCGATGCAGGTAGCTAATTAGAAAAATAATTGCCATCATGCTGGTTTCAAGCGACAGGTGTGGGCTTGGCGGTCCTTTGCTAATGAGCATCAAGGACGTAATAAATCATCTTCCGCGGGGCAGTGGCATGTTGGACGGCCACGAGGTCATTCTGGGCGCGATGCAAGGGGTCTCTTTTTGCGGCCGAGGGTGGTGGCGGAGACGGCAGAGACGGCTCGGAAGGGAGCGGATGTGTCCTAAGCTCTAGAGAGTTCCTGTACGTGATGCTTTTAAACCAGTAGCAGTCAGTGGTTGAGCGCGAATTGAAACATGCAGCGGCGGGCGGGACTCGAGAACGTGTCGTGTGGGCGCGAATGGCTGGCGGCGTTTCTTTGTTCCAACGGGCGCGACGCATCAGATGGGGGCCACGACGTGCAACCGAGACATGGAGGGGAGAGTATCGAATGAATGTCATTCGAGTTGATTGCAGCCGTAGGATTTTGTCTTTGGTTGTTAGATCGTGGCTGTAGTCTAAATAGAGTAGTCAGATGCAAATACGTAGCAGACAGGAAGACGTTCAAGTTGAATTCGCTGTTCCGAGCAAGCCTCTTTTTGCTTACTACCAGTAATATGGTAGCACGACCCCTGCAGAATGGCGCCCCGCTGTGGCGGGTTTCAGAATGTCAGTTTTTCTGGGTGAGCAGTGGGCGATGGGCCGTCTGACTGGCTGTTGCTGGTGAGGCTCAAGAGAAGCGAGAGCGATTGAGAACCCGCAGACAGGCATTGATCGTTTGCATGCGACAAGCCCCTGCATGGACGAAAGAAACCAGACGAAAGAGGAACCGGACATGGGGCAAATGAGATGAGTTCTGCATGATTTTGAACGACGTGGACGCAAACCAGGTCGGTGGCATGTTGGAGGGATGCTGGGTTTGATGAAGGTAGTCGAAAATCCGAAATGCAATTTGTTGTGCCACGATTCTGGAGCAAAAGGGTCATTTGGCTGGGGCGCCATGTGGTGGCAGCGTCTGGGTAGCAGGGTACATGAGGGAGAGGTACCTCGTAATGATTTGGTGTGAGCAAACGGTGGAAATTTGGTGAGAATGGGGCAAGCGTGAACAGAAAGGACAAGTATCCAAGTACACACCTACCTAGGTACCTAGGTGCTTAGTTACAGCCAAAGAGGCAAAGAGACATGATGGGAATCTCCAACGGTATCAGCATAGAAGAGCTCGTAACAGAGTTGCAGAGCGTATCTTGATGCATCACTAGATGCCGTCAGAACCGTCGACAAGATTCCTTGGCTCTCAAACTCCCAAAGCAAAGCACCTATTACTATTCCAGTAAGTATTGCAGGCTATGAGTGGAGGCACGGCCTGGCGGGCCTGGCTATACCCGCTGTATCCCCTGTGCTTAATGCCAGGAACGAGCCTCTGGTTGGGCCAAATCCCCCCTGCAAAGCCCGACTGTACCAGGTTTTACGTCTTTGCCAACCTCCACCATACACTCTGCGGAACGCATCCTCGTCTCTAACCTGACTTCATCACCAATAACTTCCGTCTTTATTTTCTTCTCTTCATCCACTCCTTTTGTCCTCGTCCGCTTCTGTTCAGACACTAGTCACATATATTCCGCCCCGGCCTCGTTTCGACTACTAGCCGTCCTCTACTCCGTACCTCGTCGACATTATCATCATCGTCTGGTCCTCACATCCCCGCTCCCGCTCCCAGAGCTAGCGTGCACATACCGTCGCATCGAACTCAACGCAGCCCACTTTCCCCTGGCTTGATCGTCATTGTCTTGTCGTCGCTGGCTGGCCCTCAACTTTGATTCACTCGAAATCCCTTTTCTGTTTTTGCCTTGAAGGCCACTCTTTTTCGCCTACGACGCAGGCTTGATTGCCGTCCACTCGTTTGACTGCTCGACGGCGTCTCTGCGTCTCTGCGCTGCCGTTCTTTGCCGGTTTCGCCGTCCATCGTTTCTCGTCGTCTCTGAAACTTCCGCATCTCGACAAACCGCAAACTCATAAACAACTTATTTTCTTCACTTCTTCTGAAACTGGCGCCTTTGTTCTGCGCATCACTTTGCATCGCAGCCCTCTTCGTCCACCAGCGTTTTACTTCTTTTACTCTACATCGCCCATCTGCCGATTCTTTGGCCCTCTTCTCGTTTGCCGATTTCTTGAATTCACCCTTCCGTTCAGATCCCACCTTTTTCAAACTCTATTCTCGACACTGCTGGCCAGCTCCTAAAAAGGAAAATAGACCACCCACCATCTCCTGTCCCGCCTGCCTTGATTCACTAGCACCCTTTGTGGAGATAGGCACATCTGGACAGGAACATTCCTCTCACCCTCCCTTATACGCCAACCTCTCTCTGGTTAAAACACTCGCACTACTCTTCCTGGCCTTGTCCTCTGACCCGCCGCCGCATGATGCCCTTTTTCTCTTAAGAGAAGCCTGTCGGAACATCTCTTGTTCTCAACGACATTCACGATTCTCACCCACGCACGGCTCATCAGCATCTTATCGGCCTCCCTGGTTTGGAGGCCCGCATTTCGACTCTTTTTGGCTCTGGTTCTTCTCCTTGACCTCTTCTACCGTAATCTTTGCTCTTCGCGCCGACCCTCCCTCCCCCTCCACCTCGATCAAGATGAACGTTGGCCCTCACCGGTTCGCCGGTGTGGCGTCCACGCCAACAACACACACTTTCAACATGCGCACGAATGAAGAGGTAGAGCAACCCAGTTCGACAATAGCACCCTATTACACAGCACTAAACGGAGTCAATCAGCCCATGAACATGATCGTTAAGGACGCTCTCTGGCTAACTCTCGGCGGTCTGGCTGTCATCATCCTAACCATCAGACTTTTGGAGATTGTCTGGGCCAAGTTGCGACAGGTCTCTGCCATGTCCGTACCGAGAGAAAAGCAGGGCTATTGGAAAACCTCGCAATGGAGCTGGATGCCCAGTCTCAAGAAGAACCTAATCTACGCGCCTCTCTGGAAGAAGCGCCATAACCGCGAGTTCCGTCTTTCCAGTGCCATCAACGTTGGCACCCTCCCCTCTAGACTACACATGTTCATCATTATAGTCTATCTTGGCAGTAACCTGGCCTACATGTTCATTCTCAACTGGCAAAACGAAAACAAATGGGCCTTTTGTGCCGAGTTGCGAGGTCGAGCCGGTGTTCTCGCCGTCGTCAACATGGTTCCTCTCATCATCTTGGCCGGCCGCAACAATCCGCTAATTGCCGTCCTCAAAATCAGCTTCGATACTTATAACCTGCTGCACAGATGGATGGGTCGCATCGTCGTCGTCGAGACTATTATTCACGTCACTGCTTGGAGCATTCCCGCCGTCGCTGACGGTGGCTGGCGCAATGTGCAGGAGAAGATTTTCGCTACGCTTTTTATCGGCTCCGGCGCCGTCGGTACTGTTGCCTTTCTTGCCCTCTTCTTCCTCAGCGTCTCTCCTTTTCGTCACGCATTTTACGAAACCTTTCTTAATCTGCACATTGTTCTTGCTCTCGTGTCGTTTGTCTGCACTTGGTTACATTGCGCTTCCTCGGATGTTGAGATCGGAGGCCTGCCGCAGCTGCCCTGGGTCATTGCTGTCGTGATCCTCTGGCTCTTTGACCGTCTGGCTCGCGTTGTCCGCCTCACCTACGCTAACTGGTCCGACAAGGGCTTCACAGATGCTCTTTGCGAGGCCATGCCCTGCAACGTTACTAGGGTCACTGTCCGCTTGCCACGTTTCATGAACATTGAACCCGGCACCCATGCCTATCTCCGATTCTGGGGCATCAACGCTTGGGAAAGCCATCCCTTTTCCATTGCCTGGGTTGAGCACGAAACAACACACACACTGCCCATTTCCGCCGAGAAGGAACCTCTCAATGCCGTCGACCGAGCCAACGCCTACACCAACGTTTCCTTTGTTATTGGAGCTCACACTGGTGTGACACGCACACTATTCGATCGGGCAAGTAGATCTGTGCGTGGTATTCGCATCAAGGCTGCTTTCGAGGGGCCGTATGCAGGCCATCACTGTCTCGAC
Organism: Beauveria sp. NWAFU-1; assembly: GCA_024472245.1. NCBI lineage: Eukaryota > Fungi > Ascomycota > Sordariomycetes > Hypocreales > Cordycipitaceae > Beauveria > Beauveria sp. NWAFU-1. The sequence continues at coordinate 1,470,727 of JANBXD010000004.1, forward strand.
TCGTATGGACACTGCGTGCTCTTTGCTGGCTCGACTGGTATCACGCATCAAATTTCCTACCTTCGACATCTTTTAGACGGCTACAATGCTGGCACCGTCGCCACCCGCAAGCTAACGCTCGTCTGGATTATTCGGGAGTACGAATCTCTTGAATGGGTCCGACCATATATGGACACGATTCTTCGCATTCCCAACCGCAAGGATCTTCTCCGTATTCAAGTCTTTGTCACGCGTCCGCAAAACCCCCGCGACATTGTCAGCTCTAGCTCTACCGTCAAAATGTTCCCCGGTCGTCCCAATGTGCGCCTGCTTCTTGTCAAAGAAGTACAAGAGCAAATTGGTGCCATGTGCGTGACGGTCTGCGGCCCAGGTGGCCTTGCTGATGATGTGCGTTCTGCTGTGCGCGCCGTCCAAGGACATAGCGTCATCGATTTCATCGAGGAAAGCTTCACCTGGTGATAAGTAGACACAATTTCGCGACTTTCTTCTTGTACCATTTTATTCTTTTATAACGGATCAGGATTCTATTTCATTTATTGGGCGAAGGCGATGGCCGACTTTCTATCTGTATATACTTGAGATTTTGGGGAAAGTGTGTGGCATAGAAGCAAGGGGTCTCTTATTTGTCGATACACGGCGAGCAGCCAGAAAGGCGCCGCATAGACTTTGCATATATAACGGGCGCAGCAGGGCATCACAATCTGATGAATCACATTTCCGATTTTCGCATCTCTGAGTCTTTATCAAGTTCAGCTCAGTATGAAGTAATTGCGTGTGTCTGCTATTGAGAGTGCTAGTCCAGCTGCTATAGTAACTTAGATTGAACTTGTCACTGTAGAAAATTCTGGCATTTGGAAAAGGATGTTGGTATCAGTCTATGTGATTTATCGTCGAAGTCCAATTTGTGTATGTGTGTGTGTGTGTGTGTGTGTTTCGTGTTAACATGCAAACCAAACGCCAAACAGCCCCAATCGCTATATAATGCATCATGCCACATGGATAACAAATTCAGTTTCCAGCTCCTCCCAACAAAGAAAATTCTCGCAATTTCCATTATCTATTCCTTCACGCCGCAACAGCAGCCGGTACCTCGCCTGTTGCCGCCGCCGCCGCCGCCTCCTGCAGCCCCCCGAACCCGTCCAGGCCGTCCAGGCCGCGGAAGCCCTCCTCGACGACCCATGCCCTGCCCTTGCCAAGTGGCCCCTCGAGCGCCGTGCACGCCGCGCCGACGACCAGCAACCCGGGGGGCCTGCTGCCCTCTTCTTCGACAGCCTCGGCGACGCGCGCGAGGGTTGTGCGAATGACGCGCTGGTCGGGGCAGCTGGCGCGCTCGACGACGGCGCAGGGCGTCGTCAGCGGCCAGAGTCTTCTCGTCGCGGGGGAGGAGGTGGTGGTGCTATTTTGCGGCGTCTTGTCGGACGACGCGGGTGCGGCTTCGAGCTCCACGGCGGTGGTAAGTTCCCGGACGAGCCCCTCGATGCGGTGCAGCGCCATGAGGAAGACGACGGTGCGCGAGGCGACAAACTCGGGTGGCGCGGGGGCGGCGCCCTTTTTGCCCGTCCCCGTGCAGATGAGCACCTGGTCGGCAACGTCGCGCTGGGTGGCGGGTATGCCGGCAAACAGCGGCGCGGACAGCGCGCTCGTCATTCCCGGCAGCACGGCGACGCGGTCGCCGAGCCCCTTGGCGCGGAACCAGGCAACCTCCTCACCGCCGCGGCCGTAGAGGAACGGGTCTCCCTGCTTGAGGCGCAGCACGGTCTGGCCGGCGAGGACGCCGGCGTGCGCCGCGGCGAGGAGCTCCTCCTGCGCGCGGTCGGCGTTGCCGGGGAACTTGCGGGCGATGGAGACGGGCGTGCGGCGCGGAATCAGCGCGAGCACGCCGGCGGGGACGAGCTTGTCGGCGAGGATGACGTCGGCGGAGAGGAGCGCGCGGTGGGTGGCGCGCGTGAGGAGGTCTGGATGGCCGGGCCCGCTGCCGGCGAGGAGGAGGCGGCCGAGTTTGGGTGTTTTGCTGGCATTGGGATTGGGATTGAGAGAAGGGAGCGAGGAGGAAGCCGTGTCGGTTTGGTAGCTGGTGAGGAGGGTGGCGACGTCGTCGTCGGTGATGGACGCGAGGCGCCTCAGCGGCCAGTACTCGCAGACCTGGCTGAGCCAGCGCATGCGGCGCGTCTTGATTTCCTCGGAGTCTTGGAGGACGAGCTTGTTAAAGGCGGCGCTCTGCCCGGTCGAGTCGTCCTCGTCGGGGGAGGAGGAACGGGAAAGAGTGTCGCGGCAGTAGTCTTGCTGGATGATGCGCCGGCGGGCGTCGCCGAGTCGCGCAGTGGCGGCGCCGAGGTTGGCGGGTAGCGAGGCGGCAATCTCGCGGCGGATGCGCGAGGCGAGCTTGCACCCGCGACCGTTGGTCGTGACGCCGATTTGCAGCGGGCCATCGACGTGCGTGGACAGCAATGTGAGGGTGCAGAGGTCCGGTGCGTCGACGACGTTGACGGGGATGCGGTTGCGGCGGCAGAGTGTAGCGATGCGGGTATCTGTTTTGACCATGTCAGGATCGTTTTGTCTTTCAGCTGAACCCTTTGAACACAGAAAAATTCAGGTTTCAAAGAAGTGAAGGCAAAGAACACGACGTACTAGTCTCTCGCGTGCCCGTCGTCACAAACACGGCATCCACCACGCCGCCAACTTCTGCCCTGCCCAGACGAAAGAGATCCTCGTCGTCCAGCGGCTTCCGCTCCCACTTTACGCTGCCGTCGTCAATCTTGGCCTGCAGCCCGTAGTGCAAGTCCGTCGAGGCGTCCGCCGGGGCGATGAGCACGGGATGGGCGCCGGCGGCGAGGGACGCGGCGCAGCGGGACGCGGCGAGCGGGTTGGTGCCGACGACGAGATGGACGCTGCCGCGGCAGTCGAGGCCGGCGAGGAGGACGTTTGGTTCGGTGTCTTGTCCGTCCATGGTTGATGTCATGTCATGAGTTGATGTGTTTTTAGAAAAGAAAGAAACAGAAAGAGGAAGAAAGAGGAAAAGAAGAGGGGAAATGTTGACGAGGGAGGGGGAGGCAGGAAAAGAAAAGAAGAAGAAAAAAAGTAAAGCCTCTTTCTCGGGTCGTCGGGCGCGGGCCAAAGCTGGTGTAAATGCCCGTCTGGGGCGAGATGCGAATCTCTTGGTGGATGTGGCCGTTTTCGGTAACTTACTGATAAGAGCACACAAACCACGCTTGCAGATCAACAAACAGCGCGATTGAAACCGAATTTTTTTTTTATCAATCTTACAATATATATAGAAAACAAGATAAAGCTACAGACGACCAAGAAACACAGCCGAGCACCCGATGCAGGTCCGTCACGAGCAACCGTCGTCGTCCGGTCTGGCCCCATTTCTTGGCCATCACCAATTCTGAGCCCCAGTTGACGCCATTGCGCCTTGTGGGGTCCTTCTATCGGCGTCCAATCACTGCCGCTTCAATTCCAACGCCCAATAAAAAGTCGCCAAGCTTAATGTAGATAGATACGCGGAGATGCACATCTTTCTTTCTTATCCCATTATCAAGTCGTTTCTTTTTAGACATCTCCTATCTATACAGTGATTCCAGCTCCATCTTGGCTTCCCGTTTCCATTCTCGTTGTTGCTATCGTACAAGTTTATATGCATGTTGTTGATATATGGTCCCCGCCCCCGCAATTCCCCCCCCTGATAACAGTATTATATAGTAAATCGTACAGATAGGCACTTGAACATTATCGTCGTGCGCCACTGGCGTGGACATGATACACAGTCCCTCCTCAGGCCCCCAAACACATTAGTTCTTGAACCGTTGCTCAGCTTCCGCAAGCCGGTCCAGCTCCGCCAGCTCCCCGTCCACCTCCAAGTCAATCTCCTGCTCGTCGTCGCCCTGCTCCTCCATAATTTGGCGAATCAGCTCCTCCTGCCTCTTCGTCCGGCTGTTGCCCCGGCCCGTTCTCGTCTTTACCTGCCAGTCCGTCCCCAGCCCCTCGCGTGCGGCCTCGCGCTGCGCCTTCTTGGCCTCTATCGCCCGCTGCTTCTCCGTGTCCACGCCGCTGCCCGTGCGCGCCGCCCGCGGTACCCGCGTCTTGGCCCCCAGCGCCCATAAGTCTCCCCAGCGCGATTTGCGCGCGTCGTGGTAAGCCACCTTGCTGAAGCTCTTGGGCACCGTCCACCGCTCCAGCCGGCCCTCGGGCGTGCACGCGTCCAGCGTCACGTGGCCCTTGCGCTTGATGGGCGGCAGGAGGATGCGCGGCAGCGTCTGCATGCCGGGCGTCGCCTCGGCCTGTTCGTAGCCGCGGAATGCCTCGTTAGCGAGCTCCTTGCGGTCCTGCACTTCGCCCTGTCGCATACCCTTCTGGATGGCCACGTAGCTAAACTCGACTTCCCCTTGGTTGTGCGACTCGTTGCCCATCAGTTTACTGTAGAAGCCCGGCCGTACGAATCTCTGACTAAAATGGCAGTAATCCTTGCGCCCTTTGCTCTTGCCTGGCTCTGGATACATGGGGCATGTCCCATGGCTGGTGCATGGCGCCAGAATTCGGCCGGCCTCGAGCTCTCGATGAAATGCTGGATTAAAGTCGTCTGCGTTGATCGGGTTCTCGCCAGATTGTGGCAGTAAGAACTGCTTCAGGAGCGTGTCTCGTACATGCGCCACAGCTTCAAAGCCGCGTGGGTGCGCCTTTTCCATGACGATGAGCACGCCACCATCCGGGTTCAGCAGCGTCCAGAGGTTGTTCAAAATAGCTTGTCGGTAATGATCCTGCTTTTCCTTGAGAAACAAGTGCGACGCAATAATGATGTCGTAGCTCTTGCGCTTTTGCGGTTCGCCTCCAGAATCCAGATGTTGGCCGCTCTTCATGGCACCCGAGTGCATGTAGTCGGGCAACCGTGGAATAAATGTCGTGTTTTCCAGAAACGTCTTGAGACGCCCACGCAGTCGATCGGAACCTACAACGACAGTCTTTTTGCCGGGTATCTTGTTGCCATGAACTTGCCCCTTTTCGGCAAGTAAATCCCATTCCGTTTGCAGGATTTGTTCCCAGGCAACGAGACCTGCGCCTCCTGCACCTGCATCCAAGACGCTCAAGCCTGGTCCGTTGTGCTTCAGCCGCGACTGGATCCAGTCACCGCCAACCCGTTTTCTTACTTCTCGTAGCGTTGCCATGGCGCTAGCGTAGGCTCCCGGAACATAAGCCGCCAGGAAAGCATCTGCTTCAATCTCCGTCATATGCTTGGAGTCTGGCGGTAGGCCGATGCCGCCCATGTGGCCATTTCGCAGTCCAACAGGGGTCACTGGGGACGTCGGCAGACCCCTGCCTCCGAAAGCCGATTGTGCGGCACTTCTGACGTGATCTAAGTGTGTTCGTCCAAGAAGCGACTGCAAAGGCTTTACTAAGCGCTCTTGGGGGAGCAATATCTCCACAGGGCTGTCATGAAAGCGACCTTCCAATGTGTAAGGATGAAAGCGTTCAGCTTCTCCCGTCGATACTGATTGCTGTGTCGGATAGTCTCCATCTGCCCATGAGCTCTCGCCCTCGGTACCATGGGGCACTTCATCGTCCTGTTCCAGCTCTTCCGATGCATAGGCCGCTTCCTCCTGCGCTCGCGCGGCTGCATCGAAATCCTTCTGAAGCTGCTCCATGGCAATGCGCTCTCTTTCGCTTCGCGCAACGAGATCAACATATCCGGGGGCTTTAGCAACTACAAAGTTGTCCACACTCTCACCGTCTTCCACCGATTGCTTTGCCATGTCATAGCTCACTTCTTCGAACTCACCACCCTCGAGCTCTCGGAGCAGTATTCCTTCGCCTTCTGGATTCGCGCGCCCCATATCGGAATGCTCTGGGATACCAACATCTTCGGGTGTCGTCTCGCGCAGCGGCGGGCCGTATAACCTTTCGTAGAGGCGATATTCATCCTCGTTCAAGTAGCCCTTGGGCAGTGTATCTCGAAATCGTTGTTTGGCATCGCGCACCACTTGCTCAATATTTTCAGTGGGTTGAGTCACCTCTCCGGCCGCCGAACCATCGTTTAGGCTTCGTGAAGTGGAAAAGTGTCGAGCTGCAGTCGTCCGACGACTGGAGGGGTGCGTCGCAGTTTGTCGGCGCAATCTTTGTACTTCTGTAATTCGTAGGCAGTCAGCCCTGTGTTGTCGCGAGGCCGCCACAGACGCTCTGTAGCATCTCGGACAGGCATTCCGTATGCCGGCCAGAGAAAGCATGCTTTTTTGTTGCTGCCTGTGATGATTGGGGAAATGATTCGGCCAGAAAGCTCCCAGAACTTTTCTTGTCGCGGCGTCACGTGTGCTGGTCATATTCATTTAGGGGTCGCTGATAGGTCGCTACAGGGCCCATCAGCTCCTTATTCTACTTGATTTAAGGCGGGTAAAATATCTAGCCACGCCAGGCGGCTTATCGGGTTCATCCTAGACTCGAAGTGATTAATTAATTTGATTCGCACCAGTACGCAATATTACGCGGAATTTGACTCTCATTCTAACCGACAATGGGGGTGGCTTGCAAGCGTTTTTGGCACACTGAATCATGCCTGAAAATGCAGTTGACAAGGGCTGACTCGAGTCAAAGTAGCTTCTCAAGGCCAACTATGCGTTCGAGGGCCTGTCTTGTCGCCATTTTGTTAGACTCTTGACAGATGGACAACGCATCGTCTCCATCATGTATTGTCTATATAGTCTACGCATATCAGCATAGCAAAAAGGCCTTGATGCCGCAGTGGCGCGTTCCGGTGACCAGACTGCGGGGTTCACCGCACCAATGGGTGGTGGCATACTTAGACATCGAGACTGCCAGTTGCCCAAAAAAGCAGAGGAGCTGAAGAAGGCGCATGGTCAGGCCGAACCGGTACCTGGATGCATCTTCATCTGGCTGCAGGACCGCCAACGGAAATACGGATATTGGACGTGGTTGGCTTGACAGCTCGGCCAGAGTCGGAGGCATCAGCCGTCAGTCCGTTCAACGGATCGTGACTAATACTTAAGTGCTCAAGTGACCAAACTAAAAACAACCAGTGCCCAAAGCTGGTTGGCGTAAAACTTAATCATCAGATCAAAGCACAATAGACACGAGAAAAGGCGTCAGACAGTTTTGGCACCCATCGAGGTAACGTTATCTTATTTACCCGTCTTGGGCTGCCCCGTTTTTGTGCCTGCCTTTTGGCTTCCCCCTCCCATCGTCATCCTCGGACCTCTATATTGATTTTCACAAATTTACGGATATATTCACTCTCTTGCTTTTCGCTTCCCAGCAGTCTTTCTTTTCGTTCTATTATTTTCAACGAGTGGCCAAACAGCTCACCAGCCTGTCGACTCCTCATTCGCTCCCTTGGCTTCGACTTGCACCAGTTTCACAATTGCGGCCTCGCCAACCAATCGAGCTTCTGCAGCCTGAAATTATTTCTACGACCCCAAACTAGCTATCCAGCAAGACCTTTTCTTTTTGGACCATCCGCTTTGTCGCCCAAATTAATTTTTATCCACATACCTTACTGCCTGCCTGCCTGCCTGACCCCGTCGAGTCGCCCCGTGCGTCGCCCTCTCTAACCTCCTCCCTTGTTCGCCAACTCTCCTCCTTCAAGGCGCATTTTAGCACCTTGAATTTGGAGGCGGCGCTGCTCTTGCGCCGGCTATGACGAATTATTCCACCATTACAGATGCACATCCCTCCAATATAAACGCCAGCGACATGTCGAGGTACGATTTTGATTTTTTTGGAACCCGTTTCCCTCCTTTAACACTATCGAGATCGGCGCCAGCCTCACCCCCAAGATCCAGTTGGCCACGTTGAAGCTAATCACTGACGGCTCTTGCGACAGCAGACACCGACGACGCGGCGGTAAAGATGCCGGCTACGCGGGCAAAGCCTCGCGCGTGAGCAGCGTCATCAACCTCCTCAATACCAGTATGGTCCCTCTCCTTTTTTTCCTTCTGTCGCCTGTGCCCGTTCGCCTGCACTCGCCGACTCGGACTTCTCTTCATCCCGCGCCGCTGCTAACCGTCCTTCACCATGGAATAGTTGTAGGAGCCGGCACTCTCACCATGCCCTTTGTGCTTTCGCACATGGGTATTATGCTTGGTGTTGTCCTCATCCTCTGGTCCGCCTTTACCTCCGCCTTTGGCCTCTACCTCCAATCGCGATGCGCCCGATACCTCGACCGCGGTACAGCTTCCTTCTTCGCCCTCTCCCAGCTTACCTACCCCAATGCTGCCGTCATCTTCGACCTCGCCATCGCCATAAAATGCTTCGGCGTTGGCGTCTCCTACATGATCATCATTGGCGACTTGATGCCCGGCGTCATGCAGGGTCTCACCAACCATACGGAAAGCTTTCCCTACCTCGTCAACCGCCACTTCTGGATCACCGCATTCATGCTGCTTGTCATTCCCCTCAGCTTCTTGCGCCGCCTCGACTCGCTCAAATACACTAGCATCGTCGCCCTCGTCTCCATCGGCTACTTAATCGTCCTGGTTGTCTACCACTTTGCTGCCGATGCCCACGCTGACCCTGGCGACATCCGCATCATCGAATGGGCTGGCGCCGTCGAGACATTGAGCACCCTGCCAGTCGTCGTATTTGCCTATACATGCCACCAAAACGTGACAAATCGCCTGGTTCTCTAGTTCGCTGCTCCCACGCTAACACGTATCAGATGTTTTCCATCCTCAACGAAATCGGCGACAACAGCCCCGGCAGCGTGGTTGCTGTTGTGGGCAGCAGCATCGGCTCTGCTGGCTCCATCTACTTGCTCGTCGCCATCACCGGCTACATCACTTTCGGCAACTCTGTCGTCGGAAATATCATCATGATGTGTAAGCCTGCCTTGCCAATGTCTATATGCCCATAGCTAACCCGCGCAGACGCTACTGGTGTTGCTTCCACCATTGGTAAGGCCGCCATTGTCATCCTTGTCCTCTTCTCGATTCCCCTCCAGGTCCATCCCTGTCGCGCCTCCCTCGATGCAGTCCTCGGCTGGCGTCCCAATCGCTCGCAGAACAATAGCGGCCGTCCCGGCTCCCCTGTGCTGACCGCCAGTCGCGGCGACCATGGCAGCACCGCTCCAATGTCGGACATGCGGTTCGCCCTCCTCACCACCATTATCCTCACATGCGCCTACGCCACTGCGCTCTCTGTCAGCAGTCTCGACCGCATGCTCGCGTTTGTTGGCAGCACTGGATCCACCTCGATTAGCTTCATCTTGCCCGGACTATTTTACTACAAGATTAGCGATCCGGATAGCATCCATCACCAGCGCCTGCTCAAAGAAGACGATGACATGGAGGATCCCACCTCTGATGTCGAGGAAGCGGCGGGCCTCACGCAGAACCCAGCCGCACCTGGTCCTTCCGGTCCTAGAGGTGTTTGGCGCTGGCGCAAAAAGTGGCGCTGGGACCTCGAGCACATTGACCACGAGGTCATCCGCAAGGCTGCCCTGGTCTTGGCAGCGTATGGTATCGTTGTCATGGCCGTCTGTTTGATAATGAACCTGTTCTTCGCCACATCGCATTAGAATGAACTGTTTGACTTTTGGAGGGAGAAGTCGTTGGAATCAAAAACATGTACACAAAAGGTGTCTGGGCTTTCGCTACGGGTTCGTTTCATTTCTACTACAAGGACGGCTGTTTTATGTGAACTACAGAGACGGCATGGGAACCGAGCGAGCACCAAAGTGTGCTCTCTCCAGTATTGGGTTGGTCATTATTTCCTAGCCTGTGTGGCTTGCAGGGTGATTTACGACTTGAGTTGGGTACATGTAGAACAGCGTATTTTTTGTTTTGTTTTTGGAAGAGCGCGCCATTGGCATATTTGCGGCGAGCGCGGTACAGCAGAATAGCGTTGATTTCGTTGCGAACACGGATCTGACAATGCGTTTTTTATGAATATGCAACGGTCAATTGAAATTGAGTATACTTTTTGTTCTGAGGCAGTATAAATCCTATATTTTTGTACATGGTCTGTCTCCCAAGTCCCAACGCCAGTAAAAATGCTGCTTTGTTGTCGCATCGCAGATAGTAATACAAGAAGCAGCGTGTACGCCACGGTGCACATATGGCTTTGATTCGGGTCGAAGTCGCTTTATGTCAGCTCCATTCCACAATTCCATTCCTCCTTTTCACCCCTCCGGCCTTGTTTCTGTTGCTATCGCCGTCGTCGTCGTGATCGTGGTCGTAGTCGCCGCCCTCGTCCCCCCTTCCCCTCCATCCGCTCAGCGGATGCGCACCTCATCCGGGTTCACCTCCTTGGTCTCCTCCGGCCGTGGCGGCCCAAACTGCTTCTTGGGCAAGATGCCGACCATGCTCAGCAGCCGCCACGCCGTGTCCGTGGGCTGCGCTCCGACACCGATCCAGTACCGCGCGCGTTGCGTGTCGAGCCGCACGTCCTTGTGCAGACGGCCGGGCGTCGTCTCGTACGGGTCGGCCTTGGGCACCGGGTCGTACGTGCCAATAACTTCGAGGGGTTTCGAGTTGCGTGCCGTGCTGCGAAGGTGGGAAGAATGTTTAGTCGTTTTTTTACTTTTTTTTTTTGGTCCTGGGTCAAAAGGACAGAGAGAGATTGAGGCGCATACCGTGCGTGGGCGACGACAATGTTGTAAAGGGGCAGATTTCGGCGCCCGAAGCGCGCTAGACGAATCTTAATCACCATGGCGATGTGTGCTTATGCTGTTGATGGACGATTGAAATGGAAACGAGTCTATATCTGTCGTCACTCTCCTGATGGGGCCATTCTCACGAGGTTCAAACTTGCTGGCTGTCAAGTCTCCACTTTATTTCCTCCAACTCACTGTGGTGGTCCGGAGGGCCAGTTTTGCCGCCCCCGCCGGGCACTAGAGCAGGCCAGAACAGCATGGGCTTGTTTCCGGCCAACGGTCGCCATGCCACGCATGCAAGCCCAGATCAAGCCCACAGCAGCGGCCGTTCCTCGCGTCAAACAGCTCTGAGATTCTACGATTTCTATTTGCAGATTTTATGCATCGCCCAATTCTGGGCATCGGGACCTCTGCCTGCCCCAAACGGTTGACAAAGCAGGCCTCCTGTATAACTGACAATATTCACTTTCCTAGCGATAGAATTCCACCCCTGACGGCTATGAGTATTTTTAAAACTGATTATGGCGTGTAAGATAGACTCGAAAATTTTACGACATTTATTATTGATTTTTACTTGGTTGTCGAGGTGTGAGGATGTGCTTAATGCCGTGTCGTGCGTAGATTGGCGTCGGCGATCTTTGTTGTCACCTGAGTGCTGTCTTCTAACTAGGTAGATACCTAGGTAGTATCGTTGAGTTCTAGCACAACACACCCCAATGTCGATCCAAAGCGGTATAGCGGCACCCGCGCCGTTGTTGCCGACTCCGTTGTTGGGTCTCAACGGCGGCAGGTGTGCAGACAACGCATCTCTTACATCATAGGGAACCGTTTTCATCCGCACCGCATCTTATCATCATAATGACTCTCAAAGTAGGTGATTATCATGTCACTATTCCAGTTCATATCACCACCAAGCATGCATGGCTGACGATCTCGGCTTGTTGATTCCATAGACTCTGAGCGCCAAGGCCGCCGCCGCTCTAGACCAGGAGCTCATGAGCACCAGCGCTTTCTCGCTGGATCAGCTCATGGAGCTCGCCGGTCTATCCGTCTCCCAAGCTGGTACGCCTTATTTTCGGGCTCCTGCTGCGTCTCGGCATGCTGAGATGGCGCTGCACTGCTACAAGCTAATATGCGCGCGCCGCTGATACAGTGTTTCGGGTTCATCCTCCGGACATGGGTCGCAAGGTTCTCGTGGCTTGTGGTCCGGGGAATAACGGTATGCTTCATCTTGGGAAACGTGAATGCTAGACAAGATCTAACGAGCCCATGTCAAGGCGGTGATGGTCTTGTCGCCGCTCGTCACCTATTCTATTATGGCTATCACCCGTCCATCTTCTACCCCAAGAAGGGCAAGAACGAACTATACCAGGTTAGCCGCCTACATTCACAATGGTTTCTCTTTCAATATTCGGACGTTGTTTTGTGGCCTTCATGTCTATGCTTCTCTGTATACGCGTTTATCATGCCTATTTCGTGCAGCCTAGCCATCCCCAGAGCTCAGCCTGACCTAGTATCAACCTTCCAAAGCGTTGTTTACTGTCTAGATGTGGCCAAAAGTCAACCCAAAGTCGACTGCTAAAGATCCTTTGTGTAGTCGCTGATCGTTTTCTTAGCACCTTGCAAAACAACTTGAGGATCTGCAAGTCCCGTTCATCGAGGATTTCGTGTCCGCAGCTCAGGACACGGACCACATTATTGATGCCATTTTCGGTTTGTTACATTGTGTAGACGGCTCCAGAACATTGTGTCTAACTGAGTGACAGGTTTTAGCTTCTCAGGAGAAGTTCGAGAGCCTTTCCCAGCCGTAATAGAGGCGCTCCAGAAATCAGACAAGCCCGTAACGTCCGTAGACGCGCCTTCATCGTGGGATATCGAGCAAGGCCCTCCAAAGTCAGGATTGGGGAGCTCCTTTATGCCTACAACGCTCGTTAGCTTGTCTGCACCAAAACCGTTGGTCAGGCACTTTAGGGGACGCCATTTTGTCGGTGGCCGGTAAGTTGACTTCCCGAAGATCTGCTAAAACGTACACAATGTGGACATGGCCACTAAGACGATCTGGCCAGATTCGTGTCGCCTATGATTGCGGAAAAATACAACCTCCAAGTGCCCGAGTACGAGGGCGTCGATCAGATTGTCGAAGTCGACGTAACAGGAATCAAACTCTGAGAGTGATGATTTGGTGTCAAGGCAGTTTTCTGGACGACAGCAGACTACATGACAGAGCAACCACCCCTCAAGCTGTTTGGGCAGACGGGACTGGGGCACTGGCCGTCTCGCATATCATTCCGAATGAAGTCTGTGCCGTTGGGACACTCGATATAAGGCGGATGGTATGAATGGCAGAATGCAACATAGACGAGGTACTCTTTCCCGCAGACTGGGCACTCCGCCGTATAGGCTTTGCACATCTATCTCGAGCTGAGCACCCTGAATGCGAAACAATCTCTGGCCAAACCGCAAAAGATTAGGAGTAATGAGATGTAGCTGACGACAAGATTTCTTCGTGTCCGCCCCCATGGGAGTCTTTGCAGCCTCAGCCGCAGGAGGTGTAGATGGGCGCGAGATGGCGCGTGATGTTGTCGGCACCGAGATTGTGGAGAGTCGGCTTGAAGATGCGCAGGCAGAGTGGCGACGGGCTGCCAAAAAGTCAGAGGCACCAAGACAAGTTGTGAAGCTGACTATGAGAATATAGCGAGGGCAATAAACGCCACGAACGCGAGGTGAAGAAAATTTAGATTGTCAAGTGGCTGTTGAGGAGCGCCTACTCCGGCAAGTCGAAACCGACACTGGCAAAAGGGCCGGCTCAAAGCAGGTGTCGTCGTGCAGGGTCAAGCCACAGATAATAGGAAAGAAGGTATTCCAAAGGCGTGGTAAAGTAGGCTCGCCACAGCCCCATGTGGCTAGGAAGAAGGGGAGAGAAGAGGAGACAGCATTGGGGCCCAAGACCTCACCAACAGCGAACAACAAACAAGGGCTAGTTATTGGAAGGAGCTTGTGACAGGCGAGGAGCATTGGGACAGCAACAACTGGCCACACCACACGCACGACGGCACACCCACCGACAGAGGAAGCAGCTGGCCAAGTGGTGCAAGGTAGCCAGGTGCACCCAATGAGCAGGCACCCGAAACAACTACTTGCTAACTACAGAGCTGCCTTGTTACAGCAAATATAGATAGTGTGCTGGGCTGGCACAGCGACGTGTACCTATTGATAGGTACGAGAGCAGCCCGGTGGCGGGGACCGGGCGAAGCGGCACATCTTACAGGCATCATGATACCCTGTGCCTGAGCAGCCGGGGCGACCCGGCAGCAATAGTGGTCTGCAGCACGTCGGCTCCAGTGCAAAGAGTACCAAAACAAAAGTGGCCAAAGAAGTGGCCAAAGTAATGCAACTGAGGCAAGGACGTTGTCAACGAGGGCTGGCCGGAGTAAAAGCTCCGTGCAAAACTCTGATAGGCCCGAGCCGACGGGTGGACATGAGCAGGCAGTAAATGGAGAGCTCCAAGGAACGTTCCACTTTTCTCTAGCGAACGAAGAGGCGACGTTACGCCACAACCAGAATGCTGGGAGCTAAAGCTAACGTTATTATACCTTTTTACCAATCAACTCTTGTCCAAGGACCTGCACGATGATGCACGTTACTGATACACTCGGCATAGGACCCTTTGCTCCTCATCAATGGCCCGCTTTCGCATCATCATTCCATCAGCATTTCATCTCTTCATCCTCATCGTGGGGGCTCATTGAGATCAGCCACGCTCCTCGTCTCTCTCCGAGGCCTCCGTCGTTATTTTGAGCTTCCTCTTCCTCTTCGCCTCCCCCCCCTTCACGTCATCTCTAATATGACACACGCTTCCGTCGCCAAGCAGCTTAGCAGCCGAAGACCATTTTTCTCTTCGCAAGGCCGACGCAAATCCTTGATGCAGCCGCTCCTTCGCTCTTGTCGTCGATCCAGTCTCCCGATGGCAGGAACCCTTCCTCATAGCCGGCAAGCTATCCCTCCCGACTTCGATCTCACCGCAGATCGCCGCCCCTGACTAGACCCGGACAAAATCTGCTCATAAATAAGATTGCCCTTTTATCCAGCGCCGATACTGCCAAAACACACGCAATAACCTCCGGCATGGCGCACCTGCGGGGACAATCGACTCGGAGCCATACATCTCTACCTGCTCGCCTCGGCCCGAGCAGTGATTTCAGATGAATAGGCGTCTCGATGCTGAGAAGCTTTTCGCAACATGTCCATCATGGCGATATCCAAGTCTTGTCGTCCACGCTCTCTTCACCATTCTGTACCAGACTTCGTGCCTTCGAATACCACCACAGCCTGCATACCAAGATACAGACTATGAATAAGCGAATCGATACTTTCAGCCCGGCCCACTATTTCATACATCCCTCGCCCAATCTCCACGACGTTTTTCAAGAAATTATCGGGTCCGAATAGCCCGTTGCGGACCAGAAGCCCCGGTCGTGCGATGATTCTTGTCGGGTGTATATGCAGCTGGAAATAAAGTCGAGCTACAGGGGCACGTGAGGGGTTACGGGCGATGGAGCCAGTTCACGACGTTGTCCATACGAACGCCGTTATTAATCTATGAGCAAACGAACCCTCCGCCCTAACGCCATGGTTGCCTGCCATCAGCAGCAAATGCTCCGCGCTGACGAGCCACATGTTGAAAGAAAATGTGTCACCGCCGTCAGCCGTGTCTCAGCATGTTCTTTGCTAAGAAGAAGAAAAAAACAGATATGTAGCAAAACGCAGCATGTCGACCATTGCGCCCGGAGCGTTGCATTACACCGCCACTCAATCGTTTGATGCAGACGGACCATTGTCACGCAATATCCCGACCTGGCCTCAAGATCCAGCAATGACGAAACCATTTTATGCGCTAGCCGAAACTGCCAGCTACCAACTGACGAATTCTTCATGTAAAAACAACTCTTCCATTCGATCAAATGCAGTCTGGACATTGAAGCAATTGTAAGCATACTTCTATCGTGCCTATATTTGCATTATTTTCACATCTGCTCGCCATCGCCTCAAACATTCATACTCTCGGCAAGAAGCTTCCATAACGCACACTTGGCGACCAAGTCGAACGGCACAGTCTCCATCGCTGTGTTATTTGTTTCCAGCCGCATACGCTGTCCCTGCTCGCCCACAAACGCTCCCCAATTTTGCCACAGCGGCGATCCGGGCTGCCGACTTGTATTTGGGTCCAGAAACCGAACGAAGCTGGTAAAGTACGCCATCGTTACGGGCACAATAGGCGCATTGATCGTCCTCAAAGATTTCGCCTCTTGCCCCCGGATATTGTCGGGCCCAAAGATAGCCCCGAGCTCAGCAACGTGTCGCACGCCGAGGCCTACGGCAACCTGCTCCGGATCGGCAACGTTGTAACGATAATTCCACGACTTGTCTGGGCCCACGAAGACTGAGATAGCATCTGACATGGTGTTTCCCGCGCACACAAAGGTACTGTCGCCATATACAGCGGCGGCAGATGGGTAATAGGCGGCGTGCTTGGGCAAGGGCTCCATCTTCGGGTAGATGGTGCTAACAATGTCGAGCTGCCACTTTTGAAGGCGTGGATAGTTCGCTCGCAGAAACGACGACACTTCGGTCTCGGTGCTGGCATTCACAGCAAACATGGTGCCTTCATCGGTATCATCGCCCACGAGGAGGGGCACACGCTTGAAGCGGCCGGTCAGGAACTGCTTGTACATGTTTTCTTGGACGAGATCCCCGTCAATTACAGGGAGCCAATACCACAGCGGCACGGGATCCTCGGTATGGGCTTCGGGGAAGGGCGAGGGTAGGCTGGCGTTGCCTAGCGCGCCAACGTCGAGTTTGCGAAGGCAGTCGAGGGAGCCGCACTTGGTGTCATCAAGCAGACGAGTGTACTGAAACTCCACCTGGTCTACTTTTCGCTGCGTCGGCCAGAATGGGCTTTCAGGTATGCCACCAATGAACAGGTTCTCCTTGTCGTTGCCGCCGTAGGCGGTCAAATGGTGCGAGACGGAACCGCCACCCGCAGAGTCGCCGTGAATTACGACATGGTTGGGGTCGCCTCCAAACTGCGGACGAAAGATTAACAAGAACATTAGCCGTGGCACTCGGACAATTGCCTTGAACGACGAATGAACATACCTGGCCGATATATTTCTGCACCCACCGCAGAAGCAACCGCTGGTCTAAGAGGCCAGCATTCAGTGCGCCATCCTTACGAACCTCTTCGCTTGCCAAGAAGCCAAAAACGCCGACGCGGTAGTTGAAATTCACGAAAACGACGTTGCCGCCGCTCTGCTGAACGATCTGAGACCCATTATAATTGCCGTTCGAGTTGTGCGCGTATCCGCCGCCTTGGATAAAGACCCAGACGGGAAGCTTAGACGTGATGGTGGCGTTGGCTGGCTTGAAGACGTTGGCAAAGAGGCAATCTTCTCTAAACACATCGTTGGGGCCAATGCCGGGGCCATCGCCGGTTCCGACGCAGAGAGCGCCAAGCTGCGATTGCGTTAGCGAAAAACAGGTGTCCAATGGATTTTGGTTTTGGTGCGGTGCGCGTGGCGTACCTTTCCCGCGTCTTGCACTTGGTCCTCGTGGACTGGCTCCTGGGGCGCGCGGAAGCGCAGGTCGCCCAACGGTGGCTTGGCAAAGCGCATACCGAGAAACTGATCAACACCGGCGCCGGCTGCGCGGGAACCTCGGTACGTGGCATAGTCGAGGTTAATGATTGGCGCGCCGTCAATGTCTGCAGAGAGGGCGACTGCTGCACCGAGAGCGCCAGCGACGCACATGAGTTGCATGAGGAGCATCATGATACGTGCGTGTGTTTGTGTAAGTGTGTGCATGTATGTATGTCTCTGTGTATGCCTTCTATGTGCGCATCTACCTCGTAATCTACAATAGGTAAAGGTGTACAATATCGTGATGTACAGTATCGCGAGCGAGGATCAGTGAATCACGAACGGAAGCCCGGTGGCCCAGGCCGGAGTCTTATACCAAGAAGTAAGTAAACAAGCGTGCAGCCGCGTCATGCGCCTTCCTTCTCTCCGGGACCGCACGGTGGGAGCTGCATGCGGGCGACCCTTTTCGGTGCATCTAGAGCCGTGCTCCAATACGACTGTGACGCTGCGTCGGTGTGTTACTCGCCGTCTTTCTCACCTCTTGGTCCTCCCCTAACGCCGTGCAAATGAATGTCCACCGTAAATTGGTCTCGGATGACTGAGTCTGTGAATGGAGCGAGTATTACAAAGCTTTCCTTAGCCGTGCTTCCTTATCCCCGATGTGGCATCATTTTAGAGCCGGCACTCTCGGGCTTGAAAAGATTGAAAAGCGGTTCATGCGGAGATGTGGAGAGAAAATGGAATCTTTGTTACTTTAAATTTGTCTTTTTAAGGTTCATGTAAGCAGCATCGTTCTAAAAACAAGGCTCAAAAGTTGCAATCTTGCGGGAACTTTTTGCTGTAATTAAAGGACAACCCGAAAGAGACCACCGGGCGAGCGGGAAATTTCTCCACTTGTTTTTTCTCCCGTCATCAACGTGCGTCGTACAAAGTGCTTGAGTGCCAACCCCCTCTCCCTTGTACAACACACAGCACGAGGTATTCACCGCGAGCTGGCGATGTACGGGTTGTGGGAGCTTGAATTTCGGGGAGGATCGGCCCGTCATCAGTGGGTAAGGATCCGCCATTCTGGGGGGTTTTTTCTCATTTAATCTGAACAGCGTTGACATGGAGTGGTTACACTGCCGCGCCGGAGGGATATGGCAAGGTGAAAGGTTTCTATTGCTTGCAAAGTTGGTAAAATACCCTTTGATGAAGGGCTCGCAACGAGCCTCTCTCATACGGAAGCTGCAGGCGCAACTTCTTTTGGAACTACTTTGTTACCGGTTTCGGGGTATTTTGCCGACGACCGGCTTCCTCGCCCGTCCTCCAAGGCCGATGCCGTTGAAGGGAAATTAAAGATAAGATGATGGCGCCTGCGAACTACCGACGAGGCAACACGCTGCTGCTGTTGCTCGACGACGCCAAGGGTCGGCATGGAACGGAAGGGCGAGAGTGCGGCAAAGGTGACGAGGCGCGTGTGTACAAAGGCGGGTGGCGGCCGGATTTCCGGGTACATGGGGTGAAGCACCGACCACAGCGCCGGTTCCGTTTGCGGGACGCTACGGACGCCGAAGTCAGGTGAGCTACATTCGCTCGGTACATGTGTGTGCATCATCCTCTGTCTCGTGTCCTGATAAACAGTTGCCGAGAATCGCGCGTGCACCTTGTCAAGGATGCTCGTGCTCAACACGCATCGGTCAGAGACAACACGGGATCGTAGTCTCGTCTAATCCCTCGAATTCTTCTCATCGACGAATATTGGGGAAGCGCTTTGCACACGCCGAGACGGGTTTACACTGGAAATAAAAGCATACACAAACAGAGCTGTCCGGGCTAAATCAGAGTTGATAGGCTGCTCGTTATTTGCCAGGACAACTGTGAATCTCGATATAATGTTCCCATCCTTCATTGGTATTGTAGAGTAGCCGAGCAGCGCATTTACTCCTTTACAATGGTCTTTTGTGCGGCCGCTCTGTTCACTACGTTGTTGCCAAATACTATAATCGCTTGTCGACATTGCGTGTTGCTGTTGGGCTCAAGTTGGGCGCCCAGCACGTCGCTTGCCGTGATGCTCGTGGCGTCTCGTTGCGCGCCCGCGCGCGACGAGCATCTTCAACTCAAGTATAGCAACTATGAGTGTGCGGAGTATTACAGTCGACCAGTAATGTTGCAACAGTACATTGATGGGTCGGCTGGCGTCGTATACCTGTCACCTTCGGCCATGTCTCAAACTATCTGTTAGGGGAGCATTTGGTCTCGCGGAGGTGGTCTCGCGGTCCGGCGGGGGTTCGGCGCTGGCGGGACCCACGACGAGCAGATACGGGCGCGGCGGTGAGATTGCAGATAGAAAGACGGGGTTCTCCTTGATAGAGAGTTTTTTTTTCGGTGTCGAGATGGGTTCTAGACACTGTTCTGTGGGGTTTGGTTCGAGATCCACGTTGGAGTTTACTAGCATTGTGCGCACCGGATGTAGGGTCCGCGCCGATGTGGTTTGGGCACCAATGCTGCGGGAAAAAGCGCGGAAAACTCTGGGGCACTCGAGGCGTCATGATGGGAAATGTAAAAAGAATGCCAGATTTGGGATAGTGAGTGCAAGGTGGCGGGAGCGCGCGTGCTTGGTAGAAGTATGATTCAGTACCTTGCAGGGCCGTGCAGGCAAGGTTGTTCGCGTTGGCTTCTGGAAGGTGTGCAAGCGAGTTGGCACCAGGCGGGCGGTCGGTGGCCCGCGGGTCCGTAAGAATCACAGTCGACAGCATCGAGTCTGAAGCATGGTAGGGCTAGTTCTTCGGGCAGATGCAACATGCGGCATGTGCGAGATGCAAGTTGTTGAGCGTGGCCTGGTGTGTCATGGTCAGCGAGCAGCAAGGTAGACAGGCGCGGCAGGATGGCTCGGAAGGATGGCTCGGAAGGGCTGGCCGACACTACTAGTATCCGTAATCGGTAGGCGCAAGACGGACCGAGTGGCTGTGGGCGAGTAATGGCCAAGAGTGATAGACATGAACAAGTCCCTATTTGTCGAAATGCATGGATTGGTTATCGGCGGTAATATGGTTTTGCAAGGTTGACGATGTGGATCCGGGGCGTTGGGCGGTGGGGGAAGAGCTGGAGACGGCTTCCTTCGGCTCGTGGAAGATGGAGAGGTGCTGAGTCGAGTGCTGCCAAAGTTGTTAGCCTCTTTGTTGGAAGTAACTGATGCAAAGGGCGTGCAGCAGAATAAAGTCCCATGGTGCCATTGTTATGCGGTGGATGCCGTGGCTCGCCTTGGCAAGTTCAGTGTCTGGCGATGACGAGTCTTTGTTGGCGTAGAAAGGCCGAGGAGAGAGAGACTTGATGACCAACCAACTGGCATTGACAGACTGGCGCGTGCACCGGCTTCCCCATGGCGCCCCAGACCAGACCACCGAGTGATGCCATGGCGCATGTGTGGCGGACGGATGGAGATGATGGATGGGCAAATGGGCAAATGGGCAAATGGGGTATGGTGGTTGGTGGTTTGGTGCGGCTGGAGCTGGAGCTGGGATGCGGATGCGGATGCGCAATGCTAAAAATAAGGTATGTAGCGACCAGCGGCCTGTGTCGTGCCGTGTCTTTCCTGGATGGGCGAGCCGCAAGCAGCCTTGTTGCCAACGTTGATCAGTAGTGCTTCTTCTTGCCTCTCCAAATGCCTTTCGTGTTGGTTGCTGCCTAGGTAGGTGCCCAGCCAAGTGTCGTTGATCCGCTTTGGGCAATTTGCATGCTGGGCATCGCCGGAACGGTCTCGACTGGCAACGCCTCCCGAGAGCGCCACGAAGAAGACCAAGTTGATTCTTTCCATGAACAACAAGTAAAACTAATTGATGTTTTGGCTTGTGACCTAGCAGCGCCTCCTCCCCTTGGCGTGGCGTGGTTTGGTTCCCCTCAGTATCCCCTCAAAATCCCCTCCCACCGACTTGCAGCCGCTGAATAAATTATAACTCGAAAAGGTCGTGCCGCACCCGGGCGAGTCAAAGTGGGGGGTTCAAAGTGGGGAAGAGAGACAAAACCAGTGCTGCTTCCGAAATAATGTAGCCTACTGCAGATGATGGAGAGACATGTACAGATTATCCGTACGGGATATAGAGACATCTAGTTCGCGGCAAAGAAGCGGACAAAGCAATTGATTTAGCTTTACTTGGCTTATTGAGCGTCAACGAGTTGCATTGGGGAAAATAAAGGCCTTGTCGGGATCCCTGCCACTGTTTCCCCAGGTGGCTGGTGGTGCATGACTAGGTTCCTAGGTAACGGCGCCAGGGCAATCATCAACAGGCGCAAGCCACTCGTGTTCATGCTGAAAGCCAAAACAGCTGGGCGACGGTCCAATTCTGCTGCCTAGCGCCACGTTTTCGCGATTCAATACTGAGTACTTTTACAAGAGGTCGCGAAAAGATGCACGTCTAAACATGACGTTTCTATTCATGACGAGAGTCGAGGCCTCAATAGAAATATGAGTAGAGACGTTGGGCCCAAAACAGCAACGACTATCCGTATAGTTTCGGAATTAGGATCCGTCTCATGTGCTAGTGAAAGAATGCCTTGTTTGCAGTTGAGGCCGACGCTGTCAAGTGACCAGTCGTCTAGCGTGCGTGGGCTGCCGTTGGGGCGAAAGAATGGACGTGCGTAGGTAAATAACTAGTAAACGTTAGGAAGTAACTACTCAACGTGGTAAAGTTACGAGGAAACGGTTAATGAACGACTGGTATTATGTGTAACCCCTTGTATTGACATGGATAATGGCTGATGCAGCGCCGCAATCAGCACTCTTGAGCTGGCAAAATGGGGGCTCCTGTCTACGACCCCGCCAAGTTGAACAGATTTCGTTTCCATCTAGACGAGAATTGACGGGAAAAAAGATAGACTTGGCACCTCGAAATCATGTCAATAGAGCCATCCGTCTAATCGTATTCCCATAAAGGAAAAAAAAAACAGTCCTCTGCCAACGTATTCAGATTGTATCGGTGAACCCAAATCATCGTGGGGCTCTTACCCAGTTTCTGGGGCTTCCACCAGCACCCTTCTCCAGGCTTTACTACGTACAGGGGTCTAGGGTCCCGTTTTACCCCAAAAATCTGCACTTTTGCCAGAGATAAGCTACGTAGGTTACTCAGTAGGCAAGGTTGTACCTCCGCTTGCCTACACCCCTCACGTAAAACTCGGTACCTCGAAAATTCAAGAAGAAAAATTCATAGCCTCGTTTGCCCCCTCCTTCGAGTCCTTTCCTGCCCCAAGAGCCCCAAAACTGGACGCCCGCCCACATCAACCTACCAGCCGTTGTCTTTCTTTACCCTCTCTTTTCCCTCCTACTCCTCCACATCCTTCTTGTTCTCTCTCCCAAACCTCTGTCGGGCCAGCCTCTTCGTCCTCGTTCCCGTGTCTGCTCAGTAATCTCCTGGCTTCGTCACCGCAGCCCGCGCCATCTGATGTTTGCCCACTGCTCAGCTGGTTACGTCTCCCTCTACCGCACATACAGCTAAAGCCTGTCTGTTCCCAGCCAGTGCTACGCTGCAATCGCGCTGCAGAAATAGGCGACGGCCCTTTTTCTGACGTCACGCCCTTTCAACTCGCTTGTCGCTTAAATCGCTATATTTGATTTGCGATATACTGCACCTTGCATCTCTCCTCCTCATTGTGCCAATTTTTGCGCCCACTCTGCGCCCACCCTCCACTCATCATGGAGAAAAAAGTCTCACACGAAGCCAATGTCTCGGCCGACAGCTACAACCTCAACCTCGAGGACTCCCGACCTGCCGAGTCGTCCGAGTTCAACCTCGCCCACCAGCATGATCAGCTCGAGCGCGGCCTCAAGAGCCGTCATATTCAGTTCCTCGCTCTTGGCGGCGCCATCGGTACCGGTCTGTTTGTCGGCTCCGGTAGCATCCTCAGCAAGTCCGGTCCTGCTCCTCTCTTCATGGCCTACATCTTCATGATGGCCGTTGTCTGGACTGTCATGAACTGTCTCGCTGAAATGGTCACCCTCCTTCCCATGCGCGGCATCACCGTCCCCTACTTTGTCGAGCGCTTCGTCGACCCTTCGCTCGCCTTCGCCGCCGGCTGGAACTACTGGTACGTCTACGCCATATTAGTCGGTGCAGAGGCCTCGGCCGCCAGTATAGTCATAAACTACTGGCCCGGCGCCGCCAAAGTCCACGTTGCCGTCTGGATTACCATTATTCTCGTCGTTATGCTGCTCCTCAACATCATTGCCGTTCAGTTCTTCGGCGAGGCCGAATTTTGGTTTGCTAGCATCAAGCTGCTCACCATCATCGGCCTCATCATTCTCGGCGTCGTCATCTTCTTTGGCGGCGGCCCCGACCAGAGTCACATCAGAGGCTTCTACTACTGGAAACATCCAGGCGCCTTTGTCCAATTCCGCGGCGTCCCTGGCTCCACTGGCCGTTTCCTCTCCTTTTGGCAGGCCTTCATCACCGCCGGCTTCGCCTTTATCACCTCCCCCGAGCTTATTGCCATTGCCGCCGGCGAGACTGTCGCCCCTCGGCGCAATATTCCCAAGGCTGCCCGTCGCTTCGTCTGGCGTCTTGCCATATTCTACGGCTGCTCCTCTCTCATTATTGGCATCCTCGTTGCCTCGGATGACGACGACCTTCTCGGTGCCCTCAAATCCGGTGCCGGCGGTGCCGCCGCCTCTCCGTTTGTTATTGGCATACAGAGAGTTGGAATCTCCGTCCTCAACCATATCATCAATGCCGCAATTCTGACCTCGGCTTGGTCTGCCGGCAACTCGTTCCTCTACTCGGGCAGCCGTGTTCTCTACTCCATGTCCCTCACCGGCAATGCTCCCCGCTTCTTCTCCAAAACGACCCGCCTCGGTGTTCCCTGGGTCGCTGTACTCACCACTTTTGGCGTCGGCCTGCTTTCCTACCTCAACGTCAGCAACTCGGGTGAAAAGGTTTTCACTTGGTTTGTCAACCTCTCCACCATTTCCGGCTACATTGCCTGGCTCATCGTCATGGTCACGTACATTCGTTTCCGCAAGGCTCTCGAATACAATAATTTGCTTGATATCCGCCCCTACAAGACGCCCCTCCAGCCATATGCCAGCTATCTCATGATTGTTCTCGTCGGTCTCCTCACCATTACCAATGGCTTTCAGTCTTTTATGGCCAAACCCTTTGTCGCCGCCGACTTCATCGCCGCCTACATTACCATCCCCCTTGTCTTGATTCTCTACTTTGGACATAAAATTGTTTACAAAACTCGCTGGGCCATTCCCATACACGAGATTGATGTCGTCACTGGTGTCAGGGAGATGGATGAACTGGAACAGATGGATGAGGAGCGTGTCGCCAGCAACTGGTTCCAGAAGGCCTGGTACTGGCTAGCATAGACGTGGTGCGTTTCGACGCGACCTTGCTTTGACGACTTGATCCTTTTTCCTTGTCTATTTCCATGATGCACATGCATGTATGCTATATCTGCCAATAATTCTCTCATCTTGTTGGATACCACATTTTGACAACACATGTCTGCATGACATGAGTTTTACATATTTCAGATTAAATTGCAACATTTCTTGACATTGCTACCCTGTATCTGCGTGACTAAATTGTGCCCTGGCCTGGCCATGCCGGGCAGCTGGTTTTCACTTGAGCAAGCCGGATGTATATTTGCTTGTGAAAGTCTGTGGCCTGGTTCTGTCGTACTTTGTCGTCAGTTGACATGTCGCGTTCCGTGGCAAAGGTTCAACATGAACAAGTCAAACATGAACAGGTCAACCATAAACAGGTCAAACATGAACACCAATGAAATTAGCCTCGGCGAACTCTAAGAAAGCTAAAACCGAAACCACGACGCGGTCCAGGAATTTGATTTTCGCGATTTTCTGTCATCAAAGACCCTTTATGCATGAAGTAGCTCGGCACATTCCGAGATCTGACTTCCATTTTTAAACGCACATTGTGATGCGGGGGCTAGCGCGCCGGGAATGTTGCGATGCATTCCACGCCGGCCTTGTCCCACCAGTATGGTCTCTGAACCGGGCTAGGCATTACAAGAGGGCTTGTTATGACGTTGACGCGTGATGGAAGGAATCTGCGTCTTCTTCTTGATACTGTCGCCATGGCCTCGTGCAAAGGGCATGACGAGCAAATGGGCCTAGGGTACCTCTTTGCAAGAAAACAAAACGAAACCACAAGAAAGAAAAAGAAGAAAAAGAACGATCTTGCGATTCGTCAAGGCAACAAACAGTGATGATGATGATGATGATTTAAAGGCCACATTCACGCGTTCGAGGTCCATCAAAAGCCGACCGCTACGCGACTCACTTGATCTGGGTTACACGCTATCAACTAGCGACAATGGCAAAGGGGAATGGTCTCGCTGGAGGGGGTGCCGCACCGAGTTCTGATTAGACTAGGAAGGAAGGGAAGAGGAAAAAGTCGAACAATATCGCAGCCGGAGCAAAGCCTTTTTATTTGATCTTGTGCAGCTTTTAGCACGAACAAAGCAGTTGAGGGTTGGAAATAAGAAATTGTTCAAGGTGATGAAAAAAAAGAAAAAAAAAAAGTAGACACAAGAAGAGGATGAAAAAACCGGAAAGGGATGTCTGTCTGGTACGGAGTAGAACATTGGTGTCTGCTCCCTCTCCTCGTCGTCTCTACCGGCCCTTTGATAGCTACGAGTAGATAGATGCAGACACGATGGTAAGACCAGTACTCCGTAATAGAGGCTATCCGTAGAAAGACATGTATGAAGAGGCCAGGGTGCCCATGTCGTAGGGCAGACAGCAGAAAAGGGCAAGACAGGAATCGTCGAGGTGGCGCTGGGGCGTGCACATGAAGTAGAATGCGCGTGAGCAAGTCTACCAGTACTGTCCCGTCGCGCTTCCATTCATGTCACTGACAGAGGCGGTAAAGAAAACTCAACGTATTAAACATGGCATCTTTGCTATTGAAAGTCTCTCGGGATCGCCTTTACTTGCCCGTCTGGGGAAAGCGTCAGGTACCGGGAGGAAAATCAGGTACCGGGAAGAAAAGCGCGGGCGCAACCCCTCAACTCTAGGGCTGACCCGCGAATTGTGCCAATGTCCAATGATGAAAGGCCCCTGGAAATGAGCAAATTTAACCTACTGAGTGGGCTAAGCCAATCAGGGGGTAAAATGTCTCTGACCCCCCCCTTCTTTGTCTCCCCGTGGCGTGCTCCGTCTCCAGTTTACAAGGCCGTTCTTGTTTTTCCCCTTTTTTCCCCTTCCTTTTCTCGGCTATCCCCCAGAAAACCCAATCGGGGCGCAGCAGCAATTGCCTCGATAGACGAGAACAAAACAGGAAAGGGAAGGGGAGAAAAAGGGTGGAAAGACTCGGATATATATATTTGATTCATGTGCCTATAACAACTTGCTCCCTTTCATCTAGTAGTTACATTGGCAGCAGTACTTCGCGGGACGCTAATCACAGCACACAGATGATGGGGGCCGCTCGTTGCCTACGACACGGTGCAACATCAACCTCCCGACCTCATTTTAAACAGGGCAAAAAAAAAAAAGAACAACTGCCACGATGTCAAGAAAAGAATACAGAGAGGAAGCGGGGACTTTATTACGAATACAGTCGTTACTGTGACAAAGGTCACGAGGTTGCTCGCTCTCTCGGGCTGGTGAGACAGCGTTGGGTAACTAGCGGATACCCTCATTTCCCTCAAAAGCCCCTTCAAGTACCGAGGGCCAGCGCGTGCACACCGCGACCTGGTTCATGAAGCTTGGCTCTGGGGCGACGGCATGGGCAAGTCTCACACATGAAGTCCCGCGACTGACACAAAGGGAATGCGCCAGGCCCCCCCCCCCCTCTCTTCAAACGCGGCCGCGCTGGCCCCGGTCTAGCGCCATCATCAGTGAATGAATGAGCAATTGATTTTTTTTCCCTTTTAACCTCTTTTCCCGCTAGGGCCAGTTGTTCCTCTGGTCTCTGTGGGTCTAGATGTGATTACCTGCCCTCTGTGCTGTGTGTGTGTGTCTTGTTCGTGAGATGGCCTCCCCCCCAAGACCGTATTAGTAGAACGGCCGCGCCCACACCCCAAATGCTCTCCTCTTCCTTCTTACAAGCTCATTCTCATAAAAGGCTTCGTTGGCAAAGTCTTACTTTACGAATTAAAGCTTGCATTGACGAAAACCACTTACGCTCATTTTCTTACACCACACACACGCACAACCCAACCAACCGACGCTCACTCAGTCCTTCAACTTGAAACAAGTCGCGCTTCAGCCCAGCTTGGTCCATTGACGAGCTTAAAGTAGCGCACTTTTTACCTTTTCTCGCCCGAAAAGCAGAAGAGAAAGAGAGAGACGAAAAAAACAAAGAACATCTACGACTTTGTTGACAAGATCTTGCTTTGTATCTTGTCATACACACCTAATTCCTGCATACTACACAACCAACACCAACAAGGAACAACATCCAACCACCACAGTATCGCGATGCGTCTATCCACTCTCCTCTTCGCCATACTCCCGGCCCTCGCTGCAGCCGACGATGCCAGCCCTGCCGCGCCCAGCGTGACCACCATCACCGAGACCAGCACCGGCACGATACACTTCACCAAGACGGTCACGCTCGCGCGCGTCCACATGATCGTGTCCACGCTCAACAGCACCAGCAGCGTCGCCATCCAGCCCACCGGCGGCATCACCCATCCGTCGTCCATCGCCGTGACCACCACCGCGGCCACCACCGCCGGCAGCCCGACCGCGGTGCCCTCCAAGGGCCCGTCCAACGCTGGCGCTGCGCTGGATGCTGGCAAGGTTGCCTTTGCGGGCGTGGCTGGCATGGTTGTCGCCGCCCTCTTGTAAGGGAAGGGAACAGGGAAAGAATGGAAAACTTGAACAATGGGGAATCTCCAGTTGTTCAATCGAGTCTTTCCGTTCCTTCCCTTGCAACTCACCCCGTCTATACGTTTGGGCAGGACCTCGATGGGTGTTGCCGTCATGTCTTCTTCGCTTCTGGCAACACTCGAGTACAATCTTTTGAAAGACATTTACAAATCCTCTGTTTTGAAAGGTTCAACAACAACAGGACTTTCTCTCGTCGACCTTTTTTTGTGGCCGTTTTTTATATCTTTTCCCCCATTATACCTCTTTCTTCTTTCTGCCGGTAGGCGTTTTCTTTTTCTTCTGGATTTTATGCTTGACGACCTCGACGAGTACGAACTGGGGTGACTTTTCTGGGCGCCAGCTTCTCTTCCCTCGAGTCATTCTGTCCTCTCATGTCTGCTGTGAGAGAGAGAGAGAGCGAGCAGCTTGTTCATGATTGAAAAGGTCAACCTGTTGCACACGCTTTCTTGCCCCATCTGCCTCCTTTTGGTTCGTCACATATTCTTGGCGGCTTTTTTGTTCTTTCACCTTCGGGAACTTTTGTTGATACCAAGTCGTTTTCTGGGGAGGAAAGGTCGTCGTTTTTTCGTTTTGATTACTTCCAACTTTGAATCCAGTTGTACATCACCTGGACGACAATGAATGTCCAGCCATCAGACAAGGGGCTCGCCCACCCGTTTCTTGGTGTCTCTTGTCGAACTCGGCGTGGAATAGCCTTGGTCTCTCAGCCGCACCTCATCACAGACGGAGGGACAAGGACATGTGTGGAAGAACTCAGAAGAACACAAAATATTACATCTTCGACTTGTTTCCATATTCATACCCACCTTTTTGCTTCACGGGATGATCAGGGCTCTTTATATATTCATGCTTTCTTGGGAGTCGTCATCTCTCCAATCTTGTCGGACAGAAAAGGGGGTATCCTCCTTTTCATCGCGCAAAACAAGATGTTATTTCTTCTTGGTACTCGGGCAGCAGCAAGTGGTTTACATTCTCTTGAGGATTGGGCTTCTGCTGGGGACTGCTGCGGGCGACGGGCTGTCCATGGTTTTCTATCTTTTGAAGAGCCTGCAAGCGGCTGTTTTGATAACCAACACAATTAGATAGAGCCAATCGACGAGACCTGGAGAACCTGTGTCTGTGTGCCTAGAGTGTCGTGTGCATCAACCGATCAACGCTAACCATGCCGCAACTAGAAACGGCGCCGTCTAATGTATGAATCATCATGAACCATAGTCATACGCGCTCTCTTCCTTGCAATTCAATGGCGCCATCGCTAAGACAGACATGGCCTGCTGATTAAATGGCAGCCTGCTACTCGTGTCCGCGGTCGGCGGCGGGCCCCATCGGCCCATGCGGCCTTGTCCTGGAGCTGCCCGCCAAAAAGAGGCAAAATTAGTGGAGCGCGCTGTCCAACGTTTTAGTCAACGATTTGTTCACAGAAACTCCAGCTTTTTTGGCCCATAATCTCCCCTCCCCATTCACCTGTATCATACACACTTTCTGGCCCATATAGGAATCCAGAAAGGCCATCTTCACCACGGAAGAGCCGCACAATGGCTTCCCTACAGCGATCCGCCGCGCCCCTGCGCAGGGCCCTCCACTCCAGAGCTTCCACTGCCGCAGTGACGACGACGGCCACAAGGGGTCTTGCCACCGTCCCCTCCCCCTCCGACAGCAGCGCCAAGCCGAAACGCAAAACATATTTCAAAGACACGACCGTCGCCTCTCTCGACGACTTTATCGGCGGCAAGGGCGGCGGCGGCGGCGGCGACGCGCTGAGTCAGTCGGCGGCGTACGAGCTGCGCACCGCCCAGGTCGGTCCCGAAGGCAAGAAGCGGACCATCACGCGGCTCCCCGAGTGGCTCAAGACGCCTATCCCCGCGGGCAACGACAACTTCAAGAAGATCAAGGCGGACCTGCGGGGCCTCAACCTGCACACGGTGTGCGAGGAGGCGCGGTGTCCCAACATCTCCGAGTGCTGGGGCGGCAGCGACAAGTCGGCGGCGACGGCCACCATCATGCTCATGGGTGACACGTGCACGCGAGGCTGCCGCTTCTGCAGCGTCAAGACGAGCCGCGCGCCGCCGCCGCTCGACCCGCATGAGCCCGAGCACACGGCCGAGGCGCTCGCCCGCTGGGGGCTCGGCTACGTGGTGCTGACGAGCGTCGACCGCGACGATCTCGCCGACGGCGGCGCCCGCCACTTTGCTGAGACGATCCGCAAGATCAAGCACAAGAAGCCGTCGCTGCTCGTCGAGGCCCTGACGGGCGATTTTGGCGGTGACCTCGACATGGTCCGCATCGTTGCCGAGAGCGGCCTCGACGTCTACGCCCACAACGTCGAGACGGTCGAGGGCCTGACCCCGTACGTGCGCGACCGCCGCGCCACCTTTCGTCAGAGCCTCAAGGTCCTAAAACACGTCAAGGACGTCCGCGGCGACCAGGGCATCATCACAAAGACGAGCATCATGCTCGGCCTCGGCGAGCAGCAGCAGGAGCTCGTCGACGCCCTGACGGAGCTCCGCAAGGCCGGCGTCGACGTCGTCACCTTTGGCCAGTACATGCGGCCCACGAAACGCCACCTCAAGGTCGAAAAGTACATCACCCCCGACGAATTCGAAATGTGGCGCCAGCGCGCCCTCGACATGGGCTTCCTCTACGTCGCCAGCGGCCCTCTGGTGCGCTCCTCGTACAAGGCCGGCGAGGCCTTTATCGAAAACGTCCTCCGGAAACGTGCCGGCGACAAGGCGCCCATTGCAGCAGCACAGGCCATTCTCGATCAGGCCGTGACCGTGGACGGGCGCACCGGGCCGTAGGATTTCTGTTTTTTGCTGTAGTATTTTACGTTTTTACATATCAATATACTGGAGGGGCGCTTGCGTTTCATTTGCACCTTTCTTCAACAGTCAAGATGAGACGAGGGCGGCATAGGGCAACAACGGCGTCGGGGTCTGCATTTAAAACCCTCTCATTACAACGATTATAGAGCCTTTTGGCGGCTACAGATATTGGTGACTAGTTATAGCAAAAGCCACCACCACCCCCACCATCAACAATTAATCATGAATCTCGCAGAGCCTTCAACAATTGGTCTGCAGAAAACAAAATCCCTCCAATTCCCTCCCCCTCCTCCCATCGTGTCTCATAATTCGTCACGCTAATGTTTGCTTGTTTTTTTGGTATCTTTAACACTCGGACAAGAACCAAGAAGATTTCCCAAGATGAACTTTTTACCTCCCAAAACGGCCTAAATCAGCGGCACAATTGGATTTTGAAAATGGTAAGCTGTGGAAAGAAGAAGAATCAGAAAAACAAGAAATTCAAGCGCTGTATAAATGTCATCTGTGTAAAGTTAGCACGAGAGTCAGGCTTCCCTGCTCTCTCTCACGTTGACTGCGCCAAAGCAGCCAAAAATTCGTGACGAATTCTTTGACCAACTGCCATTATCTTTTCTTCAATGGCCGTCTTTGCCCTCCGCGGACGGCCTCTGGGTGAGTTGCATCCCGTCTGCGAAATGCTGAGAATCGCTAAGATCGGGATGATGCCGCGGTCTGCTCTACCTGCGAGCTTCAAAAGATGTTGAAAGCTCTGCATTGCGAGACTTTTGGCGAGGCTGGCCTTTTTTTTGTGTGTGTTTTTGTTTTGTTTCCAAAATACCTTTTGGATGTCGCTGCCCATTCTCAGAGGCTCTCCCACAGCCCACGCAGACCCATGAGCGCAATCGGCACGGCCTCGTCCGTCGCAATGTCTCTGCTGCCCTGGCCCGGCAGCACATTGACCCAGTGGTCAAACAGCTCGCGCGTCTTGGCCCCGCGGATCTGCATGGCGGCGAGGTGCGGGTCGTGGGCCGCGGCGAGCTCGATGCCGCGCGGCCCACCAAAGACGACGAGCAGGTGCTGAAACGAAGGCGCGCGCGGCGTCTCGTTGTCGGCGGCGTCGGCGGTGTTGTGATTATGATGATATCCGCGGCGCCAATTCTGGTCGTGCTGCTGGTGCTGGTGCTGGTGCTGGTCCGCCATGACTTGCGACAGCGGCGTGCCGCGCTCCGACGTGCCCACGCTCAGGTCGTAGCCGCCCGCGTACGGGCACTCGGTGAAGACGCCCGACAGGCTGGCGCTGCGGCGCACCGAGTAGCCCCAGTAGTAGCCGCCCTTGGTGCGCGGCTCGTCCGGATGCACGCACGCGGGCGGCGGTGACTGCTGCTGCGCGTCGTCGGGACCGTCGAAGCGCAACGTGACGCGCGTGTTTGGTGGGATGACATCGGCGACGCGCACCAGCCCGCCAAGGCCCGTATCGACCAACGAGCCGCCGCTCCCGTCCGACAGCAGCGTGTCGGCGTCCACATCGGCCGTCACCGTCACGCCCTCGGCGTACGGCAGCCACGGCGCCTTAGCGCGCGGGTGGTGCGGCATGTCGAGGGCCGGCAGCAGCGCTGTGTGTCGGAGGTTGGGGTGCAGCGGAAACAGTCGCCGCCGCATAAACGGCGGGCACTCGAGAAACGACAGCACCTGCGCGACAAAGTGACACGGGTCGGCGTCGCCCGTGTAGACGCCGGTACCGCCGTTGGCAACGTTGTCGGCGTCGAAGCGCGTCGTGGTGTTGCGGGCCGACGGGGCATCGTCGTATACAATCACCTCGTCGACGCAAAAGATGGAGAGGGACCGCGCGAGGCGGGCGACGGTGACGAGACGCTGCTCAGCGGTCGGTAGACTGCAGATGTGTGTGTTGGCAATCATCTTGAAAAGGGAAGGGGGGAAGACGTACTTGCTGAGAATGCTGCCTGGTACGGCAATGGAAATGGTCCATTGGCGACCTCCGCGGATGGGCATGAACCGCTTCGAGGTCTTGGCGCTCCCGAGTGGGAGCGTGCTGCTATGCGCAACCTTGCGCTTCTTGTAATCGAGCTGGTCATCGCCGGCGGCGGCGAAGGCATGCGAGAACTTGCGACCCTTGGCGTTGCCTTTGGCGTGCATGGTCGGCGGAAGGGTGAAGGCGCAAGAGGATTGCGCTAGAAGAAGATAATTATGACGAGAAGAACTGGAGTTCAGGATTAGCTAGAGGGGAACCGGCGCATTATATAGCTGTTTGTGGTGGGAGAGCTGTGTGACGCGCAGGATGGGGTGTTTACAGGATGAGATTTTTTTGGTGTTCCCCCAGGATTTTTTTTTTGGCGCGACGGGCGAGCGCGGGGGTGGGGCCGCGACCGGAGCCGGCGCCGCCACGAGATCAGGACGCACTAATATTACTGGCAGAAAAGCAAACGCGAGTTCGTATTCCTCATCAATATTGGCCTGCTTTGAAACTGTGAAACGTAACGTCCATGTTGTACGCTGTCAATGTTTGCTTCGTGAATCATTGAACGCTGACCGCTCATCGGGCTCTAACACCAGAGACTTGGCTGTCGAGAGCCGCTTCCAGTGGTCGACCGTATCTGACAAGAACATGCCGTCATAGTTTTCCTTGTAGATCATCTGAGAATGCACCGCAACTCTAACAGAGCACTCAAGCACGCCGTGTCCACCACGTTCTTTGGCAGCGCGACTCTCTTTGCTAGAGAAGGCATTCGTCGGTCCACGAAAGTCGAGCAAGTCGGGCGGAACCTCATCCGCATGAAAACTAATAAACCCGCCAAGATGCCGACCCGGAAACTCGTGCACGGATACCATCTCGCAGAGGTGCTGGCCGACTGACACGCAGCGAAACGCTAGGTCCACCACCAGGGCTTCAGCGTCACGGCCAAGCAGGACCTCGCCGTGGATCTGCGTGGTCCAGATTGTGACTCGTCACTCTGTTATCGTATATCAGTGTAATAATTCTTCAACCTGCTGAGCCTTGCGAAAAGTTGGCGCAGAAGCATCCTACCCCGGCGCAGAGTCCCGCGTGAGACTCTCCTCCATCAGCGCCGCCAAAATGGCGTCTATCTCATCCACAGCCCCTCTGTACCTGGGCCTCTCGGGAACCTGCCAAACATACATGTACACCGCGCCGCCACGCGGGACTTGATGATGAAAAAGCATGACCCAATCCGCGGAGCCAGACCGTCTGCGTTCCGCAGCAGGTCCAGGGCGCCGTATCTCGGCCGCTGCGACGCCATCATGCCCTCTGCCTGGTGGGCGCCGTGAAACAAATGACGCTCCCACTCGTCGCGTGAACTTCCAGGCTGCACGGCCATGAGACCATTGGAGATGCCCGTCTCAAATCGTGTCTTGTAGATGCCGTCCTGCAGGAGAGCCTGCGCAACGGGGCCCACCTGCTGGCCAATCCAGTGGAAAGCGAAGCGACCCGAGCATGTTCCTCGGTGATGTCTTTTGCTGCTAGAGTATTAGATGAAGAAATTAGACACGCGGAAAATATGGGACAGTATGGATTGCGATTCTGCCCGTAGGGCGACAGCCTCGGGGCGGATACTCTTCATCGTTTGTCGTCGGCAAGGCAGCAGATCAACAATAGTGCTCTCCACGACACACGGGTGTAGACTTGAATGTGTTTGACAGACAGTGAAAATCACTTGGCACGTGATGAATTCAAGTTGGAGATGGCAGAAGGGGCGGATGCGATTATCTTCTGGTCCCTCATTCGCGTCAGATTTACGCGTCAGATTTACGCGTCAGATTTACCATATCCGAAATTCTTCTGCAACGGGACATCTGTATCCGCCGATCCATAGCTCGTACAGTCAGTCCATGGCTAGCAGGTGTAGGCTGCTGTTGGATGGTTCGTCACGTCAGACAAGCGGACCTGACAGTCTCGAGCCTGCCACAAGGAGATAACGTGAGGCAATTTGACCACAGTGCGTCTCTCCTATGCACACACAAGCGGAAACAGGTACTCTCTGCGTCCTAATGCTATTTCGGATGACTCGTTTGTTGTAAGTGTAAGTCCTGAAGAGTGTTGGACGTGGGTGTTGTGGTTCCTGGCAGAATAACTGACCGCCTGCCAGATTGGAAAGCGCATGCCAAGCTGCGCTATTCGTCAGCAACCGTGTCCAAGACATGAACCTGTATCATTTCATCCCATTATCAACGGTTACATCTTACCATTTCATTCTACAATAAAATTCTAACACAATATGCCCGCCACACAGCACATTGACGACAAGGTCGAGTGGGACATGGTGCTCGAAAAGACGCAAGTCGTGGTGGCTGACTGTATGGCTCACCCCATCAACAACGCTCCCCTTCGGTAACAAGCTAACTCTCACTCCCGTAGTTTACGCAGACTGGTGCGGCCCTTGCAAGATGATTGGGCCTCATTTTGAGCGTCTGGCGGACGAGTACGCCAAGCCTAAGAAGATGGCCTTTGTCAAGGTCAACACGGAAAAGGGCAGCATCGGGCAAATGTACGGCGTCCGCAGCCTGCCCACGTTCAAGGTCCTCCACAAGGGCGTCGTCGTCGAGACCGTCACCGGCGCCAACCCCGCGGCGCTGGCCGGCGCCATCGTCAAGGCCAGCAAGCTCGTGCAGGGCGGCGGCAGCGCAGAGGTCTTTGGCAACCGTGGCCAGACGCTCGGCGGCGCCGGCGTGAGCGGCTCTTCCCTCGGCAACATTAGATTTGATCCCGTTTCTATTGTAAATCATGTCATCACGATTCTCGGACTGTACTTGGTGTCCTTTTTCTCGGTATGTCTCAGTGAAGGCGCGACGCGGATGTGCCGCTTGCTAACCAACTGGTGGCAACAGAGCGATGCGTACAGATCCGCCAAGAACTCGTCGTTCAACGTCGAGAATAAAAAGAGTGCTACGCGTCCGGTAAAGGAGAACGCGACGCGGCCAGCTGCGACAGCGCCTCCGAAGCCAAAGACTTTCAAGACATTAGCAGACTTGAGCTCGGAATGATGTGTAACATTGTGGACTTGTAGAATAAACTTGCGAATGATGATTGTCCTTTGGTGTGCTTTTGAAATGACAGCGCGGTTAATTTCAACTTGATCCCTACATTGACTTGAAAGTGACAGAGAAAAGTAGACCGTCGCAAAAGAAGCTGCTTCTTGCCCATGATTACAGTAATCGCAAATTCGCTGTCACTGCACGCAACCGTGTGGGGCGCGGCGCGACCCCAAGCTCCAAGCTCGCAGCTCCAATGTCCTCCGATCATACTTCCCGGCACGTCAACTCTTTTTCTCAAAATCTGCTTTACAGCTACGGCTCACCATTCGGTCATCATTGAACGACAATCACCTCTTGTCCCTGTCGAGCGGGTCATTCGCGCCACGTCCGCAGCACACCACACATCATGGACAGCCCCTTGGACCAAACAACGTTGTCCACCATTTCGCTGCTCGAGTCGCGCCTTCTGCGCATCGAGCACCTCCTCTATGGATCGTCAGCACCAACACCACCTCCACAGCACGAATCGGCGTTGCAAAAATTGGCCAAACTGGAAAAGCGCTTCTCCATGCTAACGTCGCGGATCCGCGTCTACGGCGATCTCCTCAAGATCTGTACGTTGCCCCCTCCCAGCACACCGCCAACCATGCCTCCGCTCACCCTCTTCTCTTTCTCTACAGACAAGGCAACTCCCGACTTCTTCCAAGCCCCCGACGCGACCGAGCCCCCGTCGCAGCTGCCCACCGACGCTGTCCGCGCAATCGTGCTGTCAGCCGCGCCGTCATTCCCCGCGACCGTGTCGGCGCTGACAGCCGTGCAGGACGCGCCGGTGCCGGATCCTGCGGAGAGCGCGGCGCTGGCGGCGCTGCGGGAGCGCATGCGCGCCGTCGAGGCGACGCAGCGGGCGCAGGGGGCCGAGGCGGCGGAGCTGCGCGGACGTGGCGAGGCGGCGCTCCGGGCGTGGTACGAGGGCCGGCTGCTGCCGGCATCGGCTGCAACGGCGAGTGCGGAGGCGCGCGTGGGCAGGGTCGAGCGGCGGGTGAGGCAGATGGAGCGGGCGAGGGAGCTGGAAAAGGAAATTTGAGGCGACGGGGGGGCGGGGGGGAGGACCAAGACAGACGAGCGGTCAGAAACCGGGTTTGCGGCTTTGTTCAAGGAGACCGGATGATGATGCATCTGGAATCTGTGCAGGGCAGTCCTACATGGCATGACGCATCCGCGGAACAGAAAGTCGCAAGTATGGCGGAAGCAGCGGACGAGAAGAAGTTACGAAAGATGATGCATTTCGAGAGGTTGGTAATGCGCTCCTGAATATAATGATACCCTTCAAACGAGCCGGATTTTGCATGGCGCCAAGCTGCTGGGCAGAGTCTCTGGCTCGTTACATTTACATAGATGATGAATCTCTTTTGACAGAGGTCTGCTTTCTTTCGCATGTGATGGTATGATTTTGACCTTTTTTTGTTGCCTCTTTCATGTTGCCGGCAAGATGCGAAACAGTATGTCAACAACGGTCATGTCCGTCTCTGTGCGTTTCAGAAAGCATGGCACGCGCGGGAATAGCGTACATTCGGTAACCGGCACGATGGATGACAAAGCTGGGCAACGAAAATTGAAATTTGTGCTGAAACGGTTTTTTCTTTTCACCTTGCTTGTCACTGATGCAATGTGGTCTGGTGGGTTTATGTGATATCTGCGACGAAAGCTTGCCTGCTTAGGGCGTACCGGCATGGCCGTAGGCCGGTTTCTGATAGATGAGGCATGGAGAGATCCTGACAGGTGGTTCCGCTGTATGTGATGGACGCCCCTTCCGATCTCGATCACTAAGTAGTCAAGCGGAAGCCTTTTGTGCAGTCGAGGCTTTATCTAAACACCTCGTCACGCCTGGTTAGGATCAACTTGGACACGAGTGCAACGACGCTTGCTCAGTGAGGAAACTAGACCCAGATATGAACAGCCCATGTTCGTCTGACGCCGGAGTTAAAAATTCAGCCGAAAGATAAGGAAGGGAGAGAAATGCAGTATTGCAGTGGTACGTCGTCGAGTATCGGACGGTCTATGGCCCGCACAGACGCCGAGGACGCTGACAGACAAGTGCACAGAGACGGCAAGTATCCAAGAGCCAGTGTGCTGGGGACGCTAACGACAGATCAGTCTGTGCTGGTCACGTATTTTTTTTTTCTACGGACCATTCTAGACAGCAAGTCCGCAGCTGATTGGTTTTGTTGGAGAGGGTGGGCGGCAGTCAGAGGCAACGGGTACCACGGCGCTACTCTTACCACCCTCGCCTCAAACCTGGGGGCAAAGCGGTATCTTGCAGCTGTAACAGATGGCGTCGCGGCACGACGAGGAGGGATGAGAAGCGCGGAGAATGGCTACAATTTTTCTGGTTGGTGGGCTATGAGGATGGAAAGCAAGGGGGTCACAGCACAGGCAAGCAGATTGATTGAAAAGAATGCATTGCACCCAATGAATGTGGTGCTACCGGCCGGGCCATTTTCAGAAGCGACTGACTGGCTGAAAATGAAAGAGGTAAGAAAAGGCGCGAGTGTTTGGTTTGGTCGTGGTGAAACACTTGAGTTATGCAGGTCGGGCGGTAATCATCCGGGGAACTGGGGGTGAGTTTTCTTGGGGGGGGTGAGGGGCGGGAACAACAATGGAACCAGGCAGTTTTTTGTCGCTGTTATAATCCGTAATGTCGCTGGGAAAGAAAAGCAAAGAGAGCAAGGACGTTGTGGGGAAAGCCGCATGGATACGTTGACTAAATAATCAAACAATAAATGGCTGGATGAACGGGCGAGGCTCGATGCAGGAGACGTGAATTGTGAAACGGCCGAGGTGGGCGAGGAGTTGGTTGATTATGGGGCCAAAGAAGGGCAATTCCGCATGTGGTTGAGATGAGCTGCGGGTTGGCAACTTGGCGATGATAGAGAAAAAAAAAGATTTGTTGCTGCAAGGTATGGAGGTGCATAAGAGGCGGCAGATGCCTTTGGCGTGGACGATGCTATTTACCCTTTTATCCTGTATCGGTGCATGCGTGCCCATCGTGATGATGTGTCGGCCTACCTAAGTATGGCGATTTGAACATGGTGGGCATAAGATGACAGTGGAAAATACAGGTATTGACCACCAGCGAGTCCTTCTCTGTATTTTCAAACCAAGAAGTAAAGATGCCAAAGAATCAGATTAGAAACAAAAAATTTCACAGCAGTTTTTGCGACGTAATTAGTTAATCAACGCATTCGCATAGAGTGGCTGGCATCGCGTGCCGCGAGGAAAAAGGACATTCCAGCAAGGGGCCACGCCTTGACATGGATGACATGCAAGTCGACAGGTCTTTGTGGCTGCGCAGCCTCTTTTAGCGCATCGACAGTGAGGTACAGCTGCAAGGGGCCTGCAACGTGGTAGTGCAAAGCTCCATTCCTCAGCGCAGAGCACCGAGACAGCGAGAGGCGGGCATCGACACGCTGAAGAATTGCCGAGGAAGAAGACACGAGAAAAAGAGTTTAAATTGGTTTTTGTTTTCCTTCTCCTCTTTACTTTGTTTATATTGCTCTGACTGGTTTTTCACTACCCTTTACGAGTCATCATGCTTCTGCATCTTAAATTCTAAATACACTGTCTTGAATCAGGACACGCAGCAACTTTTCAACAGACCACTTCCTCCGGCAGCTTTTTAAGCACTCGGCTTTTAGCATTTGCACACACCCCTCTCTCTCCCCACCACCAACTCCAGGTACCAAAGGCCGCTATACGGAGTACCTGCGCCTGAATCTCCACCGCTTCAAGCCTCTCTCTGCCCTCCGCCGAAAAACCCCCCTATTCCTGTCAATCCGCGCCGCTCTGGCACACCGCACCCGATCCGATCTGCACGACGAACAAGACATTAAAGAAATCGATAGAACCGAGACACGAATCGCAAGATAGGAAGCGATTCGACATAGAGACGTGGACAAGACCAGAAAACAGTATTCTTTGTCTTTGCTTCAGCTCAGGGGCCCCTTCCTCTTCTTCTTCCCGCCGCCAACCTTCAGCCCCGCCCTTGTTTTTTTTTTGGCCACGACGCTAAAATCTCGCCACACCGGGACCTATCGACACTGGCACGGTGATACGCTGGTTGCATCTCTTACGGCCAAGGCGCCAATCAAACCAGTTCTGAATTCACAAGAGGTAGAATCGTTCCAAGTGAGAAAACGAAAAGGACACTGCGAGCATTGAACCCAGAAAAAAAAAGAAATCATATAAAAGACTCGCTCATTCACTGCTGTTCCTGAATTGGCAAGCCCACAGTTCTTCTCCACTTGGACGCCTCATCACGTTGCGATACAGACACGCCACACAAGGTTTCGCAACGGCTCTCTTCTGCCAGTTTTCCTTGGTGCAAGAGTGCTGACGGACACTGTGTGTGAGCCTTGGCTTTTTTCTCTGCGAGAGAAATACGCACGACCCCTGGCTTCCTCTTCGGCCTTGCCAGGTTGCCGGCGCTCCGGTAGTATTCGAGTTACAGCAACTCGCCAATCAAGACAAAAAAAAGGGAAACGGTAACAAGAGAAATCTAGCAGGATTTTTCGCGTCTCTGTCTTCGGCCTTTTCGTATCTCTTCTTTCTTTCTGGTCGCCTTGTCTCTGTTCTCGAACACAGACAAATCACACTTTACTGCACAGCCTTTAGTTACCTCTGCCGCCGGTACCTACAACCACGCCACACTAAACTCGCTGCTGCGCCCACACCACGCCTCGCAAAGCCTCGCCCAACCCCAAGATTGCTCGCTGCCTCCCCATTCCTCCTGCAAATCCTTCTTGTTCAACAACACCAAACCATCGCGGCTTGACCCTTCTTTTTTCTTCGCATCTGTCCTGATTCGGGCTCTTTTCCTTTTTCTTCTTCCTTTTTTTTTTTGGCCGTCTATCGACTGCTACCGTCACTCTTTTATCTTCTCTTCTTCATTCCCCCCCCCCTTCTCTCGACTCTCACGCTTCCTTGTCACGTCCCCCAGACTCTGCTCCCTATTCTGAAACGGCTGCGCCGAGACCTTGCAACACGCAACGACTCATTTTTCCTGTTGACCCCCAATCTTGCTTTTCGCGACACTA
The DNA here is from genome assembly GCA_024472245.1 of Beauveria sp. NWAFU-1. Lineage (NCBI taxonomy): Eukaryota > Fungi > Ascomycota > Sordariomycetes > Hypocreales > Cordycipitaceae > Beauveria > Beauveria sp. NWAFU-1. The sequence goes on from JANBXD010000004.1 coordinate 1,511,697, forward strand.
CCATCTACGCCCCGTTCTGCCGACTACGTAGATCGTCGGTCGTCATTATTACCGCGTCGCGAACTTGATTGGAGCGCAGGATAACCAGCAAAGTCTCTGCCGTCGCTCAGCTCAATAGCATCACCGCGACGACGATAACCGGCCACGCACACACCTCATCCGACTTTGAGCACCTCTTTTCCCGACTTGCCGCGCGCTCGCACTCGCCTCTTCGGCACTTCTTCCATAATAAGTCTCTATGCAGAATTACGCCTCGCAATACTCCCCGTCAATCAAGAAAATGGAGCATTCGCGACACTATGGCCGCCGCGGCCTCAAGATGGGCAACATCATCGGTGACCCCTTTGCCCTCGCGACTCTCTCTGTCGGCATGGTACGTGCCCACTCCCTCGATACGAGTCGTCTTTGTTCTCCCAACACATTTACTAACACGTTTCCTAGCTCGCCTGGTTCATCTGCTTCGTCGCCTGCGTTGTCGGCCAGATTCAGGGCGGCCAAAGCTTTCCTAAATTCTCCTGGTGGGCCGTCGTATATGCCCTCTTCCTCAACCTTGGCGTTTTTGTCGTCGTCGCCTCCGACGCCGTCCAGACATACCACGTCGCCCTCAGCAGCTACCTCGCCGCCGGCCTCGTTCTCTCCAGCTCCAGCGTCAACAACCTCGTCTACTCGAACATTGGCGCCCGTCAGGCCGCCGGAGCCGGCTTCATCCTGCTCTCCATGCTCAACATTGTCTGGATCTTCTACTTTGGCTCTGCGCCATCCTCCACCCCCCGCGCCTTCCTCGACTCTTTTGCCCTCTCCAAGGAGTCCACCAGCCCCATGAATCGCCAGCCCATGACGGGCTACGGCGCCTCCGGCCGCCCCGAGACGTCCAACTCGGTCCAGCCGCCTCAGATGTACACCTCGGCCCAGCTCAACGGTTTCGAGAACTCTACGCCTCTCGGGAACACCATGACCGGCGCCCGAGCCTCCAACTTTGGCACAAGCAGCCCCCAGCAGGCCCCCCAGCAGCCCGGCCCGACCCCCCAGGTCAGCAAGCCCGCCCACGACATCGAGGTCGTCCCGCCCACAGAGTATCCCTACAAGGCCAAGGCCATCTACAGCTACGAGGCCAACCCCGATGACGCCAATGAAATCTCCTTCTCCAAGCACGAAATTCTCGAAGTCTCCGACGTCAGCGGTCGCTGGTGGCAAGCACGCAAAGAAAGCGGCGAGACTGGCATCGCACCCAGCAACTACCTCATTCTATTATGAGCAGATTGGTAGCTGCACGCTACATTGCTCGTTTTGGAATTGCCGCCGTTTTCAATTTTTGATTCCCTGGCGACTCGGTAACGATTTGAAAAGAAGCCTACTTGTTTGATATCCAGGCCATTTTCTCATTCGCGCAGCCGTCTTGCCAATTTTATTTCTCATCATCAACCTCTGACGTCTTGGAGGACAAGAGGAAAGATTTCACGACCTCGGAACCAACATTCTTTACACACAAATACACACGCCCCTTTATCATTTTTTCTTTGAACCTGACCTCGGTTCTGTTCTTCCGCTTTTTTTTTTTTGTCTATTCCGCTGCGCATATTGGGTTTTTGGGACATGTATTGGATGGAGTACATTTATTACCTTTTGTTTTGGTCCAGTTAACTTTGTTAGAAAAAGGAACACTTTTTGTCCCCGCTGTTGATGTGTCCGTCTTTGATCGTTATCATTACTGCAACTACCTTATATACTACATACACACATTCTTAAACTTAAAAGGCTCCCATTTCTGCATGAACACACCATCGTCTTGGCCAAGCTTGCTTCTTCTGAGCATGTCTAATCAAGGCGATAGTCTTGTATCATCTTGCAATCATTGATGCGAGCTGTGAACAATGCACAGATTCTCACAACCGAACATTCAAACCCGCAGCCCTTGTATTACGCATAGTCTAAACATAGCATGTACAGCGCCACATTTCCCTCCCCGCGTTTTGAATCGTGGCACCTGACCACTTCCCATCGGTGATCTGCACCGTCAACGAACGCTCTTGAGACGCGGCCCAGGCCTTCCTTTGAGCCCACTCTCTCGCCGCCACAGAAACCCGGCTGAGTCATGACGCGGGATGCTATCATTGTACTGTCGACAGACTCATTGTCTGTCGGCGCTGTAGCGGTACGTCGTAAGGGTGCTTATACAGCGCATTGCGACGAAGCATCGCTGCGGCTGCGCCTCGCACGGCCGGCACACGTTACATGCCCAATTGCCGATCAAGCAATTACCCGCGTCAGCAGATGCCATGCGCCAGATTGCAAGGCATCACTGAAGCGCGCTGGCGGAGACGCAACTCCAACAGGACTGTGGGGGCCATGGCGATAGTTGAAAGACCATCATGCGCTCTTAACGTTTAGCTCTCCAGTCGCCTCCTCAACTCCCTCTCTTTTTGTAGCACTTCTAGCTCAAGACGCTCCACGCCGTAGCGAAGCGCTTCCTTGCGCTGTCGAATGGCGCGCGCGCGCAGCTTGCCTTCGGAGCTCAAAAGACGACTTTTCCTTTGCCGCGCCGCTGCCGCAGAGCTGGCGTCAGGCTTTGCGATTCGGCCTTGCTGTAGGTCAGATCGGGCCTTGAGCGTCTCTATGCGACGCTCTTGCCTCTCCGTCTGCGCATCTGCACGGGACAGCAAAAAAGCAATATAGGGGCCAATTTCATCTCGCAGAGATGCCTCTGCAGCTGCTAGCTTCGGCTGAGGAACAAGTTCGTAATGCTATGTTTCAATGCGTTAGCAATGCTCAAGATCCGTAGCAGCTTGGCAGGTGAAAGAACGGTGGGGGCGCGACATGAAGGGACAAGGCCTGGAAACACGGGGAGGGAGGGGCCAGCAAATCCAACCCCTCGTGAAATGTGTGGGAGAGTGAACAGAGACACCTGGCACGGGGGTCGTCCTCGCTGGCGGGAGAAGCCATCGTGAAAACAACAACATGCAAATACACACCCGGACAGACTTTAGGACTTTGATGAGGCGCGGAAAGTCAGAGACACCCTCGTCGAGCGTCTCAACAGAAGACTCAAGAAACTTGACAGACGTTCGTAGCGACGAGACGCAGTCGGCGTAGGACGCGGACGAGGTCATCGTGAACAGAGCGCAAAAGCTGGCGGCCCACCAAATTGCAGCAGTGGCGGGAGAAGATTTTGTTTCTTTATTTTAAATTGGGGTGAGGTGCCTTGGTATGCAGCGAGGTGAGACCTTTCTTCTTCTTTCGTCTTCTTGTGTGATGGTGAAACCGAAAGCCTGCAGTTCCTCTTGTTGTGGGATGGAGCTAACGATGAAGACAAGATGGCGTTTATCGAGAATGCGGGGACTTTGTGCTGTCTTCCAATTCCGGGATGGCAAAGGGCTGAATGCAGTTTGCCGAAATATGACGAGAGAACGAATCCCTCTGTGGAGCGCTATACGATGGTCCGCCAATTTGGATTGCCAAGTAGATTGTTTGGTGAAGTTGTTTGTGATGCGATTTGGCGCTCTGCAGGTTGGAGCTCTGCAGGTTGGACCTGCACAGACCCGCGACTCTCCACGCGCGTCGCTCTTTCTATACAGTGTGTATGTACAGTGTGTATACTATATTCGCACCTTTAGACGACCAACACGCTTGTGGTTGATATACAATGACACATAATTACAGCCTGTAAGCGATTGTCTGCATTGATAAAGGCAGACTCACTTCCTGATGTAGCTGCGTTCATCATTTTGATCAGCAGTTACATCTCTATGACCAGCATTCGTTCCCGGTGCAGCCGAAAGGTGACCAGTTCTCTCCATCCTGTCTCACCAGGGCGCTACCTCTACAAAGCTGGAATGTGATGACTGCATCACGGCATGTTGACACCACTCCTTCAAGACACTCTATTCCGTTTGTGGCGCCGATGGTCGGCAGCTCGACGCTCATCATCTCCACTTAGACCTGGCCAACCTGGAGACAGTCCAAAGGTCTCCGCCGCTGCACATTCCCGGCGTGAAAGTGCGTACATGGGCGAGGATAAAGATGTGACCGTCTGCTTCATTGATAATTGTATGGTGACAAAGAGGTAGTATTATTTAGCCCTTGAACGGCGACCAACGACTAGCAACAGCCAGATTATCATCGAGTGCTCAAGTCGCCTTCTTGACAGCCAAACTGTCACATCATCCTCAGCCGCTGGCCGTCGTATCTCTCATATCAGCTGCCTGCATCACACGCAAGCGAATCCGGGACTAGGAGTACTGCCCGAGGGCTGGGGGTCATTGCACAACGGAGGTCGGGTGTGGGAATGCTAGCCCACGCCGTGGCACGCTGCCCAGAGAAGGCCATCGCACTACGAGCCGACGAGGCCATCGTGAAGATCACAAACAGGCTGCCCGCACGCAGAGCTCAAAGCTCCCGTGTTACGATTCTTGGCCACGCGGACTCTGATACGGTGGCGCTGTCTCTGAAGCCGTAGCCCCGTTACCCAAGTGATTTGGTGGCAACAGCCCGCGCTCGGCCACCTCCCTTGCCGGGTGAGACCTTGCAGCCATCGAGGCATTCTAGCGTGGACCCCAACATCGTGGGCTATTTACTACTTAATGGTGCTGGTCCTGCTTCCCTACTTTTATTTGCGGGTCGAAAAGATTATCGAAAGCCTGTGGACAGCATCTGCTATCTCCGGCAAGAGTGTCAGTGCCAAGCCAACAGGTTCCCTCCCCGCCTGGGAGCGGCTTCCACTCGATGGCTGGCCTTCCTTGGCCAACAGCTGATTTTGGCGGGCAAGAACATGGCTTGCATTTCACGAATGATGTTTGGAACAATACAATCGCCAACGGAAAAGACTTTACTCTGCGTTGGAACCAGACAATTGACGCCAAAAAGGGCGCATTGAGCCTGTTCAAGGTCACCTACCCGAGCGAAGGTGTAGTCGTGTATGAGGTCGCTCAAAACATCACGAGTAAGCGGAATATTTCTTTTTCAACTCGACATCACGGTGGTTGCAGCCCTTTATAGACCTCTATCTTTGCTCGCAGGTTCCATCTTGCTTCTGCAATGCGCGAAGTTGCACCCTCCGCCACCCACGATGTTTAGTTTTGTGGACACATTCTCTCTGCTAAGCTAGAGACTGACACGATGTCGCAGACTGCCTTCAACCAACATACTGCAAATGGAAACCCGAGAGTTTAGGAGATGATCTGTACTCATTTTGGCTGGCAAGTGACCGTGGACCCAACGCAAGCTTCGCCATTTCGCCGTCTTGGACCGCAAAGCAACCGGTATACCCAATCCGTACACTTTCAAAGACTGCCACCATTGCTAACTGACGATGCCAGAAAGTTCGCAGTTTTGCCTGGGCCGCACCGTTTCTCGTGCCGGTATGCTTGCTCCTGTTTCTGTACTTTGTGTGCGTGACCACATGCCTGCTATACAGAAAGCGTCGAAAGGCGAAGCGGCAAAAAGAAGAGATGGCACGCGCCGCCAGACGACGCGCCGCTTCGGCGTCAGAGAACGAAGCCGAGGAAGCCTTTATCATGTCAACAAGACATGCCAACCGGCACGGCTCCGTCGATTCCACCATGACAGCGGAGGAGCTCGAGCCACCAGAGGATGCAATTACAAAGCAAGATAGCTGGCTTTTTACCACCACGACTTGCTCTACCGCAGACTCTGAAGACACGGTCGTGTCGGAGAGCTCTCAAATGGCAGAGCGAAGGGCGGCACATAAGAAAGCCCTCGCCGACTCCGCTGTACGATTTGTGCGAACAAGACCATAGTTTCTGTGGGCTTTGACCTGTTCCTACTACTCACTTTCTTTTCTCATTATCGTCTTCATTCTTGCCATAGAAGCGTTGATCGCGCGATAAGGCACCCCGGGGCCTGACAAAAGTTTTTTTGTCTCTTTTGACTGTAGATTTTGGCACGGCTGGGAATCGCAGGGGCTCGGCTGATTTTCAACCTAATCTATATGGGACAGTGGGCTTGGTGAAGAGAGGCAATCTCAGCTGCAGCTGAAAGAGCTATGGGTCACCGAGTGTGCGGTAATATACTCCAGCGTTGTAGAACAGTACATAGGAAGCAAAATGTATCTGAACTTTGGATGTATGTAATATTGTTGGGTTACAGTGACCGACTCTGCTCACGCCAGCTTATTGAATAGCAATACTCCGTGTTGTTTGACGTATAAATCAATTACTAATCGGAGATCAGTCGAAGGATGACTCGTCATGAATTAAAAAGATTGAAAGTAACCGATACGAGGATGCCCACCTTCATCAGCAGCAGATCTATCTGATGCACATATTGAAGATAGGTGGTGGCTTGACGTGGGGACTCTGCTGTTCGGCCCCGCCACATTCGACCCCTCCGAAGAGTGCCCCTCCAAGGGCTACTGACTCACAAACTCAGGCGAACGAGTCGCGGTCAGTGACGAAACTGAAACCCCCCAGCGAGTGATTGCGTCTTTCTCGCTGCGACATTTTTTTCTCTGCCAACTATCCGAGCTGCATAATCCGACCGCTGAAATCATGGCGACTACCACACAAACAAAGGACGAGCGCCTAGCGCTGATCAAAGAGAACCTGTCCGAGGTGCTGAACCAAGAGATTATCGAAAAGATTCTCGATGAGGGCCGCAACCCAAAGATCTACTGGGGTACGAAGTAGTGACCTGTTCAATTCCACGTTCAATCAACCCTTTTTCTGGAAGCGCTGACGGGCATGATTTGTAGGCACGGCCACCACGGCGCCGCCTCATTGCGGCTACTTTGTACCGGCCATCAAGATCGCTCAACTCCTCGCCGCCGGCTGCGAGATGACGATCCTCCTCGCCGATATCCATGCGTTCCTTGACAACCTCAAGGCACCGATCGAAATGGTGGAGCAGCGCGCACAGTACTACCGCTTCATGATCACGGCCATTCTCGAAGCCGTCGGCATCCCCACGGACAAGCTCAAGTTTGTGCTCGGCAGCTCCTACCAAAAAACACCCGACTACGTAATGGACGTGTACCGCATGGCCTCGGTCGTGTCGGAGCACGACGCCCGCCGCGCGGGGTCGGAGACGGTTAAGCAGTCGGCTAACCCGCCACTGAGTGGTCTGCTCTACCCCGTGCTGCAGATTCTCGACGAGCAGTACCTGGACGTCGATGCACAGTTTGGAGGTATGGCATACCATGGAGCAATATTCCAAATCCTGAGATTGACTTGTGCTAATCTTTGTAGGCATGGACCAAAGGAAGTTGTTCATCGCTGCCAAGGAGTGGCTGCCCAAGCTTGGATACAGAGAGCGTGCTCATTTGATGAACCCGCTGGTCCCTGGTCTCCAGGGTGCCAAGATGAGCTCCAGCGACCCCAGTATGTTGAATGCAGAAACACAACCCACCTTGCAATAGCTCTAACACCACTTCAGACAGTAAGATTGACCTGCTCGACACCGAGGATGCCATTCGAAAGAAGATTAGCAAGGCCGAGTGCGCCCCCACGGTTGTAGAGGGTAATGGTGTTCTCGCCTTCACCGAATTTGTGCTGCTTCCTGCTGCCGCCCTCAAAGGCAAGAAGGAGTTTACCGTCCCTCGCCGCGACGACACTCCTCTCGTCTACACCAGTATCGAACAGATGCACGAGGATTTCAAGAATGACAAGGTTTGTCCTTCATCTGCCTTGCACACCAGGCGAAATACCGGCTAACATGCATCGATTGTAGCTTACTCCCCAATCTCTCAAGCCTGCCGTTGCCCAGGCCCTTGTCGATCTGACCGCGCCCATTCGCAACGCTTTCGAAAGTTCGCAAGAGTGGAAAGATATTACCCTCAAGGCCTACCCTCCACCCGAGAAGAAGGTGAAAAAGGTCAAGGACAAGGGAACCCGCTTCCCCGGCCGCCCCAAGCCCGCCGCCGATGGTCAGCCAGCTGAGGGTGGTGCAACAGGGACGAAGGAGGCTGGCGACGTGTCAACTGCTGCCGAGCCCGCTGCATAGATATAGAGACGGTTTATAAAAAGTTGGAAATAGTAGACACACTGGAACAAAGTAAATAGCCTCCCACTGAAGAATTTAAAGCGATTTATGCCGCTCTCATAAGATGTGAGTGGTTGAGTAGGTTCTCTCAAATGGTCCAGCGAGACCAATAGGGGAAGGATGTTGTGCCAGCTGCTGCCGAACCCCACGAACAAAAGCAAACTCCGAGGCTAACCACCCATTGCTCAATCCGCAAATCGAAAACCCGAAATGATATGTCGGAATAATTCTTTGACTTTTTAGAATCGTTGAAATTCGGAACCGTTATTGCTTCCAATTGCTGGACCGTGGTAAATCCAAACCATCAGGGCACGTGACTCTCTGGCCAGATGCTTCCACCGGATTAATAGTTGGTCCCGCAGCAGCTCTCTGTCTGCGGTGGGTGCGCCAGGCTGACAGGCAGGCGCCTGTTGCGTGGTGGGCTCCCGAGATGCAGCAGTGAACCAAGAGCATCATCGAGCTTCCAACAGTTTCAATTCCTGGCCCGCTCACTCAGCAACAACATCACTCGGCCAATCTGCGACAATCGTATCTCCTGTTTACCTTTATCTAGATAAAAGCTTCGACATCACCACGCGACACTCCGCGCTTGCACCCCAGCGCCGCAAACATGTCCGAGGGAACCTTGAAGCCGGAAAAGGACTTCTCCAAAGAGGTTGATGAGCAGCTTCCTCAGGCCGAGAAGCTCGCTGCCGTTAGTCTATATGATGGATCGAAGCTGTATCGTAACCATGTGCTAATCTCAATGACAGAGTAACCTCCAAGGTGCCATCGAGAAGCTCGCCGCCCTCGAGAAACAAACACGCCAGGTACGAATGGACGAGGTGGTGACGCTGAGCTCAATCGCTAATGAGAAAAACAGGCTTCCGATTTGGCCTCAACATCACGAGTCCTCATCGCCATCGTAACATTATGCAAGAATGCGGGCGATTGGAGCTTGCTGAACGAGCAGACGCTCGTGCTTTCCAAGAAGCATAGCCAGCTTAAGCAGGCCATCACCAAGATGGTGCAAACCGTTGTTGGCTTCCTCGACGACACCCCTGACCTGACTACGAAGCTCTCCGTCATCGAGACCCTAAGAACTGTCACCGAGGGCAAGATCTTTGTCGAAGTCGAACGCGCTCGCGTCACCAGGATCCTTTCCGACATCAAGAAGGAGCAGGGCGATCTAAAGGCAGCCACCGAGGTTTTGTGCGAGCTGCAGGTCGAAACTTTTGGCTCCATGGACCGTAGGGAAAAGACGGAATTCATTCTCGCTCAGGTCGCACTCTGCATCGAGAGTGGCGACTGGACCCAAGCCGGTATCCTTGGCCGCAAAATTAGCACAAAGTACCTCTCGCGCAAACCCAAGAAGACTGCGGAGCAGCTCGAGAAGGAGGCCAAGGAGCGTGAGAAGAAGAAGGCCCGCGGCGAGGAGGTTCCTGAGGAGAAAGAGGACGACACCACCGATCTTAAGCTCCGTTACTATGAGCAGCAAATTATGCTGGCCAAGCATGAGGACAAGTACCTAGAGGTCTGCAAACACTACAGACAGGTGCTTGATACAGAAGCTGTCGAGGAGGACCCTGCCAAGCTTCACCCCGTAAGTCTACAATTTGAAGTTACCCTCAATGCCGCCGCTAATATGCAACAGGTCCTGCAACGAATCATCTACTTTGTTATTCTGGCCCCATATGATAATGAGCAACACGACCTTCTGCATCGTATTCACAAAGACTCGCGCAACTCCCAAGTGTCTCTGGATGCCGAGCTTCTACAACTATTTACCATCCATGAGCTGATGCGCTGGCCCGAGGTTGCGAAGAAATTTGGACCGCACCTGTGCGACACCGATGTTTTTGACGCCAAGGCCAGTTCTTCAGACGATAAGGCGCACCAGCGCTGGCAAGATCTTCGCAAACGCGTCATTGAGCACAACGTTCGCGTAGTGGCCAAGTACTACACCCGTATCCAGATGGGTCGCCTTACCAAGCTCCTCGATCTCACAGAAGATGAGACGGAAAAGTACATTAGCGAGCTGGTCACTTTAAAGACGGTATACGCAAGAATCGACCGCCCAGCACGTATCGTTAGCTTCTCTAAGCCTAGGGATGCAGATGATGTGCTGAACGAATGGAGCCATAACATGAAGAGCCTGCTCGGCTTGCTGGAGAGAATTGACCACCTTATCACCAAGGAGGAAATGATGGCGCGCATCCAACCCACAAGCGCAAAATAGAGGAAGGCGGAAGGTCTATGCGGTGTAAGTGTACAGATAGCCGAAATATAGATGAAGAATGGCAAGCGGAAGAAGTAAAACAGTCTGAACGTGTAATGCTGTTGAGACTGAAATCATGGTCTAAAGTGGTCTATGTCCGTCTATATCATTACCTTTGTGCTTCATAAGTGGCACTACAGCTCTGCCTTGACTTCCTTGTCGTATACGTGCTGCTTGATGAAGCCAGCCAAGGGCATGATCCATTCTCTAGCGACGGGCACATGGTGACCGCCCGGATGAGTGACGACTAGCGGGTCCTCGCAGACCTGGATCAGCGTCTGGCTCCTGGCCTCGTCCACGGAGGTGTCGAGGCTGCCGAGGATGTGCAGCGTCGGTGTTGCAATCTTGGGCTCAAACAGCCAGGCCACGTCCGGATCGGCGGCACGGAACCCCGAGTAGACAACGCAAAACTTGAGCGGTCGCCCACCGTTGGCCGCGCGCAGCGATGCGACCCACGCTGCGGTGTCCTCGTCGACGCCGCCCGCAGCCGGGTCGGGCAGCGGCCGGCGCTCGCTCTCGAGGGCTGCCGCGACGACGCCTGCCGCGCAGCCGCCCTGGCTGAAGCCCACGACGCCGTCGACGCCGCCGGCCTCGCGGATGGCGTCCGCCAGGGTCGTCATCCCACGGTCGATGCCGGCGTACTGGCCCGTGGCGTCGTTGCGCCGCCACCACGCCCACGTCTCGGGCTCGTGCTCGGCCGCGTCGGAGGGCGGCTCGTAAAAGGGCATGTCGCTCGCCTTGAGCCGGATCGGGCCCGTAGGGTACAGCAGCTGCGGCGTGAGGGAGACGGGCGCGAGGAGCTTGGTGAGCGTCTTTTCTAGCGCGCGCGTCTTGGCCCGGAACAGAGGGCCGTTTTGCGTGAAGCCTGAGTGGGATGGGTCAGGCGAACGAGCTGCTTGGCGGGGAGGGAGAGGGGGGGCGGCGGACCGTGAATCATGAGAATCTTGACTGGTATCTTTTCAGGCGTGCTCGGCTTTTTGGGCGCCCCCGCGGCGCCGTTGGTGCTTGCAGACATGGTGCGGCGGATGGTGATGGCCGTTGGCTGATGTGAGTTTCTGAGAAGCGCAACACGAAATCGCGGATAAGGTAGTGCGCGGAAAGCACCGTTCATGAACTGGGATAGCAATTCGAGTGAAAAGACGTATGGATGGGAAAAGATGGTATAGCCGCGCGAGAGTTGGAGAGGCGGAATGTGAGTTGTTTGAGTGAGATGTCGAGCCTCGCTTGGGTCAACTGTAGTAGGTAGACAGCCCTTTAGGTTATGGCCGAGTGGGTTCCGGCGAGCAGCGTCATACACCGCATCAGCTTCAGTCTTTCGGTCACGACAAAAACTCAAAAAAGTAGAGGCATAGTCTCATGCCAGAATCGAGTAAAAAACCAGCTACAAACACTCATATCTATAGATGCTTGCTTCGTTAATGTGCTCCCCTCCATGAGTAGTCAGGAGAGGCCAAGTATATCACTCCCAAGAAAATTACGCTAGGATGTAGAACAAACGCGTCTCAAGCAATGCAACGATAGTTCTGTGTGGCGGGGTTCTCATATCCTCCTGAAACGCTTTTTGCAGACGAGTAAAGAAAAAGGAAGGTCACACGTGGTCGCTGATGGTCGATTACAAAGGGTCTATTATGCCCGATATGCGAATCTATGGTACAATCCGACGGTTTGGTTGTGGCTGCCTTCGCTGCATCCGGTCGATATGGTCGTCCTCTCGTTACCGTTTACTTCCTCCCCTCCGTGTATGATATGTTTAATGGCCGCCGGCAGTCTTGGCGTTGGGGTTGCGGGGGTCGTTCTTCCACTCGTCGGCTAGAATTCAGTCAGCAATTTGTTTCCAGGCGAGCAAAGGTTGCGCTTGAGAATAACGTACAGGCCATCATGGCGTTCTGGGCAGAGTTGGCGCCGTAGGCAATGACCGCACCTGCAGGACGAGTTAGCATGTTCCGACTCGATTGCGGGCAAGTTCCCGAGCCGCATTGTATGTCGCGTTTTCGCAATTGATTCGCCGAATCGCGATAGGAATCATCGTCGGGTTCTGGGTTGGATTTGCGCACTACGTACCGGCAACGAAGAAGGGCCAGTAGGGCTTCACTGTGAATTAATGGTGGTTAGCAAAGAACACTCGGCATCGTTCGGGGGTCAGGCAGCGGTGGACGGTGCGATTGACGGAGCGGCATTGACGTACGGAAAGGAGCCGGGAACTTCTTGAGGGGAGTGACGCCGAGCCAAGACATAATGACGGTTGTGATGGTATATGTGGCGGACGGGGAGGGTTGAGTGGTTGTATTAAACGTTGAAATAAAACGAGCCTTTTTCGTCTACCTCAGCAAAGCTCCTACAGCCTGGCGTTCGTCGAATCAGAGGTCGGGGCCTGAGGCAGGGGGAAACTTCGGAAGTCGGCGGTACGTGTTTCTCCGGCCGAGAACAGGCAGAGCGAGAAGTCAGCGTCAGCTCACGTGAGGCCATAGTCAAAGCCGCGACCAAGCCATGTTGCAAGTGGGTACCAAACGGCGTACATGAGTGGTCAGACAGACAGCTCAGCCAGAGGGGCAAACAAGCTCCACCCAGAATGCGGAGGCATCAGACTAGTAGTCATGGCAGTAGTAATACCAGCGTACCTTGCTCGCAGCAAGCTCCTGCACTTCCCAAGCAATAAGAAGGCAGCCATTACCGCACCATCTAACACACCATCCCTTCGCATTCTGCGCGACACGTCCTGACGCTACTTCTGCAATACAAAGTGCGGGGTGACAACCGTTATTTATCGACTGCAACCTCCTCTTCTGCCACACCCAATCACCGGCAGGAACAACCCTCCATCGACCCCAGCTGTCAAACCACGGCTCCTTCCTAGCTTCTCTGTGTGCTGCCTCGCTCGCTCCCTCGCTCTGCCTCTCTTCTCCGCTTCTGCCCGTCTCGTCTCGTTTTGCTTCGATTTATTAGGACGTGCTAGACAAAGCCGCCCTATCGAACGCCTTCGAGTCCGTGATACTCCTTGGGTCTCACACCTTTCGAAAAAACGTCCCCAATCATGCTTCCCGGTCGGCTTTCTCGTCCAGCTCTGGCAGCAGCTGCGGCGGCGCGCTCCGGCGTCCGGGTCATGAGCACAACGACTGCGATGCGGTCCAAGACTCCCAGCATGGGCGACATTGACCCAGCCAAGTCCTCCGTCGAGGCATTTCACGAGAAGCAGAAGAGGTTCCGAGAGAATTTGGCCCAGGCACAGAAAGAACAAGGAGCTCGTGCGTTTGATGCCCATAAACACCCCCAAGAGTCTGCCTCGTCCGCAGACAGCTCACCCAAGTCCTCTGCAGGAGCCGTCGCCGCCGCTACCAAGCCCACGTCCGACAAGAAGACGGGACCGCTGTCCAACCTCATCTATGGCACGAAGGAGGGTCGCGAGATGGAGGCGCAGCTCGAGGCTAGCTTCAGCCAGGTTCTTGCTCGTGGAAAATACGTCCACTCCATAGTTTTTCACCGCGTCAAACCCGACAAGGTTGACGAGTACGTCGATCTAGTCGGCAACTGGTATCCTACCATTGCAAACAGACCCGAGAATAAGGTTCATCTTGTAGGGAGCTGGAGGACGGAGATTGGAGACTGTGACACATTCAGTACGCTGATCCAGGACATTGTGAAGCAGCAGTAGCTAACAAGTGGTATAGTTCACATTTGGGAGTATCAGAAGTATGAGGGATACCATCAGTCTCGCCACTCCATTTGCAACCATCCCGAATTCGCCGAGAACAACAGAAAGCTTCACAAGCTCATCGACTCCAAGAAGATTGACCTCATGCAAGAATTCTCCTTTTGGCCGACAACCCCTCCCAGACAACTTGGTGGTGTCTTTGAGCTTCGATCCTACACGCTGCATCCCGGCAACCTGCTTGAGTGGGAGACTCACTGGAGACGCGGCCTTAAGGCTCGCCGCGAGGTCATGGAGGGAGTTGGTGCCTGGTTTGTTCAGATTGGTGATCTCAACACTGTCCACCACCTTTGGCAGTTTGCCAACTTGGAGGAGCGCCGCCACCGCCGAGAGAAGAGCTGGTCCGTTGAGGGGTGGAGCGACACTGTGCACAAGACTGTGCCGCTGATCCAGAACATGCAGTCTCGCATTTTGATTCCCATGCCGTGGTCTCCCGTGGCCTGATTGCACCCACAGCAGTTTGACGTTTCTATTTGTGGCACACATATAGATGGAGCAACCTCTTAGCCGCCAGGGCATTTACTTTCCTTTGTCAAAGAATCGAGTCTACTATTTTCAATCGGAGAGCCACATCTGGGCTGAGACGGACTCTGTGCGTCTGGCCATTTTATTTTAGTATTGGCTTTTGGCGGGGAAGAACATGTATAACAGCCATTTTGTACGTCGTTTGTTAGCGGCACGGCATTCAATAGCATATGCACATTATAGAGGCCCCATTTGATTGACTAATGTGAAGATTGCGTGATTCATTTGATATTATATGTTCATGGCCTTAGTGCTAGTCTTGTGGGAAGCTCTCGAGTACCGCAGCTAGGTTGCGGCGTGTCTGTCCCAAAACATTGCCGAGGAAGCCAAGTTTTGAGAAAAGGGATATTAATGAAGGGTCAGCACTGACAACGCGGACCTTTTCTCGAACATGCACCTCTTCGGGGCCTGTTTTGGCATTCTCACTGCGTTTTCCAAACAGGACAGGGCCACTTCCCCCACCACCGCTGCCCTTTTTGTGACCGAGTGTTGAACCGTCACCAGATGGATTGTATTTAAAGACGGTATCCATTTCGTCGTGCTCCAGGCGACGTACCGTGCCAATCGCGAGGCCGAGCTTGACGCCAAAGTGCACCGGGGCGCTCACGGGCTCCAGCACGCGCAGCCAGAGCACGACACAGCTCTCCTGTATGCCAATGTGGAAGCTGATGGGGTTATTGACGCTACTGCCGCCGGCGGAGAAGCTTGCCGCGAATGCGCCGACGCCGCCGGTGCCGGTGCCTCCGCCACTGGTGCTGCTCGTCGTCGTCGCCGCGGTAAAGTGCTGCGCGGGGCAGGAGCTCGTCTGCCACGTCGGGTCGGTTTCAGTGAGGGGTCGGCCCTTGAGCAGCGCAGTGGCTTGGTCGAGCGACTCGGCGAGGAGGGTGAGGGAGGAGGCGAGCGTCGCGGCGTCGGGCGTCCGCTCTTGGCTCAGCGTCACGTCGAGGAGGCTGACGGCCTGGGTGAGGTGCGTGTAGAGCAGCTCGAGGGCGGGAATGTAGATGGGTTGGTGTGGGGTGATGGTGAGGGACGTGGTCGACGTGGTTCGAAGCTGGAGGTTCAAGGTCTGGCAGAAGTTTAGCGAGCTGTTGCTGTCGATTGGGGGCCTTGCAGACTTACGCCCTTGACGAGGCGGGTTCCCACGCGGGTAATCGTCCCCTTGACCTTTTCGTTGCGCGGCGTGCTCATGACGAGCGTGCTGCCCGGGTCAATGGGCGCGAGCAGCGCATAGCAGTCCTCGAGGCCGTGCTTGAGGTCGCGGCAGACGTCGAGACTCTCCAACGTTATCCATTCGAGTTCATTCTTCTGGATTCGAATTAGCATCGTGGGCAAAGAAAATAGAGTGACAGTTTGAAGGATAGGAGAGGAAAAGGAAAAACGTACCAAGGTCACTGCTACTTGAACCTTGAGCTCCTCGGGGGAGATGGGTGGCCAGATGTCTAGGGACATGGTGTCCGGAAGACGTGACGGCAAAGGAAGTCACCAAGGGGGGGCTAAGGAGGCGGCTGCAGCGCGGCGCAGGCAGCCATTTCCCTTGTCGCTCGTGGTTGCGACAACAGGCAGACGAGGAAGCTGTTGATGCGAGAGGGTAGAGCTGGAGCTTTGCGACGGAGCCGGATTGTCGTCGAGCAGGGTGGGCCCAGGTGACGTGACGTGGGGTCAGCCGTGGAGGAGCTCGACGGCATAGAATTTGGGGGAAACAACACTGCAAGCTATTTCTGAAGGGCTGTCTCGACTTCTTTCAATTATCTTATTTCCAAAATCTTCTGTAATTATTTTCGAGTCGTCCTGAGTAACTCGGGTCAAGGTATCCTGTCAGTGTTTTACACTGCAAAGGTACCTGCATGGTGGTGGGTCCCAGCGCCGTCAACTTTTGGACGTCGCCTAAATTTAGAATTGAATCTGAATATGCTAGACAAAATTTCGCCGTTATACATCTCTTTCTACCACTCACGTTATCTTGCAGTCGTTCATTGACAATCACTCTCCAAAGGAGTCGTCGAATCGTCACGTTCACTCGATTCACTCAGCTGCCTGCAAAATTGTTGCCTAGGCAAATCTGTCACCATGGCAAGCAACGATAACAAGGCAGCAGCAACAGGGCGGCAAAGGAGGACCATCGGGACTGCTACAAAGCTGGACCCTATTCCTCAAGGTACGGCTCTTCTTTCCCATCCCCTAAACTCGTTATTTGCAAAATAATCTCCACAAAACGTTGCTGACAATTTTTGTTTCCCCAGGATCCGCGCTGCGCAAGCGGCCGCTCATCCGGCGGCCCCTGCCAGCGTCCTCCAAGGACCGCATCATCTACGTGTCGTCGAGCACGCCCTTCATGTCGGCCGTGAAGCGCGCGCGCAAGCAGCTGGACCGGTCGCTCAAGTCGGGCGGCAGCTCGCAGGCCGCGCGCAAGAACGCGTCGCTGCACGCGCGCATCGAGAGCCTGAAGCGCGACGTCGAGCGGGACAGCAGCAGCGACAACGAGGCGTACGGCGCATCCGTCACGCTCCTGGGCACCGGCAAGGCCGTCGAGAAGACGCTCGCCCTGGCGGGCTGGTTCGAGCAGCAGCCTGATTGCCGCGTGGCGGTTAGGACCCGGACCGTGGCGACGGTGGATGATGTGGTGGCGGGGAAGGAACCGGGCGCGGCGGAGCAGGAAGAGGACGAGAGCAGGCTCCGACGGCTGAGTTGCCTGGAGGTTGTCGTGAGCTTGAAGTGACGACTCTGAAACCCTGCGTCGATGGAGCTGGAATGAGGACCTGACATTAAAGGCCACTATGAAGAAAGGGCATGCGGGGCAAGTCACGCTCGCAAGTATTTGGAAACTTGCTCCGATGGTCCTAGCAAGAAAATCTCTCGCATTCGAGGGGGTGGCGGACTAACTAACAGTTGATGCAGCGGAAGTTGTGCTCGGCAGAAGCGGATCCTTCGGAGTCCACGGAGCTTCCGAAGGCCTAGCGTTTCTTCCATCTCTCGATATATCAGCTAAACCCCGTTGCTGGTAACTTTCAGAATTCAATCTTCTCCGATAGGCCGTGCCGTCTCCGGAAGCTAGATTCTGCGAGCCTATTTTCGGACATAAGGCTCTGCGTCTGATGTCCGCACGGGCGGGCCGCCATGGGAGCCCAACTAGGGATAGAGGATGAGCAAATCACAAAATGCAGAGCGATGGGTAGTTTGCATTTGCCGTTGTATTGTGGGCATTATTTCTACATGGTATCGCTGATGGGAACAAAATTCGTATGCTGAGAAAAAAAAGGCGGGTGAGAAGACAAAAGACAAACAGAAACTTCGGAGCAATCTTCTTGTCCGTAGAACCTTGCCGGGGCGCCAATATGCAAATGCAACCACATGTCCGAAAACTCCAAACCCATGAAGCGAAGCCTTGCAAATTACCATGGAAGAGTGAATGGTAATGAGAAACCGAAATATAAAAAGAAGAACATGTCGTCGAGACACTAGACCTGTCCCAAGATATCACAACGCCGAGTGATGGTGAAAAGCAAACAGAAGAAAAAATTCGTCATCGATAGGTGGAGAGTCAGTTTACGTGACGCGGAAAGCACTGCAGAATAGTTAGCTCGTTGTACTTGAAGAGACATGGAAATAGTGTGAAGGAACGTACTCAATGATGAGCTCATCGCCCTTCCAAACGCCGCTGGCAACCCAGAGCCCGCAGTTGACGAGCTCGGCATAGCGCTTGTCGGCCGCCTTGACGGTGCAGAACATGCGGAAGCTGTACTGGCGAGGATCAATGTCCTTGGCCTTGCGCGGACTCAAGAGGACGTCGAGGACATTGCAGGGGCCCGAGAGGGAGCCACGCGTGCGCATCTCAAAGCTGTGGGGATTTCCGAGTGTTAACCATCCGGGGAACAAGCAAACAGGGCAAAAGTAACAATTGTTGCCAGGTAGCAAATAACATACACGGCGGGAGCAGCCTCGTCGGTCTGCAGGACAAAGGCACCTTCGACGATGCGGATTGGACGAAAGCCGCGGGCTTGGCCCAGGTCATATCCACCGGCCTGTGTGTTGTCTCGGTGTTAGTGGGCAACGGCTCAGCACGGCAAAGGCAACAAAGCGATTGCGGGAGAAGGAATGGAAAAAAAAAAGGCGTACCAGAACGCGGCCGTTGCCAAAGGTGCCGGACCATTTGCCGCTGGTGACGGTGATTATTTCCTTGTGGACCCTGTTTTCGGAGCGCGACAGCTCGGGGTTGAGGGCGACGGCGATGCGAAAGTCAAACTCGAGGGCCGGCATGGGGAAGAGCAGGTCGGGGCTGGGAAAGTGGTCGAGCGAGCGCTTAGAGATTTCCTCGATGCTCCGTGATGTCGGGCAGACGCTGTCGGCGAAAAGAGTTATCTTGTTAGTGGAATTTGGAAAAGAAGCCAAACGAGAATTCGGTTCTCCCCCGACCGACTTGTGCTGCAAGATTAACGTACCCCATGAGTCGAGGATCTAGCTCCGAGTCGTCAACTTTGCGCTTCTTCTGGCAGGGTTGCGACGTCGACGTCGAGGGCGCGCCGGCAACGGCAAAGGCAGTAGACAGGCAGGCGTTGCCGTCCCAGCCGAATCCTAGAGCGTCCTCGCCCTGTCGGCTGGTGCCATCATTTGCGGAACTGGTGACAGGTGTTGGAGCGTCGGTGCCTTGAGAGTTTGTAGGGGCCGACGAGGCGTCTGTGTCGGTCGCCATGACGGTTTCGCTATGTGTGTGTAGAGGTGAAGGAACCGACAGAAAGGAGCGTTCTCCGAGGGAAAGATACAGGCCCGCCACCAATATTAAATGATTGCGGACTTGTAATGTTGGTTTCGGGGAATAGCGTCTGAGGGCTGTATGAAGGTGGGCGCTTCTTCAGTGACGGCTGCGACGGGAAGTGGGCTGTGTATAAGTAAGTCCGAGAGTGGTATCGCCACTAGATGGCTGTATCGGACGATGTCAAGATGCTGAGGATAATGGCGTTGTAGCTGTGGTCGTTCTAGCTTCCGATGTCGACTCGAAGCGATGAGATGAAGATGTATTTCGATGCCAGTTGATGTTATTGGGGGGAAAAGAGTATGAGCTGAAGGAGGAGGAGGTGGAAGCTGTGAGGCCTTGTGGTTTGTGGCTGACCCGTCATGCGGCGGGCATCAAGGCGCTTTTGTGTAAAGGGAACGAGGGCGACGAATTAGGAGGGAAAGCGGAGCCTCCTTCTTCCTCCCGGGTGTGTGTCGGGTGTCTTGTCGTCGTGCTTGGGGTGCGCCTCAGCAGGGCCCCGGGCGTGTCAAAGTAGGAATGAAGAGCGAGCGGGTGTGGTGCGTATGTGCATATGCTGGGTCTGGCCACCAAAAGGGGGGGTGGTGGGTGGTGGGCGGACTTCGGGGAGGCCAAAGCCGGTGAGACGGCTGGAGGAGACAAACGAGAATTGGAATGGGCTGCTCTCTCCGTCTCTCTCTCTTGGCCCTATTTCAGTGGTCGCTAGGGCGTCGCGATTGACAAGAAGTAGAGAGTGAGCAAACTCCACTGAAAAAGGCTAGGCAAAGAAGCGTGGCCAACAGGGGGGCGGGAGGGCGTGTGTTCCTCGCTCGAGTTCTCCCGAGAAAGGGGGCGTGGGCGGCCGATGACGATGATGATGAGCGAGGGCGTGCGATTGTCCAGCCTGCAGCTTGGTGCAGAAAAATAAAGGAATAGTCAGCCCAACAAAGGGACCACACTGGACTTTTATATGGTGTGTGTGAGCCTGTGTTATCCTGACTTACACCAGTCTCCTTGTGTAGATTGGGTTTCCCGGGTTTTAGATGGTAAAAGCGGGAAAATCTCTAGTGGCGCGGATAAGGTCCAAGAATGAAAATGGGGGAAGACTGGCAGTATATTAATTACGAGGAGTCAGTTGCGGTCAATAAAAGCAGACGACGATAAAGTCTGAAGCAGCTTTCAGTTAAATGAAGAACAAAAGATCTTTTGAAACTGGCTCCCTTTATGTGCTCCTTTGCTGCGTTGGTCAAGTTCCGTTGTTTTCCTCGAGGTTGGGTGACTTGTGGACTGATGTCTGTCGAGTGGTGAGATTTCTCTCCCCAGCTCCCTTCCTTCTCAGAGTCTCATAGTCAAACTCGGACGAGCGGTGCAAATTGTGGCTTGGGGGTTGATGGTCTACTAGGTTCAAAGAATGGGGTGCAGGAGCAGCAGACAGG
The DNA here is from genome assembly GCA_024472245.1 of Beauveria sp. NWAFU-1. NCBI lineage: Eukaryota > Fungi > Ascomycota > Sordariomycetes > Hypocreales > Cordycipitaceae > Beauveria > Beauveria sp. NWAFU-1. The sequence continues at coordinate 1,532,339 of JANBXD010000004.1, forward strand.
GGGGGTTGGCGTGTGCGACTGTTTACACAAAAATCTAGATGAACAGAGAGGGCTGTCTCATGCAACACATTCGCCAGAAGGACGGAGGATGCACGCATCATGGAGGCGCGACGCAAGGCAAAAAGCGACAAAAAAACGGGTTGTTGCGAGACACACAATATCCGGCCCTCGATCTCCGAGGCCCGGGGCGCGATTCCGCCAACCATGCTCTCGGGTTTTCTAATCAAAGAAATAAAATAAAAAAAAGAGCAGGTGCAAACGGAGCTGCAAACGCAGGCAGAGGATAAACAGGGTCGCCAAGGCCAGCAAGTAATAGTGGTTACACTTGGCGGTGTTGGCATGTAATCATGTAATCAGATAAGGCAAGCTTCTCCAGTTATTTCGAGACACGGAAAGGAAAAATGAACAAAAGAGGCGACATTCAAGTCGCCTCAGGCCAGATTTGTTGCGTGGTCCTCAACAACCAGTTGATGGGACGAGTATCGTTAGACGCCCCCCCGTGGTACCGTCATCCCACGGATCCTGAGAAAAGTGGCCAAATACAAGGACGAGTGGAACGATTGGTGGGCGGACATGGGAAATCCGGAGCAAGCCTTTTCAGTTTCCACCGCGAATAATCAATACTGGCAGTTATTAATATTGATATAGGAGGAGGAGAAGGATGCTGACGTCTCCGCATGGTTCGTCAAGTTTTTTTTGATTACCAGATCTCTCTCAAGTTGTGTGCCCAGTTCCCTGCGAGATCATCAGGCACACACACACACACACACACGCATGTTGGCGAAGGGCAAGGCCGCAAGGGGGGGGAAAGGGGGCGAGTCAATACGGAGTACAGATGACTGCATCGACAAAGCCGTCCAGCCAGGCATTATAGGAAAACTTTGGGGCTTGGCCCATGAATTGCTAGCGTTGGTGCTCTCGCGGCGCCGGAGTCCGTCGGGACGCCGGAGTCGTCGTCGGCTGAGAATGGCTTGCTTTACTTCGTACCTGCCTTGCTGGTCCGAAAACTCCGGGGCGGCTGAGACGACGGCTCTTTGAAGTTTGTTTGAGAGACTCTCTCTTGGCTATTTCTTTTTCTCTTGGTTTCTGTGGCAAGGCCTTTCTTCTTGGCGGGATTGCGCTTGTAATTTTTGCTTGGTCATGGCTGAGGAATGTCATCTTGCATCCCGATCAAGGCTGTCATCCCGCGTTGGCTTCGACGTCGTCGCTTTACCACTACCTCTCAGCTTTGCCCGCGGAGGGGGACATGGGTCCAGAGCTGGAAGTTTGGGGGCTGATTTGAAATCAGCCACTGAACCACTTGTTTGTCAAGCTGTGCATGATTTGCCCAAGTCGTCTACACCTTATTATTTCGACCCATGCCGGTGACGATTTGTCTTTGTATTGTCTCGGAGAGCGAGCATTCTTCTTCTCTTCTTTCTCTTCTTCTTCTTTTTTTTTTGCGGGTTTACAGTGCCCATTTTTCCCTGTCCGGTTTTTTTATCTAATCTTCTCATCATGGTATCATGATGCTTACGGCCCGGGGGAGAACCTGGGGCTTATTAGCTTGGCCAGTGGGTGATGAACTGATAAATAATACAGCGCTGGAAAACTGCTCTGTTGAAACCCTAAACCGGCAACACCGTAGTTAATACCCAAGTTACCCAACCTTGCCGACAACTTACAGGGCGCGTACCCGCACTGAAGGAGGGGCCAACCCGCCCGACAGGGCCTACGGACAAGCGACAGAGGCGGGTCGGAAAGCGACTCTGCCAACTGTGTCTCTTACTCGCTCTTCCGATACCCCAGCATGGCCATGTCGGTGTAAACAAGCCACAGCTTAAAGAAAGCGGTCTCTCATTTATTTATTATTTTCTTCTCTTCATTTTTCTCTTATCTTAAACAAAGTGGCTTACTAACTCAGCAGTGGTTCGGCCGACTAATAAGGCCACAATTCCAGCCTTTCGGAATGAAAAGGGCAGCCCAACATGCCAGGTCACTGTTGCAGAAAAGGAGGGACTGAGAAAGAGTCATGTCAGTGGCGGTTTGAAGGAAGCATGACAGACACACGTTGCATTCTCGGCACTGACTCCATACATTCCTATTCTGGGCTACAACGGCCACAATGCGCAAGTTTGTTCTCTCGGACAAGATAATTAAACACCTCGAATGTCCTCGCAGTCGTGTCCGGAACTCCGAGGGCGATGCAACACAGCAGCGTGGCGTCTGAAATGAGACAAGAGCGCCACGGGTTCTCGAGATCCGGCTCCGTAACATTAATATCCGTTTGGCGGATCAAACTTCGGCCCCGGTGCACAAAGCCGAACCCCAAGTACATGCCAAGTTTTGTCTTTTTTTTTCTCTTTTTCTCTCTCTTCTTTAGTTATGTTGACTTTGCCTTTCAAGTCGCTCTTTCCGGTTTTGGATATTGGGTGTTTGTTCCAGTGATAAACCCCTCCGCCTGACACGCGAGCGCGCACATCTTCACTGTCAAGGAGGGGGGGAAATAGGGCAGTTTGCATCACTGCCCGACCGTACGAGCCATGACGAGTTCATTAATAAATACGTTGCAGCGTTAAAAGGGTTCCGCTACTCCGTTTGTAGCGTCAGGGCCAGCCACGGAGATGCTGCTCAAGTAAGGTTGGTCCCAACAGACACCACTTTACGGATTTTAGTGCAACTAAATAAATGAAAAGACCCTGGGCTCCGCAATTTGCAGGGCAAATGGCAGCGCCGTCATTACCAGGCATTATTATCATTCTCCCCCGATGTTGGTGGCAGGCTCGCTGCATGACCAGCAGGCAGGCTCGACCACACCACCAAGAATACACACCTCTCGGGGGTGGCGTTGTCCAGGCTTCTTGGCCCAATGTAACCCTCGATCAGCCCCAGCGGCAGCCATAACCTGGTCCTTGCTCGAGCTCGAACCCTTGTGTGCAAACGTCCATGGTGCTAAACGACGTGGATCGGTGGAACAGCGTTGATCAGTGAAGTTGTTGCCATTAACTAGGTACGGATACTCTGTATCATTACAGGCGTTGTGGGCAACGGTTCGGAACAAAGTTCTTTGGTCGACTTTCTTGCGCAACGCAAACATCGCCGTTTGTTTCAACTGTCCATGGGCAACGCACCAGAGATGACCCGGCCTTGCATGCCCACAAACTAGCCCTTCAGCCGCTCCCTCCCTCATCTCCCATTGGTTTTGTTTGAGTGGCTGAGATAGGCCGCACACCTGGATGCAGCTCTCCTTTTCAGCTCCGTTCCCAACTTGGAAGCTGCGTAACAATTCGTATCCAGATGGCCAAACTTACTGGGTATAAAGTCCGCAACAACTGTCGATGGCTGTCCTAGGCAAGGAGAGGAAAATGGACAGCAATACGGAGTACGGATCTAAACATTGCCTTTTTGGGCAAGACGAGTGATATCAGTAGTTTACCCGTCCTCATCCTTCCTTCTCTTGCTTTTTCTGCTGCGTCTCCCCCGCTCCCGCTCCCGCTCCCGCTCCCGGGACGTGCTGTCTTTCATGTCTCGAGAAGCAGCAAACCACGCGATTATCAGAAAGCGGGCTGTGCATGCAGATACATCCCTTCTCTTTATGGCCCACGTTAGGGAATAATCAGCATCCTCTCTCATACGCGTCCTGCCAAGATGCGGGCGATCTGCGTTGTGATTCCTACTGGTCATTGGTAGGCTACGAAGGATGTATTTAAATCGATTGTGACTTGCTGATATTTCTCGCTTCTTGCTTCCATCTGCGAAAACGCCCGCATGCCCTGCCGGCTCATGTGTGTACAGTAGCATACGAGGCTGAAGACGGCACGCATACACACCCCTCCCCTCTAGCCGCATGAAGGGCCAGTCGGTTGCTGTTACAAGGGGCAATGGAGATGGTTGAGGTGTGAGTATTACATATCTGCTCACATTTGGCGACAAACGCTCCTGCATAGTAACGGCTCGTGCACCGGCTGGCTCGTTTGTCTACCCGAAATCGCACCCTTCTTGTCTCGATCTCCTTGGTATAGATGTCTATTACTCGGGTGCTCACGCCTCATGCTTACTGGGCTCGGTCGATTGCCGCTTGCCGTTGCGCCGAGTGCATCTAGGAGCATGTACACGCCCGAAAACAACATCAACATGAATTATAGCGTGAGTTAGTCGAACTCCTTTGGCGAGTTTCCTAACTTACAATCTGGGTTACATGTGGCGCGTTGCGTTTGGATTGGCTGGTGCAGACTCCGAGCTCGCTCACCATCTATTCAGCTCCGCAGTTGATTGAGTGCAGGACTAAGCTGGATGACGTACTGTGCGGTGTTTTTTCTTTCTTTTCATACGGATACTGCAATGCACACGTTCGGGGATGTGGCATGCTGCACGGTGAGCAGCATGCAGGAATACGTCGTGCTCTCCCACACGGGTCCATAAGCTGCGTGCAGTTCAGAGCCAAAAGCCCAGTAGCCAGTTGGGCGACTTGTAAATTGGTGCCATGTGAAACGCCAACAAAGCCGCTAGAGGCAAGTTGTTGTGATGTGTTTCTCCGTGTCAATAGCTTACTACTCGTGGTCTAGACGCATCGACGTCGTGTCGTGCCTCCCGTCGAGCTTGGAACGGAATTCGCTACTTGGCCCGGGTGGACCAATCTGAGCCGCCGAGTCCTAGTCCATGCATGGCATCGTAATTCGGGAAAGCTTTATTGCCCTCCGAGATCCTAGTCTCGACCAAGGTCGGAATGTTTAATGGCGTAAGGCGACCGCGGAGAAGGCCAACAGGGCTTGCCCAGCTGGGTAAGAAACTATTACTGCCGGTGGGTGTAGACTGTGCGATGCTTACTTCTTCTTTGAACTTTGTGATTATTCTCCCCCTGTTGCCTGCCATTGGCCACCATCATTAGCGGCACGCGTATATGCAGTAATGAGATTTGAAGGAGTAATATGTATGTAAAGTAATACTGACAAGGTAGTTTGTGTTTGGTTGAAGGCCATTGCAATGAAGAAGCAACACCCCGTTGTAGCGAAACTGGAGCATGCAATGGCTGACGGTGAGCGCCAGTTGGCCGGTGAGGGATTGACATGGCGACCTAGCCTAGCGCAAGAGATATCAGGCAGCAGCCAAAAGAAACGGACACTAGCTTGTCTTCCCCAGGCGAGCTAGAGTCGAAGTGATGTCGCAGACGTTGTGTATGTATGGACGGAGTATGTATGCACGCGAGCGAAACACCAAGACACTTGCTGAGCCGACTATGTGACGTGGTGATGAAGTGTCACGACATGAGCGAAATCCGAGGCTAATGCACATGTTTTGATCATTTTTCAACGAGCTCTTGAAGAGTGCCTCGATTTTCCTATCTATTTACCCAGGGGACAATGGCTCTCGCTCAGCGATGAATAGCCGATCTGCTGTTCGGGTCTCGCGCCATCGAGATGCGTTTTGTATGATGCCTCCTGCAGACATCTGTTAGTCAACGCTGGGTCCGACATGTCCCACAAGTGTGCGTCGGGGAATTATTCCATTGCCAACGGAAGCGAGCTTGTGAATAGAAGCGATGGCGTAATGAGGCGGCTTTGGAGCGGCTGAATGTAGATGGCATAAGCAAACAAGGTAGTTACCGAGGACGGGCAGTTTTGTGGATTGATGATCGTGCTGCAGGGACCAGGGCGAGGCGGCGAGCAGGGCGAGGGCTCCGAACGGCACGAGCACATGCAGGCTATTCCCAGATGAAATTGAAAATTCAGACTGGAATGGGGAATTTGGTCAATACGAATAAAAGTGAAGAGGCAAGCTTTGGCGGCTGGTGTCTTGCATCGGAGAGCCTCCTGAGGCTGGGCTTACTAGCCCAAAGAGGCCAGTTCCCGGCCGAGTTGATTTTATGCTGTAATGCGTCAGCAAGGTGAGTGGCGACCTGAAAGGACACAGGTCAAGGGAAAAAAAGAAGCCGAGAAAAGCATGAAAAATGAAATGAAGAAAGAAGAAAAGGAAACAGAAAAATGACAACGTGCGGATCTCGCTAGGGGAGTGCATCTAAATCTCGATCTGCTGGGAAGAGGGATGCAGAGGAGCCTCGAGTTGGCCCGTGTGAGCCGGTTGCTGTAAATGATAGGGGTGCGCGTAGATGTCGGCATAGCAGGCAACGAGACCGGGACCCTAGAACCACTGTTTGTGAAAAAGGAAAAAGTCTGTCTCATCGATGCTAATTTCTTGGATTAATCGGCCCGGATGTCACGTCAATGGTAAATAAGATTGGGGGTGTTCGTTTAATTGATGCCGAACGGCCCGTGAGAAATGCAACGTCGACAGCAGGACAGCGCTGTTGGTGCTTGCACTTCCTTGATAATCTAAGATTTTCTGAGTCAATTGCCACAGAACTATATGAATTGTTGCTCCAAGGTACTTATGTGCCTTGAGCATACATAGTCCCAACGAGCAGAGCGACTTTGCTGCAAAATCATTTCTTCGAGCATCGTGTATTCATTGTGTCTTGTACCACGTCGATCTCGGCACGTGCCGCTGTAGCTCGCTTAATACAGGTAATAAGCCCCTATAATCGTATTGGGGGCGACCCCGGTAAAAGTCTGTACCTATTGCTGGGGCCGTCTGCTGTAACTTGGTTGCTAGAGGCTGCAGCACTGGAATCTTGCAAGCTCGAGAACCTCCGCCGCCTCTAAGTTCAGTGCGCATCCCCTGAAAGGCCCGGCTATAGCGCTCGACCAACCATTTACAGCACCCGTGAGCCGCGAAATTCGGACCAAGACGCGCTGTAAATGACAAACCAGCTTCTTCACAATGTCTTCTCTGTTTGCAATTCTGCTTCCTGCATCAACACACATTATATTACCACCATCATCAACATATCAGTGGCATCCTCATCATCATCGTCGTTATGCACGTACATCTTCATTTCTCCGTCTCGGCATATCCCATTCGGTCTCCTCTGTTCAATCAAGCCTCTGGCGATGCCTTCTCCCACCTCGAACAATACACCCCCCTTCCCATCTTGTCTGAAAGCTACAAATATCGGTCCAGCCAACTCTAGTCCCACGCAGTAGCCATTTCCAAACAATGACAAAAGACGCGGCTACGCTAATAAACGAAAGCCAAAGGTAGTAGCGTTCGGCGAGCGAGGCCGAGAGCGGCCCATGGGATCGGATAGAGAGCCGTGTGGGGGGTGCAGCATATGAATCCCGTGTCAAGTCGCATCTTACCTGGCCCTCACCGAGCAAGGTGAAAATTTACAACAGCGCACAGATCTGCTCACGGCACTCGCGCAGCAGTTTGCCGTCGTGAGCATCTCAGTCGTCAGCCTTTTCCATCTGAGCCACCTTGGTGCTCCTCCCCGACGTGCGGGATTGGGACTGCCTCCATCACAATGTGACCTTGACCAGCAAAGATCATCGACAGATCCCGTCACACAAACACGTCCCGAATCGGCAACAGATACCGGCTCTCGTCGCCGCAATCCGCCCGTTATAGGGTCCAACCGCTAGCCTCATCGTTTATCACCGCCAGTCCACGACGCTCCTCATCTCCTAGCGCCCATCATGATGCCAGTTCAGTTAAAGAGCACGAGTTGCCACTGCCAATTACCTTGCTCTTGTGTGTTTCCCTACCATTCCGGTCGACGTCCCTCTCTACTTGATCTTACTGGTATGATTCAAATCCGTTCGGTGAGTACTCGGCGTCAACAATAGCAATGGCATTGCGGTTCAACGATGGCTCCTCGATTACACTCGGACAACTCTTCATATTACAAACTGTTGACCGGCGTCTCACCGCAATCTCTCACCGCCGTCACTGATTTTGCTATCAGCGGAAGGCAATGGAACATCTACTCGCTGATTCGTGCACGTCCTTTCGCCATTACTATCCGTAAAGAGTTTCGAGCTTGTCCCTTGACTTTTAGCTCTAGTCTAGCATGCTGAGCGTCTCGTAGCGCATCACTGGGTCGTTCTGTCGCCCTCCCACAAACTACACCCCCCTTTGGCCAAATTAGCCTGGCCCGCCTTCACCACATTTCTCAACGCTTGCAACTGGGCATCTGCGTCTCATAAAGGACTTAGCCTTTTCGGTATACGACAGCACGAGGGAACTTAATATTGGTCATTGAATCGTCTTTCTACAGGGCCAGAACATCCCGGCGCGTTAGCAGCAGTCTTCGCCGTTGCTAGCTTTTCTCTCTGCTTACTCTCCCCACCGAAGCACATGGCAGTAACGATAGCCTTGCAAAAATTGCGAGCAGATAATTCAAATTCAACTTCTTACGATTTAACATATCCCTCGCTGCTGGAATTTTCATGCAGACAACTAACGATTCAAAGTCATTGTCGCTCTCTTATGAGACTCGGTTGAGGCTCGCTGATATATGGAGGATAAGACGGGTCAACTTTGTCTTGTGGCGTTTCTACCTGACTGATGGCAAGTGGCCCAGCGAACTAGTAAAACTAGTTCCAGGTGCCTCTCAGCTTGATGGCCTCATGTGGCGGCTGATTCAAGCCTGGCTGGGGAAAAGGGTTTGAGAAGTCCTGTCGTGCGATACGTCTAGGCTCTTCTGTCCGCGGTACGCTCAGCGAATTGTCCCGATGGTCGCTCACCTATCCTCTCTGTTGCGGCTCAAGCGCTTATTCTCGTCATAGACTCGAGGTTAGAAAAGCCGTAGCCAATCTGCTGCGTGTCGGCTATTGAAGGCTACCATGCAAGCAACTTCAGTATTATCTGATGACGACATAGTACATCTTTCCCGCCCGCTGATACAAAGGATTATCAAGTATCGATGCGACTTTCTGCTTCTCAGCTGAAATTTTCAGCATCGTTGCTCCATACCTTGCATGTCAGCTGGACAGAAGGCTGTGGCCAGTGATGCTTGGCGGGGTTTAAATATCGCAATTGATGCCGACAAGTGCAAGTGGACGCAATGACAACCTTGTTAGTCGGTAATTTTTGCTTTGGCGGATGAACCAAGCTCGGTCAATGGCCGATCCTCAGAAAACTCATTCGGATAATACCTATTCTAGGGATACCTATCCTCGCTTGGCATACTAGACAAGCTAGCCATGGGACTTGACTTACGAGTTTGGGGATTCTGGAATTTGTTGCAAAATACGTTGCTCCCACATCCCGCGCATCATACTCACGCAAGTGGCAGACTGGGTGTGGCTTAAAATGAAGCTTCTCTATTGCCTGCCGGCGCTCTTGTACCCCAATCAGCTGTGGAGCCAATTGAAGTTCAAACAAGATGCTGACCCGAGGCAACCATGCGCGCAAGCTACAAATCCGTTGCACTCACATGCGGACCAAGAGCTGACAGATGGCAAGAGGGCACCTGTGCGTCTGCAATGCGGTCAAAGTCGAGCGCCGTTTTCCAATGCCAAGCTCTTTCGTCTTTTCGACTAGCTATGCAGTAGCTTTGCGAAGCTGACGATCAACGCGATGGCAGATGTTGTCTGCTGGGCCTCTACGCGCCGACGACGCCCTCTCGAACATGCATCGCGGATCTTCTTGGCTCATGTTGGATCGAAAAAGATAGTCATCAGGTCATGTTCAACAGTCTGTGAGACTGTACGGTTCCGTTGAAGCGAGGCTGCCAGTCCCGCGCGCGTATTTGGCATCTGCGAGCCTCGTCTTCTTTGGCTTCTACCCCAGCTTTTCTGTAGCCTCTGCAAGTGTTGGCAGCTGGGCCATGTGAGACTCAGAGTAAACGACCTACACACAGCTGCGGCGTGTTGAGCTGTCATAATCCGCTGCTGGGAGCATCTTGATTCGCCTAGTTTGTGTAGAAAGTAAGCACTCTAGTCCAGCCGCACTGCAAGGCTGGATGAGGAGAAGGCCGCCAGCGACACATGGCTGAACCAGATGCAAAACAAAAGTGAGCTGGCCAGAATCCACGCTAACGATTCGCTTTCCTTTTGAGAACAACTGACAGCTTGATTCTTCGCGGCTACTCGATGATGACGTTTGGGCATCAGTCCTAACTTGCGCAAAGCGGTGGTGTTGAATGTTGTTGGTGGAGGAAGAGTGGGCAGTGGTGCACTATTGGATGACCTGCTCGTTACCGAAAGCACTCGAGCTTCCTGGATGTAACTTGGATTAGAGACACGTATTGTTGGTACTCTTTTGCTGAATTATTACTGATCTGATGCATATGATCATGTTCAAAGAACATGGGCATCGTGCCAGAAGCTGTACAGATCGGTACCGTCACGGAAACAATGGCCGGCCGGGATTCCACGCTGCGAACCCCGTGACGCTCGCCCAACGACGATGCGCATATACGCCTCCTCAGCCACACGCGAATTACGTACATTACGATGCAGCTATTGGGAATTAAATCGGGTTGGGGGTATTAAACTATCCACAATCTTTGAGTGTATTAAAAAGGCAAGGCATAGTCTGGGGCAGATTCGCGACAACGCACAGTGCCACGCCGTGATGGGCAAGGTTGTCGTCATCACGGACGGGAACTGCACGCGAATATGAAGCCTATTTCCGTAGCTTGTCACAAAGAATTCGATTTTGGGTGGGTTTATTTCTTTTGGTTGGGGTTGCGGGGGATGGATGATTCGCGATTTGGTCGTTTGAGGATGCGCCCATCGCATTGGGCGGAAGGGTCCTAGGGTGAGTAATGCGTTTCAACAATTGCTTTCGCTCTCCTCGTGGCCCACCACTCTTGATACATGGACGCCTGTTTCGATTTATGCGATTCGTTTTTATCAATCATTTATGCCGCACTTTTTCATGCCGTGTTGTTTCTTGCTTCATGCGGCCGCTTGTCTTTCTGAAACGTGTTGTGTGTGATATCACGGTCCGGCCCATTTGCGGGGTCAAAAATCCAACGACGGATGCGGATTTGTGTGGCATGGAAAGCTAAGCTGGATAGATGGGAGGTAATATATTCCGGTCTAATGGAGGTAGGAAATCGGAATGTACGAAAAAAAAAAGGCCTTGTATTTCGATTGATGCATGTCTGATGTCGGAATATCTTGTTTGGTTGATACGACGGGAGACGGACGAGACAAGTCGTCTTACCCGCCATCGTGGTGGCTTCATGCATCGCTCTCTTTTTTCAAGCAGTTTGCATTTACACTTCTTCTTTTTTGCCTAGAGAACTTGTACACTGTTTTGATTGTCTCGGTAAAAAAAGCTGTTTTACGCTGCATTGTAGCGGAGTTGCGGCCCCTGGGCAAACAGCCAACTTCGCCAGAGAGGCGGATGCTCGATCAGCAGCACAAACAACATTTCTTTAACAAACAGCAACAAGGATTTCAAATCACCGGCCGCGGTATTGCGGTGCTCTTATATAAGCTAAAAAAAAAAAGTAAACTCTGCAAGTACACATGTTTTCTTTTGCACGAGTCCTTCGACCCTACTCTCGATTTCTTATCAGATCCTCCTTTAAGTAGAGGTTGGTTGTATCTGTAGAATCATGAACAAGTATGACGACGCCACTAATGATATCCGCCCACCAGAGATGACGAATGTCTGCTCTTGACAGTATTTCTCATCAACGGGATCGCTACAAGTGTACACCCCGGTGAGAAGCGCAGCAGAGGCTTTTAACCTCCCCCGCCGTACCTTCTTTTGTGATGATGTATTATCTACGGATACAGCGACTAGATTTGCTTGATGGGTCGCGTCCGGTCCGGTGCCTGCCCGTGCTAGAGCGCACACACACAAGGCGCTGTCGAAAAGTGTCCCATGGCGTGCGTTTGATGACAGCGGCAGTGAATGTGGCAGTCGGAAGAAAGCAGACTCGAGCAGAAAAGTGCCTCGTCAACGCCGTCTCGGATTTGTCTCCTATTCGCCATCTCACATCGAGCAGCGAGACGGGCAAAGCACTCCAACCAAGAACTCGCGCCTGGGTACATGCGAGTCCGTCCATTTCGTAAACGAGTCGTGCTCGAAACTGATGCGAGCGCTGGGACAGTTGCTCCGAAGCTACTGCGACGCTCTTGGCGAGGCGAGGAAATTACTCAAAGTCCCACAAGTCTCTTTTCCTGCTTCCAAGATTGGAAAAACGCGCTTGACGAGTGGTCATGTCATGGCCGATGCCGGCTCTAGAATGTCGGCTCGTAGTCTGTTGGTCAAGGTAGCAAGGGGCATTGCGGGCGCGCCATGAACCCTTCCCCAGGTGCTTCTGAACCTGGACACTGCCGGGCCAGGTTCCGACAAACCCATGATAATCAAGTCTAACGTAGGGCTGTAATATCGGCTCGAATTATCGTCCGAGGAACAATGACAAGACGCCGTGGACGGCGATACCAATCACTTTTAAACTTGCAAAGAAACAAGCCGCACGACAGCTGCGAGACTACGTCTCCGGTCTGTCTGATGCCCCTGACCCCATTTCGTCGACCGCGCGCTGCATATGTCCCTGCCACCATGGCCTGCAAGCCGAGAGAGCAACCTCGCTTCCGCAATGCGCAAGTCGTCATTACCCGTGACGGGCCAAACTATAACATGTAGGCTCTCCGACTGAAGCGGGACAGAGAAGCGTGGACTTTGGCACGTCGCCCGCTTCGAACCAACAGACGGCAGGTTCAAAGGGCAATAGGCCACAAGTGCCAGTAGAGACCAGACATGACCGGTTCAGGTGACCGCAGAACAGGTCTCCTGCACTGGCCGTTGGGTGCACATCCGCTTCTCGGCGAGAAAAATCGATCCGGTTGGTTTTACTTTGCATCGCAAGGCACAGAATGCCTTCAATACGGAGTTGGCGGAAGCCCAATACGAGATAGCCCTGTTTTGCTGGTCTCACAATCCGCGTCGCAACCAGTCGATCCGGAACAATCAGTACAACACATAGATGGACGCACATAGGAGGGTATACTTTCATCGACCGTTAACATAAATTTTAGCCTGCACCCGTGCTATTGTCTCTAGAGACGACCCGTGGCATTTTTTTACCCAAGCCGGAATCCTCGCGCCATAGAGATGCTAGAGTAAGAAAATGGTAAAAGACAATCAAAATTTGTCATATAAGAAAAGAAGACCGGAGTAGCAGTCAGAAATATCCCAACAGACTAATCTCGGCCTTCACAATTGAGAAGGGAAAAAAACAGCTTGAGACGTAGATAGGATCTAAGTACAACGTCGCATAAGGTACATGGAGGAGCGAAAATTTTCATATCATTTTGCCCCAGATGCGAACACTCTGTCCAGTCCCGGCATTGCACGCCCAAACAAAAGCGCCTTGGGTCTCCATAAGACATAGAGCCCTTCAGTTCTTCATGCTACGTTCGTCCATGCTACCACGTCAAGGATACCCACGACGGGAACTCATTGGCGGTTGCACCACTTCTTACAGGCTGACTTTGAGGCCAAGAGAGGGCAGAACGTTGCTACCGTACTCACCCTTTACGTTACCTAGAGACAATCAGTTATGTATCAAGATGGGACAAAGGTCAATGCATCTTACCAGGGGGGCTGTAGTTACAGACGGTGTACAAGGTGGGCATGTCAAACTTCGCGCCCGGAGGGCACTGGAAGGTAGCACAGCCGACCTTCTGGGTGTTCTTCCAGACAAGCTGAGAGAAGTGACCGATGCTCATGAAATCGGCAGAAGGAGGGTCCGTTTGGCCGTAAGAGTTGTACTTGCTGACCTCCGCATACCAGTCTTTGGTGGCGCTGCCGACGGCTGAATCCATGGAGCCCAAGTCTTTAGTACTACCGGCCATCGCAAGGTTCTGACCAAAATGGAAATCTTTTCCGCCCATCGAACTACCAGGCTGTCAGTATACAGATCAACGTTGATTGTGGTGGAATATGACTCTTACGTGTCGTGATCAAATACGCAAGTCTTGGCAAGCTGTAGAGCGTATTCAGCCAGAGTCGAGTCCCACGAAAGCTCGCCAGCACTGTGGTCCTCGCGGTAGGCGTTGTGGTACTTGACAGCAGTGCCCTGGTAACCGTCGGCGGGAGCCGGTGTCTCAGGCTCGGGCTGTGAAGACGGTTGAGGCTTCGTGGTGGTCTCAGGCTGAGGCTCGGGGGTAGGAGTCTCGACAACGGGCTCGGGCTCAATAGTCGATGTCGGAGGAGCCTCGGTTGTTGTGGTTGTGGTTGTGATAGGCTTAGGCTCCTCGGCAACGGCACTGATAGGGGAAGGGGGCGATGGCGCGGCAGACGAGGTGCTGACGGGCTCAGGAGTGGGAGTCGAGATAGACTGGGAGGTCTGTACACCGTCGGAAGGGTCAACGGTGACGGTGACGGTAACGACGTCAACAATCCATTCGGTCTTGATAACGGTGGCGCTGACGGCAGCCGCAGTGGCGAGAAGAGCAAGCGAGGACTTCATTTTGTCAAAGGGTATTGAGAACGCGAAACCTGGAGCAGCATGTGTTAGTTAGTTAACAAGTTGCGCAAGAGCGAGTGGTGAGATGAATGTTTGAATGAGAGAAATTGCTGGTGACGAGAAAGTGTCTTGGTTGTATCCGGTATGCAATGGTTGCAAGGCGCAACGGCATTGGCGTTGCAGTAGTCGGCCGCGGGTCAGGTATGGTGGGCGGTGGTTGCTTGGGTGCCGATGGCAGGAATGTATCAAATGCCAGGTGAGACATCAACTGCAGGCGCCTCGCGACTGCTGCGGGAGGCTGAGGGCCGAAACAGTTGGCGGACTCGAGTACGACAGATAACATGGATAGGCTGAGGTCCGCGACAGGTTGGTGACGCGAAAAGAACGAGTCGCCATGTGGACAGATGTGGTTCGTTGCGCCGAGGCGGTTTGCCGTTGAAGATGGTTATAGAACAGGGGTGGATGCCGGGGCGGAAAGAAATTGAGAGCACGGTATGATATTGGCCAAAGGTATGGCCAAGATATCGAAGGTCGCAGAGACGGGGTATTGAGGCAAGGCAAGACGGCGGGTGAGGGCTGCAGTGAGGCTGGAACATGTTACTAACCTTTGCTTTATGTTGTCGAAATTGTTGATGTTTTAGACGGTTGGGAAAACCAAGAGATCTTAAATTCTGCTTGCGTAGGACCAGCCGTTGCAGCAATTGACATGAAAGTCTGAACTAGAGGGAAGAAAGGAGCGTGAGAAATGAAATCGTGGACAAGAATAAAGGAGAGTAGCGAGTCGGCTTTTGCGTACGTTGCAAAAATGAAGTCCAGCTCAAGCTTGGCGAGTCGGAAAGACAAGACGAAGGAGGATCGACGAGGCAAAAAGAGAAAGGGTGGCTTGATATATAGGGAGCGACGAAAAGAAGACTGTTTCAAAGGAGCGGACAGTGTCGAGGCGACGGACACGAAAAGAGAGGAGCGAAGGCTGAAGGGGACCGGATATGAATAGAGGCGGCGGACGAGGGTGAAAGGTAAAAGGAACGGGAGGAGAGCGGTGGGATGAGTTATTTGGGAAGACCAGGGCCACGCCATGGAGGCCAGGCCTGACCTGGCCTGACCAAGGGGAGAGGGAGTTGGCTAAGGCGGGTTGGCAGCAAATGACAGGCCAAGGAAGGGGTGAAGGGGGGTGTGTATAAACAAGATTGAAGGGGGAACGCCTCGCTACACCTTGAAGTTCTTTCGCTACACCCCCCAGTGGAGCGCAAACGGACTCTTGGCAGCTGGCAGACCGGCGCCGTGCGTTGTTGCTGCTTGTAATAAACGGGCACTGGACCAGCTGCTGGGGTTGTGGGGCTGCTGTAGAGTTCTGGGGCCTTCGCTTTTGCAAAGGGCCAGGCCAGGGTCAGGGGTAAGAGAGGAAGGGGCTTGACGGCGGCTGCTGGTACACTGGTGGTAAAGTTGTCATGTGCTGGTGCTATTCTCTGGCGAGTTTAGGATTATGCATTCGCGAATACATGCATGCATATCTGCGACACGCTGTGATCTATGATCTGGCAACATTGCCCTCTTTTTTTTTTTTCCACTTGCCAGCTGGCAGCCCAAAACTCTGGCAGGTGGCAAGCAAACACACGGAGCAGGAACCGGCCAGTAAACGGCTCCACCGGGCATCACTCCGCTGCAAGGCACCATCGACGCTGGTTGGCTGAGCTGTCAAAGGGGGCGTGCATCTACCCCATGATATTCGTTCTCGCCCCTGGCGCTAGTACCGTCCGAGCAACACCTGTGAGATACTTGAAGGTGGTGCGGCTCGTGTCGGAAGGCGAGGTCACTGCAATGTATTGGAGCGCCGAGGTAGCACTGGGCGCCATGTAAGCTATCAATTGTTATCAGCTGCCTCAGGCCTGCAATCACGTCGCAACGCTGCAACAAAGCTTTATTGTTACGGGTCCGACGCAGGCCAAATCAATTTTACTTTATGCCGTGCCTTGTCGCTGACCAAATAGGCAGGCAGCTGCTCATTCTCCTCCACCTTATCAAAAGCTTTTCTGGGCATCGCCATATCCGTACCCTTTGTCCGTAGACTCGAGGTAATCTCAACTAATCGTGGGTGGCAGCGAGACAAAACGCCATGTCTAAGATGGGAGCGTGGAGTATTCCGTCATTACTCCGTACTACATCCGGGATGCAGAAAAGTAGACATGGGCAGATTAGACTTGCGCCTTCTCTATGTTTACCCTGTCAGGCTCTTGCAGCCAGTCGATATACTGAGTGATCGAGTTACCAAGTCGCACCACGCTTGATAAAGTAGAGATAGAGTTTGATAAACGCCGACAGAGGAAAAAACCGCGCAACAGCCTAGTCTATGCATTGTTTTATTCAGATGAATCTCCCACTACTTCCTAGCATGGTAATTTCGAAACCACGATTCATGTAAATGTCACGGCCCAGTCTTTCCAGCCCGAGATGATAGGGCTAGAGAGATCTCGCGACATCGGGCAGCAGGGTGCCAGAAAAGCCGCATTGCGAACGATGGCAGGCGCCGTTTCAGAGATCACGACGCGAGCAGCCGCTTCGATGCAATGACCAAACTTTGTTTTTATCTCAAACGGACGAGGCGCGAAACGGACTGGCCTGCAGTGGAGATTTGTCACTTTCACGAACCAGTCGTCATTGCCATCGCAGGCATCGACTTTGATTAAGCCTTTTCGTTGCATAATACAAAACCACTGTTCCTGTCCTGCGCATCTGCAGACTGCCCATCATATCCACTGCACGACGCCCACTTGTGGCGCGCCGATTGCCAGCAGGGGTAATGCGTAGCCATGTCCCGCTCATCCACCCTCCTGCCTCCCACGTTTCCTGGTAAGACAGCGGGAGAGCTTCAAGGGAAAGAACATGAAGAAACGCCACCGCGTTACGAGTTGAACCACGAACTGCGCATTACAGTAAATTTAGCCGCCCGGCATGTGTTTTAGCCTTTACCTTGTTTCTGGCGCGAGAAGGAATTAGGTTTAGCTAAACAAAATAACCTCCAAGGCCACCCTTTTTTCTCTCTGATTTCCTCTGATCCCTGAAACCGCTTTAGCCCTCGTTTAGGACTAGCCCAATATCCAGATTTACCCCTTCATCTCGCGCCCACATGGCAGTACTCGCACTTTACCAGTCCCCGCCAGTCACGAGGATCCATTCGCACACCGTGCCCGTATTTACTCGGTACAACCAACTGCGACCGATGTGCCACTTCAGAGCAATCTGTGAGCAGCTCTTCATTTATTTTACTATGCAGTGACCGATCCTCATTTGCACCATCCTACTCTCCCCGCCTCCTGTGCATAAGCGTGCCGGCTTCCCGCCCTCACCTGCCCATGTCTCTTTTGTTATTCCCTTCTTTGCCTTCCACTCTGACCACACCATCAGAAATACTAACTTTTTTTCGGTTCATCGTTCACATCCGAGCGCCGCCAACTAACCCCATGCAAGCGGGGCTCGCCTCTCATTTCTTCAACCTTCGTTCTGCACAGACGTTTTGCACAGACGTGTCTTTTTTTCCTTTCATTCATTCATTCTGTCGTACAAAATAAGTACTCAGTAAAGAAGAAAATACCCCCGTTCCAAGGACCCGCCTCGGATCTACTGGAACAAATCGCAGGGGGCCAGCCTTCTTTCCCCTGCTGTGGTGTTGAGGCACCCTTATCCTTCGAGTCAATATTGATCCAATTTTCTCGCCGTCTACGAATACTGTCGCGCCGCATGTGCCTATTCTCCTGCCGCCGAACAACCGGATCCCGCAATCCAGCGCAGCGTCAGTTCCCAGTACAATGTCCACATCGCTGCCAACATGAATGAATGCCTGCGAAACCACATACCTACGCTGTCGCGCCTGGCACAGAGATACCAGCACCAAGACACACTATTTGATTGAATTCTCCGTTTTGATCCTCTTTGTATCGCACTACTGAGTAGACGCGTCCTCGACTGAGGATAGCTGCGTGTGTCGTCGACGGCCTACATATTCCTCTCGTCTAGGTACAGCACCTGCAGTTCAGTACCGAGGCCTTGAAGCAAACTGCAAGAGCAAAATCATTTCTGTATTGACGCAGCATCTGTGTTCTTTGTCTCGCACAATCTTGCTTGACACCACCTTGTGCTGGGTCCGTGGCTCCCCTCCCCAGGCTCTTGGCTCCCCTCCATCCACCGCCCCGTCCATTGTCTCGACCAGATGAAATCACCCAGTCAGCGTCCGTTTACCTTTGAGACCTTTCTCCTCATATACTGCACCCCAGACTCCTTTCTTGAATTATCCCGACGGCGGATATAATTTACACTAACTTGGCAAGTGGGCTGAATAGGAGCTTTTTTCTGAAATGGCCACATTTCAACGTCCTTGGCACAACCTGCCTATTGCTACACAAGAGACTTGGCAAGACGCGTGTTCCGGCTCCAAGAATCAAGCACAGTCTGGCCAGAGACCAGACACGCCCACCCCCTTCACAATCTGGCGAGGATGCGTGGTATTGCTCCGAGCCTACCTCGATCGAGAGAGCATCTCCGGCGGTGGCTCGTCGCATATTTAGCTTCCTTGCGGCGTAATATATTGTATCATTTAGGCTTCCATATTCATGGTCCGACGGTAAATACTTGCCGGAGAACCTTGTCACTCCATTGCCTTGATGGTGATAGTGCGGTGCCGACGGGCCCAGGCCTGCAGCGCCGACTCGAGAGCCAACTACATATCTGTACATTTGTACAGATACAGTGCCAAAGTTTCAAAGTCTGCAGCAAACTGGCCTACTGTGACGTACTTTGTAGTGAATGCGCTTTGCCGAGTAACTATCGCTCCCGCCCCAGAAACAGCGACGGCGTGAGTGAGCGTGTCTCCGCGCAACTGTCAAAACTATCGGTACAGTCATGGAAACTTCTTGTGTAACATTGATGATGCATGTGATAACCCAAAGTCCCCTTGAGGTCAAGACCATGCAATGTTATTCGCATGGTCAGCCACCGGGGTATACTGGTAAATTACGGCCAACGACAAACACGCGCAGCATCCGGGGCCTCCGGCCGCGAGATTGGATACGCACCCCACTAACAAGAACCCCTGACTCAATCTCACGCCAGATGGTAGCCTCGCTTGTTGTCCAGCAAGTTCATTTACTACTGGTCGACAGCTTTTGGCTTGC
Source organism: Beauveria sp. NWAFU-1 (assembly GCA_024472245.1). Lineage (NCBI taxonomy): Eukaryota > Fungi > Ascomycota > Sordariomycetes > Hypocreales > Cordycipitaceae > Beauveria > Beauveria sp. NWAFU-1. The sequence goes on from JANBXD010000004.1 coordinate 1,551,758, forward strand.
GCGATATCGAGTCATCTATGTGGAACATACGCTCTGAACCCCGGAGTCGGGAACAAATTTCTGGACCAGAAGATCGAGTCAGACTGGATTCGCAATGGCTCACCTCGAGGTCTAGAATGCTAGCCGCGCTGATCACTTCTGTACCGAGCTCGCATCAGTCTGCAGTAAGTCATATTGGCGACGTTGTTCACAATCTGCATAGCGTATGGTGTTGTACAGTCATGACTGCTCACCTTGTCCATTCTTCGCCGACGCGCAAATATACGGCTGAGTAAGTGAAAGTCTGAGGTACTACGAATACGAAAGAAGAAGGGCACGCACGCCTTTTTGCTGAGAAACAGACGGCAGATACGCAGAGATCATTTACTGCACGAGCCTTGAACTTCTTGTTTCTGTTTCTTTGTGTCTTGAATAGCCCCGGAAGGAAGCCTGGCAAAATCCACTCACCTTGACGTGAAACCCATCGTTGCAATCGTCCTCTAGCGAGCGACAGACAGGTTTCTGAACAAGACAGAGCGGCCAGGGCCAAGCTGTATGGATTGATTCAAGACATGGTATGGGAATTTTCCGTCAGGTGTACCACCCATGTTCACGCCAACTCTATTTACACATCTAGCTTCACTGGGCAAATGAATGCATTGAATGGTCAGGAACTGGTTGACGATGAGGAATCAAGGCATTGATATCAGCGAATGAGCAATATCAGAGTGTCAAACTCTCTCCAAATGTCTCGGAGGGCCTACCGAGGTGTCTGCCGGAGCATGACAGCGGCCTGCGTTACAAATTGACGATCGCACGGCAGACCGAACCCACTCGGATGTTGCTGCGGCAGCTGAGGCAAGAGTCATGCGATAGCACATCGCTCCTCTTTTGGGTAAATCACAGCGCTTCCGGCTTTGTAATGGCCTTGCTGTTTATGCGCCGACAATTTGAACACGTGGAGAAGGACATGGGCCGTGTAGTTGCTGAATGAAAAGGAAAATGAAAAAGTGCGCAGGCATTGTGTTTCAAAGTCCTTTGGCAAATTATCAACAATGAGCCGCCATATGTGCAATTTTCACTCCAAAACAAGCCCCGGCAAGCCACACTGGGTCGGGCTGGCAAAGGACTCTCATCTGCAGATTGCGCATGATTTTCCGGATCGGGCAGGTTCTTGAGGAAGAAAATAAAATGAAAAGCCGCATTCGACAAGAAATGGTCCATGCTATGATTGCAACGGGGCTGCTTGGGTGGATATTGTCAAAGATGAGACGAACGGGGGGCCTCGAGATCCATTCAGGACCACATGCGTGGAAAAGGCTGGACCAAAGTCTTTAAGCCTCGTTGGCGCTCGTGAGGCATCAATGATGCGCAATTTACACGCCTTCCAGCAAATCGCTGCTACGAGAGACGAACTATGAGTTTCTTTCAAAGCCACCACTTGATTATTGTACCAATTGTAATTACTATCATAGCCTGTTTTGTGCCTCAATCTTCCGAATAAGTTTCGACCGCTGTCTAGCCGTCGATTTCTCTATATTGTCCTTGTCGTCGTTTCCTCCACAGTTTCTTCAGTAATGAACCCAGTGACGGTTTCTCTTCATCTGGTTCGATACTATACTTGATCGCAAAGGACCTTGTAATGTTTTCACCGAGCCTAACGATACCACTATTGCACCAAGCACTGTGCCAGATCTGGCTGTCGGTTACAGACTCCAGAGCCTTCCGATGCTCCGCGGCCTCCCTCTGATGAATGACGACTGGCCAGTCAAGGCCTGGCGGATCTCCATGGATAGCCGAAAAATAGGTCCAGCATTCTGCAGGAGACTCGCCGCGCGCCACAACGGTGCTGCTCGCGGTCGCCTTCCACGCCGACTGCGACCCGTCGGGGATAACGTACAAGGAACTGGCCGTGGGGCACGACCACGGAGAACCAAACCGGAAGAGTATGACGCCCTCGTACTCCCTGTTGCCCGACCTCCACGGACGGTCTCTGCTCCCCGAAGGCATCTTGCCAATGACCTCTACTTCAAACACGGCGGACAAGAGGGCGCGGAGGGGTGTATAGGTTGTCCGCGCGGCGCGGATGCGCGCGTTTCTGGGCGTCACCCCATTGATGTGCTCCTGAGCGGGAAGCTTCAGCTCGGGCGCCACGATGAAGCCCCGACGATACTGTGCAAACTCGTTGAGATGGACCGCGGTGGCGTGGTAGACGGGAAACCCGGACGGCTGCGTGGGACTCCACGTGCTCTGCTTGGGAACCGTGGCCTCGAGCTCCTCGGTCATGCTGCACTTTTCCCAAGCCGTGATCAGATCAGGGCCTCTGAGGGAGATTTGCGTGAGAGCCATGCCGTTCTGGTTCCCGACTCTCGGGCTGTATGCGCGCGGCCACTCCCCCACCAGGCTCTCGAAAGCCGGGTTCTGCATGGCCCGCGGATCGATGCCCTCCCTATACCGTTCCGTGGCATCCCGGAAGCTGTAGCTGGCCAGGGCCATGCATATCTGTTCGATCCAGTACTTGAAGGTGTGCTCCGCAATCATGGCGCTGGAGAGGGCCAGCCGGGATTCGGTGAGGAAGCAGACTTGTCTCGCGGGCTTTCTTTTCACCAGCTTGTCATAAGCAAGACATTTTGATTCGAATTCCTTGCAAATCAGGGGGCTGAATATCTCCTGCAGGACCTTGGCCAGTTGAAAGTAGTCTTTGGGGAAAGCCTCGAGGTTTGCTAAAGAAAGATTGTTGCGTGTTAGCTTCTGTCGATAACGAAAGGGTGCCAGATACTGCCCATACCACCATCTGCTCCTGATGTGTTCGAATACCAGGAATATACTCTCTTAATCATCTCGTTCGCTAGAGAGCCGGCATCACGTGCTTCTGGGAAAGTTACTCTATCTGTCATGCGTTTGATGAAGTACTTCTCTGCCGTTTGGCTGGCCAACCTGGAGATCAAACTGCCGATACCCATCTTGTCTCCTTTGAGGCTCTTGACGATTGAGGAAAGAGTTGCAAAACATTTTCAAAGATTCTGGCGTCGCGTCGCCCTCTTTATCTTGCTCTCGTCATTTTTTTCGCTTTATACTTTTTTCTTGTTCCATGGCGGTGGCAACGCAAGCCTTCCAAATGCCACCTCGTCATTTTGAGAGGTCTGGGTCTTTCCGACGAATTCTTTTCTTCCCTAACAAGTAGGAACTGGAAAAGCCCGGTTCAGCCATCTCAACACAAATATGGTCCCGACTTCGTATCCGAGTGCTGTGCAGAATTTGATGTTAGGAGACACTTCTAGTGTTTACGTAAAACACGATACAGCTTGGTCTCGATCATCAGATAAGATCAGCGTGATTGGTTTAGTGGTAAAATTCTCCGTTGCCATCAGCAACGTCGGGGAGCCCTGGGTTCGATTCCCAGATCACGCAGTGACATTTCTTTTTGCGTTTGACAATTTTTTTGTCCAGCCTTTTAGCACCAGAGTCGCCGCAGTCCTCGAGAGGGTTTGTTTCGAGGTTCAAATCAATGTCCAGCGATTGGGCAAGCACCGGGAGGATTGACGCATTCGAATATCCCAACATCCGATAGATGGGTTCACTATGCGCGACACGTGCTGCCTCTTATGAGGCATCATTCCATCTGTCCTGTGATCAGTCTCAAGAAAGAGCGTTTTCATTGACTATCGATTGTTGGGGGAGATATTGGCTGTGGACCACGACTCCGCCGCCACCGCGTAATCTTAGTAGAATGAATACAAGCGAACTTACCTAACGGAATGGACAACCTTATTATGGGCGTTTCCAAACTCTCACATCTGTCGTTCCTTTAGGGGTATTGTCATTCTCCTCCAGTCTGTGGTGGCGTCTAAAGTCTGACATCGCGGAGGCTGACAGCGCTGATAACCCCGTTGTTCAACATCTGACGCGAGACGTGGCACGATCGACAGCAATATCATGGAACGAAGTGACATTGACACTTTTGCGTCTTCCCGAGGTCCCGTTTGACTTTGGTCGCTGGTACGAGGTTGCGCATGAAGTGGTTCAGGAACTACCCTGTATCCCAAATTTAATTCGACTTGCGGCGGCATTGGTGAGTTGTACACTGATGAGTTGCATCGAGACGGCAGGAGGGAACAAAACGCTGTAGTGAAAACTTTCGAGGGCCATATTGTTAACGGCCATGACAAATGAGACTGCGTCTCCGCGCTCAAACAGGATTGATAATTTTGATTCATCTCGACAACCTAACGAGTAAAATGTACATAGTTTCACACCCCAACCCAAGTCAAGAACAAAAGACAAACAGTACTTTGATTCTTCATTGCTTGGACTGGCTTGCGGCGAAGGGCTTGCCTTCGCCAGGTCCAATGGGGAAGTCGGCAAAGATTTGTTTGGGGCGGAGCTCGACGGGGACAACGTTGGAGGGCTGGTCGGGAATCTTCTTCTCCAGTTTCTACAGCAATTTGTTAGCCAGACACTGCGATCTCGAGATACAGCCGGACAACCTACCAAGTTGTCAAAGACGCATTTATTAAGCTTCCATTCCGCCGGACGGCACTGCCACAGCTGGTGGTTGCGGTCGTCAAGACACTCCCAGTGCTTGCGGAACTCGGCCAGGCAGTGGGTATTAATATCCTTGATCCTATCATGCCCTCGTTAGTCGTCATCTTCTATCAATACGGTGGTCTGGCGATGAGCAGAGAGCGTCCCCAACGTCTCCATTCTCGCCAACTCGCACGTGGGAATGCAAACGTACACGCTCTGGGCGCAGCGAGTGACGCGACGGCCTTCCTTCATGCAGTCAAACTCGCCGCGGCCGGGGTTCTCAGTCTTGCACTGCATGTAGTCGTCGTTATAGTCGCGGCAGCGGGCACCGATGAAGAAGGACGCCGACAGGAGAGGGGCTGAGCTGGCGCCAATCTCCTTGACGGCGGGGATGTCATCGGGAAGAGGGGTCGCGTCGATGAGGACCTGCTGGTTGAATCTGCCGGGTGGAAGCGCGACGACGGGTCAGCTATCAGTTGCAATCTTTCCAAATCTGGGGATCGAGAAATTTCAGGCCAGTGTGGGCGCATCAATTGTGAGGCACACAGGGGCCAATCGGTGCGGGAAGTAGACGTACTGGGGCCTGCGAGTCGACATCTTGTCCGAATCGCTGCCAAATGCAACACTTGATAGGGGGTCGAGGCGGGGAGAAGCTGGAAGCTTTGGTGATGTGAGCAATAGGTACTGAGGATGGACAGGATGGCGGGTTGATCGAGGTCAGAATTGCCGAGCTCTGATTGGCTGGTTAGGCCTAGCGTTAACCAGAGCATTGCGGACCTGATAAACCTGACCATTGTTGTGTTTAACCGGAGCTTTGCCAGAACATTATTGTATCATAAAATGGATTGAATTCTACTAGTTCAAGTGAAATACCGATTAAGGGCAGTGAGTATAGAAACATGAAAATGTTATTCGCTGTAGTGGGTGTTGAAAGCAATTGTGAAAGTTCCAAGAGATCACGCTCAACATGCGAAGGCCATGAACAAGTGCCGTGCCTGAATGACGCCTATTAACACACACAAGGCTCGTGCCACCTCAGGCGAAGCGAGACGAATGGAAGACGAGTACAGTCTCGACAACTACGTTACGCCGCACAAAAGTCGCGAGTTTCTAGCAGATGTCAACTGGCAACTGCTGAAATAGAAGGCGCGGTGCTGAGGCTCTGTTTGCTGTTACTAACAACTAGCATGCCAATGTTCTCAAATTCTCAAATTCTCAAATTCTCAAATTCTCAAATTGATAGTGCTTAAGATCTCTAAATCATAATTTCATAAGAAGCTTGACAACACTTGCAAAATATGTCGTCGACATGATGGCCGGTTCAAATCACATGTGGCTTTGTTGGTGGCTGATGTAATCAAGCCAGCATGCTTTCCTCTGGCCAGAGATAACCTGACCACCGCTGACCTGACTAGCTGACCACACTACGGTTTTACCGGGGTATTGCCAGCAGGCCCTAGTATTAATATAAGCCCTACACATCTTTATTAGTTATATAAGCTAAGTTCCACTTTATTAGCTATATATCTATTCTATTAACTAAGTATACTACTATATTATAGGTATAACTAGTTAAATATATAATATTTTACTACTTTAGATATAAATAGTATAATAATAATACTAAATTATTTCTAATACTACTTCTTTATTAATAAATAGTAGGCTATATTACCTATTAAAATAATAGAATTCGCCTAGAATACCTCCTAGAATATAAATATTCTAGTAGTAAAGTGATTATTTACCTTAGAGAGGTATATTATTAATTTAAAATTAATTCTAATTTATATATATATATACTACCCTATATATCTATACCTAACCTATATAAATATATTAAAAAAATATAGTATAGAAATTTAAGAACTAGTTACTAGAAGAATAAAGACTAGCTATAAGGTTAATATTATTAGATAGTATAACTAATTTAAAGAGGTATATTTATTAATATTTTTAAGATATTTAAGAATAATAAACTATATAAGAATTAGTTCTAAATTAACCTTTATATATACCTAGAATACTAGATTAAGAAGAATAATAGCCTATTATTCTAGAGAAAAATAGTACTAAAAAACTACTAGTACTTATATTTTAAAATAGGAAAATTAATATTTCTAAATTAATTTTAGAAAGTAAAAAGAGTACTAAGGATTATATAACTTATAAGGAAAAAGGAAGAAAATATCCCCCTATTAATTATAATTAAGATTATCTTATTTAAGAAGGATTTAAGAATCTATTAGATAATAGTTAGAAATTAATTCTAAAAAGAGATAATATATTTAATATATAATATAATTATTTAATCTAAATAATTAGATTTTATAAGGAGAAGACTTTATTTTAATATTTAGTTATTATATATTATATATTATATAAAAAAAAATAAGAAAGATAAAAGGAAATCTATAGTTTAGAATTATTTCTAATCTAATTTTATAACTATTACTATAATAGCTAAATTTAACTAGCTTATTATTATATTAATTATTATAATTTAAGATTAGAAGAGTAGTTAGTTAATCTAAATTTAATATAAATATTAGTAATTAATATATAAAATAATAAAATATATATTACCTTTATTATTAAGTTAGAATAGTACCTAAAGAGGTTATATATTATAAGAGGGCTATTAAAGATATAGTTAATTAAGTTATTTATTAATTTAAAACTAATTTAGAAATAGTTCTTAATTAACTCCTTAAATTTCTTTATATATTTTATAGAGGTTAATTAAGGTATACTTAATAAGCCTATCTTTACTATTCTCTTATAATATCTAGTTATATATAATTAGTAATATTTTTTTTAATAATAGAAAAAAAGTTATACTTATTTTTTTTACTTATCTTTAGACTTATTAATAATAACTTTAATCTTAATAGGTAAGAGTTAAGTTATAACCTAAAGCTACCTTTAAAGCTTCTAGGATATTCTTATTAAGTATTTTAGAACTATTAATAAATTAGTTATAATATAAAACTAAATTAATTTAAGATTATACCTTTTAATATAATTTAGGAGTAGTAAATAATAACTAGTCTAGTAGTAGAATTATTTATAAAGTAATTCTATAATATTTATATATCTAGATATAATATTCTAGAATTCTTATAGAATTAAACTATAGTTAGGGTTTAAGCTAGACTATAGAATTAATAAGCCTTTATATAATACCTAGTTCTAGATATTAGTTTTTAGATAAACTAAATTATAAATATATTAGAATTATTTCTAAAATAATTATAAAGTAACTTATATAATAATCCCTATATAATATAGTTATAGTCTTTAATAGTACTAATAGCTAAAAGTAAAGCTATTTAGCTATATAAAGAATTAGGACTTCTTAAGTAATTCTTTCTATAAATTTAGCTAATACCTTACTTAAAATAAATAAGGTAAAACTAAATAGTATTAAGGTATTACTATTCCTATAGTTATTATTATAGGTTAAGAGACTATAGATATAAACTAAGTCCTAAAGATATTAGAAATAGTTTAGAAATAATTTAAGAATACTTACCTTTAATACTATCCTAGGCTTAGTCTAAGGTAATACTAATTAAACCCTATCTATTAAGATAATATTATTTTAAGGTAAAATTATACCTTTATTAGAATATCTTATAGACCTTTTTAAATATAAATTTAATTAAATTTGCCTTTTCTTTATTATAATAGGTATATAGAAGTAGAATAGCTAGAAATAGATTAGAAATAATTTAGAATTATTATTAAATAAAAAATATACCTTTATTTACTATATCTAAGTAATAAGCCTAGATTAATTCTATATATTTCTAGTTAAATTAATACTTATAATTAGTATTAATTTAAAAAGTTTAGATAATTTATTTCTAAAATAATTTAGCCTATACTTAGAAAAAGTAGATAGCTAAATAATTAGTACTATTATCCTTAAAATACTATATATACTAGGAAATATATTAGAAATAATTTAAATTTAATTTAATATAGATTTAAAAAATTTATATACCTATAAGGACTCTAGTTAATTCTAATAGGTAAGTTATATAATAACTTAATTAGACCTAGCTAGATTTTAAATTAATAATACTTTAGTTATAAGTACTTTTATTTTATCTATATTTATAAATATAAGGTAAATTTCTAGGAAGGTAGATAAATTATATATTATAAGAAATTTATAGACTTTAGGATTTATTAGAAAAGGAACTAGAAATAGTTAGTAAATAATATAGAAATAATTTAGATATATTTTAAATTTAACTTACTAATTAATATTATCTTACTCCTTAGCTAAGATAAAAGAGTATATAACTAGGCTAAGAGTATTATTAATATTTTTAATAGGGTAATTAGAGGGTATTAATAAATTCTATATAATATAATAATAATACCTAGAAAGGTAGTATTATCCCTAATAAGAAGAAGAAAGTTAAAGATAATAGAATAACTAATAGGCCTTAAAGTACCTTATTATTATAAGTAATTTATATCTAATAGAGAAATATATTAGAAATAATTATAAAAGGATTAGGAAATAAATAAATACTAACTATAAGTCTTTTTCTTCTATTATATAGAGTAAATAATATAATACTTATTAACCTTATCTAATACCTTACTATAAAATATAGCCTCTATTAAGCTAAAATACTCTTAGTATTCTATAGGGTATATAGTAAAGTAATATTATTTAAAAGAAGCTAATTATATTATTTAGAAGTTTAAATAATATATATACTTTTTAGTTATTTAAGATATATACTAGAACTATATTAAAATTATTTCTATAATAGTTTAGATATAATACTTATACTTAAGTTAGTAGTATATAAGACTAGCTAATAAGTATCTCTCTAAGGATTATAGTAATATTATTATTTATAAGAAAAGGCTTTTAGCTAGGCATAAGCCTACCTATCTATTAGTTAGTATATATATTAAATAGTATAATAAAATAACTTATATTATAGCTTTATTCTTTACTAAATTTAGCTTTACTTTTTTTTATAGTCTTAAGAAGGCTTAAAATAATTCTAAATTAACTTTAAAATAATTTTAGCTAGTAATATTATAAAAGAATTTATAAATTTACCCCCTAGTATATTAATATTAATAATAATAATAAGGTAGACTATAAAATAAGGTAGTATATAACTTTTTTAGTAGTATCTTTTAAGCTATATAATATTATATCTAGTAAAAAATTAGAAATAATTTAAAAATAAATAAGATATAATTATAAACTAACTATAGACTAAGGGTAAAGTATATCTTCTTATTATAAGATATCTTATAGAATAATATATATAGTATTATATATATTAGTATATAGATAATTAAGAATTAAAGGAGAATAAAAGATAGTCTTAGTAGTTAAAGAAGAAGAAGTAAATTCTTTAAAAGAATTTCTACCTATTAAGGTATATAAATATAATATAGTATTATTATCTATTATAAAAGATAGAGAGTAAGTATAAGGAGAAAAAAGAAGGAGAAAATTTTATTTTTTTTCTAATAAGAATTAGTTTAAAATTAGTTAATAAGTAATATAAAAGTAGGTTAGAACTAGTATAGAACTAGTTCTTTAAAAATTATTAAACTATAGTAGTTTTAGTATTTATATATATAAAAATAAAAGATTAGAATTATTTCTATATAAGTTTTATACTATTTCTCCTCTTAATTTAATATTTTAATATAAATTATTACTTAAATATTATAGAAATATTTCTATTATAATTTTATTATAATTCCTATTTAAAATTATTATTATTACTTAAACCCTTATTCTTACTCTTAGTACTAGTCTAGTACTAGTTACTATTACCTTAATATATAGCTTAGACCTTATAGAGAGGCGTTAGTTATTTAGCTAGGTAGATTATTTAAAATATATTAGAATTATTTTTATTATATTTCTTATTAATATACCTTAATCTTACTCCTAGTAATAATTATAGTAGGTACTATCTTATTAAAAGCTAGTATTATATTATATTACCTTATAGTTAGTTATACTATTATTATTAAGTAGTATACTTAGAAAGAACTAGGAATTAGGTTAGAATTATTTCTATTATAGTTTTTACTTAAAATTACCTCTTCCTCCTCTTCTTCCTTATTAGCGTCTATTACTATATTAGACTCCTTATTAGATATATTATTATCTATTTTATAGGTAATATCTTATATTTTTAAAATTAGTAATAGGAATTATATTAGTATTAGAATAGAATTATTTCCTACTATAGGCAGGTCATACTATATGCCTAGACGATAGAGAGGAGAAGTCTTTAGCTAGCTAGGCGTATAAGAGCTATAATTCTTAGGCTTTTATAGTAACTACTATAAGATATAGCCTTCTATAATATCTTTATATTATCTTAGAAGAATTATATTAGTATTATATTAGTTTTAGATTAGAAATAATTCCCTTATAATTAAGCTTAAAGTCTTAATATTAACTATTATAGCTAGAGAGGTAGTCCTTAACTACTATCTTATAGGCCTTATTATAGTAGTAGTAGAAGGCGTTCTTACTATAAAGTAGTAGAGTTTATAATAAGAATTAATATAGTACTATAATAGAATTATTTCTAACTTATATAGTAGTAGAGCTAGCTATCTTTATACTAGTAGTAGAAGACCTTACTAGATATAATTATAAACTTATTATTTTAGGAATTATATTAGTATTCTATTTAAATTATTTCTATTAAGAATATAAAGAAAATATATATAGTTCTTTAGTAGGCTAGGTAGTAAATAGTTAGCTAGATAGCTTATACTATAGTAGGCTATATATACTAGTTACTACTTATAGGAGGTTATTATTATATAATTAGAAATAAATTAGAAATAATTTAGTTATATTTCTTTAAAAGTATTAAATTAAAATAGAAATAATTTAGTTATATTTCTTTAAAAGTATTAAATTAAAATAGAAATAATTTACTTTATATAAAAAAAAAAGTTAGCTACTAAAAGGAAGAGAAAAGGAAAAGAAATAGACTAGAAAAGAACCTTTTATTTATTATTTCTAGTTAAACTTTTTTATATATAAAAGGTGGGCTAAAATAAAGCTCTGCGTACTGTGATTGGCCTAAAATTTTCGCGAAGTATAGTACGTGCGCCCTATGGGGAAACCCCGGCAAATCCCTGATTTGGTCAGCTGGTCAGGTCAGCGATGGTCAGGTTATGTGCGGCCACTGCTTTCCTTGACCTTGTAGCCGTTCCCCTGTAGCCACTAAAAAAGAGGCACTTGGGTGAGCTCCCGGCCGACCTTGAAACAATCATTGCTCTGCAAAGCGGAAGAAAGCAGCTCTCCAGAATACAACAAGCTCGGCGAGAAGGACGAGATTTATGCGTTGCGCATTTTAATCATTGGACGAGCTGCGAACTGCATTCACTTGTGAATGCCCGTTGTTGCACGGGATCTGGTGTTGTTATTTTCTTTTGCTGCTGGTATCGACGCGCAGCAGCCAATCTCTTCATTGCAGCTTCTTCGACACAACGCATAGCCTTGAATCGCGCTTCGACGACCAATAGCCAACCTCGAAGCTACATACCACATACAACCTATTTACAATGTCGCTCTTTGGCCAACCCAAGACCGGCAGCGTCTGGGGCCAGCAACAGACGCAGCAGACACAGCCAACCAGCAATGCCTTTGGCCAAACTCTGGGCGGCACGCCACAACGAACAGGGCTTGGCAACAGCATGATGTCGCCGCCTCAGCAGACGCAGCAGATGCCGACGCTGTCACAATCACAAGCTCAGCTGTCCAGCTCGCTGTGGCAGCCGGGCAAGGAAACTCCTCGTACGTGACCAAATCTCTGCCAAACCTACTTCAACTCATCCTTGAATGTATTTGCGAGCGGAAGCGACTAGAAGCTAACGGGAGAAATGACAGACCAGAAACCGATCCTCGAACAGATGAAGCTCGTGACGGAAAAGTGGGATCCAGCGAACCCCAGCTGCGTGTTCAAGCACTACTTCTACAACAAGGTGGACGAGTCGCACATCCCATTCTACAAGCCACAGCCGCACGAGGACCCGCGCGAGTGGGAGGAGGCACTGCAGAGCAAGCCGGGGCCCGAGTTCATGCCGGTGCTGTGCTCGGGGTACGCGGGGGTGGCGGACCGGCTCAAGACGCAGAAGCGGGCGATTTCCGAGTTTAACACACGGCTGCACCAGGTCAACGGCAGCCTGGACGCTTTGCTGCAGCGGCACGAGCTGGAGACGGAGGTACGTGCGCTGGCGGCTCGGCGGCGGCAGGCGGCGATCCACGCGCGGTGCCTGGCCCTGGCGGCGCGCGTGCAGATTCTGCGTAACCGCGGGTACGCGCTCAGCGGCGACGAGGACGACCTGAACCGGCGACTGCAGAAGTTGGAGCGCGAGGTGCAGGACCCGGCCGTCGGGGCGCGCGAGGAGGAGCTCTGGAGCAGGCTGATTGTGCTGCGCGGGTACTCGGACCGTCTGAGCAAGGAGATGGGCAAGCCGGTGGCTGAAGGGGGCGAGCTCGACGAGGAGACGCAGACCAAAGCCAAGCGGGTATGTTTACTTTTTAGTTTCCCTTTGTTTTTGTCATCCTCTGTTGTGATGTGCTAATGTGCGGAATAGATCATGCAAGACTACGAGAAGCAGCTCAGTCATCTGAAAAAGGAAGTCGAGTCGTTGAGTGCGGACTATGCAGAATGGGAGGAGAGCCGCAGCTCGAATGTGCGAACGAGATAGAGAGGGGGGCTGAGGCGACTTTTGGCTATGCTGCCGGAGTTAAAGGGATGTTGTGATTATAGGATTGGGCGTCTTGAGGTTTCTTTCTTCTTCTTTTCCCATAAACGTATTGCGCATCAGGAAATGGGCTAGATCATGTACAAAAATGCATTGGATTGCGGCCTAATTGTTGGCTCGTGGTTGAGGCTTATTATGATTCATTTGCCGTCATAACGTGCGACCATGCCAACTCTTCGGTTCGAATGTCGTCACTGAGCGAGAAATCTTGCCCAAATTCTCAGCAGCATCCCGCGATGAATATTCGCCAATGAGTGGTAACATTTCGACTACTGTAGCTGCCGGAGGAAGAAGTATCTGTTGCGCCGCATTTTTCGCAATTTACGTGTTGACAGCGCCTGGCGTAAATAACTTCAAATGGCGAAAAAGTCGAATTTGGTATTATACAGATTTGTGGTATTTTGTCTATGCCCAATTACGCGGAAAACTTTTTCCTCGTCCCCATATCGTACAGATGCGCGCCCCTGACTGGAGTTTTCTTTCGAGGCTGGTTGGCATGGAGTGCGCCGACGCTCCATCGCATAAAATTACAGCGACATCATTTCCAATGTCGCAAAGTTGATTGACGATTGCGTATTGATTCGTCTTATGGTTTGGCCAATTTTTCCTTCAGTATTGGAAACCGTCGTGGTCATGATCGGACGGTTGCGCGCGCGCAGCGAAATGAGGCGACTCTAAAAGATGCGGCTAGCCATGTCAATGGCAAAGGGGGCTGCTTTGAAGTTAGAAAGCCAGTCTACCCGTCGGCGTTGGATAGAGATTTCACATACAGAGGTACAGCATCAAGGCCGTGGCAGCGACCTGCTGCATAGTAAAGGTAGCTTCGGCCTCGAGGGCGCGAATCTCCTCGGCAGACTGCTGGGGGGGAGCAACTGCGGCGATCATCAGTTAGCCAAGCATTCAACATTACCCAACAACCTCGACATCATAAGAGTAAAAATAGCTTGGCTGGGCAAGCGGGGGGCGGTCACACTCACATCCTCCAAACATTGTTGCGGCGTGTGGGATATTGGGCTGAAAAGAGGTGTGTGAAGGAATATAAAATAAAAAAAATTGGCGGTATGATGCGGGTGGACAAGTTACGTAAAAGCTAAACCGGACAGGCGATGTCGGATTTGGGTGGTCGCAGACTGGGGTTGTGCAGCGCGGCAGAGCTGTTTACAGTGAACATGTACCTCTTGGGTACAGAAGGCGCGGATCTGTTTTCTGGTGGCTGGTTGCCGCGCTATTTCGAAGTGGTGTCAGGGGAGCCACAGTGGTTGGACAGGGCAGGTAAAGTGCTGACGGGCGCTGTAAGTGCTGCAACCTGGAGAGGATTTGCAGGGGGGTTACGGATTACAGGCTTTTTACAGCACGTTGTGGCGGGCCGCGGGGTCGTGGAAGTACGCTAAAGGTACCAGCGTACCCAAGCACTGATATGATCGCCATCCTCACAAGGTGTTTCGATGTCAAACTGTCAGCATGTAAAATCCATGTCTCAGTACTCGCAGATGTAGGGCTCAGACAAGTTGACAGCCTTTAGACTCTTTGCGCAACCACAGCAACTCATTGGCCCAAGCGGCCGTTTTGGGTGCAGCCATTACTGGATATCGTGACACACGACAACTCGCAACAACCTCCACCACTCCACGACGAACACCCAAAAGTCGCGCTGAGAATCCAGTTTAAATGTGGCATTATGTGGAAGCGTTGACTATTTATTATGGTGCCTATGTATGGGGAATCGTCCGCCAACTCTAAAAGTGGCCAGCCTCCGCATAGAGCCTCCTCCAGACAAGACCGCCGACGAATGGGCACCCTGGAACTCGGCGACTCGCCCAGTTGTCGGCACGGTGGCATCCGATATCGTCCGCCTCTACCGAGTGCGCTTCGATACAAGTCCTGGAGCGAATGTTTTGGTCAATTCTTTGAACGTGATGGGGCGGAGATCATGTACCCTCCATGTACCCTCCATGTACCCCTCCATGTCTCAATCATCCGCCCGCTCCGCTACGATAGCCTGAGATTGGTGGATATTCTCAGGTCATTATTATTACTCCCCTTGTCTTGTGACTTGCATGCTACTTTAAGCCAATCTAGTTGGGTAATAGATACACATCACTCTACGTACGGCGCGCTCTGCCGCCACCAAGGCCGTCACCCGTCGACCTGTCCGGCCGTGCCCTGCCTAACCTCTCGGCTCCCTCTCTTCTAGTTCAAATTTTCTCCTCCTCATTCTCCTCTCCTCCATCAATTCTGTATTTCACACATCACCGGCGCCTCAATTCTACTTCGTTTCCAGAGTTGTCTTGCTTGGTGACGTACGCGATCGAAAAGCTTCGTTCGTTTCTTGGCTTGGCTGCGCTCGGCTGGAAAAAGTTCCGTCGCCTGAGCTACCACCACCAAGCACACTCTTCTCCCACCCTTCCGTTCTTCCTCCGACACACACTGCCAACTGAAGCATCAATTGCTCTCTTGGTTTCACAACAATGGCTTCTCGACTCGCCATCGTCCGGGGTGCTCCACTCAAGCACTCCCTCTCACTGGGGATCAGATCGGTGCCCTTCGTCGCCCGCCGCGGCGTGGCTTCCGCCACCACCCCCCGCCAGCTCTCACAAACTTCCCAGGCCGAGGCCGACGGCCACAGGAGATCCCATGCCGCCCTGGAATCGCTTCAGCGCGACCCGGCCTATTTGGAGATGAAGAACGCCCAGGCTGAGAACCCTCAGCCCTGGATGGACTTTGTCGCCCGTCACATTGGACCCCGCGACTCCGATATTGACGCCATGCTCAAGACTGTCGGTGCCGACTCTCTCGACACCTTCATCTCTCAGGTCATTCCCAAAGACATTTTGCTACCACCCAAGAAGACCATTCAGCCCAAGAAGCTCAGCGAGTCTGGCGTCGCCAATGTCTTCAAGAACATGAGCGCCCAGAACGAAGTCAGGACCTGGATGAATGGCGGTGGCTACTACCCCGTTGAGATCCCCACCGTTATCAAGCGCAACCTTCTTGAGAACCCTGCCTGGTACACCAGCTACACCCCTTACCAGGCCGAGATCTCACAAGGCCGTCTCGAATCGCTTCTGAACTTCCAGACTATGATCTCTGACCTGACTGGCCTTCCCGTCGCCAACGCTTCCCTCCTCGACGAGGGTACCGCTGCCGCCGAGGCCATGACCATGTCTTGGAACTCTCTTCCTACTGCACGCGCCAAGCGCCCTAACAAGACCTACGTTGTATCTGACCTTCTCCACGACACCACCATTCGCGTCATGCACGGCCGCGCCGAGGGTTTCGGAATCAACATCGAGGTCATGGATCTCTCTGCCCCCGATGCTCAAGACAAGATCAAGGCTTTCGGCGACGATCTCGTCGGTGTCATGGTTCAGTATCCCGACACCAACGGTGGTGTTCGCAACTTCCGCGAGCTCGCTGACCTTGCCCACGCTCAGGGCACCCTTCTGTCTGCCGCCACCGATTTGTCTTCTTTGACACTGCTCACTCCTCCCGGTGAATGGGGTGCCGATGTTGCCTTCGGTAACTCTCAGCGCTGGGGCGTTCCTTTGGGCTTCGGTGGCCCCCACGCTGCCTTCATGGCCGCGCAGGAGTCTAGCAAGCGTCGTCTCCCGGGTCGCATCATTGGTGTCTCCAAAGACCGCAACGGCCGCCGCGCTCTGCGCCTCGCTCTTCAGACCCGCGAGCAGCACATTCGCCGTGAAAAGGCCACTTCCAACGTCTGCACCGCCCAAGCTCTGCTTGCCAACATGTCTGCTATGTATGCCATCTACCACGGTCCTGGTCAGCTTCGCGAGATGGCCGTCACCAACCTCCGCCACGCTCGCATGATTCAGGCTGCTGCTCAGCACTACGGCCTCAACGTCATCACCTCATCTGTCGACCCCGAGGGCCGCGTTCTCTCCGACACCGTCACCATCTCCTTCAAGGACCCCATCGTCTGCCGCGCGCTTCGCCGCGAGCTTAATGACCGCGGCATCAGCAGTGGCAAGTCTTGGTCCTCCAACGAGATTGTCCTTGCTGTCCCCACTACATTCACTCTCAAGAACTTCGTTCGCATTGTTCAGTCTTTCCGTGACGTCTCCTCCAAGAACCACACCAATGCCTACGTCGACGTTGCCAACAAGTACTGGACCGAGGGCTACAAGGCATCCTCGAACGATATCATCAAGAGCCTCCCTGACGCCGTGCGCCGAGAGTCCAAGTTCTTGACTCACCCGGTCTTTAACTCCCACCACTCCGAGACTGAGATGCTTCGCTACATGCATCATCTCCAGTCCAAGGATCTGTCCCTCGTCCACTCCATGATTCCTCTAGGTTCCTGCACCATGAAGCTCAATGGTACTACCCAGATGGAGCTGATTGGCACCGAGTCGTCATCCAATATCCACCCTCACGCTCCCGTATCTGGTGTCAAGGGCTACCAGAAGCTCTTTGCCGCCACCTCCGCCCAGCTTGCCGCTCTCACTGGTATGGATGCGACTTCCCTGCAGCCCAACTCTGGTGCTCAAGGCGAGTTTGCCGGTCTTCGCGCAATTGCCAAGTATCACGAGGAGCACAACGGTGGCAGACGTGATATCTGCCTGATTCCCACCTCTGCTCACGGTACAAACCCTGCTTCTGCTGCCATGGCCGGTCTGCGTGTTGTTCCCATCAAGTGTGACAATGCCACTGGTAACCTTGACATTGCTGATCTTCAGGCCAAGGCTAAAAAGCACGAGAAGGAGCTTGCTGCCATCATGATTACTTACCCCTCTACCTATGGTGTCTTCGAGCCCGAGGTCCGCAAGGCTTGCGATATTGTTCATGAGCACGGTGGTCTCGTCTACATGGACGGTGCCAATATGAACGCCCAAATCGGTCTCACATCTCCCGGCGCGCTCGGTGCCGATGTCTGCCATCTCAATCTCCACAAGACCTTTTGCATCCCCCACGGTGGCGGTGGCCCTGGTATCGGCCCCATCTGCGTCAAGGACATCCTTGAGCCCTATCTGCCTCACCAGAACAACCAGACCCCCGTCTCCAGCGCCAGCTTCGGTAGTGCCAGCATTGTGCCTATTAGCTGGGCTTACATCTCCACCATGGGTGATGCTGGTCTCCGCAAAGCTACTTCCCTGGCTCTTCTCAACGCCAACTACATTCTTGCCCGCCTCAAGGAGCACTACCCCATTCTCTACACTAACGAGAACGGTCGCTGCGCTCACGAGTTCATTATCGATGCTCGTGGCTTTTCCAAGACTGCTGGTGTCGAGGCTATCGATATCGCTAAGCGTCTCCAGGACTACGGCTTCCACGCTCCTACCATGAGCTGGCCTGTACCCAACACTCTTATGATTGAGCCCACCGAGTCTGAGAGCAAAGAGGAGCTGGATCGCTTCATCAATGCTCTCATCAGCATCCGCAAAGAGATTCGCGAGGTTGAGGAAGGCAAGCAGCCCCGCGAGGGCAACGTCCTCAAGAACGCTCCTCACACTCAAATCGACCTGCTTCTCGGCGACAACGGCAAGTGGGAACGCCCCTACAGCCGTGAGAAGGCCGCCTACCCCCTGCCTTATCTCACCGAGAAGAAGTTCTGGCCCACCGTTACCCGTGTGGACGACAGTAAGTCCCAAATTCGCGAGTCTTTTGACAAAAGCAACTAACCAAATTTACAGAGTACGGTGACACCAACCTGTTCTGTACCTGCCCTCCTGTCGAGGACACTACTGGCACCAACTAAGCATTACGATCCTTCTACATTTGAATATAGAAAAGTTCCGAATCATGCTACAGGGACTCAAGCGGCATGCTGAATAAAGACACATGCTCGCACAACCCGCATCGGACATGGCTACAAGACACATGCTGCTGTGTTCTAGGTATTTCAGTCTAACATGGTTTGTGACGCTGGGCAGAGGATGCGGCTTGCGTAAAAACGCCGCATCTTCTGCCCGCCAGTGCCGTGTGGCATGAAACAGAGGCAAGTGCATAGCAGGTCAACTGCTACTGTACTTCTGCTTCTCTTCCATGTACATGCTTTTTTGATTTTGTTTTCGCTACCTGCTCGCATCTTGGATTGCACATTTTAACATCAATCTTCTTCGAAACTCTTCAACAAGGTTTATGAACTGGGAAAAATACACCGTCGGAACTTTTGTTTCTTTTCTGCGCTTTGTTTTTGTTTTGTTTTATGTTCATCTTGCAAACTTTTTTGTTTGTTAAGCGAGACACAATATACCACATCTCACTTGGCAATTGGCAAAAAAGCTGTTATTCTTCAACTGTTTTGGGGAAATACAAGGCGGGAGTTGTCACTGGCGTCTGACACTACCTTTTGGCATTCAACATTTACGCCTGGCGTACTAGGGAGTTTTCTTGCTCTCGCTTTCGCACCACCCGCGGTGGCTTTCAACAATCGTGGAGGAAAATGAACCGAAACAGAATCAACTCGTGAAGAAGAGAGGCGACACAATTGACTATATTCGGCTCTATTCACGCAGCAAGAGAGAATGTTTTTTTTAACGATTACGACAAATTTTTTTTAGATACCCCTCGGTGCTTGGGCTGTGGTCCACAAGCACATTGACTTTCGAGTTTTTCGACTTTTGGCCTCGACTTCCTCACGGAAGAATGACGGCCGCGAGCTGCCATGCCCAACTCGGCATGGCGACTTGATCTTTCTTTCAAGAGAAAGCCGAATGCGCGATAGAATGCACTTCTGTTAAAGGGTCCTGGACCCCGATTTATTGTCCCGTTATGCTGTGTGATGTGACTTGTGTGTCTATGCCATGTCCCCATGTCCCCATGTCGCACGTTGCGACCATTTACAACAATATCACTCTGGAATCGACAATCATGATATGGATTGTATACTGTTCATGTAGGCGTATTGTGTGATTCCTGAAAATCTCAATCATTAGATCTAATCTCAAAGCGGAGAGCCGCCTATTGCAAACCCTCTTTTTCAGTTCATATATTCATTCATGCCCTTGATATTCCCTACGCCTCAAATACCAAAGAGACACCGTCATCGCCCGCTGTGACGACCCTCTCGCCCGTTTCGCCCTGCACGAAGCCGAGCACGCCGCCGCCCTCGCCATCTCCGCGGTGGCCCTTCCACTCCTTGACCAGGCCGCCGTCAGAGGCGCCGGCCGCGCCGCCGGCCGCCTGTGCGCCTGTCCCTGCGCTCCCGCGGAGGTCCCAACGTCGCACAACGCCGTCCATTCCGCACGACGTGAGCAACCACGAATTTTTGACAAAGTCGACTCGAACGACCGAGTGTTCCTCGTGCGCGCCGACAATGTGGCGGCGGACGGCGAAGCGTCTCGTCGCGTCGTAAACGCAGATGGAGCCGTCGACGGAGCCCGCGGCAAGGAGCACGGTTGCGGGCGTCGTCTGGGCGAGCGTGATGGCAAGCGTCTCGACGCCGTCGGTCTGGGTATGCAGCGACGCGAGGATCTGGCCGCCGGTGGTGGCATCGGCGACGCCGGAGGACTTGTTTTGTTGGGAAGAGGTGTTGCCGAGGCGCGGAAGGGACACAATTTTGATGGCGCCGCCCGCGCCGCCGACGGCGACAAACGTGGCCTTGGGGTCAACGGCGACGGAGTACAGGCCGCCTTCGACGGCGAAGCGCTGGTCATCGGGGGACAGTGCTACGGTCGTCTGGCCATTGCTGTCGACGATGCCGCGCGCGGCGGCCGCGCCCCAGACGTCCCAGACGTACAGTGTGCCGTCCTCGGATACGGTCGCCAGTAGTCGACCGTCGGGCGTCCAGGTGCCGGCTGTGCAGCCGCCCGTGTGCAAAAAGTACGACTGCACAATCTGCAGCGGGTTGGCGGCGTCGGACGGGTCAATTGTGTACACCCAGACGGAACCGTCGTTGGCGCCGAGGGCAATCGTGTTCGGGGAGTCGGGCGCGGGGCACGCGGCGATCCAGTTGACTTCCTCGACCTCTTGCGCCTCGCCGAGAAACGTCATAACGAGGCCCGCGGCTGGCCTGGCGTCGGCCTTCCAGGCGCGCACGCGGCCGTCGAGACCTCCGCTCACGAGCACCTCGCCGGCAGGCAGCGTCCAGCATAGCGCGTTGATGGAGTCGGTGTGGCCGTCGAGCGAGAAGAGACTCGGGAGGGAGGCGGGAGGCGGGCGGTTGGCGGCGGCAGCGGGATCCGCGGCGAAGCTGGCGGGCAGCACGGGGCGGCTCGGGGCGGCGGACGTGTCGACGACCCAGCCGGCGCCCGGCGCGTCATCTTGCGCACCGGCGGAGCCGCCGACGGCGACGAGGGACGGGTGTGCGGGGTGCTGGGCAATGGCGAAGAGGGAATCCTGCGGCTCGTCAAAATAGGCAATGGCGTCGTTGGCGAGGATAAGCTCCTGGTCGTCGTCAGAATCCATGGCCATGTCATTGTCATCGTCGGCGATTTCCTCGGCAGCATCGTCGGCGGCGAGAACGTCGAGGTCGTCGTCGGTGTGAGGCGGCGGCGGCTGCTGCTGCTCAGGTGTGTCGGACGGCATCTTGTGTGGTTGTAGAAAGCGGTGGTCACGATGGAAACGAAAACAAAAACGCTGAGAGAAGAGCGAAAAGGATCAGGAGACAAGGAACAAGGAGGACCACGAAGAGGAACCCTGGATTTTTCGGAATCAATCCAGTATTATATCCCAGGAAGCGGGGTGGTTTGAAGATGGAAGTCACCAGAGAGAAGCTGAGAAGCTTGGATGCTTGATAATCACTTTTCTCGATGGTGGGGTTGAACTTTTTTTCCAATTGCCCCTCAGTGCGGTGATGCGCTCGCGAGGTACAAGGTTTGCCACTGTAAAATGCTGCAATCCACTGGTACCGCGGAGACTGCCAGTCCTGGTATGCTCAGTGGCTCCCCTATCACTCGACATGCAAATATTGGCATTTGTAATGATAGTTATTGGGCTCCCGGGTTGACCTTTACATTGTTCCTTTTTATCATTTACTAATTAAGTCAACTAATTCTTTTACAGTCATGATTACCATGCCCGTCATAAGACATGCGCCATCATAGAATACCACGTCGTAGGCGTCTACGAACTCGTTAATGATAGTAGAAATCAAACGGAATGTTTGACTATGCTTTTTTGTCTCATTTGTATCTAATTCTTTATCAGCGCAAGGCTGAAGAGCCCGCATTGGCTAGAGGTCAAATTTGCTGCCCATGTCCGCTACCATCAAGCTACTTGAAGCAAATGAGTTTCTCTGCAGCCACATGGGAGCTTTACTGCAACATAGAATCGTCTCCATTTCACAATACTGTTTTAAATTTCTGCTCAAGTATGAGGACTTACTCCATGCATAGCGTCACATTCAGACAATGGGCCTTATCTGGGCTGGAGCAAGAAATGTGCCGAGGAGCAGTCGTCGAGGGCTCCGAGAAGTATATTGCGGAACTGGTAAACATCAGCAGCGACTGTACGAGATAGTTTGTCATGGATCATTTTCAGCTATATTTTTCTTTCAAGTCTGAATCCTTTCACGCGGTAGAAAACATCCGTACTGACCAGTGACCACCTAACGCCCAGCTAACATGGAAATTGCCAACCCTATAACGCCATACCGATCCTGCCTTGAGCAAAGCTGTGCCATGCTCCCTTGCTCGCACCACATGCCGCTTCTTTCACTCGTTGAGGATCTCGACCCAGTTCTTCTCCGACTGCTTCCTCTTCCAGCGCTCGGCCGCCGCCTGACGGACGATGCGCTCGGCGGCCTCCTCGGCCTCGGACTGGGCGGCCATTTCGCGGATCTGGTGGCGGATGCCCAGGGCCAGGGCCTTTTGCCAGCCACTGTGCGTCTTGCAGCGCTTGCGCTCGCACATGCCGCGAACGGCGTCGCCGTCGCCCAGCGGGTCGTCGAGGCCGCCGCCTGCCGCCAGGGTCGCTGTGCCCTCGGGTGACCCCGCGTAGGCGGCAAAGGCGTCGCGCGCCGAGATGGTATCGAGGCGCTGGTCGTAGCCGCACATGTCGTCGCCAAGGCGGCCCGCGGCGATGGCGGCGCGACGGCGCTCCTGCGCCAGTTCGATAAGCGTGAGCATCTTGTGGCACAGCAGCGTCTCGGCCTCGAGCTGCCGCCGCGTGTTGGCAGCTTGCTCGACGTAGCTCCTCTCCTCTTCGCTGAGAATCGAGTCTAGGCTGTTATCTGCGGTGGAGATTAGTCAACTTGTGTGTTACAGATGCAGAACCGGGGATCGGACGTACCAGTTCCGTCTACTTTACTATGGTCAGCAGCGAATGGCGCGGCTGTTATGGTCCAGAATCCATTCTCGTCCACAGTCGCCAGGCCGCTAGACAGAAGCGCCATGAACTCGTCTTGGGATAATTGGTCCGTCAAACTGCTGCCCCCCTTGGCCGTCTTGGGCAGTCTGGCGACGAGGCGCTCCCACCAGGCCTGCGCGTGCTCGTTGGAGCAAAAGTAGCTGGGTGGGCTCTGGCGCAGTCGGGCGGCCTTTTTGCAGGCGCCCATGCTGCAGCTCTTTTTGTAGATGGACCGAAACTGCTTGGTCGTGCAGCGTGGACAGATGAACTTTTCGATGAGATTCTCCCCGACCTCCTTGCTCAGGTTGATACACTCGCCGTGGAACCAGTCATCGCATCCCTCGCAGCAGATCATCCAACGGTGGTCGTCGGGCCCCTGACACAAGCAGTAGGGCCCATTGTCCGAGTCATCGTCGGCGGCGGAGCCGTCGTCGGTGCCAGTCTTGGGCTTTCTGCGCTTCTTGGGAAGCGTCGACTTGGGCCGCTTGGGGGCTTTTTTGACGGCGGCCGCGGTGCCCCTTTTCTTGGGTGGTGACGCGCGCGCCGATGATGGCGTTATATCTGCAGTCTCTGTTGACGGAATGGGTGTATAGGACGCCGCGCGCGGTGAGGCAGCGGCCGATTCGTTCTTGATGAAGACGTCTGGCTCAAAGCGGTAGTCGTCCGAGTACAGGTTGTCCATAATGGACAGTCGATGCCCTTTTGTCCCTGGCGGCACTCTCTGCAAGTTAGCCGTGCCGATAGCATACAGCTTGTTCTATGAGAAACCCATGAAAATTTTTCGCGTAGAGATTCTCATGAGCCTGTTGTGAGTTGAATGGATGAAGCCTTCACTGAGCGAACCAATACTCAGGGCGCGCCACAGTCGCCGCCAGCGCTAAAACGCGTGTGGTTGCAGTGCAAAGTGGCGCCACAGCAGGTGATACCTGACCTGAGGGTACCTTAGTTAGTTGAGCTGAGGGTTAGCACCCTTAGGTGAGGTAGCCCCACTTCTTTCCATTAAATACTATATATCTTAATATAATAATATTTTTTATAAAAGAATTATTTATAAACTAATTATATAAATATATAGTACTAAAAATTATATAATATAAAGAACTATTTAATAATTAATTATATAAAAAAATTTATTTTTAATTAATTATTTTATTTTATTAAACTTATAGCTTTTTTTATTTAATAAATTAATTTTAAACTTATTTATAACCTATAATATTTTTATTTATTATAAATAGGTTTAACGTGGTTGATAAGCGAGCGGGCTAGACAAGCGACTAGGCTACTCTACTTAACCTTTTACCCTTTAACTATTAATAACTTAACTATAATATAAAAAAAAATCTAAAACTAATTAGAATCCTCTTCCTTACTAGTTTCTATATCTATAATATAAGTATATATATTATATCTAGTCTAGCTATATATACTATATTACTAACTATATATTTTAACCCTTACTTTATAACTACTATAAGCCTATATTTCGTCCTTTACTTAACTATTAATATCTATTTACTCTTTTAAATCTCTTATATCTTATATAGAAAGTAATCCTTTAGTTTATAGTCTAGTTTTTTTAGCCTACTAGCGCTTACTAATAAGCTTATTTATAGCCTTAAGCCTATATACCTAAGTATATAAGAATATAACCTTATATATAATAGCTATTATACCTTTCTTAAAACTATTAAGTATATTAAGACTTTTAGTTAGAGAGCTATCTAGGTAATTAGTAATCTACTTCTTTAGAATTAAGGACTATAAAACTACTTTAGTTATAGTACTTAGTGTCTAAGAGACCTAAGAATTAGCTAAACCTAGATATAAGTTTAGAGGACTTAGTATTATAAACTTAAGTTCTAAGGTAAAAATAACTTTTTTAAGATTAAAAGGGGTAATTCTAGCGCCTTAAAAACCGCCCTAGATATTTTCTTTTATAATAGACTTATTAAAAGTATTAAAAAATATAAGGAAGAAATCTTCCTTAGTAATATATATAATATTAGCCTTTATAAGATCCTTAATTTATTACCTATAAGCCTTTTTAAGTAGACTAAAATAACTAATATCTAAAGGCTAGAGTATATAAGAAGAATAAGTAAGTATATAGAGGGTAATAATCTTATTCTCTTAGTAAAAAAGCTTAAATATAGTTAAGTAGTAACTTTTATAGCTATTTAAGATAAGGAGGTAATAGGTACCCTTATTTTAATCTTTTATATATTAATAAAAATACCTTATCTAATCTATACTAATTTTATTTATTATCTAACTATTTAAGCTTATATTAATATACTAATCTAGTAATAGGCGCTTATCTTTATACTAAAGATATAAGGTAATTTTAGCCCTTTACTATAATATATAGTAGTACTATTAAGCTTAGGGAATTTACTACCTAGATTATAGTAACCTATTCCCTATTATTAGGCTATATTACTTTTACTTTTCTAACCTAATTAGAGCTTATAATAACTATTCCTATTATAATAAAGCTTATTAAAAACCTAGTCTTATTAAAGTTATAAATATTAGACTTTATAATATTATATTTTATAATTATATTCTCTAAGAGTATAAACTAGCTATAAATTATAATTAGATCTTTATATTTAGCTCTCTAATAGTTATATCTTTATTAAAAACATATAATAAGCTTTAGCTATTACTATATAAGGTTTTTTACCTAGTATACTCTAATATATCTACTACTATATTTAGTAAGTAGTTAGTTTACTATATCTTTTATATTAATATACTAAGGGGGAAGCCCTTATAAATCTAGCTAGAGAATATATTTTACTATAGCCCTTTCTTCTAAGTTAGTAAGTTTCTTTAAGTTAATAGTATAATCTTATTATAATATTTAGCTAGTATATTATACTTATATAGTTAAACGTAATATATTATAGATTAAAGTAGCTTTCCTATAACTTAATATAAGGTCTTTTTTAATAGCTTCTAGAGTAAGAATAATTCTTACTTCTTTTAATATATTTTCTATAAGTAGTTATTAAGTAATATATATACTAAGATAGAAGATAGTAAAACTTAGTAGAGTAGCCTAGTTACTTGTCTAGCCTACTTGCTTATTGACTATGTTATAATATATTTCTTTTCTTATTAATAGTAATTCTATAGGTTTTTTATATAAATAATTAGTAATTATAGCTTAGACTAGGTTAGTAAGTTTTAGTATATACTATACCTCTTAATAGATACTAAATAGCTCCTTTCTACTACCTACTACCCTTAGATAGATAGTAATATAAAGAGGGTAAATTAGGAAGTATAGGTAGCCCTATAGATACTAATATTATATTTATAATATAACTAGGTTTAGTAGCTCCTAATAGTATAATAGGTACTTAATAGTAAAGACTTTTTAGTTACTAAATTTAGCCTAAACTTCTTCTTATATAGTTATAATAAGGAACTTATTTAGACCTTTTATAGCCTTAATACTCCTCTAAAATTACTAATAGACTATACCTAAGTATTCTTCTCTTAAATCTATTAAGGTATTAAATTAGCCTAGGCTATAATTATATATATATAATAAAGGTAGAAGGAGTCTACTAATAAGTCCTATAGGCTAGTAAAAGTATTTAAGGTAGGGGATAAGGTATAGCTATTACTAAGGAATATTACTACCTTATAGCTAAATAAAAAACTTAATTAGGTTTATACTAAATATACTATAGTTAATATTCTAATACTACTTATTATTACCCTTAATATACCTAGGAATCTATATAAGATATTTTATATAGACCTAGTAGAGAGGGCTACTAATAATCTATTACTATTATAGATATATTATCAGGGAGCGGCTAGTATGAAGGGAGTGATAAGGAAGATCTTGATAAATGCGTTGACTATAATAGTATGACTCTATTATTTACTAACGAGAACCTCCCTCGCGAGCTCCCCGTAGGGATCTCGCGGTCTTATAGCTACGTCCTCCCTTATTACGCACGGTCTACCGCCTCCTTGATTATTTTACATTATAGTGACCCCCTAGCTCTATGACCTCGCAGGCTCGTAGCTATATCCTCGCACTTATGACGCGGCTATGCCGTAATAGGCTGCCCTCTCTTCTATCTCCTCTTTTTATGCCTCCTTACTCGTCTAAGGTAAGGCTTATTTTCCTACATTAAGCTCTTTAACCTCATTAGGGTGCCTATTATTATTATGCGTGTGCTGGCTGCGCGTAGGGCGTGCTAACTGTATTAGGTTTGCGAATAGCTTCCTCCCTATTAATACTTAATTAATACGTAGCTCGCGCACGTATTAATCCTCTCTTTTTATGCTATATTTGATTTTCTATATTCGCCTATTATTCTTATTAATTGCCCTACTATATATTACTTAGTAATAGCTTCTTTCCTACTAGCTCTTAATAGGCGCGTAGCTTACGCGTAATATGAGATGTACTTTAAATAGCTCTTTTAATAATAATAGCCTCTTTAAGTACCTAATTCGCTTATTATTATGCCTTTTGTGGCTTCTTTAAAAGGCGCGTTCCTGCCCTCCCTTCTTCTCTTCTTTTTCCTTTCTTTTTTAGCTAACCGTTCTTTTTATAAGTGCGCCCTTGCTGCGCGCTGCGCTTGCTGCTCTTACGCGCCTTTTTCGCTTTACTCAAATGCTGACTTTTATAGAGTCTCCTCTCTCTCTTTCTTATTCGCGCCCGCGCCATATATTTCCTACTTTTCTTCTACGTTACCACTGCGTGCTGATTGCTAATCCGCGAATAGTAATTTTATAAATAAATTTTTTTTTTTAATAATATATAAGTTTTTTCTATGCTCCCTCGCTACTTGCCTACTATGCGCCTACTACTCGTTTACTACTAACCCGTTGCTAGGTTAAAGAAGTAGCCCTAGTTATCTACTGAGGAGAAGCTAGAGAAGGTGGAGGCACTACTAGTAGTGTCTAGCGCTAAGTGAGTTTCCCTGCGTAGTCGCTGTGTATTCCCTGCTAACTAGCTACTAGATTTAAAATCCTGTGTGACTATTATTATATAAAATGGGGTACTATAAGCTAGGATGACCTAGCGTACTAGTGCCGCTAGAGCGCTAGTATGCCGCCTACTACTAGACTACTTATTCCCTGCTAATTCGTTATATAGACGCTATATTAAGTAAGTATGTGCTTTATACGCGTAATAAGAAGTCATATGTCCTAGTGTGGCTAGCCGCCTAGGATGTTACTAGACGCCTTTAGCGTGTCTTACTCCCCGCCTCGTTATGGGACTAGGTATAGCTGTAATATTCTCTCTATTAACTCGTAGCTAACTCGTTAGGCTATTATAAAGGCATTATAGCTTCGGCTATAATAACTGCGCTCGAAGCGGGCCTGCGAGGTGGCTGACGAGGACGAGCCTGTGGCTCGTGAGCGCGCGCTAGCCGTGTGCCGGATGGTGGAGGCCTATGCTGCCTAGGTGTAGGCGCGGGTGGCTATATAAGTTATGCGGGTAAGTTAAACTTACTTCTCCCCTACTATGTGCTTTCTACTAACTTACTACTAGTCTACTTATAGGTTATTAGCGGCGGATGTCGCCGTGTATAATGATATTATCGTAGAGATAGGCGTGATGCCGCCTCTATGCTAGGATAGCGTAGATGGTGTGGAGCCTCCCGCTCCTAAGTAGCGCGCTAGTCGCGTACTCCCTACGTGTGCCCCTGCTAGTTAGGTGGCTAGATGATTAGATTTCTTTTTAATAAGATAATTTTTTAGCGTAAGGGTAAGCCGCTATGATCTTTCTACTCCCTTACTACTATTTTTCCGTAACTATCTTTATGTGAAGATCCTCTTTATATTATGCTAGTATATCTCTATTAATAAAGTCAGACCTCTTTAACTATAAATTCTCTACTTTATTAAAGCCTAGCCATTTAACCTAGAATAGCCGTCTCTTACTATAGTATTTATAAGCTATAATTTACTTAACCTTATAGACATTATCGTTAATAATAATATAATTTTATAGTATAATTAGTACTCCCTTATGGCTTATATATAGTTCTAAGCTTATAATATTAAATATATTATAGACCCTTATTATTTCTAGTAACTAGAGCTTAAAGGCTAAGCTACTAGTTCCTACGCGTCGCTTAATTTAGTACGGTCTAATATACTTTACTATAAGTTTCTTACTTAGTTACTATAAGTTAAGGTTCTTTATAGAAAGTAAGACCTAATCTCCTACCTTAAAATTATAATTTATTTATTTTCTATTATACTACTTCTTTTACGCCTCGTGACTTTATTATAGTTACCTTATAGTATATTCGTAAGCCTTTTGAAGCTCTTATACGCGTTCCTTGGCCTAAACGTTAGGACGTAATAAATAACCTTTTACGCCTGGTAACTTAGGGTACTCGCCGCGTAGTAAATACGCTAGGACCGCGCCTATTATATCGTGTAGGCTCGTATTATACGCTAGTTAGGCTATTAGTAGTTTCTTAACCTAATCGTCTTATTCTTTATTATAGAAGGCGCGTAAATAATGCTCTAATACCTAATTCTGCCTCTCTATCTAACTATCTGTCTGTAGATAGAAGGCAACGCTTAAACGCCGCTTATATGTAAGTAGGTGGTAGAGACTTCGCTAGAACCCTGACGTGAAAATTGACCTATGATCTAATATAATGCCTTATAGTATACTATAGTATATAATAATTTCTTTAAGTATAATATTAGTAAGGCCCTTACTTATTAGCTACTTCGTTATTATAATATAGTAACTATATTTCATATATCTATCTATAATAACTAATATAGCATTATATATACTATGTTTCCCTAGTCTCTTTAGTAACCCTATTATTATATTAATGGTGATTTCGTCGTAAGGGCGAGCTATTAGTGGTAACGCTACGAGCTTACTATATAGTTAGTACTACCTACCTTTTATCTATTAATAGCTATTATAAGATATAATATACCTTTATATTGCCTTTACTATCCCTAGCTAATAATAATATAACTTTATCTAGTATAACGTTTATTATAGCCCTTAGTGTCCTACTACTTTATTATTATAATAAAGCTATAATACCTCTACGCGTAGACTATAAGGAATATATATTTAATTATCCTAGCGCTATAGGCTATTATTACTATATTCCTATTTTCTAGCTTAAGGCGAGGCTAAAGCCGCCTTATGTACTACTATAATAGGGCTTTCTTCTTCTTTCTAGGCGGCTTTAATAGCTTAAGTTAGGCTTAAACTTATATTAAGCGTTCTTACGGCGTTCTTATGCTATTCCCGCACCTCTTATGCTTTGTGTTATTCTTATATATCTTGTGCTTTATGCTGCTTATGTACATCTTGTGCGTTCTTATCGTTCTTACTTACTATTAGACTTATATCTACTTCTCTTACGAATCTCTTACTTCTTTCTTATATATCTTATGCTTCTTCTCCGCTACTGTTAATGGTAGGCGCGTCTACTACTTAGTCTATTATAGTGCGCTACTAGCCTCTCGCCACCTTGCGGATTGCTGGCCTGTATTGGTTCGCGATCTGTCTTATTGTGCCTTGCCTGTTCTTAAATCGCTATAAGAACGCTAGTAGCGCTATTAGCCTCTTCTACGTACTTTCTACGTCTTTCTTATAGTCTACCCGCCTTAATAGCGCGTCTATAGGGTTCTCTCGCCCTAGCTAATAATATATTATAAAATTAAATAGCGCTAATTTATCTAGTGCTATAGCTTACCTACCTATTAGCTTTATCTTCGCTATAAGGTAACTATAGTTTAAATAGTTAGTAAGTACTTTAATAGTGTGTTTAGGATACGCTAGGTAATAGCGCTACTAGTAGAATACTTCTATAATAGCTAGCATTTCTACGTCTAGTGTCTAATAACGTATTTCTAGCCTTATAAGCTTACGTAATAGATATATAATAAGGTACTAGCTTCTTTACTATTTCTATAAGAGAATTACGCTAATAGTAAAATCTAATGCGTCTATCTTAACTCTTATTAGTGCCATTAGGTTATAATAAGCTAAAAGTAGAGCCTCCTAGAATATGCTTTTTAGCTACTTAAATACTACTACCTAGCCGCTTATTAACGCTAGTGCCCCTTTCTTCTATACCGTACTAATATCTATTAATAGCTTTATAATCTTACTAAATTTTTTAATAAATTACTAATAGAAGTTTATAAAGCTAATAAATACTTATACCTCTTTTATACTACTTAGCTATAGCTAACTCGTAATAGCTTTAATATAGTTTCTTTCTATATGTATTCCGCCTAACTATATTATAAAGCCTAAGAATAACACCTCTATAACGTTAAACTCTGATTTATTAAGGTTTACGTATAGTCTAGCCTAGAGTAGAAGCTAGAGTACCTCGCGAATATACTATACGTGCTTTATAAGGTCACTACTATATACTAATATATTATTAAGGTATATAATATAGAACTAGTTAAGGTAGGGTTATAATACTATATTAATGTATTCCTAGAATATCGCTAGCGTATTTATTAGCCTAAATGGCATTACTAGGAATTTAAAGTGCCTATATTTATAGTGGAATACTATTTTCTACTTATCGCCTTCGCGAATTCTAATTTATCTATATATATCTTAGATATTAAACTTACTATAGATCTTCACGCTATATAATTAATCTATAATCTTATTTATTAGTAGTAAAGCTATGTGGTTCTTATAAGTTCGCTAGTTTAGTGTGTAATAATCTACGTATATCTATAACTTACTACCTTTCTTTAGTACGAAAAGGATAGGTGCTCCTACTAGGCTTATTAATTATTAGACCTATCCCTTTCTCTATATAAGCTCTACGAATTTACGAAGTTCTTATAGCTCCTTTAGTGTGAGCGCGTAAATTGGTCCCTACGGCGGCACCACGCCGTCTTCTAATTCTATCGCGTATCGCGGCCCGTCTAATAGCAGTAGTTCTAAAGCCTTTTCTTTAGAGAATACCCCTGCGAGATCCTTATATTTTAAGGGCATCTTATTAGCTACCTCGCTACGTGTTTCTATACCTATCTCGCCTATATTTGTGTTGTTGTTAACTGTGACGCGTCTGACCTACGGCGTGCCGTGTTCCTAATCCTCTAGCTCCTATAGCTCGCTATCTCCGCTAAGTATAAACGTAAGCCTGGCTTCTACGGCTATCCTACGATATACGCGCGTGTTTCTTACGAGTTACACGCTATCTACGGTAATTCGATAATTCTAGTAGTTATGTAGGATTAATACGTTAGGATCCTCGTTATACCACTAGGGTATTCCTAGTAGTATATCGTTAGCTCCTAAGTCCCTAACTATAATATAAATTCACTATATCTTCGTTACTCCCTAGTCGTCTATTAGCTTTATAACTATATTTAGCTATCCTAATAACTTAAAGGGCCGTCCATCTATAATAGCGGCATCCTAGCCCGCTAGTTCTAGCTAGGCCATGCCTACGACGCGAGTATAAATAACGTTATAGTCGCTTCCTAAATCTAGTAGTGCTCTTATGGTGATATAGCTACCTTATAGTCGTAGACTCGTAGTTCTTATAAGAATAGAGCTTTTCTTTAAGTCGCGACCGTCTTCCTATACCCTGCGCGCCACCTGGGCTTCCTGGTTCGACCTGGTTGCCGGGGTTCCGTCTTGTCGCGGCTCCCTTATATCTTCCTAGCGCCTATCTCGCTGCTCTAGCGGCTAGGTTATACGCCTGCGGCCGTGCCTTTCTATGGTATACCTAGATTAGTGGCATATTACGTAGTCTAGGGCCTTATATTTAAAACGGCGATAGTCTCTACTATACTTCTAGCATCCTAGCTCCTACGTTTTAGGATATGCTCTAACTTTACGCCTATTACGCTATAGCCCTATAGTCCTAATACCTAAATCCTTCTTAGGTATATTATAGTCCCTTCTCCTATAGGCGCTACTATAATTCTAATAACTTAACTCGCTAAGATCACGTATTAACCCCATAGCTTTATTTTATCTAGCTATCTAAGCATAGCTATCGCCTTCTAGGTCCTAGAAGGGTTATTATACTCTTCCCTAGCTTTACTTATTCTTATTACTTTGCCCTCTCTAGCCCTCTTAGGTTTTCTATAAGTCTACTAAGTATCTACGGCTTATAAGCTACTCCTAAGAGCTTAGAGGTCTATTTAGCGAAATCTCCTTTATAAGCGCTAGCTATAGCTAATTAAGGAAGAAGTTAATATGTGTGTCTATTAGTAGCTAATTTATTATCTCTAACTCCTTATTTTCTTATTTTCTTAGGAATTACCTAAATAATTAGGACTCTACTTATTATATATAATCTAAGTCCATAAACGCTATAAGGCTATAAGTACGCTTATCGCCTATTTCTAACTATGCCTATGCCCTAAATTAAGCCTATAACTAAACCTTAATAAATTCGCTATCCGCGTTATCGGCTAGCTATTAAGTCTAACGCTACTTTAATTTGCTATAGAGGCACTAGCTCGCATAGATGACTCGCTACTACGTCGTAGCGAACTTACGGGGTCTTATTATAAAGATCGCGTCTAGGTCTATTATAAACGTCTAAAAGTCTACTATACTTTTAGCCTTAAAGGTGGGATATTAGACGTTAATCCTACTTCCCTATTCCTCGCTATAAACTTACTTCGGAGGAGCCTCTTCCTCGCTATCTAATAGAAGTCCTATAAGGAGCTCTACCTCCTCGCCTCTTTCTATTTTCTTTATTAGGCTCCTTCTCTTCCTCGCCTTCTACTTATTATATATTTATTTAAGTATTACTTTATCACTACGATTTAATAGTGAACTTTCTACGACTTCCTTAATAGGTATAGGTTACTTACTACCTATATTAGCTAAGGTTTATTAAATAATACTATAACCTAGTAGCTATTACCCTCCTTCTATTTATACTAATAAAGGCGAGGTATTATCTATAGTAGTCTTACTACTAGGTTATAAGGAGGTCGCGCTAGCGTTTTATATTATAATAGTTCTTAGGGTTATCTTCGATCTCCTTACTAGTCCCTTTACTATTCTTTTAGTAGTAGTAAATAACCTATTAGGGAGCGGCTAGTATAAAGGGAGTAATAAGGAAGATCTTAATAAATACGTTAACTATAATAGTATAACTCTATTATTTACTAATAAGAACCTCCCTCGCGAGCTCCCCGTAGGGATCTTATAGTCTTATAGCTACGTCCTCCCTTATTACGTATGGTCTACTGCCTCCTTAATTGTTTCACATTATAGTGACCCCCTGGCTCTATGACCTCGCAGGCTTATAGCTGCATCCTCGCACTTATGACGCGGCTATGCCGTGATATATATAATAACTAGGTATTAGAGCTAATTTTAGTAGATAATAGTACTAGGTTAGGCCTAGTACCTAAGTATAGTATTAAAAAGATATTATATATAAGGAACTATTATAGCTAAAGAAAGATAAGGGAGCTTCTAGTTAAATAGTCTAGTTACCTAACGCTTATATAAGAGCTATTAGTAGTACTAATAGACTATAAAGCCCTTAAAGAATTTGCAATAAAATAAAGAGATTTTAATATAATAATAGTCTATAGGTAGTATATTACTAAACTTTAATATAATAATAGTAATATAAAGTTATTATAAAAGAGTATAGTATTTTTAAGTATAAGTTAATATTTATTTATATTTATCTATAAAGATAATACCTTAGACTTATAGCTTCCTTAGTACTATACCTAGCCCCTTAGTATATATAGCCTATACCTATATAGTTAATAAAAAAAAAAAAAAAAAAATTTAAGGTTACCTCTTAGTATATTAGGTATATATTAGTATTATAATAAAAAAAAAAAAGTAATATATATTTAATAGTATATATTATAGTTATAACCCTTATAAGAAGGGGGTAACTTAGAGTACTATAAGTATATAGACTTAATAGAGGGGGTATAGTTATAGTATAAGTAGTAGCTATTGTGAAGGATTCGGGCTGAAAGCCCGTATCCGCCGTTGTACAGCCGGAGGCTTGTGGGGGCTAGGCCGCTACGCGGCCAAACATTATTCCTGTACTATAGTTACGGTGGGGGAGAAAGCTCTCCCCCTTTCCTTCTTACCTCTCCCTAAGAGATTTAATAACTATTGTGACGCTCATCTGCAGATGCCCTGAGGCCAGTCCGTAACAGCTATATAAGGGTAAGTAGGGAGAGTAAAAATAATAATAATAGTTATAATAGTACTAAGAGTAATAGCTCCTATAGTAGCTTAAGCTATTATAGTAGAAGTTATAGTAGGAATTATACTCCTAAGAGTTAGTAAGATAGTCCTTAATTATAAGATAGTAAGGGGTCTATAGCTATAGAATATTAATAATATTCTACTAAAATGCCTAGTTATTTACCTAGTTAAAATTAATATAATATATATTAGTAAAGAAATAAGGAATATATAGCTATAACTTAGAAGCTAGCTATAATAGTAGTAATAATATTACTTATATTAGTAGTAGAAGAATAGCCTTAAGTTAGTATAGTAATAATAACTATCTAGGAGGATAATAGTACTATAGTACTATTAAGAGGTACTAGACTCTTAGTAAAGGTATTAAGGGTAGGCTAAGGACTAGCCTATATAGAGTCTAGAGTAATATTAAAGTAATATATAGCCCTTATAAAATTAATATTTACTATAAGGTACTTATACCCCTTCTCCCTTTTCTTACTAACTATAGGGGTCTTAATTACTTTACTATTAATAATAAGACCTACTATATTAGTAGTAATATAATATAAATATAGGTTATTAGTAAAAAGGGCGGTCTTATAGTAATATATTTACTTTTTCTTATAGTAGGTAGAATATACCCCTTATATAAATAGTATATATTTAAACTCTAAACTTTAAATATAGCCTTATATATAAGTAAAATAAAAGTAATTAACCTCTTTATCTAAATTAAATACCTTATTATCTAAATTACTAATAATAAAAATACTATTAGTAGATCTTTAGGGCTATTAATGCCCCTTAGGACTAATACTATTACCGCCTAATAGTAGAGGAGGAGGTAAAGGTATTACTATAGTAGATATTATATATTTTTATTAGGGATTAAGGCTTTAGTATTATAAGATTATAATAAGAGTTAAGAGTAATTAAAGAAAGTTTATTTATTATTAAGATATTATAAGAATAAAGAACCTTTAATAAGGATATAAATAATATAAAATTCCTTAAGAGGCTATAATAATAAGGGCTAAAGAGGTAATACTATTACTAGTAGAGACTAACTTTACCTATAAAAATAATAAATATTATTACTATAATAATACCTAACTCTAACTAAGTATAGAAAAGTAAAAGGCATTATAAGTATAATAGGCTATAGTTAGTTATTATAAGTAAGCTTAAGACCTAGAGTACTTTATTATAAAGGAGTTATAGCTAAGGTTATACTAATAAACTAGACCTATCTTTATATTAGCCTAATATTATATAATATTTACCTTATATAAATATAAATATAATATAATTAAATTATACTAGATAAGAGAGGAGCTAGGAGAGGGGAGATATATAAAGGATTTAGGCTAAAGCCTATATCTACTATTCTAGAGCTAAAGGCCCTCTATAGGTAGGCCGCTATATAGTAGAATATTCTTCCTATACTATAGTAATAGGGGAGGAGAATCCTCCCCCTTTTTAGTTTCTCGCCTCTCCTTAAGAGATTTAATAACTATTATAACGCTCACTTATAGAAGCCCTAAGGCTAGTCTATAACACTAATAATCTAGGTGTTTAAGTAAAAAAATAAATTAATATATAAAGAAAAGACTTTCTTAAGTTTAATAATTTAAATCTTTACTTATTAATCTAAGTAATAATTTATTATTAAGTATAATATTATCTAATAGCTATCTTATTAACTACTATTCTACTTATTATACTTTATATATACGTTTATATACTCTTTACCTAAGAAATAGACTCTTCTATAACTTAGAGATAAGCTATTATTATAATAGAGCGCTCTAAGTATAGGCTATAGGGCGCTATAGGCAGCCTGTACAGGCTATAGAGCGCTATAGGCAGCCTATACAGGCCATAGGGCGCTATAGGTAGCCTGTATAGGCTATAGGGTGCTATAGGCAGCCTATACAGGCTATAGGGCACTATAAGCAGCCTATACAGGCTATAGGGCACTATAGGTAGTCTATATAGGCTATAAGGCACTATAAGTAGCCTGTATATAGGCTATAGGGCACTGTAGGTAGCCTATATACAGGCCATAGGGCGCTGTAGGTAGCCTATACAGGCCGTATATGACTGAGTCACCAAGTTTCTAAAAGTGACTAAGTCACTTAGAAACTTATAAAAAAAGTGATAAAAAACCCTCTTATAGTAGGCGGTCAGCCCCTATAACGCCATGTCTTGGCGAGGTACTTTACTATAGGGGTACTATAGGGATTCGTGTGAAAACGACCTAGAACAGTGAAATTTATGTAAAGTTAATTTAATACAAAGTGACTCAGTCACTCGACATCCAAAAAACTCAAGATCAGGGCATAAGTCTGCCTGATCTATGAGACGTGGCTGCCACGATCCACAATTCGTCACACATTATGAGGAGTAGCCGCACAATAACTTTGTCCCCCTTTTCTGCGGCATATCATAGTGGTGCCTGGTCAGAACTATCATTCAGATAGCCTCCTCTAGCTGCCGCCTGGAGCGCTGTCCGAGCCAAAGCCGACGATTGTCGTATTGAGGCGGGGCGGACCATATAGACAAGGCCTAGCGGAGCAAAACAGCATGGTGATCGGGTGTGCAACATTTGAAATCAATAGCAATCTGTTTAAGCTGCCCTACAAACTAACTACATTTCGCACCGCAAACATTATCCCCAAAGCCCCACTTCGGTAGTGGAGATACTCACTCAACCAACGACGTCCCACTCCGTGATGCAAAAGCGCCGATGAAGTTGGCAAGCTTCTCCGCACCCTCGAGAGAAATCGAGTTGTAATTGGATGCTCGGACACCTTTTAGCTCGCGATGACCCTTCAGTCCAGTCAGCCCTACAGCAGCAGCATCCCTTAAGAATGCTTCTTCGATAGCATCGCCACCTATAATCCTGAAGCAGATGTTCATACGTGATCGTACCGCTTCATCGGGGATGATCTGGTAGATGGTAGGATAAGCCTCAAGAGCTTTGTAGATAAGCTGAGCTTTCTTTTGGGATAGGATCTGCTGTCCTTGGACTTTATCGGGATGTTGCAGCAATAGCTGCTTCAAAACCCGACCTGCAATGAATACACTGTAGAAAGGTTAATTTGAATTTATAAGATAAGGTATTTGAAGAAGCGATACTAACTCAAGAATACTTAATGTATTGTAGAGACTATTATTTTCAATAATAGTTTCGAATTCGAAGATACGAGGTGGGATTGGTAATCCGAGCTGTCTCATCAAGGCTGTGGAAGGCTGTGGTAAGAAGCGTTTCTGAATGATGACGACAGTAATACCAGTTGATCCGAGGTTCTTCTGGGCGCCGAAGAAGATGGCTGAGAAATTAGATATCGGGATCTTCCTCGAAAGGATATTCGAGCTCATATCAGCGACAACGATTGGACTGTCTAGCCCCGGCTCGAGAGACTTAGGAAATTCGGGGAATTCGACACCTACCAACCAAAAGTATTTAGTACTCAGTACCTTCAAATGTCAATAACTTGAAACATACCGTGAACCGTCTCATTGTCGCAGTAATAGACCATGGCAGCATCGTGAGATAGATTCCAGGTATCCTCGTTCGGGATCGTTCCAAACTTGCCACCATTCGCTTTACGGCTATCAGCCACGATATTGACGTATTCCGAGCCAAAAAGCCGCTCGGCTTCGGACGCTGCTTTCTGTGACCAGCTACCAGTAATGATATAGTCCATCTTGAGATTCTCCACGGCCGACTTAAGCTTTAGGACTGTGCTCTCATCACTTTCCGAACCCTGCACCTCCTTGTATTTGCGGGTGACCCAGTTGCCAACAAAGTTGTATGCCATGGCAGAAAATTGTGCGGAGCCTCCTCCGTGCATAAAACAGACTTCGTAACCGTCTGGAATGTCCAGGTACGAGACCAGATCGGCCTTGGCCTCATTGATTATGGTAGTTGCAATCTTCGATCGATGCGAATGTTCGGCAACTATATATGGAGAAACCAGACGTCAGCATCAGTCATCCGAGACAGCCGTCAAAAGGTCACTTCAAGATCCGTCCTGGGGATAATGGCGGAAGGAGGACGACGGCCTCTGGGAGCTCCATACCGCCGAGGCCAGTTGCATTATAATTGAGGAGCGCCACGGCGGCTTCCTCGAGGACGGCAGTAGGTAGCAAAGCTGGACCTGCACCGAAACTACCACAATCACGAGTCAGCAATATCCCATTCAAGAATTTTCAGGAGCTGCATCGGGAACATTGAGCCATGTACGAAAGACACTGCTGCTTCTACGGTAGGCTAGGAAGGGGAATATCAACGAGCTGTAAAAAGTTTCTTACTAGGTGATGTCTGATCTGGAGGGCATGGCGGGGATGGAATCGTGATTGCTTGGGTTTGTTGGGGCTTGAGATATTTGACTGATAAGGAGAACTGGTCAGGAATGTGACTTTTGAGTGCAGCGTGCCAGAGAGAAAAGTGCATGCAGGAGGAAGAATTGCATGAAATGTCGCACACATGTGCGCGACTAATGGGAGCCGATAGCGGAGCAGCAGGAGAGCCGCTCCGTGCGCGCGCACGGACCTTGGGAAATCCCTCCAGGATTTCTCGGGCATGGAATGGTCAACCTTTTTACCACAGGTACTTTGACGTCAACACATCGCGAATGCCGCGATGTCTCGTTGATACACCGGCCTGGCTACGTGTGCAGCAGAGGCTTTCACACATCTTCATCGCTCTCGCTATCCTCAAAGTGGAAGATTATCTTCTTTATACCTTTTGAGAGGCACCCTGCTGCGGCATTCATGGGTGTCGGCATATTTATGGTCATGTGACCAGCTGGCCATTTGGTCAGCTGATCAAATGCCCCCTGCGCTGACCCCCGCCATTTAGCTGGCTGGCTCCCGAACGGTTCAGCAGCTGAATCAGCTGACCAATCTGGCAGGCGGTGAGCTATTCTGCCGCCTGCATTCACTCCCAGCTAGATTTGGTCAAAACACCAAATCTGCTCCCAGCCAGATGGATAGAAATCCATCCTTCTTTCTTCCCACGTTTTTGGTGACCCCATACAGTGACCGCACCACACCCCTAGGATCTAAGTCACACATCCCTCTAAATTACGCGTCACCGTACCAATCGATCAGAGCAGCAATGGTAACAATTCGTTTTTGATTACTGCTGAGGGATAAAAGGCTAAGATTGTGACAACCAGGCAGTATCATGCGTCTATGCAGAAAAGTACGATTGCCATGAGACTTTCGAGACTCAAGTGGAAGCTTCCAATCATGGCATCACCAACCATTTTCACATGGGTTCTACTTACCGGAGGGATGAACAAGGTCGGGTGATGTGTCCTTTTGCATCAAAGCTCACTTGTACGACGACGTTCGAGAGGTACCAAGATGTCCAAAAGCATTTATCTTCGACGCACCCAGGACTGCAGCTGCCCTGTCCAGTTGTAACTGAAAATGGCTGTCAAGGAACATTCAAGAACATGAGCAGTTTGGGAACTCATATTAACCAGCACCATCGCTCACGTCAACAACATGACTGTCCTTGGGCTGAACGAGCGAACTGTAAAGCTACTTTTACCTTCCCGAGCCAAGTACAGGCACATGTCAGAAAGGTGCACGAGAAGAGAAAATTCCCGTGTCCATTTACGAACGAACACGACTGCAATCACACGTTTGCCAGCCAAGGTGCCGCCCAGGAACATGCAAAGGTAGCGCACGAGAACATTCGCTATCCTTGCCCGCTTGCGAAAGAGAACAATTACGAGTTGGTTTTCCGTAGCAAAACCGCAGCGAACATTCATGCAAGCTCAGCACACGAAAACCGTCGATTTCCGTGCCCTCAAGCTAATGAGCACCATTGCCTCAAAACGTTCGCGTCTAAGCAGGATGCAAAGAAGCACTCACTTAAGCACATGGGGATCAGGTTTCCATGCCCTCAAGCCGACAAGTATAGCTGTCCCAAAACGTTCATATCCAAACGCGACGCAAAGGAGCATTTACGGGTACACTCGGCGGCCAAGCTTAGATGCCCTGTTGCGGAAGAATATGGGTGCGATTCAGTTTTCACTTGGCCAAAGGAAGCTCGGAGACACGCGAAAATTCA
Source organism: Beauveria sp. NWAFU-1 (assembly GCA_024472245.1). NCBI lineage: Eukaryota > Fungi > Ascomycota > Sordariomycetes > Hypocreales > Cordycipitaceae > Beauveria > Beauveria sp. NWAFU-1. The sequence continues at coordinate 1,593,607 of JANBXD010000004.1, forward strand.
TACTCACCATTACATCTGTCCACGTACTGGTTGTCATGAACGATTTCAATCCTCTGATGACGCTCTGTTACATGCGGAAGACCCAAATCACCGACATATCAGACTCTTTCTATGCCCCACCCAGACGTGCCGGTCAGCCGTGACCGGCAAGCGATTGACTCTGAGCGAGGTAGAGAGACATCGAGAGTTACATGTCCGCCTCGGGCATATGAATGAATCTGCGGATTTCATCGCGCCACCAGCGAGCCAGCTTCCAATGCGCAGCGACATGCCCTTATACTCGCTCATTCTCCAGCACAGCAGCCTTTATTCAGCGAAGAAAACTCAACAAAATGAGTCATCCCTGGGCATTTGTGAAACTGAGGGCGATTCCGATCACGAGGTCAATTTCGAGGACATCTCCGATGCAAGCGATTGCGATGGTGAAATAAAAGAAGAGTCCTTCTCAGAAGAAGAATTACATGAATTTGAAAGTGGCATTCTTACTAAGGAACATCGCCTGCGGATTCTTGAACAGAACACTACAATCTGGAGTGTGTCCCATTCTCTCCTTATTCCTTACTTAATCTACATCTAACGAGTATCGGTGGAGTAGATTCCAGTCGAGAGTGCATGGTCAACCTTGAGCATTTTGGCCACATGTGTCGTGGACCTACTGGCGGTACTCGCCATATGATTTTTGATCGATGTCCAAAAAGTATCATAATAGATCTGGATACCGCTCGTCTCCGGCTGCGAGGGCGCGGAAGTTCTGCCAAATTCTTTCTCGATACCCGATGCGTTGGATGCCGCGTCTACTACCAATTGTCGTTGTTCTTGAGGCATGAGGGTATAGAACCCTCTCGAAAGCCCGAGACGGGGACCTCTGTTTGCGCGGCAAAGGGCTGCGAGGGGCTCTCCTTCTATGGATACGACTTCTGCTCTGACCACCTCTCTTATTTGCTCTTGAATAATTCTATGGCTATGGCAAGGCCAAACCCCAACATGGAGCTGTTGAACGAAATATTCAACTCTGCGACTCGAAGCGAGTGGACGTTCCAGCCTCCGTATAATATCGTGCGCAGCCGAATGGATGAGATTTTACGAGGCAGGCGGCCTGGTACTGACCTCATTATCTTGGACGATGAATTCTCACCTACATCAAGGCAACTCTAGGAATTTGCTATGATAGAGCGAGTTTCAGGCAAAATTTTGATCAATACCACCATTGATCACCAAGATATAATTACGCACAACACAAAGACACTTCCATTCTGGAGTCACATTGCCAGGTCTAAAGCGAAAGCGGTTTATTCATCAACCCGAAAAGACATTAGCCACATGGATGTTCACGAAGTTGCCTTGAAATTTCAACAAGTAGGAATCACCCAAGACACAATCATCCTAGTTTATCACACATCCACCTTCGACCTGACGCTCCTTCGACAGTTCTTGGAGTCAGCTGGGTATTTTGGTGTTCTGCCACCAGACAAGAACTGCATACCCATGGTCAATATTCTTCGCCCGCATCTATCAAAACGGTTGCCATCAGGCAGGTTATTTCCTCTGAGGCTGGATGTACTTTTCACCCTCATGTACCCTCGACATGGCTTGGTTGGGTTAAATCACCAAGCGATAGTTGATTGTCAACAGACGCGACTTGTGTGCATGGCCTATGAAGAACTCTGCAGACCTATTGCGGAGCGAGGTCGGGAATGGCAACCAGATATGGTTGCACCGTCTACACAGACGTGCATCCTCGACTGGCTCACGCGCAGAGATGGCGCCGGCGACAGCAAGGTAACCCTCTGATAAAACGACTCATGTCTATAGAGTTGGACATACTGGCCCCTGGATCTTTTGAGTCTGATAGTTGCGCCTGAAGGCGAAGGATCTCTAGGAGAAGTAGGGGATACGGCCACCTGATGTAGCGGCTGGAGGCGGAGATGCGGGACTTGCGAGAGCTGCGGGAGGAGCTGCGGTCGCCGCGTCTTGGGGGACCTGAGGTTCGGTTGGCAATTCCAACTTTTTCTGGCAGTCTCTTCAGCTTTTCACAGGTTGCCCGCGGGTTTTGACTATGTAGGTTGGCAACTTTGGTCTCATGGTCCCAAAACAAGACCATACAGTAGTGTTCTTAATGAAACTGCATTCTGACTGAAGTTTCATTTCGAATATACTAAGGTGAAACGCAACCTAACGTGCCGCGGCCTCCGTCTCGGGCCTAGAGATGAAGACACGGTTAGCACATGTACTGATGGCGGCCGGAGAAGCATCCTACGCGTTGTGCTGGCCGAATCTTCCCCTTATCAACGCTTGACTTGATCTGACAGCAGCTTCGAGGTCCTGACCCCATGGCAAAACGAAATGTATAGTCTCTAATGGGGAGTGCACAATCTCTCCTGGCCATGCCGGAATCCCCATGGTACTTGCTCGGCCTTATGCGAGAAATTGTACGTCGAACACCGCAAGCATAGAGGGCTTAAAGTCACTTCAATAGGCCGGCGGCCTAGGTATCTTCCCTCTATTCGACCGGCTCTCGTCTCAAGATGTCTGCAAAGAATGGCTGCTCACTGTGTCATATTTTGGCTTCCGGCCCATCGCTCGCGGGCAAAGGCTGCGTCTACAGTGTGCACATCTGGGACAAGAATACCTCAAGGCCCCTCTGGCTGGATTTCTGAATCTCTGACTGAGCCTGGTTCCAGTTCATCCCCGTGTACAGGTAGAGAACCAAGACCTTGCGTCCAACTTCATGTCCAAGACACGCACCTGGTATATATCCTATCTCTCCTACATTGTAGGTCTACCTTTGTCTATTAATTTGCGATGCCCGAGGAATTAGTGCGGGCACGCCACCGGAAATATATATACTTAGTAGACTAATAAAGATTAATAGGAAAAGTGTTTCCTAATAGTATAGTAAATTAATATAATAGATATATAAATTAACTAATACTAGTTATTAATCTATAGCTACTTAAGACGCCTAATAAAAGCTTATCTAGCTAATATAAGAAGATATTAAGTAGGTAAGTAAGAAGCTTATATAACTCTCTTTTACCTAAAATTACTAGTACTTAAATAGCTATTACTTAGACCTTAGTGTCTTTCCTTAATTAATACCTAGTAATAGTAGTATTAGAAAGAGCCTAGACTTATTTATTAAAGAGGAGAAATAATAAAATTCTTTTATATAAAATAAAATATTAAAGTTAATTTAATCTTTAACTACTTTTAAATTACATACCTTTTTATTAATAAATTTACTAGTTACTATAATTTTAGTTTAATAGTATTTTTAAATCCTTTATTAAGCTTAAAGTATATACCTAAGTAAGTAAGTCTCTAAGTATATAATACTAATACTATACCCTCTTACTATTAGGCTCTTATAAATTATATTAAGCTTTAAAATATTTATTTCTAACTATTTAACCTATTATAAAAGTTATATCTTATAAGTGCCTATAGTATAGATTTTTCTTCCTTTTATACTACTAGGTTATTATAGAAATAAATAACTTACTAAGTATTAATATGATATTATAAATTTTTTATTAAATAAAGGTATTTTTAAGGTATATTCTTAGTAAAGTAGACCTAATTATAACTACTCTCTTATTAAAGTAAGATATTAAGATAACTTAATAAGGTTCTACTATAATTTTATACTTAATAGCTAAATCTTAACTTATAATAATACCTTTAATACCTAAGTCTATAAGGGCCTCTATAGGTAGTTAATTAAGAGTATTTACTTTAATATAGATAAAAGGTAAAGATTACCTTATTACTATTATATAGCCCTTATTAAAAATATAATTAATATAAAAGGTATTAAATATATCCCTTAGGTCTAGAAGAGGCAAGTCTCCTTCTCTAGCGATTAATAGTAGTGTTATAAACCAGAATGCACGCAGGGCGGATGGGAGAGGCGGCCTAAGGAAGCGGCCGGGCGGGCACCTGCACGCCACCTGATTAGGACGCTAGATCACGTGACTAGATCACCGTGGCTCACGGTGAGCTAGTAGTAATCTAGGGTAGCATCTACTACGAGGGATTACTAAGATCACTAGTAATCTAAAGTAATCTAGGACCTATAGTAGAGAGATAGACGGGTACTTAAGGGAAGGGTATTCCTATAGCTAGATAGTCTAGATCTCTACTAATTAATCTAAGTAATTAGTTTTAAGAGTTCTACTCTTAATAAGACCTTATAAAGATACTATTTACTACTACCTTATAGTATTTAACCTAACTTACTACCTAAGAAATAGATAACTATAGATTAGGATTAAGCTATTATTATATTTTAATTAGTCCTATTTAGTAAGTTACTTTAAAACCTTAAGTAGTTAACCTTTTATAATATCTACTATAAGTAGAAATACTATTAACCCTATATAAGTAATATAGTAGATATATTAGTAGATTATAACCTTAACTATATAGGTTTAGGCACTATAGACTAACCTAGGAGGGGGAGCTATATATACTATACCTAAGTTCTTAAAGCCTAAGGTATTTAATAGAACTAAGGGAAATATCTATACTTTCCTTACCTAAGCTAAGGCTTATTTAAAGGTTAATACTACTATTAATAGAGAGCCCTTAAAGATTCTCTATATTAAAAACCTTCTTATAGGAAAAGTAATAGAATAGTAAGAACTAACTCTTAGGGACTACCTTAATAATAAAGAACCTAAGGTAGAGACTACTTAAATCTTTAATAACTATAATAATTTTAAGGAACTACTTAAAACTACCTTTAGAGACCCTAATAAGATTTAAACTACTATATATAAGCTTAAAGTACTTAAGTAAATAAGATCTACTTAGTACTATATATAAGAGTTTAGATATATTATTACTATTATTAATTAAGATAATAATAGCTAAATAGAACTTTTTTATAATAGACTTAGAGAAGATATAAAAAATAAAATTACTAAAAAAGATTAACTTAATAACTTTAATAGGTTTATTAAATAAGCTATTAAGATTAATAATTATCTCTATATAAGAAAACTTAAATATAGTAGAAAGGGAATAAGCTACTAGGGTAACCCTCTATAATATTACTAGGTAAATTCTAGAAGATATTAAAATAGATCTATAGCCTATAGAACTTACCTAAGGCTAATAGAGCTTAATATTATAAGTAAGGAAAAGGGGAAGACTTATTATAATTATAATAAGATTAGATACTTTATAAATAAGTATTATACCCCTAAGAAAGCTTAGAAACCTATAACTAAGTTATAAAAGTTAAATATAGCTAATTAAGATAAGTTACCTACTTAAAATATTAGTATAGCTAATAGTAAAGAATACTTCTTAGATACTAATTAATTTATAGACTATAATAACCCTATATCTAATAAAGATTAGGATTTTAGGATATAACCTATCCTAGATAAGGAAGAAAACCTTAGAATTACTATACTAGATATAAATAATATATTTATCTATATATTAGTAATACTACTAGAACTAATAAAAAACTATATAATTAAGGGATAATCCTATTTTATAAATAGAGAATATAATATAGTAGTTATATATAGAATAGATATCTTAGATCTTATTATACTAATAGTAGTATTAATTAACACTAAAAATAAAGAATTATAGGTTTAAGAAGTTAACCTAGAGGTTTTAAAACTTAATATTATATATTAAGATTATATAATACTCTTATAGGCTTCTTACCTCTATAATAATTATAGATATTACCTCTAGAAGAAATTAGAATATTAAATATTCCTAAGTTTTAATAAGAAAAATATATTTTTTAATAAATATAAACTCTAATACTAGAAAATTAATAAATAAAGAAAAGATTTTATCTCTTTTATTAAAAATCCTAAAAGGAATTACTATATTAAAGATAAAAATACCTATATTATCTATATTATATTATTAAGATATATAAATAGAGGAAATAGTATACCTATAAGTAGTTTACTTAGCTTAAACTTAATTAATATAGCTAGTAGATTAAGTAATTACTAAAAAAGCTCTAATATATTAGTATAAAGTTAATAATAATAAAGATAAGAAGAATAAAAAGAAAGGAAAGAGTAAAAGCTAACCCTCTTTAAGATACTTAGAAAAGTAAATTAAGAAATTAAGGAAGCTAAGAAAAGGTTAGGAAATAATAGCTATTATTACTAGTAAGACTAGCTCTTTAATAGGGATCTAATAGGTCTTTATATATTATAAATATTAATAGCTAAGTATACCTTATAATTAACCTAACTATAAAAAGAAAAATAATCTAGGTAATAATTAATAGTAGAGTATAAAGAAACTTTATCTTACTAGATCTTATTAATAAATTATAATTACTTTAGATAGAAAAAGATAAGCCTTACTAACTTATAACTATAGAAGGTAATATAGTAAAGTATAACTAAGGAGTAGTTAATATAGAAGTAATATAACTTTTATTTAATATATAGGGATTAAATTACTAAGTTAACCTAGATATTATAGAGATCTTAAAATATAATATTATATTAAGGATACTCTTGTTATAAGTAAGTAATCTCTAAGTTAATTAGAGAACTAGCTAACTTTAATAAGATCTACTAAAATATAGTTATAATAATAAGAGTAGTCTATAGAAGGCACTTTAATTAAACTATAATAGGTCTCTAGGAATATATATAATTACTAGAGAATTAAAAGCTAGTATAGTAGAGATTCCTAAGGAATACTTAAAGTATAGTAAGCTATTTAGTAGAGAGCTAGAAATAGGACTACTAGAGTATTTATACTAGGACTATAAGATTAAACTCTAGCCTAGTACTAAACTAATATTTAATAAGATCTATCCCTAGAACCCTAAGTAAGATAAAGTACTTAAGGAGTATTTAGAGGAAATATTATAAAAGGGATATATATAACTATTAAAGTCCCTAGTAGGATACCTAATCTTATAGGTACTAAAGAAAAATAGAAAATTATAACTATATATTAATTATTAATAATTAAATAAGATTATAATTAAAAATTAATACCTATTACTACTTATTATAGAGATATAAGATAAGCTTAGGAAAGCTAAATAGTTTACTACCTTTAACTTAAAAGGAGCTTATAATCTAATTTATATAATTAAAGGTTATAAGTAAAAAACCGCCTTTTAGACTATAAGAAGATATTTTAAGTATCTTATAATACTATTTAGCCTTACTAATATACTAGTAATATTCTAAACTATAATTAATAGTATTTTATAAAAATAACTTAATAAGTTTATTATTATTTACTTTAATAATATCCTTATCTATTCTAATACTCTTAAGGAATATAAGAAATATATATATAAGGTACTATAGATACTATAAGAGAATAGTCTCCTAGTTAAAGGAACTAAGAGTTAGTTTTACTAATATAAAGTTAAATTCCTAAGATATAAAATTATACTAGGATAAATTAGGATAAGTCTATCTAAGATTAAAGATATTTAGAATTAGCCTATACTAACTAATATTAAAGAGGTTAGAGGATTCTTTAGATTTATAAACTTCTATTAATACTTTATCTATAGATTTAGTAAAATTATAATTCCTCTTACTAACCTTACTAAAAAAGATAATAAATTCTAATAGATAGAAAAAGAAGCTAATACTTTCTAAACCCTAAAAGAAAGAATCCTAGATAAACTAGTTCTACTTATAGTTAATTTAGATAAACTATTTAAAGTTAAGACTAATACCTTAGACTATATACTTAGGAGATAGCTTAGATAATAAGATAATAAAAGATAACTATCTAGTAGTCTTCTTCTTAAAAAAACTTTATAGACTAGAATTAAATTATAGTATATATAATAAAGAACTTATAGCTATTATTAAAGCCTTTAAGGAATAGAAATACTATTTAAAAGGAGTAAATTATAAAGTTAAGGTCTATATAGACTATAAAAACTTAACCTCCTTTATAACTATAAAGGATCTAAATAAATAATAGATTAGATAGTATAAAACCCTTATAGATTATAATTTTAAGATTATATACTATAAAAGATCTAAAAATAGAAGAGTAGATATATTTAGCTAAAGAGAAGATTTAAAATTAAAAGAATAAGTAAATAATATACCCTTATTATATTAGACTAAAGATAAGAACCTTATATTAGGTACCTAAGAAATTAATATAATATAGTAAGCTAAGCTAGATAATATATAGATATATAGAATTATATTATATATAAAGAAAGATAGCTACCTAGATAATTAGGAAATAAAAATACACCTATCTAAAAAAGGTAAGACCTTCTTATATAATAAATAATAATATATACCTAGTATACTCTAAAAGTAGCTTATTAGAGAAATATATAAATACCTACTATATAGATATTAGGGTATAGGGAAGATAATTAGTAGATTAAGAAGATTATATAACTTCCTAAAAAGTAGGAAATTATGAAGGATTTAGGCTAAAAGCCCGTATCTGCCGTTATATAGCCGGAGGCTTATAGGGGCTAGGCTACTACGTAGCTAAATATTATTCCTATATTATAGTTATAGGGGAAACCTCTTCTCCTTTTCCTTCTTACCTCTCCCTAAGAGATTTAATAACTATTATAATACTTATCTATAGATACCCTAAGGCTAGTCTATAATAATTAAATCTCTTTATAAAAAAAAAAAAAAGAAAAAGAGTCTCCCTAAGATAGACCTTCCTAGAGTAGGTAACTTATAGGAGGATATTAAGGAGACTTATAAATAATTATAGAAGTAATATATAATACTAGTAGAGTAAAATACTAGATAAGTAGAGGAGATATAGCTCCTTACTAAGTAGTTTATACTCCTATAGGCGATATAGGTCCTTCTTTTTAATAAATCCCTTCTAACTACTCCCCCTATTCTAGCTCCTCTAATAGTTATTATAAAGAAGAAACTACTTCCCTAGGGTAAGAAGTTTAATAATAACTAAAAAGCCTTTATAAGATAAAAATAAGTAATTATATATAAGCTTAAAATTAATATAAAGTTTATTAGCCCCCCTAAAGTATAATTTATATATATCTAGGTAAACTTTAGCTCTTTAGCCTAGTTAAAGGTTATAATATACTTTAAAGCTAGGGGGTAATATAGTAAGTTAGATCTAATTATCTTCCTTATATACCTAAAAATAGTATTTAAAGACCCCTACTATTATAAGATTATAATAATATAACTAAACTACCTTAAGTAAGAAGAGAAGGAACCCTTCTCTTATTTCTTTATCTAATTTAAATAAAAACTAGCCCTAGCTAGTAGACTCCTCTAGAATAATAAGGTTAAGCTAATAAAGCTATAACTAGTACTCTTAGATATAATAAGAAGACTTATAATTAGCTAGTAAATCTCTAAAATAAGCTATAATAATATAATCTAAGAACTATAAGAGCTATTAGTAGACCTAGAATTATACTAAATAAAAGAATAATATTATCCCTAACTATAAAGAAATAGCTATTAGATAAGGGTAGACCTAGATAAGGATACTATAATAATAGGTATTAATAACCTAAAGTTTCTAATACTATTAAACTCCTACCCCTCCTTAGGAGCTAAGACGAGGAAATAAGCTACCTAGGTCTTATTAGAAGTTTTCTAAAATTAAAGGGAGAATAGCTTATACCTATACTATAGTTAAGATAAATATAATATATAATATTATTACCTACTTCTTATAAAACTACTAGCTATAAGAATATACTAGGTAGGAACTAAGATAGACCTAGATAAGAGAATAAGTAACTTAGGAAAAGATAAGGCCTAGGGAAAAGACTCCCCCTAGGTAAGTAATTAGTAGCTATACCCTAATAAAAAAGGTAAAGTCCTTCCTTTATTACCCTAGAATAATAGGAGGAAATAGCTAGTAAAATAAATATAAAGCTATTTCTTATACTAGCTATCTTAGAAACCTATACCCCTATAGATATCCTAGTAGATATAAGATATAAATATTATAAAGTAGTTAGTAAAGATATAGTAGACTTATTATACCTATAGTAAATATTACTTCTCTTAAAATATACTATAAAAGTAGCTATAGGAGATTTACCTAAGCTCTAGGTTACTTAAATAATAAAGGTATAGGTTAATATAGATAGATAGGTATTCCTTATCTTCTTCTATATAGTCCTAGCCTTCTTATAATAGATAATACTTAGGTTATTATAGCTAGCTTATTATAACTTACTTCTAAATACTAAAAAGCATTATATTTACCTAAGGTTAAAACTAAGAGAGATAATCTATATAATAGATTAATACTAGAAGTTACTAAGCTTAGTTCTTCTAGAAGGAGAGTAATTCTATAGGCTACTTAAATAGGATTTTATAGCTACCTAGGAGGAGATAAACGTCTTTATAATAAGTATTAATAAGATTAATATAATTATAAAATACTCTCTTATAGCTAGGAAGGAACTCTTAAGATATTACTAAGCTTATAAGTATTTATTTTTAGAGGAGGATACTATAGTATTACTACCCTATTATAATAGTTTTAACTATAAAATTAAGATTAAGATAGTAGTAGATAGCTCCCCTAGATAACTCTTATATAGTTAACTATATTATATACCCTATAACTAGCTCTTAGAACTATAGTAATAGCTTATTATATTATTAGATAAGGGATAGATTTAAGCTAGCTTATTATTAGCTATAGTACTAGTCTTATTAGTCTATAAGGCAAATAGTAGTTAGTATTTCTATATAGACTACTAGGGACTTAATATAATATTAGAGGATAACTAGTACTTATTACTACTAATAAAGGAGATGTTATATTCTTTATTAACTATAAAATAGTTTATAAAGCTTAATATATAATCTACCTTCTATAAGCTATAGATAAAGCCTAGCTCTAAGAAGTATATAGCCTTCTATACTTACTTTAGATTATTTAAATAGCTTATATATCCCTTTAGGCTATTAGGTATATTAGTTATATTCTAATATTATATTAATTATACCCTAGGTAATATACTTAATAATTATACTACTACCTATCTAGATAATATCCTTATTTATAGCTCTAGTAATAGGGAAGACTATAAATAAAAGGTTATAATAGTACTTAAGAAGCTAGAGAAAGCTAGTTTCTACCTTAACTTAAATAAATATAAGTTCTTAGTAAAAATAGTAAAGTACCTAGGGTTTATAGTTATAGCTAGAGTTTCCCTTATACCTAACCTAGAGAAGATATAAGTAATTTATAATTAGGAATCCTTAAAGAATATAAAAGGTATATAGAGTTTCCTTAGATTTATAAACTTCTACTAGTAATTCCTCCTAGACTTTACCTCTATATTAAAGCTACTAACCTAGCTTATATAAAAGTATATATAGTTTACCTAGGGAGAACTAGAAGAGCTAGTATTTAAATAACTAAAAATACTATTCCTCTTAGAACCTTACCTAGTACTTTAGGACCTAGTAAAAGATACTATTATAGAAATAGATTACTTAGGTATTAGTCTAGGTAGGTGCCTCTTATAGATAGATAATAATAGTATATTATAGCTAGTAGCTTATTATTCTTAGAAACTAATAGTAGTAGAATATAACTATATTATATATAATAAGAAATTACTAGCTATAGTTAATTCCCTTTATATATAAGAAGTAAAGCTTAAAGGATAAGAACTCTTATTTATTATACTAATAGACTATAAGAATCTTAAATACTTTACTAAACCTTAGGTTATTTTAGAATAGTAGGCTTATTAGGCGGAATTCCTATCTATATTTTACTATTAACTCTACTACTATTTTAGTCTTCTTATATAATAGCTAGACGTCTTAAGTTAGTAGGAGGTCTATAAGGATAGGTTAGATAAGCTATTAATAGAGATCTTATAACTAATTAATATTACTATAGTAGAGGTCTAGATAAAATATATAAACTTTTTATTACTATTTATAGATAAGAACTTAAATACCCTCTAAGAGACTACTATAGAGGTAGATATAAGCTACTATATAAAGATTACTATAGTTTAAGATAATACCTATACCTTCTTACTAGAAGTAAATATAAAGAGCTAGGTAGCTAACTATATAATCTTAATATACTATTACCTTTAGTATTATAACTAACTTTAGGTACTAGATTAAGAACCTCTAACTATAGTACTTATTAAATATATCTATATAGATATTATATTAATATACCTAGGGAAGAATATAACCTTCCTAATACTAATAAGATCTTACTACTAGACTAATATATTAAAGGATATTATATATTATATCTATAATTACCTATATTATAGAGCCTATAAGTTATATTAACTATAATAAAGCCTACTCTACCTAATTCTAGTAGTAGACTAGTATTAGTAATAGATCTTAGTAGATTTTATAACTAAGCTACCTACTTATAGAGGTAATAAACCCTAATTCCTTATAATAATAACTAACTAACTCTTAAAGTTTATCTAACTAGAAGTTATAACTATAATAGTAATAGAAGACTATATTATATAGTTCTTATCTTATTAGTAGTACTTCTATAGGTTCTTTATATAAATAATTAGTAACTATAGCTTAGACTAGGTTAGTAAGTTCTAGTATATATTATATCTTCTAATAGGTATAAAGTAACTCCTCTCTACTATATACTACCCCTAAATAGATAGTAAAATAGAGAAGGTAAACTAGGAGGTATAAGTAGTACTATAAGTAATAATATCTTACTTATAATATAACTAGGTATAATAACTTCTAATAGCTTAATAGGCGCTAAATAATAGGGATTCTTTAGTTACTAGATTTAGCCTAAACTTCTTCTTTTATAGTTATAATAAAGAGCTTATCTAAATACTTTATAGCCTTAATACCCCCCTAAAGTTACTAGTAGGCTATATATAGGCTTTCCTTACTTAAATCTAAGAAAAGGTAGAGCTAGCCTAGGCTATAATTATATATATATAGTAATAGTAAAAGGAATCTACTAATAAGTTATATAGGCTAGTAGAAGTATTTTAAGTTAAAGACTATATTTAGCTATTACTTAGGAATATTATTATATTATAGCTAAGTAAGAAGCTTAACTAGGTTTAAGCTAAATATATAGTTATAAATATTCTAATATTACTTACTATTACTCTTAATATATTAGGGAACTTATATAAGACCTTCTATATAGATTTAGTAAAGAAGGCTATTAATAATCTATTACTATTATAAGTATATAATAACTAGGCCTTAGAACTAATTCTAGTAGATAATAGTACTAGGTTAGGCCTAGTACTAGAGTATAATATTAAGAAGATACTATATATAAGGAACTATTATAGATAAGGAAAGGTAAGAGAACTCCTAGTTAAATAATCTAGCTACCTAACGCCTATATAAGAGCTACTAATAATACTAGTAGACTATAAAGCCCTTAGAGAATTTAAGTTAAAATAGGGTAATACCTAGAGTAATAATAGTCTATATATAATATATTACTATATATTAATATAATAATAGTAGTATATAATCTTATAAAGAAGAGTATAGTATTATTTAGGAATAATATAATATTTATTATATTTTATCTATAAAGATAATACCTTAGACTTATAGCTTCTTTAGTTTTATACCTAGCCCCTCTATATATATAGCCTACGCCTATATAGTTAAAAATAAAATAAATAAAAAATAGTACCTCCTAGTATACTAGACGTATACTAGTATTATAATAAAAATAAAAAGAAAAAGTAACGCCTAATTAATAATATAAGCTATATTTATAACTTAGGTATTATAGGGGCGACTTAGACCCCTAGTAACCTTCTAAAGAGACTAATATAACTAAAAAAGAAATACTTATAATATAAGCTATAATAACTATATATAAGAGAGTAAGGGGAGTATAAATAATATAAGGAATTATAATAGTAATAGGTTTAATACTCTCTATAATAAGATAAACTAGGCGTATAGGAGGAATAGTAGGAGTCTTATTCCTAAGAGTTAGTAGGATAGTACTTAATAATAGTATAATAAGGCGTCTATAGTAGCTAAAGTATAATAATAATAGACTACTAGAATACCTAATTATCTACCTATATAATATTAATATATTATATAATCTAATAATAAAAGAAATATATAACTATAGCTTAAAAGCTAGTTATAATAGTATTAATAATACTACTTATATTAGGAAGGGAGTTATAGCCTTAAGATATTAAAGGAGTAACTACTACCTAAGAGGGTAATAATATAGTTAAATTAGTAGTAGGTATTATATTATTTATATAGGTATCTAAGGTAGGCTTAGGATTTACCTATATAGAATCTAAAGTATAGTTAAAGTAGTATATTACCTTTATAAAGGTAGGACTTATAATAGGGTATTTATAACCCTTTTTATACTTTATTCTAACTATAGTAGTACTAATAGCTTTTCCTTAGTTAATAAGGTTTTATATTTTACTAATAGTATTATATAGCTATAGGTTATTAGTAAATAAAGTAGTATTATACTAATATAGCTTCTTCTTCTTATAGTAGGAGGTATAAGCCCCTTATATAGTTAGTATATAGTTTAGCTTAATATTTTTTAATTAAGCTCTAGATATAGGTAAGGTAAGGGTAATTAACCTTATTCTCTAAATTATACTTATTATTACCTAAATCTCTAATAATAAGAATACTACTAACGTTATATTAGGGCTAATAATATCCTTTAGGACTAGTACTACTACTATTAATAGGTAAAGGAGGGAGAGAAGGAGTAGCTATAATAGATATATTCTACTAGAGTTATTATTTTAAGTTTTAAGATAATATTTTTTATTATAAGAATTATAGGCGTTTATAAAGAGGATTTATATTATTATAATATTAGAGGAATAAAGGATTTTAGCTAGGGAAGGGGGTAATTTAGACTTTCTAATAGACTATAATAAAGGGGCTAGATTAATAATATTTTATTAGTATATAGTTACTTTACTTTAATAGTAATATTATTATAGTAATACTAGGCTTTTAGACTATATAAGAAGTAAGGCGTATTATAAATATAAGGGGATATAATTAGCTATAGTAAGTAAAGGTATTAGGCCTATAGTACCTAGAAGTAGTAGAGATATAGTTAGTATTATATTAATAAACTAGACCTACTTTGTAATCCTTCCTTATTAGTCTAATATTATACTCCTAAACACCTACTAATAGATAGTAGATTATTATACTAGGCTACTATATATATTTATAAATAGAGATACTATATAATTATATATATTATATTAGATAGGGGGGGGCCTAGAGAGGGGGGGGTATATAAAGGATTTAGGCTAAAAGCCTATATCTACTATTATATAGCCGGAGGCTTATAGGGGCTAGGCTGCTATGTAGCTAAATATTATTCCTATACTATAGTTATAGGGGAAACCTCTTCCCCTTTTCCTTCTTACCTCTCCCTAAGAGATTTAATAACTATTATAACGCTTATCTATAGATGCCCTAAGGCTAGTCTATAACATCTAGTAGTAATAGGATCTTATATATTATAAAGTCTTTAGCTATCTCTTTATAGATTAGAGGAATATTTATATCTTAGACTAATATAATATTAATATATATTATAAAATTAATTAGTCTTAGCCCTTTATCTAGCTTTATAACTAAGAATATTAGGTTTTAATAGGGGCTATAGCTTTCCTTAAGGACCTTTACTTTAAGCCTTATTTTTAATAGTTAGATAAACTTTAGTAAGATATCCTTAGGGATTAGAATTAATTTTATATACTATAACTTATAATTAACTACTTTTAGCTCTTATAGTAATATAATATTTAGATTAAGTCTACTATTTTCTTTAAAAGTCTAGGTAAGAGCTACTTGTTAATTATAGAGTATAGTAAAGAATATATCTCTTTCTAGAGGTATTAGGTCTTTAATCTACTCCTTAATACTTTATAGATAGTCCTTATATAGTTAGGTGCCTTATTTAATTTTTAAGAATTTACCTATTAAGAAGTTAGTATAATTACTTATCTTTATAACCTTACCTTTTACTTTTTTTTACTTTTTCTTTTATTACTTTAGATCTCTTTTAGGTATAAATCTATTAGATAAGTCTAATAGTTTTACCTTTATACCTTTTCTTTTATATAAAGTAAAGACTTTTAGTTCCTTAGATAGTTACTCCTATAGATCTATAGCTAATTTATCTTTAGTTATTATATCTTCCTTTTTAGTTATAATCTAATAAAGGGTCTTTTCTATATCCTCTTTATTATCTTCTCCTAGTTAGAAAACTATATCTCCTTTTTTAAACTCTTCTTTTAATACTTCCTCTTACTTTATAAGCTCTAGATTAAGGGCTAGGGTCTATATTTATAGTAGTTCCTCTCTACTTTTAAATAACTTACTAGTAGCCTCTTATATAATAGGTCCTATTACTAGAGTTATTACTTTTATATTTTTAAACTATATCTATAATTCTATACCCTTTTAATTAAGGGGATACTTAAATATAACTTATATAGACCTAATAAATAATATCTTAAAGATAAAGTTAGTAGATATAGGTCTATCTATAATATAAATTCTCTACTAAATAAAGGTATTTCTAAGGTATATTCTTAGTAAAGTAGACTTAATTATAACTACTCTCCTATTAGAGTAAGATATTAAGATAACTTAATAAGGTTCTACTATAATTTTATACTTAGTAGCTAAGTCTTAATTTATAATATTACCTTTAGCGCTTAAGTCTATAAGGGCCTTTATAGGTAGCTAATTAAGAGTATTTACTTTAATATAGATAAAAGATAAAGATTGCCTTACTACTATTATATATCTCTTATTAAAGATATAGTTAATACAAAAGGTATTAAATATATCTTTTAGATCTAGAAGAGGTAAGCCTCTTTCTCTAGTAATTAATAGTGGCTAGTCCTTTAGATCTAGAAGAGGTAAGCCTCCTTCTCTAGCGATCGAGAGTAGCAGGTGCACTATAATGACTTCTATCGTTAAAGGTCTATTCTTATAGTTAGTAATTACTAGATATTATCTTTTATATATATAGGTAATAGAAATTTTATTTTATTAGTAAGTACCTCTACTCCTAATTAAGATTATACCTATATTTATTATTAATAGAGTATTCTTAAAGGCCTACTTAGTAACTTCTTATTCTTTAATAAAATATATAATAGCTATTAGTATTTAAGTATTTTTTATACTAGCTAGTACTATAAGGACTACTTTAGTTCTTTTAATCCTTTTTATTATATTAAATATATATTATATAAGTAATCTCCTAATTAATAGATTATACTATATAACTTCTAAGGCTATTATATTTATCTTTTTCCTTAAGATCTCTTTAATAACTTAATACTTTAGATTACCTATAAGTATCTTACTCCTCTTTACTATTTTATTATCCTTTTATACTTCTTTAAGAGGTATATTCTATAGTATTATAAGAAGGTCTTCTTCCTCTAATAGGTTATTAAAGGTCTTTAATCTTTTTTATAAATATATACCTATATTAACTATATTTATAATTAAGGCACTATCCTAGTAGTTAATAAATATTATATATATATCTAATCCTCTTTCTTCTTTTATTAGTAATAGTAATTTCTAGTTAAAGGGTAGGTACTTTTAAGTATAATTAACCTCCTCTTATTTATCTAGGCCTAAGACTAACTCCTTTATTAATACTCTATATAAAGATAAAACCTACTTTATAAACTTTAACTTTAGTACCTTTAGCGCCTAAAGAATAATAAGCTTTTAGATTATCTACTTACTATAGAAGTAAACTAGTAATTAAGTAAGGATTAGATATTTACCCTAGCTTCTAAAAGAGAATATATATATACCTAAGTTATATATATAGAACTAGATAATAATATCTATATTTACTAGTTTATAGTTTAGTAGATAATAACCTACTTTAAAGTAATATTAGTAATATTTCTCTTTCTTAGGTCTTATTATATTAATAATAACCTCCTAATCTACTTTATCTTACTTAGGGTCTAGCTCTATACTATTAATATTAATAAAGGGTTTATCTATTAACTTAAAGATCTCTTTATTTTAGTAGCTAGATCCCCTAAAACCTTCTTTTAAGATCTAAATCTTATAGAGCTATAGCTATACTATCCTCCTTATTATCTCTTCTATTACTAGGTTCTAATCTAGAGGTAGGATATCTTACTAAGAGACTAGCTATATATCCTCTTTCTTAGGTTTCCTTATATTAATAGTAAGCTCCTAATCTACTTTATCCTATTTAGAGCCTATCTTTATACTAATAATATTAATAAAGGTTTTATCTATTAACCTAAAGATCTTATTATTTTAGTAACTAGATCCTTTAAAACCCTCCTTTAAGATCTTAATCTTATAAAGCTATAGTTATATTATCTTCTTTATTATCTCTTCTATTACTAGGTTCTAATCTAGAGGTAGGATATCTTACTAAGAGACTAGCTATATATCTTCTACCTTATCTATTAATTCCCTTTTCTTTATTACCTAGACCCTCTAATTAGTACTCTTTTTATATATCTTATTTTACTTAAATTAGATATAGTCCCTAATAAACTAGAAAATCTTCTTATATAGCTCTTTATATAGTATATTATTAAACTTAATAGCTCTAATATTATACCTTTTACTTATTCCTAGATAAACTCTTAATAATATTACTAACTATAGATATTTAGATTAATTAATTAAGAGGAGGAGCCTCTTATTTACTATTTTATAGAGATACTTATACTTAATAAGCTATTTACTAATTATATAGTAATTATTAATAAGTAAGGTTCTATTATACCTTAATAACCTAATCTAAGGATTATATCTTTCTTCTATATTATACTTAAAGTAGTATTTAACTAGCCTCTTCTTTATTTTTTTTTAATTATAACTATATATAAGGCACTTTACTTCCTTTAATATATACTATAAGGTTACCTTTAGTAGCTCCTTAGTCCTATAGGTATTTAAGATACCTTAGATATTAAGCTAGTTATTAAGCCTTCTTAGGAAGTCTATAGTATTATTTCTATTAAACTTATTATTAAAGTCTATCTTTAGCTAAAGATTAGTTTAGATTAGTATTATAAGAAGATCTTTATTATTAATAGTCTTAAGGAAATTAGTATTTAGGTCTTTAAAATCCTTATTATTAACTTTATCTTATTAACCTCCTTTTAAAGAAGGAAATCCTCCTTTCTTCCCCTTTTCTAAGGGTTTCCTCTTCCTTCCTTTCTTTAGACCCTTATTATTAACTTCTTCCTTCTAATCCTTATTATCTACTCCCTCTAGACTAATACCTTTACTAATATCTATTATATCTTTATTCTAAGTAACTATATCCCTTATTATAGTAAAAAACTCCCCTTTATACTTATTTTATACTCTAGTACTACTAGATAGTATAAATATAGTTATAATTAGTAGGAGGTTTTTTTATTAAAGGTTAAAAGAGATAGATTAAAGATAATATTATTCTTAGAATAGTTTAATAGCTTTAAATTAATTTATATTCTACTATAGGCTTTAGGTAAGGGTAAATACTACTTCCTTTAACCTTATAGTTACTAATATCCTAATTAGTAGTTTCTTAACCTTATTAAGTTTAGATACTATCTTAATCCTTATCTTTCCTCTTTTATCCCTAATATAACCTTTTACCCCTAACTAGGGTTTATTATAGGCTATCTACCTAATATCCTAATATTATAGGATAATATAGGCCTTATTAGGATTATAGGCGTTAAAACACTAGGAAAGGGTTTTTAGTTATTAGAATAAAGGTAGCTTTTTACTAAGTACTATATTAGCCTTAGTTAGTTTTAATTCCTAGTTCCTTAATACTAGCTTAGCTAGGCTATACCTTAATCCTTTTCTAATTCTATACTTTTTAACCTATATCTTATCTCCTAGATTATAACCTACCTATAGGTTATTAACCTAATACCCCTATATTAGTAGATAATTTAGATATAATACGCCTATAGTACTCTAGCTAGGTTATATTTATAGCCTAGCTTATTTCCTAAACTAAGGTCTTTTATAGGTTATTAGCCTATCTTTTCTTTTATCTATATCCTAGACTAATAGTAAGTAAGTTAAACTAAATAATCTAATTAACCTAAGCTAAGCTATTTTTAGACTCTTCTTCTTATTAAGCTTCTTAGCTTCCCTAATAGGTTCTAAGATCTTATTATAGTAGCTTATTAGTGCCCTTAATTATTAAATAAGAGTATCTTATCTCTTAATTAAGCTATCTCTTTACTATAATCTCTATTATAATATTTAAGGAGAACTATAAAAAAGCCTATAGTATTAGCTACTATATATAAAGTTACTAGGTTATCTTATAATATTACTTTTAAAGATAGTATCTCTCTAAGGGTTTATATATATATTAGATTTATTTATTAACTCTTAATTAAGACTATTATATAATTAAAAGTATATTAATTAAAAAGGGGTATATTATATAGTTATTAAGTAAAGAATATAGAATAAAGAATTATTATAGGTATTAATATTATTAGAAACTAAGAGTAACTAATAAAAGACTTTAGATTATAAGGTAAATAATAGAAGAAAAATATTGAAAAAGGCGAAAAAACTTATTTTAAAATCTATAGGGGAACTAGTCCTTTTATCTAGCTTATTAAGCTAGGATATAAAAACGGGGTAGTCAAATCCGACTGATATAGTAGTAGGCCTTAGGCGGCTATTAATAATAAGATTAATATTCTAGCTTTATTAATACTAGCTAGAATAGTAGTACCTATTAAACCGTTATAAACCCCTCTAATTTAGCTAGATTTACTATAATTAGGGCACTCTTCTTAATAGAGCACGCGGCCGCTTCGTTTAAGTGTTTATTATATAAGAACATAGGCTAAATTAGCTTATTAAGGTGGCCCTACTAGCGCCGCTAGCGGCGGTAAGTATATGTGTATTATAGTAGGAATTAGCGTAGAAGAATTATTAATCTGGCTCTGATATATATATAATTATTAAAAACAGCAAAAATGCGTTTTTTAAGCAAATTAGTAAGTATCAAGAGCCTCTATAAGAGGCGGCGGCGGCAGCAGCGTAGGGAAGAGGTGGTATTAGTAGTAGTAGTAGCTAGAAAATACTAATATAGCTATTTTTTTAAAGATACTTATTTTTATATATAATTATTATATAAAATAAGGTACCTCTAAAAAATCTTAAGTAAGTAATTACGTACACCTATACACCTAGTAAAAAGCACCTATATACCTAGTAATACTCTTTAAAATAAGTTTTTTTACCTTTTTTAATATTTTCTTTTATTATTTACCTTATAATCTAAAGCCTTTTAATAATTACTTTTAGTTTTAAATAATATTAATACCTATAATAAATTTTTTTTTTTTTTTTATTTAATAACTATATAATATACCCTTTTTTAATTAATATAGTTTTAATTATATAATAGTCTTAATTAGGAGTTAATAAATAATTCTAATATATATATAAACCCTTAAAGGGATATTATCTTTAAAAGTAATATTATAAGATAACCTAATAACCTTATATATAGTAGCTAATATTATAGGCTTTTTATAATTTTCTTTAAATATTATAATAAAGGTTATAATAAGGAGATAGCTTAATTAAAGGATAAGATACTCTTATTTAATAATTAAAGGTATTAGTAAGCTACTATAATAAGATCTTAGAACCTATTAAAGAAGCTAAGAAGCTTAATAAGAAAAAGAGTTTAAAAATAGCCTAACTTAAGTTAATCTAATTATTTAATTTAACTTATTTATTATTAATCTAAGATATAAATAAAAAAAAAGATAAACTAATAACCTATAAAAGACCTTAGCTTAGGAAATAAGCTAGGCTATAAATATAACCTAGTTAGAGTACTATAAGTATATTATATCTAAATTATCTACTAATATAAAGGTATTAAGTTAATAACTTATAAGAAGGTTATAATCTAAGAAATAAGATATAGGTTAGAAAGTATAGAATTAGATAAAGATTAAGGTATAACCTAACTAAGCTAGTATTAAAAAACTAAGAATTAATATTAACTAAGGCTAATATAATACTTAGTAAAGAGTAGCCTTTATTTTAATAACTAAAAAACTTTTTTTAGTATTTTAATACCTATAATTATAATAAGGCCTATATTATCTTATAGTATTAGGATACTAGGTAGATAGCCTATAATAAACCTTAGTTAGGGGTAAAAGGTTATATTAAGGATAAAAGAGGAAAGATAAAGATTAAGATAATATCTAAACTTAAAAAGGTTAAGATATTATTAATTAAAATATTAGTAACTATAAGGTTAAAAGAAATAATATAATAAGGTTAATAATTCTTTCTTCTATATCTTCTACCTATACTAATAACTTTTATATACCTATTAGTAATTACTATAGGTTATAAGCCTAGAAGGTATAAAACTTCTAGAGAAAGATTATTATTAGAAAATACTATAATACTATCTATAATATTAGGAAAACACTATAATACTATCCTACTAACCTTTACTAACTAAGAAAATACTATAATACTATTTTAATATCTTCTTATAATAAAGAAAATACTATAATATTATCTTTTTTATCTATAGATATACTATAATACTATTTATAGAAATAGCTAAGTAATTCCCTAATCCTTACTAGACTACTAGTCTTAATAAGGAAATTATTTAGGAAAAACTTACTAACTAATAAGTATTACTTATTAAATAAACTCTAAGTATTTAGAACCTTATAGCTTAGCTTAAATAACTTTCTAATTTACTCTAAAAAATAATAAAACTATTAGTAGTACTAGTGGTATTAGTAGCACTAGAGATAAAAACCTTATCTTAGAAATAGCTAGATAAGGCTAATAGGCCTTTATAATTAACTATAACTAATTAGATTAATAAAGTAGTAACTAAGGAGTTTACTAAGTTAATTTATAGCTTTTATAACCTCTAAAAGCTTAAGAGACCTAAAAACGTTAACCTTTAGAAATAAGCCCTTTAGATCTAGCTTTAAGCTATAAATATAACTATTTTTTTAAAAAGCTATTAATATCTAAAACCTTTAATAATTTAAAATAAACTATATTATTTTTACTTATTAAGAATAGTTATACTAAAGGACTAGTAACTACTATTAGCTAGTATATTTAGCTAGACTAGGTATATAATCTCTTAGTCTAGTAATATAGTATAAGTACTAAAATCTAATAATCTTATCTTTATAGTAGATTTTATAATCTTACTTTTAGCTCTTATAAGGGCACCCTTAAAAATTTTAATAATAGCTTTAATAACTACTTAGCCTAACTAAAGCATATTAGAGCTAATATTAGTAAGATTAACTAAATAAACTAATATCTAAAAGCTATTAGTAATATCTTTAGTTATTAATTAGAATATTAAAAGGCTTTAATTAGAGCCTCTAAAATTTAAGGTCTAACGCCTATTACCTTTAACCTTTAATACTTTATAGTAGACCTCCTTAAAGAATTCTAAGAGAAGAGGTCTTTAGTTACTAAAGTAAGTACTTACTATAGTAATTACTAAGATAATAAAGATAATAAGGACCTTAAGAAGCTATATAAATAGAAAAAAAAGAAAAAGGGTAATAAGAAAAAGGATAAAAATACCTCTAAAGATACCCTTAAAGACTAAAAACTATAAGCTATAGTTATAGTACTAAGAACTTATAATGTCTTTACCCCTTAACCTAGAGTCTATAAGATTATTAATCTTATCCTTAACTCCTCTAATAATAAAGATAATAATCTTACTAAAGATAATTACTTTAATAACCTATCTTCTAGTAATAATAAAGAAAAACTATTAAATAAGGAAACCTCTAAGTTTATAGCTATAATAAATAGCTATAATATCTAAAATTAAAGCCTTATAGATTAATAAGCCCTCTTTTATAATATTAATATTATATACTATATTATAAACTCTAGGTCTTACCTTATTAACTATAAGGTCTTTCTTAAAAGAAAAGAACTAGTTATAATAACTAAAAGAGGAGTAGTCTAACCTAAAAGATAAAGAATAGCTTAATTTATAGTACTTTTAAAATAAAAACTAGAAAAATAGTCTATTTTTAAATTATAAAGAGTATTTTATATACTTTTAATAGATATTAATATCCTTAGTAGTATTTAATACTATAGTTCTAAAGAGGTACTTTTAAAAGGAGCTTTATACTTAGGAAACTATTAGAAAGTTATTATCTTAAATTTTAAAAAATATAACTTTTTTTTATAATAATAAGATATAAAAATACTAATCTTAATAAAAGAAGATATATAAACTATATATAATATTATATTATCTTTATAAAGATACTTTAGATTATATTTAAAGACCTTTTAGAATATTAAGATATTTTAGAAGATAGTTAAAAACTAAACTAAGACCTAATACTTCTAGAAGATATTAACTACCTTCTAAAAGAGCTAAAAGAAGACCTAGAATTACCTTAGGATCTTAAATACTAGAAGCTATTATAGCTTACTAATATCTAGTATATCTAACTAGGTTATATAGGTCTTCTTCTACTAAAAAAGACCTCTAGCCTTACTAAAGGCCTCTTAGACTTTACTTAAGTTAAAGATATTAACTTCTAGTATATAGCCTATATCTAGACTAAATCTACTAGGAAGCTATTAAAAAAGACTCTCCCTAACCTAGTTAATATCTTAAATATTATAAAAGGGGATATCTTTAAAATTAAGCCCCTACCTTATAATAGAAAGCTTATTAGCCTTATATTAGTAGATAAGAGGTCCTAATATTACTAGGTCTTACTTTTACCTAATTAAAAAGGACCTACCCTTCTAAATACTATTTAAGGCTTCTTTAAAAGCCTAAAAGTATATTATAACTATATATCTTAAAAATTCTATTATAATAAAGGTAGGGAAATTAACCTAAAACTTAAAGAATAGTTTACCTTATAAGATATTAAATTTATTACCTTAAGCCCCTATATTTATAAATAAAATAGACTCTTTAAATAATTAATAAAGATTATTCTAAATAGACTTTAAGCTATAATATTCTAGTCTAAACTCTTACTTTTCTTATAAAGTACTATACTATTAGTAATAGTAATACTAGTTAATTATATTACTAATTTAATATAAATACTAGTACTTTACTAAGTATTAATATAAGAAATATTACTTTAGAAAGCTAGAATACCTAATCTTATTAAGTTTAAGGTAATTAGAGCTTTTATTAAGGTTTTAATTTTTTATAAAAAAAAATAAAAGGCTAGAAGTTAGAAGCTAGAACTAAACTAAAATAACTCTTAGCTATTCTAGGCTCTAAAACTTACTTAGTTTATATCCTTTAGTAGTAGGCTATAATAAAAATATTATTTATAACCTTTATTAAAAAAAATAAAAATATAAGGTATATCTAAAAAGGACTAGAAGGTAAATTCTAAGGTATATAGAATCCTAATTTAGAAAAGGGAATACTTAAAGAATTTAAGGAAATCTTCTCTAATAAAGAGTCTTTAAATCCTAATAAAGAATCTCTAGACCTACTTTAGGAAGAATACTAGAAGTAACTTACTTTTACCCTAAACTTATTACTATTAGCTTTACTATTACCCCTAGTTACTAACTTAGAGGGGGTTAACCCTTATATACTTATAGATCTTAACCTCAGTATAACTTTTATAAGTTAAAACTAACTCTTAGGCTATAAGATAAACTTAATAACCTTTTAGTTTATTTATTAAACTATAAAAACTATTAAAAAGAAATTTAAGGTAGCTAATAAGGTACCTAATAGTATATTAAATAGTTAAAAGGAGGCCCTCTAAAGTCTTTATAAGGATAAATAGATTAAAGCTCTTTTTAATAAGTTAAAATAACTTATTAAAGCTAAAGTCTTTTATTTTATTAAATAATTATTAGTCCTTAGTTCTTAAAAGGTCCTAAAAAATAAGCCTATATTTTAACTTAAGCTTAACTAAAATAACTAGCTTATTAAATATAAGGTATAATTAGTAGTTAAAGGCTTTATATAAGTCTCTAGATAAGACTTTTTTTAGACCTATACCTTAACCTTTATTCCTCTAATATAAAAGATTATTCTTATACTTATAGTAGTAAATAACTAAGAGATTAAGTAAATTAACTTTATTAAGGCCTTTCTTAATAGCTAGCTTAAGGAATCTATATATATAAAATTCTTAGAAGGTCTTTTAGAATTTATAAAATACCTTTTTACCTATAAAAGTAAAAGAAATATTAAACTTCTTAAGCTTTTAGCCTAAGTAAGCTATAATCTCTCTAAAGAGTAAGCTATTTTACTAAATAAAGCTCTTTATAGTCTTAAGTAAGGACCTAGAAACTAAGAAATCCTTCTAAAAGACCTCCTAACTAGACTAGGATTCTAACTATTACTTTTAGATAATTTTATTTACTAAAACTAATTTATAAAGATATTTATAGTAACCTATATTAATAATTATCTAATTATAAAAGCTAATCTTAATTATATTAACTAAATTAAAAGGTAGCTTAATAGAGCCTACCTTATTAAAGATAAGGGGCCTATTCTTTTCTTCTTAGGCGTTTAAATTATCTAAAATAAGAAGAAAAGAAGTCTTTAATTATATTAAAACTAATTTATAGAAGAAGTAGTTTCTAGATTTAGTCTTTTTAATATAAAACCCTAGCTTATCCCTCTATAGCCTAGGCTACTTTAAGACCCCTTACTTAGCCTAAAGCTTAAGTATATTCTTATAGATAAAAATATAAAAAATAACCTTAAATTAAAATTACCTAAAGAAGGGGTACTTAAGGCTCTATTATAGTCTAAATAATATATATTTTAATATATTATTAGTATAATTATATAGCTTATAATAATAACTAAACTAAATATTACTTTCTCTATTTAATTCTACTTAAGATATATAGTCTTAGTAAATATAATACTCTTAAACTTAGTTAAAAGATACCTAAAGTACCTAAATAGTACTAAAAGATATATTATAGGGTATTATATAAATAATAATCCTAAATACTACCTCTAGGCTTACTCTAATAGTAACTTTACTAGATACTAGGAAACCTCTAGGTCTATAGGTGGTTACCTATTAACCCTTAATAGAGGGCCTATTAGCTAGAGGTTAAAAAGGGCTAGTCTTATTATACTCTTAATACTAAAGGTAAAGTCTAATACTTTATTAAAGATAATTAGAGAAATTAAATAGATTTTAAGGCTCTTTAAAGAAATATTAATAAAGATTTAGTGCCTTATACCCTTATATTATAATAACTAAAGATCTATTTCTAATACTAATAACCTAAACTAATATACTAGAACTAAATATATACTACTAAAGTTTTACTATATCTATTAAGAAGCCTAATTAGGTCTAATTAATATTATGTACCTAGAAATAGCTTCTATATCTACTAATAGCCTAACTAAGCTTTTATTAAGTACTAAGTTTTAGAGCTTCTAAAAGCTCTTAGGCCTTTAAATCCCCTATTAAGTATACTTTTAGAATTAATTACTAAAAAGCCTTATTATTTAATATAAGTAACTATTATAGCCTTTATAAAACCTACTAGGTCTCCCTTTAAGATCTATAGAGTCTATTATAGTGCTTATATTACTAATAATAGTAGTTAGAGTAGTTAAGTTAGTTACCTATATATACTAATTAGTATATCTAATACCTATAATCTAGTAAAAGATTTTATTCCCTTTAATAGAGATAAAATATTAGCTTCTTTAATAAAAGCTATAGCTAGTACTACCTATAGGGTAGGTATATTATAACTTCTAATAAGTTATAAACCCTCAATTAGATAAGTCTAAAATAAACTAAGTCTATAATCTTATAGTTAGATAGTTAATAGGTAGATAAATCTTAATTCCTATAAGTCCCTAGTTAGTATAAGCCCCTAGATATACTAAATAATATAAAATCACCCTAAGATTAACTATAAATTACTATTAATATTAACTAACTATAAGGTAAAATACCTATAATTAGCTAATATATAGCCTAGCTTACCCTAAGCTACCTTCCTTAGGGGTCCCTTATAGGTCTTATAAGCACCTAGGTAGGCCACCTTTACTAAATAGCACTTATAGGCTAACTTTTATTTTCTATAAAATTTATTTATATATAATTTTAATTAAAATCTACTTATAGCTAATAAATTATAATAAAAATAATATATAGTTATAATTAAGTATAAACTAAGGACTATATATAAAAGTAGATTATACTATTAGACTTATTAGGATAAGATAAATTAATTAGTATAAAATTTTTTTAGGATTAGATAACCTTAACTAGTATAGGGTAGCTACCCTATATACCGATAAATATAGCGCTCGTTATAGCGCTCCCCTAGCGTATACTTAGCGTGCGCATCACCTGCTAGTAGCTGTGGCTCACTAAGCGTAGCGCTATAGGCTACTAATTGGCACTGCTAATTAGCGCTGCTAGAAGCTGTGACTCACTAAGCACAGCGCTGTAGGTGCCAAATCGGCGCTGCAATTAACACGCGCACTACGTACGCACTAGCAGAATACAGGGCAGCTACCCTGTAGTTGCTACCCTGTAGCGCTACCATAAATTAGTGCGCAACCGCTGTGGCTCACTGAGCGCAGCGCTGTAGGCTGCCAATTTACACTGCCAATTGGCGCTGCCAGAAGCTGTGGCTCACTGAGCACAGCGCCCTGGCAACCGCTGTGGCTCACTAAGCGCAGCGCCCTGCCAGCAGCTGTGGCTTACTAAGCGTAGCGCTGCAGGCTACTAATTAGCACTGCTAATTAGCACTGCCAGAAGCTATAACTCACTAAGTATAGCGCTATAGGTGCTAAATTAGCGCTATAATTAACGCACGCACTATATACGCACTAGCAGAATATAGGGCAGCTACCCTATAGTTACTACCCTATAGCGCTACTATAAATTAGTACGTAACCGCTATAGCTCACTAAATATAACGCCCTACTAGTAGCTATAGCTTACTAAGTATAGCGCTATAGGCTGCTAATTAGCACTGCTAATTAGTACTGCTAGAAGCTATAACTTACTAAGTATAGTACTATAGGTGCTAAATTAGCGCTATAATTAACACGCGCACTACGTACGCACTAGTAGAATATAGGGCAGCTACCCTATAGTTACTACCCTATAGTGCTACTATAAATTAGTATATAATCGCTATAGCTTACTAAGTATAGCGCCCTACTAGTAGCTGTGGCTTACTAAGTATAGTATTATAGGCTACTAATTAGTACTACTAATTAACACTATTAATAACACACACACTACGTGTACTATAATATAGTATAGGGTAGCTACCCTATAGAAGCTACCCTATAATAAAACCTACTAACGCCTCTACTAAGTAATTAGTTACTTATAGGGTTACCCCTATAGCTGACTAGAGGGGGTATTAAAATGTAGGTTAGGAATAGGGCCCCGCTATACCCAATAAAGTGGTTAGTAGCTAATAGTAAGGCTAATCTACCCTATTAGTTATAGAAACTAATAAAAACTAATAGATAAGGCTATATTAGCTATAGTAAGATAATTATTAGATTATAGTAAATTAAGTTACCTAATAGTAGTAAAAAGAATATTCTAGTAGAGTTTTTTTATATATATAGCTATAGTTTTTTTTTAGTTAGAAGAATAATATAATAAGATTAATAATTCTTTCTTCTATATCTTCTACCTACACTAATAACTTCTATATACCTATTAGCAATTACTATAGCCTATAGTAAAATATAAATTAATTTAAAGCTATTAAACTATTTTAAAAATAGAAATATTATCTTTACTTTACTTTTTTTAACTTTTAATAGAAAAACCTCTTACTAATTATAGCTTTATTTATATTATTTAATAATATTAAAATATAAAATAAGTATAAAGAAGAGGCTTTTTATATAATAAGAGATATAGTTACTTAGAATAAAGATATAATAAATATTAGTAAAGATATTAGTCTAGAGGGAGTAAATAATAGAGATTAAAAGGAAGGAGTTAATAATAAGGGTCTAAAAAAAAGAAGAAAAAAGAGACTATTAGGAAAGAAGAAAAAAGGAGGATTTTCTTCTTTAGAAGAAGGTTAATAAGATAAAGTTAATAATAAGGAATTTAAGAACCTTAATACTAATTTCCTTAAGACTACTAATAATAAAAATCTTCTAGTAATACTAATCTAGACTAACCTTTAGCTAAAGATAGGCTTTAATAATAGATTTAATAGGAATAATATTATAGACTTCTTAAAAAGGCTTAATAATTAGTTTAATATTTAAGATATCTTAAATACTTATAGGACTAAGGAGCTACTAAAGGTAACCTTATAGTATATATTAGAGAAAGTAAAATATCTTATATATAACTATAATTAGAAAGAAGTAAAAAAAAGGCTAATTAAATATTATTTTAAATATAATATAAAAGAAAAATATAATCTTTAGATTAGGTTATTAAGGTATAATAGAACCTTACCTATTAATAATTACTATATAATTAATAAATAGCTTATTAAGTATAAATATCTTTATAATATAATAGATAAAAGACTTCTTCTTTTAGTTAATTAATCTAAATATTTATAGTTAATAATATTATTAAGAGTTTATCTAAGAATAAGTAAAAGATATAATATTAAGGCTACTAAGTTTAATAATATATTATATAAAGAGCTATATAAGAAGATTTTCTAGTATATTAGGGACTATATTTAATTTAAATAAAATAAGATATATAAAAAGAATACTAATTAGAGGGTTTAGGTAATAAAAAAAAGGGAATTAATAGATAAGGTAAAAGATATATAGCTAGTCTTTTAATAAGATATTTTACCTTTAGATTAAAATCTAATAATAAAAGAGATAATAAAGAAGATAATATAACTATAGCTTTATAAGATTTAGATCTTAAAGGAGGGTTTTAGAGGATTTAGTTATTAAAATAATAAGATCTTTAGGTTAATAAATAAAACCCTTATTAATATTAATAATATAAAGATAAGCTCTAAGTAAGATAAAGTAGATTAGGAGTTTATTATTAATATAAGAAAACCTAAAAAAGAGGATATATAGCTAATCTCTTAATAAGATATTTTACCTTTAGATTAGAACCTAGTAATAAAAGAGATAATAAAGAGGATAATAAAACTATAGCTTTATAAGATTTAGATCTTAAAAAAAGGTTTTAGAGAATCTAACTATTAAAATAAAAAGATTTTTAGGTTAATAGATAAACCCCTTATTAATATTAATAATATAAAGTTAGACCTTAAGTAAAATAAAATAAATTAGGAGTTTATTATTAATATAATAAGACCTAAGAAAAAAAGATATTATTAATATTACTTTAAAGTAGATTATTATCTACTAAACTATAAACTAATAAATATAGATATTACTATCTAGTTTTATATATATAACTTAGGTATATATATACTTTCTCTTAAAAACTAGGGTAAATACTTAATTCTTATTTAATTACTAGTTTATTTTTATAATAAATAGGTAATCTAGAAGCTTATTATTCTTTAGGCACTAAAGGTACTAAAGTTAAAGTTTATAAAGTAAGTCTTATCTTTATATAAAATATTAATAAAGAAACTAGTCCTTAGTCTAGATAAATAAGAGAAGGTTAATTATACTTAAAAGTACCTACCCTCTAACTAGAAGCTATTATTATTAATAGAAGAAAAAAGAGGACTAGATATATATATAATACTTATTAACTACTAAGATAATACCTTAATTATAAATATAATTAATATAGGTATATACTTATAGAAAAGATTAAAGACCTTTAATAACCTATTAGAAGAAAAGGACTTTTTTATAATATTATAAAATATACCTCTTAAGGAAATATAAAAAGATAATAAAATAATAATAAAAAGTAAAATACTTATAGGTAATCTAAAATATTAAGTTATTAAAGAGATCTTAGGGAAAAAGATAAGTATAATAGCCTTAGAAGTTATATAATATAATTTATTAATTAGGAGATTACTTATATAATATATATTTAATATAGTAAAAAGGATTAAAAGAAATAAAGTAGTCTTTATAGTACTAATTAGTATAAAAAATACCTAGATATTAATAGCTATTATATACTTTATTAAGGAATAAAAAGCTACTAAGTAGGCCTTTAGGAATATTCTATTAATAATAAATATAGGTATAATTTTAATTAAGAGTAGAGGTACTTATTAGTAAGAAGAAATTCCTACTACCTATATATATAAAAGATAATATCTAGTAATTACTAACTATAAGGATAGACCTTTAACGATAGAAGTTATTATAGTATACTAGCTACTTATAACGATAGCTTAATCCTAATCCACAGTTGTCTATTTCTTAGGTAGTAAGTTAGGTTAAATACTATAAGGTAGTAGTAAGTAGTATCTTTATAAGGTCTTATTAAGAGTAGAACTTTTAAAAACTAATTACTTAGAATTACTTAGATTAATTAGTAGAGATCTAGACTATCTAGCTATAAGAATACCCTTCCCTTAAGTACCTATCTATTTCTCTACTATAGGTCCTAGATTACTTTAGATTACTAGTAATCTTAGTAATCCCTTATAGTAGATACTACCCTAGATTACTACTAGCTCACTATAAGCTATAGTAATCTAGTTATATAATCTAGTATCCTAATTAGGTGGCGTATAGGTACCCGCCCGGCCGCTTCCTTAGGCCGCCTCTCTTATCCGCCCTATATATATTCTAGTTTATAATATAATACTCCTCCCCTATTAGTCTTATCCTTAAGGCTACTATAGTTAGCCTATCTTAGTTTTATACCTATATATTCTCTTTCTTCCTCCTATATTATTATACTTTACTATATCTAACTATATTACTAAGCCTTATTTCTCTAAAACTAAATAGCGTCTTAAACTTACTACTACTATTAAAGAATTTAGGGTTACTATTATACCTTATTCTTTTTATTATTCTAGGAAGATCTCTTATAAAATAATAAAAGGTGTTTCTTATTATAAAGAGTATATTTATTAAGGTTACTCCTATAATACTTTAGATATATTAGTATCTTCTCTTAATTAGATAATTTTAGAATCTTAATGTCTATATTATAAAGAAGAGAAGGCTACTACTCTCCTTTAATGTCTTTAATATAAATCCTCTAAGGCGTTAGCTAAGCTAGAGTGCCTATAGAAATAATATAAGTCTCTTATAACTTATAATTCCACTATAGTTAAGTATAGCCTCTAGTTACTAGATAAACTTAATAAGTCTAAGTAAGCTAAATTAGAAGCTATAATTAAGGTATAGTCTCTTAGTTATATAGATATAGTAGACTAGAATGTTATCTTCTTAGATCTATCCTAGATGCCTAAGACTAAGTAAGATATATAGGATACTACCTATTAAACTATTAGAGTAGGTCTATGTAATTTATAAGATTTTTAATTAGCTCCTAGGTGTTTTTAGAGTTTAGGTATCCTTTCTATTTAATAAGATAATAATAATTTTTAATATTTCCTTATACTTTAAGTATCTTTTTAACTTTATATTTATTAGTATTATTAACTATAATTCTTATAGTAAGTATAGAATTATTTAGTACTTTCTTAAGTAATAATATATAAAATATTAGGTAGATTTTTATCTTATCTAGTAATAATAGTTTATAGTTAATATTTAAAATTTTCTATTTAATAAGGAATAGTCTAATTTTCTTCTAGTTAAGTTTATTACTAGGTTATTTTATTTTAATATTTCTATAGATAAGGTAAACTTTATATCCCTCCTCTAGGATTAGCGTTAGTAATCTCTTTTTATCTATATAATATTTTATTTAATTTTATAGAAATATCTATTTTTACTATAAATATTTTTATACACCTATAATAGTATCTATATATATAGTTACTACTAGTATATTTATAATATATACTATATATATATTAATAGTAGGGTTAAACCTATAGTTTACTTTTAGGGGTAATATCTTTATACTATTAATTTTAGAGCTATTATAAGCCTATTATACGAGTAGTAGCTATACTACCTAATCGTCTTATTAATAGTTAATAAAGCTTTATAGATATTATTTAAGTATTTAGTTTAGAATCTCTATCTAACTATCTAACTATAGGTAGAATACTATAGATAGACTTTACTTAATCTTTATAGTTTCTATAAGGCATTTCTAGAAGTTAGATATAAATAATTTATTATAATCTAATATAAGTTTTATTAGTAATCTATACTATATAATAATAGTTTTAAAGAATATATATACTAAGTCTTTAATATCACTTAATTCTATATAAGGAATATAATAAGTATACTTTATAAGTTTATCTATAATAACTAGGATACTATTATAAACTACTCCTATTATTAGTTCTTTTAACTTTAGTAGTTTAATAATAAAGTCTATTATAACTATTTACTATACTCTCTTAGGTAGTAATATTAGTTATAATTTACTATATAGTATATATTAAGCTACTTTTACTCTTTAGTAGATATTATATTTATCTATAACTTATTATACTTATTTCTATTATAGACTAGCCTTAGGGCATCTATAGATAAGCGTTATAATAGTTATTAAATCTCTTAGGGAGAGGTAAGAAGGAAAAGGGGAAGAGGTTTCCCCTATAACTATAGTATAGGAATAATATTTAGCTACATAGCAGCCTAGCCCCTATAAGCCTCCGGCTATATAATAGTAGATATAGGCTTTTAGCCTAAATCCTTTATATACCCCCCCTCTCTAGGCCCCCCCCTATCTAATATAATATATATAATTATATAGTATCTCTATTTATAAATATATATAGTAGCCTAGTATAATAATCTACTATCTATTAGTAGGTGTTTAGGAGTATAATATTAGACTAATAAGGAAGGATTACAAAGTAGGTCTAGTTTATTAATATAATACTAACTATATCTCTACTACTTCTAGGTACTATAGGCCTAATACCTTTACTTACTATAGCTAATTATATCCCCTTATATTTATAATACGCCTTACTTCTTATATAGTCTAAAAGCCTAGTATTACTATAATAATATTACTATTAAAGTAAAGTAACTATATACTAATAAAATATTATTAATCTAGCCCCTTTATTATAGTCTATTAGAAAGTCTAAATTACCCCCCTTCCCTAGCTAAAATCCTTTATTCCTCTAATATTATAATAATATAAATCCTCTTTATAAACGCCTATAATTCTTATAATAAAAAATATTATCTTAAAACTTAAAATAATAACTCTAGTAGAATATATCTATTATAGCTACTCCTTCTCTCCCTCCTTTACCTATTAATAGTAGTAGTACTAGTCCTAAAGGATATTATTAGCCCTAATATAACGTTAGTAGTATTCTTATTATTAGAGATTTAGGTAATAATAAGTATAATTTAGAGAATAAGGTTAATTACCCTTACCTTACCTATATCTAGAGCTTAATTAAAAATATTAAGCTAAACTATATACTAACTATATAAGGGGCTTATACCTCCTACTATAAGAAGAAGAAGCTATATTAGTATAATACTACTTTATTTACTAATAACCTATAGCTATATAATACTATTAGTAAAATATAAAACCTTATTAACTAAGGAAAAGCTATTAGTACTACTATAGTTAGAATAAAGTATAAAAAGGGTTATAAATACCCTATTATAAGTCCTACCTTTATAAAGGTAATATACTACTTTAACTATACTTTAGATTCTATATAGGTAAATCCTAAGCCTACCTTAGATACCTATATAAATAATATAATACCTACTACTAATTTAACTATATTATTACCCTCTTAGGTAGTAGTTACTCCTTTAATATCTTAAGGCTATAACTCCCTTCCTAATATAAGTAGTATTATTAATACTATTATAACTAGCTTTTAAGCTATAGTTATATATTTCTTTTATTATTAGATTATATAATATATTAATATTATATAGGTAGATAATTAGGTATTCTAGTAGTCTATTATTATTATACTTTAGCTACTATAGACGCCTTATTATACTATTATTAAGTACTATCCTACTAACTCTTAGGAATAAGACTCCTACTATTCCTCCTATACGCCTAGTTTATCTTATTATAGAGAGTATTAAACCTATTACTATTATAATTCCTTATATTATTTATACTCCCCTTACTCTCTTATATATAGTTATTATAGCTTATATTATAAGTATTTCTTTTTAGTTATATTAGTCTCTTTAGAAGGTTACTAGGGGTCTAAGTCGCCCCTATAATACCTAAGTTATAAATATAGCTTATATTATTAATTAGGCGTTACTTTTTCTTTTTATTTTTATTATAATACTAGTATACGTCTAGTATACTAGGAGGTACTATTTTTTATTTATTTTATTTTTAACTATATAGGCGTAGGCTATATATATAGAGGGGCTAGGTATAAAACTAAAGAAGCTATAAGTCTAAGGTATTATCTTTATAGATAAAATATAATAAATATTATATTATTCCTAAATAATACTATACTCTTCTTTATAAGATTATATACTACTATTATTATATTAATATATAGTAATATATTATATATAGACTATTATTACTCTAGGTATTACCCTATTTTAACTTAAATTCTCTAAGGGCTTTATAGTCTACTAGTATTATTAGTAGCTCTTATATAGGCGTTAGGTAGCTAGATTATTTAACTAGGAGTTCTCTTACCTTTCCTTATCTATAATAGTTCCTTATATATAGTATCTTCTTAATATTATACTCTAGTACTAGGCCTAACCTAGTACTATTATCTACTAGAATTAGTTCTAAGGCCTAGTTATTATATACTTATAATAGTAATAGATTATTAATAGCCTTCTTTACTAAATCTATATAGAAGGTCTTATATAAGTTCCCTAATATATTAAGAGTAATAGTAAGTAATATTAGAATATTTATAACTATATATTTAGCTTAAACCTAGTTAAGCTTCTTACTTAGCTATAATATAATAATATTCCTAAGTAATAGCTAAATATAGTCTTTAACTTAAAATACTTCTACTAGCCTATATAACTTATTAGTAGATTCCTTTTACTATTACTATATATATATAATTATAGCCTAGGCTAGCTCTACCTTTTCTTAGATTTAAGTAAGGAAAGCCTATATATAGCCTACTAGTAACTTTAGGGGGGTATTAAGGCTATAAAGTATTTAGATAAGCTCTTTATTATAACTATAAAAGAAGAAGTTTAGGCTAAATCTAGTAACTAAAGAATCCCTATTATTTAGCGCCTATTAAGCTATTAGAAGTTATTATACCTAGTTATATTATAAGTAAGATATTATTACTTATAGTACTACTTATACCTCCTAGTTTACCTTCTCTATTTTACTATCTATTTAGGGGTAGTATATAGTAGAGAGGAGTTACTTTATACCTATTAGAAGATATAATATATACTAGAACTTACTAACCTAGTCTAAGCTATAGTTACTAATTATTTATATAAAGAACCTATAGAAGTACTACTAATAAGATAAGAACTATATAATATAGTCTTCTATTACTATTATAGTTATAACTTCTAGTTAGATAAACTTTAAGAGTTAGTTAGTTATTATTATAAGGAATTAGGGTTTATTACCTCTATAAGTAGGTAGCTTAGTTATAAAATCTACTAAGATCTATTACTAATACTAGTCTACTACTAGAATTAGGTAGAGTAGGCTTTATTATAGTTAATATAACTTATAGGCTCTATAATATAGGTAATTATAGATATAATATATAATATCCTTTAATATATTAGTCTAGTAGTAAGATCTTATTAGTATTAGGAAGGTTATATTCTTCCCTAGGTATATTAATATAATATCTATATAGATATATTTAATAAGTACTATAGTTAGAGGTTCTTAATCTAGTACCTAAAGTTAGTTATAATACTAAAGGTAATAGTATATTAAGATTATATAGTTAGCTACCTAGCTCTTTATATTTACTTCTAGTAAGAAGGTATAGGTATTATCTTAAACTATAGTAATCTTTATATAGTAGCTTATATCTACTTCTATAGTAGTCTCCTAGAAGGCATTTAAGTTCTTATCTATAAATAGTAGTAGAGGGTCTATATATTCTATCTAGACCTCTACTATAGTAATATTAATTAGTTATAAGATCTCTATTAATAGCTTATCTAACTTATCCTCGTAGACTTCTTACTAACTTAAGGCGTCTAGCTATTATATAAGAGGACTAGGATAGTAGTAGAGTTAATAGTAAAATATAGATAGGAATTCCGCCTAATAAGCTTATTATTCTAAAATAACCTAAGGTTTAGTAAAGTATTTAAGATTCTTATAGTCTATTAGTATAGTAAATAAGAGTTCTTATCCTTTAAGCTTTACTTCTTATATATAAAGGGAATTAACTATAACTAGTAATTTCTTATTATATATAATATAGTTATATTCTACTACTATTAGTTTCTAAGAATAGTAAGCTACTAGCTATAATATACTATTATTATCTATCTATAAGAGGTACCTACCTAGACTAATACCTAAGTAATCTATTTCTATAATAATATCTTTTACTAGGTTCTAAAGTACTAGGTAAGGTTCTAAGAGAAATAGCGTTTTTAGTTATTTAAATACTAGCTCTTCTAGTTCTCCCTAGGTAAACTATATATACTTTTATATAAGCTAGGTTAATAGCTTTAATATAGAGGTAAAGTCTAGGAGGAATTACTAGTAGAAGTTTATAAATCTAAGGAAACTCTATATACCTTTTATATTCTTTAGGGATTCCTAGTTATAAATTACTTATATCTTCTCTAGGTTAGGTATAAGGGAAACTCTAGCTATAACTATAAACCCTAGGTACTTTACTATTTTTACTAAGAACTTATATTTATTTAGGTTAAGGTAGAAACTAGCTTTCTCTAGCTTCTTAAGTACTATTATAACCTTTTATTTATAGTCTTCCTTATTACTAGAGCTATAAATAAGGATATTATCTAGATAGGTAGTAGTATAATTATTAAGTATATTACCTAGGGTATAATTAATATAGTATTAGAATATAACTAGTATACCTAATAGCCTAAAGGGATATATAAGCTATTTAAATAGTCTAAAGTAAGTATAGAAGGCTATATACTTTTTAGAGCTAGGCTTTATCTATAGCTTATAGAAGGTAGATTATATATTAAGCTTTATAAACTATTTTATAGTTAATAAGGAATATAATATTTCCTTTATTAGTAGTAATAGGTACTAGTTATCTTCTAATATTATATTAAGTCCCTAGTAGTCTATATAGAAATACTAACTACTATTTACCTTATAGACTAATAGGACTAGTATTATAGCTAATAATAAACTAGCTTAAATCTATCCTTTATCTAGTAATATAGTAAGCTATTACTATAGTTCTAGGAGTTAGTTATAAGGTATATAGTATAGTTAATTATATAGGAGTTATCTAGGGGAGCTATCTACTATTATCTTAATCTTAATTTTATAGTTAAAACTATTATAATAGGGTAGTAATACTATAATATCCTCCTCTAAAATAAAATACTTATAAGCTTAGTAGTATCTTAGGAGTTCTTTCCTAGCTATAGGGGAGTATTTAATAATTATATTAATCTTATTAATACTTATTATAAAGACATTTATCTCCTCCTAGATAGTTATAAAATCTTATTTAAGTAGCCTATAAAATTACTCTCCTCCTAGAAGAACTAAGCTTAGTAACTTCTAGTATTAATCTATTATATAGATTATCTCTCTTAGTTTTAACCTTAAGTAAATATAATACTTTTTAGCGTCTAGAAGTAGGCTATAGTAAGCTAGCTATAGTAGCCTAAGTATTATCTATTATAAGAAGGCTAGGACTATATAGAGGAAGATAAGGAATACCTATCTATCTATATTAACTTATACCTTTACTATTTAAGTAACCTAGAACTTAGGTAAATCTCCTATAACTACTTTTATAGTACGTTTTAAGAGAAATAGTATTTACTATAGGCATAATAAGTCTACTATATCTTTACTAACTACTTTATAGTATTTATATCCTATATCTACTAAGATATCTATAAGGATATAGGTTTTTAGGATAGTTAGTATAAGAAATAGCTTTATATTTATTTTACTAGCTATTTCCTCTTATTATTCTAGGGTAATAAAGGAGGGACTTTACCTTTCTTATTAGGGTATAGCTACTAATTACTTACCTAGGGGGAGTCTTTTCCCTAGGCCTTATCTTTTCCTAAGTTACTTATTCTCTTATCTAGGTCTATCTTAGTTCCTACCTAGTATACTCCTATAGCTAGTAGTTTTATAGGGAATAGGTAATAATATTATATATTATATCTATCTTAACTATAGTATAGGTATAAGCTATTCTCTTTTTAATTTTAGAAAACTTCTAATAAGACCTAGGTAGCTTATTTCCTCGTCTTAGCTCCTAAGGAGGGGTAGGAGTTTAATAGTATTAGAAACTTTAGGCTATTAATACTTATTATTATAATATCCCTATCTAGGTCTACCTTTATCTAATAGCTATTTCTTTATAGTTAGGGGTAGTATTATTCTTTTATCTAATATAATTCTAAGTCTACTAATAGCTCTTATAGTTCCTAGATTATATTATTATAGCTTATTCTAGAGATTTACTAGCTAACTATAAGTCTTCTTATTATATCTAAGAGTACTAGTTATAGCTTTATTAGCTTAACCTTATTATTCTAAAGGAGTCTACTAGCTAGGGCTAGTTCTTATTTAAATTAGATAAAGAAATAGGAGAAGGGTTCTTTTTCTCTTTACTTAAGGTAGTTTAGTTACATTATTATAATCTTATAATAGTAAGGGTCTCTAAATACTATTTCTAGGTATATAAGGAAGGTAATTAGGTCTAACTTACTATATTACCCCCTAGCTTTAAAGTATATTATAACCTTTAACTAGGCTAAAGAGCTAAGGTTTACCTAGATATATATAAATTATACCTTAAGGGGGCTAATAAACTCTATATTAATTTTAAGCTTATATATAATTACCTATTTTTATCTTATAAAGGCTTTCTAGTTACTATTAAACTTCTTACCCTAGGAAAGTAGTTTCCTCTTTATAATAACTATTAGGGGAGCTAGAATAAGGGGAGTAGTTAGAGGGGATTTATTAGAAAGAGGGACCTATATCGCCTATAGGAGTATAAACTACTTAGTAAGGAGCCATATCTCCTCTACTTATCTAGCATTTTACTCTACTAGTATTATATATTACTTCTATAGTCGCTTATAAGTCTCCTTAATGTCCTCCTATAGGTCGCCTACTCTAGGAAGGTCTATCTTAGGGAGACTCTTTTTTTTATAAAGAGATTTAATTATTATAGACTAGCCTTAGGGCATCTATAGATAAGCGTTATAATAGTTATTAAATCTCTTAGGGAGAGGTAAGAAGGAAAAGGAGAAGAGGTTTCCCCCGTAACTATAGTATAGGAATAATATTTAGCCGCGTAGCGGCCTAGCCCCCACAAGCCTCCGGCTATATAACGGCAGATACGGGCTTTTAGCCCGAATCCTTCACAACTAGTTATAGTATATTATTAGATACTACTACCTCTATATAACCTTTATAAAGACTAACTAAGTAGAAAGATAACCTCTTTTAAGTATATTAAGAATTATTATTTATAGACTTAATAATAAAGTAATAGTTCTCCTTTAAGAGTTTATAATTAGAGGCTACCTACTTCCTTAAATTATAACTCTAAAGGGCCCTTAAGGTAATATTAATACTAGTTAAGAGTATATAGAAGGGAAAGTACTAGTTAGCTATTATATAACCTTAAAAAGACTAAAAGACTCTAGTCTTTTTAGTATCTAATTTTAGGTCTACTTAGTTAATTTTATAAATTATAATAATATCTATAAAGGATAGTACTAATTAGTAATAGTATTTAATAGGAAAATAAGAACTCTTTAGTACCTAAATACTATTAAGACTAGAAGAGCTATAAGAATAAAGGTAATAGGTTTAATATTTAGATAATAGCTTAATAATACCTACTTCCTTTATAACTTCCTTATAGTCTACCCTCTAATTACTAATTAAAAAGAGAATTAGGTTTATAGTTATCTTATTATCTTTAATATTCTCTTACTATTATAAAGCTATTCTAGTTATACTCTAAAAGAGGTACTATAAGGGTAATAAGGAAAAAGGACTCTTACTAATAGGGTTAAGGTAGATACTTTAGATTTAAAGCTAATCTTTATAAGAGCTTTTAACCTAGAGTAATATAACTTATATTAACTTAATTAGAATAGCCTATTTCCTACTATAAAGGTAAATACCTACTTCTAAAAGGAGGTTCTATACTATATACTTATAAATAAGCTAGGGATCTAAAAGGTACTTAAAGGCACTCCTACCCTTAAGCCCTATAAAGAAAATATTACTAAAGTTAAGGTTAATAGCCACTTAGTATTTAGTAGCCCTACCCCCTTTTAAGTGTCTTATATGTAATTAAAAGACTAGATTAGTACCTTCCTAGACGGTAATACTATAGACTAATATAAAATTCCTTTTAACCTAATTACCTATACTATACTAGATAATTTTACCTTATCTTACCCTCTTAGGATTAAGAGCCTTCTAAGTAAGAATTACCTTAGTAAGTTAGAAAGAGGCTATAGATTAAAGAGGCTACTATAAAACCCCTAGATACTATCCCCTATTAATAGTACTAAGATATCTACTACCTTAGTCTAGGTACTAACCTAACTAATCTACCTATTAGATATATTAAGTCCTAGGCTTATAAGTCCTATAGGACCTCTTACTTAGATACTAAAGAGGGAATTAAGTAAAGAGTTATTAGTACTAGGGTAGCTAGAAAGTTAGTACCTATTTTCTACTTATATACCCTCTATAATATCCTAACTCTCTTAATACTCTTAATAATCCTAAGTAGCTTTTAAGAAAAAAGATATAGCTATTACTAGGCTATAGGCCTTTCTTAAAGCTAAGATAATTTAG
This sequence comes from Beauveria sp. NWAFU-1, assembly GCA_024472245.1. Classification (NCBI taxonomy): domain Eukaryota; kingdom Fungi; phylum Ascomycota; class Sordariomycetes; order Hypocreales; family Cordycipitaceae; genus Beauveria; species Beauveria sp. NWAFU-1. Next base: position 1,636,691 of record JANBXD010000004.1, read on the forward strand.
CTACTACCTAACCTTACCTAATAAGTAAAGGAGATATTAGTCTTTACTATAGAAGATTCTAATACTTTTAATTATTAAGACTATCTACCTAATCTAAATAAGGTAGTTAAAGACTAGCTTAGAGTAAATACTAATAATAATATATCTAAGAGTATAGCCTAACTAAGTATAATTAGTAACTTAGATATTAAAGAACCTCCTTAACCTTAGTATACTAATAATCTTAATATTATAGGTAAATAGGAGTTTATAAGAAAATAGATAAGGGATAAGAGGAAGTTCTTTATTAAATAATATAAGGAATTAGTAACTACCTACCTTATAATACTATAGCTATTAAAAATAAGATTACTATTAGATATCTCTTTATTTAAGTTATATTCTATTACTCCTACTAATACCTTAATCCCCTTTATCTTAAATAGGTTAACTATAGCTAATACTTAAGAGAGAGTCTATACTATTATCTTTAATTAATACTTTTAACCTACCTCCTAATTTACTTTTTACCTTATCTTATATAAATCTTATCTTAACCTTTAAGTAAAAACTAAGACTAATAATAAAAAAAGAGTAAAGGAGATTAGGAGATAAAGGGGTACTAAAAGGGCTAAGAATATAAAGTAAAAAGTTAAAGTAAAGAAGGAGAACTAAGCTATAGAGACTCTAGGGAAGGTAATAAACTTACTAATTAATAGCTTATTAATTTACTTTTATAAGATATAATTATTTATTAAAGTTAATTATCTTTTATTATTAAATATACTTTAGTCTTTAGTTTACTTATATATTTCTACTTATTACTTATATTAGTTAATTATTATATAGCTATTTTTCTTATTATTATATAAAGAGGATTATATTAGTTAGATTTAACTACCCTATTTTTATATCTTAGTTTAATAAGCTACTTTAGCTAGTGTATATATAGAAGCCTAAAGTGGTGGCTATAATAATAGGTGCTACCGGCTGGTGGCAGCCGCCGTTAAGGGTTATAAGGGTGCTTAATTAAGCTAGTAGCCCTATTATACTACCTAAGGATATACTTAAGGGCCTTTCTTAAGATATAAATAGGTAGCTTGCTAAGCCACTTACGGTTAAAATTAGCTATCTAATAATATACTATTATAGCTTATTTTTAGTTATAATCTTATTTTTTCTATTTAATAACCTACTTAAGGTAGATATATAAGTATAGTAGGTCTCTAGTCCTAGTCACTAGATAGCTTTTAACGTCTTTATATATATATTTAGTAGGAGAATTAGCGTATTAGCTAAAATTCTAGTATTATTTAATTAGGTATTTAGCCTATTATTACTATATAGGTATATAGCGGCTAATAATATATTTTAATGTCTTATTTTACTAGCTATATTAGGTCTTTATTAATTACTAATAGGCGTTAAATTTAGCTTTAGTTAATATAAAAATAACCTTCTTCTAGGTAGCTAGTATGCTGGCACGGTTATTCTTAGTGGTAGGATTTATAGGGTCATTAGGGTTAGGGCAACCGTACGAGGGCACCTTAACCTCCTCTAGCTTTACTATATCGTCGTCTAATTTAACCTAATTTATATTAATAGTGGCTTAAACGTTTATATTAATGTGGAATATGTAGAGCTACTACTAGACGTTAGGCTAGATCTTACGTAGTGCCTTTTTAAGCCTAGCTTTATTATCTATAATAATAACCATAGGCTAAGAGATATTAAGAGATTAGTGGAATTTATTAAGCTAGGTAAGTAGCCACTTATAGCCTTTAAAGGTCTTAGTATTAATAAGGCCCTAGCTAAGATTAATAATAGAATTCTAATTAGTTATATTAGTAACCTAGAATAGATATATCTTAAAGTGGTTTATTTTATATATGTTATTAAGCCTAATAGTGTGTAGGAATCGCTTCTATATCTTCTTATACTAGGGGTAAGTCTAGAAGACAGCAATTAGCTTATTTCTATTATATTTAACCTAGTGACAAAGGCCCTATTATTATAGAATTTATATCTATTATTAGGTTAAGGTTAAGCTGTTAAATGCCTCCTTTTTAATTTTTTAATAGTCATTATATATATCTTTATCTATCTAAGTAGGCGTTAGATTTAGGAAGGTAATTTACATAATATTACTAAGTTCCTAGGGGGGAAGAGCCTTTAACTTTAATAGCTTAGCCTTAAGCTTATAATATTCTTTAGTTTAATGGCGATGTATTTAGTAAGTGGCAGGATTAAGGGATTAATAGTAGTTATAGGAGCTGACTTTAACCTTATATGTCTACTAGCTAGCTAAGCCTTTATTTATTTTTATATTAATTTAAAAAGGGTAATTTATCTTTTAAGAGCTATTCTTCTAAAGGCCTTAGCCTTATTAGCTTTAAAGTTAGTCTTTATTATAGATAATTTAATAATAATTTATAATATATTTACTATTATATTAAGGTAATTTAGCTGTTTTACCCCTTATAATTATAGCGCTGTTTAAATAATAAAAAAGCTATAAAGAAGAAAAAAGGGCATTAAGAGAAGGAAAAAGTGATAGCTCTAGCGGTAGAGGAATTTAAGCTAAAGCTTCTGCTATTACTAGTGGTAGGGGATAAAGGAGGGAAGAAGGATTAAATTATAATAGTTACTAGCTGCTAGTGTTAAAGTTAATAAAATTCGCTAAATTAGGTAAGTCTAAAAAGGTATATAGCTTATAGTGGGTGTGTACGTAAAATTAGAGGTACCACGCTAGTGCGACGCTAGTGGGGCGTCATGTGGCACCTGTACACCTAGTAAAAAGCAACTGTACACCTAGTAATACTCATTTTAAAACCTATAGGGGAACTAGTCCTTTTATCTAGCTTATTAAACTAAGATATAAAAAGAAGGGTGTTACGAACGCTGCAGCAGCAGGGGCCAGAGGTCAGGATGACCAGGAAGAGGACCTGCGGGCAGCCTAGTTAGGACACGAGGTCACGTGACCTCGCGGGCGACCGAAGAGATCGAGGTTCGATCGGGACGGTCGCGGGCGACGCGACCGAACGGTCGACCGGTTCGATCGGGGGTCTACAGTAGAGAGATAGACGGGTACTTGAGGGGGAGGTGTTCCCGTAGCTAGGTAGTCTAGATCTCTACTGATCAATCTAAGCAATAGTTTCACTATTGAGAGTTCTACTCTTGACGAGACCTTACGAAGATACTGCTCATTGCTACTCTGTAGCATTCAACCCGACTCACTACCTAAGAAACAGACCAACTGTGGATTAGGATTAAGCCATCGTTACATTTTGATCAGTCCTGTTCAGTGAGTTGCCATTGAAACCTTGAGCAGTTAACCTTTCACAATGTCCACCACCGGAGAAATCACCACCGACCCTGTGGTCATGATCGCAGACCTCAACACCAAACTTGAGTATCTCCACGGGCAGATGGAGGAGATGAAACTCAAAAACACGACACTCGAGAAAGAGAAGAAGGCTGTGATGCCCAAGTTTCCCAAACCTGACACGTTTGATGGAGCGAAGGGAGACATCCGCACCTTCCTTACTCAGGCCAAAGCCTACTTGAAGGTCAACGACGCCCTTGAAAAAGAATCCACCAAGATTCTCTGCATTGGGAACCTTCTCACGGGCAAGGCAATGGAATGGTGGGAGCCGACTCTCAGGGACTACCTTGACAACAAGGAACCCGAAGATGAGACCGCTCGAATCTTCAAGAAGTACAAAAACTTCGAGGAAGTTCTGCAGACTGCATTCGGCGACCCAGATGAAGTCCGAACCGCTACGCGCAAACTCAAATCCCTGAAGCAGACTGGATCTGCTCAGCACTACGCACGCGAGTTCAGACGCATCGCCACTCGCATCGATTGGGATGACGAAAGCCAGATGGAACTCTTCTACGATGGACTCAGAGAAGAAGTGAAAGACGAAATCGCCAAAGAAGATCGACCCGACGACTTTGACAAGTTCGTCGAGAAAATCATTAAGGTCGACAATCGTCTCTACGCCAGACGACTCGAACGTGGCGGAAGGAACACGGGAAACCGTGGAAATCCACCACGGCGCAATCAGGCGAACACAGGAAAGCGCCGAAACGGATCCACGGCCTACGGAACCCATCCAGGCCCAATGGAACTCGACGCTACCGGAAAAGAAAAAGGAAAGAAATGCTACAACTGTGGGAAGACCGGACACTTTGCGAACAAGTGTAAGGCACCCAAGAAACAGTGGAAGCCAGTTGCTGAAGGACGAGGAATAAACGCGGCCCATCGCGAGGACCTACCCGTCCGAAACATCAGCATGGTGAATAGCGAAGAATACTTCTCGGATACCGATCGTTTTGCGATGTACGACGAACCTACATCCGACGAAGACTGGGATTTTGGAACTCAGCCCATCCCAGATGAGGAAAAAGACCTCAAAATAACCCGACTAGAGGTACAGGAAACCTTTGTCATGGTTCCCGAAACCCCACCAGAGGAGAACCGTGCGGATTACAATCCAAGACTGGTGAGCGCCTTATCAGCGGGACCAGGCGATCCAGAACCAATGGGAGTACGAATTCACGGAAGAGACGTCTCCTATCCAGATGTTCTCAAATGGAAAATCAGAAAAGCAACGACGAGAGCAAGCCTTGAGGTATACGCCTCAGTAGCCGAATATCCAGTGCTTGTAACGGGACACCCAGATCACGAGAAGATTTCATGGGCATCCTGTTCATTCGACGACTGCGAAACACACCTCTGGAAGAAACTTGAACACCGATTCTTTCCCAGATTTAACCCTGATGCGGGATACGGTCCGTTTCTGGAAACAGACCTACGAGACTGGAAAATCTGGAGAAGATTCTCAACCCATTTGGACTTGAGAAGAAACAACGAAACATCCTGTGTTGAGGAAAATACAGACACAATCCAAGCCACCCAGGCAGAGGAGGTTGGAAACAGTGCATCTGTAAGCAGTTCGCTTAGTCCGAACTCGATCGACATAGCTGGTAGATCAGATGATCACCAAGAAAGCTCCAACACGGTTACACAAAGCCGACAACAACGAAGAAAAGAAGAACGAAAGGAAAGGAAAGAACGAGAGTCAATCCTCTTTGGGGCATTCGAAAGAATGGACCGGATCCTAGACGAAGCCAAAGAAAAGAAACTGGGAAACGACAACCGTCGTCGCCAGTAAGACCGACTCTTCGACGGAGATCTGACAGGTCTCTATGCGCTGTAAACGTCAACAGCGATGAACACCTTACCTTCGACATCTTCATCAAAGGAACAAAAGTCAGGGCAATGCTTGATAGCGGAGCATTAGGAAATTACATCTCGCCAAATCTCGTCAACAGATTACGATTGCCCTGGAATAAGAAAGACGAGCCCTACCGACTCACGAATGTGGAAGGAAATGACGTTCAGTATGGCCAAGGTATAGTGGACCAGGAAACCGCGCAACTTCCTGTGTCTATTTTCGGCACGAACCACGCATTATCCTTGGATATCACAGTGATCTCAAAACACGACGTTATATTAGGGTTACCTTGGTTGCGGGCGAGCAATCCCAGAGTCAACTGGAGAACAGGCCAACTTCAGTGGGATACACCAAGATGCGATTACGACAGTGGGAGCGGCCGAAAACGAAAAAGGGCACCCCAATCGAATCAAGACCGATCTCGAGGAATATACTTGATCGCCCGAGAATCGAAAGCTAGTACATCGGAGATTCCCGAGGAATACTCAAAGTACAGCAAGCTGTTCAGCGGAGAGCTAGAGACAGGACTACCGGAACATTCACGCTGGGACCATGAGATCAAACTCCAGCCCGGTAAGGAACCTAGGTTCCAAAAGATTTATCCCCAAAACCCTGAGCAGGACAAAGCGCTCAAGGAGTATTTGGAGGAAATGCTACGAAAAGGTTATATACGACCTTCAGAGTCACCAGCAGGATACCCCATCCTGTGGGTACCGAAACGAAGCGGAAAGCTGAGACCGTGTATCGACTACCGGCAGCTAAACGACATCACGATCAAGAATCGATATCCGTTACCGCTTATATCGGAAATACGAGACAAAGTCGGACAAGCCGGATGGTTTACCACCCTCGACCTCAAAGGGGCTTACAACCTCATCCGCATGAAGGATGGTCACGAGTGGAAAACTGCCTTTCGAACCTCGAGAGGACACTTTGAGTATCTGGTAATGCCCTTTGGTCTCACAAATGCACCAGCCACTTTTCAGACAATGATCGACAACGTCCTACGAAAACAACTCGACAACTTTGTTGTTGTTTATCTTGACGATATCCTCATCTATTCCGATACACTTGAGGAGCACAAGAAACACGTGCACGAAGTACTCCAAGTACTTCAGGACAACAATTTACTGGTTGAACCGACGAAGAGCAAGTTCCACCAGCAGAAAGTCGAATTCTTGGGATACGAAATTACCCCCAGGACACATCAGGATGAGTCCATCAAAAATTGAAGACGTACGGAATTGGCCAGCACCAACCAACGTCAGAGAAGTCAGAGGATTCCTCGGGTTTGCGAATTTCTATCGACGCTTTATACGCAAATTCGGAGAGATCACAATTCCTCTAACTGACCTTACAAAGAAGGATCACACCTTCCAGTGGACTGATAAGCAAGCCGAAGCCTTCCAAACATTGAAAGACAGAATACTGGACGAGCCAGTTCTGATCACAGCCGATCCAAGCAAACCGTTCGAAGTTGAGACTGACGCTTCAGACTTCGCGGTAGGAGGACAGCTTGGACAAAGAGATGAAGAAGGACGACTTCACCCAGTCGCCTTCCTCTCTAAGAAACTCCACGGACCTGAGTTGAATTACGGCATACACGACAAAGAACTTATGGCTATCATTCAAGCATTCAAAGAATGGCGACACTACTTAGTGGGCGCAAACCATAAAGTTAAGGTCTATTCAGACCACAAGAACCTCACATCGTTTACCACCACAAAGGAACTCAACAAACGACAAATACGATGGTATGAGACCCTTACAGACTACGATTTTGAGATTCTGTATCGAAAGGGAACACTCAATGGCAGAGCAGACGCTCTCAGCCGACGAGAAGACTTGAAATCGGAAGGAATACCGATTGAACATCCAATGCTCAAGTATGATGAGAACGGAAACCTTGTGCTAGGCACTCGGGAACTCAGCATGACTTGGAAAGCAGAACCAGATGATACTTGGATGCGGCGAATTGAATCGCACATCAAGAAAGACAGCTATTTGAACAGCAAGGACACGAAACCGCATGTGACAAGAAGGGGCGAAAGCTACTTGTACAACGAACGGCAGTATGTTCCTCGCACACTTCAAGAGCAGCTTGTCAAGGAAATACACGAACACCCATTACATGGACATCAGGGTGTAGGGAAAACGATCAACAGATTGAGAAGATCTTACGATTTCCCAGAAAGCAGAAAAAAGAGTACAAGAAGTTGTCAACAAATGCGATGTCTGTCGGAGAGCGAAAGCACCACGACACGCACCATACGGCGAACTACAACCGATACCACCACCTGAAAGAGCATGGCAGACAATCACAATGGACTTCATCGTCAAGCTACCAAAGTCCAGGGAACCCATGACAGGAGCAGTCTACGACAGCATCCTAGTCATTGTGGACAAACTCACGAAATATGCCTACTACATTCCCTACATGGAATCAAGTGATGCCACGGATCTGGCATACATGTTCTTCAAGACTGTTGTTGCGCAACACGGATTGCCAACAAAGCTTATATCGGATCGCGACAAATTGTTCACGTCTAACTTCTGGAAATGCCTCATGGAGACCATGCAAATCAAGCAAAGCTTGTCTACGGCATTCCACCCACAGTCAGATGGTCAGACGGAGATTCTGAACCAAATACTCGAACAATATCTGCGAAGCTTTGTCAACTACCGACAAGACGACTGGTTAAGATGGTTACCACTCGCACAATGGGCTTACAACAGCTCTGAGATTGACAGCATAAAGATGTCACCAATGAAGGCAAACTATGGGTTTGACCCTACTATCGACATATGCCCGGCACGCATGTTCAATACGCCAGCGGCAACTGCATACGCAGACACCATCACAGGTGTACAAAAACACTTGCAGCAAGAATGGATATTTCTGCAAAACCGAATGAAACATTATGCGGACAAAAAGAGATTGCCAGCGCCAATCCTGGAGGAGGGACATAAAGTTTACCTCATCCGCAAAAACATCAAAACAAAACGACCCAGCGACAAACTCGACTGGAAGAAAATTGGACCATTCCTTATCAAACGAAAAATATCAAACATCAACTACGAACTATCATTACCAGACGGAATGAGGATCCACCCAATATTTCATGTGTCACTACTTGAAAGGGCACCAGATGATTCTACACTCGCTACGAGAATCACGGTTGATAACACCAACGAATACGAAGTCGAAAGGATACTCAAAGCACGGGGAAACATCAAAAATCGTCATTATCTCGTCAAATGGAAGGGATACCCGAACTCCGAAAATACCTGGGAACCAATCAAGAATCTCACGAATTGTTCGACTCTGCTTGAACAGTTCCATTCCCAAGAAACGCATCCCAATCAATCGCATGAGTACCGTCCAACGACTCAACACCGAACTCGGCATTCAAAGAATGAACCAGAGCGGGATCCAGATCCTCGGAAGGAGTAGGAAGGACCCCTGTGGCCTTCTGGAGCTGTTCCGCTTCCTCCCGTTCCACACGCTCTAGTTCCTCAACATTGTCGATACCACGCGAAACCGCACGCATCATCTTCTCGAACCATAATTTCTTTTGTTTTCGAAGACGAATAACTTTTTGACTCTCAGCTAGCGCACGCTCCTCAGCCTCCTCAAGCTCACGCTCGAGTTTGTAGTGCTGATCCGCAATGCTGCGAAGCTGCTGAGGGGTCACACCCGCGATGTCACAATTCCCTTGTTTATCGTTCACGCATTTCAAGCAGCGGCTTGAGTCAGAAACGGAAGCCTCGCACTGGGAGAAGCCCATGCGGGCGCAACGAGAACAGGCCTTCATGGAAGACAAGGATGGATTGTTGATAATCGCAGAAAGAAGATTACCCCGCCGAAGGGAAGAAGCAAGGGAGGCTTTGGACCGCTGTTTGAGAACACGGTTAGCAGACATAATGGCTCATGATGATGAAAGGAGGAAAAACCCACTACACTCAGCCGGCCTGTTTTGATGGCCTTGAGGACAAGACCAATGGAGGAGGGGCATTATGTTACGAACGCTGCAGCAGCAGGGGCCAGAGGTCAGGATGACCAGGAAGAGGACCTGCGGGCAGCCTAGTTAGGACACGAGGTCACGTGACCTCGCGGGCGACCGAAGAGATCGAGGTTCGATCGGGACGGTCGCGGGCGACGCGACCGAACGGTCGACCGGTTCGATCGGGGGTCTACAGTAGAGAGATAGACGGGTACTTGAGGGGGAGGTGTTCCCGTAGCTAGGTAGTCTAGATCTCTACTGATCAATCTAAGCAATAGTTTCACTATTGAGAGTTCTACTCTTGACGAGACCTTACGAAGATACTGCTCATTGCTACTCTGTAGCATTCAACCCGACTCACTACCTAAGAAACAGACCAACTGTGGATTAGGATTAAGCCATCGTTACAAAGGGGTAGTTAAATCTAACTAATATAATATTAAATATAATATTATAAATTTAATTATAAACTTATAAAATATAAATAAAAATAAAATATAAAATTAGTTAATTAAAATTAATAATATATTTTATCTAAATAAATAATTACTTAGTTATTATATATTTTATAATTTAATATATTTAATATATTTAATAAGTAAATATTATTATTATAATATATTTTATATCTAATAGAATCTTTATAAGATAATATTTTATTATAATTATTATAAAAAAAGAAAATAATTAATTATAAATAAATTTATAATAAATAAGTAATAGGTTTTAAATAAATTTATAACTTTATTAGATTATTATATAAGGGTAATATTCTAGTAATAAAAATATTATTATATTAAGATATATAGTGTATAATAGAAAGAAGTAAGGCCACCTCACCTAAGGGTGCTAACCCTTAGCTTAACTGACTGAGGTACCCTTAGGTCAGGTGTATCCACGCGCCACAGCGAGCAACAAGCCTCCGGAAGATGTTCGGAGCCATCACTGAGCAAATTTATCAGCATGACCATTGACCACCAAGAGCTTCCTTCCATCCCCTGTTTGTCATCATCGCTAGCGACAGATTGATGACGACGACGACAATGGCGCATTCAAGAATATCCATGGCCGCGATGCGCAGCGTGCTCGCCCGAGGCTCTGCGCAGCAATGCCAGCGCTGCTTCCCCAACAGCGCGCTGCAGACCAAGCTCGCCCGGCCCGCCGCCGCCGCCACGAGCACCAGCATGCGCGCGAGGCTTCCCATGACGCAGAAGCGCACAAAATACAGCACGGTCGAGCAGGCCAAAAGCCGGCACAGCACTGGGGTAAGAAGGACCCGAAAGAAATAATTGGCAAACTCTGCACCGTGACGCGACAAAAAGGCTGACCGAGTCTGTCGCAATACTTTAGCCATTTTCCTGGAAGGCCGGACTTTTGTTCGTCCTTACCTGCGGCGGCCTCTTTTGGTATTTCGAGCACGAAAAGGAGCGCATGCAGCGCAAGAGAATCGCCGAGGCCAACAAGGGTGTCGGCAAGCCGCTGGTCGGAGGCCCCTTTGAGCTGATCGACCATGACGGCAAGCCTTTTACCAGCGAGATGATGAAGGGCAAATACGCATTGGTGAGCGAATGACAAAGATACGGCAAATTGCCACGTACAGATGGATAGAAATTGACAAGGCGACGCTCTAGGTTTACTTTGGCTTCACTCGCTGCCCCGACATCTGCCCCGAAGAGCTCGACAAGATGGCGCGCATGCTTGACATTGTCAAGACACAGGCGCCGCCCGACAGCCTTCTGCCCATATTTATCACCTGCGACCCCGAGCGCGACGATCCCGCGGCCCTCAAGGGCTACCTGGCCGAGTTTCACCCGGAATTTATTGGCCTGACGGGCACGTATGACCAGATCAAGGATACATGCAAAAAGTACCGCGTCTACTTTAGCACGCCGCAGAATGTCAAGCCTGGTCAAGACTATCTCGTCGACCACAGCATCTACTTTTACCTGATGGACCCCGACGGCGATTTTGTCGAGGCGCTCGGTCGCCAGCACTCGCCCGACGAGGGTGCCAAGCTGATCCTAGACCACATGAGGGACTGGGCCAAGAGGTAGAGGGGGACGATAGAGGCGTCCATGCGTATGGACGCATTGTATACTACTGTAGCTTTTCACCCTTGTTCAACTTGTAAAACAGACAAATTATATCAGCAGAAAACTCCACGAATTCACATATTGTTACGCGTTGCCGCTTACGGAGTCCATTCGAGCTTGAACGTGGCAAGACTGAGACGTTCGATCAAGGCGTTGGCCGTATTTCGATCGCCCGCGATAGTTGAATGAAGACGTCGCAGCTTTACAAATCGCTGCGAATCAAGTCTACATTATTTATAAGAGAACAATCGCATTGTTTCAGCCCTGGGTTGCGGCGACACGAGGACGGCCGTAGCTCCCGGTTGGTGGAGCCGGAGACCACTTTACCTGGACAAGGGCACTCGAGCTACCGACCAGGTCTCACCAACTCACAACTCCCATCCTCACGCGCGTATTTCTGCTGCTAAAGATACATCGGAGACGGTCAAGGGCGACTGAAAGCCGCCGGCAGAATTTGGTAGAATGGCTCACGGCCGGGTGCTCGTCACGCGTCTGGCGCCGTGCTGCCGGCCGCTGAGGAGGGCCGATGTCGTCCGATGTCGCGCTGGCGCCCCGACTGCATGCATCCTCTCCAGGACGGCGCAGCGCCGAGCTTTGAGCAGCGCGGCGCCAAGGTTACGCGAGAAGGCAAGGTCTAGAGAAGACGGTACTCCTGCGGCGACTGTGGACGGAGCCTGGTCCGAGATTCACCCTGCCTTTGCGGATGTTGCATTTGCATTTGAGTACGTCCATTCATCCGGCGATGCTACCGGCTTCGCACCATGACTGACTGTTTTACCTTTAGCATTGATGGTGTGCTGTATAAGGGACAGCGAGGTATTCCTGGCGCTAGAGAGATGTTGCAGAAAATTAGACAGCTTGGGCTGCGCTACGTGTTTTTGACGAATGGCGGCGGCGCGCACGAGAATGCCAAGGTAGCCTCGCTGGCGAAGCGGCTGGGCCTTGAGAATCCTGACTACGTGCTGAAGGACAGAGTGATTCTGTCGCATACGCCCATGCGAGGCTGGGACGAAGATGTCAAGAAGAACGGAACGGTGTTGGTGACTGCATCGGAGCCTGAGACGGCAAGGCAGCTGGCCAGAGAGTACGTCCTTTTCGATATAGTTTCGGGCTTTTACTTGATAGACTGCTGACTGACTTTTTGAAAGATATGGATTCAAGCGAGCAGTGACACCGGCAGATCTGCTCGCTGCGAACGGAAACATTTTCCCGTTTGCTCACCTCCGCGACAGCCTCCACAAGGAATTCTCGCCGCTTCCAGACGGCAAGAGCGCCGCCGCCATCACAGACCCGTACAGTCGGGATATACCGTCGAATGCGCTCAAAATTGACCAGATTCTGGTGTGGAACGACCCGCGGGACTGGTCGCTCGACATCCAAATTATCCACGACCTGCTCGTCTCGCACCGTGGCTATCTCGGCACCATCTCGACCAAGAACGGCGACAAGGCGCTCGCCGACGCCGGATGGCAGCAGGACGGGCAGCCGGACCTCTGGATCTCGAACCTGGACCTGGTATGGAAGACGGAGTACCCGGTGAACCGGTTCGGCACGGGGGCGTTTCTGGAAGCGCTCAAGGGCGTTTGGGCGGCGGTGACGGAGGGCGCGGCGCCGCTGCGGTACCAGGCGCTAGGAAAGCCATCGCGGCACACGTACGAGTACGCGCACGATCGGCTGCTACATGAAGACGTGGCAGAGGGCGAGAGGAAGAGGCGGCCGCTGCGCAGGGTGTACATGGTGGGGGATAACCCGGAGAGCGATATTCGCGGGGCCAACGAGTTTGCGCCGCCGGACGGCGCGCAGTGGGAGTCGATCCTGGTGCGAACGGGCGTGTTTCAACCTACGAAGATGGAGCCGGAGCCGCGGTATCAACCGACGGTGGTGGTGGACGACGTGGTGGACGCGGTGGTGTGGGCGCTGCGGAACGAGGGTGCGGATGTGTCAAGGGAATGGCTTCTGTCTAAGTGAGGAGGCGCATAGGTAGAAATGTATATGGCCAATGGCGGTGCTGTAGAGCAGATAAAGGAGAAGAAGCCAAAAAGAATCAAGTAGTATTGTTGTGGTCGTGCATAGAGTCACAGTGTGCGTTATCGTGGCTCCCGGGGGAGGCTTATAAGTCACATTGTGTCGTAAACCTTCAGCCAAGAAGCAATCAGCAACATGGCTCAGCGGCAGAGCGACGGGCTCATAACCCGTAGGTCCCTGGATCGAAACCAGGTGTTGCTATTTAGCATTCGCTTTTTTGGTTGCTTCTTTTATTTTTGGGATGCCCGGCTCTTGTCTCATTGCCGTGTAACGTTGATGTGGTTGTCTGGGTGAGTAGAGGCTAAAAGGGAGCTGCCTGAGAGGATTTGGAGTAGAGTTTGAGAAAGCGTTGTACTTGGCCATGTTACGTGGGGTGTACATGTATCTGCATGTATCTGGCAACGAGATTGATATGCCGTGAATTATTGATAATTAAAGACGGAAGAGAATGGGAGAAGAAGAAGGCTGTTCCTCTTGATATAATGAGACGGATCTACATTTTATTTCGCCTATCAGAGAATGTCGCATGACTTCATCCTGGGCCGCTGAGATAGACGACGGCCCCGGGTGGATGGGTTGGTGGCCTGATTCAGACTAGCTGGCACGCGAGGATGCAGATGTTGCGCCCAGCAGGATGAGCAGGTAGCTTGGCAACGCATGGTCATGCCGAAAAGAGATCATGAGTGAGACATGGGTAAAAGAGTAGAATATTCGACCCAAAAAATTATCCTGTAACTGGCTATGCTGGCGAGAAGAGAAAAACATGTCACGCCGCATTGAGTGGGCTGATGAGGCAAAGGATCAACGCCCACGACGCAGTGGCGGCCAAACATGAGACGGAGGCTGAGGCGGCTTTTTGGAGGATTATCATTAGAAATTACACCAGAAATTGCATACATTATGCCTGCAACGGGGTTGGCTAGCAACGGGCTACAGCGCTGTGGCGCCTGTGGATGACCTGTAATTACCTGTCTATTGGTGTGGCGTTTGCTAGTCTCGGTCCCCCCAACTAAACCCATATGTCCTCGTGATCATCCTGATATATTTGAACAGTAGTAACTGGAATACGAGAGATTGTAGACTAGGTTAACCATAGCAGCCTCGTAAAAAGACGTTGTGAAAATCCAGGTTCAAAATCGATGCGAGCCGGCGGCTAAAGGCGCATGGCCCGCACTGCGACAATAGACGAATTCAATGGGGCGGCCTTTTCGCGCCGACAAGGAATGCAGAGAAAAAAAAGAACCCCTGATTTGAATACTGAAATCCGCTGCCAAAACCAATGCTTCCGCTATTCTACTTTGGTCGTGGGGCAGGGCGCACCTTGATACCACGTATTTACTACCTGTGACAGGCTGTCAGCCAACTGCCCTATTTGCCTGTCGTCCAACCGTCACGAGCTAGTCGAGCCACCCTGTAATCCTCCCCACCAAGCCTAGCCCATCCCACGACTAGCCCACGATAAGCCTGCGACACAGCCTTATTACCCCCCCGTCTACTTCTTGACCACGCCTCCCACACATTCGGTTTCCTGTCGCGTGCAACCATTTGCTCGAATCCTGCTTCTTGCTTCCTCAAGCTGCTGCGAGCAGAGTAGGTCGACTGAATTCCCTCGACCTTGCTCTCTCTCTCCATCCTGCTTTGTTTATCCAACACTTGCTCCCACCCACCCATACCATTCTTGGCAGCCGTTACAGCTTGGCTTGTGACTGCCCTCCTCCCTCGCCATGTCGACGGAACAGTTTCCTTCAAATGGCCCTGCGCCTCTCCGCTCTGCCCTCAAGGTGGACGACGAAGGCGACGGAACGCCCCCCATCAGCGGCTCCTTGAAAGGTATGTGCATATGCCTGTCCTTGCTGCCATGGGAGGCGCAGTTTTCACAGAGTCGTCTTTGCTGACACCCGCTCCCCTCCACCAACAACAGCTGTCCAGATCGCCGAGCCCGTCGAGGAATACTTTGTCGACGAATCTGACCAAGGCCAGTCCTCCAAGCTCTTTCGCGTCGGCCACAGCAAGCGCATGAGCGGCAAGCCCGTCGCCTCGTCGCGATCCTCCATCAGTGAGCCCTCGCCCGGCCTGCGGTCCCACGACGACCCCTCGTGCTCCGCCACCTCCTCTCAACCACCTCGCGCCTCCTCTCGCCAGGACAACAACTGCCAGTACTACAGCGAGAAGCTGCTCGCACAGGTCAGCGACTGGCTTGAACATGAACGTCACAAGGCCGCCAGCCGCAAGAAGCACTCTCACCTGCACCACCACCAACCACGCCGCTCCTCCAACTCACCGCCCGACAGCAGCCGCAAGAGCCGCGGTCCCGATGCTGACCATGTCAACCCTGCCGCCGCCGTGCCCAAGACCCAACGGGAGCGCGAGCGCTCCGACTCAGTCGACTCTCAGAGCAGCGACGTCTCCCTCGACCGCCTCCAGCGCATCATTGAAGACTCCATGTCGTCCATGGGCCTGGCGGCCGTCCCGCACTTTAGCCCCCGCCCGCCCAGGCACAAGCTCAAACGTCGCGGCTCCCTGCGACCTGCCTCCTCAGACACGGAATACGCCGAGAGCGACGTTGTCGTCCCCAGCTGTGACGCCTGGCTCGACAACTCTAAAACCCTAGTCTATTCTGGCACGGCCCTGAGCAACGAAGAGCCCGAGGCCTCGTCTGTCCGCGTCGCCAAGGAAAAGAAAGTCTGGCTGGTCTTTAAGAATGAAATCATTCGCATCGCGCACACTCTGCGACTGAAAGGGTGGCGTCGCGTGCCTCTGGGTGACGGCCGCCGGATCTGGGTCGAGCGTCTCAGCGGCGCACTCACCAACGCCGTCTACGTCGTCACGCCGCCCACCGATATTCCCGAAATCGAGGGCAAGAAAATGCCCCCTAAGCTCCTCCTCCGCATCTACGGACCCCAGGTCGAGCACCTGATTGACCGTGACAACGAGCTCAAGGTGCTCCAGCGCTTGGCCCGCAAGAAGATTGGCCCCCGCCTGCTCGGCACCTTCAAAAATGGCCGCTTCGAGCAGTACTTCAACGCCATTACGCTGCGGCCGAGCGATCTGCGCGAGCCCGATACCTCGCGCCAGATTGCCAAGCGAATGCGCGAGCTGCACGACGGCATCGACCTGCTTCCGTCGGAGCGAGATGGCGGCCCTGGCACCTGGAAGAACTGGGACCAATGGCTCGATAATGTCGCCCGCATCGTGCAGTTCCTCGACAAAGACCTGCACAACGTACCAGAGGGATCCCGCGCCAACTCAGTGGTACATGCCTGGAAAGCCAACGGCTACGTCTGCGGCGCGCCTTGGCCCCAATTCCTGGACGCTGTCGTCAAGTTCAGAGCCTATCTCGACAGCTTCTACAAGAGCGCAAAAGCAATCCGTGAGAGCCTGGTATTTGCCCATGCCGATGTGAGTACCTATTTTTCCTCTCCCGTTTCCCAATTCGCGTAAACTAACCACCCCTCAGACACAATACGGCAATATTCTGCGCATCCGTCCCGACGACGAAAAGTCGCCCCTCCTCCAGGCCGCCAACAAACACAAGCAACTCATCGTCATCGACTTTGAGTACGCCGCTGCCAACACGCCCGGCCTGGAGTTTGCCAATCACTTCACTGAGTGGGCCTACAACTACCACGACCCCGTCACCTCGTACGCCTGCAATGTCGAGCGCTACCCGACCCCCGAGGAGCAGCACCGCTTCATCAAGGCCTATGTCGACCACCGCCCGCAATTTCCTGCCCTCGGTACCCCCCGCATGCTTCCCCAAGACCACGCCGCCAACACGGCTGCCAACACAGCAGCGAACGCCGGCGCCGGCGCAGGGTCTGCATCGGCCACCGCCAGCACCCCGCCCGCTCTGCTGCCCACCGCTTCCAGCAGCTCTATTGTCGAGTTCATGCTTGACGCGCGCGCCCCCGTCGGCGGCTGGACTGCAGCCGAGCGCGCTCGCGAGGAGCAGAGCGACGCGCACGTCCGCGAGCTCATGGAATCGACGCGCCTCTGGCGCACCGCCAACAGTGCCATGTGGGTAGCCTGGGGCGTCGTCCAGGCCAAAATTCCGGGCCTGGATGAGGACAACAATCCCGTCACCCAGGACGTCGCCGACGCGGCCGAGACGGAGATGGGTGTCGACGAGTTTGACTATCTGAGCTACACGCAGAGTCGGGCGTTCTTTTTCTGGGGCGACTGCGTCAAGCACGGCATCGTGAAGTTGGAGGACCTGCCAGAGACGTTGAGGAAAAATGTCAAGATGATTGACTATTGATGGGCGGGAATGGCAAGATTCAAAACATGTGCAAGATTTGATTCTCTCACATATTCATAGCTCTGTGATGCGCATTCGTGTAGCGTTGAGGTTTTTGTCAGAATAGTTTCTGTCAAAAATAATTAAAGAAGCTCAAAAATAGTTGTACAAACGTTGGTTGTAATTGTTGCTGTCTTGTGTGCAATATAGAGAGTCCTTATATACCCATAATGCCCCCATCTAAACCTCCATTTCTAGGATAAGAATAATGCAGAATGCAGAATGCAGAATGCAGAATGCAAAATCTCGATTTGTTGTCTTGTATACTTGTACTTTATTTTTCCTTTATTCTTTGCTTTCGTCGTCTAGGCATCTAGATGCAGCCGCTCCAGCATGCTGTCAATCTTGCCCAGCAGCACCTGATAGTTGACGGCGTCGGACACAAACTCGTCCTCGGCCGCCTCGCCGTCGAGCGTGCGCACGCCATTCGTCGCGGGTGCCGACGCAACAGCACTGCTGGGAGCTTCTGCGTCATCGACGGCGGCGGCGGCGGCGGCCATGTCGCCGTCCCCTTGCAGGATATCGTCGAGGCCGGCGTCCTCGAAGCGCAGGCGGAAGCGCTCGGAGAGGTAGTAGCGAATGTCGTCGAGCAGCTCAATTGTGTCCGTCTCCTCGCGCTTTTGGATGCGGTCGGCGCTCGCGCGGATGAGCTCCTGGAACTCGGCGTCGTCAATGTAGTCCTCGAGGCGGCCGGCGAGATAGCGCGCTGCAAACTCTTCGAGGCGCTGCACGCGCAGGTCCCACGCGGCGTGAATGACGTCGTAAATGTTAATGGGTTCCACATCCTCGACGGGCGGTGTCTGCGATTGCTGCTGCTGCTGCTGTTTGGCCAAGGACTTGTTGTCGCCGCCGCCGCCGCCGCCGCCGCCGCCGCCGTGGGTGCGGTCGACGAGGGCGTTGCTACGGCCGCTGCCGAGGGTGCTAATCGCCACGGCTGCCTTGGCCTTGAGCGCGTCCAGGAATAGCATGTCGGCCGCGTAGAGCAACTCCAGCGCGTGCTCGAGCGGGCATACAACCGTCTCTGTGTACAGGAACGCGAGCACGAGCTCCAGCACCGCGGGGCTGCAGTCGATCGTCACCACGCGCAGTTTGTTCTCTTTGCGCGACTCGACGTAATCGCCCGAGAACATGCGCTCAAAGTAGTCGCTACGGATGAGCATGGCCTTGTGCGCGGGGTACAGCACCGACTTGCGGACCCCGCGCTTCGTCGGGGCGGCGTCGGCGGGTCCAATCGGGATACCGGGCGTGCTTTGGACGAGTACCGAGTCCGGAGGCGTCAGGGTGTCATCTTGCTCTTCGTCCTCGGGCTCGTCGGCGCGAAGCAAAATGTCAGCAAAGATGGAGTTGCCGTGCTTC
The DNA here is from genome assembly GCA_024472245.1 of Beauveria sp. NWAFU-1. Taxonomy (NCBI): domain Eukaryota; kingdom Fungi; phylum Ascomycota; class Sordariomycetes; order Hypocreales; family Cordycipitaceae; genus Beauveria; species Beauveria sp. NWAFU-1. Next base: position 1,655,688 of record JANBXD010000004.1, read on the forward strand.
CAGGTGACTTTGTCAACATGATCCGTGTCAACCACCATTTTGTGACCAATGATGTTGGTCTGGAATAAGTCGCCGACCTGCTTTAGAGCTCGACCGACTTCGTCTTGGTAGCGCTGACGCGCGAGGCGGCGGTCGTTGCCTTCGAGGATGGCCTCCCATAGGTGATCGATTTCCAACTGCTTGCTGATCTTGTCGATGCCTGTCAGAATGGCTTCATCTGATACGTCTTTTCTGGACGATGAAAGATCTTTGGGTACGTCTCCTAGATAGATATACCGAAGCACAACCCGGAATGACTCGTCCGGAATCGCGGTGGCGAGCTTCCAAGTTTCTGTGTCCGGCTGCGCCTCAAGCTTTTTGCGGAAGTACGGTGATCTCGCAGAAAGAAGAAACTTGTGCAGATTGAAAGCGTGATTGTCAGAGGTTAGTGTGATGTCGAATGTCTTCGGTGTCTCCATCTCCATCAGCGCCGTGATGTGCGACGACCAATACACAAAAGGATCCGAGGACTTGGAAAAGTCATACTGGAGGAGAAGATTTCGTATGCGGTCGTTCAAAGCATTATATATACATCTTTCTCCTTGAAATGTATTTCTTTCTGCGAGGGCTCCTGCGCGAGGGTCAGCCAGTGACATAGCAGACAGATGGGAGGACGTACCAGCTTCCAGCAGCAATTGAACCAGTTCATAATGACCACACAGGCTAGCCTATTTCTATGTGAGTGTTTGAGTCTCCTCACGTGAGGTTACAAAGAGCTCACAATGATCAACGGCGTATAATCGAATTTATCTTTGCCGTTGATATTGACGCCTAGATTGATAAGCTCTTGGCATTTCCGAAGGTCGCCATGACGGCACGCAACGAGAAATTCATTGAACTCATTGCTCTGGTCAAGAGGATTGTCATCCCTCAATACGCCGTCTTTGATCAATTGATGCTCTTCATGGAGTTTGCCTTCCAGGCCGTACTTTGTCATTACCATTTTCAACGCCCGAGTTTCGTCCGCTGGAGCCTGCGCACATTTGGGAGATGATGTCCAGCCACGCGACGATTCAATGTATGACCGAAGGGTAGAATATGATATAAAAAGATAATAAGAATACAGTATAAGAATATTAAAAAAGGTCTTTCGGGGCTCTGCAAGTTTCGGCGTTTAGAAATGCAAGTTTGGGGGAGGCAAGTCATCGCTGACGCCACTAGCGCACGGGCCAGGCAGAGCGGCAGCCACACGTGGAGCCCCGCCACACCAGGCTATCGATAAATCCAGGGCCCTGTGGCTAGGTCGCACTGCGCGGTTGCTATGGCACCGCTCCGGGCTGTTTACTATGGCCGTTCACCCTAGTCTCTACCAGTGGGTCAGGCCGGGATGCTGCAAGACTTGGTGCACGACGACCTCGCTTTTGCTACTATTATTGCACAAGTCACATATTTTCACACTTCATTCTCTCTCCTTTACAACAACATCCCACGATACTAACGACAACAGAAACACCCCCCCTCTTACCCCAACGAGCAACCACTGGCCTAGAGGGCATCGACGGAGGACGTCTTACATGGGCCTTTTCGATTAAATCGGCACCGCCGTGAATCATTCACCATGTCGTCTGAAGACCAATACGAGACCCTCGAGAAGATTGGTGCGTTTTCTGTTCTCCGCCACGAGGAAACCAGTCCTTGCCTAGCCCACCACCTCATGTACTGACTTATACCGTGCCTTGCAGGCCATGGCTCCTTTGGCATCATTCGCAAGGTTCGTCGCAAGACGGACGGCTTCATTATGTGCCGCAAGGAGATCTCGTACCTTCGAATGTCCCAAAAAGAACGAGAACAACTGCATGCCGAGTTCCAGATTCTGTCCCACCTCCGACATTCGAACATCGTCGCTTACTACCACCGAGAGCACCTCAAGGCCAGCCAGGACCTGCACCTATACATGGAATACTGTGGTAATGGAGATCTTGGACGGGTCATCAAAGATCTTCAATTAAGGGGACAGCGGGCTCAAGAGAGCTTCGTGTGGAGTATCTTTAGCCAATTGGTTCTTGCCCTGTACCGCTGTCACTATGGCATTGACCCTCCGGAGGTCGGCACCAATATTCTTGGCCTCACGCAAGGGGTGGCATCTGCGCCAAAGACTCCTGCTGGAGCTATGACTATCCTCCACCGCGATCTCAAGCCCGAGAATGGTAAGACTATGAAGATATCGAAAGGAGACGCGGAGCTAACGAAGAAACTAGTTTTTCTAGGAGAAGACAACTCGGTCAAGCTTGGAGATTTTGGTCTCTCAAAGATGATCAAGTCCCAGGATTTTGCGTCCACCTATGTCGGAACACCCTTTTACATGTCCCCCGAAATCTGCGCTGCTGAGAAATATACCCTTAAATCGGACATTTGGGCGCTGGGCTGCATCATATACGAGCTCTGCGCCAAGGAGCCTCCCTTCAACGCCAAGACACACTATCAGTTGGTCCAGAAGATCAAGGAGGGCAAAGTGGCACCGCTGCCGGAAATCTACTCCCCGGAGCTAAACCGGGTCATTCGAGACTGTCTCAAAGTGAACCCGGACCGTCGGCCGGACACGGTCCAGCTGCTGAACCTGCCCGTGGTACGACTGATGAGAAAGGAAAAAGAAGTAGTCGACTTCAACAAGTCGCTCAGCTCCCGAGAAGAGATGGTTCGCCAAAAAGAGCGAGAGCTGAACGAGCGCTTGGTCGCATTTGAAAGGGAGAAGCAGCAGATCCGCGAGGATGCTGACGCTTCGCTTCGTCTTGAGTGGGAGGTAAAGGCACGCTTAGAGATTGATCGTCTCGTCAATGTAGAGCTGGAAAACCTGCAAAAGAAGTTTGAAGAGGAGGTCAAAGCTCGGGTCGAGGCCGAATTGACCAAAAAGTCCGTGTCTTTTACTGAAAAGGAAGATCAGAAGCACATTGATGACTATGCTTCATCTGTCAACAAGTCAGATTATCCGCATTCCTCCATCGGGCCGAGCGGAGACGAGTATCATTCGATGACAGACCTCAGCGAATACTCGATGAATACACCCGAGAGTTCAAAAGAGAAGGATATCAAAAAGTCGGCTCGAACACCATTTGCGCGAGCTCAGACCATGTTTGCTGGGCCAGCAGGTACGCCCATGGACATTGAGATGGCATCGCCAAGCCCAATCGCCATTGCTTCACTGTCACTCTCGCCTCGCCGCAACGGTGCTACCAAGCCTCCGACTGCCAAGCCAGGCAACATCTTTGCGGCTGCGGCAGCCACTGCCGCAGGGGGTGTAGACGCGCGATGGGAACTTCACCGCGAGCCCATCTTGGTCGATTCAGATGACGAGGACATTTGCCCATCGCCTACGAGGCACATCAAGTCGTCCAAGAACCCTTTCAAGACGCGACCGGTTCTTACCTCGCAAAAGTCGTGCCCCGTCAACCGCGTCAAGGCCCCCCTGTGCACTAATACGAAAGCCGCAATCTCTCAGCCAGATCTCGCTGCCCGCTCTCCGAGCCGGAGTCCAACCAAGATTCCTGTCGCCAACACAGGTGAGGCGCCTGCTGGGCCTGGACCTCGCGAAGGCCTGTTGCGCGCCCGCTCGGTGAAGAAGGAGATCTCTGCTACAAGCAACAACGGAAGCGACACGCTGGGCAAGGTTGCGGCTAAGAACAACCTCCGCGGCCGTAGTCTCGTCGAGCTGCAGCAAGCACGAGCAGGGGGGCGACCACTGAGTGCGGCAGGCAACGCGCCTGGTTCCGAAAACTTGAGCCCCAAGAGAGCTGCCGCTTTCCGTGAACGCATGGCTGCTGAGCGCCGCGAGTATGAAGAGGCCGTCGCCGTCTGGGATCCCGAGAGAGACGAAATGCCGAGTCCGTTCCTCGACCGCCGCCGAAACATCAAAGTCTAATCATGTCAGTTTTCTCAATTTCTACGAATGCAACGAATCAAATGAGGGGGGGAAACAACTCTTACCCCAGTGTAACAAACCTTTCGTTCATGGCAGATCAAGAAGAGCAACATGAAAAGTCTTGATTGACTTGTGTGTTCTGATTGTTCGTAACAACTTCACTTTTCATTTCTTTATCGTCACGTGTTCATCAGAAACCAGACTAGAAAAGTCTAATTAGGAGGGTGAGAGGGACAGCATGAGCATTTGAAAGCACGCTCCAGGATAGATGACATTCTTTTATTTTTTTGCCTTTCTTTTTCTTTTGTTCTATTCTGGTTTCTTTGGGATCTCCATCTCAGTCTCACGAACATTTTTTTCATATCTTGTCTCGAGTTTTTCCCAAAGGAGTAAGAACTCTGGGAAGAGGCGCGTTGAAGGCGTTTTTTGGTATTGGAAAGTCATCTTATCAATTCCTATGGCGGGGTTGTCCTTGTTAGAAACCCCCTTAGCTTACCATTACTTTTGTGTCATGTTCTTATTTTGGGTAATTATGCATTGTTACACTGATATCGATAGCTTTGTGTAAATTTGCAGCGTGGCGACTATTGTGCATGTAATGATGATGATGATTCCCAACAGGCCGTGTCAGATTTTTCAGGCCATTGCTCAAAGTTCTCAGACCTGGAGCCATCTTTTGGCCGCCGAAAATCCACGTCAAGAACTAAGCCTCTTGTTAAATTAGTTAGTGTTGTCCGGGCGGCTTCGCGTAGTCCCGCCCCGATTATCTTGTATTAACTTAGATGGGGCCGTTGGAGAACCACGTGCGGGGGGTACTTTATCGCGTCTCGACGCGTCCACCATCAAGTAACATTGTATATACAACGAGCGACAAGCTCGACCATTTCAAATTCCTGATCCCAAATTAGCTGCATCAACCGTCGCCATGGCTGAGGAACCATCGCTTCCGGCGCTTCCCGCTGTTTCATGGAATGAACAGTCACAAACCTTTGCCAAGGGCTCGCGGAAGCGCCAACGGCCAGTGCATTCAAACACGGGCACAACCGCTCCAGGTCTGTACAACTCGAGTGACCCCGCGGTCTTCTCCAGCGATGACGATCCTGGCCTGGACAACTATGTCGGCGGTCGACGCAAGCGAAAATATGTCGGATCATGGTATCAGCAATTTCCGACATCTTCGGACTCAACCTTTAGCGAGGCTCAGCAAGTTCTACCGCGGCCCAAGCGGGCCCTGAGGCGACAGCTGGATAGCGGCGTGTTTCTGGGCAGCGATGGCACAACCGACAATGAAAGCGTTCCCGAAACGGTAGAGCTTCCCATTCATAGCAAGTTTCCGCGCATCGAGCGACCGCCAGTTCCCATGTTCTCTGAGTCTGAGCACGTCGCCCAAGAAAAGATCCGCGAATGCCTGGAGCAAGGCAACGAATCGATAGATTTCTGGTCAATGGGCTTGGAAGATCTCCTCAACGAAACATTAACACCACTTTCTCAGCTGTCATGTATTCCACAGGTTGCTCGGGATGTCGCATTCGAACAGAAGGACCCAGAACTCAAGATCTACCTCGCTAGGAACAGATTGTGGCGTCTGCCCGGAAGCCTATTTGATCTGACCTTTCTCACTGTTCTGAGCCTTCGTGACAACAAGCTTTCGGAAATTCCGGCATCCATTGCAAAGTTGACCAATCTGAGAGAGCTCAACCTTGCACAGAATAAACTACGCACTTTGCCACCCCAACTTCTCGATCTCATTGGTCCCACCGGGCGGTTGAAAAAGTTGATGTTATTCCCGAACCCTTTTGCGCAGCCAGATCGAGCAATTGGTGATCTCTCCGATGACGGCAACATGGATGTGCACGATTATATCGTGAGCATGCGCGTTGGTGCAACACGACCTGCCATTCTGGGTCGATTTCTCGGACAGACTCCACTGCAGCTTACGACATCCAAGGGCCGACATACATCAAGATTTATCTTGTCGTTCGAGAACGGAAAGCTTCCTATCGAATTTGCCAGGCAGGAGCTGGATGATGGTGGCAAAGAAGTGGTGCTCGAGGGCAGAGAGGATGCACTCGCCGCAAAGCAAAGCCGTGTGCCTAGCCTGGTTGAGGCGGCTCTCCGGGCTTGCTACCGCATCCCCAAACCAGAGGGTCTTGCACAGTACATTCCCGACGAGCTGCATCAACTGCGCGCTTTGGTGATCCAAGCTGGAACCCAGAAGCACTCGGGAGGCGTCACCTGCAGCACCTGCCGAAAACTCATGGTGATGCCGGCTGTCGAGTGGGTTGAATGGCGCGATTTGCGTACTTGCTACTGGCTACAGGCAGGCGGCGGTCGCGACGTTGATCCGGGCCACATCGCAGCGAGGCTGATACCTTTGAGCAGAGCACAGGACGAGATTGCCGTGCCATTCTTACATCGCGCATGCTCTTGGCTTTGTGGCCCGAGGGGGAGAAAAATTGACCTAGGATGGAGTCAAGACTTTGATATCAAGATTCTATAACATTAAGCACGTATTTATTTGATGCATACATAGGGAGCATTGGGAGCATTGAAAGCGAGTATGGGCTATATTTCTGTTGGCAACCATTCCAGGTAAATAATGAAGACAGGGCTATGTCAAGTACACATGCTATTGTTGGCTGCGATTATTCGGTTGATACTGGTCCCTACGTTAACGCCTTTACGGGCACCGTACCCTGGAGAATATGTCTGCTAATTCACAGCAACCTCTCAGGATCTCCCGTCGATACAATGGAGTTTTCAAGATGTAACGGCGATGCTAGACCAATTTTTTTTGCCGGCGAATGTTGTTTTTGTGGCGCGAGCAATCTTAATGCACTCATCAACCCGACGTCTCGGCTGCATTACTCCAGATCACAGGCGAACTCTCAGTGAACTTTGAGGATCATGTATGAGCCATAGTAGGATATAGCGCAGGCAGCCAAAACCGTAACAAAAGAGAGAACATACTCATGACAGAAGAGATGACAGGGTGTCACGACCATATTCCATACTATTAGAAGTCATGCATGCTACTGGTCTTGGATGCAAGTCAGCTGCAATAATTATTACGAAGCCCCGCCAGGTGACGTGACGCCGCCTGAAGACCCGCAAGGAACGGCGACTGCACGGCAACAGGCCAGAATACCTCCCGCTACACAGGAGTCCGTCGACCAGCTCTGAGCACTTGAAGCAGGGAGACAACGACATTCTTTCTTTTCTTGCTTTTTGACCGTTTCAAATTTTAGCCGCCGCGAGATTGCTGAAAGGACCTGGTGCCGATCGCCACGACACGCGTGTCGACCAAGGCACATTCCCCTCCATAAACGTTGCCCCATGCTCGATTCAGCGCATCAAACAAAACAAAGGAATTTGCGACCCCACGCTCACGATCGAAACCGGAGGGGACAGAGACGAGACGAGACGAAAACTTGCAGAAAATCATAGAGCTGTCAACTGGGGCTTGACCACAAGGCCGTAATGCCTTCCGCCCAAGAGTCGCGGCCGGTGTCGCCGTCACCGTCGCAGCTACCGCCGGTGCCCTCATCGCCGGTATACTCGATCGCTTCGACAGCCAATCCAATGTCCCAGTTCAACTTGCCGCTACCGCCGCCGCCGCGGCCGGCCCACGCAGTCCTGACCAAGGCGGACCTGGACCGCTCACAGGAGGCTTACGCGTCCCTCGTCGCCTCGGCCAAGGCGTACCGGCAGGCGCTCGCGACGCTGTCGACGGCGGCCTCGGCGTTTGGCACCGCGCTTGAGTCTTGCGCGCGCCTCAAGGAAGCCCGTGCCGAGCCCATTGGCGGCGCCGCGGCCGGCGGCGCCAGCATGACGGCCAGCTTCACCGCCAACAAGGGCGCGTGCACCGCCGACACGCTCATGGCCGCGTCCGGCTTGCACCACCTCATCGCCAACCACCAGCAGATTCTCTCCGAGACCGTCTACCGCTCCTTTGAGGTGCCGCTGCTGCACGACCTCGACAAGTGGCAGTCGGTCATTGACGACGAGGACGAGACGTACCAGCAGCAGATCAAGGCGCAGGCCCGCGAGGTCAGGCGCCTGGAAAAGGACGGGCTCAAGCTGCACCGGCAGAAGCGGCGCGACGTCGCGCGCTTCCGCGCCCACCTCGTCGAGCTGACGAGCAAGCTCGACGGCATGTCGACGCTGCACGCCGACCACGCGCGCACCATGCTGCGCGAGAGCCAGGACACGAGCGCCCGCATCGTCGACGCCAGCTGCAGCCTGGTCCGCGCCGAGGTGGACATTTTCGAGAGCCTGGCCAAAAAGGGCTGGACGGGCGGCGGCCTCGAGGACCTGCTGGAAAAGGGCCAGGATCTGTTTGCGACGGACACGGACACGGGCACCCACCACCACACGGGCGGCTTGCTCGGCGGAGGGACCGGCGACGGCGTCAAGCTGTTTTCCATTCTGCCGCCCAAGAGCATCCTGCCAGACACCGCCTCGGACTCGTCGCGCCCGGGCCACGCTAGGAGCGATAGCCTGCTCAGCGATCCCGAGCGGTACCAGTCCCTGACGGCGCTGGCTACATCCGACGGCCGAGCCGCCGCCGCCGCCGACGCAGAGGCCCCCGCACCGCCGGCCGACTTCAACAAGCCGCGCAACGCGCGACCTTTTTCGCCGCAGCCCATTCGTCGCGTCCCCATGGAGATTACAGAGGATTCCCTCGGTGCCTTTGGCAACGGCGCGTCGGATCATGTCCAGCAGCAGCGGGAGGCTGGCGAGGGCAGTCCCATTGAGCATGGCGACTCTGCCGACGTGACAAAGGACAAGCAAGAAGAGAAAGAAGAGAATGAGGGTGACGACCGCGGGAGGCATTCGCGGTCAGCAACGCCAGAACCAAAGGACGATACAGACATACTGTCGTATGACGGCTCTCCTGGAGGAGGATGGGGCTCCTGAGCCTGATGCCGGATGAATGGTCTCGTCAGTGGTAGGAACTCGGGACTGCACATGTCCAGGCCCGTCTATTTGTTTCGTTTCGTTTCGTATTCTTTTACTCTTCTTCAGCGCCGACTACTCATCTGCAAGTGCTGCAAATCGGGCGAGTTTTGGCATATTGCGCGTATTATCTTGGTTTTTTATTATTTCCCTGACGTCGGGATCTGGCCTGTGTTCTGATTTACTACAGCATGCCTTCACGCGGGGTCCAGAAGGACTGGTACACTTCATCTTGTATAGTTAGACATGTACATCATCAATTAATGTGACTGTTGCTTCAATCGATGCCGCGCAGAGGTGCGCAATACAGCATCTTACTCTGTGTCTTTTGCCAAATCACCCACCACCCAGGGAGAAGGAACCTCGCGTCATCTATAAGAACCAAAAAAAAAAATCGAAAGAAAAAGAACGCCCGAATGTAGTCCGAATCATCACTATCCACCCCGTTCCACCATGTTGCATGCAGTAAAAATTAAAGATGTAATGACGCTTCGCCGTAGATGCAGTCTGCCGACGCGCGAGTCGCTGAATATGAATACGTTGCTTTTACTCGTCCTTGTCAATGCTGTAGATGTCGCCCCTGAACAGACCAAAAGTCGCGTCCAGCCACCAGATGAACTTCCAGTACAGGCTCGCGCGGCTCCAATCGAATTCGCCCGTCTCGGTGCGCGGCACCTCGTTGCCAATCATGCTGCCGCCGAACCAGTTGATAAACGGCACGGCGCTGATGAAGCGCTGCATGACAGACTGCTGCGGGAGCAGCGCTTGCTCGGCAGGCAGCAGACGGGCGCGGCGCGCGGTAGGTATCCGGCGGCAGAAGATGCTGTCCTCGGGAGGAATGTCGATGGGTTCGGCAGCTGTGGTTGATGCGGCGCTTGCAGCGGGGACGCTCGCGCTAAAAGGGTCAACGACAGTCGCAGTCGAGGCCCGCGACGGCGAGAGCGTGGCTGTGTCGAGAGTGTCGCTGGACCGGCGCGTGTCTGGCGCGGTGAGGTCGAGCAGCCGGCTGCTAAACGACTGGGGTAGGCCGCTAATCATGCGTTGGGGACCGGCGGCGTCACCGATATTGGCAGGGGCGCTCTGCGATCTCGACAGACCACCCACGCCCGGCGCAAGCCCGTCCGCAAACAAGTCGCCCGTGTCCGGGCAGGCTTCGTCTCTGGCGAGGGGCACGCCGCGGTAGGGTTCCGCGTAGACCAGGTGTCCCAGGATGCGCTGCGGGCTGGCGTACATGGCGGCGTTGGCAGCCTCAGCGCTCTCAAACGTCACCTTGACCCAGTGCTCGCCGCCGTCGATGCGATTGACGAGGGCGCGCTCGTCGGGCGTCAGGTTTCGGCGGCGCGTGTAGGCCGGGTCGCGCAGGTCCGACTTGTAGCGGCGCTGCGTCGTGGGGGGTTCGCGGGGGTAGTCCTCGAGGACGCGACCGGCCAGCTCCTCGTAATGACAGATGGCGGCGTACTGCTGCGAGTTGGAGCGGTAGCCGCGGAGGGTGAGCTCGACGGGCGTCGACTGTGTCGTGCGCTTCGGGGCCGGGTCCTCCTGGCTCACGCCGGTCGACTTTCTGGCTGACGAACCGCCGTTGTTGTTATTGTTATTGCTGCTGTTTTGCTTCGACATCCAGTCGCCAAAGACCTTGTCGGCCGCTGCGAGCGTGGGGTCCTCCTTGACGCCTCTAGCTGGTGTGCCAGTGCGAGATCGCGAGCGCCGCGTCGACTTGCCAAAGGAGCCGGTTTCTGCTACGGTTCGTCGTGAGCGTGTGCCCGACGAAGGGCCACCTTCGTTTCTGTCGCGACGTGTTAGCAATTGTGATGCGCACAGAGGCAGACGGGCGATGCATACTGGCCAAAGATCATGGCATAAGGGCGCGTGAGGCCGTCCTCGCCGACGTAGCGCTCATCATCGGGAACATTATGCAGAATCAGTGGCATTTTCGTGCCAATGTGAATGCAGATGCAGAGATACGTGCAGTGGTGGAAGAATAGGGTCGATGGATGGATTGACAAGCCGTTGCTTGCAAGCTGGTCTACGGCGTGTAAATTAATTTCTTTGGGCTTCTTTCTGGCACAGCAACCAGCTTGCTGTGAATATGATAAGTTATGGGGCTGGAGTTTCTCCGGCGCCGAACCGTGGGGAAGCCCTGTGGTATTACCTAGGTAGCGCTTAATTCTAGCGGCACTGGGGAGCTTCAGCGCTATAATTAAAGCTGGTCTAAAGCTGGTCATGTATTTAGTGTTGTATGTATCCCGTGTCGCTATCCGTGCATCCGTATTCCAATTCGCCCTCCCTGTATCCGTAACGGAATCCTAAACCGCCACGCCAACTGACAAAAGACTAGGCATTAATCTCAGTACGAGCATTAACCATGATCTCAACTATGACTTATAGTGTAGGCGTTACACTCCCGCGTCGTCATGTGGAGTGGCCGCAACGTAGGGCGGCCACCCCAGCTGACCTCATGCAGGTATCTGGTCCATCTTGTGCGAATAATTCCTTGACCCTGGGGGAGATGTTGTGAAACGAAGCGCTATTCATGAAGACAACCGATTTAGGAGCAGAATATCTACCGTAGAGCGGTAGCAGCCTTTCGAGGAATCCCTCAAACACTTCAAAATCCGTATTCTCTTCATACACCTCGCAGTAAATCACTCTATCCATAGTGGATGATAGTAGCATCTGTATTCTCCTGTCTCGGTGAAATCTGCGACACTGGAAGCAAAACTCGGAGATACAATGAGGCTAATAAGAATTTTCAATTAACTTGTACGGAAATTCTACTTCCAAACCAAAAGGATCTCGACTTATTCCACTCAGTTCAACATGATCCATGCCACTAAACCTTCCATGCGAGTACTCTCCAACGTAATTTGCATAGAGTGAGACTATGAGCTTGACTTTCCGCTCATAAGCAGACGAGCTTTACGGCGACTGGGCTAGGGAGTTGTAGAGATGTCCAGGGATCTTGACGTAAGCGTCCGAGTCAGCACGTTGATGGACAAACGCGGAACTACCATCCGCGTTGTTGTCCGGATGATGGTAACACGTCGTACCAATCCAGTTCACGCCACCACAGTTGGCGGCGGCTGCGCAAAGCTCTACGCACTCTCCATAGCTCCCCGCTGTGACCTGGGTGTATGGATGGCTGTTGATGGCATGCTGACAAGCCACTTGGAAATCTACGCCCTTGATCGTAATAGGCTTGCCATGGTTGGCGGGGCAGCCATACTTTCTAGGACCGAGGGGGCCTTTCTTGAGGTCTTTGCAGGTGTCATCAGCACATGCTGCGCACGCCCCGGAGCACCCTGCAGAGTGGGCGCTCATGAAGGCCTTGGCCGCAATGGTGGGCGACTTGGAGTTGGTGCTGAAGTAGCATTTCTCAGTCTTGGGCTCATAGTCGACACTCTGGCAAGCGGGCACGCCGCCACATGCTGTCATGCATGATGCGAATGACGGGTACCGGTCTGGGACGGCTTTGAGGTACGTAGTACCATGACGCTTTTTGCAAGACATGACAAAGTTCTGTTGCAGCGTTAGCAAGGCATGCACTGATGCTTGGTGTCCTCTATCCACGTACCTCTCCGGTAGGACTAGCGAAAATCTGTCCATCAGCCTCCGGGCACTCTGTGGAACACCTCTTTGACCCGAAGTGGTCGGGTGCCGACGTGGGCGGGCTGGTGGCGTAGTGGTGGTGAATGCCAGGCTTGTGAACGGTAGAGTAGTCTCCAGGTCCATAAAACTTGCAGTTGTCTACAGCAGCAGTATCGAAAGAGACACTGTCAAGGTCAGGCAAAGGCTCTAATGTTGCGCGAGTAGGGAGAGAAATACCTGGAACACTTCTCATCAAGAGAACACTTATCAAGACAGTCCTTGTGGCTTTGGGCCTGCGCGAAGCCTGTGATCACGGCGGCACTCGAGTCGGAACAACACTGTATATAATACCATGTGCCGTCTACCCCTTCGTAGATATGTCCATCATCTAAGAAGCATTAGAAAGTACTTATCGGGCATCAGACTCGATCATCTTACTTATGGGGCAGCTGAGATCAGTTGTCTGCGGAGGGTTGCTGACCGGCTTCGGCGCTCGGGGCGTATCTGGGCAGAACTTGGGAACCCAGAGATGGTAGCCGGAGACGACGGAGGGATTATTGTCAGGCTCGAGCTCACAAGTGCCGCTGCTTACGTGGTACTCGGCATTTCCGCATTTCGAATCAAGAGCGCACTTTTCAGCGCAAGCTTTCAGGGAGTTAACGTTCGGGATCGTCTGGTAGCCAGGAGAAACGTTGCCATATCCGCAGAGGAGCTCGAAAGCTTTCCCATTGCTGCGTAAGGTTGTTAGAAGTGTAAAACCAGAAGTAGAAGGATGTTACTAACATTGAAAAGACTTTCTTATGGTCCTGATTGTTAGTGCAGTCGTATTCTGCCTGATTGCCAGTTCCTGGGCTGCCCCCGGTGCCAGTTCCCGGGCTGCCTCCGGTGCCAGTTCCCGGGCTGCCTCCGGTGCCAGTTCCCGGGCTGCCTCCGGTGCCAGTTCCCGGGCTGCCTCCGGTGCCAGTTCCCGGGCTGCCTCCGGTGCCAGTTCCCGGGCTGCCTCCGGTGCCAGTTCCCGGGCTGCCTCCGGTGCCAGTTCCTGGGCTGCCTCCGGTGCCACTGCCCGGGTTGGCTGGTACGTCGCGATCATAAATCCAGCCCCAAGAATTACCGACACTGGCAACCATGCCTTGAAGGGATTTCTCCTTTATTGAGGTCTGTGGGGGCCTCAAAAAGCAAATCTTATTCTTCGCAGCATAGAAAGCATGTTTGCAGTCGGTTTTCTGAGCGCAAAGATCGGCACATGCTTCAGGGGTCGCAACGTTGTTGTTACGATCCGCAGGCGTAAGCGGTTGAATCTCGCTATTGCAGTAAAGCTTGTAGACCTTGCCGTTGCTACATGTTATTAGTGACTGGAGGACGATGAACGGGCATCATTGGAGACTCACGTTGTGTACTCCTTCTTGTGGTCGACTTCTTTGACGCAGTCAAGCGCCGCGACAGCTGGCACCACCAAGATGGCCAGCGACAGCAACTTCACAGCAGAGTTGGGAAGCTGCATGTTTGAAAAGTGAGGAAGGCTGTAGTGTAATAGGCGGGTTGGTGGTGATGGTGAGAGCAAGTCAATATACGTTGTTGTGCGATGTCCTGTCCGACTTATATAAAGGTACTGTCGGTGGGGTTCTGGCTTTGAGGGAAATGACCATGGAGCATTGATGAACTCTGTTCGGGCAGAGGGTGCAAGGCTTCTCACTCCGTCGTCCAAATCTTCCTGACTTGAAAGCCGTCGGACCCTCGGAGCCATACGACGCATGTCTTGTGTCAGCTGCGCCGGAATATGATTTACTAATTATCCTGCGCGTTCATCGCCATTCAGCCAGCCATTCCATCTGTCGGCGGCACCGGCGGCAGTCTGCATGTGTCTTGAGTTGAAAGTTGACTACCAATGCGTTCAAAATCTTTCAGCTCTACGGATACCGACTTGTCTAAGACGGAGTCTCGGCGCGGCAAATCTCAAGTTCTAGATTGCAGAAGATTCATAAATACGGGTAGTCACTTTTATCAGATACGTAGTTTTGTTCTGATTACGCCGAGGATTGATCTGCAACCGAGACGCAGCTCAGCTCTGAGAGTGGCGCCTCACGCCTATGCCGTCCCAACTGAGATATTTCAGCCCGCCACCGCCAACGAATCTCTGAGACAAGACAACTTCGGCAGATACATGTCATTGTATACAAGTTCAGCTGCGTTATTGCGACAAGATTGACCTATCGGATTGCGCGATGCCATTTAAAGACCGGGTCGACCGGCTTCAGCTAGCCACTGCCTCTTATTTTCTCAGGATTATAGTAATTCAACGGCCCGATTTTGTCTCTCATTGTCCGCCCTACGTCCCTGCATAACCGCCCGCCTCGACACAGATCAACGTGGCAGCACATTCGTCATGAGAAAATCAGATGACCCATCAGGTCGAGATGGCGGAAGATCCTATATATTGAATGCCACCTCTACAAGATGTTGTGTTCCTTCCCATCCCGCGTACCATCTCTGCACTCCAAACACCTCACACTGTAACCTATCTTTCAATCCACCATCATGAAGGCCGGTCTTGTTGTGGCTACTTCGAGCCTCTTAGCCAGCCAGGCTCACGCTTTCTTCTTTTTCCCCTTTTTCCTCCCGTTGCCTCTTATTATCCACGGGGGTAACTCTGCTCCAACCCCGCCACCCCCTTGCCCAGCCTGTAACTGCTGGAAAACAATGCCTGATTGGCAAAACAACGAGAACGCGTGTCGGGCAACTTCGGGAACAGCCTATACTTGCGGTTGTGCTTAGATACAGAGAGGCATACATACTGAGAGTCGCATCATTTCCGACACGAAAGCTCTCTCACCTCAACCGCCCTCAACATTCTCATCGTATGGCGTGTTCGGAAACCATGATTCGAAAGCAAACATCTCTTCTCAGAAGAACCTCCTTACGAGTAGGACGAACATGGCTACCAATCTGTGAACCCCATACGGTGCACCAGGTAGATGATCGAAACTTGAACAACAGATGTGGTAAATTCCCACTAGGATGAAGGAGGGGGCTCAATGGTAGCATGTTGCATGATGGTCTGTCGAGCGGTACGCACGGTTCGCGCAGAGCAGGGTATGGTCGCTGCGATTTGCTCGATAATGGTCGTGAAATCCTGTAATTTAGTGATGATATATTCAAGCTTGGATCGCTGGTCTTGGGATAGTGTTGTGGTGAAGTGTAGGGGGAGGGTAGAGTGTGGGTAGATTTGCAACCAAATAAATCATTTTGAAACATATTCAAATCGCATCAGAATTTTCGCAAATCAAATAAATTGAAATGTGTAAAAGTACTACTTGAGTTAAGTCAAATTGAACAGCTTGATTTATTTGGAGAAAACGTGTAGGGTAGCAGGCGCAGCTACAGTGGGAACTCGTCTTGCAATTCTTGTACAAAATGTTTTGCGCGACTACATCTTGGCGACAGCTCAACTATGCCATCGACATAGTCAGGCCATTTGCCGGTTTCGATGCATCGCTCTACAATGAGAATCCGACTCCCTTTACAATGTCGCCCTTGTTGTAAAACTCGGCTGCTGGCAATAGCTGGCTAGCCACCCAGCGCGCCGTTTGTGTATGCATCGACCCATGACCAAAGGGATCATGCGTCTTGTCCTTGCGCACTCGGTCCCCCGACAGAGAGAGACTGTTCATGGCGCCCAACAGGTTCGCTTCCGGCTCTGCATCCCCGGGATGCTCACCTCGAGGAAAAGAGGAGTACCCTTCGCAGAGCGCCTGAATAGCCACCAACTGATCTTGCAGATGCTCATCCACCTGTCCGCCCAACGAGATTTCCTCGTGCAGGTCCCGACACACTGAGCTTGCTACCTGCTTCACAAAGGTGTCGACCGATTTCATCTTTTTGGGCATACCTTGCAGGATGTCCCTTGCCCAGCGGATGCCATGGTGAGATTCCGCCACGAGAAGCACATTCCATTTTTTATCAGAGCCAGAATCTTCCACCACCCTCAGCTGAAGGTCGGCGTCTGGATACAGCTCGCCCAGGTTCCGGAAAAGATGAGTTTGAAGCTGCTCATGCACGAAGAGGGGTGCGATGATGCTGATGTTGATGGTCTTGACATGGTAAGACGCAGGGTACACGTATCGCTTCGGTGCAGAGTATTGTAGCTTCTCGCCTTTTGGCACTGGGTATATCGTGAGCGTTACCGAGCCAGGTGATGTTGTGCCATTACTCCAGCTGCGCTCATTGAGCTTTCTGTCTATTCGAATGGAGAATCGCTCCTCGAGTGCTGGCATCAGGACCTGGTCAAAGTACTCATAGCTCAGCGACCACTGCACGTTGGTGCCACCGTGGATGGTAATGGTGAGCGGCTCGCCGTTTGCATTGCTAGCGAACAACACAAAGGGGAATATCGCCTGTAGAATGAGAAGTGCACTGGCTGCTTCTGTTTCTGCCTTGATCTCAAACGAACGGCCGCCAAGATCTGCTGGCCCTTTTTTTGGGATGAAAGTGAGCGTCTGGGATCCGACACTCAGGCCCTCCACCTCTGCACCAGTGACGTCTGCCAGCCATTGTATCGAGGTGACATGCTGGACCTTGAGGCCTTTGAAGACAGTTAAATTCCGTGAAGCAAACAAGCTCTGCAAAACTTACCACCGCCGCGTCCGCCTTCTCGGTTGCCTCGGACATGTGTGATCTTGACAGGCTGGGAAGTAAGAGCTGCTAGGCCGACTGCAACACGGACTAGTTGGCCGCCACCTTCGCCCGTTCGGCCGTCTAGTTCAATGGGCTTCACCTTCATTTTGACTTGATGGTTGCTTTTCGGATGTTGAAGGCTGCCATTTCCAAGTCACAGGAGTGCTGGTTTTATAAAGCACGGCGTGAGTCAACGAGCAACATTCACCAGTGGGGCAGCATCATGCCTCGCCAGTTAATCGACCATTTATAAGCGGCCTTGACATTTATCGAAGCGAATGAATTCATGTTTCCGTCTCACACATGGCGATTTTTCGTCGAGGTTACTGCTGTCATTGCGCAAAGTCTCGGAGCTGGGCGTATTTCCATTCGGCTGTCGGACTACGACCGTGGCCGAGCACCGAGCTGACCAATAGCCGACTTTTGCATGGCTACTTTCCTAGTCTCAAGCCTCTATGGAGTAGTAATAGTAAGTTTAACTAGTAAAGGTGCAAATCTGGGGCGGCGCTGCCATCATCGCAGCGGCGAGTGGGCCATCGTTCATGGCTTTCCTATTCTGGAAGAACCGATATTGGGCACGCGAGCAAATGTCATTCCGGTTATTGGGCTCCTGATGGAATACGCTAACGAGAATACGAGAAAAGAGATGCTTTTGCAGAGGTTCGGATGGTCAAGGACATGATTTCGGCCTGCGACCTGCGACCTGCGACCTGCGACCTGCGACCTGCTTCAGCCCTACGTGTCACCGGCATCCGCCCTTGCCCTGGCCTTCCGAAACAAGGTGCTGTCCGTAAATACACACCCGCTGCAGCTCAGTTACACTGGGGTCATTGACTCAAATTCAGCACAAGACACAAGGAGGAGAGTGTGATGCAAGTATCCGTATTGCTCCACAGTTGTGAAGTACTCGCCGATTGTCTAAAAGCCATGTGGGTATAACTATGTATAAGTGCTGATGCCGCCCAAGAAGATGGAAACATTTTAAAAAAATCCAGACAAGAACGAAACGCGACGGTAAACAAGGTGCTATCTGGGCCTTTGAAAGAGGGGAACGTAGCTGTCAAAGTCTGCAATGATGGGCAGGACTCTAGCTCTGCCGTGTGCACTCGCTGCCCTTTCCGAAGTGTGCATCGGACGTGCCCAAATTGGAACATGATCCTGACCGGCCCAGAACTGCTCCATTACCCAAGATGAGTTGGAAATGTCCTCGTCAAAGCTCGAATCCCGATCTTGCGAGCTGTCCTCTTCGGTACTGGTGTCGCTAACGTGAACCATGAGCAGTGCACTTGGTGTCAACTGACGATGAGCATAATTTAATTACCTCGGGAAAAAAAGTTGAGATATCACGTCACTCGGCTGCCGCCTGGATCCCGCGCCACCAGAAGAATGCTGCACACTTTCCTCTGTGAAGCCGTCACTGACTTGGTCGTCCGGAACGGCCTGTTCCTGTGCATGCTGGGCCCCTGTTGAAGCTGGAGGTCGTGCTGTAGTGGCTGCTGGGTTGGGGGTCTTGTGGCCCGCCGCGGAATTTGCGCTCCCGCCTGCGGTGGTGTGTCCTTGTTTCTGGGAGCCGGCCATGGCGGCAAGGTGCTTGAATGCGGGACGGCATGTCAGTGGAATAAGGCAGAGCATCCGAGTGGATACATACTTTATGGAAATGGATTATACTCAAACAATGTCACCGATGCATGTGAATATGATGGAGTAAAGACTGCATTGACTTTTGGTCTGGTTCTTCAAGAGATGGAACAAGTCATGGGAGGTGGCGAGCTATATATAATGCCCCCCCTAGATGTATGGATGGCGGCCTGATGGCGGCCATTTAGATGACAGGCGTCTATTGACAGTGTCCCTTTTCACTGGCCATTCTCTCGCCGCAAATTTTCTCTCGTTTACCCAGATGCAAAAATAACATTGGGCGCCGAAAACAGAAGGGAAAAGGTCGTCTGTGTGGTTGGCTGGGGACATGCCCCGGGGGTCCGGAGAGTAGAGTAAACAGTCGTGTGACGTACCGTGTAGGTGAATGAGTTGTTTTCTCAGCGCGTAGACATTGACGCTGTTGACAACTCTATTAGCCAAAGGTTTAAGAAAATACCAATCTGGCATCCTTTCCAACCCATGAGCCACGTATGACCAACTACATAGATGTGTCGCACGAGGTCAGGAACAGCAAGCTGGCCAATGAGTCGGCACCCTATATTCAGCCCGGTCAAAGTTGCGTTGAGGAATATGCAGAGGAAATAGCGGTCAAAGCTCACACCAACAAGCTCACATGCAGTATGAGTGTCTCATTTTGCGACAGAGTATAAAAAAGTGTGTGTGGTAAGGAGCAGTCTTGTTCTGACCGAACTTTGAGTCTCCCAAGTGGCTGCAGTTGTTGGGTTGCATTCAGACCAGCTAGCTATTATGACTGGCGCCGCAAAGGACCTCTTCCGTATACGATTGAAGCGTGGCAAGAGAGCTTTTTGGGATCAAAGTGACCGTAACTTACTCTGTAATGCCACTGTATGCAAACCCGCTCTTCTTTCCTGGCGGCGCACGTCACCCCACGAAATGACGTCGGGCGGAACCCATGCACCCTTGGTCGCGCGGCAGCAAATCGCGAGATTCCCCAGGGTCCTGGTCATATACACACCCCCGGGGGTAGACCGGTAGGATCTGCCTAACCGTTTACTCAGTGTGTGTATATATATATATGTGTGCGGCATAAAAAGCGCGAGTTCCACATCGGTGAGGAAACTCTTCATCCTTGGAAACGGGCAGCGGGGGACCAGGACGGACGGACGATTCAAAAGCTGGCTTCGTGGTGACGCCAGTGGCAACATGGCACCGAGCTCCCAAGTCCAGCTGGGTTTTCCATTCAGAGCCAGCATGTCCGTTTTTGGCGAACCAGCAGGCACGGCTGGTAGCAGATGGGACGAAGACGACAAGTGGTTGGGCAGAAATGCACGTTACACGACTCACATGTGGCATGTGGTCAGCCTCTTGTGTAGACCGCTGCATCTTCCATCATGTTCCCGTTACTGACCGTAATAGCTTTCGGCCAGTTGCTCTCGGCAGATGAATCCCATGTGCAGTGAATCAAGGCGCGGCGACATGTGTTTTTCTGCACATCTCTTTTACTTGTGGCATGTCGCAAGGACAGAGCCGCCGCCGTGAATTTACAAACGGCAAGATGCATACTGTATGTGATGGCTGGCGCATACAGACAAGGCCAAAAAAGCTTCACCGGCTTTCTTCCACGTTGCACGGCCAAGGAAGAACGAGTGCCAAGGAAATTCGTGGGCAGGCCGGTGCCAAGTGCCGGGTCCCATGACGATGTCGAATGGCACTTTATGGGACGAGATATATCTGTGGGTAAAGAGAGAGACGGTCATTTTGCAGCCAATGGAATATATTGCGGAAACGGATTTGCTCCGCGGATGGATCTTGACGGTTACGCGGAAACCCGCCTCAATGATGTTTACAGCTGGCAAGCCACAATCAACACCCTTGATATGTACAGGGGCGAAAAGGAGTGCTTTTTATTACTTGGTATATGCATCCTGCTTCATGGCTCGGGGCCGGCAATGACTATTGCTCGCTCAGCAAGATGCGCTGGCGTCGCATCACCATGCCTATCCAAATAAAGGTTTAGCTTCGTCTGGTGGCCGATATCCCAAGCAGACTAGTGTCTAGGGACGTGTCTATAATTAATGTCATATCATGGGAGTAGTTCGGATGAAAAAGAAGGACCCAATCGATACTACATAACTCCATGGGACCGCTCCCTAAATCTAGCCTCCCTCCCCGCACCTTTGCCTCGTTTTGGCTTCTGTCAGCCTCAATCGACGCCGACAATACTCCCGCCACCAGTCCAGATTGAGAGCGAGCCTCAAGCGCCGCATCATGTAGAAAGTGCCTCGAAACGCGCCCAATGGATCATCGACCGCGAAAAGCACGCGAGAGTTGAAGAAAAACTGCGCGACCTCGTTTGGTCAACTTGCACGAGTTGCAATGGTGTGTGTGCTCACCGCTATTGACCACGCCTAGCAACGAGATTGAACAGTTTAATAAGACTTTAGGATATCTTCTTGGAATGCTCGTGGCACTCTTGCCTCCACGGATTGTGCTGATCAGGCGAACCTCGACACCCCCCGGGGTGCCTCAGCTCACATAGAAGCTAACTACAGACACCGCCTGTGGTTCGCATGGTCCGTAGGATTGCGCAGCATCAGGCACAAATTGTGGCCGTCCTTTCCTCAATGGTAAGGAGCTTGCACACATGAGCCTCAATGACTCTTTCGACACCGCCAGCTCAGCATTTCGCCAATACGACAGTGCTTTCGAGAGCCCCGACCAAAAGTATCAGCTCGACCATGCTGTCCCGGAGTGCTTTCAACACACTACGCCGGCGGTGCCACTTCTAATCCGACCTTGTGCTCAACTGACAGCGGCCGGACCGGTCGCCGCGGCTGCCGGTGCTATGCTGAGAGGACAATACTGACTGTGGTTGTAAGGTCATGCCCATTCCCCACAACCCCGACTATTCAACTCTAATTTGAATACCGTTGGCGCCATTGGTGCGTACGATAGCTGGTCCGTGGCGGACAGCACTAAAATAGCGGACTGAGCATGTTACTTGGCCACCCTTGCAGCAACGGGGGGCTGCGGCAGCGGGCATCTGCATGTCCTCAACTGCATAGGCCCTGAACGATTGGCTGTAGGACCAGAACCACCTGCAGAAACGACGCGAACCTGAGCGGCTCATATGACTACTTGGGGAAGCTGCAATGGCGGCCGGCAGTGCTGGAGCGCTTTGCGGGTGAGCTGTCCGGACTAAATTTGCGCAGCATAAAACAAGACTGACCAATGTCCCATGCAAAGGCAGCTTGTATACCGCTGTTTGATGATCAACGAAACGAATACCGACGAGTGGACGATTCATTCTTCTTTCCGGTGATGCCACAAGTTGTGACAATGAATGGCGCATTATGAATCATTCGTCTTTAGTGATGTCACAAGCACAAATTTCTGACTAAATCTTTAGCTTAATTGACCATTCCGACACTCCCAATTGGTCCGGCGCCGGCCCCACGACTTCCACGCCCTACAACTATGCACGCCGCGTATCTCCAGTTCTCCACCAATCCGACATGCTGCTGATTAGGAAGGGCGTGAAAGTCGTAGAAAAAGTGAGAACAATAGGCTGTCTACTTGATCGAGGCTCAATCTCTCCTCTTCATTCATCACATACATCAACACAATCGCCATGTATCTGCGCTCTGATCACACAGACGCCGACACGGCTGCGCTACGCAAGCTGATCCGGGAGAATCCTCTGGGAATCTTAACCACAGCGCTTCCGTCGGACGACTTTCCGCTCCTTCAATGCTCGCACATTCCCTTCCTGCTAGACATTGAAGACGAGACGAGCGAGACAGAAAAAGGCGTTTTGCGCGGCCACATGGCCCGGGCGAACCCGCACAGCAAGGCGCTGAGCGAGGCGGCGCAGACGGCCGCCGTCTCCGCCGCCGACGGCTACCTGGAGCGGGAAGTGCTGGTGCTGTTCAATTTTCCTGCGCACCACTACGTGACACCGAAATTCTACACCGAGACGAAGCCTGACACGGGCAAGGTGGTGCCGACGTGGAACTACGCCGCGGCGCAAGTGTACGGCAAGATCAAGGTGTACCACGACGGCAAGTCGGAGGAGGCGGGCCGCTTTCTCGGCCAGCAAATCGCGGATCTGAGCGACATGAGCGAACGGTCCATCATGGGGTACACGGGGGAAGGGTCCGCGGAAAAGGGCTGGAAGGTGACGGATGCGCCGGACAAGTACATTGCGCTGCTGAAAAAGGCAATCATTGGCATTGAGATTAGGATTGACAGGCTTGAGGGTAAATTCAAAATGAGCCAGGAGATGGGCGAGGGTGATCGCGCGGGGGTCGTCGACGGCTTCCAGAGGCTGGGCACGGAACTGGGCGCGAAAATGTCGGAGACGGTGGAGGAACGCTCAGAGTTGAAGAAGGCTTGGAAAGCTGCTGCGCAGTTGGCTCATTGACAGCTGAGCCCATTTTGAGTGCTCGGTTGTTGATTGTTGGTAGAAAATCATACTGCATGTTCAATGACTGATGATGGCCCCCATGCTGTTTCCTCGACTAAGCAGTGGACCAAGCTGCCTCCACGTACAGCCATGTGCTCTGGCTCAAGTGGAACTTGGCACTCTTGCTTTGGCCCCGAACAGCATAGACAATTGGATATAAATGAGGGGGAAAAAAGCAGAAATAACCTCACCACGGATGCAATGGGCAAGGTTTCTTCAAAAAGAAAAGGCCGGGTAGAACGCGATCACAGTGCTGGAAGAAACCCAGTCTTAAGTAGCGACTAGTTAATGAAAGAATGAGTAAGAGCTTTGATCAATGGGGCCATATTTACCCCGGTCCTCAATGGGTGGGTGTACATGGGGTATTTACAGTATTTGCAGCACGGCAGACTATAATCGAACTCTTGCAGTCGAAGCGAGGTGTTTTTAAACGAGGCGCTTGCGATTTCGGCGCTTTTCGTTGTACACGTCGAGAAATGTACTCGCTTTCTGAAGGACTGTATTACCATTAAATTCGTAACATTGACTTCTTGGCAATAATCATGATCCGTGCGCCTATGCTGTGTTTGTGATAAGTGTGCAAGCTGTAAGACATGGATGGTGATGAAAATGCTACTCAAAGAAACATCTTTTGCTAAAAGCACCACAAAAGAACGAAGCTAGACAGCGTTCATGCATGTCCCACTGGCCACGGCCAACCAGGACATTCTATAATCTATATGAACAAGCCTGTAAGCAGAATCTCTCCATCAGCATGAGCTGGCAGTGGATCAACAGGGCTGTGCTGTCTCGGCGCGGTTCGGGATCCTCTGAACCGACGAGTGAGATCGGCTAGCTGTGTCATCTATCCCGGTAGGCCGTGATCGATGCGGGAACAATGAGCGAGATATTCGGCAAAGATTTGCACACGACAGGCGAGTCGAGTTTGCCGATGGGGCATGGGCAACACGGTGTAGTCGGACAGCTACACGGCGGGCGACGCTCCTGCGAAGGTAGCTGGTGAGCGTGGGCGTCGAGGTCGAATCCATGTGGTGGCCGGTGCACCGATACTACTGGAGAACGAAGCGAGATCATTTCAAGTCATGTTCTTTGATGTCGTCTCGGGCGAGGTTCCTAGCTGGTACAAAAGACGCTCATGAACGAGCAGAATGGAGGTGTGGACTGTTGGAAGTCGGCCCTGCAAGATGCATAATGGGCCAAGACTATTTGATTGCGTGACATAAATTGAAGCAAAGTCATCAAGGACCACAAAGGTTGTGCTGCGCCAATCCCTCTTGGCACCACATCACCTTTTTTGCTTGCTACTTGGGACAAGCCACCACCACCACCACCACCACCAAGAGGGCCGCCTGCATACGACAGCCAGCCACCGACAAGTAGTTTTGGAGGCCCCGAGGATGGGCGGTCACGTCGGCGGCTCGGGGGCGCAGAAAAAAGGAGGGCCTGTTAGTAGTGAGATGGGGAGAAAATTAGACTATACGAAGAAGCTTATTGCTGGCCTTTGCCCGTAAAGGGAAAGCCGGCGCTGGGTGTAAGGTGGGAAATAAAAACAATGACAAGAAAAGGTGTTGCTGCGTGCAAATCCCAAACACTAACCCCAGCGAGCTGACTTGATTTTGGCCTTGGCATGAGAGGAATACGGAGAATGGAATTGACGGAAAAAAAAAAAAACCAGCCAAGCATTTAGCCATGTATTACACAGGACTAAAGTGTGAAAAGGAAGAGAGAAGAATGCCAAGAAGTGAAGGGGGCTTGCTGCGCCCATCAGCCTGGGCAAACCCGCAAAACCAGGCGCCTCCCCCCAAACCCTTCCTCGCTCAGTACCTCGTTTCTCTTGCAGCAAACACTGCGTCTTTCTCCTCGATCCATCTAAAAACATCACCAGAATATCGCCTCGAGCATTGTCGGCCCCCCCTCATCGCTTCATCGGATCACGGCACCCAAGATAAGCACATGCCCCTCGCCTGATGCGGCGTCTAGCAATCTTGCATTTGTCAGCGTCTCCGCCTCTGCCTCCGCCGCCCAAGCTAGCACAATGGAGGTCTTTGGGTTGAAGAGCCAGTCGCTGCGGTACAAAATGGACGGCTTCGGCAGCGTCCAGATGTATCTCACGCCTCCCGATTACTTTGACCTCGCCACTCCGCCCCCGGCATCCCATCGCCTCGCGCAAGCAGCAGCAGCCGCCGCCGCCGCCAGCGCCGCCAGCGCCATGTCCGCCAGCAACGCACAGCCCAAGACGACGCTCATCGTCGGCGCCTCGCGCGGCATCGGCATGGAGCTGGTGCAGCAGCTCGCGCAGCAGCAGCCCAACGGGCAGGTCATTGCGTCGGTCTGCAGCGCCGTCGACGACTTTGGCGGCAGCCCCAACATTCGCTCCATCACCCTAGACCAGTCGTCGGCCAAGTCGATTGGCGAGGCCGCGTTTGGCGTCGACGCGCTCGACACGCTCATCGTCAACGCCGCCGTCGGGGACGACGAGCAGCTCCTGGACACGTCGGACGAGCGCATGGCCAAGTACATGGACGTCAACGTCACCGGCGTCGTGCGCATCGTAAAGGCCTTTTTGCCGGCGCTCAAGGCCCGCAAGACGAGGCAGATTGTGCTCGTCTCGTCCACCTCGGGCTCCCTCACCCGCCAGGTCAACGCGAGGGCCGGCTTCAGAGGCCCGTATGCCGTCTCCAAGGCCGCCCTCAACATGGTCGCCGTGCAGCTACACAATGAGCTGCACGAGTCTGACGGCTTCACCGTGGTGCCCATCCACCCGGGCTGTGTCTCTACCGACACGGGCCGCATCGGCGGTGACGGTGGCATGCCAGTCTCCAAGAGCGTAGCTGGCATTGTCAAAATTCTTGACAAGTTGACGCCGCAAAACTCGGCCACTTTTTATAATTATGACGGAACGACTTTGCCATGGTAGATTTAGGACTCGTCAAGTAATCGAGTCATTTCATGTACATATAATACGGCCGTATTTGGGCAACGGGATAATACACTGCATTCTTTTCCATGACAGTTCTTCCTGACATTTTTCACTTCAAGTCACCTGTTGTTCACTACGGTTGTATGAATCGCCATAATTGTCTTTGTTGCAGCAAGATGAGATGACAGGCTGAAGCACCATCGGACGAATTGGGTAGTGAGTGAGCCAGTCTGTGGGTGAGTGACAAAAGCGTCACTCTGATATCAATGATAGAACACGTTTTAGCTACAGGATGATAGGGAAAGCTCTAAAAAAGAATTTGGCCTATCCTCTCTCTTTTCATAAAGTATTATGATTTCTCCTTTTTGCTTACACCATCGAACTCTTGTATTTACGCAGTTGAGATGGGCAAAGATGGCGTTACTCCACTGCGTGTATGTGGGCCTTGAACGACAGTCAGTTCAATGTTGAGAGCAATCCGAAAAAAAGCTCCTGTCTTTTGTTTGAAACAAGACTGAAATTTTTGAACAGGGCAAAGCCCCGTGGTTTCATGATGGGGAGCCAGAAATCAAGCACAACTAGTTGGTTAATGCTTCCCCATTACCTGTTAAACTAAACCCGCTACAAGTCGGAAATACAATGCGTGAATGCTATAAATACAAAAGGTACAAGGGTGTAGGCGAGCATATGGGCTCGATTTCCCGCCAGGGCAGTTCGCAGCACTTGCGTAGCTCCAATCAAACAAGGCGTCCCGACCTGCTGCTTCCACTGCAACTATCCGCACCGAAATGCTCGGAACAACCCAGCAGGCCTTGTTATAAACACCTAGATGCGCTCCCAAAGATGCGGCATTTTTATACATTTCCGAGGAAAATCATGCTCAACAACTGCAAACGATCTAGCCTTGAACAATTTGTAAAGAAAGGCCCCCGTAAATGTGACGTAGAGTGACGGGTTCTCCGTGCCGCTAAACTGTACTAGCCCTGGACGCTTCCTATCACCGTCCAGCTCCCGTTGCGCTACAGCCTATTACAGTGGCACTAACCGAAGCCACCGTGTGCGAGCCAGCCCCCCGTCGTGCCCGTTTAAAACAGGATCGAGCCACTGAGAGAGGCCCCAAGAACAAGGCTGCAGAGCACACGATCCCCCCAAAAAAAGACCACTGGGCCAAAATGAATGGCATTTGCAGAGCGCAGAGCTGATACTACGGCAGGGTTATCTTCCCGCCCGTCTCGGCGCCGTCTGGCTTGTCATTCTTCCTCCTTCATCTCTTCACATCAGTTCCCTCCCCCCCCCCCCTCGTCTGGCCAAGTCTGCCGTCAGGGATGAGGAGTGCGATACCGAATCTGACCCCATTCCCAATCCCATTATGGATCCTGTCCGGCAGCCCGAGGAGAAAAAGTTGGCAGATGAGGAAATCGATGTGCAGTTTGCCTCCAACTCGGGGGCTCGTGGGCAGAGGCAGCCCGTCGGGGGTAAGATCTCGGACGAGCTAGCAGGAGGAGCTGAGCAGCCCGGGCTGGTGATGCCCGTGCTGACCGACACCAACATCCCGACCACGACGCAATGGGAGATTCGGGCCTGGTACGCGTACTACATTGGCGCCAACGGCCTCGCGCTCTTCAACTTTGGGCCCACGGCCTTTCAGAACCTGCTCAGCCAGGCGGCCGGCGGCGACAAGGGCCTCTTGCGCTTCGCCGGCGCCGAGCGCGACGTCAACAGCATCGTCCTGCTCGCCAACGGCATCTCCTTTGCGCTGCAGGCCGTCCTGTTTCTGGTCATTGGCGCCTGGGCCGACTTTGGCAGCGGCCGCCGCTGGGTCCTCGTCATCTGGTCGCTCGTCGCCTACGCAATCGGCTTTGCCTGGCTCGGCGTCCACGACCCGAGCCAGTGGCAGATTGCCGCCGGCCTCTACATTGTCGGCCTGATTGCCTACCAGCTCACGCTGACGTACTGGACCGCCGCATTCCCCTCGCTGGCGCGCAACACGGCATGGATCAAGGAGTCACGCATCGCATACGAGAACCAAGAAATTACGCTTCCGGAATTGGACCGTCGAGACGAAATGGAGCGCAGCCGTTTGAGCAATGTGAGCTTCTATATCCAGTCCGTCGGTGAAGTCTTCATCCTCGCCGTCATTGTCGGCATCATGTACGCTGTGCACGTGCGCCGGAGCACCGAGGACAACAACTGGGGTCTTTCCGTGCTCATTGCCTTTGCCACTGGCGTCTGGCTGTTGCTATCGCTGCCTTGGTTTATTGCGGAAAAGACGCGACCGGGCATGAAGATTCCACCTGGGCTGAACATTGTCACCGTCGGCTTCTGGCAGCTATACGAAGCGGCCAGTCAGATGTGGCAGCTGAAGCAGAGTCTCATCTTCCTCGCCGGCTACTTCTTACTCGGAGACTCTCTCAACACTACCGTTACCGTGATTGCGACTTTGCAGAATCAAGTAATTGCATACGATACTCTCAAGCTCACTTATTTATTAATCGTCGGCATTGCCGCCCAAGCAGTGGGAATTGGGCTGTTCTGGTTGATTCAAAAGCGCATGAATCTCAGCGCCAAGACAATGTTCAACGCCGTCATGGTATCTATTCTGCTGCTCGACGGTTGGGGCATGATTGGAAATTGGACCGACAAATTTGGATTCAAGAATGAGTGGGAAATCTGGCTTTACCAGGCGTTTTACGGTCTGGTGGTCTGTCCCTGGTACAGTTATTCTCAAATCATGATTTCTTCCGTCACCCCGCGCGGCCACGAGTTCCTCTTCTTCTCCGTCTTCAACATTATCGGCAAAGCATCGAGCTTCATCGGACCACTCATCAGCAGCCGCATCATTGACGCAACACCGGGCGGCACCAATAACAGCGCGCCTTTTTACTTTTTGTTCGCGCTGAGTCTGCTCAGCGCCGTGGGGCTGTGGGCGTTTCTCGATCTCGAAAAGAGCGCTCGCGAGCAAGATGCTTTTTTGGCCAAGGAAAAGGCCAGGATGACAGACGACAGTAGTGATGCTGCAACGACGGCATGAAGCCAAAGAAGAGAGCGTGGAAGAAGACTAGTTTTTGTTATTTTGAGTGACGACGTATTTGGGCTGTGGAGGTCGCTAGAATTCCATTGCAGCTCTCTTCCCCTTACAATGTGATGTGTTTTGCACGAGTCGTTGAAACTAATAAACAGAA
This sequence comes from Beauveria sp. NWAFU-1, assembly GCA_024472245.1. NCBI lineage: Eukaryota > Fungi > Ascomycota > Sordariomycetes > Hypocreales > Cordycipitaceae > Beauveria > Beauveria sp. NWAFU-1. The sequence goes on from JANBXD010000004.1 coordinate 1,684,985, forward strand.
GCAGAAACCGCACCGGCAGTGCCCGGTTCTTACAAGCGAGGCAGGCTGCATCATCTCCAACTGGACACTTCATACAAAGATGTCGCAGTTGGCGTAGCCAGTAGACTGTAGATTCAGTAGCAGTAGGTCGTAAAAATATGCTATAGATGTTTATTGACTGTATTCACTAGAAGAGGCTAAACCTGGGTCCTGCAAAAGCACGAAGCCTTGACGGGCATGTCGGCCAGCTCCAGCGCAGCCTTTACTTTCCCACTTATAGCCTCTGCTTCATCCACCTTGGCCAGTGTAACCAGACATTCATGATATCCATGCAGAGACCATACATTGTGCGGGTGTTGATGCGCACGAGGCAGAGAGTCATCAATGCCCAGGTCGGCCCTGTAGACAGCCATTGCCTCTTCCACATGCCCTTGCTCGAGCAGCAGAGCACCATACGCGTGCCTCGCAGGCTGCATCCACCCCCAAGGCTCATCAAAGGGCAGGTTGTCATACAAGGTAATGGCCTCGCGAAGATGCGCAAAGGCGGCCTCGTAATTCTTGGCGCGGTACTCGACTTCGCCGCTGAGGAGCGCCGCGCCAACTTTGAGAATGTCGGTGCATTGGTTGTTGAAGAGGGTGCGCGACTCCTTGACGTTGGCGCGCGCCTTTTCAAAGAGCACTTGCTGCTCTCGCGCCTGGTCGACGTTTCCGATGGCGGCATGGGCGACGCCCTTGGCGTAGTAGGTGAGGGCGGTGCTGACGCAGTACAAGTCTGGATCGCGCGGAAGCTGCAGCGCCAGCACGTCGTCCCAGCGGCCGAAGCGGATAAGGGCGTGCACGCGCATGGCCAGAAAGGCCTCGAGCCAGTCGGCCATGGGCGGGGACACGATGCGCAGCAGCTCCTCGGAGATGCTGGCCTCGAGCCTGTCGACGGTCTCGAGCGCGAGCGCCGACTGCCCGGAGAACATGGCGCCGTAAAGCAAGAAATGGTAGTCGTGGCTGCGGTAGAGTGAGTAGAACATGAGGGCGCCCTCGCGGGCGAGAAACTTTTCGTCGGCGGCGACGGCGGCCGTGTTGGAGCGGCCGGCCGCGGCGTAGTCGCCAAGGAGAATGTCAATGTGGCTCGGCATGTGGTTCAGGTGGCCAGAGTCGGGAACGAGGCCGCGGAGGTGGTTGGCGGCTGGGAGGGCGGCCTCGGGCGTCGTGGACATTTCCATGAGGTGGATGTACAGGTGCAGAGCGCCGGGATGCTGACGGCCGCCGGGGAGGGAGAGCGCGTGGTCCAGGACTCGCTTTGTTTCGAGCGTCCTGGCGCCCTCGGCGGGTTTGCCTGTGTGAATATCCCAGAGCGCCCATGGGGTCAGATTCATCATGGAATCGGCGTATAGCGTGGCAATGTCCAGGTCGTCGGGAAACTTGGCGGCGACGGCACTCATGGCATCGGCGTACTCTGTGTTCCAGATAGTGGTCTTGACCTCATCCTCACTCTCAGCAGGGGTTTCTCGCTGCGGATAACGGTAACGTATCGCATGTATGAGCTCCTCTTCCACCGGCGAGATGGACGTCTCCCTCGCCAGCGCCGTCGCCTTTTCCATGGCGTCGTGCGTGCGCTGCGTGGCCGACCTGCGCTCGTCGGCCTCGAACAGCGCCCACGGCTTGTTGTAGTTGGGGCCCAGCGAGTACGCGAGGCCCCAGTAGGCCATGGCGCACTTTGCATCGGCCTTGATGGCGTGCTCAAAGCACTTGGCGGCTTCTTCGTGGTTGAAGCCGTAGCACCACACCAGGCCGCGATCGAACCACGTCTGCGCCTCGTTGCTCGCGGTGGTGACGGGGCGGGAATGAGTGCCGAGATCGTAATACTCCATCTTGGGGGCTAGAGATACTTTGAGCAGATTAAAAGCTGCTGGGCTACTTGGGGGAAGATGTAATAGGCCGGGATGCGCCTTCTGTCGCCATCTGGGGCTGATTGCACAAACGCGGGGCAAAGTCAGGCGACGTCATAAGGCGAAGATGTCTGAGACACTCGGTGAGAGAAAAAAAACACAGAAAAATAATAAAAAAAGTGCACAAGTTCAGAAATTTGTAGCATTCATCCAGTGGCATCAGATAGCTGTGAGGTACTTTACCAGTGGCTGTAAACTTTTCTCGCGACTAGATGGAGCTGTACCGTGCCAAGTACGGAAAACGGACATGTGAGATTGTATCTGGCGAGATAGTCCCAAAAGTTCCAACGGTAGTTGCAATACAAATCAGTGAATTGAAAAAGCCAGATGGGCACATATACACAGTAATTAAATTTCTAGTGTCACAGAAGAAGGACGGCCAGCCTCAGCCCCGGTGATCTACATGGCTGCCTGAAGCCATCAACTACCGAAAGTGGAAATCCGCCGACACCTTGGCGCTTCAACTCATTCAAGAGGTTACGAGTTGCTTCTCGAGACTTCTAGTGCATAATCGACTATTCTCGAATTATTTGACGAGATGAAAGGTTCCGACGCATTTTGTATATGCCTGCGAATTCTCCTCATCCCATTTATAACAGACGGGATCCCAAGTGTGTTGTGATGCATCCCGGCATACCAACTAAACAGTTCTTTCGTGGACTGTGCCTGACCATTTCATCTCAACCCATCAATAACTGGCCATGTCTGACTACTCAAAACTCCCAGCGGCGGCCACGCTGGGTGTCCGACCTTTTACCGCACATGCACCCGAAGAAAAGGTGCAGCACTTTAAGCAGCTCCTTGAGCTCTCGCCCATCGGGCCTGCCGTGTACGAAAACACACAAAACGGGCGCGCCTATGGCATGACCAGAGAGTGGTTGCAAGAGGCAAAGCAAAAGTGGCTGCGAGAGTTTGATTGGCGCAAGTATGAAGAGCGCATCAACTCTTTTCCCAACTTCAAAGCCACAGTCAAAGACGTGGACGGCGACAGTCTTGACCTTCACTTTATGGGACTGTTCTCAGAGAGAGAAGATGCTATACCGATTGCATTCTTCCATGGGTGGCCGAGCTCGTTTGCATCTTTTATGGATATTCTGGACCTCCTCAAGAACAAGTACTCCCCTCAAGACTTGCCATGCCATGTCATTGTCCCATCGCTGCCAGGCTATGCCTACTCGTCTGGCCCACCACTGGATAAGGACTACGGGTTGGACAAGGCTGCTAGTGCCATGGACAATCTGATGATTGGACTAGGCTTCAAAAGCGGTTATTTGGTCCAAGGCGGTGATTTGGGAAGTTTCATCAGCCGTATTCTCGCATTGACATCCAACTCGTGCAAAGGCATGCATGTCAACATGATGTCCATTCCTGGCGGCGAGGAGCCGACAGATGACTGGGAAAAGGCCGCGCTGGACAAGGCCAAGGAGGCTGTCGATACGGGAATGGCGTTTGCTCTGGAGCAGGGCACACGTCCCGCCACACTTGGCCTGGCTCTAAGCGCCAGCCCGCTGGCCTTGCTCAGCTGGTAAGTCTACCCAAGCATCATGCAGCTGCGTACCCTTGATGCTAACTTTGAAGACAGGATTGGTGAAAAGATGTTAGCATGGTCCGACCAAGACCCTCCTCTGGAGAAAATCCTCGAGACAGTCACGTTGTACTGGATGACAGACACCATCTCGCGATCCTTCTGGCACAACCGAGCCATGGCTGGCGCAGACGACGAACCAAAGATGGCGCGCCTATCTGTTGTAAGTCTTCACCCGCCCCTCGTCGCACTCAGACGGCGCATGCATCGCGATGCTGAACAGAACAATAGGTCACCTCCATGTCCATGATCAAACTCCCATTCGTTCAGAAGCCTACTGGGTACTCCCTGTTTGCGCAAGAGATTGTTCCCGTGCCACGCAACTGGGCGGCCAAAACATGTAACCTCGTCTTCTTCAAGTACCACGAGACAGGTGGTCACTTTGCAGTAAGTTTTGCCCGCGTCTCACACCAACCAATACCGCTTCTGACCATGTTTAGGCTATGGAGCAGCCTTCAAAGTTGCTTGAGGATGTTGAAATCTTTGCGGATTTGGCTTGGAGTCCTGCGGAGGCTCATGTAGGTGGGAACAGAGAATGATAAATCTGCACAAAATGGTTAGTTCTGACAATGGTAGTTTGTTAAGATAGAAAGAGGACTTTATTGGCATGATGCTTATATACTGATGCAGACAGCATGGTTCTCTGTTGACCGTGTTCACTTGCACCTTGGACGGCTGAGGCTGAGGATGCCTGCCTGGTATTCATCCACTCTGTAGCCTGATCCGTACCCGTTGTCTACGCACCATTAATGCGTGCAAACTACCCAGTCTTCTTCAGACTCGTATAAAATCCTGGAGTCCACCCTGTAATTTATTGATTTGGACGATTTTCGCATCTGCCGCGGCTTGCTCCTGCTTCAGCTTATAGCTGCAAACAAATATCCATGATGGGTTAGTGCTGGCTTCTGAAAGTAGTTATAGCAGGTCGCGGTATATAGAAGGCCCCGCTGATACATTAAGCGAATAATGCACCCTCATCGGAATTCTGGCCCTGTGTCATGGGATACGAGTCGGATTGGTACTGGCCCCGTCTTCGGTGCCGCGTCGGCAGCTTTTGAGCAATGTTTCTGGCGACACCATGAGCCTGTCAACAAGTGCTGGATTGTATCCTCTTGCCATGAAATTGCTGGACTTTAATTACCATCTTGACATGTCAAACGTTCTAGAAGAGATGTTGACCATATCTTAACAAGTCGGCCCCTCATTATATTGGGCAGCTGCAGTAATATATTGGGGCAAAGCTGCATCCAGGGTCTCTTGCATTGCCAGCCGAAGCAATTCCCGTATAAGGCAAGACATTCGACACTTGGACAAAATAAGCATTCAAGAAACAGCCATATACTAGAAGAAAATGTTCAACAACCACCATGCTTTCAGCTCCGGCCACTTCAACCACCCGCGACCGAGCCCCGCTAACTGCCCCGCCATCCCGCGATAGCGTTTGAAAAGGTGACAACCGAGTTTCCGACCAGCATAAATACCTCCTTCACAACTTCATCCCCTCAAAGTCTTGTTCTTCTCATCACACAAGCCATACATAAAACCACCAGCGCCATGTCTGCCAGCCAAGTACCGCTCTCGCAAGGCACGCTCGGCCACCTGCTGCCTCCGAGCTGGAAGACGCAGGTGACGGCGTGGCTCGCCGAAGACACGCCGTCGTGCGACTATGGCGGCTTCGTCGTCGGCGAGGCCCCGCGCACCGCCACGCTCTGGGGTAAGTCCGAGGGCGTCATTGCCGGGCGTCCGTTCTTTGACGAAGTCTTTGCGCAGTGCGGCTGCACGGTGGAGTGGCACGCCGCCGAGGGCGACCGCCTCCAGCTGGACGGCGCCGGCGCCGGCGGCAAGCACAAGGTGGCGACGGTCCGGGGCCCGGTCCGGGGTATCCTGCTCGGGGAGCGCGTGGCGCTCAATATGCTGGCGCGCTGCTCGGGCGTCGCGACGCGCAGCCAAGAGCTCGTGGCGCTGGTGCGCGCCGCGGGCTACACCGGCATCCTGGCGGGTACGCGCAAGACGACGCCCGGGTTTCGGCTCGTGGAAAAGTACGGCATGCTCGCGGGCGGCGCCGACGCGCACCGCATGGACCTCTCGTCCATGGTGATGCTCAAGGACAACCACGTCTGGAGCCGCGGCAGCATCACCGAGGCCGTCGTTGCGGCCCGGTCCGTCGCCGGCTTCGCCGTCAAGGTCGAGGTCGAGGTCCAGACCGAGGCCGAGGCCGACGAGGCCATTGAGGCTGGCGCCGACATCGTCATGCTGGACAACTTTTCCGGCGACGGCGTGCGGGCGGCCGCGCGCAGCCTCAAGGAGCGCTGGGCGGGCAAGAAGCATTTTATGCTCGAGGTGTCCGGGGGTCTGACGAGGGACAATGTTGGCCCGTATGTGTGTAATGGTGCGTGCCCTCATGTTTCATCGATGAAAACGAATTGAGTCGCTAACTGTTCTGCAGATGTCGACATTATTTCCACAAGCTCTATTCACCAGGGTGTTCCGCATGTTGACTTTTCGCTCAAGATTGAGCACTAGCTAGCTCTGACGGGAATTATACGATAAATCAGAAACCGCATAGATACAGCTCGGGTGGCCTGCTTGGGAATTCATAAGCGAGGGCCAAACTAAAAGAATCATCATGTGACGTGCATTGACACGTCGTCTTCTCTCTCTCACACGAGTTCAGGGGCACATGTCCTTTTAGTGAGTTCAATTTGCTTCATCTCCTCCACAGCATGCCACCAGCACGCTGGCGTGATTCTTCTTAGTCGGCACATCCAAAGCTGGGTTCGCGGCGAAGAAATCACTCGGACGCAAATGCAGCTGGTGAATCTCGACAGGCCTGCAGAGTATTAGCCCATATTGCGTCACAAAAATCATTGCCAGACTTACATGACTGGCCAATCCTCGACTCTGGGATTGTGAGTGAAGCCAAACACACTCCAAACGACGGGATCGCTCGTCTCGCTGGCGGTCTGCGCACCCTCGACGGCAAAGATGTCTCCTCGCTTGACCATGTCGGACACGCCTCCCTCTTCAAAGGTACTCTGGTTAGTAAACTCCCCTGCAGCCCAAAACTCGCCATCACGATGGCCAGTCACCCAGAAGTTGTGTTCGGCGAAGCGAGCACGCTGGGCGACTCGGCTGTTAGTGTCAGCCAACAGCATCTGGGTGGCGGGCGAAACAAGTTTGTAGCCAACGTTCTTGCTAGAAATTGGATTCTTCTTTGCCGGGTTCTCCAGCTTGATGGTGCGGTTCAGACGCACTTCCGAATCAATCCACGTAGCTCGCTCTACAGGAGTGCGTCGAACCTCGTAGTAGTTGCCGTACGGGTTGGTTTCTGTATTCATCTTGTGAGGGTGACTCTCCTCAACGACCACCTGAGTTTGACCATTGTTTTCACTGCCAAAGAGATCAATGGCAGGGTCGATACGTACAGCAAAAATATGCTGGTGGTTCTGAGCCAGGATACCGGGAGACACAACGTTGCCGTACTTGCTAGTCTTACCGTCTTCAATACCAACAATGCTCACCATGCCGGTAGCGCGTGTCTCAACGGTGATACCACCAGCTTGATCAAACTTGAAGGCAAGAATGTATTCGTAGTTGACCAGCGTGCCAATAAACTGTACAACAAGCTCGCGCATCCGAGCAACAACGCCTCGGTCAGTGCGATAGTTGGTGTGCTTCCACAGGATACCACTGTCCTGTTCATGAAGGCAGACAACTGAGTCAAGTTTGGTTGGTGTTCCATCGGCAGCAGGAAAGTAGGCGTCAATATAGTGAATGGCCCCAAGACAGTCGCAGCCGAGCTTGAGACTATTCGCGGCACGACCAATTCCACAGTCACCAAAGTCAAAGGCCTGTTTTCGGTGGAAAGGAGCTCGGGGGTCGCCGTATGGAACGGTTAGCTCGCTGTAGCTCAGACGATAGAGGACAGAGCGACCATCATAGCAGATATCGTGCAGAACCGGTCCTTCACGAGGGGTAATGGAAAGCCGGAAACGCCACTTTTGCCATTCGATGAGGTTGTCCGAGTGGATCTTAAACGACGCGCCCTCGGGTTGCACAACATCAAGAGGCTTGAGATCGGGACGAGCTGGAACATCAAGCAACTCGGGGATATACTCCGCAGGGACAGACTTGGTAAAGATGTCCCGTGGCTCTTTCGAGGCAATGGAAGGGCTCATGCCGTCTTCGGAACCGCCGGTAGGAAGGCGATCAATGCGGATGATCTCCTTGGTCGACCAGTCCATAACTGGAACTAGTGGAATAGGGTATGCGTAGTGATTAGTGTCCGGATTGTTCTTCCGAGCATCGCGAACGAAAATGAGGCCCAGCATAATCTTAATGATGCCATCATCCTCGTCTGGACCGCCGTATGGCCAAGGGTCAACACAGTACTCGAAGCCCTCGGGAACTGTATACTCTTTGAGAGCCTCTTTGACCTTCTCGGACTTCATGCAGTACTCTTCAAAGACAGCAAACTCGTTGCTGTGACTGACTCAGCAAATAGGTCTCTGTCGTCACCGGCCACATCAACTTACACATTGTAGTGCGGGAAACCATGATTTTTTCGCGGAATTTCGTCGTTGGATAGCACCTGGCCGGCAACAACGTCGACTACAGCGCGGTGAAAGACTTGAGCGTTCGCTGCAAGTACATCGTATTCGACAAAGGCGGTTCTGATGGGACGCGGAGTGGCGTCAGTCAGGCGGCCGGCGTGCTCAGCCTCAAGGAACGGTAGCAGCTCCGCCTTGGCGGGCTCTCGAAGATATATGGTACGAAAAAAGAGCGGCTTATCGGAGGCCTGAATCTTGACAATGGCATCACGAGCGTTGACGAACTCGAGCTGAGTTAGCTCGGCTAGCGGATGCGGGGCTGTGACGACAGGGACGGCCATCTGAACGGCTCAACAGGGCACGGTTTTCTATCTCGAGGAGTCTGTCGACTCGAATGAGTTTTGGTGTTATTTTTTGGACTTGTAAACACTGATTGGACTTCCTGAAAGCTAAGGATACGAGAGTTTGGAAAGGTTCGAAGTAGGCTGCGATGCAATTGGAACGCTAGGTAATGGGTGGTACACGTATATGAGTATAAACATTGAGCACCCCCTCTCTGTGAGCTTTGGCTAATAAGGCTTTGCTGCACCGATGGCATTGTCTCGCGAGAAGGTCAGTTGGACATCCTGCAGCTGCAGTCTGCAGCCTGCAGGTGGAGCAGTGCGAACCACGGCGTCTAGAAGAGGTTAATTCATGAGAATATCTCTCCGCATCACGGATCGGAATGGATGCAGATTCGACGGGATGAAAACGAGCGGCAGCTTCCCGCAGGAGGGGCCCGCGGAGCCCGTGAAGCCGCTGATGTAACGGTATCGAGGTGATGCTTATGTGGCAAGGCATACTTAGAAGAGCAAAATTTCGAATGATGTGGCTTTCTGAATCAACCACATGACTGTCATTATCATCGATAGTTGATTCCATGACATAATCTCCACTATCTATATGTTATCAACAGACAATTAGTAAACTGCATCAAAGGTGTTAACGTATACCAGACCTGATATCATCATCCTATGAAAGGTGTGGATCTGCATTTTTGCAGACGTAAAGGAAAGAGGCTTTGCTTCGTATGGAGTGAGCTGACATGACTGGCTCGCAACTTTGCATGGGTTATTACGGTATTATTGGCAACTGGTCAGCGATAACGAGTCAACCAGTCGTCGCTTGGTTAGTTTGTGTGATGCGACATTGGGAAAACGGCGATATCAGGTTCCAGAGAAGCAAGCACAATACAAGATGCGCCAAGACACGAAGCGAGTCGGGAATTTTATTTTGCCGCCTAAATAGTCAATGCTGGCGGGGAGTTGTTGAGGCGATAAGCTCAAACTTGGTCAACGCTGACGCATAATTCAGGCTTTCTCGTACGTGGCATTTTCGTTCTCGCTGCAGTGCAATTACTGTTGGTGCAGTTGATGTTGAAGTAGTTCGTTGTGCTCAGACGTGTGCAAAAGATGAAACAAATGGCCATCAGCAGGCATTGCGGCGGATGGGAATTGAGGCGCAGATATGGGGTGCGTGCTGAGAGCAGCATGAGACACGACAAAGCCGGTGCATTTCAGACCACAGCATTGAAAACTGGTGTTTGGAATGGCATCAAGTGGACGGTGGCATGACAAAGTGTAGCAACCAACAACCAAAGACGATTGTCAGTGTTATTTATGCTGTGATACCGGATCTGCTTCCAACTATGCGGGTGTGCCAAGCATGTGCACTGACAAACTTGTAAGCGTCGGCGTCGGCGTTTTGGCGTGCTCAAGCGCTTCGATATCGAGATTACAAGGACGGTTACACAGACGCAGAATGCGTACGTGCTCATGGACCCCTGCTGAAATAGATTTTCGCTCGATTCTGGGGTGTAGATTGTTTCGTTCGGTTTTCTTGGCATAGTCTGAATAAGAGGCCCCATAACCAATAACTAACACGTATTAAATAAGTACAGAAGATCTCCGCCTTTGGAATTATTGCACAATTATTGGTACCAAGGGAGACGATCAAGACCATGGGGCACTGCCGCACTTGGCGGGAACAGCAAGGGCTGGATAGGACCAGGGCCGACGAAGATTTGAAACTGACCACTGGTGCATCTTTTGTTGATCAATGCCGAGACTCTCGTGAAGAAACACGAACAAAGGACAGATACACGCGAGCGGCTCTAATCAATTTACCGTCTGATGGGGCGCATTGCGACACTGTCGGGGTGGGCACGCATGAACCAATGGCGAAGGTGGGCTGGAACATGCCGCGATGACCATGAACGGATCGAAGCATTCCATTGATGAGGACTGGATAGGGAAATGAGAGTCATCTCGGCTGTCGAGACTGGAATTACTCGGTACATCAAAAGTTGTCTTGTATGGCGGTCGGGTGTCGAGGGGCGCACAATTTGCGTTTGCGTGTCGCTTTGCTCGAGCGACGCAAGCAGCGGGAGGAAAGCAAGCCGAGTACAAGAGGATCGTCGGTGCCTCCATCCACGTGTTTCGAGGCTAGGCAAGAAGAGAAAGGTGCCCTAGGATGTGCGCGAACTAAAGAAAAAAGTAATCAGGGTTTATTGCAGATCGAGTTTGCCTTTACCAACATGAACTGACTGTAGAATGCTCATCAGTGCACATGAATGATAAGGACACTCGCGAGGTGCTGGTAGCTGCCGCAGCCCGTATCATATTGGCAGCTGCGAGCCATTTGCCAGCTGCCAGTGCCGCTTGCATGCCATTCTGCCAACTGCGAGCGCGAAAAAGCGCAAACGGAGGCGGCGAGCAAGACGAGTTACAGGGGTAGCCAAGGCGGTACGACCCACCATCTGCCCACAGTCATCCACTGTTGAGCCACTGTCGCCCTCACTGGCCCTCACAAAAACGCCCTGTCGCCGGCACAAAGGCAGTCGCGCCCCCACAGTCCTCTCTCTGCCACTGTCTGGCCCCCTATTTCTGTTTTCTTCCTCATCCGTAACGCATCCACATTTACGATCAACCTCGAAACTTTTGCCCTCCTTGCTTCTTATTTTGCCCTTGTCTGTCTTCCCTTCGTCCCTGTCGCCTTTTGCTTCTTTCCTGCTCTTTCCGGGCTTTTCCATTTACCCTTCGAAGCATCCTTCTTTCACTCGTCAACTTTTTTTTTTCCTTTTTTCGCCATCTGTTTACAGTCGCTATACTTTTGTCGCAGACCCTGCTCGCAGGACACTACTAAATGCGCCTCTAACTGAGACGAAGCACACGTCGTCATCTCTCCCCACCAGCGCCTATTTTTAACCGGCATTTGATTCTCGACCTCGATTTCTCTTTCGTGACTCCAGCTGGCTTGCGCTCCCGACTGTTCTGACCTTTCTACACCTTTCAACATTATCCATGCTTTTATAGTGCATCAACGAATCGACTCCTCCCTCCGGCGCGTCACGCTCCGCCTTTGCCGGCCAGACGCCACGTATTGCCATATTTATACCACCGACTTGAAACCACCGACCAACCTCTCCTCGTTGACGATAGCACCCCGAAAATATGCTGAATCTACGCCGAGCACTTATTGCGGCGGCATTCTTGCTGACCATCTTCTTCCTCGTGTCTCGTTCCCATCAATCGTCAGCGTCGTCGAGCACTTTCGCCACCACACAGGCGGCTGCAGGCGCCACGGGCGCAGTCGACTCCTCGACAGGCGCTGTCACACAACCAGGAAGTCGGACTGCAACGCAGAAACCATTAGTTGACATGTCGCATATGTCAACTACCGACAAGCTTTCTTACACCTACCCGTATGATATCGAAAGGAAATTTCCCGCCTACATTTGGCAAACCTGGAAGTATACGCCCGCCGACGGTGAATTCCAGTTTCGCGACCAAGAGGCTTCTTGGACCATTTTGCATCCAGGCTTTGTCCACGAAGTCATTACAGACTCGGTTGCTATCAGCTTGTTGCGCATGCTCTATGCATCCGTTCCCGAGGTCCTCGAGGCGTACGAGGCCCTTCCCCTGCCTGTTCTCAAGGCAGACTTTTTCCGCTACCTTATCCTCTTTGCCCGTGGCGGCATCTACTCCGACATTGATACCCTTGCTCTCCAAAGCGCCGACATGTGGATTCCAAAGGCTATTCCTCGCGAGAGTATCGGCCTGGTAATTGGCATCGAAGCCGATCCCGATCGTGAGGACTGGGCCGACTGGTACAGTCGCCGCATTCAGTTTTGCCAGTGGACCATCCAGAGCAAGCCTGGCCACCCTATTTTGCGTGACGCCATCGCGCGCATTACCAATGCTACGCTCACCCTCCAGGCCAATGGCAAGCTAAGCAGCATGCACGGCAGTGAAGGTGTAGTCGATCTCACTGGCCCTGCCCTTTGGACCGACACCATCATGGACTACTTCAATGACCCTCGTTTCTTCGACATGACTCCGACAACGGGCAAGATTGATTTCCACAACTTCACCGGCATGGAGACGAGCAAGCGCGTTGGCGATGTCGTCGTACTTCCCATCACTGGCTTTTCTCCTGGCGTCGGCCAAATGGGTGCCAAGGAACCCGACGACCCCATGGCGTTTGTTAAGCATGATTTTGAGGGTAAGTCACAAATCAGTTGGTTGGCAAAATCCCGCTAATAGTCTCTGTAGGAACTTGGAAACCGGAAAGCGAGCGACACATTGGCGAAGGACAGGTTTCATAGCGTCGAGTTGCCCCCGACGTCTAAGGCACTTGCTGGCCGCTCAAAAATTGCATCTCAGATCTCGCTACGTGCGATAGATTTGACACGAGGCGTTATCTTTTCTTCTTTTCGACTACTACATAATTGCAACTCTAGCCGACCGGGACTGGTTCCCGATTTTGATGTCATTTTCGCCTTGTCTCCCAATGGAGATTTGTGGTTTGGTTGGGTGTTTCTGCTTGGGCCCTTTTTTTATGATGGCCGCACATGCTGGGAATTTTAAAAGATCAGGAGGGGTTTTGATCAGGCGAAATACTGCGCTGCACTCGAGGTGGAAAAGAAATATGCTACGTGCGATTGTCTTTTCAGGGCTCTACATACAAGGGCCTGTTCCATTTTGTACAATATCATCATAGAATCGATTGCAGGCGCTTTTGCCCAGAGCATGAATGGGTACATTTTGAGTATCCGATGAAGTTGCAATTCAAAACATGAAACGTCAAATGTGCCCCGCGACCTGTCTATTGGCTATCTCAAGTCCATCACTTCAGCCGCAGTCGGATTGTACAACCTCGTGAGCCTTATCACGCTCCAGCTTGTCTCGCCGGGACTCGGCCAAGTCGGCCCTGGCTTCGGTATGAGACGGTATGACGAAAGTCACGACTCACAACTTGCCGGCCCCACAGCAAACTCGCCGTGCAAGACAATTCATCTCCTGAGCAGTGTAATGTCTCGAAAAATGGCCGACGTGTGTCAGCAATGAGTATTGATAACTGGCAATCTTCGAAGTGATCCCTAGGCCGTGGCCGCCGCCCGGTCACAAGTGGGCACCAAGAAAACGAATGGCTTGTCTCTAACGTACCGGCGTGTAACCTGACGGGCCTCTCTTGTCTTTGACTTGCCAATATTTAATGTTTTGGGCCGTGTGAGATGTGCGCCTTGTTGCCGTCGGTGAGTAAGCGTCCCGCTGGCAGTCAAGCATCAAGTCGCGGAACTCTCACAATCTCTTTACAGATGTCTAATTGCTTCGGGAGATGCGCTAGATATATTTGCTGGTTTTCGGTAGCACCTGCTACTATCATGAAAAGTTTCTCATAGGTCTCTCATCCCCTGGCGCCGAGTAGAACTGGTGCGACGCAACGGTGACACCGACGGGTGTCAAGACGACTGAGGAAGAAATGATGCAGTTTCACTTTTCTGCGGCAGGTCGCGACATCGAGCATGGTCAATGTCTTTTACCAAAATCCTTTCGTTCACTGGCTGCCATGTGCCCCACGAGTTTTGGCCGCTGTCGCAAACGGCGGCGGCATCGCAGGCGCAGACAAGGCCTTTGCAGAAAGGGCAAAAACTGCGCAATTTTCCCCTGAAGCAGTACGACGAGTTGAATGTAGGTGTGGTCGGCACTTTACAGGCCGCAGGGGAGCTGTCGAGACTCGACTTGTAAGTGCTGCCAACGACGATGCTGCTCTTGACTGCCATGGCAAGGTTGCAGGGAGGGTATGCCGGCGACGGCGCTGCATGTCTTCGATGGGTAACGCATGCTGCTTATATGGAGAGCGCGCAAACGGCAAGCATGGGCAACAACGTGTACTTGTCCGCCAGCTTTGTTACTCCCAACTACGTCGAGGCAGTTATAGCTCGTCTCGCCAGCCAACGCCATTCGTCACGAACCGTGGCCGGAGGGACTAATATAAAGGCCTGAGGACACCAGACATCTCAAAAGACCCCTTGATGGCCCAGAAGATGCTTACTACGAGTTTGAGCCTCTGCAGCAGCAGGCTGGGCTATGCCATTGCCGAATGCGTGAACCGCGACCAAGGAGGCGCTGGAGTAGCGTACGCGGTATGTCGCCGCGGATGGGATGCGGAGGAAGGATGCGGCTGCTAGGCGGATGTGTTGAACTGCAACGAGCATTGCGTCACGACTCCGGAGGCCGAGTTTCCCCTGGATTACGTGGGCACAAGCAAGCCTTGGACTACGAGTCGCCGGAAAAGATCCGGGAGCGGGTATGGTAGAGCTCGCAGCACAAGGAACAAAAAAGATACGAAGAACTGTCGAAGCCATGCAATGCTCCATGCGGCGGCTATCTGATAGCATCTACGACTAGAAGCTGATATTCTCAGTGCAAATTTCAGCTATTTATGGGAACGGTTCAGCCTACCGAATGCAGTTCCTGATCCGTTCATATGCATTTGCAGCGTCAATGGCGTCGTCGATACGAGGTGCGTCGTCGGGAATCTGAAAGAGGTCGGCCCGGTGTTACACAGCCACAGCCTCATTGAGCAACTCCGAGCCGGCTCATTTCAACCGACGGTGAGCTTACTCACAACTGCAGCACAAAGTGTGCAAACGGGTGGGGTGTATTCTTCATATAAAATGAAGAGACCATCTAGTGGAAAGAAGATGCTATTCGGCACGGCCACCAAGCTCCATCATCATCCGTTATCGCCATCATGTTGTCCCATCAGTCTATATTGGTGACAGCCCTGGCATGGGCGCCGACTATCGCTTCGGCCGCACCGGCAGCCGGCCTTCTCGGTCCCGCCTTTGCGGCCCCGACCCGTCTCGCCGCGGAGCCGTCGATCCGCGCCGCGGCCGCCAACGTGACGGCGCTCCTGGACGAACTGTTCCGCACTGGCACGTCGCCGTGGGGCAGCCTGCACGCCAACGACACGGCGCTGTCCGTGCAGGTGCTGTCCGCCGACGGCGCGCGGATCGTGGATCACCACCACAGCCCCGGTAACTTGAACGTGTCGGCGGGCAGCGCGGCTCGGGTCGGCGCCGACACGGTGTACAGGGTCGGGAGCATCTCCAAGCTATTTACGGCGTACGCGCTGCTAGTCAACCAGGGGCGGAGGTGGTGGGACAGACCCGTGTCGGAGATTCTGCCAGAGCTGGGGCGACAGCAAGAGGAGCGTGGGGATGGTGCGCAGACGCGATGGGGGGAGGTTACTGTTGGGGCACTGGCCTCGCAGATGGGCGGTGTCAGCGCTGGCTGTAAGTACTTTATTTGACGGATTTACACATGTACATCTAAAGATGTACATGTACGAGTATGTGCATGTGTGGGTAAAGGATGGTGTTGGTAACAAGAACAGATTCTACGCAAGACATGGCTTCTTTTCCCATGTTCGGTGCCGCTGTCGGCCTTCCTCCGCTCCAGCCAGACGAGATACCCAAATGCTCCAATGACCCTACACAGCCTACCTGTACGAGAGAGCAGTTCTTTCGCGGCTATCTTAAGCAGCACGCCGTACAAGCACCTTATACCACGGCCATCTACTCCAACGCCGGCTACCATCTTCTAGGCTACGTCGTCGAGGCGCTCACCAACCTGCCCTTTGCGGACGCGCTGCAAAAGACGGTCCTTGACCCGCTGGGCCTGAAGCACTCGAGCGCCACGCTCCCCGCGAAGAAGGGCACGGGCGTGATTCCCCAAGGCGAGCCCGACTGGGACCTGCCCATGGGCGACGATGTCCCGTGAGCAGCCCCCTCCCCCCGGGCAATGAGCGAAAGCGCCTTTCAAAGATCACCAGCTAATTGCACGCGCAGCACGGGCGGCATCTACGCCTCGACCCGCGACTTGGGCGAGTTTGGCAGGGCAATTCTGAGCCACGCCCAGCTGTCGCCGCTAGAGACGCGGCGCTGGATGAAGCCGCACGCGCACACGGCGCTCTGGAGCGCGTCCGTCGGCGCGCCGTGGGAGATTCTCCGCACCCGCACCCGCACGATAGCCGGCCACCCCGTCGACCTGTACACCAAGTCGGGCAGCGTCGGCGCGTACAGCTCTATCCTCATCCTGATTCCCGACTACGGCGTTGCGGTGCCGATTCTCGCCGCGGGCAGCGACTCGGCGACGGCCGTGGGTGTGGCCGTCGAGCGCGTGGTGCAGGGGTTCCTGCCCGCGCTCGAGACGGCAGCCCGGGAGCAAGCCGCAGCGAGCCTTGGCGGGACGTACAGCGCGGCCGCCGCATCCGGCAACTCGACGCTGGTGCTGGCGGCGGGCGACGACGGGATGCTGATTGAGAAGTGGGTGAGCAACGGCGTCGACATCCTCGCGGGGCTGGGCATGTACGCGCAGAGCAGCGGCCGCACGCTGCGCCGGCTGAGCCTCGTTCCCATGGAACTGGAGGAGGAGGCGGCAGAAGAAGAAGAAGAGGGCGGCCAGCGGCGGGTGTATTACAGGGCGCTGATCGAGACGACGCTGGACGGCGTGGACGAGACGGTGCCGAGGGTGAATGATTTGAATGACGTGGCATGGAACTTGCTGGATGCGTACCAGTGGGGCGGTATCGGCATCGATGAGTTTGTGTTTATGCTGGGGGAGGATGGAAAGGCGACGGCGGTGAGCCCGCGGGCCATGCGGGAGACGTATATGAGGAGGTAGATGTTGAGTGAGGGTGGCGGTTCACGAGCGAGGTGGACAAAAGTCTCGCTCATCTCGGATCTCATTACTCACTTTACTCAATGTAAAAGAGATGAAGCTAGAGATTTGGTCCTGTTGACAAGTAAACACTAGCATTCCCATAATCTTCAGTTAGATGTTGGTCAGTGCCAATGCGACTCATAGACGCACTATAACAGTTGACCCCAGATTCTACAACAGCGCTAACCCGGCATCCGTCCGATGCCAACTAATAGTCAACCATTAGTTCAAATTTTTGCCATTTATTTTCGTACACCAGTTCGTTGGCCCCCAAACAGGTCCCGCCGCGGCCCCAGCATTTCCTGTTTCCCGCCCCCCTCCTACTGTTGTGCTTCCTCTCAGCCGCTAATTAAAACCGCCCAGTACCCTAAGAGCAAGCCCGTCGGGACAACGGAATTACAGCGAGCTTACGGGTACCGTTTTGCATCGTTGTTACCTGCATCTGTCTTTCCACTCCAACCCCCCACAAGCTCGTGCGCAACTTCCGATCTCTTCCCCCCCCCCAGACGGCTTCGCTCCTTCCAGGCTACAACAAGACCTGCGTTTGTACTTTGTTTTTCTTAATTTCCAAAAAACTGCCAAACGCAGCGTGTGGGATTGGTTCTTGTCGTTTTTTTCTCCTTTAAATTCTGTGACTTTGGAGCCCGCAACATGCTGGCCGCCGCTTCCAGGAAAGCCCTGGAGGCAGCAGCAGCCAGCGGCATCGTGCGGAGAAGCGTCATCCGGGCGGCGCAGCGACGATGTCTGGCGACGGAGGGATTGAGCATACGCACCGGTCCGAGCGAGGTGAGATTGTTATCAGTTACTCTCATGCTCTTTTCTCTCCTATGATCCAGAAATCCCCGCTTCACACAACGCAATTACGTCGTTGCTTACCCCGTCGACTCACTCTCATCTCACAAGCCCCCGCGATACCCTCACCCCTCCCCTCTCACGCAACCACCCTTTTCTTCAATTGACAGCAAAATTCCCGTTAACATCCCATATCAGCCTCCTTTATACAAAGGCACCATCCCGGAGCACTTTGCCTCTACCGTCTCCCAGCATGGCGACCGTCCCGCCGTCATCGCCCGCTCCCCCGCCCGCGCCGCCTCCCACGAGACGGCGCTCAGCTACTACGAGCTCGACCTCCTCTCCAACCGTCTCGCCTCGTCCCTCACCTCTCTCGGTGTTACAAAGGACGACCGCGTCGCCGTGTCGCTCGGCAACGGCGCCGAGTTTGCCGCCCTCACCTACGCCCTGTTCAAGCTCGGCGCCGTGCTCGTGCCGCTGAACCCAAGCTTCAACGCGTCGCAGGTCGCCGCCGCGCTGCGCCACCTCGCCGTTCAGGTCCTCGTCGTCGGCGCCGTCACCGACACCGCGTACCGGCCGGGCCGCGGCCGCAGCAACGAGCCGCTGCTGGCGGAGCTGGCTGGCGGTGACCTGCGCGGCGGCGCCATTGCCAACCCCGACGTGCCCAGCCTGCAAAAGATTCTGGTAGTGGATAATCGCACCAGCCACCCGGATGTTCGGTTCGATCTAGATGCGTGCCGGCGCGTGCTGACGCCGTACCGGAACCTCCTCGACGGCGCGGACCGCCCCGTGAAACCCGCGGCGCCGCTGTCGCCATCGGACATCATCAACATCCAGTTCACGTCTGGCACCACCTCGGCGCCCAAAGCCGCGCAGCTCACCCACACCGGCATCCTCAACAACGGAATCCTCATCGCCGACCGCATGGGTCTCGACACTACCGACCGTATCGTCGTCCCGCCGCCCCTCTTCCACTGCTTCGGCTCCGTGCTCGGCTACATGGCGACCGCCACGACCGGCGCCGCCATCCTCTTCCCCAGCCCTGCCTTTGACCCCGTCGCCGCTCTGCGCATGTGCGTTGACCACGACGCCACGGGCCTCTACGGCGTCAGCACCATGATCGTCGCCGTCCTCGAGGCCCTCGAGTCGGGCGCCGCCGCCGGCACGCCACCACAACACCTCCGCAAGGGCATCGTCGCAGGTAGCTCCGTCCCGGAGTCGCTCATGCGGAAAATCTACGATGCCCTCGGCCTGCAGGACCTCGTCATCTGCTACGGCATGACCGAGACGAGCCCCGTCAGCTGCATGACCCGGCCGAGTGACGCGCTGCAGCTGCGCTGCGCGTCCGTCGGCAGCCCCATGCCGCACACCTCGGTCAAGATTGTCGACCCGCTCGACCGCGCTCGCATCCTGCCGCTCGGCGAGCGCGGCGAGCTCGCCGCCGCCGGCTACCTCGTCATGGAGGGGTACTACGGCGACGCTGCGCGCACCGCCGAGGTGCGCGTCGCCGACGACGCCGGCACCGTGTGGGTGTACTCGGGCGACGAGGCCGAGATGGACGCCGACGGCTACGTCCGCATCACCGGCCGCATCAAGGACCTCATCATCCGCGGCGGCGAAAACATCCACCCCCTCGAGATTGAAGACTGTCTGTTCCGCATGCCCGGCGTCAAGGAGGTGAGCGTTGTCGGCCTGCCCGATGACAAGCTCGGCGAGTGCGTCGCCGCCTTTGTCATCCCGAAGCAGGAGTGGACCGTGGAGGGCGGCGTCGACGGCAGCAACAACCACGGCGCCGCAGCGCAGACGGCGAGAGCAGAGGGGTCGAGCAAACAAGAACATGTGCTGACGAGCAATGCGGTGAGGGACTGGGTGCGCACGAGGCTGTCGAGCCACCTGGTGCCGAAATACATTTTCTGGGTCGACGAGTACCCCAAGACGGCGAGCGGCAAGATTCAAAAGTTCAAGCTGCAGGAAGAAGCCAAGACGTTGCTAGAGGAGCAGTAGAAGATGTTGAGGCGACTACTAGAAGAATACCGGCATGATTAAAGAGGGCGTGGAATACCATGTAGCACCAGCAGCATATGAGAGCATTTCTTGCCAGTCTTTTGTTTTGGGCATATTACAATCTACAGCTTTTCAATACATGTGGCACAGGGCAATATTCACAGCATTGCAGTAAATCGTTTTGAAAAGGTATAGTAATGAAACAAGTCTAAACTGTTCATAGCTCATACAGTCGAGAGCTGTTCTAGCAAGTATGGTCAGAATGCAAAGTCCATCTCCTTGTTCCCAAGAGGTCGTTTTGGTGCAACGTAAAAACGTTTTGCGGCAGAGGCTCAACGTAGGTATCCCAGATTCATGACGGAAAAGAACAGAATGAGAAGACGAAAAAATATCTCCCAACGAGGCAACCCCGGTTTCACGGCTGTGAGCCATCTCGAAACCAGGAAAGTAAAAAGGCAACCATTTGAAAGAGAAAACCAACTCCAAAACACCCAAATCAAATCGTCTCGCCGTGGCCAAACGATGACGCTTTCCCATTTACTCGACTTGCTTGTCGCAGCCAATGCGGCCCAGGAGCTCCTTGCGGTCGCTGTGGCCGGGCAAGCTGACGCTGGAGCTGTTAGCCTGACGCTTGATGCCAGACCGGCGCTCCCAGCTCTTAAAGTCGAGCGCCTCGACGCCGACATCTTCCTCGAGGGCCTCTTCGTAAATAAACACTTCCTCCTCTTCAACTTCCTCTTCCTCATCCTCGTCGTCGCTGCGCGAATCCTCGGCGCCGTCGCCGCGCAGAACCTTCACGGCGACGCGGACAATCATGGTAAACCAGATAATGGTGATGACTTGCAGAGCGAGAAGAGGGGTGAGGAAAGCCCACTTGATGTTGTTGTTGAAGCAGACACGGCCAGTGCTGTTGTAGTATGGCTCGAAAAGATGGCCCAGCCCGTCGCCAGGATCCTCAGGGCCGACAATGTTGGCGTTGCTACCGGAGTAACAGCCATAATTAGTCTCTTCCGGGATATGCGCATAGACTGACCAGCAAACCGTCATGTATATGACGTGACGCGCCGCAAACCATGAAATCATAAACAGGCCAAAGGCGTAGTCACATGCAGTAGTGAAGCCGCTGTACTTGAGACATTTGGCAGCCTTGAACATGTAAGTGTCAGTTAGGTATCACCATAGGTTCTAGGCGAACATACCGGAAGAAACAGGTCAACAACGTCCATGATGACCAGGATCAGGTGACCAACGCGGGTTTGGTGGTAGCAGTAGCAAGAGGAGATGAGGAGGGTGGTGATGATGTGGTGGCTAAACATTTGCCAGTGGTCCTTGCGACGGTCCTCGATATTGATGACAATGATCTGCTGGAGCCAGAAAGCCCACTGCGCTAAAACGTAGCCCTTCATTAGGCCGTCCGTCTCTCTGTTGGGCCAGTTGGTCCAAAGCTCACGGAGGTTGAGCCAGTATGGGGACTTGTAGTACATGTACTGGGGAGATAAGTTAGCAGCGAAGAGTGGTATCTTGCGTCTTAACCTACGGCACCCATTGTCCAGAAGACACTGTAGTAAACAAAGAGCCAACCCTGCTCAGTGAATCGGGTCAGGTCCTTGCGCTTGGTGATGCCGCGAGATCGGCCCACTGGCGCCAACATGTACTCCATGCAGCCGGCGCGGAGACCGGTGAAGAGAACGATGAAAAAGGCAATGAGGTACATGTCGTCGACGCCAATGGCGTAGTTGCCCGAATCGGGGTTGTAGTACGAGAGGTGGAAGAATTTGTTGGTGTGCTCACGGGCCTTGGGGATGAAAGCGTGCGCCAGGAAAAGTAGGGCGAGGAGGTTGAAAGAAAGACCTAGTGGAAGCGCGCAAGCGGTTAGCTTTTGTCTTGGATCATTGTGCATGGAGACATGGCCGTTGGCGTTTGGTAAACACTAAAGGCGCCTTTCAGGAGTAGGACAGGGGTGAAAAGTGTAGATTCATACCAATCTGATTCTCAACGAACCAGCGCGACAGCTGCTTCCAAGTGCCTTCGTCCTTCCGCTTGAGTCGGCGGACGAGAACAGCGCTGTGACCCGAGGTTTGCATGTAGAGCGGCCCGTTCATGTTGGGGACATTGGAACCAGTCTTGATTTTAGGATGGGACAACTTGGCGGTGGCAGGTCGATCGTCGACGAGCGTCGAGGAAGCCTTTTCCATTGCGACAGGTGCGAGAGGACTTGGCCGTCCGGGGCGAAATGATTGAGGCTCGAGACGGACGAGGTCGAGCAGTGCAGGAAACGAAATCCTGCTCAACGATTGAGTCTGGCAGCCGAAGCAGCTACAGTTGGCGGGGTGACGATTTTTTTCTTCTCTTCCGTTTCGAGGTGCAGCCAAGCGGTAACGGAGTTGGCGCTAGCAGCTGTTGCGATAGCCTGGCAAAGGTAGGAGGACGCGGCGTGAGCAAGATTGGAGGAGAAAAGATGCAGTCGAATTGATATCGGACAGGATAGGAGAGGAAGGCCACTACTAAACTGTGATTCGTGTAACACGAATGGTAGGGCGAGGTTGCTTGCGAAGCGCCGAAGAGCTCAGGAGAAGTGTCTGAGCGCCACTCGGGGCAAAAAAAAAAAAGCTGCCGCGGGAGGAGGAGAGGAACCAGCGTTGGCAAGATAAGATGCTCAATGCCGCCGCAAAAATGGTAACAAGGAAAAATATAGAGGGGAAATTGAGATTGAGATCAAGCCGGTTGGCTAGCTGGTAAAGGCTTCGCTTGCCTCGAAACCAGTAGAGTGTCGAACAGGGGTAGAGGTAAGGAGAGGAGGAGAAGATGGAGAAGGAAGATGGCTGGTGGGTGGAGGCTGGCAGTGGAGGGTTGGTATAGCAGAACTGCAGGTTTGAATTGGCGCTAGAAAGGTTAGGTGGCAGCTATAAATTGACGGCGCAATACGGATACTTGCGGGAAAAATGACAAGTAGTATCGTAAAGTAGGGAAGGCAGAGAGTGACATGAGCAGACGAAGCAAGCAGACACGCAGACAAGACTTTGCAATATGTTGCAGCTTTGTGGGAAGGTGGGGTTGAGCGGCGGGCTACCTAGCAGCCTAGGTACGGGTACAGCGTCTTGCAGCGTCTACTGAGAAGTTACAGGCTGCTGGGCAGTTTATGACAATAGTTGAGTCGTGGCAACATTACCACTCGACACCAGAATGAGTACATGATACATGACACTTTTTCATGGAGTCAATGGCATTTTCTCATACTTGATTCTTATTTAATGGATCTTGTTTCGACAGAATAAAAGGGAGAAGCTGGCGAATTCTTCATTCGCACCTCGTACGGATACAGTTACCAGTATACAGGTATCCACTCAATCCACTTTGCAGCTTCGTGGACCCTTGCCAGCCACTCAACACTCATTACTGACCATTCTCTCGCGTTGCCCTCAGCAGAAAAAAAATCGATACGATTTTCATAAATACGATTGTCGGTGGGTTCCTACATTTGGCAATTGCCAACCACAACTGAGAATTGCAAAATAAACTCAACCACAAGACCCCTCTTCCCCCAGTGCCCAGCTCCATCGCTGTCGCAAATATGCCCCACAATCTGCGCATATCCCTTCTCGACCTCGATGAGTCTTCCTCTCATCATTACCAGTAGTTACTTACTCAAGGAGCACAAGACAGAGCGGTGAGCCCTCGCCAATTCATCTTTAACCGGAGACGTTCCGCTGCACATCACCCCACGACACGTTTCAGCATTTATTTCTAGACAGCTGCGCATCTGCCTCAACAACCCTCCGGCCACCACATGCATGTACGAGCTGCAGCTGCGCATGCTTTGCCTTTGCCCGCCCTTTTCCACTATCTCTCACCACCATCCACACTAGATATTCAAATGGCTGCTATGAATACGGATACCACGCAGGGATGGAGCTTAGACCAGCTTGCTGTTGTTGCAACGGCTCCTGCTCAATTAATTCCCGTGTGAGAGGCTGGAAGCTCATCTCAGATGCCAAAATGCACAATTGCCCAGAGATCTCGCCAACCAGGTGTTAATCAGGCAGTAATAAATTCCACTGCGTCGATCACGTCCTGTCAGCCCATCGTTATCAAAGCATGCACGACTTTGCACATCTCAACTAACCTGTTCGACAAGTAAATGATGCAATTTCCTTTCAACTACGAAGTACTGCTCAGCAGATACCACGACAGCTCAGCGCCTCTACACACACACACAAGTGAACATATCGTGACTGTCCCTGAGGTCTATTGTTACAGCGCTCATTTCGCCTTAAAACAGTTGATTGGTTGGCTGTGCTGAGCTTCTCGCCACGGATACTTCTTGTGGAAGTTGCTCACCAGAGCTTCATCAAGTTGACAGGAATCAGACAATTTCCAAGAAATGACCCGTGCGCAAGAGTCCATGTCTCAGCCACGGAGCTCGCATCCGCGCCGCCGCCATTGATGCAGCAGCGTAGCAGGGACGCTACCCGATCACATTCGGCATATCGTGGTGTCACGATTGGCTGCCTCAATTTCTGGTACAATAAGCCTCTCCTTCAACGAGTTGGCAACTTCTCGTGGCACCTCGCTTGGCACGCGCGTATAACCAGTGATTCGCGTAGCAGCCGAGTCTTGATGATTTTCGCTGTTCAGAGTAGAGCTCAACTTGTGAGCCGTTTGAGGATGGAGATGGGACGACTTGTATTCATCAACGAGGCATCATAGTTTGCGCCAACAAGGCGACGGAGCCAGTGTAGTATTAACGCGACGAATGAATGTATACAAGGCGCCTAGCACAAAATATTCCTTTTTTTTTTGCAGAGCGGAATATAGTCATAGAAGACACGATCAAATGCTTAGCTGCGCTTCAAGCATCTTTTTCCACCGCACTCAAGCATCACGTCTTTTCTCGGGGTGGTTGTTGACCCGCCGGGCAAGCTCCGGAGTAGAGGCTTTAGTCTGCGCCACAGTAGCACGGGATCTCTGCCTGCCCCACAGCGCACGCCACACCCTCCAGCCTTAATCAGCACATCATGCGTCACAGCTTCGCCACTCATTGTTCCTCCTGCCTGCTCCGACGAACCTCACAAGTTTCACTACAACCACGCGCGCACATCAAAACCTCATCAACGCAAGCATCCCCCACGATAACTGCACTCGCCGTCATGAGCTCTACGGCAAAGTACCAACCCGCCCCTCAGGACGAACCCGACGACTACACCACCGCGCCGCCCGCCTACGGAGCCGCCTCCCACGATGCCTCGGGCTCGGCCGCCGCCGCGAGCGCCGGCATCGAGGCGCAGGGCCTCTTTGGCCATGCGCGCAGCAGCGAGGATAACCTTCCCGACGACTTCAAGGTACGGAAGTTCTCCTACTCTTTTCCAGAGAAGATGCGCGTGCAGCACCTTGCTAACCTCGAACAACCAAACAGTTTGGCGGCTCCGTCGCCGAGGCCACCGTCGATATCCGCAACCAATTCGTTCGCAAAGTCTACACCATCCTCACCGTGCAGCTGCTCATGACTGCCGGCGTCAGCTCCCTCACCTTTTTCAGCAGCTCCTACAAGACTTGGATCCAGGCTCACCCCGGCGTCGTTTGGATTTCCGTACGTTCTTCCTTCCCCCTCCAATCACCACTCCTCCCATGCTGACCAAATCACAGCTCATCGGCTCCATGATCTTCCTCGGCCTCACTTACTGGAAGCGCAAGTCCTACCCGACCAACCTCCTCTTCCTCACCCTCTTTACCCTCGCCGAGGCCTACACCATCTCTGTCATCGTCTCCTTCTACCGCACCGGCATCGTCCTCAACGCCGTCGTTCTCACGGGCGGCATCTTCATCGCCCTCACCCTCTTTGCCTGCCAGACCAAGTACGACTTCACCTCTTGGATGCCCTATCTCTTCGGCGCGCTCTGGGGCTTGCTTCTCTTCGGCTTCATGTCCATGTTCTTCCCCTACGGCTCCACCGGCGAGCTGCTCTACGGCGGCGCCGCCGCTCTCATCTTCAGCGCCTACGTCCTCGTCGACACGCAAATGGTCCTCCGCAAGCACCACGTCGAGGAGGAGATTGCCGCCGCCATCAGCCTCTATCTTGATATTATCAACCTGTTCCTCGCCATCCTACGCATCCTCAACTCGCAGTCCAGCGACTAAGTGCAGTTTGGTTAATGCCCCCTCGCGAATGGAAACTGGCGGTGGAAGGTGCTGTTGTAATGACGATGGAATTCCATGCATTCTAGCGTTTTCCTTTCTGTACTGACTTTCGATTTTGCTTTATTATCGTTGCGTCTTCTTTTCCTCTGGCCCACCACTCTGTATGATTGCTGGTAGCGTGAACAACACAGCTACGCACAACGTGCAACACACCTCACTCAATAGCGACTAAACCTAGGTAGAAGAATCACAAGTATGCCCTGGATGCTACTAAATCATGCACAATTATATCGGATATTTGCATTCAGTTCACTAAAACACTAAGGAAAATAATTAAACGGCCAATTAGGCATGCGCCGACATGAACGGGTATACACGCATGAATATCGAGACAAGTCACTTTCGCGACTCAAATAATTCTTTGCCTTTCACACACTGCCAGCCCGGCCAAGCCCAATGCCACTCATGCTTCCCTGTCAAGGCGCCAAGCCGCTCCTAATTCATCCTTGCCTCTGCATCTTGCTCTCTTGGCCACATCATTTACCAATTGCGCTTTGATCGCAGAAATTTGGCCACAGGCCTTCAAGGTCGTTGCATCATAGACAGCTTTTTGTAGCATATTCGGAGAAAAAAGTAAGATTCAAGCTGTGACACGGCAGGTCCATACCAGTCTGCTCAAATCGTGCTTCTCAATCAAAGAACAGAAAAACACCAACGCCCTAGGCTCAAGCATAAACAGACCAAGATCCCCACGTGGTATATACTATCCGCAGGGGGACTCTTTACTCTTCTTGCTTGCCGTTCTCGCCCAAAAGGTTGACGTTAGCCTGAGAAGTAGCCTCGCGCTGCATGCGAGCCTCGATCTCGCGAAGCTGGGACTCGCGGGCCAAAAGCTCCTGGCGCTTCTCGTTGATCTCACGCTGGACCTTGAGCTCAATCTCACGGAGCTTCTCTTCCTCACGGCGGAGCTGCTCTTCCTTGAGACGGACCGACTGCGAGGCGAGATCCTCAGGGTTCATAGAGCTGTCGACACTAATAAAAGGGTCAGCATTGGGTATTTGCACGTGACACAGTACTGTTGTATTAAACTCACCCAGCGGCACCATCCACACTCTTCGAGAGCTTCTCGGTACGGTAGTTCTCATAAAGGAAGTCGTGAGTGATTTCCTTGAGGTCGGCAAGATGGCTGTGAAGCAGAGCAGAGCGGATGGCGAGGAAATCAGAATGGCGAGGATTGTCAACCTCGACGACACCCCAAGGGTACTGACGAGCGCGAACCTTTCTACCGCCGATCTCAACAACATCCTCAGAGCCGACAATAGCAAAAGGCATGAGGCCGCGAAGCTCAGCATTCTCCTCAACGGTGTCCTCATCATCCTCATCGACATCGTAAGGGAAGTTGTAAACGGGAATCCTGTAGTGCTCGATGTCCTCCATGACGAGCTTCTTCGATTCGGCAAGCTCCTGAGGAGTAAGAGAGTCGGCGCGTCCGATGACGGGGATAACATTGACACGGGGGGCGAGGCGCTTCATGAGCTCGATGTCAAGTTCGCGAAGTCTACTACAAGTTAGGCGACTTGCACCGCAAACAATTTGCAAGAAACATACCCATGACCGGTGGGAGTGATGAAGTAAAGCATGGCGTGCACACGGTTGTCTCTGAATCGCGGGTTGCGCTTGATTCGAGACTCCTCAGCCAGGATATCGTCATATTGTCTCTCGAGGTAACCGACAATCTCAGAAAAACTAGCATGCGTCAGCGGTTGTCGTGAGGTTCCAGTATTGCTGAATACGCCCATACCTGGCCTCGTTGTCAATCTGGTCACCGAATCCAGGGGTATCAACAATGGTCAGAGAGATGCGGGTGCCCTCTTCGTCGAGTTCTAATTCTGATATGCATTAGAGCTGTGGCAAGGTGATAAATGGTTTTCTCGGGTCGTATCGTACCGACGGTGACGGGCTTGATCTTGACACCGTCTTCGACGTGAGCATCGTCGGCATCATCGGCATCCTTGTGCTGGAGGACGTCCTGGCCGCAGAGGGTGTTGACAAAGGTAGTACGGCCTAAGGCGCAATGTTAGCTGTGAGGAGACGGAGCGGAAGCCAGATCGATATATTCTATCGCCATCATCGTAAGTCGAGACGTACCAGTTCCAGAAGCACCGCAAACCATCAGGCAGAATTGAATACCCTTCTTGACATTCTTCTTTCGGCGGATCATCTGTAGGCGGGGTGGGGTTGTCAGCTCTGCTAGAACCATTGTAGCTGTCGAAGCATGTAGCAAAGCTATCCTCATAAAATGTAGCCAAGCAGCAAATTGCGATTTCGTGCTGCTCGCAATGATTTCCGGGGTCAAGCTTCCCGAGCTGATGAGCTGGGCATCGACAAGAAGCGGTACGTACAGTAGCGGACGACATATTGACAAACGGTTCTTAGCCCCTGAGGCTTCTGATCGTCGCGAATCGACGGCGACGGTAAAATACAAGCGAGGAGCGAATAAAAAACGAGAAGGAATAGCCTTGCTGAGATACCAACGTGCGATGGGAACCGAGATTAATGCTCGAGCTGTTGCTGTCACGAAGCGAAAGGGAAAGGGGAAAAACCGTTGGCGAGATGAATGGGTTGAGGAAGGGCTCAAGGGGATGGACAGAGCGGATGTGCGGTGCGTAGTTACTGGCTGCTAAAAGGGGAGAGGGTCGTCGGTGGGTGGGTGGGCAGAAAGATGAGAGGCCAGGCTTTTGCTGGAGCAATTTCACGCCCGGGCCATGCAGTGTTAGTGCCGACCCGGCGATGGCAGTAGTGAGCTCTACCAAAGGCATTGATTGCACTACGGGCAGACCCAGGAAAGGCCATCCCACGCGACATTATGACATTGTGCTGGAAAACCATGTCAGGTGCCTGCGGAGTAGGAGCGGATAGAGCAGAGCTCATCAGAGGCCACCCAAGTCAAGTCCTGCGCTGCAAATAGGTTCCTAAGTATCCGTACTTTAGCTGGGCTGACCGCCCCTGCCACCGCCCGAATGCAAATCGTGGCCCCCTCTTCCCCTGGATCCCACCATATTTCCCGGGGAGTGGGCTGCAGGTGCTCCGGAGCCGGGCACTGTGCAGCCTGTGCAAGGTAGCAACTTTAACAGTTGCAGCTTCTGTACGATAGACACAAGTACCCCTGGTCCGTGCGCCGAGCTTGTCTACAAGTATCGACTTGCGCCCATCACCAGCCAAGGCCTTCCTCTTTTACATACAAGCGTCCTTCTCAACCGCCAACACGCAGCCATCGGATGGAACCAATGGGGTCAGAAGCCATATTCGATGCCGTCAATTCATAGCAGTCGAGCCAGCTGAACCCGAATGCTCGCACCACCTGGGCCAACGGGAATCAAGAGAAAAACGGCATCGCTACGGAGTAGACTCGAACGATATACTCATCTTCAACTCCGCACACATATCCCAATTCCCTCGAGAGAACATTTCAGGCCAATGAGCTTGATCCAGCACCTCAAAAATAAGGCCGAATTGCACAAACAAAACTGATGAGTGGCTTCGACACGCTGTAATTTCACTCATCGATAGATATCAATGTCTTTCGTCTTGGAATGCTCGATTGTACCAACTCTAGGATGCTCTATAGTCTATGCGCATCTAGAAATCCAATATGGATTACTCCCTGATCTATGTCATTATCCACCCATGCTATCGACCTCGTCCCAGCCTCTCGTCCTCATCTTGAGTCAAATCATATGCCGGCCTAAACTTGGTACACTCTGCATCAATGGCTAGCTTCGGGTTCGGTTTCGTGTTGCTCGTGCCTCCAAGAGACGTATATCCAAGGTTGTACAAGTTGCAGTACGGAATGTCCAATTGACGCAAAAACTGTCTCTCATCAGCAAAACGCCCTCTCCCATAGTTGACCCTCCCTCGCGGTGAGCAAACCTACAATCCAAATATCCACGTAGTGCCAGTCAATCATAGGATTGACCCGCATAAACTGCGGCCAGCCCGCGTCGGTCATGCTGAAATGCTCCAGGTGCTCGCTGTACGGGTCCGTCCGCCGGGTGCCCATGAAGATGGCCCGGACCGCCGGCGTCTCGGCCAGGTACGCGTCTAGCGCGGGCCGCATCGCCATTGTGTATTGCTTCAGATCCAGGTGGTACTCGCGAGTCGATTGCGCGACAAACTCGCCCATCTCGGGGAAAGGGTCCGGCGGCGCAATGTACATGGCCTGGATGCGGGGCACGTCCACCGTCGACGTCTTGCCGCCGTCGGCCGTGGTCGTCAGGGTCGGCAGGCACGCCAGCAGAAGCACCAGCAGGCAGAGGCAGTCCTTCCCGCCATTATATGAAAGCGATAGCTCCTCGAATCTAATTCCCGCAATGTCAGCCCAGCTCTCGTGCCGCCTCCCGCCCCCATTCTCCCCGCGCGGGATTAGCCGAACAAAGCCTCGCCAGCAGGAGCTTACTTGTAACGCTTCAGCGCCTTCTCCACGACTTGCAATGATATGCGTGTTTGCTCCTGTGTTCTCCTAGCCGCCTCGTCCGCGGCAGGCGTATCGAGAAACGCCAGGACCTTGCGCCGCAGCTCGGCGCATACGGCCGGCAACGTCGATGCGCGGCCGTTTGCGGCCTCGCCGGCGTGCGCTGCGCCGTTGGTCTGCGTGCTCGGCATGTTTTGTGCCTTTTGTTGTTTGAAAAGAACAAAAATCGCCGTGGCAAGGAAATTTCAAGGCATGCTATGCATGCAGCGTCGTTTTCGAGTGTCGAGGGGGGGATGTTCTGGTCAAGGTTTGGATCCTTTTCCGCCCGACGCCGCCGTGTCATCCTCAAAGGTCTGTAATTTGGGGTCTTTCTGGGCTGGTTCCCCCGCAATAGCCTGTGAATGCTGTCTTTTCGTGGCTAGCGTGGCCACAGTGCCACTTAAATTGTCAGCGGGCCTCGGCAATGGATGAATGACTCGATCTACAGAATGAAGGTCCGAGGAGCACTATTGTAGTAAGAAACTTGATAATATATCTCGAACTTAAGAGACAGCTAACTTTGTAGAGTACAGAAGTCTGACAGTTATGGGTTTTTTTAAAACAGACATAGAGTGGTGCTCACTTCACTTAACCGCTAACCAGGGGTAGTAATTGACAGGTCTTGGCAAGTGCCCGTAATCTCATATTCATGAATCATCGGTATCGTCTAGCATCATTCGTAATAGAATTTGATTGTCCAAATCATATCTTCGTGGCCAACACGTGCTTAACTTTCGAATTCCGGGTGTCTTCCTGGCGGATAGGTCCCAAGACCAAGGGCCTCCCAATCCCACAAAGACGCAAAGTCATCGACATCGACTGCCTGGTTTGCAGGGTCATCCGTCTCTTGCTCTTCCAGTATGGGTTGAGATTCATTGCTGAGAGCAACTGTTCCTCCCTGAGCTGTCGCCTCGTCGTAGCTCTCCATCGGCCAGGGTGACAGCGACTCGTCAATGGCGCCCACGCTCGCTTTGGAGTTACTGACAGAAGCAGTCCTCCGCACGCTCTCAATGGATCCCTGCCAGTCGTCTGATATGCTCCCTGGCGTCAATTCGTCTCGGCTCAGCTGTTCTGACGATGTCTCCGAGCCAATATCTTCGACCAATGCAGGGCTTGGCGCGAGCGGGCCCGCCTCGGCGATTGGTGCTGGCGATACCGCATTGATATTCATTTTTCGTCGCTTTTGTGCTTTGCGCACCGCATTAGGGCGCTGCAGCTTGGCTACTAGCTGAGCCGCAGTATCGGAAGCAAACTTAGCAATGGAAGACGTGTGCGCAAGTCGAGCGAACAATGACACCGCATTATCGAGTTCCTCGTAAATTTCGGCTTCTTTGGTCATACTGTTCTCCACGTCCTTCATGATGCACGTGCATAACAGTACAGCGGTATCAAAGGCAGAGCCGATCATGAAATGGTAGCCACCACCATGCCGGTCGACATGATCAGCCCAGAGAACCGCAACTCGGATATTCTTCACGCAGTACCTGATACCATCGAAGCAGACACCTCGCTCTTCTTCCGACAAAGCAGAGGTATACCCCTTGAGCATCACTAGTCGGAATGAGGCGAGAAGCAGAAAATAAGCCATTGTGTACAGGTAAAACCGATTGAAGATGATCCAGGGATTCGCCGCATCCTTCAGCGTGTCTGGATTGTCAAAGGCGTAAACACGAGGGAATACTTTTGCCCAGGCCTCAACCGTGCCTTGGTACTGCCGTATTTTGCTCAATTCCATATTATTCTTGTCGTTCGGAAACGTGGCAGCCAATTGTGAAATCAGCTGCGATTGTATCTTCATATGCAGTATGGGTGATGGTGAAAATGCCTCCATTGTCAGAGATGGGAGCACGACTTCTACAGCGGACCAATTGACGATAGTGGCGCGAGCCAGGCCAGCAGATATCTGCCTATCATGTCATCAGCACCTGTACGGGGTAAATGGGGTGGAAACTGACCACTCACCAGTCTAGGATCTGAATGATGCACCATAATCTTCGTATCATCTCGCGTTCGAAGGACGGTAGTTGGTCAAAAGCAGCGTCTTTCTCTTTCACTGCAAAGCGTTCGGGATTAGTGTCTAATATCTCGGGATGAGAATCTGTGCTTACAAAGTGTCTGGCATTCTCGTGCGGCGGCGCTGAGTGCATGCCATGCTTCTGGGTATTTGCCTTGCGAGATGTACCAGTACGACGAGTGAAGCATGCTCTGGCAGCTGTGCAGGTGGCTGTATCCAGGTGGCACCACGCTTCCCAGTTCTCGTGCAAGGCTGTGGTACTTTTCTGACAAAGTCTCGATATCATCGCCCATGTCTCGTTCAAAGACGGCCTTGAGAGATTGATCGGCATGCTGAATCGAACAAGCGCAAACGGTAAAGAGCAGAGCAGTGAACTGGAGGGCCAGGGGTCTCTTTTCTTCCACTCTGGTCCACCAAACCTGGTACTCGTCAAAGAATGCAGCTGGGTACAGAATATAGAACTGGTTGTTGATATTCTGGAAAAAGATGCGAAGGAGCGAGTCTAAGACAGTCAGGTATACAAAAATCAACCCGTCAGAAAGCAGTACTGACCAACCCAGTGCCGCTTTGGAAATTCCTTCAGGGCACGCGCCAACGCAGGACATGGTGCAGCGTCTGTCCAATACTGGTTGTCATCCGGCGCATCTTTCTAGCTTGATTGTCAGTTTCAGTGGCCGCGCCGTGGGAGATTCGGAAGCATGCTTTGTCTTCGAGGCCAAGGCCAGCGAGCAGGTCCGCCGTGCTGTATCCCAAGCTGCCGGGCGGAAAGTCGGCCGATATAACATCCTTATGAGCCTCGTCTGGACTAGCCTGCCGCTTGCGACTTTCCGACGCCGTCGATACCTCGGCCGGCGCCTTCGCGGCGGGCAGGGCAAAACGACACTTGTCCGCGACTTTGCGCTTCAAGCAGTGATTGCACGGCCACTCTCGATTACACTACACAGAGCCATGATTAGCACTGTTAGGTTTCATCTGCTTATTCTAGCCAACGGTGCAAGATGATTGCGGCGGCGCGGGGTCGCGTGCAGTTTGGAGTTGCTCGTCTGGTGTCGTACCTACCTTTTGCTTCCTGCGCTGGCACTCGCTGCAGGACAGGCGGTTCCGCGCAGCTCTCGAGGGAGTGCTATCCATTATCGTGGCGTTTTTAGGAGCGGCATGCCCTGTTGATGGGAGGTGAAAGAAACCTACCCAGCCAATCTGTTAGCTTCGTCTGCCATGTCGTTGAGACCGTGCGACAAAGTTGGAAATTTACCGGGGCGGCCTTAAGGTTGGTTAACAGTGATGAACTTACGGCGCTGGCAGCTAGTTGCGCAGCGTCTACGCCAGAGACGATATGGTGCTCAAGTACTCCGTAGATGTCTCAACAATGGCAACAAAACACGGCAACAATTTGTCCTTTCCTAAGTCTCTCAGGCTGCAGAGACACAGCCCTATCTGGGCTGGGCACTCTCGAGTAACAATGAACTTGGTGTGCCACTAACGATGCCAGTCGTGACATGCTGGAACGCTATTGGTAGCTGCGCCAACCCTTGGAAACAGGAACCGTACGATCCAAGACAGGTAGGCAGGTGGCGGCCAACAGCCTCGATGGTGACGGGGATGGGGATGCGCGGGTCGACGAGGTGCTGTGAGACGGCATCATAGAGTAAGGTGTGTGTTGGTGATGGTATGTGGCAAGTATGATGCAAAGCCACGATGCTGTTCATTTCTTGGCTGGAGTCGTCGACTTCCATTGTGGGATGGCGCAGGCTGCTTAACTGCTGAAATACAGCGCGGCATCCAGCTGGCCAGGCCTGGCCGGTGCTGTCAGGTGCTCTATCCAGGCAGGCGACCTCGCTGTGAGTCGCTATAATATCGGGGCAGCCCCATGTTTTAGCGCGTTCGCCTGACCCGCCTAGCGCCACGCCGCCACCCCATACAAACCATGCCTACAAACACCACCAGCCAGCAGCACCGACAGCTTCAAGCACCACTACTCCGTATTACCTTTACCTTTGATACATCTCACACCAACGCCGCACCCCCTGTGCACTCGACGAGCTTCTACACTACCTCGATCTTTGCTTTTTATTTATCCCTTCATTCTCCATCCCTTAGGAGCTTCCTTTCGTGCTGCTACCTTCTCCATCACCGCCGTTCTGATCCTCTGCTTATCGCGTTAACTGCTCGTTTGAAACGGACTCAGCGCAGCCATCATGGCCAGCGGCTGCTGAGACTGCCTATCATCATCGACTGCATTTCTTTTTCACTCCTTCATCTTGTGGTTAACAAGAGTCTCGGTTTGCTACAATGAATGTTCGGCCGCCCATCGAGTCGTCAAGCCCAACGGCTGTCCTGTCAGTCTCTTTCAACAACGATGCCAGCTGTTTCGCCGTGGGTCTTGAATCAGGCATCTGTGGTAAGTGACTGAGCAACACCCATCCGCCGTCTACGTTCTTATACTTACAGACGTAGTCTTTCACACAAAGTCATGTCTCCTAAAGGCATCAAGAGGTATCTACTCCATCTTTTGGTGGCCTGGGCTGCAAGCTAATGACTTGTAGATTTCAATGCTGGTATTGGCCTGGTGCGCATGATGGGCATGACCAACTACCTGGCACTTGTCGGTGGCGGACGCTCTCCGAAATTTGCCATTAACAAGGTTTGTCATCATGATTCAACATATTATACCAACCTTGCTCCGCGCTTACAATTTGGTTAGGCAATTATATGGGATGATGCCAAAGGCAAGACAGCACTCGAGATTGCCGCCCTCAGCTCCGTTCGAGGCGTCCAGCTTGGCCGTGAACGCATAGCCGTCGTGCTCCAGAGCAGTGTTCGCGTCTATTCTTTCACCAAGCCTCCCAACCTGCTGCATGTATACGAAACGGCAGACAACCTCGCCGGCCTGTGCTGCATGTCCGACAAGAAGCTTGCCTTTCCCGGCCGCACCGCCGGCCAGATCCAGCTCGTCGAGCTCGCCACCGGCAACGTCAGCATCATCCCGGCCCACTCCTCCGCCCTCAAGACGATCCAGCTCAGTCCAGACGGCGAGCTTCTCGCCAGCGCCGGCGAGACGGGCACCCTGATTCGCGTCTATTTGACCAGCAACTGCGCAAAGATTGCCGAGCTGCGTCGCGGCATTGACCCCGCCACCATTTACTCTTTGGCCTTCTCTCCGCCCGGCGACTACCTAGCCTGTACCTCGGACAAGTCCACGCTGCATATCTTTGACGTGCCTCACCCGCGACGTACAGGACCACATCGCAGCCAACAGCTTGGTGGCGGCAACGAGTCAGATCCTGGAAAATGGGGCATTCTGGGCAAAATTCCGCTCATGCCTCGCGTCTTCTCAGATGTATACTCTTTTGCCTCTGCACCCTTTGAGGCCGGCGATGAGGGCATGATTGGCGGCATTTCCTTTTCCGAGGCCTCGACATTGGGAACCGCGAGATTTTGCAAAGGCGTCATTGGTTGGACAAGCAATGACAGTCTCGTCGTCATCGGCGCGGGACAAGATGCTCGATGGGAAAAATTTGCTATCACCGAGGGGGAAGATGGGAAACGATATTGCACGAGAGAAGGTTGGAAACGATACCTTGGAAATACGTAATAAAGTACATATTTAAGCGAGCCTTGGAGCTCTGGATACCAAAGATAGTTCTTGGCACTGGCGCAAATATAACACCATATTGGGTATTCGTAATGCATTTGATCTTCACTCTTCATTACGTCTCGGAGAACCGCTGCGTCTTCTTCGCCCGTGGTCTCTCTCTTCTTCGTGCTCTCTGCTCGCATGTCGCTTGTGCCGCCGTCCCTCGTCTCTTTCCCGATCGCGCCGCCCTCTGTCCCGATCACGGTCCCGCTCCTTCTTGTCATCGTCTCTGCGCCGTGATCTATGTTCTCTCGAATCGTCATCGTGCCTTTTACTCCTATGATGTTCCTCGGCCGCGTCGCGATGCCTGTCGCTACGATGGTCACTTCGATGACGATGGCATCGCTCCAAATCATCATCGCCACGTCGAGATCGTCGTTTATCATCGTTGTCATACTTCTGCCGATGATGTCTATGCGAGCGGTGCTTGTGTCTCGACTCCTTCTTGTCGGCTCTCTCTCGTGCCTCTTCCACCTCCTTCTTCTTCTCCTCGATGAGAAACGCCTTCATCGGGTCGTCATCGTCATGGTCGTGTATCAGTTTCGCCAGGTCGCGTTCTTCCTGCAGCATCGGTCGTTGCGGCGCCTCGTCTTCGCTGCTCTCGTCGTCGGACACCGGCTTGCCTTCTTTGCGCTGGAGGTCCTCCCAGCCAACCTTGAACTCGTCTTGGTCTTCGTCGTCGCGCATCGAGTACCGCGCATGGTCTACGCGCAAAAGACGCCCCCCGACTTCTGCGCCACCAAGATTGTCCACGGCGAGATCGGTGCTCCTTTGGTTTTCGTACTTGAGCCATCCGAAGCCCTTTGACTTGCCCGTTTCCTTGTCGCGCACAAGCTTTAGAAAGACCGGTTCGCCAAATTGTGAGAATATTGTAATAATATCGCCTTCGGAGAGCTCGTACGGCAGACCACCAAAGTAAACGTACGCCGTGTCCCGGTAATCGGTATGCCACGAGGCTTCGGGGGAGCTGCGGGCGTTGTCAGTGGTGTTCTGGTGGTTTATTGAGGGCCTTGTAACTCACATTCCATTTTCAATCTCTTTTCTGTTTAGTGCCTGAATTGCTCGTATTTGATTCATCTTGCTGGTCCAGCCTCTTTAACTTTAGTTTACAGGTTCAAGTTTGTTCGCAAACCAGGGAGCCCACTTTTCAGATCAAGCTCGCTCCAGGACGCAGGCGCAAGCTCTTGGCTCTCCGGCGGCGCGTCACACCCTGGCCCTTACGCGGGTCAATTTCCGGACCGAGCTAACGAAAGCTCCCCTACAATCCAGAAACTACAAGTCGCATGTCCATTACGAGCGTTTAGAAACCACAGTCCAGCAGCCTGGATCCTGAGGGGTCTGTTGAGCTGTACGAGTGCATTACGAATCTGATAGCTGCCGCGACCCGAAATCAGCAACCCAGGCCAAGATGCGAGGCTCGCCGTCATAGAGGACCCCTGACAAGTATAGATTTCTGCGACGCAAACACATTTCGCCAACCCACGCGTCTTCGAACCCCAACTAGGGTTACGTTTGCTCGACATTCAGTTTCCCATCTTCAAGACGAAAGCATTCGGCATTGTTCACTGTAGCAACATGGCGGCAAAAATTGAGCGGGCGTCCACATACACCGCTGGGTCTGGTGACGCCGATGCTCGCAATGGCGAGCCAAAGCGAAACCTGTGGACGTCGATGCTTGAATCGGTCGCCAGTGGCAAGCGCCTTCCTGAGAAGAATCTGCTGATACTGGGTAGGCTGTCTTTCCACGCCGCGCTCTCTCTCTTACCCTAGAAGCTAACACAGCCCCAGGTGGCAGTACGGACGCGCAGAGAGAGTTTCTCGAATCGCTTTCGGCCGACGAAGAGGGTCGCAACTCGGAGCGGCAAAAGACTCCTCCGATCGCCAACAACTTTGCGCTGGGCTACACGTATTATGATGTGCTGGACACAGACCAAGACGGTTCGAGGATCTGATCATGGCACCCAATCAGAGCAGCGTTGCTAATGTTGACTAGATACCCTGGCTCGCGTATCGCTTTACCTCCTTTCGCAACCTTCGGGCGAGTTTGCTTCGCTAGTCTCGCCACTTCTCACGCCAGAATCGATACCGAACACAGCCCTAGTCATACTGCTGGACTGGGCGCAACCCCATCTCTGGCTCAGACAGATCTGGAGCTGGATCCAGGTGTTAGAGGAAGTCATGGGCCACACAACTTCTGAGGCACGCGCCGAAATGGAGGAGACAATGTCTTCTTGGAGAGAGCGCGGCCGTGGCGGCAGCTCAACGAACCTGGACGGTACCCCATCAGCGACAGCAGCGGACAGCGATGGCTCATTGCCTCTGGGACCTGGTGAATGGAGCGAACCACTAGGGTTGCCTCTATGCGTCGTCTGCCAAAATGTCGGTCTATCTCACTTTCCGCCTCCTGTGCATATTGCTAAATTTCTCTCAGGCCCAGAAAATCGACTTCCTCGAAAGAAATCAAGGCTGGAAAGAGCCCGACTTCGATACCGTACTCCAATATCTAAGAACTGTGCTGCTGCGCCGTACGTATAAGAACATTCATTAGCCTCTGAAGCAGGGCTAACATTCTCTTAGATGGCGGTTCACTTATTTACACAAGCCAAAACACACCTTCACAACTACCATCCCTCATTCATTCAACCCTTGGCATCACGTCATTGCTCAAGCGCCAACCGCTAAAGCATAACGTCATCGACAGAGACAAGATCGTCGTACCACCCAACTGGGATTCCTGGGGCAAAATTCGCGTACTAGGCGGCAACTTTGATACAGAGGTGGCCTCGAAAGGCTGGTCTGAAGATATCAAGCTGCCTCTGGGCTCGACCCTACAGAGTCTGGAAGCTCTCGAGCAGGCCAGAGCAGAGGCTTCAGAGACGGGCAAGTACGTGCAAGAAGACAGTGCTATCGCGCGCTACGAGGACTGGTGCCGCGATCCCAACAGCGGCGGCATGGCTGTCGTCGAGAGCGCCATGGGCGGCGCCGCCGCCGTCGGTGTCGACAGCGAAGACACGCAAGAGTTTCTTGAAAAGCAGCTCAAAATTCTCGAAGCGTTCAAGGCCAAGCTGCCAGAGAAGACGCCCGATAACAACATCTCCACCGTCTCGCGACGGCCCGATTTTGCAGACGAAAAGAGTGTCAGCGAGCACATTGGTCCCGTGCAATTCAACATGGGTGGCATCCAGGTCGACGCCGACGATATGCTGCAAAGGCTTAAGGTGAGTAATTGATGCGTAGATGCCGGCTATACTGGCATGCTTGCACGAGGGACTAATACCCAGACCCCTTAGGACCGCAACGCCCATACTGCCTCTGACGACGAAGATGCCGCCGAGGAGCAAGTGCCGCCCGTCCCCATTATCACCAAGGAATACGACAATGAGCAATTACACGACTTTTTCAGCGGCCTCATGAACCGGACCGGCGGCGCGGCCGAGTCACCGCGGTAGAAAGACGCAGAGATTCGGGCGGTCCCGCGTCGGAAACAAGCGTGGAGAATCAGTGCACAGCACGAAAAGGACAAGGAAATTTGGGAGCCCACAAATATGTAGTAGCCTGGTAGAAGAAGGGCAAGGATTGACGTCGAGTGGCTCTGCCTCTGTAAATTAGATACCCTTGATGTGAATATATCTTTTTTTCGTAAAGTCACTTGTATACCACTACAATGGCCCAATCTTGTATGAAAAGTAACCGGTCTCTTCTGCTGCAAATTTGATTTCGATATGAAGGTCCCCTCGTCCCCTATTGTTAGCCACTGCGCCGTGCTTCCCTCCAAATACAGTCTACTAGAGGTATTAGAAAAAGCAGAAAACTGAAGCTAAAGAAACCACGTGAAAATCTACCAGAGATCAAAAAACAAGATCCAATTCCATTCAGGCTTGTGTTTCCCATTTCTTTGTTGTTCCACCAAACAAGGCGCTCTCTACGCCTTCTCTCTCGTCGCTTTGTACTTGACTTCCTCGTCACGCACCGTCGACACGCCAAGACGGGCCGTCACGACGCCGCCGAGCAGGCCGGGAAAGAGCCACGGGTGCTGAAGCATCTCGGCCTCAAACGCGTTAATGCTGCTGCGGGCCATGCCGGTGAGCGTCTCGTCGTCGAGGAGCTGGCCTAGTCTGTACAGGTTGGCGACGGAAACGGCGTTTGTGGAGGGCAGCGACGTGTCCATGCCGTCTTTGAGTCGCAGGATGGCAAAGCTCGAGTCGGCTTTGGTGGTGAAGAAACCGCCCGCGGGATCGTAAAAGTACGAAGATTGCGCCTCTGTTTTTTGTGTTAGCGCGGATTTTGAATAAGGGAACCGGGTATATACAAACTAACTTTGTAGAGCATCAGCGAATTCGATCAATGATTCGTCGCCATTCATGTCAAATAGATCCAACAAGCCTTGAATGACATATGCGTAATCATCGGCAAAGCCTTCCGTGTCGCGCTGTCCCGTCCAGACTCGATAAAGAATCTTTGCCTGAGCATCCCAGAGTTGCTTCTGAATGAAAGAGGCAATACCGCTAGCCACAGCAGCGCATTTGGCGCTGAGTTCGGAATTCGTCGTCTTCACCGCCTGTGACGTCTTGGCAAGAGCAGATAAGGCCAAGCCGTTCCATCCGGTGACAGCCTTATCGTCAACCTCGGGACGCACTCGCTCGCTCTCTCTTCTTGCCTTCAGTTCCTTCTGGGCCGTGCGAATGGTCTGTTCAATCTTCTCGACGGGAATATACAGCTGTTTGCTGAGCTCTTCGGACGTCTTGACAACACGCAAAATGTTCTGGTGCATAAAGTCTTCATTTGGATCGTGCTGCTCATCAACATTACCGTCCTCTAGAATGCCCCAGTGTGCAGCAACTACTGGACTGGCACCCTTCTCAGCAGCTTCAATGACGCTGTCGAATTCTCTCTTGGTCCAGAGATAGAAAGCGCCCTCTTTCATCTCTCCGTCACCTTTGCGCGCGTAAGAGTCGGCGGCTTCGCTGGATGCAAGCAGCCCGTCTGATAGCAGAATCGGAGTTGATGTCAAGTAAGTCGCAATTTCCACTACGATGTTGTAGAATTCGCTCGTCGCTTGTTCACCGGCGCGACGCCAGGCTGTAAGGTAAAGGGACAGAAGCTGGGCATTGTCGACAACAAGCTTTTCGAAATTCGGTATCGTCCAGTCTGGTGTAACAGAGCAGCGAGCAAATCCAGTATTCCCGACATGATCGTGCAGCGCTCCATCTCGAATCTTTCGTAGAGTATCAACTGCCATGTCTAAAGCATGAGTACATTCTGCCTCTCCCACAATATCCTGAACAGCCCTCGGTGAATCACGAAGTCCGATGAGAAATTGCAACTTAGGCGGCGTAAGGAACTTGGGAGCCAGGCCGAAACCGCCATATACGGGGTCAAAGGTGCCCGCAATATGTGTGTAGGCTTCCTCTACTTGGTCCAAATCAAGTTCGCTCGATACGGAAACATTCTTGACAGCTTCTTGTGTCTGCTCACTGTGAGCGGGCGCAGCCCAACCTGAGGGCGCAATCGTTTGTGCTTGCGCAATCGGCCTCGTTCCCAGAGTACCTTCAGCAGCGAATTCTCTCAACTGAGCCAAAACTTCGGTCGCTTCCTTGCGACATCTTGCTTCTTGCTCTTTCCAGATATCGCGAACCTTTTTGACAACGGTCAAGAAGTCCAGAGCATCCTCGGCATTTTCATCGTGAGCTCGAGGTGCGGCATTGGGCCCAGGCCAATACGTGCCACCAAAAATCGGTTCGAGCTCTGGAGTGACGAAAAGATTGAGTGGCCAACCTCCAACGCTGCTAACCGCCTGAACATAGTTCATGTAGATTGTGTCTAAATCGGGACGAGACTCTCTGTCAATGAGGACTGGAATGAAAGCATCGTTGAGTACGGCGGCGCATTCCGTATTTGCGAAGGACTCGGTCGACATAAGGCGGCAGTCTAGAGCCAATCATTAAGACTAGAAGAAATATGTCGAGTTGGTAAACTTACAGTGGCAGGCTTTATATCCGATATGCAGGAACAATAGCTTGCCTTCACTCTTTGCACGTTCCACGGTCTCGTCGGCCAAAGGCTGCCACGCGACAGGGCTGGCCTCAAAGCTGCGGACGAAAGGATTTGTACTTTCACCCGCACGATTCTTCAAGGGAGCGGAGCCAGCTTCTTTAGCCGTAAGGCTCTCTGATATGCGCATGGATTTCATAGCTGCAGCAGATGCTGTCAGCTCTGAGATAACCATGCTGCCGGGTGGACTTGGTCGTCGATATGGAGGGGCAAGTGTCAGAGAATGGCGTCCCGGTCGCTGGGCACCAAGGCTCTTGATGCAAATCGCAAGTGTGGATGTTATTGCAAGGCTATGCGCTTATCCCATCCGACTTCAGGCCGTAGTTATGGCAAAATTTGACATGGAAACGTGTTGGCGCAAGACAACGACGGAAGAGTTGGGTCGCGAATAATAATTGGAGCTTCCCCGCCGCCGCTTTCAGTTGCGGGCGCCATCGCGGGGCAGTCTGTCGGTATTACTGACGTTAGGTAAGCAAAGCGTGTCACTACAGTACTACCTGCCGCTTCCGGCTGTACCCTGCAAATACAATAAAGAAGTTTCGTAACTACATGCACACGCAATTAATACATGTTTTGAGAACGCTGGCATGTTTGGTTGAGTGGTTAGAGTGATAACCAACTGCTTCTACAAATTTCGTCGCCATAAGAGCTCCTTGCATCCGATCGCTGAATCAGTATTCACCGAAATGCTGTGCCAGCTTGAAGCACTGCTAACTCGGGAACTAATCTAATGAAGACGTATCAATTCTCCATTTGAATCAGAGTAACAGTAGTATCACTCAATCAACACAGATGTCGGGCTTATTCTAGTGACTTCTCATCGA
The DNA here is from genome assembly GCA_024472245.1 of Beauveria sp. NWAFU-1. Classification (NCBI taxonomy): domain Eukaryota; kingdom Fungi; phylum Ascomycota; class Sordariomycetes; order Hypocreales; family Cordycipitaceae; genus Beauveria; species Beauveria sp. NWAFU-1. Next base: position 1,728,056 of record JANBXD010000004.1, read on the forward strand.
TCAACGAGACCAACTACGAGTACGCACGTGCTGTAATCGCTCAAGGTTTCGAGTCAGCCATGGATGAGATTCCGTAAATAAATTACCTAGAATATCAGCCAAAAGTAAACAATCGAAATAGTATGAATTTTAAGGTTTCACACTATTTCGATAGCTGCAATGGGTTGTTGACTCAGTAGCTCACCACTCACCTATCGTCAACTGCCCCCACCAGCATGGGCTGTGGGCCTGACAGTGACATGCCGTTATCGATACTCAGCTTCATCTTCCATGGCCACAGCTGCGCCCGCTTCCAACATTCTTTCTTCATCTCTACAACCATCTGTCCATCATGGATGAGCCCAAGTACACAATCTACGTACGGGTTCCCATACCGCGTGGAGACTTTGTTGACCCTCCGCAGGTAAGTCGCTTGCTCCATGGCTCTCCTCGTTGCGTGCGTCCTAACTAGGCTGCCAGGTTGACTGGGATGCTGAGAAGGATGAAGCATTGTGGCATATCCTGTCTAGCGCCGCACAAAAAGAGATTGACTGTCAGTATATGCTTACTTTATTCTACTTGGACTGTATATGCTGACTTGCTATCAGGGCATGCCATGTAGGTCACCCCAGCCTGCCCGCCAGCTCACGGCAAAGCTGACCCAACTTAGTGCAGCTAGATTTGATGTCACGGTCGACTGGCTCCTCAAACAGGTAGCATACCTCACGGAAAAACACGCCTCACAAGTAAGGGCCCAGGTACGGAAAGCGGCGGCCGCAGCCAAGGGCTCGGCCGCACCGTCGCCAGTTCCTGCCGCTGAGTCCTCCACCGCCGCCGATCGACGATCCCAGCTCGGACAGCCCATCGGCCGCGACCCCTTGATACCACGCAATGAACCCACTGGCACGATTCGCCCTGCCATATCACGTGGAGGATCGGGTAACACAGTCTCCCGCGATATTGATAATTCCTCTCCGCGCCCGGAGAACAAACAGCTGCAATCACGCACCGCAGGGGAAATTGCTGGTCGCCGCCGCCTGTCATCTCTGCCTATCACAGCATCGGGATCGAGACCAGCTGCAACGAAGGAACCCAGCCGAGACGAAGCCGCCTCCCCCGGACCTCCCGACTCCTCTTCGGGAGACTCATCTGAAGATGAGTCTAGTCCTGCACAGTCACGAATCATTCGACGACCGCCGCGATACCAAGAAAACGATGCCTCATATCAGGTTGACGATGACGGAGACGACGAATCTGAACCGGCATTTCAGCCGTACAAGTCTTCTGCGGACCAAAATTCAGCGTCGGATCTTGCTTCCACTTTGCGTGGCGACAGTCGTCCATCAACCAAGCGTGGCAATAAGCACCTCGCTCGGGAGCGTGTCCACCAGTCCCAAACATCTGATTCCTCTGCAGGATCCGGTGCTCCCGGCGCTGAGTCGAGTAAGCCGCGTCGGCCGAAATCTTCGAACCAGAAGAGTGCGCAGTCAGCGCTGAGTCCCTCTGGAAAGGGTAAACTCTCCTCTCAAGAGGGCAGTGACGGGACGCCAAGCATGGGCAGTAGCTTTAGTGATCTTGACGGTAAGCTTCCTTGCTCAACTTGACTTGAGACGACTCTAACAATGATGCATAGATGCTTCCGTCACACAATCTGCCTTGGAAGAAGCCCTGGCCTCACATATGCATGGTGCCGGCAGTCGCTTCAGTATAAGTCAGGCTTTCCGTAGCCGGTACTACACACCGGGCTCCAACAAATGATGCTTTGAGCCAGTGACTCTATAATTTCAGCCTGGAGTTTCGGGATAAAGGGATGGTCTGATTTAATTCTTGTTATTCTTTCATGCGTATACCAACAGATTGTACGCTGCATGCCATATTTGAGGACTGGCTGATTTGTTGCACCTGCCAGCCGCCGGGTAGCAGCACAGGCAAACACCGCGCATCAAACGCGCATTGCGCACTGTACAACCACAGATAAACAGAGAATTTCTCTCGCGCTTAAGTGTGCCTTTTTTCTTAATCATCGCTCTTCTTTTTTTCTAAACCATTCCTTCACCCCGAAACATAACGGAGTAATGTTTTGTCGTAAATGGTGCGGCCTTCCTCGCGAGGCATACTTTCCATCTGGATTGAAGGAGCTTGGGTAGGAATGCCTGACTACATGAGACTTTGAGACTTCTATAGTCAGTGCTAACCCTCCAAACAGCTATTTTATCAACGATGAGGATGAAATTCGCTCCATAGCTGACCCAGACTATTACTTTAACTATTTCTTGAGCAGGAATCCCCGAGTGAACCTTCGTCAACGTTTCCAATTCGACGGTACGTAGACGGTTCATAGATTGAAAGCTAGCGAACCGAATTGACTGATGAATACTAGCTGCTGTTCAAGGCGTCATTCACGAGCGACTCGAATCTCTCGGCCTGATCAAAACCCCACTTCCTCCTGTCGAGCCTGGATCAGAATCAAAATATGTCAACATCTTCGTTTCGAAGAACCTCGCAGACGCCGAGCGCATCATCATCATATTTGGTGAATGTGGCAAGGAGCTCGGTAGCGTTGCTAATAGAGTCGTCGGCGGTCCAGGGGGCGTTGAGAAGGGAAGCATGATTGGCGCGGTCAAGGCTATGCAGCGCCACGAATCGGTAGGCATTGTCCTCGCCAACATGGGCGAGTCGTACTGGTCCCAAGAACATAAGCGGGCCATCACTGTAGGGAATAGTGCGGCTCTTTCAATGCCCAGTCTGGTGCACATGGGCATCAGATATCATGCGCAAGTCAACGACATCCCGGGCTCCGAAAGCCCAGCATGCCATGTGCGGACTATTCTGAGCACCGTTATGACTCGAAACGCGAAGAAGAACGCGAAGATCAACATTATTACTATAGGAGACAGTTGCGAGGTTATAAACACCCTCTTGGATGATGAGAAGACCTGGACCGAATGGGGTCCATCACTTCAAAGCGCCGTATTCTACAGCCCTGCATTCTACAACGAACCGAAGCAGGCGGGCTTAAGAAATTTCCTTGCAAAGGTAAGATGACTCAGATTAGCTGCAATGAGCAAGCAATGTACTGACGTTGGTCCCCGGTAGAAATCAAGAGGCTACACGGTATCCGAGCAGCCCCAGGGCACACCCCTTTCCGGGCCGAATGGCAACGCGGCAGAGGGGACCCCCCCGCTTGGCTTTCCTTGCTATTCTTCTGGAGAGCCGAGCATTGTCGAGCTCTGCTTCATCAGCGCTCTGGAGCCTGGTCTTTCATACCTTAATGAGGTGGCGCGAACTCCAGACTTTGAGAACCCAGCCATCAACTTTGTCGAGCGCGCCACGGCTGAGGAGGCGGAAAGTGCGTGGGATGCGCTCGCGCCAGAGCAGAAGCCGAGTATCAGCACCATGGATGAGGAGAAACTGCAGCATGAGCTCAAGGTCTTGCGCAGATGGAGGTACTTTGAGAAGCATGGGCGTGCGCCGGACAGTGACGAGGAGTCTGACATGGAAAATGAGATGGCCGGTAGTAGCCTGTCAGTTCCGCCGTGGGGCGATGACTCCTAAAGTGTGGCTTCACCAGCATGCTCCAGGCGGGTTGTGTTGATAGTCTCGCTTTTGAGTTTTTCCAAAGAGATTTTTATTCGCTCGTTGCAGAACCTCGTTATGGTATTAAGACATCAAGTAAGATTACAGTCTTGTCCTTGCAACGGCCAAAGGACCAAGTGAATACAGTGAAATGTTGTTTTTGAAGCCCATCTGCGTTGATCTAGGCCTTGAACCAGCTGGTGATAAAGTTCCGCGGAGGAGTCACGTCCTCCATAATCTCCTTGGTGCGACGTACTCTCTCCAGCACCACCGCTTCCTCCGCCGCCCACCTCCCCTCGGGCTCCTTTGCGCCGCCCCAAAAAGAAAAGATGCCAGACTTGCCGGCGCCGGCACCGCTCGCCTCCTTGGCGCGCTCGGCCCTGGCAAGCCTCGACACCATGGTGCGCCAGTTGTCGAGGCCAGCGCCGAGGCACTCGCGGCAAAGCTTCCTAGCATCCTTGGCGCCGCCGACTCCGACACCGAGCGAGCGCAGCTGCTCCTCGGCGAGATCTACGCCGTCGCGGGTCCATGACAGGCCGTCGTCCCGGGACGAGGTAGCGTAGAGAATCTCGCCGATGTATATTTGCAGCGAGGCCTCTTGGCACCGCTCCTCGGCGCTGCGCCAGGGCGGCTGAGTGCCGTCGGGGGGCGGCGGCGGGTACGCTGGGGGCTTGAGCATATCGAGGATCTGCTGGTAGACCGGCACGGCGCTGGGCCGGCTGCTGCCGCGCGGCTCGGGCGGCCGCTCGTCGGAGAGCCCGCGGCGGGCCTTGAGCAGCGAGACGTACACGGGCAGCGCGCCGGAAATGTCACCGCTGCGGGCCTTGGAGTTGGCAATCGAAGTCAAGACCTCGAGTAGGTTGAGGGACGGGGAACCGGCCGTCTCCTTGAGCGCAAGCGTTTTGACGTCGTATGGAAGTTTGGCCGCGTCTATACCCTTTGTGGCTTCGCTTAGAGCCAGCTCTTGAAGGCTGCGCGCCGCTTCCGCTTGGCCCTTGAACTCCATAAAGCTCGCATACTCCAGAGCCGCCTCGAGGCGCTGTCGTTCGGTGAAGCCTTTGGTAGCTAGAATCTTCATGTACCATCTGTCGGCCGAGGGAAACGCGTTGACGCAGTTTTCTTCCAGGGGTGCGTGGGCCGCTCCGGGCGGGATCGGCACCGGATTGGGATTCGAGGGCCCAATCATATATTTGGCGGGCGACACCATGTTGCGCGTAACGTCGAGGACCCAGCCGTCCACATGTTCTGCCGCCTTGGCCGCCGTTATCATGGCCTCAAAGTAGCCGCGGCGCCACTCCTCCGATTTCGCGGTGATGTCGTAGGGGACGAATTCGACTGGGTCCTCGAGTCCGGGATCCGTCACGTCGGAGAGGGCCACCAAGCCCGCGCCGTCCTTCTTGGGATCGCTCAGGCGCATCAACGCATTGCGCACTCGCCCGAGCGCACTGGCCCATTGAATGTTGCCGTCTTTGGGGTCCTCCAATTCTTTCGCGTCGCGGAGAAATTTTCTCGTCATATACGTCCACTCGTGCGGGGTCGGATGATCGCGCTCGAGAATCTCCTCCTGGACGAAGAAGAGAATCACCAGTCCGGCGGCGAGCATGCCCCAGACGGTGACTGTGTACCGCGCTGCCAGCTTGACCTCATGCCTGATCCAGCTTCCGCGAGTCGAAGTAAAATAGCGGACTGATATAGGAGTTGATGATGGAGGGCTCAGGAAAGGGAGACTCGGCCGTGCCTTTGTTGTCAATGGTTGTGATCGGGTTGTTAGGGACCTCGCGCAAACGGCTCGTCTCATCCTCAAGCAGGTGGTTGCTTTTGTCGGCAGTACAGGACGTCCATTTTGCCGGACTGCAAGCCCTGGCCGCAGCATAATTGCAACCTTTTACTGCCTCATGCGCGTTGGAAAAGTGATGTTATCATTCAAAATGCCCCTAGGCACGTTGCTTTCTTCACGGATCAAAGTCGCCGTGCATCTGGGCAAGAGATCTTGAAATGATGACTAATAAGCTCGTTTTTTCTGCGTCGCTACCAAGGTACAAGCCACCGTCTACAACCTTGGATCTCGGACTCCCGATATGCAGGAGGAAAAAACAATATCAAAATTTTGAACAAGGTGGGATAATGCTTGGATAATGAGTGGATACATTTCGGGTTTCTTTTCAACGCCCAGGGGACAGCTTTTCGCCACGGCTGCCGTCTCTGGTGCAGTCGTCGCTACACTTATCCTTGGGTTTCAAGCCCTGGAAAGGGAAGAGCGTCTCTCCGCTTTAAAGAACTCGATTCCGCCAATTACTGATGGGAAGCATCATATAAACAAGGTAAGACAGGTTCACGAGTTGTGTTGCAAAATTCGAGGCCAATCGCTCACACGGACTACACAGCTCAACAGCTTCGGAGCTTCAAATGAGACTACCGAGGACAAGGAGGATGCGCGAAATCTGGCTCTTGCGCAGCGCGCCCAGGCCGGCGACTTTGACGAAGAGCTTATTTTAGAACAGCTTGCCCGCAATCAAGTATTTCTCACACCAGAGGGATTGGACAAGCTACGCAAAGCCTTTGTGGTGGTGGTTGGATGTGGCGGCGTGGGATCTCATTGCACTGCTTCACTAGCCAGATCAGGCGTATCCAAGATACGACTCATTGATTTTGACCAAGTTACTCTCTCCTCGCTCAATCGTCACTCTGTTGCTACGCTCGCAGACGTAGGGACGTCAAAAGTCCACTGTCTGCAGAGACGGCTGATGGCCATTACACCGTGGGTGCAGTTCGACATGCGGCAACAAAAGTTTGATGGCGAGGTGGCGACTGAACTTCTGGGGCCTTGGAAAGACGGGCAGAAGCCTGATTTCATCATCGACGCCATTGACAACATTGAAACCAAGGTCGCCTTGCTCAAGTACTGCCACGACAACAAGCTCCCTGTCATCAGCTCCATGGGCGCCGGCTGCAAAGGCGACCCTACAAAGATTATCATTGGCGATATTGGCAATAGCACCGACGATGGGCTATCTCGAGCGACACGAAGACGCCTCAAGCTCCTGGGCATCACAAAGGGCATCCCGGTGGTGTATTCTACCGAGCAGTCGGGCGAAGGCAAGGCAGAGCTGTTGCCACTCGACCAAACCGAATTCGAAAAGGGGTCCGTGGGCGATCTCGGTGTGATGCCCAACTTTCGCGTGCGTATTCTGCCTGTGTTGGGCACCATGCCCGCCATCTTTGGCATGACGGTCGCCAACCACGTCATCCTGAGCATCACGGGCTACCCCGTCGACTATGCGCCGGCCAAGGGCCGCGACAAGATGTATGACGGCATCGTCAACTACGTCCAGAGCACAGAAGAGAAGCTGGCGCGGCTATTCGCGCCCGACCTTGTCGGGCTGCGATCGCCCATCACGGTCGGCGACGTGGCCTTTTTGGCCGAGGAGCTGTACCACGCCCGCAGCGTCATCACCGGCATTCCGACCCGCCTCGTTCTGATCCGCTGGCTGCGACCGGAGGCGATTAACGTGTCCGTCATCGGACAAGGCAGCGCCGAGGAGCAAAAGTGCTCGACCATCAGACTGCGCGACCTGGTGTGCATGACAAGGGACGAGGCGGCCCGCCACGAAAAGGAAATATTCAAGGCTGGGGTACCGCTGGAGGATGTGTACGATGTCGAGACGATTTCCAGAGTCGAGAGAAAGATGGCTCAGGCGGCAGAGTACGAAAAGCACCGGTGGTGAATGGGAAAACCCGCAAGGCAGTTGCCGGTGAGAGCAAAGGCATGCTCCTGCAAGGCGTGGGACGATTCTACAACGCCAGCATATCATGTACAAGAGTAGATTAGACCAAGGCTATCAGCAGATGGGCAACATGCGGCGTCCCGCTGGTGCTCGATCAATTGAGACAACGATCTGTCAATCTGGTCATGACTTTGGAGCACGAGCTTGATCGCCGGGCTCGAGTCCTCTATCGAGATGGGCGCCGGTAACGGGCTATCCATTTCGCAAGTCGGGGACCGGTGAGTATCTGCGTTGATCCGTTACACCGCTGTTCGTCGAGCGTAAGCGTATGCAAGGTTTAGCGAGCGGCCCCGTCGACCCGGCAGCTATCTTGCCGGGTTTTCCCTTTTTTCTCCCCTTCCCTTCCCTCTTTAATGGAATCGGTCTTTGCAGACTGCGTGCCGTGCCGCGGATCCAAGCTGCTTGCGCTCAAGAATGTGCCACGGGTCAATGTAGAAAGGGGGTGGCGAGGTTTTGCGCGTCGCAGCTCTATAAGTTGGCAAAATGGCTGGCTGTGCCGTGGCCTTGGCCTTGGCTCACAAGTGGCGCGACACAAATTTTTCACAGCGTTTGAACCTGCTTGGGCTCGGCTCAGCGGGCCAATGACAAAGTAAAAGGCTGGGCCACACGAAGGAGAACAAGATAATTCGCCGGCACTAGATGACAAGTCTTTCATCATCGTTGTCTTTGATGTGTGGGAGTCTCAAATATAGGAGGGTGTTACAGAAGCGGAAAAACAGGGCGTTGATTACGACCTGCGTCACGCTGCCAGAGACCGAAGGCCGAGTAGGACCTTGGTGTAGCTTGTGTAATTCCGCATTAGTCTTTTTAGGGAGAATTATTGTGCGTATGATTTCTAGATTTTGATATAGCATCAGCAGATGCCAAGCAATATTCTTATCAGCTCGGGTAGTTAACACGGGCTTGAGTATTGACGGCGAAGTGGCAAGGCCCACGGAATAATTGCCAAAATTACATAATGCTGATTGTGTCTTTTGTCAGTGCAATGCATTTTCCAAGTTGGACCCTTTGCTACGTCAAAGAATATGGCAAGGTTTGGGCACTCCTGCCTCTTGTTAGTCGGGGTCGGGCACCCAGGTTGGCGCGCCGGTGCCGGTGTAAGCAGGGCACTTGATTCAGTCAAAGATGAGTCAATCGATTATTGGATTCTTATTTGTTTATTATAATTCTACTGCATATGTGGCAAAGCTGGAGATATGTGTGGCTAAGCTGTGAGTGTTCCGCCATCTGCTCGTTACGGCCTTATTGACTCAAGCAAAACGAGACGGAACAGGCGGAAATGAAGAGTTACCATGTTCAGGGGACAAAAAAACAGGACATAAAATGACTCGTCATTTTTGTGCCTGGGCCTTTTTGCATACCACTCTGTAGACACCATCTGCATTGTCTGTTGTGTGGCTGTCGGTCCTCGACCGGAGATAATCACTACACCCTCCTTCTGAGTCAGAGCAGGCAGATTAGGCAGATAATATGGCCTCGTACAATGAGATATGGTCTGCTTTAGGCAGCAGTGTCCTTGAATTGGCTGGCGGGGCGCTTATTGATGCCTTGAAATGGCATTGTTTCCGTACCGACAATGCCATGTGATCCTTATTGGTCTTGCCACCTTGCCAGACATTTTAGTTGTACATAGATTACGCATGCATGTCTAATAGTTGGAGGCTGTGCTTCTCATGGCACACAGCATGTCATGCTAGGCCAATTGATTGGACGTATTGCTCTTTGGCGGTTCGAGAAGACGCCGGGGGGTGATACGGTCACGGTAGCACAGGCCCTGAGCCTTCTGAATGGACCACGACTAATCCGTAGTATTTTGGCCATCTCTTGTAGAAAAACAGTAATTTAAAGTTAAAATAGTTGACCTGTCTCATAAGGCGCAATGGGGAGACTCAAACTTGTTGCCTTCACGGTTGTAAGTGGTAATTGGTTCACTCCTTGCGATGTAAGCCACGTTGCCAACAAGCTGCCTAGATACATAAACAGAGTTTTTGGCACAAGTACGTTACAAGGGCACATCAGTCATATTTTGACTACTTGATGAGGCTACGAGTGCTGAAAAAGGCAGATGCAAGCCCGAAGTAGCTCTCGAGGCGCGCGCTACTGTCATGTTTGAGCTCGACTAGTACACGATACAGAAGTCACATAGACTGGATGAAATTGAAAGAGAGACACGGAATACATGCTACGTATAATAATGAGGCGCCTTGTTACACAACACTGCTCTGTACCACTCATATGCTGTGTACCTTGACTGTCTTGATCAGTACTGTCGTGTACTGTTCGGCCCAGATGCCACGAACGGGATTAAGTCATGGTAAATGCGCAGCAGAAACATGCAGGACCAATGGCAACATAACACATGTAGTTTAAAGGCAGCAACTTGACTGACTCGCCTTGCATCGGTTCTGCGCAGTGAATGTCATAGGGCACGACCCTGACACAGTCTCTTTTTGGCAGCCTCGCCCGCCTGGCCTGATTCTGCGCTTCGGCCCCGGAGGTAGGATGTCGATAGAACATTATTGTATCTGATATAGAGGCTACAAGTAATATAGAGCAATATCAAGTATAGTTTCGCGTAGACACTATATTAGGCGATTGACTATTTGCGTGATAATTTGTAGGCCCCCCTCAGCCCTCATGCCGTCTGCCCGTGTGACGTGCCTGCTGAGGTTTTACCGGAGCTGAGGCTCACATTACTGATACACCCCTTTCTTTTCTGGAGAAGACACATTCTTTGCACGCCTCAGATAAAATTGTGTGGCCGGGATGAGCTTTTTGGTAAGAAAGGGGGGGCACGGGATGTTGTCTTATTGGCTGACACCACGAGTTTGGCTGGTAGAAAAGGATGTTGCCGTTGAACATCACGCGGGATTGCGCAGTCGTGATTTGCAGACTTGCATCTCGATTGAGGAAGGGTTATGTGCTGCCTGCGGTGGCCCCCTGTCTGCGACTTGTTCTTTGGAGGGACGTGGGGGGGATATGCAAGCTATTACAGGCAGAATGGAGAGGGAGACAAGAGAGAACTGTCTCGATTGGCATGAAACTGCGTGATATTGGCCGACTTGCAGTGAAGGAAGCAATTAGAGTGTGTGGCGCGCGTTAGGAAAAAGGGTAGAATGAATGCATGTTCTTGCCCTTTTCTTAGTTAGTGGGTGTCATGGTAGGGAGCAGGTGGCTTGGGCAAGCTCGTCAGTCCTCTACTTTGTACATCCAAGTAACATTACAATCGTTGGGGATGGACTTGTTCCTCAAACCGAAGCAGCCTGATGCCAAGTGCTCGTGTCTACGTATCTACCAGGTCGTGCGGGGTTTGGTGCATTTATAGCTACAAGTATCATTCTGACATTTGGAGGTGTGTAGGACAACTTGCGGGAGACACCCCCAAAGAGGTGCTCAGCAGGATGAAGGTGCGTGCATTTCTTTTTAGTAGTAGGTTCGCTGTCATTGTTTCGAAAAAAAGGCAACAAAGGCAACATGATATGTTTCTCGACAGCCAAGGTGTTGATTTCGACATGATGGACGGATATAAAAGGCTGAGTCGACTCCTACTCGAGACGATTTGGAGCGCAGTAGAAGTGCTCTACTTTATTTCTCTCTCGTCATAACTTTGTTTCCCTTTTTATTGCACAAATTATAATTATTGATGAATTTTGGGAGGATTTTCTTTTGACAAGAATTGCTTGAGAAGCCTCGAAAATCGTCGACTGGGCGTCTTGGAGACTATTTTGCACGAGGAAAAGCGGCACGAGCATTGTCGAGACGTGCATTCTACAAGCTTGCTATTTTGTAAGTGGAAATACCATTTCTTTGGATACAAACCTGGTTTTGAAAAAAAAAAAATTTCCCTACCGAAATCAGAGCATCATGGCAACTTCCGGATGAGAGCCAGACTCTGTGTGGGAATACGACACGGGTTAGTTAGCGGTGCGCCTTTGCGAACTTGCGAACCAGTCGCTGGCAAGGAGGGGGCGTCGCATCGTTTATTATTGAACGACCAAGGGGAGTGTGAGAGGTTTGCAGTGGCTGAGTGGCCTGTCCTGTGCCCTGCATTGTGCTCCGAATTACCTAGAGTCAGCGTGTACCTGGCCGCCCCAGCGGGCCAGCGCCCTGCACCTGCCTGCACCTGCGCGACGACTACTGCGCCTCAGGTCACCGCTTGCTTGGTACCAGCCAACCCGGCACATTACATTGTGATTCTTTGCAGTACGGATACTGATATGCTAATCTTTTGAAGAGCCATTGTCCTTGCCATTTCCATTATCAGTAAGTAATTTGCTCCCGTTCGATTGCCTTTTGGTTCGCAAACCCCCACCATTGCTAAGCTGACACGTCTTCACTGTTCAGCTACTATCTTAGGTAGTTAGCTAGGTACCTAGCCTGTCTGACCAATTCTCCAACTCAGCTCCCTCGGTCCAACGAACCGTCACTGTTGTTGCCCCTTGCAGCCGTAATAACGGCAAGTATAAGTCATTTCTTATTTCAATTATATACACATGCTTTCTTCTGTGCATCCCATCAAGTGGTGGGCTGGCCTCGCAGTGTTGGCCCGAATATCTGTGATTCGGTCGTCAACCGGAGGGGTAGCCTGCAGCGGCCACATTACAACATGGCCGACAGGCACTATCTTCCTACCTACCCACAGGGGCTTGACCTGCATTACAAGCACACAACAAGGCCGAACCCCCCTGCGCAGCGCCTGCCTTACACTACCTAGGTACCCACCTACGATCACACCCCCTCCCCCCTGTATTTACAGCGCTCAACAGTCTGTCCGCCTGATTGGCTGCCCTGGTGACTAACATGGCCGCCGCTCTAAGCCCTTTCCTTTTACGCCTCTCCCAGCCCGGAAAACACAACATCTCCGTCACACCCCTCCATTATCGTCAACTCTTCGCATCACATCACAAGGCGTTTGTGTCCGTATACACAGGACGCCTTTCTTCCCATCGTCCTCAATCGAATGCCAGCCATCTCTTCTCCCAAGAAACAATCCATTGACCGCCTCGTCTGCAGGTACATCTACCCTTTGCGCCCCTCACCCTCCTGCTTCGGCAACCCCAGCAGCTTCGAATCTTCTCTTCTCTGACTGGCCCACGCTGCCGTCTTCCCATACGTCGTCCTTTTGCGGCGTCAAGATCCAACATCAGCCTCGTGCCTGTCGTCTTTCCAACCAATCTGGCCATCGCAACCGCGCGCTGCTTCTAGCCCATGGTATGTATGCGCCCACTTCTTTTATATTCGAGTTTCCTCTCTACACGTTTCTTCAATCTTTTCTTGCATCTCTTTTGCACTGCACTTTTCGGTTGCTGGTTTCTTCCTTCTCACTTTCACAATCCTTTCGATTCCGTGTCCTCTTCCCCCTCATTCGACTTCTCATTTTTTTCTCGACCTGTGGCCGCCTTACCGTCGTGTCCACCTGCAGCCTCATGCTGCCAGTGAGTAATGCCAGATGCCGTTGAATGCTGGCTGCCTGCTTACTAGCCCGGCATGCGCAGTTAACATGCTAGTTGGCTGCAGTGGGCACAATGGCGCTTGCCCGTCTTGTCGTAGTGCGAGTTGACGACCATCTATACTTTGTGGCGCAAACTCACGAAGTCAACAGTGCTTGCTCCATTCGTCTTTCTTCGTCTGGCTTTTCACAACAGCCAAAACTGCGACGGCAAAGGCATTCATCGGCGCAATACGCGGTGGACTATTCTACTTTGACTGTTCTTCATTTTCTTTGATTTTCCTGCTCTTTTCTTTGCTCATTGCTCATTGCCACACCAGGTTACATGTTATGCTGACTCGCCTTCAGCGTTACGGGGAATTTTGGTCCTACGCCGCAATAAGCAGCACCAGTCGCTGATTGGGCAACAACCTCTTGCGCATTCATTCGCTCTCAGCTTTGCATCATCTCACCTCTCGATATCTTGACCCCGACTGCACTTTTGCCCGCGCGTTGCCGCGCCACTGACTTACTCTCCGGTCAACCCGCGAACACGTAGGCTTGCCACTCCCGCCCCGGTCGAGCGGAGTCCAACGTCCTTGCCTTTACCTTCTCAGCCTGTCCAGCCCTTGCATGGCACATGCCGTGAGCTGGTCATGGCTGAACTGCAAAATCGTTGGGTAAATCACCTTCGCAACAACGCTCGTCAGGAGCCCTCGGAGCGCAATCTCCGCTGTCTTCTCTGCGCCGAGGACATTTTGCCCGATATTGACGCTTTTCGCGCCCATATTCGTGCCGACGAACCAAAGCACTCGATACTCACTGGAGACGCCGACATTGTAGAGGCATTTCGGAAAATGTCCATCCATCCCGCTAAACAAAGGTCGGTTCATTTCTTTTTTGCATTCTGACAACGCGTTACTTACAACTTTAGAACCGAAAGCACTTCGTCAAAGTCTGGAGTTCCAAACTCAACAAGGAGCCCACCAAGGAAGCCAAGCGTGAGACACTTGGACGACAAGGACGGCACCAATAGTCGAAAAGTCGAACAACCAATGACGACTGACCAGCCTGAACCTTCTACCCCTTCATCCAAGCCCAAGAGGTCGCGTTCGCCACCCTCATCTCCGGTTCCGGCCTCATCACCCCTCACTACACCTAGCCGTTCTCATCGCCGTCACGGTATTTCCGGTGATTTTGATCGCGGCGACGCAGCCAAAAACTTCACCAGTCGCCAGCTCTGGAATCCAGACGAGCCCAAAAGTCGCGGGACCCGCGCCAGGACTACAACACAGAAGCGATTCAGGCAAAACAACCGCCCGTCGCCAAAAAACGCGTCCAGAGTTTTCGAAGTACACCCCATCGACATGTCTGCTACTCCGGGCTTCACTCTTTTCCGTCAACCCGAGACGAAGCCCATCTCACAAGATCAGCTAACTATGGAAGTCAAAGACATTTATTCGGGCCTGACGCTAGTTGAACATAAATGCATCGAACTTAGCGTCTCTCCGGACACGAGGATTCCAGAAGAACAAGAGTTGAATGCACAGCAATATCAGAAATTGATTGGCCTACATCGGACACTGCTACACGAGCACCACGATTTCTTTCTCGCCACGCAACATCCGTCAGCTAGTGCAGCACTACGCCGCCTTCCCCTCAAGTACAGCATGCCTGCGCGGATGTGGCGTCACGGCATCCAATCATTTCTCGAACTACTCCGCAAAAGATTACCCGAGTCACGCGAGCACATGCTCACATTCATCTACATTGCATACAGCACCATGACTCTCCTATACGAAACCGTTCCTTTTTTCGTTGCAACTTGGATTGAATGCCTTGGGGATCTCGGCAGATACCGTATGGCTATTGAAGACGATGACATACGGGATCGTGAAACTTGGACTTCGGTATCTCGACACTGGTATTCTAAAGCTTCAGACCGTTCGCCAGAGGTTGGGCGGCTGTATCATCACCTGGCTATTCTCGCTAGGCCTGATCCTTTGCAACAGCTATATTACTACAGCAAAGCACTATGCGTTCCGGTCCCCTTTCCGAGCGCTGGGGACAGCATAATGACGCTCTTCAATCCAGTCCTGGAAAGGTCTAGTCGCTTAGATCGATGCGACGAGGTGTTTGTCAGAGTTCATGCTATCCTGTTTTCTGGACGTAACCGCGATGAACTTGAGGTCGCTAAAGTGGAATTCCTTGATATTCTGGACAGGAGTATTGCAGAGAGGAACAAAGACTGGCTCCGTTCAGGGTGTGTACTCACTTTGCTTAACACTTTCAGTTTGGCTAACTTGTGCGCTACAGGACATATATTGCTATTTCCCTCATTTGCTCACTTGTCGGCTATGGCGCCAATACTAACCCTCTTAAGCTATCACTCCCAGATGGTGTCTGCGATGTGAGCGCTGCACCAAGTGGGAGCAGTGCAGGAATTGCTAAGAATGTCATTGACGAGGAAACTGCCTTGAAAAACTTTGACACTGCGGCATCGCTCGCCATGCAGACATGCAATATTGTCTTCCGGCGCAAAGCAGACATCAATGTTCTTCCTTTCCTTCATACCATGATGGTCTTTCTACATTATGTGGCTCAGCATGACAAAGCTATGTCACTCATTCAGGATCAAGTCCCTTGGACACGGATAGTCGACGTGCTTAACGAAGCTCTTCCTGCGTTGATGTCAAAGCCGAGACTGGCGAATAAAAGCTTCCCGCGACCGCCTCCCAACGAGCCTTTACGCCCGCTGCCAGAGGACTATGCTATGCGTGGGCTGGGGCTCTCAAAAGACTACTTTCCTGATGATTGGTTCTCTAGCGATAAACTCGAAGATGATGAAAAGATGTTTGAGCCACCCTCTCTTGGAGATGAGCGACGCCAACGCATTCTCTGGCTTGGACGCCAGATGTGCAGCCTGGGGGAATGGTTCGATTGGGAGGAAAGCTCAAAGCGCTTTATCGTCAATTCTTGATATAGAGACATTGGTCTGCCTGTGAAGAGTTGATTGTTGCCATGCAGGTTCACCATGCAACGACCGTAGACGGAGACGAAAAAGATTCAAGTGCGGCATGTGTGCAACAAACTATTTTGATGGAATGTCTTGATTGACATTTACCATTGAAGCCACGGCTCATTGGTTTTTACTAAACCGGTGCGGTCTGTTGAGGAAGATGTTGGAGAGCCAACTCGAAACGAGCCCTCTGGGGGAGACATAGCTTGCAATTGGATAGCAAGCGTGAGAATGTCGAAACCAGAGCTTCGCGATGATTGAGCTAAGCATACTTGAAACAGCTGCCAGAAACAACCCTTTCTAGTGAGGGGAACCTGTTGTCACTAATCCATGGCGTCATTTAGGGAGGCGAATGAGGAGATTGTATAATAACGCAGAAGGACACGAGCCGTTGTGCATCTGATGAAATTTGTAGGTGTTGAGAATAGATATATACGTAGGTAGCGAGCAGTTTAGAGTGGGCAAAGATTGAGTAAAGGGAAATAAAAACGTGTTTAATGCTATCTCTTGTGGAAGCCCGGCACAATGTCTTTGAGTCCCCTCGACCGTCAATATGGCAAAGGACTCGAGTATGGAAGTTTTTTTTCAAACCGGACCCCTGCAGGGTTCGATTTCAACTGCCGGGATATGGATCTCGATCTTGCAAAAAGTCGGATAGTTATCTCCACTTGAGAGCCAAACCCTTCCATGTTGAGGGAAGGCAACCGTCACCGGGACACTGCTGCCTGAAGCAAAGCCACTCGTCTACTAGTACTATGGAGGCAGCCATGTGTATACGCGATGGAAGGAAATATCGCCATTCACGGCAAGGCTCTTGGTTTTAAGAAAAGACGGTCAGTCTTGAATTTGCTACATATACCCCTCCCTCCTCTCCCTCCCCTCCCTCCTCTCCCTCCCCTCCCTCCCCTCCCTCCCCTCCCTGCTCCCCCTCCACCAACTTGACTAGCGCAAGGCAACCAAGCACCCCAATCATCTGCCTTTTGGCCAGTCGTTCGCCGTCCAGCTTATTGCAGTCAGCCCGCATACAATCAATGGCAACACAAATGTGTGCCGCCGAGAGAGCCATTCGTTTTCTTTTTGTGATGACGCAATAGCCTCGACATCTGAGCTGCAGTCTCGACCTAATTCGGGCCGCATATTCCCCCCTCGCACATTCTTAATTGAGGCAGGACTTGTATAGATGCCCATGTGCCTGGGCGTCGTTGCATGTTTGCAGCTTTCAAATGACCGACCGCCACGTTTTGCACGTGGGCGCAGCTAATAAGTTGGCCGCTTCTCCTCCACCCCCTCCTCCTTTGCTCCTCGTGGGCCAAGTTGATATATGATTTGTGCAAAAGGAGCGGGTTAGGTATAACTAACTCCTTGGGCAGTCATCGGCCCAAAGGGCTGAGAAGCGTGGGGGGGGGAACAGAGCGGGAACGGAATCACCTGCTTGCTTCCATAGAACGGCATGTTTAAGACTTGCGGCAACTGATGGCGGCTAACAAGCAATTGAGCTCACGAAAAACCAAAAGAATCGAACAAAAAAGTGAGGCGCGCCTTTTTTTGCTACTTTTTTTTCTCCCCCGCACTTTTCAAGTGAACGTCCCCGCGTTTCGCCCACCTCAACCACCTGCATGGACGGCTTCAGCCAAATAAGGCCCGAATCACATATCACAGCCTGATTAACATGCGGTAGCCTGAATTTGAGATCCTTTTTGGCAGCCTGCGTCATTTACAGACATGCGGTCCCATCTGATGAGACCCCGTAGCCCGGAGACAGCTCAGCTTGCATGTTGCATTTGCATGAGCTTGGCAGTTGCGCTGATATCAAAGAACAAAACCCGATGAGATCCGATACAACTTTGCTACCCAACCATGCCCACACGCGCTGGGCTTTGCGGAACAGGACGGGAGAAGAGGATGCCGAAACTGCCGCCAGTAATAAAACACACACACTCACACACTCACACAAAACAGGTTTGAGGTCAGGGGGGATCTTTTGAAAGAGAGAATAGGATGTGACACTGCATCCTGTCACTTGTCACTTGCAGTATGCCGACCTCGTGCGGCTGCCCTCTTCCGTCTGCGCCTAGTCGACGACTTTCAACTTGATCCGAGCTGCCGCCGTTAAACGACGGGAAGAAAGAAAGAGACTTGCCCCCTCCCCCCGCCCCCTCTGGTTTTCAAGTATTGAGCACAAGCATATGCTTTGCGTCACATGATGGCTGCCTTTGTTTTTCTTTTCTGTCATTCCCAGCCAAGCCTGGCCCCCAACGCGAACCATTTCTCTTACTACGACTCGTCGCCTGGCTGGTCGCCGCTTCGCGCCCGCACATTCGTGCGCTTCCATTTCGGACAACTGCAACGACAGAAGAGAAAAGAAAAAAAAGTTCCCGCATGCTCGCAGCTGGCCTAGCTAGGCGCCGCGCCTTTGAGAGGGGGTGTGCAACTTATGCAAGATTCGGCAGCGTGCCGTCATTGCATGGAAACCGTTTCCGCCTGCGCAGCTTGCGGTCCGCAGAATGCAGCGAGGCAATATTCTAGCTCAGGCAGCAACGCATGGCAGGCTGCGGTTCCACAGCACAGCAAAAGTCTTTACTGGTATTGGTGCGTGTGTTGATCCTGATTGCGTTGGTGTGAACACAGTTGTGAATAAATGCCGTCAAAAAAGAGTCGTCGCATATGTGCCGTGGAGCGTGTGGCAGTGTCCAGGCGTGAGAATTGCTGCTGGCTGTGATGCCCAGAGTAAAGCGGCACTAACATGGCGTGTTCCTATCGCAATGCTGAGAGACCATGACAGCAAGAAAGGAGTCAAATTTCCAAAAGGTGTAGAGTAACGTGTGAATCATACAAAGAGGCGTGTTTTTAATTTAAAGAAAAAGGCCGACAGATGACTGCTGCAGGAATTCGGTGCATTAGTTGGAGTGGAACACTTACTCGACGCTGACATTCCACGCAACGTTCTAGAAGGATATTCACACACGTGATGCGCAAGCAGCAGCCACAAATTCAGACACGCTGTGGCGGTGCCATATGTGGCTGACGCAATCTCAACCCATGCATTTTCAGGGCCAGAAAAATCTCCCAGAATCCGTCGTAAGGAACGACAGGAGAAACCTCGATTTGCTCAGCAACCAGCTCATCACCCGTCCGCGTCGCCCAATTGCCCTGCCCAAGCTGCCAGCAAACAGCACATACCCGCCGCCATGAGCGTTGCACGGCCGGCGCGCAGTGCCCTCTGCACGCGCATCGCCCCGGCGAACGCAGCACCCACCGTCGCCGTCGCCGTTGCCATCGCCACGACCACAGCCACACCCCTCTGCCGATCCTTTCACAGCTCCGCCGCCGCCCGCGCCAAGAAGCGGCCGGCGCGGTTCCAAAACATAAAGGCCGAGGAGCTCGGGCTGATGAAGCCCGCCAAGATGGCGCAGTTCCAGAAGGAGTACATGCCCCCGTACACCGAGGAGCAGCTGGAGCGGCTGCGCGGAAAGTACACGCCCGCGCAAGTCGAGGCCATCCAAGCCGGCGAAGCGGCCATTGATACCAAGGACATGCTCATCCAGGGCCGCATACGCGACGACCCCTACCGGCCGACATATGTCGAGGACTACACGACGCTGGACCCGCGGTACGACGTGCTGCCCGAGGCGGCGGGAGGGGAGGGGGCTCAGCCGCGCGAGCACAAGTGGCTCGATGAGCAGGACTGGATGGATCAGTTCTCGAAGCGGCTGTCGGAGCTGGCGGACCGCAAGACGGACACGCAGCTGACGCGGGCCATGGCGCGCGCGCTGCGCAGGGTCAAGGACGCGCAGGGCGCGGACATGATTGATCTCACCGAGGAGGAGCTTGTCGAGCTCGAGAAGAACCCCGACATGCTGCAAAAGTACCTCGTCGCCGACGATGCCGACGCCGTAGAGTCCTCCGAGGACGGGGCCGCCAACAACAAGTCTTCGGCGCAGCTCACCGAGGCGCAGGTACAGAAGCTCGACGAGGCCATCGAGGCCGAGTGGAAGCTGGAGCTGCAGAAGCTCGTGGAAGAATCCGGCGCCGACGCGGGCCCCTCGAGCATCGAGATGATTGAGGACGGCCCCGCGGGGCTCACGCGCGCCGAAACGGCCGAGGCACCGGAGCTAGGCCCCGTGCCCGGCGTCGCGGGCCGCTACAACCGCGGCGCGGACCCCGAGGACGCGGGCCAGGACGAGCTCGGCGAGTACCGCGAGATCAAGCGCGTCACCGGCCTGCGCCTCGCCGAGATCAAGGCCCTCTACTGCAAGATCCTCGTCCTCCGCTATGTCAGCAACCAGACGCGTCTCGGCAAGATTCGCTCCACCAGCATCGTCGCCATTGCCGGCAACGGCGCCGGCCGCCTCGGGCTCGGCGTCGCAAAGAGCACCGACAACGCGACGGCCATTGTCACGGCGCAGATGCTCGCCATTCGCAACATGAAGGCCGTGCGCCGCTACGAGAACCGCACCGTCTACGGCAACGCGACGGCCAAGGTGGGCGCCACCGTTGTCGAGCTCTACAACCGACCTCCAGGTAAAGGATTTTCCAACACACACAAACATTGCCCCCCCCCCCATTCCCCCATTCCTTCTTCATTCTTCTGGTCATTGCTCATTGTGCCCGGTCTAACAACAAAAACAGGCTTCGGTCTCCGCGTCCCTCATCGCCTGTTTGAAATGTGCCGCGCCGTCGGCCTGCACGATCTCGCTGCCCGCATGCCCCGCGCCAAGAACCCCATGAACTCCGTCTTTGCCACCTACCAGGCCCTCATGAACCAGGCCGACCCCGAGGAAATTGCCCGCGGCCGCGGTAAGAAGCTCGCCGATGCCCGCAAGGTCTACTACGGCGGCTCTGTACATTAAAAATCCGACTATTTTGTCCCCCGCCGAGAAAAAAGAAGAAGAATAGAATCAAAAAGCAGAGGACGGAAAAGGTTACATTTGTTACGACAGATGTCTTGTTTTATACACACGAGACTTGTCTTTTTGTTTCATCTAGCCATTTCATCATTTTTCACTCTTAAAGTCGGGCTTCTTTCATAAAGGCTCGACTATGTATTTCAACCTTGTATAATGCATCAACATGAAAATTCAACCTTACACGATGGGAATCTTTGTCAAACCATTATGTAGATTTATGTGACGTGTACAAAAATTTAAAAAAAACTCCATACCAACTCCACCCCGGGGTATCAAAAGACAAAAGATGAAGACCAGGAAAAAAGAAAAATGCAAGACGCCTCGTTTGTTCATCCTCAGTCGTCGTAGTCACTCCCCATTGCACTCGACGTCGCCGCCCCTCCCTGTCCCTGTCCTCCCTGCCCAGCCTCCCCCGCGGCGCCCCAGTCAATCTCCTGCTGCAGGACGATGCTGTACACGCTCGCCTTGAGGAGCGTAAACGCCAAGCTCGTCTGGCGCTCGAGGTCGCGCAGGCCGTCGAGGATATCGGTCGTCGGGTTAGACGCGAGCTCGTCGAGCAGCGTAGCG
This sequence comes from Beauveria sp. NWAFU-1, assembly GCA_024472245.1. Classification (NCBI taxonomy): domain Eukaryota; kingdom Fungi; phylum Ascomycota; class Sordariomycetes; order Hypocreales; family Cordycipitaceae; genus Beauveria; species Beauveria sp. NWAFU-1. The sequence continues at coordinate 1,749,317 of JANBXD010000004.1, forward strand.
AGCTGGTCCACCATAACGAAACGTGTCAGCTATACGAAAATGCATTCATGTATATCATCATCCTTTACTGGACATGCGGAAAGGCGTTTGGTTGGATGGCTTTCATATGGGGGTAGACGCGCATGGGCGCGTCGCAGGTGGGAAGGGGCAGGAAAAGGGTTGCGTCTTGTTCTTCGGAGGGGGGCTGCTTTACCTGCTTCATGTTGTTTGCCAATCGCTCGTATTCATCCAGCACCTCTTGCTCGAGAGGCGAGAGATCAGGCGTCGATAGGTAATTTTCCTCTGCCATGGCTGTTCGGCTTGTGGTGACAGAATGTTCGTTGATGGGGAGAAAATGGCGGGGCAGCATGCTTCACCCATACTTTCATTCGGCTGGTCACTGTCACACCTCCACCATATCCCAACGGACACATCACGACGTGAAAAAGCCACGCATCTTTTTTCTCTTTTGAGAATTATTTGATATAGACCAAGAGTAATATTCATAAACATTTTACATTCCCACGTGTAGATACATTATACACTTGCTAAGAAAAAAATAACCTCTGCTGCAACAGCAAGGACAAAGAAGAGAACAAAAAGAAAGCGCCTGTAACGACTCCTAGCCATAACGCACTTCGCTTGTAAAATCACACAAACTGTCCCTTATTCCATCATTTCTTCTTTTCTTCCATGTCAGTTGCCCTCATTGTGGAGCGTCAGCTCATTCCCCTCCACGGCTCCAGTGGAATCCCTTGCACCAGCGACAAGCGAAGTCCATTCGCTCGCCGTGTCAGAGTAATCACTGTACATGTCCGACTCGGTATATACGTCGCTGCTCGACACAATTGTCGTGCCACCGCTGGTTCTCCGCATGGTATCTGCCTCGCTGTGCCCGTCTTCTGCGTCCTCGGCATCATCTTCATCCTCTTCTCTCGCAGAGTCGAGCAGCGACGACAGCTCCGTACCAGCGAAACTGTTTCGACCCTGCAGGGCCACTTCTCGGGAGACAGCTCTACTGCCAACCTCGGAGTCCTCCTCGAGAGTTTCATCGACACTGACATTCTCCTTGTCCTCGATGCCGAAACCCTTGCCCAGAGCGCCACCCCAGCTTCTCTTCCTATGGGCAGACCCACCACCAGGGGTACGCACACTTTGTGTTCTCTTGACGGATGAGGAGGAATTGCTGGGTGTCATCTGGCTGAGCGATGCAATACGTCGCGCGGCTCCGTTTGGTGTTGCTGGGGCAAGGCTGCGTCGCGTGGCGAGCACCATGTTGACAGCAGCTGGTCTCGGCGAAGGCTTAGCCTCGCCTTCGACACCCGTGGCCTTTCTGACTCTCTTCCTGTTCATATTGTCGCGGCCACTTGAAGCACTCTTGTTCATAATGAGCACTCGAGAATGGTCCATGACACCTTCGACGATACGACGCTCCAAACGCTCTGCTCTGGCTTCCATATCAGACAGCTCCTCTTTGCGAAGGCGAAGGGCAGTCTCAAGAGAAGAGACGTCCCCGGTCAGGCGCGTGCGCTGTCGAATCAAGCTTTCCTGCTCAGTACGCAAGCTAAGAAGACTCTGCTTCATTCTTTCTTCCTCTTCATGCAGGCTAGCAACCGATGCAATCAGGTGCTCCTTCTCCGCCAATTTGTGTTCGAGGGCGAGCCAGGTGTCTTGAAGAGTCTTCTCACGGTCTTCGTGCTCGTCCGCAATGCGTCTTGTCTGATTGGAGATGTATTCGGACAGCTGTGCGGCGCTGTCGTTCACTGTCTGGTGAACTTTGTCCAGAGTCTCGAGTTGAGCAAATGCGGCAGTGGCGGATGCGTGATGATCGACAATTTTGTCCAGCTTCTCATGGAGGGCAGTATCATCGTATTTCTGCTCAGCCAGATGGTCAAGCTTCTCACGAATCTCCGAGTCGTCGTATTTTTGATCGGCCAGCAGATTTAGCTTCTCTTTGACCTCGGAATCGTCATACTTCTCAGGAGGAGGAAGCATAGCCTGATCAAAAGGCTTGACTTCCACAATCTTCTCTTGGATATCGCTGGTGGACGTCTTGGAATGCTCGTAATGCTCACCGACCAAAAGAAGAATATCCTTCACTGCCTCGAGAATCTGAGGCTGGTATTCCTTCAGTTCACCTTGCAGGCCCTCAACAGCAGAGACAGCGGCTTGAACCTGATCACGAGTCTGTTGGTGCTCATTTTGGCCGCCGGCTTCCGTTTCGCTAGTCTTGGAGGCAAGCTCTTCAACTTTCTCGAAAACAGTCTTTGAGGCTTCTTCCATCTTTTCCAAAGACTCTGTGACTGCGGAGCCTAGCGTGTCGACCAGAAGCTTCAGTTCTTCAGAGACTGTCTTGGTAGATACGACAGCCGCTTCTATTTCGATATTGCGCTCCTCTCCTGCCTTTGCCTTTTCGTCAAGCTGGGCCTGGTATTCGTCGTACTTGGCAATAAGCTCGCCGATCTTCTCGTCAATTTTGGAAGCAATGTTATCAGTGGCTTCCTGTAGCTTCTCGTCGGATTCGAGTCTGGCACCTGCGACAACTTCCTTGGAGACCTCAAATTCAGACTTCATGGTTTCAAACATCTCTTTGAGGTCATCGCCGACGTTTTCATTCTTGTCAATTTTCTCGCCAATTGTCTCGAGAACCTTGCCAAGAGCCTCGACGCCAGTGGCGCCATCGTCGAGCTTGGTCTGTACAGCCTGCTGGAATTCCTCTAGGAAAGTCTTGACTTCAGCAACTCGTTCCCCAACTCCAGCAATCTCAGTCTGGCGATCCTCCAAAGCTTTCGTAGAGGTGTCGGCGTACTCGTCGAGCTTTTCCTTGGCCTCTTTGATTAGTGCCTCAAGCCCGGAAACGTCTTCCTTGTTCGAAATGGCGGCAAAGTCCATATCGGAAAGGCCATCAAGGGCGGACTTGATTTCAAGGACACGGGCTTCGATAGCTTCGACGTCGGACTTCCTCACACGTTCGTCACTTTCATCTTCCTTGGGAGTAGCTTCCTTTAGATCGTCGATCCCGATGATAACTTGGGCAATGAGTTCCTCCAAGTTTGCCACATCTTCCTTGCGAGAAATGCCTTCGAAATGCCCAGAAAAAGCGCCGATGGTATCTTTATGCTCGCTCAACAAGGCAGTTATAGAATCAATGTGCTCCTTACGAACAGCTTGGTCTCCCTCAATCAAGTCATCGAGACGGTCCTTGGTGTTGCGGAGGATGGTCTCAATGGCTACGACATCATCCTTGGTAGCCGCATCGCCGCTAGCAGCTGCTGAGTCCTCCTCAGGAACGGCTCTGGCAGAATCACCACCTTCCTGTCCCTGTGCGTGGATGTTGTCTACACCCTCTTGCACGTTTCGAAGCATATCCTCCAAGCGACCAATGTCCTCCTTATGGACGGTTTCTGAGTCTGGCTCCAATGCTTCCACCTTGATGCGGAGCTGGGTGATGAGGACCTCGAGGTTCTTGATGTCGTCTTGCTTAGCTGTGTCGACGGGGATGATGGCCTTTGTCTGATCTTCTTCCTCTCGCGGAAGGGCGGCAACTGCGCGCTCATTGCTGTTGTCGCGAAGTGTCTCTATATCAGATCGAACAGAGTCCAGGCCGGCCTTGAGCGCATCCAAAATTTCGTCGTTTGCAGTGAGATCTGCGGGCTTGTGGGTGACACGATCTATGCCTGCGCGCAAGTCATTCAGGCCGTCATTGATTGCATCTAGAATCTCGCTAGTTTCAGGACGCGGTCGGTGGATATCTTGACGAAGGCCATTGATGCCATTCTGAAGGGCCTCCATGAGATCTTTGTTGGAACCTTGGGGAGCGGCAGGAACCATCGACGTGTTGACAATTTCACGAATACCTTCCAATTCACTTTGAAGCTTGCTCTGAGAGTTGTCGTTGGCCTCGGAGACAAGTTTGCCAATCTCTTCTTTGAAATCTTCCATGGTGCGCGTGAGATTATCCAGAAATTGCTGATTGTCAGATTCGCCAGAGACGCGGTCGACATAGCTCTCAATGGAAGCTCTCAGATTCTCGAGGCCATCCTTAGTCGCATCGAGCACTTGTTCAGTGTCACGACCACTGGCGGCGACATTGTCCTTTGCCTCCTCGGAAACAGCTCTAAATTCAAGCTTCATATACTCCATAATGTCCCGGAGACGGTTCATGATCTCATCGTTGCTCTCACTGGAAAGGTTACCGCCTCGAGGGACCTCAAACCCGCTGAGCCCTTCCTTCACAGCATGAACGACGTCTTGGTGGGTCATGTCGCTGCCATTGCCTATAGCAGCAGCAGCCACGGGAAACTCAAACTCCTCAAGGCAGTCTCGAACAGCTTCGATGATCTCGTCCCGTGACAGAGAGGCCGGAGTGTCCATCTGCGGGGGCACAAAGTGCTTGAGACCTTCCACGACAGCAGTGAAAACTTCATCTCTAGTCGCAGCCGGGGGACGCTCGTCGTGAGGCTGGTAGTCCTGAAGACCTTCCTTGAGGCAAGCCATGATATCTTCGCGCTCCAGAGCGGACTTGCCTTCATCAACCTCTGGCTTGTAAGCTTCCCAGGCATCGCGTACAGCCTCGATGACGTCCTCGCGGCTTAGATCAGGCATATCGCCTCGAGTCGCTTCGTTATCCCGAAGCGCAGCACGCATGGCATTGTATATTTCCTGATAGTCGACCACCGTTTTCTGGGAAGAAGCTGAGGATGCAGACTGTCGTCGATGCTCGCGTAGAACGTTGTTGAGCTGCTCCTTCATTTGCAGGAGACCTTGATCAATGACTCGTGAGACTTCGTCTTTTCTGTCGTGGTCGGGTTCCTCTTCTGATTGTGGAACAGATTCCATGGTTTCCAGACGCTTAGCGATCTCTCGGCCCATACCGAGAACCTCGCCACGGAGCTCACGCACCAGTGCCTTAACCTCAGCCGTAAGGCCACCACCTTGCGCAACACTATCTTTGACGGAGCGAATGATCTTGAGAAGATCATCGTTCAACAGCTCGGCACCTCGATTGCCCGGAGCAGACGACCGACGGCTGTCGCCACTCTGGATGAAATGCTCCATGCGCTGGGCCATAGAACCGCGGGGGAGCTCGAGCTCCATGCCGCTGGAGCTCGTTGGCCGGGTGTTATTTGCCGCTGACTGTACGAGTGCACTTTGGGTTTGGCTTCGGACATATTGTGCCAACTCATCTACCTTGGTCGAGGTCGCCAGACCAGACAGCTTCTGCGAAAGCTGTACAAGCAAGCTGACCAGAGACTCCTCGCCGTCGGCTGTGCCGAGACCGTGAAGAATCCTTTCCAGAAGGATGACGGAGGCAGAGGCCTCACCTCCGCTAAGTGATGGGGTGCTAACCGATCCCCTGTCAATAGACTCGGCGAAACTCTTCGGGGAAGGTATTCTGGGCAGATGGATCGATCGGCTTTGAGGAGAGGTAGGATGGGGTTTATCGAGCAAGAGATTATTAAGTGAGGAAATTGAGAAGCGGCTGGTTTGGTCATCGACGCGGCCGACCAATTCTCGTATACTTTTGCGGATGTCCTCATCTCTAGTAGTGGTGGCTTCTTTGAGACTTAGAAGGTCCGTGGCATTGTCTCTGCTTCGCCGAGTCAGAGCAGACATTTCCTTTTGCAGGGCGCTGGCAATGTTTGTCAGGCTGGCGAGCTGCGATGCCAGTCCTTCTAGAGAACCTTGCGTCTTTTCTGGCGATGGAGATCGGTTTGCAACATTTACCAAGGGCTCACCCTCCTTGAGAGAAGATTGCGACGACATACTTTGTAGTGCAAGCATGGTAGACGAGGGGGGGGGTGTATTTTCGCCCAGAATGCTCTGGGTTGCCCGACGCCGAGGCGCAGGTCGAACAATCGGTGTCAGACTCGGGCCCGGAACCGGTGGTGCTGAGGAGGCCACAGACTCGGTAGGTGTGCATGGACGGCTCGAGCCCTGCTCAATCATCCAACTAAGATCGCGTACGCTGGCAGGCTGCAGCGACTGCATGCGCCGATGAGATCCGCTTTTGACGAGGGCTCTCTCCGGCGAGCCGTCTAGGCGCCGACTGGAGCTGTGGTTGTTGGCGCTTTCGCGGGCTCGCTCGTTGAGAGCAGCATGAGCGGACTGGATAGCGCTCGAGGTGCCGGTACGCGAGGTAAGTTTGGGGGATTGAGGGTTGAGTGGCAGAGGGGGCGGCGCGCGCTCGGGATCAGAGCTGTCCCACCTGCTATTGTGTTAGATTCTCGGACAGGCAATAACGTTGAGCTGCTCGAAGGTGTTGTGCATTGCTGTAATGCAGCAAACACAACGCAGGTTTCACAGACACCGGGAACAGTATAAGGCACGTACATGGGGACAAGGGCCCGCGACCGGTGGTCAACACTAGCAGAATGTTGATGCCTCGCGTACCTCTCCGCCTCGCGTGAGGCTTCAGACTCTGTATGGGGCATGATGGTGGTGGTTGGAATGTAGCGCGGATGACAAGAATGCGGACGCCGCCCGCATCCACAACAAGAAGCAGTTGCAAATGACGTTGCGGGGGACGCGGCGGAGCTATAAATAAGAGACGCTATGAGTAGCAAGAAAGCTCGCGAGATCGATTAAAATCAGAAAGATGTAGCAATGAATTGAGAGATTCGTTCAGCAGTAGTGTAGCTCAATCGTGATGGTCTGGACTTGTGTTGAGCGGAGTAGATATCGGCGATTTGTTTATGACCACGCCAGGTCATGGTTGCTCGGCAACCGACACCATGTCGTTGGGCACCGCTGCAGCACGCAACGACCAACGGAGAGCCGCTTGTCGACCCTAGCGACAAATGAAAATGATAATAAAGGCTTGCATGCACTGGTTCAAAGAAAAGAATATTTGGTAAATCGATTGAAACGCCCCTTTTTATTCTACAGAGCTGAGTGCTTTCTATATGCCGCGCGTGTCTACATTTGCCGCATCTTCAAGAAGAAAACCGAGCTGTGACCCAACTAAACATCGTGTCTAGATGCTTTCATATACTCTTAAATGATAAAACGCCTCCTGAACTTTTGTGTTGCAGGGTCGATTAAGGGTATTACTTTCGGAACATGACATCAAAGGCCGGAATCAAGGTCTGAGCTAGCCAGAAGGAAAAGACCAGCTTGGGGCCAGTCATGAGGAGCTGTCGCGCATTGGATTAGCGTATGTCCTAAAATGATCATCGTGGGGCGCAGTCTGGTCGTACCTTGGGCACAAGACCCTTGAAGAAACTGGAGAAACCTTCGTTGCGGGCCATATTGGACAGAATGCGGAAACCGCTCTCGGGGTTCTCGAAATTGCGGTTCTGAATACGAGTTTTGATAACATCGAGAGGAGCGGAAACGACTAGGGAGGCAGAGGCACCAGCAATGGATGCCACAAAGTTCTGGAACCAAGTGGCCTTGTTATAGTCCGACAGGTGGAAGAGGTACTCCTTGGCAAAGGCAGAACCACCGAACAGCTAGATTTCAATGTGAGCAACTGGCAGAGAAAGGGACAGTTGGGGGACGTCATACGGCAAAAGAACCAGGGGCATTTCTGGCAGCAGTCCAGCCCCAACCACGGTACAATCCGAAACCTTCGTCACCGATAATTCTTAGGACACCGCGACCACGGAAAGCCTCGGGGTTGGTCTGGCGCTTGATCTTGAGAACATCGAGGGGCAGGAGGACGATTTCACCGATACCGATCAAGCTATCAAAATTGTACATTAGCTTTTGCCGGGCCAATCTGCAAGTCCAGAGGCTTGTTGGTATCAGCCTTACCTGCCAGCAGTGGAGTGCATGATAGCCTTGCCAGTCTTCTTGCCAAACGTATTCTCAAAGTCTTTGCCGTAGTGCACGCTGAGCCAGTCACGGGCGACAGGCTGACCTCCATACTTGTATATGCGCTGGAGGACCTTGTAGCCGGCAGCGTAGCCAAGACCGGGGAAGAGGGAGAAGAACTTGCGACCGACGGGCGCCGAGGCCTTGTCCTTGAAGATGACCTTGTTGAACTCGCTAACATTGGCAATCTATTTGGGGTATTAGTTAGTGAACCAAGGTTCAAGGAAAGGGAGCGATTCTAATGAAAGCGCGCCAGTCGGAGACGGTGCCATGGAGCGCAGGCGTACCTTGGTCTGGTTGCTCATGAGTCGCTTGGCAATGGTATCGACCTGGGCAGAGTTTTAGTAATGAAGATTCGCACGCATGGCATGTCGGCTTGAGGCAAACGCACGGGGTGGAAAACGGCGAGCTCGGCGATACCAGCAGAACCTGCAATAGTCAGTCAGCGAATATGTCGTTGTGCGACTGCGGAATAAAACGGCCAGGCAGCGCGGGCACGCGCAAATCCAGCGAAGAACAAGGGCACTGTACCGGAACCAAGCACTCGGGCGAGGCCCGACTCCCTTTCGTTTGCGCCAGCTGGAGGGGACATTTTGGAGCGAGCAGTTCGGATTTGGGACTGTGGTCGGTTGTAACTTGTTGGAGGATGTCGCAAATGCTCCTGGTTTTTTTGGAGAGCGAGCAAGGGGAAAAAAAGATGGGGCCGGCACAGGAAGCTGGAGCGGGACGGCCAGGTCAGGTCCGATGCCGACAGCGGCGGTCTACTAGGAGCTACCGGCGTAGGTCTCACACTGAATGCGCTACTACTACTCAGCTCGCAGGGATCGTATATCTAATAAATTTGTACTTGGCCAATGCCTCTTCCGCTTGGCTGTCTGGATTTCTTACAATTCCTGGCAAAAATGCACTCATTTGCGTCCGGTTTGCACATGTTCGGCTGTTCATTCTGGTTTTATTAGTGGCTGCAGCCTGCAGGCTACCCGCCGAAAAGGCTCCACAAAAACCGTCTTATCGCGCACTCCACCCACTGATTTTTGACATTTCATGCGGTGCCATGATATCCAGTACCCTATTATCACCTATTTGCCTAGGTACTATTTTACTCCGTACCTATCCCGTTGACTGTCAGGAAGGAACAAGCAGTTCACTAGTACTTAGGGATGTTAGCTACTCAAATAAGAGTAGGTCTAGAGGTACTTTCCTCCCTGGCAGATGCAGTAAGGCTCTGGGTACTTGCCGCCCACTTGGTCACCAACAGCTTTCGGCGAGGGTACTACCACGACGCTGGAACTTTGCTTCTTATAGGGCCATCCAGATAATGATGAGGAGCACGACCAAAGTAGCTCTCGGTGTTTGTCCTAATTAATCCCTTGTTGAATTATGGGCTTTAGACCTACAGCTAGACAAGACGTTCAAGAACGCCCCCGTGGTGATCGTACTGATGTGTGGAATTGATATTTCACATCCTGAGGAACCACGTTCAAAACAGCACGCGCCACGCCTTTCGGAACGCGCTGATATCCCACGGCTCAGGTCTCGTCTGCGTCATCCATCGTTGCCACTCATACTCGAGCGGATCACAAAATTTCATCATCTGCATGTACTCCCAGTAGTCTGGGTACCAGCTCGCATACTCCCAGTCCAGCACCGCCGTGATGCGGCCTGCATCATCCACCATGATATTCCGGGGAGCAAGGTCCCCGTGCGTAAACACCGACATGTCACTGTGCGGCAGCTCGTCCTTGACGCTGGCGCCGTCCCTGTAGGAGAGGCCGTTGGTTGCTACATAACGCCTCCAGATGCGCTCTCGCAGGGCCTCGTCGTCCATCTCTCGTGGCATGACGTCGTTGTTGTCGCCGAGTAGCGGGTCATACGACGGATGACCGCCGACGGTGCGGTAGAGACCCGGCGCCAGGTCTTCGGGACGGGGGACAGAGGACCGGACCGTAGCTACAATGTCCCAGATCTCCTGGCAGATGCGGCCCTTGCCTTGATCGTCGAGCTTGGCCCCATGCGGTCATGAGGGTCTCTCCGGGGATATAGTCCATGAGAAGCTCGCCGTAGTAGGCGATACCGTCTTTGTACCTAAAGTCGTAGCCTTCAATGAAAGGGACCGGAATGCTCGGGGCGTATTCATGGATAAGGTTCATAGCAGCCATTTCTGAAGGTCGAACCTTGGCACCCTTCTTCAGGATGAGGGTGGGCTGCACCTGGGTGACCACGCTGCCGAGCTGCCACGCAATCTGGCGCCTCGGGAAGGTTATGTCATCTAATAAATATCATCTTGTGAGCTAAAGATGCTGCTGCAACTTTGGGCACGATTTCTTTTACATTCATCAGGATCGTCGAACTCCATTTGGTCGGTAGACGAGTGTGCAGAGTTTCATCAGCGGCACAACGCCGCCAACTGTCTGGACTTTAGGAGCAAACAAAAATATGGACCGCCAAATGCAGTGTCACAACGCCCTGCCACTACATAACCTATACCATATTTTGCATATCTACGACATAGCCGCAGCTCACATTCATTTCCAGACCTGTGAGTTTGTCGCCTCTAGTAGCTCGGCAGGTGCTCCGCCGTACTCGGGATTGCAATTTTTAGGACCAGTCAGCTCCGCAAAAGCAAAGCCACAAAGAACAGTCAAAGGCTAAGTATACCGATTAACTCGCTACTGGCAGGTGGCTCGCCTTCTGTCTCGTTGGAGTGACTCCGTAATCAGCATCGTGATAGTGTCCGGCACCCCTGGTTGGCCAATCACTATGCGAATCTAATATGAGATCCTGCCCTGATAACGCTAACAGCAGAATAGACACACAGCTATCGTGGCAGACAGGCTCTCTCATACCGGACCTCTCCCACTTTGCTCCATATCCCTGCGACGTTCTATTATTATAAGCCCGGCTGATAATACACCATCCTTCCAGTAATATTTCTCACCGCCACCTATCAACTCGCTTTTCGCTACTAGCCGGGCCGCTCCTAGACAGGTGGTGTGCTGCGGAATTTCAATAATGCCAACGATGGCAGCCTTGACGTCGTCGACATCTTTCGCGTACTCGCGCCAATTTTCAAAGTCGAAAATGCAGAACTCGTCTACTTGTTTGTTTTCACGTGCCATAAGCCGGCCTGCCTCGATGAGCTCAGCTCGCGGCGTGACTTGCGCGGAGTCGTGTTTCATTGCACCTCAGATTGACTTCATTTGAGTTAGCAAGTGCTTAGACCAGATTGCTTTGTTTGTCACATCTGTACAGCCAGATGCTATTCTCCTATCCCTCAGTAGTCCCTAAAAATGGCAACCATCTCATCCAAACGCATGACCTGTCCAAGAAGCTTTTCCTGCACCTTAAGATGCTTGTTATACTTGTCGTAATGTTCCGATGTCATCACTTCCTCTTCTTTGCCTTGTACATCCTTTCGCTCCACAAATGAGAGAATATTTCGTTCCCTGTGCCGCTCGACCTGCATCGTCTGTAAACATCTCACCATAGCCTTGTATATGTCATCAAGAGCCTGCGATTCCGTTCTTTCTCTGTCAAAGAACCAGAAGAACAGTGTTCGATTAGCCATGCGACTATTGTCCTTTGGTACCTCCTGCACGTCGACAAGACCGGCCATTTGCATGGCAATCATCTTGAGTTGAACATCCGACTTCTTCATGAGCGCAGCCGACGGCAGCATCTTCTCATCGAGTTTGCCCTTTTCTCGCAGGATGCGCGTCAGTCGTAGTCCATGTCGCCCAAAGGACTGTTCAATGTACGCATCAAGCTCTGTTTCCTTCAGCCGATTGAGAACCTTGGAGAAGTCAACAGTCCACTGCCCACGGCCCTGAACACCACAGTGTCTCACAAATCGATGCTTGCTTTCTGCTAGCAGAAACAAGTGCTGTCGCATTTGTTCAATGCGGTTATTCTTCGACGTTCCGTCATCCTCAAACTTTACTTTTGGCTTGCCATTCCCATTCGTGTGAGCCACGCCATTCTCTTGGTCCTCGTCTGATCCAAAGCCATTATCCATGTCGAAATCCAGACTTCTGGCGGCAGTCGAGGGCCTCCGTACAGGAATTTCGCTATCGGAAGCGTCCGACTCACTATCGGAATCTTGCGGTTCTGGCCTGATCTTCTCTGCGCTCTGGTGATCGATTTTATCCTTCGGAGCTTTGCCAATACCGCCTTGGACGTCGACAGACTCGTCCAAGTGATTATAAATTTCCAAGGTAGTAACCGTTAGTTTGTGACCGGGTGTTTCTTCTTCAAGTAGCGGGTCCGCTCGACATCTTGAGATGTCGACGGACAAGAGATCGAGAAGCGTTCGATAAACCGCTCCTGTAACTTCGCCGAGCATATCCGCTGCGAATGTCGCCAGTCGATTATTGCGCAGTTCAACCAGACACTTTTCGTGATTAATTCTGACGACAATATTGGGGTTCAGTGGGGGTGCGTCAAACTCATCATCCAACTGATGTCCTCTGCCATTTTGAAGCTTCCGTCTTTTACCAGATGCGCCCCTCGTAATGTCCAGCTGACGTTTTAAACTCATGCCCTGCTCTTTGAATGTACGATATTTTGACCGAATCTGCCCATTTTGCTCCCCTGTAATTTTGCTCGTCTTTTCACCGGGGCCTGTTCGCGTCACGTCTTGTTCGATCTCGCGATGCACGTCGCGCGGGTTGCGGAAGATGTCGGCGCGCATAGTCTCAACTATTTCGGCTTGAATGAGTCTCCCCAGAACCGTATTCAGATGCGACTCCGACTCAATCAGCCCAGACGCCATCTCTGTGGATCCATTGGTGTGGCCATTTGTTTTTGACGTTCTGCCTTTAAATGCCTGCGTCAAGTCCGCGATGCGGGCGAATCCAAGCTGCAGAAGCGTTTGAACCAGATCGCGCTCTGCAGTACCAAACTGGCTTTCTACAGCCTCTAGTATCTTTCCCGATCGAACAAGACTGTAGCAGGCATCTGAGTTGGCTTCGTAGCTCGTTCCTCTGCTGTCAGAGTCGGTGTGGTGAAAAAGAAGATTTTGCTGCACCAAAATGCTCAAGCCATTTCGGAGGAATCTTGGAGGGAGGGACGTGTGCTGGGCGAGCTGTGCGATCGTGGATCGGCCTTTGGTGAGAAGTGTGGCAAGAATACGCTGTTGCGACAAGCACGTGTTAGCAAAGTGTCTGCATGACGCTGTCGCTGCAGAAAGGGTGAGAGAGGCCTACCGAGGGAAGCTCGCCGTAGAGGTCGTTCACGAGGAGAGCACAGAGCTCAGCTGCATGCTTTGTCTGAAAGTCGATTAGCTTCACTGCGTCAGTAGCACTCGCAGTCAAAGTAGACTAACAACAAGCATTGCGATCGCTCCTAGAGATCCTCTCACTATCTCTAGAGCTCACCAATGGCTACCTTGAAGTCATTGAAGTATGTGTGCAACGAGACGCCGAAATGTCTGAGCGAAGACTACGGCAAAAATATAAAAATGCAGGTGGGCGTCGAGAGTTTGGAGGCGCTTGTCAAAGTTGTGACTCTCATGGAATTTTTTCTGCCAGTCTGCTTGGGCTAAGAATCCCACCGCAGAGAGGTGGACCTGTACCCGATTGGTAGATGGCTGACAGGCGCAATAGCTCAGTGGTACCTGGACGGTACCTACCTAGGTACCTAGTGTGATGGTGACGAGAGGAATACGCTATTACGGCGCTGCAGCAAGCTTTTGCGGCTTGCCCAGCAAACCAGGCCCAGTCAAGCAGTGGCTTTAGGCTGCGGAATAATAGCCATCACGTGATTGGCCGGATCCCCGTGTCCGAAAATTAGACGGGAGCAGTTCGACGAGGCACTTCTTTTTGGTGCTCAATTGCTCCCCGACGACGGCTCAAGGTTCAATCAATTGCCTACGCCACAATACCCGAATATGATCTCGAGATCGTTTCTCGCGAGAAACGCGCAGCAGGCCGCCCGCAGGTCCTGCAGCGTGCGCCCGACCCAGCAGCGAGGCTTCGCTGCCGCCGCATCAGCTGGTGCCTTTGAAACCACTGATGCCAATGGCCTCAAGGTAGCTTCCAGGGAGACTCACGGTCCTACCACCAAGCTTGCCATAGTTGCCAAGGCCGGTACCCGTTATCAACCTCTTCCTGGCCTGACTGTTGGTCTCGAGGAGTTTGCCTTTAAAGTGCGTTGCCTTGTCAGCAGTTCCCAGCCTCATGCGCATTCTAACCGAGTCCCAAAAGAACACCCAAAAACGATCTGGCTTGCGCATCTACCGCGAATCCGAGCTCCTTGGTGGTCAATTGACTGCCAGCCACACCCGTGAGGCCCTTGTTGTCGGCGCTAGCTTCCTCAAGGACGACCTCCCCTACTTCGCTGAGCTCCTAGCCGAGGTTGTCACCCAGACCAAGTATACCAGTAAGATGACAGGATCATGTGCCATCAGCAGCAGGAAACTGATATCAGTCGCTAGCCCACGAGTTCCACGAGGATGTTGAGCGCGTCCTGCACCTTCGCCAGGCTATCAACAGCTCCAACGTTCCCGCTATTGCCCTCGACAACGCTCACGCTGTCGCTTTTCACACCGGTCTTGGAGCTCCTCTCACTCCCTACTCAGCTGTTCCCGCCCAAAAGTACCTGAACGAGGAACACGTTGCCAGCTACGCCGACGCTGTCTACACTAAGCCCAACATCGCCATCGTCGCTGAGGGAGCCAACACCGAGACTTTGTCCCGCTGGGTCAGTCAGTTCTTCAAGGACGTCCCCGCCTCTTCCCAGAGCGGCCAGTCTCTCAAGGCTGAGGCCACCAGGTACTTTGGCGGAGAGCAGCGTATTGCCAATCCTGCCGGAAATTCCATGGTCATTGCTTTCCCTGGCTCCGACATCAACGCTTCCAAGCCCGAGATTGCGGTCCTGGCCTCGCTCCTCGGCAACCAACCCTCCATCAAGTGGTCCCCCGGCTTCAGCCTGCTTTCCAAGGCCGCTGCCGCGATACCCGGTCTATCCGCCTCTGCTTCCAGCCTCGCGTACTCTGATGCTGGCCTGCTGGCCATCCAGCTTACTGGCGCTGCCGCTTCTGTTCGCAAGGGCGCTGAGGATACCGTCAAGGCTCTCAAAGCCATTGCTCAGGGCTCCGTCAGCAAGGACGATGTCAGCAAGGCCGTTGCCAACGCCAAGTTTGATGCGCTTGACAAGGCTCAACTCCGTGACTCCAGCATCCTGCTGGCTGGTAACGGCATCATCAGCAACGGCAAGCCTCTGGATATTGCCAGTATTGGCCAATCTTTCGATGCCGTAAACGCCGATAAGCTGAAGACTGTAAGTTAAAATCACTACCAAGCGATATGAAAATTAGTAACTAACTTTGCGACAGGCTGCCAAGGCTCTGCTTGACGGCAAGGCCACCGTCTCCACCGTCGGCGACCTGTTCGTCCTTCCCTACGCTGAGGAGATTGGCCTTCGGGTATAGATGGGCTCAAAAAACACAAATCTTGTACAATTAGTCAGGACGGACTAGACGCGGAGGAGACGTTGTCTTATTGTCAATAACTGTAGTAGAAAGAATTCTCATTTGTTCTTGCATCAGATACGTTGCGTCTGGAGCTCTCTGTGAGTTGTGATCTATGCCAAACGTTTTTTTCCTTTTCGTTCGTAAGTCCACGAGATCTCTTCATTGACATGAAAAGTTACAAGAGGCAACCTACGACACCCGAGCGCCCACAACCACACAAATAAACGAGCCGCAAGACTAGAACCGTCAAAAGTCAGTCTCGTGGGCACTGCAGCTGGGCGGACGGCCGGATGCGAAGCTCAAGAGAAGCTGCCTATATTTCGCGGGAGATCAAGAGGCACGCGACTCTGTATTGAGAAGCTTTTCGCTTCGAGACAGACTGGAAGGTGTCGTGTGTCGTCCCACAAGGCGGTTTTTTTGGGTGGTTTTGAAAGCTTCTGCCCACGACGGATGTGAGGGTACCTCGAGCTACCTTGGACATCAAACGGCTTAGGAGCGCGGCAAGGAATCCGCACTGTATTTGTGCTCTGCTGCTGGGGCAGTTGAAGATGCTTGGCGCGATTTCTAGCGTGCTACAAGCACCCGCTAACGGTGCACAAAGAAGTACACACTGTACTCGCACGTTGCTGCCGAGCCCTCCCGTAGTAGACTCAGGTATTCGAATCCAGTTGTCCGGGCTAGATTGTGGACACGACCAGGCCCTTTTCCCACTAGTCAGGCAAGAGCGACAGGGTATTGGAAAACAAAGCCTCATCTACCATCTCCACAGCGAGGCTTCAATCCCTTTCTCGCCTGCAAACCATCTCTCCATGCCCGCTGCGCCTGTTTAGAGGCAATCCTAGCGGCGACGAGCTGGGTGAACAAGGTGTGACGAGAATCCTCCTGTTTGGCATTCCTAAGTTGCCCCTCCCGGTAAGCAGCCGCCCGCAGCTCATGCCTTTGTCGCCCGGCACCTTGGCTCTCTATTTTGTTTGCAACAGGTGCCCGATCAAACCCCTGAGTGCTTCATCGTCCTTCCCCAATTCAGCTGTTACGCGCAACACTCAAACATGAACTAATCACTCAATCGAGCAGGCTAAGTGGAATATACAACTTGGCATTCTCCCTGCCTTTCGGCTCACCGACGAGACCGATCTATCCTACCCCTCGAGGATCCAACCCGAGCTTCCTGCACACGCTGATAGGTTTGTCTTGCGCATTTCCTTCTACACATGATTCCAAATTGCCGGCCTGGTATCTTGATCTGCCGAGCAGGATACTGTAGGCTTAACTATGCATCACACGACGCTGAAAGCAGATATTCACTCTGTGCCTTTGTGGAGGCTTGCTACCAACTCTAGATTGAGTGGCTAACCTGGGCTCACACGACTAGGAAAACTCCGCTTTGCGGTTTTGTTGGGAAATCAAATTCGTCCTATCCGCAGATTTGAGGCCATCGTCCCTTTCGGCTAAATCCAGCACAAACTAAACGATGCCACCAAAGAAGGACGCTGTCTCTTCCGGCGGCAAAGGTGAAGGCCGTGGACAGAATGGTATGTATGCTTTGCTCCCAGGTGCCAAGTTTTGCTAACAGTGCCCCTGCAGGCAATCGACCTGGCTTCCGAACCGACACGGCCATCTCAAACAGGGGCGCAGCCGGTGAACGAGTCCTCCAGCCCTGGGTTCCGGATGCCAGTGATGGCCTTGACGCCAGTCTAGAAGGATCGACGAGCAGTGGTGCTTGGGATCAATTCGCGGCAAACGAGCGACTCTTCGGGGTCAAAACTGACTACGACGAAAACATCTACACAACGTCTATCAACAAGAGTCATCCCCAATACCGCGAAAGAATAGCTGCAGCCGACAGGAAAGCGCGCGAGATCGAGCGAAGTGCTCCCACTACTGCACATGTAGCGGAAGAGCGAGTTATGGACTACAATGGCTCTGGTGGTGGAGATGACAATGAGGAAGACAAGTATGTTGGTCTTGCGCCACCATACGCCTCCGTGTTATTAACTTTGCAATAGATACAGTGGCGTCCGCCGACAAGACTTTCCGCCTCTGGGTGGAGGGCGGGAGAACAGATATACACCTCCTGCCAAACGAGCCCCAGCCGCGCAGTCAAATGTTAAAGGCGCCCCGGTGGACCCTGCGATTATTTCTGCGCAGATAAAAGCACCTTATAAAAAGCAGGCACCTGCTACTGCTGACCAGACTCATGGTCAACCACCCGATTCTGCAAAGACCGCAACCACTTCCCGACAGCAGACACCCAAGACCGCAGATTCGCAGCCTACGCACGAGAAGGCCACAGAGGCCAAAGTTGCACAGTCTAAGGATTTCAAGTCATCAGACCCGAGGGTTACGGAGAACCCTTCAACAACCACAAACACTACCCCTATCGGCACCAAAGTTGGGCCAGGCGCAGCTGACAAGGCCACAGTTAGTGCCACATTGACTGTTGAGCGTGACGTACTGAACTCGTTCAAGACTTTTGCTACTCAGCAGAGAATCAACGCTGAGAAAGTTCGAAACAGCAAGGCCAAGGCTGATAAAGAGGTCAAGCTCACTGAGTTGCGAAAATTCGCCACAAGTTTCAAGCTTTCAACACCCGTTCCAAACGACTTGGTGTCTATCATCGCGAAAGATCCGGTGAAGCAAAAGGAAATCCAGGCTCGAGCAATTAGGAACGCTGAAGAGGTCGCAGCAAAATCCAAAGCGGACTCTTCTTCCAAGAGTTCACCAGCCAGTGGTAAAGGTACTCCTCCTAAAACCAGTGATCCAGGTACTACCATGCCTCCTTCTGTCGACCCACGAAACTCTCGCGCCCCAGCTGGACCGCACGGGGCTTCACCAGCTGGAGCACCGAACCGGCACACCGGACCTCGCCAGCCATACCCTCAGCAGTATCATGGTCAGGGATATAGGAATAACCGCGGCGGACTGCATAACATGCCTCCTCAGCAAACTGGCAGCCTGGCTCAGCGGCTGCGCAACGTCGAGCAGCAAAAGTTTTCGCAGCCGCCCACAGCCCAGCAGCCACCACCTAGTCAGGACGCACGCGCACCACCCACTGGACCTTCTGGCACAAATGACGCCAATTTTAGCCGTCGGCACAGCGCTCTACCTGGGCACATGGGTGTGAAGCTGAACCCTAACAGCCATGAGTTTCGGCCAAGTCCATTTGCTCCCTCTTTTAACCCCAACAGCCATGCCAGTGCAGGCTCGAGCCCTCGCTCTGCTGTCAACAACGTTCCTGACGCGAACCCTGCTGCTGCCGTTCATGGGCAGCTCATCCGACGCAAGACCAAAGCTGTCGATCCTAACAAGTGCTCGATCCTTTCTCACATCAAAACCGTTGCTCCTCCCCCGGGCCGCAAGTGGGACGACAATGGCGGTCTGCGTCCTGCTTACGATACTCTTCCTACCTGGCGACAGCTTCGGGATGATGAGAAAGCCGATTCGACAATGCATCTCACGTATAAGGAATACTTTGAACGAAGCCCTTTCTCTGGGCCTGCAACGGCAACGCCGAATCCTCCTCACGCTCTCCCCCACATGGCACACCAACACCAATTGCCTTTCCATCTTCAACTTGGCTCGCACCACACAGGCCAGCGCCAGTCGCCCGCCATGCCACCTATGCAGATGCATACACCTCATCACGGCCCGGGCCCTCACAGCCAATATGGAAATGACGATCACCGCATGATGCACTCTAATTCTCAGCAGTCGTTTGCATCACCTCGGATGGCACAAATGCCAATGGCTTACAACTCACCCAGTCAGATGGCGTACAACCAGCCGGTGTATATGGGTGGAGGTGCCCCACAGATGGGACAGTACCGAAGCTTCTCCAACAGCCATCATCCTCACTACGCGCCACCCCAGGCGCATATGATGATGCCGCAGCACTTTATGCCTGCGCCTCAGGGAATGGTTGGCGGCCCCCAGATGATGTATCCCGGTACACATGGACAGTTTATGTCTCCGGGTGGCCCGCAGCAGCCAGGCCCTGGGGCAAATGGATATCCCAGCCCCGGAAGACCTTCGGCCCCTGCCATGGTTCACCAAGGATCGCAGCAGGGCCAGCCTATGTATGGCATGAGCCCGAGTGTACAGTATAACCAGCCTG
Source organism: Beauveria sp. NWAFU-1 (assembly GCA_024472245.1). Classification (NCBI taxonomy): domain Eukaryota; kingdom Fungi; phylum Ascomycota; class Sordariomycetes; order Hypocreales; family Cordycipitaceae; genus Beauveria; species Beauveria sp. NWAFU-1. The sequence continues at coordinate 1,768,699 of JANBXD010000004.1, forward strand.
CCTACGGACAAGTACAGGGTGGCGCGTCAAGCCAGTGAGAGCGTGGGCAACGAATGATGATATGACCTATCAGCGAAGCGGGCTGCGACGCGCGGATACACTACAGCAATTGCACGAGCTGGGCCGAGCCCCCATCAAGCATCCACAGCTGTAATGAATGGAGCAGCACACATGCTTACGATGGGAAGAGCCGCCCTATCAGTGCGCCACAGCAGCAGCAACATGCAAGGCACAGCAAGGAATTACTTCTTGGAGCTGCGTATTCAGCGCAAAAAGCGGAGTTGCTACCAAGCCTGAGGCAAGAGATGGGCCTGGCTGGGTTGGCCTAACTTTTGGGGATTTTCTTTGTCTTTTCTTTTTCTTTTCGCTTTACATGAAACACAGCATCACATCCATTAAATTCTTTTTGCATGAGATGGGAGATGACAAAACCTCGAGTACAGAGCCAGGGTCAAATTTGGATAGCCAGAGCTAGTCAAGATGGCAGGCAGTGCAGAGAGGCGGTTTGAATGCAGTTATGCCGCAGTGAAAATCTGGGGCAGAGCACTGAAGACATGCCCAGTGTCGTGGGCAAGATGGCGATGAAAGTGTATCCATACAACTGGCGCAGTTGAAGCAGACGAAGGTTCTCAGGGCAAGAACAGGTTGCACGGCCTGTTGGACAAGGTGAAGGTCATGGACGACAGCAATGCATGGTCAAGACGTTTTTTTTTGTTCCAATGGGGAGACGTGGAGGGGCGTTGTCGGCGCATGGCGAAGGGGAAGAGCGGCAGATGTAGATAGGGTTTAGCAGGCAGAAGCAGACAGGAGAATTAAAAAGAAGGCATGAAAAGCAACAAGGAGCCGATTTCACAGGTGACGAAAAGCGATGAGGGTAGGATGAGGCCAGTTAAGGTAAACGGTAGTGGCAGGAGTCTTCGCATGGCTACGTAGTCTGGCCAGACCAGTACCACCTCACCAGTGTGCTGGTATATATGGCAAAACACGCCACAAAGAAATCATTTTCAAAGGAAGAAGGAGAAGAATAACTGGTCAAGACAGGGTTGGGTGGGGAGTTGGGCAGGAAGGGATGGCGCTTGCGGGCAACTGATGCCAACTGATGGGATGAAGGATGAAGGATGACGAAAGACGAAGACCAATGAAGGCAGGGAGCAAGCATGTTGGATACGAAGTCAGGACTCAGGACAAGCATGAATTAGCAGGAATGGATTTAGGTGAGGGCACTAATCAGGGGTGGCGGAGAAGAGGGCCGCCCCGGAAGTATATTAGCACGTATTGGTTGTGTTGAACACATATATGGACAGGCCTAACTAGGCGAGTGGATGAGAGCTGCCGTTGGAACTACCCACATTGACGAAGTGGGCGCAAACGGTCAAAACAGGCCGTTTTATTTATTTTTTTCGTGGACCGCTTGCATTGTATCAGGCGACGGATGTAAATGAACAGGGGGAGGCGCACCAGTGAATGACAGGGCGGGAAGGGCCGGCCGCCCCAGCTGAGTGCAAGGACAGGGCGTTCGCGATGGCATGGCGGACGCAACGTTGAGACTTTCAAAGGGAAAGGGAAAATGGCTGTGTAGAAGGCGGTGTAATTGAGTGGTGGGCGTGGCTCCCTCAGATGGAAGGCATCGTGAAGTTGTCGGCATGCGCATCGCCACAGATGCAGCGACTCTGTCATTGGGTTGGTGGTAGGTGGTGGTGCATTGTGTTGTGTAAGCATCTGCTAAGCAAGCAGTGGCCAGCTTGCTTTTTCTTTCTAATTGCTTCATGACTAACTCTATATTTTACTTGGAATTCTTTTCGGGCCCTCGGCTAAGCGGTGATGGCTTGTGTTGCTATAGACATTGGCTAAGCAAGCAGTGGCCGAGTGGTTTTCTTCTTTCAACTTCTTCAGAACCAACTTTATTTTTGTGCTTGGGGATCCTTTTTGCGCCCTCGGTTCGACGGTGATGTGCATTCGGGTTTGGAGGGAGGAGAACCGAAACAGGGGAGGTGACGACGTCGTCGACGTTGATGGTTTCAGAAGTCCAAGAAAATGTCAAGAGGCCCTACTTATTCGGGTGTTTCGGCCGGGTGGCCAACAGGCGGGGCGGGAGGGGTGAAGGATCTTGAGACACCGTGATTGGTCGAGCTGGGCGCTTGCTGTCGGGCAAACGTCGGCAAACAGGGCCGCCGATCCAGTCATGCGTGTTTCTGCTGCATTGTAACGTGACCATTATGTTGTAACGTGCCTGTTTGATTTTTCCCTCCCTTATTGGTCATTTTTTTGGCCCTTTTTTATTTCAACATGTTTGAGATTGATTTTACGTCTTTTGTTATATAGCCGTCATTGTTATCATAGTACCTCGGCTTATCGGTTTGAATAGCTGCAGCTAACCGCTGGCGCCAAAAGAACCTTTGTAGCTGCAGGCCACTCACAAGTCGCGATGCACAGCCTGCTGTGAGGGACAGAAACGTGTTTCGCAGCAGGGGACGCACGTGTTGGGGGTCGACGTGTAACAGTATAGACTCGAGATGACGCTGCGATGGATTGTCATTGGAAGACAATTGACGTGGTACACGAGGAGAGCGGTGCACGCAATTGGAGTCAGTGTAACCGCAGCACAAAGGTGTTGTTTTTCTCTGAATTCCTTCAGTATGACTCGTCTATATTGACTCGTCCTACCAGCTATCGACTTCGAGGTATGGGCTCCCTTGAGGGACGATAGTTAACCCAAAGCCACAGGACCCGTCCACTCGTAATTTCCATTTCATCTAGACTACGCCCAGCCATTTACCGGAACGGGTTATTCTCCGAAAATTATTCTCCATAGCAGCATGTCACCCAATGTCGTGGACAATGCAGAGGGAGGGGGAGGGGGCTGGAAAGCTGAAGAAGGGGCCAAGTCCCAATCTATTGGTATGCATACCTGGTGGTGGTGGAGGAGAGCCAGCCAAGCATGATTAGTTGAGGCTCTCAGGGGACGGTACTGTGGGAATGACGTGCATCAGATATACTCAGATGCACGTCGCCATCGGACTCGGTCCGCACCTACTCAGCAAATTACATATGGGGAAGGTCCTGAATTTGGCCAAAGGCAAAAATGAAGTGTTCAACAAGGGCTTAGAAAGAAAGAATTTCAATAGTTCCGCGCAGGCGAGACGAAATCCCCACAGGCCAATCTATCCCAAGTACAGCAGACCAGGTACATGGGTGCAGACAACCACCCTTGGCACTGGAACGACGACCAAAATGCAGAGTGACATTTCCGCCATGAGCAGATGGAGCAAGCCTCGGGCTACCGCAAAGAATGCCCAGTTGCCAATGAACAATAGGAGGCCGGAGAAAAAAAAAAGAGTTTCCCCTGCTTCGAGGTGCCCCTCGGCCCTGTAACAGCAAAACGCCACACCACCATGACGTTCCCCTCACCCCTGGGCGCCTATCAGCCAACCATTCTTGGCCCATTGCCATACTCTCGTGACGGGCAACACTTACAAAAGGCTCATCATGGCCCGTCACTTGGCCTTCACTTTTTTTGTTTGAAGCAGGCACACTCACTCACTCTCTTTTTTTCAAACACTTACATTCTCTCCAGTTCACTTTTTTTTTAACTTTTTGCCGACCCGGAATTCGACAAGTTCAAAACCGAGCACCTAGTCTCACAAGTTCGACAGCTTTCCAGTTACGCAAAACATTCATTCACTCACACCACTTTTTGGAGCTGTGCTCCAAACGTCATACCCTCCTTTTCGCTAAAGAGCTCTTTTGCTTCCTGTGGTTCAAGTTTGCTCCTACTCTTCTGTGCGTTTTGACTCTTCCAGTTCCTCTTTCGTGCAAGCCGACTTACACGCCCGGCAGGCACTCTCGTTCTCTTTTGACAAGAGATCATACACCACGACACGTTCATTTTCCTGCCTCGATATCGACTATCCGATCCCGCTTCTTCCCTCTTCTCGCTACAAGCAAATCACCCAAACCGTCAAGATGCAAATCGTCGCTTCCCTTGCCGCCGTCCTGGGCATGGCCGCCTTTGCCCAGGCGCACATGGCCTTGACCTACCCGCCGCCCATGCGCTCCCCCAAGAACAAGCACACCACCAACATTGACTACGACATGACGTCGCCCCTCAACTCCGACGGTAGCAACTTCCCGTGCCGCGGAACGCTCAACCTCGTCGGCACCCCCCAGGGCGCCGCCGTCGACGACTGGGCCGCCGGCTCCAGCCAGACCCTCTCCATTGACGGCAGCGCCTGGCACTCGGGCGGCAGCTGCCAGGCCTCGCTCTCCTACGACAAGGGCCAGACCTGGACCGTGATTCACTCGTGGCTCGGCACCTGCCCGACCGGCCCCGGCGCTTCCTCCTACGACTTCAAGGTGCCGTCCGACGCCCCCGCCGGTGAGGCTCTCTTCGCCTGGTCTTGGTTCAACCAGGTCGGCAACCGCGAAATGTACATGAACTGCGCCGTCATCAACATCAAGGGCTCCAAGTCCAAGAAGCGCCGCGGCGTCCCCATGAGCCAGCGTCCCGCCATGTTCGTCGCCAACGTCGGCAACGGCTGCGGTACCACCGAGGGCGTCGACCTCGAGCTTCCCGACCCTGGTGAGGATGTCACTCGCAAGGACTCCAAGTTTGGTCCTCCTGTCGGCAAGTGCGCCACTGGTAACCCGGCCCCCGGCCCCGCTCCCGGCCCCGCCCCCGAGAAGCCCTCGTCGTCTCCCGCCGCCGCCAACCCCACCCAGGCGCCCACGCCCACGCAGCCCGGCGGCATCTTCGTCACCGTCAGCGATTCCTCCGCCGCTACGTCGTCCGCGGCCAGCACGACCATCGCCGCGCCCACCACCATCCAGATCTCGGTCTCTACTCCCGCCGGTGCTCCTCCCGCTGGCACTCCTCCCGCTGGCACTCCTCCCGCTGCCGCTCCTCCCGCTGGCACTCCCCCGGCTGGCACACCTCCCGCTGCCGCTCCTCCCGCCGCCACCAGCTCTGCTCCTACCGCCGTGCCCACCTCCGGTGGTAATGGCGGCGCCTTCCCCGCTGGCGCTGCCTGCGACGACCTTGGCGCCTGGAACTGCATCGACGGCAAGGAGTTCCAGCGCTGCGGCTCCGGCAACAGGTGGTCCGTTGCCCAGCAGCTCTCCGCCGGCACCAGCTGCAAGCCTGGCGTCGCCAAGGTCATTAGCTTTGTCTAAGCAGCTGCATCAAACACGACTGGAGGGTTTAAACCTCGGTAATGGGGACAGAAAAAGGAAAACTTGAAAGCGATGACTTGAAATGAAAACCCTCCCCCACATTTATTATTGTACCACTTTCGGGTCTCTTGCTACCAACACCATCTTCATTTCTTTTTTTTGACCAATGATAACTGACCTTGTTGCGTTGGATTTGGATTTTGTCTTTTTCTACTTATACTTTTTAGAAAAAATATCATGTGTGTTTATATCGAACTTCTTTTTTCTTTACATGGTTGGGACTGTTATGTTTGCCTTGGCCCTTCGGCACAAGACGAGAAGAAGAGCGATATCTGGCTATACCAAGTTCTTGTTCCTCTTCGAGCGCCGCTTGGGAACCAGAAACCAAGAAAAACAGCCTGGCCCTGGAGTGAGCTTTGATGATTGTGTAGATAGATGTGCGAATAGATCACTGCTTTCAAAGCAACTTGTATGGAGCCTGCTGTATGTAGTCGTGGGGAATGTGAGGTGCCGGGCAGATGGCCAGCGATGACGTAGCAAAGTGGAATATATACATGAGTCTGTGTTTTTTTAACGCTTGTTCGTTTGTCGCTATTTCGAATGCATCAAAATCTATGGATTTGGTAAACTCGCCGTGGCCAGAGGCAGCCCAAGTGTGGCTGGGAAAGGACTGCGCCTTAGGTAGGCCCAGGTGGCGTGGTAGCAGAACCGCTGGATTCTCTAGTAAGCACTAACAGAGCGATACCTAGCCAGCCATCTTGTACGGATACCTACGCAATCCCAGCAACTTCCCCAACGGCCCTGTAACCACTGTAAATCATCACGGTGTAAATAGACCCTCCCTTGCACGACTCGCTTTAAGGCAGGTACGCGCCCTCGCTTTCCGGCCTACCTGTCCTTTTTCCTCTTTTTCTCGGGTCACTTCATTCTTCTACTTATATTTGCTTTATTACAGAAACAAAGAGCATTGATTGTCAGTTCAGTCTACTTGGGCCGTCCTTCTCTGCATCAACTCTTTTCCCCTCCTCATCCACCAAAACCAAAACCCCAGCGGTGCCGACGCCACCTTTCCCCCTCCAAAGAGGGTACAATCGCGCGACCAACCTCTCCCACAGGCCGACAGTCACACCCTCCCTCCCTCCCCTCCCCCTCCACCTCGGTCTGCTTTTTGACTTTGCCCCCCCTCTCGAAAACATTCCGCAACGAAAAAGCCTCGTCGCATCCAAATGACTGGGCCTGCATCGCCAAGCACAGAAGGTCCGACCTTTGCACCTCCTCAGTTGCCTCCCGGCTGGATCGCGCAGTGGGACTCAGCCAGCAAGAAATACTACTACGTCCAGCTCGCCACCGGCGTCTCTCAGTGGGAAATTCCTACCGAAGCCGCCAAAACCGGCAGCACCCCCGCGCAGCACGAAGATCACCCCTACGGCGTGCCCCCTCCTGAGATAATCACGCATCCCGACGGCTCGCAGACGGTCAAGCACGCGGACGGGCGCATGGAACCGATCATGGCCGATGGAAGCAGAGGTATGGGCGACGGTCCTTCGGGAGACCGTGGCTTGGGCGTAAGAAAACCCCTCTTCTTTTCATGGCTTTTGGCTGTGGTCAATGTCCTTGCAGAATGTGCGCTAATTCAAAGGCTCCCCTCAATTTTAGTCCATGGCGATGAACGCGCTTCTCGGCGGCAAACAGGGTGGTAGTAGTGGTGGTGGCAGCTCGTCCCTCGGTAACCTCGCAAACCAGTTCCTCGGTGGCGGTGGTGGTGGCGGCGGCAAGGCCTCTTCTGGCCTCGGCGGTAAGCTCGTCGGCCAGCTTGCCTCGAACCTATTTTCTCCCTCAGACAAGCCCGAGGCGCCATCCAACTACCACGGCGGCCAAACTCAGAACGCGTCAGGCCACCACCACGGCGGCCTCGCTGGTGCCGTCATGGGTGGCGTGGCCAGCATGTTTGGCGGTCAGCAGGGCTCAGGTAACCAGGTACGTCGACTTTTTAACCATTGATAGAATTCAACAGCTAACCGGTATCGTGGCAGAACTTTGGCTACTCCAACACTGGCACTGGCGGCACCTATTCTTCCAGTAGCCCCGCGCCGACCTACAACCCCCCCGGTTCGAACCACAACGTCCCCAGCTCCAACCATGGCAGCCAGACGACACACGGAAGCGCTTCACAAAACCAGTCCTTCTCGGAGAAGCCATCGCACCAGTCAAGCCAGTACAGCGACAACAGCTACTCTCAGCACCCTCCCAGCTACAACCGCGCGTCGCAGCACAGCAGCCAGCACAGCTACGGCGGCGACCAATCCAGCTATTCTAGCCAACACAGTTACAACCAGTCCTCCCACAGCGGTCAAGGGCACAGCTACAGCGGTTCACACGGTGGCCAGCAGCACGGGGGTCAGCAACATGGCGGCGGATATAACTCTGGCAACCAGTACGGTGGCGGTCAATCCCATTACGGTGGTGGCGGCTATCAAGGCCAGGGCCAAAGCTACGGTGGTGGTCGTTACTAGAGAGCCTGGAATGGAAACATTCGATGTGCAGTTACGTTCCATCACTCTCTTGTGCAACCGCGAGGCTCCGCCAGCAGATACCCAAGATGAATGTCCTGGTGATTGCATGGCGTAAAGCACTGAGTTCTTCGCTTCTAACCTCTGGATATATGAATGCTTCTCGACCCTCGTTTTTTCTTAGTGTCCGATTTTTATGCATGAGGCGAGACACGCGGCGCTTTGGGTGAGGTCGTTTGGGTGGATGAATGAATAATGACGTGCGTCTAATGGTATAGGTTCTCTTAAGGGCTCCTGCAAGTGATAAGAGTACCATGTTGATTTAAAAAAAAAGCGCTTAATAGTTTTTTCCAATGTTTTCCCATTCATGTTTTAGAGCCACGCTTACACAGAGCACACGAGAAGCGCATAGCCATTTCGCTAATAGCAAGAGAAAAGCTAAGAGCAAGAGAAAAAGAGCATATATTTACAAGAAGGAGTATAAAAAACGCCTGAAATACATGTGTGGTTAATCTCTCTTCTTTGACCCCCGGTCCTCAGTCACAGCGATGGCGGTCATGCGGTTGGCGATCCATCTTGCAAGGGAAAACGTCGCCACAGCGACAATGACAATGTATCCGGCCGTCAAAATCAGGGACTCGGGGACCACGTTGAAGAGGTACGGGTCCAGGATGAGATCCACGAGGACGGGCGGCGGGTTACGCATAAGCTCCTGGTGGTGGGAGAAGTAGTCGGCGGCCGCGTGAACCTGAAGGAGGACAAGTGATGCTTTTCGCTCTTGAGCGTCTGTGGAAGAGCCGCTTCGACGATGAATCTGAGGTGTTACACCCTCGGCGTCGGCTTGGCGCGTGGAGGCGTAGTTGGCGAGGGAGAGCATGAGATCTGGTGTCTCCCAGACCTTGTCCAGCTCATACACATCCATGGTGAATTCCGTGGGCTCCTATTTATAATCTCGCATGAGCCTTCATAAAGAGTAAGGTTTCTCAATGCGTCTATCTACGTTGGCGCTCTGGGCTACGGTGAGACTTACAATGGCGGCCCAACACACGCGCAGCTCGTATCGCTGGTCCGGGGTAAGGTCATCTAGGATGAACCAGCTCGCGCGGCCGTGCGGCTTGCCTCGGAGCTCTGGGTCTGAATCATTGTGAAAGATGCGACTGAGACTGGTGCGGATGGACAGGCTCGCGGGGCCGATTACGTCGAGGTTCAGGTCGGCCAGAGACGGCGAGGCTAAAGGGTAGGTGACGGGCTCGGGGCCTGTGAAGATGATTTTGTCGGCGTTGGCGGTGACATGGCGGCTGAATGCGGCTAGTAATAAAAAGACACCAGCGCGTGCATTTGAGAAAAACATCATGGCGACAAAATCTGGTGTTTTCCGTATTAAGCCCACAGACGGGTACTACTGTTGCAGTCTGTATCAAAGGTAGCTTTCGCCTCACATCGATTGCTGCATGTACAGAAAGTGGGCTCTATCAAGGACGCCACGGTTCAGTTGTGGCGAGAGCAGAGCTCGGTTCACTTGGTGTGGCTTAGAGACGGGTTGGGCCAAAAGTACAGGATACGCCAAGCACAGCGCGAAGTTGGGTGGCTCACGCAAGTACACAGTGACGCGCGACGCGTGACAACAACACGCAAACGGAAGGGGGGAAATAAACAGTGGGCGAAGAACTCCTAGGTTACAATTAGTGGGTGCCCGGGGGAAGCTCCCGAGAAGGGCATGGACCAGGCATGCAGGCGACTTGTTCCTTGCTGGCGGGAGAGTCAACAGGAGGCCAAAATGAAGGGCAAGTGAAGGAAGTATTCTTTTGGACTGATTGACGGGCGTTTGATGGTTGTGGTGGCTTTTGTATCGGAGATGGGTTGCTGCGACCTCTGGCCGCCGAGGTACTTCGTGGAGGCATGGCCCCCTTTCTTCAGTCATATTTACTGTTGGGCAGGAAAAGGCACAAACAAATGTGTGATTTGGCGGCCAGAGGGAAAAGCAGAGTATATCAGAATTCAATCGACGCGGAATATTGCTACGCTTGTTTGGAGAGTTGAGTGCGCTGGTTGCGTTTACAAGGCCGCCATGCGCCAACTGATGAGTATTCACTTGGTTCAGCATCCCGTAGTCGACCCGTTTCTGTTGAACAGGTCAAGAGACGTCTCGACGTTTTCCATTACCCTGTTACCGTCTTGCTGCCGGTAGCGGTGAAGACCCTGGATGCAGAGGTGCAGAGTGATGAGAACGCGCTTACCCGTTCAAGGTGTCGTCGCCTGGCCGGGCCAAAAGTCAACAAATGACGGTGGGAGGGGGGACGAGGTACCCTGAGCTGGCCCTGATGCTGTTTGTTCTACAGCAGAGTGAATGCCCTGGATCTACAGCGAGACTGCATTTTACTGCAACCTTGGACCACTAAAACCACGAAAAAGGCACGCCAGCTGCCTCGCCCCAGCCAACCAGAAGCTTGCCTGGGCCAGCTTAGCTTGGGCCGCTGCTCACCTTGTCACTCAAAAACCTCCCCCTGTCTCGCCCAATTTCCCCCACCTGCTAGCAGCCCGTAGGTCTCTTTCCGCCTTTCGCACCACCACACACCCCAGCAACTTGAACTGGATACCTGCAAAAGCCTTCGCCGGCCAGATTTCACTCGACGGAAACCCGCCAGACCCTCTTCCAGACTCTAGCTCTCCTTCTCTGCCTTGCCCAGATTCCCTCCTTCTCTCTTCCCCATCCACCCATCGATTCGTCTTTCACGTTTCAAACCACAAATCCATCGCCATGCGTGAGGTTATCAGTATCAACGGTATGCTGCGCCGCCCTTTGCATCTACCCCTCCTCTCCCCGACGCACAGCAAAGCAACGCGTTTTGGCTCACCGCCGCCAAACCCATCCGCCTCGCTACCCCCCAAAGCGACACTTTTTCGTGCACGGTCATGATGATGATGATACTGACAGTGGTGATGTTTAGTCGGCCAGGCTGGTTGCCAGATTGCCAATTCCTGCTGGGAGGTATGTTGACGCCCATCCCCTATCCGTCTCCCCCTCGTCTCGCTCTGTAAACACGCCGGCTAACTCCTATTCGTAGCTCTACTGCCTTGAGCACGGTATCCAGGTAATTTTGTCCCGATGTTGACATGCCGTACCACCTCGGATGTCGCCAATACAACACAAATTTTCACTAACCCTCGACTTGAACAGCCTGATGGTTACCTCACCGAAGAGCGCAAGGCTCAGGACCCTGACCAGGGGTTCAGCACCTTCTTCTCCGAGACTGGTACGCCAACCATCATTTCCCGCGCCGCGCGCTGTCACGCCGTTGACGACAACGCCTTTGCCGTTTGTCGAATGCTAACGCCACCATGTAGGCCAGGGCAAGTACGTTCCCCGTACCATCTACTGCGATCTCGAGCCCAATGTCGTCGACGAAGTCCGTACCGGTACCTACCGCAACCTTTTCCATCCCGAGATGATGATCACTGGCAAGGAGGATGCCTCCAACAACTACGCTCGTGGTCACTATACCGTCGGCAAGGAGCTCATTGATGGCGTTCTGGACAAGATCCGCCGCGTCGCCGACAACTGCGTTGGTCTTCAGGGTTTCCTCGTCTTCCACTCCTTTGGTGGTGGTACCGGTTCCGGTTTCGGTGCTCTCCTAATGGAGCGTCTCTCCGTCGACTACGGCAAGAAGAGCAAGCTCGAGTTCTGCGTCTACCCTGCCCCTCAGACCGCCACCTCGGTCGTCGAGCCTTACAACTCTATCCTCACCACCCACACCACCCTCGAGCACTCTGACTGCTCCTTCATGGTCGACAACGAGGCCATCTACGACATCTGCCGCCGCAACCTCGGTCTTGAGCGTCCCGACTACATCAACCTGAACCGTCTCATTGCTCAGGGTAAGCCTAATTACATGTTAATTCGATCTGTCTCGTGACACCTGTGGCTAACGTGACATCAGTCGTCTCTTCCATCACCGCCTCGCTCCGTTTCGATGGTTCCCTCAACGTCGATCTCAACGAGTTCCAGACCAACCTGGTTCCCTACCCCAGAATTCACTTCCCTCTCGTTGCCTACGCCCCCGTCATCTCGGCCAACAAGGCTGCCCACGAGGCCAACTCGGTCCAGGAGATGACCATGTCTTGCTTCGAGCCCAACAACCAGATGGTCAAGTGCGACCCCCGCAATGGCAAGTACATGGCTACCTGCTTGCTCTACCGCGGTGACGTCGTCCCCAACGATGCCCACGCCGCCGTTACCACCCTAAAGACCAAGCGCACCGTCCAGTTCGTCGACTGGTGCCCCACTGGCTTCAAGATTGGTATCTGCTACCAGGCTCCCGAGAATGTCCCCAATGGCGATCTCGCCAAGGTCAACCGTGCTGTGTAAGTTTCATTATTTTCTGCCACGTGTACACAACTAACTCCAAGTAGCTGCATGCTTTCCAACACCACTTCCATCGCGGAGGCCTGGTCTTCTCTCTCCGTCAAGTTCGATCTCATGCACTCCAAGCGTGCTTTCGTCCACTGGTATGTTGGTGAGGGTATGGAGGAGGGCGAGTTCTCCGAGGCCCGTGAAGATCTTGCTGCTCTTGAGCGCGATTACGAGGAGGTTGCTGCCGACTCGACTGGCGAGGATGAGGGCGAGATCGAGTACTAGATGGGTGAAGTGCTATATACTGCTAAGGGGGATTAATTTCTTTCGAGGCAGATATGCCCACTCTCTATGCCCCAGGGGGTGTAATTACGTTATATTTCCATAAACACAAACATTTTTAATGTCAAAATCCCTTGTAAAATTGAAATTGTTACTGTTGCTTAGAATGTCTCGATTGGACTCGATGCTGCCATCGGTGTTGTTACCGTGTGAAGGCCGCTGCTTGCCGCGCTGATGGATCTAGCTGAGGCCGACGGTACGCGCGCTACACCGCGGGGGACCCCAGCTCCATCTTACCGTTGCTGAACTTGCTCCTCACACGACCACGGCCAGTACTTGATTTGCATCACAGAATTCACACAAAATGTCTCTTTTACGATCAGCTGTTTGCAGAGCCTGTAGAAGAACCCAATTTCGAGCTCAGCGTGGCTTTGCCACTGCGAGTTCATCAGCTCGCGACAACAGGGTCAAGCTCGTCGAGGTCGGACCCCGAGACGGTCTCCAGAACGAGAAGAAGACGATTCCACTAGCCACCAAGATTGAACTAATCGAGAGACTGGCACGGACTGGCCTGGACACAATTGAAGCCGGCTCTTTTGTGTCTCCGAAATGGGTTCCTCAGGTACGTGGCAATGACTTCTCCCGACCGACACCAAGTCCCTGTGCTTGCTGACACAGTCGTCCTAGATGGCCAATTCCAGCGAGATTCTCGAGCACCTGCTGCAGCAAAAGATTCAGTCGCCCGTCCCGATCTCATACGCCTTTTTGGCGCCCAACACCAAGGGCCTGCAAAACGCCGCCGCCCTGCTCAAGCAGCACCAGGGCGCGTTCACGACGCAGGCGGACCCGGCGGTGCCGGGCGACAGAACACCCAAGCCGGGCGTAGAGATTGCCGTCTTCGCCGCGGCCACGGAGAGCTTTACGCAGAAGAACCTCAACTGCGACATTCAGACGTCGCTGGAGCGGTTCAAGGCGGTGATTCAGGACAGCAAGGCGCTGGGCCTGCGGGTGCGCGCGTACGTGTCGGTGGTGCTGGGGTGCCCGTTTGAGGGCTTCGACGTGGACCCGCGCAAGGTGGCGGAAATTGCGACGGATCTGCTCGAGTCGGGCGCCGACGAGATTTCGCTGGGCGACACGACAGGCATGGGGACGGCGCCGCGGACGAGCAATCTGCTCAAGTGCATGGCGGCAGCGGGCATCCGCACCGAGGACGTGGCGATGCATTTTCACGATACGTACGGCCAGGCGCTGGTCAACACGGCCGTGTCGCTGGAGCACGGCGTCCGCATCTTTGACAGCAGCGTTGGCGGGCTCGGCGGCTGCCCGTACAGCCCTGGCGCGACGGGCAACGTGGCGACGGAGAACATGGTGTACTTTATGGAGACGCTGGGCATGGACACGGGGGTCGACCTGGACGCGGTGGCGGACATTGGTGCGTGGATCACGGGCGAGCTGGGCAAGGCGAATGATTCGAGCGTGGGCAAGGCGGTGCTGGGCGCGCGCGTGAGGCAGGCGGCGAGTACGGCCAAGGGGGAGTAGGAATCGCGGAAGAACTCAGAGGATGATCGATGTGAGTGGTATGTAGGATGATGAATGAGCGGGTTGGTGTGTGTATACAATAGCTTTGCGGCGTTTGAGAATGAAAGGAAGAGTCGTGAGGTCGCTGCTCTCCTATATCTCTACAAATATTTGACATTTCTGTTTCCCGCTGTATAAAGAGAATAAATTTTGAGAACATGTCCTGCTAGATATATCTTGACTTTTAAACAGCTTCTTTTCTTATTCTAAGTATGAAGCTGACGGACACCGGTAGATGGCACCCGGTCCGTGTTATAGTATAGCAACAAGTCGAAGGGCGTCACTGGGCGTCTGGCAATTTAAGAAAAAAAAAGAAAGAAAGAAAGAAAGAAAGAAAAATCCCCAGAGAACAGCCAGTCAAAAAAACTCCCAAGATGAATACGAATGTTCGGAAATTCCGAGTGCAATAGCCGGAGTTTTCATGACTTTGACATATCAGTAGCGAACTGGAGAGCTCACTCGGGCCATGCCCGGCCTAGACCGTTGTAGACTTCGGTGCAGCTCCGGGTTCCCGCCCAACATGACCGCTGAAGATTCAAGAAAAAAAATGTGTTGGCAGGAGATATCCGATAGTCAGGCCCAAAGTCGAAACAATGCTATTTTCAAAATATCATGTATTGTTTGGCACCATTTCGAAGCAGAGCCTCTGCATTCTCACAGCCAAGAGTCATGTGACGTCGTTGTAATGAGAGTTGCCTCTCCACGCCCGTGGCCCGTGGGCCAAGCCGACCCAGAGCGGCTCCACCAAGGCGTAACCAAGCTCAACCTCCTCCAACCTCGCCTCGTCTCCAGCTCCGGGCTCCTCGACAATCGCCATCTGCACTTGCCCTATCGTCTGTGACTGTAATCCCAGCACCGGCACATCGACCGCAGGACAAACACGGCTCACCTCCGCCCTCATTCCCCCCCTATCGCATCTCGACAGGCTGCGCCAGCTGCCTCTCTCTCCCCCACCTAACGAGGTCGAGCGTTTTCGTACACGACAGACTACATCCACCATGTCGGACCCGCGCGAGTCGTCTTCCTACTCCATCATCCCGAGAATTCGGTACAACACCATCGGCGGTATCAACGGTCCTCTTGTTATCCTCGACAATGTACGATGCTCTCGATCTGCCATGACGTTGCTGCATTGGCGGCGAGCAACGTCGTGGCTTTTTTTTGGCTTTCGGCCGCTAACGGCTTGCAGGTTAAACTGCCCAAATTCAACGAGATCGTCACCTTGACGCTTCCCGATGGAACAGAGCGCTCTGGTCAGGTTTTGGAAGCTCGAGGTAGGCAGACACCGCTATTCTACAAGACCCAAGACTTTGCTAACCAGCTTTAGGTGACCGAGCCGTTGTCCAAGTACGACGAATTGCGTCATAGGGACCATCTGTCACTTTTGCTAATAATACACCAATAGGTTTTTGAGGGCACCTCCGGTATCGATGTGAAGAAGGTAGGCAGCCAGTTTCGGGATTGTGACTGGACCACAAATGCTAACACTCAACACTAGACCAAGGTCGAATTCACTGGCGAAAGCTTGAAGCTCGGTGTCTCTGAAGACATGCTGGGTCGTATCTTTGACGGTTCCGGCCGTGCCATCGACAAGGGTCCCAAGGTTCTTGCTGAAGACTACATCGACATCAACGGCAGCCCTATCAACCCATACTCTCGTGTACGCTTGCACCAATGCCGGCCGATTGAGCACCGAAACGCTGACAGGTAGCAGGAATACCCGGAGGAGATGATCTCTACTGGTATCTCGGCCATTGATACCATGAACTCGATTGCCCGTGGTCAAAAAATTCCCATCTTCTCCGCGTCCGGTCTCCCTCACAACGAAATCGCTGCCCAGATTTGCAGACAGGCCGGTCTGGTACAGAAGAAGGGCATCACCAACAAGGGAGTCCACGACGGCCACGAGGACAATTTCTCCATTGTCTTTGGTGCCATGGGTGTCAACCTGGAGACTGCCCGTTTCTTCACTCGCGACTTTGAGCAGAATGGTAGTCTGGAAAAGACTACGCTGTTCCTTAACCTTGCCAATGACCCTACGTATGCGATCTTGACTTTGATTTTATCAATGATTGCGCTAACGCAGGATCTAGTATTGAACGTATTATTACTCCTCGTCTTGCCCTGACAACTGCCGAATACTACGCCTACCAGCTCGAGAAGCACGTTCTGGTCATTCTTACCGATCTTTCTGCCTACTGCGATGCCCTTCGTGAAGTTTCCGCCGCCAGAGAAGAGGTTCCCGGTCGTCGTGGTTACCCTGGTTACATGTATACTGATTTGTCGACGATTTACGAGCGTGCTGGCCGTGTCGCTGGACGCAACGGATCGATTACTCAGATCCCTATTCTGACTCTGCCCAATGACGATATTACTCACCCTATTCCTGATTTGACTGGCTACATTACCGAAGGTCAAATCTTTGTCGACAGAGCTCTGGACAACCGTGGTATCTACCCTCCCATCAACGTGCTGCCTTCGCTGTCTCGTTTGATGAAGTCGGCCATTGGCGAGGGCATGACCCGCAAGGACCACGGCGATGTGTCCAACCAGCTGTACGCCAAGTACGCCATTGGTCGTGACGCCGCGGCCATGAAGGCAGTCGTTGGTGAGGAGGCTCTGTCAGCAGAGGACAAACTGTCGCTGGAGTTCCTTGACAAGTTTGAGCGCCAGTTCATCAGCCAAGGACAATACGAGTCTCGTTCGATTTACGAGTCTCTAGATCTTGCCTGGAGCCTGCTGCGCATCTTCCCCAAGGATCTCCTGAACCGAATTCCCGCCAAGGTTCTCAACGAATACTATCAGCGTGCGCACAAGGATGCCAAGGGCAAGGGCAAGGCTCGCGCCGAGGCCGAGCAACAACAAGAGGAGGGTAACCTCATTGATGCTTAGATGCGCCCTGTGATGTAGTGAAGCAAGCATAGAGCGGGAAAGGAGATGAGAGGCCGAGGAGGGGCGATACGGGCAGCTTGTAGTGAGACTGCTCCATCTTGTCAGGTCGGTATAGCGCTAGCAAGGATCCTGCCTGCCTACCTATGCTGGCATCTGAGTTAAAAGCAATCTTGGTATTCACTCAGCTGTCGCGACTAGGATCGCATGTACGAATCCAAAGCTTTTGTTTTTCTATGTCATTGATATTCTATAGTCCAATAGAAACTGAAATTGAAACGTATAGTGCTATAATGACTGCAAAACATGCGCCCACAGCTACAAGGAAGTTAAGTCTATTATAGCGTCGCTGTCGGCGGTTCCAAGCGCAACTTCTTTTATACGACTTTTAGTTCCGGAGGAAGTTGAAGACGCACAAGTGCATCCATGGTCCATCATTAAAAATATGTTGTGCATGTCGTAGCCAGCTAAGTTTCCTTGTGGGCGGCATTCAAGGAAATTGTCATGCAGGTCGAACCGTTTTCGCAAAAGACGCGAGTTAAAATGAATGGCAATCCGGAAGGTAAAACGCGTGGTTGCAGCGGGTCGACTTGCAAGTTTACCAATCGTCATCCCGTTTATTCTTTCTTCTTCTTCCATCCAGTGTGAGAATTAAATCGACCGCGGGGAGATTTGCACAATACTTTGTTTCGTTAGCAGCTGGGCACAAGATGTGCGGGGAGCACATTTTGAGCCGATGTTTGGTTTCTCGGTGATTCTTTCCATGGCTGAACCGATTCGTTGCAAGCCACTGCGCCAAGTCTTTGCACTTTGTGGGGATTCATCTTCCCCAGAGCCTTGTGCTTTGTTGGCTCTACGCATTGTATTGCCCGCTCAAGGCGGGGGGAGAAGCAAGAGGGCGGGTGGCTGCTCTAGCGGGCGGGTGGTCGGTCGGGTGACATGATGATGTAGGGCGAAAATGTGCAGTAGCTGGAGACGAACTATGAAAGGAGAGATGAAGAAGAGAGTTACAAAGTGTGCAGCAGAAGCAGATCCACCTGGGATTTTTGTGAGATCAGAAAGAAGAGGACTGGCTTAGCTATGAGAGCAACATTCTCTAGCTGAAACAAACAACAACAACAACAAGTTGAAGTCCAACTCTGGGTGCTTATTAAACTATTTAACAACTGAGGACCCCGCAAAGTTCGGCTGCCAAAAGAAAACGGCCATTTATTTTAGTGCGGGTCTTTGTTAACCCCGGATCGTCATTCTCTGTTCGTTCTTGTCCACTTTCTCGCATTTGCCCAAGTCGCCGCAACCGACTCGTCATTTGCAGCTCTTTTACCCCTTCGGGTTTTGCAGCTAGCTCCTTCACCCCCCTTCCCCCTCCATGCAGGAAGACGAGACGACGACAAAAGGCCCGGCTCGACGTCGCTAGCTTCGGGCGCTGACCTGACGGTGGTGATCCAAGCCTCTCTGAGATTGGGGGACGTAGCTCGACTCGGCTGCAGCTTATCCGTCTATCTGCGCGCCGTCGCGCAACGCAGCCGTGATCAAAGTACCACGCCCTCCCAGTTTCCAAAGCCTGCTCTCTTGCTCTTTCTCTGTAATTGGGCAGCTATCACTACTGTCCATTTCCTCCTCTTGTAACACATGTTAGAGTTCTTGACTGAACCTCTACTCCCATCATCAGCACTACCACCACCACCTACTTGAGATACGCACACACACACAGACTCAGCGCCGCCATGAAATTCGTCTCCCAGCTCGCTGCTCTCGCAGCCACCGCCACACTTCCCTGCCTCGCCTCGACCTCTGCCAGCTCCAACTCGATATCCCCTGGCCCAGACAAGGACGGCAAGTACTGGATCGAGGGCGACGGCTTGCGCGCCGCCTTCGTTCCCTACGGCGCCTCCGTGTCCAACGTGCTGCTAAGGGACAAACGCGGCGTCGAGCGCGACATTGTGACCGGCTGGGACAATGCCACCTACTACGGCGAGGACAAGCTGCACCCGCACTTTGGCGGCGTCCCCGGCCGCTACGCCAACCGCGTCAAGAACAGCACCTTTACGGTGGACGGGACCACCTACCGCATCAAAGCGAACGAGAACCCGACCAAGGACCACCCGGACGGCGTCGACACGCTGCACGGCGGGCCTGACGGCTGGGACTGGCGCAACTTTACCGTCGTCTCCCACACGAGCAACAGCGTCACGTTTATGATTCTTGACCCGGACGGCAAAGAGGGCTTCCCCGGCGAGGTCATCTCGTACGTCACCTACACGCTGCAGGGCATGGACTGGCACATCAAAATGATTGCGCTGTCGACGACCAAGAAGACGCCCATCATGCTCAGCAGCCACACGTACTGGAACCTCGACGGCTTTGCGAATAATGAGACCAACACCGCGCTCAACCACACGCTGTATCTGCCGTACAGCGGACAGCGCGTCGGCGTGGACAACATTCTCATCCCCACCGGAGAATTCTGGTCCAACAAGAAAGGCTCCGTCAACGACTTTTGGAGCCAGCCTAGACAGATTGGCCACGCCATGGGCGAAGAGGACCTTGTCGACAACTGCGGTTTCAACTGCACTGGCTACGGTAAGCTTTATGCTACAAACAAGCGATGAGCAGCTGCGGACGATCAAGCTAACACATGCTCCTAGATAATTGCTTCCTCGTCAACCGCGACCATCTCGGTCCCTACGACTGGCGCACTGAGGGACCCGTCGCGCGCCTCGCCTCGTCGTGGTCCGGCATCGAGATTGATGTCTACACCGACCAGCACGCCTTTCAGATCTACAGCTGCAACGGAATGGACGGAAGCGTCGCCCTCAAGAAGACGCAGGGCCTCGAGGATCACAAGAATTTTCCCCGTACCATTCCGAAGTACGGCTGCGTCGTCTTGGAGGTTCAGGACTACATTGACGGCATCAACAACCCCGAGTGGATGCGCGGCAACCGCCAAATATTTGGACCCGGCGACGATCCGTACGTGCTCCAGGCGACGTACAAGTTCAAGGTCGACAAAAATGAGGATGAGTAGAGGGAGTGAATGGATCGCGGGGGTGGCTTGCCCCGTGGTTGGCGAAGCTGAGTATTACTCGATGGATGTGAAATGTCGCCGCTTTTCGCTTGCGTAGGTGAGTGATAGATGATTCATGGATATATCTCATAGTTAACAACTTATACTAATTACCAAGTCGCAGAATCTGTTGCGTACCACACCTGTGTAAGTCGCTGCGGTGACATCCCATGCGACACCTTGGCCCTCTCTAGTTTCGATTTATTAGCTCTTTTTTTCAAATACCTCCAGAAGTATCAGCATAGCCTTGATTATCTCAAACTTAATAAACACAGAGATTCCCATGTATTTCTCAATATTTGCAATCTATGTTTAGTATCGCAACATCATTCCTACTTCTAGTGGCAAGCCCCGCTCCACCAAAAGGTGGGATGACGGCGCCCAATCCCATTGGCGCAAAATGTAAACCGCCGCTCTTACTCACCTCATTCAACGGCAACAAAAAATTCACCTCGACGACGAATAACAGTAAATCTAGCAGGAAATCTCACAAGAGGATATGAGATACGCCTTGAGAACATAAAAAACACACTCGGCATGGAGGACGATAGAGCCCAGGTCGATCTTGGCCTGGCCGCGGATATAGAAGAGTCTCAGTTGCTTCAGGCACAGACTGCAGCACAAGATAATACGATACAGCTTGACGACCAGGAGCCCGCTGTCAAGCAACCAAAAAAGCGTTTCGTGGGAAGGAGAGCGGCTGCTGAGGCCGCTGTCAAAAATGGAGTGCAAGGCACGGGAGAGAGCGGTGCTCTGCAGAGTGAGCATGTTCCTCTGCCTCACGCGAATGAGACTATACTGACACAATCTTTGCAGCTGCCAAACCCAGACGCGCGCCGAGATTGCTGAACCGCGTGCCGCCAGAGATTTCCGAGGACCCCAAGCTCAAGGAGGCCATTGCGCTGCTCCCTGCCAACTATAGCTTCGAGATACCCAAGACAATCCACCGCATCCAGACGTCGGGCGCGAAAAAGGTGGCCCTGCAGATGCCCGAGGGCCTGCTTCTCTTCGCCACGACCATCTCGGACATTCTGACGCAGTTTTGCCCGGGCATCGAGACGCTCATCATGGGCGACGTGACGTACGGCGCGTGCTGCATCGACGACTACACGGCGCGCGCCCTCGGCTGCGACCTGCTCGTGCACTACGCCCACAGCTGCCTCATCCCCGTCGACGTGACCAAGATCAAGACGCTGTACGTCTTTGTCGACATCAGCATCGACGCGGCGCACCTGCTCGCCTCGCTCGAGCGCAACTTTGCCAGCGGCAAGACGGTCGCGCTCGTCGGTACCATCCAGTTCAACGCCACGATCCACGGCGTGCGCGGCAGCCTCGAGGCGGCCGGCTTCCGCGTGCTGGTGCCGCAGATTGCGCCCCTCAGCAAGGGCGAGATTCTCGGGTGCACGTCGCCGCGGCTGCGCGACGAGGACGGCGTCGATCTGATCCTGTACCTCGGCGACGGTCGCTTCCACCTCGAGAGCATCATGATCCACAACCCGCGTATCCCCGCATACCGCTACGACCCGTACTCGCGCAAGCTCACGCGCGAGACGTACGGCCACGACGAGATGCAGTCGGTGCGCAGAACGGCCATCCGGACGGCGCGCGGAGCTCGCCGCTGGGGGCTCATCCTCGGCTCGCTCGGCCGCCAGGGCAACCCGCACACCATGGCGCTTATTGAGGCGCAGCTGCGCGCCCGCGGCATCCCCTGGGTCAACCTGCTGCTGAGCGAAATCTTCCCCGGAAAGCTCGCCGTCATGGCCGATGTTGAGTGCTGGGTCCAGGTCGCGTGCCCGCGGCTCAGCATCGACTGGGGCTACGCGTTTGCGCGCCCGCTGCTTACGCCGTACGAGGCGCTGGTCGCGTTGGGCATCACGGAGGACTGGTCGGAAGAGGGCGGTGGTGGCGGCGTCTACCCGATGGATTATTATGGCAAGGATGGGTTGGGGCGGACAAAGCCTCTGGATGTTGCTCGTGCGACGTGATGTGCAAAAATAAGAAAAGACGTAAAGCATGATAAGATGACAAAAAAAAGCTGAAACTGGAAATAACCCCATAACAAAGTACACATCGTACATTGGCACATTTATTTGGCAGTTGATTGATAACAACTGCGCTTGTTGCTGACAGTATGAGAGGCGCTAGCTAGCTGAGTGAGTCAACGTCGGCTGACAAGCATATCAATATCTACACAACTGTGAGGTTCCATGTTTCTTTACACACAAGGCACGCAGATGCACACAAGATACCAACACTATGAGCTCAAAGCATAATCAAAATCGATGACGACACGCATTGACACCGTCGTATTTCGCAGAACATTGCAGTGCATATCGCAAGATGGAACTGGCCCAAGCCTTTGCCGTCGAGGCTGGTCTCAGCAATCTAGAAACCCTGGCCCAAGGTCTCGAATTCAACGTCTACAAGGCGACATCGCCCACTCACAACTCCGTCGTCCTCCGCGTGCCCAAGTTCAAGGTCTTCCAAAACGCCAACGACTCAAACATCGATGCCCGCGCCCTCATCCGCCAAGAAGCCGTCATCCTCGCCCTCCTCCGGTCCACCCCCGTCCCCGTGCCCCGCTGCCACGGCATCTACGAGGTGGACGGCCACCCCGCCATGGTGTGCGAGTACATGCCCGCCGACAGCGCAACCGCCGCCGCTGCGGCCGCTGACGATGCAGCGCTCGGCCGCGTCGCCGCCCTCATCCACGCCACACCGATCCCGGCTGACTGGGCTGTCCAGCTCGTGGCCATGGAGGGGTTTGGCCGCACGCAGCTGCTGGCGCTGTTTCTGAAGCGCATGCGGCGCCGCTTCGAGGTGCTCGGTGAGCTGAAGCCGCAGACAAGAGGCTGGGCGCTGGACGAGGCGACGCTGCTGCACATGGACCTCCGGCGCGTCAACGTGCAGGTGCCGGGGGGCGAGGTGTCGGCCGTGTTCGACTGGACGAATGCGCTGCTGGCGCCGCCGGTCGTCGACGTGTACCGGAGCTTGGAGTGGGGAGCGCAGAGCGAGGCCTTTTTGCAAGGATACAGGAGTGTCCGGCCGTTGGAGGCCGTGTCGAAGCGGGAGGAGGCGTTTCTGAGACTGGATGCTGCGTTGGTGCTCGCGCTGGTGTTTGTGTCTGAGGCGCCGGATCCAGAGAGGAGAGTGGGAGCGCTGCGGCGCGTGCAGGAGTTCTGCGAAGTGCTGAAAACGTAGACGGGCCAATAATACAAGTGGTGACCGGTTCATGAATGCCATAAAATCATGATTCCGTAACGGTGCTGTACATGAGCATCACCCTCACCCTCAGACTGCATTCGCCGTGCCTACCGGTTCCGGCCGGTTGCCAAACATGAGCTTGTACTTTATAATCTCCACCACCTCGAGGTTCTCGCCCTCCTCCATGTGCGCGCCGCCCGAGCCGTACTCCATCCTGTTCTCGCGCCGCCGCACCACGGCCACCGCCCGCGGCAGCTTCTTGACCTCGCCCGTCAGCCGCTGGTGCTGCCCGACAAACATGTGCACGCGCTTCATCCACGCCGTGTCCTGCGCCGGCGCCGCCGGGTCGTGGTCCGGGAACTCGACGCGCCCAATCTGCAGGCCGGGCAGGGGCGCGCCGTCTTTGCCCTGCGGAAGGTTGATGGCGCCTTGCAGCTCGAGGAGGGCCAGCCCGGAAGGCGTCTGGATGAGCTGCGGGAGAGGGTTGGGGCCGGCGGGCTGCCTGTCTGCGCGAGGGGGCTCGAGTCTTGCTGTCGACATGGTGGTGGGTGATTCAAATATGTGATATTGTTACAAATGTGGAATGTGGGTGAACTTCTTCCCAGGCCCACACATGTAATGAATTGGACACCCTTATCTTGGATGATTAGGATGAAGCTCTCACTTGCGCAGCGCCGTGTACGTGACTTTGATGCGTGTGCCTCTTTGGGCCTGGCGCGTCGCAGAGTCCCGCGCCACTTGTGGCTGTGGGTGTGGCATAACATGAGCTCTCAGCCACAGCTGTAATATGGCCCCAGCCTTTTTTCCCGTTCCTCTCGCTACTCGTGAGACTCCACAGCGCTTGCAGCCCTGAGCGCTCCCATTGGCCCTTCCGCTCGCGGAACCCTAGCGACACACAATTTTTTCCATTTTTGCACCACCCAATTTTCCCACACCGCAAGAGACCGCTTGACTGTGTGTGCCTTTCCCCATCAACTACAAACGACAACTTCACTCCAGTCAGGTCAAGACAGAACTTGCACCACCACCACATACTGGCAAGATGAAGGTAAGGAACTACCCTCTTCTGCAACGGACTTGAGATACATACGACGACGACGACGACGAACACCGAAAACATGCTGCAATTGTCGAGATGCACCACGACTGCTGCTCTCAAGTGTTGCGCAAGGCATTGGAATATTGCTGTTGCTCGTCGTCGACATGGGACTCGAATCCGGACCGGCACGAATAATGAAGAGGCACGCAGTGCTGACTAGACTTTCTTAGCTCAACATTTCCTTCCCTGCCAACGGCAGCCAGAAGCTCGTCGAAGTTGAGGATGAGCGCAAGCTCATTGCCTTCATGGAGAAGCGCGTACGTCGGCCATCCCTCGATCGAGAATTTTCCCTACGCCTCTGTCGTCTCTCGCCTCTTTCGATTGCCACTTGATATCCATCCTTTCACAGGATACCGACGCGGATAACAATTGTTCGATTTCAAGATGCGAGAAGCCGGCCTGGCGCTGTCTGGGAAAATTCTCACCGATCCCACTCGCCCGCCCTCTACCAACCACTAACAAGCATCGCAGATGGGTGCCGAGGTTCCCGGCGACTCTCTCGGCGACGAGTTCAAGGGCTACATCTTCCGCATCACCGGCGGTAACGACAAGCAGGGTTTCCCCATGAAGCAGGGTGTTATGGCCCCCAACCGTGTCCGCCTGCTGCTCGCCACCGGCCACTCGTGCTACCGCCCCCGCCGCACTGGCGAGCGTAAGCGCAAGTCTGTCCGCGGCTGCATCACCGGCATGGACCTGTCCGTGCTCGCCCTCGCTGTCGTCAAGCAGGGCGAGGCCGACATCCCCGGCCTTACCGACGTCGTCCACCCCAAGCGCCTCGGCCCCAAGCGCGCCACCAAGATCCGCCGCTTCTTCGGCCTCACCAAGGATGACGATGTATGTTGTTTTCTGCCGCGGCCCTCCCATCATCATACTCGGTCATCGCCTATCTCGCGCCGCGCGCGCTCGGAGGGCACAGGTTCTATTCCCTGTCCCTACCGAGCGTGCGCAGCCGTGATAGAGTGTGAGCAAAGTCAATCGGTTTGTTTTCTGGGGCTGGTCCCTCGGGTGGGACGAGCATCTTGCTCCTTCTTTTTGATTCAACGTTGAATATGTTCACCCCTTTACTTTCATAGAAGTAAAAACAGAAGGCGGACAGCGGAAAACGCGATGACAAAAAAGGACAAGAAGCTTGTTTCATCCAAGGGCAACCATACCCGAAACCCGATTGCAACGAGTTTTCCCGCTTCAGTTCGTATTCCCAACTGTTCAACTAACCGCTCTCCCCCACCCTGAATAGGTCCGCAAGTACGTCATTCGCCGCGAGGTCCAGCCCAAGGGCGAGGGCAAGTCCGCCTACACCAAGGCCCCCAAGATCCAGAGACTCGTCACCCCCCAGCGTCTCCAGCACAAGCGCCACCGTGCCGCTCTCAAGCGCCGCCAGGCCGAGAAGGTCAAGGACGAGGCCGTAAGTCTTTCCCCCCCATCACGCATTACCACTACGGTAGAAGCACAGTTACGGCTAACACCTACTTCAGAACGAGTACGCTCAGGTTCTCGCCAAGCGTGTCGCCGAGGCCAAGGCCAACAAGGCCGATGCTCGCAAGCGCCGCGCCTCCTCCATGCGCAAGTAGACAGCTTGTCGTGTGTGTGTGTGTTTCACGAGGCGTTGGTTCCCCCCTTTGTTCTTGTCGTCTCTTTTGTAACGAAGATATAAAAAACGGATTGCAAGAGGTTTTCGGCAAAAGGGAAAATTTGCTCGAGCAAAAATTAGGAAAGTTTCATGTGGAAAAAAAAAAATGAGATATACCACCAACTACACACATCACGCTCGTCTTGTAATACATAGAGACGTGGGCCACCATGGGCTCTTTCTACCTCCAGCGACACTGTGACTGCTTTATGAATGTCTATACACATTGCTGAACCGTGAATAATAATATTTGAGACTCATCACATCCACTTCAGCTTAAGTGTTCCTCCGTCTCTTGTAGAACTGCCAACCGCTTCGCACATGCCTCATCTCTACTAATTGTGCCTGAATACTTGATCAGCATACTTGTATCCCTGTGTACCAAATTACGAATGCGATGAAAGTGCATTAATAGGGTCATGTATTCTATATTGACCATTGCTAAACGAAAAGACGAAAAAAGAAATACTGCAAATTCGCAACCTCTCGGGCTTCAACCAGCTGTAGCGCCTTACTTACTGGCTTGGGGACCTGCACTTCCCTGTCGCACAGCAGTCGGTGCTTGCAGCGGCAGAACGGCCCATCTTAAAACTATCCCCTCCGACTTCATCTAAAATTGCACCACCACTTGTAGTAGTACAAATCATGCTTCTGAAAACAAACTAATCTGCTCGCTTGACGCGCAGCGACTTCTGGCTCGATGGCTATTTAAGCAAAACCAAAGTATTCATTTCCGGCCGTAATAGCTTTGTAGAGCTGAGCGCGTAGTGTATCGTAGCTGTCGTATTCCGGAAGATCGAGCTCTGTTTGTACGTTAGCATACCATTCAGCTGAGGCAAGTGAAACTGAACTTACGATTGAAGCAGGTGTGAGACGTGGGCAGGCGGTCTTTGTCACCATAGTCCCGATGAATATTAAACCGGCTGATGCCGTTCATGCCCTCGAGCTCCTTGAAACCATTGAGCGGGACCTTGCTCGTTCCAGTAACAAATTGAAGCAGCTTAGCCAGCTCTTCCTTATCGAAGGAGCGCACTGCTCTCCAGAACCATTGGACCTGTTGGGAGGATGGCGTGTAGTTGTGGTATTCCGCATTGCTGCGCCAATCATCAATGTCAATGTCAGGCAAACCGGAGATCAGCAGTTCCAATTCTTGTTCGTTGAAAATCGAGATCAGTTCTGCGGGAATGATCTCATGGAAGCCCTTCAAGAAGCTCTCCATCTGATCCTTGACCGACGACAGCAGGCGGTGCTCTACAACGAGGCGGACGTAGTCCTGCTTGTTTTCTTCGGTGACAGGGATCTCGCGGCCGTTTGGAACAAGGTCGACAGTCTTTGTGACACCAAATTCATCCTCTTCCTCTGAGAAGGTCTCGGTGATAATATCCGTAATATCATTCTCGAGCATCCAGCAGAGGGACTTGTAATAATCGGGATCAAAAGACTCCATGTCTTTGACGGATACTGACTTGCCAAGGATGCGTTTGTACACGGCACGGCTGAAGAAACAATCCAAAAGTCTGCCTTCGTACAAGGCTTTGCCAATGATTCGGCCAATAAACTTGAAATGAATGCTGTCAGTGCTCTCGCCGGCGTTGGAATCTTCATTCAAGTGGAATTTGCTGAGTTTGTTGGGGTGGAATGTGGTTCGGTCAGAAGAAACCGGAATGAATAAGGCGTTGTTTGGATCGAACATTTGTCGCGCGAGGACTTGGAACCATTCTCTTGTAACACCACCAGCATCGACGCCCTCTTCGCCACCGAATCTGATGTTTAATTTGCCATACTTGATCTCGTCTCCACTCTTGTAATAGAGATTGGCAAATGAATCGCGGTACACAGACTCGCGCCTGACCGATAGCTGCAGGGGCGGGTACGAAGGACGGCTCTGGCCGTGTGCTGCTCGGGAGTGAACAGTCCGGTTGAAATAATTGCGCTTGTTGTCAAACTCAAGGACTTTAGGATTCCTGACCAGTAGAGCGAATGTTCCAGACATGAGCTTTGGGCTGTGGCGAACGAGTTCGTTGAGGATGCGGCGGTGTTCTTCCGTGAAGGAGAAGAATAAGCTGGCAGTTTGCGATTCAGCCACGGGACTTGAAAGAGGTTCCTCACCAGTTTGCTGGGGTGCTGCGTCGTCTTTGGTAGTTGTGTTTTTGCAGACGACCATGAGGGACTCAATAAGTGGTAGCAAGATTGTTGCAACACTGAGCATGTTTTCGCGCTGTCGGATAGCGCTCAAGCATTTGCTTAGATTATCCCACATGCTCAAGAAAGTCTCGTTGTGATACAGAGATGTGAGCAAGTCTTGCTTGCCATCATCGAGGTTGTCGGGCGACGCTTGGCTTGGCTTCTTCTTCGGCTCAAAGAGATGATCCAGAGCAGTAAGCACTCTCAAGAGCTTGTTTTGGTCCGAAGCTCCTGGAGAAAACTTGGCAAGGGCGACTCCTTGGATCTCAGTTCCAGAGCTGGCTGCAAGAATGTGCGGCAACAGTTCATTGAGGTCTGTCACAATACTCTGGCTCAGCGCACGGGCTTGGCGTATCAACTCCTGCCCGAAGATAGTCTTCGTTCCAGGAATGGCACAGAGGTTCTTGATCGTGGCAATCGTGTTTTGGAAAGTCTTGGAACTGCACTCTCTGGCAACAAAAATTCTGACGACAAGTGAGAGATTCTCCTCGGGTATGACTGGTGGCTGTAACTGCCGAGAACGCTTTTGAGGGACATTGCCTTGGTTTGGAGCTTTCTGTGCACTGTCCTCGTTGCCGGCTGCTGGAGCATCTGCCTGCGCCTTGCCGCCTGTCTGTCCCTCGTCTTGCTTTTCCGTCTCGATAGGGACAGTGTTCAGAGACTCTCTGCGTCGACGCTCGAGATTCTGGAGCGGCATTGTCACGCGGTTGAGGAGATCAGCGAGGTGAGTCATAACCAAAGAGCTCTCGGTGATGAGTTCGCGATCGAGGAGCGTCAACAAGGCATTGATGGCGTATTTATTGGCCTTGGAGTCCTTTGTCTTGCCCTTGCGACCAAAAGCTTTTCGTAGCGAAGCACCGACGGTTTCGTGCTCAGTGAGAAAGAGCCATGGTACGTGTGGGTTCCTGGCGCAAAGGTCCACAAGCAGATCTAGGCATTGCTGAACAATCAGCAACGGCGAGGTCTCAGAACTGGTCTGAGCAGTGTTGGAGACGCTTAACGAGGTCAAGGTCCGCTTGAGGGTCTGTGGCGTGCGTGACTCAACGTCTCTCTCTTTGTCCTTAAGCCGCTTGGCCTTGATTGACAGTTGCCCGAAGCTGCGTTCGACGGCATTGACATCGGTACTGCCATCTTGCAGAATCTGGAGCAGTGTACTGATAACCTCCAATCTGCTCTGTCGATTTTCGCACACATCAGCAAATACTGCAAAAAGATAGTTACGGAAGGAGCCTTGGTGGGTGATGAACATGAGTCGGAGTAAAGTAGCCACACCGGCTTTATCGAGCATTTGGACAACCGTCTTTCGAGGCGGCTTGCTATCTGCGACTTTGCTGACCTCTCCACGCGAGTTGTTTCCAGTTGGAGGGGGGCCATGGTGCTGGCCACGCTGTAGACCGGAAGGTCCGTGATGCTGATGAAGGGCACGACTTTGGGCGGCCAATTCTGGAGTCAGTTGGTCCATGAGACTTTGGCCCTGCTGAAGCAGAACTTCGTCACGGAGCTCCGGTGGGAAAGTCTGTAGAATGCTGGCCGTGTCCATGTCAGCTGGGCGTACAGTGCCAGCATTGCCAGCATGTCTTCGGTTTCCTACGCGTCGGCGCTGTTCTTGTCGTTCCTGCTGCGCGATTTCCAAGCGGAGCTCTTCGGGCAGCGCATCAAGAAATTCTTGGAAGACTTCGGTGGACTCTCCTGCCGGGGCTGTCTGGAGAGCCTGAGAGCGTCGTTCACTGACAGTTTGGGCAATGACTTCTTCACGGAATTCCTCTGGAAGGGCAGCCAAGTAATCGGGGTCAATGCCTAGCTCCGTGATGTCGACTTCTTCTCCTCGAATAGTCGTCGTGACTCTGGAGGCTGAGCTGGCTTCTGGTTGGCTCGCCGGTTCGCCGCTACTCCGGCCCTCCACGGCTTCAACAGCAAGCCTTTCCTCTTCCTCTGTGCCGTCAAAGAATGAACCGGCTGCCGCGAAGGCGGCGGTAGCTGCCTCGAGGGCTGCCTGACGACCTCGCTCCTGTTCAGCACGCGCCTCTGCTGCTTTGGCCTCGTTTTCTTTCTGCTCCTCTTCGCGTTTTCTACGGACCTCCTCAGCCTTCTTCAGATTTTCTTCATCAACTGCCATGACCTTCTTTTGGTGCTCCACAGCTGCCGGGGTAAGAGCAGCACTGATGGCGTTGCTGAGCCTAGACGCTTCAAGAACATAATTTGACCCAAAGATCATTCTCGCTTCTTCGTTATAGCGGCTGACTGTTGACTCTGTAGTAAAAGCAACTGCTTGATAAGGCTCCTGGGTGACTTCTCGGCGATGATCGTGTCTGCCAGGGCGAATGGGCGCAAATTCCGCACGAGGACCACCGGGTCTTGTGATCTGCACGTGAAATGCTTGGCCGTTATTATTGCGACCCATCATAGGCAAAAACTCCATCAGCTCGCCAAGGAAGCTCATTGGTCCGTCAATCATATGGCGGCCACCGGAAGTGAACATTGTTTCTGGCAAGCGAAGTCCAAATGAATTGGAGTTGCCTGGTCTCGAAGGATTCTCTGTCTCAGTGTCGTTACGTCGAAGTAAGGGATTTGATCCATCCTCGGCATGGTTCTGTTGGCCAGCGGGCCGGTGCATACGAGAGAAATAGCTTCTGAAGTCGCCACCGTCACGCTGTGTCCCAACAAATCGGGATGGGGGGCCACCTCGATTTTCCATTCTAGTGAAGACTGGTCGGCGGTTGTTCTCAAGGAGAAGCAATCGGTGCCGATCATCAATCTCAGGATCCATACCATCCCATCCAGCAGGAGCCAGGTGTGGAAGGTGGTCTTCAGGCGCATAGAATTCGTCTTCATCGAAATATTCTTCGTCTTCGATTTCCTCCTCGTCTTCATCATCATCCTCCACATCATCTTGATCATCATCCATGTAATGATCATCAAGGCCATCCATAATCTCATGTCCGTAGTCATCGTCACCCATGATAGCGCGTGCCATATTATCGAGAAGGTCTCTTGGCCCCATGCCGTGGATATGAGCCTCATCTTCGTCTGGCGCCTCTGCCTCATAGTCCACGTCCTCGGTTGGCTGCACTTCGTTATCGTCCATGTCGCTGTCGCTTTCCCAGGCGGAGTCGTCATCAATTGGGTTTCCGTCTTCGTCGACAATCTCAACACGATCTTCCATATCTTCCATATCGGCCGAGTCTGCCTCATCGCCCTCGTCGTCACTCTCTTCATCTTCATCTTCGTCGTCGTCATCGTCATCGTCGTCGTCCATGATGACTTCCACGACGCCAGGTTCTCCGTGCAGGCCCTCAATGTCGCCCATCCCACTCAACTCTTCATCATCATCACTAATGTCGTCTTCACCATCAGACATTTCCTCGTCCCCATAGTCCATCTCTTCGTCATACTCGTCCCCGTACATGTCGGCGTCTTCGTCCTCATCTTCAGACTCAGACTCGTCATCTTCGTCTCTAGGCTCAAGCATCCCCAGAGCAGAGTTACGATATAGATCAGGCGTTTCCTCTCGGTCATCCTCGAGGTCAGACAATGATGACGAAGATTCGCCATATTCCTCCTCGCTTTGCTCAGCCCCAGGATCAGCGGGCACTAAATTGGAGTGACTGAGGCCTTTTGCGGTGTCCGTCAAAATTCGAAGTACCCGCAGGATATACTTGATCGCTCGCTTAACGCCAGGATAGTTGAGACTAAGTTCAGCGATAGAGGTGGTGAGCTTGTCCAAGAAACCCTTCTCGTACATGAGGCGCCGAATCTGTGCCTGAGAGCGAGATTGATTCTTTTCGACGACTCTGGCACCCGATCGCTGCTGGTCCTTGTCACGGTCGCCGATCATGTGCAGCATGAGCTCTGCAAGGGACTGCATACGCGAGTACCTCGTTTCAAGAGGTTCGTCGGACAAAGGCGCTCTCTCGTAGGCTCGCAGAATCGTGTCAAGCACAAATTTGCGCACGAAGAGTAGGTCTGGCTCGTCGTCATATGCAAACTTTTCTTGACTCGGGCTTGCAGGCTTCTCGCTTGTCTTAGAGACCAACGCAACGAGAACACGTTGCGTCTGTGCCGAGGTCGCCAGTTTCTTCTTCGCAGCAATATTATCCGCGGTGCCCGCGAGATTACCCTGGCAGAGCAAATCGTATATCAGGTAATTCAAGATGCCAGTTCTAGGCTTGATTGGTGTGCCGGTAGAAATGGGAGGAGCGCTTCGCTTGAAGTTGATGAACTCGACCTTGGTTCGTGTGTAGCTTTGGAGAAGCTCAGACAAGCAATTGAGCAAGAAACACCTATAAACAAAGATCGGGTGTTCCTCGGACTTGAACTGCGGCTTCGTCTGCTTCTTGTCGCTTCCCTCGCCCGCATTCATCTCTTTATCCATTGCTTCTGAGCCAGCGTCACTCATGTCAAGCTCTGGTTGGACATCTTTTGCTGGATTTGCTGGCTCTTTGTCATCGACTTCTCTGTAGTTGACAAGCTCACAAAGAAGGAAATGAACAACGCCATCTGGATTCTCAACTACTGGTCGCTTGCTGTCAGTGATTTTTGGAGCATCTGCCATTTCTTTGTCAGCTAACTCAGTCGATGGCTTGACTTCATCTGCAGTACCCGGAGCAAACACGGCGCTTGGCTGATCTTTGGTTTCTTCGGCGTCAGCTGAAGGTACTGAATCGTTGGAGGCAGTCGTGCCGTCTTTGAGAGTGAGGGTGTTCAATCTGCCTGCTGTCTCACTTTCGGCGGGAGACCATCTAGAAAATCGGAGCATTTCATTCGAGACTTCCACAAACAGCTCGGGTGCCCGAAGAGCAACGGGGGCAAGCGCTCGCAAGTAGGCAGAAACATCTGCATGCCCGTGATTGTTACGCTGGATATTGGGAAATTCGGCCTTGATCTCTGCGCGGATGATCTGACGAAGGGTCTCCTCGTCTTCAACAACGTGTCTCAGTGTGGCGATGATATGTGATGTGACCCGATGATGCTTTAGTCTCTCCGAGCCATACCCGGCCAATTGCTTAGCCATGAGGAAGAGACGCTGGAGATTCTTTTTCTGCCCCACGTGCTTTGCGAGCTGACGTCGGCGGGTTACTATTACCAAGACTCTCAAAATGGATAATGCCAATAATTCTTGCTTTCCAACGCGTGGTAGTAGGTCCAGAAGAGATTCTAAAATGTTTGAGCGTTGTTGATCGCTAATGAGAGAAACACCGAGCTGAAGCACCGCAGGCTGCACAGGATCATCAACAGTTCTTGGTGCCAACCACTGAGCTGCAACTGGTCGTTCATCGTGCGATAGAAGAGGCTCCAACACAACCAAGATGTAAGGGATCCAGGGCGGTAGTTCATCAGCTGCACCGGAAGACGGAACTTTAAGAAAATCAACATATTCTGCAACCTTGTCTCGGAGACCGTCCACATTGTTGTCGAAGAAGCTTTGATCCTGAAGTAGCAAGGCGAGCAAATGAGCATAGGCGGCAATACATTTGCCGTTCTTCTTCTTTTCCTCGGCGTCGAGTGCTAATGAAGACAGGGCAGATGTGAGCACGGTGCCGACCTCCTCATGGGTTTCTCGATCCTGGTGTCGCAGAATCATTATTTGAATCAACTGTGATACTTCGATAGCGCAATCAGAATGCGTGCGAATCACATCCAACGAGCGATCAATAAGGTTGGAGCGAAGCTTGGACCTCAAAGCGTCAAGCTCCTCTTTGGTGCCTGAAAACTGAGCTCTGGACGTCTCGCTTGTCGTTGGATTCGTTTCTACTTCAGTCACTTGAGCTGGCTCGGTAGCAGCGCCTTCTTGGGTATCATGAGCTTCTGTGTCAGCAGGGCCGTCGCCATCCACGTCTTCGGTGAATGTGTCTAAAGACATGCGGTCTGGCTCGGAGGTACTGGTTCCGGTGGATGCAGCCCGCTGTCGAGATCTAGATGATTCAGGCGTCTTGTACGTACTGACATCGGCATCCTCTATTGGAATTGGGTTTCGCGGTCCAGCAAGACCAGATTTATGAGCTCGGCAGTATTCTCGAGCCCCAGACACGTTGCCATTGGCGCGGAAGACAGCTTCGTGGACAAGATCTTCGTCGAAACCAACGTTCAGCAAGTCATTTATGAGCACTCGAAGAGGGCGCCAATCGAAGCGAACATCGCTATAGTTGAGGAGTGCAAAGGGCGCCTTGTCCTTAGGCGTCGAGCTCGGTTCATCTCCGCCAACGGCAACCATCTTCAGGATGTCTAGGATTCGCTTCGCTGTCTCATCTGAGACGTGTTCAACAAAAGACGAGTCCCATAGCTCGAGTATAGGCGGCAAGATAGCACAGCGAAATTCCACAACCATTTGCTGGTAGATATTGGGAACGACCTGATTTCTGTCGGTGTGGCGTTGCAGATTAAAATAATTGCTTGTGTCAACCAGATACTTGCCATTGACGAGCAGAACATGGAGCTCAAGGATCTTCTTCAAGCCGAATGCGGCAACCTTGGCCTTGGAAAGTTCGTCAGGACGGCTGGCAGTGGTGCCTCCACGAACAGCGTTTGCGAAAATTCTGAGAATAGAATTAAGCACATCTAAGCCTCCTTGCTCTTTGAAAGCAAGAAGTACGGGGATGATGATGTAAGCATGAGTTCGGTCAGCTTGTCTTCCGGGTTGGTGATCGATGAGCATCTCATGAATGGTATGCAGCATAATGATCCAATAGTGAAACTCCTTCGAGCTTGGATTGGGTGTGGCAACAGATGGCGACAGTTGATCGAGCACAGTAGATGCCAGCTCCTTTGCCAGCTGCAAGTGTCTCGGCCTGGGGTAAGGATCTCCATGGGTCACCTCGCGTCTCGGAACCAACGCTTTGCCGATGCTCTGGAAAAGAGGAAAGGATGTAGGGATCATGGGATGCAGTAGCAGCTTGAGGGCCTCGTAGTTGTGGAATCGAGGGGTTCTCTGTTCTTCTTCAGTAGGTGATTTTGGAGCGTCGGCCCCCTCAACTTGCTTCCAAGCGCCCGTGCTACTCAACACATCAGGCAAAGATGTGCTGTCATTTCCGAAAACCGCATTAGTCGCGGATGGTTCCCCTTCAGGACTTGATCCAACACGCTTAATTGACCAGTGCTGAGGAACAGCAGCCAGCTCGCCGGCCTCTTCCGCAAGCACACCTCGAAGTAAAGGGCCCAATGATTTGATCAGTTGCAAGTAGTAATCATAGGCATTGACCGGGTAGAACTGGAGCGAGTGTGACCGGGAAGTGTTGAAACACTCGGAGAGGATCTTGATAAAATTCTGCGCATTCAAGAGGGCCTTCACCATTTTGGTACCTGACAGCAAAGGCTCGGGAAGCTTATCATTCGGTAGTTGCAGGTTTGGCGAGAGAAACTGACCGAAGTACGGTGGAAGAGCTTCTGTCTTCATAGATAGGGGCCGGAGAATGTCGATTGAAGCTTGAGCACGTTTCAAGAGAGATGGCAGACTTCGCACTGGGGCATGCTCTACCAGCTGCACAATGACTGCACTGATCGCTCTAGCCGCCGGCGAGTCGCTGTAGCTAGCAGGGAGACTAGGTAACTCGCAGATGTCGAGAAGTAACTCGATACCGCCCTTTTCGACAAAGTTGGTCTTGATGAAGGTGCTTGAAAGATATGAGCTCAGAAAACTGGCCAAGGCATAAATATATGGCGTCACAGTATCAGGCTTTTTCTTTGAGGAAGATTCGCCTGTGTTGTCTCCAACAATCTTGGGGGTCGCCAAGTCCTGCATAGTTACGTCTGAATCACTGTCTTGCCTCGCAGACAAAAGTGCCCCGTTCTTCTCTGCGACCTGCCCATGTTCATCAATGGAGACGATTCTTCCGTTGCTGTCGGTACCGAGCAGACGAACACCCCAGTTGTCTTCCTCAGCCTTGCGAATGCCAAGATAGCGAACCTTCGCGACCATATCGATGACTGCATTTGAGATTGCAGTTCTCAAAGGAGGGTGGTGGCGAGCAAGCTCGTCGAAGCTTCCGCCGATAGCAGTGGCCAGGTCCACGTCTATTTCCATGCACCTGACGTGTTCAGGGCTCTCAAAAATTTCGAAGTAGCTGTCAAAGGCGCGAGACGACACCACGAGCTTCATTCCAGAGTTATTCAGAGAAATGGAGTTCAGAACTTGAGGTACCACATTGATAGCCTCAGAAGATGCCAGGATGCCTCCGGCAACAACATCACCGTGTTGAGATGCACGAAGACTCTCTTCGGTCGGAGGATGGGGTCGAGAATCCTTTTCGATCATGGCTGTTACGTCAGACCCTTCCGGAGCATCGTTTGGGCCGTCTTCTAAATCTCTTGTTTCATCCTCTTGCGACGCGTCAGCAATACTTCGACCAGTGATCGCTTCAAGGTACGTCTTGATCATGCCGGATTCAGAAATTGCTGCGTAGCTGGTTGGGTCATTATTGATGAAGTCGCTCAAAATAAGAACCGAGTTCGTCCAAATGATAGAGCCAAAGCAGGTCTTATCCCTGATAATGTCGCGTAGGCTAGCAAGAAGATCGGATTTCTCAGCCAAATTCCGCAATAATCGTTCTGTGTTACCGCTGTAACTATACGAATTCGACATGATGCGGTGGATATATTTCAAAAGCCACTTCAGCGTTTGTTGCTGGTAATACGGCACCTCATAGTCGACGGCACTTGACTGATGATCTTGTGTAATACCCTTGGAGGTTGCTACCAACTGTTTCGCCTCAGTCACAGTGTCGACAACCAGTTTTGAAACTGCATCAAGACCATCGGCACTGAAAAAGGCTGTGAACGCATGAGGATATGCCCATATTAATCCATCAAGGAAGGCCAAGACCATTGAGTGATGTCGCTCAGCTACAGGTGACCGGATGTTCAAGATGTGGACAAGAATGTCCATAAGACCTGAAGACGCCATCTCACTTCCAATCCTTGTCGCCATAGACAAATTAAGAGTGAGTGAGAACAGGTTATTGCGCCAATTGTCAGTCTCAGTCACTTGATCGCCATCGTCCTCGGGCTTAGTATTCTCCATACCAGCCACGGCTTTGCGAATGACATATAGAAGAATGCCATGGTTAACGTTGGCATTTAGAGCGGACAGAACATCTTGACAACGGGAAGTAAAGCTAGAAATGGCCTCCATCAGTGCAAGGGAGATTGTCTGAAGCCACAGAGGTGCCTCCGCGTTACCATCAGACGACGGATGAATGAGTTCGGCGAGTTGGTAGGCGAGTTGGTATCGGCGGGTCTCGTCCATGTCTTGTCTAAGAACTTTTTCCACGAAGTTGGACTCGGTGTGGATGTAAGCTAAATTGGTGATGGCAAGCAATCGGGCTCCGAGGATTTGCTGGCGAGACTTTTGAGATGCAGTGAGAGCTTTGGCAACTCTAAAGAGGTGGAATGCCTCGTAACGGGAGGCTTGGCTCATGTTGGCTGGAAGTTTGGCCATCAGCTGTTTCATCGAAGATGAGAGAACTATCGACTGTGGAATGTCGAATGTCCTCTGTGCAGACCCATCCGCCTCATCTGTGAGTCCTGGCGTGCGATGAAACACTGGAGATGGCTCCTCAGCATGGGCGCTACGAGCCTTGGGGGTATGTTGAGTGGTTCCCGCTACGGTCGAGCTACGACGTAGAGGTGTCGGCGTGGAGGGTTGGGAAGACCGACCGGCTTCCACAGGCGCATCATGAGATACTTTGGGATCTTCGGGATAATATCGTATCTTGACATCGCCCCAGTCTGCCCAGCGCTGATCACTAGATGTGGCAAGTGCCACCAGATCTGTGGCATGAGTTTTTGGGGCACTCCTGGACTGTGACGATGCTTTCTCCTTGATTTGTGAAGTGGGTGTCGCTGTCGGATTCGAGTCAGCTAGACTTGTTGTTGTTGTCTTGGAAAAGGCCTGTGCTATCTGCTGAACGCGATCTAAGTTAATGTTGTAGTGGTTGGCGAGAAGTGCGGCGCTAATGTGCCTTGACGAATTGCCGATTCGCTTCACCGAAGCCTGATATCTCTGTGCAAGCTCGGACCCAACCTCGAGAGCAGAAATCAGGAGTGATAGGGATGTGCTGTTTAAGATGTGACTCAGATGAGCGCTACTCGCGTAAATGCTCCTGTTTCCGCAGTGTTCAAGCAGCAAGCGCGTAAACTTCAAGATGGCTTCGACTAGCTCACGGTCTCCTTCCACAGTGTATCCCAGCTTTTGCAACTCTTGGTCGTCCCATTGCTTCTCGTCGGCAAAGTCTCCCTCTCCGCCATGGTTGCGGAGAATGTGGGAGTCGAAGTCTTCGATTTGGGGTCCGAGGGACAGCTTGTAGGTGGTGCAGAAGGCGTCGAGAATGGCATCGAAGCGGTTCAAGAGAGGGATCCAGTGATACAAATCACCTCGTCCAAATGGCCATCGGGTTGGGTATGTGGCAAGATGTTGTGGCAGTAGCGGAAGGGAGATTGTGGAGGCGGCCTCGACGTAGCCCTTGAGCCAGGGGGACTGTAGGATTGAGGTTAGTGTATCGAATTTGAAGAGAATGCTTATGAAGCAATGGGAAATTACCAAGGTGTCGCGATGCTTGGGTTGCATCTCTCTTGTGATTCTGCCCATTGTGAAAAAGGAAGCGGCGGGGCCGCATAAACAAATACAGACGTCCCCTCCACTCTCTTATTCAACCTGCCGTGACAGCTTGCTCGCCTAGGCGGAGTGTCCTCAGCTGGACAACCCCTGGACGCTTGGGATTTGGTTGGTGTGTAGACGGTTTAGGCGACGGGGAGAGCTCGCTGAGTTCTGGACAAGCTGTAGGGTTGTGTAAACGCGATGGGCGACTCCGGGGTGTCAGGCCGGCGATCGGCGAGTTGATTGGAAGTATGGAAAGCTCAAAGTAAATCGGATTGGGTGACTGGTGTGGTGAGCCTCAAATCACGAGTCGGGCGCGGCTCTGAAGGCGGGTGCAGGTCGCCGACAAAGAGCTTTTCCTAACTTTGATTGTGACGTAGGCGATACTGGGTAGCGTTGGCGGGAAGTCGTACTACCGAGGTGCAGTCGGAGAAAGACACCCAGCTTCGCTATTAATATATAGAAGACCTAGTCAGAATCTGGATGGTGATGCTTGAGTGGTGTTGGTGATGGTGATGAGGAGAAGAAGTTTGGTATCGAAAATATTGAGGCAAGGCCCTCCAGGCGCTATGAGGTGGGCCTCTGTGTACCAATGGGTTGTGTTAAGCGCAGAGCAAGTTGGAGGAGGGGTGTTGTTGGGGCTGTCAGCAAGCAGGTATCTTTTGGGAATGATTTGGCTGAGTAGGTACACGCCAAGGTGGGGAAGGTTGTAGCTCTGTTAGTCGGGACCCAGCCACAGCTGGCAGCAGCACAACTCAACAGGACCCAGATTGATAAATGAACTTATTAGTAAAACTCGCCAGCGCCAGAAAAGAAGCAGACAATATCGACCAGAGACATGCGCAGAGGTATAATAGACACCGAATGGCCAGCGGCGCTAGCAAAAAGTCAGACACCCGCGAAAAAGTCTCTTTCGGGGAAGCACAACGCTGCCCATGGCCTGCCCCACGTGTCAATCTGCTTGTTAATATTAGTAGGTACATGGCAAGGCAGGCTGCTTCGGCGGATGATACCCTGCACCGGGACTGGTCTTTTTGGGATTTGCTACGGCTCGAGCTACGCTCTTGCTAATGGGTCAACCCTTCGACGAGCCTTTCCTCTCATGGAGTCGCTGTATTATGTGTCGTCTGGTTCCGGGTATGCGTACCTCGTAACTTGGGTGTGGCCATGAACATGCCAATACAGTGCCCAACAGGAGGGGTAAGCAGGTTATAGATTCTACGTACAGAATGTGGCGACATTGAATCAATGTACGCAGGGAGAACACGACGCTGAAGCTGTAGGCCACATATATAGATGACAGGACCCGTCACCCGTCCCGAGATTCCGGTAGCTCGTGTACCCGCGAAAGCTGCTACGTCCTCGGCGTTAATCCCGTCCACAGCACCAAGACATCGGCGGATTCGTGGAGGGCTGGCCTGGAAGCGGGACAATTCAAGGTCAACACTGAAAAGCAAAAGTTGTCGCGCCGACAGCGCGCCTGGCCGCGTCATGGTTTTGCGGGGCAGAGCGGTTGATCTTACAGAATAGCCTCGAGTGATCATTCGAGCACCGGTACGACCTCTACTGATTCTGGAACGTCGGCGGCACTGCTAGTTATCAACGTCATGCAAGATGCAGGAGAGAAATTAGGAAGACTAGGTGACCGAGAAAATCTATGCGTCGGGTAGTCGTCGTTCACTGCCATGGGAGTAGCCGCAGGATCGCTGGCGAAGCAGAAGCAAAAGGCCGATCAAGTATAATATATCTATCAAACGACGAAGCGGAATCATCGACGGCTTTTATCCTTTAGAGTCATCGTGTAGGTATTTTGCGGACAGACATGACGGGGCAAACGTGAAGCTACATTTCGTCAACAGGGCGGCGACGGGGCTAAGAGGCTGCTGATGAGTTGACTACCTTGCATAGAAAAGTTGATCTAAGACAGGTAGAATGGATTTATGAGTATTATCGCTAGAGCAGAAGACAGGTGCCAAGACCAAGTGCATACCATAGCTAGATTTGGCGGACAACGGCGGACTAGCTTGTGGGTTAGCGCTCCGTATTGCTAGAGTGAAAAGTGAGAAAATGACGATGCAATTGTTACAATAACTACCCAGTAGCTGCTTAGAACACCTATTTGTCCGCAATGCCAGGCGATATGGCTGTCTGGTGGATGGACCACGGGACGCCCACACATCCACAGCATGGCGCATGAGCAACACCATTTATACCTACCTTAGGTAATTATTATCTGCAGAACAGCGCAACAGACCAAGAGCGCCGCCAGAGATCATGAAATGGCAGACGGGCGCACAATGCCATAAGAGTGCCACAGGGGGCTGAAACGACGCTAAACCCGACAACGGGTTGGCGCGCGCTGAGACGCTGGGGGCCAGTGCCAGCCCACTGTTGGCTGCAGACCACTGAGACTGGCTTGACTGGCAGACTGGTTCCTGATCAACTGATGAGCCTTGTCCGCGTTTATCATTTACAGTTCGCAGCATGGATGCCGTGACAGAACAACCTAGGCAACGCCGCAACGGGCCTCCACAGAAACAATTCCAATCATTCTGCCTGGCCCAGAATAAGCCCCCTGCACCATAATGCTGGATACAATAAATCTTATAACATGCTTCATGCTTCACCGGTTCAATTTCAACACGCTAGGAAACATTCATCGTACAGTACGGATACTACCCAGTAAATCACATCAACTTCTAGCAAAGGTCCCCTGCCCAACGCACCTCCCCCCCCACAGTCGTAAAAGCGTGCAAGCGGCTCCAGTTAAGGGGAATCGCAAGGGGGCCGTCCACATCACCAACTCCCAGCGCCACCACCCCTAACAATAAACTAAACATTGTCCTCGAGGTCCGCGCCCCTCTCAACCATCCTCCACGTCGCTGCCACCGTTTCCTTCTCTTCCAGTCACGCATCTTCTACAGCAACCATACCCTTCAGATATAACAACATCATAGTCGCTTCCCTTGCCTAGCTGGCCTAGCATACCACTGCTGCGGATGCACGTGCGTCCTGCGCTTTGAGCCATCACACAGCATCACTGCACCACCGCACCACAAGACTCGCGGCCTCCCGCCCTTCTTCGATTTTCCGATTTCCACGCAAGCATGTCTCAGCACGATACCGCTCACGACGACGAGCACAAACCCGTAGAGAACAAAGATACTTCGGTAGCTTCTGATGGTGAACCTGTACGTGCTCTCATTGCGCTGCCACCCCTCCAACGCTCCCACGTCCTGCCAAGCGAACACCGACAAGCGAACGACTGCTGCGTGCCTAACGGAACTAACATGCCGCAGGCTACCGAAAATGACGAATCATTCGAGGATGCCGTTGATGCCGTAGATTCTGTCTCGGTACGATCTCTGACCAAGAGAGCCGTTTCAAGCTCCAGACCTCCTGCTCCCGAAGAGCCACATGAAGCCCAGACCACCGAGTCAACACACGACCACGCTCAACAAGCCGAACAAGAAGCTGCGTCGGAACCCGATGTCAAGTCGCATCGCGACTCTTCGCCCCTGCCTCGACGACTTTCTACCACTTCAAACCTTGACAACGTCAATCTCGACGACGAGACCGCCCCCTCTACCGACGGTATACATCCATCTGCCACAAGACCCAGTTGAGCAAGCTACTAACCCTCTGCAGAAGAACCGAAGGCGATCGAAGACGAAAAACCTGCCAAAACCTTGTCTCTCGGTAGTATCACGAGCGCTCTGCCCTCCATGCCCTGGTCTCCCTCTGCTGGTACATCGCCTGCAAAGAGCCCTGGAGCATCATCTATTGCCGCAACGGCGCCCTCCTCCACAATTGCCGCAACGCAACCTCCGCCACCCACAAGGAAACTTACCGGCGCCTTTTCATGGCTCTCCCGAAACTCATCCGGCAAAGACGCTGTGCCAGCACAACAGACTACACAACGACGGAACACTGCCAGCTCCGTTGGCACACTGACCAGTAATCCCGAAATGATGCTCGGCAAGCTCGAAGAGGAAACAGAAAATGGAAAGACGGAGTCTAGGAAAAGTCTCAAGGACAGATTCAAGTTGCTTCGTCTACAGCAGGAGGCAGGAATCCCCCCCCATGCGCTCGAAGATGACAATGGTATCAGCGGGGCTGGTCTCGGATTGGCCAACGGCGACGCTGCATCAACTACAAGCGAACTCGCTTCACCTGGGCCAGTGCCAGTTCCCACTGTTGATCTCGCACCTGGAACCGTATCCGGAGTCAATGCGGGCCCTTCCGCAATGCCAGAGTCTCAAGTGGACTGGGACTTGTGGCAGTCAGTCGTCTATGAGGGCCCAGCCGTTGTTGCGCGCACCAGTGCCGAAGAACTGAACCGCGCCATCACGACCGGCATTCCAAGCGCCATCCGAGGTGTCATCTGGCAAGTGCTGGCACAGAGCAAGAACGTCGAGCTAGAGTCTGTTTACAAGGACTTGGTTGTCAAGGGCACAGACAAGGAAAAGAAACGTCACAGCAATAGCACTACTGCCAGCTTATCCAGCAGTGGCACCAGTTCTCAGAATGGAGAAGCTGTAAACTCATCGGCATCTTCAGTTAAATCTGACCGCTCTGGTACAAATGCCAGCATGTCATCAAAGGCAGAAAAGGCAAGCGAGCCAAGCCCAAAGGCACAGGCACTAGCAGCTGCTGAGCGTAAAAAGAAGGAAAAGGAAGAAGCCGCAGCCCTTCAGAAGCTGGAGAAGACCATCCGACGCGATCTTGGCGCTAGAACTAGTTATTCCAAGTATGCTGCTTCAGCAGGTTTGCAGGATGGCTTGTTTGGTGTCTGCAAAGCATACGCCCTCTACGATGAAGGCGTCGGCTATGCGCAAGGCATGAACTTTCTGATCATGCCCCTGCTATTCAATATGCCGGAAGAAGAGGCCTTTTGCTTGCTCGTGCGCCTGATGCACAACTACGACCTTCGAGAACTCTTTGTTCAGGATATGCCCGGCCTTCACATGAGACTCTATCAATTTGAGCGCCTGCTGGAGGACGTTGAGCCAGCCTTGTACTGCCATCTCAAGCGTCGTGGCATTTCTCCCCACCTCTACGCCACGCAATGGTTCCTCACCCTTTTCGCCTACCGCTTTCCCTTGCAGCTTGTCCTCCGCATCTACGATCTGATTCTCTCTGAAGGTCTCTCTGCTATTTTGAGATTTGGCATTGTTCTGATGCAAAAGAATGCGAATCTTTTGCTCGGCATCTCTGATATGCAGCAACTTACGACACATCTCAAGGACAAAGTCTTTGATGTTTACATTGACAAGGATCCTAGTGCGGGAAGCTTGCTAGAGAACGGATTTTTCGGCAGTTCAAGTTCCGGCATGGACAAGGAAGTTTACAGGGCCGATCAGCTCGTCAAAGATGCGTCTGAAGTCAAGATCGCACCCGAAACGCTCAAAATGTACACTGCTGAGTGGGAAGAAAAGACGAAGACGGAAAAGGACCGCGAAACAGAGCTCCAGGGCCTCAAGATGGCTAATCAGAGTTATGCGATTCAATTGCGCAAATTGGA
This sequence comes from Beauveria sp. NWAFU-1, assembly GCA_024472245.1. Lineage (NCBI taxonomy): Eukaryota > Fungi > Ascomycota > Sordariomycetes > Hypocreales > Cordycipitaceae > Beauveria > Beauveria sp. NWAFU-1. The sequence goes on from JANBXD010000004.1 coordinate 1,812,774, forward strand.
AGAAAGAATCGAGGCATGCGATCGCGAGCAAGCCGATCTTGCGACCGAGCTTGTACACACAAAGGTCGAAAACCACGAGCTGAATGATGAGAATGAAAGCCTCAAGGGCCAAGTTCAAGAGCTTCGAGTTGTGATCGAGAAGCAACCACTTGAAATCGAAGAAACCTGGAAGCTCGAAAGAGACAGCCTCATGAAGCGTAACGAAAACGTCCACGAAGAAAATAGGAAGCTAGAACATGAATTGGCAGAATTGGAGAAGGTTCTTGTCAGCACCAAGTTGCAATACGCCGAGGTACGCTACCTTTACTGACTCATTGAATCCCGACTAACCCTCTGTTTGCAGATCAACTCTCAGCACGAGACGCTGAACAGAAAATGGAGTGATCTTCAACGGCATTTCGCGGCATAACTCGGGCTCTGACCTTGCCTCAATCTCACTGAGCGGATGTAACAAAGGACTAGTAACTGTAGAACAGTTGGCACTGTACATATCACCTTGATCAAAATCGCACACGAGGCGCTCGTTTGCAACTACACATTGACGTACTGGATGGTGGCAATAGAAATGACTTTGAGTGGCACAGCGGTTTGGCATGCATGCATGATTCTGTCAATGTGGCCAGGCGGAGTGGCAAGAGCAAGCGCATACCATTTATGCCTACCTAGGCAAACTTTTTGTTTCATTAGTTACGCATAACGCATATATTCACGAGCATTGGCCAGGAGGCAAATAGAGGGCAGCAACAATGCTACAACAATGCATACAGCTTTATAAACTCCCACAGGATTCACGAGTTCTTGGACAAGACAGTTGAATTCATGTAATTTTTATTTTTGTGTTTGCAAACTCCCTAATGGACCCAATCCGATGCTTACGTGAAGCTCATCATGCCCTGCAAATGCCAAACGTGGAATGTGCAAAGGGCAGGGACAACAATCCTTGAACACCATACCGAAACAAGGCCTGAAGATACAGTACACAGCTACCAGACAGTGCTTGTCCTCCCGGCCGAGCCAAGGCCAAGTTTTTCTCCTTGATCCTAACAAAACCAAGCAAACGTTCCGCAACGAACCCGTTTACTTGTGGAGCTTCTTCTGGTAGAAAGCGAGCTCCTCGCCCTCGAGGATATATCCGTCGCAGCGGCCGGACTGGCCGGGGCGGGAGGAGATGATGGCGAAGAGGCGACCGGCCTCGAACTGCTTCTCGATGGTGTTCTCGACCTTGCCGCCGGCGGCGTAGCGCTCGGCTTGCTTCTTCTCAACCGACTTGGAGCGCTTGACCTCGTCCTCCTTGATGCCCTGGGCCTTTTGGCGACGGCGACCAAGGGGCTGGCCGTAGTGAGCCTCGTACCACTGGCGGAAGGGCGCGGCGTCGACCTGGACGACGGCGCTGCGGGTCAGCGTGTTGGTGCGGACCAGCTCGTTGTTGGACGGGTGGTAGGCGACGGCGATGACACGCGTCTTGCGTGTGCAGCCTTCAGAGGCCCACGCAAAGTTGCCCGAGTCGAGGCGCAGAGCGCGGTACTTGTGGTTGCCGCCGCGGGTGCGGACGGTGTGAACACGCTTGGCGCCGATACGGGTGTTGGCACCCTGGCGGCCAGCCTCGAAAGCGCGCTTCTTCCCTGTTGTCAAAGGTCAGAACGCATGTTCTCAAGCAAATGCTGAAACATACGGGCTTTCGGCATGAGAGAGGACGCGAGCAACTGGTTGCACAAGAATCTGTTCCCTCCGCTGTTATGCAGGAAGGTAAAAGAAAGTGACAGCCCTTTGCTCGGTCCTCCTCCAAAACACAGATATATATCTTCCCATTGTATGTTATAAGGATCAGTACGCACGGTAGTAGGCACGCTTGGCACCGGTGGCGGAGCGCTTGTGACGGGAGTCGCGAGAGATACCCATGATTGCGAGTTCTGCAGAAAAGGATAGCGTTAGCAACGATGTGCTTTGTGTGATTGACAAATAAGGGACAGGAGCCTTGAGTGACACGACGAATAACAATCGACACTCGACAGTTTCAACCAGCACAGACGACACCAGAAGGAATTGTAATATTCGAAGCCGAGTGCAAGTCGCCAGTGGTGTGTTGAACAAGGTCGTTGTCGTCGTCTTGGTCGTGTGATCCTCAAGGCGTAAGAGAGATTGACTAACCTGATGATTCTGCTGCTCACCAGTTGCAATCTCAAATTGTCGGATGGATGTGAGAGGAGTGAACTTTTCGACTTGGACCCGGTGGTGGAGGGCACAATTGGAGCGAAAATTGTGGTTGTGGGCTGGGGGTTGCGCTAGCCCCAAGTACGTACCCTGGCAGTGTTGGCAGTCAGGGCTTCCGCGGCTGATGGTTGTTCCGTTACCCATCATCAGAAAGGATCACGTGCAGGGAGCCTGCAAGCGAAGCCCAAAACAGGAAGGTGGGCCGCTGCAAGATCGCGCTAGCGCCGACTGATGGGCTCAAGCCTCAAGGCTCATCAAAGGTGCTTTTAACTTTCCACCCGCTCGTACAAGTTCCTGTGCAAGTCCCTTCAAATTGGTTCCTTTGCTCTGTCCCTCCAAGTAATGAAGCCGTGCCCGAGAATCATGACTTCTGATCATGTTTATTTACTTCCTCTTTAAGGCTAGTCATCGTCTGAGACAGCGCTGCCTTTGCCTACCGCCGCACACCGCACATTGTAGCGTGTGATTCTTGCTCGTGACACAGTTATCACCGCTCTAAGCAATACGGTGAACAAATGCTGCAGAGTTTTCGCATCTATATTTAGTTTCTGAGTATCACATGTCGTTTGCAGAGAATAAAGATTTGATCGATGTAGTTTGATCTCATTCTTCTGATGTCTCTCATCGCAAGCAACAGTTGCTCGTTTGCCAGCCGCTTGCCAACCTCACACTCGCTCCGGCAGGACGATCGTCTGCCAAGTGTCGCTATTCGTTTGCGACCCTCAGATTAACTCAGTGGGAGGGGAGACTAACTCCCTTCGTTCTAGATGGAATTCTGATTCTCCTAACCTCTATTCGAGTTGCTCAAGGAACAGTCATCAATTTTGCTGCTGGGGGATTCAGTAACCAGCCGATCTCTCAGCTTTCGCTCCTCCAAGTGCTTGAATGTTTCTCGACTTGTCTTTCAAATTTCGCTACTTTGCCGGTGCAGAGTATGACCTTGCCCGGGACCTTGCAGCCTTGCGACGGGGAGCCGATGAATCCCTGCGCTACGATATTTGAGCCTGACGGGTCGACTATACAGCCGTGTCACAGTGCAGATACTGCCGTCTTGTGCAACGACGATCCACGTGGGCCGAACCCGAGCAAACTTGAGGGCCCAACTCCGGATTTCTTATCCATTCCCTCTACTGTACATGAAACTCACCGGAAATCTCCTTTTCGATAGGTACTGACAGGCGGGCCAGGTCGAGACGCATTACGCGCGAAATCACTCGGCCAGCTGGTCCCCGGACCATCCGTCTCGATACGCGCCGTATTATGTATTCCCAGACTTCACCTTTGGCTTGCCAATGAATGTTTATTCGTCAGGACACAGCCCCGAAAATACATATTTTCACCACCCAGCACCCTGGCTGTCACCAGCGCCACTCCCAATCGCGAGTCCTCTATACCAGCACTACCATATCCTCCCGCCTTACAGAAGCCATCCATTTGCCAAAGAGGCAGCCATCGGCGTCACATTCCGAGACATAGAGTCGTCGGGCAATGAAAACAGCGCTATGCAACCGAGTCAGCCTCGTGACAACTAGTATTCACACGAAAGCAACTCGTCCACTAGCTCACGCTCCTCGGGACACGTCGAGTCACCTGTCTGCTCGAATGTGACATCGCGACGCAGTTCCCGGCGCGAGAGCGCAAACGCGCGCCATTTCTCAGCCCCATCGTCATTTTCATACGCGACACTCGCGAGGAGTAGCGTGAGAAAAGGCGTCGTCGGAGATGCAACCAGTCGGGCGCATCAGTCCAGTCGCCGGGCGCCTGCAAATGTTCCTCTGGAGCCTGCATATTTTCGGCGTCGACTTGGTAGCAGAACCAAGCATGATGCACCGCCGAGCGCTGCCAGCGCAGACACGCCGCTTTGGTCCCATTCGAAACGATGGACGAGCGGCGAGAAAAAGGAACTTATGGCATATCAGAAAATGCGCCAGAATATCCATTACATTGGCGCTACTGGCTCGCCGTTTGTGCCCCAGAATGCGGCCGAGCTAGCAGCGTTGAAGGTCATGATGGCTGAAGAGCGGCGGCGGGTCATTGCTATCAAGGTAGAGCGACTGACGGCGGAGCTATCAGAAAAGGGCACGCTGAGCCCAAGGACGTCAATCAAGGGCCACTCGCTCTTTGCATCGACGGGCAATTGCTTTGACAGAGAGGATAATAGGACAAGGGAAGGAGCTTGGCCCACGATTGTGCAGCTCAAAGAGGAGGGAGACCGGCGCGCCGACGGTGCACGGCGCCAACTTCCGCATCCCGCAAAGGTGTATGGTGGGAGTTGGCATCGAAACGTCAGTGTTGATTTGCTAGGTGGACAGTCATTCGGCATATGGCCTGTGGACGGGCTTGCTGGAGGGGTAGTAGGTGGGAGCCATGGACTAGACGAGAGGGACATACCAAATTGGCTTTGGGAGCTGATTGACAATTGAAGTCTGACAAGGTATTATTGCAAGGAGCAGGACTTCGAGGCTTGGAAATATGATGATGCATATAATCCCAACAAGTAAATTGCTGTTTGACAAGAATTGCCAACTTAGCATGTGAATGTGCTGTGTAAGTGAGGTACCTACGTACCAGTGCAGCCTTGTCTACCACTTGAACGCCCACGTTGATGCAGTCGCTTGATCAAAAGCTGTCAAATCAAAAGCTAAGGTAGAGAACTACGCCGCAATAGCGAGAGTCTGAATTAAGGTAGGTTACTGAATCAACCCAAGTTTGCTCTACCTACTTACAACAAGCTAGCTGCTGTGAGTGCCACCTTCAAGCTACCTACCTTCAAGCTAGCAGCCCTCTGTACCGAACCGACCCACTTAAAAATCGAAGCTACTGTGCCGAGCTTCCCAACAACTTCTTGTTAAAGCAGGCCAGTTTCCCTCTTTCTTCTCTCTCGTCGCGTCACATTGTCGAATACATCTTCCTGGACTAACACGACTCCGACACAATGGCGGCCGCTACCACGCTCAAGCTTACCAACCGCTGTACGTCGCCTGCCAACGATTGCCCCTCAAACCGTCTTGCGAGCACTCTGCTAACACAGCTGCTCCCTTTTCCCCCACTACAGCGCCGAAGCAGCCCATCAAGCGCCTTCCCGCCAGCGTCGAGCTGCCCGCGGGCGCGACTGTCGAGGATGTGAAAAAGGCCATTGCCAAGCAGGCCGGGATTGGTGACTTTAACCGCATTGGCCTCTTCGACACGGTCACCAAGAAGACGATCAAGGACCGCAAGGCTCTCGTCGCCGACATCCCTGGCGTCTCTGACGCCAGCGAGCTGCTCGTCAAGGACCTCGGTAGGCATCCCGTTTCCCCCACCAAAGGGGAAACGCAGCTAACAAAAAGCAATAGGTCCCCAGATTGCCTGGCGCACCGTCTTCCTCATCGAGTACTTTGGCCCGATCCTCATCCACGCTGCCGTCGTCGCGGCCCGCCCCTACATCTTCCCCGGCGGCGACGCGCCCATGTCCAGCACGCAGTGGCTCAGCTTTGGCTTGATCGTGGCGCACTTTTTCAAGCGCGAGTTCGAGACGGCCTTTGTCCACAAGTTCTCCGCCAACACCATGCCCGTCTCCAACGTCTTCAAGAACAGCTTCTTCTACTGGGCCGTTTCCGGCCTCCTCTGCGCCGTCTCCATCTACTGGCCGCGTTCGCTCGCCGCCAAGGCAAGCGAGCCGGCCGTCGACGCCGCCGGTACCGCCCTCTACCTCTTTGGCGAGATCGGCAACGCGCTCGTCCACCTCTATCTGTCGAGCCTGCGCTCCGCAGGCGGCACCGAGCGCAAGATTCCCCGCGGCTACGGCTTCGGCTTCGTCACCTGCCCCAACTACATGTACGAGATTCTCGCGTGGATTGGCGTCATCATTGTCAGCCGGGACTGGACCGTGGCGCTGTTCATTGCAATTGGTGGCGCGCAAATGTTCGTCTGGGCCAAGGGCAAGGAGAAGGCGTATCGCAAGGAATTCGGCGACAAGTACAAGAAGAAGCGTTTTGCCATTCTCCCTGGTCTTTTGTAAACGTCATGACGCTAGAAGAAATCGTTGATCATGCTTCAGCCAACTCAGCCGTTTCACTGGAAAGTCTGCAGTTGGCTGGCTAGCTATGTCGTGTGAAAGCTAATGAAAGATGATCATAACCAATCTAGATGTTGAATAATGTCGTAATGCGTATCCAAGCCCGTATCTGTGATTCGTTCAGTTCATTGATGTTGATATCTTGACTACCAAGAATATTGTCCCTTAGCACGTCGTGGACAGAGACGCCGTCTCCGAGTTTTTGGCCTTGCCCGTGCCATCTGCCGTGCTCGACTCCCCGTCAAACAAGCTTCGACTTGCCTCAGACGTGACCTCTAGGCCGTTCATTGCCACATCAATCTCCTCTGCCTTTGCCTTGCCCTCTCCCTGGGTCCCCCTTCCCTCACCATCCACCTCATCCACCTCCTCCCCACCCACGGGCTGCTCTCCATCCAGCGTCCGCCCGCAATCGCTGCAGCTGCACTCACTCCCGGACCCGGAGCCAGACCCGGACCGCGAGCCGTCACCACCACCACCATCACCGCGGCGATTCGCCAGCCTGACCGTCTCCTCCAGCACCAGGAACCCGCGCTCCAGCACCTCGGCCCAGTTCTGCACATTGCCCACCTCCTTGAGGCGCCGCGCCGCGCCGTCGGCCTCGCGCGCCAGCCGCTCGCGCTCGCGCCGCAGCGCCTCCGTCGCCGCCAGCACGTCCCGCTCCTGCCGGTCCAGCGCCCCCGCGTTGTCGTGCAGCATTTGCGCCCGGCCCTGCAGCTCCGTGTCTAGCATGTTGCCCATGGACGCCACCACCGCCGCCCGCGCCTCGGCAATGTGGCGCTGCGTTTCGGCCGACGGCAGCGTCGCGAGGAGCGGCGACGGCGGAGTGGCCTGCTGCTGCTGCTGCTGCTGCTGCTGCTGCTGGGGTTGCGGCGGCGGCGGAGCAGGAAGAGGCTGATGGAAAGCGACGGTCGGGTTGCGAGCGCCCAAGGTCGTCGAGGGTGTGGCACGGCTAGCCGAGTGGGAGGACGAGGTGGCGGACGAGGCTACGGCGCGGCGTGAGGAGCCGGTGCTTGTGTTGCTTGCGCCGCTGGCGCTCATAGCAACTTGTGGCAACGCTTGGTGGGGGTGCTGCGGTGGCTGCGGCTGTTGCTGCTGTTGTTGTTCAGTTGTCGTCATGGTGTCCAGTGGCGCGGGTACTTCGGACATATTTGCTTTTGGCGACGCGAACGGTTCAGACTTGAGGCCTGTAAAATAGAGAGGGCTCAATCACAGGATGATAGCATGGACGGGGCTTGGAGGCTTGCAGATGCAGGTGATCATGTAAGTTGATCGGTGTGGTGGGGTGATGTTGCGCCCGCCTCCCCTTGCATGTATCGTCCTGGTCCATGGACCATCCCAAGGACAACATAGGTCCAAAATGAGGTTTATCATGCAACCGCAAACATTGTTCTATGGCCGTCGACATGCAGTTGGCAGCAGTCGATGGACACGCATTCATTCTTCATCCTCAGTACAAGTACCATGGTAAACTTCTGCAAGACGACAAACATTACAGTCATATTATTGCGCAAGCTCGTTGACCAGCATGCCCTTTTCCTAAACATGCTGCTACATCCAAGATAAATACTATTCCACACTAAATCACTGAATCCATGCCATTCCCAACGCCATTGCTATGCTAACCCGGCAGCTGAAAAAGAAATCGCCGGTAATACATGTAACAATCATAATACATAATCCAAAGTCGCATTTGCGTAGTGCTGCATTCTATTTGTTAATTTTGTTAATAATTCGAGGTTGGTGTAGGAGCCCCGTCTGAAGAGAGCGAGGATATGGAGGACAATGAACTGAGGTTCGAGTGACCGCGACTCATTGGACCGCTCCTTGACATCGAAATGCCAGGATTAGCAATCAGTGCGTCGGCCCGGTCAAAGACGTTGCCGTGAAAAGCCCTGGCAAAGGAAGCGCTTTGAGGTGTCACAGGAACTGTAGCCTGCATCGCGGGACCGAGAGCTGCGCTCTGCGGTGTGATAGGGACGTTTGAGGGTGACATAATGCCGTTCGGATACATGCCGGGACCAGGTACTCGAATAAGGTGCTGCCAAGGAGACTGCACGATCAAGTTGCTAGTATCTTTGACCATTTGTTGGATAGGCCGCAATCGAACTCGAGTGTCGGGTGGTAGAGGAAGGCGCTTAGTCAACTCCTTGACCATTCCAGCTGTGCTCGCCCAGCTGGAGAAGAAATTTCTGCACAAAACACCAAAGCCCGGCTGCACACGTATAGTTGGGTCCTTTCGCCTCAAATGGCCTATCTGATTCTTGAGCACCTCACTTTGCTGAACAGTATCGCTGCATATGTTGATGAGGGCCTTCAGATCTCGCAGAGCACCTTCTGGGGCGCGTTGCTGTATCGCATTTCGAAGGCGTCCCGTTACTTGCATGCTGAAGTTGGGCAGTATCTGCAAAATGATGTCGGCCGACTTTTGTAGTGAAAGCAGGATTCGTTCAAAATGCATATCGTCTTCCGCAGTATTGTAAATTGAAGTTTGGGAACCCATCTGACCCATCTGACCCATCTGGTCGTTGGGCATATATGCGTTGGACCTTCGCGGGCCGCTCATATACGGGCCCTGATGATCTTGCAAGGATCTTGAATTGGTGGGACTGTGGCGCACAGCGCCTTGCCGACTGCGCTGCTGCCCGTTCCTCTCCATCGGGGCGGACTGCATCTGACCATTTTGACTGTATGGCTTGATGGTATCATTGTTACTCTCATATTGCACTTGCGGAATTGTCTGACCAGATTGAGAGAATACAGCACACAAGGTGACCCGCAGTTCCATGATGCTGTTGTAGAGTAACATGAGGAGTGAACGAATGTATCGTGCATCACCGTTGTTAACAAACGTATCAATGTTGTCTGCGAGCAGCGTGCACACATGACCGTATGCACTGACCAGAGTCTGGCATGCACGGTGCACGTTCTGATTGTCCTGTGGATTATACTCGCCTTCCTCCGGGATAGTGCTCTCGTACTTTTGAATCTCTTGCTCGAGTTCCTCCACGTGGGAGTTGGTGTTGTAGAAGACAATTTCGAGGCTGGATCTCTTCGCTGACCCGTCATTCGTTAATGTCATGAGCATCTGAATCATTGGGTGAATCTGAAAAACAGAATAGAGAATTCCTTTGGCAGATTCAATGACTGGATCGTAGACTTTCGATTCTCGCCTTCGCTCCGGCAGCACTGACAATCGACGAACGTAAATCGGGCGGTGCGAGAGGCTGTCGGTAGGGGTCACTGGGCTCTTCGTTACGGCTGGAGCCTCCTGCATCGCAGACCCGTGACTCAAGCCCCGATAGTGGCTGAATCTGTTGTTGGGTTCCGCCTCTTCGAGAGTATCGAGCTCTGATGTTTTCTTTGAAACAATGCCCATGCGCCGATTACGACCATCAGGTCGATCTGGCCTCAACAGGCTTTCGGAATTACTTCGTAAACGTTCGTTAACATTGCCGATTGTGAGCGGCATAACGGTGGGTCGTCGAATAGCTGTATTCTGCTGCGAAAGGCCGCGATAATGGGACCGAGATGGAATCGGAGGGGCCCTGGCACCAAGATTTGGTGATCGAATATCGGGTGGATCTGATCCGTTGACCCTGATCGGGAATCGGCCACTGGCTGCACGCTTCAGAGGATAGCGAGGGGTCTCTGCGTTTTCGCTTGATTCGTCGCCGGTGCCTTCTGCCTCCATCTTTCCATTGAGAACAGACTGGCGCAAAAATCTCTTGATATGGGCGGTGACAGCAACTTCGGTGACCTCGCTTTCCCTTGTTTCAGTGGAGGGACTGGCTGCTGGCAACTGCAGCGCATCTTTGGGCGGGAAGCTAATCGGGTTCCCTTCAAACTTCAAGACTTGCAGTGATACCATATCGGCGAGACATAATGGCAGCTCGCGGATGTGGTTCTTGGGCACAGACAAGACCTTGAGGCAGGTAAGCTTTGAGATTTCGTTGGGCAGCGCACGCAGTTGGTTTCTTCCGAGGTCGAGGATTTCTAGCGAGGTGAGATCGCATAGCTATTGTCGGTCAGTGAGTGCCAATATTAGAAATCAGAGGTAAGACAGACAGTCAAGGGGAACTCTTTGATGAGGTTGCCACGTATATTGAGGTATCGCAGAGATGTACATTCAGAAAATCGAGCGGGTAGGGACGATAACTGATTGTGTGAGAGAGCAAGCCTGGCTTGAGTGAGCAAGTGTAACATGGTAGCAGTAATGCGATGTGTACGAACCGCTCGAGCTCATCTTTGACGATATCCACCACCTCTTCTGGCAATTTTTGAATGCTTTTTCGGCTGAGGTCAACTGTCACACCAGACTTCAGGCCAGTGCCTGCGGTGCTGGCCTCGACAGTTTGACCTTCGCTTTCCAGGGCCATACGCATCGCATCGCGGGCCAAGCCAATGACTTGTGCCGGTGTGAGGGCCCTAGATACCGAGAGGTTTCCATTGGGAGGAACATTTGTACCGGTCGGAATGGGCGGAGGAGGCGGCGGTGTTGTTCCGTTGGAAGTGGCGGCTGAGTTAGGGATGGGTCGGCGACCCTGAGCAGGATTCTCGGGCAGGCCACGAACGCCAGAGGAGTTTGAGGCCGATATCGTGGTCGCAGTCGCAGTCGTGGCAGCAGTCATGGGCGGCGGTGCCCGATCTGTGCGATCCGGCCGCTCCATGACAATCAACTCGATGGATGAGCGACCGCGCAAGATTGGTGCAGCTTCTAGAAGCGCGTTTCAAGGCGGCAAAGCAGCACGGGTTGGGCTCTAGTGCGGCTCGTTGACCAAGTGCCAAAAAAAGTTTCGGTGAGGATGGGCGGGCGCGGCAATGTTTCAGGAGAAGCCCCTCTGTCGCGCAGACTCCAGGCTTTCTCCGTCTCAAACACACGAATAAGTCAGAGATACTATTGTCAGAAAGCCGATGTACGAGAGGCTATCGAGTTGAAGCCGTGCGAGATCCGTCGTGCATGATGGGTTGGATTGAATCGAGCTGCTGTACCGGGAGCGAAAGGCTGCTGTGCCCGTTGAAGGGATGGCGAGATTGGCGAAGTGCTGTGTCCCCTGGCTGTTTATGGTGGCGCCGCGTGGACGGGACGCTGCTGTAGGGCCGTGCGATCGGCTGGATAGGTACTGCGAAAAAGACGAGTCGCGAATTCAAACAGGTTTGAAAATAATGAGGCGCGACGACAGCAACATCTCCTGACTTGCACTTGTGAACAGTCCCTTAGTCAGACTCAGATGCCCTTTCAAGCTGCAGTAGTGGATTGTACAGTGCGATCAGCAGCTCTAGCGCTGTGCTCGCGTGGAGGATGAATGGTCTTGACCATCTTGATGAGTATTGTACAGTGCGAGCCATTCTGTCTACCGCGGGGGGCCGTTGAAGGCAGCCGCGAGTGGGAACAGATGGAAACCATTCTTCTTTTCGTTTGACAGTTGAAACAATTGGTGTTTTTGCTCCAGTATATAGAGTACAAATTATTTATAGACTATGAATTATAGACTATGATCCTTGTCCTGTAGTAATCCCATCAACGCCTCGGGCGGCCAATGCAGTTGCAGCTTTTCGCCTTGAGGGACAAAAATTTCGAGTTATACCAGCGATCATTGTAATACTGCGAGGGCAGCTTGATGGCCCAGAGAAGTCTTCTTTTCGGCGTTGATGCTGGCAATTAGCCTACTTACCTACACAATCGGGTGGACCATGGAGCTTCGCGGCTTGTACGACGTTGTGCACTAACGGTCTGCTTGCATGCTACAACCTGCACCATATTGACGCGATGCACAAGACAGAGGGGAATAGGCAGGATATTGCCAGCTTACCAGACGCAAATGCGTCGGAATAAAGATTGAGAATTCTTGATCGCCAAACGCATCAGTAGCCACGAAAATGCCTACACTACAAAGGACCAACTCATGCACCGACATTGGCTTCACGCTCCGGCGCCAGTTTGGCAAGCCAGACTTTAGGTACTCCAAAGAGCTCGAATTAATATAATGAAGACTAATCTAAATACTCCAGGCCCAATCAGCGCGAAATTATTGAGGCAGCCTTGGCTGGATTCGACATTTACGTGCAGGCTGCCACGTCGTTCGGCAAGAGTTTATGCTTCCAGCTCCCGGCAGTGATTGACACTGGCAGTAAGTGTGCTCATGATTACGGAGCAGAAGACATACTTACAATTCCTAGTCACGGTCGTAGTATCACCACTTCTGTCATTGATGGTGAGTACTGACTGTGTTAACGAAGAGAGCCACGGATCTGACTTTTCTAGATCAACCAAGTTGAAGCGTTGCGCGCATCTGGAATTAACGCGAGCGCTTTAAATAGCAATACTCCGTACCCCGAAAAGGAGCGCATACATCGAGATTTGGAAACAGGTCATCCATTGACGCGGCTTCTGTACGTCACACCAGAGCTATGCTCCGGCTTGCGCTTTCGTGAGCGCCTGCAGAAAGTACACGCACAAAAAGAGCTTGCTCGAGTTGCAATCGACGAAGCACACTGCATATCCGAATGGGGACATGATTTTCGAAAAGATTTTAAACGGCTCTCTTGGTTCCGCGAAACATTCCCAACAGTGCCCATCATGTGTTTGACGGCCACGGCAAATCCCCGAGTGCGTCAGGATATACTTGGTGTCTTGCGACTAGACGGCACCCCGGAAAGGATAAAGACATTTTTGATGAGTCCCTCGCGAGCGAACCTGCATATCGAGATACGATACACGAAAGATGAAGATGACAATCGGTTATCAGACTTTGTCGCATGGATGCAATCAGTGTACGATCGTCGCAGGGCGGAACCACGCAAAGAAGAACTACGACAACTAGAAGAAAGGGTTGAAAACGTGCCAGGAATCATCTATACGATATCTCGGGACGAATGTGAGACGCTTTCGGCTGCGCTCCGAGCCCAAGGCATTGGCGCACGGCCATTTCATGCCAAGCTGCCGAGAGATGTCAAAGAAGACACCCTCAATCGATGGATCCACAACGAGCAGGGCTACGATATTATCGTAGCTACGACTGCGTTCGGCATGGGCATCGACAAGAACAATGTACGGTTTGTCGTGCACTGGCGACTGCCAAAGTCATTCGAGGGCTACTACCAAGAAGCAGGCCGTGCCGGGCGAGATGGCAACGCGAGCTACTGCTTCTTGTATTATAGCCGCGAAGATTTGGAGCGAGTCACGCGAATGGTAAAGGGAGACCCCAAAGACGGAACAAGCTATCAAGCACGGCTTAGCAGCTTACAAGCGCTCGCACTCTACTGCGAAAACATAAAGTCGTGCCGTCACGCCGAAATTTGCAAATATTTTGGTGAAACCGAGATACCAGAGTGTGATTTCGCGTGTGACTTTGACAAGGACGCCGAAGATTTGGAAGAAAGATTCAGAGAAGGACTGGCAAGCGAAGAGTGGGTGAGCACGCAGGCAATGCAGGGCACCTATGATAGATATGATGAAGATTATTATTGAGGACAAAGAGAGGCTAAAAGGCTCTTGTCGAACTGACTTGATATGCTCGCTAAAGACGTGTGGAATGCGCACCGACCTAATGTTTCTTGGCGTCCTTTTCCTTTTGCTTTTCCGCAACCAGCTCGTCAAAGCGACGCCACACCATGAGACCCTCCAGGAAGCAGCTCGCCTCCCACAAGAGCCACAGCCCCGTGAACCGTTCTACGCCGTGGCGGCTGAGACGGAGACGATCGAGAAAATAGCACTCGGCAATGTGGATGCCCAATACGGGCACAAAGAGGACCTTGACCAGCCAGCGAAACGCGGCGGCGCCCCCCGGAAAGCCCCTGTCGAGCAGGCCCCAGGCGGCCGAGCCCGGGACGAGCCACGGCAGCGAAGCGGCGCTGACAAAGTAAAACGAGACAGCCAGCAGAATGACCCAGTGGCCGGGCCGCGGCGGGACGTACGTGGCGACGGCAATGTCGGAGAGGCCGAGCGCGCGGCGGGCGACGGCGTCCATCTCGACGAGGCGTGGCCGCATCTCGTTCCAGCTCGCGAGCGGCGGGGCAAAGGGCACGGTGTGGTCGAGGCCGCCGGCGCGAATGCGCATCGCGTCGAGCGAGACGTCGCGCATCGAGGGGCGGGCGGCCTGCCGCGCGGAGAGGCTGTTGTAGTACCGCAGGTAGGTGCTCATCTCGCGCGTGTGGTCGTGGTTCATGTGCGACATGATGCGGTCCTTGCGGGCGTCGTTATCGGCGGCGGCGGCCATGGTGTCGAGCTGGGCGGGGTGCAGGATTTGCGAGTTGAGCTGGTCGGGCGCCGACTTTGGCAATGCTCAAGTCTCGAGGTTCGTTGGCTTAGGTGGGGAAGAGTCTCGGGAGCTGTTAGTATTCAGTTGTCGGAGCGCTCTGTGACCGGGGTAGCATAGCATCATGCCACCAACAACGATGCTTCTGTATTACGCCTTTGAACTCTAATGGCGAATTCTTCCATATTATCTGTATAATTAATGATTATCCTTTACGATAATTTGAACCATCATTGCCAAGAAGCAGTAGCCCCGAATCTAGCTGATCCATGTGGTGACACGGCTTCCCGGAACGCCGGCACTACACTTTTTCCGACCACCCCGGAAACCTCTCCTGGTACTTGTCATGTCGAAGCTTCTTTCATGCGACACCACTCGTTCTCGATTCCACGACGCCTAATCACCGCAAAAATGGCCAAGAAAGGTGCGAATCTTTTTCTCCCGACATCCCAACCGCTGCAAAAAGCCCCTACAAGAGTCCCGACCACCGATCCGTCCTGATCGCTAATATAACCGCGCTGCAGCCAAGAGTCGTCTCATCCACGTGCGCCTCCTCTCCATGGCCATGACGGGCTTCTTTTACACATTTAAGCGCCCGCGCACGGCGCTGCCCATGGGGCTGCTAAAATACGATCCAATTGGTACGGGACGAACAAGAGCTCTCGGAGGCAATACCTCATCCGCGGCGCCCTCGACTAACATTTTCGCTGTACAGTGCGCAAGAAGGTCCTCTTTCTCGAATCCAAGCGAAAGGGCAAATAAATTACAAAATCATCCCTCTCACTTCGCAATCGAGTGTACTCTACAATCAGACACCCCTCAATTCGCCGCCTCACCCGTTGAAATCGCGACAAAGACCAACACTTGGCAAGCATTGAGCTGCCGCGCCGCCCATCGAGACGAGTCTGTCGCGCTGTATTATAACACACGCATACCTGGAGTTAACGGATGGGCCTCATTTGCGCCTTGTGCGCCGTGTATTTATGTGTTGAGATATGCTGTTCACATGGTAAAATGGAGACTGGAAATAAAACAATGAATTCGGACACTCAATCATCTTTTTATCATTTGGTGCAGTGAGCTAAGTGAAGAAGCAAATACAAGCAAATTGCGTGATACGAATCTTACTTGTCCGTCTTGTGATCAACTGTTGACGCTTTTCAGATTGTCGCTGTTATACCCGCGGCCGTGACGGTATGGCCCGAAGCCAATTCTGCGTCTGCCAAGTCTCCAAGCACAACACCCATACTTCTGTTAGAAGCTTTGTTCAGCCTCAGGTACTCCGTGATTGGCGTAAGCCCAGTGATTCGATGTGATGACGGGGATCCTGACGGGGGAGATTGCACCAAAACTGATCGAATATCTGCAATTACCTCTTCTGATGTGTGGAAGCTGCTGCGAGCGGAAGCAGCTAGGCTTTTGACCGCAAAATGGTTGTGCTGGGACTGTTTCAAGATTGATCTTGGCCTTGCCGACTCTCTTCTGCGCCGCTGCTCTTGAGCCATGGTAACTGGAAGCGGCGAGTAGCCTTGAGGCCTCGGGCTATGCACAACAACTTTCTGAGTTTGGCTCTCACATGCTTCGTCGCTTGGGCTTTCTTGACAGCCGATGCCAAATTCGGTGCTCGGGGGCGTAGATGGCTGGCTGCTATATATCCGGCAGTCTGATTTGTCTGTAGTAGCGGAGCCATCCGAGTGCATTTGCCGGTCGGCCATGGTTTGCTGAACCCACTGTCCCTCTTTGTCCATGTATTTAGACGTCTTTTGGATCAAAACGCTCAAGTCGTAGATCTTTTGAAGTGACAGGGGCACATCGTCGATCTTAGAGAGCTGTGATTCGACCTGCTGTAAATTTGATCGCATCGTTTCGATATCTTTCAGCATTTTACCGTTAATCTGGGCGGATTTGCCCCCATTGGCTCGTTGGCCACTTTCTGGCGCGAGATTTGTTTTCAGCCTCGCTAAATTCACGTTCAAACTTTCCTTTAAGCTGTTCAACAGCTTATGAGAGACGGCCTCGTGACGGAGAAACTTTGCATCCATCTGCCCTATAAGTGCTTCGTGCAGTCGCTGCGCCTCTTCTTGGGCCTTTTCCTGAGCAAGACCAATCTTGCCACTGTTCTCAGCCAAGCACTGCGTCGAAGCTAATATGCTTGTAATACTTGTACCTATAATACCTTGAGGAGAAGTCTGATCGACAAGACTCTCCAAACGGCTGCTCACTGCCTCCACTCTGCTTGACACATCCCCATTACCGGCCGATATCAATGTGCGCAAGTTTACAAGCTCTGCATGGGATTCGTTACTGTTTCTGATCGTTTTACTAAGGTCGATTGCACACTTCTGAATATGCTCCTGGAGCTTTGTGAATCCGCCTTCGACTGCCAATGCCAGCGAATTCACGGATGTTTGAGATTCGGACTGTTTCGAAGCGATGCCTTCAATTGCCGGTAAAAGACTGTTTCAACGTCAATATGCGGTCAGAAGCCTCTTATGCGTAACCACACACCTCTCCTGTATGAGCGTTTCCAAGTCGCTGAGTCTGGCATGTGAGCCTGAGACCTGCTGCTTTAAGTCGGAAAAGTCACAACTGTCTGGTAGTTCATTGATCCTGAAAATTATTAGCATTTTGGAACACTCCGGAACAGACATGGCGAGAAGAAAACAAACCTTGTCTGGACACTTCTCAGCTCAATGGCTGTAGTGTCCTGAGATGCATCCAGAGCTCGAAGCTGGGTGACGAAGCCAGATAATTGAGAGCTGAGATTGTCGATGCATGCCTTTGTAGCGCGATTAGAAACCATCTCGTTATGATATCTCATCTTGTCTTCTTCGATTGCACCGATCTGGTCGCACTGAGCTTCATTTTCTTCCTCGAGAGATTTGATCCTGTGTTCATCTGTGCTTGTCTGTGAGTGGGAATTTTACAAAAAACCGAATCAGCTCACATACATTCCATTTTCTCGCGCTCATAAACTTGTTTGAGCTTATCAACAAAGTTTTTGAGCTTTTCGCGCTTCTGCTTACTGGTCTGTAGCGCCTGCTCTACAGCCTCTGCGTCGGCCTTTCCTTGTGCCTCATCCTGTCTCATTTTATCATTTAAGCCATTATAAAAGTCTTTCGACTTGTTGAAGAGGTCGCGCTGTTCAGAAATGGCCATGCTCAATTTGCCTTCGCAGCTGTTGTATTTAGTAGACATTTCCCTGATCTGATTTTGAAGTTTTCCGTAATCGACATTTAGCTCGTTGAATTTGACCTCAAGGTCCTTCTTGTCCTCCAAGGCTCGAATGTCTTTCTCTTTCAAGTCTTCGTATTGCTCTTGCAGCGTTCGAAGGCTAGTGCCGCCTTGTTGCAAAGCATTTTGTGCAATTTGAAGTTCGTTCGCCTGGCACTGCAGCTTCTTCTTCAGGCTGTGTATAGTAGACCTTGCTCGGTCAGATTCTTCAGTTGTAAGTTGTATGCATTCGTTCCAATGTTTGACTGCTTCGGTCATGGCGAGACGCTTGCGATCTGGTTCGTGAGCTTGGTGATCTGTGAGGCCGCGCGGTCTCTTGCGCGACATATTGCTAGCCCTCGAGTGGGTGCGGCGAGTGACCGAGCTTTCGATATCGACTGAGTGAGTTCGAGACTGACTCCCACGAATCACTTTGATCTGGCTTGTGGGTGTTCGGGTCGCATTTGAGGCCTCGTAAATACCGAATCCTTCTAGATCTCCGCAAACTGGCGGCGTTCGAGAGCCGGCATCATCTCTTTGGATACGTTTTCTTCCTTGAGACCTGACTTCGCTCCTAACAATAGTCTCGCTCGTTTTGGAAGCGTTTTTGAGACTGGGAAGGGGCCTGCCTTGCCTGTCCATTGGTGACGGGTCAAAATTTTGATCATCACATATTCGAGGTGGCGGACTGCAGCTCTCGACGTCGGTCGCAACAGACTGCTGGGGCGCATCTTTTGGATTTTTCATGGATTGGATCACATCTACCGGCGCTGGCTCGTCTTGAATGCTTCCATGAGAGAAATGTGAAGAAATACTCAGCTTTCCGTTTGCACTGCCGTCGGCTTGATTGTTGGCGCGAGGGGAGGCGCAAGGAGCTTTTGCCGCATCTCTTTGAAGGTTAGAAGTAAAGTCTAGCACGGGGAACGGGATACCGAATCGATGTTTAGGAGATATCGCTGGCAGTGCCGAGGCTGTTTGGTCGGCTGACTGCAAGCCTGGCACGATGTTCTTGGGGACTAGACCAGAAAACTGTCCCTGCTTATTCGTTTGTCGGGCATCGAACGAGAACCCTCTAGTAAGATCGTCATCCGAAAACATCTCAGGAGGTAGTCGGAAAAGAGACGCCATCGTTACGGACGAGTAATCAGCGCTGCACAGGTTGCGGGGACTTGTGCAAAGGACGTCTCGAAGGACTGGAATTGGGCGTTTGACTGGCTATGCGCGCGAGGTATCACTTGTAAAAGACTCGCATCGATCTGATATGAGTATTCAAACGTCGATGTAGATTCAATCGCGAGTCTTTTGGACCTCTGGCTGCTGGAGCCAGAGCCGCGCAGCTGGCAGCCGGCAGGAAGGGCCCCCAATAACTGTAAGTGGCAGTTGCCACCGGCAGCCAAGTACTCACGTTCAAAACAAATATCCGCGCTCTTTCCTTGTTTCACGTCATTTGAAGCTCTCGCAGTTTCGCTCAAGATTTTCGTCTTTCAGCGGCTGTCTACTCTCTATATCGTCTCGAATTGGAACGCCACCCACTAGGCCGAGGTGTACTGAGGCAGCCTGGCTCTCGGCGCCTCGCCTCAATGAGTCGCAGACAATAAGGAATTCCAGCGTAAAGTGCTATAGAATTACAAATAGATTGCTCGTGGTGAACTTGAGCCCGTGTTCGTCAAATCGACGCTGCCCACGGTGCCCTATCCACCCGTCGGAGCACCGGGTCGCTATCTTGACGGAGTGTCTCGTTCTTCGGCCCTAGCAGAAATCTTTGCAGCGCTGGACGAGACGACTTTTGACCTAGATGTTGCGGTGTGGATGTCAACAGGCATTGCGCACGCCGGTATCAAGGTGATGAGGGATTCTCTCGAGCCTATGTTCCATAATGTTTTGGAATGGCAAGACTATTTTGACTATGTAAATTGCCTAGCATCGGCCGGAGAGTCATTGACCTGGGTGGAAGCCACAGACTCTGCGGCATACTTGGCTGGCCGGAGATGGGATACTCGTTGAAGATGGATTTTGGGGTGACTGACCTCCGAGACAATACCCAAAGGGTAGACCTCCTATAATTATTCTGCCACGCTGTACGCTATCCACAAAGATCACAGAGCTAACTTAGTGGCTCCATGCCGAGCTCTGGGAACCGTTGTAAGCCATGTCTGGCACGCGATTGGCTAGATGCTGAACTGCTAAGCGCTGAACTCAGCGCTTCACGATGGTGTGGATCGCAGTTGCACCAATCAGCAAAATACCGGCGTGGGACGGAGATGGGGTCTATGAGATGCTCGTCCTTTTTGTGTCCCTCTTCGATTGCTATTGGTAGTCGATTGCTTTGACTCGCACCTAGTACCGGCATTGCAGCATGCATGAACGTCACGTCGTGTGAGGGGCGTGCCGCAACTTACACTGGCCAGACACAGAGCGCCTACAAGGTCCCTGCAGGTGGCTGCATGATGGTTAAATGCATTGCTGACTTTCGTCTGCTTCTATATTTATTTAAATCTCCTTTTAGATTGTCCCTTTATCAACAAGCACGCCGAAATCATATACCCATGTGCTTCTGGCTGGCCGATATCTTGTGACGCAACCCAGTGCCTTCCTACTCCACGCTACAAACAACCATGTCCAATACCGCAGCCAGTTTTCCGCTTCCAACAAACTCTTACACCGATGCTGGAGAAGGCGTTGCTCCAGGAGCCGATTCTGGAACCGAGGCCGGTGCAGCGGGAGACAGCTCGAAAAATTCAATCACCCTGTCGACCGGAGGCATGATTGCCATCATCATTGTCGTAGTTGTCGTTGTTATTATTGGTGGTATGTTGATGACGCGCTGATGCTTTCACCATCGTGATGCTAACATCTGCAACGCAGTGTCCACCGCCAGTCTGTTCTTCATCGCCAAAAAGCGGGAATGGAAAGTGCGCGAAACCCTTCGACGATCGGCACGAAAAGTTGCTACGGCCCTCACCCCACGCAGGTCACAATTCCCAGATTCAGTCAAACGCTCCGTCGCAGCACCAAGATCTGGCCGCCTGCAGACAGCAGACAGCAGAGACGGTATAGTACAAACGTCCACCGAAGATCTGGAAAAGGGAATCCCTCGAAAAGAAAGAGGGAAGAAATCGCGGAGATAGAGATCGAAAGGCAAGGCTGGTAATGATGCAATCGAATATTCGAGGATGCCCTCTGAGAGAGTGCTTCATTGATGGGAGGGGATTCTGAGACAAATGTTCTTTCCAAACGATAAATGTACATATAGCTTCGTTGCGAGTGAAAATATTGAATCACATCTTGCGGAAGGTGTTGGAGCTGGCGCTCCGCCTTCCGGCACTGAATTGTCTTTGTGGCTTCTCAGGCACCTCTTCCTGGTTCTTCTTTTTTGACTTGGGGACAAAGGTGACTTCGCGATCGCCGACAACTTCACCGCGGGATTTGGAATGACGGCCGGGCCCGGATTGCCTTGATCCCAAACTGGTGTCCTTGAGCGGTCGTCCGTGGTTTTGTGTGGAGGAGACGCGCATGGTAACGTCTGCCGTTTTCTTAGGAGCTGCGCGGATTTCGTCATCGCTAGACTCATCATCAGAGTCCTTCGCTTGGTATCTCTTGGGGGCCTTGGGATCGGGCTGCTGGTCAGGCTCGATAAAGGTGCTAGGATTGAGGACCTGGAATTCTCGGCTAGTCTCGTCGACCTTGTATTCTTCGTCATCGAAGAGCTTGCTGAAACGGGAGTCGCCGAGCAATCCGGCCTTGGTATCGACCTCGCCTCTGTTCTCTTGCTTCTTGAGGAGTCTGTCAACGACTCGTTGATTGACCTTGACCTTCTTACTGCCTCTGATTCTGCTAGCGCGCTCCTTTTCAATCTTCTCTTTAACGCGCCTCGTTCTCTCCTCCTCGAATGCGTAGGGGTTTGCAATCAGTTTGGCCTGCTCGTAAAGCTTGGAGGCAACAAAGTAACCGTGCATATAAGGCCGTAGTAAATTGCTCTTCCCAACGAGATGATCCAAGCTGAGCTGCTTTAGCTCGGGTAGAGACAAGAACTTGTAGTTGTCGTATGTTTCTGTGCGGACTTCTTCCGCCATCTCCTCGACCATATTGTCCAGGAAGGAGCACCATTTTGGTGCGGGGCCGAGCTGAGGCACGAAAAAGGCATGCTGTTGGGGACCTTCATTGGCAGTGAGAAGCATACCACTGTCCTTGCACCAGGCAACATCGTTGAGATCGACAGCGGGCTCGACTGATGTCCAAGGTTCGCCGTCTTTCTCGTCCCAAATCTTGATAATGCGCTTATCTGCCGACATGACCTTCTTTTCTTGAGAGGAAGTGGTCATATGCTTCAGATTTTGTACCGCGAAGCCGTAGCCGTGATCCTTCTTCAGCATGGGAGTGGGTCGACGGAGGTCGAAAAGTTGAACCATTCCAGTACTTGACCCAGTTGCCAAAGATAAACCAGACTCGTTAAAGTCGAGTGCCGTAACCTCTCCATCATGACCAGCCAGCAAGGCGACTCTTGATTTAGAGCGAGGATCCCAAAACTCAACTGTACCGATGGAGGTGCCAAAAGCCAGTAGATTATGCGAGCGCTCGGCAACTGCTGCTACATTGACGCTGCCCACATGAATTCCTCCCTGGAGGCCACCGCCGGTGAGCTCATCATCACCACCGACCTCAATCTGGTATGATTTCATGAAGCGACCCGCCTCGAGGTTCATGCGGAAGACTTCACCCTTGCCGTCAGCGTCAATGCCGACGGCCGGGATGAGTGCTTCGGTAGCGTTTCGATCATATTTAATATCTCGGCCATATCGAGGCAGGCGGACCTCGTAGTGGCAGCCCATGGGCGTGTGGAACTCTATTCTGCGATCGGTCTGCAGGTGCAGAGATTTGGAGTAGTCGGTTGAAAGAAGGACGAAGCTGTGATTGAGGGAGTTGGTGTGGCGAGCGAAAGAAAGACCAAGCTGCGGCAGGTTGTGAACGTGAATCTGAGGTTTATATGTACCGGTGCTCATCACCCAGTCTCCATCTTCACTGATGCGAATGCAAGAACTGGCCTCCTCGAATTCGAAATCCTGCAGCAATTCGACCCGGCTTTGGTACTCGGCATCGTTCTTCAAGCTTCGTTTTCTGCGACGGGCAAGCCATTCTGGTAGCTGTCGGGCCGTGTTGGAACCCGATATCGTATACACGGTGACCGTGCCTGGATTTGAGAGCTTCATAGCGAACTTGAAATGCCGCGACAGAAAGAAAAACCAATAGATGTCTGAGAGAGCCCTACAGAAAAATAAATTTGATCGGCCTTATCGACAAGCAGAAGAAAAAAATGGCCGCCCCACTCCTCTGCGGTTCCGTCAAAACCCCACAGATGGTTGTGCAAGCAGGTGCAAGCAGATGGTCGGTCGCCTGGCCTGAGCCGGACTCCGCTAATAAGGGCCCCTGCCAGCTTCCGTGTACCTATTTGCATCTCGTCATCTTTCGCGAGCGTCCACGCCGCTTGTCCACAGCGTCCGAAACCGAGTTGGCAGATGCGCAGAGACTCCGATACCACAACAAAAACCTGCCTCGATATCATTGGCTTCAACCGCGCCCGAACTTCGACTGTGGACTCTTGGGCTATCAGCGCACCCCGTGCGCCATCGGCCTCACCGTTTCGCGGAAGCCGGTGACAGAGCTGCTGAGATGGAGTCGAGCTTCCCGAGATGACAACGTGTGCTATCCAGTTTTAAATCTCGAGATTTTGCGCCAGCTTGAGCATTGCCGGCTCTAGTGGTGTCGTTCTGCCACTCGCGAGAGCCTCAGGCCTCGGAGATCGACCGTCAACCCCTTGTCGCCACATTTTTGGCGGTCGCAATCAGCGCTGGTTAACATGGATACCGTGGATGTTGAGACAAATGTTGTCGTCGTTGTAAGTCTGCGTAGTTGATCGAAAGAGGAGAAATGCTGTGTGTCAGAAACTAACATAATATCAGAGCAACATCGCCAGCGTCGCGTATCGATTCTACGAGCCCTCTGCAGATTCAAAGCAAACATTCTTCTCGAACGCTCTTGGAATAGAAACAACTCTCAGAGAGCAGGGCCGTATTGTCTCTTTCGATGCGACACGGCGAGGTCTCTGGTATTTTCATATTCGACGCTCTGTCGGTGCGGAGTCACAGAGTCCGACAGAACTGGGCGCGACAGCTATTATAAATGGCCAATCCTTGGTTTCTACGAAACATGGATCTATGGAGCCATCCCAGTGGCACAAGAGCCTTGCTCCAGAGCCGCCTACCCACAGGCCAAATCAAACTTCGTCTGGCCACGCCGCACAATTGCAACTTACTGGCGCCCAGCAGGATCACGAAGCGACAGCGATCACAGAACAGACAGAGCTGCGGCAATCAAACGGATTCACTCCGAAAGTACTCTACGAATCGTTCATTGGGGCTCTTCTCTTGACGATCTGTTCTAGCTTTTGCTCTAAATCAGAAGCTGTGCCTTTAAATTTCCGGACTGTGCTTCTCCCTGCCCTAAAAGCTTCCGAGAGTGCCACAGACCGATGGATAGGCGAGCAAGCCCAAGCCTTGGGTACTCTTAAATGCTACATGATTAGCACGGGGTCATTGATACTGTCGTTCTCTGTGACTGTGTGCCCTGGGCTGACAAGCTTGGAAGATATTCTGAGCTCCAATTCAAACCCCATTGGAAACAACATACTTGCGGCACCTTTTGGTGTTATGACGAACGAGGAACACTTGCCCTCATCTCACTCGACAGGGGCCAATCTGGCTCATACCCCTACTATCCAGTCTCTTGCGCAAAGATCACCTTCGAATGTCAATAGCTCACTCTGGAAGCAAGCATGCTTGGCTGTCCTTCGACTCCGTGGGGTTCCGGGAGCTGCGCTGCGTGAGTGCTCTTGGGTGAACTTGCTTGTTTCCAAGCCAAAACTTCAAGACACCAAACCGGAAAATGTACGTGCTGCGCATTCCACGATTAGCATACCCTGGCCCGGATCGCTGTGCTTTCGAAAGAAGGCTGTCGAGCTCTCGGCCACGAATCGTATCAGTGACACGATTGTAGTCGGTCACGACGAAACACATGACCCTCTCGGAGATGCGCGCGGCTGGCTTAGCTCGGCAAACGAGCGAGAAGAGCGAATCTCCAAGCGGCACGCAGAGCGATCTGCTGCAGGAGCCAAGGAAAATTCGGCTGTTGATACGCGTTTAGGAAAAATAAATGCCCCATCTCCAGTGACGATGCGACGACCGAGCACGACAGGTGGAAACGGCGTGTACCCGACACCGCCCGATGCTATTCAAAACCTAAACGGCGTGACCCCATCAATGGATGGCAATCTCTCAAGTCCCGGACACCCGCTCTCGGTCGTAGCTGACATCGATATTGACTGTGAACCACCTGGCGAAGAGAATTCGGTACACCAAAATGATGACGAGATGACCGAGGCAGCAGACGGAAAACCACTTCGGTCAGATAACAATCTGCTGAGTGAAGCAGAAAACATGTTTGAAGATATGGGTGGAGATATGTTTGGTGATAATGACATCACCGAAGCAGACTTCAGTTTCTTTGACGAACAACCCGATGAAATGGGCATGGATATGTCGTTCGATAGCATCAAAGGGTCTCGTGTCCCAAGTGCACTTCCGATCAAAGCCGAAGAGCCAGTTGCATCGGCAACTATCAATGCACCGCCATCAGCGGAGTCGGCAGTATTTGCTAAACCCGAGCTCAAACATGCGAGGAGCTCGCAGCCAGAGGACGCGCCACAAAGGGGCCGGGATCACCCAGCGAAGTCTGTCAAGCGCGGCTCGAGTCCCTTTGATCCTGATAGTGTCTTCAAAAGGCTTCGAGCTGCTGCGTCACAACGAACCCAGCGAGGGGCCTATGGTGTCGGCTTAAGCAGAGGAATCAAGGTTTTCGAAAAAGTTGACTTTGACTCAAAGATGCCAATGCTCAATAAAAAATACGAGCATGGTGGGCTGTTTGATTTTGTGCCAAATGCCACAGATACAGACAAGCTGGAGCCCGGTACGCTCCCAAAGACAGATTATTTGCGACGTCACGGCAAAACAAGAGCCAAGCAGCAAGCTGATTCGCGCCGGCCATCGATAGTGAAGTCGAGCAATGATCCCGATACTCAATTGTTAGACCATCAGCTTCTGAACTTGGATGGCGACATTTCCGATGGAGACGACTCAAGCAGTGATTCAGACATTGCATCGAACCTGTCTGTCAAAGAACCCGTATCACCTGTCAAATCGACAGTGAAACAGTCTATCTTAGGCGACGATGACGCGGCCTCGTATGCCACTACAGGTATAGACCAAGATCTGGCTGAAGAACCAGACGAGCAACTAGCTTTGGAACTGCCTCGACTTTCCCTGTTAGATGGGCCAGACACATCTCTCTTTAGGTATTTTACTGATCCCGAGCCTCTATCATTGGATATTTCCCTCAGTGACGAGGATATGATTCAAGTGGCACAGCTTGTGGCAGAGCAAGCAGCAGCAGGCTCATTGTCTATTTTCAGCGGTCCCTCCGATAATGCCCTGGTCACTGCCACAGAGGAAGACGCGCGAATCGAGCAGCTTACGGGTACTCGCTGCGCCTTGCAAGCGCTCCGTGACGCGGCTTCTTCAGTTCTGGGAACCATATCGCCTGTTGGTTTAAAGGAATTACTTGAAGTCCAAGACGGCTCGCTCACTGGACAAGGAAACCGAGTACAGCCGCGTCAGGTTCCCTCAAAAGACCCGAATTCGGAGCCCATCAAGCCCAGTAACCTCTATCAAATACCATGCCCACATCTTGAAGTGCGTCGGGCAGACGTGAAAATGTCACTACTACCTACCGCTGTGACTTTCTGGGAGAATCTAGGACTTGCGCCCTCTTCCGGCAGCAAAGACATACGTGCAGTGTGCGTGTGCCCGAAATGGACCGGAATGATAGACAATGCGCAGGTATTTCTGGGCCGACTGAAGAGTACTTACGAAACGCTGAAATTGGGGACTTTTGAGAACATGCCGCTTTCTGCAGGTCTGGATGATGGCGTTCTTCTGTACGGGGTTGACCGAATCTCAACCGCCCCGGATGCGACCATGATGGGGCATGGATCTGCGCTGCTGGAAAGCATGGAAACGCTTTCCGTTGCCATGTCGGGTCTGGAAGTCGTCGACACGAACGTCGTGGTGTACTTTATGTACTCGACTAGCAATCCCGGCACAATCGTGGAGGCATGCATGGCTTTTCAAAGATTCTTCGAGTCATACAGAAGGACGCTTGTAGCCAAGCGGGAGTCGGCCAAGAATGAGATTGTTCTTCAACTCGTTTCCGCTGACGCAATTTCTAGCTCTACATCTATGGTTATCACACCCTCGTCAGAGCTGGTCAAGCTTTGTATGGAGACATATGACCGCTGCACACTTTTTGGAGGCAACATGCCTGCGCCAGCGATTCGGCTTGAGCAGCCATTACCACGCATCATTGACTTCAAATTGTCTCCCGCCCCGTCTTCGTCTCTGGCAAGAGAGAATTCTTGCATTCATATCGCCTACGCGCGGAGCATTGACGGCCGCTGGGTGACGGCAGCCTGGACTGATGACCGAGGAAATGAGCAAGCTACAGCGGCTTATTGTCTTGGTCATAAAGGCGAGCCGGAAACTCGGACCATGAACGACGTTGCGCATGAGATCTGGCAAACGACTGTCGAGCTGATATCAACTTGGAGAGTTCACTACCGGATCATTATGACCAAGTGTGGTCCAACAGACGAGGGCGAGATCGACTTCTGGGTTGATCTTGCACGTACCGAAATGCATGCCAGCGTTACTATGATTGTGATGACTGTCGAAACAAACCCATCGTTGCAGCTTGTGCCTGCCCCAATCAAGATGTCTTTGCAGCCGCTCTCGATTTACACGACGCCTGTATCTACGCCGCAGGCTAATATTGTATCACCGGAAGCGAGCGCAGCACCCGCGACCCCTGCTCGAGATACTGCCGGGGCCGTTGCGACACCCGGCGGTGAAAGCAACGGCGATGCGGATATTGATTCTGTGCTGGCGGACGTAATGGATCAGACCTGGGGAGCTATCGTCAATCACCGGTTGAACAACACGGTCGGTACCACCAGCGTTCAGCCAGCACTCATCAGCGGCTACCTGATCAAACGCACTGGTCCGAAAGCAGAAGACGTTCCGTCCATGATGGAAGTCAATCTCGTCTACACAGAAGCGTCGGCCCGCACATACGAACCTTTGCTGCGAGAGATGCTCAGTTATTTCAGGGGCCTGGGCACTCTGGCAAGGGCTAGAGGGGTAGTCGATCGTGTGACGGATGTTAGGCCTTGGCACGTTGCTGCCGCAGAAAAAGCTCTTCGTGCGCTTTATATTCTGATGTGAGAGCGACGATGTATGTCTGCAGGAGAAAGAGAAGGGATTACAAACGAAGCATACTTTGCTGATGAATACGCTTGATAATGAATGGGCATTTGTGGCGTGCTTGGTGACTTTTCACGGCCTACTGGTGGGAGTAGAGAAACTGGCGTTGCTGACGTTTTTGTTGTGCTTCTTTTGCATTGGGTTGGGATGGTTTACTATTAGGTTACGGTTTGATTTATACAGCGTTGAAACACCAGGGCCTGTTTTGATTCTCAGGTAAACCTTTTTATTCCTTGTATTCACAATTCCAAGCCATCAATTTCATATGGGGTTTCTATCGCAGTTTTGATCTTTCTTACCCGGCCGCTCTGCGTGCTCGTCATTAGACTATTGCAAAGGCCCTCGCATCGAGGCACGCGCCTCACAAAGGCAATGTCGCCACCTTTGCATCATCACATTGCCGTCAGCTGTATATAGAGGCGCAAGGACAAATCATGATGATAAAAACCGGTAGTGGCTTATTTTCCTTTTGGACGGCCCGATGCGACCATGTGTGTTTAGATGCCCACTTAAACGGGCAAGCATATATCTCATCGGCGTATGACGGTGGTGAGATGAATCAGGCACAGCCTCCGCACTACAGCCTCGCGACTTCGCCTCATCAAGCAAAAGCTCACAAAAACACTGCCGCTCAGGACTCTTTTTGCCTTCGAAAGAAGAAGGCCTTCTCTAAGCTGCTCAAAGTGCTCAGCGCATCTGCTTGTAGAAATTTTGGCTCTTGGCAGGCTATCCCAGAAGCGAAGCACCGATCCCATATACCCCCAAGCTATTCACAGCCCACCTTCAGCGCGAATGGCAAAATCGGACAAGGCAAACTTTGTGCAGCGAGGGTCAGCTCCCCAAGAGCTGCCCACAGAGGCGAATTCCGCTTCTGACAGCCGCGAGCCGCATGCTGGCGGTGGCATGCCCAGTGTTGACGACCCGTTCAACTTTCCGACGGACGAGGCTCTGCCCGCCTACTCGGCGCATCCAACTGACGCCGCCGTGCCGCCCGCCTTTGCGGATGGCGCCGGCCCAAGCAGTGCTACGACTGCGGTGCCTCCTCCCGGGGCGTCACCGGCTCACCCGTCGCTGAAGCCGATTGCCATCCCGCAAGTGGTTCCTGATGCCTCTTCGCCCTTTGTCACCGCATACCCGCCCTGCCTGCTTGCTCGTGGCATTACGCAACAGTCCTGGATCTCCTTCTTGGACACCGTCTCGGCCTTTCTCACCGCAAAGGTCGGTGACCGGGCCGTCAGCCACGCCGGCGACATGGCCAAGCACTTTGCGCAAGATTCGACCAACTTCGGCAAGAGTATCGCAAGCCACAGCAAGACCCTGGGCAAAGACATTGCCAAACACGCGAAGCGAGGCAACATCTTTGGCGTCGCGGCGACACTTATCCACGGCGCTGTTTCCTTGCCCGTCATGACGGCACTGGGCGCCGTAGACACGGCGACTCGATTGCCGGGCGCTGCCGTCGGCGCCATCACCAAGAAACCCAAGACACCTGCAGACAGAGTCAACGCGTACAATGTGGTTGTAAACAAGAAATGGCTTCATCAGCGAGGTCTCCACATCCAGTTGGTCGACACCCCAGGTCTCGCTCATGTGCTCCAACTGCCGACAGCGCAGCTACTTGCGGTTGCACGCTCTGGAAAGGAAGGCAGCGCTTCCGGCATGCTACAAGCGCTCGACCTTCACATAGAACGTCTCCAAGTGCCTGCAGAGACGAGCCTTGGTCTCTCGGACCAGTCGCTATGGCTCGTTCTGGTTGAATTTGACCCAGAGGAGTTGCAGGAGCCCGAGGAACAAAGCCATGGCAAGGTCACGGGCAAAAATTGATACCAGAAGTTTCAGAAAAATAGCTAATGATATACCTTGAGTTTATTAATAAATTATTACGCCAAATTTCGGTATTCTGCAAAGCGCGGCCTGTCTTGGAAGCACCCGCAAGTGCAATAGCGCATCCGTTTTCTGGGCAAAGAATTCAAACTCTTCTAGCTGATTTAGCAGCTCAAAGACTGGATTCCGACTATGAAAACATTATCACTAGATCATGAAGAATCTGAGGGTTAGTGCGCTACAAGTGGAAGCGCGCTGGAAGTGGGAATTATATGAACACGAGTACTCCATGTACATGGAAGGGGTGATGCAGCGGCTGGCCTCGGACTCGGAACGTTCCGCAGTCCAAGGGGAGATGATATCATTACTGGTAAGCTCCCTCAGAAACTTGATGGCAAACAGAGCTAGTAAAGCGACGGCGCTGCAGTGCGCATGTCCCTACATAATAAAGAAGACATCGTACAAGCCACCTCCCAACAGAGGTTATTAGTATCATCGGTCCAGTCCAGGAGGAATCAGCTCACAGTAGATTTAAAAAAGCCAGCGCTCATTGCTATCCTCGACGCGCTGCACCGGCCTCTCGAGAGCCACTTCAACGACGAGGTCGCGCGCATTGCCAACCTCGCTGCGAACCCAAAGACCCCACGGGGGCTCTGCCGAGGAACAGGCCGCCGTGGCCCGGTTCGGCAAGTGGGGGCAGACGTCGCTGATGGAGCCCGGAGTGACGGACGTGCTCATCTTCTTCCTACTCAACACGGAGCGGGAGCACGACGAAGGGCAGCGGCGCGGCTGGACACCGATGCCCGCGTCGGTGCGGTGGGCCATGGTCAACGTCGCGGGCTAGTGCACCGGAGCCGATGACGTTGCGAACTGGAACGCGGCTGAGAGGCGGAGGGAGCTGTATGCGCGGGTACTATGAGCATGGCATTCTCGGTGGTCGTTATCGGGAGACGGTCGAGTGAAATAACGAATTTATACAAATCGGCAATGATGTAGTGGTCAGCCTCACAATAGAGAGGTTGCCGAACTATTTATTATACCGCCGCCACCTGATTGCGGCCAATATGACGGCGGAGGCAGAGAAAAGACCATGGAAGGCCCCGAGTAGCCAACACCGGCGAGCTCAGCACAGCAATTTTGCACTTGACGTCGAAAGCCGGTCCACAAAACCCGTCTTTGAGGTCGGTAACTGCGGCATTATTGACATCAACGATTCGATTACTGAGTTTCGATCGAACGGCCTGGTCGTGTCTCTAGGACTCGGCTGTGATGAGGCCAGTGTGGCTATCGAGTGGGTCTCTGCCACGATTAGACGGATAGGATTACCATGAAGATGGATGCATTTGTTGTTTGCCTCACTATCATGATGATATGTAGGTATTGCCGGTGGTGACTCTCAACGATAATCGGTGAGAAAATGCCCAGCCGACGTGCTGGATGTCATGGACGGCTTTTCACGAGGCAAACTTTTCTCTATAAAACGTGGTGATATGGCCATTCGCACATGCTCTGCAGATCCAATCTGATAGGTATTATGCAGTTGCAGCATGTTGGGATCAAGGGTGGCAAAACGGGCGACCCGTGCTCGCTACTCGGCTTTGGGGCCTCGGCGCAAAAAATTATCTGTTTGTGCTCAGCGTGACAAATGATGTCCCACGATTGGCCAGGACGGGCCACACTCCGCGGTTTCTCCGAGGCGCCACCGCAGCTGCAACAGGTACCAGAATAGGGAGCCGCCACTGAAAATTTAGCACCATGGGGCGCTGTCACCTGCATTGTACAAGGCCTCGGCGCCCCCGCCCGGCCTTTCTGGCTACCCCTTCCCAGGCCGGCCACGGCATTTTGTTCCTGTCTCTGCTCGGTACCAGGCTTTCCGAGAGACAATTGTGATTGCTTATTTTTAGACTCATATTAGACGTTTCTGCAGTCTCCCTTGACTGCGAATCTTTTTCCTTTATTCCTCAACATTGAAAAAAGCCGCTTGGCATCGTTTTCCTCGGTACCTTTGTACGCCAGTGTTGCGCCTTGGCACCTGGATACTCGGCCCCACTCGCCTGCAACGAATTCGAAGTTGATCTAATCCTCTCCGCGTCAGCAGCCGCAAAACCTCCTTGCTGTCACACTCGACCAAACCAACATCATACAACAGAATCCGAACAAGTTGCCACTACTGCTGCTCGACGAATAGGCGCGGCCGATTGCTTGCAGCTTCTTTCAATTGATCCTCGCTGATTCTGTTCCAAATCACTTTCGGTCTATTTTTGCGACCGATCGAAAAATACTCGACAATGTCCTTTTCCAGCCTCGTACAGGATCTCAGCCTCCGTGACGGCGGCAGCATCAACTCCAACGCTGCCGCCGCCAGCCGCCGCCCTCCTCCTACCGTCTCGTCGATTGATGACCGCGCTTCGCACATGTCGCGCGCCCGATCGTACGCCAGCACTGCGGCTACGAGTGTCAGCATCTCGGGCGACATTTCCAGTCAGCTGCATGGCGGCTACTATCACCCGCTTGCCCGTTCATGGCAGGCCGAGCGCCAACTGACCAAGGTATGTTTAATCAGCGAAAGGGCAAAGCTCGTCGTTTATGCGCATTCCGATACCTGGCGCTAACGGACTCTAGTCTATGCTCATCTATCCCCTCTTCATCACCGATAACGACGACGACATGATTCTTGTTCCCTCTCTTCCTGGTCAGCACCAACTCGGCATCGGTCGCGTTATCTCATTTCTGGAGCCCCTCGTCCACAAGGGTCTGCGCTCTGTCATCCTCTTCGGCGTGCCCTTGAAGCCTGGCACCAAGGATGCCCTCGCCAGCGCCGCTGACGATCCCGAGGGCCCCGTCATCCGCGCCATTCGTCTCATCCGTCGCCGCTTTCCTCAGCTCTACATTTGCGCCGACGTCTGCCTCTGCGAATACACCTCTCATGGCCACTGTGGCATCCTGCGCGACGATGGCAGTCTGAACAATGAGCTGTCGGTGGACCGCATCTCTGATGTTGCCGTCGCTTACGCCAAGGCTGGCGCCCACTGCGTTGCACCTTCGGACATGAATGACGGCCGTATCCGCGCCATCAAGCTTAAGCTCATTGAGGAGGGCATCGCACATAAGACGACGCTCATGTCGTACTCGGCCAAGTTCTCTGGTTGTCTGTACGGACCCTTCCGTGATGCGGCCGGCTCCGCGCCGTCGTTTGGTGACCGCAAATGCTATCAGCTGCCTCCCGGCGGCCGTGGCCTAGCACGCCGTGCCATTACGCGCGACATGGCCGAGGGAGCCGACATCATCATGGTCAAACCCGCAGGCCAGTACCTCGACATTATCAGCGACGCCAAGGATTTAGGCAAGGACCTCCCAGTTGCGGCCTACCAAGTGAGCGGCGAGTATGCCATGATTCACGCGGGTGCCAAAGCTGGTGTGTTCGGTCTTAAGGAGATGGCGTTTGAGTCAGCCGAGGCCATTCTGCGAGCGGGCGCGACGATTATTGTCAGCTACTTTACGCCAGAGTTTCTTGACTGGCTGGACAATTAGACGCTTGATGCGTCTCATAAAAATACGTGGAGAATACTCAAGGTATAAAATCCCTCGCTGGTTTTTGTTGGTTTGGTTGGCAGTATTGACTGATGGGATGGACGGATTGGATAGTGGTTAGTGGATACTCACCACGCAATGCATACAGGATGGCGTTATTTGGGACACTCGATTTCTGAACAGCAAATAGTAATGATCGAATTATACATGAATCTTCCAGTCTCTATAAACGAGGTGCCTTTTGCGTATCTTTCATGTGCATATCCTCCGAGTGCGAAAAGGAAATTTGAGTCTGTCGTGGTTGGTGGAGGTGGTCGCGTGACCTGCCTGGGATGTGCCAGAGATGGTAGCGACGCTAAGAGATCCAGCGAATGTCGCGGTTGGCGGCGGCGGCGGCGGCGTGGTCGTGGGCAAAGCTCGGGAGCATATAGTAGCGGCTAAGCAGCGAAGCGGCGCGGACAATGATGACGGTGCCAAAGATGATGAGCAGCAGGCCCGGCGCCAGCGTGAGAAGCATGGCTGCGCAGTGACAACGGCCTGTGTGGCTAGGTGGAAGCAGAGAATGACGACCAAGCAGGGAGCGAAACAGTCGAGGCACGAGACGGCGAGGAGGGAAGAGCCCATTGAAGGAAGTAAGGAGAAGACGAAGAAGATTGAAGATCTGGTAAAGAGCGTGTGACGGAATTATGCATTCATTGTTTTTGTTTTGTTTTTTGTTTACTTCTGGCCGATGGTGAGGAAGAGGGTTGGTTTGGATGAGTGTGTCGAATGAGCAAAGTCGTCTGTTCCCTTGTCCCTGGCAGATTCAGCCCCTTGAGGATGCGTATTTCGGGGGCGCAAAAAAAGGATAAGAAAAGGCGGGTGGCGTCAGCAGCAAGTGGTAGTGGCCCGATGAATCGTATTCACTCCCTGCAGATAATAACCAAAGCGACTGTCGAATTCCAGTACGATACATCACAGTAAAATACAGAGGCGGTGCAGCGGAAGAACTGCCTGCTTTGGGGCTTATGGGGGTATTTTTAGTGGTGATTTGGGCCGGATATAGTGCCATTTCAGGAGGTCGGCATTGTCGAGTCAGGCTTCCCCTCGTTGTCAGCATTTAGCATCTCTACTACGGATGATCTCTACTACGGATGATGAAAACAACACCTCGATCAAAATCACTGGGAAAAAGGAAAAGAGAAAATCATTCCCAATCGGAAGCCTGCAGTCTGTTCTGATGATTATTAAGGTTGCTGGCTCAGTATCCATCGACCAATATAAAGAGGGTCCCCTTCCAGGAGCAAGGGGTTGCCGGAAATCAACAGTGCATTGGAAACAAGTCATGCTTCAGACTGATATACTCCGCCGCTGCCCAATTTTGTTTCTCTGAAAACCCATCAACACCTGCCATGCCCGACTTAGCTTTTATGCGGCACCAACTGTCAAGCACAAGGCATAACGACCCAACGCCAATCGACAAGCACGGAGCCCCAAGAGGGGGTATACCTGGGTGATACCTGGCACTCACAGTAAACTGCCGACGAGATTTGTACCTTTTAGTCGCTGACTGGCACTCCATGACGACGTATGGTCGCAAATCCTAAAACAAACAAAATAGCTTCATGTTGATGAACGAGTACTCCGTGATATGGGTCAAAAGAATGTTCCTAGATTACCTGAAAAATGTTATGATCGGCTGGCCACTCACCTCATCCTCAGGGCATAGGTATGTCGAGCATAAGAAATACCTTAACAAACCAACGTCAATTGTGGCTGTCGCTTATTGGCGTGACACCAGCACCCTTCTTCAGCAACGCCGCCGTTTTAGCTCGTCTCCGTTTGCCTTTTACCTACCTAGGCCGCTCGCTAGCCAGGGCATGACGTCTGCGTGTCTCACTGCACATACCAGCCGTCGTCGCGAGACCGTAGCCGTTTCTTACAGAGTAAGAAGGGCACGACGTCCTATCGCTTTGCCATCCTCGATCGTTTGACATCTCAATTTCCTCGTATTTCTCAGAAGGACTATACCAGAGTCTTCTTCGTTCAGTCGAGCCGAAAATGAACCAATGGCCTATTCGTCAGAGCGGCGCTGTCGTATTAATACCAAAGTAACTAGTTACTGTCCATCCTAACCCTCGACCGTGCCTGAGTGTACTCGCAATTTTTTTACCTGCTGTTTCATAGTCTGTTAGAGATGGGCTGGAGACGTGCGCATCCGCCCTGCGAC
The DNA here is from genome assembly GCA_024472245.1 of Beauveria sp. NWAFU-1. Lineage (NCBI taxonomy): Eukaryota > Fungi > Ascomycota > Sordariomycetes > Hypocreales > Cordycipitaceae > Beauveria > Beauveria sp. NWAFU-1. The sequence goes on from JANBXD010000004.1 coordinate 1,848,501, forward strand.
TTGTTGGATCAAAGCTCCACGTTGATCGACATACTTTACAGTTCTCATGTAGAGCACGAGACGATCGTTGTTCCCACCGCATTTCACTGTTTCTACTTTCCACTTTCCTCTCTCTAGATGTGTGCTCGAACCATAGGCATCCCTTCTTTTCCATTTCATTGTCGTGAATGTGACTGCTGCGTTTTCTTGTTAACTTCGCCTGTCCTTCCCTCTGCCAAACATTCTGGCAGCTGTCAACGCAATTGACTGCCAGCCGCCAAGCCAATCGACGCTACACACGCCCGTTTACACAGTCTTCACCTCGGTTCCATCTCCTTTCTCCCTCATCAATTCCCTCGTTCTCATCTTCACACTCTTTTCCTCGTATTCAACCTCGTCTCTCCCTTTCACTGATTCCTCCCCCTGATGCAAACCGGCCGGTAATGTCGAGATCCAGTCACCACAGCCCTCACCGCGAGGAGAAGCTGGGTCTCTTGGCCGAACATGTCTCTGACGCCGAAAGCGACGGTGACGTCTTTGAGGAAAAGGCTCGCTTTTCCTTGACCCTTTCTCGCCGAATTCTCGCCGCGCCCTGGATCTACGCTCGGTCGACGTCGTGGCGACCGCTCCTCCTCCGTCTCGGCGTCTTTCTTATTCCCAGCTTCCTCCAAGGCCGCCACGCCCGTGAGCAGATTCGGCCGGCTCACCTGTCGCCCACAGCCTACCTCGACGGCATGCGTGGCCTAGCTGCACTCTTCGTCTTCTTCTGCCATTATTTCTACCAGGCCTTTATCATTGCCGAGGGCTGGGGCGCCGGTGAGACCAACTACCACCTCCTCAAACTGCCCTTTATCCGCCTCTTCTACCAAGGCCCCCCCGCCGTCTGCCTTTTTTTTGTCATTTCCGGATATGCCCTCTCCTACCGGCCGCTCAAGCTCGTCCGGAGTCGGGCCCCGGCCGACCTAGCCACCGCAATCAGCTCCCTCGTCTTTCGCCGCGGTATCCGCTTATACCTGCCAACGGCCATCTCCACCCTGCTCATCATTTGCCTGCTGCGCGTCGGCGCCTACGAATGGACGCGAGAGTTTGCCACGGACAGGACGTACATGAAGAACGTAGTCGAAACGCATCCTCCTCGAATGGAGTTTGCCTCGGACCAATTACTCGATTGGGCCAAGCACATGTATCGCTTTGTCCATGTGTTTGACTGGAACCAGTTTGGCGGTAGCACTTGTAAGTCCCGGTGCCATCCACACAAGATAGTCGTCGGCTAACACGCACCTCTCTCAGCCTACGACGTCCATCTTTGGACGATACCCGTCGAATTTCGCTGCTCACTGTACCTGTTCCTGGTCCTCATTGGCACCGCACGCCTTCAGACCAAGTTTCGATTCATCATCGTTGGCGGCATCATGTGGTTCGTCTACACCCACTCGCGTTGGGAGCTGCTCCTGTTTCTCTGTGGCATGGTCCTCGCCGAGATGGACCTTATCCGCGGCGCCCACAAGACCTCTTCTCCCGACCTGTTACTCCGCGAAATCGCCCCGGTGCGGCGTCCCCGCTGGAAGCGCCTCTTCTGGGCCGGTCTCGGTCTTCTCGGCCTGTACCTGATGGGCCAGCCGGACCTCAAGGGCAACATCACTCCCGGATGGGTCTGGCTGCATGCGCAGATTCCCACATGGTGGCGGGCGGAGCCCTATCGCTACTACCAGTCGCTCGGCGCCGTTGTCTTTGCCTTCGCCGTCGGCCACTCCCCGTCGTGGCAGGCATTTTTCAACACAGCTTCGGTGCAGTACTTTGGCAAGATTTCCTACGCCTTATACCTCATGCACGGGCCGGTTCTGCACTGCATAGGCTATCACTGGGAGAGAATGGCCTACGCCATAACCGGCGTCGACGGCTACTGGTACAACGTGGGTTTCGTCCTCGGTGCCATCTTCTGCATCCCAACGGTGGTGTGGTGCGCCGACATCTTTTGGAGGGCCGTCGACATTCCGACGGTCAAGTTTGCCAAGTGGGTGGAATCTAAATGCATTGTTCAAGCGTAATCTGTTTCTGGGCCAAAGTCGACACCAATCATGTTGTCCAGACGTGTATCATCACATCATTGTACCGTTTGCTGATTTGCTGTATATACCTAAAAACTCGCTAGCATGTGATTCATATATATGTGGTGCTTTTTTTACTTGCACTTGATTATTCTGAGCATACCGTGACATCTCGTCAATCATCTCTTTTATACACTCGCTTGCCCGCCACCCACGTCTCCCTCACTCGCAGCGTCCGCAAGCTCTCCACGTCAAACCCTGGTCCCCCCAACCTCTTGTCCAGCACCACCCAGTCCGCGTACGCGCCGACCCGGATCTGCCCAGCCTTGCCCTCCAAGAACGCCCCGCGCGCCGGCGCCCCCGTGAATCCCCACAGCGCCTGCTCCAGCGTCAGCGCCTCCTCCGCGTGCCACCCTCCCTTTTTCCCTTCCTCTTCGTCGTCACCGTCCGGGCGCCACCCCAATCCTGTCGCCGGGCTGCGCCGCGTCACCGCCGCGTACATGCCGTGAAATGGGTTCGGCGGCTCCACAGGAAAGTCGCTCCCCAGCACGGGCTGCAGGTCCAGAAACGACCGCATCCGGTACGCGGCGGTCGCCGTGCGCTGCACGCCGAGCCGAGTCTCCGCGTACCGCATGTCCGAGGTGGCGTGCGTGGGCTGGATCGACGGCACGACGCGCAAAGAGCGCATCCGTGGCTGGTCAGAGGGTGCAATGATTTGGGCGTGCTCGAGGCGGAAGCGGCGGTCGTGCGCGCAGATGGCCAGGTCGGTGTCCCCTTTGCCGCCGACGCCGCCGCAGTGGTCTCGAAGAGCGGCGGCAAAGGCGTCGAGGGCGGCGCGGTTGGCGCGGTCTCCGATGGCGTGAATGCTGACCTGGAATCCGGCGGCGGCCCACTGCCGCGTAACGGCCGTGAGCGCCGTCTCGTTGATGAGGAGAAAGCCGCTGCTGGTGGGGTCATCGGCGTAGGGCTCGAGCAGGGCGGCGCCCCAGCTGCCGAGCGCGCCATCTATCCAGTCCGAGATTAGCCAACAAGTCCATGCCCCGAAAGCCACCGATGCCAGCGAAGAAGAGGGTGAGCAGAACACTTACCGGCAAAGAGCTTGACGCTGCGGACAGTCAGGCGCCCGTCCTCCCGCTCCAGCATCTTCGCGTCCTCTGCGCAAAAAGTGTTGCGCGCTGCGCACTCGCGCATCGCGTACACGCGCACCGTCCACGCGTCGCCGTCGGCGAGGCGCGCGAGCAGCCGCACGCTCTCGGGGTCCGTGCCGGCATTGTGCATGCCGACGAGGCCGACGGCGTTGAGGGCGCGCATGGCGGTGGACACGTACCCGGCGCGCGTGGCATCGTCGGGACGCGGCCAGCGCGCCATGATCATGTCGAGCGCATTGTCGCAAAAGACGCCCGGGCCGGGGTCGCGCACGACGTCGCCGCCGGGCACGTCGGGAACGGGGCTGGGAAGGAGGTCGAGGACGGATTGGGAGACGAGGGAGCAGTGCCCGTCGATGCGGTCGACGAAGAGGTAGATGCCGCGGAGGGCGGGGTCCTGCTCAATGTCGGCCTAGGAGGGGTGTTAGGACGGTTCCCTTTTCTCACGAGAATGAAGAAACAAGGCTGAAACGTACGGCGGTGGGCATCCGGCCGAAATCGGTCTGGTCCCAGCCCATGCCGCGCAACCACCGCTCCTTGGTGCCCGCGACGGGATGTTTCCGGATATAGTCCCGCAGCCGCGCGCGCACCTCGTCGAGCGTCGCGGCGCCAAAGAGGTCGACCTGCACCAGCGTCTCGCCATGCTCAATCAGGTGGCCGTGGCCGTCCCACAGCCCCGGAATCACATGCCCGGCCGTGCTGTCCTCGCCGCGCTGTTTCACCTCCTGCTTCTGCCCCTGTTGTGTGACGGCGGTAAAGAGGCCATCCGCTACGGTGAAGCACTGCACTGCCGGCAGGTCGCTGTCTAGTGTCTGTACGCTGTCATAGCAGTGTGTCTGTGAATCAGCGACGGCAAGGTGCTGCTGCTGATGCTGCTGCTGGGCGCGCAGGCCAAGCGCAGCAAGCGACGCGGCGAGCAAGAGCGATAAAAATAGGCCAATGCTGCCAATACTGTATCTTGCAGAGGGTTCCACCTTGCGGCTGTTTCTGTCGTTGGGCGGCGGAGTCTTTGATAAAGGGCCCTTGCTGGCCTTTTCGCTTGTAGTAGCCATGGCCGGCACCGTGCACCGCTTTCAGGTATAGCTTCTGTTCTGTGCTCGTCGGCGCCGATAAACGATCCGCTCATATCAGTTCCACTGAGTCTTTTAAGCGAGCAAGAAACAGCGCATCAAAACAATCAAGGCCAACTAATCAAATAACTAGTCTGATCGGAGAGTTCGGCAGGTTCAGGTTACCCCGCCGTCAACCCCGCCTCTAGCGCTACGGGCCGGAGCGGTGGCCCTCGGTCGGACATGTCGCCGAAACTTCTGTGTTCCCGATACCAAGTCACAGCTGCTTTGTGGCTACACAAAGCACAATCTTGGCGCTTCTCAGTAACTGACCTGTAGTACAGTCGTTGGTTATATTCATCACTGCATCACTTGGCCCAGGGCATATATATCCGCAGCCAGTTCCATCTCGGCCCTCCCCGGCCCAACTCTCCGCATCTGTATAACTAACTAGTCTTGTCTTGCTGTATATCCTCTGTCAGCCACATACCTCCCCTCTCAGCTACATCTTTCTACTCGGCCACCATGCCGCTCGACGTTGCCGCCGTCGACGCCCTCGCGGCCACCGACGTCCGCACCGTCATCCCGCCCGCGCAGCTGCTCCCCGTGCTGACCGCGCCACCCTTTGTCCCCTCGCGGTCTCTCCTCAATCTGCGCGACGCCGGGGCCGTTCCCGGCAGCGCGATCCCGACGGGCCGCGTGTACCGCTGCGGCACGCTCGAGTATGCGGCCGGGGACCCCGAAGCGCTGGCGTGGCTGGCGGCGCACGTCCGGCACGTCTACGACCTGCGCCGGGAGGGCGCTGAGCGCGACGGCGCCCCGGACCCGCGCGTCCCCGGCGTCGACAACATCTGGCGGCCCGCGCGCGGCGACTATCCGACGCCTGCGCTCGCCGACTTTGCGGCCGCCGAGGGCATTAATGCCTGGCGCGCGCAATACCTCAACGTCGCGCTGGCGTACGGCCCCACGTTCCGCGCGGTCCTCGAGCACGTGCGGGACAAGCCGCGCGAGCCCATGCTGTTTCACTGCTCCGGTGAGTGAAGCCTGGGACAATTGGGCGCAATCATGCGTCCGGGAGGGCGATTGAAATGCTGACAGTAGGATTGTCTTTATAATAAAAAATTAGCTGGTCGAGATCGCACCGGTGTTCTCGCCGGCCTCTTGCACCACCTCGCTGGTTCGCCGCCCGAGGCCGTGATTCGCGACTACATGCTATCACGCATTGGCATCGAGCCCGTCCGCGACAAGCTGATGCCGTTTGCCATGAAGACGGTCGGTATTACCGACCCGGAAACGCCAGGCTTCTACAACCTCGTCCAGCTGCGTCCCGAGTACTGGAACGCGTTCCTCGACGCGCTCGACGAGAGGTTTGGCGGCTGGGACGGCTACATTACGTCTGCCGACGGCCTCGGCTTCTCCAACAAGGAACTCGAGGTTATCAAGGTCAACATGCGAACCGAGTAGACAGATGATCACTATCGCCGGTGGAACTGGTGTGCGCGTCATGAAGGGGGGGGCCTTGGTGGAATTGCTCGTATTTTGTTTGGAAAGTAGGAGAGAATTTTGGCTGGACCATGTTGATGTTGCTGATGAAGAAGGCGTGTGCGAATTAGAGACTCACGATAAAGGATATCTACTTTGATTGCTTTTCATCACAATTTCTTCCCTCTTTTGATGATGACGCCATGCACTCAGACGTCCGTCCCATGATGACTGACCTGACGTACAATGTGACAAGAATTTTGGAAACATTTTTAGATTGAATGACATGCCGATCAACTTGCCAACTTACGTACATTCATTCCAACAAACCAAGCTTGCAACTCTGCTGCCCTCATCAGCCATCCCTACCCGCCTACGTCACAACTCCATCACTGAGCGAGGCCTCATACCCGGGGTCCAGCACTTCTCCCCAAGTTACTCAGCCACGCCATGTATTCACGCACACAAGTTGAGAAAATATTACCCTAGTAAATGAAAAACAAGGCGGATAAATTGAGCGTTGCAAAAATAGGCGCCACAACCCTGATTTCATGCACACGATTCCCCAGCATGACGTCTTCAGCCACATGGTGCGCTCCCCACCCGCCACAGATCTCTTTCCTCTTTTGCAAGGCAATGCCCAAAGCCAAGTTTTTTAGGGCTCAACGGGCCGCCATTCACTAGCTCCTTTACCCTTTGTCTCGTTGTGATCTTGCATGATGTATGTGGCATCCGTGAAACAGATGGGCGCGCATGCAGTCCGTCATGGTCAAAATCATGGCATCACGACGAGGTATTGCATGCGTATAAATTGCCGCTGTTCCCGCCCACTAGCCACACCTCATTATTCGCAAGACTGCTGAACCAAACACATATCCGCAACGTATATGAAAACCTTTCTCATCAAAAAAGCAGCCAAAATGCCCTTTTCTCGTTACAGCAACCGTCGCAACGAAGGCGTCGTCGCAGCTCCTCCCAAGCGCAGGGGGCTCTTCTCGCGCCGGCCTGCGCATCACCACAACACCACCACAACCGCTACTACAGCCACGGCTCCCCGCCGCCGTGGCCTCTTTTCTCGTCGACCTGCCGCGCACCACCACCACCAACGCAAGCCCAGTATTGGGGACAAGATCTCGGGGGCCCTTCTCAAGCTCCGCGGTAGTCTGACCCATCGTCCTGGCGTCAAGGTACGTTTTCCCCACGCGTACATGAAAATTTGCCCGCGACCGGTCCACTAACACCGACCACCACACAGGCTGCCGGCACTCGCCGCATGCACGGGACCGACGGCCGCGGCGCTCACCACCATTTTTAGTTATTTAGAGCACATATACCCTCACGATGGAATGAAGATTCGGTTCTCGTCCTTGATATTAGCTGCGTTTCATTAGTTATACCTATATACTCACACCCACTTTGCGTTTCCGATCACAATCCTAGCTCTGGCCTCGTGGTTCCAAAAAAAGCAATATTAGAGTGGTTCTAACCTTATCAAGGCGTAATAATCTTTAACATCGTAACTCATCAATATCCTGAGTGTTTTTCAGTGTGGGCCGATACGGCAAGCTATGCCGGATCCTGTATGCACGCCTATGGGCCGTCTCATGCGCTACCTCGGGGACGGCGAATTTCCGGTGTTGACGCATTGCTTTATTGTGGTCTGCAGCTGAGAGCGCGGAGCGCTCGTCCTTGGCCAGTTCATCGGTTTCATCTCCACATTCCAAGGGCTTGAGTTTGGTGTATATGGCAAAGGCCATTTCCAAGTCTTCCAATGCCTTCTTGCTGGGTGAAGGGTGCTTCTTTACGCGGCCATATCCGGGTATAGACCCAATGGCGGTCTTTCCCTTGCGAGGGCCATCTATGTCTATTTTTCTGTCCGGGTTCTGAGCATACAAACTTTTCGACTCAATTGCAATGTGGTGGGAGCAGCCATCATCGCCCTCGCCATTCCTGTGCAGTTGGGGCGTTAACGTTATTGACTTGGGCGTTGAGGAGCCTGTCGGGCATTCGCATAACAGTCCATCAAAAAGATTCTCTTCGAAACTTGTTTCATCTGCGAATGGATCTCGTGGGTACGTGGGGTCGCAGACTGGGGGGCAACCTGGGCGACTGTCAACCTGCACAGGCAATATGTGGTTGTCAGTACTTCGGTCTGGGCGCATTGGTCGACTTGGACATTGAAGTGGTTTTATCTTGATACTACCCCCTACGATTGTCGGTACTTTTCTTCGGATGTTGCCCTCGTCTAGGCGAAGCTCGAATGTAGTAAGCTGTTCAGGCATCGGTGTTGACTCTTCGGCCCGGATCAAGCCTCGTTTCTGGGGCTCGGGTGTGTTGTATCTTACCGCTTTCCGACTTCTGTTCTTCTGTGAGACTTGAATTGCGCCCCCAGCCCACTTACGGCTCGTTGTACTGCTGTAGTTCCCAGCTGTGTACGTCGCAAGTCGAGCGATGGCTGAGGGTGGCTGTGGCTTAGGTGAAGCTGTAGGTGCTAGAATTGCTGTAGTCTTATTGCCGATCTCAATAGGACTCAGGGTTTCCAGATCAGCAGCTGCCTTATTCGTGTCCATTTCTGTGGTGTTCCTGCACAGGGTGTCTTTACTCCGAGTGCTGGGACAAAGACCATGGACAGGAGAGGCCAGCAGCGAACTTTGTGCCGAGTCCTTCAAAGACTTTTCTGTTTCAACATCAACAGATGATGTCATTCGTTTATTGGTGGTCGAAAAGATAAGACGGGTAGGACTGAGTCTAGGTGCAGCGGTGCGCAGCCTGCATCCGAGGGAGGCGGGATCGGCGGTAGACGAAGAGTGCATCGGGAAGATTTGATGAATGTTTGTAATAACTGATGAAGTATGCTGTAGAGATATTGAAGCAGGAATTGAGACTGAATGGTTTGTGTCTAATAAACAGCCTAGTCAGTTGATCGTCTAGCGTGCGGCCAGAGGAATAGACACTTACCGGTCTTGGAAGAGCTAAAGATTGCTTGAAGGCTTTGGCGATGTCTTTCTGCATTCAACATGCGAGCCGATGTACGGCGTTTACCGTATGTCTTGGCGATCTTTGCCATTGTATGCTCGCCTAACCAAAGGAGCGAAATGCAGCCAAAGCTGCCCAGCCGACATAAGATACAGAGCTGAACGAGCGATAGAGAAGCTGCGGGTTAACGAGCGAACGGAGAATTACTCCAAGAGATGCACGTCATCATCTATCGAGAATAGAAATCAGAAGAGAGAAAAGAAGAATTGCCATCACGTGGGTCGTTAGGGAGTGGTGCCAAGGTGATGGCTGTCAGCATGGCAGCTGCGATGCCATCACGTTTCGGACTCGGCTCGGGTCTGCAGCCGAATTCAATTCTGTAGCCGAGCCCATTGTTATTGCCAAGGATTTAATTAGCGTTGTTTAGCGAAATCATTCATTAAATGGGAACATGCTGCGAACACGGCGCATCTCCGTTTGCTGGCTCGTTTGGCAGCTCACTTAGACGCCCGATTTTGCTCCGGTTCAGGGACTCGTCTCGCTGCTGTCGCACCACAACAACAGCTGATATTTCATGATGTACTCAAATCTGTCTCAATTAACACTTTCAAGAATCACGATTTCATTTGTAGTAGAGTTATTCCGATTATCATCAGTAGGCGCAGGTGCATGCCTCAATGTGAAGCGCTGGTATTGACTCTGTCCCACGTGACGCTCCCAAAGTGGCAAGGCCCCGCCGGACCCTTGGCGAAGGACGACATCATCAATTTTCTGGCAGCTTCGAAAACAGGGCGAAACCACAGCCGTAGCCATCAAGCGCGTCATGCGGCATTGTTGGCATCTTCAATCAAGAAAGTGAATTTATACATGCACGCATAGTCACCGACGAAGCGACTGCCGCCCGCATACATACTGGACGACCGCAATACCCGACCGTCTACGGACCGCGAAGACCCCGATAGCTCCGAGTAGCTCCCACACCAAACATCCGCGCATCATTGAAGGCCAACACGCGCCGCTGGCGTTCAAACCCTTCCGCTATCACCTCCGACTACTTTAAGGCCTAACACGCCACAATGCTGCGGTTTCTACTACAAGGCTCTGGGTCCGCTCAGCGAGCTTTTAACATGATGAATGGGCCATCATCAGGCGCCTTGCAAGGTGCTTGGCGACGCCTTTACACGACCACGCAGCGCAACATTATTCGACGGAACTCGGCCCAATCTGTCGCCTCACGCTGTTCTGCAGCATCGCTGCACCCATTGCGGCCCATTGGCTTGCGAGCGACAGCACCTGGATGGGCGCCGGCGTCGAAGAGAGGTTTTCGCTTCTCCGCTTGGAGGCGCAACAACACGAACGGAGAGCAGCCACAGCCCCTGTCACTTTCTCAACGGCTGAAGAAACTGTTCAAGGATTACGGCAAGTCGGCTATTGGCGTGTACCTTGCGCTCAGTGTCCTAGACTTTCCCTTTTGCTTCCTGTTGGTGCGCATCGTAGGTACCGACACGATAGGTATGTTGCGACAGAAAGCCATGCAACACACCATCGATGGAGACTGACAGAATGACTCTTGGTGAAATTGTAGGTCGGATCGAGCACGCCGTTGTATCCACCGTTTCGAAATTCATTCCAGAATCCATTCGGCAAAAGTGGCGCGATTACTGGCAATCGGTCAAGAAGACGGAAAATGATGCTCTTGGCAATGGAGATGTTAGCGAAACGGTGGAGATGATGAGCTGGGGCATTGAAACGGCACAGGAGCACCACAATGAAGCAGCGAGTAAGTCACCCATCTCTCTGTCTGTTGCGAAAATGTCAGGTCACAAGTGGGCTTTGTAGCCCCACGCGGCGTTTGACCTGCATTTTGAAGCCTTAGCCACTAACATGTCTTTTTTTGTAGGTCTCGGGACACAGTTGGCTCTTGCGTACGCCATTCACAAGAGCTTCATCTTCCTGCGAGTCCCGTTGACAGCAGCGCTTACGCCCAAGATTGTCAAGAAGCTTCGTTCATGGGGCTGGAACATCGGGAAAAAAGCGTAATCGGCGGTTTCCGATTGCGGGTTCTTTCCCAAGTCCTGCATGATGCATTCTTGCGGGTCCGCCGTCGGAAGAACTGGAGACTAATGAGGGGTGTTGAAGTGTTGTACACCCTCAATATCTACGGCCGGCGCGAGAAGCGATGCATATACGGATGCAATGGCCCTGCAAACGAAGACTCTCGCCGTTGGGACAACCGCTGCGGCCGGCGGGTGTTGGTCTCCACACAGCCAACGGTTAGCCAAGCCCTCAGCATTCTGAGAATAATAACAGGTTAAGGTTTGCGATGTGGATGTCTACGGGTTGATTCAAAAGGATGGGAGGGGCAAGCAGGAAACAGATTGACAGAGTACCTTGCACGGTATTCTCGGAATGGGCAGATTGTGAGGTTGCAAGTCTGTCACCAGGCTAAGCGATCATATGCAGCCAAGCAACTTACGAAGTAAATAGAGGAGGCTGTAGATTTGAGTTTTGGGGGGCAATAGTTGATCATTGTTGTATATTACATATAAGAAAGGGGGTAGATTTAGCTAGACCAGGATAGACTCAGCGCCACTACTACTTTTGTGTAATTATAGAGACCTCTTTGGTGTAACCAGTACCTAGTCAAAATAAACGTTGTCTTTGCAGCTGGCGGGCCTTTATTATTATTATTATTAGAAATGTTCGTTGCCATGTTGCCGCCACGTCCATGTTTGGTCACTGGTGCGCCCAACGAAAATGGCAGGGATCGTTTGAGTGACCTACATTGTGGCGTATGTCGAAAAGCAAACACCATTATTGCAGCTATCACAGGCAATTAAAGTTTTGGGTTGCAGGACGCCAGTGACTGTAGGTGAGGCGGCAACCCGTCAAGCTTCCTGGCAGTTCCCAAGTGCGTACTGTCATGTACAAGCGGATTCGAGTCGTCGTGGACATTTCGGCAGTACATGTGTGCAAGGCGCCGACAGAAAAAAAAAAGCAACAACTATACACGGACCAATAAGTATACACGGGGGCGTGAATTGGACTCGGGCAGACGAGGCTGTACAGAACCCGCCGCCAAGAAACCGTTTTTTTTTTTTTTTTCGCTTCCCGCCTGACTGGCTTGATTTTTCCCTCTAATCGTGTTATTTGGTGTACTAGTAGTTTCGGCGGAGTTTCTGCTGCTATTCTAGATGCAAAGAACTTACTCATGCCAGGACGGGCCGTCTACTCTTCCCTTTGCACGGACGCGACCACTCAACGGGCGATGGAGACAGGCACACTGGGAAACAACGATGGATGGAGTCGAGACCGTGCAGGGCTACATTCCGCGCACAACCCCGAATAGGGAAAACCAAGAGCCGCGTCCCGCCTGACCCAAGTAGTTGCGAGTATGCATGTGCGTGCGTGCGTGCGTGTGTGTGTGTGTGTGCGCCCGCAGTTGGAAATCGTTCCGACAACAGGCACGGAGGGCCGGTCGGCCGACTAGTCTCAATTGACTCGCTTGTCCGTTGGCCCTATTCAGGCCTATTCAGGGTCCGCCTTGTCCCAAACCTTCACAGCCGTACGAGTTTCCTATCATGGACGTTTGCGTGTCATTTGGCCGGCCCTGCGCCCTCCACGACGACGATGATGACGGCGGCCGCCGAGAATGGCGCTCCCCTGTAAACTCTCAACAGGACTTGGGAACCCCTCGTCACAGAGGCCGAGTTTTACATTGAGTATTCACTGTCAATAGAGTTTTGGCTGATCGCCAGCCGACAACTTACACGTTGATTGGGAGCGCCTCGAACAGGCATGCAAGCAATAAAAGACCGGAGCGCGTGTCATGTTCGAAATGCCGATCGGCTTTGTGCAAAGCACCGAGTTGTATCTCGTGAATTCACAAGACTGACTTCACTTCCAACCTCTTCTGAGCGTAGTCCATCCGATTGGGCCATGGAGTTGGTGCTCTTTTGCTCCATCAGCGTGAGGTTGCTGGCTGAAACGGGGTGACACCGCTAGGCCACACTTGCTATAGGCCAGAAATTAGAACACAGCACCCGTTGTAACAATTACATCATCCATCGCGCTATTATTTGTTTTGTTTGTTAGTTGGCTGGCAGCTGGCTTCCGTTATTGCGCCCTCCCTTTCAGTCGCCCTTTGGAAATTGTGGTCAGCTGGTCTGGGCGCTTAGAGTTTCCGCCGCCAAGCTTAATCACGAAGTCGGTCTGGGCTACTGGCCGTGTTGGTGATCAGTCATCACAGACAGCCGCCAGTGCCGAAGAAGCACGCAAAAGTGTATCATGGTGGTGGGTATTTGTCGTACAGCAAGTCCGCCTCCCTATAACGCCAGGCTGCCATCGCCTTGACGCAATTTGTAATCTGGAGAGACAACTGACTGAAGAAATTGTGCTATCGTGACTCGAGTGAGGCTGTGAGATATAAAGTTTCCGGCCCCATCCGCCCCCGTCATCGTCATATTTGCTCATGCCACCCTGTCAGATGGAAATGGAGGCTCAAGAATTCAAGGTCAGTGTCTCTCGCAATTTGTCGTAACTGCAGTGTTGAAGCTATAACGACACCATTAAGCAAGAAGGTTCGTCGTTTGCATGACTAGCTCGACACACGACACGATATCATGTGGCCAGCATTTGACGCAGAACGAGAGCCTATTTCACTGCTCGGTATACTCGCGGTTAGCTCTAATGTACCCTGCGACTTCTGGCTAATAAGCAGCAAGTCCACACATCCTAATGAGATGGATGAATTGACTCTGAAGAATCTATTCTTAGTAGTTGCAAGTCTGACTCGGCTAGCTAATTGAAACGCGAAACAGAAGCAAGGTTTTGGTAGAGTGCCGCGATACTTGCCATGCGAGCTGCGAAAATACGATCCATATAACGTTCAGGCTTGCGGCAACGTACAATATAAACTAACTTATCATTATGAGCGAAAAATAGCAGCTACGTGCTATATCACCGGACGGTGTTCGGTGAGTACGGCAGGTGTCCTCTCCTTTCACACCGGTCACCGTAATCTGTCCAATCGCCAAGGAATGGCATGCACCGAATCTTGTAAACTTTGTTGTACGGCATGATCGTTTCATGATGAAACAGCATATAGATGAAAGGCAGGGCCGAGCATGCCGGCAGCTGGGGAGTAGTGATAGAAGGCATGTTGAGATGTCGAGGGTATATAGCAACTTGTTATAAGCGAGGGGCTACGGAGCACCGTCTTGCGACTCGGAAAACCTTATTTCGCGGTTTCTGCTTAACAACGGCTCTGCGCAGCGTTGATGAGACTCACTGTAAACCAGGCTGTACATGTTTCAGACAGAAATATGACAGGATCAATTGAACTGGCCAGGGTCAAGTACACGGCGGAATGCAATAATTAGCTAATTAGCACAAGCACCCGTCCGCCCAACCACACGATGGACTCTGTAAGAACCCCGCTCGAGAGAGAAGATTGACAGGGCGCCACATGGCCGAATTGGGTAGCGGCTGAGCATGAACGATGCAACAAGAAAGTATAATCCTGTAAACAGCAAATTCCTTCATGAAATCAAAGCATACGATTATGCTGGTCGTGTCTCGGTAGACGCCCGAGTTAGCGACGGCGGCCCAAACTGACCCCGGACAATAAGGACGGGGGTTTACCAGAAGGGATGTGAGGGCCATGCAGGCCGTCGTTCGTGGCGATCTACGGATACTGATGCTTTAAAAAGACGCTCTTCACCATATATAGACTAAAGCTTTAGTTGGGTTTACTACCACAATGCGACTGTCTACTAGCCTATCAGCTTAACAGGAGCTGCCCCCGAGAGCTACTTCCAGAATCGTGCACCTCGCCCGGCAAAGTCGAGGTGAGTGGAGAATGGAGTCGAACCGAAGAACGGGGACGTTAAAAAAAAAAAGAGTTCGTCTGTCAAAACTGTCTTGCCGCGAATGCCATCAAATCATGTAAACTCCAAGGGTACTCTGAGCACACCGGCGAATAGAGTTTGAACCTTGTGGATACTAACCTAGCAGCTGGGGCGCCTCGCGAGGCACAAAAACTGACAGAGAAGACGCTAATACGCAATCGCTGGTGGCTGGTGCCTGAGAGCCGGCGTCATATCGCGCAGTTTGGGTCCTGGTATTGCGGGTATTGCGGGAGAGGAAGCTCCAACGAGCGACTAGCTTGGTCGTGCTTTGGTGCATCACATCTCGATGCTAGAACTACTAGTTATTAAAACACTCCTTATTGGGTCAGCTCCACGCTGAGCCGAACACCCGGGTCAGCGAGAAAGATGGGGGGCCACTGCGTCGGACAAAGGCCTCAGAAACAGCCAACGACTCGGCAATGAGTGGTGTGCACATGCACTCGACGACTCATTTATAAGAGCCACTGTCCAGTGGGGACAGGCTTGTATCATTGAAGAAGTAGAATAGCAAAACGATGTGAAACTGGAGGGCATGTCAACGATAGGGATAGGTGCTTGATGAGTTTGCAGACCATATTCGTAAGTTCAGTTAAAACAGCTTATTGGTGAAAATGCGACCTCACAACTAACTGATGCTACAACGTATATGACATGTCAGTAATTAGAGAACAAGTCAACGTGCGCGGAACAATACTCCGTCAACACGCAACCTTGACTGCTAACCAACTTGGGCGCCGCCCCGTCGCATTGAGAGCACGAGCCCAAGGGTCTACTTCGGTTGACCTCGTGCCTGGATGCTTGGCTAGCGAGAATATGCTTGCCGAAATCTTCACTCTTCACTCGGCTTCTCCATTCTCGGAACGCAGCTCCGTGGGGACGAGATTCGCAGTGCAGGGCCAGGAACCCTTGCAACTGCAATATGCCGATCACAATTCGCAAGTGGGCTCCCAGCTCTCAGATTTTTCTCGCAAGTGCATCGTTCTATACTGGTGGCTGGTTAGCAGCAAGCCACCAACTAGACTGCACGGGTCTATATACCGAGGGTTCGTCTGATAGCAGAGCATAGGCGCGGATAAGGAAATGCGCAAGAAATAAAGGAGCAGAGGAAAGAGGAAAAAGGTCAAGGAAAGGCAATCTTGCAAATACGCTCAATAGGCCCGATACGCCGGAATGGTCTCAACTGAGTGTGTTACAACACGCCCCTTTGCACCTGAAATCAGAGACGGATCAATCACCTGTCGCAGGCGCTAATGCACAGGCTTGAAGCTCCAAGACATCGGGCCAACATGGAAGAAGAAGAAGCGCTAGTTGCTGCAGGCCGTGCGTCCCCACGAAGCCATCCATCTCTCAGGGCACTGGCGTCAACGCGAGAGCCAATGACTATTCGAGCTCTCAAGGCTACGAAACGGGCGCGGATGGATCAAGAGCCACCCGGCAAGAATCGCTAGTTATTATTATGAGCCTGTGGGCAAACTCGAGTCTCCACGATGCAATTAGTTACTAGCAAGTAGTCCACTCCCATGTTAGGGCTGGTGCTAGTTTGTTCGCAATTTGAGCTCTTTTGAAGACCAACATTGAGGGATAAATTAGTTTGCTATTATGTTGCGGTTCTTTTAAAGGCGCACATGTTTTCACGAGCAGGTACAGCTATATAGCTGAATCCCTTTGCAAAGAAACAGCGACGTTGCATAGTTATACTCGGTAGGCCTTTGTCCGTAGAGGTTGGAGAGAAGCCGACTTGATGATGGGCCAATGGGAGAAGATACCAGTACAAATATGCCAGGGCAACGCGGGAACAACTCACACCGCTCGGGCTTGGGGTTCAATCACTTGTTCGTAGTTTTTCTCAACTACGCCAAATCGTCTATGTGGCAAGGGTCACAACAGACGATCGCCGCTCGGTTTCGCTCGGGCCGTTGCCCATTTTTCTTGCCGGACTCAAAATCCGGCAACTGATATTCACTTTGGCTATAAACCCCCCTGATTGGTTTCACTTTACCTATTGAATTCCCTTGATTAGTTCAAGTCAGGTCCTGACATGTCGTGTCTCGTGCGTGGAACTTTGCCGAGGACGAGTGCGGCGTTTATTGAACAAGAGTACTAATTAGCTTCTTATACTTTATTTAGCCCCCTCACAATCACAGGCGGCGCCCGCGCTAAACGGATAAAGTTTACAGGGGGGGGGGGCTCATGACAAACAACGCTACGCCGTCAGAGCTAATTGGGCAACTGAGCTACGCCGACGGGAGACTTGCCAGCGTGATACGCTCATGGTAGTGGCTCATCATCGTAGCTCCTGCCGTGGTCGAACGATCATATTGCAACGCCAATGTATCAATGTCCGGGGTTCAAGAGACGGACCGGAGATGCAAAATTCAGGAAAAGAGGGCCAAACGCCACCAAGACGGGTGGCCGGAAATGGATCGACTTGGCTCCATATCAAGGGGGAAACGAGACACCAATGTAGCCTTGTGTCTGCAGGAAACAGGCGGCAGGATCGTTGCTCCAACATGCTGCATAATCTGCGATGTCGTTGAAACCATCAGGTTTGCGTCGCGAATGTTTGGTTTATCGATCTCAAGAGCAAGGGATATACCCGAGGATCGCTATCCAACAGGGTGCAACATTACCCCCGCGTCTCGATGAAATCTGGCGCCAACTAGCTTCAGATAGCTGGGGGCCGGGCCACTGTCTCAGTTGCTCTTGAGTCTAGCTGCAACTAACAACTAACACTTATGTAATGTATCCGACGCTTATGCTGGCAGATTGCTTGCCAAGTTGGCCGAGCAAAAGAAAAAAGTAAAACGCAACGAGGCAATCCAAGCAGTTTTATGTAAATTCGATCTGCATGAAATGGCTTGCATCGGAACCATGGTGATCCGGAGAGGTCAAGGCGGCGTATGCACCAAAGGAAAATGACTGAGCGAAAACAGTGTTTGGAAGAGTTGGTTGGCTGCGTGAGCAGATTCGTTAAGCTCCAGACCAAATCTCGATATATGAAAACATTTGTCATTGTGCAACGACGGGCTGTAAACCGTTGACCTGGTAATACGAGCCAACCCCGCGATGAGGTGCCAAGCCTGGATAGATGGGTGAGGCTGAGAACGAAAGCGAGATTGATCTCTTGGCGGGTACACAAGATGGCAGTGTAATTAGGCTGTACCAAGTATGTCATTGCGATATTCAGTGACATGCTGTACGGAGTTTCTGCCGTATTCATGTCTAATTAAAGAAATGGAATGCACCAGCGTTGGTTCATATTGTGGGTGGGCTTTTGAGGACGGCGGATATGTATGTCACTGCCCCTCCTTGAGATCCACGGCCGGCCCAACGGATTGCAGGGAACAATGTGCAAATTTCGAGTCAATGTATGCAGCAGCCGCCGAGCCGGGAGTGTAATAAATCGTTGTAGATTCCATCTTGGCAGTGTCGTTTTTGAGCCGCCGGTATTACAGGCCTCGATCCTGCTGGAGACTCCATCTGGTCAATGTGTCAGTTGCGGTCACTGTGCTTATATTCAGCCCTGATTTTTGGTAGTATTATTTGTTTGGAGTAAATCGAAAGTGGAATTACAATCTTCCCTCTCGACTTTGCTATGCAGAACAAGGCGGGTCGGACGCAAACTCTAAAGTCGTTGCGGGCTCCAAGTACCAGTTATTCCTCTAGCGACGGGCAGACAGGCAAAGGGAAAGGAGAGGGGCCGCGATGCCGAATTCTTTCCGAACTCTGTGAAGCCCGGCTTTGCCAGACCGGCCGTTGAGATGAACCAGGGTGCTGGGATGGAGCCGATCAAGACGAGGGGGTGTGTGGGCGAAAAAAAAAACTGTATTCATGCACGATTCAGGAAGACATCGGTAAATTTCAGGCAACGGGGCAGAATTATGCTAGCGCAGGCGGGAGGTTGGTGTGGTTGGTACGGTCTCTCGGGCCTCAATGCTGTAGATGGCTGCAGTCGTGGATCGACATTATCTGAACTACAATGGTACAGCTAATACTGGTAGAGTATCTTCTCGTGGCGATCAACTTGGTCCTGGCGTCTTGGACCTTGCCATTCTTCAGGTCAAGGTTGGTGGCAGAGCATGGTACTTGACTGTGCAACAAAGCAAGGTAAACATCACACGACGTAATGAAAGCTGCAGATTGCCGAAAACAAAAGCCGATGCGGGAGCATTGTGTCATTGTACTGGCTTGTCATTGTATGGAGTACGGAGCACTTGTCGTGTCATTACACTGCGTGTCATAATACTGCGTGTCATAACACTGCAGTGTCCATTACCGTAATTTGTCTTGTGAGCGTGTCCAAGCTACAATGAAAATAGTTTTAAAGTTGCGTACATCATCTGCAAGAGTCATGGCGCTTAAAAGTCTTGGTCGTCGCAAGTAAAACCACGCAAAAGGTTGGCAACGAAAACGGTCTTGTTATGATGATCAATGGATTCTTGCGGGGAGTCATCTTCTCCGAAGCGCTTCGGTGTTGGCAGCGGTCAAGGCTCGCCCAATAGCTACTCGTACTTGTAACAGCCTTTGGCGTCCAAAACATCAGCGAGTACGGAGTACAGATGATCTGGATTTTGTGGCTGATTCAACGGGACATTTGTTCTTTACGTTTCGGTGTGGAGGAGCGGACTAGGCCGGTGTGGTCAGTGGCCTGTAGCGCCAGTGCAATAGGGCTAGCTAGGTCACAAGCGACTTTGAGCATAAAGGAGCTTGGAGCCACTGGAAATTAGAAGGCCCATGGAAGCTCGCAAAGAATACCTTTTAGTCTCGATTCAGGCCGCAGCAGCTGGGTCTCTCTCCATCTCTCCTGGCCTCCTCTACCAAGTATTGAGCCGTGCTCCCCATCCCCAGTGAAGTGCTTGAAAGTGAAAGAACCACAGCAAAACTCTGAAATTTGGGGATGCTGCTTTGACTGCCTCTCCTGCTTTGCTTTGTGTAAATGAGGAAAGGGGGTAAGCTTTCGGCGTGTCTCCGTAACTAGAGCACATTTCGCCACGCGGCGAAATATCGCGCCGGCGCTTCTCCCCCGGAGCCAGACGGCTTTTCTCTTGCATGTGCTGTGCTTTTTCTGCCTTTTTTGCAATTTATTGGTAGCCTTGCGACGGCTGACGGGTGAGACTTTGTCCACTATATACGTATAACGCGGATTGTGCATTCGACGCGCAGGCGCCAAAGTTTTCATTTATTACGTCAAAATGTGAGACCGTGTGGAGTCGTGAGCTCATGTATTGCTTGTTGTCGCATCCTCGTGCGTTCTAGATGGTCTTATGCATGCTCAATCTTGTACAAGATTGGCACTCAGGCCGCGCTTCTCGGTAGAGTCCATGTTCAGTAGATTGAGTAGTTAATGGAGCAGCCACCAAAACGGAAAGAGTGCGCACAATGAATGCTTTCATTTACCATTGTCAATGCTATTGAGACCTGGCCCGAGCCGGGTTGGACCACAACGGCGGGCGCACAGTAGTTGTTAGTCGCTGTTTATCAGTATTGCTTTACCAAGTTAGTTTCCCGTCGCCTTGGGAGGAAGAGCTAGGACAAGTCAGGCATGACCATGCGGCTGGGCTTGAATGGCGACAGCCGGCATACCGGCGCAACAATAAAAAAATAAAAAGCAAAGAGGCAACTTGCAATGACAAGCTTTCTCGGATGCCAGGCGCTCCGCTTGCTGCTCGCCCACTCGCCCGCTCGCCCGCTGTTTTTCTCGTCGCTGACCGCAATAAGCTTTCCTTATTACTTGACTAGCACAAAGCCTGTTCTGACCCAGTTGAGGAGGCAGTGAGAGGCAAAAAGAAAAGCAAACTTTGGAAAGCAGGGACCGGTGGGATATGCAGCATCCTGATTCGTGGGATAGCTTCCATGGTAAAGTCAGTTTGTACCCAGTGACCATGTGGTCAAACACAACAAGGAAAAAAGCGTATTTGCCGTTCTCGCCGTTGTGTGTGTCACTGGGCCACTGTTGGTACTTGCCCTCCTTTTTGGGCCCAGCCGTTAGACTTTGGCCTCGTTTTTACTAGTGTTAGTAGCAACGGGCTGTGTGTCCATCGACAATAGACTATAATACTTATTGCATTTGCGAACAAGCATCTTTTGAAATTAGAGTTGTGTCAGAGGGAGGTTGTGCTTGCTGTATTGCGTACTTTGTAAACTCCGTAAACTCTCTTGACTCTGTAATCAGACTGAGCAAGATTGAGCGTCCACCCCCTCCCCCCCCCCCATTGCCTATTGTTATGCCCGACGCATCTTTCTTATGGTTACGAGTCAACCTATTCACACCTCTCACATCTTGGCCTCACTCATCCCACTGCGAGTCTCGCACACACCGCTCAGAACAGCCCACTCGCGCCAAACTGACGCTGCAGAGCCTCCCACCGGGGTCAAGAACGCCCTAGCAACCTTGCCGGCACACACAGACAGACAAGACGGCAAGCCACAAAGCAAAGGATCCCGTCAGCCCGTCACTGTTGGGCTGCATCCCAGCTTCAAACCATCTTGTAATATCACATTTCGGCCGCCCTGCACGCCACCATCCCTGAGCGAGCCGGATTGTCGGACCAAAAGCACAAAAGAGGGCTAGCATTCGGGACTAGCAAGGCCTTGCCAGCAAAGCAACTCATTATTTTAGCAGTACGACTTTACCAACAAACATTCGCCCCGAATAGTCGCCCACCATCGGAGAGGATCCCCTGAATGTCGAGTGGCCTTGGCCAGCACCCACAGTTTGATCGCTGGAACCAACTTTTGTTTCTTGCTTTTTCAGAGCCGAAAGCTAGAGCCAAAAAGACAGCTTGCACGCCTGTCCTCGCGAACCTTCCCACCCCCTTCTCCACAGCCAGGGTGCCCCGCGGGTCTCTTTGCTTTCATCGCCCAACTTACAGGTACTCAAAGTACTCAAAGTACTCTGAGTATTCTCAGTACAAATCCACTGCCTTCAGGAACAGCTCTGTTTATACACCCTCACGCCCCTAGTCCACTCATATCCACGCCCACTTGCTTACACTCCCTCCTCCATCCCACTCCCGAGTCCGCTACGAGTTCTCTCCAAGCCGTACACATATAATAGCACATGCCCTCGCTGCCTCGATTCGGCATGAAACCATAGTAACTGTCCATCTCTCTTCTTGAAGCGCAAGATTCTCGGATTTCTTCTCCTCGAACAATCTTGCTCTTCATTCAAAAACATTGACGCCTCTTTTACACTTACTCCTCCCTACGACAGCAACGTCACCAACATGCCTCACCGTCTGCCCGACCCTGCTTCCCTCGTTGCCGGCGTCAGCTCCAGCCCCGCCTTCTCTTTGAAGATGGGCTCCTCACCCGTCATGTCTGATGTGTCCCAGGCTCTTGAGATTGCTCGCGAGAGCCCTGCCGGCGCCTCTGATCCTACCGTCAGCAAGATTCTCGACCAAGCTATTGCGAATATCTGGAACAAGATTCAAGCCCAGCCTGACGACTATGTCATGACGCGCGATGAGTTTTCCGTCTTCAACTATTTCCAGCATCGATTCAACGGAGACAAAACGGCTGTCGCTGCTCGCGCCCGTTACTGGAACAGCACCAAAGCCTAACTTTTGACACATGCGCCAACCGTTGACGCTGATGGCGGACAACGCCACCTACCCGCTCATGGCGCCACTCAAAACGCCGCCCCCTCATGGGCGACTATGAAAGCCAGCCGACTTCTGGCCCTGCCTCATCTCATCATCTACTATATGCGCAATTTCTGTTGCCCGACTTGACCCCTTGTCGGTTCGGCTTTGGATCGCAACGTTGCGCTCGCCGTGGCTCAACCCCCCATGGAACAACAGCCACCCCACACAGATACCCACGATTACCGCTTTGCCGGTAGCACAGGAGAGCAAATCACTCTGGTATTGGCATATATGTTTGTTTTACTCTCGAAATTCTGGGCTTCTGGCTACGTCGCCTCTGAAACCCATCAGCGACGAAACCCTACACTCTACACCTCAGCTCGCCATTGACCCCCACGTCTGCCAAGGCTCGCGATACATGGCGACCATGACGATAAGGCCAAGCAAGACAGGGATGCGTTTTTGGTTTCAAAGCCTACTCTTCTTCGTAAGACTCGGTTGCAAACGAACAACGTCGACGCGGGTAGCCTACAGGCCTCGAGCATCAGCCTACTACACCATAAAGAGCTGGCAAGATGCGTAGTATCGCGCATCTCTGCCGAATGCTCGGCCTGGCTTGCAAACCCAGATTCAAGATGGAATTATATTACGAGACATGACTGTTATATCTTCTCTTCATACACTGCATCCCGGCGAGGAGATGTGTTTCTGTTTTCTGCACACTTTTTCATATTCGGGCATCTGTTCTTTTCTGGTTTTACCACTGTATAGAAGTTGAACTTTGCGCATTGCCTTGAATGCGAGATTCCCGATGGAACCATGCATTTGAGATTGGACCCATGATACCCCTGTTCTTTGAAGCAAATATCGATAATTGACTTTTCATAATCTTGGACTCGTCGGTGCCTCTATTATGTGACCTTGTGCAAGACGCTGTTTTACTGAAAGCCAGAGACTAGGTATGTTGAGTGCATATTTGTCGGCCAAGACTCTATTCTCAGAATGCAACGTGCCCCCGCCGTTCCAAACAATAAACTCGGCGCTTCAGAAATCTGCACGAGTGTTGCCATGTGCTCTGACGCAGACAACTGACTCGAAGAATACCACGACGGCGCAAAGGAAATTTCATGAAACTATGGTCTCCGGCAATGTGCGAGTCGACGGCAAAGCACGGTACCAGCAACTCGGATCAAAGGAAATCGTCTCAAGCAAGCTTGACTGTGAACTGAGCGCGCAGGACCAGTGGAATAATGTGGAAAACTGGACCGGGAAAGACTGGGGAGGGGAGATTTGCATTCGCCCACACAACGGTCATTGTTGTAAAAGCACCAAGCCATGGTAGTGGCGAAGAAGAGTCTAAAGAAGCCTGTCAAACTTTAATTGTAGTCTCCCTTACATGCGCTCCGTGCAGAACCCACAGACCCGTGATTCATGGAATAGGATGCAGGCAAGGGAGTAATGCCGAAAAATTTAAACTTCTCTAGTCTATATCACGGGTGTCTTATTGAGACTCGAGGGCTTCAGGCTTCTTTGTCAGAAGATGGAAATTGCCATATTCTTGACATATCATAGTATCTATTCCCGGGCATGCCTTGGATCGTTCTGTCCGCGGCCCGGTCTGTGCTGGACCCCCTTCCTCAGTCAATTTCATGCAGAAGCCGTTGCATGTGGCACCCCCTGCTTGCCGCATTCCGCTGGGCTAGGTTACTGGCTATTGGCTTCCGATGCTTCGGTACATAATTATGGCTCCTCGTCTTTCGTTTCCTCCATCGACGGCTGGAAAGATGCAAAATCTCCGCTACCCATGTCTCGGCAGTCGTTTGCAGCCCGTGTATAGACCTTGATTCTTGTTGAGATGAAAGTGTCCGTCTGCAGCGTGCTCTGTACTCTTGCACTGCCCCATGGAGATGAATTTATAGTTGCTTCATCAGAATGTCATCGCGCTGAACGATGCTTCCCACCACAAAATCATGAAACCCAATACCTGAGTAGCCTAGCTTGGCATACACACGGGCAGCGGCTCGGTTTTCTTCCCATACGCCAAGCCACATGTGCGTGAACCCTTCGTTGCGAGCAATATCCTCAATGGCACCCGCCAGCCGACTGCCGATCCCCATGCCATGATATGACACGTCAACATAGAGTCGCTGCAGCTCAACTGATGAGCCAGCATGGGCGAGCTTGGCAACGCACGGCTCCGCTGACGAGGAGCCCCGTGTCAGCTGCGCGAATCCGACAACCACACCGTCGTCGGCTGTGCTGCTGTTGCTGCTGCTGCTGCTTGACGCGGCGCTGGTAGGGTCTGAGCCCACGTCCTGTAACTGGCGGTGATGAACTGCCACAAGAATATCTTTAGTGGCATCCTCTAGCTCGGCGGAAATAAGCGGCTCCGTATATGCAGAATCTAGGTAGGCCAGGAGCTCCGGTTCCGGGACTGAGTGGCCAAAGGTGGCGGAGAAGACGTCCCGACCAATACGGATAATGTCGGCGGCCTCGGCCAAGGTGGCTTTGCGGACTGTCATCATGTCTGCTTGGGTTTCACAAAAAGGGAAAGATCGGATTAAAGAAAACAGCAGAGGACTTTGCGCAGCTCTAGGATGCACAATCCCATGGCTTTCTAATGCGCACGCCTCCTTTTTTGTACGCCATTTGTTTGGTAAGCGGCGGCTCCAACGACAAAGTTTGGGCGCGCCCTATCTTGACAAGTTGTCCCCAGAATTAAAAAGGCACTTAATCACTTGGCGGTAGGTATCTTGCTTAGCGTCTGGTCAGTCCACACTAATTCGTGTTTGTACTTGTAGTTTGAACTTTGAACCACGATGAGAGCCACCAGCTCGTGGCGCCTGCGGCGTTTATCATTCTCGGTGATAATCGTGGGCTTTGTGCTGCCGGCCATGAGTATTTTCGTCTATTTTTCCTGCTTCGAACCAGACTCGCAAGTTCGGACCTATTGTCGGCTGGAGTTGCATGCAAAGAGCCTTGTTACTCCTTATCTTTGGTATCCTTCTCCTGTACCGGCCCCTGTACTTTGTCTTGTCCTATGCGAGTCCGCCCCTGACCAACACACCGCAACAACCAAATCTGCTGGCATTTCCCTTGTCAAGGTCCAAGTCCAACGCCGTCTATGAATTGGAGCACGAATACAAAGCAAACGAAAAGGAAAACATGATGCATTTCCCGCTTGAAAGCCTGACAAGGCTGGGCCGATAGGGGATTTGTTTCCAGCAGTAATTTCGAGCATTCGCTTTGGTCAATGACGGGTTCTCGGACCCCAGAGTACAAGGCAGTCGATCACGCAATCGATTCGACCTCATTATTGATACTTTGGGCCTCAACCCCCAATCTCCTGCTAAAGACATTACTCCATGCCATGTTAGACGCATTTCCATCAACCGCCATCTGGGACAGTAAAAATAGCTGCATATTATCGCGAGGACAACATCACCAAAATAACAGGGCGAATAAATCGGTATTTACTATACGCAAGCAGCGGCACTGGATAGCAAAGGCCGCCGAGATTTTGTCGCATTCTGCGGCAACGACATGGTGCATCTGTTCTCGTCAAGGTGCTTTCCACGCTTACACAGAAACTGCACGTCTCGGGTCCAAACTCAATCACCAAGACTCTCGCTCTTGCGGATGTCTCCATCTTCTAGAACGAATGTTCGGCGGCTCGCCCGGAGCGGTACGATTACGCGATGCATAGTACAGCCCGGTGGGGAGTTGGTCGGGTCAGATGCACCACCACCATGCACATAATCACGCCGAATCTTCTCAGTGATTATAAAGATAATATATGCTAAGCGGGCCGATTTTGTAAGTGCTTCATGATAGCTTGCCTTGCAAACTTGCTCTCTGGTTGCCACGTGTATCTACCGCAGAGTCATTGGCATTCACAGCCCACGCTACACGAGGCCGGAACCGCACCCATCTTGAGAGCACAGTCAGCGGACACGAGAATGGAGATATCGTTCTTCGTCAAAGCCAAAAGAGTTTGGACTATTGAGATTCGCTGAGCGACATGCTCTGCTCTGTAATGGAAGACGCGCTTTGGTCGTCCGTCGTCGTCGCCCGCCATGTGCGGGATGCGCCATGATGTTCAGTGTGTCGTGGGGGTATAATTTAGCAGCGATTCTGAATGGAGTATCTAGGCTCCTTTGGAGTCCTGCCAGGCTACAACTAAAATGGACGCGCCAAACTTTTGTCAGCGCTGTACGCCCTTATCAATCACAACAGGACTTGCGCCATCAGCGAATGCTGCACGGCCCCTCTCTCAAGCAGAAGCGAGGAACTGGCGGGACAGAAACGTGGGGGAACCGGGCCGTTACTCTGACCCAACTAGCAACGGAAACGGGGCTACACGGAATTCCGGCTTAATCAAGTTCAGGTCGAGGATTAATAATGATAAACTGACCGCGGAACGTCAAACTGCCATGGGGGTTCCTTGCCAACTCGTCCATAGTGGAATGTCCGTTGCCGACAAGTGATTGCATAAACCTCCGAAAATAAGGATCTTCTTGATTCGTTCAATTATGGACATATTTGATTGGCAACTATTGTGATTCGAGCCTGCGACACGTCACATTGGGTTTAGAGTTTTGGTGATGCCTGTCACGCGCCCGGGCTCGGAACTTTAATCTTTTTTGCCATTCAAGGTGCTCCGTACAGACTTGGCACTTGGCCACTTCACGATGTTATTTCCTTCCTTTTCGTTTCCACTGTGGCAAGGCTGAGGCTGTGAGCACTCGTCTCGTGGGCACCGGAGTGCGCTTCATCCTGGCCCACAGTCTATGAGGCGGCTCACGCTGTCCATGTGTTATCTAAGGAGATTTATTCGGATTCTTCGTTGTTTTAGGCATGTTTCAATGCAATATATCAGACTCTTCATTTCGCAGAAAGCCACTTAATTTCAGCGCTTCTCTTTTTTTATTACTAATCTCGAGATGCTCACAGGGAGAGTCTATAAGTGGTCAATGGCACCATACGGCGTGTATGTGCCGTGGAATGATTCTTTGCAAGCTGAGCTTATAATGTAAAAGTAGCAATTTATCTCCATCACGATATTGTAATCTCCATAATAGCTACAAACGCACAGGCCGTGGTGTGTGTATAATGAAAGTCGTATGATTGCGAAAGTGTACTGTATAAACTCTAAAACTGACCCCTCGGTGCCGAACTGCCTATCGGCAAGCTTCGCCTTGCTCTCCAGACATGCAGCTGTCACTTTGACTGACCAATAGCTTTATATTAGTTTGATAATCGGGCTGCAGTCGCAGTAGGTCTCGATAGGGCGAGATCATGCACAACGCTGCCCCTATTCTCTCTTGCATAGGGTGGCGAAAGTATATCATCCACGAGAACGACGGTCTCGTTTTATTTCTGCAACTTGAAACTTACGGTAAAGCTTTGGTATTCTGACTATTCCTCGTGTTTTCGCTTTCCTTTAGTCGGCGAGGCAGACGGCTTATAAACTTTGTGTCATGGGTTCATTTCGTATTGCCCATAGCGATGATCATGTAGCGCACGATTTGACAGCTTCCCGGATGGAAATAAGATTTTTATATGAACTTTGGGCTTTTTATGCGAGAAAAGCAGTTCAGACCCGGATATAGAAGAACGGCGTGGACTGAAACCCTCAATCAGGGCTTCCGATGTGCTGGATCATGTCGCTGCAGAGTTTCGGATGACCGCATTGCCTCCATCTTGGACTTTATATGTACCATCACTACTCAAGTGAATAGCTTTATGGAAGTATGATAGAAATCGATTTTATCATTACTATGTGCCTGCGGTGATGATGGAGCTCAGTGTGATGGTCGGCCGTGCCTAGCTCGAGTCTCACAGGCGTTCTCCCAGCCACTGAAGAGTATTCGCTCGATAGAGTAAACAAAGATGCCGCGAGCTAATATTCAGATACAGTTCTTTTTGCTTTAAGAATGTATCGATGCCATTTCATGTTATGTGCCAACAATAGAAGGAGGCCAATTGAGCACCCACCCCCTTCAGTGCCTCTCTCCAATATCATTGGGTGATTGTATCTATTGGAATAGAGGCGGCAGGCTCGGCGCCTTAGATAGCAGCAGCGTGGACTCTTTCACAGGTACCCTATTGCATCTATCTAGATACTGGTAAAACAAATTAACCATTAGCATCAACACCAAAGAACCCGACGATCCGTATCGTAGCCAACTCCCTTGAGCTTCCCCAGTGTAGTTTGAACTTGAGCCCTTCAATCTCCTTTTCAAGTTAACAACGTCATTCTCCGTCATCTTTTCATCTAAAATTGGAGGTACAACACGATGAAGCAGAGCCTGAATGTTCACACATCTGGGGACACTTTCCTTTGCTCTGGAGGATCCTTCGGTCATGCCTTCAAATGGCTGATAGAACGTTTTTCGTCGTCTAAGCATCCTTACTTCTCAAATCATATACTTTATGCAATTTAGAAGAATGTCAATTTCTCTATGATCTAGTTATATACAATAAATTGAGCCATAGTATGGTACCGAAAGGCAAGTGCCACGCCACTATCAAGTGAAGCCAACCATTCACTCGTCGCTTCCACAAATCACACAGTCTAGCATGCGGAGCCGGTTTCCAGGATACGTTTGGCCTCCTGCGCATAAGTGCAGCCGTTGTTGACGTTGGCATCAGAGAAGCCCGCAGCCCACATCATGACGCCGCCAAAGGCCGGGTCGGACTTGTGCTGGGCGACGAGAGAAGCGAGCTTTGTAGGCTCGAGATAATACTTTGCGCCGCTCTGGGTACCGGTAGCGCCGAGTGGCGAGGCAGGGACACCGATGAAAATCTTGGCCTTGGCCGAAGGCGTATTGGCAATGTTCTTCTTCCAGTCGTCAAAGTTGATGGTGCCGTCAAGGGAACAGCCGGGGTTGTTGTAGAATTGTACCAAGAGGTAGTCAAACTGCGCCTTGGTGATGATTTCGTTCATGTTGGGCTCCGGGATGGGGCACTGGGGAGTGGCGGTGACGATGTACTGGTTGGACGAGTCCGAGGCAAAGTTTCCGCGCAGCTTGGCAATCATGTCGGGGTAGAAATTGTTTCCGCGGTTGCCCTCAATGTCAAAGTCCCAGCCGTTGACAAAGGCCTTTCCAAAAGGGCGGGGGACGCTCCCGTTCTTGCCATTGAGGTTGCCATAGGCTTCCCATAGGTTCTGACCAATGGCCTCAGCCTCTTCCTTGGAGGAGAGCGAGTAAGCGCCGGCGGCACCGCCGAGAGACATGATGACTTTGACGCCGTTGGTTTTGCAGGTATCGATGGCCTTGGCCAGATCGTCGCAATTCTGCCCTTTACCAGAGGTATCAATGGAGCATGACTGGCCAATAGTTCCACCGGCAATCTTGTTGCCGTTGCCCCACTGGTACAGGAAAGAAAGTACAACAATGTCGATGCCGGTAGACTTGGTGCAGTAGGTGGCCAGGTCGTTGTTTTCGACAATGCCGCCGCCGTTCTGGCCCCAGAAGACGACATTCTGAGCTCCAGGTTCCGCACGAGTTGTGACGGTGTGGGGTGCTGCAGTAACGGAAGCCGTGAGAGCAGCCAGAGCAGTGAAAGCAGCGGAACGCATGATGGATATGAAGATGGTATACACGTTTGAAGTGTGTGGGTATATGTATGTACAAATGTGCAAATAAATGTGCAAATAATGCAGAAAAGTATAAGTATTTACAGAAAATGACAAAGATCGAAAGAAATGGAGGCTGAAGATGTCTTTGGGTGGTTGATGAGAACAAAACAGTCACAATTGTCCAGAGTAGAGGCTGGCTTTATATATATCTCGTCTGTCGCCGTGAGCCACTCGATGCTACAAAGGCCTCCATCATGGCTGTGAAAACATGACATTTTTGTATGTGCATGCGTGCGTCTGATGGTGAGATGACATTGATGAAATGACATGGCAATGCGCGGCGTCACTTACATTGCCATGCTCATTGGCAGCGGCTAGTTGCGTAGCGTGTTAGAGATGATGTTGTGCCCGCCGCACAAGCCTGATGGACGTAATTTTCGATTTACCGACCAGAAAGCTGCATCAGCTGGGCGGATTTCGGGCAAGAGACGTCAAACCATCTGATGTTCCATACATTTTGGACTCGGCGCCCACCCGTCTCAGATTGGCTCGTCGTGTGATGGGCGGCATCACGTATAGAAGCACTTGCCCGTTTAGGCAAGGAGTGGCTGGCGCTGCAAGCTGCCAACGTAGCTTTTTGACTTGATGCAGCTGAAAGATCAAGGGCTTCTCCACAATGTCATTTGGAGAGCTGCTGAAGGAGCAATCAAATGAGTAAAAAAACAACCGTCTGATGTCAGGGTCCGACCAATCATGACCAGGTCCGCGAATGGCCGAATACCCTTGGTCGGGTGAGCCAGTCGGCACGGATGCAAAGGAACGCGACCGCAAGGCCATCGAATTATGTGCATGTACTGGCAGTTGCCATCCTCATTCACACATATTGCTAGACAAATTTCGCGATTGTGGTGTGAGGTATTGTGAAAGGCGCGCAGTGCGCATAAGCGTCTTACAAGGCTGTTCCCTTTCACACAATGCGATGTAGGGCCATATGGCTTGAGCTCTTGTTCTAGATGGGTCACTATCAGTCTCAGATTCGTCCTCCGCCTAACAAGACATGTTTTATATTGGTCTTTGAGAGGATAGTAACAAAGCTCGCCGGGCGTTTTGGTTGTGCTGAGTACCGCGGACAAGTCGTTCAATGTTTAGATCAATCCTGTGTTTAGTTCAAGTTCCATTTGTCGCCACTATAGTAACGTCAAATACATCAAGTGATGCGTTGCGTCTGCTTGACCCACGATGTACTTGACCGTCAGCAGCAGGCTCAAGGTCGCCCGCCGAGCGCAGTTTCCCGGTCCGGCGCAAGGCAACCAAGTAGATGTGAAACACGGCGACATGCCGAACGATCGGCACCGTCCCAGTGCCCCCTGACATGAACAGGCCACTTGGCCTAATCAGTTGGCCAGCCTTGACAGGCAGGAGATTGCGGCAGGCTGAAAAAAGCCGAGGGTACGATGCGACTACCGGTGATGGGATCCTCTTCATCAGTTCAGCTGCTGCTTTGAGGCAGTGTACGCGATGCAGATCTTCAACCCGTGGTGGACGTCGGCTCCGGAAAGCACTTTGCAGTCGAAACAGGCACCAAGGGACTTTACTCAGTTTCGCTTATTCCCTTTCTGCGTGTGGCCCCCTGCCTATGGCAGCCTGCAGGCACCTGCTAATTCGGGATATTGCTCCAACGAGACAAGATGGGGGCCACTGGAGGTTTCAGCGGCCAATTTGTGTGATATATAGTGCAAGTAAACGTTGCGATCCTTCAGTTCATGAAGCCACTTGGTTCAGCTGCGTCTTGGGGCTTGAAAAAATGTGCATCAATAGTCCAGAGTTTTAGTGAGACTAAGCAGCGAGCTGTATACTAGTTAGTAGAGCGCTCTAGGGTTCTACTAGACGACCGTTGGCAAGCTCATGTCGCGCCTGATCCGGCCCTATATGAAAAAGATACCTTTGAAACAGCCAGGCTCGACTCTGTAGGTAAGTTACTTTGCTACGTTAGTTAATATGGCTGCAAGCCGGGAGCATCAGCTGTACTTGCACCATGCTTAGCGAGCTTTCCTTGGTGCTGAGCTACTCTGCCCACAAATAGAGCGAAAACCTGCCTTGAGGATCTCGGTAGAAGCCTATTATTCTCTCGGTTTTTTTTTTTTCTTTTTTGAATATTTTGGGAATATTTTGCGTGCAGGGCTTTTGCCGCCCACGCCAAGGGTCAGTGACGTAAGTTGGGCGTCGGGAAGCTTCGGCAGCCCTGCATCCACAGCACCAAACGCGGAGAGGAGAGAGATGTGGGCGGGCACTAATTAGGCTTTGAAGGTGAGGTCATTCGCACTGCTTTTTCTTGGAATTCCTTTGGACTTTTTCTGCTGCCACCCGAAACGCAGCAGAGAGATGACAGCGCTGGACACGGCCGGATTAGTGCACGCTCCACTGTAAACAGCTTGCGAGCTTCTTCACGTTACAACTTGCATTGCCTCGGGATCATGTTCATTTGCATCTGAGAGTACTTTGTGACACTTGGTTGCTGTATTTCGATCTAAACGTTGAAATACTTGTCTCATAAAGAATAACCATAATTGACTTCTTATCGTAGTTGGAAATCTGTCCTTGCACATTTGCACCTTGTTAGCTGCCCAGGCGTGAACCCCCGGCTGCTGGACCCCACAAAGCTCAATCGATCGCATCATCGATACATAACTTGAGAACCCAGTATACCGGACTCCGGCATGACGACTGTTCTTGCCCCTCCTTCACACACCTTTAATACTCTTCTATTCCACCTCGTTTCCGAAACGCTGGTCATATTTTCTAACGTTGATCACCTTCCACCAAGCCGTTGACTAAACTTCAAACAACCTACACGACCATAACGGTACTTCTGCCCGTCAATTACCCAACCATGTCAGGCTTCTTCAACCTCATTCTGCGCGGCATCGCCCTTGTCTTCACAATTATCATTACTGGTCTCATTGGAAATGTCATTGCCCAGGATCACAACGCCTCGACGTCGGCTCGCGCCGCCGTAAACTTCACAATGTTCGTCACGGCCCTCTCCTGGGTCGTCTGTCTCTACGGCATCGTCGCCACCGTCATTTCCAGCCTCGGCATGCCCATAGTCCTCTTGGTCCTCGATGTCCTCGGCGTCCTCTTCACTTTCATCAGCGCCATCGTCCTTGCTGCCCGCATTGGCAACACAAACTGCTCCAAGACATTCGGCCGCCACGCCAACTGGATCGCCTACGGCTCCGGCAACGCGCAGCACCGCTGCCGCGAGCTGCAGGCCAGTGATGCCTTCATGTGGTTCCTCTGGGCCACTCTCTGCGGCGCTCTCTTCCTCTCCTTCAAGGAGATGCGCAGCCCCGGTACTGCCCGCTCATCCCGCCCGGCCATGTCACAGGTCTAAGTGCCATGCTGAGCGTCCCATCCTCGATCTGCCATTGGGCGCCATGCACGACCTTGAAGCACCATCCCAGCTCGTCTCAGGGGGGTAATATCGTTCTCTTTATGAATTCCGGTTGTTCCGCCACAGAAGACTTGTCCGTTAGTCGCCGGATTCGATTCAGATATCCGGCATTGGCCCCCTCAGTACACCACACTGCCTTGTATAGCAATTGTGTTGGTCCAGTTTGCTGTGTTACTCATCAAAATTCTTGGACTATGAAGCATGTATCGTTTTCTGTTTGTTGTAATCTATAATGCGCAACGCATTAATATTGTGTTAATATACCACTCACTTTGAACTTGACAAACTTGAATGTTGACAGGCCAATGTAGAGTAACTCCATTGTTGAACAAGTCAGTAATTTTGGCCGTGTAAATACAGCTTCTAATCAGAGTATATGCCCCCCAACGCCAAAGAAATAAATATAAGCAGGAAACGGTGCAAAATGATACTTTCAAAGCGCGCAGCCGTTTGATGCGATGCAATGCCATGGATAGAATACACCGCCAAGACTATAATGATCGAGCAGCTTCCACAGCACCAATCACATTGAATGCCTTTTTATCGGTATATGCAACCTCGACACCGTGTGCCCAGTTCATGTATCTGGCCCAGCCTGAAAATAGTCAGTCAGCATGCTTCGCTTCCTCACCAATGTACGCAACGCAACCCATCACAAGTATCCTCGGGTCACATACTCCAGTAGGCAAACTTTCGGCCAAAAAATTTGCCCATCCACGGCACTAGTACCATGGTGAGCAGCATCTGTACCTGCTCTAAGCTGCGCTCCCACTCCGCTTGCGCATCGTCCTCGTCGTCCGAGTAGATTTCGTCGGTCGAGAGAGACGGCAACGAGTCGAGCTCATCATCCTTTTCTAGCAATGATGTCTGCGACACCATGTATAGCGATTCGTCGGCGGCGGCCATGTCGGCAGTGTATCGCGTCCAGGAGATGCGGCTTCGGGAGATCTCAGCAAGGGGCTTCGCGTCGAGAGAGTGGTTATTCGTGTTGAGGCAGGGCCGCTTTGAGATTCTGGCGTCTGCGAGATCCCTCTTCCTTACTTTGCGCCCACACGAATGCGCTCGGTTTCCGGCAAGACTGTCGAGCTCCAGATGTCGGAGGAGGAGATGTGTTGCTGAGTGGCCCGGTTCGGCAGTCCGGTATGCGGACTGGTACTACATTGTGATTGGTTGAAAGAGGCAGTTGTGGGGATTCACAGCAAGCAAGCTCAACTTGTCGTTCGAACATTATTACATCACTCAATTTAATCTACTATGATTTGATAAAAACTCTACTGCGATGATTCGGCTCTTAATATTCATGTTACTCAGTTCCAACAGACAGAAAACTCGATAAATCAAGTGCTGGCATATCGTCCACTCTTCTCACGATGTGTACAATTGACACGGCTTTTACAATCAAATAGGCCAACAACTACTCGATTGAGACACCAGAGGTCAAAATTGTGAAAAGCGATCCAGGTAAATTCGAACTGACTCTACTGTCATCGTCAAGTCTTTTTTCTTCAGTGGTGCGTTTTCACCGCTGTTGTGTGTTGTTCCTAGGCGATGTAGTTCTGGCCAAGAAGCATACCCGGGACCAGCACCAGCATGCCGAGAGTCACACGGGCGATTGACCTGCGAACTCTTGTCTACATAGTCTCTGAAACTTGGACTTGAACCATGCTAGGTCTAAGGTGTGATTATTTTCTCGTCTGCTTACGACGCTCATATCATTCAGCCCTGGTACATGCAACTCACATCGGGGCGCGCATGGTCGAGAATCTCGCAGTGAATAAGCAATGAGCACCTGATCCAGGTAACTCAACGTGACACGTAGAAACTCAGGCACATATTCCGGAGCCCCAAAATATCTCACATGCCATTTTCATGCATTTACATCAAAATTGCCAAACAAAGCTCTCGCGTCCGTTTGCATATCGCTTCCACGACGTTTTGTTCACGGCCCCACACGTGACCAGGGTAGCTTTCTTCAAAGAGCTTTTCGCATGTTGGCAAACAAGAAACCAAGCGCTTTCATCCAATCGCAGATCCGATTTATACTCGAAAACATACGCGACGAGCTGCGCGCTGATTCACACAAGCTCCTCTGCTCCCAACGAAATGCCATCGCCATCACCGGCACGAGAGCGCTTCCGTTCGCGGTCGCGCTCACCCGCTCCCAACCATCACAACGCGCGCTCGCGGTCGCCCTCCCGATCGCGCAGCAGATCCCGCTCCTTGCCACGTAACGGTGGCGGCGGCGGTAGCACACGCAACCGGGACGAGAGTCGTGGCCGCAGCTACAGCCAAAGCAGAAGTCAAAGCTACAGTCGTGGACGAAGCTACAGCAGGACCCCGAGCGGCCGCAGCGACAGTCGCAGCTGGAGTCGTAGCCGCAGAGGCAGCGAGGGACCGCTGGCAAAGAGCACAAAGGTATGCCCAGCCCGCGATGTTCAATCTCGTCGACCGACAGGCAAAGGCCAAGCGCTAACCTGGGAGTGGTAGATTGTCGTGGAGCGTTTGACGAAGACAATCAACGACGGCCATCTGTACGAAATCTTTGGCAAGTTTGGCCGCATCAAGGATCTTGACCTTCCCGTCAACCGAACCTGTAAGCTATTTCTGTCCAGTTTCCTTGAAGGCCATCGATTGGCAGCCCTAACACGTACAGTCAACACAAACCGAGGCACCGCATACATTCTGTACGACCACGAAGCCGACGCCGAAGCAGCCATTGCCAACATGCACGAGGCTCAGGTCGACGGCGCCACGATCCACGTCTCCATAGTGCTTCCCCGGCGCAAACTCTCACCGCCTCCGCCGACCGCCCGTCGCGGCGCAAACATTGACCCTCGCGTGCCGTTCACGGGCGGTAACCGAGGAGGCGGCGGCGGCGGCCGACGTCGCAGAGGCGGTCTTCCCATGTCTCCTGGGGGAACAGGAGGTGGCGGTGGTGGCAGATACGGACCTCGTTCGGATGTCTACCGTCCTGGCGGCGGATCGTCGCGTTCCCAATCACCGCCGCCTACGCGGGGCAGCGGCGGCGGCCGCGGCGGTGGAAGCAGATATAGGAGTCGCTCGCGAGCCTCTGATGCGTCGCGGTCACGGTCGCCTCGGCCCCGGAAAGGCAACGGTGGTGGCGGTGGCTATGGCCGACGGAGTCGCAGTGTTGACAGCCGCGATGATCGCAGCAAAAGCGGCTACTGAAGCGTGACCAAAGACAAAACATCAGGAAGCGACTGCACTCGTTTGGGACTTGGAGCTTATGTATTATGTGAACAAAGAAAACAAAGGGATTTGCTTTTGCTTGGACAGGAGTACCGAGGCCTACACTGACGAAGAACTGGTGGCAGCAGAAGTCAATGAATACCCAACCCCAAGTATGGGCAAATGTTCATTACTACACTACCAATTAATTACCGCTGTATTATTCCAAAAGAAATTTTATCGTTCATCTTCCTATATATCAAAGAACAGGCCCGAGACTACAGCAGCAGGCCAGCGCCCAAGACGCCGAGCGCCGCGGCGGCCGCGTGGGCCGTCGGCTTCGGGACGCCCCCGTTCTTGCTGGACGTGGGCTTGCCGCTCCCACCGCCGGCCGTCGTGGTCGTCGTCGACGACGCGGTGGCGGCGCTCGTGCTCGTCGGGCAGTCGGAGGTGCAGGGCAGAGCCGACGCAAAGGGGCTGCTGGCGACGCTGACGGGGAAGACGGGCGGCTGGCTGGCGAGGGTGGGGTCGGGCGTGGCCGACGGCGCGTCCGGGTTGAGCACGTCGGCGACGAGGTGCATGATGCCGTTGGCGATCAGGATGTCGGGCTGCACAATCTTGGCCGAGTTGACAAACTTGTCATTGCCCGCCTGCCGCACCATCAATCTCGGGTTGCCGCCACCGCCACCGCCGCCGCTTGTCGCGTTGCCACCGCCGCTCAGGGTCGTCAAGACGGTGCCGTTGACGAGATCCGTCGATGACAGGATGCGGTCCGGCACGACGTGGTAGCCCATGACGCGGGCGAGCGCCGCCTTTCCTCCGCGCCCCTGCAGCGTCGCCTCGAGCGACCCGCCGATGAGGTCCATGGCGGCGTCGTGCGGCGCAAACACGGTCACGTTGCGGCGATCGTCGACGTCGGGCATGAGGCCCGCGGCGTAGAGCGCCGCGAGGAACGACTGCGCGCGAAAGGTGGCGGCCGTGGCGCGCAGCGGCGCCGGCGGAATCAGCAGGTTGTCAATGACGTGAATGCGGCCGCCCTGGAAGGCAATGTCTTGCTCAATGACGGTGCAGCGCGTGCCGAGGCTGCTGGTCAGGACAATGGCGTCGCCGGGCTGCTTGTCGAGGAGCACGTTTTGGCCGGCCGTCACGTTGGTGTAGGCCGGCGCGGTGAGGAGCGTGCGCTCGAGGTAGGTCGGCCCCGTCTCGAGGTCGGCAATGGTGACGCTGCCCTGGAGGATGTGGTACTGCAGCAAGGCGGTCGTCTTGGCCGCGTCGCTGGGGTCCCAGACGTCGTTGAGGGACGTGTAGGGGATGTTTTCAAAGGCCTTGTCTGAAGGCGCGCAGATCTGAAAGGGGTGAGTAGTCTGTACTTGAGGACGTGCGAGGGAGCGGTGAGCTTACAGTGACACCATTGTAGTTGGGAAGCTGCAACAGTACATCAGAGTTGTTCTGGTGATGTTAGCCATGAGTTGTTTATGACATGACGGGAGCGAATGCACCTTGATCAAGTCGTAAAAGGTTGTGAGCTTGTGCTGTCTTTGAAGAACAGAGCCCAAATCATCGGAGGAGGAAGCCAGCGCGGTCGTGACGAACAAGGCCAGTGGCCAAGCAACGAATTGAACCATCATGAGAGACCTGTGTGGTGTCATTGGTGATAGTTCCCTGGTGTCGAACGAACCTCGAGCGTGTCCGAAATTGCTCAAGACAGAAACGGCAAAACACCTTTGCCGCTAGCCAGGTGAGAGCAAGCTACAACTTTGTAGTCCGGGGAGCGAGGCAACGCAGAACGCCGCAGTGCAACTCTGCAATTTGTCGCGACGCCGCCCACGAGCTACAATAGTTCGACCGTCCGGTTATCGTCGCAGCGCGGTGAGACCCGGGATGCCTGTGCTTTCAATCTGCGCAGGAGGTCCTGGGGAGGCACAGCAGCAGATACTGATACACGCAAGTTGCCCTTTTTGGCTGTCGTGCAACTCGACCACGATATCTCCAACCGTTTTGTCGTTGCGTGGCTGCGCACCAAAGATTCCAGGAACTGCAAACTGTTGAGCGTCCGTCCTCTGGAATAGCACCTGCCAAGCCTATGTACCACAAGGAACGAATTCAGCTTTTCCTCGGTACGAATCAAAAGTCTCACCCAAATACGAGGTGCAAGTTTGGGCGCGCAATACGAACTTGTGGCCCTAGTAATAAATGGTGAACCCCCAGTGTTGGCTCGCCGTAAGGGTTCTCTCGTACCTGAATGACTTGGGAAGAATGATTGGCCGGGTAGGCCTCATCGCCAGCGAATTTTGCACGACGCAAAGCGACGGGCAGATCCCCATTTGGTCAAAACCAACCTCCACCAGGCTGCGAATAGGGGGCTTGGGGGGAGTTGGCGCTGCTGTCATAGGTCGACAAGAGGACGGAAATCGGCAGAGGATCGACAAGATACGAGCAAAAAAAGCCCACCACTGGAGTCAGAAACCGGCCACCGGCCAGCCATCTTGCAGTACGCAAACGGGAATGAAACGCATCCGAAGAGGGGAAAACTGACCAATACCCCATATTGGTGCAGTTTATTGCTAAGGAGACCTGCAATACGACAATTCGGCTCAAGACAGGTTGGCAGCGCGGCGGCGCGGCGGCACATCCCGCGCACAGATCGAGCTACCCTTGCGGAACGGAAAAATAGAGGAGGGGCTAATAAGGTACAGGTTTTGAATCAGTCTCGCCTAAATTGAGTTCTCGGTTTCCGAATCTTGAAAGTTCTCTCAGTGATGCGATAAAAGACGCAGCCTTGCCGTCAATATTGCTTTCCGTCTCAGAGACAGATAGTTTGGTATTGCAAAACTAAATCGGAGACCCGGAGATGATACATGTAAACGCCTGGTAACAGCAGTAATACGAGCCACAAAAAATCACCACCTCTGTCCGAATGACGCAATTCTGCCTGCACGTTGCATTTTCACATGTCTATCTCTAGGCAGGTCAAGTTTAATAGTGTTCACGCACAGCTCGCATGACGGGGCAAAGAGACCGCTGTTGACTTGGGCAATTGAGAAAATTGACGGACCGAATTGGGATCGCGTACCAGCGTGCGCGCCGCTTACGGCCTTTGTATATTCATCTGTGACTTCAGAGAGGACGAAAGGGGAAGCAACGCTTTTTTGAGTATACTTCTGAGACATGTGAGGAATTGGAAAGAAACAAGTTACGATGAGAGTTGACTAGTTGTAGTTTAAGTCTTCAGACTCGGACAGTGTTTTATCAGTGGCAAGTACGAAAGACGGGAGAGAGATAGCCGTCCTTGCAGAAACTAAGATGCCCAAATATAGAGACAGGATCGAAAACTCGAGGCCTGCGGAATGTTACCCTGCAAATTAGTTTAGACACAGTTCCTGTTGTGCTTTGCTCCTCGACTGCACACCCTCCTCTTTCCCTCGCGAGTCGCACTGCCCTGTCCCGTATCGGGTCACCTACGGCGCATGAATGAGAGCCCACCCAACACGACCACGTTCATGCATTGCACAGACTTTGCCCATGTCCCACAATGCAGTTCCGAGCTGTCTGAGTTTTCGTCTCTGTTGGGCCACCTGTTAGCCAAGGTTAATGTGGCTGGATTGAGAATGGAAGAGCAAAAACAGCCCCTCTTCTGTCATATTTTTTCCGCGGGGACACAAAATCCTTTGACCAAGGAACAAGGCACGTTTCCCTCCTGTTATTAGCACCACTTTTCGTCTCGGCCCCAGGCCTGCTCAACGTGCCAAAATGGCTCGCCTTGAATCCAGCATAATGATTCCATGTCGGAGCCTGATTCTGCTTCCTAGCGTCTCCGTGGCTTTTTGGTGCATTAGCGTGTTCAAATGCTTGCATACACGAAGGTGATGGGCGCTGCACGTTGGCCTATTCCAGTCAGTAGTGGAGATGCCACCTGTCTACCATTTTATATCCATGGTTACATCTACCAGTGTGTCGGGTTATCAGACGAAGAAAAACGGGGTTGCACGATGATATAGAACATGCCGAGGGAGAGGAGGATGCCTTCTGCGGCTGTTCTTTGACCACTTGCTGCTCGCCCCAGGATGCGCGGTGTGGAATTGCCAACTGTGTGGCATTGGGCAACCGGGTAACAGCGGTGCGCTACTATTGCAGAAAGGCTGATATCAGCGGCCGAATGAGAGAATTTGTAGCGACGCTGCTTACTGGGCTTACTGAGTAACTGCTACAATGGCGCCAGAGCGTCTAGCTTCAGTGGCCTGACTCTTCAAAAGCTCGGTAGTAGCCCGGATCCTTGTTCCGCACGAGTCCGTTGTTGGTCATGGTATAATGGCGATGCGTGGTGTAAGTTGAAACACTCTCATGCTGGCAACGTCGAGTAGTGAGGTGTTTTGGCCGCGCCAGTCCATCTTGTGAGACGCTGCACAATAGAGAGGTTATGTAAAACAAACAGACTTCAGATCTTGATGGTGATTATTTGTACACGTGCTTCGGCTGGATCTCCGTATAGCGATATAAAGCTAACCTCGAGTGCCTGGAGACGCTGGCATAATATTTCTCTGAGAATTCTGGCAGAAACTTGGCACAGCTTGCTCGGTATTAACCTCCCCGAATTGATGCTATTCAAGCGTTCAGTTTGGGTAAAAACGAGGCAAATAAACTTTGCACAACACCAGATCCCTGTCAAAACTTCATGATCTCTATGCCGACTTGTCCGATAGAGCCTATATGTAACTTGTAATATCTCAATACGCTCACACCGTCAGGCGCCGAGTCGGACATTCCGTATACACATTTTTCTACTTATTGAAGCGGCGATCACCGTCGTGCCCGTCTGACAATGGAGGCCGAGAGCTTGGGACGTAGCGTGGCTGGTGGATCTAAATG
The DNA here is from genome assembly GCA_024472245.1 of Beauveria sp. NWAFU-1. Lineage (NCBI taxonomy): Eukaryota > Fungi > Ascomycota > Sordariomycetes > Hypocreales > Cordycipitaceae > Beauveria > Beauveria sp. NWAFU-1. The sequence goes on from JANBXD010000004.1 coordinate 1,889,769, forward strand.
GAAGCCCGCTAGAAAGACTTTGGTGTCATCCGTCGACGGTGGGCGATGGGGTCGCTTAGCACTGGTACATATGTATGAGTAGCAGCTGCTTTTTCCGTCTCCAACAGATGATGGGGCCGGAAAGTAATGCCTTCTTTTCGCGGCGCTCTTCTTTGTATCTACCTGTCTTTCGCGAAACATTGTGCCGAATACTTTATATTAGGCACGAGAGCCTTTTTGCGAAGTTGACGTCAATAGTGCGTGGCTAGGCCTTTCTGCAGTCACATTGAATACTCGACGCACGTGTTCGTTGCGAAAAAGAAAAACGCCTTGTAGATTAGTTGAGCAAACTACAGGTAATCGCAGAGGTGGAACGAGAGGTTTCGCGTTAAGACAATTGATGCACCGTGTTGCTGGTGGCTAGCGGGTCGAAGCGCCCAGAAAACTCGCGTAGCGCTTCGGTGATAGTAGAGTTTGCCATCCTATTGACTTGCCAATCGGGTATTGGTCCATTGAAAAAGGCGATTGAGTAGTGAGACATCTGGGACACTCCTATGTAGACGACTTGTGTGGCGCTTGAGTTTGGCAGAGGATGGGGCAACGTCTTCAGAGGCTTTTAAAAAGCCTTGTTTCAAGGAACCAAATTGCCAAAGCGGGGGCGACCGGGAGCCGAGTGGAATTTCGCAAAGTTGCCGTATCAGTCCGTCGTTTCGTGCCTCGTGTGCCTGTCTGTGCTGAGATGTTGCCGTGGCTGGCAAACGACCCAAGCCGCGGCTTAGAGAAGGTCGTTTCGAGATGAGAAATTGGAGGGCTGAGCTGGTAGCATTGTTGAGCATTAGAGAGTGGTCGAATCCTAGCGTCAAAACAAAAACGGAATGATGCTGCAAAAGCAACGTGAGATGTCGTCCGATGTTAGCGCTGGCTGTTCTGGAGATTCTGGAGAGGCGACAATGGAACAATGGATGATGAGCTGAGGCTGGGAGAGAAAGGTGAGCAATGGAGGGGAAAGGAGGAGGGGGTGTGTGTAACCACGCCATGGCGCATCTGTGCCTCCCTAAAAAGGCAAGAGAAAAGATGGCCCTGGCAAGCCACAGCGCCAGGGCAGTGAGCAGAGGCACCAGCCACACCTCATGCCGCTTTTCGTGCGCTGTCGAGCTGCTGCTTTTACGGGCGGGCTGCGATAAATATCAAGCTGAGCCTATTTAGGTACTAATAGCTGCGCTCCCGTCTGCGCTCCACCGCTGTCAAAGGGGCTGGTCCTGGTCCAGCGCTACTACAAAAATACCTGCTGGTAATTAATAATGATCATGCACGTCTTCAGCGGATCATGGGCTCGCGCTGAGCTGGAGGGGCAGTCTGGGCTGCCATCTCACGCTGCACGCATCTCCCGCCCCTTATTTGCCGTGCCGTCACGAACCCAGGCTCTAGATCTGCGAGCTGGCCGGGATGTGCAGCATCAACACTGACCGAGGGACTTGTCGAGTCTCGGACCTGTCAAGATCGCCGGGCCTGGCGCTTAAAAGATGATCAGCCTGCTGCAGAGCCGGCACGGCAGCCGACGGACTTGAACGGATGTGGAAACAAGGTCCGTTGAAGACGACCAGGTATTTCCTTGCTGGCAGAAAAAGCGAAAGAGGGACAGTAAAGAAAACAAGACAAGGTAGGCGAACATGCTGGATTCACATTGATATAATTGTGTGCCAGTCTGGCCACCTGCAGCTGACAAGCTCAGCTGCAGCTGGGCACCGATGATGCATAACTGCGTTTACAGCTTGACAGGGTGAAGCATGCACAACCGTATGCCGTATGTCATTGTATTGACTGAGCTGACAGCTATGGCTTGCAAACTGGCACTGCCGCAATGACGGGATACGTGGCAGTCGGCAGCTATCAAAATACGTATAGTGATATGATCCATGCAGGCATACGAGAGCCCTGCCGGCCCTAGATCGATGGACTCTGAAAAGAGAATTTATCAGAGCGGTCCGTAATTTCGCATCTACTGGTATCCGCTGGCCGGGGTCACAGCGCATGCCGTCTATTGATAGCACGGACATGCGGTAAACAACAGACGGCAGCCAGCACACGCCGGAGCAGGGGAGAGTTGGCCATCTCAGTGACCCATACGGACCGTATTGTTGGCCGAGAAATTGTAGCTCGGTGTAATCGTCAGTCACAATCTAGTGGCTGCGTGAACAGCATACAGAGGACGTGCGTGATGGCGACGAGACGTGCGCCCGGGTGCAGGCGGCGGGTACCTTGGGCAGGTAATAACGGGATGGTTACAGGCTTACAAGTTACCAGTGAAGCGTGGTCACCAACCCACGTATGAATAGGTAGGAAAGGGTTGCGCGCACTGCCCCAGATACTGCGTTGAAGTCCGAGGTGTTGAATGCTCAGAGCCTCGTGGCCTCACATCCAGCTGCTGCACGTCCACGGTGTTGCTCTGGCATCGGTGGTTCCACTGTAGCAGGCGGCCGGTAGGTCCGTATTATAGGCTGCTGGTGGCTTCCTGGTTGACCCCGTTATCATGGCGGCAGATTGTCTGGGTGTCTGCTCACAATGTCGAGTGGTTCAGATATGTAATCCGAGTAACAAGTTGACAGCGCACGTTGGCCGGTATCATGATGATCGAGTGGTGATTCAGAACTACCCGAGGCCCACTATAGCCCATGGTAGCCGCCCGTGTTCTGTAGGCCCTGGAGCCACCGATGGGACTATGGGCATGGGTATAGAGCCCTGTAGATTTTTTTCGCTACTCCCACTGCTGCGGCGTCGCCTGCTGGTCTTGAGTACAATACGTATGCACTGTTTGGGCTGTCTTGATGCACATGAAATTGATGAATAAAAAAAGAGCTAAAATAGAGAATAGAAAAAAGCGTAATGAAACAGCGGCCATCCCCGCCGCATCCACCGGATGCCACCAGTGTGCATCAGCCACGCCTGGACTACCACACCTGCTAACTACTTTATTTACTCTGTGCACCTGAAAAATATACGTACTGCTGGATTCAGCACCACCGCAGCTTTGCTAGTGCTTGCCGCCTTGGCTACATTTCTCTAACCTTTTCCTGCTACATTTCTCTCAAAACATTATCCATCCAGTTTTACCCTATTCCGTTTGCATTCAGTCTGGAGGCTCATTCTGGATTGCGCATACATACCGAGTTTAAGCACTACACCTCTCATCACTATCCTCGACTTCATTCCTTGATCAATTCAGCCACGCCACACCTACACATCCGGGAGCTGGCGCAAGCGCAACGGCGTAGAGAGCTTCGCTACCGAGATCGATCGTCTTTGCTCGTTGCGACCGACATTGCTCCGCGTTGACGGCATTTCCCCCGTTCAATTCTCCGCATTCCCGTCTTTCCATATCCTCCTTCACAGTCCGTCATGGATCACCAACAAAATGACCGCTACACAAGTAGCTACAACAACCAAAACGCCCAACCGTACTCGGGCAATGTCTCCTCCAACATCACACCTCCCCGCTCAGGAACACCAAACACAGACGGTGGTCGCAATCCATTTGGTGAAACTCCTGAGCCTGCCGCCAACCACCGACTCGCCACGAACACTGGCACAAATCCTTTTGTCAGTCCCGCCGTCTCGCGACCTGCCTCTAGCTTTGGCTCCTCCAGCGCCCTCGGCCCACGATTTGAGGAGCGCGCCCAGCGCTACTTTCACTCGCGCCGTGTCGCCAAAGGCGAGGTCGAGAAGCCCTGGCTGCAGAAAAAAGACAAGAAGGAGAAATGGGTCACCATCATCCCCATCATTGGTATCCTCATTGGTCTCGGCATCTCTGGCTTCCTAGTCTGGGATGGCCTCCGCAGTGTCGTCCACCACAAGTATTGCCCGCTTATTGATGACAGCTTTGACAATGGCCTCGACACCGGCGTTTGGACTAAGGAGGTCCAGCTTGGTGGATTTGGGTAAGCCTTTTTGCCTTATATCACCTCAATCTGTTTGCATGCTAACTTGCGCAGTAATGGGGAGTTTGAGATGACCACCCCCGGCGACGAAAATGTCTACGTTGACGGCGGCAACCTCATCATCAAGGCCACACTCCAGGACGCCGACAAGATGGAAAAGACCACCACCATTGACCTGAAAAAGGATGGTACTTGCACTTCGGACGACTTTTACGACTGCGTTGCCGTCACCAACACCACTGCCGGAAACTCTAGCGTTGTGCCGCCCGTCAAGTCTGGTCGCATCCACACCAAAAAGGGCGCCACCCTTAAGTACGGCCGCATAGAAGTCACCGCCAAGCTCCCACAGGGCGACTGGCTATGGCCCGCCATCTGGATGATGCCCGTCAAGGATACCTACGGACCCTGGCCCGCCTCAGGTGAAATTGACATTATGGAGTCGCGCGGCAACAACTGGACCTATGCCCAAGGCGGTAATAACATTGTCTCGTCGGCGCTGCACTGGGGCCCCGATCCTGCTAATGACGCCTGGTGGAAGACGAACAACAAGCACAAGATTCTGCGCGGCGACTTTGGCGATAGCTTCAATACGTTTGGCCTCGAGTGGTCGCAAAAGTACCTCTTCACCTACGTCAACACGCGCTTGATGCAGGTGCTCTACACCAACTTTAACAAGCCCATGTGGCAGCGTGGCGCTTTCCCTCAGACGACCAACAACGGTACCCGCTTAGCCGACGTCTGGAGCCAGACTGGGCGCAAGAATACGCCCTTTGACCAGGATTTCTATCTCATCATCAACCTGGCCGTCGGCGGCACCAACGGCTGGTTCGAGGACAACAAGTCGCTCAAGCCCTGGGTCAACGGGTCCCCCAACGCCAAGAAGGACTTTTGGGCTGCCCGCGAGGACTGGCACCCTACGTGGAAGCAGCCCCAGATGGAGATTCAGCGTGTGGTGATTCAGAAGCAGTGCGACGGCGACGAGGAGTTGTAAAACTTGTATCTGTCTATTTCTTCCCCCTTTCCCTTTACCATCTATGACTACATAATCACGAGCAAGTCTTTTTTTTTTCTTTTTCACTTTTTCTATATTTCCTCATTTTTCATTAGATCAAATGGCATCATAGACAAGAGGATGGGCAAGTCATTTTGGACTAGTTGATTGTCATTCGCATTTGGGTTTGGGTAGTTTAGGCGCAGGCATACGCCAAAGAGTTGTAGTTTGCATCATGAGTCTCATTGATACATATTTGCACAAGTTCATTAATTTCAGAAGCTTAAATAGAGAAAAAAGACGAATCATTGCCCACGTCCATGAAGATTTCGAAATGAATCGTACTAGCAAATAGCCAGCATGCCAGCCAAGCTACGTAATGATGTCTTGGACCCTCCTAGATCTCTCAAGGTTCTGGAGCGCCATTGTCTCACCTTGGGTTGTGGACCGAGACAATACGAGGCGTCTGGCGGCTAGTTACCAAGTGCAACCGGGTCGAAGATTTCCGTCATGCGGTACGAGATTGCCTTTTTTTTTTCCCTCGCTTTCTTTATCTCGGGATTCTCGTTCCTCTACTCATTGATACGCGGTGCTGCAATTACTACGCCATGATCTGTTCAAGCCCTCTCTGACTGTACCTAGAGCCGTTTCATCAGTGGGCCGTGACATTAAACTTTGGCGAGACTTCAAAGTCAAAAAAAAAAGAGATATAAGAATAGAAGAAAAATAAAAATATCATGGAGAGAGAGAGAAAGAGAGAATATTTAGAATGACACATGTCAAATTGTTCATGCAGGAGGGTGGGCGGGTTGGTGCTTTGACAGTTCAGATACGGGAGAGAGAGAGCGCCACGGTGAAGAAGCGCATCACAAGGGGGCGGGAGATCAAGGCGGCGCGCGAGCAACGCCCGAGCTCAGCTCAGCGGTCGCACGCTGACCGAGCTGGATACTTCTTGTTTCTTACAAAAAAAAAAGAACCAAATCTTTGCTAGGATTCTAGGGCTGGAGGGTGGGGGGATGATTTTCCTTTTATCCAGTTGCAGTGGGTAAACATTCAGAATCACGAGCTGCAGTCTCGACACATGTGCCCGATCTGGATAGTCGTTGTGGCTGAGCAATGGTCAGCTCCACGGTATTACCGATACTTGACTTCTATCCATGGCTCAAGTTGAATTATTAAGAATTCTTCGAGGTTGTTGTGACAGGGGCAGCGGCGGCGGCAGTACATGTGCCGGCGTCATGCACGTTCCGACTGATCTCTCGAGTCCTGACGAAGCCGCGCGGATAAGTTGTGGCAAGCAGGGGATCCCGGATGTTGCCCGCAGGTTGTTTGAGCGGGCGGTTGCTTCTTCTTTTTTTTTTCTTTTCTTGTCTATTCGACGATCAAGTACCACGGCAGACGGGCTGTTGGTGGTTGGGGGCCGCAGTACGATCCAGCCAGGGCTGCAAGGCGAGCTGAAGACCGAGTCCGGCTGTCTGCGTTGCGGTCGGTGAAAGGTTTTTCTTTTCGGCCGATTTCCAGACCGTATGGAAATGGATTCCGCACGTCTAAATTTATATTTGGGCTCTGTGGGTGAAACTGTCTTTCTGGTTTCTTTTGGCTGTGTTTCGCTCACCGCTAGCGACTCAATCACGACATGTTTTCACTTTCATCACAATTTTGGAATCCATGACAGCCACATGGCTTTCAAGTTACACCGATGGCGTAGAGTTCCTGTCCGATGACCTTTTGGCTGGTAACAAGAAGCGAAACATGCATGGCATGTAGCTGCATCTTGGTGTCCTCCAAATTCCTCCCCCGCGCTCCCGGGTGCTTGAGTCGTTGGCGCCCGGGGCCAAGAACCAGAGCGGAGTAGTCCTTCAGGGCTGGGTATTACTTCTTCCGCAGTTTGAGTGGTTAAAATTTTTTTTCTGTATACGGATACACAGATGAGAACGGCTGGTGCAACTCAAGCAGAGAGCTCTCGGCGCACGCAAGAAGCAACATGTTGACTAGCGTAGAGCAAGCACCACCATCTAAGCAAATGCCCTCATCGGCCCTTTTTTGGCGAGCTTGGCGCTCACGGGTGGTGAGAGCTGGGTCGCAACTGTTGTTCCGATGACATGTAAAGAGGGCGCCTTCTGAGAGCGACATTGTCTCTGGTAGATTGAATAGCCACCAAAAGCCAAGCAACAGGCTCAATGAGGAACTGGGTGTTAAACGGTTCTTACTTTGGCGCACAGTTGGCAGCGCCGCACCGTTTCCTGGGATTACCTTTTTGATTACGACTGCGACGCTGAACCGCAGACTATTGAGTCGCTGAAAATATTACCGTGTATTGCGAGACCAGGGACCTTGCTTTTCGGCAATTCATCTCGCCTAGATATTCAGCCAGTGGACTAGGGACCCTGGTCTGGGAGGGTAGCTCTTTTCCTATTATTAGGTTGGCTGGGGACGACCATGATGCAGCGATCTGGCAATGGCCATGCTTGGTGAACCTTCAACAGCCCAACATTATCGGCATACGAGATGAAGATGTCTGGGAACTGTTCAATACCCAGTAACAAACGCATGACTCGAAACAGTTCGACCCTTGGGGTTTGTCGTAAGCGACATGCAGGCAAAAGCCATGCATATCGATATCGTGCGTATCATTCCATTTCACTCTACTCTTATCCCCATCGTTACTCTTAATCTCAAAGCCTTTTTTAATTTTTAATTTTTTTTCGCATCTCAGCCCCACGCCACGCACAAGGCATATCATGATCCGCTTGGGACGGCAGCATCATGCCGCCGTCCCAAGTAGGAAAGCGAGTCCGGCCGGCCTTTCTGGACCACCCTCTCGCACCCGGAGTTCTCGGAGGCCACGGAGAGGGTGGGGGGCCATCGCCTTACTTTGTCAACTTCTTTTATCTTCTTCTTTGGCACGGTGGGGTTGTGCTCAAGAAGCTGAAAGTGACGTGTACAGGGCTGATGGTGAACGAGTACAACGGCCAATGGATGGCTTGTGAAATGGCATCTTCTTTTTTGTTCTTCTTGTGCATGGACAGGTGCATGTCCACTATGCCGCCAATCACGACTCGTCTATGGAGTACGGAGCCGGGTATTGCATTCGGCAAGAACATCGACCCAAAAAACTCAGCAAATCTTAAACGAATCTTGTGCAAAATATCTACGCAGAATACCTTGGATGCAAACATACTACATTCACGCAGAAAGATGAATGTCAGATCGGCCATGCGATCATAGGTGTCGTTCAGCTAGGCTCAGGATCGTTCACCTGTGGCTTTGAGACATGTCTTTGGGAGTTGCCATAGCCAGACCAGCGGCGAGCGCAACGATCATTCTCCATATCTCGGATGACTTGCCTCAAGCCACCCGGCCAAAAGGCCCCCTCTGTGGCGATAGGGTTGGTGCGCGCCTTCTTGATCCAACCTCTCTACTTGAACCAACAAATTTCAGCCTGTTTGTCTCTAACGAATTTTTGTTGCGCATAAATGAAGAGATTCCCCATCAGTGGCTATTCAGCGGGCTTCAGCCCGCCCCCCACGAGCCTAAACAGCCCCTGGGCTATTATTGGAGTTTGGCGCCTGATAAGAGGCTGGCGGTATAGGCGTATACGAGCTGAGAGACAGCCTGGCTACTTGCCGAGCTTTGTGTGGTCTTGGCGATTTGTTGTGAGATATCGGTCAGAACAAAGAACATTGTTTTTCTCAACACGAATAGAGAGAGCAGGGGTCCCCTTGCTCCGGCTAGGACGCTAGCGACGGCAAATGGTGATCCGGCAGGATCCATACCATGCTGGTCGAGAAGAAGAAGAAAAAAGCAGAAGCAAAGCTGCGCTCGTGGCCGCTCGTGGGGGAAAGTGATGGTCAGAAATTACTGATAGCCCTCGTCAAGCACCGATGGGATTACACCCTGGATCAAGCATAGAAGAAAGTTCTGGGCGCCTTCCTGGACGGTTCTCGTGCAGCAAAGCTGTAATATAACGCCCGGTGACAGCTGCAGGAATAGATGAAGTCGCCATCTTCATGCGCACCGTGGATGGTTACATTTGCCACACGCCATTCGCACCGCTTTCCTGAGATACGCTGGCGGGACAGGCCGCCCCAGCGTGTGGCATGCCATGGCATGGGCAGCCCTCATACCTCCGTATGTCCTTTGTCTTTTCCGTGGTCGAACCTACTGGTATTCTTCGCCTCTGATACCAGTACACCCTGTCAAGCTGCGAATCGACGTGCGCTGGCACACACAGAATCTGCCGGCGCCCGACTACAAGATTGCAAGGCTACCCTGTTTATTTTTGGAGTCGTGGATTCGTGGCTGCATCTGGCCGCAGGCTGGCTGGCTGGCAAGCTGCAGGCCTATGGAGAGCGACGGCGACCTTGAAAAGAAAAGAAAAAGGAAAAGAAAAAAGTGTAAAAGGAGTAATTGTGCGAGATGAGAGCTGAGCCATTTACCGTATCAAGTGCCAACTAATGTGCCTATTAGGTCTCGAATCACCGGACCCTATTTTTCTCGAAAAGCCATGCATAAAGAGCCCGTGATTGATACGCTGATGTAGTCGTCGTGCCTGTGAAGAATGTAAGACATGCGTGTGGCTGTAGACGCCAATGTTCTGTGTTGCTATTTATTCTTCCTCGTAAGGGTGCACACCAGACATGCATGCTACTCCGGAGTCGCGATGCCATCATTTACAGTTGTGCATGCTGCCCCAATCAAAGCGTGGCGTGCTCGCCCCCGCGACTCAAAGCGCCCGACTGCACATTGCAGGCTGACCACGGGGCGGTTTTGTGCGTGATGCAGTATCGGTAATGGCATGTATTCGTACATATGCTTGGCCAAGGCTATTCAAAAGTCCCGAATCGGAGTCGCCAGATTGCGATGCTACGGCGGCGTTTGCACGAGTGGCTGCGCAGACGACAGTTCCAGCTGGCAGGTGCCGCGGATCGTGGTTCATTCGTCAGGTACGCGAACACGATGAGTCATGTCCGGTATTTCAATTTATTTGATTATATTTCAATTTTCTGCCCATCAACAGAACCGTGTCATTGCACAAGGTGAGAGACGATGCACGTGGCAATGAGCAAGGGCAACGATCAGCAGACGAAATCAACAGCTGGCAACAATTGAAGGAACAGATGTGCACTTTTGTAGCACGAGACCAGAGATTACTCTGCTGAGAAGTCAAAGAGGGATGTCCGCCCGACCAAACAATGTGAATGCGTACATAGCTAGCTTATCAGTCCTGATGGTGCAAAGAAGCTACTCAGTAGTATCGTGGGAACGGCTCCGCCAGTCAAGCGAGCTGTGGCGCAAACCGAGAAAGTAAACATGCCGCCGCTTTTAGAGCCCGACAAACTTCGCGGTGATGGCCCCAGTCTCACTAGCCACAAGGCACAGGCACAGGCACACAACGCACAAGCGGCTAGAATCCCAGCAGCCCGGATAACTGAACCGGCCGTGGCCGGCGCCACTCTGGCTCGTGGAGCTAAAATAAATAGGCGACGGTGAATTATTACTTTTTTCGGGATTTCTTTAAGTGGTGGGCTTGGCTACGTTCGGTGAGTGAAGCGAGGCGACAAGATGCGCCGACACATTGGCAATGTCTCGCTGGGGGGTATTAAGAGTGGTAGTGGTGGTGGTGGCGAACCGTCCGACCACTGGGAACGGGTGGGAAAAAACGGACAGACATGCAAGGCCTGCGAGTCCGTGTTGACAGCCAAAGAGAGACGAAAAATTAAAATTGATTAAAACAGGCATTGCGTGCGGCAAGCGCTCACGTTGTGTTGAGCGGTGGAGCGGAGCGGGCGGGTTTCAGGATTTCTGCGTGGCCGTGAGCCAATGCCCGCCGAATTTCCAGCACGAGAGCGGCTACTGGGTAGGGCCCCATTACCTGGGCGATTCGCCCGGAGAGGGAGCATCTGGGTTCACAGCGACGTGGATGTTGTAGGGACTAGTTACGATTATTGATGAGACTTTGGTTGGCAAAAGAAAGAAGAAGCGGTAAATCGCAGATTGTTGCTTTTTGCGGCCATGATACCGTCTTGCAAACACGGGCACCTTAGCCAGATGTACTCACGGTACGCTTCGGCCACTGAAAGGGCCCGAGAAGGATGGCCTGGGCTGGTTGGCCGCCGAGTTACCTTATGTACTAACTAGGCTAGATAGCAGGTAGGAGGGCAGGAAACGACGGTTGCCGTTCCAGGAGAAGCTTTGGACCACCAAAGGGTGAGAGACGGACTGCTGCACTATCAGTAATAATGGATTGATTCGCCGTTATTATATTACTGGTATTAATCCAGTGTTATCCGGAGTAGTGGAGGAGAAAAGACATGGAAAAAGTCCGGCAGCGGGTCCCTCCTTACCTGAAGCCCATACACGTTCTACCGCCCCCTCCGACTGGGACGATGCGGTACGAACAAAGTGCGGCAGGCCAGCCAAAGCTTGCCAACAGGGGCGCTTGGATGCTATCATCGTATCCTGCTTCGCTGGCCGTGAGTGCCAAGCCCTCCGGCTAACCAACTATGACTTGCCCAGCCAGTGAACGGCCATTCTGCCCTGGCAGCATCGGTTGCGCAAGGGACGGGAGCATGCTACCAAAAATAAGAGTTGACAGGTTGGGGCATCACAGACAGCCAGCACACGATTTTGACTTTTGGTCAAAGAGACCTAGGAAAGGAAAACAAAACAGCTGCTTCGTATTTTCCTCGCTGTAATTGCTCCGGGTGCACAGATTACAGAGCTACGGATCCAGGGCTCGCACAATGCAGCTTGATGCCTGCCCAGTACGGTGCCTATTTGCTGCCGAAATACGTTGCCAGCAAGCCAGCCGCCACCTGGCTGTCTGCTGAGCAGTTGAGCTGAGCTATTGCCTTTCATTATAGCGGAAAAAACTTGGCAACGCAATGCATCTTTCGTCGTTTTGCAGAACCCTATTCCAGCGTCGCTCACTCACCTCTTGCACCCCCTGTTGCTGAATGGTGTGGCTTTGCTCCGGCCACGCCCCCCCTTGTCAACACACTACCCAGGTTCCCACTCCCCGCTCCATTGTCTTGCAAGTTTTAGTGCCATTTGTGTTGCTGCGGATAGCTCTTTTTTTTGGTGGCCTTTTATTATTATCCTACCACACAATGCGCAACGGGGGGACAAGCACACGGTACAAACATATGGATGATTTGAAAAAGGATCGAGGCTGATGGTTGCCCAAAAGATCGGAACCACCAAGCTCAGCACACACTCCTCCGCCGTTGCTGCTCGCTCGACCCGTATTAGCCAGGACCTCGTCACTCTTTATTACCAGTATCTTGCCCTCCTTCCTCCACGCCTCTACCCCCCGCTGCCTTGACTCTTTTTATTTCTTCGTTTAACTTGTTTCTTTTCTACTCACACACGTTTGAGCAGTGGCGATTCCTCTTTTGCTCATCATCTCATTCGTTCTTTCTTCTTTTCTTGTTGCATCTTCTCTCGCTCTCCAACTCCTCTCGCTTCCCACCCTACCTCGTCTTCTTCCCCATGTCTCAGTAGCACAACCTCAGAGCGCCAAACCCGTACAACCAGTCGGGACGTTTTTTCTCCCCCCTTCTTCGGTTTGACGACTGCAATTTTTTGACGAGTTGATTCCAAACATAACAAGTTTCACGATTGTTCTCAATCGCACAATAATTCGCCGCAATGGGCTTCGGAAGCTATTTCAAGTCCGCCGACAAGGGCAACAAGGCTTCTGCGCCGTCGCCGTCGCCGCAGCCACTTACCGCTCCTACACGACCAGAAAGACCGGAGCGAGCTCAGAGCACGGCATTCAATGAGAAACCCATCAATGGCAACGACATGGAGCTGCAGGCGCCCACGCCGCGCTATAGCTCCAGACCCGGCTCGACACGCTCCGGCCACTCGACGCCGTCTAACCAGAGCTCGTACATGCTTGACGAGATCAAGCACGAGGTCATGGTTAACTACCTCTACCAGCAGCAGTGCTCCCAGCTCTGGGTCAGCGACGGTTCCGGCGAGATTGAGGGTGTCCTCTTGCGTAAGTCGCGAGGACAGTACATGGCTTGCCCGCCCCAGCTCGTCCACTCGCCGTTTGCGCAAGCCTGCTGCGCTCTCAACGTCCAGGTAAGTCTTGGGACCCCCTTCAACCCTCACTCTTCGCGCCTCATTTCACTGACTTTTGCTACTTTCTCAGTGCGCCATGACGGTCAACTCTCGCGTCATCAAGACCTTTTTGCAATGGTCCCCCGATGCCGTCGACGTCCCGCTCATGAACGGCCTCCGCGTTCAGATTCTTCCCACCATCGAGGACCTGCCACGCGCCCGCAAGTACCAATTTGCCGCCTTCGTCGCCTCCGAGGGCCTACTGGTCGTCTGGGACGACGACGCTCTGCACCTCGTGCAGCGCGCCAAGGCCATTGAGTCGGAGCTCATGGAGCTCGTCTGGAAGGCCGGCAATAGCGACGAGGAGGACGACGAGAAGCGCGGCGCCGTGACCGAGGCCGAGATTGACGAGGAAAGCGGCGAGGTCAAGCCCGAATCCCGCCCGGTCCACCTGCAAAACACTGTCCTCGTCTCTCTGACGCTCATCCTCGTCATTGTCTCGCTCGGCGCCGCCTGGCGCCAGCTGGCCATTGAGGTGTCCATCGACAACTCGTACATGCGCCTCGCCCTCGTTGCGCTCATGCCCCTTCAGATCTTCTTCACCCTCTTCTTCGCCCAGGTCATTGTCGGTTGTCTGGCCCAAATCTTCGGCCCCATCCGCCAGCTCACCGTCAACTCCAAGTTCTACTCGGCCCGCCCGCCGCCGCGTTTAACGACGCCCGTCCTCCCCCACGTCACCATCCAGTGCCCCGTCTACAAGGAGGGTCTCCAGGGCGTCATCATGCCCACTGTCAAGTCTATCAAGCAGGCCATGTCCACCTACGAGCTCCAGGGCGGTTCCGCCAACATGTTTATCAACGACGACGGCCTGCAGCTGCTGCCGGAAGAGGACCGCCGCGCGCGCATCGAGTTCTACGCCGACAACAGCATCGGTTGGGTCGCGCGCCCCAAGCACGGCGAGGACGGCTTCGTCCGCAAGGGCAAGTTCAAGAAAGCGTCCAACATGAACTACGCCCTCATGATCTCGTGCAAGGTCGAGGAGAAGCTACTGCTCGCCCACCGCACCCCGGACTGGAGCCAGCACGACGAGGCGCTCGCGTACGAGCAGGCCCTCAAGGAGGTGCTTGAAGAGAATGGCCGCGCCTGGGCTGACGGCAACATTCGCGTCGGCGACTACATCCTTCTCATCGACTCCGACACGCGCGTTCCCGCCGACTGCTTCCTCGACGCCGTCTCCGAGATGGAGCAGGGGCCCGACGTCGGCATTATGCAGTTCTCGTCGGGTGTCATGCAGGTCGTCCACACGTACTTTGAAAACGGCATCACCTTCTTCACCAACCTCATCTACTCGGCCATTCGTTACACCGTCTCCAACGGCGACGTCGCGCCCTTTGTCGGCCACAACGCCTTTCTCCGCTGGTCCGCCATCCAGCAGGTCTCGTACCAAGATGAGGATGGTTACGACAAGTTCTGGTCCGAGAGCCACGTCTCAGAAGATTTCGACATGTCGCTGCGCCTGCAGTGCAACGGCTACATTATCCGCCTGGCTGCCTGGGCCGGCGAGGGCTTCAAAGAAGGCGTCTCGCTGACCGTCTACGACGAGCTCGCGCGCTGGGAAAAATACGCTTACGGCTGCAACGAGCTCCTCTTCCACCCCATTCGCACCTGGCTGTGGCGCGGTCCCTTTACGCCCCTCTTCCGCACCTTTCTCTTCTCGAACATCCGCTTCACCTCCAAGGTCACCGTCATCTCCTACATTGGCACCTACTACGCCATCGGCGCCGCCTGGATCATGACGACGGTCAACTATTTCCTCATGGGCTGGTACAATGGCTATCTCGACAAGTACTATGTCGACTCGTGGCAGGTCTGGTTCGCCATCATCATCGTCTTCAACGGCCTCGGCAACGTCTCCCTCGCCATCATGCGCTACCGCATCGGTGAGCGCAGCTTGCTCTACGCCATCTACGAAAACTTTAAATGGACCCTCATGCTCGCCATCTTCCTCGGTGGTCTCTCCCTCCACGTCTCCCAGGCTCTCCTCGCCCACATGTTTGAGATCAACATGACATGGGGCTCCACGTCAAAGGAGGCCGAGTTTTCCAACTTCTTCATCGAGGTGCCCAAGGTGCTCAAGAGCTTCAAGTTCTCAATCATCTTTGCCCTGATCGCCATTGTGGGCATGATTATCCTCGCTGTCGCGCCGTTTGTGCCCCACGACTGGCGCATCACCGACTTTGTCGCCATCCTGCCCATGTCGACGGTCGCCGCCAGTCATTTCCTGCTGCCGTTTGCTCTGAACCCGGCCCTCATGACCTTTTCCTGGTAAACCATCCTTACCGAGAAAAGTCGAGCATCCCTGGAAGAAGTGGTCTTTGTTGAGACCCCGCCAAGGTGCTCAATTTGAGAATTCTATTCTCTTTCCCTACGTCACCACGCAACTTAACGCATCCTTCTGCCTTTGCCATGTACAGCGTATGACAAACCGCCAAACGAAGGTGATTGCACATAATCCAACAGTTGAACTGCACATATCGCGGCACTAAAGAACGGAACCAAATTATTTTAGACGGACATTACATTGGAGTTTTACTGGCGTTATGGCTCTGGTCCGAGCCTCGTTTTTTGTTTCGGCAGTTGGGGTCGTTATTATTCAAGCGTCGCTGAGTTTTGTTGTTGCTGTTTTTGCATGCATCCTTGATCTTCACATCATGGTCTCATGCTAGTCTGAAATGCCTTTTGTAACCATTTCCCGGCAGACTGTTGGGCAGCGTCTCTACTTGAGTAGACTGTCGCTGCCCGTCGGGTTCTCTGCGAAATTTTGATGCTCCATACTATGCAGACTTACGTGAATAACTATTACCATCATTACAAAGATGCAAAAGAAATGATAATGTTTACTCAGTTCTTCATGCTAGTGCCTTTGTAGTATTTTACAACGTTGGGAGACATCCGGTGAGGTTGGCAGCCAAGATGCGTCTTATCATGTCCGGCCGGCGCCGGCGCAATACTTGGCGCCCATACTTGCCGTCAAAGCAAACAAGCAAGACAACTGGGACATGCCACCCCCAAGCCGTGTTACCGCACATGTGGCCATCCAAAGCGCAGTCTCATCTTTGCGCAAGGCAATAATTGTCCCAGACGAGATTGCAGGCGTCAACTCCTTCGACCGAGGTCAAACGGGTTGGGCCAACACGAAGCTATCAATGCCGCCTCCAATTAAATATCATGAACTAATACATGGTATTGACTCAACGAGATCAATAGATCTATTGATGGGTGAAAAGCCAATAGTTTCTTTGCGGAGAATTCTTGCTGCAACACCCTTGTGACGGTCCTTTTTTCATGTGATGATAATGCGTGCATGAGCTGATAGTTTTGCCTGATACACGTTCCTTCCTTTTAGATAAAGAGAAGACGAGTGTGAATAGGTACAACACACTAGCAGGACGTAGAACTGCCTGCATTCGTATTTAGTACCATGAATTATCGAAACAGAGGTAGCTTGATCATGGCGCTTCGATATACGACCTGGCGTCCTGAGTGATGCGCCAATCAGGTTCTTGGACGCGCGAGCATTCAGTAATGGTAATGGCTTAAAAATTTATATCTTGTACAGTACGTTGAAATCACAGGCCCAGTCTACTTATCAAGTCCTTTCCTTGTACGATAAACATGACAATCGGCCTTCTTTATAGAACGGCCAGCCCACTGTTAGCCGCCGCGTCGCTAGCGCGGGGTCAACCACCCATCGCGGGGCATCACCAAGCAAAAAAAAAATCTCGACCACCAGCAACTGCAGTCCCTCCCCTCCTCTCACAGCACCCCCACGCACAATCGCGGCGCAAAGACGGCCACACGATGGGCAAATCGTCCAAGGACAAGCGCGATGCCTACTACCGCCTCGCCAAGGAGCAAGGCTGGCGAGCGCGGAGCGCATTCAAGCTGCTGCAGCTCGACGAGGGTACGCCGTTCCCTTCCTCTAGAATCTTGAGCCGGCTTGGCTTCCAATTGAGCCCATAATGTAGCTGACACCTCTATTAATTTCCCCGTCTGGTAGAATTCGACCTCTTTGCCAACGTTTCCCGCGTCGTCGACCTCTGCGCCGCGCCCGGGTCCTGGTCGCAGGTGCTCTCGCGGGTGCTCATTCAGGGCGAGAAGTTTGGCCGGGCGGCGTGGCAGGACCGCGAGGCGCGTCTGCGGCAGCAGATGCTCGGCATGGTGACGACGACAACGACGACGACGACCGACGCAAAAGACGAGCTCGCCCAGGCGCTCACCGCACAGCACGCCGCGTCCCAGCCCCGCGACGACGTCAAGATTGTGTCGATTGACCTGCAGCCGATTGCGCCACTCGCAGGCATCACGACGCTGCGCGCCGACATTACGCACCCCGCGACGGTGCCGCTGCTGCTTTCCGCGCTCGATCCGGATGCTAATCACCACGGTGGCGGCGGCGACAAGGCGGCCAACCCCGTAGACCTGGTGCTGAGCGACGGCGCGCCCGACGTGACGGGCCTGCACGACCTCGACATTTACGTGCAGTCGCAGCTGCTGTTTGCGGCGCTCAACCTGGCGCTGTGCGTGCTGCGGCCGGGCGGCAAGTTTGTGGCCAAAATTTTCCGCGGGCGCGGCGTCGACGTGCTGTACGCGCAGCTCAAAATCTTCTTTGAGAAAGTAGTCGTGGCCAAGCCGCGGAGCAGCCGTGCGAGCAGCGTCGAGGCCTTTATCGTGTGCATCAACTTTCGGCCGCCGCCGGGGTTCCGCGCGAGCCTCGAGGAGCCGCTGGGCGTTGGGGAGCGGCTTGGCAACATGGTCGAGGACAGACGGCGGCGGATGCCTACTGTGGCGACGAGCGCGATGCAAGATGACAAGAGGGGCACTTGGGACGTGTTGGTGGGCGGCTGCGGCGGGCACGGCAACGACTACGATGTGGTGGAGGAGCGGCAGGTGTACGACGACGAGGGGGATACGATGCGTACGTCGACGACGGATCCGAGTAAGAGGTGGATTGCTCCGTTTATTGCGTGCGGCGACTTGTCCGCGTTTGACTCGGACGCTTCCTACACGCTGCCCGAGGACCACGTCTCCCTGGACCCGGTGCAGCCGCCGATTGCGCCGCCGTATAAGCGGGCGATTGAGATGCGAGCTGCGCTGTCGTCCAAGAGCCGCTAACTAAATAAGAAAAAGAAAGAAGCTTTGAAACCATGATAAACAACCACATGATACCCAGAATCATACCTCTGCTACCAAGCTTTTCCTGGCAGAGGGTATTTTGAAGTCGAGAGCAAAACTTCGATACAAAACAAGGAAATACGCAAATACCAAAACTCTGAGAATTCCCCCAAGTCTAGCGAGACCGATTGTGGCACAAGCCAATAGAGACGTAGAATGGAAAGAAGGGGCGAATGTGCTTGGCCATGTCTGGTTCCGAGGTACACTACCATTTTCGAAAGCCAGCATTGACGGGACATGGGCTACTTTGCGCAGCCAGACGTGGGTATTACCACCCTCGTGATGGAAATTGCTTGTTGTGAAGTGAAAAGACATGAAACTTGCGAAGAGCATTGTGCAATGGATTCCTGATTGTCGTTTTCGAGCTTAGTGGTCCTCAGGAACGTCCTTGACACCGTTTCCGGGCATCTCGAGCACGACGAGACCGGCCGAGGGCCCCTCGTCAAAGCCGAGAGCGCCAAGCTCACGCTGGTACATGCGGGCGGCAGCCGAGTCGTGGGTCATGAGGACGAGGCCGCGCAGGTTGGGCCAGCCGTCGACGACCTCTTTGAGGGCTCGCATCATCCACGAGGCGAGGCCGCGGCGCTGATAATCGTCAAGAATGAAGACGTCGGTGAGGTAGGCAAAGGTGACGTAGTCGGTAACTACGCGACAGAGGCCGGCGAGTCTGCAGTCTGGGCCTGAAGGTTCGCGGGGTAGGCCGCCATTGCCTGTATAACCACGTCAGCACGGGCAATGGGAGGAGTTGCGCGAGGGCGCGAAGAATTGGTCAAACGTGGGGAAAGTGGACGGGCTTACTCTTCATCTCAGCTGCTGTGTCGGGGACAGAGTAGATGGCAAGGGTCATGCAGTTGGAGAGCATCTTGCGCATCTGGTCAATGTCGAGGGGGTCGTTCCACCACATGAGGTCCGTGTCAAAGATGTCGTTGACGACAGAGGGGTCGAGGAACGTCTTGTCCGTGGTGAGGAAGAAGCCGTCGCGGGCCCAGTAGCGAGCAGGACCCTCTTGCTGAAGAGGAGCCGACTTGGCCGGGCCGGCTTGGACCTGAGAGGAAGCTGCTTCGGTGGCCATGGCGAGGACGTGTGTGTGTGTGTGAAGTGCGTGTTGGTGTGGGTGGGTTGTGTATGTGATCTATATGATTGCTGGTGTGTGCGCCTGGCAATTATTGTCGACGAATGAGGCAAGGTATGAGATGGAGGATTGTCGAGAGGGTAGGGTGATGAAGACGAGGTAGATTTGTGTAGAAAAGGTAAAATATGGTTGGATGGAGGTGAGGAAGGCGTGTACTTGTACTAAAGCTGGCGCCGGTACGTGGGCTGGGGTACTTGCATGGTCCCAGACTTGCGGAAACCGAAGAGCGACCAACCTTGGGGGCCCCGCTGACCTGTAAGAGAGCGGATCAACGGCCCCATCCCAGTCCAGTTTCGGAGATGCAATGTGTTTTTATTTATCATAGTTGCTATTTCGTAACTAGACTGGCTTTTGAGTCTCTCGCTCGGCCGGTTAGTAGCGGGCGGCGAGGAGAGCCTTGGAGATGGCCATCATCGTTGGCTCCCGGCAGGATTCCCTATTGGTTTGAAAGGAGACGGAAGAGAGCGAGGAGGCAGAGGGGAGTTAATGGGAACATAAACATGGCTAAAATGCTAACCAGGCTCGTAAGGCAGGCGGGGGGAGGCGGCGGCAGAGAAGTAGGATCTGGGCACATGGATAATGTGTTGCCTGGTCATGTATGTATTACTGGAAATGCCCCCGGTGGCCGGACCGCGGAGGCGCCGTTACAGAGTACGAGTCCGGGCTGCGCACTGTGAGAAGGGCTGCATCTTCGACAGCACTGAGTGAAGTTTATTCCAAGCGAGAAAAACGATGGAAAATATCCTATTCCATCAATCAACAGATTTACAGAGAAGAGAATGTCTCTTTTTCAATTGAACATGGCAGAAAACCACTTCTAATTTAGCTCGGCCACCAGCAGCGACACTACTCCGGCACAGTCCCCGCAGTGGGCGCACTGTGCCCCCCCCTACTCCGGTACTGCCTCACGCCGACGGACGGACGCGCCAATCCCTCGACATAGACTTTTTGCTGCATCAGCAACAAAATGGCGGCGAAACCGCTCGACCAACCGACCTCCGATTTTCATGCCCTTATTCCGCTGAATGGCGGTTATTTTTGGCGCTTGGAATCTTAAAGTGAATGCGAAATTTGGTTGCCCAAGATAGGCTAGTTTTTGCCCATTTCCATGGTACAGATTTTCGGCGCGGCGGCTGAGACGCGATACGGGGGTCTGATGGTGGGCAATTGTTGTTTTCTCGTCTTGTCATGGATCACGACTGTGAGAACGACCTTGGTGTTTTTTTTTTTTTTGGTCCTGGCGCTGGATGCTGGCCTTCTCCACAACTTGACGATGGTGGGGCCAAGGTCTTTGTTAGCATGACAGCCTTGGCTGTCGCCTGTGCCCTTTTCAGCCCGGTCCCAGACAAGAACTTGCCGTCAAACGACACACAAAAGTTGAACTCGTTGACAAGTGGCCGACGCTATCTGGATGGCAAACAAGCGCAACAATAACAAATCGACAAGTAGATGCCATTGCGGCCAAACAAAAACAAGCACGGCCCAGCCCGCAACAACCAGCAATCGCCCTCCTCCCCCGGAAACCCGCCGCATCTCAGATGGAAATCTCTGGAAATCCAGATCCTGGGCCAACGCTCCCAAGTTGCACACATAATACAACCACGCGCGCGTAGACATACACACACACAAACATGTACAGGCCGGGACTAGCCACGGGTCGTGGATGCATGGCAATTTATTCACAAGGAGGCGCATCGCATATAAAACGCCCGCAGCTACCCGTACCCTCTGCGTCAGCGGCAACCCAAATTTTCCTCTAGTCGCCCACGCAAACCCCCCCATGTTGAACCTGCATGAACACTCTTGTCCTTTCCCCCCCAAAAGATGGGAGGAATCCAAGGTCACCGTCACGCGGACAAAAAGCAACCACACCGCGCGCGTGCAAGCCCAAGCCACGCTCTCTCTGTCGCCCGCGATAGCTCGTCTGGGCTTCTCTCATTTGCACGACCGGCCCCCGGAAGGATGCCTGGTTGGCTGACATGCCACATACGGTCGTCACCACATGACCCCCCCTCCCTTCTCGCATAGCGGCGTTGCGGACACGGCGACTTGCTTCTGGCATTGTAATTTGCTGCTGTCATTACCCCGATGACGGAGGGCTATTTCGGTAATAATAAAGTAGATGCAGCGCCGAGTACTTATTACTCGAGCAATGGCTGCGCGGCATGTCGCAAACGTTGTTGCACTAGAGCGACGCAACGCAGGTACCACGGTCAACTTTCACATAACAATGGTTCTTATTGTTGAAGAAAGACTCCAATGAGCGAAATAATTACTGTGATTTTTTCACGTTTTTTTCAGCTGTATTACAGGGTGCTGGTGCCGCCCTGCTGCGACGCAACCAATTCCCACCCTCACCTTGGGTCATGCTCATCATGCAACGTCATCACTCATTCGTTCCAGATCAGCATCACACCACACTACACCTTGACACGTCTTCAATCGTCATTTTTGTAACCCAATGGTAAATTCTTCAGCACGATCGCATGCCGCTGGTCGCACATGCCTCGTGCACCCATGTAATTATGGTCCGTATAAGTGAACGTGCACAAGGATAGTACCCTGAAAATCTATATTTGTGCCCCAAAAGCAGTTCGACAAAGACAGGAAAGAGCAAGAAAAGCTCAATACGAATATTACGTTTCTAACTTGTGTTTGCTGTGCGACTGATCTGCGCCAGCGAGAAAGAAAACAGACGGCAACCAAAATTAGACGAGACCAGGCCTCTCTGCCTCGCATCTCGTTTGTCTGCCAAAGCTTCATCGTTCTCTGCCCGAACTTCATAGTGTCGAGTTGTGACTTTTTTTTTGTCTGGATTATATCCACGTCCTAGATAAGCTTTTTGAAACCTGATATGGATAAATCGTAACCGTTGTTATTAGTGAAAAGGATTGCAAAAGAAAAACTGAAAGAAACCCTAGATGTGTTGTTAGTAGCTGCCACGGTACCCTACTCACATCACCACGTACCATCAACTCCAGATTCGATAAGGAAAGGTTATCCAAGAATAGCTTAGACGGGCGCGTTGTTGAACAAGTACGAGACGGACTCGCCGTTGTGAGTTCGGCGGATCGCCTGCCAAAGTTAGCCATGGCCTCCATATTTGAGCGTGAGACGCCTACCTCGGCAAGAGTGCCAGAGACGTCAATAACCTTGAGCTTGGGGCAGCGATCAGCCTTGTCGCCGACTGGACGTGTTAGTTTTTCACCGATTTCCGTACGCTTTGGTTTCGGCCACTTACGAGGAACAGCTGTGACTTGTTAGCAGTTATCAGTAAAACATGAATCCGGAGGTACACATACTATTGGTCACGACAACGCCAGACAGGCAAGACTGGTTGATAATCTCAATAGCCTTTCCACTCAGGATGCCGTGGGTGACAATGGCGTAGACCTCCTTGGCACCGTGCTCATTGAGAGTGGCGGCAGCCTTGGCAAGCTACACAAGGCATCAGTATACATCTGCAGCCACCATTTTAACCTTGTGAAAGGCACTTACAGTTCCGCAGGTATCAGCCATATCGTCGACGAGAATAGCTGTCTTGTCCTCGACGTCGCCGACAAGGACCATGCGGCCAACGACGTTGGGACGGGGACGCTCCTTGTGGATAAGGGCAAAGGCCGTGTTGAGACGGTCAGCAATTGAGGTGGCGCGCTTGGCGCCGCCGGCGTCGGGAGACACAATGACGCAGTTGTCCACCCGCAGGTTCTCACTGATCCAACGCAGCACTGAGGGCTCGGCGTACAGGTTGTCCACGGGGACGTTGAAGAAGCCCTGGATCTGGGAGGCATGGAGGTCCATGGTGATGACGTGGTTCTGAAGGACGCTCGGAGGTTAGCCGCCTAGCGGTACCGGGTGGCAATACGGTAACCGGGGGAGGGACTCACGCAGCCAGATACTTGTAGCATGTTGGCAATCAGCTTGGCGCTGATGGGGGCGCGCGACTTGTCCTTTTTGTCCTGGCGCGCGTAGGGAAAGTTGGGAATGACGGCGGTGATGCGGCGAGCCGAGGCGGTGCGACAGGCGTGGATCATGATGAGAAGCTCCATAAGCCCGTCATTGACATCGCCGGGGGCGGTTGACTGCAGGATGAATACATCCTCATCTCGTACCGACTCACCAATGGAAACGCTAGTTTCTTTGTTGGAGTAGTTGAGACTCATGGTGTTGGCAATGGAAATGCCAAGGCTGCGAGGTGTAGCATATTAGCCATCTAGTCTCTTTCGTATGAGACGTGTAGTGGCGTGCGTGTGTGGCTCTTGACGGGTAAAAAGGCTGATGAACGCATGGTGCCGCCATCATGTCTGGAGATGCGGTCGCTGAATCGAGGGAACCAAAAGACGTACCGGGAGGCCACCTTGGCACTGAGCTCCGGATGGGAGGTACCCGAGATGAGCTTGATCTCGTTTGCCATTTGATCCAGCATGGTATCGGTGTTGTTTTGCAATGGCTGCTCTTTTCTTGTCTTGTCCTCGTCGGTATGGCGGGGCGCACGGATTTTTTTCCCTCTCACGTTGCGGCTCGGTACCGTAACCGGAATAAGACGGTATGCTAATGCAGCCAGGGAGTGAGAAGCCGGGGCGCTATCGGCTCAGGTGAGCAAACTCGGTAACGGGAAGAAGCAGATGCAGTCTTGCTGAGTCTTGTGCGAATGGAATTGATGAGGGTGAGGATGCGTGACGATATACGCAGAGAGCGCGTCAAGAGTCAGTCAGAGTTTTGCTAACTATTTATCGGATCGGATGCAAAGGCGGCCGGGCCGTGGATCCCCAGTTTGCTGTAGCCTACAGCCTGTAGATAGGTACAGCCACTCACAACTAACTGTTTGTTAGGTGCTGTAGGTAGTTAGCAAAGTGGTGGACAAAAAGCATGGCGAGTATGCACTGCTTTCCGCCCATGATTAGCGGTGGTTGTAGGTAGACTAGCGCCATGTTTTTTATCCATTCCAGTGGTTAGGTACCTAGAATACAGAAATTTCAGTTCGAAAAGCGGCCGCATGCCAGCGACCATAACCATAATTACAGCGATTGGTGTTGGAATTCGAGTGGCTGCTTCAGTGGCTCTTCACCTATTCGACAGTCCATCACCGCTGTAAAGTCACGTGCCGCACAAGTACAGTCAGGCCACAGTGCTGTGGTGCTGCGCAATATTCTTGCAATCACACAAACAGGAAATGCAATGAGTTGATATACATATCTTCAGGTAGACTGTATAGGCATCAAGCAGAGCATCAGAAATATGCCTCAGCCAGACTACTGCCGCCACAAGAGGCGCTACCACAGACGTGGCTGCCTCTCAAACAAGCTTCAAGCCTCTAACGCCCATGTAGCACAAAGGTTGAAGCTACTACCAACACTGCACTCAACATGCCCCAAACACATCACTCCATGTCCTCATCGCTGAAACACACAAATCGCTCATGGCCTCTCCTTGGCCACAGAATCATCATTCAAGGATATGTGACGGCTGGACCTGCATGTCTTGGAAGCCTTCGGCGACGCCTAGACACACATCTTGACCTCCTAGGCTCTCACCCTCTCGCCTCTGCGCCGCGAGCAGTGTGCCAAAGCGTCTGATGACTCTTGTCTTTGATGCTCCCGAGACCCCAAGCATCATGGAGATAAATCCCACCACACCGACGCCAGAGCTACCTCTCGCTCTCCTGTCCCGCTCCGTACTGTTTGACGAGCAGGCCGTGCCGCCCAAGCTGCGCCTGCTCATCGTCGCCACCGGCCCACGTGAGACCTCGTGGGCTCACGCACTCATCGTCCGCTTGTCCAAAAATCCCGACATTGAAATGCGCGCCGTTGTAGACGATGTTGTTCCCCGAATGACCCAGACCATCATCACAATACAAAATATCAGCTTTGCTGTTGGCCAACCGAACCGCCCTCAAGACGTTGAATTTTATCGTCGGCAAGCCTTTGACTTAGTGGAATGGGCCCATATTCTCATATGCTTGCCTCTTGATGTCGATGGAATTGCTAAGATGCTCGTCGGCATCGCGGATACTTTGATTGGCGAAGTGTTGAGAGGATGGAGCTCGCAAAAGAGCATGGTGTTGGTGCCAGGCATGAGCAAGCCCATGTGGTCTAATGCCATCACGAAGGAGCATCTAGATCGGCTGCATCATTCGAGAAAATGGATACAAGTTCTCGAGTCCATTATTTGGCATTATGGAAAAAGTCCCAATGCGAAACGAGTACCGTGCTGGAACTCCTTCCATCAGGTGCTACGAATCATACAAAATCGTGCCAGTCTGCTCGGGCTCGGTCGTGATACTGGCATCATTATGCCGAGCATATCAGTGCGTTTCAGAGAAGGAGCCAAATGTCCTCAGCTACCGCCCGAAATTTGGACCTTGATCCTTGAAAAAGCCAACGACTGGGAGCTGGCACAGGCGCTTGGCATCTATACGACATTGCCCGCGCCCCCGGCCTGGGTCCTTCATCCGAAAGATAAGTTGGACCATTTCAGAGTCTATGAGCACGAACTGGAAAAGACTGCTTTGACCTGTACCACTTCGGCAATATGCAAGAAGCTGTCCAAAGCACCAAGTGAATACAGCCACCTATCTGCCCTCTTCATCAAGCTTCTCCTCCGATTCGAACATATAGAAGTGCTCAATTATCTCGAGTCCAATAGACCCGATATGATCATCGCTCTCGAAGGTACCACGATACCAACCAAAGCATCATCCTTCTTCCCAAGCACAAAGCTGCTTCATTACTGGAAACACAGCCAATGGTTCGCCGACAGACACAGCTACGATGCCGAGGCCGTTGATGGAGCCTCTAGATACGGCCATGTGGAAATACTGGATTGGTGGCGGCGACAGTCTGGATTGCCCCTGCGATACACCGAAACGTCGCTGGAGCAGGCCAGCGCCAACGGGCACATTGCCGTTCTCCAGTGGTGGCAGGATGCGGCCCTGCAAGACGAGTCTGTGGTGTTGCGACCAGGGCGCGCTCTGCTATGGGCCGCTCAGCACGGACGGGCTGATGTGCTACAGTGGTGGCACACGTCCAAAATTGCCGTTGCTTACGGGAACGATGTGGTCAACACGGCCTGCCAAAACGGACACGTTGACGTGCTCGAAGCCTGGCGCACGGCAAAGGGAGACATGCAGATTTACGTGGACGACGTAGATGTCATGTCGGCTACGTCGTACGGTCATGCCTTGGTGCTTGAGTGGCTGCGTTGCTTCTCCCGTGGGCTCCTGCTGGGCATGAGCAGCGGTCAGCCCATCGAGTTTCGCGTCTGCGACATTCAAGCGTGTCTGCATCGAAACTCGAGAGAACAGAGGAAAGTCAGAGCATGGTGGGCGAGACATGGTATAAGGCCGGCGGCGACGGCAAATGAACGGTCTCGAGACATTATGCATCTCTGAGCTAGGATGCAGTCAGTATGAAGAAGATACCGCGCAACGGCGCAGCGGCAATGGTTACACTTAAGAGGCAAAGAACAGATTATATGAATGATACCAGTACATACCACCGGATCATCGACCCAAAAGAATTGATGATCCTTAGACCCCTATTGGGTTGCGGTGTGACCGGGCGGGCATATTAATTCCACCAACGAGATTTCAGTCCAAGACTACAAGCTGGGATACTAACATCGGCAACTGTGGCGTCGGCGCTGCCGTACCGGCCGATTCAGTGCCACGATTCGTCTCTAGTTTGCCGCTGACGTGAGAGCTGAATGATGGAAATCAACCCCGCCGGCACATGGACTCTCTGGACGATATCGAACGAACGAGACTTGTTAATGAAAGCTATAAAGAAAACAACATTCCCTCTAGAAATGGACTGCAATCACAGCTACACTAGTCACTTCCACACTCATCGAGGCTTTCTCTTGAACGAACATAAATTTTCTCGCAAGAATTACCCGCCGGGCATCAATATGCGCTTTACATACGCTGCGCTGCTTCTCAGCAGCGTGTCCCTGTCTGCCGCCTTACGCCTCGATTGTGCACCCGGCGGCAACTTTGACCTCTCCCACTGGAAGCTGCAGCTCCCCTCGGGCAAGCCCGGCCACCCCGACGAGATCGGCGCCGGCCAGCTCGGCGACTGCCGCGGCTACTCCAACCCACGCTACTTCTACACCGACTCCTCCGACGGCGCGCTTGTTATGAAGGTTCCCGGCGACATGAGCAACTCGGACTGTGTCAGCACGCCGCACAGCAAACACTGCCGCTGCGAGCTGCGTGAGGCCCGGCCCGCCAGCTGGGACCCGCGCGCCGACACCAACCGGCTATTTGGCGAGCTCAAGGTGGCGAGGAACGATGGGGAGATTTGCATCGGCCAGATTCACGTTGACGATGCGGTGTCGCACAAGCCGGTTGCGGAGCTGTATTATAACGCGCAGGGCGACTTGAAGATGGGCGTGCAGCTGTGCGCGCAGAATAGCTGCACGCAGAAGAGGGTGGATGTCGACCACGTACCCAAGGGGGAGCGTTTCACGTACGAAGTTCGGTACGAGAGGAATGTGCTATCGGTGAGCATTAATGGCAAGGCGTTTCAGAAACTGGACACGCACAAGCTGAATGGACCGAAGAGCTACTTCAAGGCTGGCAACTACAACCAGAAGAGCGGTCCCACCGAGGTTCACTTCTACCAGATCAAGGTCTCTCACTAAGTATATGTCCATATTTTATGTAAATGATTAGAAAAAAGATGGTGTTTATTGGCCTCCGGTTTTATCCTTGCTCACTCCCGCATGCTGCTTGAGAATGGCAGCCTCGACATCTTCTGGAACACCTGCAGGACCATCTCCAATCTTCCAACCGCTGGCAACAACCCAATCCCACGTATCCTTGATAGTCTCCGTTGCCGACCGAACTTTTAGCCCAGCTTCCGCTGCCTTTTTGCCCGTGCTCTGGAAGATAGCGGCGTGTTCCTTGGGGAACCATAGCGGTATCTCCATGCGCTTTCCAAGAACCGCTTCCGCCACCTTATCGCCATCCACCCAGTGCAGCGAGGCCCTGCCACCCGCAGCTTCATTCGCAGCCTCCAGAAGCCCTTCCATGGTGATGTGGCCGATGCCCGAAACCGCATCGAACGCGCCCTCCAGCCTGCGCTCGGCGCCGTCGACCAGAAACGCGGCCAGGTCGCGACCGTCAATGAACTGGAGCGCCAGGTCCCTCGGCCCCGGCGCCATCGTCACGCCCCCGCGCTCCATCCGCCGAAGCCACCACGGCAGCCGTCCGGGCGTGGTCTCGCCGGGCCCGACAATCAGCCCCGGCCTGACAATGAGGGTCGGCACGCCCGAGGCGGCCGCTTCGCGCTCCGAGCCCAGCTTGTCACGAAAGTACACGACGGGCGTCTTGTCGACGTTGCGTAGCGCTGAAGTCTCGTCGTACGGGGGCGGCGATGCCGCATGGTCGTAGACGCTGATGCTAGAGACGAAGGCATAGTGCTTTGTGCGGCCCTGGAGCGCCGCGACGGCGCGCTTCACGGCGGAGGCGTCGGCGGCCCAGGTGTCGATGACGGCGTCAAAAGAGAGGCCGGAGAGGGCCGCGTAGCCGTCTGGGGCGAGACGGTCGCCGACCAAGGCTTGGGCGCCGGCGGGGGGCGGTTTGCTGCCACGGTTGAAGACTGCGACTTGATGGCCGCGAGCCAGAGCTTGTTCTGCGACAAGGCGTCCGACGTAGTGAGTGCCGCCGAGAATGAGGAAGTGCATGATGTGTAAATTTTAACTAAGACTTGGCCAAGAAAGAGCTTTGAATCGCTGAACTGCGTCCTATTAACCATTTCTTTTCGGGATGACAAGTACAGCTGGCAGATGTTGCCTAGCTAGGCATTGGTATTGTTACGTGTTCAATGCCTCTAATGCGATGCTAATCATGATCAGTCTTACACGCTATCAATACATATTGGGTGCCTAAATGCCAATTTATTATGTTGCCTAATGGGGCAATTTTTTGAAGAAGCCAAGCTCGTGGCCTCTCGACCCAGATTATCACAGTGAAGAATAATCACAGAATCTCCAAATTGAATTACGATAGAGCCAAGTAGCATCCTTATCAAGACAAGCGTAGGGCGTATACAACAACTACAAATCTTCCTACGGGGTTTCCGACACCGGCAGAGAGCTGTGGGGTAACTGTAAGCCTGCCACCAGTTACTAACAAAAGTAATTTGGTGTAGTCGTTTACCCCGACATCTTCCTTCATCACCAGTTCAAGAAGGCCTTTACAAAGTATACTTGTTCTTGTCCCGTAGGCACTCAACTTGCCCCATCGAATCAGACTCTTTGCGCACCCAGTCCATCATAGCATGACCAAGACCACCCGCGACGACGGCTGCGTTGTGATTGACAGAAATGGCGTGATTGAAAATCGACATGAGCTTCACGCCGTAGTCGTCGACTCGACAGGAAAGACGCTGTTCGTTGTCGGCGACGCAAATCGGGTGACGCTGATCCGCTCGGCAGCCAAACCCGCGCAGTCGGTTGCCATTGTCGAGACCGGAGCTCTCGAAAAGTATGGTCTTGACGAAGCTGATCTCGCCCTCATGTGTGCCTCTCACAGTAGTGAGGACCGGCATGTCGAGCGGGCCAAGAGAATCCTGGCAAAGTCGGGAAATTCCGAAGAAAGTTTACGCTGTGGTGGCCACCCCGCCATCATGCCGGAGAGGAACAAGGCATGGATCCGGGCCGGCTTTGAGCCAACACCCGTGTGGAGCAATTGCTCCGGAAAGCACGCAGGCATGCTGGCCGCTGCTCGTGCTATTGGCGCGGAACCGGAGAACTACCATGTCATTTCCCACCCTCTCCAGCAGCGCGTGAAGCAGGTCACGGAGGAGATTGCGCGGCTGCCCCCGGATCAAGTCCGATGGGCCATTGACGGCTGCAACATGCCCGCGCCGGCTTACCCTCTCATCTATCTGGCCAGCACAAACGCCGCGTTTGCCGAGGCGACGGATGCGGTGGCGCGCAACGACGACGTGGACGCGACGACGCCGCGGCAGCGCAACATGGCGCGGGTCTTCAACGCCATGTCGACGTACCCTGGAATGGTTGCCGGCGAGGGGCGCTTCTGCACCGAGCTCATGCGGGCGTTTGGGGGCCGAGTTATTGGCAAAGTCGGCGCGGATGCCTGCTACGGCGTCGGTATTCGCGCATGCGAGGAGACGCGGCGCCTTGGTGCGGTTGGATCAGTCGGGATTGCGGCAAAGATTGAGGATGGCAACATGGACATACTATACAGCGCAGTCGCAGAGATCTTGTCACGGCTCGATATTGGCACAGCGGAAATGCGCGCTGCTCTGTGCAGCTTCCATTCAGTGGCTATCAAGAACACTGTGGGCGTCGTGACTGGTCACGTATCTTATCCATTTAAGTTGCAGGCTATCCAAAAATTAGACTATATTGTCGATAGAGCGATCGCTGCCACTTAGAATATATATAGACTTCTCTAAAGCTCTACGAGTTGTATAAGTATGATGCAACATTTCATCTTGATGAGCCATAGGTAGTCCATCCTGCCTATACGCCTCTTCTCGCTCGCTTCTTATTCATGAAATTATTTACATAGCCTGGAATCTATGATGTCCTGATACTGCCTGCTCCTCATGTGCCAAAAGATTTATTAAAATTAAACAAAGATGTACTAGAAGCCAAGACCCTACCCGACTTTTTATGCCCAGATTACATATATCCTGATACACCGTAAACGCCCATCTCGTCTGTAAAGTGGCAGTTCATCGCCAGAAAAAGAACGTAATCATACCACGATGCAGTTACTCTGTGAGCTCAAGTTTCTGCAGCTCTTCAATACAAGCTTCACCATTCGCAACCAGATCAAAGACTGTTTGCTGCAGATTTTCCAATAGAAACTTTGCAGACAGGCTGCCTGGATATCGTGGAGAATACTGGAGGGACAACTTGATTGTGCGCTCTCCACAAGCCGCATTCAGGCTCACATCGTAGTCGGCCAAACTGGTTGCGGACTGACCATGCACAGAAACACCGACGTCGTTATTTCGACGGCCACCTGGCTCACGCACAATCGACACTACCGTGTGAAGCATCTGCCTCTCTGACAGCCCAGTAGCATGCTGAATGTCTGTGAGTGATGCTCGCTGATACTTGAACGCTTCCATGAAATCATTCTGCACCTGTTTTGCTGCATCTGCGACGCTGAGTTGCTTGCCGCGGAAGCAGATGCGCGAGACCATCATGTTGATCAGAGGCCCAGCCATTTGAGACACGCCATCGACGGGAGCATCTCTCCCGTTGGCCACGTAGCCAAAGAGAACATCGTTGGATCCCGAGTGCCTCGCAAGAACAAGCGCCCAGGCCAGCTGTAGAATATTGGCAATCGTGACGCCGTATATATCGCGAAAACGGTAGAGAGTCTCCAAGTTGCTCATTTCGACGTGCGCATTGTCGAGTGATTGGCTATCTGTGGCTGAGGATCGCGGCAGACAGCGAGGCTCTGCTCCCGCAAGTCGAGATGTCCAATATTCTGTCGACTCGGCAACCGATGTTTCCTGCAAAAACTCAATGTACTTGCTGAATGATGGAACAGGCATGTCCGAAACACCGTCTTCATAAGCCAATGCAACCTCACTCATGATGAGGTTCAGAGATGAAACGTCCACAAGCGTATGGTTGATGAAGAGTTGGAAGAATACTTGGCCAGTGGAGACTATACATAGAGTCAACTGATGTTCTGGCTTGCCTTTCGGGTACCTGAGTCGGCCGTCGTTATTGAATGCGCGGTTGACGCCCTCGGCTGTCTCGCAGCGAACTGTAGAGACTTCCGGTTCATATTGCTTCAGAACGACTTGGCAGAAAGTATCTCCATCTAGAGTTGGCGACACACACACTGTTCTCAAGATTGCATGTCGAGATACAATCGTTTGCCAAGCGCGTACCAGAGCTTCGGGGTCCACGACGGCGGCCTCACGCACCCGAAATTCGCATATGGACTGCACGTGGAAAGTAGATGAATCCCGAGCTTGGCTCCTCAGGATACTCTCTTGGGCAGGCGAGCAAGGATAGATATCCTCAATACAGTCTATGCTTTCAATACCGACGAGAGGAAGACGCTCGCTTTGCAGCCGGTGCAAGTCGTCATACGTGGTGTTGAGCAATGGAACGTCAGCCAAGCTGAGCATAGCTGGCAGGACAGATAACTGGTAAAGCAGGTCTCTAAGACTTTCCTGATAAGCCTGGACCCAGCGAGTGACACGTTTGGGATCATGCATATTCTTGTTGAAGCCCAATGTAAGAACCAAGTTCTCCTGTTGCACCGACGCTTCAACCTCAAACACGGCAATTCGCTTGACATTGTTGCCTATTCCCGATATGTGAGTGTCGTTGAAATCGTTGCTGATACGCAGTACACTCCGCGAGTGCGTATCGTCACGATACCGTCCTCCAAAATTGAACATGACCTCTGGTTGGTCATGTGAGGCAAATGCATGCTGTCCATCACGGGTCAAGAATCTTGACGTGAAATAGGCAAAGCCGCGGCCAGGAATGCTTCTTCGCAAGTCTTTAGTCTTCTTCAATACATCAACAATATCACTGGTGCCGACTGGTACGTGGATAGGAGTCATTGTTGTGAACCAACCCACAGTGTTGGAAAGGTCAATCGCGTCGCTCCATGGCTCGCGGCCGTGACCTTCGTTGAAGACTGTTGGAACAGGGCGATCTGGGAAAACTTGGTGAAACGAATAGAACAAGGCTGCTAGAAGCACCTCGACAGGCTCGCTTCTCAATGGTTGGTTCTCGCCGAACAAGACGGATGCGCAATCTTTGAGCGTGAACTGCTCATTCATGCGGTCAGCGTAGGTATTTCTCTCAGGGGTCACACCCCAGTAGCTCCAATCTGCCATTGACATTTGAGCGGGAAGAACTTGACGAGGTGAGCCAATGTCCTGAGCCCGACTGGCTTGAAGTTGCAACCAGTGCTGAAAGGTTGTGGACTCGACAGGGACATTGACTTCGGGATGCTGAATCAAATTATCCAGGTCGCGAAGGATGATTTGCCACGAGACAATGTCAACCACGAGGTGATGCGCCACCAGGAACAAAAGCTGGCTGCAAGTAGCAGTATCTTCTATACAGTGTACTGAGAATACTGGACCTTTCTCAACACTCAAACTGCGTTGCCCAGCCCAAATCACACTCTCAAGCTCTGCACGATTTTTGACTTGGTGAAAGACGACATGACAGGATGCGTCAGCATCACTCTCAATCCTCTGTGTCCAACGCTTTCCAGATTTGGCGAACCTGGCGCGTAGCATGGGGTGAGCCGAAACCACGCCCCGAGCCGCGCGCTCGATCTCATCTGCATCAACGTGTTTATTGACAACGAGGCATACGCTTTGATTGAATCTATTCTCGTCCTTGCAGTCCAATCCGCGAGGTGCAAAGGATCTGAAGAATAGACGCTGAATAGGTGAAAGCCGAAACTCGCCACCGGTAGCGCTCGCCAATGGCGCAATGGCGGCGTCCGTAACGGCTCTTAGAGCAAGTTGAGTGATTGAGTTGCTCTGCAGGATATCGCGGACATGTATCGAGGTTCCGTAACGCGACCGGCATTGCGATACGACTTGCATGGACGTAATTGAGTCGCCACCCATGCTCAGGAACGAGCGACCCATTGAGACGTCTTCCAATGGGAGTCCAAGGATGTCAGCCAAGACGCTTTGTATCTGCTCCTCGGTTTTGGTCGCTGGTTTTTGAGGCGCTTGCTCTTTGCCGGCAGTTATGCACCTGAAATAGTTTGCATCCAGAGACTGTACCCAGTCCATCAGTTTCCGACGGTCGACCTTGTGATGGGCACTCTGTGGCAGGGATGCCATTGAGATCCAAACATTGGGAACCATGTAATCTGGCAAGACATCAGCCAATCTTGAACGGAGCTTTTCAGTCAGCGCAATGGCTTTTGGCAGATGATCAGAGGAGGAGGGTTGTATTTGTGTCAGACCGGTAGCAGACATGTACTCATGGAGAGTCACTAGTCCAATAAGTCGTGATTTGCACGGACCCTGTTGGGGATAGAGAACGATGCCATCTTCAACTTCTGGTTGCAGAGCGATATGATGCTCGATATCTCCCACATCGACTCTCTGTCCTCGTATTTTCAACTGTTGATCTGCTCTACCGACAAAGATAAGGGAGCCATCATCGTTCTGGATAACCAGATCACCAGTTCGGTACATGCGTTGCTGCTGACTGTTTGGAACCAGTCCATGCCGTGTTCGCCAAGGTGGGCTGTCAATGAAAGAGGCAGACGTCTTGGCTTTATCGTTGAGATAACCTCGAGCAACCAGGGGGCCTTCAATAAGTAACTCTCCGACGGTACCAAAAGGACACAGTTGGTTGCAATTGTCCTTGTTTGTGACCCAAACGGCACCAACAATAGCACGGCCAAGATGCAAAGTCTCAAAACCATTAAAATCAGCAGCTGTGGATATCATAGAGCATTCAGAAGGGCCATATACATGATATACCATGGCCTGGGGAGTCCACAGCTTCAACTGTTCAATGTCACATCGCTCGCCGCCAATCATCAGGGTGCGCATGCCTGGACATTCTGAAGGCTTGATAGTGTGCAGAACTCTTGGAGTCAACATGGCGTAGTTGACTCCAAGTCGGCGAATAGCATTGGCCAAGTCGTTGACTCTTTCCCATTCGGACGGCAGACAGACACATCCGCCGCCTGCA
Source organism: Beauveria sp. NWAFU-1 (assembly GCA_024472245.1). NCBI lineage: Eukaryota > Fungi > Ascomycota > Sordariomycetes > Hypocreales > Cordycipitaceae > Beauveria > Beauveria sp. NWAFU-1. The sequence continues at coordinate 1,924,804 of JANBXD010000004.1, forward strand.
AGAGGAGTCAGAATGTCGTGGAGGGACATGTCAAAGGTCAAGGAAGCAAACTGAAGTCCGCGCGTATGTTCATTTACCCCAAACCTCTTCACCATGGATTGAATGGCTATTGACATTGAGCCATGTTCAAGGACAACCCCCTTGGGATTTCCCGTAGAGCCCGAGGTAAACATGATGAACGATGCGTTGTGTGGGCTTGGATATTGTTTGCTCGACCTTTGAGGCAATTTTGACTTTGGAAATGGCATTGTTTCCATGCTCACGACGTGATCAACGACTCCCTGCAACCGAGAGGCGAAATCAGACATTGTGACCACCACCTTCGCTCCAGTGGTATTGATGATGGCTTGAAGACGTGCCATTGGATTGACCTTGACGGGTACTGCGCAACCACCTGCTCTCAGTACGGCCATAATGCCAACAACAGCCCACTTGGACTTGTCACAGCAAAGAAGTACCGGTGATTCAACTGTGACACCGAGCTCGTTCAGATGGCTTGCCAGCGCATCGGACAATTGATCCAGCTGCCGGAAAGAGAGCTCGCCATCCCATGCGCAAACAGCCGTTCTCTCAGGTGTGATAGCTGAGTGGTGCAGTATTAGTTCATGTACAAGACATGGTGTGTCTCCAGTGATTTCGCGATTTAATACGGCCAATTGAGCAACTTCCTCTGGACTGATGTATTCAATGCAGCTCATTGGCTTGGTGGCGCTTTTCTCACAAGTTTCGGTAGAGATTTGACTCAACTGTTCAAATACATGTCTGAATCGGTTGAGAAGATGCTGAACCTGATTGCAGGAAAGAACCTTGTCGTCAAAACGAGCCATGATCTCGACCGTTGCTCCATCTTGCGAATCGGTACAGCACTCAACGATTAGGGCGTAGTTGTCAAAACCGTCCATCGGCAGTGTTATCTCTTTCATATCGAGAAGCTCGTCGAATGTCGCATTGCTCTTCGCCCGAGCGGACTGTATGGCGAACAGATGCTGCGGATTGATGTCCCGTCCGACCATGGAACGAATGTGCTGTAGACCAGAGTGTTCAAAAGGTACCATATTGGCAGCCTGCTGTTGTACGGAAGCTAGATAGTCCTGAACCGCTTGTTTTTTATCCACCTGTATTCGAATTGGCACTGTTGTGACCGTGGGTGCCATCATGTCCAATATCCCGTTGACTGGTGCGTTTCGTCCCGAAAGTGGCATCGCCAGAAGAACCGTCCCGCCAGTATGTGAAGAAACGGTAGCCGCCCATGCCGCGCGTAGTATTGAAGCCAAAGTGAACGAGTGCTTAAAAGGCTTCACACTGATATTGCAACGAATGATTTGCGCGGGGTCCGGCTGGTAGGATGGGCTGGGCAGCGAGGGAAAAGGCTTGCCGAGATTTCCCTCCAGCTCCGATCGCCAAAAGGCTGCTATTGATGCTGGGTCCTGTGATTCTATGTATTGGATGAACTTGGAATACGGAGTAAGCGATGTGGGAATCTCGTTCAACAAGTAAACGCGCGAGAGAGCCTCGAGAAGCATTGGCAAGCTCCACCCATCATATATACTGTGATGAGCGGTCCAGACAAAGTCTCGCCGTCCATCACTGCCTTTTATGTAAGCAAAACGGACGAGGGGCGTACCGTATGTCATCGATCGTGCGATATCGTCATCCAGGTACTGGTCGAGGTCATAACTCGTGTGCCACTGACAAGCACTGCGAACAACTACTTGCAATGCTCCTGACAAGCGTCCGGGCACAATACGAGTCCGAAGTATTGGCACCGCTCTGCTGAGCTTCTGCCATGCGTCTTGGAAATGTTGAAGGCTGAGATCTTGGGGCATCCGGAACGCCCAGCGTGCAATGTAGGCCCGCGGCTGCTGAGCCGTAGCCACCATGAGTCCCTCTTGTAGCGGAGTACATGGATAGACGTCCTCGATGTCGTCGATCGGCACATCGCATTGAGTGGCTATCTGATGAAGTAAATATTGCGCAGAGTCAGACTCATTGTTTTCATCATCTAGCTCTCGGTACTCTTTCCACAAGAAAAATGGCGCCATTGCTGTGTCGGGTTGTTGAGTAATCGCCGTCCGTTTCTCGACAGCTTGCGCCAAATCCCTGATCGTCGGGTGTTGGAGTACATCAGACACCGTAAAGTGAGTATTTGAATCATCAGTCTGGGCCAAGGCGACAAGGCGCATGGCTAGGTACGAGTCGCCACCCAGTTGGAAAAAGTTGTCCTCTACTCCCACTTGATCATGCTGATGCTGGAGAACCGTTGCCCAAAGAGCGTGAAGCTTCTTTTCAGTTTCAGATTTTGGAGGCGTCTTGGCAACATCCGCAAGACTATAGTGCAAAAGTTCTTGTTCCGAAAAGTTTTCAAGGGTCTGGCAAAGGAGTTGTCGATTGACTTTAACCGTAGCTGTTAATGGGAGCCGTGTAATCGGAACATATAGACTCGGTATCATGTGCGACGGCAAGACACCCGAAAGGGCCTTTTTCAAGTAAATCAACTCCTTCTGAAAACTTGCTGCAATCCTCTGGAAGTCTAGGCCTGCCACATTGGCTTGCAGGTCTAGTGAATCGCGATTTTGTTCCAATATCGCAGCAATAAGAGGCCCGCGGAAGCCTTCTTTGGGAGAGATTAAGCATGCCACGACATTCCGTAACCCACTCAAGATTTCTTTGATGGCGTGCTCAACTTCAGCAAGCTCGACGCGATTGCCGCGAATCTTGATCTGCCAATCCTTCCTGCCAACGTAAAAGATGTTCCCGTTGGCATCTTGTCGCGCCAAATCACCGGTTCGATAAAATCGTTTGCCCTGCAGGCCAACGCGACCAGCCCAGGGTGGACTGATGGGAAAAGCTTTTTCGGTCAGATTCTTCTTGTTGAGATAGTCACGGGCTAGTAGCGGCCCTTCAACCCAAATCTCCCCGACAGCACCGATAGGGCAAATATTGTCCGTATCGTCGATAAGCCAGACGCTTCCGAGCAGTGGGCGTCCGATATTAGGTGCTTCGCTTTTATGCTGGATTGGTCCGTTGCAGGTAGTAATTATCGAACACTCCGATGGACCATATGCGTTGAAGATTTTGATTTGTCGTGCTTCAAGGTGTTCTTGGATGAAGGATGGCTTCAAAGACTCTCCACCGAGTACAAGTGTCTCCAGTGACGGTAGCTCGGAAACATTCAATAAAGTTGCTACAGTAGGCGTCATGATGAGAAGATTCGCGCTGTAGGACTGGATGGCGCCTTGGAGGTCGTTCATCCTTTCCTCTTCTGACATGACGCACACGCATCCTCCATGGCTCAAGGTACCCCAAATGTCGGTAATGCTCGGGTCAAAAGTGTAAGACACGAATTGAAGGGTTCTAGTTTGAGAACCCAACTTAAATATCTTGCCTTGTGCTGAAAGGCTCGATGAGATCGAGCGATGGGTCAGTACGACACCCTTTGGATTGCCGGTACTGCCAGAGGTATGTATAACGACCGCAGCATTTTCTGGCTCGACATTGGAGGCTATCCGGTTAGTCGGCATTACACTGTTAAAAAATGGCGAACTCGAGTTAACAGCAATGAGGTTCGGGATAATGTCAAGGAATTGGTCAGTGTAAAGACTCGTTGTGAGAAGTGTGCAAACTCCGCCCTCTAGCAGGATTGTTTCTAGGCGCTGCATTGGATCGTTTGGACTGATTGGTACGATTGCTGCACCAGACTTGAGAATGGCCAGCTGTGCAACAATTGCCCATTTTGACTTGTCGAAACAGACGCCAATCGTGGTCTCAGGGATGACACCCAGATTGTACGTCAGGTAGAAAGCGAGCTGCTCGCCAAGCTGATCCAGCTCAGAGTACGTCAGGTCGCCATCCCATGCGCAGATAGCCTTGGCCATCGGATCATGACAGCACTGAGAGTAAAAAGTGTCGTGAATCAAAGGTTGCGCGGCGGTCAAAGGGATGTTACTGTTCCATTGACAGATCTGATGGATATCCTGTTCTGTTGTTGTTGTCACGTTACGAAGCGATGAGCTTTCGCTTTGTGTCAGAGATTGGACCGTCTGTAGTAAACAATCGACAAGCCGCGTTGCTGCACCGCGATCCATAAAAGACGGCAAATAATCCAAAGTCACCGAAACACTGTTGTGGGATGCCACAATGTCGACACCTGCATCGTATTCACTATCACCCAGAAGTGCAACAGTATCTTGAATGAGGCTGCGTCCTTTGCTGCCGGCGGAATCAAGCTGTCTGTAGGAGAGAGATGTGTTGAATAAACCACGGCCCCCGGTCTTGAGTGCGTGCCAGATATCCACCAGTGGAGTACGCTGGTGGCTGAGATTCTCAAAGAAACGTCTCTGAACGCTCTGCAGATTTTCCGAGATACTCAAGTCCATGTCAAGTTTGATCCGGCTCACCAGGATATTAACGAATGGACCGAAGATCTGGTGTGCTTCCTGTACAGGCACATCCCTGCCGCTGGACACATAGCCAAACAAGATATCGTCAGATCTGACAAATTTGGACAAGACCAGAGCCCAAGCGAGCTGAAAGACGTTTGCAGTGGTGACTGCAAGTCTCTCACTGAACTTTCGGAGAGACTCCGCATTTTCAAGGCTCGCTGAGACAAATTGTCTGCGTACAGGCACAGGAGGGCTGGCAGCTTCATTCCTGTCTTCTCTTTGCAGTTCAGTTTCGGTCAGTGCAGGAAGGAAGCAACCCTCAGCTTCAGCTAGATTTTCAAGCCAGTATTGTAAAGATTCTTCTGTGCCGCTTCGCTTGAGAAATGACAAGTATGCGCTGTATGGAGGCGCTGCAATCTCGGACGTGAGTCTCCCCTCGTAGGCATCAGTGAGCTCCTTTTCCATCAAAGCGAGCGAGTACCCATCATAAAGTGCGTGATTCATGACAAGGTGGCCATAAACGAGACCAGACGGAGTTGAATACACCATGAACTTGTGGTTGGGATTGCGTCCGTAGTCAATTGCCGAAGAGTTGGTCATTGCGGCCAACAGAGCCACGGGGTCATCTTCCTGGCAGACCTTGTGGCCTACATTGGCGGTGTACTGTTTGAGGACCATTTGATCAACAGCACCATTTCCGGCATTTGAGGTTCGCGGCACAAAGACAGTTCTCAACATCGGATGTCGATTCGTCAAGGTCTGGTACGCCTGCATGATTTGATCAACATTCAGATCTCTGTGCTTGTCCGGAGATTGCAATTGCCACAGCACGTGAAATTGGTACATCCATGGCGATCGCGTCTGACTCATCAATATACCGTTTTGCATGGGCGTACAGGGATACATGTCCTCGACATTCTCTGGCTGTAGCCCGAGGCTGGGCAGAATTTGATATTTGAGAGTTCTCAGTCTCTTGAAAGTCGATTCGAGGAGTGGAAAGTCGCTCAACGTGAGCATGGAAGGTGTCTTTTCCAGTTCTGTGACTAAAGCACGCATGGAATCATGAAAGTGGCGACACCAGCGTCCAGCGTCTTTTCCATATTCCATGCTGCGATCAAAAAAGAACCTGACATGGAGCTTGTTCTGCAATACTGTGGCATCAACATTAATAGCGACCTTTCGTCTGATCCTGGCCCCTGATGATGACTTTTTGAGTCCTGGCAAGGTCTGCTGGCTGAATAGTGTGCTTTGTTGTTGGATTTGATGAGCCGAGTCATCAAAGCTGAAGACAATCTCTATCGTGTCGCGAGGCGCGCCTGATGGTCCATCATGGTATTTTGAATCGTTGTTATACCAGTTGTGCAAGCGACGAAGTTCAAGATTTCGTCTAGCATCTTTGGTCTCCTTGAGAATCTCAATAGCGTTGTCCATGTTGGCAGCAGGGACACGAAGTGGCATTGTCGTGCTAAAGCATCCCACTGTCCTGGAATTGTCCATGCTACCTTGATCCAAGTTTCTCCCCTGGCAGTTTTCGAAGAGTGCCGGAACACACTGACTCGGAAAGGCTGCGGTAAATGACTTTATCAACGCAGCAAGCATCAGCTCCACTGGTTCAGTTCGCAAGGCTCGATTGGCACCAGTGAGAAACAGTTGGGTGTCGGACTCCTCGAGCACAATGACCTCGGTATCGACTTCCTCGTGGGCTGACTCAGTACTTGTCAAGTCAAAGCTTTCCAGACTAGGCTTAACATCAAATGCTTGATGTACCGAGGTAGCCTCTAATCCTTCGTTCATTGATTCCGCCATACCTCGGATCCATACCTGGAAAGAAGGGAGCTCAACCGATGAAATGGTGGAGTGATCTTGTCGCAATAGTTTCTCTAGATCTGTAACAATGATGTAGGTAGATCTGTCATCCATGACAAGCTGATGTCCTGTTATGAATAACAGCTGCTTGCTTTGCTCGTCGTCTGCCTCGAAATGCATCAACTGAACAGAGAAGACAGGTCCATTCTCAATGCAAATGCTCCGCTCTGTGGATTCTGTCAAGGCATGGGCCTCAGCAAGGCTTTGTATTTGGCTCACCTCGAATCCATATGCATCATCATCGTGCGCAGCGACTTGCTGTTGCCACCCGTTGACAGCGCCGGCCAAGAAACGAGCGCGCAACATTGGATGCCTAGAAACGAGGGTATTGACAGAAGTAGCAACATGCTGTTTGTTGAGTTTCTCATTGATTTGCAGACATATGCTTCGAGTGTAGCAAAGGGGGCTTCCAAGAGTAGACCCGGAGCCAAGAGGGTGAACCCAGTCAAAGTACCATTGTTGAGCTGGCGATAGTGGAAAGAGTTTGCATGCAACTCCAGTATCAAGCATAGACCCTTGAGTAGTCTCAAGCTTTTCGGTCAATCTGGCTATTGACTTGCTTTGCAGAATGTCAGGAACAGTCAGCGTGATGCCTTGTGTCCGAGCTCGGGAAACTGCCTTCATCGCCGCTATGGAGTCGCCACCTAGGCTCAGAAACGATCGACGGTCGATTGGAACTTGCAAAATAGGTAAAAGCAGTATTTCAGCCCAAATGGTCCTGATCCGCAACTGAAGGGGTGTTGCGCCAAGTCCTTGGGCATATTCCTCTCCAGCAGATGCAAATTCTTCAAGCCACCTCACATCTACCGCATCGACACAACGCCCTAATCCGACACGATCCAGCTTTCCGGACTCAGTTTGTAATAATCTGCTGGTGACAGGAATCCAAGTAGTTGGCACCATATATTCTGGGACTCTGTCCAAGAGCCAGTCGCTCAAGATGGCCGTTTGAAGTTTGGCTCGCGTCATATCCTCTTGGTCAATAGTATTCAGTGTCGCTTGAGGCAATTCTCGCGATATGAAGCCTTCAAGAGCAATCAGCGCAACAAGTTGGCCGTTGCATGGCCCACTAGCAGCTAGCACAATTGCAGCATCAATCACAGAATCATGGTCCATCAAATGCTGTTCAATCTCGGCAAACTCCACGCGCTGGCCTCTCAGCTTGACCTGCGTATCCCGTCGTCCGACGAAAGTGACACTCCCGTCGGGACTTTGCTGGACCAAATCGCCCGTGCGGTAATAGCGAGTCGAGGCGGGAAATGCATACTTGGATTCCCATGCTGGCTCAGTGATGAATGCAAGTGAAGTTTTTCGTTCATCATTGAGATAACCCCGCGCCAGGTGAGGACCTTGGATAAGTAGCTCTCCGATTGCGCCCGTGGGCACAAGACGATCTGAATTCGTGGCGTCAACAACCCAGAACGCACCCGTGATGGGAAAGCCGAGGTTCAGAGTGTTGCACCCCCTTGTGAGCAGCTTGCAGCTAGATATGATGGAGCATTCAGTCGGTCCGTAGCCATTCCAAAGCTCTACGTGATTGATCCATCGAGAAACAACACCAGGCTTGCCTGCTTCACCGATCAACGCCAGATGCTTTAGCGAGGGCACCTCTTTTGGTGAAATCATCTCCGCCATCGTTGGTGTAAGCAAGGCCCAGTTCACGTTGAGCTCGCACATGGCGGGCACAAGTCTGTTTAACCGATCATGCTCAGAGACGATGCATACACAGCCGCCGATGAGCCAGGTATGAAAGAAGTCGTAAATAGCTGCATCAAACGTGTATGCCGAGAATTGAAGCATGCGGGTATTTGGGTCAGAATTGAGGCTTTCCGCAGCATGTCGGAGACTGATACACACACTCTCGTGTGTAAGCATCACACCTTTGGGAACACCGGTGCTACCAGAGGTGTAGACAACGAAAGCAAGACTGGCTGGGGTTGCTGAGCAAGAGATGGCCGCAGCAGGCGGGAGCTTTGCCATGAATGCATCATCAATGACAACAACATGTTGAAGCGTTGCGGCAAACCGACCGGCAAAGTTGCTGGTAGTCAAAATGATGTCCGCACCTGTGTCTTTAATCATTGTCTCCAGGCGCTGCATTGGCTGATTCGTACCAAGGGGAACCACGGCCGCCCCCGATTTGAGGATTGCTAGTTGCGAAATCGCTGCCCACTTGGACTTTTCGAAACACGTACAGATCATCGTCTCTCGCTGAGCACCCAGTTGCTGAAGGTACGAGGCCAGCTTGCTGGCTTCCTCGCTGAGAGCTCGATACGTAAGCTCACCATCCCAACCAGACACAGCCAAGGCATCAGGTCTAAGGTCAGCTTGAGTATCGACCAAGTCATGTAACAGGCTTCCCATTTCAGTCAAGATGTACATGTTTCGTTTGCGCATCTCTTCAATTTGCCTTGCGGAAACAACATCGGCATCTCGCAATGGCACATCCTCGTTGACCAAACACGCCAGTGCCGCTTGGAAGCTCTCAGCGACATTCTCGATGATGTGCTGGTCTACTCGTGAGAGCCAATAATCAAGCCGAATGTCAAGAGCTCCTTGACACGGCTGGATGTTGAGCGAGATATCGTACTGTTGTATTGTCAGTCTTGATATGAACTCCGTCCATGGTGGCTTTCAAGTTCGTCACAGCTGTCAGCTCACGTACCTCGGAAGCGGTGATCTCATCCAGCATCACGACTTCAAGACCCGATCTCGCCGAGCTTTCGTCTCTTACTCCCATCTGAAATGTCATGATGGTATTGCCTCTTAGCTCAGAAATTTTCTGGCCTTGTTTCTTGTCTTCAAAGATGAGCGAGCCCGGCCGAGACAAGCCCTCGATGACATCATGCTTTGCTCTGGACAGCGTTTGGGATACCGTAGCTGCCTCTAAAAGCCTTATTCGGCAGACCATTACGTCCACAAAGGCACCAATTGCATCCTCAATGCCTCTCAGCGGAGCGTGGCGGCCAGAGTTGACGTATGAGAAACAGACATCATCCGACCCCACGTAAGAACCAAGCACGAGCGCCCAGGCCACCTGGCAAAGATTGGCTGCTGTGACATTATATTCGACGCAGATTTTGTGCACCGCAGCCTCATCCAGACCAAAGCGAAATCTCAGCGTCTTCAAGTCCTCAAAATCCCGGTTGCCGTTGGTGGGGAACAGTGTTGGCTGCGCGCCGGCGAGATAGTCGGACCAATAAGCGTGAGTAATTTCTCGGTCCAGTTGCTCTTGATAGGTGACAAACTTGTGATATGAAAAGTCTGTGAAACCGGACAACTCATGCTGAAGATAGGCCTTGGCAAAGTCGCGGAAGAGGATGCCAAAGGACTGGCCGTCCATTAGTGCATGAGAGACCTCTAATCTGAACACGGCAGAGCTTTCTGAGCGTTGCCAGATTGTCGCTCGGCCTGTCGTGCCCTTTTTCATTGGCATGACAGCATGGCGTGAAGGAATGTCCTTGGCAGACCTTCCACCTCGGTCACTGCTCAAGTGGCAATCCAACGGTACAGTCTCGTGCTTCATGATGACTTGGTCGAAATGGCCCGGCCTTTGACTACTCTCAACGAAAAGGGTTCGGAGTGCCGAGTATTGTTCCACTATGCAATTCCAAGCATCACGGAGACGATCGTAATCAAGAGAAGTGCCAGGTTCTGTAGATTGGATTTCGGCGACCACAGCACATTGATACATTTCCGGGTTGGCTTGTTGGGAGATGAGAAAGATTTCTTGTGTTCGAGAGCACGGCAAGATATCTTGAATGACTTCCAATGGTTCTTCAATGATACTTTTGACCTGATTCAACACGAGGTCATCCTTCAGCAGCGACATGGGCTTCTCGATCGGCTCGGGCGCTGTTTTGGCGTCGGGCATGGAAGCTTCTCCGGCTGAGGAGTTTTTTTGCGACTCAGCAGTTCTTGAGAGCTCCTCAAGGCTAGTAGCACGAAGTATTTCAGCGATGCTGATATCATATCCAGCTTCGCGACAGCGTGACATCAGTTTAATAGCGAGTAGAGAATCGCCGCCTTGGGCGACAAAGGACTTGCCCATTTTCATGCGCGCAATTGGTCGGAGCAGCACTTCAGCACAAATGTCCCTGAATTCCTGTCGCATGGCGCTCTGACTTGGCGCACAAGTCTGTCCCGGGACTGACATATCCCCTAAGCTTGGGAGATCCATCAGGTAGGTTTAAAGTGACGTTGTACTCGATTTTCGTTGGGTAAATTATCAAGAAAAGAGTGATTTTGGTGCAGAAGCGTGTCCAGTGTGTAAGACTCTGTTCTGTAATTGTTCTTTTTTGAGTTTTCTTTTCTTCTTGTCAAAATGAAGTTTCTCGTCGCTTGCCGTAGATTCTTTGACCAACGGTCGTTCCAATGCTCTTGAATTGTTCATGTAAATCTCACCACGTGATTTGCTCTGTTCTACATATAGACAAAGCGTTGCTTAAGATCATTTAGAGCTTATGCTACATGCATCCAGTACCAGATACCTCGTGTTAAACTCCAATATATTTGCCATGGAAAGAGAAAAGTTTCCTGAGACAATAACTCGGTTTAGCAATTCCGACCCATTGTGCTCGGGCCTCAAATTCTTCTCATGTCATGGTCATTACCATACCTGATCCACCGGAATCCAGAAGAGAAAAGAATTTCAGCCTGCCGCACAACTTTACCAAGTTCACCTAAAGCGAGCCTCAAAGCCGGGAGTCTAGATGGGCTGTATGCGCTGCAATTGAGTGGCACCCCGTGAGCCTCCAACACGCTGCAATGACGTGTAATGGCATGAGCTATGAAGCTTCGAGCAGTTATTGTGTTGCCATTATTAATGTCGCAACCTCACTGTCAGCGCGGAACCCCGAATCACCCCACCAACCCGCAGCGATTTAGTCTTGGGCGGATCGCCGTATATCTACACCCCCGGGGTCGAGCTGTCATCTTGTTATGTGCACCATCTTCTGCATCAGTGTGAGACATTGGTTTGTCACGTTGCTTGGGCTCATCTTGTCACCTTAAGCTGTACTCGGGCGGCATTGAAGCAGCCTCATGGCGTGACAAAGCTGACTCGACATTGAACATATGGATGAGACATGCATTTCTAGTTCATGACACAATTCTAGGTTGCAGGTCGCGGATGCAAGGAATTGATTGATTGCCGATCTCTCTCACTATGCTGTTACGCTGGTTGGCTGGCACGGCTGGCAATATATTTCGGTTGATTGTGGAGAGATGCTTAGGCGGCATTGCAGCAGCGGATATGTAGCCGAGACATGCATTCCCAGTTGATGACACACTTTCAGGCTGCAGGTCGCAGGATGACAGGAATTAATACGAGGTCTAGTTATCTGATTGTGCTGGCTACGCTGGATGGATATTCTGCCGGCGTGGGGGGATGATTCAATTTACACAACAGCCTTTTTTGTTACTTTCACGCTGCTGTTCTCACTTTTGCAATATTCGACTTCTTTGTCCGAGTCAAGTTTCTATCACCATCAAGCATAGAGTCGGACTTTAGCCCGACAGAATGGTCTTCTCATCGCCAGCATGGGTGCCGTCTTTGGACCAGAGCGCGCCCGACCAGACTACTGTCGGGGACTTTGTTCTCTCGAACCATGTCACGCCGAAAAACGACGCGCCCTTTGTAGACGCCATATCCGGTCATGTCTACACTATGGAGATGCTAAAGACCAGAGTTGACTCTCTTGCGCGAGGACTGGCCAAGGATCTCAGCTGGTCTCCAAATGTCGGATCACCGTGGGACAAGGTGGTTGCTATATATTCTTTGAACACTGTGAGTTGTTTTGCGGGTACTGCATTGCTTTCATGTATCGCGCTGCTATACTCTCTCAGACTGAGTTGTAGTTACATACTTGCTGACACTTCATGTACTAGACCGACTACTTCTTACTTTGCTGGGCCGTCCATCGGTTGAACGGCATCTGTATGCCTCTCCATTCGACATGCACCCCTGAGGAGATCAAACTCCATATGACCACTGCACGTTGCACGACGATTTTTACGTGCTCGGGTCTCGTGTCCACTTGCTTGGAAGCAGCCAAAGAGTTGCACATACCAACAGAGAGAGTCTATACACTGACTCTGCCCAGCACTTATACGGATGAGTCGGACCTTGTTCATTCTCCTCGCCTTGGGACATTGGAAAATTTGATATGCCAGGGCTCACAACTCCCACATCTAGAGCCGCTGAAATGGTCAGCTGGCCAGGGTAGATCCCAAGTAGCATTTTTGTGCTCTACGAGTGGTACCTCTGGACGACAGGTACTGTTACCCTTTTCCTGCTAAGCGGAAATGCAACACCATGATATGTGCTAACTGGCGACTAAAAGAAACTTGCTATGCTCACCCACTACGGCATCATCACTAACCTCCTTCAAATGTCCGCATTCGAAGGCTTTGCCAACGACAGCTACGGCCAAACAGTAGCAGCCGCCATTCCTTTCAGTCATAGTTATGGGATTCTCATCGGCCATCTCGGTGTCTTGCGTGCTGAATCACACGTTATTTTTCCTCGCTTCGACATGCAACTCATGCTTAGCTCTGTGGCGACCCATCAAGTCAATAGGTTATACTTGGTACGTGTTTCTTAGGCACTGCATCATAATTCCGCCCACGAGCTGCAAGACTAACCTTTTTACTCTTCTCTCTAGGTGCCGCCTATCCTAGCGGTTCTCGCTGCAAATTCCTTTTTAATGGAGCCCTTTAACCTATCATCTGTTTCCTCGGTAGTGACCGGTGCAGCGGCGCTCAATCCGACCGTAGCCGGCAGACTGAAGCTGCTTCAGCCACGCTGGGAATTTCTACACGCCTGGGGTACAGTACCGATTTCTACTTGATACTTTGTTATTATGCGTATATCAGAAAAAGAGCTGACAAGTGAGCAATCTCATAGGTCTAACCGAAACCTCTATTGTCGTTACTTTGACTAGTATGCACGATGTCTGGTACGGATCGAGCGGATCTCTGCTGCCGGGGTGTTTGTTGCGACTGGTTGATGCCAATGGAAAAGATGTAGAAAATTACGATGAAAGCGGAGAAGTGTATTACAAAGCGTCAAACATGTTTCTTGGGTACCTGGGAGACCAGGAGTCGACTGACAAGGCTTTTGACGACGATGGCTGGCTTCGTACTGGGGACATGGGAGCAATTCAAGTCAGCCCCAACGGCCTAGAGCATCTCTTCATTCGAGATCGAATCAAGGATATGATCAAGGTCAAGGTGAGTGGCACACATGAAATAAGTCCAAGTTTGCGCTGACCGTCGATGACTCGTTAGGGTATGCAAGTTATTCCAGCCGACGTTGAGGCAGTGCTGATGACGCATCCCGCTGTCGCCGACGTGGCCGTGATTGGCGTTCCCGACGAGCTTGCGGGAGAGCGAGCCATGGCGTTTGTGGTACGCTCAGCATCTGTCATGACTGATTTGTCTGCAGATGATTTACAAGAGAGTATCAATGACCATGTGGAAAGTAAGCTTCACGAAACTCACTGGTTGGGCGATAGAATTGAACTTGTTTCGGAGATTCCCAAAAGCCAGAGCGGAAAGGTTTCAAAAAAGTTGTTAAAGGCCCAAGCGGCATCAGCCTGAGAAACAATTAGTCTTATTACAAGAATAAGTAGAATAAGAGTGAGAGAGTGAGCTCTAATCATGGTGCCAAAATGTATAACTTGATCATAAGGCAGCTATGACCCTAAATCATGTCTTCACTCACTGAACACTGCTAGATTACAGCGCTACGGATACTTTTTTGCACTACCTTACTTCAATACTGGTCAAGGACAATTACAATGAGTAGTTAAACCATACTCTTGATGCTAGTGTCTATTGTTAGTCCTTGCAACTTTGGTCAACCCAATCGTAGGGGCTTTGTTATTCCATGTTTACGATTACCAACGCAGAATGGTCCATTCAAGAAAGCCTATCAGAAAAGCCAGTGCTATTCGCATACTGAAGAGCTTTTTGGTAGGGCACGACCTTGGTACTTCAAACTCACAGGTAGCTCCACCAAACACGAGGTACTAATAATACTATTACTCCTATGGTCTGCTATTTACTAATCCTGAGCCGGCCATAGGTTCAGCAGCGGAATTCCGCATATTCAGTAAAAAGACTGTCGCACTTGAGTCTACCAAGAGCATCATCTGTGCACTGCAACTGTACCTCGAAACCCCCCTCTGTATCCTGCGGGAGAAAATAGGCAACACCCTTTTCGCGTGAACCAGAACGAATGCAAATTGGGTGGCCCAGGGCACCGCCCCAGTCTTGTCGAAGCGTGTCCAGTCCAGACATGTCTGTCACAACCAGATCGGGACCGGGAAGGGTATCGAAATCCCATGCCAAGTCAGTAACAGCCGGTAAACCTTCAATCAGCCCCACGAACTCGCGCATCGTCTTTTCATCCATGGATCCGACAGCTTGGCGGACCTTCAAGGCTAGCATTACCAGTGACTCGGGGCTCGAAGGCGCGCAGACGTCGACGAGGCGCATGCGAGTCCGCGCGTTTGGCTCATTCATGTTGCCAATGTATTCGCCGGACAAGGCAGGCTTCACGCGCCCGCGATAGTCGATTCGCGACGAAAAGAGCGACGTGTCGTGCGCCGGGTCCTGGTGCAGCAGTCGAGCCAAGCTCAAGTGCTTCCAGACGAGAGCCGAGACAGCTTCGCTGTTGGTAAAATGCACCACGTCACTCCCATCAGTAACAACGCTTCCTAGGGCAGTGTGCAGAGCCTGCAGTGCTTTTTTGCTCAAGTACCAGGTGCTAAGCTTGGCCGTGGTGGTTGTTGTGTTTGGCCGGTCCAAGAGATGGACTGCGGTGGGAGACAAAGGAGCCCGTACGGTCGGGTTGATCTGGTAGTCGCTGAACTGGTCGATGCTGATATTGCGCGGGCCGCCAATAAGTCGCCAGCGGTCTCTGGTCGGCTCTGGTGCCGCAGTAGGTGCGCCAACCGTCCCCTGAGTCACCCACATCTTGGTGTACCGAGCCCACGACGACAGCAGCGTGTTTATACTCCTCGCATCGCTGACTGTGTGATGCCAGGAAAGACCCATGATGAGCCTTCCATCAATCACGTTAGCTTGCGCAAGAAGGGCTGGGAGCTCTGTTGCGCAAGCCAACTCAGGAGCGGGCTGCTGAATGAACAATGCTTCCGTGGAAACGCTTGCCAAAGAAAACTTGTCTCTGGCTAAATCAGATGTACAGCCGTTTTGTCGCATGCTCGAGTGGTTCTCAGCGGGGTGCTCGACCATCTTGAATGGCACCGCAGAGTCAGGCCCAAGCCAAAGTTGCAGCTCATTTCTCTTTGAACCGGGTAATGGTACAACGAGAGAAGCAAAGTCCGGCACCTCGGTCAATGCAGCTCCCAGTCCAAGTTTCAAGCTTTGCAAGATATCCTCGACACTGGCGTTTTGGCTCAGTTCGAAAACAAGCAAAAGGTTGGCATAGGCTCGTTGTGCTTGTTGATCCAGGGTAGACAGTTGAATAACTTCCTCTCCGAGAGGAACACTCAGCTTCACGGCAGTAGATTCCATGGTCGGTTGTCAGATGTCACACAATGAGCTCGAAAGAAAGTACCTCGGACAGAGTATGTTATGGGGGGGTATCAACGTATTGAAAGGCTGAATGGAAAGGCTGAATGGACACTGACATTGAAGAGTCGCGCAACACTGACCTCGTACGATTTGCTGTTGTAAGTGAGCACAAGGCCAACGTGGATCGAGGCCATAAAGGTGCTGTGGGAGCGGCGGCGACGAGACCTGCAGGTCTGGAATTTCTCGAGTACCAATCACTTTGAGAACAGTGGCTTCTCGATTAGCAGAAAAATTTTCACTATTCGTAAAGGACTTTGGTTTAATTTTAGCATCAATGGCGAACAAGCCACGCCAGCTGTCAGGAAGCATGTCATGCCACTACATCTACTCCGGGGTGTGGTGTCAATCATGCGGGCCGGATCTCGTTTCCGAGAGCAAAAGCAACGAGTCTGGGAGACGATTTAGACAGGTCCACTGATCCCCGTAAGCTAACGTGATGATGAAACCTACCCAGTATTTCGCTGTCAGCCACGAGCAGGGCATCCTTGTAGTATACCATCTTGACATAACTTTGTTCAACCCACTGAAAGTACTGTGATTTTTACATGTGCTCGCTTTCACACCCTAATAGTAACAAACCCGGTTGATCCCTCGCTAGCGCACTACGGGCCGTTCTTGACCCCCAAACCCGGAAAGACAGCCGATACGGGGATACGGAGATACGGCTAACCTCGGCCAGCAAGCTCCTTCAATTATGGAAAGTTTACCTGCCCACATTCCCACGATAGATTAACCTAGAAATTGTACCGTACCCAGCATATTCTTAATACATTACTTTTGTGGATTAGTCCACTGTCGTGTCGTAGCTGTAAACTATTGGCCGTCATCTTGTCATCCGTCGACCTCCCTCGTCGCAAGAGACCCAAGCAAATTGACTACTGTCAGCCATCAGAGAGGAGCTGTTGAAAGCTTTGACGAGTCTTTTTTGCGTTTGCTTCTTCTAATGTGGACGACATTTTCCGTCATTTCCTGTCATTCTCTCATCATATCTCCATCTGCCCCAGTCACCTGCAGCCACCTCCAACCCATCATGGTACGAGGCTCGGTGGCTGCCCCCCCCTCAAAGATGGCATCATGTCTCAATATCATGCGTGTCATGCATTGTTGCTCCGCTCCATTGTGCAGCGAGTCCCGGAATCCAGACTCTACTGAAAACTGGTGACTTTACGGAGCGATTGGGCCCGAAGTCTGTTGTGTAGTTTCAGATCCAAGACAAACATATGTCTGGTATACTTCAGTCGTATCCATGACTAATTGAAGAACCGATTTTGAAGAATAACTATCTCTTCAGCTCGCTTCTCGAATTTACTCAAGGTATAATAAATGTACATCAATCTCGCCCACATAGACGGCGCGACTTGTAACATTATACCTACTTTTGCTGCAACTTGACTTGAGAAACTGCAAAATGCCAGACACGGATCATTCCCCATCATCATGGGAAGAGATGGAGTGCGGCGCAACATGCTCCGAACTGAGCAGCACGCCTCCCGAACCCATTGCAGTCATTGGGATGAGCTGTCGACTGTCGGGGAGCGCGCAAGATCCTTGCAGCCTTTGGGAAATGCTCACTTCTGGTCGAACGGCATGGACACCAGGACCTGGTAACCGTTTCAACATGAAGGCGTTTCAAAACCCATCTGCAGACAAGTTTGGCATGGTAAGATCCCAAAGCTACATGGATTGCTTGTATTGGATGCGCAGCTGATTCATCATTCTTCTCAAAGACCAATACTTGTGGTGGACACTTTCTCAAAGAAGATGTGGCAGCATTCGACGCTGCTTTTTTCGGCATCCACGCGGTGGAAGCAAAGGTGAGCTACTCTACTCCCATTTACGATTGCACACAGGCTTGTATGCAGCTTCGAAGGACTCGCCTAATGCAAACCAGGCCATAGATCCTCAACACCGCCTTCTTCTTGAAATTGCCTACGAATGCTTTGATAACGCAGGGCTTAGCATGGACTCACTATGGGGCTCAAACACCGGCGTCTACGTGGGCCAATGGGCCAACGATTATCACGAGATACAGACACGCGACATTGATGCCCCGCCACTTTACCTTACCACCGGTACTGGCCCGGCCATTTCTTCCAACCGCATATCTTATTTCTTCAACTTGCGCGGACCAAGCTTCACTGTAGATACAGGTTGCTCTTCTGGCCTTGTTGCCCTGCACCAAGCCGTGCAGAGCCTCCGGAGCGGCGAGACGTCGCAATGTTTCGTTGGCGGCGTGAACCTAATGTTGGATCCCCAGCGTTTCGTTTATCAAAGCAAGCTGAAAATGTTCTCCAACGAAGGCCGGTCTTTTGCTTTTGATGCGCGCGCCAACGGATACGGCAGAGGTGAGGGATGCACTGCCGTCATGCTGAAACCGCTCTCGACTGCACTGCGGGACGGTGACCAGATCCGAGCAGTGATCCGAAACTCCGTTTTGAATCAGGACGGACGGACGGCGGGTATTACAGTGCCTTGCCCCAAAGCGCAAGAGGAAGCCATTCTGAAAGCTTACAGAGACGCTATGCTCGACCTCCGCGCCGACTATGTAGAGGCGCACGGCACAGGGACCAAGGTTGGCGATCCCAAGGAAGCCGGCGCCATCGCCGCAGCACTTGCACGCGGGAATGATCCTGGGGCTTTGCTCCCGATAGGATCTATAAAAGCCAACATTGGGCACACTGAAAGTGCTGCCGGGCTAGCTGGGTTGATCAAGGCTGTACTGATGTTGGAGCATGGCGTTATACCACCGCAAGCAAACTATGAATTCCCCAATCCTGACCTTCAACTAGAAGAAAGAGGCCTACGTGTAAGTAGACTTCGGAAATCATTTCGCGAAACTGTACTGACAGACCTGGCCGCAGGTCCCAACCCAGCTGGAACGCCGAACGCTGCGGAGAATATCGGTCAACAGGTGTGTGAATATCAGCAAGCAGGCCATGCTTTTCAATGGATCATTGCGCTGATGACAATCTTGTTAGTTTCGGATACGGCGGGACCAATGCTCATGTGGTCGTAGACGCCGCCGCCGATGCATTCTGTGCTTTGTCGGGTCTTGGACGACACATCTCCACGCAACGCATCTTTTTCATCAGTGCAGCCAGTGAAAAGGCATGCCAAAGGATCTGTGCAGGATTGGCCAAATATCTCGCTAAATGTGCAGCCTCGCTAAAGACTGATACGTCAGAGGTTCTGGCTCGGCTTGCATTCACCCTGACAAAGAAGTCTATTCATCCATACCGGTTGGCCCTAGTCGCCCAAGACATGGATGCGTTGATTGAGCAACTCATCTTGGCAGCTTCTTCGCCAATTGCGCGTCAAGACAGAAGGCACGATGCCCGCATCGGTCTGGTTTTCAGTGGCCAAGGGTCTCAGTATGCCGAGATGGGTCGCGAGCTGTTGTCTAGCTCTGCAACCTTTTCTCAATCCATCGACAAAGCTTGTCAGCATCTCCTTGAGCTCGGTAGCGGATGGAACCTGCGAAAAGAGCTCTGCAAGCCTCAGGCGACGACGCGTATAAACGAACCTGCGCTGTCTCAGCCGCTCACAACGGCGATACAACTTGCCTTGGTTGACTTGCTCTTTGAGCTCAACATTTCTGTCAGTGCAGTGGTTGGACACTCCAGTGGAGAGATTGCGGCGGCGTATGCCGCTGGAGCCATATCTTTCGAGGATGCCATGACCGCGTCATATTACCGCGGTTCACTGACCAGCTCGCTGGTTGTCGGCAACCCGGAATGTGACGGCGCCATGCTTGCCGTCGGCGCAGATGCGGCTGCGGTGAACCAACGAATTAGTGAGATTGGTGATGCTCACGGACGGATGAGAGTTGCTTGCTTCAACAGTCCCAATAGCGTGACCGTTTCTGGTGATTCTGCAGCTGTCAACGAATTGAGAGCGCTCCTCGTTGCAAAAGGCACATTCAACCGAATGCTTCCAACAAACGGTGCCGCCTACCATTCTCATCAAATGGAATCCATGGTCAAGGAATATACACTGTCGCTACAGAAGAAACTCTCCCCCAAGAAAGCCACTTCCATCTACGCGCCGCGAATATTCAGTAGTGTCACTGGAAAGGAAAACAACCAGGAAACGCCACTTGACGGGGTGTACTGGGCTACGAATCTGCTCAGTCCGGTTCTTTTCTCACAGGCTCTCAGTGATATGTGCGAGCAGAAGTACAACGGCAAAGCGCTTGACATCATTATAGAAGTTGGTCCACACTCCCAGCTTGGAGGAGCAGTCAAGCAAACTATCAAGGCCTTGAAAGCAAGCGATGCCAACATTGCATACACAAGCGTTCTCAAGAAGGGCAAAGATGCCCAACAATCGTTGCTGGAATGCCTGAGCGCCCTGCACGTCTGCACAGCTACAGTTGATCTGAATGCCAGCAATGGGCTCATTGGCAATGACGTGCCCAAGCTACTTGTTGACCTTCCTCCTTATCCCTTTGACCATGAACGCAGCTTCTGGCACGAGACTAGAATTTCCAAAGATTACAGACATCGCAAGCATGCGCCCCACGAGCTTCTCGGCAACTTCTCGCACGATACAAATCGTGTAGAGCCGCGATGGCGCCAGGTCATCAGCCTCAAACAGACTCCTTGGCTGAAGAACCACTTGGTCCAGGGGCAGATTGTGTTTCCGGGGGCTGGCTTCATAACAATGGCAGTACAGGCCATGCGTCAGCACATGCACGCGGCCAGCCCATTGGTCAAAGTACACAGCCTCTTGCTTCGTAATGTCAGCATCAGCAGAGCCCTCGTACTGCCCGCCGATGGCCCGGACGTCGAAATCACCTTGACCCTGCGCCCTGAATCCCACACGGCCAAAAACTCCTCGACCGTCTGGAGTGAGTTTCGCATCTTTACCGTGACCGCTGACAGCGTCTGGACCGAGCACTGCAGGGGCTTGGTCCATGCCGAGACACAGGCCGCGGACGTGGACGACATAGCAGCAGATGTCAAAGACACAGTTGATGCGGGCGCAGCATGCACCCATGAGGTGACTCCTCAAAAGTTGTATCACCTGGGCCGCGAAATTGGTCTTGACTGGCAGCATCCCTTTGACAACGTCTCGAGCATCCGTACTAGTCGGGACGCGGTCGTAGCGGTCGCTCGCAAGACCATTTCGGATGTCGATGTCGGAGGAATGGGGGATATCCTCCACCCCACCGTGCTGGATTCTTGTTTGTTCCATGGTCTTTGTGCAGTTCTTGTGCTTGAGCGAGGCGCCACGTCGACATTTGTTCCCAACTTTATCGAGCAACTTCGAATATTCAACAGGGCGCCAGATTCGAGCAGTGAGCTCGTGAGCACGTCCAAGCTTAGCCGAGACACCTCGACCTATGATGTCGTCATTCAGGAAAGGTGTGGCAATCCCAGTCAAGCAGTCATTCTCGCCGCCAAAGGTGTACACACAACAACTCTCCCAGGAGATACAGGCCTGAATGAGGTGATTGGCGACATCTGCCACAGCCAGGACTGGGTTACATACGTTGACGCCTGGACGGCTGACCACTGCAATCGGATTTGCAAATCTGTCGTCGCCCCTGCCAGCTCACTAGAGGATAATCGTGGTCTCGATGCTCTTACTCTGCACTTTATTCAGAAAGCAGTCAAAGAGGTAGATCCAGACCGCGTACCAGACGGACCCCGTCGCCATTTCTTCGAGTGGATGAAGAGCTACGCAAATACGCCACTTAATCATCAGTCTCTCCAACCAGCCTCCATCAGCCCTGGAATATGGGCTTTTTTTGAAGGCGTCAAGAGACTTGGACCGCACTTGGCAGACATTCTCGTCGACAAGACAGATCCTCTCGCTCTTCTAACGCCAGATGGCCTTTTGGGACAACTTTACAATACCGAGCGCGGTAAACGGTGTATAGCGCAGATGGCGGAGTACTGTCATGCACTGGGACAGCAAACACCAGGTCTCAAAGTGCTAGAGGTTGGTGCAGGTACAGCGTCGGCAACATTGCCGGCCATTCAGGCTCTGAACGGTCGAGGCAGTGTCAATGCTCACAGCTACACTTTCACGGATCTTTCTCCAGCCTTTTTTGAGCCAGCAAAAGAACGTCTTGGTAGCTTTGCGGACGCAGTCAAGTTTGACATACTGGATATAGAGCGCTGCCCACTGGAGCAGGGCTTTCAAGAGGCTGGCTATGATCTCGTCATCGCGAGCAACGTCATTCACGCGACCCGGCGTATCGACTCTGTCCTCGCAAATATCAAAAAATTGCTAAAGCCCGGTGGCAAATTTATGCTGATGGAGCTGAGTGTACCAACTCCGCATTACAATCTATTATTTGGTGTCTTCAAAGGCTGGTGGGCAGGGTACGATGAAGGTCGTCAATTGTCTCCTCTAATACCACGCTCAGAATGGATAACGCGGTTGACGCGCGCCAAGTTTTCTTCTGCAGAGACGTGGTTTGAAGACTATCCAGAAGAGGAGGGAGGCACGATTAGTGTTCTCATCGCCAGTGCGCCATGGGACTCGGCTGAAGCTGAGCTACCCCCCATTGACGTGGTTACGACCGAGTTCAGCGCACTTGAGTTTGGCGATGAGGCAGTTTTGAAGACTATTGCAGTGAGTCAAGAATTTTCCAACCCTCAAATCTCAATCCGCCGTCTTTCGGATATCCCGTCAGATGGAAATGTTGTTATCATGCTGCCAGAGGTGGCTAGATCTTTGTGTAAAGATCTTGATGGATCTGCATGGCAGAGGTTTAAACACTCGATTCTCAATGCGCGCGCTGTGCTTCTCGTTGGCTGTGGCAGCACCTTTGGCTCCGATTTCATCAGCGGAGGAATCTGGCTTGGTTTTGCACGTTGCTTGCGACTGGAGCTTCCCAGATTACGCATCATCACACTGGATATCGGTGCACCGCGCTCTTTCATGATGAAGAAGCTGGCGAGTGTTCTCCCCCCGCTCACTCGCTCCATAACGTTGGGCCTTGGCCTTCAAGGCCTCGGTGAGCTTGACAATGAGTTTCGAGAAATCGATGGACAGCTCTTTGTCTCTCGCCTCGTCTCAAACGGCAAAATGAGCGACTACATACACCGCAGCAGGCATCGGGCGCCACCCGAGCTCTCCCCATTTCTGGACAAGCGGCGTCCAATGTCGGCAGAGCTTCGCGTACCAGGTCTTTTGGAAAGCATCCGATGGAAGGATGATGCGAAGGCGATCAAGCTTGGGCCTGACGAGGTGATGCTGGAGCTGCGCGCCGCAAGCATCAACTTCAAGGACGTTCTAATTGCCGCTGGGCAATTGGAAGGCATCAATGAGATGCGCAACGATTGCAGCGGAGTCGTTGTTGAAGTTGGTTCCAACATGCGTGACCGCTTCAAGGCCGGCGATCGCGTTTGTGCACTGTACTCACAATCTTATACCAACTACCCCGTGGTACATGGCGACTGCTGCCAAATTGTGCCAGACAAGATGACCTTTGAAGAGGCCGCTGCCCTGCCTGTCGTGTGGACGACTGTTTACTACTCTCTCGTGGATATGGGCCGCCTGGAAAAGGGAGACAAGATTTTGATTCACTCGGCGGCCGGTGCTGTCGGTCAGGCGGCTATCATGCTTGCTAAGCATATTGGGGCAGAGGTCTTCGCCACCGTGGGTAACAGTGCTAAGCGGGAGCTGCTTCGCGAAAGATATGGCATTGCCGACGACCACATCTTCTCTAGCCGAACTCCTGCCTTTCATGACAAGATCAAACGCTATACCGGCGGCTATGGAGTCGACGTTGTCCTGAACTCGCTTGCTGGTGACCAATTTCGGCACTCGTGTAACCTTGTCGCACCATTTGGCCGGTTTGTCGAAATTGGTCGCAAAGATCTTATGGATGATGCACGCATGTCCATGGGCTTCCTGCTCAAGAACATTACATTTGCCTATGTCGATCTCAGTTTGATCATGGAGGAGAAGAGGTCGCTTGCAAGACGTCTACTGCAAGACGTTGTCAAGCTTGCAGCTTCCGGTTCCATTCACCCCGTCACACTCACTACGCTGCCCATCACGGAGATTGAGACGGCTTTCCGTATGATTCAAGCTGGAAAGCATACCGGCAAGATTGTCCTTCGAGTTGAAGAGGACCAGCAAGTCAAGGTGAGCAGATGTTTCTAGAATTCCACTTAAAGCCACCACGTCGTAGAGGGACACTAATCGTTCGAGGATAGGCCGATCCACCAGCGCCTACCCAGGCAGAGTTGAAGCCGGACGCAACATATCTATTGGTCGGAGGCCTCGGAGGCCTTGGACGCGCGATAGTCACATGGATGGGAAGTCGAGGTGCAAAGAACATTCTGTGTACTTCCCGATCAGGCTGCTCAGATAAACAAGGCCAGACGCTGATCAGACACATGGAGGCTCTTGGCGTCAAAGTTGTTGCGATGAAGTGTGATGTGACTGCCGAAGATCAGGTGGCCTCTCTGCCCAAAGCAGCCGCAGATTGTGGCCTACCGCCCATCCGAGGTGTGATTCACTCCGCAATGGTACTCCAGGTAAGTACAGCCTGCGCGTCGGTCGCAGTTTGACCATTCCCCGCATGTTGAAGCGAAATCATGACGACGCTGACCAACTACTCCTAGGACTCTGTTTTTGAGGAGATGACGGCGGACGAGTGGCGCGGAGCCATTGCTCCCAAAGTCGCGGGCTCTCTCAATCTGCATCGCTGCTTTGGCAACGAGCTAGACTTTTTCATCTTCATGTCGTCGGCCGTGGCGCTGCGCGGCAACCTAGGGCAATCCAACTATGCCGCTGGCTGCAGCTTCCAAGACGCCTTGGCCCGATACCGCACAGCAGCCGGCATGTCTGCCTACTCCATCAACGTCGGTCCTGTCCGCGACGTGGGATTCGTGAGCGAGAGCCCCCAAGTGGCGGCGGCGCTGCGAAAACAGGGTCTGGGCACCATCAGCATGTCAGACCTGCTTGCGATGCTGAATTACGCCGTGAGGCATCCTCGCAGCGCCCATGCCAAAGACAGCGTGTGTGCTATTGGCATGCTTCCCCGGGACACTGACGAGAGCTTGACTGATCGACGGTTTGCCCACTTGGTCCGCCACGACTTGGTGAGCCAGACAGCCGAAAGCAGCGTCCAGTTTGCCGACATTCCTCGACTGCTGGACGGTACAGCCCCTGCTGAAAAGTTGCTGGAAAATATATGCCAGCTTGTCTTGCTTCAGCTCAGCAAGCTCATCGCTAGTCCGGTAGAGACGCTCAGCTCTGCGCAGAGTCTTGACAGCTATGGAGTGGATTCGTTGGTGGCTGTAGAGTTGCGAAACTGGGTGGGAGCTTATTTGCAGGCCAACGTTCCGCTTATGGTGTTGAGAGGAACAAGCAGTATTCAGGAACTGGCCAAGATCATTGCCAAGGAGTCGCGATTTGTAGCAGCGAGCTGTTGATCAGTGGGCTTTTTTGCCAGACACGGATTTTGTTAGTCTTGATATTCTGTGCGGCGCACACAACTTGGTAAGCATCATCACATTCTATAAAGGGGATCAATCAAGCCTCATTTAGCCGTGGCGTTTTGCACGATTGTAGACCTCACCCGACCCCCCCGACACCCAGATATATTTTTTGTTTGACTTTTTAACTTTCAACTTTTGCCCATACACAGACGTGCTTTTTTGTAATTCTCAACACCACTAGCTATTGGTAGCGCCCGCTCTATGTAACTCTGCCAGTTCCTCTCAGCCCTATGACACGAATCTGCGGTCTGGAACGGCCCGACCAGGTCTATCCTTCACATTATTGATAATAGGTAAGAAAATTTTTGTTCTGCTACGTCATCCTTGGAAAATATTGGCGTAAGAATAGAGCTAGCACATGCTACATAAACTTCAACTCCCCTCTTCTCAGCGTTTGCAATTTTCATATTGCAAAAAACTCCGAACAACAAATTATCAGGCGCCACGCAGTGCCACGACCAAACCATGGACCTTTGAGCCGATGATGGATTCAAGGGCAAGCCTACCCCCGACCTCTGAGGCGAAACCTACACATGCACACACAGAAAGCGCGGATCAATTTGGCTGATGATGAAGAGATTGGGCAAGGCCCAGTCCTTTGGAGGCCAACGTCGAATGGCGCAGAACAAACCATGTTAATCTTGGTCAGTGATGAAACGACCGGAAAAACCCTTGCTGTTTTCTCTGGGGTGCTGAGGCCATCCTTTTTCTTTTTGTGACCAACGACTTTGCACGGTATGGGGCTAATGGGAACATCTCAAGACGAGGGAAGGGTGTGATTTATTCTCTGCCTGCCACTGCTCGTTGCCACTGGCTACCTGCCCTCTTTCCTTGCTTCATGGCTACTAGGGGTAAGTCCGCTCGTTTAACGGAGGTCCTGCCATCGCTTCCCTCTGTCATTAAGCGACCGATACCTATTGGCCATTTGGCCAACCCATTGATCAGACTGCTATTTACTATGGGAGCCGCCTGGCGATTATCAGAACGAATGCTGCAGTGTGTATCTACGTACTACTGCTACGTGCGTATGTACTACGCGATTATGCAGAGATAAAGCTGCCCAACTAAAATACGAAAGCAAGGAACACGACATGATTAATAGCAGAAATGGATATTAATACATAGCATGGTACGGAGTACCAGATGCCTTTACGCTATCGCTTGAGAACAAGTTTGGCCCCTCGCCTGTCTGTCAAGCTCCTTCCGCCCTCTGATGTCCGTTCTAGCGATCCCCGTAGTCGGTGACGACCAGCCAACACCGGCTGCTGTATGGTTGTAATTTTTTGTAATTTTTTATAATTCTTTTAATTCTTTTAATTCTTTTTTGGGGGTTTTTGGTGGTTTTAATGGTTTGGTATCTGCTCCTTGTTCTATTCTCCTTCTCACACCATGTAGTTGTGAACATGTGCAAGCAAGCATGCATGAGCTTTGAAGTGTGTGGGGTTGGTATGCATCGACCAGCTGAGCCGCGCAACATGAAATCTGCAAGTAGAAGTTCCTCCGGCAGGAGCAAACATTGAATGATTTGTAAAATGTGCATCCTCAGCCATGCCAAGTTTGGTAGAATATGCCAGCTGCCTGTCAGCACAGGCAACAGCGTCTGCAGGGCTCGATAACAGAATCAAATACGGCCAAGATCCTCGAGTTTGGACTCCAACTCGGTAATGTCGGAGTGCTGCAAAGTCCCAAAGTCACAGATTGTAACCAATCTGTGAATAGCCTCGTTGCGGGGGCCACTGCCTGTTGGACGAGCCCTCTCGTATGCGTGGACACACATATGGACGTTATAAAAGACGTTGGTCCCGGTCGCGCTCTCATCATCTTCTTCTTCTTCTGCTTCCTGAATGGTGCAGAGAGAATTGAAGCTATGCGCTTTAACCTCCTTCTTTTGGCAATGTTTGGCTTTCTCCTCGATTGCCCTATTCCTCGCGCGTCTCTTACCCTCGGCTGTTGAGTATATGAAGCGTGGACTTGGGACCGAGGGATTAAGCTTGAGGTCTTTTGGTGGGAGCTTTGAGCGCATTTTGCTGCCTCCATGCGACTTCTTCTGCTTTCGGGGCAGCTTTGCCAGCCTTGCCAGCTTTTGGTATTCTTTGTGGTTATCGCCGCGTGCCTGTTGCTTCTTCATATAGCACCACAAGCAGGCATTTTGGGAGGCCAAGTCCTCAGAAGCGGCCACCATTTTCGATAATTGTAAAAATGTTAGGCTAGGACGGCCATAATATTTGGATTTCGACATTTTGTCCATTTAGTTTAAAGGATTTGCGTAGTAGTGTTGCAGTTGTGGTTGGCAAGGTAGACAGTTGTGGTTGGCAAAGTAGACAGTCGTTATTGGCAAAGTAGACAGTAAAGGTAGAGGGCAATATCTTTGGGAGCGAGGAAGAATGCTTCTGCAGCTGGGAAGAGACGGGTTTATATACATGTGGGTCCATGTTCAAAGAAATTGAAGCTTTGAGTGTAGATAACTTGGCGGCGCCACGTAGAAGAGCGACAAGATTACTTTCGTGGCTTGGGATTCAATCAGTTCCTACAATTACAAAGGCAGCATTTTCAATGGAAAACTCTGCAATAAAAGGGCGGTAATAATTGGAGCCTGTCAAATAAATCATATCGGAGCTATATTGAGTTCTCGTCGAAGAAGCAAGTCTGCAGCACCACTTGGCTAGAATGCATACATGATATCGATGGCTTGAAGTTTTGTTTACCCGCCACCAGTCGCACGCATAATCTGCCTATGGAAGAAAAAGAAAAAAAAATCCATCAGTGTGATTGCGAAGAAATCAAAGTTGCAAGAAAATAGAGTTCTGAGACATGATGAGAATGAATAGTTGACGCAACCGCGTCCTCTGTCATGATAGACCCGAAATACTCAACCAACAACTTACTGACGACTGCATCGGCACAACAGATGCGAGCGGTCCACAGAGAGGACTGAGATTTCCATCCAAAGGAGTTGATGACGCTAAAGATAAATTCCATTAGATATTTTCCTCTTAGCGTGAATGACGCTTTTCTGCCTTTTTTTGTCGGGTAATGTTCAAGCTTCGTATCAAAAGTCAGACAAAACCAACAGTATTTTATCAGGCGCCACCGATAGGAAACCCCACAAGTTGGCCGCCACAGCGCTTTCCCCATGGGGAGCAGACTCTTAACCCAATTAATGAGGTCAGAAACAGTCTGCAAAGTTAAGCCGCACCTCAATGCGCTGTTCATGACTTCGTCTATATCCTTTCGAGGCGGAATGGCTGAAAAGGCCACAAATCAGAATTCTTTACATTTTCCCATTTTTTTTGGTTCAACTATAAAAGCATTGGGGATGACGGGGGGTAGGTTTGGAGAGCCAAATTAAGGGTCATAAATTGCACCCCCGATGTGAGAGTGGATGTGTAGCACAATCCCATTGTTTCCAAGTGTTGCAACCTGTCCAGCCTCAGCTTACAACGCTCATAGTTATAATTTTCAAATATTTGACATATTTATATATAACAATTTATAACAAGAAAACCGCATCTAAAAAAGTCATCGTCAATTCGTGACCTCTAATTCTCTTCATCATTCAACTGAGTTTCTATTGTATGCGGCTTGCTGACACAAATCTTGTCGGCATATACTAATTTACAGTTTCGACTCGGGGACGATGAGGGCCACGCGCTCGGTAAGAGCCGTCTCAGCCTCCTTCTCTATGCGCTTGACGAGAACATCGCAGGTGGGAATATCGTGAATCAGGCCCATGACTTGGCCGGTGGTCCAGACGCCGTGCTCAGGGTCGCCGTTGGAAAAGACCTCCTTGCCGCGCTTGCCGGAGACGTAGGGGGCCACCTCGCTGAACTCGCCGGTGGTGCTCGCGCGCTCAATCTTGAGGGCCTCATCGGTGACCTTGTTCTTGAAGAGGCGCGAGGTGTTGCGCCAGCGGCGGAGGACGAGGGCGGTCTGGTTCTCGTCCGACTTGACAATGGTCTTCTTGATGTTTTCATGGAGCGGGGCCTCGACGGTGCACATGAAGCGCGTGCCCATGTTGATGCCCGAGGCGCCGAGACAGAGGGCGGCAGCGAGGCCCTGGCCGTCGGCAAAGCCGCCCGAGGCGATGAATGGTATCTTGAGCTCCTGGCGGGCGCGGCTGAGGAGGATAAAGTTGGTAATGTCGCTCTCGCCGACGTGGCCGGCGCACTCGAAGCCGTCGATGCTGAGAAAGTCGACGCCGAGCTTGACGGCGGAGAGGGCGTGGCGGATGGTGGTGCACTTGTGCAGGACGGTGATGCCGGCCTTTTTGAGCTGCGCAATGACGGGGCCCGGCGAGTTGCCGGCCGTCTCGACGACGCGGATGCCCTCGTCAATGATGGCCTGGGCGTAGGCGGGGTAGTCGGGCGGCACCATCGAGGGCAGCAGCGTGATGTTGACGCCAAAGGGCTTCTTGGTGAGCGTGCGGCAGCGGTGGATCTCGTCGCGGAGGGCGGCGGGCGAGGGGAAGATGAGCGCGGTGATGATGCCGAGACCGCCGGCGTTGGAGACGGCGGCGGCGAGGTCGGCGGTGCCAATGTGCATCATGCCGCCCTGGATAATGGGGACTGCGCGGGGCGAGGGCATGCATGTTAGTCGCGTTGCGCGGCGCTGGAGAGTGGCTGCGTCGTCGAGACGGTGGTGAGAGGAAGCTTACCTCGGATGCCCAGTCGGCGGGTGAGCTCTGTGACGATGGGCATGATGACGGTTGTGGTGTGAGAATTGTGTTATGCGGGAGATCCAGAAATAATCTCGCAAAGCAAAGCAAGAGAAAAGACGACGAGGATGTCGAGACTAAAAGGACGTCAAACGGAATGACGACGCCAGCAGGCGGCCGTGATGACCAGGGATCGGTCTTTATTGGTGAGCTCGACAGCCGAGGTTGCGCCCCACTGGCACGGAAGCTTTTCCCAATCGGCTGACCCGGTCGCCGGTGGAGCCCTCACATGCTGGTGGTGCCTGGAGAGATGAGGCTATCGCGCCGGGGGGGTTAGACCCTGAATCCCCGCGGTAAATGTCAAAGAGTGTAGATACGGTGGGAACATTGGTTCATGGCAATCCGGGGTATCCATGAGCGATCCGCCATCCGCGGGTCGAGTGCATCGATGTCAACTTTAGTCTCCCAGCTGTACAGGAAACTTTATGCAAAGTAATCCCGGATACGAGAAGCGCTGCCGAGGTTGCTAAATTTGGCAAGTCCGGCTATTGTCCGCCCAGCGTAAAGTAGGCTCTTGCGGTTATAGTGGCTTGCTGCAGAGAAAGATGACTACACGGAGCGACAATCTTGTTAGCCAATGATACGACCCAATAAAAAGACTGCCGAAAGCAAAAGACTGCCGAAAGCAAAAGCCAGAGGCTGCAACAAAAACGTCAAATTATAGTAGGCTATTGCATAATCTCCGTATACTTGTCAGTCGGCGGAATAACGTCTACTTAGTAGTGGCATGGTATTTACCCTGGAGACAGAATAGCCGGACCGCTGGCTCCCATCTCGGCTAAAAAGCCTTGGTAAAAATCTTTTTCACGCCAGATAAACATCAAACAGACTGCCTCCCATCGTTCCCCCATTGACTACTTTTCGTTGTTCTTTTCGTCGAGCGCGATACAGAGCGCCACCGCAAGCGCCATGTCCATGCCAGGCGCTATCGTCACCGCGTACGTCTGCTGCCCACCAAAAAACTCCCTCTTGTTGAAAAACTTGCGATCAATCAGGCCCACGACCGGCCCCTGCTTATCCGCGCCCAGCACAATCTCCGCCTGCGAGTCGAGCCAGTCACCCCTCATTGCAAACACGTGCGTCTGGCCATCCGGTGCCGTAAACGTGGCCGTCGCCTTGGACCCAAAAACTATCCTCAAAAAAGTCAGCGGGATCACGCACCCAAAGGGCAAGGAGGGGTTCCTCACGTTTTATGGAGCTCTTGATTTCTAGAAACTTGTGCTTGTCGGGTGTCTCGGCGACGTATGTCGCGTGCAGGTGGAAATGCTCCTTGCATAGGTCAAAGAGGTGATTACCGGCCATATCGTACACCGACTTGCGCCCGGAAATGGTCGCATGGCGGCCTTGCACCTTGAATAAAGGCTGGCCGCTGATGGTTTTGATGTCGAAGCTGTCGCCGGAGAGAGAAAGCACCTTTTCCTTGAGGACAATGGTTTCGGTGCTGCGGGCAATGGTCGCGCTGAATTGGCCAATGGGCTGCGGAAGAGGCGGCAGCTGGATTGGTTGCGCCATGATGGTGATGAGTAGAGAATTTCTTGATGTGATGCGGTAGGGTGAATGGAATGAGTAAAATCGCGAGGCCGAGTGAGTGCCTTTTGCTTGCGCCAGCAGCTCCATCGTGAGAGCGGCCTCCTCCAATGACGTCATCTGGGCCGTACAGCCTTGCACCATGGCTTCGCCACCATTGCTCAGCCTCTTCAACGGTGTATGTTTGAAAGTCTGCCTTCAATCAGAAATGGCAACGCCCTTTTTCGGCCCTTTGCCGAGATGAAAGCTTGCTTTACGAAAGCTGGTCCAGCAGTCCGAGTCCTGTTACCACGTCTGGCAGCAGGCATTGGGCCGGCGCCGTTACAGAATCTGTATTGGTGGCAGCCATATCATTCACTCAACTTTGCTTGGTCTAGCATTTTATCTGCTAATTTTATGGCATTTAAGACCTCCCACTAAATGGGAAAAGCAAGACTCCAAGCTTCTCTTCATCGCTCCGATATATGGCCGCAATCGGCATAACTAGGCTCTTGGACAAGATCGAATTGCTGCTGTTCTGCGCATCCAACGCCAAAAGAAAACAAGCTCTGACCCATTTCGTCGCACAAGTCAGCTAAAAATTAAAAGTACCCGCCATATGTTCTTGTTTCACGACGCCAGCATTCATCAGTCTGCCATATTCGTCGTACGACACGCTCCTTGTTGAAATCTGCTCCTAAGATTTTTCGGTAAGGCTGGCGTAGCCGTCCAGGCTATCTCCCATCGTCTTGATCATGTCGAAAATGTGCGTTCCCTTGAATGTTTCCGACCACAGCCGCACCACGGCACTTGCAAGCTGTCGGAGTTTGACAACATCGCTAACATTTGCATCTCGCTGCGGCACAGCAAACTCCGTCTCATCTACCATGAGCCGTACAGTCTCGAGCAAATTCACTTCCTCGGCCGATGCCGGTGGATCTTGAGGGCCTATCGATGCTAAGCTCATAAGCCATTTGGCCACAAGAATAGCGCACTCAAAATTGCAGAGTGAGTGCTGGATGCTCCATTCAGTCGACTTGGCTTTGGCCACGTAGTTGACCCCTACTTTGACCAACTTGGACAAGGCGTGGGTTGCTTGGAATACTGCTCGCTGCACACGAAAGTTACGCGGCAGCCCGGGTGTGTTGTGCATCGCCGACGCAATCAACATCGAGTCTCGCGTCTGCAGCGCCCTGCTAGGAGGCGTGTCAGTGTAGAGTCGGATGTATGCCAAGCGCAGCAATGCCGTCGCATTGTACACCAGAGACCCCCCAGTCATCGTGTCGGTGCTTCCAAAGTTGTTCGTTTCGGCGGCTCGTAGCTGGTGCCGCTGCTCAAAACTCGTATGCCACATTCGCAGGGCCTGCGAGCCTGTCTCAACATCCTCGGGCCTCAAAGTGCGCTGTATATCGTACATCAAGCCAGACGCAAAGGAAGTTTGTTTCAAAAGGTATACATGCTGAATCAAGGCATGGATCAGTACATAGTGTCCGAGGGATGAAAGCTCTGATGGTAAGACTGCGTTGTGGGGGCCGAAAAATTTGGAGAAGGCTTCGTGCAGCGTTATTTCAATTAGTGGCGTCGATTGCCGAAGTTCTTGCCATTGCCACGCTGTCTCGGCACGCCATAGCCGTGCAGTCAACGGGAGGAAGAGATGGACTTCAGATGTTAGCAGCGCCGGTGGCATGTCGTACGTCATGCTGCACAGATTGAAGAAACAGAATGCTATGAGTTTCGTCCGCAGAGCGCCTTCTCGTTGTACCCATGTCTCCCAATCAGTAATACCTACTTGGCTGGCGTCCATGTACAGGCCTTCCTCTCTGATTAGAATCGCTAAATTGCTTTGAAGCGAAAGAGACTCATGCAGAATCGTCTTGATGCCCCATAGACCAACAGCAAAGAGCAGCAGTATGGCTTGTATAGTCTCTAATCGTGCTTGAGGAGTGTTGATGGAGCTAGAGTCGATTAGCATGTAAGACAGAACAAGCAATGTCGAGAAATGTTTACTTACAGAGTATCGCGGCTTCCGTCGTTGGTAGACGGTCTTTCTGATTGACCCGAACCAAAAGAAGTTCGATATGCAGAAGTTGGTGACGGACGTGTTGAATGAGGGCTATACGAGGCCGCATTGGGCAATAACGCATGAATCTCCGAGCTATGTCTTCTTCGAATTTGTTCCATGGCTACCGACTTCGCGGCATACCAAAGGGCGTAGCCTCGGTTGCTCTCAAACCGGTATTGAGCTCCAACGGCGAGTATCGCTAGCAACAGCTCGGGCGCGATGGCTGCGGGTGACAGCGTGGGTAAATGTAGAACAGGCAGTAGATCGTGGAAACCGCTGATGTAGCCTTCGACAAACCGCGTCAAAGTATGCCTTGACGGGAACGCAAAGTCGCTAGACAACACAGACGAGAATTCATCCAGCTTCTTCTTGATGACCGAATAATCTGCGACAGATATGCGCAGTGGTGAAGGGCGTGAAGTATCCCCAGCAAAATCTGTGGCATCGCGGGCATCAGGACCAAGGGAGCCGATACGTGAAGGCATCGCCGACACTGGCTTCGAGGCCATTCTCTGGTTCATACCCGCCGGTGAGCGGCTCCACATGTTCATGGGTTGGTCTGGTTCAAAGTGCGGCGGTAAAAAATGCGGCGCGAAAGAAAAGTCATCCAGGAATACATTGTAGTCATCATATGCGGGCTGTTGAGCTGCCTGCTGAGCAAATGTCGGCATGCCATGCGTCTGATCTTGAGGTTGACGTTCGCCAAATAGAGGAATGGCTTCACCGAAGCCTTTCGATCTTGCGTGACTAGTTGGCTGTTGGGGTATGTTGTTCATCATCGGTGCCATGGAGCTGACCTCACTAGCCAGTGCGGCATCAGACAAAACGTCAAGATTACAGGCAGCCATCCTCGATTTCATGGCGTTATCCTGCTGCATCGGCTGCTGCATCGGTTGCACATTATTCGGCATAGGCGGCTGGGGATGATACATCTGCGGCGGCGGCGGCCCAACAGGGGTCATGGTCGTCCGATGCATGCTCATAGCATCGGATTCAACGTGACTGTCAGATAACGAGGGCTTATGCGAGCCTGCGCTCGACGAGGAGGGTCTGGCACGAGCATTGTCTTTGCTGGCTTCATTCAAGTGAACGAGTTTCTCATGTCGCACGAGGAGGTCCCTGATGTCCATGAGGGTCAGCTATACAGATGCTTAAATGCCACATTGACGGGTAGACAAGCAGGCAACAGGAAAGGAGTGTGGGAAAGACGTCGAGTGATGTAAAAAGGCTGAGTGGAGCTGAAAATGCGGTACAGTGAGTGGCATTGCATGGAGACGACCGGGGGATAAATATGGAAATTCAATGTTGCACTAAACAAAAGGCCTTTGTATCTTACCGTCGTCCAAATGTCTTGCCGCATCGATCCCAAGGACAGGCGAAAGGCTTTTCCTTTGTGTGAGTTCTCTCGTGCCGTTGCACATGTTCGACCCGGCTATGCTTGTCAGGCTGGGAAGGACACGGTTCCATGTAGCGGATGTACTGACCGAAAATGTTTACTGCAATACTTGCAGGGCAGCGTCTTGGGCTTCTGGTTGCGATTTTCGGTGCTCTCGGTAGTGGCAATGGCGTCGGGGTGCGTAGCTGGCGGAGGGTGAGAAGCCTGAGCCTCAAGAGCCTGGATAGGGAGCATCCCGGCGCTGGTGGGCGTTGGCAGCGGTCAAGACCACACCGGAGAGCCAAATGAGGAGGCGGGGGATGATAGGTTGGGGTAAGGCAACGGCGCAGAGAAGAGTTCACCAGAGGCCAAGTAAGGGTAGGATTCTGCAGTATATGGTGTGGGGGTGATGTATGCTTGGGTGTATTAGTGATGAGCTGCAAGTGAGGAGCAATGGCGTCGTGTCGGAGCAGTGGCTGCGCGGTTCCCAGAGTGAGGCTGGATTTGAGAAACGCTAGATGAGGATGAGGAGAAGAGAGCCGAGCTTGGCCCCCTCTTGCACGCCTCGCGATTACGCTACTCGAAAGCGGTGATGAGTCCGATGGTAGAGGGGGGAGGAGTAAGGCGTGAGAGGCGTCGAGGGTGCGCAAGTGCGGAGTAGGCAAGACGGACCGCGTGGAAGGCGTGTGAAACGATGTTGGAGGGGAACACCAGACACCGAGGAGTGTTGCAGCGCAGGACAAGACCGGGCGTGTCACGCAGAAAACACGAGAAGTGAAAGTTGGAAAAACTTGGTCGCCGGTCAATGGCGAGTGAACTGAGCTGGCCGCACGGGGTAGCGACGGGAGCCAATGGGCTAGGGCGGAATTGACCAAGCTGGAGTCTGGGGTATCGTATGCACGATACCGTTGGGTGAGCAATGCAGATGCTGCAAAGCGACTTGTTGTGGATGGCAGGCAACGGCGAACGGTGGCAGGACGGATTCGTTAGCTGTGCAAAACCAACCAGCAGAGGGTGGGGAAGACAAGGCGGGCGGCGCGCAGAGAGGGCGGGGAAAGCACTTGAAGGATCTCCGTCGACAAAGGACAAGACAAGGCCCGTCTAGGCCCTAGGCAGCCTCGGGCGAGATGCAGGCGCTGGGCGAGAGCGAAAACAGCCGTGCGCGCCGTGCGGTGTGTTGAGGTTGCGCAATGGTAAATAGGCTATTGGGCGTATGATTAGCGGGCAGGCTGGAGTTGGTGGCGCCCCGGACGTCTGAATTTTTGGCTCGTGAGGGGAAGCATGAGATGTCGGTCTGCGTGTCTTGAGGGCGGCAACGACGGCGACGCTGGTGCGCAATGCCGAGTGGCTAAAGCGGAGCGACAGAGCTCGTCGGCGATACAGTCGAGCGATATGCCTGCGGCCGATGCCCTCGAGTCGCAATGCGTGGTCTTCTCCAAATCGTCAGCTGCAGAATGCCAGAGCTTGAGCCTGCCAGCAGAAAAAAAACCTAGCAAAGCCGAGCTTGTTGGAGTGTGGGGATGCAGAGACGTGCAGACCCCATGGGGATGGGATGGGGGAGGAGGTGGAGGAAGAGGGGAAGCTGTGTGGCTGGTGAGGAGTTGGCAAGGAGGTCTGCTCACTTTGCTAGTTCTCGGGCATTCAGGTACCTAGGTACTCTCTACAACCCTGGGGTTGCACCGCAAGAAAAGGCGACTGCAGGGCCTCAAGCACGTTGCCTGTCTGAGCCCGTCGTAGAGGCGTCTTGGAGGGGGAAGGGAACAAGGGGTTAGCTGCTCGTCAAGTGCGGACAGGTTACTAGTCAGTTGCCTAGGCTTGGTTCGGGCCCGCCTATTCCGCATTGGAGTAGCATTAGGTATGAGTGAGCCTTGACGGACCTGTCTTCCGTGTCTGTTGCCGCGGGACGGTCGCTGCCACAGGCTGCTGTCATGATAAACAGTTGCAATGCATGATATCAAGTTGATGTTGCCTGCATCTCTGCCATTTGCCGACGAGTAATAATTAGTCACGTGGTTTTGCAAACCCCGGTTTATGGCAATACTTCTGCCGGGCCGTCGCCTTGTCCGTTTGCTATTGCCAGCTGCCAGCCTGATTTATGTTGGCACCTAGGTGTCGCTACTACAAGCCAGTGGTTGCACGTGTGCCTTGGTCCGCGCGGTTCCCGGTAAACCTAACTGCACACTGACTATGAAAGTATCAAGCCAGGGATTTTTTGCTACTTATCTGCTTGTAATAAATGTAAATACCCAGGCAAACCATCTAGCGAGTTGGTGCACAACGCTAGCACCTGGCTACCAGGTGTGACCGACTCCATTCGTCGCCTGCATACAGCTGTTGTCGATTGGCCGGCCTATGCAACCACCCATCACCACCAGTGCGTGCCTATGTGTCCAACGCAACCCTTCCAACTTGGCATTTCACCGCCAATGAATAACCCTAAAGATCATCTCCAGCTTCCCCCCATCCAAATCTATAAGCTGTTCTACCCTTGCAAGCCGTCACACGTCACTATTGAGGTTTGAGCATTGCAGCATCACATCGTTGATAACCCCGCACTGCTGCTATGTGATGGTAGATGCCACATCTCCCTCGGCAAGACGCCATATCCATCATTAGCTATTGAGGCGGTAGCTCGTAGAGAATTTTAGCCCTAAATTTAACTAATAGATCGAAAGCCAGCTCGCAGCGCGTCGAGACCCTTGGGCCGTCCCCCGCCCGCATACTGTCATTTGCAGACTGCAGCCAAGTAGTCTTCGTACTTATACGTACAGAGAACAAAACTGTACTGCATCTTAGCTAACTCCTTGCATTTGCATGGTGGGATCTGCGAGGGTAAAGATCTACAAGCAGGTTGTGTTTAGAAATTGGAGTCTGCGCATGCACTAACTAATTCTAGGCTCTGTCTTGGGCTCATACTTGCCGCAGAGTACATATGTTAAAAATTCAAGCCACTTCTATGCAGGGACTAATTAGCAGTTGTCAGATGGGGGCAGGTCTCGGATTAGTTAGCTACGACCAAGTAATTATTAGCAACTAAATAGGCGGTCGGCACTCCACATGTCCGAGACATTGAACATGTCTCCTCTTTCCCATTCAATTACAGCCTTTTTTATCGTCTACGCTGTTTCTTCGCTTCTACAGATGGCCACGAGCCTATAAAATAGCCGATGAGCTGATCATTTGCGTGTGCACAAGGTAGTGACGTGTGTGCTATTTAGTGCGCCACAGAAGGAAATGGCAATGTAGTAATAGCAACTGCATCGTTCCCTCTGGTCGAATAGCCCGAGTTGGACCCCGACTTAATTCCGGTGTCTCACCAGCGGGTACGGATAGAAACGTGGGAATCCACAAACTCATCCTTGCGTGGTGTCAATTATGGCTACAGCGCAAGGCTTCACTGTTGATTAGTGGCGCGGCTCTGTCCGAAGGATTTAACAAAACATTGATCACTTTGAGCTGACCTTAGCCCTGGCAAGAACCCTGGCTTTCTCGCTAGAGCAATCTTAGCCAGCGTCGGCGGAAGTTCGCTGTGTTGCAGCATCGGTCCCTTTGCTAGCGCTCCCCACTTGCGAGTAATATGGCATCTCAACAACCAGGATGTCATCGAGCTGACCTCTTGAAAAATTGCCGTTTCAACATTGTCGACATGCGCCTCATTACCGCCGTCACGGCGGCTATGCTGGTCAGCTCCAGCGCCGGTCTCACCCTCGACGTCCCTGCGGCTACGCACGTTGTCACGGTCGACATGCTGCCTCACCCCCCGCAAATCACCGCCGCTCTGGAGCAGCGCGACGGCTTCAACAAGACATGCGCGCGGTCCGTCTACAGCAAGGCCTTTAGCAGGTCCGTCAGCAACGAGGAGCTGAGCTCCTCTCTCCGCTCCTCCTTGTCCCTCAGCGGTGCCTCTCCCCACCCCTGGCAAGGCAACCTCTGCACAGTCACGCTCGCGTCGAGCCTGTCCTCGGACTACATCTCCTATCTCAGCCAAGCCAAGAGCAAGTACACAAGCGCGACGGAATATCTCAGAAGTGTGCACACGGATTGCGGTGGCCCCGTCTTCCAGGTCAGCGTCAGGCCCCTCTGCACGAAAAAATCCCTAACGGCCGTCTTCACCGGCTCGGGGTCCCCGAAAACGACTACACTACCTGCTGTGCCCCCAAACAATGGAGTCAGCATTGATGTCAACACGGGCAACGTTAGCATGATCAATCTCGCTGCAAATGATGAGGACTCCGAGGCACCACAGCGGGGTACCGCTCTCGGCACTGTTGTCGCAATGGCAGTCGTTGCCGGCGCCGCTCTGATGCCATGATTGGCATCTATATATTCAGAAGCTATGCCACTTTGTTTCATGTTTGAAGTCATTCGAGGGAGGCAGATATACCAGATCATTTTAGGGCGACACAATGTATTGTACATAGTTACGAGGCGTCGGCTAGCTTCTCATGGTACATAATGTTATATGCGCTTGTGAATACCACTTTGACAACAATTTTTTCTCTGGATACGTGCGAGCTGACTGTCACCGTTTCATTGATCCTATGCTCATAGACTTGATATTGCCAATGTCTCGCCGCTGCGAAACGTGTCGAAAGCCTCACGCGTGCTGTCATGTTTGACAGGTGGAGAAGCAAGATCGGTCAACTGACGCATGCGAGCTCACATCGTATATTGACCGAAGAGTTGTTGCCCAATCAACTTGTACACATTATGTGACTACATGTCGGCAGAGTATCCGATAGGAACTGTATCCCACTGCAACAGCTTATTCTGCAGCATTGGTAGCACGACCCGCAAATTCCACCACCATGAAACGTCGTGCGCAGTTTTTTTCTTTCCCGCCACATTGCCCAACAAGCATAGACGTCTTGGCATACAACAACACTTTAAATATAATCATAAAACGTCCCGCGGGTCCTCGTGGACATCAGGTCCCAAGGGCCTTGGCCCGCTTGGCACCACGGCTAGGTCCACTAGAAGCGACTGAGCCCAGGCCTAGGTGAGCAGGATTGAGAATATATTTGCACACACACGAAATTGAAATCTTTTCATTGGAGAGTTGGGCTCCGGAAACCAATGTTGCAGTCAATGTCTCTTACGATCGTGCAACGCCGCAGCGCCGGCGTACTTATAATAGACCGGACGAGCCTGCACCTGCATCGTGACCGTTGACGCTCCTTCCCAATCAGTAACTACTGTCTCGTCGCTCTACACAGCCGGATGATTGATCTAGATCTCAGACAAAATGGCAGCATTCAATCTAGGTCACTTGCTCTTCATCGCCGCCATCCCTGCTGTGCTTGGCGATGGCATCGGCGTCATTGGCTTTGGTACGACCATGTACCAGCCGTTCTGCGCATACGCGTGCCGTTCCGTCATTGACAGATCGCCGTTACTATGCACGCCAGAACATGAGGACAATCCCGCAGGCGGCCATCACGCGCCTGCCATCACGCCAGAAAGCTGCTTCGCCAATGATCCGGCCTTTGCGCAGACGCTGGCTCTCTGCATCGACACGTATTGCCCGGGCAGCGATGCACCTCGACTTGGCGTAATCGAAGAGTACTGGGCCTCGCATCTGGCCACGGGTATGATGGCAAATTTCTCTTGGGTGCCAGCCATGACGTACCAGGAAGCCTTGCAGCGCGCAAGACACGACGAGCACAACAGTACGCTGGCCGGAAACACCACGACCTCGACGAGCGGCCATGCGGGCCACGGAAAGCGAGTTATCCTTGCGCGACATGGTGGTCATGCAGAGGAGGAAATTGACACGACGCCAGTGAACACTACTCTGCCAGTGCTTAAGCCTGGTGCTCCGCTAAACGTCACGAGCTTCGTCCGCCCGTCGGACTGGCTAAAGAATTACAACGGCCACAAGTCATTCGAGTTGAATGAAATCGGGCACTCCAAGTATACGTATGTATCAATACTGTCCATTACTCAGTCTTGGCCCCATTCTGATCAGCAATGTTCTAGCATCATCATCACGGTCGTGCCATTCCTACTTGCCATTGCCGCGTCGCTCCCTCGGTTCATCCCAGGCCTCACACGCGCCACCTCATGGGCTTGGTTCAACTCCATGATTATATACCCACCCCTCTGGGGCAAAAAGCATCGACAATCTACTGCGCAGGCTATAGGCGGTGGCTTCATGCCCACGCGCGGGCAGTCTCTCTACATCTTGGTCATGGTGGCGCTCAACATGATATTTCTCATGGTACCCTACTACACCCTACAGCCACAAACTACGTTTGTCACAGTGCGCGAGCAAGAACTCAGTGTCATTGGCTGTCGCGCCGGTGCTATGGCAATGGGCAACGTTGTCGTCCTTACAGTCTTTGCGGGCAGAAACAATCCGCTCTTGGCGCTGACTGGTTGGAACTACGATACCTATCTGCTCCTTCACCGCACATTTGGATACTTGGCCATCTTTCACACTGTAGTGCATTCAGTTCTGCTGCTGGCATACTATGTCATGTTTGGAGACTATCAAGCAGAACTAGTGCGGCTGTATTGGATCTGGGGCATCGTCGCCACCATGGCGGTTGTCCTGCTGTGGCCGGCCTCGATGTTGGTCGTTCGCAGGCGATATTACGAGGTTTTCCTCTCTGTACATCACCTCCTCGTGGCCTTGTTCCTCATTGGCTATTTTTACCACATCTTCTACCGCTACAGCTTCAAATGGGGTTACGAGATTTGGTGCTACATCGCCGGTGCTATTTGGGGCACGGAGCGCCTGATCCGGCTGGTACGCATGGTGTTTATGGGTCGACGTACAGCAGATGTCTCTGTTGTGCCTGGCTGTGAAGGCGAGTATCTTCGCATCGATATCGACGGCGCTCACGCGACCGGGCTTGTTTACCTCTACTTTCCGACTCTAAGCTGGCGCTTCTGGGAGAATCACCCATTTTCAGTTGCGTCCTCATTCTCCATTAGCGACTCGAGCGAAGATGATTCTACGGATGCGGATAGCCCCAACGACGGTCTTGAGGAGGAGAAGAAGTTGCCAACAAATATCGAGACAGCAGCAGTTGCTTCGCCGCGCAGGACCATTGTCACACCTGTCTCTGGTCACCGTATATCTATCCTCGTCCGCGTTCAAGCAGGCATGACCGCACGCTTGGCCGCCAGAGTAGCGGCTGAAGGTAGCAAAATTCGCCTACCCGTCGTTGTAGAAGGCTCATACCACGCCATATCAGCGTCGGAGCTATCGCAATGTACGTCCATTGTCTGCATCGCCGGTGGAGTGGGCGTAAGCGCTGTGCTCTCCATTCTGCGCGAGAAAGGCTGCCGCAGGCGTCTATGCTGGGGCGTCCGCGATGGCAGTGTCGTGGACGAGTGCAAGAAGGATATCCTAAATCTGCCAGCGGCAGTGCAAGTGGTCATTAGTATTGGCCAGCGCCTGGATATACGATCAATACTAAAGGAGGAACTCTTAGCACGTACAGGCGATTGTGGCCCTGTAGGGGTCGTCGTGTGCGGACCGCCAGGAATGGCCGACGATGTGAGGAATGAAGTTTCTAGACTAGCGAGGAGCGGTTCTCTGGCGCGTGGTGTCGTTTTGCTGGATGAAGCATTTACGTGGTAGTACGCTTCTGACTATCAAATTTGATACCTATATACTGGTCATATATATATACTGGTCAGATCATATATATTGATCGATCATTGTATACTAACCAAATAAATCTACATTATTGTCAGTATCTATCACCATGCCCTATTACTGCGCAACGAAAACCATTGGCTCGCCGTTGTGCACCGTGGCGCACATTTTTCCGTCTCCGCCCGAGGTGTACGTCTTTCCGTCAAAGACGCCCCTCCACGTCTTATTATTCTTTTGCGTGTAGAAGCAAAACTGGCGCTGCTGGCCCTGGCCAATGTTGCTCGTGAGGGCGACGACGGCGCCGTCCTGGCGGCTCCAGGCGTAGGCGTCGTTCTCGACAAACAAGTGTACGTGGTCGTCGCCGGGCAGGCCGCCGTGGTCGCTGCGGATGCGACCGAGGGCGCGCAAAAACTTGTACACGTCGGCGTCGGTACGGAAGCCGCTACGCCAGAGATCCTCGCGGTTGTTGGGGTCGCCGGCGCCGTTGTAGCCTTGCTCGGAGCCGTAGTAGACAATGGGGATGCCGCGGGCGAGCATGACGTACGTGAGGGCGTTTTTGAAGAGCGAGACGTCGTCTTTCTGCGCGAGGAAGCGCGGCTGGTCGTGGTTGTCGACAAAGGTGCCGAGGGTGGCGGCGTCGGGCACGAGCGCGCCGACGCGGTTGTGCATGTCGACGAGGGCCTGCGACGAGTTTTGCTGCTGGTAGAAGCGGTTGAGCGGAAAGTAGACGGGGTAGTTGACGAGGCCGCCCATGAGCTTGGCGTAGCCGGCAAAGTAGTCGGGGTCGCCGCTGAGCACCTCGCCAATGGTGTAGGAGCCCGAGGCCCAGGCAAAGTCGGGCCAGTAGTCCTTTTCGACGTGCTTGACGGTGTCGATGCGGCTGCCGTCGAAATGGTACGTCCGCATGAGCCACTTGATCCAGTCCTTGTAGAGGCTGCGGATGGCGGGGTCGGTGGTGTCGAGGTCGGGGAGGTTGCCGACGCGGCAGACTTCGATGCTGTGCTGGTCGTTGTAGTTGATGCCGCAGGCCGCGTGGTAGGAGGAGGCCTGGTTGAGAGGCGAGGGCTTGTTTTCGGTAATGGCGCCATTGCCCATGTGGTTTGCAACAACGTCAACCATCATGTAGATGCCCTTTAAGAGTTAGTCGAGAATGCGTGTTGTGTAAAGTTAAGGAGGGCTTACCCTGTCGTGTGCGGCGTTGACGAGATTCTTGAGGTCATCAGAAGTGCCGTAGTGACTGTTGATGGAATACAGGTCCTTGGCCCAGTATCCGTGATAACCCCGAGCAGAATCTCCTATGCGTTAGCATTCTTGAGCAGCGACAGTTGCAAGAGATTCTCCCACTCACTTTCAATCACGGGGGTGATCCAGATGGCATCAAAGCCCATGCCC
Source organism: Beauveria sp. NWAFU-1 (assembly GCA_024472245.1). Taxonomy (NCBI): domain Eukaryota; kingdom Fungi; phylum Ascomycota; class Sordariomycetes; order Hypocreales; family Cordycipitaceae; genus Beauveria; species Beauveria sp. NWAFU-1. Next base: position 1,968,780 of record JANBXD010000004.1, read on the forward strand.
TTGATGTAGTCCAGCTTGCTCTGCAGGCCTTTAAAGGTCCCGCCGCAGTAGTCTCCCAGGTTGCCGCAGGCGTTGCCGCCATTGTCGTTTTCGCTGCGGGCCACGCGATCCGTCAGCGCAAAGTAGATTGTGCGCGACTTCCACGAGGTTGTGTCGGCGCCCAAGACTGCCAGGGCCTGGGTCAGCATTGTAAGCGATGCAGTAAGCTTCATTGTGATGCTGAGTGCCAAAGATGCGCCGAGTCGGGTATTCGATCGGCCTGCCCACTCAACTGCAGAAAAGTGTCTGGCCGCGGCGAGCCATGTCTATATACATGGCTGTAAAGGAAGAAGAGTAAGCGGTCCTCCACATCGAGAGCTGGCGATTGGGGAAAGATTGGGGAATAGGGAAGAATTAGTGACGGGCCGAATAGACGCGGAGGTTGCCTATACTGGTACGCGCCATTTTTAGTAATTCTAAACGCTGGCTGTGGGCGGAAATGTGCGCCACCAGATCATCGTTCATCGGCCAAGATCGAATAGAGGGGAAAATTGTGTTACCTTTTTGCGATTCAGCATTTGTCCATCAAGAAACCAAATAGCTAGCATCAACAGTACTCTTACAGTCAGATTGTCAGGAAGCCATTTGGCCATTTACTTTGTTTAACAAGTTGTCAAGGTTTCTCCCAGAGTGGTCCTTTTGAATAGTGGATTTGCTACCTCCGAGAATATGGCCGGATCTCGAGTTTCAGCGCCCGCCCACCGATCGGCGGGAGCATCTCAACCAACCATTGTCCGTATTCTGTGCGTTGGGCCCGGGTTACGCTTGTAGCGCTTCTTGGTGTTGGGTGGTGACGGTGCGTAAACGCACATGCCCGAGCTGCGTCATGCGGCCCCGCGCTGTCAGATATGCATAAACAAGCATGGCTTTGCAGCAATGGCCGAATAGCTCGATTTCCTTGCGCACTATTGCCTGCGAGGCAGCGTCCCAACCATACACCGAGGCGCATCATTGCTTTCCCAAAGGGACCGGCATTTTCGAGCATCTGGTTCCATCAGCATTCTTCATCTGCTGATGTTCCTTTTCTTTTAACTTTCCGATACGTACAAGGTCGGCGGAGTCGACGTTCCGTGCCGAGGCACCGCTGTATTGCTGCATGAAGCAGGTGTCATCTATTGTGGGCAGAGCCCATTAAATTCCCTGTCAGTGCACCTTCGTTTATCCCGGAAGTCAATAGTCATATTGTATATCAAAGGCCACTGTTACCTTGGCGTTGGTTTTAGCTTCCAGCTCACCAACGTCGTCATCGTCATCCGAGTCTTCCCATTGCAAATCACTAGTGCACCCACATGACCTTTTCGTGCGATGCGTAGTCGTCGAAACGAAGCCAACCAAAATAAATCGAGTTGCATTCGCCGAATGATCTCATCGTCTCGATCCATGCAATTATACGAGACACTTGCGCTTTTCAAGTCAGCAAAGCCGAGCTAGTGCTGACTGGTTAGACAAGGGCATATCAAGGCTAATGAAGAGATGGCGATTGTTCACGAAATGATTGAGCAAATTTGTCATGTTCAAAAATGTGAAGCGTATCGTTTGTGTTATAAACACCCCATTAGACCATGCAACTTCTTGGCCAATCCGCAGAATCTCATCTCTCATTATATAAAATGCCCACACAGCGCAGACTAACAGGTCATGCACTAAAACATTAGTTTTCTTCCTAGTGGTTGTTTTTTGTAAAGTTTTTCTTGTTTGTTACATCATTCGTTAACCCTGCAGAGAGTAGCCGACATCGCCAGCTTCAGAGCCCAGCTTGACGAGACGCGCACGCATAGCCTCGGCGCGCTCGCGCTCGGCGCGCTTGAGCTTGGAAAAGTCCACCTTGTCCACCCACTTGCCGATGCCGTGCTGGAGAACGTTGCGTGCGCGGAGCTTGCTGCCGCCGGCGTGGCCGACGGAGCCGTGCAGGGTGATTCGGTCCTTTTTGGCGTCGTAGACGCCGCGGTGGAGGATGTTGTTGTTGTAAAAGGCAATGTCGCCGGCCTCGAGCGTGACGACGAGCTGGTCGGGCAGGACGGGCTCAAAGGGCCCCGCGGCGCGCTCGGCGTCGGTGCGGGCGCGGGCGTGGGAGCCCGGGACGAGCACTAGGCTCTCGTCCTGGTAGAGGGCAAAGTTGTACTGCGCGTGGAAGCCCGGCCGGGCGAGGCGCTCCATCTCTTCGTCGGGGGTGGCGTCGGCGGAAATGTCGTCGCGGTGCCAGCGCAGCTCAAAGTCGCCGTCGGGGCGCACGAGCATGTTGAAGAGCTCCATGACGAGGTCGTCGTCGTCGCACTGGAGCAGCTCCTTGACAATGTCGAGTACCTCGTCGGAAAAGTAGAGCTCGGTAAAGATCTCGTGGCCGGGCAGCTCCGGGTTCATCATGTGCTGGACGCCCCAGATGCCCTTTTCGGGCTCCCACTGCCACGGCGGGAACTGCTTGCCCACGGTGCGAATGTGCGGCCACTCGCCCTTGCGAGCCAAGGCTTCGACCTTGGTGGCGGCGTCGCGGAGGCTCTGCAGCTTCTCGGGGGAGACGATGGACTTGACGACGACGAAGCCGTCGCGCTCGAGGTCGGCGAGGTAGGACTTGGTTTTTTGGGCGGGCATTGTCGCGGGTGTCGGTTGGTGTGTGGGGGTATATTGATATAATGATGCAGGAATTCGAGAAGAGATGGGATGAACAAGGACGTAATTATACACAAGAATGGAGAGGGGAGTAAAAGGCCAAGCCCGGGGAAGCAGCGTGATGTGGGATATAAATTCTGGGCATGCGGGGGAAACTTGGCGACAACCAAGCAACGTCCTTGAATAACAGTGCTTGGGGAGTGAATAGTGCGTGGATATGGCGGGGTAATTGCAACGTTTGGAACGCCTCAGAGGGTGGGGTAGACTGGTTCCTTTATTACATGATGCGCGGTACCTGCGCCGCGGTCTTGTCCGCTTGCTGTTGTTACTGGCTGGCATGACTATCTTCTGTACAAAGTATGTACTGATCAAACCTAGCTATGACGACTGAACGTCAGGGGAGGCAAGCCAGCATTCAGGAGCAAAAGCCAATAGTGGCAGGTCCAAGTTCACACGTAGCATGTGTACGTAACAGCCGTCCTATCGGCAGCTCGGGTTTATCAGATGGTGCTGTGGGAAAGAAATGGGCCCTATAGCGGGAACGAATAGGCCTGAGAAGTTGTTTACAGGCACGACAGGGCACGAGACACACCAAAGAACCCCTGTCATGACCACGTTGCTGCTCGGGTAAATTTCCCGTCGGTTCTCCTAGCATTGAACCGATTGTAACCAACACGCGCCTTTCGCTCCTGCCTCGAACCAATACAAGTACTGATAAACCCAACCTGTCACATTGCAATTGTGTCAAGAGAGCCGCGCCTTTCAATTTCATCTTCCCCCGTCCCCCAGGCACCATCCTCCCCCATCACCATCCCCAGATCAGGCCATCCTCACCACACCCGACCGCACTAATCAGGTAATTCGCATTTGCCTCCAGACCACCACCCCGCCGCGGCCGATGGCACGTTACTCGCAACTGCATCCCCGCCCCGCCTCCGGCTTGCCGCGGGGTTTGACCCGCCTTGCCGAATCGGAGCGCCGGCCTGCCATGATTGCGCGACATGTCTTGCCCTTATCAATGCCTGCCGTCGATCCGGTTCATTGTCTTGTGTCGGCCTGCCGATTGTCGCTTGTTGAACCAACGCCATGACAAAAGGATGTTACTTTATTAATTCAATCTTTCGACAATCGGTGGTAGCACGCCGCGACGATGCTACCGTAGCTAGTACCAACCATTTCACCAGTCTAATCATTCATTCATCAAGTCTAATACTCCCGTATATCCAATTCCACTTCTTTCCTCGTCCCTTGGTCCGGGTACGTCTTTCAAATTTCCCGCGCGCAGACACCCAACTTATCCCGGCTATCCAAACTAGCCCATGTCCCAGCTACGCCTCCCTCGGCCACCGCACCTCGAACCCATTGACCGTCTTTTGCACATCCAAATCACCCGGATCATTCTCAAACAGCGGCTTGTCCAGCATCCTCTCCTCCACCCGCACCACCTCCAGCCCAGCCTCGCGCGCCACGTCAAAAAACTTCATGTCCAGATCGCGCTTCCACGGCCGATACGAGGTAAAAAAGACGTACGCCACGCTATCCGCCGCCGCCCCCATGGCCTCTTTGATCGTCTTGACCAGCATCCCGTGCTCATTGTGCCGAAACAGTAGGTCCGCCAGGATCAGCACGTCGAACCGCCTCTCCGCGCCCTCGTCCTCGCCCAGCCTCTCCAGCAGCGGCGCCACGTCGCCGCCCCAGACAAAGCCTGCCGCGTCGACGACACTTGCGATGGAACCCCGCGGCTCAGCCGTCTCGTCGCACGCGTCAATGTTTTTTTGCATGTTGGCGACGATTTCTGGGTCCGGAAAATCTGTCATGACCACCCGGGACGCGCCCAGGAGGCCGGCCACCAGCGACGGCAGGCCAGACGCGGCGCCCAGCTCCAGCACCGTCCGGCCCCGGACGCGCGACGGCTGCGCCTCGAGGTAGTCGGACACGACCTTGGCCCCGTTCCACAGGTGGTGCGCCTCGGTCGGGCTCGCGCCTACCAAGTGCAGTGTGATGTCCTTGCCGCTCTTCATTGAGTACACTTGCTGCGTTGGCGGAGGTGTCGGCGGGTAATAGTCGTCGGGCTCCTCCATGAAGCCCGCCGCGCCATAGTCGTCATTGTCGTCGTGATTGTCCATTTTGTGACCTATATTCTCTTTTTGTCTCTGTAATCCCCTTTTCAAATTTTTCGAGGCAGTAAGTCTAGTCCTCAGCCTCAGTGAGCACGGCCAGTCCACTCTCGATGATGATAGCAAATGCCAATCTCAGCCCTGCGTGCGACGCAGATTGTGACGTGATGTCACAGCGAAAAGCTTGGATCCCGGCGCAAGCCACTCTGTAATAAAGGAACACTGTATAGTCGATGGACACCGGAACAATATCCGCAAATGAAGGCTAGTTGATAAGTTGCGGCGGCCCTTGGTGAAGAAGTCTATTGCCGCAGATTCGCACTTCGCTGCCGGTTGTGTGCGTATACGGACAAACTCGTGCCCCTGCGCCTACTCTGGTTCTTCAGAAGGTGAGAATTTAAGCGCTTGACACAATGTATTGTCCGTGGTTCATTTAACCTTGTTGCAAAGAGTCTTGAAGAATTGTCGAAGCTTTTTTTATTTTTTCACCAACGCCCAACTTGACATCTTGATTCTTAGTGGCGGCGGTGGAGCCTGGTGGTTGCATGTGCCCACCATCCAATGCATCCGCGAGGCAACATCGCATTCATCCCCAGCTAAGGAATTGATGTAAAATGATGAAGCTGGGACGAGCATAGTCCGAGAACCGCAGATAACCATCGATTCAGCCTGCACCTCCTCGCGAAGCAATGACGCTGAAACCCGGCTGCTACCTTGAGTGCATATAATAGGTACTTGTATACGCTGGCGCAAATACAGCTTCTGCTTGTAGATGGTTTTACACGCCGCGTAAAAAAATGCACATCTACCCATCGTACACTGCTCGTATGCCTTTAGAAACACGCCACCATCCCAGCTGCGGCTTCCTTCTCATCCTGTTCTAGCCGCCCATCTAGCTACCAGTACGTCCCTGCTCGTCTCAGCTCCCAGCTCCGAAGCGCTGCCTCGCCAGCTCCTGAAGCATGCTCATCGTCCCCTGCTCCCTCTCTTCATACCTGCGCCTCCTCTCCTCCATCTCTGCCTGCTTCGCCCTCTGCAGCTCCTCGCGCCGCATCTCGCGCTCCGATTTGCGCCGCTGCGCCTCTGCCTTTTGCTGCTTCAACTCGGCTAGCGAGTCTCCGTCCCGCCCACCGCCGCCCATCAGCTCGCCATCCGTCGCAGCCACCATGGACCCGCCGGGGCTGCCCTCGCGGAACCCCCGCATCTTGTCGCCGAGAGCGCGCTTCTTTTCGAGTCGGCGCTCCCGCGTGCCGGGCTCTGCGCGCGGCGCAAGCTCCTCCAGACGTTCCTTTTCCAGCCTGCGCTCGGCGCGCCGCTCGACGCGTAGGTCGGTGAGTGCGGCGGAGCGGTCTTCGGCGCGTCGCTCGTCGCGCAGCGCGAGGTCGTCGATGGAAGGGATGCCCACGCCCACGCGTCGACTTGTACGGGACGACGACGAGGGCAGCGCCGGGCCGTAGTCGGAGTCGTCTTGGTCGTCGGCAGGGGCAGCGCCTTGTCGCTGCTCTTCTGCCGGCGAATCTCGTCTATTTTGCCTCGCCGGCTCACCATGACCCTGGTTTTCTGCCTCTTCTTCTTCATGCGATGCCACGATTCTCTGAAACATGTCCGGGTCGTACCAGCCCTCGGCCAGCTCGCCCCTGTTCCACTTGCCGACGAAGCTCTTCCAGCGGCCCCTGATCTCGCGGTCATCCATGTCCTCCATGTATTTCTGCTTCTGCAGGTCCAGATAATGCGCCAGTAGGGGTTCGAACCGGCGCAGGTCGCTCTTGGTCAGCGGCCGCGCATCAAACGGTAGCGTCGCGGGCGGCACCGCCGGCGAGTCGCGCTCTCCGCGTCGGCGATGCGCGTGATTGTGCGGCGAGCGCAGTCGCCGTGATGATGCATTCTCTTCGGATCCATGCTCTCTCGTACTTTTTCTCCCGGGCTCGGCATCTGACAATCGCCGCCTTTGCTTGCGCTCTGGTGAGCGGGACCGCCTGTCGCGATGGCGACGCGACTCGTCTGTTTGACGGCTGGCGCGGGGGCGCTCATCGTAGACCCCAGACATTGTGACATGCGCGTGTTTGTTGTTGAAGCTACTCTTCTCGTACAGTGAAATGGCAAAGAGTATTTGTAGCAGTTGGTCGCGGATGGTGTGTTGTAAATGAAGGTGTTTGACGAGTTTGCTCAGCGAGTATCGGCGTTTTGGCTGCATCGAGTTGTGCCCCACTGCAACTAACAGTACGCATGCGCAACCAGAAGAATCGATTTTGCATATAACGGGATCTGGGAAATCTTTTTACCTTTTACATAGAAGTGAAGTCTAGCGATGGATCAAGCTTTTCTTATGCATCATCAAGAATTGTGGTTTGCGGTGGTTGACGTTTACTTCATCACCAAGCCAACCGTCTGAGATACAGCAAGTCGGCAGTTCGAACAAGCCAGACAGAATACGACGGCTATGGTCTGCTATTACTTTGCCCGTATATACCTCCGAAAAGCTTGCAGTTGCACATTTAAGAGTCTTCGAGTCTTGCCCATTTACAACAGCTGCACCTTTCTCTAGTAAGCTGTGCCGGTATTGAAGGCTTAAAATGGCTCAACTTACACGATCAGTTCGTCAGTGCAGCACCACGGACCAGAGACCTTTTCTCATTCCCTCGCTTTAATGCTCACTTTTTCGACTGTAAAGATGATACATGCCCATCTTTCAAGCCACCTCCACAGGGCTCTTGCTAAAGTTCAACTTGGGATTACGCCATGGCTTCGGTTCCATTACTCTCAGTCTTGGTCGCAGGTCACTTTGAACAGCACCCGACCATGGCCACCTGCTACTAAAACTTCCAAGCCCGCATCACACATCATGTCCACGATGGAAAATTCTTCATCCATATATTCATTTGTCCTCTACGAAGCCGGAACTGCATGCGGCCTATGAGTCATTAGCCGAGCCTCGTCAGCATCCCACCCCACGACAGCCCATTTTCGTTTCGGCCAACTAGCGCGATGGCACAGTGTCTATCTCCTACCCATCATCTTCATCTCACAACATTAAATGGAGCCGAGATATAAATACGTAATTTCTTACTTTTGAATTTCTATTCTCCTTTGTTTCTCCCATCTTCTTCTTTACATCTTCTCTGCCCCATCGTCATGGACCTTCTCCTCTCCTCCGCCTTCCATGCCCGCGCCGAGGCCGTCCTCTCAAAGTACCGCGTCCCCGGCCTCGCCATCGCCGTCACGCATCGCTCTCGCACCGAGACGTGCGCCTTTGGCCTCGCGCAGCTGGACCCTCCCACACCCTGTACACCCGACACCTTGTTCGACGTGGCCTCGGCGTCCAAGAGCATGACGGCCGCCGCGGTCGCGCTGCTCGTCGAGGACGCCGATGGCCGCCGCCACCCGGGCGTGCGGTGGGACGCCGTCGTGTCGGAGCTGCTGCCGGGGGACTTTATCCTTCCGACTGCAGAGCTGACGAGGGCGGTGACACTGGACGACATTGTGTCGCATCGGACGGGTATGCCCACGTACGTTGGTTTATTTGCTTTCAGAGTCGCTTGAGCACATGCAGCTCATTATGACTGTGATATCTTAAAGTACAGTCTCATAATCGTATATGCTAAAGCCACATTACAGCCATGACTGGTCGTATCTCGGCACCGTCTCCAAGACCCCCGACACCTCCCTCTCCGTCACCCGCAACCTGCGCCACCTGCCCGTGAGCGCGCCCCTCCGCACCAAGTACATGTACAACAACATGATGTACACCGTCTGCACGCACCTTGTCCAGCACTTCACCAACCTTTCATTCTCCACCTTCCTCGAGCAGCACTTCTTCAGCCCCCTCGGCATGCGCTCCTCCAGCCTGCAGCCCTCCCGCGCACGCGCCAAGGGCCTGTCCGCGCGACTCGCCTCGGGCTACACCTGGGTGCGCGGCGGAGACGAGCCGTCACACCACGCGCCCGTCCCCATGGTCGAGTGCCCCGAGGCCGACGGCGCGGGGTCCATCATCACGTCTGTGAGCGACTACATTCTCTGGGTGCGCGCCCTACTGCACCGGCAGGCGCCCGTCACCGAAGAGGTGTATGCGGGGCTGCTGCGCGGCCGCACTATTGTCGATCCTGACGGCGCGGAGCTCGAACCGCACTCATCGCCGGCCCTGTACGGCGCGGGGCTCGAGGTCGACTACTACCGCGGGCACCAGCGCGTGCAGCACGGCGGCGGCGTCACGGGCTTCGCATCCAAGCACCTGTTCCTGCCGGCGCACGAGTTTGGCATCGTCGTCGCAGCGAATAGCGGCGAGGGTGGGCATGCGGCCGCGGCCGTCCTCGTGCACGAGCTGGTCGACGAGGTGCTGGGTGTGCCCGCGGCGGAGCGCACGGATTGGGAGGCGCTGGTGGATACGTGGGAGGCCAAAAGCGAAGAGGACGATGATCCGGAGCGATGCGAGGCGGCGCTGACGAGAGGAATTCTTGAGTCTATTGCGAGGGATCATGAGGATAAGAAGCAAGAAGACGAGGAAGAAAAGGACAAGAAAATAAAGAACCAGGAAGAAAAGACCCAGGAAAAAATGGAGGCAGTGCCGGAGCCTCTGACGACACCTCTCGAAATGTATGCCGGCACGTACGAGCATCCAGGCTATCACCAGCTCATTCTCGAAATCAAGGATGGCAAGCTTTTCGTCGACGCCTCGGAGCGCTCCTTTGGCTTCACGGGCATTTTCAATCACGTTGCCGATCAGAGGCTATTTACGCTGCGCATGGCCGAGAGCCAGGCGTGGGGTGGCCAGGACCTGACGGCCGTCAAGGCCGAGTTTACGCTGGATGATGGCAATATCACGCAGTTGGGCATCGCGTTAGATCCAGATATGGACGACGAGATGATTTGGTTCATGCGCAAATAACGGGGCACAGTTTTAATGAGTGCATACTCTGGCGAGCTTGAGCGGAATCGTTTCTTCAAGTTTCATGATCGCGTGTGTATGTACATCTCTAGAACGCTTATAAGCCATGTAGCTTCCACAGTAGGCGGGCATCTTTGTGGGGGTATCGGCGAGTAAATAGCAAAGCTTTGTATAACCCATATTCATGTCGTGTTTCAATTTCCTAGCTCGGGGCTGGGGTTGTTGTGGATCGCGCAGCCTATGCACTGGCAGTCATCACCACACTGACAGCTTGACATTTCGCCTTCGCAGCCGTCATTGAATGGGTAGCTGACGAAGAAAAAGTCGTTGGCTGACAGAGCCTGCTCCTCTGCCAGTCCAGACGTGGCATCCGACGGAGTTTGGGGAGCCGTTGGCGAGATGGCGCCATCCGTCTTGCTCCCTGATGCCGTGGTAATACCATTGGTATGCGGAAGCTGTCCATTGGTGACGCCGTGCGCGCCATTTGGTGGTGAATGCGTGCCGTTGGTATGTCCGTGTCCGTTTTGTACAGAATGTGAGTCCTGCATCATGGCATTCCAAGCAGAGCGAACATAACTCTGAGTGGCATCATTATACGGGTGCGCAGCACATCCGACACATTGACAAGTGTCGCCGCAGCTGCACTGGTGAGATGTCCATGTTGCGTCTGACGGTCCGGCCTGTTGGTAGGGTGCAGCCTGTTGGCCACCAAACATGTACGCTTGTTGTAAGTGGGGAGCCATGTTCATGTTGCTCATGGCCTGTCTCCATTGCTTTGGTTGAAGAGGTTGCATGTAAGAGCCGTATTGAGGAGGGTATGTGAAAATGTTCGGCGTGGCGAAGAATGGATACATGCCGTTGGCCATATTTAGGGGCGGCTGAAACATGGGCATGGCGTTTCCGTTTAATTGTCCGTTGGTAGGTTCGGTCGGCGTTTGCGCTGGAGTATTGGTGCCGTTGGTCTTTGATGAGCAGCAGCTTCCTGAAGCTTGAGGCTCGCTGTCCTTCTGGGCGTCTTTCTTTCGGCCGTCTTTCTTTTCAACAGGGGATATTTGCGTTGTCTGCTTTCCACTACAGCAGCCGCCCGATGCAGGCTCCGTGCTACCGTTAGGTGTTTCGCTGTGTCCATTTGTCGAGCCATTGACTTGCGGGGCAAAAGGCTGCGCCATGGGCTGTTGCATCATAGGATACATGCCGGGCATGGTAAAGGGAGGGGCTCCCATGGGTATGCCCATGGCGGCGTACGGTCCCATCCCATTCATAGTCGCATGTCCATTTACTCCGTTTGTCCCGTTTACTGGTGCTTGCTGAGCAGGATCAAAGCCTTGTATGATGTTGAGCTGGTTGACGTCCATCCTTTCGAGCCCGGCGACATCGACAGACTGTTTACGGGTAGAGCTCTTTGACGACGGCTTTTGAACTCTAAAGGGCGCGGTTGGTGTAGACCTCGTGGGGCTTGTTGGTAATGAGGAGCCATTCGACTCTGGCTCCTTCTTAATCGTCTCGGGAGCGGCAGGCTGTGAGGATGAAGGGGGACCGCAGCGGCAAGTCTGCTTCTTGGGAATGGCGGCCGTAACGGCGGCGCAAGAGCAGGGCCGCGAGGCGGGGTGAGGACATGAGCTGAGCGGACGACCAGGTTTCCGGACTGGAACCATGAGTCGGTCATTGGCGTGGTTACACTTTGTTGAGCGATGGCCGCGAATGCAAGGCTCACTAAGAGGGGTCAGCATGTTGGAGAGGCATCACGAGTCGAGGCAAAGGGCGGACTGGCCACCGTCTCGTCAAATTATACATACCAGGCCATCTTTTGCCCATTAATGAGCGGCATTGTGGGCGATACAAGCCAGGCGTGGCGAGGACGACGAGCAGGGCGTAAAGTGGTTTGGCGGGGTCCTTGTGTTGCAGCTCAAATCAAGACGAAAGCGTCAGCGGTGTGACCCCGTTCGGATGAGGTGTGTCGTCGCCGCGTCGGATAGACGACTCATTCAAGAGCGGCCGTCTGGTTTAGCAGGTTGCGAGTTGAGTTTGAAGCAGCCCGCGGCTGGTCAGGTTATCGCGGCCGAATCGTGGGCTAGGTTTTTTTTGCAGATGGTCTGCCTGCGTTTGGGTGTGGAGGAGCGGTGCTTAAGGCGGGCGCGTGGCTGACGAGGGCAGTGTGAGGCTGGCGGGTAGACGAGAAACAGGCTGGCAGCTTCAAAAGCGAGCGAACTTGGTTAGAGGCAGGGTTGGGGTGAGATAGATGGAGAGAGAAAAAGAAGCGAATGTCGAGGTTGTGATGGTTGAAAAGAGGTACATAGTACGTACCTAGGATTGGATCCGGACGGACAGCCGCGGGGGAAAAGACGGCAGCGGACTTGGCCCTCGACAGGCTCGACTGGAGACTGCAGCTACCTTATTGAGCCTAACTCCCTAATCTACAGGGCCGAAAAGTTAGCGATAGCACTGCCCCACGTGCTGCGAGGGGGTTTTGTCCACTAAAACCCGCTGAAAGGCAAGAGACAAGCCCGCTAAAGCCCACTGAACCGGTCAGTCTGGGTGTGCATGCGCAGGGTCCAAGCGAGGCTCGTTTGTTGGTGGCTTGGTGCGTGCCTTGGTGGGCACGTCTGCATGCAACAATAGTTCATACACACGTTGCGCATCAGATGCATCTTTATCGCCCTTCTTTTTCTTCTTTTCCCTTTTATAGAAACGTCATGGTCAGTCCGCGCTCGGACAGCCGTTCGTTCGATATCAGCCACCCCATCGGCCATCATCACCATGACCACCGGCTTGTTCATGTTTCATGGGAATCCTGCTGAAACGGCCAGCCTAAAGAAACCAGTCTATTGCCAAAATTTGCGGGGATGCTACGTCCTGTTTGATTTCCTTGATTCTTCTGTCAGCGACAACTGACTGCAAAGTCCTTTGCATTGTCTGTTACACATGCGTTTATGCGCTAAGCATCTGTACGTAGGCCCCGAAACAAATCATCAAGCTGTCATTCGCTGTGCATCTGCTGAATCCTTCTTTTCAACTTGCTAACGCAAAAGGAAAAAGAAAAAAAGAAAAAAGAAAAAAAAGGCTACCCGCGTTCGCCCCATGTTTCGTGATAGCTGACCACAGGGGTGCCTTGGCCTTGCATCCGTCACCTCGACACACAGACAGGCGCCAACTTGCGCGCCAATTCCCGAGACATTCTGCGCTGACAAACCAGACAATTCGCTTGCGCAAACATGTTACTGTTGCCCTTCAACGCATCTCTTTCCCACCATGACAGGTTTTCTTCTTCAGCAGCCAGAATTGCCGTTCTTCCTCCCGCCGGGCCATCAACAAGCCCACCCGCCAACAAATCGGCACAGCGGTTGGACCCAGATGAGCAAGTTTCTATTGGCTCGCGCCCACACCACCACACCACAACACGATACTGGCACTGGTAACAACCTGTATCAATGGATTGCGCCTCCGCCAAAAGATTAACCCAATACCCGGCTCTCAATCCATCGGGATCCTACTAGTTCCTTGGTCCCCGTCTCAGATCCTTCTTGGACCTGCTTAAACGGGATAAATCCAAAGGCGTGATACCCAGACACGGCTCAATCGGACAAATAGTCCCGCCTTGTATATTCAGCCATCGACCGCGTTACGCGCAACTCACCTCTCTGTAGCTGTTGCCAAGCATGCGACCGAGTCAGCCAGTCACAAGTTCACAACTCTGGTTGAATGCTTTGAGTACTCGACAATAGGATCGTCACTGATGAATCTAGGTTATTAACACATCAGCCCATCCTTTTCAGCATCGCTGCATAGCTTCACGCCCAACAAGCAAAGAACGACTTTCGGCATTGCCCCAAATCAACACCACGAGAAAATCAAACTAAATGACAATGTTCCTTAATACATATTACGCCCAGCCAATGGTTTGCAAAAGGACTTCCTTTATGAATCGTCGCCGCTGTCGGCAAACATGTCCGCGGCCCGCATCCGTCTCCGCGGCTGCCCGGGCCCGCCTCTCGCGGGCTCCGGCTCCGGCGCCGCACCACCGTTGCTGCTAGCTTGCCCCATCGTCCCTGGCGCTGCCTCATCCCCATCCTCATCCATGGGCTCGCCAGCCGTATCCTCGTCGGTTGGCTCCCCCTCTACATCATCCTCATCGATCGGTTCCCCCTCCACATCCTCCTCCTCAATAGGTTCCCCCTCCACATCATCTTCCTCAATCGGCTCTCCCTCCACATCATCTTCCTCAATCGGCTCTCCCTCCACATCATCTTCCTTAATCGGCTCGCCCTGCACATCCGCATCCTCTTCCTTCTCTTCCGACTTTGCCTCCAGCAGTTTCCACCTTGCATCCTTGCCTTGGCCGCCCTCGCCGCCATTCTGCGCCGTCTCCGCCTCTGTCGGCCGCAGCGACGGGGGGCTCTCGAACCGCTCCACGAACAGCGCCTGGCTCGCCGCCGGGAACGCGCACCATCCCTCCCACAGGTGCAGCACCAGCCCGACGCTGCGCTTCCACTTGTCCGCCCGCAGCCGGCCCCAGCCCTGCCGCTCTGCCATGCGCCCCAGCCACGCAAACGTGTCGCGCGAGCGCAGCGCCGCCTCGATAAGCTGCCGGTACCGCCACGCGTGCCGCACCCCGCTCGTCGACGACGAGGACAGCACGTCGTTGATGACGTACAGTCCAATGAGGCTCGCGCCACTCAGGTCCGGCGGCCCTTCGTCGTTGCCGACGGCGGCAGAAGAAGCCTTTTCCCGTTCTGGATTCGCTGAAGCCAGCGAGAAGGGTGTCGTGATATTGGTAAGCATCATGTCCACCACCTCGTCCACGCCACGGCTGGCGTGCATAATCGCAAATGCAGTAATTCTGGCAATGTCTCCCTTCCGTAGCCTGCCCGTCGTAGTCGGCAACCGCGCCAAGAGATGCGTCAGCTTGGCCTTTTCCAGCGGATTGAGAAACGATCGACCGCCTTCCTCGCCGTCGCGATTGTTGGCTTCGTCTTCCATGTCCTCGTCGTCCGACGAGTTGTATTCCGAGTCCGACACAAACTCGTCCAGCTTCGTTGTATACTCGAACGGTAGCGGCTTCTCCGGCGACTTCCACGCATGCGCCCCGTCAAACAGTGGCACGTATTTACCCCGTTGACCGCGCGGCTGGGCCCCCGTCACCACCTCCCAGAGCCTCCAGCGCAGCCAGACGCCGCCTTCGCTGCGTGCATCCCAGAGCCATGCCCACTTCTGCTCGCGCTGGACCTCGGGCCGCGACATGAGCAGCGCCTCAAACTCGGGGCCGTGCTCCAACACGCCCTCAATGACCATGTTGATGAGCTGTATCGTCCGCACGTCCTGCGGCGGCTTGACGGGCACGTGTAGAATGTTTGCGCGGTTCACCGCCGCGTAGTTGGGTCCGTAAGAAGTAGGAGGGGCGAAGCCGCGGTGGAAGCCCTGCTTCTGCGTGTTCTTGCTTCCCCCGTCGGCCTGTTCCACGGGTTTTGCGCCAAACGGATGTGAAGTATTCGACGAACCCAGATTCGGCAGCGCTGCAGAGCTCGCCACGGCCGAGGACAGGTGCCTGTGCAGCGCCAAGTAGTAGCCGTAGCCCATGTATCTGTTCTGCAGCGCGCTCACGGCCGCATCCATGTCCGTCGCCGGCGTCTCTGGCGACATGGTCACAATCACCACCAGGTTTTTGCGCTCCGTGCCGGTGGCCGGCGGCGGCGGCAGCACCTTCACGTTTTCTACCACCAGATTCGACGGCAGCATCGCCTTGATCGTAGCCGGCGATGTCCCTGGTGGCACATTCGACAGCCGCAGCGTCGGCCGCGCCACCGCCTTTTCCTCTTCTCTGTCCTGCGCCTCGCCCATGTCCTCGTCGTCGCTCGTCGCAAATGCCTTGCTCAAGGAAGCGCTAGCCTGCTGTTGTTGTTGTGGTCCGCCGCGAGGGTCCTCAAATCCCATACTGCTGCGATCGCGCGACACGGTTGAGCTCTTGTTAAAGTCCTGAAAGGAGCGCTTCTTGCCAAAGGCGTTGGGCGCAGGGCCCAGGCTGCCAGGGCCGCTCTTGAGACCCGACGACGAAGCGCCAAAGTGCCGCCGCGAGCCGCCTCCTCCGCCAAGGCCATGCCGGTGGGGGGCTCCGCGGTTGTTGTGAAAGCCGCCGTCCCGACGGGCGCTGTGGTGGCTACCAAGGTTATCGCCGCCGTCGTCGTCGGCGTCGCGGTCGAAGCTCTTGACAAAATCCTCGTACACGGCTTTTGTCTCGGCCGCCTCGCGCTTGCGCTTCGCTTCGGCTTCGGCTTTTTGCTTTTCAAAGACGGATTGCTTGGCCAACTTTTGCGTATTGGCGTCTACATTGGGGACCCCGCCGCCGCTGCTGGCCGCGAATCCTTTGCCCGACATGGCGAGAGCTTCTTGCTCCTAGGCAAAGGTAGAAGGGCGCGTGGCAGCGCAGCTATCGTATTCGTTTTCGACTTGGTTCAATCATGCGCTGTCTTTATTTCGTTCGCTCTTCTTCGGTGCAGCGCTTGAGTCGTGGCTGGCTGATGTGATGTTGTAAATGTGCAAAGATCGCAAAGTTCCTACCAAGGTCAAGCGGCCGCAACGTGCACACCTCAGCCCCACCGCGCCAATCTACAAAACAGCGTTTGAGCTCGTTACAAACTTGCACATTAATCACATTCTATTTCAAGTAACATGTTTAGAAGATTCTTTCTATTCTTTCTATAATCTATCATTCAAATGCACAAAGTCGTCACGTCACGCATCAACCGAAAGCAATGCGAATGGCCAACCAAGGACTTTGGCCTAAAGCAAACGCAGGCAGCACAGCCAGCCGTATTTTATCTCACAGCTTCGCCGCCTCCTTCTTTGCCAGCTCATCCTTGAGAATCATGCCCGGATAGCCGCCCCGACTACCGTCCTCCGTGATCAGCCCCTCGAACCTGCCGTCCGTCTCGCGTCCAACAGCGTCACCCTCGGGCACGTGCTTCCACTTCCACTTGTCAGCCAGCGCGCCGCCGCGGCCCTCGATACAGTCGACGATTTTGTCGCCGAGTACGGGCAGGAATTTGTAGCCGTGGCCGCTGTCTCCCGTCGCCACAAACAGGCCCTCCCAGCCTGGGTGGTAGTCAACCAGCCAGTCGCCGTCGCGCGTGTCCGCGTACCAGCACAGCCGCGTCTCCCGCCACGGCCGGCCCTCGAGCCCGCGCAACGGCACGAGGTCCGCAAACGCGCGACGCAGGTCGGCGTCCGCCTCGGCGGGCAGTCGTCCGGGGCCGCCGCTGCGTGCCGTCATGGGTAGGGATGTGACAATCGGCGCTCGCGGCGCGGCGGGCGACAACGGCAGCGCGCGGGGAACGGTGACGGGGTTGAGGTAGCCGAAGCTGTGGCGAGCCACCTTGAGCACCTTGGATTGTGGCGGGATGACGAACAGGCCAGAGGTGAGGTTGAGCACCACGGGCTGCTTGGAGAGCGCGTCTAGCTCTTCCTGCGTGATGTCAATGAAGCCGAGGACGTGGCCCGTGGCCTCGACGCGGCCGCGCACGTCAATTAGAGCGCCGGTCCATGCACCGGCAGCGACAAAGACGAGATCCGCACGCAAAACGTTGCCAGACGTCAGCTTGGCGCCAACCACGCGCTTTTCCACGGTCACGAGCTCGGCGACTCTGGCATCGACAAAGTCGACGCGCCCCGTAGCCTTGACACGTCTATACTGCCAGCGAATGCCCTCGCCTGCATCCGCCCATCCAGAGAGCGTGTTCAGGTAGCCCCAGTCGCCAGGCCGTCCCGGCGTGCCCAGGTGCTCCCTAAGGGCCTGCGCGTTCTCCAAGACCCGGACCCTGTCCGGCGGGTGCCCGGCCTCACGCGCGATGCGCACCACGTTGCGCCAGCTCTCCCTCGTGTAGTCCATGCCCGTCAGCTTGCCTTCCTTCTTCGCCGCCGGGCGGTCCGCCGTGAGCAGCAGGCCCGACTCCGTGTAGCGGCCCTGTCCGCCGAGCTCGTCGTCGCCCTGCCTGCGCCACTCGGCCTGCGCGACGGCCGCCAGCGCCGCGTAGTGCGGGTCGGCGTAGTCGGCGCGGATGATGCGCGACGAGTCCACGCTTGCCGAGTCGAGCGGTGGGAACTCGCCGCCGCACGCGCCGGCGTCGTCAACCACGGTGATTCGCGTGTTGGCGTACTCGAGACGCTGCGTCAGGGTCCAGGCGGTGCTGAGTCCAAACACGCCAGAGCCGACAATGAGCACGGAGCTGGGAATTTTGTAGCCTGCCATGCTTGAAGAAAAGGAGATGCCAACGTCAAGGGCTCAATGAGAGAGCAGTGCATGTGCTGTCGTTCCTTACTTCTTTCGAAAGGAAACACCCGGATATAATTATAGAGCTGGCAGATTGGAGCGTCTCGCCCAGCAGGGTGTGGAAGTGGGGAGTTGCACGACCACAAGTGGCCGTGATCGGTGAGCCCGCTGCTCTGTCGAAATGGACCAACTCTTCGAGCGAGCCTTGGCCCGATATCCCCACGTTTTCCGAATCCACCTTGACTGGATCATGACCCATTTGTCATGTAATGGAATTATATGAAATGGCACTGCTCAGGGCGTGGGGAATGCATGAAGGCGTGCGCGACGACATCACGTCGAGGCATTTGAGATTGGAGAAATCCTCTAAGGGCTTTAAAACGGCAACACGGCGAGTCTGCCGCAGCTGACCAAGGCCGGCGTGTTTACCTGGTCGCAGTCATGATCCGCCATCACCGAGGGTCACTACATGGCGAGTTGACTCGATCGACTGTCAAAAAAGGTTGGCAACATATTCGCAGATTGAAGAATCTTCATCTGTTGATTTCAATTGTTTCTCTCGTCCTCTGCCTCCACCTCCGCTGTAAAAAAAGCTCCGCTAATTCTTCTTTAAGCAATAATTTTGTTCTCCTCTTCAGAAGCATTAAAGCAGAGACGAGGCCATGATACAATCATGGCCAACAAGTCCGCAAGCAATCTATGTATAATCGCGCGATAAAAAAAAGTCTTTGTGCTTTTGCCTTAAAACAGGACCGTTGCGAAAAAAAAATTGGAAAAAAAAAAAAAGGATTATCAATACCCACCCCCCGACTGTCCTTTACCAACGCCAATGCAATGCTGAGAAATCAAAATGATACAAACGGATGGTCGAGCTTGCCTGTGTCCTGGCCAGCATTGACGCCACCGTTCCGGAAGAGAAGTAGTCATGGGATCGTGACCAATAGTGTAGTCATACAAGTTGAGGGCGTAGACGTAGCATCTTGAAAAGCACCAAGTGGGCGCGAACCTCCACGACTGGTCCTTATTAGACCTTGCGGAAATCTTGCAACACAGGGTAAATCATTTCGAAGGCCTGGTAGATTTCTTCTCGCACTTTGGCACCGGTCAAGACAATCTTGCCGCTCACGAAGATCAGGAGCACAATCTTGGGCTTAATCATGCGATAGATCAGACCAGGGAACAACTCAGGTTCGTAAGAACTGAAATTGTGATGGCGCGAGGCAAGACCCTCCAATCGAATGGGAAACTTGATGTCGCAGGAGCCGACAATGTTCTGAATCTTAAAGTCCGTGAACTTGGCGTTGAAGCCGAGCTTCTGGATAATACGAGCGTACTTGCGAGAAGCGAGCTTGGAGTCATCCTCAGACTTGGCGCCAGTAACGACCATTTTGCCGGAAGCAAAGATAAGCGCCGTGGTCTTGGGCTCGCGGATACGCATGATAACGGCCGCGAAACGCTTTCCAGGAGAGTTAGCATCGCAATGAAATGTGAAAATTATTGCAGATGAAGCCTGGTAAAAAGTACCTTTGGGTTATACTCGGCATTTCTGGCATGTAGAGCAATCGTCTTTAGATCCAGGCGGCAATCGAGATTGACCGTGGCGACAATGTTCCTTGAGCGATGTGAGCCTCAGCGAACACTAGAAGAGTTCACAGGGTATACATACTGCAGAGTAGGAGTAATACCGCTAGGTCCCTGAGTAGCAGCAGGGGTAGCCGCGGGCGTTGCGGGAGTCACCCCGTTTCCATTTGCTACAGGCTGACCAGGAAGATTGGGTCGCTGAGAAGCGTCACCATTTCCGCCAGGTGGCGTGAGCTCGTTGGAGGCGCCGGGAAAAGAAAGCGAGCCAGGCGCAGTAAAGGCCTTGGCCTGAGCAGCGTTGGAAGGGTGGGTTTGAATGCCCTCCATGATGGCGCGCAGTCAAGTAGTTGTCTGTAGGCTCAAGAGCAAGAAAGCTGAGCGCAACTAGAGATGCAAGTTAGCAAGTGAAGCGCACAGAGCAAGGGAAGATAGCGAACCGCGGCTGGTGGCGGCGAGCGCGAGGAACAGGGATAGAAGAGCGTACCAGTCGCGGGAGATGAACAAATGAATGTCTCCCCTACAAAAATTGCTGCTCGAGCAAATAAAGTGATCCTTGCGAGACGTGGACTAGGTAGCCAACAGCGTCGTCAAGGTGGCAGTGGTGGGAACGAAGATGTGTATGGAAAAGGTCGAACACAAAACCCGCGGGTATCACGTTCAAAGGCACAACTTGGTTTAATCTGGACTACACAAGCGTGCAACGACCCAGAATCGACGATGGCGAATATCGCAAAACTAGTCTTCGTCGGTAGGATCGATTGCAGGCAGAGGGAAAGGCGTGCGAAGGCGTAGAGGAACGTGTTCCAGTTTCTTTGGCCTGATCGCGCGTAGGAAAAGCGTCGCGTCCGTTTTTCAAGAGGAGATGGGGGTTCGCTGATTTGCGCTCGGGCACCGGCAAGGTCGCTTCAGGGTATAATAGGTAGAGAGAGTGGTTGAAGAGACGATGTAGGTGTCTAGTGGCAAAGATGCGATGGTGATGAGAAGGGAATGAGGTTGGCAGCAGACGAGGCTATCCAGAGAGGAAAAAGTGGAGACGACGAGTGAGGAAAATTATGAGGAAATGGTGACCAAACGCAGGAGGAAGGTACGTAGGGCCGTAGATCGGGACTTCCGCACTAGAATGGCGGAACAGGCAGTTGGGGGAGGGCTGGGTACTTATATTCCTCGCCTGTGGGCACCGACGCTGGGCTCCCATTGCCTCCCAGGCAACAGGCAAATCTGTGGCGCAACCTCTGGCGCAGTTCTTGGGGGGCCAGGCCTGAGCTTAGCTTGGGGCCGGCGGCCATGTGGACCAATCAGGAGCCGCGAACCTGGTGAATTTCTCTTTTCTTTTCCACCATCCAACCCAGTCCGACACTAGCAGACCCCTGAGGTACCCCAGCAACAGCCCGCCGGAGAGGATACTTGGCTATCAACATCGGAAGCTTGCGCTCAAAATCTGCCTCTGCTGGCTTGTTCACAGTGGGCAACAGCAATTTCCAGCCAACTGCAGCAGCCTGCAGCGACCTGCAGCATCCTCCGCACACTGTCCGGGCGCTTGTCTCCCCTGTGGCCCGCTTGCCCTTCCCCCGTGTTGTGATGCGTGTGATTTACGTTGATGGGTAATCTGATTTTTATCTCCTCTTTCCTCTCAGTGGCTCTCACCAGCAACTCGCACCCGGGACCACTTTGCCCAGCCTCTCTGCATTATTACCCTCTCACACCTTTTTTCTTCTTTCCTCTCTCTTGTCTTCCTCCTCACCCATGATCACCTTACCAACCACCCCCGCCAGCAACTTTCAGTCAGTCAGCACCAGTTCACCCAACTCGACACGGACCGCGACGAGACGAGCACGACGACGACGGCTACGACACGCACGATACGGCAAGCAAATTCGCATCCCGTCCTGCCATAGTGAGGCAATGACTTTACCTCTTACCAAACGATGACCACTGCCAACCACTCGACAGGCGCCCAACTTGTCCTTGGGCGGCTTCTCTCACAAGCCAACGAAAACTTACCTCCCACACCACACGGGAGACACGGGCTGCCGCCCAACCAACCAACCATTCACCGACGAGCACGCCATATTTCAAAAGGAAATAATGGGGCGTGAAATGGCCGCGTAACTCTCTCTTCGGGTCGCTCGCGCCACCATTCGCCCCCTTTTTTTTTTTTTTTTTCCACAGGGAGGTGGGAGGGGGCAAGCTTGAATATCCACTCGCCTCACTCCGATATTGCCCCCTCCTCCCTGCAAACCCTTGTCAGCGTCTTCCTTCGCACATGCAAAGAGATGGGATACGGTCTTTGAAACAGTCAAGGCCCCTGACTACCCGAGGGTCAAGGGGTTTTCCTTCGTTGCTCAAGCCAGGTGGCCTTTCGACGCATCCGCATCATCTTTCAGACATTTCGAACCAACGCAGCTCGCACAGAAAGCATGCGACAACAACAAAGCCGTGGCAAAACATGGAATCAAATGTATGCGCTGCATTTTTCGCGACGCATCGCCGCAGTCCAGTGCTCGCCACTACGCAGGCAGCGCCCGCAAAGGAAAAAAGTTGACCTTTGCTGCGCCTGGTTAGCCTGGCCCTCTTCCGCCAGCCAAGGGCAGGCAAGGAGGGCCCGTCGCCCTCGTTTGCGTCTGTGAGTCATGGATTGTCCTCCAACAATACCGCGACAAGGCTCCAGCCCTCTGTGGCTTTTGATTGGCTCAACCGCAAAGTACCCTAGACCTCCACCGCGAGGGTGACGCGCCAGACGTCGCATCACCTGTTTGGATAACTGCCTCGCGCGAATCTGCGCGTCTCACCACCTTTGGTGCCTATACGAGCTGCGCGATGGCTTTTGTTGCTGCGTTCAATACGTATTATGCAATTTTCTTGAGTCTTTTCCAGCCGTTGGAACGCGAAATTTGCGTCGCCAGCCTTTGCCTGTAGCAGGCGAAAAATTCTGCGCCCGGGGTTGCACAAGTACAGGCGACTTGCAAAATGTCTTGATCCACCTGCCCCAGTAAAAGCTTGGAAGTACCTCACTAACAATTCTTTTCATTCGCAACCTCGGTGCCCGCTCGCGGCGCGAGATTGCAGACGGGCCAAACCCTGCAGGATCTGCTTGGCAACTTGTCAACCGACGTCACCCCCCTGAGCTGCACCGCGTAAATCCACAGGTAAAAAAGGTAACAGATAAGGCTGTCCTAAATTTGGCGTGCAGCAATATTTACTCCGTATTTGAGCATGATTTAAATCATTCACATCACATCGTAAGACGCTTGGAACGCAGTTTGTATTCCTTGTGCCGCATGGAATGTCTGTGAGCCACGTCGGCTGAGGACGGGTCACCGACCACAGCTTGGAACGACCCTCCCTGCTCCCCTATTATCCCTTGACAAAATCCACGAGAAAATCTTTGTGCCATTTCTTGTCGGTATTATCCGTAAATGTGGCCAGGTTTGTCGTCTTGGGCAATGGCAAATTGTGGCAACGGCAGGCTGATGCAGATTCAAAGTGTTTTGTTGTTTTTTGCTTGTATTCTTGCCCCTGCTATTTGTGCATGTGCTTGTAACCTGATGGGACTTTGATTGTCGCTACATGAGACCTTTGCCTGGTACAAGTATAAAATGAGGTATCAAACACCGGTGAAGAATTATCAAAAAAAATGCAAATGCAAAGTGCAGGCTGCCTCATCCAGCCTTGCCGTCGTTTTTCTTGTACAAAATGAACAAATGAAGAGGACAAAGAAAAACGTGCCACACTTGAGAGCGTCGGTCATAACAAACGAGTTCCCTTTTCTTGCTTCCTTCTACGTCATGTAGTACTTGGGGCCCTCGCCACCTTGAGGCACTTGCCAGTTAATGTCTTGATGAGGAGCCTTGATGTCGCACGTTTTGCAGTGAATGCAGCTGTAAAAAGGTCATGTTAGCTACCCGTCCTGCTCAATAAAACAAGACAGTCCGCTGCGAAGAACTTACTTTTGGGCGTTGATTTGAAAACGCACGCCGTGGGGCTTGCTCTCGTCCTCTACATATTCGTACACGCCGGCCGGGCAGAAGCGGTTCTCCAGGCCCTGGTATGCCGGATACGTCTCGTTTGTGTGGGCGTCCCAGTCCTTGACCTGCAGGTGCACGGGCTGGTCCTCCTCGTGGTTGGTGCCGGTGCGGGAGACGCTCGTGAGGATATCAAAGGTGATTTTGCCGTCGGGCTTCTCGTACTCAATCTTCTTGTACTTGTCGGCGGGCTTGGTGGCGGCGTGGTCGGGCAGCTTATGCTTAAAAGTCCATGGCACGCGGCCCTTGAATAGAAATGTGTCGAGTCCCGAGTAGGCCAGGCCGCCAAAGAGGCCGAGCGGGCCGTGGAAGGACGGACGCAGGTTGCGCACCTCCTTGAGCTCCTTCCAGATGCTCGATTTGCGCAGCGAGTCCTCGTAGTCGTAGAGGAAGACGGTGCCCGGGTCCTCGCGCTCAAGCGCGCGCCAGGCCGCCTGCGCGGCCAGGATGCCCGACTTCATGGCGTTGTGCGTGCCCTTGACCTTGGGCACGTTGACGAAGCCGGCCGAATCGCCGATGAGGGCGCCGCCGGGGAATGCTACCTTGGGGATGGACTGGAAGCCGCCCTCGATGAGAGCGCGCGCGCCGTACGAGATGCACTTGCCACCCTCGAGCACGTTGCGGAAGAGCGGGTGCAGCTTGAGCTTCTGGAACTCTTGGTACGGCGACAGCCACGGGTTCTTGTAGTCGAGCGAGACGACGAGGCCGAGCGTCACCATGTTGTCACCAAAGTGGTACATGAAGGAGCCGCCGTATACGTCGCTGGGCAGCGGATATCCCATAGAGTGAACGACGAGACCCTTTTCAAACTTGGCCGGGTCCACCTCCCATACCTCCTTGATGCCGAGGCCGTACGTCTGGTGCTGGCTGTCATGGCGCAGGTCAAACTTATTAATGACCTGCTTACTGAGGCTACCGTGGCAGCCCTCGCCAAACATGGTGACCTTGGCGTGAAACTCCATGCCGCGCTCAAAGGCGTCCTTGGGCTGTCCGTCGCGGCCGAGGCCGAGATCGTTGGTGGCAACGCCGCGCACGGAGCCATCGGGCTCGTAGAGCACCTCGGCGGCCGCGAAGCCCGGGTAGAGCTCGACACCCAGCTCCTCGGCGCGCTCGCCGAGCCACTTGACGAACTGATTGAGACTGACAATGTAGTTGCCGTGGTTGCTCATCTGCGGCGGCGCCGGCAGCGGGATAGCGGCCGTCTTGGTGAGGAAGCGCATCTTGTCGGCGCCCGCGGGCGTCGCGTGCTCGAACCGCGCCGGGTTACCCTCATCGAGCCAGTCCGGGAATAGCTCCTCCACGGCCGAGGGTTGGATTACGGCGCCCGAGACAATGTGCGCGCCCACGTCGCCGGCCTTTTCCAGTACGATGACGCGAAAGTCCTCGTTGCCGGCCTCATTGGCCAACTGCTTGAGGCGGATAGCAGCCGAGAGGCCCGCCGGGCCCGCGCCGACAATGCACACGTCGACCTGGTCGGATTCGCGCTCGATGCGGCTCGGGTCAAAGGCGCCGTCGTCGTCTTGGCGCAGCGCCCGGCCCGCGGTGAAGCGTCGGATACCGGCGCCGCTGCGAAGCGAGGAGCAAGCTGCCGAGGTCCTCGACGTTCTTTTCGTCGCGGTCAGAGAGGGGGTCCGGGAGGCTGTGAAGGGTGTCGTCGTCGTCGTCGTCGTTGTCGCCGAGGCGGTGGTGGTAATGCTGCGGCATATAGGTCGGCCGCTAGTGCCCAGCCGGCCGCCGATGGAGCGAGCACCACGCTGGACGCATCTCGCCACGGGAGCTGGGGCCGACATGGTAGGTTTTTTGCGTCTAGGATGAGAGAATTGCTGTCGGCACGCGCGAGATGAAGAAGCCAGAAACGCTGGCGAGAGCAATTGGAGCGGTCAGGGGTCGTGGCTTTGTCTACCAGGAAGTGGCGGGGGTAGGCAAGTGCAAGAGAAAAGGAAGGTCAAAAAGAAGCCCGCGGACAATACGTCAGACTAGCGACAGGCCCAGGCAAAATGCGGGTTTACAATTGTCTGGCTAGCAATTGGCCCGGGAATTGTGGAGAAGCTCTTTTCCAGTGGTTGACGGCGCTCTCTCGGCTCTCAAACAACTCTGGGACGATGTTACAACTTCCAGCATACCTCGTCTAGGCAACTCGGAGCTTCTGAGAGCTGCTGACAATTGATACAGCGTCTCTCGAATTTTCAAAAGCAGTTTACCTCGTAGAAACTCTGCAGTTTCCTCTTCACGACTTCTTGTAGGTGCTGCAGCAAACAAAGGCTCGCGTTTGCTTTGCCCCGGCCTAGCTTCCGATCCAAGCCGGGCCAAGATGGTTCGCAAGTGGCGAGTGACTTGTCTTGTAGGCTTTTTGCATGGGCCGCTTGCGGAAGATGCTCGGCTTAAGAAGTACCTCGGACATCACACCGTAGTGGCACGTGCTGCACAGAGCCGTTTCCCTGACCCACCGGGCGAACCCGGCGTTGTGGACAGACAAGGACTCTTGCTAGAAGCGGCTATCGACGCATCAAAAGGGTGTTCTGGCATGTGAGCTGGATCATGGGACACAGATCTGTTTTGCAGTGTTTTGACGATGCGCAGGGCTGAAGCTAGATCGACAGTGTTGTTGGTGTTGAGTTGGTGTCGAGTTGGTGTTGAATTGGTGACGACAGCCCGTTCACCTAGCAGCGTCCTGTCGACCTTTTGGCGCAAACATTCACACAGTCACGACCAAAGACGAATGTGAAAGATCGAATATACTCCAATCACAGGCACAGAGATACCGATCGATTAATCACTGTTTCCACTTATGCCTTTCAGACGTGGACGTGGCATTTCTCGATCTGGGGTTCCTACCCGGCACTGCTGCTGTGATGGCGTATTTCTTTCACGACACACAATCATCCAAACGCGCTGCGGTCCCCAGACCGACGAGCCTATGCTCTGCCAAGACGACAACTCGCGCTGCCGGGAACTCCGAATAGTGGCTACTGATCAAGGTCCGATACACGCCGCGCGCCTTTTCTCCAGAGCACGACGCGCCGGAGACAAGGCCGGCTACCTCGGCCAACAGGCCGAGACAGCGGGCGGACCTAAATGGAGTGACCCGGCCGCCATCAGCTTATTTCTCCGCCGGGGCCATAGAACTGGACGGGGCCAACTGACGGCGCAATCGAGACCCCACTGTTGCGTGACTTCGCGACTTGACCCCCCAGAAGCCCTCTTTACAGAGGCACGAGGCTACAGCTCACCTCCTCTGCAGTGATCTCCCAGCTTACAGCGATGGTTGAGTTCGGCTTATCTCAACAGAGCATCCGCCCACCTGGCTCGACCGAGTGGTGGCATACCACACTGCCGAAGTGGCGACCTTGATCTACTGACGCCAAGCTTCAAATCTAGAGAGCACAGTAGGGGCAAATGCGAGGAAAAGAAAGAAAAGGAACACAACGTGGGGTGGAAGAAAGATGCTGAGCGCCGGCAACCCGTCCTCTCACTTTATGCAGCTCAAATGGTCGGTGAAGGCAGTCGGCAGAAAAGCAAAGACAAACAGCACATCGTAGACTATTTTCGTTCTGCCACCCAAACATCCTTAGACCTGGATGCATGATAGCGATTTCTTGGACCCCAACTCGACCGAGAGCTTGACCCTTACCCAGTGCGGTAGCCCATGACCGACAAAACGGGCGCCCTTATGATGGTGGCGGCGGCAGCACCCAGGGGGGCGGGAGCATCGACGACGAGATGTACAAGACTGCAGGGAGCGACTTCTTCGGCGTCTGTGAGAAGGGTAAGGGCGTAGAACGGATATGTCGATGTCATCTTGATGAAGGTGAGCGTCCGAGTGAATGACAGCGAATGATGGACGGCAATAAATGGGCAACAACTTGCTAGTGACGAAAGCTGGATGCAGATGAACAAGCCTGTAGGCTGTGAGAAGCAAACCGACGAAAAGCAAAGCTGGCGTGGAAAAAGAAAAGATTATCCGAGACGCAATGCTTGTTGGCGGCTTGTCTTGCCGACTTTTTCTTCCAGCAGCAAGCTAGTCGTATTTTAAATTGGTGTGTAATAGATAGGTGCGTACAAGGTGCAGCAGACTTAGACTTGCAGTTTATATATTGTCTGGCTGGCAGACATGTCTCGGATCGGGTCGTCGTCTCTTTCTGTGATGATGGAGCGCCGATGCCGCTAAGGACTCGGCCAATTAAGCAACTACAGACAAGCCTACGTAATTTGTTGGCAGGTCCTCAATCCTTCTGTTTGCCCACGCCACTCAGCCGTTGCAATACGCGATTCTGATTGATTGTTTTTGCCTGCTGTTGATCAACTAGCACAAGCAGCAGATCCACCACCACCACCACAACAATCTATCTCCCAAGACACAAGCTGAGAAAGGCGGGCTTGCTTCCCGGGGCCGGGAGCGGCTCAGCCAAGACATTCACTTGATTCATTCCCTCATCCAGCCCCGGAGGCCCGGGTATGCTTCCCTTTCTCTCTCTCTCTCTTTCTCCTCCTTGACCTAACGCCGCAATTTCCACATCTTCATGGCGGGGGAGGGGAATCATTGATTCATTTCTAAACAATTATCTGGTTTTTTTTCCTTCCCTTTCTTTCTCTCCCCTTGTTCCTTTTACTTGCATTCTCCGAGTCTCGCAACACGCAGCAGGGCACCAAAGAAAAATGCAGGTAGATGAAAGGACACCGCTGCTCCCGGGCAACCCCGGCGCAGCAGAAGCACCACGACTATCCGTACCACCACCACCATCATCACCTGCAGATGGCCACGACGGCGGCGGCAAGGAGCAGAATCGCTCGAGATCGTGCCTGGATTCCGTGTTCCACGTTGAGAATCGCATTCTGCTCGCCGGGTTCCTGATTTCCCTGTCGTTTAACTTTACCCAAGTCCCGTACGCACCCAGCTTCTGTAGTGGTCTTGTAGGACGCTGACACCAATCACGCACCCACATGCAGTCTGCTCTACGTCTTTCGGCTGATGACGTGCAACGCCTATTACGATCACCACCCTCCGTATACCGGCGACGGCGACCGATGCGCGCGCAACGAAATCGCCGCCGGAACTGCGACGCAGTTTAGCATTCTCGGAATAACGACAACGCTCTGTGGTGAGTGCGACAACTTGTTCCTTTTCTCTTTATTCGCACATGTGAATAACCACCTGCAACCCATCGGTCGCTGACGACATGCCTCAGGAACTGTGAATCTGTTTGTTGCCGGATGGGCCGTCAAGAAATGGGGTGCAAAGACTGCAATCTTCTTCCAGACCTTTGTGCCGGCCGTCCGTGTCCTCGCGCAAATCATTGGCGTCGTGGCCGGCAAGACACTCGGCATGAACATCATCCAGGCCACGCAACTGATTACTATCTTCGGGGGCCCTTCGGGCTACATGTACGTTGCTCACCGCGCACCGCGCACCATGCGCTGGCGCATGAATACTGACATGTTCAAGCCTCGTCATAAACATCATCGCTGGTGAGGTTGTCTCCCCATTGCGTCGCACCGCCGTTTTTGGCATGTTGCAGGGATGCTTCATGCTGGGACAGTCGTTGGCCAACTTTTGTCAGTATCACAGCATCGACCCATCTAGCACTGCATCGAGGCTAACGACATCTTAGCTGGCGGCTTGCTGGGAGATGCACTCGGAATCCGAGCACCGTTCGACGTGGCCTGCGGCTTCTTCCTCCTATCCTGCGTCTACTGTTTCGTGTCTCTGCCCTATATCCCACCGCCTCCCAAACCGAAGGCAAACGAGCGTTCTGCCGGCTTCCTCGAGCCATTGCGTATATTGGTACCCCAAAACCTGCGACTGCCCAGCGGCAAATTCACCAAACATTATGGAGTCATTTTCCTCTGTGCCGGTATCTTCCTAGGAGTGGTACGTCGCAGCCCATCTCCTGTCTGGACAAGCGATCCGAGCTCTGACATTTTCCGTGCAGCTGGCCACCGATTACGCCCCTCTCTTAATCCAGATGTATGCCACGGCAGCCTTTAACTTTAACCAAGCGAGTAATGGCCTGCTCATGTCCGAATTTGCGCTCATGCGAGGCATCTTTCTCTTGGTTATTTTCCCCCGCGTCATCACACTCGGCAGACGATTATTGGCCTCGAAGCGGGCCCGCAGCCTGCAGCAGCCTGCGAGGGAAGAGGACTATGGCACCGACGGGACATTGACGCCCGACTCATTGCCGACAGACCCGCGGGAATTCGACTCTAGCATGGGTACGATTCCAAGCGACGAGCCAGTGAAGCCGACGCGATCAAAAGAGGAAGAAGAATCGGACCCTCAATTCGACTTGACCTTTTTGCGCTGGAGTCTCATTGTTGATGGTGGCTTTACTACGGTGGCAGCATTTGCTACGAAGCCGTGGCACATTTACTTGGGTATGTCACTGGACGCAATTGTCGTCTTTCTCTGCTAATGCTCCACTGTAGCCGCATTTTTGCTGCCTTTTGGATCGGGATCTGCGCCAGCCGCCAAGGGCGTCATCACATCCATGTGTCCCGACTCGCAACGCGCGGATGCTTTAAACGCCGTCACTCTAGTGGAAAATATTGCGCGTCTGTCCACACAAGGGCTGTTTGGATTTGTATTCGCCGCACTGGCCAAAGTGGGGGAAGCGTATGCGACATTCTTCTGCAATGCTGTAAGTATCGATGACCATGGGCATGTGGGCTCGTCACACTAACATGATGCTAGGCGATTGCTGTCGTTGCCACGAGTGTGTTGCTGCTCTCCCACTTTCCACCTGATGGTAGCGTCATTGTCGAAGCTATCTCCGAAGGGGGCGGGCAAGACGAAGAGTAACGGAGAGATGGGCTATGACTTTGGCTCAGGATGGCTGCCGCTACTGATGGTCCGCATTCAAAATGTTGGGGCTCATTATTGTACATAATGTATAGATTTATAAAAGGGCAGGATGCGACAGTATAGCATTTCGGGCTTACTTTTGTTCGACCCTTGGATGCGTTGTTGGCCTTTTGATGGCGAGTGCAGGCAGTGGGCCACGTGGATGTTGACCTGTTGACCAGGGATGGCCGATGCTAGAAGCCTTTTGCCCATTACATTTCAATCCTCCTGCAATACCAAGTGACAAACAAGGGCCTCTCTGCATTCGTTAGGTAGGCCTTCTTTCGCCACCAATTATCGTAAAGAATCACCTGCGCCGAGGTTGTAGATGGAGAAAAGCGGGACCGGACATTGAAGACGGACTTGTTGCTGTATCGAAGAGCATCTCCTCTTCTCTATTCGCTCCATCCTCCAAGACGACAATTGTCGAAAAAGCCCTTTCTTTATCAAATATTACCAGCACTATCGGCGACAACGCCACAAATTGCCGTTTCTTCCATACACGGCAGGCGTCGGCACAACTCTGCATTGAAGTGGAGTGAGCTCCCCCCAGACCTCGCGACTTCCCCAGAATCGGCTCCGCGGATTCGTATCAGTCGCCCCCGCCCCAAGGTACTTGCGGGCTCACACACTTCCACCTCGTCTTCCATCAATTGGCAACCATCGCCATCATCAAACACCATGGCGCCGGGTGAAGCATCGCAGAAGAAGCCCGTCATCATTGTCGGCGCAGGCCTCGCCGGCCTCGTCGCTGCGTTTGAGCTCGCTGAGCGCAACGTGCCCACCATTATCCTCGACCAGGAGAACCGCGCGAACCTGGGCGGCCAGGCGTTTTGGTCACTCGGCGGCGTCTTCATGGTAGACTCGTCGCGGCAGCGCCGGCTCGGCATCAAGGACTCGCGTGCCCTCGCGATGCGCGACTGGTTCGACTCGGCGCAGTTTGACCGCGAAGTGGAGGATTACTGGCCGCGCCGCTGGGCCAAGGCATTTGTCGACTTTGCCGCCGACGAGATGGAGGCGTACGTCGGCGCCCGCGGCATGGGTTTCGTCTTCAACGTCGGCTGGGCGGAGCGCGGCGCGGGGCGCGCCGACGGCCACGGCAACTCGGTCCCGCGGTTTCACCTGACGTGGGGCACAGGGCCCGAGGTCGTCCGCGTCTTTCAGGAGCCGGTGGTCGCGGCCGAGGAAAAGGGAAGCGTCGTGTTTAAATTTAGGCACCAGGTGGACGAGGTGATTACGGACGAGAGTGGGAGGGCGGTCGGCGTGAGGGGAAGCATCCTCGAGGAGGACGATTCGGCGCGTGGCATCAAGTCGTCGCGCAAGGTCATTGACAGTTTTGAGATTTTTGGTTCCTCTGTGCTCGTTTCATCCGGCGGCATCGGTGGAAATGTGGAAGCAGTCAAAAAGGCGTGGCCGGTCGACCGCCTGGGACCCAAGGTTCCGGAGCACTTTGTCGTTGGCGTCCCTGCGCACGTCGACGGCCGCATGATTGACATTGCCGAGACGGCCGGCGCCAACGTCATCAACCGCGACCGCATGTGGCACTACACGGAAGGCGTGCAGAACTGGAACCCTATCTGGCCCGGCCACGGCATCCGCATTCTGCCCGCGCCATCATCCCTCTGGCTCGACGCGACAGGCAAGCGGCTGCCGCCATTTCTCTTCCCCGGCAGCGACACGCGCGCGACGCTCAAGCACATTTGCAGCACCGGCTACGACTACACCTGGTTCATCCTCGACCAGACCATTATCGCGCGCGAGTTTGCGCTGTCCGGCTCGGAGCAGAACCCCGACATTACCAACAAGAGCATCTGGCAGATGCTCACCCAGCGCATCTTTAGCAGCAAGGGCACCGTGCCCGTGCAGAATTTCCAAAAGCACGGCAAGGACTTTGTGGTGCGCGACACGCTCGAGGAGCTCGTCGAGGGCATGAACGCGCTGGCGACGGAGCGCAACGGCCCGGCGCTCGACATGGCGGCGGTGCGGGAGGTCATCGAGGCGCGCGACAGCCAGTTTGACAACCCGTATAGCAAGGACGCCCAGGCCATGCTCATCCACAACGGGCGCAGCTACTGGCCCGACAAGCGCAGCCGCATCGCGCCGCCGCACCGGCTGCTCGACCCGGCGCACAAGCCGCTTATTGCCGTGCGCATGAACCTGCTCACGCGCAAGTCGCTCGGCGGCATCGAAACGGACCTCGATAGCAGGGTGATGCGCGCCGACAAGACGCCGTTCCCAGGGCTCTACGCCGCGGGCGAGGCGGCGGGCTTTGGAGGCGGCGGTGTGCACGGGTACAACTCTCTCGAGGGCACCTTTGTGGGAGGGTGCATCTTTTCGGGGCGCGCGGCGGGCAAGGCCATGGCGGCCGAGTACGAAAAGGCGTAGATGATGCGGAGGGTCGAATGTTGTTTTTAGTGTATATCCTCAGAACGCACATATGATTAAGAAACGATGGTACTTTCTTTTACGCCGACTTGTGTACGAATGTACGAGAATGTGTGTGTGTTGATCATGGTTGTAGCGCATACATCATTACCGGCAGCAGCCGTGCCTTGCCCGTCTCTGGCAGCCCGCGTTGAGGTTCCTCCTTGACAACCCTGAGCCCAGCTTGCTGAAAGATGCTCTTCCAAGTCTCATCCTGTCTGTATCATGGTCAGTCCCCGCCCCCCCATTGCCCAGTATTAACATGACAAGACAATTCACGCACCTTGTAACGCAGCTATCCACCGGATCAAACACATCCACGCCGCTCGTGCTCAGATTTTCCTTGACCACAATCACGCCCGTCCCCGGCACCAGAGCCTCCCTGCACCGCTCCAGATAGCGCCTCAGCTGCTCATCCGTCAGGTGGCCTAGGCACCACTGCGTCCACACCAAATCGTACCTCGTCGTCCCGTCGTCGTCATCACCACCCCGCCAGTCCTCCAGCCCCATGTTGAGCACATGCCGCACGCCCTTGTAGCCGCGCAGCGCCTCTGTGAATTTGGCAATGGGCTCCACGACGTCGACGTGTTCTGCGACGTTGACGAGTAAACCTTTAGTGATTCTTCCAATGCTGTATTTTTTTTAGTCGGACAGAAAAAAAAACCCAAATAGTGGAGGGAATGGGGAGAATATCGTACCCGGCGCCGCCTTCGAGACAGTACGACACTTTGCGGCTGCGGCTACCACTGCCGATGCCGAGACGGGCGAGAAAGGTGCGCGAACCTTGTAGGTCGACGCGCGAAATGGGACCAAAGATGGCGGGCACGCCGCCGAGCATGCCGTCGACGTCGGGCGTCGCGTTGCGCCAGTAGGCCAAGCCGTCGTCCTTGCGGATGAGGCTGTCCGGCTTGGCGACGGCGGGTTTGTGTACAGACGACGACATGCCCGGATTCACCGTACAAGCTAAATTTAGAATAATTGCAAAGAAAAGAGATTGAGAGATGATGATTGCCTAGAAATCTTGATAGATGCAAACTCGCCCACCCATTGAGTCCGCAGAGGGAGAATAAAGCTTAATATTTCTGGTCCCTCTGTAAAAGACCCCACGCAATCCATCCCTGATTGCCCTGTAGTAATGGACGGCGCGCTATGATGCTTTCTACACCAAGCTGCCGGGTCGACTCTGTATTAGGTCCTTCTATACGCCATGTCTTGGGGG
This sequence comes from Beauveria sp. NWAFU-1, assembly GCA_024472245.1. Lineage (NCBI taxonomy): Eukaryota > Fungi > Ascomycota > Sordariomycetes > Hypocreales > Cordycipitaceae > Beauveria > Beauveria sp. NWAFU-1. The sequence goes on from JANBXD010000004.1 coordinate 2,002,772, forward strand.
CCAAAAAACCAAGTGCTTACACTGATGGACGTGCTTTTTTGACAGCCGAGGGGCAACGACATGCGCAAACTTTTGTTTGCTTGACCTGCCAATTCTGGCATCTGACTTGCTACAATAAAACCACAACTGTGCTTTACAAGTCTGATATTGACATCTTGATAATTGCTAGGACAAAATTGGGACCGAAAAAGGAAACCGTTTGGATCGGTTACAACAATCACGTCGCACAAAGAGAAACTCGGCTGCGTAGCCTTTTCTGCGTTTGTGGCCCGATTGTATCTCGCAGGTGGGTCAGTGCAAGGCCAAGCAAGGTGTGAACGGGCGTCACACACGACACACTACCTCTATCCAAGGCCAATGCCTTGCTTATTACGTTGCAACTACCATTACTTACAGAGGGTAGCTCACATAGGCCAGATAGCACGTACAAAAATGTATTCCTTTTTTCCTATTTTCCATCTCAGCTGTACAACTAACCCCACATGAAGCCATTTCAATCTAGCAAATACAGGCTGAAGGAAGCCAAGATTCCGTCCGATTTGGTCCAACAGTAACATCAGTACCATGTGAGCCTTTCCAATACAATCAACAGCGCAAGCAAAATCAGAGGAGCCATAAACTTGTAAAAACATGAATTGTCGTCTGTCCTTGAGTCAAGGATGCAATATTCTTCCGCTAATGCTTTTCTTTTCATATCCCTCCGCAAAAACAATGCAAAACAATGCAAAAGAGTCATGCCAGAAAACGAGAAACAACATAACCACCCTTGAAAAAAAAAAAAACCCCACCGCGTAGAAAAACAGAAAATCGTAATCCGTAGCACATATGTATAGCGAGAAATATACCATATTGAACAGCCTTTGAAATGAAAAACATTAGGTCATAAAAAGCCAGCAACTTTTTAATAGCCAAACATAGGGTTTCAACTTCCGCCACAGCCTAGGTAGTGTTGCCGGTTGTCGCACCGTCCTTGTGCCGTCCTTGTACGTAATGATGTAGTAGGTAACATGGTTTCGTTTTCGATTGCAGAATGGCGTCGTGTCGACTATGGCCCTTCTTCAATCATGCGTACTTCAGCCTCGTTGAGCACTCTGCGCGTACCGAGTTCTTCCGGAGGGACGCCATCACGGATAGCACCGAAATCCAAAATCTACCAAATTGTTAGTTGTCGCTTCAAATCCAACACTAATATCAAAACATACCTCGACATAAGTCAAATCACCACGCTGGACAGCAGCTACGCATCGTCTCTCGTCAAACTTGACTTGCCACACACCACGCAGGTCAGTCAACAAATCCTGCACCCATTCGCCACTGCGAATATCCCACATCTTGACCGTCTTTTCGCTACCACTAATAACCTTGCGACCGTCGTGCTGGAAACATGTAATGGCTCCAGTATGCGCCATCAGCGTGTGTCTACACTTGCCATTTTCGGGATCCCAAATGCGCAAAGTCGAGTCTGCCGCAGCAGACACAAGACGCTCGTCGCGCAGATCGAGGAGTCCGACGAGCATATTGTGGCCTTCCAAATTGTACAGGCACGCCCCCGTGTCGAGGTCCCAGATCTTGACAAACGAGTCCATTGAGCCAGATATGCAACGGTTGCGTTCGTGGTCCAACACTACTGAATAGACCTTTTGTGCGTGTCCGTGCAGTACATGCACAGCTTGGCCCGTGCTGATGCGCCACACTCGCACAGTGCTATCATAAGAACCAGACACGAGGGTGTCACCATGCGCGGCAATGGCGCGCACCGAGTGTGTGTGACCAGCGAGAACTCTTATAAAGTACGGACAGTCGGATTCTTGTGCCGGCGGCCCAGTCTGGATGTAGCGTCTTGAACCAACCTCGGGCAGTCGCCAGACACGGAGCTGGCTATCTCTGGATCCGGTAATGATCAACGGCTTCTCCGGCTGCATAATGGGCCTGCCATCATGGGTGCGGCCAGTTTCCGCCGGCATGAGGATTTGTAAACAGCGAACGGTACTGGTGTGACCGTAAAATACCTGCTGACACAGGCCTCGCTCAATGTCCCATACTCGAACTGACCGATCCGTCGAGCCAGAAACAAGAATGTTGCCCTCGTACTGTAGAGCCCATACGCCACCCTCATGTCCCTCGAGTTTCTTCAGCAGCTTGCCCGTATGTGTATCATAAATATGGATCAAGGTGTCGTCGCTTCCAGTGATAATCTTGTCTTCGTCGAATTGCAGGCAGGTGATGACGTTGTTTGGGTGCGCAGCAAACGCCACATGTTTAGGCTTGACTTTTCCGCTCGTCCAGCTTTGGCGAATCATGTGGTGACGACGGTAGAGAGACTTGTAGAGGTGCAGCTGTCGGAGGCTGGGCAACCCGAGCTGGGGGTCTGGTACGACTGAAGCAGCAGCGTTGGCCGCAGAGATGGGACCTTCAGATTTGTGCTGCTTCAACCCCAACTCTGCTCTGTCGTCTCGAGAGCTAGCCGCATCATTGGCATGGGCACGACGTTTCGATCGTTCGGCCGCAGTGTACACATTGATGCCTCGCTTTCTTTTTGCACCCCGAGTCCGATAGAGCTTCTCATTCTTGACAGAACGAACGAGATCTCGTTCGGAAGAGATGAGGCGGCTGTGCATGCTCAAATCGCGCTCATGGCCTGTTGGGCCGGCTGGGTCCTGCCAGCCCCAACCTTGCGTAATTGCCTTGCCGAGTTCTCCCAGTGGTAATGTAAAGCCGTCCGACTCGAAAAGTTCTTTCCAGCCGGTTTCGTTGCGATCGACAATGTTGCGCCAGTGCCTGGAGACCTGAGCGGCACGACAAAGATCGCGGTAATCGAGATAGGCCAGTACGTTGTAACCAAGTTCGAGAGGGAGCTGCTTCAGGAAATCGCATTTCAGAGCAGGATTTACGGTATCAGCAATAACACGAAGCGTTGGCCGAGGACAGCGTCGTAAAAATTGGTACATCATAAAGGTCTTCATCTCCGTCTTCATGGAATCAAACGCCTCCAGCAGGGACTGTGTATCAACCTGAAGAGGGGCGCGAGCGCGTCCCACCTCACGACAGTCATTGTAGTGATAGCCCATGGGCGCAAGCTCCATGGAACCCATGTCGTCAGTTGATTGAGTGGCAGCGAAGGCGGAGTGATTGGAAGCATCAAAAATCGGAACTTGATCGTTGTTGTCATCATCGGCCGCAGCCGGGAGTGTTCCGGCAGCCAAGGTGGGGGACAGTCGAGGGCTCGGCAGGCTAGCATCTTGAGCGGCCACGATATCAATTGAGGGTCGTTGATGTATGCGAATCGATCTTTGGAGGGACTCGTCGTTATCTCCAAAGGGCTCGGCATCGGCATCAGTTATGGGAGGTGTCGCCACATTACTGCTGAATATTGTGTGGGCATCGCTTTCTGCGGGGCTGGCGGCATCGTACTGAGGCTGGGTGACAGGAGTCGTCTCTCGCGAATCTTGCACTATATCCAACTGACGACCCTTGCCCTTGGCAGGTCTCGATTGCGATAGCCCCAAGATGGCAGACGTATCAGGAGTAGCAAGGAACCCGGTATTGGTGTTGGCACGAGATCCGTCACTGGGCTGTCGACGACTCGTAGCAGGCTGTGGTTGAGCGACAGATCGACGAAGCCTATCCGACAGGGGGTGAGAGCGGGAGGAGGATCGGGTCTGGCGGGTGGTGGAGGGTTTGACCTCTTGAGGTACTGAGGTCGAGGACTCGGCAAGAGAGGGTCGGGAGTGTCTGGTGCGGCGGGTGGTGTGCTCGTGAGGCGAGACGGAGAAATGCCGGCTGGGGCGGCGAAGAGGAATCGGTTCTTGGGAGGAGGGCTGCTGCGGCTCCGAAGTAGGACGTGCGTATTTAACACTCTGCCGATGAGTATACTGGCAAGAGAGAATGTTAGTGTACAAAGGCCAAGAATGAAATGGTAAAGAGGGACTGTTTGCGTACGGGAATATGACTGGCAGACATGGCGGCATCGTCGTCGGCCTCAGACTTGACATGCTGGACCTGCTCGTCGTCTTCATGGGCCTCTTGCTTGAAATACTCATCATCGAGCTGACCCGGGTGCGTCAAAGAGAAGCCAGCCAACTCCGGGGGAGTCGGCTTCATGGCCAGAGGGTACTCCCTGGTGTCGAGAGTTGACAGGGGCGTAGGATCGCGGACAAAGACTTGCGGAAATTTCCTAGTGAGGCGAGTGGTTGTTGTGACGGTCTTGGTTTCGACACATTCGCTTACATGAAGCTGAAAGTGATGGGCACCCTGCTGGCTTGGAGTCTCGACCATATTGACGGCAAGCGTCTGGGTATGGGCACTGCGCGGCCGACGTGCGTCGAGAGCACGGGATGGGCCGGCGACCGACGGCGACGACGAGGATCTCATGCTGCGTGGGCGGCTGAGTCGAGCAATGTCATTCACAGCGGGTATTGAAGCTATTAGACAAGGCTTGAGGCGCCCGGAGCCGCGCAGGCAGGCTAAAGGTTCGGTTGGCGAAAGTGACCGTCGTAGGCTGAGTTTAGTGGCGTTGAGGGGACTGGCTCTAGAGGGATGGTGATGCAATGGCCAGCAAGCCAACACACAAGTCTAGGTACTAGCGGTAGATAGTTCGCGCGACGAACAAAACAAGGCAGCGCGAATAGACGCGCCGGAGGACCGAAGTGGCAGGAGGAAGCGTCGGAGGTCAAGATGCGTCGGTAAAGAAGGTGTTCATCGGAGAGTCGGGGGTTTGCAAAATCGAGGAGGCGGATTGTGGGCACAGACAAACGGAGGTTGCTGGCTGACTGTCCATTGCTGCTTGCAGGTGCTGGATTGGGACTGAGTGCAGGCTGTAGGCCCAACCCAGCACAGACAGAGGTACATGGTTGGTGCGGGTAAACTGGTGCTGTTGCAAAGTAATTACCGTTGGAAATTTTGGGCGAGCTGCTAACCATTGCTGGCATGGCATGGGGAATGCATGGCAGGGAGATGGGAGACAAGAGGAGCAGGCAAGGGGCTGCACCGTCCAGTGAAGAGTGAAAGAGCGCAGACGCAAAGGATGGCCGCCAGAGTGGGCTCGATGCAAGCAAACGGGGTAACCGAAGACACTAAATTTTAGTGGGTTGCCTGTGTCTGCCCTCCAACTCTTGCCACGCCATGCAACCAAACCACAGCCTGACAAGCTGACAGTCGCTGCCACGATGGCGTGGATGGCCAGGTGCGCCGCATCAGGAGGGGTTGTCCCTAAGGTACCTAGAGGCACCTCATTACCTGGGTATGTCAGCTTGTGTCTTCGCATTTCCTCTTTCTGATTTTCTTGTTTCTGTCCGAGATGAATCAACATTTCAAAATGGTGCAAAAATCCATGACTAAACATAATTTAACAAAGAAAATAATAACTCTGTGAAAATTCTGTTACTGGTACGTACCCAAGTACCTTTGCCAACCCGGAGGGCGTCGTGTGGAGCCAGGTCCTTCCCTTGCTCCCCGCAAGTGCCCTATGAACACCACAATTCTGGGCACGTCCTGCAATTTACAGCGCATTTTACTCCTCCCTTCCACCAAAATACAGCCGCACAGCTGTGACCAGCCAGCCACTGCATTCATCCCACCCGCGTGCTGTTGACTGTCAGTCTGCCAGCTGGCTGCAGCCATCCGAGACCACTTGACACTTGACCATCAAAAATCATGCAAACCCTCTGCATCACAGCCTACCTTCCTACGTACGGAAACAGCACATACATGCGTGCGCAAGCTTGTGTGTTTCGATAAAGCTGCTCCCCTCCGCCGACACGCAATCAATCATAGAAAGAAGCCCATCTCGTGATGTCTGCATACGCCATGGCAATCCTCCCCAACACCAGCATCACGACGAACGTCTCAATACCATTCACAGTCTGGGCGCCGAACGCTGATGTTGGGTTTGGACAGACACGGAAACCCAAACCCGTGTCAGCCCAGCCTTTTCTGCGTCAGGACATCAAGGGAACAACACAGATAAAGCAACCCTTTGTCTCGCAGCACTAGCACTAGTACTCACACCCAAACCTCCGCCGTCTCGCGCCGCGTCTGTGTCGCCCGACTCGGTCCTAGTTAACGAGAACATCCAAACAAGGGAATAAGAAAAAAATTCTAGAAACACTTCTATCATGTTCCACTACTAGCTCATTATATGGAGATGGAGCCCGTCATCGCCACCCGACTGTACGAAGTATTTTGCACAACTCATGGGCTCTTTGCCCGGGTCCTAATGACTCGCAGGAACGGGCCTAGTTCATCTTTGTTGGCTCGGCTGGATTATCTTGGCACCATCACAGCTGCAGTCCATTTCCGACAAAGAAAATTCACCGACCATGCTTGGTGGGCGCCTGCACTGCTCAGCCTACTGTCTTATGACAGCGTCGAAATAAGGGCCTGTCCAGTGCGAACTACGGAGCGGCCTCGCTTTGGCGCCGACCTATTGCGGTGGCGCTGCATTAGCCTGACGACAAGGCGGTTCGGCCTTGCACCATCCCGTCGCGTCGCGTGCTCGGCCAGCAAGGGTGCCAGCAGGTTGGGTGCGGCTTCCAGGTACGGAGTTTTGGTCGGCGGAAAGGCTTCCCCTCCCCCGCACAGCGCTACCGCCGGTCATTTTGGATCGGCGGCCGTGATTCTTTTACTTCGGCTTGCGCCTTTGCTGCTCCATGATGCCGGGATGCCGGCTTTTGCGTCGAGACTGCGCTCCGTAGCAAACAGGCTCCAGTCATGACACTTATAAGACCCCCAATATCCCCTACCAGAAGACAGCCTGCTTATACTGTGGGTTGTCAATAATTCTCATGGTCATCGACAAGCGCTCAGTCAATGCGTGGCGCACACAGCTCTGCACTCGAGCTGCAGAATCACAGCGGCACCAAGCATGCAGTCACGCGAATGCCCCCCTTCTTGCTCTTCTAGGCCTTTTAAACTCTTTCGCGTAACATCATCCATTCCCCGCAGTCCCATGTCCATGCAGAAGTTTTATTAGTCGCTGTACGATACCCCTCACCTGGTTGCCGAACATGCCGAGTAGAGAACACCCAGAAGCCCCAACCAGTGGTAATACCACCAATGGTAATGGAAAGTACATGGAAGGAACAGCCATGACAGCAATGCAATTCAGATTCTCTCTTTTCTGGCATGCCACAGATGGGCCCAGTGCAAAAGAAGACGAATCAAGACGTCGACTCGTTCACGCACATTTAGACTACAGTCTATAATAGTGGGGTTGTACGTGATTCTAGACGGTGAGCTAGAACACAATGCAGTGAAGGTTGACACGATGTTTTAGTTCAAACTATATTCTGCAAAAACAATCGCCATGCTCTTATGCCAAAAATCCAGTATCATGCCAAGTCCAGTCTCATGCCAAAAATTACAATCTTATGCCAGCTAATCAGTCTATGTTATGTACACGGGCACGCGGCTGCCTAGGAGCTCACTCTTGGGCAGCTGCACGTCCAACTTGTCGAAATCATGCAGCATCAGCCAGCAAATCATTCGAAACACCAGCGTGCACCAGATATCGTCATGCGAGGGCATCTGCGCCGCGAGCGGCACCCGGCTTCTTTCGCCTTTCGCCGCGCTAGCAGCCACGCCGTTGCCGCCTTCCGCTTCCTCATCGCCGGCGTCGCTGGCCACGGCCACATCAGCATCATTTCTGCCGTCGGGAGCCGCCGTCGGGGCATCGTCAGCCGCGAAGCCTCCAGTGGAGGAACCAGCGCGGCTGGAGCCCGGACGCGGCGCCAAGCTGGGGGCCCGCGAGATGCTCCGCGCGCCGCGCATGCTCGGCAGGCTCCACGGGCGTGTCCGCGTCAAATTCGCTCTATGGTCCGTCGAAAATGTGGCTTTGGGCACGACGCGCGGGCGCACCACTTCAAAATATACATCCATCAGAAGCTTCTGACGCTCGTCGGGGCTGGCGTCGTCTACTTTGCTAAAGTCGGGTGGTGGCGCAGTGCGCAGCCCAACTCCCTCACGCGGCCGCGACTGCAACGGTGAGGTGGGGGACTGGTCAATAAGATGACGCGCTTCAGTCCGCTCGTCCTGTTCGTTGAGCAGTCGAAGAACCTCTTGAAAGTGGGAACGCAAGACATCTTGCACCGCCTCCCGACGCTCAACCTGTCGCGACGTCTCGCCTTGGTCGTTGGAGCAGACGACCTGAGGTACAGCAAAATTGCTAGCGTTTGGGGTCTCACCATACGCTTCCATCGAATCCTTGTTCTTTGCAGTCAGAATTTCGTCTGCATCATCAATGGCCATGTGCAAGACTCGAAGATAAAGCAGGCGTTGAGCACCGTCCTTTTCCCAGTAGTGCTTCAAAACTTCCCCAACATGGTGACGAATAGTATCGACTATGATGTGGTTGCCCGTGGTGTTGACTTCTGCATCAAAGCGCAACTCAAACGCTTCCAAGAGTTTACGCAGTGAAAACGAGCGCTTGTCGAGGCTGTACGGTGTCGGGTTCGGGATATACGTAAAGCTGCTGTTGTTGATGTGGAAGTTCTGGCTAAGCATGCCGAGCATTTCAAATGCAATGGGGAAAATGTGCGACGTGCGGCCGTCTTCCAGAAAATAGTTGACCGCATTCGTGTTGCACCCAATCACTGTCAAGCTCTCTGCCAGCTCTCGCTCGCGGCCCATTTGCAGCGAACTGAGATTCTCTGGCATGTCACTCGGTACTTTAAGTCGGCTGTGATCGATGGTGTCGCGATATATCGTGGGCACGTAGCCAAAAGCAAGCTCCTTGACGTAGTCGACAGGAATCACTCTGTTGCGCTCAAAGGTGGACTTGCCGTGGACTTGCAGCGAAAACACAATTCCCAAGTCATTCCGTTCGCCAAGAACAAGAAACCCGTTTCCTTCAGCCCAATAGCGATCGCGACGTCGGTCGAATTCCTTCCAGTAGATTCCCAGCACAGCAAGCATTTCAATCATATGGCACATGGCTGTGGTAGCATATGGTTTCGTCATGGACGGTGGCATAGTATCCCAGCTCTTCCTCTTACGTTGCAGGGCTACCGTCAGGGTATGATGCTCTCGAAGCGATGGAGGCGTGCTAGACAACCCGTACTTTGCCGTCGACGATCCGGGAGGGGGGTACTGGTTCTTCTGCCACTCGCGCGACTCGGCTTCCATCCCCTGAATGGCGTACAGGAGCACTGACCACGATACCCGCTCATTGTCTGCTGTATGAATACGATCCTTGGCCGATAGATTCTTGTGAGGGTCCTGCTCAGGCGTGGTCCATGTGTCTTCCATGCTCTCGCGTGTGCCATCCAGAAAATGTATTTGGGCATCATGAATCGGGCCGCGCTTGTTGAGCGGGGGAGAAACGAAGATGACGGGTGCATCATACTGCACTTCGTATCGAAGCTCTTCCCAAGAGAAGCGTCTAGTCTTGGTTTTGGCCCAGCCGCCCATGACCTTTTCATTGCACTGCGTGTAGCCAGCGGCGGAGGCGTAGTACTGCTGGAGAACCTGCATAAACGTTGCCGTCAATGCAATCAGGGAGATGATGAGAGCCACAATGGCTACGTTGACCTCTGAGCTCGTCATTTTGGACTCGTTCGTTTTCGTTCTTCGCTCGAGGTTCGGTGGCCGCTTCCCCTATCTTAAGCGCCAGCAGCTGTCTTGGATAGCTCAGGTTTATCGTAGCTGCAGCCAACACTGGAGCAGCCGTATTGCTTCGGGCAAGTCGAGGAGCTCCAGCGAGGGCTCAGAGTAAATGCCGGCGCATTTGGTAAAAGTCGTAGTGCAACAAGTCTCGGGTACTTGTCACAATTGCCCCAAAGGACAGAATTGGAAGAAGCTGACTGTTGCTGCAGCTGTGTGGGTTCTGGGTGGCCCGGCTGGCTTCCCGAGCCGCTTCACTAGTCAGACCACTTCAGCCTCACGACGGAAAACAAGCCCCTTTGGATGCTGTGCATCCCGGTGGGTGACGGCTGAAATAAAAGTCAGCATCACTGGCGTTTAACACGGAGCCAATAGAACCGGACGAGAATTTGGGGTGCGATGAAGAGTGCTATGCCCACACTTTCGACTCACCCAGGGTGTCAGGGTAGCATCGGCCCAGTTGAGGGGCCTTGAGGCAGGATCGACCATCCCATCCTGCCTGATCGGCTAACGCTGCTTAACCAGCACTAGTATTGACTACCTGCGCTTTTCTGAATCGTCGTGAGAACAATTTGGACCTGTTGATGTCTTCTGCTGGACAATCTACTCAACGTCAAAGATGCTCACGCGTCCGCTCGGCATCAATGGCGGTGAAGCTTGTCCCGGGTATCGCCCGCCCGCACCTGTCTCTCCCACTGCCACTGTCACAGACTCGCAAGTCAGCAACTGTACCGTACGTCGGGACACAAGATTCTTGATGCGTACACGCGCGCATAGGCCGGACGACCTATCGGGTTGCTCCTAGGGTGCTTGTCTGGGAAAGCAAGTTTGCGTCGTGCAACTCTGTCTACATGGTTTCAAAACATGGTTGATCGATGCGCAAACTGGCTGGTCGCACCCTCCACCGCCAACGACCAGCGCAACACGGGGAGCGCCCCAAGTTCTGGCAAAAGCCAGTCAGAAGAGCAAAAAGAAACGTTAAAAGCCTGGTCACAGGACAACAAAAGGTGTCCACCACACGCCCGCTCATGCATGCCCCCGCCAGCCTCGTCACATATAGAGGATGCTGCGACACTGTATCCAGCAAGAATAACAACAAAGACCCAAGGTCTGAGGGCAATTCTGATTGGATTCGAATGGTTTTCTGCTAAGGCTCAGTCACACTCAACAAGCCAGACTGATGCATGCTCCTTATCATGCTCACGTGCCAACGCACCAGCACCATGATACCAAGGGTGTGTGGCGCCATCTCATCCCGCAGTTTCCATCTCTCCTCCAGTGGGACTATCGACGTGATACTAGATGGTGCATTGTTCGCCAGTTTTACAAACGCCACCTTGCAAGGATTGTAGTCTGGGCTGTGTCAGGCCGGTCCTGCCAGAGCAAGGTACCTTTGGTCTTGTCCCTCTAACTACTTAACAAGCCGACCTGCATCATTTCGAGTGAATCGCAGTCTCTCGCTTTCAGTTTTACATTGAACAGAAAATCTGGAAATGCCTGGTACTACTTCTAATCGTTTTACACCAACAACAAATGGTAATGGCACGGCGCCACGAAGCTCTGTGACGCACCTTGCTACTCTGTCTGAGGCAATCCAAACAAAAACCACACTTCTCACCAATAGCCTCAATGAGAAACATCTGGATGCGCCTTCGTTTAAGATGGGTGGATCTACAAGCTTTGCTCTGGATGAGCTAGACCTCCAGGACAAGGCCACCCGAAACGAGCTGATAGCGCTCACCAAGGAGCTTCACGATTTGCTTGTTGGCCCTAAAGATACCCTCAAGAATTTCGCATGGAACGTGAGTAATTCACTCTATACAAATGCATGGCACTTACCGCGAACGGTAGTCGGTCAGTTACATCCCCCTCGAGGCCATCTGCGAGTTCCGCGTCGCCGAAGCGGTGCCTCCCACCGGATCCATACCATATGTCGACCTCGCCTCCAAAATAGAGCATCTCACAGGCATCAAAGTTATTGTCTCTGATTTGAAGTGCATTTTGCGCCTCGCAATGGCAAATGACCTGTTTTCGGAGCCCATCCCAAACCACGTCGCACACAGCCGATCATCCCTGCTCATGTTGGAGGACCCGAGTGTGGCAAGCTGGGTCGCCATGTTCACCACCGATCTTCTTCGGCCCATTGTCAACACTGTGGAAGCTATGAAAAGGTGGCCTGGCTCTCAAGAGCCTAATGAGACTGTACGCATACCTGGTGAGAAGACTACCGACCCCGTGAGCTAACATGCTCGACTCTAGGGCGTCAACATTGCATATCGCAACAGTATTCCATTCTTTGAGTTTATGCAATCGGACCAAACGAGAATGAAGCGTTACGGCCTGGCCATGGAAGCTCAAGGCGACCGTGATGGATTTGACCTGTCGCATACCATCAATGGTTACCCATGGGCCGAACTCGGCGCGGCAAAGGTCGTTGATGTACGTGACACCTGACCTGAGATGTGCTCTAGGTCACCGCTAACTCGGTTTATGCGCAACAGATTGGGGGGAGTCAGGGGCATGTCGCCTTTGCGCTCGCAGAAGCCTTCCCGCAGCTGTCTTTTATCGTACAGGAAAAAGCGCAACTGAGAACCGAGAAAGCGATTGGTCAGGTTCCCCAGCACTTGGCCGACAGGGTGACGCTGACGGCGCACGACTGCTTCAATCCACAGCCTGTGGAAGCTAAAGTCTACTTTTTCCGCCACGTATTCCACGCCTTTTCCGACAAGTATGCTGTCGCCACTCTCAAGGCGCTTGTGCCAGTGATGAGGCCGGGTGCTCGGGTGGTCATCAACGATTACGTCTTGCCGCAGCCTGGTATTCTGCCACAGAGTGACGAAAAGAGTGTAAGAACCATGGACCAGCTAATGAGAACTGTTTGCAACGCACGGGAACGGGAGGCGGTGGACTGGGAGTCGCTCTTTGAGCAGGCTGATTCAAGATTCCGATGGAAGGGTGCTACCAAAACAGCGGGAAGACTATCGTTTATCGAGGCAGTGTGGGAAGAGGAGATGCGGCTGCCATCGAATGGTTGTGAGCGACTTGTTGTCGCGGTTACACAAGAGGTTGAGGGATTGTGATTGACTTCATTTTTCAGGCGGCACAGATGGTTGTACTGTATTGGGTAGTCAAAGAGAATCGCGTCCAAAGTTTACCTGACTCAGTTTGACATGTCACTTTAACTGTCACCAGCCGGCCGCTGGCTCAGCACAGTACCGTGCGGTAACACAACATGTCGTGGCGTCAAGATCTATCGATCATGGTGCAAGTTGAATAGATTTGTCTAACTCTGAATAGATTTGTCTAACTCTGAATAGATTTGTCCAACTCTGAATAGATTGGTCTAACTCTTGAATACGATTGGTCTAACTCTAAAGATTCTAATTCAAATTCCGCAACGAAACAGGTACCCCGTAAAGGCGCCTGGTACGCCGGGGGTACAACTCTATTGCCGCCTCGTCGATTGACATCTTTCACCTTTACAAATTCGACGTCTTTCGGCTTGCCGTATTGCGTGACATGTCCACAATCATGGCAACATGACGAGCCTGAGCCACCATGCCGCCCTCGGCGTCAAAAATGTCCACGTCGCAGCCGTAGCGACCATTCGTGGCCTCTGCAATCGACGTCCGCACGCGGAGCCATCGGGTCCCCTCGGCCGGCAAGCTTTTCTTAAAGTCCATGTGAATGTTGAGCGTCGGATACCAAGACACAGAGGCCGGCACCAGCTGCGCGGCGTTGGCCGGCGCGCGCTGCAGGGCATACGTGCAAATCGCGGGCGTCACGTCGGCCAAGTACGCGAGGTCGAGGTTCTGGATCAGGTCCCCGGACCGGTACTCTATCCACATGTCGAGCACCCCCGCGGGCGCCGTGCTTATCCTCTGCTCGTACATGTTCCAGTGCTGGTTCGGGCGAAAGTTGCTGGGAGCCGCGTACAGCTGCCAGTGAGGGTCCTGCCCGCGCGGCAGAAGCTCAAGATCCACTGGCGGCGCGGGGGGGCATGGGCCGCCGCCGCTGCTTCCGCCGCCGATGAGAGACTGGCCCGTCTCGGTGGCCATGTCCCGGCAGGTCATGGAGCCGACAATGACGCGCCGGGCGCCGGCAGAGACCCAGGGCGCCTCGGTCAGCTGGCCGTCCTGGTACAGCGAAATGTACAGCACCGACATGTTGCGCGCAATCTTGATCTCGTCGACGACCATGGTCCCGCGACCAGCTTCCGAACGGCTCAGAAAATCCCAGTGCGCAGAGATGACGTTGCGATGCCCATGCTGTTTGGCGACGTGGGCGAGCGCGACGGCGAGAAAGTGTCCCGCGACGTAGCCGCCGTTGGGCACTGAGCAACACATCCTAGTTAGCCCTGCCTCGCTGTTTGAAAACGCGGGTCTTTGTTTTATAAGTAAACTTACCTGTGCCAATGTTAAAGGCTGGAGCCAAGTCGACAATGTAGGTTTCGCTGTCTACTTGCTGCACCTTGGTAGAACCTGCAGCGTTTGCAGCGGCGTTTGCGGCTGTGGTGGTCGCAGCGGCTGGGCCTCTGCTCGACTTTTGGTCCGACATGATGACTGGCTATCGAGGCAAATATCTACAAATGTTGCTTTGCTGATTCTAAGCCGTTTCATGTATTAAAGCCGTTGGGCGCATCTACAACTCCAATGTAGCCGCTTGGGCCGAGGTCAAGGAACGTCCCCACAATTGCCCGTCCCGTCCTTTCAATAGTAAGTAACCTTTTATGCTGGAGTTTTGCCATTGTGCAGTTTACAGACTACAACTTTTCATCCGTCGTCTCAAGTCGAGATTATGTTTCTTTTTGGTTCATGGGTAAATGCCCTGTTGGTCCAGCTGCAACGTGACGCGTCCGTCCTCCTGCCAAGCATGGCTATGGACGAACTGCTTTGACCGTGCGAAGCGATGTAACAGCGTGCGCACATATTTTTATACTTTTTTCCTGCTTCTCTGCAAGCCCTCAGCCGGCATGTATACAAACTTGCATTGACTCGAGTTCACCTGAATCTGGGAAAAAAGTACCCATGGCTCAGAGTCGGCAATCGAATTATGTGCCATTGCGAGATGCTTGTTAAGAAACACCCGATTGGTTGGATGCGAATCATACAGTGCAGCAACGCCAAGATACTCTTTGGTGGCAGTGCGTGCAGTCTACCGTCATAGTTGACATCTTCCACCGCCGTCAGGTAGAGTTTATCCTTATTCAGTGCAACCAGTCCCACCGCGGGCAACGCAAGCCTTTGGCTCGGCTTCCTTGAACGGGCAGAGCGGATGCAGATACTTTATCGTGTTGCTTGGCACTTTCTGTCCAAGACTTCGAGACGATCTTGATGAAAACCTGATTATCGTTGAATAAGAACCACAGGAACCCGTCTTTCCGGAGCCGTCGTGGTGGGGGAGCGCCGGCGCGGCAGCCACCATCGACGACGGGCGTCGGCGTATAGATTTCCTTATCGGCGGTCCCACGGCCCCTCTACTCAGGTGGGCGCAGTTCGCAGGCAGGGACGGTTGCCCTGGGCTCGCAATTCTTAAATAAACCGAATACAACATCGCTTGGGCCAGAGAACGGGGCCCGTGGAGCTCGGTCATGGGTACGGGATAGAGCATGAGTGCATGCCGCACGGGAAACACTGACCCATTGCCAAGCTGGCCAGTCCACTCATGAGCATTTTAATGGGCACCCAATCCGTTGCCGCGCAGGAAAGAAGTTTTTGATGCTGTGGCCGTATTTCACCTACAGTAGCACGAGTAGTAACAAGCCAACACCCCCGGCTGCGCGTCTCTGAGGTAAGTGGCTGTGAACTGTCTTTGGTCGCCTTGCTACTACGTGTTCTGCCGACTATTTTGCTGAGAGGTCGAATGCGTCAGCGGTACGCAACGCAAGCTTGGCATGTTGGCAAGTTCGTCTTCCGGTCGCTCCGACATTCTCGGGAGGGCTTCAAGGATGCGCAACTAGTCGTCGACAACGGGTGTCTCTATCAGTATAAGCGGCCAATATAAGCAAGCTTGGCCGTCTCATCAATGTCCTGTCATCATCCCTGCTTTCAGCAACACGGCTCGTTTTTCATTCGACCCTGCCGATGCAAGTGTAGCGATAGTGCTCGGCGTTATTATTCTATTCTGTGGAGCTGGGCATTCGCAAATCGGGCTTCACGCTTCGTTGCATCGAGAATAAATGGGCATACTTTGCAGTGAGCTGACTGATATATCAGCGGTATCCAATTTTTTCAAAGAGTGGAATCAAGGGAGAAGAAAAACTAAAATCATGCATACAATAAGATGGTCAATCCCACCGCCGATGGCAGCGTCGCAACCCGTCTCGACGTTGTCAGTTTTGTCAAGTCGAACAGACTGGTCTCGGCCCCTTGCGCGCATTAAAGATACGAGCCGAGTTTGGTGTATGACAGTATGAGGCAGTCGCTCGTCGAGATACCAATATAGATGATGGACCATCAGGGGCTGTCGGTCGGTTTTGACACTGAATCTCTAACCATGCCGTTGAAGCCGTCGGTGTCCTAGGTGTCCTAGCTAGGCCCTAGTCTGGCCTCCTAGCCAACTAGCCTCCCTCTTAAATAAGGTCGCTCACACCGGGAGTCTCGTCTCGGTACATTGTACCACCGCCCCCTGACCTGGCGTGCAAATCCCAAGTCCCGATGGGCTGCAGCTCTCTGCCCAAGAACAGATTAGACTAAAAACTGACCAATAGGGTTGGTTCCCACCAGCTGCGTGTTATCTGTCACGGCGCCAGGGTGTGTGGCCGCGCACTTGCGACACTCGAGCAGGGTTACAGTGGTGGCAGTATTACCTTCTAATCATGGCCATGCTTGCGTTTTTAAAATCGCTGTGGGTTCTGCGGCGGTGCAGAGGCCACGAAAGTGTTTCACTTCAAGATTGATGCTCATGAAAAAAAAACACATTTGCATTGTGTAGAGATAAGGTTCTCACGGGGTCTTTTGGGTCTTTTGATGCGATGCACTCGACTCGACTCTGGCAGCCGACGACGCCACGTTCTGCACGTTCAGCGACAATCGCCAACTCATCTTGGGAAAGCGCGCCGAAGTCCGTTTAATGAACTGTGCGAGATGGGCCGTGGCGTTGACCATGGGCGTGATTGGATAAAAGGGGGTGACTTTGGCCGACTTGGCCGAGTCAAGCCCACCACTTCAGGTGGTCCGCCAAGCAAATCGCCCGTCCGGACATGACAATCGGCGGCCTACGCACAACTAAATCAGTGGCGTTCTTCCTTTCTACCAGTAGCCAAGTACAGTGCATGGCAACCGGCCCCCAAAAAGTTAAACCCCTGTCATTGGGCCGTTTGGGCTGCGTAGTCTCGCCACACCCGGGCGGCCCTCGCAAAACCAACATCCAACGCCAAGCACGAAACGTATCAAGTTGCACGATATTTATAGCTTTGCCACGGAGAAAAGAAAAACCAGCAGAGCCTCTTTTGAAAACAAGAGCGTTTGGAAACACGCAACCACTTGCCAACAGCCTTGGGGTCCCTGGCGGAGATGCCGCCATTCACCTACCATCGGCACGCCACGAGTCCTCGTTTCTGAATGGCTCATCGACGGAGCCCCTACCGTTACAACTCCAACCGGCAAGTTGCAACTGGCACGCCAAGAAGGCAGATGGAATTTCTATTCGTGCACGGCCGCCCGTCGCCCCCCTCTTGCAAGGTTGAGTTTAACAAGCGTGGCCCACAAACAACCTACGCTTGTCGCTCTTATGCTTCAGGCTCCGCCGTTATGAGGCTCTGCCTGCGCGCAGCGAATACTGTGAGCACTGAGTACTGAGTAGACTATCTTTATCAGTGCCAGTGTCGGTTCCAGGATTGATTTGTCGGGTGTGCCGTTAAAAGTTGTCTGGGCTGTTCCCAATTTGGCAAGGCCAAGCTTCCGATCACTTCAGAGATTTGTACCTTGACATGAACCCGCCTGATTATAAGGGATGGCCTCCCCAGAGGTTTACACTTAACCTTCTTTTCGTTCCCGGTAGAACCCCATCATAATTAACAATCTTTTCTTGTTTCCTTTGTTCGAGACTGATTCATTCGTCTCTTTATAACCCATAATCACATCTTCTCTACCTGGTCAGGAACCATGAATGAGAAGAACCGCAACATTTCCAGCTCCTCCTTTGGCAAGTTGGTGGCTTTTACTCCTTCAGCTGATGTCTCCGAATCGTTGAATCCCTTTTGGCTTGACTCAAACACACCAACAAGAAGAAACTCCATTCGCTCTGCCATTTCACGATCCGACGACCAACATGACCCTGCCGGCCCCGGACTCGACGAAGAGGCTCAATTGCCCAAGAACCACAAAGGCGCACACGCGTTTGACGATGCTCATGATTTATCAGACGAGAAGCCATCATCCTCAGCGGTAGACCCGTATGATCCCAATCGCCCCTCGCTCGGATTAAAGCAACGTCTGCATCACTTTACGTGGGCTTGGTACACTTGGCCCATGAGCACAGGAGGCCTGGCCTTGCTCATCGGCAACCAGCTCAAAACCTTTCCCGGCCTCAACACTCTTGGCTTTGTCGTATACTTTATCAATCTCGGCCTCTTTGCCTCCGTCACACTCGGTCTTGCCCTTCGCTTCTGGCTTCACAGAGGCGACTTCTACCGCTCCATTACCCATCCTCGAGAGGGCTTCTTCGTACCGACTGCCTTTCTTGCCTTTGCCACCATCATCACAAGTACCCATAAATACTGGATTCCCGACAATGACGGAGCACTATCCTGGGCCATTCAAGGCGTCTTCTGGGGCTATGTTCTACTCACTCTTGCCCTTGCCGTCGCCCAGTACAGCTTTGCCTTTTCCTCACACAGTCATAAACTACAGAGCATGATGCCCACATGGATCCTCCCCATTTTTCCCATCATGTTGTCGGGCACTATTGCATCCGTCATTGCCAAAACCCAAGCCGAAATCTCCATCTTGCCTGTTGTTGGCGCCGGCCTGACCTGCCAAGGACTTGGTCTGTCCGTCGCCATGCTCATGTATGCACACATGATCGGACGACTTATGCAGTCCGGTCTGCCCAACAGAGAACACCGTACCGGCCTATTCATGTGTGTTGGCCCACCTGCCTTTACGGCCCTGGCTATTATTGGCATGGCAAATTCTCTGGAGCGATCCACCGCACTCGGTGGCATGTTGCTCGACAAGGTCATTCTCTACAACCTGGCCGTTATCGGCGCAGTCTTCCTCTGGGCACTAAGTCTATGGTGGTTTGCCATTGCGCTGGTCGCCGTCATTCAGTCACCTCCAGAATATTTCCACCTTGGCTGGTGGGCCGCCGTCTTCCCCAACACGGGCTTCACTCTGGCCTCTATTTCCATGGCCAGAGAATTTGGTAGCGAGCCTCTCATGTGGTGCACTACCGTCATGAGTATCATTATGGTCTGTGTCTATTTGGTTGTTCTTGCTTTTCAGATCCGGGCAGTCATCGTTCAGGACATCATGTACCCTGGAAGGGACGAAGATGTCGAGGATCACTAGCCATTACGAGTTGGATCACTCGATGATATCAGAGGGTTTAGGAAGAGGTGGCTTTGTGCATTCATTCGTTTTTCTGCATAGCCAGCATTCAACATTTTAGAGTTAAATAGCGCATTTACAACACTCGTTTCCTTTCATCAACTTGGTTGACAATACATTTGGTTCATCCACCGCAACTCGATAATAGTGACCGTTTCGTTTCCCTATCCTCATATTCATCTAGGCTTTTGCCTTTTCCGCAGGCTTGCCAGTGCAACCAACTCCCGGGGCTGCGACATCGTACGCCCAAACATCAATGGCGAAATACTGGAGCACGTTGCTATCTTTGGCACTCTTGGATGGGTCCTTCTTGGCCAACGCTAGAATGCTATTGTAATCGTCCGCAAAATGGTCCACTGTATTGACATTGATTGTCGGGACGTGAAACATTCGATGCAGGAGGTCGACGGCCCAAATCGTGTTTAGAGGGGATCCCGCGACAGTATAGCCAAGGTTGCAAACCGATGAGAGTGGGCGTCGAATCTGGAATGACAGGGGGCAGATGACAGTTTCTTCCGTAGCATTTGATCCTCGCCAATGGCCTCCCCAAGCTATTAATATCAGTCAGTTGTCTCATCTTCTTTGCTATTGAGGCAGTTTCACGTACTTGGTTTCGACGCGCAATTCTTGTCGGGATCATCGCACCGAAAGGTCATGGCGGCCTTGTCTGCCGCAACAACACGATCATACCAGCCAATCGGCTCGGCCAGGGAGCCGTTTCCAAAGTATTTTTGCACAAACTCCGACTTGCTGCCGAATCGCAGAATGTGGTTTCTAGCATGCTGGGCCAGCTGCACAGCGTCGTCGAGGCCGGTTTGAAGCTGCGCGCGTAACGTGCTGTTGCAAGACGAGTGAATGGGGAACGACTGCTCCCAACCATCAGCCCAGTTGTAAGCCTCTGCCTTGGGGGTCGAAGTCGGAGCAGTGGCGAGTTCTGTAGCGGTTGCCTTTTCCGCGGCGATGGGAGAGGCCATGAGCCCTGGGGCAGCAAGCGCAATTAGAAAGCTCGGTGTCTTCATCTTGGAAACTGATATCTTTGGATGATGCTGTGTTTTCCAGACTGACAGGAAGGAATTCGCCAAGGTATATATAGCTCGATTTGGTGATGTCCACTCTGTTGTCGTCGGCGGCTACGGCGGCGTTGCATCGGCAAGAAATTGACTGCGCCTTTTTATTCATCACATCCAAGGCGCTCGATTTCGACCCTGAGAGTTGGAGATTGGCTCGTGCAGCCGAAGATGGCCAGACATTGACGATGGACGTCCAGGTCCATGTCGACAATAAATCGCTAGTTCCTCAGCCATTTCTGCTGCCAAGACCATTTGCAAAGATTAAAAGAGTCTCGAACTCAAAAGGACCAACGTTTTGGCGGGAATGGATTCAGCAAACGGGACATCAAGGTGTTTTGGCTTGCCAGCTGCAGTGCCAAGAAACGAGGCTGGCTACTGCCGGCCCGCGAGGCTGGTTATTAACTGCTTTCAAAATAGAGTTATTTTCAAGCTTTACCATATTTCGTCCTTGTTTTGACGGGGTCGTTTTGTCTACTGTTGTCAACCATGACTGTAGCTGGGGCCCCATTGCTGAACACATCGGCGACCATGTAATACACCACATGCGTAACGTTTTGGCTTGGTATGACTCTCATGTTCCGAGTGAAGACGAGGAAGAACTGCTAACAATGGCCAGAAGAACCAACAGTTTGACGACAGTGTGCGACGAGCGGACGAGCTTAGGCATGGGGTTGCCGAGGCCCTGTGAGAGGATACCGCCCAAGCTGATGGAGCGCGACCGTGCTAGAGGAGATGCCTGTCGGACTGGACGGTGCAAAAGGCCCGCGGCGGCGAAGTTATCGACGACCTGGGAGGAGACGAGGAATTAACTACTCCCACGAACAATAGGCATAATGACCAGCAGTTTGGCGGGCATGGCTTGTAATACGAGACTCGTAATTGCTAATAGAATAAATACTCGGCGTCTTTCCCTCATGTTCCCGAGTGATGACAAGGAAATGACTGCTCCCGCGACGCGTTGATGGCGGGCAGCCATAGTCTAAGCAGGTACCGTCTCAGGCCAGGTGAAGCTGCGCAAGAGGCGTAACCAACGCTTCGTGAGATAAACATAAGTGTCAGTAAGGCGGAAAGAGTATATTAAGTAGAGATCGTAGCTAAGTATCCTGCTCATACTGTTAAAAATAGCAAGTAGGATTAAAATAGCGAGTATTCCTGCTTTTGCTACTAAAAATGGCGAATTTTCCTACGTCTACTACTAAAAATGACGAGTATTCCTGCTTTTACTACGAAAGATGGCGAGTATTCCCACGTCTGCTAATAAAAATGGCGAGTATCCTGCTTTCACTTTAGAAAAATAGCGAGTATCCTGCTTCCGCCTAGGAAAATGGCGAGTATCCTACTTCCGCCTAGGAAAATGGCGAGTATCCTGCTTGTGCCTCTGTAAATTAGCGAGTATCCTGCTTGTGCCTCTGTAAATTGGCGAGTATCCTGCTTGTGCCTCTGTAAATTGGCGAGTATCCTGCTTGTGCCTCTGTAAATTGGCGAGTATCCTGCTTGTGCCTATGTAAATTGGCGAGTATCCTGCTTGTGCCTCTATAAATTAGTAAGTATCCTACTTATACCTCTATAAATTAGTCAAGTATCCTACTTATACCTCTATAAATTAGTGAGTATTGTGTCGGTCGCTTTGACCCTTGCTGGATGCCGAGGATCAGCAAGATAGATAAAAGGACAGTTCTCCTCTATAGCTTTCAAAAACAACTTTTTCGCCTTTTTTCATTCTAATTTCTGTTATTTGCCTTGTGATCAGGAGCCCTTGAGCGGCCACCCTTGATTTCTGACGATGTCTTCATCTTTATTGACTCGTTAAATTCTGCTACGATAATTCAAATGCCCCTTTTTCGACAAACTACAATTCCACGTACACGATGGTCCTGATCAGGAAACGACAATCCTATCAAATGCACACAGAAACCCTCAGAGGGACGATATCATCAAAGTGTTGCGGACGACCTGACGACCTTGTGTGTGGTATCTCATGCTGTGTGCTTTTTGCAGTTCTCCCCGAACATCACAGTATCCTACTTATACCTCTGTAAATTAGTCAAGTATCCTACTTATACCTCTATAAATTAGGGAGTATCCTACCTAAACCTCTGTAAATTAGGGAGTATCCTACTTATACCCCTATAAATTAGTAAATATCTTACTAGTTAATATATAAGCTTCTAGTAGCTATAGTAAGTAGCTACTACTATTAGTACATATTTAGCTATTATATCTACTAAATAGTAGTAAAAGGTAATTAAATACTTCTAGTATTAGTATTAATTATAGTTTAGTTAGTTTATTCTTATAAATTACTTTTTAAGTATACTTTTTATTCTTTTAATAGTTTACTATTATATACCTTCTATACTAGGCTTAAGGTACTACCTTACTATACTAGGTATAGATAAAAGTAGTAAATAGATTATTAATTCTTATAACTATCTGGGAACTATCCACTCCTACGCCTTAATAGTTACCTAGCCCTGATAGCTCTAACAATCACAGTTCATATTAATATAGGGGGAAAAATTATTATTCATCTGGAGATACCTTTCCACACTCTCTATATAACGTAGAATTAAGCCGTGGCGGGTTCCATTCCCGTACTTATACTCCGCAACCTTTCCGATGACGCATATTTTAGGGGCATGGTACTTGCAAGATTCGTCAATTACCTCGTCGTTTCCCCATAAACCTTGGTCGAGCAGTTTTTCAATGCAATACCAGCTTTCAGTTGGTTTAGCAAGGAAATCTTGCATCGTGGACCTTGCGCCAACGCTGGCAATCAGCTTGGCCGACAGTTGCATCACTTGGTCGTAATGAATCTTGGCTTCAATCACAGGAATGTTCCAGAGCTTCCTTCCTGGGTGTCGGTCAGGCGACTCCCAGTATTGGTGCGGCTCTAAGTTAGCTTCTGGCACCGGCGCTCGAAAGCTGTCCGTCATCTTCTGGAAAGACGCAAGTGCTGCGTCATGCACAGCCTGAGCTGCTTTGGCATTCTCTTCGGCTTGCTGTCTAAACAGTGCCTCAAAGTCTTCTTTGTTTGGCAGTTGCGACTGCTTTGCCTGAAGCAGTGCGGCCACTTCATCCTTCGTTGCAAGCTCCCCTTGTCTCTGAAGTAGTGTCCCGACGTCAACCTTCTTTGGCAGCTCGGAAAGGTAATCCTGCAAAAGGGTTCTGATCTCATGTCTGTTAGCGAGCGCATCGAGTTGCGTGCAAATTCTTTCGGATTTGAAGCCAACTTCTCTTTGCCCGGACTTTATATCAGCACCAAGCGCATCAATTTGAGCGCTTAGGTCGTCAAATTTGAAGCTATTTGCCTCAGCCTGACTGCACAGGAACTCGGCGCGGTCTACTTCTAGTGCTTTCTGTGCTTGCGCTAGACGTTTCTGGTCTTCTCTCAAGAGTGTCTGGTCAGCTTCCAGATGTTCCTGATCAGCTTCCAGGCGCATATGGTCAGTGTCGATTTTTGTCAAATGACAGTCAAGCAATTGCTCATCGAAACTCCCAAGCTGTGACTCGGGCTCTGATTGTTCCTGAGAATCATCAACCTCCGCCGCCGGCACGTCAACACGTCTCCGTTTCCCACGATAATTTCGGGGACTGCCGTGCCTCTTCAGAAACTGTGCGCGGGCAGTATCCCCGGCTGCCAAGTTTGACGTCGCGTCAGACGTCCTACGCTGGAGTCGGGTTTGAATACTACCGAGCAACGCTTTGAGCCTCGTATTCTCCGCTTCTAGCGTGGCCTTTTCCGCTTCTAGCGTCTCATACGCTGATGAAAATAAATCAGCTTCTTTCGCTCTGGAGATTGCCGCCTCTTTGCATTCATCCAGCTCAGAAGCAAGTCTTGAAACCTTACTCTCAAGCTTCTTGCGCTCCATGTTCAAGCTAGTATTTTGACTGGCAATATACTCGGGCTCTTGTGCTTTGGTCATGGTATTTTGTGCCTTAAATACTTTATTTGCGGACTCTATTAGTCCATGCAAGCTAGGACCGAGAGCACAGGTATCGCTGTCGAGGTCAGTCTCCATGAAACGGCGAATCGCCTCGAACTCTGTCAGCAGTTTCTCTAATGTTGAGTCCATTGCTGGTGGCTTGAAAGCGTTTCGGCGAGAGGTTTGTGCTTCGGTAGATAACTACTATTTGAGCTGCTCTGATACAACTGTCGCAAAGACTCAACACTTTTGCCTCTGCACACTATTTCTGGAGATATTTCCAGATAGTATTGAAGGCGCTATTGAGAGCGATGGCGATGATGTCGTTGATGATGATGATGGTGATGGCGATGGTGTTGGTGATGATGGTGATGGTGATGATGCTGCTACGAAGTTGTGAAGCGCGCCGTTTGCTCACGGAAGAGGAGCAAGCAGGTCTTGAGCCCCACCAGAAAAAAAATAGACTTAAAGCTATTAGATAACGCTTATCTTTATGCCTGATACTTACCTCTGCAGTCAAAAGATACCAACAAAAGACCTCGCCATTCTGTTCGTAGGTGCCAGCAGGAAGCATACTCGCCATTTTGAGTGGCATTAACAGAATAGTTGCCGACTATGATATGCATGCTAATTTCCACGCCTCTGACATTGCAGTGTGACGTTTGATAGTCGGGCGAGTTGTCTCGTCTCCGTCACTTTTACTAAAGGGCTTCAGCACCACGCCAGGGCTTCGCTAGCCGTCGACCCAATGAATAGACTGCAGGACCCAGAGTCCACTATACGTCGACTGCTCACTGAGCTTAATATGGAGGAGGGTGGCGCCTCAAAGAAAAAGCGCGTTTTGCTCAAAATTATATGGCCGGTGCTAGGCTGCCACTGCTTGACCGCGTGGGACGAAGTAACAGCTTGGTACGGGTCACTTGAACGGAGCGCAGACGTGAACACAATATCTATTGGTAAGGAGATTGTATTGGCTAAATTATACACAGCGTCTATTCTTTGTTTATAACCGGTTCGCCGAATGTACCGTCTCTCAGTAGAGTCGAAAAATCACACCGTCCACCATCAACCTTTGCTGGCTTCCCCTACTGACGCTGGCGACCCGCGCGCCACTCTTGCAGCTGCCTCTTGCGCTCCTCTACCTTGCGTTCAAACTCGGCTACCTTTTCGAGGCGCTTCTTTTCCTCCTCGATAGCCTTTTCGTCGGCGACAATCTTTTTGCGGGCAGCCTCGCGGGCGAGCTGATCGGGGCGGCGCTCGGCAATGTCGCGCGGGCGGTAGTCGCTAAAGAGGGACTTGAGGACGACCTCAATGACCCAGCAGACAATAAAGTCGAGGGCCATGACGACGGTCATCTTGAGCTTGAACTCGTCGGTAAACGGCACGAGCTTGATGCTCTCGTTGATCTCGGGGATCAGCTCCATGGCGCAGACGAAAGCGAGGCCGGAGACGCCGAGGATGCCGTAAAACATGGCCTTATTCTCGGTGAGCGCCTCGCGGAACGGGCGGCCCTGGTAGTTGATGGCAAAAGTTGAGACTTGCTGCACGAGCTGCAACAGGTAGATGGCCGAGTTGAGCAGCGACGGCTCAAATTCGGCCTCGAGATCGACGTCGTTGGAGCGCGGCTCAATCTTCTCCGACAGGCGGGCCACGTAGATGAGCGTGACAATGTGTACGGCAAACTGGCCTAGGATGGATCCGATAATGTAAACGTTGAAAATGTTGGGCTGCGGGCGCTCCTTGCTCAGACCCTCGACCACCTTGGCGCGTGAGATGCTGAGGAAGCAGACGGACATGAGCATGCCGCTAATGGTGTACTGCGTATCACCAAACTTGATGCCTTCGAGGTAGAGAACGGAGAGGGAGTAGGCAGAAATAAGGCAGTTGAGCGCGAGAATTTTGTACATTTGAATCGTGGCAACCAGAGTGCAGCGGCCTTGACGGATAATGTTGGGAATGGCAATGACATCGCGGAGCTTGGATGTAAAGGGGGCGGCAACAGAGGCGTCTCCGAGTTTCAGCGTGGGCGGCTCGTCATCTCCAAGTTCGGCCTCCATCATTCCGGAGGAGAGTTTGTCGGCGAAGCTCGCGGCCTTGGCTTGCGCAGCGGCTTGGCGAGCAGCTTGAGGATCGTTTGTATTAATCAGCTGTTGAGCGGCGGGTGTAGTGATGGTCTCGAGGGAGTGGCCAGCAAGCTTGACATACTCCTCCACGGAGACGCCCTTCCTCTCGGCCTCGCGCTCAACGGCCTTTTGGTAGTGCGGGTTGGCAGGTCCGGGGGGGTACAGATGAGCAATGAGAACAGGGGCTGGTGGCTGGGGCTGGTTGAAACGCTTCATCAAATCGCACTGCTTCTGGTACATGTCCTTGAGTCTGGTGTTGCGAGCATGGTCCGCAATGCGGGTCAGGTCCTCTTTTGTACCGTTGAGAAGAGCAACACCAATGTGAGCCTGCTTGAGGGCGCCAACATCATTGGTACCATCACCGGCCATCAGAGTGTAGTATCCCATATCCTTGAGGCTGAGCAAAATGTCTTCCTTTTGCTTGGGCGAGACACGAGCGTACACCCAAGCGTGGCGGATGAGAGTGTTCCATCCGGGCTGGCCTTGGAGTTTAGCAAGGGCGTATCCGGTCACGCAGAGGTCGTTGTCCTTGACAATCTTGCAGTCAATAGGCTTGGTGGGATCGACAGAGATGGTAATACGGTCATCGACGCTGCGCCAGACGAGGTGCTCGGCACCCTTGTCGTCCTCGGGGGCGTCAAGAATGAGGACATCGCGATCAACAATCTCCACTTCACGGGCGACGTGCACGGCAGTCAGAGGATTGTCACCTGTAATCATGACCACACGGTGACTGCTCTCATTGAGCATCTGAACAGCTTCCTTGGCATCTTCCTTGAGGGGGCAGTGGAGAATCAAGAAGCCAGCAAACGTCAGATCAGCCTCAACCTTTTCGCGCTTCAGGTCGTTGATCTTGGCCGCGCCGAGTTCGGAGTCGACAGTCAGCTGCTTGTAAGCGAGAGCCAGGACACGGGAGCCTTTGCGGGTGAAGTATTTGTAGGTCTCCTCATAGTCCGCGGGGACTTCAACAAGCATCTTCATAATGGTCTCGGGAGCGCCCTTCACACCGGCGAAAGTGCCCTTGAGCTTTTCACCAGTTTTGGTGTTGGTACCGTTGACCATGGCGATGGAGCTTTGACGCTTCAAGGCAGAAGAAAATTGGAAACGACGCTTAATTTGAACATTGCCGACAGTGCCTTTGGCCTTTTCAGTGCTCGAGAGGATATCCTTACGTCCGAGAGACCAGCCAAGAGAAGCAAGCGTAGCCTTTTCCATAGGGTCTCCGACAATGTCTCCTTCATCAAGCTTGACCAGCGCATGTGCAGTGGCCAAAACTAGCTGGGTTTCCAGGCTCGCTCCCTTGACAGAGATGATGGTAGAGTGAGCGCCGTCGGATTCCTTCGTATCTTCCACATTGGCATGATTCAACCCAAGTCCGGCAATACCTTCGACAACAAGATCCTCGCCAGTGAGGGTTCCAGTCTTGTCAAAACAAGCAACATCAACGCGGCCGGCGTAGGGAATACGGAAAGGTTCGGTGCAGAAAATGGCTAGCTTAGCCAAAGCGGCCAAACTGGTATTGACAGCAAGACTAAGCTCCATAGGTAGCTCAGGGGGGACAACACTAGTCACGATCAAGACACAGTCGAGAAGCAGTTTGGAACGCTTGCGATCTTTGCGCACACCTTCGTCCCAGACATACCAAGAGGCGGCAATAGCAAAAATTAGTAGAAACAGGATGAAAAGTAAAGCCTCGACGTTGTTGGCGGAGACATGCTCCGTAGAGTAGATCATAGTGCGGACAAGGCTACCCTGAGAAGTCTCGAAACCGGTCTTGGTCACAATAGCCATGGCACCATTATCAGGAGGCGTAGGAACTCCAGAGGGCAGGACGGGTTTCTCTTGATCGGCACTTGCGTGGGTAATCTGAAGGACCTTTGTACCGCCCCAGAGAAAGGCGTTCTTGTCTAGGCCCTCTGCATCGAGTGTCGCATCGGCGGGGCGAAGCTGAATCGAGTCTTTGAGAAGAGGGGTACTCTCGCCGGAAAGCATGGCCTCGTTGACAATAGCGGTGCCCTCAACCAAAATCATGTCACAGGCAACACCACTGTCGTCCTTGGTACGGGTGACAGAAACCAGGTCACCGGGGAGAAGGGCATCGCTTTGCACTTCGGTCCAGGTGCCAAGACGGTACACCCACATATCGTAGGGCTTGATGCTCATTCCTCGAAACTCGGTCAAAGTGCGCTGGCGCTGCCAAACGACGGTGCTTTCAAAGGCGACAAGCATGAAGAGAGTGAAGAGCGAGTAGTACCAGTAGTCATCGAGCATCCACAGACCAACGCAGAAGATTTGAAAGACGAAGAATGGCGCAACAGCGTGCTCTTTGAACAGCTCGGTAAAAGTTGGGACGGGGATATCAAAGGTGTTGGTGCCATAGTGGTGTTCCATGCGCGAAAGCTCGGACTTTTGCTCGATGCCGCGAGAAGATTGAAAGTCGCGAATGAGGGGTTGGGGCTCGGAGTCGATTGCATACTTGAGGGTATCGAAGGATTTTGTATCGGGATTGTACAAGAAGCGACGCTTTTGGAAAAGGAACGAGAGGTTGGTCTTTCCACCAGTCTAGAATTGTCCTGTTAATAGATGATCAATAGAGCCGACATCAATTGCGCCTACCTTGTCACGAACCAGCTTGCAGATCTCGGCTGAGCCGGCGTTGGCGACGGGAATGACCTTGATGAGCTGAGCATCTTCGACAGACTTGGCAGACTGGGCGGTGAGAATGGCATCAAGGTTGACGCTCCAATGAGTGCTCAACCAAACCAGAGACTGGACCGTGATGATGGAGCCAACCCAGACAAAAGTCCATTCGGGGGCGCCGATGTGTTTCTCGTAGAGCTCGGGAGTCAGAAAGTATCGAAGAAAGATGGGCCAGATGATGGCAAATGGCCAGATGTATGCGCGGAAGTGAAAGGAAAGCGGATTTAGCAGCTGCGCGTGCTTGATTTGCGCATTTTCAACCAGGGGCGCCATCTTGAGGCTTCGAGTGCCCGGCGCTGACCGGAATCCAGAGAGGAGAAACGTAACAACGCAGGCGTAAATGAAGGCTGGGGTCCAAGAAAAAAAAGGGCTCCGTCTGCACCGTCACTAGCAGGAAAGAGGGCGAGGATAAGTTGTTCAATGGACCTGATGGTGATTCGGCGGCAAACCGAAGGAATGTGAGAGAAGACTTTAGGTGGCGTCCCGCGATCTGTACTTTTCGCAGCTCAAGGCGTAGCGCGCGTGGGTTCGCTGCCTTGCGCTAGTGTGGCTCAAGCAAGCCGAAAAAGGGCCACACAACGGTGCTCTGCCCGCGGCTCGCCGTCGGAACAACTGCTGCGCTTGCTTCAAATTCATGGGCCATGTGTTCAAAAGATGATGCATTGATGCAGTCTGGAATCGATACGGCCTGAATACTAGAACAGGGATCCTTCACAACATAATGCATTCGGGGGGCGAGGTATTCTGTCGGAATCCTATATCGAATGATCGTCCGCCCATGATAAGCGGCACACCTCAGAAATGTCTCGCCTGGCGCCCCGGGTTGCTACGAGAATAAGGTACGCGATAGGATATGCGAATCAAATTGAGAGGCAAATTCAAGTTAGTCCAAGTCACCAATTCCGCCAATTCATGTAATGCATTCACGGGGGATACGGGCAATCGTCCATAACACAAATATATTAATTTTTAGTTGCCCGAGCAGTTGATATCGTCCGCGAAATCTTCCGCGGCCCTTTTTGCGGCCTCGTTCTGATTAAGGAAGTAATCGACGAACATTGTGCCGTCATCCATAGCACTATCACCATCGATGGTGCTTGCCATAAGGTCGGAACCGCCCATTTTCGGCGTCCGCAGTCTCTGCATCTGCCTCCTTGTGGCTGGCCTCATTAGCGGTGACACCCTCCATGTTGTCGCCGCTCGTTTCGCCTTGCCTGAGCGTCATGAGAAAAATTCGTCCCCAATGTTGGCGTAAAGGCTCCCGTTCACCATGCCGGCCTCAAGAAGCGCCCGGCGCAAGCTCTCCTTGTGCTCCTGAATATGGGCCCAACTGCCCGTAGCCGGATCTACGGGAAGTCTACTCGCATCATTTCGAGTATAGTCAAAGTTGTCCCAGGGCCGGTTCCCGGCAGGCAGGTCGGCCATGTACGAAAGATACGCCGGCATCCAAGGGAATGCTTGGGGAAGGAAGCGTTCCGGCACCGCCTCTACGAGAGGGATCCAATCTTTGTACTGGGCTAGAGGGGGGCGATTTTGCCGTTCCAGCACGGCGCGCGTAAACAGCTTGATGGCATTTCTGGGCCGGAATGGGCACATGTCCAAGCTCTCATGGTCGTTCTTGTTACAGGTCGAACAACCATGAACAAATCCATCCTCGGAGGGATGGACACACCGAGCAAGAACATGACCATCTTTGCCACAATTGCCGCAGGTCTTGACATTTTTCCCACCACGATTTGGGTTGGGGTCACATCAGGACGTGCAGAGGGCCTCTGTTGCTGATTGCCTCGGGCCAACCGGTTGAACGTCTGCAGCCGATCCTGCAAGACACGTTTCGCCTCATCGACATTCTTGCTTGCCTCTGCAAGCTTCTGTACTCGCTCAACCTCGCTATTGACGAAGTCATTGCGATCGTTGGAGCTGGCAAGAAACTGGCGGCGGGGATAGTCGCGGTCCTGTTGCTGCGCTCGCTGTGGCCTCGGCTGGCGCCGCTCACGGCGGTCACGCCTCTGGCGCAGATTCAACTGGTGCCGAGATGGTATTTGCTCAGACCATGGCTGCGCGCCCGTCGACGCGTCTTGCTGGCCAGGAGCAGGAGCCGACTCGCGGTTCTCTTGGTCACTGCGCCCAGATCTTTCCACAGAAGCCGATGGGCGGTTCTCCTGGGTCTCCTGGGTATCCGCCTTCTGGACTGGAGCCGGCAAGCGGTTCTCTCGGCCATTGTTCGCGGGAGGAGTTTCTTCCTCGTCCCCGTTCTCGAAGGCGGGGTCACCCGGGAAGAAGAGGGGAAGACGCCGATTAGTGTACATACCCTGGCAATGCCTTCTATTGCCAGAACCGACACTCGGCCCGCTAGCTCGGACAACGGCGATGTCTTCAGTTCTCCGATCTCGTCTCACAAAGGTGTATTTCCCTTGGAAGGCTGCAGTGAGGGCTACAATCGGATCTTGTATTTGGCGAGGGCTCTGTTCATCGCCCTCGGCGCCGTTGTTGCCACCGTTGTTTTGATTCATGTTGTCGAAATTTGTAGATGTTTGTAATGATGCTTGAAAATGTATTTGTGGGGATGAAAGTTCTTCAAGCTTTTGAACTGACCCCGTGTCGCCCAGGTGAGGATTGCCTGCCGGGTGCGCGTTTGCCATAGTTACTTGTTTGTCATAACATGTGAGGGCCATGCCCTGATAGCAGTTGTTCTCAGGTTAGATTTGCCTGCCGGGTGCACGCTTGCCATATTGATGTGTTTGTCATAACAAGTGAGTGAAATCCTTTTACTCTAAGACGCAACTTCACTCTCAGCATACTCCGAAACGTACTCAGACAATTCTTTACATCCAAGATTGCCACCGTTTTGAACACTACCTTTGAGTGATTCCGCTAATCTCGACTAGAAATTGATTATGGACGATTCTGAATCTTCTACGCGCCCTGGAGGCACT
Source organism: Beauveria sp. NWAFU-1 (assembly GCA_024472245.1). Lineage (NCBI taxonomy): Eukaryota > Fungi > Ascomycota > Sordariomycetes > Hypocreales > Cordycipitaceae > Beauveria > Beauveria sp. NWAFU-1. The sequence continues at coordinate 2,034,675 of JANBXD010000004.1, forward strand.
AGAATGCGAAAACGCACCGAGCCCGAGCTGGTTGTTATTGAAGGCGCCGAGATGCCCAGTCTGTCCACACCTCCAAGCCCCAATACAACGCTCAACCATGATGTATCTGACTTTCTTCTGCACGTGGACAAAATTTCTGTTGGGCCGCAGACAGTCAAACAGCATCAGAGAATGATGGAGGCACAGAAACAAGCGTCTGTTCCCTTCATAACCGTGATGGACACGTGTGACTGGACGTCAGAGCTAGAGGAACGCGCCAGACAGGAACTCGAGTCTACAAAAGAGTATTGGACTCTATCCAGATCGTTCAAGCCTTATTACTTGAAACTCTTCAGAACGGCTATGCTGTATACTGCGCGCAGCCCCCGCGATATTGTTGGGGTCAAGACGCAACTTTGTTTCGCTTTGGATCCCATGAGCGGGTGGAAAGACTACACCCCACACCCTCTCAAAAACTGGTCACGAATGTTCTGTGACAAATTGAGTCAACTGATCACTCATCAAGCGTGGTCAACGAGCCAACCCGGCGGTCGAGCTGCCTGTCTTACCACAGCACTCCAATACGCTGTGATTTTGCGCACGAAAGATAAAAGAGAGTGGTGGATGCGCGTTACTGACCCATTCTTAGAGGGAATCGAGTACGCTGTCAAATGCGGAGCATCTCCACGTGAGGCTCATGCCAAAATGCGAGCATCTCTGTTTTCGAGCGGTGGCTCTATGCCCTTTCACCACATAAGCAATGTATTCAAAGCATTGGAAGAAATTGTGGTTGAGAGACCTGAGCAAATTGCCGCCCAATCTCCGTACTACGTGACCACTGGAGATCTGACCGTTCTAACCCGGGCCCTCGACGGCATGACTGATCCAGAGACTGGTTGTCCTAGCTTGCCGACGGCATTGCTCCACGAGATGGCGATGGCGATGAGACCGAATTGTGTGATCAAGCCGACCGTCGATGAACTTGATGCTGTACACGAGCAAGTAATGCTAGAGGAGTGTAGGCGAATTCTACATTACCAGCGTTTCTAATCTCGGAACGACCGAGATGGTGATACTGTTGATCAGATAGAACCAATTGCCTCAGTGGACTGCGAGGCTAGCAATTCTGAAAATACCAGAAAGGCCAAAATGCCCGAAGAGGCCAGAGAGGCACAAGAGCCTGAAAAGAAAGAGGCCCAAGAGCCCGAACAGAAAGAGGCTCAAGGGCCCGAAAAGAACGAGGCTCAAGAGCCCGAAAAGAAAGAGGCTCAAGAAGCTGTGCAGATCGCGCATGTCCCTGTTTGTGACCAACGGGATTTCGAGCCTCCATGCGACGAGGGCATTGATGTTGCGCGGGTGGAAACTACATTTGGAAGCAAAAAGGCTTCGTATGAGATTGCTCTGCATTCTGTCAATAATATTTTTTTTCTTTCGTGGCTCCCTTCCGTGATTTCCTTGTTACAGTAGCGTAAGCTTTTATCTATCTCAAAGACGTCGCGGCGGTGTGCGTTCAACATGCCGACGTGCTGTTGGGAGACTGACAATGAGCCACGGCGTGAATGAGGGCGCAGAAAATGCAAGAACTATAGCCAGGTAACCAACAGGCTTCCACTGATTTTCCATGCAGAATTGCAAGAAGGATTTACTTGAGGATCCGCCAGCAAGGGGTCGCGTAAGATACCCCTCACCTTTACATTGACCTGACATATAAGCCCATTCTGCGTCTGGCGAGCGCCGTTGCAGCATCTAAATCACGAACTTACAATACGTGACTAAGATTCGAGCCGCTAAGAAGTACGACATCGAAACAAATTATGACGAGACTCGAGAAAGATGAATCCCGTTGCGCGAATGGTCTTCCGAGAGGTGTTGAACGACGACAAAGCGCGTGACGTATGAGCAGTTGGCAAACGCCCAATATCGTTGACCAGACGCTGCTTTGCCTTAGTATTTCAGGCGCTCGATGACGCTTGGAACACACGCAGGTAGATTTTCTTATCACTGCGTGTGAGCTTTGGAAGGTTGGTCGCCGCCGCCTGATGGGTGATGACATCCGCAGATGTCGAGGGCCGTTGGCGCCACGTACGCACAGTGGCATCTGACGAAAGCAGTTTGCCAACATCTTCGGGTGACCTGCTCTAGCGGCGCTTCGGACGAGCCAGATAAGTTTAGAGTACCGCCAGGCTGGCCTTCACCTCGATGTTTATCGACCTACGGGTGCGGGAGAACAGACTGCGCGAGGAAGAGAAGAAGGCCAATGATGAGAAGGAGGAGAAGGAGAGCGATGATGCCATGGCACGGAATTATGCCAAACGAGGATTCCTTTTCGAAAAAGGCAGCCCTTCTTAGCCGAAGACAACAAAAAGCGGACTTGCACCTTCACGTTGGGCGCTGAAGACCACGTCCCTTACATTCGATGGTTTTACCAGCCCGGTCCAGCCGGCTTCAAAACCTGGCAAAATTTGCAACGAGGTTCGGACTTCCAAAATTGGTGAGCCTTTGGCGTATTTTGTACATGTCCCAGGGTCTAGCGGAATTGCTGGTCGATTCTCGTCTCTCGTGTCTGGGCAGCCATTGATATCCTGCCGGAGCTGGCCGGGCCTGCGGCGCCAGAAAAGGAGGCAGAGGAGAAAATGTCTGCGCGCGAGCAGACCCTTTGCGAGTTGACGGATGAGCTTGTTGCGCGCATTCAGGCAAATTAGCCACAAGTGCAGCACATTGACGTGGCCGAAATCTGGAATTGCTTGCCCTCCGCATACTATCTGTGGATCTTCAAAATCAGCTTGTTTATACATTTCTTCTAATATTATTTTACTGGTTGTTCCACGTAGTATTACACTACCACGACACAAGGGGGCCGAGAATCGTGATGCCTGCATAGACTTTATCATGCCTCGAATTTTAAGCTTTGAATACGTATTAAACAGAAATTGACAAAGAGTCGAGGCTAATGGTGCCACGGTCTCCCACACAAAATCAAGAGCCCATTCCTGCTCGTGGTATTCTCAATTTAGGTTTACATTTCTCATTTTTCTCCTTTCATTCTACAATACGCTTTTGTCATACAGGCAGGTAATCCGTTTTGTGCGAGGAGGCTGGATTGCACTGCGATTTTTCGCCGCGGTGCGCTGCCCAGCGAGCCACGGCTATTCAACATCAGGTCGAGAGGACGGATGAGTTTATTTGCCGGGGTTCTGGGCAACGAAGGAGACACCCTTCTCAATGTTCTTCTTGAGGTCGACGATACAGGCGTCGAGGAGGCCCTGCTCGGTGGCATCGACCTTGCCAACGGGGAGAATCTCCTTGACACCGTCGGGGCCGAGCTCGACCTTGGAGCTGAAGAACTCGATGCCCTGGTCCTTGTAGAGGGGAGACTCGACAAAGGTGGGCTCGATGACCTTCTCGCCGGCAGCGGCGCGGAGGAGAGAGTCGGCCATGCGGGCACCGGCCATGGCCATTGAAAGAGTGGCAGAGCCAGCACCGTCCTTGGCCTTGACAACCTCGTCACCACCAAATTGGACACGCTTGATCAGATCAGCGTTGGAGCTCAGGTCAGGGTGGTTGCTCTGGCTGAAGAGAGGGACGATGGTGACACCGGAGTGACCACCGACGACGGTGATGTTCTCGTCCTTGGGGTCGGTGCCCTTGAGGGCAGAGACGAAGCGGCTGGCGCGGACAACGTCGAGGGTGGTGACACCGAAGAGGGTCTTGGGGTTGTAAACACCCTTGGCCTTGAAGACCTCGGCGCAGATGGGGACGGTCGAGTTGACGGGGTTGGCGATGACAAGGGTCTTGGCCTTGGGGGCGGACTGGGCAACGGCCTTGGCAAGGTCGCGGACGATGGAGGCGTTGGTGTTGAAGAGATCGTCACGGGTCATGCCGGGCTTGCGGGGGACACCGGCGGGGATGAGGACAATCTCAGCATCCTTGAGGCAGGCGGCGAGACCCTCGGGGGTGGGGTCGTAGCCGGTGACGGTAGACTTGGTGTTGACGTGGGAAATGTCAGCAGCGACACCTGGCAGTAGTTGGTAAGCTGGGTTAGATCAATGGTAAAAGGGAGCTATGCGCATCGCGAGGCATCCATTGCGATCACGAGAGCAGTCGCAATGCAAGCCAAAGCAGATGCAAACAGGCTATGTGTTTGACGTACCAGGGCCGCCACGGATGTCGTAGAGAGCGAGGTCGGTGACACGGGGGTTCAGCTTCAGGAGCAGAGAGAGGGGCTGGCCAATACCACCGGCGGCACCGAGAACGGCCACCTTGCTGAGCTAGAGGCAGGTCATTGTTAGCAATTGGGCAAAAATATGCGTGCAACAAAAGCGGCCAATGACGCAGGGGAGAAAAAGCGCCCGGGTAGCGCCGACTGGGGACTGCAATGGCCGGAAGCTATGGGAAAGACACGTACGTTGCGGGCCGAGGCAGAGAAAGCCCGGGTCTGGATTCTGGAGGCAGCAAACATTGTGAGAGGTGAGAGGAAATGGTGGTGAGAGGATGCAAAGAGGCAATTGGAGAGAAAGAAAACAAGTGCTTGTCGGGAGTGGTTGAGGGAAAAGGTGTCTGGTCCCGGGCGTCTGGTTGCTCGGTCAGATGGGCCCCTGGCCCTGGGCTTGTGTAGGCCTGGCCTTTTCGGGCGTGGGTGGGAACGAAAAGCGGACAAGCACAGGAACTAGCCTCTGTGTGGCTGAGTCAGCCAAGAAGCAACGGGCATAGCTCGGCGGTGCTCGGCTATGCTACCCAACCACACCAACCCACGGAGTACTAACCGCATGGGAAGAATAAGATGTTCGACAGTGGTTGAAAGCTTATGATGCTCTGAGCGGACCCTAGAGACAAAATATTACTACACCTGACCCAGGCTGATCTCAGGCGATGTGCACACCTTGGTCGTGAGCGGGCCCATGACCGCTGGTAGGAGTGAGGCTTGCTTACAACAATTGCAACAATTAAAGAATTGCGATAATTAAAGTAATTGCAATGGTTATAACGAATGCAACAAATGCAGCGGATGCCGGTTTCGCCTGCTGCTCTTAGCAGTTCTCCTAGCGTCATTGGCAGTGACGCATACCGGCGGGGCACCAACTCACCTTTACTTCATCAAACAACACCATCACAACGCACCCATCACAGCTAGTTATCATGTCGCGGGCTCAGCTGTCGCAGCTGCTCCCTCTACCCGATGACGAGCTGCAGCAGGTCCTCGACTACGCCGCGACGCTGTCCAAGCCCGACGCCGCATCCCACTTTAGCAACCTGCTCGGTGACTCGCCCCTCGCCGTAGACTTCATCGCATCCTTCAACGCCCGTCGAGAGACCCCCTCTGCCACTCATTCTGCTGCAAACACTACTGCCTCATCATCCAGCGCCGCACCAAAGTCGAAGCGCGGCGGCGCCAAGAAGAAAAAGGCGGCGCTGCACACTCCGCAGGCTCGCCTCGTCGACTCGTACATTGGCCCGTCCGCGACAGCATACAGCAAAAAGGACACGGATCTCGAGTACATTTCGCAGCGGGCAAGTGCGCCGAACAGCAACCATGCATCACGGCCCGCTACGCCGCCCTTGACAGCCGTCGCCGCTGCACCGAAGCAACATCAGCAACCGGCCCCGAAGCAGCACGCCTCGTCCACCGGCTTCCTCATCTCCGAGTCCCTCTCCAAGCCCAAGTCCAAATTCAACCCCAGCACGCGCAGCTCCACGCCGAAGCCTTCTGGCGCGACCAAGATCACCCTCGCCGGTGGCACGCCCATGGCCGGGCAGGCCTCGGCCACGGCCGATCTCGACGCCGCCATCCGCGCCCTCGAGCTCTCTACGAACCCGTCTCTCGACTCCGTCGCCGCCCGCCGCTGCCCTTGCGTCGCCACACGCCATCCGCTGCAGACCGCCGCCCCCAACTGCCTCTCCTGCGGTAAGGTCATCTGCGTCCGCGAGGGCCTCGGGCCCTGCACCTTTTGCGGCGCGCCGCTGCTCGCCGCCACCGAGGTGCAGGCGCTCGTGCGCGCACTCAAGGAAGAGCGCGGTCGGGAGCGCATGGCCGCGCACGCGTCCACCCACCGCCGCGCGGAAATCGCCCAGAAACCCGCGCCCTTTTCCCAACCCCGCGGCAACTTTGGCACCGCCGCCGTCGAGGCCGGCCCGTCGCTTGCGGAAGCCAGCGCCGCGCAGCAGGCGGCGCGCCAACACCGCGATAAGCTGCTTAACTTTCAGGCGCAAAACGCGCAGCGCACGACGGTACGCGACGAGGCGTCCGACTTTGACGTAACGGCGGCGCGAGCAGGCACCGGCGGCAACATGTGGGCGAGCCCCGAGGAGCGCGCGCGCGAGCTCAAGCGGCAGCAAAAAATTCTCCGTGAGATGGAGTGGAACGCGCGGCCAGAGTACGAGAAGCGGCAGCAGGTCATGAGCATCGACCTCGTCAACGGGCGCGTCGTGCGGAAGATGGCTCCAGTCGAGCGTCCACGCACGCCCGAAGAGGACTCGGACGGGCAGGAGACGATCCTTTCGCAAAATGCGGCGCTCACGAGAAACAGAGGCGGCGGCGCGTTTAGCAGCAATCCGCTGCTTGGCGCGCTCATGAAACCCGTCTTCACGCCAAGCAAGGGCAAGGAGACGGCCACGGCCCCGATGACCGATGCTGCTGACAACGAGGGCGGCAAGGAGGCGGCGAGACGGCGGCGAGAAGGGCGCAAGGGCTGGCGCAGGGTGCAGGATGATCAGGACGACAATGAGGGGCTGATTCTGGACGGCGGCATTCACGGGCATACAATTGGTACGGCCGGCGACGAGCCAGAGTGTGGTTGAGGATAAACGATTGCATTTCACATTAGGCGTTCTCTTTTCTCTCTTCATAAACATAGAGCTGCACATAAGTCGCAAACACTGTACCTGGTTCATTTAGGTTCCTCGAGTTTGGTAACTTTTCCATTCATTAAAAAGTGATAGACGTCGGCGCCAATTCAACAGGCACTTATAAAGACGACAGTATGTATACAAATGTGACTTATAGATAAGGAAGACAGAAAAAGACATGGCAAGAAATGTCGAAAAACAAAAAATTGCCCCCAAAACTTGCACACGTTTGCCGCCGATAACAAGGAACCAACCAGCCTGTTTTCATGTATGCACCAAATCCTGCAATCCCATCTCCCATTAGCTGAAGCGTACATATCTTCTCCCATCAAGCAGCGTCCGTCGTGAATGAATTCTGATTTGGCGTAAAATTAAACCTTGTTATGGTTCCAGCCATTAAATAGCCCGAGATGAAGATATAATGCAAATGTTAGAGGGCAGCTGACCTGTGGCGGGAATGCTTGCTCCCTGTTGCCAAATCGGGTTTCCAAAAGAAAGCCCAACATGCCCAAACGGTCTATGATTGCGTACGTTATGCGGTAGGGGTGGTACGATATCCGTCTCGACCCAAACTTGCCACGCAGCGATCTTGTTGTACACGAGGCTGCCGACGCTTACAGACGCTTGGTCTTGGGCTTGCGAGGCAGGCCCTGGGCCTTTCGTGCTTGGATGTCAACCTCGGCGAGCCACCTGCTGGCCTTGACCAGCTGAACGACATTGATGACATTCTTGGCAAACATGATGGGGAAGCTGATGCCGGCGAGGATCCAGGGAACGGTAGAATCCATCTTGTTGGCACGAGCGAGCTCGAGAGCGGCGGCGCTGTAGGGATCGGGAAAGAACTGTTTGAGCAGCGAGGCGTTCATCTGGGCGCCGGCCTGAATATGAGTGCCGCTAGACTCCTCAACCGACTTGATGAGGTGAGGAGAGAGGAGGGGCGAGGAGAAGGACAAGAGGTAGAGGGCGATGAAGAAGAGCTCGTTGAGACCGCAGAATATGAAGAGGACAGTCTAGCAATGTATGTGCGGTTAGCAAAGCTACGAGACGGCGAGGCTAGTCTAGGAGGGGACAGACCTTGTTGGTGTAGTAAAGGTTCAAGAGCCAGCTCTTGCTCTTGTCAATGTTCTTGTGGCTCGAATCAGCACCGCCAACGACGAGCGTGACGTACATGTGCATGTAGTGGCTGGAAAAATCGAGGGCGATAAGGGCCTGGAAGAGAATGGCCCAGCGGGGAAAGGCCGAGGAGAGAAAGACGAGCAGGCACGAGGTGGTGCAGCGATCGGTCACCATGTCGAGTACGGCGCCGAAGCGGGTCGACTGCTCAAAGAGGCGGGCGACATGGCCATCGAGGGCGTCGAGCAGGCACGAAATGCTGTAGAGAACCGCGCAAGTCCGTGGATGTAGGGGCATGTAGTAAAGCGAGGCGATGGCGAGGACGATTCGCGAGTAGCCTGAGCAGCAAGGTCAGTTAATGGGTGATACTCGGCCAAAGGGGCAAGGCAGCGAAGGCGGGCGCAGGATACGCACCGATGAGGTTGGGCCAAAAGAGAAAGATGTTTTCGCGCTCCTCGTCCTTGGCATCAGCACTGCTGGCGACGGGGTCGGCGTGGGCAGAACCGTTGCCGTTCATGGCGACGACGCCGTTGGTCTTGGGCTGCTCGTCATCGGACGAGGACTGGACGTCGCGGTTTCGCGGGGATCGTCGTCGTGTCGAGCGGGCAGACATGTTGACGTGCGTATGTTCTTCGACGACGATGGTATGGAGGGCGTCGAGGACGAGCAGCAGTATCGGATTTGGCGGGTTGAGGATGCGACCGATGGTTCCGTAAACCGGCAGGGATAGAGGTTGAAGCAAGGGACCCAACGAAGCTTTTTCCTGTCGAGAGTTGTTGCGCACAGAAGCGGATGCGGGGAGATGGATGCCCGATGTCGATGGCTGAGGAAAGGGAAGTCAAGAATAGGGTGAAAATGTTGATGTGATAAATGGATAGATTAAGGAGTGGACACGAAGTGAAGGTGGAAAGTGAAGAATTATTAACAAGAGCTTCAAGGTGTGGATGATTAGCCCAAGGAGGGAGGGAGCCGCCGCCTGCACAAAGAAAGTAAAGTTACGTAGCTGTGCAACCATTGCCACCTTTTCGTGCGCCAAAGCTAATTTCTAATCCCTCATTTTTTATTCACTCTTTGTCAAATATTATCAACTACTTGGAACGCGGCCTGCTGTTGGGGAGTTCTTTTCTTTCTTCAACAGCAATGCTATTGTCGCATCTGTCTGCACCGGGCTATACACTGTGCACGTCACCAAGGTCCCCTATTTTTCCTTTTTTCTTCTCTCTTGCTCCAATAATAAGAAGCACTATATATACTTCAACACGGGCATTTACCCAACCTCTCACTGCAACTATTCACCATTCAATTTCAGCATTCAAATCAACACTTCATCAACCCTCCGATCTTCAAACTCCGCACCACTGGTCCATGCCAATCCGCTCCGCCCGCGCCGTGAACCTGATTTCAAGCCTCTTCCACTTCTTCGTACTGCACACATAAGGGGGCTTGCATTAGCTGCTAGCGGCCGCCCCAGATGTAGGACTCGCCGAGGCATCTCGCCTCGCCCTCTGCCAGCCTCAACGCTAGCAATGCCTACCTAGGCATGGAAGCAGACAGAGAGTACCTGCTGACCATGCTTCTCGTACGTGGTAATACCTTCAAAACCCTGCAACTTGGGCACACAACCGAAAGATATTGTATTGCACAAAGATTAGAAGCCATTAAATAGTGGTTGGGTCTTCTACTTGTCAATATCAAAAATATTACATCAAGTATCCTCGGCCGAGCTACCAATTATTACCTTTCCCTCCCTTCCGCCCTCCTATTCCCCGCATTCACACCTTGTTCTCCGCTGTCGTCCCGCGGCCTCACATGCGATTTTTCGTAACAAGTCGGCGTTTGCTTGGCACGCTTCGACTAATTCAATTTTTAGTCTTGGGGAACTCTTTTTTGGGCGCGGCATTTTACCGTAGCCACCACAGCTCGCGAGCATCAGGCCAAAGCCACCACACCTGGCGAGCGCGCCAACGAGGTGGATACGATTATTCCCAGTCAGTTCAGCTATATCGTCATCACCAAGTCGGCGTCAGCGTGTAATAGACCCAGCGCGAAACGAGCCGCAGTAGACGCTACCGCATCTGCCGATCTCTCTCATGCCGCTCCGTACGGAAGCGGCAGCAAAGATGGCATGGCGAGTCATTCATTGGTGATAGGGGCACGTCGACCCAAATTGCCAAGTAGTACTTGTCAACGCAACAAGTACATTGACTGTACCACGTTGGTCTTTGCTTATACCAATAGGATTACCATAAAAAGCGCATCTGGGCTCCTTGTATAGTCATGCTTGAGGTTCTCCAAGCTGTCCACACTCTCGACATTATCTACTGCATACATAGTGCATCGCGGGGGGTTTAGTCAATATTGGACGGCAAGCGTACGAGAGCAGTCAGCAAGATATATTGCAATCAATGTCAAGCCGTGGATTACAGAGACATCTTTTTGGTACACCGCTCTTTTCCTTTCGTAGCCTCTTTTAATTTGTAGACCCGACATACCAAGGCTGCCGTATCAGGTGATGGTGCCGAGTACAAGTTTCGTATCCTCCGATCGACTGTGTCCCTTAGAAACCCTCGCACACGCATATTACTTCTTGACGGAATGTGTCCCACTTGCGTGTCTTGCGCAAAAGTCTCAGGGCTGCAGTGCCGATGCGTTGACATGGCACGGCAGTTGATGCCGTCATATTTGAGGCTGCACCGGAAGGGAGCTTGTTCCTTGCCGGCCCGTCCATATCACGACATGTAAATCATCCATCACCGCTTGCTGCGATATGCTATTCGAAGCCGCAAGACATTTCGGGCATACTATTTTTAGGCCGGGCTCACAGACGACACTGGCAGACCTTTAGTAATGTCTCAGCTTACACCTGAGGTGTCACATAGCTGCCGCAATATTGTAATGCATCACGACACGGGTAAATGTTGGTTACGTCTTTGCCTAAATATGACTGTACGAAGTAGCTCGAGTTAACAGAGACCTGATTGCACCAGGCGTCGAAGATACTATGGGCGTCGGATTAGAATAGCTACTTGTACATGGCGTAGCCTGCCGCTCTCAGCCAGCATTTCATGACTTTAGCAGCAATGGTCACTGTGTTCAATTCTGCGGCGAGAGGCGTTTACGCATGAGGCGTTTAGACAATATTATGCCATCGATTAACACATCGGTGTTGCGTATCCCTGCCGTTTTGGGGAAAAGGAAAAAGTGCAGCAATGCGGAAGGACAGCCGTCGGGTCCGGAACACTATACAGGAAACTAGAGGTGCGTCAGTGCGTGATGTGGTGTTCCGAGACTGTTACACTGCTTTGGCGTGAGAAGCAATGACTACGTGCATCGGGTTGGTGATAGAGAGACTTGTCGAAAAAATTCCGGTATAAAACCGCCATCTTGTGCGATGCGACGGGACTCTGGGGAGTACGGCAGCAAGGAGGCTCTGGTGTCGAAATGGAAACTGCAACTTATATTGGGCGCCTTCGATTAGCGGGCAGACCAGGTCGATACAGTAGCGTTGAGATGGTGTAGCAGCGATTGGCTCCGGGATTGCATTAGCAGTCATGCCAGCCTGCACCAAGGCCATGACTCCGACGCTTTCAGAACTTCGATGAGTAGACAGGCCGACGGCAAATCATGTGTCATGGTATGTGCAGCGGTTGGAATCTGGTCTACACCAGACACAAGGGCGACGGGCGGTGGGAGGTCATGTCCTGACAGCTACTGTAATCTAATCGCGCATCCTGTCGAATGTCTCATATGGCGAAGCCTTGCTGCATTGGCATGGCGATTTCTCGTGCAGCTGTATCGCAGAGGCGGCAGAACTGATCGATCAGCAAAGTTGAGTTCGTCGGTGGCGTACGAGTGTGTGAAATCACGGTGACTGACCGCAAGTTGCACCGCTGCAATAGCGGACAAATCTGTAATCATTTGTTTGTATTGAAATGGATCGAGCTTGACAAATGCTTCGTGGTTGGGAATCGTTTTCCTGCTGCCGAGTCTGCAATGATTGGAGACTCGTGGCTCTCTGGTATGCGCCTTGCATGGGGTGGCGGGGCTGGGAAGCATGCAGATTTGGAGAGGCAATTCTGGATATACTCAGTATGAGAAGCAGATTTGAATTGCTGCTGGATAAATGGGAATGTGGACTGGTCCGAGGGGGTGATAAGAGGCCGGGGCGGGAAGCAGAGCTGAATATGCGCATGGAGTGTTTATTGTCAGGGTGAGGCGGCGGGCGGCAAGTCTGCGTGGTGGTGCAGCACAGGTGCCGTCCCCGCCGAACGGGTAGGTGGTCGTTCTTGGCACATTGGACAGATTCAAGTATCAACGGATGAAGAATGGTAAAAAGAGAAGCACTGTGACAGAGAGGGGTCCAGAATGATTGCAACACTGAGCCAGGACAAGATGGGATCTGCAGCATGCAGCAGACGACTCGGAGTCGAACTGCCAGCTGCCAGGTACAGACGACATTAGGAAGGAGCCTCTGAGTGGTGAGGCGTTCAAGGTGGCGCACGGTGGAGTTCAAGGCCTGAACAACGCTGGACAGGCAGGGCCTGGTCCGGGCTGGCCCAGCACGCTACGACGGGTACCTTGGTGGGGCTGCCAGGCCGAGTGCTGCTTCGACCTGCCGTCTGCCTTGCAAGGCCCAGACTAGACTTTGCCGGCCTAATCAGACAAGCGCAAGTGTTCAGCGACAAAGGAATCGGACATTTGCCGACCGTCCAGGAGACATAATTCAGTTCTTGTTGGCTCTTTTCTTGACCGAGACTCTGGGGTCAACGTCGTGCCCTTTACAGTTAGTAAGAGTGGGTCGTGGGTTATGGTTGGCACAACCTCAACCCGCTGCAGCTGCACCTGCCAGTTTACGTAGGCACCCATATCCCTTGTAGCATGTACCTGCCTCCTAGCTTGACCATAATCTACATTTTATCAATAATACCTTTCCTTTTTTGCGACGCTCGTCACTCTGTTCTTTCTTTTTCTCGTTTTTTCTTTGCTTTCGAAATTGTTAATTTGCCATCGCCACTCCTCACCGGTGCCACCAAAAGTCATCTGCCCTGCAACGCCGACTTGCACTTTGATCGATCCCGTCAACCCATCACGCCCATCTCCAACGCTGTTTGTCGCTGTTTCTGCCTACTATCCGCGCTGTTTTCAACACACCATCAACTCCAGCATCCCTCAAGGCTACCGTTCATTAACGAGGACATTCCAGCTTTGACCAGAGCCACATCTGCTCGATCCTTACACCGGCCTGCCACACCGCGACCCCTCCACGGCAACCCCTCCACGGCTCATTTTCATCCACTTTTTGTGCGCGCCTCGTACCATCTTAATTAGCCGCGTTGCTTTTCATTGTACAGACCGAAGAGAAAAGACGCCTCGGTGGACAGAGGCCTCGCAGTTTTGTGACACCATCGCCAGCCTTGTTTCTTTTTTTGCTCTCCGTCTGGTCTTACGATACCCCAGTTTAGACTGGCATCTTGGTCCCTGGACTAACCCCGGTTTGCCTCTGGTCCCCAGTTTCTCTCAATTATTATATCTAGGCCCACTCGCTAAGACCAACAAAGTCGTCGAAAAAAAAACGCCCGCTGCGCCTGGCCAAAAACTCTATCCTTTGAGGCTCTCTTCCTGCCATCAACTTGTCGTCTCTTCTATTTACTTTGCCCGCGTCTTACTCTCTCGGACTTTGTTCTACTCTGTGCATCATCAGCGCACGATCACCTTGGCCATCTGAGCCGCCCGATTCATCGTCCCTTGTCCTGACACAGCCTTGCTCCACTGGCCTCACAGTTCAAATCTCACCTCAGCGCCTCGTCCATTCACTCTGCTGCGACTCAGCCACAGATAGATCTCTCGACTCGACATTGACCAGTCTCATTTTATCAGCAACCAACATTGGCTCAACCTTGCAAACATGCCTCATCCCACTCTCAAGGCCACGTACGCCTCGAGGGCTGCCACGGCTACCCATCCTCTCAATGCCTACCTCTTCAAGTTGATGGATCTCAAAGCCTCAAATCTCTGCCTGAGTGCTGATGTCGCCACCGCCCGCGAGCTACTCTACTTTGCCGACAAGATTGGTCCCGCCATTGTCGTCCTCAAAACCCATCATGACATGGTCTCGGGTTGGGACTTTCACCCTGAGCACGGTACCGGCGCCAAGCTCGCTGCTCTGGCGCGCCGACATGGCTTTCTCATCTTTGAGGATCGCAAGTTTGGAGACATTGGCAATACTGTCGAACTGCAATACACCAGTGGCTCCGCACGCATCATTGAATGGGCTCACATTGTCAACGTCAACATGGTCCCCGGCAAGGCTTCCGTCACTTCGCTGGCCAATGCTGCTTCCAGGTGGCTTGAGCGCTACCCCTGTGAAGTGCGAACATCGGTCACCGTCGGTACCCCCACCACGGAACAGTTTGAGCATGAGGAGGAAGAAAAGAATGTCGCCCCCGCCACCCAAGATCTACCCCCTGTGCCTCAACGGGAAGATGGTCGCAAAGGGAGCATTGTTTCCGTCACCACTGTTACACAAAAATACGAATCCGCTCTATCACCCCGCATGAACAAGGGCATCAGCGAAAACGATGAGGTGCTGTTCCCTGGCATTGAGGAGGCCCCGCTGGAGCGTGGTCTGCTCATCCTAGCGCAAATGTCGAGCCAGGGCAACTTTATGAACAAGGAGTACACACAAGCCTGCGTCGAGGCTGCTCGCGAGCACAAGGACTTTGTCATGGGCTTTGTGTCGCAAGAGGCTCTCAACACACAAGACGACGATGCTTTTGTGCACATGACACCCGGCTGCCAATTGCCACCCGCAGGCGACTTCGACGCCACGCTCAAGGGTGACGGCAAGGGCCAGCAATACAATACCCCCGCAAGCATCATCGGTGTCGCCGGCTCCGACATTGCCATTGTCGGCCGAGGTATAATCAAGGCCAACGATCCCTTTGAAGAGGCTGAACGATATAGGTCGGCTGCGTGGAAAGCATACACAGAAAGAGTGCGGTGATTGCATCACTTCATCTTTGATTTGCATATACTTGGCTTGCTTTGGTTATACTTATTGGGCTGCTTTCATATTAACGACATGGTCTTGAATGACTTGCCTTGACGGGCTATATACGAGTTTTGAGCCTTGTCTTGTTCCACTTCCTCCTTGTACATGAAAGATGGAAGACGTCGTCGCCCAGGCATGAAGCATTGAAAGGAAAAAGCATCATGATGTTTCGTTTACTGAGTAGAATGAGAAATTGAGAGATATGATTAAACGATTGTATTCGACGTGGTCCTCGCACGCTCATTGATCGCCTTGCCATACCTATATTTGGAACCTCTTTTCTTCATTAAACTTTATAATAAGAGTCTTGGCCATCAGCTTGGGCCAAGCGGCAGTTCTCCCGCCCCACCCAACACGCGGAGTTAACGGCTGTACACATATCCGACCTTTTTTGAGATGCAATCGTCGAGTCACGTCATTAATAATACAATAATACATACGATAGAGTTAGTTTTCTTTGCAACACTCGATTCTCGTCTCTTTCGCTCCAGCATCCCATTCTCCTCCCTTGCCAGCGACGTAGGCAAATCGTCTCGTAGTGCAATACCAGCTGGCCGTTTGCGACAGCCCACCACTACCTAGAGTGTCTGAGTCGCTCGGTCTGTCTGCGCATTGTTTCGGTGCTGAGGCGGCGATTCTTCTCGAGAGATTGATCTTGGTCTTCTAACAGTTCGACATACATTTTTCTGCGTTAATCGCCACGAATTGACCTTATACGGGGAACTTCCCACCATGGCCGATATGATTGGATTAATGGTCGAGTCGCGCCCGCCAACGAGAAAGAGGAGACGAGTTGTCATTTCTTGCTTCGAATGCCACCGGCGCAAGCAAAAGGTACAGCAAAGACATCCCTGGCTTGCATTACGCCTTGCTAATCCTCTCGCCTGTGGAATTCAGTGCGATAGAGAGCTACCATGCGGAAACTGCATCGCCCGCAATCGAGAAGCGAGCTGCGCCTACGAGGCCGCGGCGCCGACATCAAAAAACCTCAAGGAAATTGGCGACGCATCGGCAACCTCGTCCGACGGATCGCATACCACGACGCGCACTTCGCCCAGCCAGCAGGCCACTGATCGCAGCCACAGCACCGGCGACGACCCGACGCTGTCATCCATGGCCGTGGCGCTGGGCTACTCGCAAACGCGGCCCTCGACGCTGAGCCTCCTGCGCACCATTGAGACCGCCGACCAGCAGCCCGACACCGGCGGTCGTGCATCGTCATCACATCACCAAACCGCCGCCGCGGAGAGTGAGCTGGCTCCGATCCGCGAAAAATACAAGGGCCTGGTGCGGCAACTCCCCGCCAAGACGTACGTGGACCGGCTGGTCGGCATGTACTTCAAGGATCTGCACCACGTGTACAATTTTCTCGACCAGAGCATCTTCTCCGAGCAGCTCGACGAGTGGAACCGGCTTCCGTTTGCGCTGCTATCGACGCCCGAGCGATTGCCGCCGCGAATGCGCTTCTTCCCCGCGCTGCTGTTCCAAATCCTCGCCACGGCGCTGCTGCTGCTGCCGCCGCCGGGCACACCAGACCCCGTTTTTGACGCGCTCAAGTACGCGGGTGGCATGACGTTTGAGAACCTGGCAACGGATTATAGCGATTCAGGCGCGGCGATTGTGAATTTGTTCGGCAAGAGCGCGCTGGACGAGGTGACGGTGCAGGCGCAGTTTATACGAGCGCTGTTTCAGAAATATACGGCTCATGTAATTGAGTGTGTAAGTACAGTCCATGGTTTTTACATCAAACTCTTGCGGCTGGGACTGACGTTGAACAGTGGCATGGCATTGCGGCGGCGATTCGAGATGCTCAGGAACTGGGCATGCACCGCGATGCTCTAGATCCGAAACCTGAAGACTCGAGCGTGGAGAGTATACTGAAGAACCAGTGGCGTATATTGCATAGAAGAAAGATGTACATGATGCTAGTGACATGGTAAGTGATTCTTTCCCGTGTCCCCTGTTCGTCGACTAACTGGTGCTGCGCAGGGACGCCAACATGGCCGTCTTCCTAGGCCGTCCGGGCAGCGTCGTCTGGTCTCACGGGCTCCCCTCGCTGCCGACCGACGCGTCGACGCCGATCGACCCCTCCAAAACGCCGGTCGAGCCCCGCGACGATGCCGTTGAACCGCCCACGCTCATCACCCGCCAGCTCCTCCTCTTCAAGCTGGTCGAACCGCTGCGACTCGTCCTCGATCTCGAGCCCGACGGCTCGCACCCCAAGGACTTTTCCAAAGTCGACCACGTGCACCAAATCATGCGCACCGTCCACTCCGAGGTGCCCGCCGCGTTTCGCCTCGCCAACCCGGACCGCCGCTGGGACGAGCACCCCGCATGCGCGCCCTGGATCGATCAGACACGGCTGCACATGGAGCAGCTGTACTACTTTGGCGTCATGGCGCTGCATCGGCCCTACATCTTTCACCGGCGCGCGAGCCGCGAGGCGGCGCTGCGCGCGGCCGTCGACATGCTCGGCATCCAGCGCCAGACGTTTGACAGGCTGCCGCTGGTTCAGTGGCGCGGTTTCCACCTCTTCTTTGGTAGCTTTGACGCCGTCGTCGTCGTCGCGAGTATCTTTATTCTATTCCCACGCGAGAACCCCGCACTGCGCGACAGCGCGGTGCGGCGATTCCACTGGACGATTGCCAAGTTCGAGGCGATTCGCGAGCACAATGCGGTGGCGCGCGCCGCGCAGGGCGTGCTCAATGCCATTCAGGCGCGCTTTATCAAAGCTGTCGGTAGCTCGGTGCCCGGGCCGAGCCCCGACGCGGACGCGCCGTTGAATCAGACGACGCCGCCAGACCAGATGTCAGACGGCAACCGAACAGGCTTGGCCGTGAGTAGCAGCAACACGTCGACGAATGGTCTGTCGCTGGGCATCTCGCCGAGCGACGAGGACAGCGCGGCGGGATCGTGGGCCAACGACATGAACGCGTGGTCGCTTCCCGAAGACAGCCTGTCCTCGCTGGCGCCCATCTACCCCACGTCGGATCTGCTCTTTAACGACCTGGTGGCCAAATATGGCGAGTCGGACCTGGCAGGCTGCGCAATGGACCTGATCGGCGCGCAGCAGCAGCAGCAAGCGCCGGGTGACGGGTTTAGCATGTCGTGCCAATTTGACGGGGACTTTGCGGTGGACAATACGTTTTGGCAGTTTATGAATCAGTTTAATCCAGAGTTTACGGGTTGAGCTAGCACAGCGAGATATAGAGTGGTTTCGGGGCGACGTGGCATTGGCCATGAAGCGGGTTATGGCAGCAGATCTTGATACCATATAGACGGTGATTACAATTATATTTTCATGCCAAAAGGGAAGTGAATAATGCAGATTGGACCCAAATTCAAAGAAGATGGTAAAGCACAGGGGCGCTACACATCGAGGGATTGTGAATGGAACAATCCAAACATGATGTAGCGCCTGCACAAACACATGCTGGTGCAAATCAATAACCAGAGCGGCATCGAATGGTCTCTGGCAAACAAGCAGCTATTTACAAAGAGAGTGATGCAAAGAATGAAAATCTAAGAAAGAAAAATGCAGAATTACAACTGGCCCCGGAAGCATATCATGTCATCCAGCAGCCACCTTTGTGCCCATTGTACAATGAACGTTGGTGCTGCATAGGACAATCTGAATTGACTGTGGCATGTTGCATTGGCGGGGCGAGTATCCCTTCTTTTAATACACGTGCCACACACCGACCACTTCATAGTGGTGGGTGTACATCGCTTAACGCTGGTTGCCAATTTGATTGGGGGCCAGCTGATTGGCAAACCGGCGTGGAGAGGTGAAACAGTATAGAATCAGACAAACGCCACGAAGCTACATAATTAAAGGGTGTTGTTCGCCGTTGACAAGTCACAATCGTGGAACAGATCAAGGAGAACCATGGAGCGTGTTTAGCGCCGAACGTAACAAGAGGGTTTGGCTTCGCAAGCCATGCAGATGTGTCATGGAGACTAACTATTTCTCTCCAAACATAGCGAGATGATGCCCTGCCTGAGACTTGCCATTCTATAATTCGGTAGAGGTAAGAGATGGCCGGTACTTTCATCAACTGGCTCGTCTCACACACTAACGCAGCTTGTCAGTCAGGTAATTATTCATTATCGCCGTCGTTGCAAGGGCAAAAATAAACTGGGGCATTTTAAGAGAATTGGACCGCTTCTTCAGTCTCTTCTTCACTTTTCTGGGGCAGAATCGCGCTAAATCGATTCGACTGTTGGAAAAAAAAAAAGGTAGAAAAAAAACCACAAAGTCACTTTGAGCCCTCGTGATTGGCAACCCAACCCCGATTTCAAGCACGGCGCTTAACACAAACCTGCAACAGAAATTACGCCCTGCAGCTTTCATGTGCTGGCTGTTTCTGACGGGTTAATTGATCTCGCCAGCCTCACCTGCGGCTCAGTTTC
This sequence comes from Beauveria sp. NWAFU-1, assembly GCA_024472245.1. Lineage (NCBI taxonomy): Eukaryota > Fungi > Ascomycota > Sordariomycetes > Hypocreales > Cordycipitaceae > Beauveria > Beauveria sp. NWAFU-1. Next base: position 2,054,074 of record JANBXD010000004.1, read on the forward strand.
CTCTCTTTCTCTCTCTCTTCTTCAGCCGATCCCCAGACGAACCACGCCAGAGAACGAAAAGTCTTTACTGCTTTCCACGTTGCCCAGATTTGATATATTTTTGATACCGAGCGCACCTCGCACGCACGCACACGACTCTCCCATACGAACCATCATATACCTACAAGCACAACATGTCAAAAGCGTTACCCTCCAAACCGGCCCCGAGCCAGGACAATATCGTTGCGTTTGTCCACCGCTATAATGACTTGATGCACGTCCGAGATTCCACAGATAAACTCATCGAGGTATGCAAACGGCCCGTGGCTGAGGAAGTCAGGCGATGTATCGTGGACCGCAGAGTGGCCCGACTGACGCACAAACCTCTCTCGACCCTGTAGGATATTCTATTATACTGCCAGGGCCTCGAGCGTGCCTTGCACCAGGAGACAGATCGCCTTCAAGGCGAGCTGCGCAGCTGCCAGATCGACCTCGCCGACGCAAACGCCTCGCGCCGCGAGCTCGAGCAGAAGCTATCACATACTGAATCCGAGATGCTCTCTCTATATAAGGAAAATGACACATACAAGGTGGGTGGTGGTGGTGGTGACGGTGGCCGTTGCGCCCACTTGGGCAGCGATGCAGTGGCATCGTTTTGTGTGACGTGCCAGAGCATTGAGCGCCTACGGTACGGCAGAGATACTGGGTTTTAACACGGACATTTGCGCAGACACGGAATCCATATATTGTAATCTTGATTGACGGAGACGGCCTACTAGTAAGCCCACCCGCTACCTGCTGCAACGAGGAGGGCAACGAAAAGACTGACAGTGCTGGCAGTTTCAAGATGCTTGGATACGACAGGGCGTCGAGGGCGGCAAACAGGCGGCCAATGCCCTGCGCAGCTCCGTCGCCCGGCAGTGGACCAACAAGAGCAAAGACACGCAAATCGTGGCCAAGGTGGTGGCCGACTGGGCCGGTCTCGCTCGCTCCCATCGCGGCCACGACTTGCGCGACTTTGCCATCGGTTTCACCCAGGGCCACGCCGCCTTTGACTTTGTCGACGTCGGCAGCGGCAAGGAGCGGCGCGCCGAGCCCAAGATTCGCGGTTCGTCCACATCCACATCCTTGTCGTGCGTGCCACATTGTCAAACATGCTTTGCTAACATGTGTCTAACAAGACAACACCCGCTGGCACCTGCGAAACCAAAACTGCCAGCAGATTCTCCTTGGCGTCACCCCGGAGGGCGGCTACTCTGGCTTCCTCGAGGACCTGTTCCGCGCCGACCCCGCGGCCCGCGACCGCATCAGCATCATTGAAGGCGGCGTCGCCCTCACCGCGGACCTCAAATCGACCGGCGCGAACACAACCCGTCTCGATAGGGACCTCTTTCGCGCCGACAAGCCCGTCGAGCGCACCCCGATCCACGCCGTCTCCGCCGCCGTCGGCCGCACCGCGAGCCCCTCCGGCAGCGTCGCCTCCAGCGGCGGCGGTGCCAACTCGTCGACGTTTTCGTACGCCCATGCCATTACCAATGGCACGCCGCCGCCGACGATGAGCATCCCCCTCGCGCCCAACAAGCCCAGTCCGCGGCCCCCCAGAACCAGCCCCCACGGCACCACCACCATCAACATCCCTTCGCCGTCGTCCCCGTCCTCGCCCCAGTACCAAAAGATTCCGCCCCAGCAGCCTGACTGGCACCCCGGCGCGCGCGGCCTCGACGAGCCCATCATCGTCAACGTCGCCGTCATGGACGCCGTCAAGAAGCGCAAGGACACGGACAAGCTCTGTAACAACCATTTCCTCCGCGGGCCCTGCGCCAAGGGCGACGGCTGCAACTTTGTGCACGTCTACAAGCCCAACGCCGAGGAGATTAATGCCATTGCGGTCCTGGCGCGGCAGAACCCGTGTACGCACGGCCAGGACTGCGAAAACTGGGAGTGCATATACGGACACCACGTGGGTTTTTCCGTGCTGAACGGCCGTAACTCGTGTGACAGATGGCTAACACTGCACAGTGCCCGAGTATCAGAGATGGCGTCTGCACGCATCCCTATTGTAAATTTGACGAGGATCAGCATCCTCCCGGAACGAAATTCACCTCGGCCAAGTCCGGCCGATGAACAAAAGAGATATTGTCAACCCATTTCACGCATAGTTCGACCAAGTACTTGCTTCTTGATGATCAACAAGCACTACCAAAGCGAATCTAAAAACTTGTATCAGCTCTTTTTTCTTCTACTTTCATGTACAAGTCTTGCTCAGAAGAGAAAAAGCGGCGGCAAGGAATCCGCATACCCTGGATTGCTTGGCCATTTTTGCTTCTTTCCTCTGCTTTGCTGTGTATCTTTACACACTTCTCATGCTTTTATTAACCCTCTCTCGGGTATTCTTGTCGCTTTTTTTATCTGGTCAGGATAGCATCTTTGCTGGTTATACCAAGGGGCTTTGGCATATCATGTAGCCTCGCTTGGCTTTGTATAGCTTTTCGCTTGTACTAGTACTGAAACAGTGGTAGCTTTCCAGAGCGGTCAGATCTACTGAACAATGACAATTGCTCTTTCTCGGTTTGCTTTTTTGTCGAGGTCTTGTCACTAATTTCGCAGGTTCAGTTGATGAGGCGAGTATGAGGTTGGTGCTCCCGGAGCCCCTCCACCGACTTGCAGATTCGGGCTGTAGGGCGCGCGAGCTGCCGCACATTCGCCGCCAATGGCACCATCCAACCTTCAACTACCATCCGTCTTCTACACCCTTCAACCACGGCGTTAAAAGAAGGAATTTTTACTTGTTTTCTGGTTACAATTATGGACTGCCCTGTTCTCATAATGGACGGCGGCCTCGGCACCTCCCTCGAGCAAAAGTACAGCTGCAAATTTGACCACAGCACGCCGCTCTGGTCCTCGGACCTACTCGTCTCCGACCCGGCGCGCCTCGAGCGGTGCCAGGCCGACTTTGGCCGGGTGCCCGTCGACGTGCTCCTCACCGCAACGTATCAAGTCTCCGTCGCCGGCTTCGCGCACACCCGCACCTCAGCTCACCCCGACGGCATCCCGCGGGCGCGCATCCCGCACTACGTCCGGGAGGCGGTGCGTATCGCCTGCGGCGCCACCACAGCAGGACGCATCGCGCTCAGCGTGGGCCCGTACGGCGCGTGCATGACGCCGAGCCAAGAGTACAGCGGCGCGTACGATGACGCGCACAGCAGCGGAGAGGCGCTGTACGCGTGGCACCGCGACCGTATTGCGCTCTTTGCGGCGGCGGTGGAGGGCTGCGACGAGGCCCGCCGCATCGGGTTCGTAGCGCTGGAGACGGTGCCCCGCGTCGACGAGATTGTTGCGATGCGTCGCGCGCTGGCCGCCGCCGCCGCCGCTTCTTCCGGACCGCTCGCCGCCTTGCCGTGCTGGGTGTCGTGCCTATTTCCCGGCGACGACGGGTGCCTGCCCGACGGCAGCACTGTCGAGGCGACGGTGCGCGCGATGCTGGATCCGACGCCCGCGCCGCCGGCGTGGGGCGTGGGCATCAACTGCACAAAGGTGCGCAAGCTTGACGCGCTGCTGCGGAAATACGAAGCGGCGGTAGAAAAGCTGAGGAGCGAAGAAGGGATGGCGACAGAGGCGTGGCCGGCGCTGGTGCTGTACCCGGACGGGACAAACGGCGAGGTGTACAACACTGTGACGCAGACGTGGGAGTCCAAGGAAGAGGAGGGCGCAGCGGAGAGGGACCCGTGGGCGAAACAGCTCGCAGAGGTGGTGAGGGCGACGAGGAGACGAGGCCGCTGGAGGCAGATTGTTGTTGGCGGGTGCTGTATGGCGAGCGCCGAGGACATTGCGGCCTTGAGGGCCGAGCTCTTATGACCGCGGCATACTAGCAGATACAAACATAAAAGATCAAAAGAAATAGCGTTGGAATAACACGTGCATTCGACACGTCTGTTGGGGAACCCGGACAGGCTGTTTCCGTTCTGTGAATGCAAACACCGATCGATATCAGAATGGTACCTGCGTGCCACTGCCGCAGCCGTGATACAAACTAAAAGTCCGAATCCACCCCACAATTGCGGTTCAAACCAGAGGGGCGCGAAAAACGGTGAACCTGGCATCAACAGCTCCAGAGACCCTTGAAACGAGAAAACATGTCCAAAGTCTTCATCGTCACCGGCGCCAGCAAGGGCATCGGCGCCGCCATCACGCGGCACCTCCTCGGACACCAGCACAAGGTGGTGCTGACGGCGCGCTCGGGAGACCTGCTGAAGCGCGTGCAGGCAGCGCATCCGGGCCAGGTGGAATACATGGCGGGCGACATGGCGGATCCTACGGTGTGTTTCTTCTTAACAAACGAAGCGAAGGAATCAAACGAAATGTCCCGAGGCTGATCTTTCCCATCGAGCAGATTGCCACGAGGCTGGCCGAGGTAGCTGCCGCCAAATTTGGCCGTATCGACGGCGTCGTCATCAACCACGGCGTCCTTGAGAACAAGAAGCTGGCCGACATGAGTGTGGAGAACTTCAGAAGCATGTACGAGATCAACGTCGTCAGCTGCTTTGCCATGGTAGGTCCAAAAACAGGCGCCGTCGTGAATAGGCTGACCACTTCATAGGCCAAGGCGGCACTTCCTCAACTACGCAAGAGCAAAGGCTGCATTGTCTGGGTTTCCTCTGGCGCCGCCGTTAAAACATACCAAGCCTGGGGCGGCTACGGGTCGTCCAAAGCGGCAATCAACTCGCTGTCGAGCCATTTGGCCGCTGAAGAAAAGGACATTACGAGCATTGCCATCCAGCCCGGCCGGGTCGACACCGACATGCAACAGCTCATCCGGGACACGGGCTCCGACACCATGGACAAGGCCGTCTACGACACATTCGTGCAGGCCAAGGAGACTGGAGGGCTGTTGAGGCCGGAGCAGCCTGGCAACGTCATTGCACGGTTTGTAGCCGCTCCGTCCAAGGAGCTCAGCGGCAAATTTACAGGGTAGGGTTAAGAAAATCGCAGTCGACGAACCTGGCTAACATGAGACAGTTGGAACTCACCTGAATTGGCTGCCTACCAAGAGTAGGAGCAGATGCGTCGAAAGGTCATAGATACTATTAAGAGACTTGTTAGCCGTGTTTCAATCATGTAATAGCAACACAGATAGACAAGGGGTTTTTTGCAATCAGTCGAAAGATGAAAAGCTCTTATTTTACTCCACATGGAAATTCGGTATTAGCATGGAATATAAGATTGTATCATCACAGCAAGGTATCACGGCAGCAACGCAAATGTAATCCTTACCATTTCAGATTTCATTGGGAGTTTTCGACAGGCATCGATGGCGGTTGCGTACGAGGGGACCTGATCATAGATCATTAGCTTGAGATCGACAGACGTACAAGACGCGAGCAGGGTAGCCACAACTACATTGTAGTCGTTTCAGCAAGTGTCATTGGCTTGACTTGGTCATTCGGCATTGGAAGCTTGTCGAACCTCCTAAGCCTGGGGCGACAACATATCTCATCATAGAAGACCAGACGTGGCAGGACGGAGAGGATGCTCGGGAAGAAGCTGAGGCTTACCTGTTAGAGAATAGATGGGAGAAATGTCATCACAGAGAATGGCACACTGCGTTATGCATCAGTCGAGCTCGTCAAGAGCGACAGCAAAGAAGCGTGGACGCGGCATTCGTGGTGATGGTAAGAAGAGAAAACAAGTCTGAAAATTTCAGCGCCAAAATTTCCGTCTAAAAAGGGTTCAGCGTGGAGCTGGTCCGTGCACGACAGCTTTTTGCTGTTGGTACCTGGGTGGGCCCGAGGACATTTCGGTGACAGATGAGAGAGTGCAGTAATAAATTCCAGGAAATTTCGAAATATAGTAACAAATTTGAAGAAGCTACCATCTACGAGACTTGACCTAATTCTGGCTTGGCTCATTGATGATAATTCACCGTAGGACGTATCGATGCAAGCGGTGGACTGGTGGCAGGCTCGAAATCTCCTGGCCTCTCATTGGCCAGGATTTCTTCAGACCCATTTCCCGAAGCCTGCCAATATGTCGATGAGATGCACTGTAATTAGACAGCATCTGCATGACGGCCAATTATCTGAACAACTCTAATCATCGGATGCTTGAGCTTGTTCGACTTTCTAGTTATCTAGCTAGCTCTACTTTCAAGCTCTCGATTTCATGCAGCTATCTGTGCAATAAAGGTAAATTCAAGCAGCGGTTGTTGATTGGAGCCTGCGTCAGCCGCAATTTGGAATCGGCAGCCACCCCGCCAGCTCGGTTCACGCCCACCGTGACACCCAACAGTCTAGTCAATCTTGTTTGTAGACAAAGGCCGCTCAGTAATAAGATTGCTCGAGCAGAAACTCTTGCTTGTCTTTGCTGGGTCCTCTTTGGCGCATCACCCGCTTCACAGCTCTCCACAACGAGCTTGCTAGTGCCGCTATGCCGCATGCGCCAATGCCTAGATTGGTCACAGCACAGCAAAAAGTGCGCCACCGGCCAATCACCACAGCCATCTCACCAATGGCGCAATTTGTAGAGGCAAGTCTCGGTTCTTCTCGTCCGGCCTCTTGGAGTCGTGTGTGTCCAGCCGTTCCCTGGTTGTGCGAAAAAGAGGGGTGCAGGAAGCAAGAGCCAAGCTCGATGCAGAAGTTGATTCCATAGAGCAAAGTACATATATCCAGAGCGGTGCCTGGCTCACATTCACCCATTCTTCAACGTGCCCCGACCTTACCCCCAACCGCCCAGCAACGACATCTTCTACCCACCACGTCATAGAGCGGGCGGCGATACAAAAAATGGGTGGTGATCAAACATTGTCCGACGACTCTGTCGTGGACCACAGGCAGGCAGACTATGGCAGTATCGATCTGAGCGATGACGATACTGTCATTTCCAAAGGCTCGCTGGATCCCGTGTACGAGGCCAAGGCCAAGATTCTCAACCGCGCAGTAAGTCATGGTCAGCATCACGTGCGACCACGAGTAGACATACACTCGTAACGATCACACACAGCAAAGGCCATCACAATGCTAATTTATGCGCCTCTGATTATAGATTCAAGATATTGGCATGGGTTGGTACCAATGGCAGCTCTTCATCGTCGTCGGCTTTGGCTGGGCAAGCGATAACCTGTGGCCCGTCGTCACCTCGCTCATTCTCAAACCGATTGCCAACGAATTTCTGCCCACCCGCCCGCCGCTGCTCGTCCTCGCCCAGAACATCGGTCTCCTCGCCGGCGCTGCCTTTTGGGGCTTTGGCTGTGACATCTTTGGTCGCAAATGGGCTTTCAACCTGACCCTCGGCCTGACTGCGTTTTGGGGTCTCATCTCGGCCAGCGCCCCGAATTTCGCCGCCATTGGCGTCTTCAACGCCCTATGGTCCTTTGGCGTCGGCGGCAACCTCCCCGTCGACTCGGCCATTTTCCTCGAGTTCCTGCCTCAGTCGCATCAGTACCTGCTGACGGTGCTATCCCTTGACTGGGCCGTCGCGCAAGTTATCGCCAACTTGATTGCTTGGCCACTGCTGGGCAACTTGACCTGCCCCCAGGATGCCACGGTATGCCACCGAAAAGACAACATGGGCTGGCGCTACTTCCTCGTCGCAGTGGGTGGCCTGACCATGATCATGTTTCTGGCGCGCTTTTGTCTCTTCAAGCTGCACGAGTCGCCCAAGTATCTCATTGGCAAGGGCCGCGACCAAGACGCAGTCCGCGTGGTTCACGAGGTCGCACGCATCAACGGAAAGACGAGCCCCCTCACGATTGAAGAGTTGCGCGCCTGCGAACCCGAAAACTATGTCGCTCAGACAGATACGGCCGCTGCTGTCCGCAGACATTTAAAGAAGCTGGATACAAAGCAAGTCAAGACGCTCTTTTCCACCAGGCGCTTGGCAATCAGCACCTCGTTGATCATGCTCCTTTGGGCACTGATTGGTCTTGCGTTTCCGCTATACAATGCATTCTTGCCTTATATTCAGGACTCACGTGGCGCCGACTTTGGCGACGGCAGCACCTACATTACATATCGCAACACGCTCATCATTTCTACGCTTGGTGTGCCTGGCGCCTTGATTGGTGGTCTTTTGGTTGAGCTACCTAGACTTGGTCGCAAGGGCACGTTGTCCATATTTACGGTGCTTACTGGTGTTTTTCTCTACTGCTCGACCACCGCTACCAAGAGCGAGGCGCTTCTTGGCTGGAACTGCGCATTCAATTTTTGCAGCAATGTCATGTATGCTGTTTTATATGGCTATACCCCCGAGATTTTCCCAACCCCTCAGCGTGGTACTGGCAATGCATTGGCTGCCATTTGCAACCGTGTCTTTGGCATCATGGCCGTAAGTACAACATGTCATGCCATTCTTCTCTCAAGCTCGTCTCTAACTCAACTCTAGCCCATCATCGTCATGTTTGCGAATCTGCAAACCTCTGCACCTGTGTATACTAGCGGCGCTTTGTTTCTTGCAGCAGGAATCATCGTTGTACTGCTACCGTTCGAGTCGAGGGGCAAGGCGGCACTTTAAACGGGTGCGGTTTGAGTATGCAGACTGAGTTTCTGGGTTTATTGTTTCTTCAAGTAATGTGTTTTTGGGCGTCATAATTCTGCCTAGAGTGGTATCAGCACACACAAGCAGTTGGTGCCATGAGGCAGGCAGGCTAAAGGGGCATGGGAGCAGATGAGGGCCGAGCATTCTTGCCCGGCATTCCGCATTTATCAGGGTTAGGAATATCACCATCTTTGAAATTCCCCAGCACAACGCACGGGGAAATACACGCCGCTCCAAGGCCTACCGCTGTGAATTACCGGCTAAGTATCTATAAAAAGATAGCCGTGGAATGGAAAGCCATGGAAAGCACATGGTCAAGTACAGACACTAGAACGCAACAGACCAAGGTATCCCGATTCAAATACGGGATAAGCTAACACGTCATGTCACACGCCAGAGGCTCAGCTGGCCATGCCACCTAGTCCAAGCAACGGATCTAAGTACCAAAGGTGATAGACATTAGGCTTCTCTTGCCTCAGTAATAAAAAGTGTCAAATTAGTACTAATAAATTCTCTAGCTAATTGAACAAGGGTCAGTAATTCTTTATATGGACACAACCGTTTCTGAGACAAGATGACTGTTACAGGTCAAGGTGAATCTTCTTTGTGCAGCAGTATCAATTTTCGTCCCCTTGTTACGCTTTGCACTAAATAGCCTTGTGCAGTTTTCCGTCCCAGACTTTGCAATCTTTAGCCTGGCTGACAAATTCGTCTCAGCCTTTTGTCGTCGCACGGTGTCCGACAAAAGCGAGAGCCTCTGGCTGCGTTACAATTAACTTGATGTCTTTTTTTGACACGGTCGGAAAGGGGTGGTTCAATGCTTCGAGGACCTTGCACAGGACCGGAACCATCTTCGCGGCCTGCTCTGCCTGCTCGTCTTCCTCGGAGACAACTTTCGCCCCTGCTCGCTTGGCCAGATTCGGAAACAACTTCATCACGCCTTTGGAGCGATGTTGATTTTCGTACAGAGTCTCACCGGATTGCTGACACCGATGGTATTACCAAGCTTTCGCAATCCACTCAGCGTCCGTCTTAAGACGACGAGTGTTGTCCTCATATCCCATTTCGTAGCAAGGAAATGAAGTGCGCCCTGTCGGCTTTTGTCCAATCAGTTGGCATTGATACACTCCGCAATTATCAGGAAGATTGTCCTCGGACATTTTTTTCCGTTGAGAACAGCTGAAAAGCGCTTTGTCGAGTTCTGTACAGAGATCGGATTGAGCAAACAAAGAGACAAACAGCCAAAGGCAACATGCACACACGCTTTCTTCGAGAAGAAGTGGTCGGGCACAATGGAAATGCACGAAGGCGCTGAGAAATTATATACCATGTTTAAAAAGCATGCTTGAGGCTGTTTGTGACAAGAATTCCCGCGATACGCTGTTTATGCATCGGTTACACAGTCACAACCCCGTCGGCATGTGCGCCATATGGTGTGCGACTGTGCCTCTGCATTCCCTTGTAGAGCTTTCCCAAGGACAAGATTAAAGGAAGCAATGTCTAATAAATGCTATTCCACCACCTTCGTTAAGCAAATAACTCTCCACAAATCCTTTATGGTCTCGGGACTACGCCCGGCTGCGACGGCCGCCTCTTCAGCTGCTGTTTGCAGTAACACTGAATCCAGTCCGCGTCCACGGCCCTGTATTTCGTCTCCCCCTCGCCGTAGCAGTACCAGCAGGTCCCCTCGGTGTTCTTGGCTAGCAGCCTCACGAGCCCCGCGCCGTTGCAGAGCGCGCACGTCTTGATCCTCTCCACGGCCTTTTCCCGGTAGACCATGCCCAGGCTTTGGCACGTCACGCACAAAGGCGGCACCGCTACCGCCGACGACGGCGGGAGCATCGCGCACGAGGTTGTCGTCGTCGCTGGCGCCGTGACGGACGTCTTACCGCGTCGCCGGGGGGCCTGGGGCTGGCGGCTCCTCGGGCGCGGCTGCTGCTGTTGGGTGCCGGCGCTTGGGTGCCCAAAGGCAGGGTAGCTGAGATACGTTGAATTGTAAAGACTAGAGTGCGTGGTTAGCTGAAAACGTATCTCTGGAAGATGTGTTGGGAGTTTGTCGGGCTTTTCTTACTTTTGTTGCATGATGAGAATGTGGGATGGAACAAAGGGAAAGGGGAAGAGATTGTCCTCTGATGCGGCCGGGCAAGTAGCGGGCTGCAGCTGCCATTGGTCTGGTCGCACAAACACCGCGCCGGCAAGGGAAACAAGTAAGCAGGCAAAAAAGTTGGGGTTTGGAGGTAAATCAACTACAAAGACTTGCTACAAGATTCCCCAGTCTGCCTGGTCAATACCCAGACGAGCTGCTTTAGATGACAGGTTTATATAGATGCGTGACAATGTACTAGAGTACTCGAACAAGTCATTATACGGCTACAAATCTGTTACTATCTCACTTGTGATACGCTTTCGGATACAAAATGCATTCGAGACAGTTAATTCTCCGTGTCTGACCAGAGATGATATGCTATTCTCTCGCACTGGCACGTATTCGAGCAAACAGAGCTTCAGCGCAGCGTAACTGCACTATATTCACTCATTTACAGTACACAAGTCAGCCAACATGCATAATACTCGATTCTAATGACGTCGCAGTATATGATGAGTCAAAACGACAGTCCAGTCTCGCTTGCCTATGGCGACTTACACGAGCTAGCGTTAGCACTGACTAACCTCACGCGCGGCCTTAGTCAACCTCCAGCCGGCCATCGTAGGCTGCCGTTGCCTTTCAACAGTAATGGCGATCGATTTGTAGCGTTGGCCTCATTATCCTTGACAGAATCGTACGCTTCCTCCGGCGGCACGGCTGTCCTGGGCTTACCGCATATATCGACAATGTCGTGACGAGTGACCACGCGTCAACTCGTTCAACGCTTGACGAGCACTCTTGGCGACATCGCTTTATAGTGCCCCCAATAGCGCCGTCGCAAAATGTCAGAATTTTGTGTTCAGTTCTGCAGTACACTACCCGCCTCGTCAAGGTACCCGCCGTTACCGGACCAGATCTGCGGGACGCCACGCGAGACGCCACCAAGCCTCTAGATCGCTTCTACAACTACACCCACTAATTGTAGCGCTCATGCTTGTCAAGATGTCACGTTTTAATATTATTTTTTTCCAGTCTGTTGAAACCGTCTGTGGTCCCATTAATCTAGTAGACGTCTATATAAGTCCTGAAGTGCCACTGAGAATAACAATGAACGCGCAATAGTCGTGCAATTGGTGCAATTGGTGCAATTGGTGCAATTGGTGCAATTGGTGCAATTGGTGCAATTGGTGCAATTGGTGCAATTGGTGCAATTGGTGCAATTGGTGCAATCGGTGCAATCGTCGTGAAAGCACAACAGGTAAGCAAACGCATCAAGGATGGTATCTTCTTCATGCACATAGGTCAAAGGCGGACACAAAACAACGCAAACTAAAATCCAATCAATCGCATCCTGATAATCGGCTGTAGTCCTTCCACAATGTCTCTTCTTGGTTTTCGTTTATACAAGGTTCTCTTTATCCAACGTCCCCCTCGTCGTACCATAACAAAACGTCCAAAATTCGTAAGCAGGTAAAGACTTGACCACCAGAGATAGCAGGCCAGGCACTGGTCTGGCCTGCTCTCTTGCGTATCATTTATGCCGTGTAATCCCATTCATGTTAATCCCGTTGTAAAGAACCATTCGTCGCATAATATGTACATGCTAGCAGACGCCAAATACCCAGATAACGTCCTCTCAGAGAACGAACATAATAAGAAAGCGAATTCGCCGAGATCTAGGCGAAAGAGTAAAAACAAGTGCGAGGAAGCAAAACCTGTTTGCATGTTTTTGTCGGATTCATCGTCAGGTTAGGGAATAATAGAAGAAAGCAGAAGAGGCGGGTTAAGCAATACGCTGGTGTGGCAATGACAATCCAACTCTTCCATATTTACTCTTCAATGGTTTGGTTCGGTGTTTGCTGCGATCCCGTCTCTTCCTTCTTGGCCCAGCCGCCCCAGCCAGTCATACCGGCCATGCCAGTGTACCAGCTCTGGCGCTTGTTCTCCTTGTCCTTGACAGCGTCGGCATTCTCTTGCACGAGTCGCAGAGGGCGAGGAGTGCCACCGACAAAGGTAGTCTTCTTTTCGTTGATAGAGCGGGGAGGCGACTGGGAGGGCGGGGTAGTGAGATCGGCAGATTCGCCGCTAATGCTTGACGTCTCGCTGCGCATGCCGGGAAAGTTACCAGTCGAGGACGGCGCTTGGCTACTGGTGCTAGGAACGCGTGATGTGACACTACCAGCGGCACTGGCGCCAGAGTGAAAGCCTTGTGAGTTCCGAGGATTACCAAGAGGGGGCGATAGAGGTCCATCGGGGCCCTTGTACATCTGGCTGACCAGGCTAGCAGCACCCGCAAACTGTTCACTCTGAGGGCGAGACCGTCGAACACTAGTAGAGCGGCCAAGATTGCCGATAGGAATGCTGGGCGCCCGCTCCGGATCCATATGCGCAGAGGTGGCTGTGCTGGCCTGTGCCGTAGAAGAAGGGCGAGGTTTTGATTTGCTGGCGGGGGGTCCCATGGCCATACTTTTGGCACGCTGCAGAAGAGATGAGCCGCTGGGAGGGGCTGGTAACTCCTTGTTGACGTTGCCCTTGTTGTCGCTAGACTGGTCGAGGATGGATTCGAAGTCCTGGTGCTGCAACAGGCGCTCGATGATTTTGTTAATATATAGAGTCAAGGCCTTGTTCGACTCTTTCAGAGACTTGAGTTCGGCCTCTAGGCGGCGGTCGCCTTCGCCTTCAGCCTCGGTGGCATCAGAAAGCTCGTCGGCAAGCGACGAAGCGCCGGGGGCCTTGCCTTCAAGAGCGGCGAGGGCATCTTGGTTGGAGCTCATGTAGCTAAAGTCACTTTGGCCAAAGTCGCCCTTAAGCGTTTTGTCCTTGAGAAGCAGCTGATAGCTTTCGTTGTCTTCCATCAGCCTAGCGTTGGCCATGCGAGCCTCCATGAGCAGGCGTTCGACTTCTTGCAGTCGGCCGCCGCCTTGGTTCTCGGATTCAACCAGCTTGATCTGGGCCTCGGCGAGTTCAAGTCGTAGCGATTCGATGAGCTTATCCTTTTGCAGGATGAGTTTTGAGCTGCTGCGAGAGTCACTTCTTTGCAGCGAGGATGGTGGAGCGAAGCTGCTGCCATCAATGGAGGGCGAAGCGTTTGCTGTTGAAAAGTTAGCGGTTGCGTGCTAGAAGACCACGATGCGTTGCTGCACTTGCCTGTCCGGGAAGGACGAGAGTCGTCATCGCCATGATTACGTTGGGCAAGGCTGTCTTTCAGTCTCTGGATGATGGCTTGCATCTCTTCTTCCTTATTGGCCATGTCCTCCTTTTCCTTGAGCATGGAGCTGCGTTCCGCCTCGTAGATGGTTTCCATTTCGCGGATCTGGCGAGTAGCCTCTCGTTTATCATTGGTTAGAGCTTCGAGCTGCTCCTCGTACTCGTGGACCCTTTCCTCAAGCTTGGCAGACTCCTTGCCTGCATCGTCGAGCTTGGTCTGGAGGACGCCAATCTGCTTAGCGAATGACTCTGATTGCTTCTCCTCCCTTTCTAGACGCTGCTGAAGATCCTCGGCGGCGGCGGAGGCCTCAGCGTGGGCATCCGATTCTGCGGCAGTGCTATTTTTGCGAGCGGCGGCAGCAGCCCGGGCGGAAACCGGGGTGCCCATGCGGGTAGAGCGTGTGCGTGCGTGGCCGGCGGGAGATGAAGTCGAGTTGCGTTGGGAAGTTGTTCGCGAGGGTGATGCACTGGGAGACGTCGTGGTCTCAGTGTGAGAAACTCGGCCAAGGCCACCTGGTGGCTTCTTGGCGATGGCAGACATGATGGCGGCGACTTTGAAACTCTGAACAGCTAGCGTCTAGCGGTGATGCATAAGATGTCGAGTAATGTGAGGGTAGACTGGGGGTTTTGGCGCAGGATATGCACAGGACGTGCGGTAAGGATTCTCAGGCGACAGCAGAGGGGGCCACCAGTTTTTGCAGGTAATGTCTTGAGGAGGGTTGATCAAAATGTCCAATGTCAAAGGAGGAAAGGGAATAGGAGGACAGCGTAGTACGGACAAGGTACTGACTGATAAAAGGTACACAACAAAAAACATGGGGTTCCGACAAGACAGCGCCCTGTGCCACGTCTCCACATCAACTTGGCCCGTGATTCAGGGACGGACAACTGGGCGTTTGTAACAGATGTATTTCATCAAGTTTGGTGTTTTCAAACAACAAGTTTGCGGTACCCGCTACATTGCTGAGCAATTAATTCGAGGCATTATTCCGCGCCTGTCTCATCGTGGCGGGTACCCGTTACCTGCTCGCTCTGTCCACCGCTGTATTGGGCTGGCGTCTAATAGGAAATTACCTACCTAAGAATGCACCGCTTTGTTGCCACGGGCACATGAAAGAGGCATGGCGAGTATGTCTCGGGCGTGGCAGCGCCTCGTAGAAGCCCCAACACGTCTCTGGCCTTCTAGACACGGAAAAGGGATATATTTCTCGACGCAGGGCGCATAGTCAAGTCCAGTCATGCCGTGGTCTGATCTTGCCGGGCCAATTTACCGCCGTCCTACTAGTACGCGGGATGGATGCCTACGGTCGGACGTGTTCCCTCCTTCGGCTTGGCCCCTAAAAACGCTGATAAAAATCAGCCGACGACGTTTTTGCTGTCAGCGGCGTGGCCTTTGATAGTGTGTCGCTTGGCAACTTGGCAATGAAAGTGATACAGGCGACTACTAAGCGGTAAAATTGGCTCATGGGCAAGCCCCGCGGAGGCTTCTTTGGGGAAGGTCTATATCGCTTCTTGATTTATTGATAGAGGCGGCTTCGTATCCTTTGTTAAAAATCCACCGCATGACGGCGAGGTACGGGGCCATCCCCTGTTTCCACGCACCCAATCTCATTATGCTGATCAGGGCAAGAGAGCCTGGCAGTAGGTTGGAGTAATAGCAGTGCTGACAGCTTCAAAGAAAATCCAGAGCACAATAATATCAGAAGCTCAAGAGCGTCAATTTGAAACCACAAGATAATATAAGAGCCAAAGGTGTTCAATGACGGACATCTGAATAAAAAGATGAGTGAAACATGGCGGCCCCCAACTGACACCCGCACCGCGAATCACATTTACAAACAGGAACAGTTCATCGAGCTTTAATTCTTCATTGAGTCGTCTCTTCGGCTTTCTACACGCAAAGCAGCGCAGCTACACAACGCGCATACAGCGACTTTCAAAGAATGATTTCATCACATCAGCCCATGCGAGCCGTTGCCTCTGTCGCATTACATCGACTGGTATATGCCGGTGACCCGAATTACCCCAACGCCAGAAAAAATGCTTTTGGGTTTGACATGTTTGGCGATTATCCACCTTTTAAGCAGCCTGGTCGCTGAGGATGTCGGAGTCACCAGCGTCGAGGATGGCCAGGGTCGAGCAACGGAAGAGCTTACCGCAGGCGGTACCGAGATCGATCTGCAAAGAGAATACGTGTAAGCCAATGTGAACCCTCCAAAGTCAAACGAGACTTCTTCGTTGGGCAGACCCCGAGAGACACCACCGGACTTCCATCAAGGATATCAAGTCTCTCTCGGCCAATCGCAATCGTATGAGTTGGTTTGTTAGATTCGGAGCGGGTTACATCACGTTCGGTCTGGGCGAAGAAGTCTGCGATGGTCGTGCCGGTGAAATTACTCACATTATTCGAAGAAAAATGATGGATAGGCGCTTTTGAGAGCATGCTGTAGTACTCCAGCTCGGACTTGCGAAGAGGAGGAGTGTTGGCGGCGATGATGATCAGCTTGGCCTTGCCAGATCGCAGGCTCTTGAGGGTCGACTTGTATCCAAGAGTGACTGGAGAAGTTAGCATTCTGACTGGATTTGATGGCGGCGGCGACGACTAACCCTTGCCAGACTTCATAACAAGCGCCAACTTGGAGTTGATGGTGTTGGCATCTTTCTTGTTCTTCTTGGTGGGAGCCATCTCGACGGTGTTGTTTTCGATGATTGTGAAATTGACCGTGTCTTTGATGCAGAGCAAACTCTTAGGACGGCTAGTGCTCGCGCTGTGAATTTTGGGGTCGCCCCGAAATTTTGTAGTGGGGCAAGGGCTGCATTTGGCATGCCCCCACATGAGCCAATCAGGGCCTCGTTGCTCTTTGGCGTTAGCCCTAAAGACCCGTGGTTTAAGCGATAACACCACCGTTCCAGATTACCAAGCACGCTTTGAAATCAATCCTGGTGGCACTGCGAAAGAAAGTGTTCCTGGTTCCCAGCTTTGACGCCATCTTTCCCTCGTCACCAACAACCACTTTACGGAAAGATCACGAAAAATCCGACAAAATGGCTCGCCGTCCCGCTCGTTGCTACCGCTACTGCAAGAACAAGGTGAGATTATAATTGCATCTTCGTCGCCTGCGAATCGACCCGAACCCGCCGAAGAGTGAGACCTTGGACGTCCAAACATGGGAATGATGCATGACGCAAGAAATTTGGGAAAAGGTCGAAACGCAGGGTCACGACGATGTAGCGGATTACTTTGCGCGACCAGAAAACTAACATGTTTACGTCTAGCCGTACCCCAAGTCGCGCTTCAACCGTGGTGTTCCCGACCCCAAGATTCGCATTTTCGATCTTGGCCGCAAGCGCGCCGCCGTCGACGACTTCCCTCTGTGCATCCACCTCGTCTCTAACGAGTATGAGCAGCTGAGCTCCGAGGCTCTCGAGGCCGCCCGTATTTGCGCCAACAAGTACCTCGTCAAGAACAGCGGCAAGGAGGGTTTCCACCTTCGCGTCCGCGCCCACCCCTTCCACGTCGTCCGTATCAACAAGATGTTGTCTTGCGCCGGTGCCGATAGACTGCAGACCGGTATGCGTGGAGCCTGGGGCAAGCCCAACGGCTCCGTCGCCCGTGTCAACATTGGTCAGATCATCATGAGCGTCCGCACTCGTGACTCTAGTATGTCTCCATGAAAGCTGCAACTAGACACAGGTTACTAACAAAATCATCAGACCGTGCTCTCGCTCTCGAGGCTCTCCGTCGCTCTCAGTACAAGTTCCCCGGTCGCCAGAAGATTATCGTCTCCAAGAACTGGGGCTTCACTCCCCTCCGTCGTGAGGAGTACCTCGAGCGCAAGGCCTCTGGCCGCGTCAAGGATGATGGTGCTTATGTCCAGTTTCTCAGCAACCACGGTTCTCTTGCGGAGAACATGCGCCGCTTCCCCGACGCCTTTACGGCTTAGATGAGGTAGCGAGGTTTGCATTTGGAATTCGGCTGGCGTCAATGTGGCATGTCAGATAAATGACGTTTAGTTTACATGGTTGTCAAAATGGACGAATTAAACTACCTGGTGCATCTTGTGGCCTGTGCATGTTTGGCGTTTTGTCTCGCTCATCGAATTTGATAAACTTTATTCAATACGTAAAGCGTACCTAGTTGTCCGAGCTGCCCTCCACAGCAAGCACAAACTGGTGCCAATCGTATAGGGGGGATCAAGAAGAGGAACAGCTAAGGTAACCAAATATATGCCGCCACAACGTCACGCGGGGCAGTCTTGAAAAGCAGGGTTCTGCATTTGAGTTGGTCAAGCAGCATTTGGCCAGCAAAGTTTCGACGTAGACATTTTGCGTGCGTTGCCCGTCGAGCTAAACGCAAACGAAGAGAAGAGCGAGAGTAGATCAGCAGGATGTCGAAGAAGAGCAAGAAGAGCAATACACCAGTCCAGCACCTGCCAGTAGCAAGACGAACGGTGCATGCTGCTTACACTCCGCGGCTGTGCTGGGACGCATCTAATATGAGGTTTAGTTTCTCCATCAATGTGATAGAGATGGACACCTAGTTATTCTATTCACCCGCCAAGCTTCAATCTTTATTCACAGCCAGGTGTCTTTCCTGATGTAGAGCACTCGAGCGCTGCTGTTTGAAAAAGAAGCCCAGCCCAGACTAGTAATAGGACTGATGTGGTCTGATACGTGGTCACGGAGGCTTGCATAAGTAGAACGGGCTCGGCACTGTCCCGATTGGCGTGGCCCCATGGAGTCGCGATGGAGTTGGGCGCTCCTTTGTCCCGGCTGCATGGCACGGGCAGTACAAAGTCGGTGGTGGAATCGGATTATCGGAGTTGGGAAAGATGACCAGAGATTAAAGGTAGAGAGAGTCGGAGCCAGTGGCAAGTTGCGTGCGGATGGGTGAGGAAGCTACAGGCTGGCGGGATGGGGAGCCAGTGGTGGTAATGGCAACGCAGAATGATGGCATGGAGACGTTGGCAAGAGTGCGTTGGGAGCTAATTAGGCCGTGAATCATATATAGACAGAACATTCATTTTGATGAGCAATGGGTCGTCGTGAAGTTGGTGAATATCTTACAACCGCAACGTCCATCAACAGGCGAAGTGTGAAGTGGCGAGTGGATGCAAGTTGGCGCGGCGGGCGGGCTGGCCACCTGACCCTACAGCGGGTGACGCTATTCCGTCAGCACCCTCTGGACCAGCCAATGGACGCCAGCGATGAGGGTCCAGCGGGAACAGGAACTTGGTGTGCCGTGTAGGATGCAAGTAGAGCAAAATCAGGCGCGATGACTCGAGGCCCCTATTCTGTTGGGCTGTGCGGGATACAAAGGTTGAAAGGGTCCGGTGGGCGCGCCGGACCAGGACAATGAGCAGGCGTTGATACAACACGAGTCGGGCGTTGGTGGGAATTGACAGACCGCCAGGTTCGGTTTACGGTGAATGGCGCCAGTGGGAATTTGGCCGGGAGCAGCCGGAAGGCATGATGGATTGAGAAGATGAGGATGTGAGTACTGGTAATAGGTCAATGAGGGGTATGACTTTGACGCCTGGCGATACAAGCCTGCGAGATAATCGATACAGTACCAGCCTATCAGAAAGATGCTGAGAGACGCTAGCATGATAGATGGTTGTAAGACAGTTGGCTGCAGCAATTGCAGGCCGCGTTTTATTAGTCGTGTGCCTCACTCAAAAGTGTAATGAGCAAGGCAGTAAGCAGATAATGAAACGCGGCAGCACCGTTGCCTACGAGTCATCCTACCGTTCGGGCGAAGAGGATGACTTTGGTCAGATGGAATTGGGGGACGGCACATGAACCTCGAGACCCTGTTCCCCGTCAAATGTGTCATTGAAACATGAGAGACGAAATGAACAGGGGAGTCGCAAAAGCAAAGGCTGCAGAAAAGGCTGCGCTGGCAGCACCCAAAGTAAAAAAGGGCGGTGTCCTTGACTGTTTCTTTGAGGGCACGCCATTCAGAGGACGTTTGTTGTTTTGGATTTGTGCAGCGCTTCGGGACGTGCAGAGCCGGGAACGGACCGAGGGTGCATGTACGAGGGGGAACAAGCTTTGACTGATGAGAGAT
Source organism: Beauveria sp. NWAFU-1 (assembly GCA_024472245.1). Taxonomy (NCBI): domain Eukaryota; kingdom Fungi; phylum Ascomycota; class Sordariomycetes; order Hypocreales; family Cordycipitaceae; genus Beauveria; species Beauveria sp. NWAFU-1. The sequence goes on from JANBXD010000004.1 coordinate 2,073,945, forward strand.
GCTGATGCGAGGAATGATAAATTGATAACTAAAAATGACTGCGCCAAAGTAGGACAGGAACCAAGAGGGCTGATAACGACATCTGGCACTGAGTGATGCCACCATGATGTCGTCTAGTACCACTTACAGCGCGGGAGCCACTGTATCTCAGAAGAGGGGGCCAGTCGGTCAGCCCAGCGGTTCAGCAGGACAGCGTCATGGTCATGGGGTGTTGGGAAGGTCTTTGGAAGAAGGCAGCTGTTAAAAAACGAGCAAATGAAGAGAGAGAAATAGTAGCGATGAAGATGATGACAAGAACTCAGCATTTCAAAGCCGAGGGCTTTTCCCATTCATTCTGCTCTTGCTGCTCGAACGGATGGACGATATCAGTAACTACCTATCCGTAGACTGCTGTATCCGGCACGCGAGCAACGCCCATCGCAGGAAGAGTCCACTGCAAAGGACCCACCATGACCACGCCAGCCCAGTAATAAGGTGTCCAGGACACACATTGTGCTGCAGCTTGCTGCTTGATGCACCATTTACCAGTACAGTGGCCGATCTGTCGTCTTACAGGATAACACACACCAGGCTCGCTTTCTCTGTGTCGCCTCTGTCGCTCTCTGTCCCCCCGCCCCTCGACGCCATCAAACGCTCCCGTCTCCCAACAAAAGGAAACCTGTGCCCAGCCCAGCCCAATTCACAAATCTCTTGCATCCTCCTATTTACTCTTTTCCTCTCATCCATAATCCCCTGTTCCCTACGCATCTCCCCTTTTCTCAACCATAGCGTTTTACTTGACTCGCCGCGTTGCCCACCTCGAACCCCCGAGCTGCTCAGCGGCGCTCCGACAGCCGTCCGACGTCGCCCCGTCACGCCTTATCTGTCTCGTCACCACGCCCCACGTCTGTCCCGACTGCACGCCATATTTAGCACCCATCGCCACATTGCACAACCTCATAGCCACGTCCATTCATTATATCCTCTTTTTGAAAAGGCACGGCACTTTTCAGTGCTGCCTACAAAATCATGGCCTTTCAGCAGCCTGCACGGCAGCCCGCCCAGAGGGTGAACCGCCCGTCTGTCGCCGTAGAGTCAAGCCAGCAGCCACTCGCAGCTCTCCAGGAGAGAGAGCCCGACCAGTCACAGACATCATGGGTGCTCTTTTCCCCCCCGACCGACGTCACCACCGCCTCCTACCTCAGCGAGTCTGAACGCTCCGTCGATACGCCCGGCCGCTCGCGCGCCAGCCTCCACACGGCCGCCAGGTCCTCCCAGACTGACGACTTTCGCTTATCGCTCGCCTCCTCCGCCGTCGACGACATCTCGGTCGATGACGACGCGGAGCTCGACAGCCTCGACAGCCACCTGCCCGAGTTCCGCTCCCAACCCGGTGACCACGCCGCCTCGCACAGAAACAGCGTGCACGGCGCCGTGCCCGTCTTTCCCGCCCACGACGGCCTGGGCTCCTTCCGCCTCGACAGACCGACTCTTGGCCGTGACGCTCAGGAGCAAATTTACCAGTTTGAGCGCTTCAATCCCAAGAGATTGCGAGTTGACCATGAAGATGCCTACATGGAGACAGATGCCGCTGTCGATGCCCAAGAGGCGGCCAAGCGGGATCGGATCGAAGCCTGGCGCCTGGAACACAGTCGCGTGCTCCTCGACGAGGTGCAGCGTGAGACTAGACGTCGCCGCAAGTCGCTCGCTTCCATGCATCGCCGCCAAAAGTCTCAATCATCTGATGACAACATGACCTGGCATGATGATGATGATGCCACCGCCACCGATGCGCCTAGCGAAGACCGGGGCTTCCTCGCCCGCATCACCCGCACCGTGGTCAAGGACATTTTCGGCATCGACGAGAGGCTGCTGGACATTCTTCTCGGTGAGGCCGTCGTCGACGATGATGATCTATCCAACACGCCGCGTGCGTCGCAGCTCAATACCGCGCAACCACCAACGTCGCTCGACGAAGAGTCGTGGCAGCTTCGCATTCTCGAGTCGGTCTCGCGCGAGCTAGGTCGGCTCGTCAACCACCTCTCGCCGCACCACCCCGGCGCCTTTTCCACATACAGTCGCATGCAGCAGATACCCCTTCCCTACGCCGGTTTGCCCGCGATCCCCGAGGCCGCTGATCAGACCAGCCTCGACCTTGCCCCCAGCACGCCACCCTCTGCACCTGAATTCAAGCCCACCATCAACCGCCACGACACGCAGCCAATTCCGATTCCTGGCAAGTCCGCCAGTGATGAGGCCGAGGTAAGCGGCGCCTTTTCCAAGGACGAGTGGGAGCGGGATCTGGACATTAAGCTCGTCTTTCGCTACCTCATCTCACGCTTCACCTCGCGCAACAACTCGTCGTCGTCATCGTCCAGCAGCGCACCGGCGCACCTGGCGACGACCAGCATGCAGGACGCCGCGGCGCGCGTGGCCCGCGTGCGCCAGCACCACCCGCTGATTGCGCGCGCGCGGCCAATGGAGCGCCGCTCATTTCGGGCCGTTGTCTCGCCGAGCAGTCCCATTGCGGCGAGGCCGCGCAGCAGCTGCGCCAGCCAGAGCACACGACGGTCGGCGCGCCGCAGCAGCACGTCGTCGCGGCATTACTGGGATATCGGCGGCTCTATCGGCACAGGCTCCATGGTCGGGCCGCAAGGTCCGACGGGGAGCTGGGGAGAGGTGTGATTGGGGCATTGTATACACTTTTAACGGACATGACGATTACATCTAGGGGCCGAGACTAGGCCATGTATATTAGCAAAGGCGGCGTTTTGGTTTACGTGCTTGCATTTCCGCACTCTGCATCTTTTCTACTCGCATTACTTTCTACTCCAACTGCTTTTATAGCACTTGTCAGCATTGGACGGTTTATTGGTCTCTTGCATACAGACAAACGAGGTGCATATTATTTATATATATATACTGCCTCTGGTATTTAAAGACGCCGTTTCTATGAGTATATGACTTTATTACTTGTACACTTGCCAAGAAAGCTGACTGGCCGAGTAATAAGGCAATCGGGTTGCTAGTATACGTAATTTGCCCGTATGTATCGAAGCCTATTAGTAGTGCCGAGATGGACATGGGCGGCGAACGACGGCGGCGGCGCAACGGAACGCCTCACCGCCATCGACACAGTTGCGCGCGGCGCATTGAAGAAGTTGTGGGGATTAACGGTTTGAAAGTGACCAACAGTTTGAAAGTGACTCAAAATGGAAAAGACGTCGTCTTGCTAAACAAAAAAGCGCGAAAAAACGAAGAAAATCTGCAGTTCACGATGGGCGTGGATGCAATGTGTGTGGTCGCTTGGCGACGCATTACTTGGGCTTGATGACGGCACGAGCAGGTATTAGGGAGTCGGCTCATGCTTTCTGCATCGTTGTAGATGATGTGCAGAATCAACAGTTTGTGCGACGTGTTCTTTCTGAGTCACACAAATGGAGAAGAGTCGACAACGTTGCGACAGGTGTGTGTGTGTGCGTGCGTGCGTGTCCCGACATGAACCTGTTTGCGCAGCAGGCGAGGCATCAACGGGTTCGCTCGAGCCCAACTCCGCGCAGCCTTGGTTTGGCCGCTTGCTAGCTTATTGAAATGATCGCGCTTTCGGCGCACACCCCCCAATGCTTAGTACATATTTAGTATTCGTCGAGGATGGCCTTGCCGTGGTGCTTGTGCCAGCAAGGTGAGGCCCATCTGCGGTTATTGTTAAAAGGTGGGCAGCCAGCCAGCCGTCTGCGCCGCGAGTGTGCCTTGCATTGGGGCGTGCTGGTGGGTGGCCTATCATGCTGGGCGTTGGCGACGACGACGCAAGGGATGCAAGGAGGGAAGAGTGTGCAGGGTTGTCTCGGATGGTTTGGTGGTGGACCACTGGCACTGGTGGTGGTGTTGTGGTGATCAGTGGTGATGGTGGTGATGGTGGTGTGGTGCTATGCAAGCTTGGTGGAGGTGGATGACGGGAAGCCAGGTGGAGAAGAATGTCTGCGAGCTAACTTTTACTCGTCACGCAGTGCAGAGTGATTCTTTGCGCTGTTTGTGGAGCATGCACATGCATACGATCTTGAGTTTGTATTCTTTATTTCTGCCGTCTCACTGCCCGGAATGGGCATCGCCGTGTTACGCGGGCCGATGTTGTCAGGCGTTGCTGTGCGATATGGGGGGGCCACTTAGAAGATGGTGTGGAGATGGCGCCGTGCGGGAAGACGCGTGAAAGCGGGCAGTCTCGAAGCTGCCTGGGGCAGGACAGGAGGACATAGGGGTGTGAATGTTGACCAAGGAGAGAACGGGAGTCATCGATTCGAGTCACGATCTAGGCAGAGCGTGTGTGTGCGCCTTTTTCTTCTTGCATGTCAAGACAAAGTTGGGCTGTATACGTTAGAAACGGTTTACGAGCTGGTTGGGTGGTTAAACCGATAGTTTGAACGGGCAAGACTTGCAAAGCGACGAGAAAGCAGGAACACTTTCTGATTGGAGGACCAGACGCCAATTTTTTCCTTTTTCTTTAAAAGGCTTACAACACAAGGAAACTTGTTGGGATGGCCGGGGAAAGCCTCAGAGGGAGCCGGCCGGACCAGTTGCGGCGCCCACATCATCACTCCCCGGTACAAGCCTCTATTAACGGCATTGTAGAAACGAGGCCCGCGTCCCTGTCTCGTGGCTTCTCGTCTTGTAGATACCTTGCTTGCTACCCGACTGCTTTTACCTGTTGGGTGTTAGCTTCAATTCATGCCAAGTCAGTGTCAACGTTGTGGTCGGGTTGCTTAACCATCCGTCCAACCCGCCAACCCGCCAGCCTGCATCTCTCCACCTCCACCATCCACCATCGAGGACCACGCCCTGGTCCTTTTGCCCAGCGCTCGTCGGCTTCTCTATTCTACATATTTTCTTCTCACACACCTCTTCACAATATCGTCGACCTTTGCACGTCTGATCTTCCCTCCATTGCCGGCGCTCTCCACCGCCCAGCGGTCATCGACCGTTTTTCGTATATAAGCAGCAACCCCCGCACCCGCGACCGCGACGCCAGCCTCGCACCTATTTTTCTTTTTTCGCTCTTCTCGCCCATCCGTCGCAGCAACCATGAGCTGCGCGCTCTAGTTGGGCTCATTGGCCGAACAGAGCCATCTCGCCAGATAGCTGCATTTATCATACAGTAATTACCTTTCTGGTCAATGTGGTAGCACACTGCGCTGCCACCTCATCATCAACATCACCACGCCTCTCCGCATGAATTTACGCCGCAACGACCTGCTCGCAATATCCTGTTCAACCATTACCACCCATCTTGCTGTACCGATCCCGACACCACATCCATCTAGCATGCCATTGCCGCACAATTAACTGCCATGGCCACCGCTCCCCTCTCCAACTCTCCCTCCCGGCTCTTCGACGTATACACCGACAATGCCCCGAAGAGCAACCTCTCCCCGATGCCGCGCGGCGGCTGCAACTTTGTCGACCTGACGCCAGGCACCGCCGGCTCCCGCTGCGGCTGCCGACGCTTCTGGAAGCTCAATGCCGCCGACAATGCCGCGCCAAGCTCGGCCGGCTGGTGCATGTGCAACCATCACGCATGCTACCACGACGACCGCGCCGCGGACGAGGCTCTCGCGCCGCCGCCGCCCACGCCCGTCACAGGTCAGGAAAACGAAAAGCCCAAACTCGCAGCGCGCCAGCCCCTCAGCCCCGTCGCCGACTTTTCCTTCAAGGTGCCACCCGCCATTCCTGGGCTCGACATGGCCAATCTGTCAGCGGGGCCTCCACCGCTCTCCTTCCTCAACGACTTTCCCGACGACACGGAGATGATGAATGCACCCAACGTAGCTCCTCCAGTCGCCCCGTCGCTGCCGGACACGCTCAACTGGGCCGATTTTGTCTATTCAGACAATGAGCCTACTGTGCTACCCTCCATACCACCTCAATGCCTCTTTTCACAAAAGACAGCCTCGACCACATCCTCGGTACAAAACAAGTACCTTCGCCCATTCGCGGGCAGAGGCTTGCATACACTTGCCGCTGCAAAAGAACCCAAACAATCACCGCTGCGTCAGACAACCAAATCAAAGAGCCAAGGCACGCAGCAAGCTCCCGTTCATGCGGAGCAGGCGCCCGGGACACCCATGACTGGTGTTTCCACGATAGTTGAGCCCCGTGTCTTGGAACGTGATTTGGCTTCCAAGGAAGGCTTCAAGAATCTGACCGACGCCTTGTCTGTTCATGAGCAGCGGTTGGACAAGCTCGAAACGGGTTCTTTTGCTGCGACCGCTGCCCACGACGACTGTGTGGACAAGCACGAACATCTTGATCTCCGCGTTACCGATCTCGAAGGGAAAGTGGAAGAGTTGGAGAAGTTTGCCAACGATAACGACACTGTCGCCAGCCGCCGGGAGCGCCATGATGACGATGGAACTACGGCCAGTGTCATCTCTGCTACTACCAGCACCACAACGCGTCCCGCTAATGTACGCGAGTTTGCCAATCAACTGCAAGCTCTTCAATCGCAGGTCTCGCAATTGCATTCCTTTCTGCCCTCTGCCGGTCAACCGTGGGAGGTTGAGGTTGTCTTTCTGCCATTTCCACTCAAGAAAGTATGGCAAAACATGAACCAATTCAAGCGAGATTCTGCTCTCAGCAACGACGACTGGACCCAGGTACCACAAACCAACAGCGCCGCCCTGTTCCGGTCTCAGTCTCCCGTCTTTGGTGACTGGGCCACGCCGGATCACGATGCCGAGTGGCTTCTGCCCAAGGCCTGCGGCGACAAGAGCGTCACCGACAAGCGCCTGCGCAGCCGCGGTCTCGTCAAGACCATTTCTGTCCTCGGGCCCGACGCCCGCAGCGTGCACATGGCCCTTGTCTCGGCCTTTGGCAGCGTCTTCAGCGAGATGCAGATCCTACCGCGCCGCCATGACACGGCGGACCCCCGCTACGAGCGCTACATTGGCCTGCAGTCGTCGTGGCTGCCGCTGCGCAAGATTCACCGAGACTCGCGTCTCCGCTTCCTGAGCCCCGCGGAGATGGTGACGCCCGCGCTGTGGGATGTGCAGTTTCTCGGCTCCGTCATGATGCGGTCGTCTGAACCTAGATTGTTCATCACCCACCCGGACGCCTACCTCCAGGACTACGCCGCCTACGAGGCCGGCTGGACCTGGCAGCGCGTCCGCGAACTGACGCGCGTGTACCCCGACTTTGACGAGTCGCAGCAGGTGCCCGAGGCCGACGCCCTCGAGGAGCACTGGACTTGGAGCGAGGTCATGGACGAGCCCCCCAACGTCAACACATCGATGAGCCTGCGCCAGTCGCGGCCGCCCGCCACCGTCTCGCCCTCACACGCTCGCTTCCCGCTCATTGAGCGCTGGCGATCGCAGAGTCCCGCCGTCATCCGCGAACATTCGCCGCTTGCCAACCACAACAACCGCTCCCGGTCGTCCTCTCGCCCGCCGCATGCTCACAGCGGCTCGATTCCCGTGCCCGCCGCCCGCCACCCGTCCGCCGAGATTCAACGCCGCGTCTCCACCAACAGCCGGCGTGCGTCACCTGCCATGCGGGTCAGCGTCGTCGGCGGCGGCATCATGAAGAATGGACGCGGCACTCGCTCCCCTAGCCGCCCGCTGCACACGCCGCGCTGGACGCACTCCCCTAGCCCCATGCCCTGGGGTGGCGCCGGGGCGCAGGACCGCCAGCCGACACGCGGCATGACGCCCTTTGCCTACGCCACGCCACATAGCAACGCACCCGCACCGCAGCAGCAGGAAAATGGATACCGCGCGCGCAGCGGCAGCGTGGTCCGCTTCGAGGTGCATCAGCAGTATTACCGCCACCGCAGTAGCAGCAGTCGTCCCACGGCGGTTCCAATGATGATTGACAATGATGAAGAGGGCGACATTCATATATACAATAGCGAGTCGGACGACGATTATGAAGAGGACGAGGATGAAGAAGGGGGAGACGCAGACAGCGTCGACATGGTGACGGATGCGCAGCCACGCCATCACCACCCGCTGCGGCTCTTACCAGGCTCCGGCTGGCCCGGCATGCCCGAGGACGAGCCCTGGCCGGGCATTGAGGACGGAGCGCCGCGGTCTGGCGACGCGGAGAATATCGATCCCGACGATGGTCACGGTGGCGGCGGCGGCGGCGGCGGCGGGCTAGAGGCGCAGAGCGACCAAAGTAGTCAGCCAAGCGAGTACCCGAGCACGCAGCTGATCAAGCAAGACGAAGACGAGGAGGAGGATTTTTTGATTCATGAGGATTAGCGGTTTAGGTCTTTTTGTCTACCTTTTTTTTCGTTTTTCCTCTTTTTGTCTTTGGACACATCATGATGGGTGGTTGATTTTGGTTGGTTGGAAGGAACGGTGTGCATGTTATGAGATACCAAGGGTTCATATACGTATATGTATACATGATGCGGGTTTTATATAGGATAATTTAGCATGGGAGCAATGTATAAAAACAACATTTCAACTCCAAGGAATCTGTCAGTATAGACTGGCATGAATTCACAAATAACAAATCAATTCCACAACCTCTTCACGTGTATCAGGATCGATGGCAACTGTTTGATATATGCGGAGAAATATATCTCTTCTATTCGTTTCTGTACATTCTATAAACGTGTCTAGGTACAGAATATTTGTCTTTGCTCGCTCATCAATCCAAAAATTGCAACGGTTGGGAGGGGGGGTATCAAATAAAAAGGACAAACATTCGCTGAGTCAATGTCGTCCATGTCGCTGCGGCTCTATGTATTCTTTAATATTCGTTGCTTGTCAGAGACTCTCGTCACGGATGGATGGTTAATACCACGTTCCTGAGCCATGGCGCTCGTGGCGGATGCGGCACCTCTTCGCCAGACACATCTTTTTGCGCCCGAGATTCTTGAACTTGGGGCCCTGCGGGCCGGACACGTAATGGTACTGGCCAAAGAGGCGCCACTGGCGGATGTCGGCGAGGGGGTAGACGCCGTCGCCCCAACGGCCGCGGAAGTGGAACCACGAGGTGGGTGCGTCGGGGTTGGACGCGGCGGGCGTGAGGCTGTCGGGGATGTCCTCGGTATTGGTGGCGGACGTGTGGTCGGCGGCGACGACGGCGTTGTCAGGGCGATAGTCATGGTCGGTGGTGTAGTTGTAAAAGTAGACATAGCGGTTGAGGGCCGGATCCCATACGGCGCCTTCGTCGGTCACGTCCTTGAGCATCTTGAAAGGCAGAATGTAGGCGTGGTCGCCGGGTGTGGCGTACATGGCGTGGGAGCCCATGGCCGAGTAGATGACAGGGCGCTGGGCGGCGTTGGGGACGCCCTTGAAAGTCGCGTTGCGCTTCTCCATGGCCTCCCAGGCGTAGGCCTGGCCGCCCTCGTGCTCGGAGAGGTACATGCCCTGGGGCACGCCGTGGCGGAAGCGCACCATGCAGTGCTCCCAGTCGGCGACGTGGTTGCCAAAGCGCATGGTGAGGACCGTCTGGCCGAGATTGTAGGAGTAAAAGAAGAACCAAAAGGCATCGAGCACGCCATCGTCCTTGTCGACGAGCACGAGGACGGCAGGCGCGGCCGAGTAGCCATGAGCGTCGGGCTTGTGGCCCTGGGCGCCGACAGCAGGCTGCTTATGCGCGGCGCCGGCGAGCACTTTTTGGTGCGTGGGCTGGGCATGTATGGCGCGCGACTGGTCGTAGTCCGACGGCCGCGTGTGCGGGTGGTGAGGCGTGGTGGTGAAGGCAGTCTCGTCGAGATCAGCAGACTCGTACGACGCCGAGCTGGCATCACGGGTGAAAGCAGAGGGGATGTTGTAGCGGCTGTGCAGCCAGGAAGGACGGCTCTCGACATCGTTTTTGCTGTAGAGGAAGACGCTGCCGTCGAGGTTGTTGAGGCTGCCCATGGTGTCGAGGTCCCAGGGCGCAGCGTCGTCGAGGAGCGTCGAGTTGAGTTGGACGTCCATGTGGGTAATGTGGTCGCGCATGTCCGAGGGCCAAAACTGCTCGCCCGAGTAGAGGTGGACGAGCGGTGCATGCTTGAAGACGTAATCGGGGATCTCGCGGCTGGACGTGGGTCTACCGCCGTGGCCGACGCTGGGGACGGGAGGGTTCAGCGGGTGCTGGCTGTGCCTCTTGTGACGGTATTCGCGGCTAGCCGGATCGGCACGGAGATGATGCAGTCCGCAGAGGGTCAGCCAGCGGCAGGCCTGGCGGTCGACAAAGTAGGGGCTGGTGTTGACCCATCGGCGGTCGCGTTCCTGCTTGACGGGATCGCTGCCAGTGGGATCGAGGTAGCGGGGGGCAGCCCAGAGGACATAAACGAGGACAGCAAAGGCAATCGTCGCAATGACGATGCGGTCTATCCAATACATGGCGCGGTGTATGCAAAAAAGACGCGGCTGAGTAAGGATGGATGGTGATGTTTGTCGGGTAACGACTGGGTCTTGATGCGGGACAAGGGATGTGTTCAAAAGTCGCAAGTGACGCTACCTCATGGCTATGCAGATGATAATGGAGAGATGCAGTCGGAAAAAGCGTCAGAGGCGGGCACAGGGTATGGCAAGAAGTGGTGCTGACGGGCGAGGGAAGCCGATGACGAGAGATTTGTAGAGCGGGTGCCTGTGCACCGCCTTTTGCGTTGAGTGGTGCCGTCGATCCAAGCAAGCACAGACCGCAATCTGTTGGGGTGAGATGAATTGTAGAAAGAGAAAGGCAAAAACTAGAGGATAGAGTTAAGGGTGTAATAGGGACTGGATGAAGATAGACGGCTTGCAACGACAATGTAGCCCACGTTGTTGAGGGAGACGCCGACGATGGTGGGAGAAGGAAGGACGCAAGACGGTCTCGACGGTGTGATTGTGTCTGGTGCCAAGTGTGCGTGCCTGGTGAGTGGAGAGGGACTGGACGCTGGGACGGTCAAAACGGGCTGGTGGGGAATAAACCCGAGTGGCCGCTGCCGGTTGTAGTGGGGAGCCGCATATCACATACGGATACTGCATATCCGTACAAGTACAGATTAAATGCGCATCTCAGATTAGACTGCTCGAATGCTGATGACAAAATACAGAAAAAAAATCATGAAAAACCCCCCTTTTTCATTCGATGACCGCCCAAGCCGAAATACAACAGCCGCGACGGGCATTGTCACAGCACAGTCACCACTTTAGATCGCACCAACCCACTCGGAGTTTCAACTGCCCGTTCTCCTGCTCCACCCCACTAATGTCTGCCCAAATCGGCGGCACCTGTCACCGTCCGTCTATCAGTAACCGTTTTACACTGGCGTAAATCTCGCCGCCGCACAGATGCACTTTGGCAACCGCCTCTTGATCGGACACGGCCCTCTCTTCACATGGCGAAAATGCTGTGCTTCACATGTCAGAACCCTTATTACTCACAAGCGTCATGCTCATTGATTTTTTCCTTCTTCATCCGATTCCCTTCTCTCGCCGCTCCATACACCAAACGCGGCCCATCTGCTCCCTTCTTGCGCGCCGCACCCACCAGCATGGGAACCATCCTTCTCGCGAATACTTGGTCCTTGCTTCCAACCAACCTCTGTTCCTCCGTCCCGTGTTCCTCGCCGCGTGCCGGCTTATAGGCTCGGGCCCTACGCCGCCGTTTTTTTCACTCGCCCAGCCCGGCGGCGAATCATGGCCCGGCGTCGCGCCACATGGCCGCCCCCACGTTGTCAACTCAGAGGCTGTCGTCGCCGGTCAGCGCGTCACTAAAGATGGCGAGTCAGGCAAGCCAGAGTAAATTTACGACGGATATTCCATTTATGCTCTTTTTATCCAAAAATTGATCATCCCATCCGCTCGCAAGTCGGACAATTACTGACGGCACTGCTCCTGGCAGTTCGACGACTTACACAACGCCTCGTACAGTAACATCGCTAGTATACAAACATGGTCTTCGTAAATCGTTATTCCAAACACACTTTTAACCCATGGACATCTCTTCATCCTCATCTTCATCCACCGTCCCTCCCTCATCCACTCCCTCCTCTTCCAAATCCTCCCACCGCACCGGCGTTGGCGTCGACCTGGTCTGCGGCATCACCGCCCTCTGCTTCCCTCTTCTGACCCCCGCCAGCGCCGCCGCCCGCCGCCGTCCTCGTCTCGCACCGCCACTGCCCCGTCCTCCCGCCTCCACCTCTGCCTCCGCCTCCGCCGTTGGTGGTGCCGCCTTCTTCCTTCTCGGCTTATAATCTGGATCCTTTTTATCGTCAAAGTCCTTGCCCTCGCCGTCGAGCGCGTACACCGTCACCTCGTCCGCCTGGCCTTTGATCCTCTTGAGCGCCATCAAATTCTCCAGGAACCGCGCCTGCTGCTGCCGCGCCCCCGTTCGGTCCTTGCCCCCGCCTCTCGCCGGCACGTAAATGTTATATTCGGCGCGCGTCGCCGCCAACGGGTCGTCGCCGTCTTTGACCTCCTGCTGTCGTCGCGCCGTCGCAATCTTCTCCTTGGTGATGATGCGCGACGATACGGCGCCCAGCAATTCAATGTCTCCGGGGACGCGCCGCAGCGCCGGCAGCGGCTGAGTGGGGTCGTGCGGCGTGAGAAGCGCCTCGGTGCCAATGATTTCCGCCCACTCGCCCTCAAACAGCCGTCCGCGGTAGGAGATGAGCGGGTGATCCGAGTGCAGTTCGAGTATTTGTATTTCGTCTCGTACTTCGGGCTCCTCTTCACGAGGGTGCAGATCACCAGCTACAGCGGGCTCTGTAGTTGGTTCTCTTGTTGTTGACGCCTGCGTTAAGTCAATGTTGTCCCGTGCTGGCTCCTTGCCCTTGGAGCGCAGCGCCGGATCAATCATGTTGCCTCCATTTTGGTCGTCTGGCTCAGCTGTGGCCTGTTCCATCTCATCGTTGCTGCTGTCCTCTTCCTTCATCTGTGCATCGCCGCCCGCGCCCGCGCCCGCGCCGCGAGAGCCTACCGTGCCAGACGGACGGTTGGCCGGACCCGCACCACCAGGCGTGTCCTGCCAGTTCTTATAGTATCCGCCGCGCGAGTGTATATTCATCTTGGCCGATGTGCCTTTGAATTCGGGGTATGATAGCTCCAGCGCGAGGTAGTACGTCTGGGCAGCTTGAGTTAGTATGTGTATGGCGCTCCGAGCAGCCCGCCACACCCACCTCGGTTTCTGTAGTCGAGTACTCGTATTCCCACTCGTCCTGATCATCCTGCAGCATCTGTTCGAGGGCCTCGTCGAGAACCAGAGGCGCCGACGCATCCTGGGCACTGCCCGAGCTCTCTGCCATGATGAGCTGGTGCTGGCAATCGGCGCGTATTGGTGTCGAGTTGTACCGTGTCGCGTCGCGTCGTAATTCGAATGGATTATCGTGGCTTGTAGACCAGAGCATTCACTGCTCAAAAGCAAAATATGTCAAAGCTAGAGCATTTGTCGAATTCTCATTCACTCATCAAGATGCTGTGCTGGTGTGGAGCTTCCCAGAACGCGCCGATGCAGGCGCTGTTCAACGCCAGATTTTTTTTTTTTTCGCGCTGTCTCCAGGCTGCTCGTCATCCAGCAGCGAGCAACTGCCCCGCTATCCGGAGCGCAAATTCAGGACCCTGTGATTAACGGCCAAACTTTGAGTCACCTTCTTGTGACCTCTCATCCTTGCACTCGACAATCTAATTATCCCCAACCCGTGCCTGGTTCGACTTTATGCCTCTGTCATCATTCAAATAGTCCTCTATCTCGAATTTCGTCCTGCACACCCTTGCGCCTTGTCACTCTCTTCGCCGCTGCCCCTCCATCCAGTTCCATCGCCCCGCGCGCGCGGCGACAACGAACCCGCCCAAGATGCCAACCGTCCACCTGCTCGACTACGTTGCGGGCAATATCCGCAGCCTGGTGAATGCCATTGAGAAGCTAGGATACCAGGTCGAGTGGATCAAGTCTCCCGAAGACGTGCCCAAGGCCGAGGTACGACCCCCATCAGCAATCACTTTGCAGCTTGCCTTCCGTCACTGACGATCGCGTAGAAGCTCATCCTCCCGGGCGTGGGCCACTTCGGCCACTGCCTCTCACAGCTCTCACAAGCCGGCTACCTGCCCGCCATCCGGCAGCACATCTCCGCCGGCAAGCCCTTTTTCGGCGTCTGCGTCGGCTTGCAGGCGCTCTTCGAGGGCTCCGCCGAGGACCCCGACGTGCCCGGGCTCGGGGTCGTTGCCGCATCCCTCGACCGCTTCACCGACGCCGACAAGCCCGTGCCGCACATCGGCTGGAACGGCGCCGACACGCACGGCCGCCACATGTACGACCTACGCGCCGGTTCCAAGTACTACTACGTCCACTCCTACAAGTGCCCCTACACACCCGGCGCGCTCGAGCGCCAGGGCTGGTCCGTCGCCACCGGCACCTACGGGAACGAGACCTTCATCGGCGCCATTGCAAAGGGCAACGTCTACGCGACGCAGTTTCACCCGGAAAAGTCGGGCGTCGCCGGCCTGCGCACCATTCGTGCGTTTCTCACCGGCGCCGGCGCGGAGAGCCTCGGCACGCCACTGGACAAGACCGCCACTGCGTCTCCGACAGACGGCCTGACGAGGCGGGTGATTGCATGCCTCGACGTGCGCGCCAACGACCAGGGCGACCTTGTCGTCACAAAGGGTGACCAGTATGACGTGCGCGAAAAGACAGACGGCAACAACGTCCGCAACCTCGGCAAGCCCGTGGAAATGGCCAAGCGCTACTACGAGGACGGCGCTGACGAGGTCACGTTCCTCAATATCACTTCCTTCCGCGACTGCCCAGTCGCCGACCTGCCCATGCTCGAGGTGCTGCGGCAGACGTCGCGCACCGTCTTTGTGCCGCTCACCATCGGCGGCGGCATCCGCGACACGGTAGACACGGACGGTACCAAGGTGACGGCGCTCGAAATCGCCACCATGTACTTCAAATCCGGCGCCGACAAGGTGTCTGTCGGTTCCGACGCCGTCATCGCCGCCGAGCAATACTACGCGCTCGGGAAAAAACTGTTTGGCGACACGGCGATTGAGCAAATCGCGCGCGCCTACGGCAACCAGGCCGTCGTCGTCAGCGTCGACCCCAAGCGCGTTTACGTGCCCAAGCGCGACGCCACGCGGCACGCCCTCGTCGAGACGCGCACGCCAGGCCCCCGCGGCGAGCCGTTTTGCTGGTACGCCTGCACGATCAAGGGCGGCCGCGAGATTCGCGACATGGACGTCGTCGAGCTCGCCCAGGCCGTCGAGGCCATGGGCTGCGGCGAGCTGCTCCTTAACTGCATCGACAAGGACGGCTCCAATTCCGGCTTTGACCTCGAGCTGGTGGCGCAGGTCAAGGCGGCCGTCAAGATTCCCGTCATTGCGTCAAGCGGTGCAGGCGTGCCGGCGCACTTTGAAGAGGTGTTTTGCGAGACCACGACGGACGCGGCCCTCGGCGCGGGCATGTTCCACAGAGGCGAGTACACGGTCCGACAGGTCAAGGATTACCTGGAGGAAAAGGGTCTGGTGGTGAGGAAGTTTGAAGAGGATGATGTATAAGGAATAGGTGTAAATGGGGAAAAAATTGATGAAATGAAGTTATGGACTGGGATCCACAGTTTTAATGATATATAGACACGTATAAACTACGAGACCTTCGCGCTGCGAAATTCGAGCTGCATCACGACGAAAGCATCAGCATGGTGCCGTCAGTTGGAGGTTACGTCACGTAACGAGCACATCAATTATTGCGAGAATGGTGCACTAGCAGCAAGTCATGTTGAAAAAGTAATAAGAATTGATAATAAAACGCCAATTTCGTGTTCCAAGCGCTTCATTCTGAAACATGTACAAAAACCAGTCAATCTGAAAACAAAGACTTTGCAATCAGCCGTCAGAGCTTGCTATAACACCGGTAACAGAGAATTAGAGACAGCAATTGCTCAATTGACTGCAAATCAAATGTAAACAAAAACATGCAGTCTTTAGTTGAAGAATAGAAAGCAAATCGGCAATTTCATCATAGTAGAACATTCAGTCAAACAGACTGCCAACAATGAGCCTCTTGGAGTGTCACCTCTACAGCTCCATGCCCATAAAGAGCCACTGGTTACTGGTGACGTCCACTTCATTGGCCCAGTGATCGAGTGTCGTCATCTCGAAGCCAACCCACTGAAGGCTCTTGGTCAGCTCGAGGGCCTCGTCGACGGGCATGCGGCGGTCCATGCACGTCACAATGCTGCGGCAGCCGAGAGGGCCGTCGGCGAGCTCAATGAGGGCCATGAGTGCCTTTTTCAGATCGCGGCCCATGACGCCCTGAAGGTCGAAAAAGACAAAGAGCGTTTTTTCTCCGTCGTCGTCATTGCCGCCGCCGCTGCTGGCCAGGAATGCGCGGAAGCTGGCGCCACCGACATAGTCCCAGACCTCCATCCAGGCGTCGACCTCGAAGCCGCCTACGTTGGTGGGCGGACAATGGCCAGACTGCCGGGAAAAGGAATCGCTGCTGGTGCTGCTATAGGCACGGGCGCGCAGCTGATTCTCTGGCGGCGGCGTTTGCAAGTAATGAGCACCGGTCAGGCCGGAGCCATGCATCGACAGGTTCCTCTCACCGCGGAATGCTGTCTTCATGGTCTCGCAAAAGAATCTCTCACATTCTTCCCTGATTACGTGTGCTGCCCCCCCTCGCCGGTCCCGGCGACGGTTGCCCGGGATGTCGCGCCTCTTGCTGGTTTGCTGCTTGGGCAAGAGGGCGAGCTCGTTGGTCGAAGTAATTGCGGCGAGGGGGGGGCTTGTTGGTGGGGAGGGGAGTCCTGAGGTAGGGACCTCAGGAATACCACTCCGCCCCTGAGGTGGTTTGTCAGTATGCTCGAGCAGAACGCGGTGCAAGTTGGGAATTGGTTGTGTGCGTACCTGTGACCCCGGTAGTGCAGTAGTGGAGGCCCTTGAGCTGGGCCGCGGTACCGACAATGTAGCAAGAGGCAAGGACGTTGACCTGGGGAGCAACGTCCTCGCCACAATTACTACTACTGTAATTACTCTGTTTGTTCATGGGCGACATTGTTGAAGATTTCCAGCGTTGCGTCTGAAGAGGGTTCGTTGGTTGTGAAGGTGGAGAGGTTGATGAGGTATCGGTGGCGATTGACTTGTTGGGCCAAAAAAGTCGGTTGAGGTTGGTTTGTGGAAGCTTTTAAATTCTCGAATTGGATCGATCCTTTTACGCAAGTGCAGCCGTATAGCAGTCACAAAGTGACGATGCTTGGAGCAGTGTAGAGCGGTTTGGGGGCGGGTTGTGGTGCGAAAGACGTTGTGGTGAGAAGAGAAGAATTTCGATGTGGCGGACAAGAGACACCCCTAATAAAATGGTCTGCTGACCATACCACCACACCTACAAATTCAGGCTAGCGAGCGGGGGCGATGGATCATGGCGCCCGCCTAATAAATCAATAGTACTGACGTTTTTGCAGCCGTCTTTTATTAGTTAGACATTGCTTCGGCTGCCGCGGAGCCCAAGCAAACGCTTTGTATCATGCACGCTTGTGCCCATACAACAGGTACAAAAGAGCCAACGTGCTCCGAACTCTATCTGTGCTGAAATCTGCCAATCGTCTGGCACCGCCAAGACACGCTGCAATGCATCGCCCAACCCGGCGTTTTACAGTCGTATGAGCCAGAATATAAGATGACACGATTTCGTGCCAGAAGCTTTCTCTGTTAGCCGTTTAGGTCCTTCCTTCTTCAATTGCCTGCGCAATTGACATCATGCTGACCAGCAACCGCATGGTCACACCATAACCATACCCATTGTCTTGGCACACCAGTATTTAGCCACCATCATTGCCACCTACGCCATGCGTGCAACTACATCAACGTGTACCAATGAGTGTCTCTCGCATGCACCGCAGGGGCCTGTCTCACACCATCTCACCGTCTATGTTCACGTCGAAGCTTTCAACTCGACCTTTCTGGCGCTTGATTACATTGTAGGTATTATTGGTATCCTATTCTCATTATATCATACATGCCGCGCGCTCAGGCTTGCAAAAGCATCAGGGCTGTGCCGCCCATTGTTGGTCCACGCCATGTCTAGCCCCAGATTCATGCTTTCGCGGCTGATTTGCCGCCCAGTCTTGTATGCGTCCGTCGGAGCGGCTGCCGTCGGAGCGGGAGCCGGCTGCATGCTGGCCGCGAACGGATTGGTTCCAGGTAGCGGTTGTGATGCGCTGCGTGGTTGCTGTATTGTTGCAGGTATGATCGGCGCTGCGAATGCATTCACAGCCTGATTCTCCGGGATGCTCTGCGCTTGAGATTGCAGTTGCGGCTTTGGCGATTGGCCGTACAGAGCCATGATGGATGCCTTGTCGTGCCGTGGGGCAAAATGTTGCTGCTGGGTTGGCTGCGGCTGGAACATTTGCTGTTGCTGAAACACTTGCTGCTGGGATGGCTGCTGCGCAAACTGCTGCTGTTGCTGTGCCTGCTGCTGCTGCTGCTGCTGCTGCTGCTGTTGCTGTGCCTGCTGCTGCTGCTGCTGCTGCTGCTGCTGTTGCTGTGCCTGCTGTGCCTGCTGTGCCTGCTGTGCCTGCTGCTGGTACACATGTTGTTGCGATTGCATATACTGCACATGTTGTTGCGGTTGCATATATTGCACATATTGCTGTGGTTGCATAAAATACTGCTGCTGCTGAGCGCCGGGCGATGGCATACTCGGTTGCGCAGCAAAGAACGGGTTTGTCCCAGGTGAGGCAAGTGGCAGAGGTGAAGTGCTGAAAGTCGCCGTCTCGGAGATTTGACCAAGCGGTGGCGGTGACGCTACTCGCGTCGGTGATCGCAGAAACGGGTTTGAAGCCATCTGTCCACTCATCTGGTTCATGTTCAGCGTCATGCCGTTCTGCGCAGCAAATTGTGGCTGGTACTGGTGCTGCGGCATGGTATGTCCCGGCTGCGAAAAGTATGGATTGTATCCGGTCGGCTGTGGCTGCAAGCTACTCTGCTGCTGCACTTGAACTGGCAAACTTGCATTGTTAGACAGCCCGAATCCGTGCTGCGGTTGCGGGCTGGCTGGCGCGGAGTACCCGTATGTTTGCGGCAGTGGCGGCATTGGCACGGAAATTCCAGCCCCGTTTGAAGAAGCCCCCGTCTGCTGCCGAGAGATCGTCAGATTCTGGAAGGCCTGGTCGACAGGACTGGCCTGCGCAGACATGAAGCCATAAGGATTCGTGGGGGCAGTGTAGGGATTGGTGTTTTGCAGCGAGCCCGTAGAGTGTGCTGTTTGGGGTTGTGCGCGGTTCAACATGTCAAATGGATTCGTAGATGTAGTTGAAGATGTTGTCGGACGGTCAGTCTCGGATCGTTTGATGACGCTCAAGCCCCCTGTAAGTCCGGCCGAGTTGGGCATCAATGGGGTCAAGGATCTCGTGGCGCGAAGGGTCTTTTCCTTGGGCGGCGCAGGTGGAGGTCGATCCCCCTCACCCAGTCGCACAAGAGCTTCGACAGCCCGCTCAACATTACCACTTACCCCCTTGAGGACAATGGAGTTTCGCTGATCGTTCTGGAAGCCCATATCTCGCAGCTTGGCCAACTTTTTATCTGTGTCGTCTGGAGCTTCATAGTCTACGGTGGCGCCGAAGACCTTTGACGGCTTGTTAGTCAACGGGGGTGAGGCTGGCGCATAACCATTGGGTGATTTGTCGAGCACATTTTTGGATCGTGAAAATGCTGCGCGAAAGCCAAACTTGGAGTTCTTTGGCGGCGGCGGGGGTGGAGTGCCCTCGTCGGATATCGGGCTTCGCGGCTTGCTGGTCTGAGCTGCAACATTGTGCATGTACTTTTGTCGTATGAAACGCTCCATGGCCGAATCAGCCTCGTCGGCATCGATTGGTACAGGGGCCTTCTTGTTGTCTGGGTTGTATATTCGATTGGAAGCGACATTGCCGACTTTGCGCATATTCTACATGGCATGGTGAGTTGGTGTTACCGACGCAAGTAGCACAGATTTCAGGTGGCTTACGTCGACTTGTTCGTTTGACCAACTATCCATACTCAGTGATTTCACTTTGGAGATGTGGGTGCCGAGCTTCCGGTGGATGGTTGCACATCGCATGCAGAGAAATACGCCCAACTAAAGGAAATAGGCCATTTGTTAGTCGGGGTTCATTGATATTTCATTCTCGTCAGTCGACAGAGGGAGAGATTCATACGCTCCAAGAGGCCCATGCTAGTACCCGTTAGCTAAAAGCTTCAAGACGATTAGTGGCATCTGGTAAGCAGCTACACACCTGGGTTGCGCGCATAGCAGTCGGCACAGATATTATTGCCCGTTATAGTATGGACCAATTCTTGCAGCTGCTTCTCGTTTCGCGCCTGCTGGCGCTTGCTGATGACTCCGGACATGGCGGAGGGAGACCCGGCACACAGCCACACGCGGCCCAGGAGGGGCGTTTCGGGGGACGAACTTGGGATGGACGGTGACAACGGACAATGCGTTTGCGTAGGATTAATCGGCGAGAATCAGGGGTCTCAGATGCGTAAGACAGGTTAAGAGGAGTGGTCGATGGGATTTGCAGACGCACGACCGAGGTGGTTCAAGCAGGTGACGCCAGCATTATCGTCGAGAAGAAAAGGAGCGTGTGCCGTAGCGTCGAGGAGGGGAGCACCGGCCATACAAGGAAAGTTGAGGGAGCAAAGTGACGGGACAGCGATCCAGGCCGTTACTGGGGTAGGGATTGAAGGTGATGAAATCAAACGAGAGAGTAGAAAGAAGAGGAGGCCCGCGAGGAAGAAGGGAACGAAAAGGAGGGCGTCCGAGGCCGAAAAGCGAAGAGTGGTCGGTGGACACGAAGTCACCAAATCGATGGCTTAAAAAAGGAGACGACAGCTGCAAGCAAAGCTTGGTCAAGGCGGCCACCAGCAGCCGCAGTGGAGGTGATTTGGGGGGTTTCCTGGCCTTTTTAGGCTTTTTCCAGGTGACATTTAGAGGCTAGTCCACTGTAGGAATGGCTTGCTGCACCGACGCACCGCCGCAAGGTCATAAGGTGCCGGTGCCTAGGTACCTACCTAGCACTGTCAGTCACCGTAACGGTAAAAACCTACAGTGGGGTTGTAGGGAGGTACCTAGTCGTAGCCGCTTGCCTGCCAAAAACGGCAGCCCGCAAGAGGCGCCGTCGTGCCTCCTGAAGAAAAGTGTGGATCATGGTCTTGGGCTCAAGGTTTGTTCTTTGTCATAAGGCAAAATTTCCATCGGCTTTGCAGTGTATTCATGTGTTGTCGATGACACGTCTTACCATTCATAGCTTGTAGAGGCTGAGAGGGCGCTCCGTCACTGAGTGGAATCAGGGCTGCAATGACGAAGCGGTTGAAACATGGATCTTATCGGTATTAATATTCTTTCCGTCCTTCACCTGTTTGTCCGTTCGTCTAAATAGATCCATCAAACACATGGAGCACGGGGGTCATAGGTGTCATCTGCCTGCTACGAGCCCTGTTTCAGTGCAGGAGTGTGGTGCAGCAACTAATTATTGCAACAGTTTTCAGTTTACTCGGCGGACATCTTACTATGCATGTTTCTGCAGCTCGCAGGTATCCGTGGACGATGATAGTGCCGCTGCTAGCTGCCAAGTGCAGAAATGGCCTGATGCATTACCAATATCATAGGTACCTTAGGTGAAGGTAGCTCCCTCTCGCTGGTTGCCATTGCTACCCCACTCTGCCCACTCAGCCCAGCAAATAAAAAGTACATGCATCTTGGCCTGCCATCGCACGACCGATGAGGTACCTCAACCACTGTAGCCATGCCTGTCAGGTCCCTGATTGTCGTCGCCTAGCGCCCTTGACACTTGGTACCTGGATGTTGAAGGCTCCTGCTCATAATTTCAGGTATCCAACGTCCACCTAGGTAGCACAGCCGACCCGACCAGCCTCAAAAGAGGCTACGTGCGCAACTGCGTAACTAATCTCTCGGTCAACGCCTCCAGAAACGCACTTCCTCCATCATCACCGCCCGTGTCTTTTGCATCGTATTTACTCATCCGCTTTACATCCATACCGCCAGCTATTGTCGCATCGTCGGTATTTGTACAAACACCACCATCTACAACAGCTTGCTTTGTAGCTCGCGCTCAACAGTCCTACCCCTTCGCCGAGAGGACACTCTGCAGCTACCTAGTTGGAGCTAGAGCTCCCGCCAATCGAACCCACGACAACATCACCACACAGTCTCGCCCAGCATGACGCTAAAGGAGGAGTTTCAAACGAGAAATTTCAGTACGTAGCTTTATCTTATCAGAGCACTCATCTGTCTTTGCAGCTGACCACTCGCTCTCCAGGCATCTACGCACAATGGTAGGCCATCCCTCTCGAACCGCGCTGCGAAAAAACACATGGACTTGGCGAGCCCGAGCCGGGAGTACCGGCCGAGAAACAAACTACCACCGCAGGACGAGAATACGCAAGACCAATATGCTAACCTAGTTCATCATCTAGGCTCGGAATTCTGTCCATGATTCTCTGCGTTGCGCTTGGCATCGCCAACATCTTCACCGTTCACCCCCTCAAGATCATCTTCTGCGCCTTAGCTCTGTATGTTACACGCTCGTGTCCATAGGCGCCAGCCGCTAACCTTGACGTCAACAGGGCCTCGGCGCTATTTATCCTCTTCATTGAGGTGCCGTTCTTGCTGCGCATCTGCCCCACGTCGGGCAAATTTGACGCCTTTGTCCGCAAGATTTCGACAAACTACCTGCGCGCCGCCGCCTACGGCATCATGTCCGCCATTCAGTTCATCAGCCTCACCGTCACCACCAGCACCCTCATTGTCCTCGCCGTGTTCCTCCTGCTCACAGGTCTCTGCTACCTCCTCGCTGCAATTCGCGGCCAGGCCTTCATCGGCAGCAAGACGCTCGGCGGCGCCGGTGTCGCCCAGATGATCATCTAAGGTGCAGTATGGACTGGCTGGAGGCACATTGGCATGAGCGAACCGCAGTAGTGATTCGGATGCGCGACGAATGAAGCGCATGCATGAGGAGGATGGAGAAAGATTGTCGGAGGCGGCGTACTCGGAAGCATGCTGCTACGAATCCATGTTTTATTTTGCCTGGGAATGAAGCAAGAGCGGTTATGCATTTCTTTACTTGAAGCACGACTTTTGGCGTCTGGGACGAACCCGTGGATCTTTTATGCGTATCTGGTTTTCTTGTCTGCTTAGTTGATTACGACTGGCCATGTTGGTAGTTCTTGTGCCGTTTTACGGATACGACTTGTAACACTTATCAATACAAGCATAAGTCAGAATCTAGTGCAATCGAACGTGTTCTTAAGCCAGGACAATCGACAGTTGACAGCTCAACATGGGATACAAATGCCTTGAGGAATAAAAGGGCTGGTGTGCAGGGTATCATCGCCAACTGGAGCAGTAGTCGGCACACACGCCACCCAGCCTTTCACCCAGATACGAGTTCAACGTGCATAATACAGCGAAAATACTGCCAGGCAAGAGAAACCGGATCATTGTTCCTTTTGGGGGGGAACAGAAAACAACAGAAGTACAAGACGAGATACTTGTTTGGCAGGAAATGCAAAAAGAATATGCGATGCGTGATCTGGGAATCGAACCCAGGGCTCCCCGACGTTGCTGATGGCAACGGAGAATTTTACCACTAAACCAATCACGCTTCGATGGAAGGATTTGCCTTTTCTGCTACTATATGGGCCAGAAAGATGCTCACTCACATGCCCAAGCTTTTATGCCCACTTGTGGCACGCCATAACCTTTCAAATAAATCAGTCGACGAAAAACATTAAGAGCGAAGAATTACTGCCAAATATCAACAAAGCTACTAGATAGCCCGCCAATTTACGCCACTCCCTGCGAAGACCCAAGCAAACATTATTCGTGTGGGATTCTAGCAATAGTGATATGTCCTGGTAGAGGCAAGAAGTCGCAAAAGGGCCGGAAATACCCATGAGGGCCACCCATGTTTCTCGTCTCTTGGTCCAAAGCTTACACGGCTTCTGCGACAGGAACTCCAACGATGTGGGCATGACTACACGTTGATCATGAGAGCGCAAGTCGCAAGCCCGTACTGTGGGTGCCCTTCTCCGCATACCTGGTTCTGTCTTTCCAAGGGCAAATGAAGTATTCAAAATTAAATCAGATTATTGAACTAACAAAGGAAGTAATTCGAACGATTGAAAGCAACTCGAACTGAACATAATTGATTGCGAGCCCGACAGTTTCTCATCCTTCAAGTCCAGTCCACCATCTCCGCACGTCTCGTAATTCTGATTTCCCAAGTCGCAGAGGCAAGAAATAGACCACACGCAATCAACAGAGGGAGAAGGTGTAAGGGCTAGACCATGTGGCCGACGTTTTGGTGGCTATTGGCCGTCGCCGCAGGCCTGGGCGGCTCAATGACGCTGTCTTGCCAAAATCCCTGACCCGACGCGCCAGCCTTTCTTCCGGACAGGTTCTCCCAAACCTTTGCTCTCAATTGGAGCCTGCGCGACTGCTCGGCCGAGGAGTGGCCATTGCTGGAGGGCAGATTAGTGTTGGCAGCCGATTGCTGTGGCCACAAGTTCCGGAACTTCTGCAAGCCGTTTAAATGCGTGCGGTTGCCTTGCCAGTAAATCTGCCACTCGCGCCAGAGGTAGCTGATCAGCCAGTATAGGCCGAAACCCAGGATACATAGAAAAATTATGCATAATATGACGAGGAGCGTTAGTCTGGCGGCGCAAACCTCGGGAGTCATGTCAGCGATGAGAGGGGTGAGAGAGTTGATGAAGTGTGTGAGCTTGCCCGGGTCGGCAGTAAGAAGTCCGTCGTATCCGTTGTATGCAAAGTCTGTCGACTGTTCGAATGGGAATAGCTGGATTGGAAAGAATGTAGTATCGTCTGACATTTGACTCTGGGAGTTCTAAGAATGCCTGGTTAGATTTAGAGTGCACAGCGGAAAGAACAGCATACTTGGCTGGATTTCTGTATGCCTTTGAGATGTCTCGAAAGTATAGAACAGACTTTCGAGTCGATCAGTATTCACCGAATACAAAAAAAGAAAAGACACAGAGCCAAGCAGAGTTTCTCAAGACGTGAGACTCCCCAGTCAGGACGGGAAAACTAATGTGTTACTCACCGGGAATAAGGAATTAGAAGATGCAAATCTACCCGCGTTGTGGTGTGGAGGAAAGAGAAGGAAGATCGTGCACAAGACAGCCGACGCTGTGCTCTTCATATACCTCTGGGCTTTCAATAATCGAATGTTTAGGTTTCGTGGCTGCGCTCATAAAGGCGTCGCGTTGTCGCGGTGGCGTACCTAAACTCTACACATTGCAGCCCGCTCACGCCCAAGGACGGCGCGAAAAGAGTCCCCGTGCCATGAAATTTACGTACAAAGTTTGTGACGCGTTTTCGTCTTACATCTCCTGGGACAATCATAATCGTAAATGGTAGCCGCCGTAAAGTATACCAAACAAATGGTGCAGACGGATTCAAGTAACTCTGCACGGTTCCTAGTGAATAGCTAGCATTTCGTCTTGTTCCAGCACCGCCTGTTTCCAACCATTCAGCCCAATCCTGACCATGACCGTGCCTGTCTGCTGTGCAGTGATGCCTGGCGAGACGACAGTCGCGAGACGGATCGCTGGCGGCGGGTTAGTGGGAATGACCAAGCCGGGGCGCACAGCAGACGCCTCGAATCTGCCCGGGTGCTGCTTGGCTAGTCTTTGCAAAAAGGTCTCCGTCTCGCCCTTCCATCGGCGCGAGTCGCCTAGGAACCAGAGAAGCTTTGCGGGATCCGGCTCTGCAAACTTGCCGCTGCAAAAGACGAAGCGAATCCTGCCCGAGGGCGCATCGTTGCCGAGGTGCTGGACAAAGGCGAAGGCTGCTGCGCAGGGGTACACCACGTTGGCGGCGTAGGCAAGCTTCTTGTCATTGCTAAACTTGGACAGCACTCCGCCAATCGCCCTAGAATGAGAAAAATGGTCTGATGTTAGTGCCGCCGTAGACATGATGAAGTGAGACACGGCGGTGATCGCCTTTTCTCTGGCTTGCGTACCAGAGGCACAGCTCGATGCCCTTGAGTCTGTCCAGCAGCTCAAGAGGGTACTGCGCAAAATCCGAGTGCAAAATGACATCGACTTTGGGGTTCTTCTCACGGTCATCCCCCAGCGCTCTTCTCGTAACCACATACACTTTGACGATCTTATCGGTGGCGATGCAGGCATTGAGAACCTCATTCCCCACAAGGCCTGTAGCCCCAAATATGACAGCCTTCATTGTTGGACAAAATCGAGAAATATCTATGTGTATTGCCGCGGTTCTTCCAAAAGTCAATGTAGAAACTATTATCTAAATGATGTGGTGCTAATAATGGCGTAGAAGTCGAGGGGCGTTTCGTACGAGGCTATGCTGTATTCGGACTACGCTAACCTCGGCGGCGTGTTTCTGGTGTGGAATCTGGTGTCAAGTTGCTTCTTGAAAAAAAGTCTGCAGCGCTTTGCATGTTTCTGCAAAAGCCATGTGACCGCAAACATGGCAGTCTGAATAATAGCTGGCAACCTGCCGAACATCAGTAGCTGATGCGGTGGCTTCGCTCGGCTTCTTCTCATGCCATGGAGTGGCCTCTTATGCACGTTCGTCGACTGATTTGTTCGTCGACTAATCCGTTCGTCGACTAATCTGCCGATAACCTGCAGCCACCTTTGTCTTGTTGTTGCTGGTAGAGCCTCTCATCTTTCTTGCTTCAAGGTACACCCGCCGGAATAACAGATGGAAGCTCATCTCCACGTATCCGTCCACCGAGCTGGGTCGCAAACATCCATGCTGCGCGGGACAAATCATCGGTCAAGTCTCCGCGGCGGAGAATTTTGAGCCGCGACTGGGCAAGCACAAACCCGCCGCAGGAGATCTGAGTAACTCGTACGCTAGGGTGGAACATGTTCAGAGCCAAGTGGTGCTGCAGATACCGCCCCAGCGCTGTTGTGAATGGCTGGTCCCCGGTGCCGGTGGCAGTTCTCCAGGCCCATCCGTCATCCATGTTCCCTCCGGCAAGGCGCCGCCGCTCACGGGGGTCCTTTTCCCACAAGGCGGGCGTGCCGCTATTCTCCGGCCGCAGCCGCTCGCCTGTGCGTAGAAAGCGGCGGAGATCGTGAGGCGGGACCGCGACGCTCATGCTCCGCAGACCTGGGTCCATCGTCGCCTCTGCATCCGAATCAGAATCGGAGCCCAAGGTACCCTCTCCATCGCGAAGCGGCGCGTTGAAGGCCAGTGTGACCACAAAGTCGGGCCCCTTGTTAGACATGCCCATAGTCTCAATCCATCCTTCCCAGACATTGACAAGCGTTTTTGTCCCCAGTGAGAGCTTGCTCACACGGCAATCAAAGGTCGTGGAGAGCCAATCGCCAATGACGTGCTTGAGCGGCTGTGGCATGCGCAGCAAAAGCAAGGGCAGATGAAGAAATCTTGTTTCATCCAGCGCGTTATCCGTGGCTACCTTTCCAGGTCGCATGGCCCAGTCTGAGGGCTTTACCGATGAGTTTGGGGGTAATGTTGTGTATCCAGGTAGCAGAAGAGCGACGTAAGCCGCGTTCTCGTGTCGGATCTCGACCCAAAGACCCTTGTCGGAGCCATCACCAGCCTCGCCTCGTGCGCGATCCGTAGCGTCGTCAAGAACCTCTCGGTCACCAAGTACGTCCGATGGCGAGAACCAGCGGAACTTCACGTAGCGCAGTGACCCAACTTGTCCAACAGGCGTTTCAAGAGATTCCAGTCCGATTTGAATGCCGCGTACAACATCTCCGACAAGAGTGTCTCGCAAACGATGGGCGAGTAAATCAAGTCGAGCCTGGTCTAAAGACTGCGGCCCAATGAATAGCGGCGACACTCGATGTGTTGAAAAAGTGGTGTTGAAAAAGGGCGGAATCACATCTTCAACGATGGGGCTCTCGCTGAAGAAGGTCTCTGAGGTAGAAACATCCTGATCCGCCATGATGTACCAGGACCAGAGTCCTAAGTCGGGAGGTTTATGCCGGCACGATCAGTAAAGCAGAATTGACGCGTCGACCTTACAAATACCCGCTACTTGGCGAGTGCCATGGTCGTCCTCTGGCGTTTGGCGCGTGTCGTTGCAGTGGAGCGTGTAGAATGTGGATGAAGGACGTTCTACAGCAGTTGTGGAGATGACTAATCACAAGGCGACATCTTTGGACACATCCGAAGCACCAGCACCGCATGTTGCAGATTATACTTTTCTTCTATGGTACAATATATACAGTTTCTTTGGATACAGTGATTATTAGTCCGTCCAAATTTGGGAGCGCGCCATGAGCGCACTCACTTGATGTGGCACAATTGCCACTCATACGCCAATGCTGAACCCGAATGATCCTTCGAATATATCGAGCGCCTCTACATCACGCACATCTCGTAGAGATTTGATGATATCTATAGAGGGGGCTTTGTTTGCCGGGTAAAATAAAAGCAGATTATCCATGTCTTCGTGCGTCATCTGACACATTTCTTCCCATTTGTATGTGTCGCTCACCTTGGACATCCTATCGTCGAATAAGTTAGCCGATTTCGTAACTCTTCGCCCCCAAGAAAGAAAAAAAAAAGTGGCGTCGTCGGGGACTCACCAGCGCATTCTCTTCGGACCGTCTTCGGACTTCGGGGCGACTTTGCGTAGCTTGGTCCGTAGTTCACCAATGACATCTATGGCATTGCCAGCATTGTTGGGGAGCTTGCTAGCAATGAAGCGACGGATGGATGCAGCGAGCCGAGGTCCGCGACCGTTTGTGCTGACCATTATTTGAAGGGGACCATCTCTGTGGACGCTGCCAAAGTAGAAGTCGCACTCGGGCGGCACATCTGCAATGTTGGCGGGAATCTTCTTTTCCTTGCATAGTTTCCAGATCACTGTGGATGCATCTGGATCATCAACGGCCACCAGGACCATGACTGCATCGTCGAGATCGGACGGTTCGAAGACTCGGTCGATGTGTGTGACCTGCTTCTCGGAAACTCGATAGGCGACCTCTTTGTTCAGACCCGCTGCAGGGCAGACGACGGTAATGTTGGCGTCGGCATTGAGGCAGTTGAGGATGCGACCTGCGGCAACCTGTTGGAATTAGCATCTCGGAGTTTATTGTGGTTAGTGAAAACGGGATTGGCGAACTGTACCTCGCCACCGCCGACAACTAAAACGTTTTTGCCTTTGACCTGCCACGCGAGAATGAGACTACCTCCGGGCTGAACATCTGGAAACGATTTGGCCATGATGAGCAAGTTTCGCGAGATTGGGTTGCAAGGTTCAGATGGGCAGAAATGAGCCGGAGTCGGAACAAGTAGCAGGTATCAGTTATTAATAAGGTAGGTTGAGCTTCGATAAGGCGGCGATAAGGCGTGAAGCGCTAGCCAGGCTTGCCAGGGTCTAAACGGTCACTGGAGTGGGCATCTGTCAGGCTTACAGCGGGCTATTAGTGGACTTGCCGCTGGCCGATTTAGGTGCGAGGAGAAGGGGATCAAGTCTAGGGACATATGTTATTATTTCTGATCCTTTACTAACACTAGTTCTTTGTATACACGATACGGATGTGAAAATCGTTCGAATCTTCTTGCAGGGCCACAGGCATACAAAGAGAGGGATTTGTTAAAGAGGCCGGTATAGCACTCTTATAGGTTATAGGCCCGCCTTTGATAATTATTAGCAAACAGCCCATCCGCCAGCTACAAGTCAAGCAGTACACAATACCTATACCACGCTTGAAGGTATAGCCTCGGCTCATCTAATTGACGACATCTTTGTAAGTGTGCATTTACCATGGATTTCTTTGCAAGCGAAAATTGGCCTTCATAACCCCTCTGACTGGCCACTCAAACACTGATCCCTCGCTCCACAGAGTCCACACCCACAAGGCGGCCTTCTGCAGTGGTCTCCACCAACCCAGCTCTGCTGGTCACAGTTGGTGGCCACCTGCCATCATCATCCCACCTTTGCCAACCATTCCGCACTTCTGGATGCCAACAGCGCCAGAGGCAGCTCGAACACCAAAGGTCGTCTCGGGTTGCTGCACTGGCGGGCCTCATTCCAACGACGCACCAAACACTCAAGCTCGCGGCACCCCGCAATGTCCGGTCGGAAGCTCGGCGGTGGTCGCATCCTAGGCAGCGGCAAGGGCCTTGCGCCGCCATCCGTTGCCCCTCGTGCCTCCAGCCCGCTGGCACCGTCCGAAAGCACCATCTCGATTGGTTCCTCATCGCTGTCGCCGCCCATAAGTGGCAGCTTACCGGATATTGGCCATGACATCGGATCCAGCATCAGCGTCGGCGCGCAACCCAAGGCCGGGCTATCCAGCGATGGCGGTCTAATTTGCCCGATTTGTAATGAGGAGATGGTATGCGCCAAGACGTCCAAGTCAGCGGCCACGTGCTCACAAACCAAATCATTAGGTCACTCTTTTACAGCTCAATCGACACATCGACGACACTCACCAAGAACTACCCGCCGAGGAGCAAGACGAAGTGAAGACATGGTTCGACAAGCAGGTGCTCAAGGCAAAACGCTTTCAGCCGCTGTCCCTGATTAACCAAAAGCTTCGCGGATTGGAAGTTTTCGAGTCCAACGAGTTGGTTCAGCCTGTTCAACCGCCCGTGTCGCACACTCCCGGGAAATCGCAGGAAGTCCACATCGATCCCGAGGAGCTCATCACCAGGATCCACTGGCAGCGGCCAACAGGGCATGACCGGTGTACCGATCCCACCTGTGGAAAGAATCTCGGGGCTATGAATGGTAGCATCAATTGTCGAAAATGTGGGCGATTGTTCTGCGGGGAACACACCATGTACCAAGTGAAATTAAGTCGGAGCGCAGAACACGAACCTGTCCGCGGCGTTTGGGCCCGTGTCTGCGAAACCTGCTACAAGTCTCGAGATGGATATAACGATCACACAGGGGTCTCAAAGGATCACACAAGCGCATTCTCGGAGCTTCGGAGAAAGCGCGTTGAGCGACAAAAGCTCGAAGTTTCCAGACTGGAGAAGCGACTGACCAAACTGACCAGATTACTGGTCGATCCACCTGATAAGCCAAACGGCTCTTTACTGTCGCCAGTCAGCCAGTTGACAGGCCAAAATAACCAACGAAAAGCAATTGAACAATCTGTCGTGCCGTGGGAGGAGGATGAAGCCGTATCAAAGTGTCCATTCTGTCAACAAGAGTTTGGCACCTGGACATTTAGAAGACACCACTGTCGCATTTGTGGCCGAGTAGTTTGTGCGGACATACAGACGGGTTGCTCGTTCGAAGTTGGTCTTGAAGTTGCACCACGTGAGTACACCCGACAACGACACCCTTTGCGAGTGAGAGAGCAAGTTCTGACATATGCAGCCTCACAACAACCTACTGAGAAACCAGCTCCCGCGACGGGCCTCGTCAAGGTCGACATTCGTATGTGTCAGGACTGTAACCACACGATATTCTCTGGTAGAGATTTCAACGCCTCTTTAGAATTAAAACCCGCAGATCAGCGAGCGTATGAGACTCTGCGGCAGTTTGAGCGAGGCATCCGTCAGCTTCTGCCATCATTTCACCGCGTTCTGTTAGCGCTGCAGCCGGACAAGCTAGAATCTGGCGAAGTTGATTTGAGTAAGCCGCCGCCTACGCGAGCGCAGATTCAAGAAGCAAGCAAAATCAGAAAACGTCTGATTGACAGTTTCGGGAAATACGGCATCGCCGCGAAACGCATTAGAGACTTGCCGACGCAGAGCCCAACACAACAACGGTTACAAACGGCCATTTACACATATGCGAGCACCTTTTTGCACACTAATATGCTGCCGCTGAAGAGTCTTCCGCAACTCTTGCGCAACCAATCGTCCCGGTCCGCCCGGTCTGCGCCGCACCTCTCCGTGCACTCCGCCTCCTCAGGCCTGCGACACACGGAGCTCGCTGAGTCTGACACTGCTTCGCAGGCTGCCAGCGA
This sequence comes from Beauveria sp. NWAFU-1, assembly GCA_024472245.1. NCBI lineage: Eukaryota > Fungi > Ascomycota > Sordariomycetes > Hypocreales > Cordycipitaceae > Beauveria > Beauveria sp. NWAFU-1. Next base: position 2,105,801 of record JANBXD010000004.1, read on the forward strand.
AGCAAGCACCGTCGTCAGTCAGCTCGAGACGGAAGAAAAGGGTCTGCGCGAGGGCCTCGCCGTCCTGGAGGAGCAGCGCTTCATGGTGGAAGAGATGCTGCGGGCGGCCACGCGCGCGCGGCGCTTCGAGGAGATTTCCGCCTTGAATCGCAATATGGACGAGCTGGAGGCGGAGATCAATGCGCTCAAGGGCAAGATTACGAGTGTGGAATCTAGATGGGAGGGCGTATACCGGGACGGACTAGCTTCGTGATGGACAACACTCGCTTAGTACGAAGATTTTTCATGTTTATAGGCATTGCGTGGGCGTTTATGGCGTGTGTGCGGCAAATTCATGTCTGCAAGAATACAGACAGTCTCTTTTTGATATCATTTGTCCCATTTACCATGTCTAGACGGGAAATATCTCGGTAGAGAATACTTTCATCGACTGGAATCACCAGAGCAGACTTCTACAAGACATTGTGAATGAGATGCGCAGTAAGGCTTTGAATTCCAAGAGAACAAGACGATGTATCAACATCGTGATGAGATACCACAAGGATAATCTGCGACAACAGACCGCATAGATGAAGAGCAGAAGAAACCTAGGCCTTAGCCGTAGCCGGCTGGCATCACACAGGATACTCCAGAAAACAGTTAAACACCAGAGCTTTCCCTTTGTTTGCAAAAAACAAGCAAGGCTCACGCAAAGCAGACCAAAATAAACATAATCCCAATAATGTCTTCACGAGCGCCGTTTCCGCCGTTTCCAAGAACCCCATTTTAGAAACCCAGTCATAAATTATGCAGCGAGATTGCAACAACACCCTAGTATAACAAACAGTTGGAGAAGATGGCGAGGAGAAATATGTACAGATGCTGAAAGTTGCTGGAGGATGGCAATTGGAACGAGACGCGCACTACTAGTGCACGACACCCTCGACACCGCCTAGGAAGCGCCTGACGCGGTCAATCTCCAGCTCCTCGCGTTCACTCTCAACGGCCTTGAGCAGGCCGTCAATGACAGCATCGACATCATTTTCGGCAACGCCGGTGCACAGGGCCACGACGCGGCGGTACTTGACTTCCACATCCCGGCTGCGGCCCTGGAGAGCCTGGACCATCTTGCGAGTGACATCGCGACGGGCTTCGATGGCCCGGATGCGCGCTTTGAGGACGGCGGTGGACGGTAGCATGCCCTCGGCGCCAAATCCGCCCGCGGCGCTGTGCTCCTCGGCTGCCTCGAGCATCGCGCCTAGCTCAGTCTCCCAAGATGACGAGGGGTTCGGTTGTGACGAGCGCGACTGCTCATTCATCAAGCGTGTCTGTTCGTCTTCGCGGGCGTGCGCTAAGTTGGCGACTTTTCGACGGGCGAGCTGCTGCCTGGTCACTGATGCTGTGAGCTGCTCAATCTTGCGGCGCGCATCGCCGAGCTGTGTGGAGGTATTGCGGATGTTGGCGTGCATCGAGTCAAGGCTGACTTGCTTCGTCTTCATTTCCTGCTGGAAGGTGGAGCTGGTCTCTCCCAAGAGGTGCGTGATGGAAGCAATGATCTCGTCGCTGCTTTCGCGCATTTTTTGGCTTGAACCAGGGGCGCTCGGCTTCTCCGAGACCGCCTCAGTGCTGTGCTTTTCCTCGACGCTCTCAACACCAATGCCAAAGTCGACCGGCCGGAGGCCCACGCGATTAGCAATGTTGGGGTCAGCGCCGACTTCAAGGAGTTGGGACACAATGCTCTTGTTGCCGATTCTGGCAGCAATATTTAGAGCAGTGTCGCCGCAGCTGTCCTGGGCGTTGACGATTTCACTCATGAATCGAGCAATGCCCATCTTGGGAATACTGACCTGAGCGCCATTTGGTGCGGCACCATTCATGCCCGCATTCTGACTGCTGGGCACGCTGCCTTGACGAACAACCCATTCAAGCAAACTCTCCAGGTAATATCGGCTTGCTGCATTACGGCCCTTCACGGCACTGGTAACGGCAATGTGATGCAGGACAGTGCGGCCTTTGTGATCGCGGGCCTCAATGGTCCCGCCCAGTACCTCTAGCAAATCAGGGAAAGATCCGTGGTCCATTGAATTCGTTACAAGGCAGGCGCGTATAAGCGGGGTTTCGCCAGATGCATTAACCCGGTATGGAGAAGCGCCAGCGGAAATCAAGGCTCGCAGGAGAGGCATACGCGACAGGGTAGCGGCCCAATGCAGAGCAGTATGGCACTGGGAGTCAATAGGCATGTCGAGCTCGCTTTGGGTACAGGTGAGGAGCATATCGTGCTTCGAGGTATCGTCGGCGGAAGTGTCCATGAACAGACCCATAAGCATATTGCGCTTGATGTCGGCGCCTTCAGACATCTCGAATGGAAGTGGTGCCTGTGATCCGCTGGCTTCCTCGATGGGTGATCGGTCCTGGATGACATTCTGTGGGTACATGAAGGAATCATTGGGTTCGGTCGGAGATCCGGGGAATGCGTTCGCATAGGCGTCCATATTTTGACTGTAGCCTCCAAAGCTATCAGCAGGTGTCATGTTCACTCGCTGGCGCTTCCGGGGCGGTTCCGCTTCGGGCAGAGGAGCTGCGCCGTTGGGCTGTTGCGTCGAGTAAGCGGAGTCGACGTGTTGGCTGTATTCCGAAGCAAAACTCTGTTGCGAATTTCCGGGGAATTCATCGCCATTCTGCATCGACGGCTGTCTGCTAAAGCTGGGTGGTTGGGAGGGGCCGTTTCGGCTGCGCGGGTTGGGTGAGTCGAATCGAGCCTTGCTAATGGCGGCGACAGCGTGTGAAGCGGTGCTCGAGATATTCTTGAAGAAGGTGCCGTTGACGCCATTGGGCCTTCCCTCGGCGCTGGAACTGTACATGCGTTTCCTTTGGGCAGCCATAGCCTGCTCCTTGGTAGGTGTGTTGAGATCACCTTGGCCAGCGACGCCGCCGTCCTGGCCCATATCGTAGGTCAGCAGGGGGCGGAGAAGTTCCTCGACGCCATATGAGCGGCAGACTTCGACGCCACGCTCGAACTTGATCCAGGTACCCTGATATTTTCCGTATCCTCCTTGCACCTTTTCATGCTCTCCGGTCTGGATTTCTTTTTCGAGGATTTTGGTTCGTTTGCCCTTGTCGACGCCTGCGACCTTGAGAATCTGGGTGGCATTCAGGCAAGAGTCATGGCGCCGTCGCATGACAGCGATACCGTTGACTTCCATTTCGTAGACATCGACTCCGGAGTAGGATGCCTGCATACCTCCATGTTAGTAGAAGGCATTTCGGGGAGTGAAAGCCTTGGATGCGTGTGGTACCCACAGAATAGATTTGAGGAGCGTTGGGGTTGATCGTGAAGCCGCGTTGAAAAGAAGCATTAGGGGGCGCCTGCTGCGACTGCTGGCTCATGGTGAAGGATTGCTGTGAAGATTGCGAAGCGGACGGCATGATGGGCAGCGACTATATGAAGGAGGGTTCTCGGTGGTGACGCATATAGCTGAAAAGTACGCGCGATGCGTGCCGCGGTGGGCGAGTATCGGTAAGATGGAGAAGTGTAGACAATACAGTCGTCCAGGTCCAGAAAGTGCTCTCGTGCGAGAATGCGATACGACCTGCTGTGATAGAGAATGAGATGACAAGGGTGAGGACGGCAGGACTGAGAATGAGGCCAAAGTGGGCGGGCAAAGGAAGTGGTTAGAGCTGGTCAGAGGTTAAAGGTACCTCAGCCGAGGGAGGGGCTTCAGTGCGTGGTTGCCCTGTGAGTGTGTGATCACGGGCGGAGCCTAGACCAGCAAGAAGCGCTGATGAGGAAGTACCGAGTTTGTGGCGTCGGTGGTGTTGCAGCACTCATGCGCTGTAATTCTCTTGTCTTTTGATATTGATTCGCCAATAAGAATTGGTTTAGAAAGATCGCCTCTGTTTCTGTAGATCCGACGAGAGGACTATTGGTCTGAGGCTTCGAATGCGCAACGCTCGCTTGATAGCTCTGCTTGTCGCAGGTACAAATGTCAGGTGCCGCGCAGTGGAATGGAGGCTGCCAAGGGTCGTTAATTGATTGCAGCAAAGAGCGTGTCCGTTTCGTGATTTCGTGTCTGGTCGTGTCTGATTGTGTCGCGTCAGACCGCGTTGACGTGTCTTTGCTGTGGGGCTCTCTAAAGTGGTTTCATTTTTACCTCTGCATTTACGGCACTATTACGCCTATCAATCTCCCTCATGCTGCCGAGTACAGATGTACTCGGTGCGGATACTTGACACTGAAACCCAAAAGCCATCGTTTTGTTAAGATTTACCATTGGCCTGCCGGCCAGTGGTTGGCAAGGATACCCATGTGGATCTGGGGCAGAAGTCGAGCATCGCAAACGGTACAGTGTCTTGGTACGCAACAAGCTGACACGGACACTTGCAGATGGAACTGCTTCTGTGTTTCGACCTTGAGGTTGAGTCCTGGCGTACGAATGTATTGAACCGATAAAGATATCTGTTCTACTGACTTCCGTCGACTACCGTCCTCACCATCACAGAGACAACCCCGCGCAACAACATCGGGGTGTTCGGGACGGCCAACATCATTAATCATTAAATTCACTCTTCCTAATCACAAGTGAAAGTTTAATTCACATTGGTCTATATGCTTCACTTTATGGTGTAAATTCTATCAAACCTTGTCGCCGCTCGGGGTAGGGTTTTGGCTAGCGCCAGGATCTGCTTTGTCGCTACTCCACATGCCACCCGATCGGAAAAAAGAGCTTCACTCAAGCTTCACTCCTCACTATCTACGGCCACATTGACCCCATCAACTGCAATAGACAATGCCGGCGCCGCATGCAGCCGCGGTGACGCCAAAAAAGGGTCTTTCCATCTACCGTCGGCTGCTGCGCGAATGCTCTTATCTCCCTCCCGCCGTCCGTCCGACTATCCAGCACCTGATACAGACGCGATTTCATCAGCATCGCAAATATGACCCCCGGGCCGAATCACATTGGGGACGCGCGCAAAGAGTGCTGCGCACGCTGTCTGCCGCTAACACGGGAAATCGAAAGTGCATGGAAGACCTCATCTCGAAAGCGTTTGGCCGGTCCGGCACGCGCCGGCGGCAGCTGATGACCGAGTTTGTCGTGCCGCAGGGCGTCAAGGACTCCGAGGCACTAGAGGCGCTGACGAGCGGAAGCGACCTAGCAGATACAGCAGATAAAACCTCGACCGACGCGCCAAAAGTAAAGCGACCGATGGGAAACCCAAAGAATCGCTTCTTCCTTAAGTGGGATCAACCGAAACTCCTGCGGCTACTGTCATCACTGCGAGAGCGTCAAAACGAAGCAAAGTCCACATCTCATTTGCTGGGACCTGCGATCAAGACGTTGAATCCAGACGTTGACGTGCCCAAGGAGAACATCTGGGGCAACCGGCCAGCCGAGTGCGTCGTCAACGCCAAAAGGGCAAGGTGGTGGCGGCGCGCCGCCGACAAGATGCCGCCGCCTCTGGGCAAGGGCGAGTGGGAGCTGCTGGGACGCTTGAGTCGCGGTGCGCAAGAATCGGGCGAGTGGCAGATGCCGGCTCGACGAACATGCGTCGGAGCTACCTCGGAACACTCTGAGGAGAGTCAAGCGGTGGCGTTGATGCGATACGCATCCCACTCTGCGGCCACGGTGGAGCGGGAACGCAGCGCGAAGCGCATCGCGCGGTCTGGCCAGCAGGACACCGGGCCGTATGGTCCCTCGCACTCCGGCGACGGCCTCTCGCCGCGGTGGTTCCGACGAGCGTATCAACGCGCATGGCTGCTCACGCCCAAGATGGAGCAGGACCCGCGGACGCTGCAGTACCAGTTTATCTTTGGAGATTTGCCCAACCTCAGAGACGCTACGGCGCAACAGCAGTGCATCTTTGACGGTGTTGATGCCAATGGTCAACCGTTGAAGAAGTCGGCCAAGTAGCGGATGCTAAAACATGACTTTCTTGTACATTTTGTATTTCTACTACATTGCATCTGCCGGAGTCTAGTCAACCAGATCTGCTTTTCACACCATCTCTCAATCCAACAGTCCTGCAAGCTTGGTCAGGCCGTCGTCGGTGACACGCATCGTCATCCACTCATGCATGCCCTGCGCGCCCACACTTTCGTAAAACTTGATGCTCGGCTCGTTCCACTTGAGCACCGACCACTCGAGGCGCGCACCGCCAAACGCGACGACCTCCTTGGCGAGCTGCACCAGCAGCGCCTTGCCGTAGCCGCGGCCGCGCTGCGACGGCTGCACAAACAGGTCCTCGAGGTAGATGCCCGGGCATGCACGCCACGTGCTGTAGTTGTAAAAGTAGAGCGCCATGCCGACCGTCTCGCCCTCAGGGTTGGACAGCAGCAGGCAGCGCGCGGGCTGGCTCGACGAGGTGGGCTCGGTGCTGGGCACGTAGGCGGTGGTGTTGGGGTCGGACGGCGCGCCCGACGGCGCAAACGCAATTGTGTTGGTGAGGGTCTCGATGGTGGCCTTGTTGGCGTCAGACTCCTTTTCGTAGTCCGCAAGCGCCTGGATCAGGTCGAGGATGACTGGGACATCTGCGAGGATCTGGTGTTAGAGCGGTCGCGGGGTTTCTTGGCGGGGTCGGACGTACCCTCCTTGCGAGCGTGACGAATGACACCGTCGGACATGATGAAAGCGGTTGGTTTTGAAATGCTTGGGCTCTGTAGGTCTTTGATGCAATTAAGATAAGGATCAATGTCTTTTTGTGTACCAATGGATGTCGAATTGGAATTTGTGGAAGTTGTGGAAGTGGTGGACATCGGTGGACGCCGCTTGCGATGCCGGCCGGCGTGGGGTCAAAGGGCGTGGCGGGGCACGGAATGTTTCTTCTAGGGCGTGCCTTGACAAACTTCTAAAGGAGCATTTGTAGACTCTGACAACTCTGTGTTTGTCGAAATGTTTTCCAGAGTGGGCTAAGCTATTGGTACCAGATCGAGATTTCGGTCTTCCCAGCGTGCTCGATCGCATTACCTGCTGGCAACGTGACGTCTGCAGACGCCACTTTCCTGTGCAGTGCCAGCCAACTGAACAGCATGACCAATTGTAACCGACTTGAGATGGAAAGTCGGACGTGGATGAACGAGTCGAACAATCTACGATGGAAGTGGTCTTTAGAATGCTTCATATAAGCTGCAATGAATTATCAACATTGCAGTGAGCCTCCGGGTTCGTTTGCCGTCTGGGCCCAGAAATATCTGCACTATTGAGTCACTCGCCGTCTTCACTCTACATTGTGAGTCAGGAAGGGTCGAAAATGGCTTTCTGTGTCTACTTATCAACAGATCTGATTCTGACACCATCAAAAACCTCGAGAGTACATTTTTGGACGCCATGGTTTCGTTAACACAGCTTCCATTCGCCTTGCCAGAGGACAAGGTGCCCACGCAGCAAATCGCCAGGGATATTATCGCCGCGTTTCTTACCAAAGAATGGCCGAAACAGGATCCGGCATTCATCACCGTTACGTACAGCACCTCGTTTACCAATCCTAGCTGCGTCGTGGAGCGGCCGGTGCCAGTCGGCGGTCCATCTGCCGAGCCCCTTAAACTCTTCATCAAATTTCACCGCTCGACCGGCTCTGACTTCGAAGCTTTCCGGCACCTCGTACCCACCAAGCAGGAAGAAGCGCTGCTAACGTACGAGTACGGTCGGTCTGGCCTGGGCGCTCGCGTCTATGGTCTCTTCGAGACGCAGGACGGCACGCGCGGCCGGATCGACGAGTTTCTCGACGCTCGACACCTGCAGCCTGAGGATGTGGAGGACGAGGCTCTCCGCGCGGACGTGGCCCGCGGCCTCGCCACGTTTCACACCATCCGCGCCGCGCTACCCAAGAAATCGGTTGCGAGCTACTACACAGCCGTCGGGAAAGGCTTACGAGCGTACCACGGGCTGGAGAAGCTCAAGACACTCGGCCGCGAAGGTGGCGTGCCCATCGACGATTTGATTGACTTTGACCTTGCCGGGCGTTGCACCGTCATTGTCGCTGCGCTGCAGTCCATGTCTGCCAAGACGGGCTGGTGCATCCACGACATTCAGTCGATGAATATTCTCGTCAAGAACAACCCCACGCCGGACGAGAGCCGGATCACGCTCATTGACTTTGAGTTTGTGTTTGAGAATTACCGCGCGTTTGACATTGGCGGGCACTTTATGCAGAAATTGTTCAAGTGGTTCGACACGGAGAGCAAGATTGCTCACTGCCGGCCCTACTCGGAAGCAGAGGAGCGGCACTTTTGCGACGTGTATGCCGCGCAGTGGAACGCGCGGACGGGCGAGGCGGACTCTGGGGCGCAGGTGTACAGAGAGGCGCAGCTCGGGTACATGCTGGCGACTGCGTTTGACATTCACAACATGCTCTGCTGGATGGAGCAGGAGGGTGACAAGGATCCGCTGAACCTGGCGGGATTAAATAAGTTGTTTGCCGAGTTCAAGGGGCGGTACGAGAAGCTGGGTCTCGAGGTTGCTTGATGATGAACGAGGCTAAAGTCATGTCTAATCTAGCCTCTCATCGAATGCAAAGCGGCGATTCGCTGTCATTGTCAAGGCTTTCTCTATCGGCTAAGAGAACTGCAATACTTGTGCTCACCTTCAACACATGGGGAGCAAATATGCTACACCCGACTTACACAGCATACGCTGTTAAATAGTTATAACAGGTTACACAGCAGTTGTGCTCTCTCGGGCCGCGACAGTCAAATGAAGCTCATACTACTCAGAGTCATCGGTATATAAACCAGTGAGTGCACTTCGTATAAAGCCGAGAGGCCGTAAGCCTTCTGTATGTTACGAGCACTCCGAAACCTGGAAGCCCAAGTAACATTCCATCACCATGGCCGAGGACAACCCCTCATTCAGCACCGACAGCCATCTCCAGATCGGCATTGAGATTGAATTCGTCGCCCCCCGCAACACCGCCTGGGAGGACGAGCACCTGCCGTTCGTGGAACACTGGAACCACGCGAACCTGTCCAAGGACGCCTGCTTCCACCGGCTCGCCGAGGCGCTCCACGCCGCCGGCCTGCCGTCCTGCTACCAGATGAAGACAACGCCGCTGCGGTGCCCGCGCAACCCGCTCCTCGCCGCCGCGCCGCGCGACGCCATCATTCTGCAGTCGTGCCGGCTGCTGGGCGACCCGCTGCGGTACCGCGTGCGCGACGGCCGCGCCGGGCTCTTCCGCTACTGGCTCATCAAGGGCGAGCACAACCTCACCGACTTTGCCGCCTACAAGGCGTGGGTTGAGTGCGAGCTCAACACACCCATCCTCGCCGAGGTCGACGTCGCCGTCGGCCGCCTGCCCCAGCTTGGCACCGCGCTCGCGGCTCTTCACGCCGCCGCTGCCAACGCCCCGCCGCACCTCTGTTCCCGCCGCTGCGGCATGCACGTCCACCTGTCGCTGGCCGCGCCCGGCGGCTGCACCCTCGACTACGCGCAGCGCGTGCTGACGCTCGCGCTCGTCCTCGACCAGAGCGTGCTGTACCCGCTCTGCGACCGCGCCCGGCGCGACCTCGGCCGGCCGTTTCTCTCCGCCGCCAGCCTCGCCGGCCGCGCCGACTTGCTCGTGCCGCACGCTCCGCGCCTCTCGGTCCGCGCGCTCGCCCACCTCCCGCCAGGGCTCGTTGCCGCCGAGAGCCGCGCGCTCGCGTACCTCTGGCACGCGGTGAGCTTCGACGAGCTGCAGCCGGTGCTCGAGCACCCCCGCCCGGACCTGCACATGGTCGCGCCGGTGCTGTGCAAGCACAAGCATGCAGCGCCGGGCGCGGCGAATGAGGCTCCTGGCGGCGCGACGGCTACGACGATCGAGTTTCGCTGCGCGCAGGCCTCGTTTTCGGCGCGGTTCGTGCGCGCCTGGGCGAAGCTCGTGCTGGCCGTGGGACGTGTCGCGCTGCTGCCGACCGACGAGTACCGCGCGGCGCTGGGGCGTATGTGGGCGGCGGCGCAGGTCAGCGGCGGCACGGTCGCGGAGCGCGAGGAGGCGACAATGGCGACGCTGGGCGAGCTGAGCGTGGCGGCGGTCAAGGCGGGGATGCTGGGCGGCGGGCTGGATCTGGCGTATTGGAGGGTGAGGTACGGCCTGATGAGGGCTGGGCGGAATCCGGACATTGATGCAGAAGGAAGAGCCGTCTTGGACCAGGACTAGTGTAAGCCAGGGCACGTAACAGCACAGTGTGGTTTTGTCCTTTTTTGCAAACAAAAAACTGGCTCTAGAAAGGGTGAAGATGACTTTCGGCATTTTGACTCTTTACCTTTTATTCGTGAACCCGAACCGGCTCCCATCTTAGATGTTTAGCATGCCTTGCGGGAGCGCTGACAACTAAACCAACACACGTTCACCTCGGAGACAGCGCTCACCAAAGAAAGCCTACCTCGTCAGGCAAGAAAATGAAACAAGAAATCAACCACTCATTTTGGTCCTGCTCGCCGAGGACTCAATCGTAGTTGATGTCGTTGTTCACCTCCGAAGTCGCGAGCCTTTTCAAAGTGTCACCGGCACCGGAGTGCCAAACGGGGCCTTTGGCGGAGTATCGTGAACTTCCAACGGGCGCCACTCGCTCCACCAACTCGAACGGGGATGGTCTTGAACAGCCAAATAAGTGTCAGCGTTCTCGGGACGGTCGTCTTCTTTATTCCCTGTTGTTCTTTGCCGCTTTCTTCCATAAAATCAAGTAAAATGGGTGTAATTAAAACATAGTGAATAGCAAACCGGCAAAAAATCAAGGACTACCAAAGTCCTGCTTCAATCGTGTTTATAGGAAAAGCCCGATGCGGGGGTCGAACCCGCAGCCTTGAGATTGTGTGAATGCTCTTTGTTAAGAGTCTCACGCTCTACCGATTGAGCTAACCAGGCCAAATCTTATGATGCACTCGAGACAGTAATTTTCAGTTTCGTTTGTGGCTCCATTCATGGGATCAAGCATGGAGGGGCATAATCAAACAATAGTGAATGGCATGCTTTCGATTTAGCTTCGCACTTGGGGTATATAAAATTAACAAATGACCCAAACCTGTTTGACATGGGTACAACACTTTACATCATGTCCATAACCCATCCCGCGTACCAAAACACATGCTCTGTTAGAGCAGATAGCGATAGTCAGGCGCGTTATCGCCAAGATCGTCCTTTTCCTCCTGCGTCAGCGACGCCCCCGCATCGGGCGGCAGTTGGTTGCGCTTCCTGTTTGCGTTCCAGCACATGTAGCCGTAGACACCGCACGCCGCGGCCGACAGAACGAACCAGGCGAGACAGACGCTGTAGCCGGGGACGAAGCGGGGCGAGTCGCGCTGGAGGAACACGTAGACGGCAATGATGCCGCCGAGGTTGCCGAAGCCAACCTGCCAGGCGCTGCCGATGGCGCGGCGGTGGTGGCCGCCGAGGTTCATGTTGAACCAGCAGACGATGATGGGCATGGCGGTGTAAGCGCCGCTGGCGACAAGGAAGAGGGCAGCGTACTGGACGCTGGTGTTGTCGTGGACACCGAGGAGGATGGCGAAGCCGGCAATGGCGACGGAGATTGCGGCAAGGGCAAAGGCGAGGCGGTGGCGGATGCGGTCCGAGACGTATGCAATGGCCATGGAAAAGGCAAATGCGACGGCCCAGGGCGGGACACTGCGAAGCTGCGTCTCAATCTTGCCGTAGTGGAACGTCTGCAGGATACCCGGCGCAAAGTAGGCGTAGCCGTAAGCGGGCACGATGATACCAAAGTAGGCGAAGCCGCCGGCAACGACCTTGGGGTCCTTGAGGACATTGAGGATATCGCGCAGCTTGATGGGGCGCTCGATGGCGTGGTTGCCCTGGTCGGCGGCGAGGCGCGCCTTGACGTAGGTGCGCTCCTCCTCCGACAGCCACTTGACGTCTTCGGGAAAGTCGGGGAGGAGAAAGTAGATGAAGAAGCTGACAAAGACGGTGAGGCCGCCCTCGAGGATGAAGATCCAGCGCCAGCCCTTGTAGCCGCGAAGGCCGTCCATCTTGCCAATGGCGGCGGCGAGGAGACCGCCAAAGGCGCCGGCGAGGGTGGTGCTGTTGAAGAAGAAGGAGTAGCGCTTCTGGGCCTCGGAGCGCTTGTACCACATGCCGATGAGGTAAAAGGCTGGATATGGTCAATAGCGAGTCAAATTGTGCAGGTGTCTCTGCTTTGAAAATAAGAGAGAGGTAAAAAGCTCACCTCCAGGAAACATGCCCGTTTCAAAGACGCCGAGAAAGAAGCGCGTGGCCAAGAGGCCGCTGTAGTTGGTGACGAGACCCTGCATAATGGTGGTGAAGCCAAAGAGCAGCATGTTGATCGAGAGCCAGACGTGGGGTTTGAACTTTTTTAGCAGGATATTGGAGGGAATCTCGAACAGGCAGTAGGGAACAAAGAAGATGACGAGCGCCGTATTGTACTTTGTGCTGTCAGGGTTTCCTGGCTCCTCGAGGTGGAGGTCCTTGGCGAGATCAAAGACCTTGGCATTGGCGATGTTGACGCGATCTGGTGGGGGAGAACAAGTTAGCGAATCGCGTGCACATCGTCGCAACAAAAAAGACGGCGCAGATGGATGCGCAACGTACCCAGAAAAGCGAGCAGGTACATGATGCAGAGAAAGGGCACGACGTGGAGGTCAATCTTGGTGAGGATGCGGCGCTCGGTGGTACCCTCGGGGACGGGGATCTCGCGGACAGGCTCAGCGGCCTCGAGGACGACGGCATTGTCGTTGGAGGAGCCGTTGAGCGAGCCGGCGCTCGACTTTTCGTTGGCGACGGCGACGCCCATGGTGAAGGATGGGCGTGGGAGGTAAAAGTGTTGGTCGGGATCGTGGATGGGCAAGTGGTGGGAGTGGGAGAGAGGCGCATTTCGGGGACCAGGCAGCTCATATTCTTTTTCAAGTACTCCGTACACCATAGGCAAGACATAATAGCTCTGCGATGTCGGTGCTCTTTTGGCTGATGGGTTCTTTGTTAGTTAGCTTGGGAGCTGGCTGGCTGGTCAGCGGCGAGCCTGGTTGGGTGTGGATCTGGTGGCGCACTACTCCACGCCCAAAGGTTCTGGGGCGCTGGGGATAGGGCCGAATTTTACACTCTTATTTGCTCACAGGTATCCGTCGTCAAAATTCCAGTCGGATCAGAGCAATAAAGTTTGACCAAATTTCCCCACGGGCTCAGTGTAGTGACCTGCGGCTGAGAAGGCTGGACTGCTTTGTGGCTTGCCGCCCCCGCGTTGGGTTCAGTTCCGAACCCATTGCCGGGAAGGAACCCTGCCCTGCAATAATAGAAGAAGAAGAAAATTCTCAAAGGCCATTCCGCGAGGGTCGGTTCCGAAGCTGTTGTAGCGACACATGGCTCCGTGCTAATGCTTGTTTGCCTTGGTGGTTCTCACTGCAACCACACTCAACATGACAGCTGCCGACACTTCCGGATAATGGTAGAGGCACGTCCTAGTCTACAGACACTTGTGGGAACGTCGAATGTTGAAACTAAAAAGGCAGAAGTCCGCATTGATTCATTCGTACGGGCCTCGCAGACACCGGGTGCGCTAGGTATCCAGACAATGGCCCGTTGGCCGCGGACCCTGACAGTCTGCCTTGACACTATTGGCAACCCTAGAAGACAACCTTGGTCGCAGGCCGTTGCACCTTACTAATTAAGTTAACGACATTCCAACGCGACCAGACCGCCACAATCTCAGCCACTGCGCAATTCCGCTCTTGTAGGTGCCTCAAATCCTCACGGCACCTTCAAATGTCTGCGTTTGCAGTCCTACAGCTGCCGCACGGCACACGACTGATAGAAGTTTTCCTTTCCTCTTCTTTCTCTGCAGAATTTTCTTCTTTGATCCTGCATTCTGCAAAGATGCAAACAACAAAATCTTGCCTTCTTCATCTCCCCGCCGCAAGCCACCAAACGTTCCCCCACAGATGACCTCTGCGCTTGCCCAGCCCAGTCACCATTTTAGCCCGCGTCCCGCCCTGACGCCACCAAAAAAGCCAGCTTTGTCCATCTTCTTTGTTCCACCACCAGCCCGCTTTCGGTCCAAACACGACATCGTCGTTACCAGCATTCACTCAACAGTCAGGCTCGCGATGATATACTTTTTTTCGAGCCTCATACGAGCCGCCGTTCATCAACATCTTTCTCTCTGAGTTATACATCAGCTTACACGTAGCCGTCCCATCTCATCCACGTATTGATGTCTTGCCACCCCCGCCAAAACGCTTCCACCCCGTAATGCGGCGATCCGGCTTCGGTGCTTAGCCGCTGGTAGCCGCTTCTCTTTTCCATTGTTGACGCATCTTGCATTTGTGTTCACGTTCATCGCAATTCAATCGCTGATCCCATTGGCACCCTCAGCCTTGCCTACCGCCGGACAATGCGGCCCTGCATTGTCGCGACAAAAGCGCCACCAAACAACATGCATGTCGCAGGCCGAGATCGACGCTACCGCTGCATGCAATCCAGGTGCCTGAGCCACATCGTCTTTGCACAGATTTCGATTGCCTAGATATCGTGGAAGAGTGGAAGAAGCATGGAATCCTTGCACCAGCACCGCTGCCAACTGGATAGTATAGTGCTCACCTCCAGCGCATGATTCCGTCAGAAACGCTTGCGTGTGATGAAAGGAAGGCTAGAACAAGGGAATGCAAATACTTTCAAGTAGTTTGATGTATTGGATATCGCTGGCTCGAATAACATTACGTCCACCAACGTCAGCCTGAACGTGCAGCTTAACCAAACCCTCTGCCGGCCAGCCCATCGTGTCAATTTTTGACCCGTGCCTGCAGGCGCACGCTCGCATTAAAGAAGAGATTTCGATTCACATCATTCTCACCTTTCGCATACCGACACTATCCTGGCAAGCTGCGCCTCGACAAAGAAACCCACCGAGCTAAGCGCCGTTTGCACCTTGTAAGTGAGTGCATAGTGAGAAGACATAAACACACTAACAAGATAACAGTTGCCTAGATTCACGGCTCTCCTCTTTTCAAATGTTTACCTATAATACCGCGAAATCTGTTAATCCGCTTCGCTATATCTCAGTTCACTGTTTCTTCTTCCCACACATTCTCCCTATTCTTAGTTACTCTCTACCTATGGCTTCTTTCTCCACCTAGGACTTGGATCCTCAGCACTTACTGGCATAACGAGAGCATCAGAACCTCTTCAATCTCTGCTTCTATATCTGACTCCTCCTAGCTTTCTTTCACTATGGCTGGCTTTGCCTTGGGCGGAGATGCTCTCATCCCAGGCTCCCTTGACCAACCATCTGAGTTCCAAGACAGCTTTTGGGGCTTAGAATACGACTGTTACTCGAGAGGTAGTGATATACTCCCGTCGATTGACTGCAGCAATGATGGCGGTTATTCATCAATGACTGTCTTCGGGCCTAGCATTAAAACAGAAGCTGGTCTTGGCGAAATCAGCTCAGACGAGAGATCATGGTCTGGCTCTACTAGTATTCCAGGCATCACCGAGCTCGGCCCAAATCTTCTCTTTACATCGGGCCCATCTCAAATGTAAGTTACGGCACCGAGGGCGAGTTCACCAACGATATAAGACGGCTGACAGACCTGCAACCAGACATAAAGCGTCTTCTTCGTCTCTAGATTCGGTCCTTGCGCTGCAAATGACACCCCAAAACTATACCATCCCGTTTTTCGACATGTTGGCCCACCATAGCCCTGCAAGCGACGGCTTTCCAGGCACCCTCACGCGGGCTTCCTTTCCCGCCGTCGTTCCGCTATTGCCCACCTCGCCCGTCGGACGCAAGAGGGAAGCCTCTTGCTTCTCTTCAACGTCCACCGTCGACGGCGGCGGGCGCATCACCAAACCAAAGCAGAGGCTGATCAAGCATCATCCCAACGGCGGCAAGGCGCCCACGACGCCGCAGCAGCAGGCTCTGCGAAGCCTCATCGACGCCTCCGGCACCGGCGTCTATCACGGACACATTGCTTCCGCCGAGGCCGCAGCCGCTGACCACGCCGAGTTGGTGCGCATGTTTCGCCGGGCACCCAAGCTTTGCACTGACCCGTCGAGCGACGAAACGTTTCCCGCTCACGATGATGACAGGAAAAAGTACGTGCGCGACATGTACGACGCCATCTGGGATTGGTCTGACTACGTCGAGATGGACAAGACGCCTGGCTCAGCCAGCATGAGCGCGCGCCAAGAGGCCGATATGCCGTCGCGCGCGGAGCAGCAGAAAAAGGTGTTGAGCAGTCCGCTCAATGATTATGTTGTTGAACACCTCTGCTGGCGTTTGCTTGTAAGTACCCCACCCCCGTCGTCGCATTGCGCAGCAGCTAACTAGAGAACTGTTGGTCGCAGAAATTTGCGCAAGATGCACAGCAAGGCATACCCACTGTCGACTACTGGTCCGGCGCGGACGGGGCCTGGGAGTCATACGCGACGTTTGGGGATCGCGTGGCTGCCATTGGCGACAGTCTGCGCAGCTCCAAGCAGCTGGTCAAGTCGCTGCTTACGGCCGGCGACCGATGGTGCGCGCGCATCGCCAACAACCCAAGAGGCGAATATACGCACAAGGTGAATAATATGAAGGTCAATCGGCGCAAGAATGAGCGGCTGCGCGAGGCGACGAGCGCGCGGAAGATGAAGGAGGAGCAGGAGTAGCGGTGGTGTGGGTTGGGAGGCAGGCAGGACAAGGGTACGTTGGTAAAGTCTTTTTGGCTTTTGCATGAGGAGTGATGTTTATGACTTGACGAAGCAATGAATACGCTGAGAAGATTGCATATGCTCTTCTTTTGACTTTTACGGGGTTTTACGCTGCGATGCCTGGGCAAGACAGGCACATGAATACGCATCATGCGAGCTAGACACTTGGTAGACATGGCATTTAACGACAACGGCAACAAATCATGGCCGTCAATATTATATTGTCGTAATCTATGCTATACAAAAACAAATTAATCATCGCTATGCAATTTTAATGAAAATTCGTCTCAGAGGACTCGATATGGCTGCCCAGCGGCTTCTTGACGAAGCGACTACGCTCCCACCCATCGATATCATCCATGTACGTCTCGCGCACGAGCTGATAGCGACCAATCTTGGGCAGCAGCTTGGTCCAAATGAGCCAGTACACACCACCAGCACCAATGACACCAAACCCAACGACGCAGTGGATCCAGTACGGCAGGTTCTCGTAGACATTTTGCCCATCGGCCGGCGGCACAAACGGCGCGACGACGAGGTAAACGTTGCTAAGGCAAAAAAAGGCGGCGACGGGCATGGTGGCCTTGAAGGGCGGGTGCCAGTTGCGCTTGTCCTTGTTGCGATAGAGGTAGACGAGGCCGGCGCCGACAAAGGCGTTGATGATGGCGAGCGGGTAGGAGATGAGGTTGAGAACAAAGTTGTAGGCGTCGCCCTGGGGCGGAGCGAGCATGGTGATTGTCGTAATGGCCCAGTGCTCAAAGAGGCCGGCGAGGGGCGCGTTGAAGGGGCGGTTGCTGGCCCAGAAGCGGGAAAAGGGCAGGACGCCCTCACGGCCGAGCTCCTGGACGAGGCGGCCCTGGGAGAAGATGACGCTGAGAACATTTCCAAAGGCGGAGAGGGCGACAAAGACGGAGAGAGCGCGCTCGGCCGACTCGCCGTACATGTTGCGGAAGAGCGAGGCGGCGACGAGGCGCTTGGACTCGAGCATCTCCTCCTTGGAGACGGCGGCAAAGTAGGAAATGTTGGCGAGCATGTAGAGTATGGAGATTGTGCCGATGGCGAGGGGCGCGGCGCGCTTGAGAGTGTGGGCCGGGTTCTTGGTCTCACTCAGGGCGTAGTTTGCGTTGCTGTAGCCGACGTAGCTCCAGATAACGTTGTAGAGGGCTGTGACGATGCCGTAGGCGCTCGAGTTGGTGCCCTCGAAGGAGTTGTGGAAGCTATTGTTCTCGCGCACTTTCTTGAGGTTGGCGAGCGGGGCGACGATGATGAGGATGATGACGAGAATCTTGATGATGCCGAGTGTATTTTGCAGGCGGACGCCCCATTTCAGGGCGCAGCCGTGAACGAGAAAGGCGGTGGTGAGGCAGGCGAGAGCGATGCCGCGCTGGTTCCAGCGGGTGACCTCGACGCGGGCGGCGTGCAGAATGTACTCGCCAAAGATGACCGAGTTGCCGGCGGCCCAGCCGAGCAGGATGACGTAGCCGGTGTAGAGGCAGGTGGTGAGGAACCGGGGCCGGCGGTAGACGAACTCGAGGTAGTTCTTCTCGCCGCCGTTGCGGGGCATGCCGGTGCCAAACTCCATGTAGACGGCGGTGCCGGCGGCGGCGATGAGCATGCCGACGACCCAGATGAAGAGGGTCAGGCCGACGGAGCCGCAGAGCCCGAGGATGGTGGCCGGGGTGGCGAAGATGCCGGTGCCGATGATGCGGTTGAAGATGAGCAGCGAGGCAGAGGGGATGCCGAGCTGGCGCTTGTTGTCACGGGCGACCTGGTAGCGGGCTGGCGGAATGGTATTAGATGGGAAGGCTTTTCTTCGGACAGACAATGCTGAAGAGAAAGAAACTTACCGCTCTCGTCATCGCTAATGTTGCCGACGACACCGACTTCAGTATCGCTGGCGGCCTTGAGAGGCGTCTGCGCGCCCGAGGGCGTCTCTTCCTTGGAAGAAGCCATTTGGTCGCAGTTGGAGCACCGCGCCAAGAAGAAAACAAGGCAAAGGGGAAAAGAGGAGAGAGATATAAAGTCCGGGGAGGAGGGAAAAATACACTTGAAAGGGGAGGCTCGAAAACAAAGACGAGGAAAGAGCCAAGGGCAGCGAGCTGGGGCCTATTTAAAAAAAGAGAGGATTTCGCCTCGCTTTCCCGAGTCGGGGGCCCCGTTGGGATGAATCCATTTTCGAATTGCACCATGGGGAGTCGTTGGGCGGCAGGCTGCTCAGCTGGGTCAATGGGCCGGGGGCTGGATCCGCTTGGCTCAATTGTGCCATCGGACCCTAAACTTGGATGATGGAAGCACGAGCAAGGTTGCTGTTTCTAGACGATGGAGATGTTTATGGGAGTTGACGTGCATACCAGACGATCCGCAGGCAGCGGGTGCTGATTTAACATGTAGAAACGGTTGATAGTC
Source organism: Beauveria sp. NWAFU-1 (assembly GCA_024472245.1). Lineage (NCBI taxonomy): Eukaryota > Fungi > Ascomycota > Sordariomycetes > Hypocreales > Cordycipitaceae > Beauveria > Beauveria sp. NWAFU-1. Next base: position 2,124,815 of record JANBXD010000004.1, read on the forward strand.
TACAGTCTATTTTGATGCAATTGAATAGACCATGTCCTTGTGATACTACCTTTTACACGCATCAGCGTACAAAGCAGAGAGACGAAGGGAAAGACCTATATCAAAAATTTTTAACGTTCCTGCCTTCTAGAAGGGGCAAGCCTCACAAGCCGCCAATACTAGCATGGTCGATGACGCGATCGTGGCTGGACCCCACACAGCCAATCACAACGGCCGCCTCAGCAAATTTAGCTGGATATGCCCCACCATGGCGGATACGAATTTCGGGCCTGTTTCTTCGCCGTCTTTGGTGGCTTTTCTGTGGCTTGCAGGCTTACAGCTTACAGGCATGCTCATGAAATAAGGTATTTCGTATGCCTGTTGAATGTTGTTTCAGTGGGTGCTGTCAAAACCACCTGCTTTCTACCTAATGTGCTTCTTACAGCAGAGCCTCCTGTCTTGTTCCGCATCCGCATCCGCATCCGCCAGCTCGGGACCCCCAACCGACGCCCATGTCGCCCAACTCCCTTTCCGTTCCGCCACGTGCTTTGCTGCCACATCGCCCTCCATCGTCCCAGTGATGTGCAACCCGTCGTCGTCGTCGTCCTGTCAGCGCCGCATGCAAGATCGCCACTTCCCGCAGCTGAGGCGAGCGTCCATCTGTCCCTCCCCCAGTCTCAAAGCCAAGCGTGGCGCGCTATTTTGCGTTTCGCTGCCCTCGCTATATAACCTCGCAAAAAAAACACAAGGCCCGGCCCATGTTGCGTGATTTTGCATTAAAACATTGACCATTCAAGACGCCACCTGCCCGATGGAGACAGTCTTGGCCGTGTTCTGTCACAAGTACGAGTCGCTTCCGAGTGTCATCCTTCTATGCGAAAGTGCAGCTTGTAGCCTCGTCACACAATGCCTCACGATGCCTATATTCAACCAGGAGCAGAAATGATTTGAAATGTATTAGACTACCACCCTGTCTATAGAGGCAGTTGCGCATTACTATCAACCCCTGTGGCGTAAACCACCCACTTGACGCCATTCTTGCCCGTTCCCCGTGTCCCACGTGTCGTTAGAGTCATAAGGAGAGTCGTAGACCAGCACGATACGGCTTGATCAGTAAGAAAACAATAAAATAACGCTTGAGTATGCTGTCTTGACTTTTTTTGGTTGTGAAAAAAAAGCGGAAAAAAAATCGAGCGAGACCATCCCTCGACGGTATCATGAATCAATGGCAAACAGACGCTCTTGCCGCACCTACGCTATAGCGCGCATGCTCGTCAGGGGCACGTCCTGGTTCAGCTTGTCGCAGCGAATAGTGCGGTCCGAGTAAATCTGGCCCTGCTTCCAGTCGGGGTTCTCCCATGTGGTGTCGTCGCACTGCAGGTTGAGCTTGGCCTCAGCCTCGGCCCAGAAGCGGCTGCCCTCGCTGGGGCACGTCCACGTCTGGTTGATGGCGAGCGTGTCCGTAGGGCGCGAGTAGCTAAAGGTGCCCCAGGTCGTCGGGTTGCCGCCGGCGTCGGTGCAGTTGTAGTTGATGTTGCCGTAGAAGAAATCTTGCAGCTGGTTGGACGCGGTCGAGCACTGGTACTCGTAGTCGACGGCCGGGTTGGCGAGGGTAAAGTTGACATAGCCCCACGAGTTTTGGTGCGCGGGCGTGGTAAAGGTGTAGCTCGCGTGAAAGTCAAAGTCCTTGATCTGCAGCGCCTTCACCTGCGTCGATTTTGTCGTGCAGGCCCAGTTGTCGGGGCTGGTGGCCGGCGCGGCGAGGGCCGACGCGGCAAACAGGGCAGCAGTGAGGCCGTACATGGTGATGATGATGATGATAGAGTAGTGTGATGGGGGGTTTTGTAGTGGGTATATGTGTGTGTCGAAAAGTATATGGTCTTGGTAGATGAATTCGTATGTTGGGATGTTGGGAATGTGTACAAGATGAATCAAGTTGTCTCTGTGTCTTGAATGTGAAGAGTAGTGTCGAATCACCAACTAGGAGTGGTCGCACTCCCCCTTCTTATACATGTCTCGACGCCAACCGACGAGCTCTTTTGGAAGCGGCGCAAATCCCGACAACCCGAGAAGCTGTCGATTTAATGTGGCCGAGTCCACAATCAATGGAGATTTCGTAGAGACATTGCCACGATTGCTCATGCGCAAAAATACGTCCCGTCCACAGCCGTCCAGACGTGCAGCAGAAATGCGCCTGCGCAAGGTCGCATTTGGCCAAGCTTTTATGACGTAGCACCAGGCTTCGTATTTGCTTGCCCACCAGCTTTTACTTGGTTGGTCAGCTTCGGTCTAGCGAAATCGATTCGTCCATGATTATACCCGCCTGGCGCGCAGGGTCCTTTATTCAAGATTTTTATTTTTTTTATTCTGCTTTTTTTTTTGTCGACATGACGATGCTCCATTGCACACATCATCCGATTCATGGCAAATGCCTCATTCACGCGCGACCGCGGGCATGCCGCCGCCACTTTGCGCCGTTGATGCCCGGAACGCGCCCTCTCAGGTCTCAGCTGTTTGGACAATAATTACACTCTCTGGTGGTCTGACTGCCCCCTTTTATCTCCTTTTCCCGCAGATTTCTTCTTCTCAGACAAACAAACATATTCATCTTCTTCTTGTTTAATCTTAAAAGAAAACATTTCCCATGGCTTTGGCCAGCGCGCAGTCACGACTCATACACCATTCCATATCGTTTCCGAACCCTTGTCTGGAGAATGTGGCTTCTCCAAGAATAGATCACCGCGATCTGCGGGTCCCCGCCCAAAAAGCTCGTATTGAAATCGGTTCTGCGGGTGAGAAACGCATCGTCATGCGCTTGCAGATTTTTTTTCTTCTATCATAATACCTTGGGCTTTGTTTTCTCTGCCCATCAGCGTAGGGCGACGAAAAAGTTATTACCGGCCACCAAAGCCCAATTGTTGTTTAATTTTAACCTTTCTGGACCCTAACCGCATCATGCACGTCGCCGAGACACCATCTAACCAACTCAGCCTCGGAACATGGACTAATAAAGTACCCTGATGCTGATGGATCGTCTCCATCGCAAACAAAGCTCCTCCAAAAAAAAGTGTCCGATGGTGCCGAGTAGGACCATATTCACCCCTCAGCCCTCAGCTGCCATGGGGCATAGTTCAGCTCACCTCGTAAACCGCGCATGTAATATATGCTCACTTGCATCACATTTGCGAATATATGACGCCCAAGACTGGAACTGTTTATGCACCTCTATCCGTTCGCAAGCCTTTCTGCTTCAAGTCGGTACTTCGCAAACAATGCCAGTTCATCGTCGTCTTGTCTCTTGCCAGTGTCGTTGATGTCACGTTGTACCGATTGTATGCACGAAACATGCCCCCCGGTTCCTTTTTTGCTATTTGTGAACTTGGACCAAGACACTCGTCGCTATCACTGGTCGGGCGGCGGTGCATGTCGCAGGTTGCTCTGCTGTACTACATGCTCTTGCAGCATTCGGCAGGGATACGCCGTTGCCGCCTTGTCATGCGTCAATAACTAGTTAGTAGCATCTAGAATGTTGAGAAGATTCCACAACTGGACCGCTTCACCGTCATTACCGCCAAGGCTGTACTGGCAGGTCGTCGTGGAGTGCGCACGGTTCTCGAGCTATTACGTCACATGGAGATATTCAGGTCCTACTTTATCGTAACTCTAATAACGAATATACGTTTGAGTATGTTTTGCAGGCCTTGTTATATTGGTAATTTTTGCTCTTACATGCCCTGTTCCTGATTCAAGCTTTGACTCGGTGGTGCCGTGTACAGCAAGAATTCTACATCTTTGGAAACATGTGTCGCCAGGTCCATTTTTACAAAATTCAATAAACATAGTCATAAAAACGCAGGCTCATGTCTCCATGAAGCTTCAATTGCATGTTTTCCCTCCCATATGCTGCTCGGCGCCGTCGGGGAGGGGGGCTGGATCCTCCACTGCTTGACTGCAGACTGCCTGACAATGCACCCCGTCTGCCGGCATTGCATTGCAACCATACGAGTTTTATCAGCTAACTTGAGATGTGGTCCTAAAAAGTATATCGAAAATATGAATGCATGGCTTACAATATTCTACACCAGCTTCTCCGCACCTGAGCATCGCTTCTCCATTGAAAGCGGCCTGCACGCCGGCCGTGATTGGCAGTTGACCAGTGATGTACAGCAGAAACAACGCCACACGATGTCCATGCTCTCTGGGCTGTGCAATCTATCCAGGTAACACGAGGAAAAAACCTCAGCGTCATCTCTGCGAACTTTGAGCATTCAACTTGGAAATTTGCCGGTATGACGTCACCGCCGGACCTTGCGACGTATCCGCGCCCAGACTTTGTCCGTCCGGGCTTGCAGTGGGAGTTGCTCAACGGGCCCTGGGACTTTTTGTTTGACGATGAAGACGTTGGGCTTGATGAAAAGTGGCATTTGCACGGCCTCCCCGCTACCGTGACGCTGTCCACCACCGGTGATGACAATTCTACGTTGCAATTTGATGAGGTTGGCAATCACGTCACGCAAAGCATCGTATCTGAAACGCAGCAATGCCTCGGAGATAATGCTCTTTTCAAGGCGTCTGACCAGTCTGAGAACGCAAAGACCACTATACAAGTGCCTTTTGTATTCCAGTGTCCGGCCTCGGGCATCAACGATCGGGGTGTCCATGAAGTGCTGTGGTATGAGCGAGGCATCAAAGACCTACGCACAGACGACCATCGATCTCGCCGAGATGTCGTTTTGCTTCGCTTCGGCGCTGTCGACTACGAAGCCACCGTTTGGGTCAACGGCCGCTTGAGTGGGCGACACTGCGGTGGCCACGTGCCGTTTGACGTGGACATTACCGATGCGCTCGACGGCTCCGCCGGACAAACCTCGCATCGCGTGACCGTGCGCGTATACGACTCTGCATACGACCTGACCCAGCCGCGCGGGAAGCAGTACTGGGGCGCGCAGCCCGAGAGCATCTTTTACACGCCGTCTGGCGGCATCTGGCAGTCTGTGTGGACGGAGGCTGTCCCTCGAGCACGCATCGCGGACAGCTCTCACGGAACTGTGCTGCGATCAAACGATATCGCCGAGGGTATTCTGTACGCTACCATTAGTGTCCTAGGGCGCAGGGTGGCCGAGAGACTGAATGTTGAGCTGGAAGCCTGGTACGACGGCCATCTCGTCTCTACTTCGAGCAGGAAGGCTCTGCCAAAAGAGACTAGTCTGGTTGAACTGGACCTGGACATGAAGTTTACTCCATCCTTTGTTGAAGAACACCTGCAAACTAGCGTAGAGAATGCCAGTTACCGGAACGGTACGTTGGCCGTGTGGTCCCCAGAGAGCCCTCTGCTGTACGACGTCATCATCAAACTCCACGACTCAAAGGGCAGCCTCATTGACCAAGCCAAGACGCACGTCGGCATGCGATCCATTGAGTGCTCAGACGGCCTGTGGAAGCTCAACGGCAAGCCATACTTTCAGGCGCTCTGTCTGGACCAGGGCTACTGGCTCGACACCTTCATGACGCCGCCGTCGTCGTCGGCGCTCAAAACGGACATTGAGCTCGCCAAGCGCATGGGCTTCAACGGCTGCCGCAAGCACCAAAAAGTCGAGGCCCCCGCCTTTTACCACTGGGCCGACACGCTCGGCTTCCTGGTCTTGGGCGAAATGGCGAGCGCGTACCAGTTTAGCAGCGCGTACGCGGACCGCTTCGCCCAGGAATGGACCGAGGCCGTCAAGCTCGTCATCAATCACCCTTCGGTCGTGACCTGGACCACGGCCAACGAGAGCTGGGGCTATCCCTCACTCCACGACGATGCGCAGCAGCGCAACCACATCCGCGCCCTCTACCACCTAACAAAGTATTTGCGCCGCCCTCTTATCCCACCTAGCGACTCGTCACGATCTCAACGCTAACAACTTCTCCCCTCCAGGTCCCTGGACCCGACTCGTCCCGTCAACGACAACTGCGGCTGGCAGCACGTCGCGACGGACCTCACCACGTTTCACGACTACAGCGACGGTCCGGAGCTTGAGAGGACGTGCGCCAGCCTCGACCTTATTCTCGCTCCAAAGGCGGGTCGGGACGTCTTTGTCCGCGAGATACCAGGGCGAGACCCCGGCGCCGGGCACGACGCCAGCAAGCCCATCATGTGCACCGAATTTGGCGGCGTCAACATTGCGGCGGCGGCGGCGACGGCGGCGGCCGATCGGAACTGGGGCTACACGACGGCCCAGGACCCAGACGACTTGCTGAAGCGCATCGAGCGTCTTGTGCGGGGCATCGTCGAGGGCGGCCACTGCTGTGCTTTTGTATACACGCAGTTGTACGTTGAAATCCTCATGGCAGCTGTGGTTTTTTTCGTAGTGTCCGTGCTACTTGGGTGCAGACTAACGATGCTCTTTTAGGACGGATATCGAGCAGGAAGTCAACGGGCTGTACACGTTTGATCGAAAGGAGAAGCTGGATGCAAGCAAGGTAAAGGCTGTGATTGATGGAGCTCTCAAAGTATTCTACGACAGAGTGTCTGTGAAGTTGTGAATCTGAATCCTGGATCCAGAATCATCAATCTATGGTAGATCTCGGTGTATAATTTCAGGACTTGTCGACCAACGGTCTTCACAAGATATGAGATGACGCGCTGGCGCGAGCTTCTCTGGATACTATCATCCAATAAACACTCTTATTTCCTGCTTTAGTCTGGCGATTCGTCTCATTTGATGTCATATGTGCTAATGGACAGCTTTTGCTTTATTCATCGCTCTGAAAATATATCGCTGCTTCTCTAAATCTGCAAGGAAAGTCTACAATGCTGCATTCCTTGCAAGTGTGCCGCTGATCACGACTGTGGCTGCACATGCCTCGTCATGGCAGTCAAATACATAAATCTCAAATTAATCCACATCATGGTCGCTTAATCCAAATGAAACGCCATATCCGGCCCAAAATGGCACGGCTTGACCGTGCATAGCAAGTCGTGCATAGGTTTCGAAGGCGGCAACCAGCCCAGGAAGTGGCAAATCGCCGCGCTCTCTCAAGCCACTCTCACATCTACCTAGACATGATTGACTGACCACCATCTTGCGTGACTCGTTGGCGGATTGAAATCTTGAGCACGCCGCTTCCCAAGCGGATTACGTCTGTTGCACGCCTTTCTCTAGAAGCAGCAGAGTCCACACCATGTGCTATCAGTACCCCAGTCTTCGGATTGCTCTTATCAAAGGATGTCAAATCCTTAGATGACTTCCAACTTCCCGCTGTACTCTCCGATTCATCGGTGCTCGAGGACCCCTCTGATGAATCATCCGAATCATACTCTGAGCTTGCGTTTTCCAGACGGACACCAATAGCGGCGTTTGGAGCAAAGAGTAGCGCCTCTCCGGTGCGGAGCGATACAATCTGTCGAAAAATCTCCGCCAACAAGTCTTCAGAGCCACCAATGCGTAAAGTCGGCGTCACAAGGGCCTCATTGCCATCATGGTCCGGGTCAATGGCTGAACCGGCACCCAATTTTGAGGCACCGGCGAGGTGCGACTTGAGTGTGTTGAGCCACTCGGGCGACGTAAAGCGATGTACAATAGTTGCGGAGCACAGATCGAGCAACTTTGGCGATATAGTCGGCTCTTGAGTGGAGATGAAGACGCGCGCAGCAAGGTGGCGCTGCAGTCGAATCGCTGAGAGGAGCCTCTCGGTGAGAGTCTCACATTCGGCGGATCCTGTCATGTACTTGTGTGCTTCATCCAAGGCTACAACACGACCGACATCAGACTCTTGCTCCAGAAATAGACTGAGGCAGATGGTGAATAGCGAGCATGCAGTCACGTCTGTGATGCAGGGACAAGACAGATCAACAATCGTCAGCCGACCGGACTTGGGTAAACTTGTTAGCGATCAGTCTTTTTTAGTCTTTATTCTCGCTCGTACCTTTGGAGACCATGTTTTATCAATCGTCTTGGCTCCTTTGGCAAATTTTCCGATCTGAGTCTTCTTTCCCGTGCCTGATCGAAGCCGGGTTTGGGTAGCATGATCGGGCACCATGAAGCTCTCGAGAGCGTCAAGGCGCTGCTGAAGAGGACCCAGCTGCGTGCCAACTAGACCTTCATCTGTAAGGCGCCTCTTGAAATCTCCATAGCTGAAGCCATCTTCGCCAAGTGCCTGCTGTTCAAGACGCATATTCCGCAGAATACGCGTCACAGTATGCATGTACAGAGGCCAGGCGTCTCCTGCAGCCGAGCCCATGGCCATAAGGTCAAGCATGCGCTTCGTGTTAAGCTGGGAGTCGTGGATCCTGAATTCCTGGACGACGACATTGGGAAGGCAGCTGTATATTTTCTGTTTTGGCAAGAATTAGCGATGGAAACCTAGTGCCGTGGAACGGAGAGTTTACCTCGATTTTGACGCGATTAGTCGGCGCACACAGAACTCGCACCTTGACAGCAGGATTCGACGACAAGTATGCAGCTTCGGAAGGTGTGCCGCCGGTATCGGAGTTGAAGGTATCGTAATGGAAAACGACGCCGGTAAGGGGGCGCGGCAGCTTGTTCGCATCCGACGGTAGCAGGCAATTCTCCAGCAAGCAGCTCAGAGAATGGCTCTTGCCTGAGCCTTGGCTTCCGCAGATGAAGACACTGGAAGGGCTCGTCACGTCGTAAAAGATGCGGGGGTCGCCTGCTGATGGGTGCTGGCCGTGGTTGCTGGCCTCTCCGATGGTGTTTTGAGATACGCCGCCCAGCAGACCGTATTGACTGAAAGTGCTGCCGTCAGACGAGCCGGAGAGCTGGCTGGCTCGACTCCTGACAGCCGTGTTGAATATGGGCGTGTTTTGCAGGTCCAGGCTCGTCCCGCCAGTTTGGGTGTGAAGTAGGCGCATATGGCGGGCAAACTCCGAAGAGTCGTCCGATTCTCCATCAAAGCTAGGCATATTGAGCGCTCAATGGCAACCGAGATATCGATGCAGATTCCAAGGTCTAGAGGATAGAGGCAGAGTCTTATAGAAAAATTTCCAAGCTGGGAATACCAGTGAAAGACGCAAAGATCGAGCTTAGCTCCACTATAGTCGTTTGCATGAGAGTCACTGCAATGTGACCTTGACGGCAGGCACGCAGTGTTGGTTTTAATGTATTGAAATATAATTCATCTTCATCTTTATAGCCTTGTAGCCTTGTAGCCTCATTCTCATCTTGAAGCCGATGATCTTTCTGACTAGTATATGCTTTTTAATAGGGGGCCTCGGTCACAGGGCAACGCGCTCCATCAGCCGATGGATTAGGGCGGTGCTAGCCTGCCACCTCCCTGTAGCACCCAGCCTCGTCTTGTCACGGCGAGCGCGGAAGTGAAGCAGTAACTCAGGTCGCAAGCCTTTAAGCTCTTCCTTGTAGCTGTCGTGATTTCACACCAAACGGAGCAATCGTTTGCTCGTTTGCGAGCAACAGCCTCTTAACCAACATCTCTTTGTTGCGATATAGTACGTGGTCCTTTATAAATGAGTTTGCCATTGGCAACGCAACGAATTGTATCATCACTGAAAATCATGTAGGCTGGAGAAAACTGTTTAATATAATTCCTTTAACCTTTCTTTTCGTCCGTCTTTTCCGGTTCAAAAAAGGCTACTGGAACACCACGCCCCGGGCAGCCAACAATCTCTGCCTTGTGAAACTGCGCGTTCCAATCATCACGATACTCCAGCCTGTCGTATTTCTGTAACAATTTCACCACTGCACCACAGAGTCAGTAAAGGTAATGGCTAATCTTCCACACGGAGTACGTACAGACGTAGCCAATCTCAGTAATGGCAAAGTTCTGGCCAATGCAAATACGCGGCCCGCCGTTAAACGGCACGTACTGCCAGGGCCGCGGCGTCCAGTGATCCCAGCGGTCGGGGCTGTAGATGTCCGGATCCGCAAAAGTCTCGGACACGGGCGGGTAGAGGTCTCGGCGTCGCTGCATCGCGTAGGTGCTGTAGATGACGTGGTTTCCTTCAAAGCACGCAATATCGGGCTGGCCTGGCGCTCCAGTCAGTGTAGAATCCTGCACTACGCAAGCATATTAGTATCATCATGGTTTCGGGAATGCAAGTAGCTTACAGCAAGACCGGATGTTGTAAGGCACAGCCGGGTACAGGCGCAGGGTTTCATTGATGGCATGAGTCAAGTAAGTCATGCCCTTGATATCTTCGTATGTCGGATTGCGGTCCGGCCCGACTTTCTCCAACACTGTCTGGCGAAGCTTGGTCCAGACGGCAGGGTAGTTGGCTAGCTCGTAGATTGTCCAAGAGAGTGTCGCGGCCGTGGTGTCGCGGCCAGCCAGGAGCACAGCCATGATCTGGTCGCGAATGACCTTGGGATCGCGGGAGAAGAGCGCGATGTTGTGAAGAAAGGTGAATTGCTTGTCAGACTTGGACAGCTTCTCCAGCTCCTCTGGCGTCAGGGACAGCGTCTGCTGAATGTATGGTGTCATGAACTTTTCCAAAGTCTTGATGCCGTCACGGTATTGCTGCTGCGGAATGAATCGTCGAAATGGCCTGTAATGTCAGCGGGTTGAGCAATGCAAATTGCGAATTGTACATACAGCATGATTGTCAAGATCATTTGAAGTCGCTGCACGACCGTAAAAGCGTTGGAGAAGTCGCTATTGGGGCTGGAGCATGTAAGCAAGCTTTCAATAGTGTCATGCAAGAGAACTTACTTGTCGAGGCTGCCTACGCCGCTGCCCAGCAAAAAGTCGGTGGTAAGATCAAGCGTCATGCGATAGAACAAGTCGCACATGTCCACGGTCTGGCCAGACGCCGGCAACTTGGAGATGAGCTTGTCTGACCAGCGCTCAAAGATTTCCATATCGCGGACTCTGTCTTTGACGAACATGGGCCGGATCAGTGTTCTGCTGTCGTGCCACTGGGCGCCGTCGGTCGTGAAGATGCTGTCACCAAGGAACGGCGCCCACACCTCGTGAAACTTTGGGCCCTTGCCATAGTCGGCAAACTTGGCCGTCAGGACCGTCTTGATATGCTCAGGCTCTTGGGTGAAGATGATACGACGCCCGAAAAAAAGAGCCTCTACAGCATTGGGAGATTCTGGGGTGCCAGCCTCAAAAATGCTCTTGAAGAAATCGTAGAGACGATTTTGATTCTGATACTTTACTGCAGTCAAGGAAACCCGGATGGCTATTTCAGGGAGCGTCAGTAAAAGATTCTTTGCAAATAGAATTTGTAGTTGAGATGGAGTGAAGGGATGGGATACGTACCGGAGATGGGGTTGTCTCCGATCGAGGGTGCTCTGATGCCGGACGACTTGGCAACCTTGTATGCGATCATGAGCCGGTTGACAATGAGAAACAAAAGCAGACAGCCGGGAATGGCCAGAGCCACCGTCGTCATATTGACAGCCGCGATGAGCATTTTTGCAGATGCAAATACTTGGTTTAATTATGTTTGCCTTGCGACTGAAAGCCCTTCCGTAATGCCGGGCGAGGGGAAGCCTTTTAAACCGGTGGTCCCGGCCCAGACAAGCAGCCCAGTCCCAATCCAACAACACGGTTTGAGCCTAGAACGGGGACGGCGACCCATCGAACCTCGTCATCGCTTCAAGCTTCCTGACGAATCAACCAAATCGAGCCGACCTGGAAAGTTTCCCAAATTCCAGCGGTGCGGGGGAATCCTTGGAGTCCAAACGGGGCTTGCCTGGTGCTGCCACCCTCTCCCTTTTGTGACAAGTACCAAGGCCAATACCATTGAGTACTCGAGCTAAGTGTCAGCCCACCGGCTTGCTCAAAGGCTGTGAATGGCACGCCTTCAGCGGTTTAGCGCCCAGCATGTGAAGCGGCCCACCCCCGTCAACCTTCCCCGGACTCGGGTGGGTGGGCTGTTACTGGAGGCCAATGGCTAGCCGATGGACGGTCAGCCGATCATGTAAACAGTTAGCTGACGTCGCAGTATCAAAGCTCCGTCTAGTGGTAGGATTGGGCTGCAGGCTGGTAGAAGCTAGATAGCTGGGAGCTAGCAATTAGTGCTGCGGTGTCTTGTGGTTGTTACAAGAACGAATTGTCATTTCAACTGTAACGCACTAACGATTTAGTTATACAAGTCAAGCAAGACTTGACGCATCTCCATGCTGTATCTGAAATGAGTTGGACGAGAGCCCAAATATAGCCTTGTTCAGTATCGGAGCAGAAACACACGGACCTCTGAGTTTCAAATTGGAGTAAGACAGTGGCATAGCCCTTGTTCAGGCTGCTCGAATCGCCACAGATTCTTTCCCCTGATGCTGGCGATCCCTGGTTCTCAGCTCGTCCACGAAATGGCTCCCCCTCTTCTCTCACAAGCTCGGATCGATCACGCGAAACCACACTTGGGCAAATGTAGAGTCGAACAATAAACATACAAGATGACATAATCGCACATAAAGTATGCTGCACCCTACAGATTAAGTAGTTAGTCATTTACCCTATGGGGAGCTCCTCCCGCAGCGCTGCAACCACAACCCAGTGCTACCCCAACTGCCGATCCAGCATGCGCTGTAACTGCTAGTTGATCCCATCACACACGTCACTTGCGGAAGCGCGGAACAACTCTGGTCCCGTTTCTGCATCACCGCCGCAAGGCTGGATGGGATTTCGGGGGGGTACACGTTCCACCCATCGGCCGTCGCGGATTACACGCGTACTGGTAATCTGATTCTGCGCTCATCATTGGCGCGTCGGAAGGACCGCCATGTCATTTCTGCTGGCATTTCGACAGCCTCACTATCGAGTCGTTCCAGACCCACATGGGAAGCCGTCGTCTGAAGATGCGGCGGCGTGCTGGGTGCCTTTCCCTTCTGTGACAGTGACTGCGTGTGGCAGCAGCAATTGTGCTCGACTGCGTTTTCTGCACGCTGCCCACGGCATCGCTGCTCCGAGCGTGGACGGCGCTGGAGCTGCCCCGGACAGGCTGAGCCGCTGCTGCGAACACAGAGATACTCCTGAGGCCTGGGGCCGAACGCGCGCCGCACAGCATTTCGAAGCCAACGTCGAATGGCCTGCAACTTGGCTAATTTGCATGTGATTGCGACCACATCCACACTAGGGGTCCAAAACTGTTGAGGGCAAAGTCCGCTTATTCACAGAGGGCCGTTCGCGGTGTAAGTCAGCAGTCTCCCTCTCAACGTTTTTTTAACATCCGTGTAAACGACGCACATGCTCTCGTCTACTAGTTAATCACTCCGTTTCGAAAAGGTAGAGACGTGACGTCACTGGCCGTCCACAGTTCTTGAGTTTGTCATGTGAAGGCACCACCTCTTTACTTCGACGCTGATTCGCTGTATGTAAGAACGGCACAGAAAGTGCTGCGAGAATCTGTGTGATTCAATTGACGAAACACGGTCGGCGGGGATCGCCTCCAAGTATTGTGTATCGATGAGGCCTGGGTCTGCGTTGTGTAGTCAGGTCAACGACGGGGTCCGTATATCGCCCAGCGCCACGGAGACCGTCGAACAAGCGGACGATACTCTTCTCGGAAACCAAAATGCAAAGAGTTCAGCAGGGTATATCCTGCAATGTGCTGTCAAAAACATATCAAGATGCTGTCCCAATAGTTCGAGCCATCTGCATTCAGTACATTTGGATCGTTTCGCTGTGCATCATATAAGATACAAGATGGCTGCCCGCTTTGATAGGTTGCTTGTACGACTGAGTCGGGTTCGCGATTGCTGCTCTCCATTCCCCCAAATCTACCGCAGGCTTCCTGCCTCAGCGTTCCCATCACCCCCTCCGCACCGCTGCCATGATCCCCGAGCACAAGGCGCTCAACACGCGTGCATGAGTCACGCATGAGCCACGCATGAGCCGCTCGTTTACCAATTCCAGACCGCCCGAGCAGGACATTCGGCGAAAACCATGCTCACTCCGATCCGCACGCACGCTAGGCCGACGCAGGGACGGTACGGAGCGACGGTACGGCGGTCCTGTTGGGTTAAGGCAGCACCATAAATCTTGGTGCCTAGTCGTCCGCAATATGGTCAATGGTATGTATGTGTCGCAGGGCTGGCGTAGGGCAAGTTTTACCGCCGTGAGTGGCTCTATGCCGGCCTGCGAGACGTCAACAATCATGAGGGGCACCATATGACAAGTAAGATCATCTTCATCAGTCCTATCACATTACCTGTCCCTTTGTCATCATCCTCTATACATGGCATCGCCATATCCTGCCCACATCTTTTTTCCTCACCAGCCCCGCCGCAGTCCCCGCTAGCATGTCGCCGCCGGCTTTTCTTCCAGCCTGGCGGTGCTCGTAGAGTCAAGGTCCGTGAGGGATCGTTTCGGTGACGATGTGGAGCTGGAACGTGGGCTTGGACGGCTCGTCGTTGTCGGAGCTATTGCGTAGCCACTTATGTCACAAGCAGTGTGTTGGGTCGAAGCAGATTGAATCGTGTAAATAGACGATTAGTCAGAGAAGAATTAATGTTATTCGAGGTATGTGGATAGTTTGCTAATGAGAATAAGTAATGCTATCACTGGCGCTGCAGGTGATGCCGAGGCGGGTATTATCAAGGCCAAGCAAGCCCTTGGAGCTTGCTTGAAATTGTCGCGGATATCGATACTCGGCAGTTCGGCATGCAAGGCCAAAAAGATGTAAATGGAGGTGGTCAAATGTACAGTACCACGATGCATAAAGGCTGTAGAGATAATATGTATGCGTGCAAAGGTATCCAGAAAAGAAAGGCCGGGGCCCGGTCTATGTTCAAAACATCATGAAATGTCGTATCGTCGTGGAATATGTGTAGTGTACATTGTGAACGATGAGTACCAAGAGAAGATTTGTTTAGTCGTCGTCGCCCCACCATCCCGGCTCGTTCATCATCGCGTTTGAGCCAACAGCGCTCAGGCGCGCCAAGTTGGCTGGTGTTGTTCGTAGTTGAGGTACAGTGGGGAAGATGTCGGGGGATATGGGACTATCCGGTCGTGGAGTGTCTTCATGTTCATAATTCGGTTCACCATCTTCCGGTACAGAAACCATTGCGCTCGGCGAAGAACGAACACAATCCAGCTGCTTGGTTTCCGACGTTGCCATGGAGTGAGACGAAGCAGATTGCATCAGCATTGTGTCGCTAACGGGAGAGCTAGAGTGCAAAGAGAATTTGTCGCGTCCGCCTTGCAAAGATGGCATGGCAAGATACCCAAACTCCGAGAAGTCTGTCATATCCGGGTTTGATTCAGTGTCATCCAAGTACAGGGTCATCTCCCGTTGCTCCGACACTTCGCGCCCAGGACTGGACTTCAGCATGCCCTTCGAGGGCGTTTCAGCTGTCAGTGCAGATGTTGGAGATGGCTGGATAGAGTCCAGGATGCTATCGGTCTCTGCGATGCTGGAATGGGAAAGTTGATCGGTTGTCACTGTGGATGCACGACGACTCTGACTGGCAGATGCGGCAAGAGCGTTCTGAAAGAATGCCTTCTTTCGGGTCGAGGGCGGCGCGGGAAAGCCAAACTCAATCATGGCTTCTACTGCGCTAATTTCTGCTGAAGAGACGCTGTCGGTATCGTCGACTTCCACCTCTTCAGCTGTGCTTGCTCTCGTCAATCCCAACGTATTGCACCCCTGCGCTGGCTGCTGAGGCGCCTCGCTGGGCCGCTCTTTGTCGTGTTGTTGCTTGTTTCTCCAGGCAGAGAGTAGCATTTCCTCTTGTCGAGTGACAGCCATGTAGCGATTGTGGCTGCCAGAGTCATCAACCGAGGAACGGGCAGAGCGAAGAAAAAAGTCGACGGAGGTGGGACTAAGAGGGGGTGTGAGTTCATCTGGTGGCGTATGTGCTGAAGTTGTAAGTCTTTTCGCAGCAGGGGGTAGATTGGTCAAAGGCGTCGCTGTATCTGGGCTCCCCGCGTCACACTCTGCTCGAGAAGGCCCTCGGCCAGCCAACATTGTCACCGCCCGTGCCTCTCGAATATAGTTAGCACTAGAGTGCAAGGTCGACACATTGGAGACACTAGACATTAATGACGTGCGAAGTGAAGTCGCGTCGTTATAGGGCATGCTCGATCTTGAATCAGATCTTTTTGAAACCGAAGTATCGGTGCTCAGCCTGCTGGTATTAGGAAAGGTCATGTATGTGTTGGCAGATGCAAAACTGGCTTTTTTCGAACGGTGCGTTGGCCGATAGTCTGACGCTTGCGATGGAGCTCTGGAGGGTTGCGTGTGTGAAGCAGTACGATTTGCCACGGTAGTTGGTAGACGGCGTTTTGGATTGGTCTGAGAGTGTAACATAAGTACAGGCCCTTCGTCTTCTTCTGAATCGGATAGCATCAGCATGCTTGTCTCTTGGAGATCAGGACGGTCGATAGTCTTTGATCGCTTGGTGCTTGCAGTCACCTTGCTTGCTGTACTATTGGATCTGTCGCGAAAGGCTGCCGGAGTCAGTCCGGTCATGAATGCTGTCTGAGGAGTTGGTGGTAGAATGTCGTGTAGCCATGGCAGGTTTTGACCTGCTTCTGGCTCTTCGTCATCCTCTGTACTGGCCTCTTCCATGGCTTCCTCATTCCTTTGTTGTTCGCCCTCCTGCGTCTCTACCTTTTTCCTGAGCTGGCGCAGAGTCATTTGCTCATAGTGATAATAGAGAGATGGAGCCTCCTTCATCAAGGTTCCACGATGCTTTCCACCCATCATATGAGCATGCTGCGATTCTTCGACAGCTGGCGAAGGTATTTCATCCTTGGTGTTTCGTTTGTGAATTTTGTGTGACTTGCCGTTCGGCGTCAGAGACGTGGAAGGAGACCTGTTGAAGCTTCCTACATCGTTTGCATCAGTCTCGTCGGTACGCAGCTGACTATGCGAGGCCTTGCGCGACAGGCGAGAGGCATTGCGTAGATTGGAGAAGTCGAGCATGGGTGGTTTCTTTTTTAGTTTGGAATCATTCGAGTGGTTTTCCAGATCGAGCATCTTGTGGATCTTGGACGGCACTCCTTTTACCATGGCAGGGGCTGAAGGAGGAATATCGTAGCGTAACCTGATGGTAGAAGAGGACTGCGTCTCTCGCAAGCCGCGAGTCATCTTACTCGTGCCACGGTCGCTGTCACTTTCGAGGCCACTGGATTCGAAAATAGCCGGCAGCATATCCGAATCACTCGTCCATTCGTCTTCTGAGGGAGCGATTGCTACATGGACATCGGAGGAGTCGTCTGTGCTAGCATAACTGGTAGCGGTGCCACCACTGAACCCCGAGGAGGCGTCGTCCCATAGTTTGGGGGAATCTATGCTGATTGGAGTTGAGCCAAGGATTTTATGTGCTTTGCTCAAGGGCTCGGCAATGAGGGCCTGAGGCGGCGACTTCTTGCGACCCTTGACGAAAGTAAATCGGGCCATCCTGTCGAGAGCGAGAGCAACTTTAGGGGCCGAATAGCCGCGCCCTGCACAAGTTGTCTACGCCAACAGGCGAGTTCGCAGGATGCGTGTCAAGTGCAGGTCTCAGAACATATGCCGCAGATTTTGGTCGAAGTTTATGTCGTGTGATAAGCAATGAAGGTGAATGAATGGGGTCGTCTTTCTGGGGGAGGGGTCAAGGCTGAATCATGCAGCCGCAAAGCCGATGAGTGTGTGGCGCACGCGGAGAGTCGTGGTCAACGCCGTCTGATATGGCGGGCGCTATTGCGAGTGCGTTTGTCACCGTTTGTGTAGGTATGCAGCGGCGCAGACTGCAGAGGTGCAGAAGAGCAGCGGGACCCAGCTAATTATGAAGAGCTGAGGGAGGCGTATAAGAAGAGAAAAGGAGTGGAAGTACGGATAGAGATGCAAGCGAATTTCAACGAGGGCCAGTAGCAAGGTCGACTACCAGACGAATAGTCCCCACCAGCCATTTATTAGCGCTCAAAGTTGAACATGCGGCCAGCCGATCAGGCGGGTCTGCCAGACTGGCAGTTATTAGTCGGTCGGTAGTCAGCGGTCGTTGGGATCCCTGGTGGCGCGTGGGTTACTAGGTACGGCCTAGGTCGGGGCAATACATGTGTGTCTGGGCTAGTTATCGGCAAAAGTTCGTATGCGGACGAGGCTTGCAAAGCCAACAGAAATCTGAAGAGAACAGACGATGGGTCGCTCCGCCGAAGCCCATCAGACCAGGCGGGCAGGTCCTTGGCTGCCCCATGTCCCCCTTGTCCTTGTAAGTTTGTCAAGATGCTCCAGCGCAGCGCCCTAAAATTTAGAGAGCCAGGCAAGCACTGACAGTTTGACAGCCGTCATCAGCCGTCATCCGGAGTTTTGCGGATATGGCTTGCGGGCCACAGATCTGCGAGAGCGAGGACTGACAGTTGAGAAAAGTGCGACGCTTGAGTCGTTCATCGGACCAAGCAAGTCGAGACTGTTGGTTTCCACCATGTAGGGCAGCGTGTGTTGTTTCCTGAAGGGTATTGGTTCCGCAAAGAAAAATTGGCAGCGAGATGAGACGGCCCAGAGGGTAGAACACTTGCCAGGAGACCACCCACTCCTTCTATCCAGGACCCCGTACATCCACTGCAACACACGCCATTGTCTTCCCGCGTCGAACAATGGCCCGCGTCAAGCACTGCTCAAAGTAAAAGTCGCGATAAAAATCGGGTCTCGACGTGCTTGGGGTGAAGAGCAGGGGTAAGTAAAACAAATGATGGTACTGGAGGAGCGCTAGCGAGTTGGCTTGGTGGTCTAAGCTCTTCTTATTCTCGGCCCCAAAAGCCCCATTCAGACCCTATGCGGACAAGAAACCTCGGTGATTCGGAGCGAGCAAGGGTATCCTTGGAGGGTGCATATCGACAAAAGTCTGACTGTGTGGTGGTGGAATAGGGGGTAAATCGAGGCCATCACGACTAGACAAAGGATGTATGTGGGTGAGGAAAAGGGGTGTTCGGCATTTGCGTTTGTCGGTGCTCAAGGTTGGTTGTTGGCGGGCCGTCAACGGGAGTTTGCCTACAGACAGGCGCACCAGGCCAGGCAGCAGGTGTTGAGCATGCAAGCCAGAGTTTGACAGGGGCTGTCGAGTAATCCCGGGCAAATTCAATCCATGCATGACATAAATACAGAGTATTAAAAAATATCTGCTCGCTGCTTGCAATTACCGGATGAGCTGTCAACGCTGGAAATGGCTTCTACTGGCGGCTGATGCGTGTCAAACGGCGGGTTTAGCCTTCCAGCAATTACAACAAAGCAAGCCAACTGATTAAGTATGGCTTCCTCCTTGAACTCCATCGTCAGCAAGATTAACCGCGCCACCAGCCGTTTTGTTATTTCCTTGATCCTAGACTGTGGCCATTGCGCTGCATCCCAATCACGCTGCAATCAGTACTCGACCGCGATTTATCCCATGTCGAATCAGGGGTCTAGTCCAATTACGTTCCCGTTCTGACGGCAACGACTACTTATTACAGCATCCGGAATCTCTTGCAAGCCTGAAGCAAAGACAATGTTCACCGTCTGTACCTGCGAGCCGTGCGTCATGGCCTGCCATACAACATGCCGTGGCCCTTGATTTCAATCAGGGTTATCAAATCTCCCATGGCCGGAACACCATGTGCCGTTCACATCACCCAACATCATCCCCTCTTCCGTAATCTTCGCTCTTCAAAGAGCCCGGAGTGAATACAACGCCGTTTTTTTTTTTTTTCATAAAAGGCCGCTAACCGGTTTTTCCGCCTCCAATCCCTTGCATGGCCACCGCTTCTACCCAGCAAAAAACTAGCAGTAACTGCATAGTATTAAAATGACATGTGGGGGAAACAAGAGCCGCCGTCCAATATTGTTATACATGGCCGGCAAAGTTTTCAAGGATGACTGGAACACCGCAGAAAAAACCCCTATGGACCTATATTATTAGAACGGTATTCTTTACAGCAAGGCGCGTCAGCAGGGAGCACACATGACGGGGGCCATCCCCTGCCAGCCAGCTCCTTCCGTGCCCCTGATCTGTCATAAGAGTCCCAAATCTGATACGTCATCAGATTGAGTCAAAAATACAAACCGTCATGAGAAAGAGATGAAAAGGTTCACTTGAGATAGAGTTATATAAACAAGAAACGGTGTTTCTCGCTTATAAGGAATGTAATGAAAAATAAGACAAAAAGAAGGTTCAGCCACTGTGCCACCTAGATTGACTCAGTTCTCAAATCAATCTCCTGCTGGGTCTCCGCCCCTTTTCTCGCGCATTAATATCATTTAATATCTTGCAAATGGAGAACCTTACCAGCTGCAGGTCAATACGCTGACTGATCCCTGCGAGATCCCTGAAAACTCTCTTGCTGGTTTCTGCTCCATTATCTCCTTGCAGGGTGGGGTTTACGGGCGGCGCGGCACTTGGCGAAACGAAAAGGAAGACATTTAGAACTTGCGCTTCAGTCTTGGAAACCTGTGAGTTTCTGGAACCACGTTTTCCCAGGACCCTGCAGCCGAGACAAGTCTGGCCTTCCCTTCAAGTGATCTCGATGATGGCGCATCGTCATGATGGCCCTAGAAGCGGTGGCTGTGGAGAGACTGATCTTGTCTACACAATGGCGGATATTTCCTTTGCGGTGATCAATAGAACAAGTTTTAATGATCATAATCAGCAATCATCTGCTTTTCTTCACTTTCACCAATGTTAATCTCTTCTAAGTACTTACATGTTCCTCTGCGCAGACACAGGAGAGGGGCACGCCAACACGCAGCTTTGCCCCACTCTCGCTAGAAGCCCAAAAATCACCGACTTCAATCCAATGTGTCCACACAGTTCGGACTGCTGTTCAATCACTACAACACGCACAAACCAGAGCCGCCACAATGTCGCATCCGAGAATAGAGGAGGTGTCCGACAGCGACCCGGACATGGTCTCGGACCCCGAAGAAATTGACATTGACGACTTTGACGAAACCGACATCATGCGACGACTCGAACCCAAAGCCCCCGCCGCACCCTCATCCTCCTCCTCCGCCGCTGCGGCTGCGCAGCAGGCCATGCAGCAGATGATGATGAACCCCGCCAACACCCGCTCCGTCACGGCCGACGAGCGCGCCGCCTACGCCGGCTACCAGAGCCTGTACCCCATCTACTTTGACGCCTCGCGCACCCGCGCCCAGGGCCGCCGCGTGAGCGCCGCCCTCGCCGTCAAGAACCCGCTCGCGCGCGAAATCGCAAACGCCTGCTCGCGGCTGCGCCTGCAGACGGTCCTCGAGCCCGAAAAGACGCACCCCAAGGACTGGGCCAACCCCGGCCGCGTCAAAGTCGCCCTCAAGCCCGATGTCGCGCCCGACGCGACGCACAAGATTGCCAACAAGCACCACCTCTACAAGCTCGTCGCCCAGCATCTTAAAGAGAACCCGACCACGGAGCGCTCCCAGGGCCTGCGCGTGCGCATGGGCGGCCAGATCCACCCGCCCGAGGACAAGCCCTACCCCAAACCCGCCGCGCCCCGCGGCTGGAAGATCAACGAGTTCGTGCCGTACATGAGCGCGGCCATGACGGGCGGCGGCGTCTCAGAGAACCTCTTCAAGGACATCATGAAGGAGATGCAGGGCGGAGGGGACCCCATGCAAGCGCTGCTGGCGAGCCAAACAGGCGCTGCTGGTGGAAACGGCTCAGACGACGGTGGAAAGAAGAAAAAGGACAAAAAGAAAGGCAAGGCGTGAGCAGGCCATCAGCTAGAAGGCAGAAGACGGTTGGTCCATAGCCGCGCGAATCGGAAAAAGGATTTGCATATACATGGTCGATATCTGACTTCGAGGGGATACAAGCATCTCTCGATCAAGGTCGAGAACGGCGCAGGTACTTGACATTAACTCTTGTTACAATACGCAAGACATGATGAGAGAAATAAATCAAGATAAATTGTACATGATATAACGCCAAAAGGGTATCTTCCATGTCCCTGGCTAGCCCATGCTTGTGACCAATACTATATGAATCGGCTTATTCCATGAAAATATACAAACCACAAGGCTCCATCTTATACAGCGGCAACTCTTGCGCCCTGTAGCGCATCCCACTCACGCGATCCTACAATCTGCACTCTGTTTCGAGAGCCGGATTTCAGCACCTTGCCATCAAGCCCAGGCAGGCGAATCTGTAGCGTTGCGGCTGGTTTTGACCGAGTGGGATTGGCGCTGCGAACACTGGGCGCGAGAAGCGACTCGCTCTTCCTCAGCACCGAGTCTTGCCACGACTTCCATGCGGCGAAATCCTCAGTTTGCTTTGCCACGTGGTACTGTGGCGTCGTCTTGGCCGACCGCCATGCCAGCCTGTCCTTGGGAATCGAGCCATAGTTGAAAACGCCGGCCGAGGATGTCATCTTGACAAGCTCACTCAGCACGTCCTTGCCCTCAGCAATGACCAGGGCCTTGCGCTGTTCAGCAGCGCTGGCTGGTTTCTTCAGTGGCTCGGAGAGCCAGTCGTAGTTTGGCTGCTCTGTTAGTCGAGCCCGACGGTTGTCCTCGCGCAAGTAGCGCACTGCAGATTGCAAACTTTCCATGTCATTTTTAAGCGCGTCCATTTCACGTGCTGTGGCAACGGCGCGCTCCTGTCCAGCCTTGTTACCAGCTGCATCAGCACCATCGGCATAGGCGCGGCTGTCGCTTGCAACCTTCTTCCATTTGTCGCGCTCCGATTCAAGCATCTTCAATTCTCGGTCCTGCTTCTGGATGTCGTCCCTGAGACTGGTAGCCTGTTCTGTAGAAATTACAAGGTCTTGTTGCAGAGCATTGATGCGTTCTATGTTTAACTGTGCATCACGCATGCGGGATTCCAGAGTCTCAATCTTAAGAGCAGCTGTGCTGAGATGCTCATCGCGCTGAGCAATGGTTCGGCGAGCTTCGCCATGTTCTTCTTTGAGACGTTTAAGCTCTTCCTCGGCGTCAACAGGCACAGCCTTCAGAGCTTTGAGCTCCTGCGAGCGGAGTCTCCACGGTGCAGGGCTCACATCAAACTCGCGAGTCTGGCCAAGATCTGTGGCCAAGCCAACGACTTCCGACACAAGCGCCTGCATGCTGCGCAGTTGCAAAAGATACTGAGAGAACATGTCAGATTCGCTGCAAGATGTAGCTTCCAGCACCGCAGTATGAATGGCGTTTTGCACATCAGCATGTGTGTAAGAAGTGCGTCCCTCGTCTTGCGTGAAAAGTGCATGGAGACTTGTGCCAATTTTTCGAGAAAGTGTTGCGATGCCTTCGCTGGCTGTTCGGCATGATTCAAACAGATCGCGGCTCTCTGGTGCCAGAGAGAGCGATCTTGTCTTGAGGTCTTCTAACGCGCGGACGGCCTTGCCGGCAATAACCTTGATACTTCGCGTCTGTGTGATGACAGTCTCGAACTTCTTCGCGAACAGCTGTGTCATCTCTTCATCAGCGCCCTCGACAGCAATGACCCGTTCGATCATGGCCCGAGTGGCATTCAACGACGTCGCGGCGGATTCCAAGTGGCTCTGAACAACGACGGCCTTCATGTGAGACTCGTCAGCGTAACCAGAGGCGTCATCCGTGAGGTGCACTTCGCCTAGGTGGGACATTAATGCAATGGTTCGCTGTAATGCTTCGGCACACTGTTTCTCCTTGAGTTCATCCTTGCGCAGACTGTCTATCCAACCGTTGAGAGCACGCTCAACTGGCTCAACTTCGAGCAACGCATTCCGGTAATTAGAAAACTGTGCCATGGAGCAGTGGTTCATATCATTGAAAAATCGCTCGCACATTGTCGCAACCCATGTCAGCTTGTCAACGGCATCACAGCCGGCGAATAAATCGTCCTCGTGGCCTGGCTGGGGCTGTCCGTTGAGCTTCTCTTTGATAAATCCGCCGAGCAGATTAGATTTGAAGGCAAGTCTGCGGAAGCGCAGTAGTGCAAGAACAGAGTCCTGCTCTTCCTTGTATGTATCAGGGAGAAAGAGTTTTACAATCTCAAGGTGCTGCTCGGCCTCTTGGGCCTCAAGACGTCGCATCTCGAGGTCGATTGTTTTGACTTGGGCCTTTGCAGCCGAAATCTGCAGCTTCATGTTAAGATCCATCATGGCGCGCGATCGGTCATTGAGCTTCTCCGATTCACCCTCCGTGACAGCCTGCGACGCTCGCATGTCGTCCAAATCTGTCTGCAAGTTCGTGACCAGCTCACGGAATCTGGAGAGGGTGTATTCCATATCCTCAAAATTTTCCTCTTGCTGCGCGAAACGGCGAGCTTGCTCGGCGATAGCACTGTCTCTGAAATCAAGCTCTTCTTGAAGCTCTTTTTCATTTTGTACGTGGTTGATCTCGAGTTCGTCGTTGATCTCTTTCAAGCTCTCCAGATCCTCGATTACAGCCTTCAGCTCTTCCATTTGCTCTGACAGACTCATATTGCGTTCTGTTAGATCTTCAATCATATCTTCGGCACCAAGAGCAGTATCCAACTGCGAGCGGAGATCATCCACTGCAGCTTCGGACTGTTGCAGCTTTTCCTTGGTCTTATCATGCTCTTCTTTAATTGTGCCGAAGTCGCGAACATCCTCTTCAAGTAGAGCGATTTGGGCTTTCAAATCTTCTTCTTGCTCATGGGTAATGTCTCGCAGCCGAATCAAAGCCTCACGGAGACGCTCATTTGTCCGCTCCATCTGCATCCAGTTTGCGCTTGTCATTTCCTCTGGCGTGATTCCTTTGCTAAACTCTGCGTTTTCCTCGCGCAGGATCTCGACTTCCAGTTCAAGCTCCTCAACCTTTTGATGCACGGCTTCAAGCTCAACTTTCGCTACCTCGTAATTTTCCTCTGCCATCTCCCGATCAAGAGTTGCCAGTTCCAACGCAGTGTCGTGATCGGCCTGGAGAGCTTCCACCGAATCAAATCGATGTTCAGCTTCCTTCAGCTGCTTGCGGAGCTCCAACAGTTCTTGTTGCTGTGGTTGGTACTTCAATTGCAGCTTCTGAATGACGTCAGAGAACTTGTCTCGTTCTGCCTGGACCTTGTCCAATTGTTTTAGTTTATCCCGGTCCTCCTGGCGTTTTCTTTCCAAGACTTTCAGCTTCGCCTTCAAATCTTCGACTTCTTTGTTCAACAGGCCGCCGGAAACTGAGCGAGGCATGCCTGCCGGAGTAGTTGGCTTTTGCGTTACTGAAGACGCCGCGGCCATCTTCTCCAAGTTATTCGTTCTCGCCATGACGGGGCTCTTGGGCTGAGGCGACAATATCCCTGCATCGCATTTCAAAGGTGAATTTGGAGCAGTCTCGCCGCTCCGTGAGCCCGTATTGCTCTCGTAGCCAGCTTGCGAGTCTGCCGAAGGGCGTCGAGCGGAGTCTGAATGGCGCAGACCAGCGACGTTTGGAGCTCTGCCGCTCGCCGAACGTGTATGCGATATGCTTCCACGCGAAGCTACAGAGGATACTGAAGGCTGTCTCGTGGTTCGTACTGCAGGAGCTGCGGGAGGTCCCATAGACGTCCGCTGTGCAGGAACTGTGGTACGAGTTCGCGCTCCGGCCGATGCAACTCTGGCATTCGAGGGTGTTCCGGTTCGCGAGGCTGTGGCACTAGATGCAGCACTCAGGGGTTTCGTCGGAGATTTTGTCGGAGACTAGCATACATTAGCAAGAGACTCGCCATGTTTACGTGTGGCACATACAGCAGAGCCTGGAAGTCTTCCAATGCTGGCAGGTCGTGTCGTTCTAGAAACAGGGCTCGGGCTCGGGGCATTAAGGCTTTTTCGTCTGTTCAAAGAGGCATCATTTGCAAGAGAGGGACGGTTGGCGGTGCCATTGATGAAGCTGCTTGGACGGGCGGCTTTCTTTACTCCAGGCTTGACAGCGGCGGGGGGCTGCGCAATAATCGTGGCCATCATGGGCTTGACAAACATGCCATAGCCCATCGGGCAGTCAAAGTAGCGCTGTCCTTGAACGCTGCCATCGTTTTTGCCCGTCTTGTCCTCGAGTTCGACCCCTATCCACTCGCCCACCTGGAAGCTGGTTTGGCCAGCAAACCGCACCGTGGCTTTCCGGCCATCGTTTAGCTGCACAATCTGGCCTGACTTGAAATCAGGCATTATGAAGAATCGTCGGGCAGTGGGCGCATCGTGGCGCCAGAAAGTTGGATTTGGTTATGGACGTCGTGTTGATAAACAGATGTAGAGCGGCGCTTGATTGGGCTCCGCATGCAATGAAGCTCCCCAGCGGCTGTGGTCACTGGAGCCCACTAAATGCACTGCAGCGACGCGTCTGCCGCCGCCAGTCAACGCGCTCCACTACACCGACGGTACAAATGTGATGCCTCGTATTCGAGGCAGCCAGATGTCAAGTCTGCCACACCATGCCAAGCCACACAAACGGGGGAGAGACACACTGCGAGACACTGAAGGGTGAAGGGTAATATCGCAAAGTTCGTTGTGATCGAATTCAAAATAAGCATTGTGCTTTTATTTATTACTCCATTCGCTAGTCCAATCCGTGATACTACACGAGTCAAGATATATCAATGCTACCGCAGGCTTCCCACAGCCAAAATATCGAACCGCAAAACCCCAACGCCTCTAATCACAATTCGTTCAACCATCCGTTCGGTCAGCGGGGACAGAATTTCGAAAAGCACCATCCCTCATCCATTCGATCAGTTCAAACGCCAGCCGACGCTCGGTCGCTTCGTCAATGCTCGTACCGTTGGCGACTCTCACCACAATGAGTCCCATGCGCTTGTCAATCTCCACGGCTCCAGACTTTTCGATTTCGTCTGCTTCGCTTGGCTGTGCATACACGACCAAATCGGCACTAGGTATCCCGCGCCACATACTCGCCATCCATTGCCAGTGTTCTTCTAACGAGTAGCGATCGGGATTGGGTGTGCTGGCGGCAAACTTATCAGAAAGTGTCAAGCTATAGCCTTCCTTCAAAAGTGCCAACGGCACCTTCGAAAACGCTGATGGTGCCTTTTCTGTCTTGATTGACGTCTCGAGCCGCGGATGAACACCTACCCCTCTTCTCCTAGTCTGGCGGAAATCGGGCGTTGACGTTCCGCTACTCGTGCCCGTGACATGGGATATCATTTGCCTAGACTTTTCTTGCCAAGAGATCATCATACGCATGTATGCAGAAATGTCGTCATTTGATGCCATGGTCTGAGATCCGTCTGTTTCGATCGACTCCGGGTCTGGTACCCAAGACCGAAGTGACACTTCGTTGCAGGCAAGCAGGGCGTTCTCGACGGCATGTCCAATACTCCGAAGTATTTCAGGATTTGGTCCCTCGACGGCAACTATGGCGCCTCTGGGCTCGACCGATGATCGGTTTTGCTCAGCTGGTCGAACTGGAAGAGGTCTTGTGATTCTCGATAACTCGCCAAGTTTGTGCTTGAAGGGAAACAGCGTCACAGCGCCCTCAGTACTGCTAGACCGTCTCTCTTGCGGGGCAGAATGAGAAAATACAGGCGAAGGCAGCACCGGTTGCCGCATATTCAGACTTTGTGTACGGGCCGGTGAGGGTGACACAGCTGTTTGCAATGGCGGCAGCCTCAAAGATTCGTCATAACCACTATAACGTCGACCAGTGTCCTGCTCTGCCCAAGATGTTCCTCCTCCAGGCCGGCGTGGCGGTGGCGGCATTGGCCCGCTCGGCATTGTCCCGCTATGTGACCTCGGAATTGTGCTGAGCTCTGGGAGAGTTGTATGAGGGTATGTCCGCATTGCTTGATAAGGGCCACACTCAGGAGATGTGCGCATCGAGTCTGGGGGCAATTCACTAAATGCTCCATGCAGTCGGCCCACGGCGTGATAGTTGCCAGCTCCGTTAGCTCGACGACGCTTCGCATCAGGTGAGGTCGGGTCATCCTCATAAGCTCTCACGGGGGGTAGTTGCCGAGGGTGGAGCGGGAGAGTGCTGACTGGCGACAGATCCATGCTCAATCTTCGAGATGCTGAAGTGTCTATGCTGGGCAGAGCGGGCTGGCCATGAGGGCCAATCTTGACTGACGGGGGTGTTGCGACTGGTGTTGAAGGCGTTCTTGGTGTGGCGATGGTTCGCCCGTTGCATTTCGTGCAGCGGCCAGGTTCTTCTCCAGATACTGTATTAGGCCAACTGCCTTGGACTTTGCTGCCTCTTCTGGGCTGGTATCGATAGTTTGGGTATTGGTGTTGGTGTCGCTGCTTCTCTTCCTCGGCCAGCTTCTTCCATGTTTCTTTCACATCCTCGACCTCATGTTTCCATTTCTCGCCAATGATTTTAGAAATCTCTGGGTTTGACAGCTTGGGATTGTCAGCCGTTACTTGAGACTGGTGGTGCTGGCGATAGAGGATAAATGCTACGTTTCGTGGTTAGTCTGAGAAGCGACGCCAGATATGCTATCAAACGTACCGTTGCGAGGGCGGGGTATCTTTGGTGTTGGTGTGCAAAGACATATGGCTTCTTTGGAAGATTCTGACTTCATCACCGATCCAGATGTGTTGATGCTCAATGGTGCATACAAGCCATGGTTTTGGTCCGCAGAAGTCAGGGAAGCGGCTCGTTTTCTGGTAAAGCTTGAGCTACCAGGGCTCGGTGAACGAGCAGGTGCAAAGACACCTTGCGGCCCGCCTACCCTGACAGCCCTATCAAGATCCATGGGCAGATGTGGCGCCGTATCATGTATGGGTCCAGGTGCAAAGGACAAGACTTGGGTCATATTTGAATGCAGCAAGAGGACGCTCAACTGATGTTCAAAGAACGGCAGGGATTATGCGGCCCGGTACGCGAGCTACCCGAGGTGTGGATGATGGTGTTGAAACGCGCTCGGATTTGGCGGCTGAAGGCTATGATGTAGAACTGGGCTGCGGGGGCTGGAGGGAGAGAGTCTTGGTACGGTCGGCGATAGCTGTTGGAGATGGTCCAGTGAGACAAAGCTTGCGGGTGCACCAGGCCGATCCGTCGCAAGCTTGCCAACAAGGCACGAATAACGATGCTTGACTGAGTGCTGTTATCGAGAAGCGAATGGCTCACTGTCGAAACGCTCCAGACAGGCGACCTATTGGTGTGCGGTTGAGTCGACCGGGGTGAGGAGGCTGGACGTCGACGCGGGACCAACGTTTCTTTGTCCGGGATATGTTTGCACTACACCCCTGCGCCGGCAGGATGCGTCAAGGGTAAGGATCGGAGGGGCCAAGAGCTGGTATAAGCTCGGATCTAGGGGATGACCAATTCTCGCGTGGATGAAGTCAGGAGCACGAGGTCAACGAGTGGGCGCTTAGAAAGAGAGGCGGTGCCCTTGGCCGACTAGGAAAGGCGACGACGAGGCTGAAGGGCCAAGCCCGGGAAAATGTGCCGGGAGAGAATGGACGAAAGAAAAAGACGGCAAATACCGACTCTGCTCCTGATCCGGCAGGCAGCGCTCACTTCAAAACGGCGAAGTGAAGATGGAGGGGTTATACTTGATGAGGTGAGAAAAAGAACAAAAGCATTCATGGACAAAGATGACGCAGGAGACAAAAGGCACCATCGCATTATATCATCAAAAGAAGAATGAAGGAGGACAGGTTTAGGTTGCGTCCCAGCTAAGCCTACCGGGGGCCAGCATACCCATTCTTCGCTCTACTCCGCCAAGGTGCCTTTGCCTGGCTGGGCGAGTTCTTGTTGCCAGAGAGTATGGAGAAGGCTAGACGGGATAAAATAACGGTGTCCAAGACAGCACTACTCGTCGGACTGGCGCTCCTCCTTGTCCAGCAATTCCCTTGTCTGCCGATTGTCTACCATATATCTCCCCAGACTATCAACACCATGTGAGATTTTTTTCTCCTTCCCGTCCGACGAATCTACGCCCAAAAAGCCTTTCCAAATAGCTCGTTGGACAATCTGACCACACAGAGGCAAGCCCCCAGCCTCGTCAAAGGACGACAATGTGGGCGGCCAGGAATGTGCTGCGTGAGACCCTCTGGAATGCGCGGCCCTGAGACAAAACGAAAAGCCTCACCCCCCAAGTGCCAGGCCCACCGTCCGCGCCCCCGAGAGGGTGTGGAAGCGCCCCAATTCTTCTTTGCTGTTTTTGCCATAAAAAGTCTACTCACACGTGATGGGATCGGAAGGTTTGATGCTCTGCCGGTCTTGCTTTCTCATATCGTTTTCGAATGGTTCGGCGGGTAGCTTTTGCAGTTCCGGTAGAGAGAGGGGCGGGCCGGATGCGGTTAACGTTTTGCCTTATCCGGAGAGCTTGTTTCTACGACGCAATGGACAACGTTCTTCTTCTCCAGTTTTAAAAATAAGAAAAAAAGCCAAAAGAACTAACGATGGCCCATGGGTCAGCAGTACGGGAAAGAAATGGGGAAAAAAGGCCGAAAGGGAAAGACAGTGGGTTGCAACTTGGCAAAGGTCTAGTAGCTACTAGACACCCAACAACGTCGCGTCCAAGTCGAGAAGAGCCTTACTACTACCTACCCAGTAGCCTCGATTCGTCCACAACGCAAGGTTTCTTTGACTCACCCACTAGCATGTACTTGTTGTCTTTTCCGGATCTTTCCAACCGCCCGTCCGTTGAAGAAGGCAGCAGCGGCGCAGAATTCAGCGACATGGCAAGAGTAGACGGGAAATGAGTCGGATGCCGGCGTTGCCCCAGGGCCGTTGGCTATCATCCCGCGCGTAGCCGGGGAGACTCTGTAATAAACGAGTATTTGCATTCGTGGATGTAATGCGTGTTGTGACTCGATCATTTCTTTCCTCTTCCCCCCCCTGCCCGTGTCTTGGACAGCTGTGGCGCCATTGGGGGAAATGGGCCGTTGTTCCTCTTTCTCACTTGCATCACACGCACACGCCCATCCGTCCGCTCTCTTTCTCTCTTTCTCCTTCTCTCTTTTGGCCCCAAGAAGCCCTTGTCAATCAATGGTGTGTCCGGTTCTGTTTGCTGCGCCCCCCCCCCGGGCCAATGTGATTGATGAGATCGGGTCCAGGCCAAGAGATTGCCGCGGTCGCCGCTGCGCCGCCCTCCCTTGTTGGGCATGGTGGGAGAGAGAGAGAGAGATGGATGGGGCCGCGCCCTTCTTTGTTTCGGCCAGTTCTTTTTGCGCCCTGTGCTTGTCTGCCTCGTTCTGTCGTGCATGAGTTTATTTTTAACTCATCGACGATACGGCTCGTGATGCAGAGCACAAAGGGAAGAGCAAGGAGGGGCACGCGCGACAGACCGCTGTCCGCATATCAGCACGATCCAGCGTTGTCATTGGGCGACGCGGTCCAAGACGAGACCTGTAAGGTGAGGCTTGATTCACCGTGTTGTTGGTATTGACCGTGAGGTTCATTCTTCATGTTGTGATTTCCTCATTTCTCTCTTATGCTCGTTTCCCCTTACTTCCATGCCGTCCTCTCGCAACCTTCTTTCACCTAGGCAACCACGCGGTGGCATCGCCAACGACACTGAGACGAAGGGTTTCAACTTACCCATGCCGTCTCTGCACCTCATTATTTTAGCGTTCATGTGTTCCACATTAATTGTTGGTAATCAGAAACATAATACAAAGAGCGAATAGCAAGTAAGATAGTACAACAAGATCTCCATCGGGCCGTGCGATTCTCTTCTTCTCGGGCGATGCCATCCACCCAACTGGGCATTCTTGCGTTATTCAGAGCCGCCCCTCCCTATGCTGCAAAGGCGATTTCCGTACCGTGCGACTACCATTCGCTATTAATTTTCTGTTTCGGAAAATATGTTTCCATTCCGCGCTTTCTAAGTGTGCGAAGAGGATGGGGAACCGTTTTCGACTCCTTGTCTCTGAAACCTCTTGTTGTTCAAACAAATTCTCACCATTGTAATAGGTACCTTTTTCTTCTCATTCATCTTTCTCGAGAAATCCATCAAGTTTTTCCAGTTGCATAGTCTAAGTTTCCGTTCCGCAGGGTCCAAAACTCAAGACAGGTAGCCCCGCCCTGCTTCACTGCTGAGCAGCGTGGCACTGCGGCGCGCGTCCAAGAAAAGGTCCTCACATTCTGACACATCCTGGATGTCAATCTGAGTGCGACCGTTGGCTTTAGCAAGAATGCTGTAGTTGCGTACTTTGGTTAGCGACAATGTCTCGGATCCGAGGCCTAATTAGGGTTGAGGTGGAGGGGCGATGGGACACGAGTAGGGAAGAAAAGGGGGGGTCGGAAAGAGCTGACAATAGTAGCAGGAGCAAAGTGAAGCACAAGCCAGTTGGAGGCCGGCGCGAAATGATTCAAGAAGGGGGCTTAGGGAAGTGACTGGGAGTGTGCGACAGAGGAGTACAGCTCGTGTAACGTGAGGGGGCAATCTGAACGACGAAAACGTCGAACGGGAGTCACCTGGACCCTGACACATTGCTTGGGGCTTTGGTGGGACGCCAGATGCGGAAATAGCACTTGTGCTCCCCGTTCTTCCGTTTTGAAACATGGTTGGGAGTAGACCGCATTGAGCACCCGGCGGCTCACACATAGGTAGATAGCGAGTAAGAAACAAAGGGAACTCACCTAGCAGGAGTCAGGAGCTGTAAGCAATATCTCAGACTGATGCGCACGCCGTGCTCCGCGATCTTGTCAAGGGCTGCATCGGTAATGGCCACAGCCTCGGTCGTCGCGCGTAGCTTAACAATGCGCTTAATCTCATCAGCCTCGTAGGGTGCAGTAGGAATAATGAGCAGGCGGGCCAGGAAATCGCTAGGAATGCCGTGGGCCGCAACAATGCCATCGGTGCCCCGGATCTTGCACATTCCGCGGTTCGACGCCAGAACCACGATGGGCGCAATTGGTGATTCCAGCGCCCGGTTCAGATAAGTAAAGCATTCCACATCAAGCATATGCGCCTGCCGTCCCAGATATGTTAGCCACAACAATCATAGAATGAGATGCACCTCCAGCACTGTGTTTGCCTCGTCTCCATTCTCCTTCATTGTCACCTATGTCTGTCCTAGCAACGGCCGCAGATTGTTCTGCAAATGGTCTCAATAGGAAAGTGACACGGGAATTGTGCGATTGGAGACGAGGCGGACCATTTTGAAATCAAATATCTGCTTTGTCTTACCTCATCAATGAATAGAACTCCGGGGACGAGCTCGGCGACACCTTGGTCAATATATTTGCTGACGACCTTGTTGATCTCCATGCGTAGCTTCTCGGTGATCTCAGTCATCTTGGGCTTCATCAACTGCCCCATCATGCTCATGATATCCTGTCCGCCTTGCGGTCTGGCATTGGCGACATCAAGGTCGTGCAGCGTGACATCCTGGACAATCTCCTTCTTCTTATGCACTTCACCCTTGGGAATGGGTACGTACTCCTCAGCCTCGAGGTCGAATTCGGTCGCATAGGCGTCGGATCTGCCTACGCGCTTGCAGGCGCCGGTGTTGGCCTCGATGTAGATGACGTCGCCGACGGTGACGCGCTCTTTCTGGATCGCTTCGTAGATGCTGGGGTCCAAACGCAACTTCTTTTGGCCCTTTGCACTCTTGAGACCGATCAGCAGCGTGCTGATTGTCTTGCCGTAGCCGCCGAGCGGGTTCTCCGCCTCCTCGGGAGTGAGCTCTGTGACTTCGCCTTCGTAGACCTCCTTTGTCTCGCGGACCTTGAGACCAATGGCTCGACGGAAGTTTTCCATGAGCATCTCTGTCTTCTTCACTTCGGTCGAGTATATTTCGCTTCCGACGATGGGGCAAAAAGGGATCTTGGTACCCAATTCTTGGCTGATGGCCAGCGCCAGGGCCGTCTTTCCAGTTCCTGGGCCACCAGCAAGAAGAACACCACGTCCAGCCATCCTGTGAGCTCGAATTAGGTCGACGACGACTCCGCACGACTGCGAGACGTGTGTTAGCTGCCTGCCTCTTCGCAACCAAGAAGAGTTTGTAGAGTAGCGTGTGTGTATACCTCGCGAGCCTGTGTTTGGCCGATGAAGCCACTGGCTTGCGACTCGGAGCGTCCATCTGACTTTAGCCCAAGGCCCTTGATGTGAGTATGCGCCGCCGTGCGATTGTCGCGCTTGTTGCCCTTGACTTCACTGATTTGAACCATCTTGGCAGCGGCTTAAGGAAGCCTATGTGAGTCGAAATAAACCTGAATCGGCGGCTTGGGCGTAGACTCTATAAGATTCGACTATTTGCTGCAGAGAGAGACGCGATTTCGATGTTGGGGTGCGTTTGCGAGGGGTCAAAACGTTTGCGATTTGCCCTACAGTCGGCGGACGTTTGAAGCTGTCGCGACGCCGCGCAAACTTGTAGCATCACGTGACTGGATAGCTTTAACCAACCACTTCCAGTTGGCCTGTGTAGCTTTGCGTCTATGCCTACCCGGTATCACAACTAATTTTATTCGTTTCTACTTTACCGCGTGCAGGTGTTCGTTTTCTGTGGTTTTCCGTTTTCTTTGACACTGGAAGAGTTTCTTTCTTATGTATTTGTCAGCATTTCCTTGTCAAATACTACTTGGCAACATATACCTCCCGCAGCGCTGGGCTAAACTCGCGAGGCCTTGAACAAACATCGTTTAGCAAAGACAAAGGCATAGTACTGAGGGAGCTACATGGGTCGGAACGAACATTGAAAAAATTGATAGCTATGAAACATCTCTATAGAATCAAACTACCGTGGCCGGTAGATATTTAGCTCCGTATTTGCACCTGCGCCGCCGCCATCCATGAGCATGGGTGCGCCCTCGGCCTCATCAAACAGATTTGGTTGCGCCTCACAATCTTCCACTTTTGCGGCAACTTTAGGTGCCCTTTTCAAGAACACCACGCCGATAGCGCTGCCTAGAATCAATACACATCCCAGAAAACTGACGAATCCCATCCTGTGGCCAAAGACCCACCAATCGAAGCTCGCGGCAAACAACATATGAGTGTATATCATAGAGTTGGCCTTGTTCGATTTGTCCTTGCTGAGACCTGTAGTGAGCAAAAATTGCATAACCAGGCCAAAAAGACTGATTAAAATAATGAGCAAGAATTGCTTGATAGAGTATGCGACTTTCCAGCGTAATGTAGGCTGTGAAATGTTGAGTGCTGGCGCTGCGCAAAGTATAATTGCACACATCAGAGTACTGATGACTGCAAAGGCGTTGACGGAGACGAGAGGATTGGCCTTTTTGCCGATGGCTCGGAGACTCGTAAAAGCACCAGCCGCACCAAACACACCAAGCAGTGCAACAGCGACAGCGATGATGCGCTCGCTCGCCGTTGCCTCATGGTCCATGCCCGGAAGAGCCCCAGCCTCAGGCGCGTCATGGCTCGAGGTTTTACCCGAGTCGACAAAAAATGTGGCAGGCTGTGCAATGAGAACGACGCCAAAGAAGGCAATCAGGGTAGCCAGTTGCTCCATTCTCGTGAATGGTTCGCGCAGCGCAAAGTAACACATTATGCCAGCCACGCCGGGAGCCAGGAAGGTGATGACTGTTGCGTCGGCTAGCGGTAGATACATCATTGAATACCACATGCCGAATATTCCAAAGAAGCCGGAAAAGGAACGGAGGAATAGCAGTAACCGAGTACCCTTATGCGGGATGGGGAAGTCGGCAAAGCCGGCCCTCCACATATAGATCGAGCAACCAACCGCACTGAGACCTTGTCTGTAGAACAAGAGCTGTACAGGATGCATGCCGTCACCTTCCAACTCCATGAACCTGGCGCTGAGGTTCATGAGGGCGCCAAATAATTGGGCTAGCGCAACACAAATTGACGGGAGATTATTGTGCCAGAATTTTCGTAAAGACTGTCGCTGTGTGTACCCCAGCTGCCCGTCGCGGCTGTTGTAAATGGCGGCGTGCGACAGCGGTGACAATCGGCCGCTAAGAATTGGGCTTGGAGTCATTGCTCGAATAGATTCTGGCATAAAAGCTTCGGACTTTGGACCAAGCATGTTTGACGATAAGCCATTTTGCCCATCGCTCCTCGGATTTGTTGTTGTGCTGTCGAGTTTCGCCTTGCCGTGAGCAGTAAGCTCTACCTCAGCGTTTGTGCCGCCCCCGTGAGACATAATGTTCGAATTTGAAGGAAAGTTTTGGCGGGGTGAAATGAATGGCGCCACCGGACGTTACCGACTTATTGAGAGCAACACCGTTGATGAATTCTTACCGTCACTCGCTTGAACCTTTCCAGTTGCCAACCGAGTAGCCATGTCAACAGAGTCGTCCAGACAGAGAGAAGAAAAGGAAGAAGAAATGAAGGTAACGCTCCGGACATCAGCGAACCGGCAGCAGACTCGGATTTGCCCGGTGGCGGCCAGCGGCCTGGCTAGGCCGTACTGGTGGAGTCGGAGTGTGCATTCTCGAAGGCGAAGTTTGGTTATGATTGTGTGGAATGGTGGGAGAGAGGAGGAGGCGGTGGAACCGTTTGGCTGCAACGACAAGTGATAATGCAACTAGCGAGAGCCTAATGATGGCCGTGCTGGCTGTATTGGGCAGT
Source organism: Beauveria sp. NWAFU-1 (assembly GCA_024472245.1). Taxonomy (NCBI): domain Eukaryota; kingdom Fungi; phylum Ascomycota; class Sordariomycetes; order Hypocreales; family Cordycipitaceae; genus Beauveria; species Beauveria sp. NWAFU-1. The sequence goes on from JANBXD010000004.1 coordinate 2,161,024, forward strand.
TGGCAGCGGTGGCCGCCCGATATCGCACTAGGAGGCGCCTATGGCGTAGTTTATGAAAAAAGATCCTTGGTTGCCAGACTGCTCCCGATGATCATTGCCAGCTCATTATACAGCCTGGCTGCGTCGTGGTCGCTGGCCTTGGCTGGTTCTTGGCAAAGTGAGAAGTCGGCTTCTTCTCCACGCCGGGCAAATGCCCGGAGATAGTAGAGTCCGGCAATTTAGCCGCACATGACCATTAGCTTCTGAAACATTTTAGTCGAAACAACATCGAGAAACATGCAAGTCCATTTCATAAGGCAATATGACTTCTGTCCAATTTTTGATCTCTTGTCTCTTGACAATGCTCCTGTCGTTGTTGCTCGCTGGTTTCCCCTGAACCAAGAAGTCTACGACACAGCCAAGCCTGGCAGAGTAAGGAATAGATTGCAATGGCCGGGGACCGGTAAATATGGATGTCGTGAAGGGATATGATTGAAATCGAAACATTGAATTTATGAGAGCTATAACTGATAGCCTTTGCTTCCCTAAATCGAACCCAGAACCAGACCCAAACCCGAACTTAGAACGCCATGTCCATGTAATAGTATCGTGAGAAACCAAGATGCAAGAAGGGGCACACACGCGCCGACGCGTTGTGCTGCCAAAAATCGAATCATAATCGTAGCGCTCATTTTTGCGCGTGAGCCCGGGTATCATTTTTTCTTGCCCAAAGCGTCCGCCTCAGCATCGGCATCGTCGTCGGCTTCACCAAGCTCCTCCTCCTTGTTGGCCGGCCTGCTGCCGCGGCCGGCGCTCGCCGCGGCTGCGTCATCTCCCTTTTGGCGCTTCTTCTCCTCTTCTGCCGCATCCTTCATGATGTCGTCTTCGGCGTCGCGCAGAATCTCGCGCGCCTTTTTGATCTCCTTTTGCTTCTCAAACACCTCTTGTACCTTGCCGAGGAAGGCTGGGTTCTTGCGAAACGCAAACTCGAAATCTTCGTATTTGATCTTTTGACGGCCCGAGTATTGTGCCGCGCGGGCCGCCTCAAAGGCGATGGACTGCATAAAGTCTGTGAGGATTTCGTCGAGGACGCGGACGGTTTCGGGGAGCGGGTTCTTGACGTCGCCGTGCGCGTAGAGCAGCTGAGCAACTAGAAACTTTGGTTAGCAGAATATTAAGAGGAAGAGGCCGCTGTGTTCGCAACAAGCAGATGCGACATACGCTCATTATGAGAAAAGTTCATCTTGCCGACATTTTTGCCGGCACGCGCTCTGGGTTCCATTTTGAAGCGATGTAGAGGCGCGGCGACAGCCACGCACTTGAAACTAGAGCACGGCCTTTGTAGACAAGAAGTTCGCACAGTTCAATAATAAGAACAGAGCATGGGCGTTTTCTTTCAAAGTCTTGAGCAGAGTTGATGATATTGTGATCGCAGGGTGGCCGACCAGATGGCTTGAACGATGCTTGGTGGGGCACAGCTCGCTGCTGTTGACGTATGGTTGGTCGGCCGCGGCGAATCTTTGGTCCCCTGAAAGCCAGGTACCTACGTAACTGCAGCAGAGGCCAGCGCATCTCGATCTTGGAGCTTCCCATTGCCGCCACGATTTGCGCAGGACGCTGTAAAAACCCATCACATAAGCGCTGTCGCATCGAGCCAGCCAATATGGTATGCTGACGCCGTGTATATCTAGCATTGCCCCGGTTAACTTTGTTTCGCAGTCGGCGCTCTTCAACTTCCAGTCCCTCCTCCTCGTCATCCTGCTGCTCATCTGCACGAGCACCTACGTCCACCACTTTACACCGGGCATTCTCGACAGAAACAAGAATGGGTAAGAGGAGAAACTGGCTTGCGTAAGAATGCAAAGCTCATTGACCGCCAGCTAATCACACGACCAGTGTTACGGGCGTCTTTTGGAAATGTGCGAGGATAGGCGAGAGGCTTAGTCCATACATAAGCATATGCTGTGTCGTCATGGCTGTAAGTTGAGCTGTGCTTTCCAGGCTACCAAACGACGAGCTAATCTGAAAATAGGTCTCCCTCTTCTTCGGTTAAGCATCGCAGGCGGCATTCTCTCACATTGTTCTTGCGATTCGGGCGTTTCGAGGGGCGGGTACATGATTACTTACGAAGCTTTCCATACAAATAATGGCGCGATATACTTGGCAACGAAGATTTACAAGTGGATAGGAAAAGGAAAATAAAGTCTGAACTTTATCCAGGGTGCTTCTTAAGCATTACTCATTCGAATGACGTGCCAATTTTACCTGGGTTCAAAGATGCCAGCTCTGCATTCTGCCTCATACTAGGCGATGTAGAATCTCTTTGCCTACTAACCACCGCTCCAGATTCTCGGCCGTCTCTGCATACCACCTGTTCATGAGACCTTCATCGACGTAGCCCATGTGAGGCGTCGTGAGCACCTTGGATCGTCCCGCAACACCCCACTGCTCGAGGCGCCAGGGGTTTCTCTCAGGAAGAGGCTCTTGATCAAAGACGTCCATGGCTATGCCGCGGATGATGCCTTGGTGCGCTGCATTCAGTAGCGCATCTTGATCAATTAGAGCGCTGCGTGAGGTGTTGACCAGTAGCGCATTCGGCTTCATGATGGCCAGTGTGTCTGCGTTGACGAGCCCTCTCGAGCGCTCGCTCAGAACATAGTGCAGGCTGACTACATCCGCAGTGCGAAACAACTCTTCTTTGCTAACCACCTGAAAGGTCCTCTCTCCGAATTCATTTTCAATTGGCAGGCCAAGATTGGCTGCAGTCCGGTCCGCCTTGTCCTGGTCCAGGTTTGCGCTCCAGCAAACGACTTTCATGCCGAAAGCCAGAGCTCCGATTCTCGCCACAGCCGCCCCCAGCCTTCCCAGACCGATGACACCGAGAGTTTTACCGGGCAGACCTATCGCTAGGCTAGACTGCCAGCCTCCCGACTTGACGACGGCATCATCAAACGCCACGTTTCTGGCGAGAGCCAAAATCAGCGCCCAAGTGTGCTGCGTCGTTGGGTGGCTGCCTCCCTTTTTGATATCAGCTGGAAGCCGCTTGCTTGCAGGCTCGCATTTGTCGGTCTGACCATTTCCGGGGGCCGCGGCAACAGTGATACCGAGCTCTTTTGCAGCTTCAAGGTCGAACGTCTCAAACTGTGTGCCAGTGCAGAGCAGCAGCTTTAGGTTTGGCAAGCTGCGCAGTAATAGGGAAGGAAACGCCGTTCTTTCGCGCATCGCAGATATGATATTGTACGGTCGAAGCTGTTCAACAAGAGCATTTTTCTCTTCCGTTGTGTTTTGAGGTACATGGGACTTGAAGATGTCGATACTGACGTCGGTCGGGCCGATGTGTTCGAAATGTCGTTGCGCCACAGATAGGTAGTCGTCCAAGATAACCATCGATGGCACCGCGGAGCCAGAGCTGTGGCGCGTGTGCAGCCGCCGTACATGATTTGCTGCCCGTATGACGGACTTTGGGGCCAACCTCGAGGCCATTTGAGTAAGGAATGGATACAATGAATAAGTGAGCGATGGTAGGCGAGACGCTGCAGGGTTTCTCTTTAGGCAAGTGAATATAAGCTTGTGATATATATTACAGAGGGATTACAATAGCTGTTTTCTTATAGGCGAATGGCAGAGACGTGGTCGATGATTGTTGTAAGTTTGGCGCAGTCGAGAGATCCGATGGGATTTCTGCGGAGATCCGACCGAACGCGGGGAAGTGAATCCACCCCCGTATTTAACTCCGAGAATCAAGAGCAAGCGCCCCTCGTTGTTCTAATCGTCGAGCCATTACCTCTAAATTTTATTTTCAACAAGCAAGGCCATTTGACAGCCTGTTAAAGGCTATTTGCTACTCAAGTCAATTTGTATGATATTCTTTCAGCGAGGCTGGTGTCGTGTTGAACTAGCTACAAGTTTCGACCCAGTCGGCCTCTAGTTCTTTCAACAGCTTCTATATAGTCATTATTCACTTTCAAGCAAGACTTCATCAGCAGGTATGATTATTTATATTCTGCGTAGTTTCAAATTTCCGATATGTGCCTAGCTTCAAGGCAGACTATCCAATGCTTGGTGCCAAGAGATCGCCACGTTGCCCCGTCTTGGTTGACAGCCACCAACCGTTGAGCCTTGTTTCCAATCAGGAGCTGACTTGAATAAATTCGGCGACAGCCACCAGCTCTGTCAAGAGCCCAATTTCCGGCGTCCAGAGCTGTTGCCTGTGACCGATCAGGCATTGCGCACTCGGTTTTCACGTTAATCATATCGATGTTGAACTTAGCCCGCCTGTTCATCTCCACACCAGGCAAAAGTGTGCGCATCACGCGACGCTGAAGCTGATTTCTGGCACCTTGCAGCTCTAGCAGCGCGGCTCCAATAGTGAGTAAGCCGATAAAGATCCACGGCCCAGCCAACTACTGCGAGCTTGGGAGCGCGGCAACAGCCACCCGAGGCTTCGAGGCACCGGAGATGCCCGCCTGTGAGCGGGCTGCCGGGGTGGCGCCAGCTCGGTGACACGAACCAGCAAACTATGTCGTAAGCTGCATAAGATGGACAGATGGAAACGTGAATCAGGGACGGGGCAAGCAGGACACAAGAGGACAAAATTAAACAAACTAGTTTTCGACATCAGACGAGGCGAACAATCAACAGAAAGCAGACCGAGCACGTGGGCCATCTGCCCCAGACCAAGTTCGCATCCGCGCCGCCAAGTCGAGAATAGATGGCGCACTTATTCCCCCACTGCGCTGCCGCTTAGCCGGAGCAGCCCTTAACGTTTCTCGCTAGAGACTAGGACACATGGTAGTGACACTTATTTAACCTTGGCCGGCTATTTTTTTCCTTCCCGTGAAGCGCAGGTTCGTCTCGTAAGAGGAGCCGTGAAGCCGTTGGACAAGTCTTGAATCTCTGCTTCTCTCTTTCGTCTCGGCTGTGTCGCGTGGTCAAATATAACCCTACATTGGCATATATTCGACACACAACACATAACGCCTTCAAGATGACGGACGTCCAAATCTCGGACAAAGTCGCGGTCGCGCCAGCGTCTCAAAACGACGATGGAAAGGAGTCCGAGCCCAGCCAACAAGAGGTCTTTGCTTCTGTTTCTAGCAGCAAGCAATCGCTCTCTGACATTTTCACCATTGTAAGCTCTCATTGTCCTGCTAGCTGTGCCACAGGAAAAGCGGACACCTTCGCTAATCGACTGACACAGTTTTGCTCTGGTTTTGCCCTCATTTCAGATGGCTACCAGAACAATCTCATGACCATGACCAATGTCTTGTTCAAGAAGGAATACCCCCACGAGTACACTTCTTCGGTCAGCACCCGCGTCTCCAACGCGCTCCTCGTGGGTGAGATTCTCGGCCAGGTCGTCATTGGTCTGACCTGCGATTATCTCGGACGCAAAACTGCCATCATTGCGACTACTCTGATGATTGTTGTAGGTGGTATTTTGGCGACGGCTTCTCATGGCATCACCATCGATGGAATGTTTTGGATGCTGACCATTTCTCGTGGTATTGTTGGCTTTGGCGCTGGTAAGTCACCCTCGAGCTGAGCCCATGACAGTGATATCGAGACGCTGACATTAGTTAGGTGGCGAGTATCCCGCTGCTAGTGCTTCGGCTTCTGAGGCTGCCAACGAGCACACCCTGGCTCACCGCGGACCCGTCTTCATTCTCGTTACCAACCTGCCGCTTTCCTTTGGTGGTCCGCTAGCCGTCTGCGTCTTCCTGATTGTTCTTTCTGCTGCTGGAGAAAACCACTTGTCTACCGTCTGGCGTGTCTGTTTCGGCATCGGTGTTCTCTTGCCATTGACGGTCTTCTATTTCCGTCTCAAGATGCTCAACTCGAAGCTGTACCGTCGCGGCGCTATTAAGAAGAGAGTTCCGTACCTTCTTGTTATCCGCTACTACTGGAAGACTTTGATTGGGACTTGCGGAGCCTGGTTTCTCTACGACTTTATTACATTTCCCAATGGTGTCTTTTCCGGCACCATCATCTCCAGTGTCGTCTCTAAGACTGGCAGTCTGCGCAGCACCGCCGAATGGCAGTTGCTCCTTGGATCTATTGCTCTTCCTGGTGTCTTTCTCGGTGCATTCTTCTGCGATCGCCTTGGTCGCAAGAATGTCATGATGATCGGTTTCTCTGGCTATCTGATCTTTGGTCTCATCATCGGTCTCGCCTACGACAAAATTGTCAACATCATCCCACTCTTCGTCATCTTTTACGGCCTCATGCTCAGCTTCGGCAACTTTGGTCCCGGTGATATGCTGGGTCTCATCTCCTCGGAAAGCTACGCTACTAGTGTTAGAGGTACATGTTATGGCCTTAGTGCTGCAGTTGGAAAGGCGGGTGCTGCCATCGGTACCGAAGCTTTCAAGCCTATCCAAGAGAACCTTGGCAAGAAGTGGACTTTTATCATCGCCGCTATCTGCGGTGTCGCTGGCATCCTCGTCACTTTCTTCTTCGTCCCCAAGCTTACCGGTGAAGACCTGTCCAAGGAAGATGAAAAGTTCAGAGCTTACCTACTGGACAATGGATGGAATGGTGAGATGGGCGAGCAAGACTTGGCCGCGCTTGCTGAAGATGTTCATGACGTTGAGACCCCATCCAAGGGGGGAGAGCATGATGAAAAGATTGCGCTGTAACTATAATTTTTGAGATCGCCGCGCACCTTTCAATCACACGGCATGATACCTACCACAACTGGCAGCAACCAAAGTTGAGATTGTTTCAATATTCGCACGTGTAATATGTACCGATGTACATGCCTCCTTAAACTTTGTAATTTCTTGAATACAGAATGTATCATGTAGAGTGCTTTTTTTTTGTCTTGTTTTTTTAACCTGGATATTGTCAGACCCCCATCTAAGCGGCACTTGGCCTTAGCCCCTTGAAGCTTTTTGTGATATTTGTAATAGCCTCTTCGACTGGCAGTCGCTCCATGGAGCTCGCACCATAGAAGCCATGCACACCCCTGGTTCTGCCCAGCACATAGGAAGCATCTTCCGGGGCCGCGATCGGTCCTCCGTGACAGAGCACTAGGATGTCCGGGCTGATAGCGACGGCCGCATCTCGGATCTGCTGGATGAGCCTGATGCTCTCGTCAAGCGTCTTGCCAGAAGCGGCGCCGATGGAGCCGCTGGTCGTGAGGCCCATGTGCGCGACGAGAATGTCAGCGCCGGCTGTTGCCATTTTCTGTGCCTCTTCGACATTGAAGACGTACGGCGTCGTGAGAAGGTCCATTTCATGAGCCGCGCGAATCATGTCCACCTCGAGGTCATACGACATGCCTGTTTCCTCCAAGTTGGCGCGGAACTGGCCGTCAATAAGGCCAACAGTAGGAAAGTTCTGCACGCCTGCGAAGCCGAGGTCTCGCAGCTGGGAGAGAAAGTGGTTGGTGTTGAGGAAGGGATCAGTGCCACAAACTCCGGCAATGACGGGTGTGTGGTTGACAACTGGAAGAACTTCCTTGGCCTACGGAAACTGTTAGTCGATGTCGTAGAAGCTAGCGTGAGAGACTGTCGCCGGGCGATGGGTATTTACTCACCATATCAAGGACAACATCGTTCGCATTGCCGTATGGCATCAATCCCGAAAGCGAGCCACGACCAGCCATGCGGAAGCGGCCGCTGTTGTAAATAATGACCAAATCGCCGCCGCCAGCCTCGATGAACTTGGCAGAGAGGCCGATACCAGCGCCAGCGCCGATAATGGGCTTGCCATCAGCGATCTGCGCTCGGAGGTTGGCTAGGATTTCTTGTCGGTTCGTCGGAGGCGCCATGATTATGTCTCGGTGTGGAAGAAAGGCTGAAGTTTGAGAATCTCGGTTGAAAAAGTGCAAATGACTAGGTAGAAATGCCTCGTATTTGAGTGAACAAAGTGAAGATCACTCACTGAGTCACTGACAACGACTTGTTAAGACAGGCGGGCATAGCTCCACCTGCCGCCGTCAGAGTGGAGTTGAGTCTCCCGTTTTGTGACTAGCGAATGATCGGGAGTTTTGGGCCATGATCAGTTGATAACTAGTTCTACTGAGGTCCTTTCTCGAGCCGGTCAACCAATCGCAGGAGGCGTTGCAAGCCGCTGTTGGCAGTGCAGCGTGCAGCTGCTCTCGCTGATTTCATCAACATCATTGCATCATCAACCGCGGTAGTACTATTCCGCTTAATAAACGATCAATCTCATTGAACCCGACCGATAGCGTATCTTTTCGGCGTTTGATTGCATTAACAGTTGCATCCCCCAATCATCACTTGGTGAACCCGCCACAGCGCCATCTTTCCTCGAGGCTCAACGTCGCCCCAATCTGCAATATGCCGACTGTAGCAGTAATCGGAACCTGTGACACCAAATTCGATGAACTGCAGTTTCTGCGCGATCGAGTACAGGAGAATGGGTCCGTCAAGGCCATCCTGATTGACGTTGGCCGGCAAGCAACGGAAAACAGTGACATCACGATATCGCAGCCGACACTCATCTCTAAATATGGCGATGGGAGAGATCTCTCGTCGCTCTCTCGAGGTCAATTTATCGAATTCATCTCCTCTTGCGCAGCCAAGGCCGTCAAGGATCTCTATGAAAGTCATTCGATTGATGGAATCGTTTCAGCTGGTGGTTCGGGAGGTACCTCGCTGGTCTCGTCCATCATGAAGGATGTGCTGCCCATTGGTTTTCCAAAGTTGATTGTCTCAACCATTGCGAGCGGCGATACAGAGCCAATCATCGGCGAAACAGACATTGCACTCATGTACTCGGTTGTCGACGTCGCAGGCTTGAACCAGGTTTTGAAAGTAATTCTAAGCAATGCCGGCGCAGCCATCAGCGCAGCAGCTGCATCATGGTCCAAAAGAAGACTCGCAGCGCCGAATGAAGACTCGGAATCGTCCGGCAAAAAGCGTGTCGGCATAACCATGTTTGGCGTTACAACTCCCGGTGTAGATGCTATCCGCTCACATCTCGAAAGCAATTACCCGATTGAGACTTACATCTTTCATGCCACTGGTCGTGGAGGCAAAGCCATGGAACGACTGTGTCGAGAAGGAATGCTGGATGCTGTGATTGACCTCACGACAACCGAGATTGCAGACTACATTGCCGGTGGTGTGATGCCGGCTAGCGAGGATCGCCTCGACGCCGCCGTTCAAAGAGGCATCCCAAATATCGTTTCTCTTGGCGCGACGGACATGATCAATTTCGGGGCACGAGACACTGTTCCGGACAACTTGAAAGAGCGCACCATTGTCGAGCACAACTCGCTCGTGACGCTTGTGCGTACATCGCCGAAAGAGTGTGCGGAGATTGGTAAATTTATTGCCGACAAGTTGCAAAGTACAAATGTCCCAGAAAAAACGCAAGTCTGGATTCCCAAAGGCGGCGTGAGTATGCTGGCCGTCCAAGGGCAGCCCTTTGCCGATGCAGAAGCTGATGCCGCACTGTTCAATGCGGTCCGGGAAGGACTAAAAGGCACAGATATAGAGATTATAGAAGATGAGAGGGGCATCAATGATGCAGAATTGGCCAAGGAAATCGCTGTTTCCCTGGCGAGAAAGTTGGGTCTTGAGTAGAACAAGGTAGCTCGTATGAATCGCAGCTTCGTCTTCTATCATAGCGCTGGACCGTTAGTAAGAATCATAATGTAAAGAATGAGCTTGCGGATCCAACAGATTGAAGACATAATTGTCGAGTCAATTATCCGGCTGATGATGCGAGAAGCCGTCGAGAAACAGATGGTGGCAGATTCATCACTAACAGTGAGTGGGGCTGTTATAGTAACATAGTAGTGGATAAGTAGCCGCTTATCAACAATCATAAGACAAGCGTCGTTGGTCTAGGGGTTAGGATTCAACTCTTCCAAAGTTGAGGCACGGATTCGAGTTCCGTACGACGCACATTCTGAGTTTCTTTTTTTGCCTTTACCAACCAGCTCTTACGTACAGCAGCGCGCAGAGTGACGCTGTTAGTTTTTTTTCTTTCCCTGGCTTGACTAATTTCATGGTTTTATTTTGAGCTCTCATTTCACCACGGCGCTCTTGCCTGGATGCGGCCAGAGTCATGGAGCCAGCAACTAATAATAAAACCTTGACGATCTCGTACGCTTGGAGCTTTCTCGCGAGTAATTTGGCCATGGTGGGTTGCCAGAAACTCACCTGAACGCCACACCGAGGAGGCCCTTGCCCTTGCGTCACAGAAGTTGTGCATAGCCACCCACAGTCAAAAGTCAAAAGGAAGAACAAAAGGGGGCTCCGTAATAAGGGGCGGGAGAAATTCACCGGAAGCCCCAAGGCAAACTTGTTCCTTTTTTGGTGACATTGCCGAAAAAAAAAATGATGGCGCATTTGTGCAGCCATCCTAACACTACCCAAGTATCCGTAAATCCCGACGTGTTATTGCGTCTGCATCGGCTTGTGGGTGTGCAGCGTCAAAGTTTTGGAGTCGGCCTATGACGCGATGGCTTTTTTCCGAGAGCACACATCGCTACATGTCAAAGTCCAAAAGCGGGAAGTGAGGGGGGGTGTGCGCGTTGTTTGTCTGCCCTTGAACGGAGATCCGACATTTTGAGGCTATTCTGCGTGCTATCGGTGTACGCGAGCCGCTGGACCACACAGTTGCTGTAAGTTGACTCGTTGATGCCCGCAACAAGCCACCAACATGGCAACACCCACCACAAGGGAATTGGTTGCCGGTCGGCTATGGACCTGGAAATGTCGGCGCTAGCGCAGATCTGGGCGGAATCTTGTCGGATCGCTTCTATTCCTCGCTTGCTGCCAGCCTTGGACTAAACAGACATGGACTATCGCTTGCGAGGAGAGGCCTCGAAGGGTTACATGTACGAAACCTTTAGATGGAGTGGAAAAGACGAGTAAGTTGAAAAGTAGGTATTCAGACAGGGCTGAATTCAACGGGTGGGTGCATCAAGCATGCATGTTGGTGTAGTCCTCGTATATATCGTCTGCATACGGATACTCAATGTGGATTTTGTAAGATGTACCGTTTCAAGTCACAGATGCAAACAGACCGCTGAAAGTGTCGCGCGTCTCGGCAAAAGCAAAGACTCGGTCAGATATCACATCTCCGGTTCCAACCAATGTCCATGTGTCGCAACGCAGTGAACATGCTTTGACCTTTCCAGCTCGCTCTCACAAAGCGCAGCGCGCTCACACTTGTCCCCTTGGACCTTCGGCCCACCACAACCACAACCCCTCGGCGGCAGACTTACTCCAACTGCATGATACAAGACTTTGTAGGGCTCATTCGAGGACTTTATACATATATTACTCAATATTAGCCGTCACTTGCAGCTACTCAGTAATTGTGGTTCATATGCACTTTTTACTGCAATGCTGATATACAATTCGAGAAACAAATAAGCAACTCGTCCACGCGGCTAGCCTACTGTCTCCCCAACAATGTGGATGCGCAGGGTCTCATTCCAAGAGCTGGGTCCGGTTAATAAGTTACTGATAATAGAGAGAGGACGTCAAGGGGTCAATCCGAGCTTCTGGAAAGATGCTGTCATGACTATTTATGGAGCAGAATTACGCCCACAAACATGCTTCTGTTGGGACAATATTGGCGAAACCGCAACTATGGGTGCGTGGGACTGACGTGAGCTGACCCGTGGCCACAGAAAAAGTAGGGCTGTAGCTTAACTATATCGGAGATCTCAATCTTGACTCAGAACAAAGTCACCGCCTCAAAAAGTCTCTCATGATGCCGATGCAGGCACAGAAACCGCCCGATTGTGTCAGCTTCCCGGCTACTGCCAGTCGCGTTTCAACAACTAAAAACAGCTTTTCCGTCCACAGTGAAACGCCGCAAGCAGCAACGGGGAGCGAAAAGTGCTGCGTATTGACAGTCCGTGGCATGATGTTTGTTTTGACATGCAATAGCACGCTGACCAAGGAGGCTGGAGCTCAAGAAAAAAAAAAAAACGAATATTATGGCTGTAAGCAAGGAGGCGGCAAATGATACTGATATAACACCCTGATAATTAATCAGGGTCTCCCCAGCTCGTGATTCGCGCTGCCACTAATAGACGCCACTTATTTGGGCCGGCGCAAGTTTATTTGTCTGCAGGCAGGCCTACGACATATCCAATGTGCATTCTACTAATTACTCGCGGGCGCGACTTGGTGGCTGTTGCTCCCTTTCTTGAGTCGCTTCTTTCAAAGTACGGATAGTTCCTAGATTACTCGAAACAGACGTAGTAATATTAGAGCCTGTCTGTAAGATGATGCCATTTTACAATACAGAGTGCGATCCTCTGAACCTCGTTTCGTCTTAACATCCGTATCCCCTTGATCATTATTATCGGCAACGCCCATGACGGCGATCGTTTTATAGCCGGGGTTTCTTTTTTCTTTTTTGCCATCTTGTAAAAAGGACCTGACGCAACGGGCCGTTTGCCTTGATCAAGTATAAGAACCGGTGCAATACTACACAAAAAGTGCAATTTGCTACTCGTGACCATAGCGCCCGCCGTGAGCATCTGGTCATTCTGCTTACTCGTACGGGTTGGGGCGTGTGTGAAGAGGACGACAGTGCGTAGCCGCGATCCTCTATTCCATCTCCCCCCTCCCAATATCATCGGTGGCGAATATAACAGGGCGTAAGCCTCTCTGCGTCTTATGCCCAACGGTCGTGTGTTCCTGATGACTGATCACGCGGTGACCCTTGCCCATTTCCGCCGGAGCACAAGACCTTTGTGCTCCCTTTCGGCTTCGGGACAGGACTGCCAACAACAAGGTGCAGAATATCCGTATGGCATGTTGCTTCCGACCACCTGGTCCGTGTCGTTGAAAAAGCGGCTTGTCATTTAAAACACGGGAACCCCCAGTCGCCACTAATATATAGCGGCCCGTGGTTCTGCGTGCTAGTTCAGTGGGAACATAGGCGTCATTCAAAAGCCAGGCTCGTGGCATGATCCGTTCACTTGACTGCGCCTTGTCGAATTTTGCCTGGTAATTTCCAAATAAAAATTAAAAGGGACATTAAACAGCTGTCAGGGCTCTTCTTTGTTTCTTTCATCACCCGCTTCGGTCCCTGGATATCAAAGGCGTGACAGGGTCTATTAACAGGGATGCTCCCGCTTCAGAATCTCTTTTGCTGGGAAAGCTCGCGCGAGAGGTTATAGTTGATGGAGGCTAATGATGGAAAAGATGCTCACGTTGTTAAAAAATAAAATAGTGTTGGTCAAATCATGAGTCGGCCGAGGCCCCGCTGGGGTATAATGTCGGAATGGGCCGTGGGTAGCGTGGCATCTCTTTTCTGAGTACGGATATTCGTAATTACTTGATGGAATCAATGAGGCGCGCTCGGGACCAAGATGGGTGCATCGAAGATGGAACAGCGTGTGGATCGCTCTCACTCGAGTGAGCTTCATTCTTTTCTCCAGTGAGTGGATAGACAAATTTTGGCTCCTTCATCTTCTGCAGGAGCATGACTCTTGTAGTATGATGTATCAATATTTTCTGAGATACATGAGAATAGACTTGCACTCTGAGGCGTGGAGACTACACTCAATTTCATGTGCAGCACACGACCATACGACCATGGCGGAGCGGACCTGCCAACCGCATTGTGAGAGACGCCCACTGTAAGTCTATCTGATATGCAAATAGAGAATTTCTAAAAATTCTGAGGGCGTTTTGAGTCGCAAGCAATAGCGTGACTAGGACGGACCCAACTTGTGTGTTGCTGATGAGTTTCGAGTCAGCCTGATATGCATATGCCACGTACACCGCCGTCGGCAGTCGGCAGTCGGCAGTCGCGATTAGGAAAACTTGTAAGGAATAACAGAATAGATATTCACACGCACATTAATACAAATTCTCTTATAGATACGACTGTTGTTGTTGGCTTTGGATAATTATCTCTCCTCCCATGGAAGTCACTATTTATCAGTCATAAGCGATGGCTCCCACCATTTCATAGAAGCATGGCTATTGATGATGAGCGTTGAAGGCTATATAATAATAATGCAATATTCCTAAGGGTATAGTAAAGGTAATTTGGCTATTATTATGCCACCGCCGTTGACTAATGAGACTAGGGGCGGGTGTCGCCATTTGACACGATGCCAAGATCATGGTGCGGTGATTCTCGGGCAGCATCTGCTAGAATACGGGGCTACCTGTGGAGGTTGCCTAAAGAGCTGTCTGCCATTTGTGATTTCGAAGTAGCGATTCTAGTCGAGTTACAGTACTGACGAGCCGTGGCGGTCAGGCAGACTTGAAACCAACCACGGTAACGTTACGGAAACACACCGACAACAGCTATTCGGTCCCTTGGGTGTGTACTCGGCTGTATATCGGTATCATAAATATCAAACTGCTCCGTGTTTATGGCCACTTCATGCGCGGTCAGATTAGATTTGGCTGGAGATGCAGTGCGAGCTGGCGCACGATGTTGACATACGAAAGAAGCTGGCTGAATCGACTGACGGAATGGGCCGAAATATTGATAGAGCAGCATAATTGAGTGGGGTAATAACGTGAAATGGCAGTCATGCAAAGTAACCAGTGGTAACTAGAATTAAAGTTTGATTTGACAGGCCGTGCTTGGACGCAGGGCTGCATCTCATTTTGGCTCTCAAAGGAGGTGTAAGCCTGGCAGGCAGGGTACCCATACTGGGCGGTAGCGTGACAGATGTCCGAGTTGAGAGGAGCAAAGGGAAAAGAATGTCATGCAATGGAGAAGACTTGAGTAATGTTGGCAATGCTAAAGGTGAGTTTGGCGGCTGGTCTGGGGTACACGACAAATGTGATTCGTGCAACCTCGTGGCACACCTTTCAGACGCTGCTGAAGTGATATAGAGCCGCTAATAAGAAAAAGCGCCCGTATGCGCTGAAGCTCGACCGGGCAGAGTGATTACTGGATGCGGCCACACGCCTTGGCGGCGAGCCAATCAAACAAGGCGGGTTAGCCAGAGTATGGAGGCGGGGGTGCTAGAGAGTCACGCTTCTTTGGCTTGAGGGTGATTTGGCAAAGGAGATTTTGAAGCAGAGAGACTGACGGAAAAGGCCTGTAAATCAGTATTCGATGGGTAGACGCTGGCATT
Source organism: Beauveria sp. NWAFU-1 (assembly GCA_024472245.1). Classification (NCBI taxonomy): domain Eukaryota; kingdom Fungi; phylum Ascomycota; class Sordariomycetes; order Hypocreales; family Cordycipitaceae; genus Beauveria; species Beauveria sp. NWAFU-1. The sequence continues at coordinate 2,176,055 of JANBXD010000004.1, forward strand.
GTGGAAGCTTTACGCCTAGTCTACCTGGTACTGAAGTCTGGGTTAGGTGTGTCTAGTTGATACCTGGGTCGTGAGCAGCCACGAGGTGGAAAGCACGTACAATTTCCGGATTTACTATCGGACAAGACTGTGAATGTGCTCTCGAGGTCGACAAAAATTGCGCATTTTTTCAGAATTGGGGCCCTTTATTCTTCCGAGGGTTGAATGAGCCCAGGTCCGCTCTCTTTGGCCAAAAAGAAGGCCCTGGCTTGCACCATCTGAAAGAGTGCGGAACAAAGGCCGTCTGTCGAGGCCTTTGAAGATGAAAAGGGAAATTTGGACCGCTGTACCCGGTCCGATGCTGATGCGCAGTATGCTGGCGATTCGGCGAGCTACCCGTCACATTATGACAGCTTCGTCCCAACATACACTCGTTGACTGAGCACCGCGTCGTTTCATTATAAGCAGGCATGTCTCGGGGGACAAGTTTCTTATATTGCCACTAAGCAAAAGAAAAGAAAAGAAAGAAAAGGAAGAAAGGAACAGCGTCGTCAGTCATAATCCGTACAGTGGTTCGGTTAGGCTTTTGCAAATAGAACCAGTCCGAAAAGGACATTCCATTGAAGGCGACTTTCAGCTCAGCTGGACCTGACCCGGCTGGCTGGGACCTGGCTAGAGTGAGTTCCGAGGAGGGCGTGTCTCTAGCAAGCTGATGGCTTCTTTCTTTCTCTGCTGACCTCGCAACAGCACAAACATACGACATGCAAGCCGCCGTTTGTCGTAGACTTGACAGATTCCGGCCATACATTGCTTTGAGACGGGAGATGCGCCAGCGCCAGCGGTCTATTGTAAAGAAAAAGGAAAAAGTCGGAGCTCTGCGATCGCACACGTTGGTTGGTTGCCCGTGGCCTCTTTTTTATACAGGGAGCGCAGGCGAATAACAAAAAAACTTGTCTTCTTGCTGCTTGGTCATCTACACATGATGCTACAGCGGAAGAAGAGCAAAATTACCGGTGGCTGCTGAAACAGCAATATTAAAACGGGTTGAGTAGATGGCGAGGGCAAAAAAAAAAAAAGCCACGGCGTCGCGCAGTTGGTGACATTACTCGAGTCCTTGCAGCGATGTGCAGCAGAATGAGGAAAAAGTGCAAAAAGGTTACAAGAAAGGAAAAAAGAAAAAAGAAAAGCCCGTCATCCGCCATGGTTCCAGAAAAAAGCGACAAATGGTTCATCGAGAGGCTCCTTTTCCTCTTTTTATTCAACTACCGGAACCTGCACGTCTCCACTGAATAGGCAAGCCCACGTAGCATCGGCTTTGTGTTTGCAGCTTGCTTGTTCTTGTTATTATTCTCCTTTCCGGGTCAATGTCGTGATTCTGCAAGGGTGGCGTTGCATTTTCCATTTCCTTGTCGTATCAGTACCAGTAATTTGGGTTGTTTATCCCCCCCCCTTCACTCTCTCCCAACCGGGCCACCACCGGAATGAGCATGCTGCGGCTTTTATATGGCTTATGCAGTGCTCTTGAGCAAAAGGACTGTGCATTTGCGCTGGGCACATGACGCCCGTAGTTTAAAAAAAAAAGAAGTCGTTTTTTTTTTTGAAATTTTCTTTTGAATTCTTTTTTTCAAGTCTTGGGCGTGCATCTGCCCCGCCTCCGAGACAACCCTGTTACAAGTGCCGGTGCGACAAAACAAACGTCAACTGTACGATTTCACGAATGAGCGGCTCAGAAAAATAAAATGCGGCCCAAAGGATGAAGATGTCTTTCCATGGACTTTGCGTGCTTCTTATTAGTCAATACCGTGGCGCTGGAACAGGGCGTTTCCCTTGTTTTGACTCGGACTCATTTACACATGTTTAAAAGTGTTTGACAGTGCTTTCTTCTTGACCCGAAAAAAAGAAAGAGGAACCTGACTACGAAAGCCGAGGGGGGTGTGTTGTGTGACAAGGCCGGGGCATGGGCAAAGTACAACGTCAGCCTGGTCCCGGTGCTTGGCCCGGCTCATGGGAGGTCTCATTGGTTAGATGGGCGGGATAAAATTGCGCATGGCTTTTTGACGGCGAAAATGTCGCAGTCTGAATGGACCGACAGGCAAACTGGCAGTGACATGTAAATGCACGACGAGCTGAATATACTTGGCTTGCTCTAGTTGATGTGCCAAAGTCTCCGTACAGCTCTACATATACCAGCATTCTCCTGGGTCTTTTCCAACTGCTTTCCCACGCGAAATGCATATACTCTTCTTGATTCTCAAAATAGTCTTTTTGCTTCGGATCATGTAGATGGCAATAAGATCAAACAGCATCCATGAGGGTAGTATTCGCCAACATGCCAAGCGACCGTCCTTGTCGCAGCGCAGGCCAGGCCCGGGGACAATCATCCGGTGCGCAATACCCAGTACAGTAGATGGCAACATCTCGGCCGTATCAGTAGAGGCATCACATGGTTCTTGTCGCCGCTACGGCCCGCGATGGGGTTTCTTCCTTCTCTGGCTGGCCCATTATCATTCTGCTTTTTTTCCTTTGCTTTGGCCGCTCCATTCCATGTTGTTGATTTCATACATGAACCTTTCTTTTCTTGTTTCTCGTTGCCCCCCCCCTCTATCGCTGGAACTCGCATTTTTCTACCGAGTACTGCAAGCCGACCAGTGTCTCTGCTATTTCTCAACCCATGCCTTGGTACCGAAAGAATGAGATCGGGGAACATGGGGTTTCTCAATAAGACGTGGATACTAGCTCCCCGGGTCGTCCACTATCTCCTACTGGTTCCTCTCGATCCGAAGCGGGAGGAGAAACATGTCCAGCCGTGGGCCGTAGAGTAGCCTATCAAGTCGCCGGAACTACCGAGCACAGACACCTGGCGCCCGGTGAGTATCCCTGTAGCGCCCAAGGCAAGGTTAGCCCTGTCTTGGGCGACTATCAAGACGCCGAGCACAAGAGACTGATCACTTTTTCAATCTGCTTTCTGCTATCCGTACTCTGGAGAAATGAAGAATCGAAAATGTCGGTGCTGTGTTGCAGTCCGTTGCACGCGGCTTGCTGCGCATCGGTTGCGCATCGGTTCGTGCGCACGGCAGCGCACATGCAAACATTAGCACAGAGGCAACCAGCACCATGATCAATACGGCTTCTGTTCACCTAAACCCTAAGCAACATCCATCCTTGGGCGTCCTGCACATATTCGTATTGTCCAGTGCGTGTTGGGCTGGTGCACGCCCGCGCAGAGCCATCGTTGGGCATACGGCCTTGTCAAGTCTTGGCTTGCTCGCGGCTGAGCGGTCCTGTTCCCGACTCGACCATTGATATATCATTTTCTTGTGCAACCCGAGATGCCCAACAAGGGCCAGGGGGGGGGGGGGGAGATAGATATTCCCATGTCCATGGTAAGGGGGGGTCAGTCATGGGGGTGCCCGTCTTTTTGCTCTCCCACTCTCCGGTGCAACCCGCTGGCCCGCAGGATATTCGCGTCATGTGGCATTGGGCGAACCAGGAGACCGGGTAGTGTGCAGCCTTTGTTCCGGCCCAGTCATAGCCATCCATTTTCATTATAACTCAATGTCGCGCCGAAGAGATATATCATCTTGTCAAGAAGACGCCTCTCGTCGACGGCCATGACCATTGCCGGGGAGCGAAATCTAGTCCCTGTCCCAAGTGGCCGGGACAGTTCTTGTCCCCCCGCCTCTCGCCCAGTCGGCGGCCGGAACCAGTCTTCCGGGACCATGAACATTGGAGTCTGGCCTGGGGGTGTGATCTTGGAGCCACCCCCCTCTCTTCCCTTTGTGCCTGAACTGCGGCCCCATCCTTTCCCAGTTAGCTTGATTAATTACTCTGGCAGTTTCTCGCAAATGGGCAGAATGGATGGAACTTGCCGGCCGCACGCCCTCGGCTGGGATGTCAATGGTTCGGGGTAGTTTTTCAGCGTGGTTCGCCAGGAACAGGGGTGTAGAGACGTCTCCAATCTTCAAGACAGGAAGCTCTCACCGACGGTGACATGCAACATGTAAGCATACTGAAATCTCACATCTAGCACTTTTCTTCTTCTTCTTCTTTTTTGTTTTTTTTTCTTCGAATTTTTCGAATTTTCCCCCAACATTCAGATGAGCCATCTCGCAGTAAGCAGCCATGGCCAGTAAAGAGCGATGGCGGCATCATCGGCGGCAGCCAAGATTCTACCAAGTGCTGTCCCAATCAGCTCCATTGACATCAGCTGCATACTCTAGCTAAAGTGATGCTGTGGCGTCTGACAGCTGGTCGTGCAGGCTCGTCTAAGCCCTGCATTTGCATAAACAGGCGACTGCCGGATTGAATTCTACCATTTTCTACCACGTCCTCTTCGACATTATCATCAGTCCATTTTTTTTCCAATCTGCAACCTCAAGTCTCGATGGTTGGTTGATCATGATGAGGGGCCAACAACGCCCAGTGGGCTGACCATGCACTCCGAGAGCCTAGCCTCGCTCCCCGCCTGGGATTTCTGTACTGTAGCCTGTCACGGAGCACATTTCCACCGTGCGCAAACGTTGGCAAGGTGAAGATCTCATGGCACAGATGAGCTAGAGCACCGCAATGAGTCGCAACCGTCCTAGCCTGGTGGCCCGTTGGATATTCTACTGGCGACCTTGGTAATAAATGCGGCGCCCTTTGGACATGGCACCACAGGATGCATGTGACATTGTTCTTTGGACGGGCACCTGCGTTGATGACAGACTTCAAACGTGTGCGAGGCGACCGACCGTTTCTGAATTTCCTGGCGTTGCACAGTTCCAAGTCGAGTAGTGACGGGACTCGAGGATCCCTTGGTGTTCAAATCCATGACCGAGCAATGCCAGTTTGGGCAACTCGCAGCAACTCTTTGTTCGACTCACCCAGCAGGGCCAGCACCCGGCGCCGGACCTCGGAGGGGGGGTGTGCGACTGATAGAGTGGCAGGCCAATTGGACGTGCGTTGTAGTTGTGGCGCAAATCAATGGCGCTGGTCACGACGACGTGATGAAACCGCAGACAGCATGTCGCTCAGAATAGGTCAAAGAGCATGTCGAGGGCCAGCCAAGGTCAATGCATTGGTGTGGCGCGCGATGCCCTCTTTCTCACCGCGCTGGTGGCAGAGCACTCTGAACCTGGAGCAGAACCTGGAGCAAATCAACCTGCGGGTAAATGACGACTTGATGCGAATGTGGGGTCCCGATGGTAAAGACCCCCAAAAAGTATAATATATTATTGTAGAATAATCCCCAACTTTTTCTTTTTCAAGTTGGGCGCAACTCGACGCAACAGAGGTGTCAGGGCGCGCTCAATGCATCAGCGCCCCGTCGCCGTCGTTGTCGCGGACATGAACCGCAGTGCATGAACACGGCGCTCCGGCTGGCGATGGAGCCGGGCCATCTAGAGCATCTCAGGCAACGGTCGTTGGACAACGGTTCGACAGTGAACGAGAAACGAAACAAATGAGACTACGAGGGGGGGGGCCTAGGCTGCTCCCCATTGCCGTGGCTGCCTTGTTGTTGAGGTGGCGCCCAAACAAAATCACGAGCGACAAAGAAGAGGGCAAAAGAAAGAGGCTACACCAAGAGGTTGGCGGCCTCGTGTATTTACTTGGTGGTGTGTCGGTGAGGCGAGGCGACTGCAGAGGTCGCCTGGGCGGAATCCAGCTACTGCACGCCAGCGACAAACTTGCCTCCAATCAGCCAGCATAACCCGTCATTTGTTCGAAAAGCTTCTCTCTGCCGACATCGTCTGCAGCTCTTTTGTGGATAACAAAGTGTCTTGATACATTGCTGCAGAGTCTGCACAATACGTACACATTTGTTGTCTACAGGTCCGGGAAAGGGGGAAACCGAGGCTTTTGCGAGAAGAAAAAAAATGTAACATGTCCCTTTTTTTACTGGTTCTTTTCTGTTCGACACTATCCGTGTATCAGGAGAGGGCAAAAGATGAGGGGCCACAGATGCAGCGAGCACAAAAAAAAAGGGGGGGACAAGAGAGACTTGGTGATGCAGCGTCATGCAAGAGCTGAGGGCGTAGACTGTAGTGAAGAAGAACAAGGGCTTGCCGCAGTCACCTTGCATGACGAGAGGTGGCAACGTGTGGGCTGTCTTTCAACTAGTTATTCTCCATTCTCATGACCTGCAGTAAGGGAACGGGGAACGGGCCAAAGGGGACGAGGAAGGGGGTCGTAGTCCGGAATTGCGAAAGAAGAAAATGCCATGAGCGGCGCAAGATGGAAAAAAGGAATAGCTTACAGTACTGGATGAGTTGTTGAGCCAAAGGGACTGTATGGAATGTGCAAGTGCGTGCAAATGTGAGAAGTGTAAAGAAGTGAGTACACTGTGTGTGTGTCAGTTGAGTGCGTACAACTTTGCTCCCTGGTATTGATATCCTTCATTGGTTGTCACCAACTTGAAGGCATTTTTGCGTGACATTACATCGCGCCAACATGGACTTGGGAAAAGAAAATGATGGTACGAGCGAGCCAATGCAAGGGCCAAGAAAAACTTTGGTTAAAATGACGACGGGCAACATCAGACAGGATGGATCGTCACCGGCGCAGAAGCCGCTTGCTCCCCATCAAATCTACACAAATCACAGGGGGGGGCTAGTTACGCCGTTGGTTGGTACGACAGACTTTCAGCTTGTTCGGGTATGGGCAAAGATGCTGAATGCCGCTGCAAGCGATGTACGGGCTCGCTGCACCCTCGTACTTGTCGCACAGGCCGTAGATGGGCGTCCGCATGGGCTCGTCGTGTGCGTCCAATGTGGCGTTTTCCTCAACGTTACTCCTCTCACTAAGCCGTGAACAGACAAGAGAGGAGGGAAAAAAGAAAGGGCTTGCAGCTTCCGGCTTGCCTTGAACGGGGCTAGCAGCACCCAAGGCCACGGCAGTTTTCGTTATTGCCATGATCTTTCAAGAAGAAAGGGCGAGAATTGTGCATACTGCCATACTGGTATCCTGCGCGGCGAGTCGATTGGTGCGAAAGCGAGGCTTGCCGGTCGAGAAAGGTTGTACAGTATTCTTAAGAGCTACTTACCCAGCGCGGTGGCGCACCTGACAGCTATTGCTTCATCTAGTCAATGACTAGAATGATCCGGGTGATTCGGAAGACTTGCTGGCCGAAAGACTCGAGAGGAGTTGTTGTATGGAATTACCCCAATCTCATCATACCTCGGCGAGATCGATCTGTCATGTCTGGCCCTCCCACCCTCACTTGCACGCGCACGCCCCCTCTCCGCCCTCTTTTCGGGAATCCTGCTTACCCCATTCAATCCTAACCGTGCCGACGTGTATCCCTTTTGGTGGTTTCGGCGGCACCGGTATTGGCACCAGGCAGCGCTAGGAGAGAGGGTGGCCCGGCACACAGGCGCAGGGGAGACGTGGTAGAGGCTAGAAGCCATGCGAGGGTTAGAACCGATCATGGTACGGATACTCTGTCGGACAAAGTATAACTAAACCAAGAGTCGTTTTAATTTGAAGGAGCATGTAGTAATGGTAACAATTGTGTCAAGGGAGAGGGAAGAGGGAGTTCATTATTTACAAAGGGCATGCAATCGTCATTAACAGCATGATTATAATTTCCCATCAATGCTTCATCTTGACAAGTTGGTATTGCTGGTTGCCGCGAGCATGTCACTGCGGGCGCTTTACCTTGCCGTAGCACAGCGAGTGACAGGGAGCCTCGAGGTTGTGATGAGAGTGACAGCCACGAGACGAGTCACGGAGTACGCAAGTAACACGGTAACTCGCATGCCCATACGAGAGGAGGGGGCCTGTATCAATTTTCCAACTGCAAACCACTTCTTTCCCCCTCCTCCTCCCGAGGATCCTCAAACCAAGACGGCGCGATGACCGACACTAGACTCGAGTCGAGGAGCGTGCCTGAGTCGTGGGCAAAGTTACGGTCCCTCCAAAGCCATTAGGCTCAAGCCACAGCTGCGTGGATCACCAAACAGGGCCACAGGGCCCCAGCTGAGAGTTTTGGGTCTCAAGGTCTGTACCAGTAAAATGGGCGACTGGATCCCTCTCAGGGCTTTACTCTCAGGTACACGAGGCAGAGAGCCCGAACAAGACAGGCGACAACAAGGGCCCACCATCTTTTTATGGTGTCTGTTGGGTGGGTGGAAATACAAGCAAAGGGCAGCGCAAAAAGCCGCGACCCGAATAGTTTGGTGTACCAAATGTAGCAGGAGGAGGAGGGGGTGGTGGTGGTGTTTATGTGTGCATGTGTGTGTGGGCTTTCAGCATCTAGCGGCGTCAAAAAGGTGTGAGCACAGGAGCTGCATGTGCGAGGTCGACAATGACGATGATGGAACAAGTTTCCATATTGCAGCAGCTGGACAAGCACCGCAAGCAGACCAGCGCGCGCCCCGGGTGCAGGTGCATTGCAGCGTTGAAGCCACGCCGGCCGCACGGCGCAGCAACTCCATGGTAAACGGACGGGCGTGCATGGGCATACTGGTACACGGGAGCAATGTCGCCCTTTTGTTCATTATCAAGAGGGAGGGGCCAACCGAAGCATCGTTGCGGGCGGCCGATGCGTCCTTGCGCAGCGAATCTATGTTGCAAAATGCAGCTTGCTGCGACCCAAAAGACCGCGCGCCTTCCCCCCCTCCGAAAGTTATAGGCGGCGCCCCCCTTGGTACGAAAAAAATAAAATAAAAACAAAAGCATGGTGCCACCGAGACAGGCGCTCACACTGCCACCGCCCGCGGAGAGTTTTACACTATTTAGGCGGCTTATTTAACTAACGTTAGCAAGTCATGGCACGGAGAGGGGGGGGGCACGGGCGCGGCGGTGACGACGGAGGCGGGCGGCGGCGGCGGCGGCGGCGGGCTCGCACCGAGAGAGAGAGGGGAAGAACAGAAGGGCGCATGCCCAAGTTGGAATCCGGGTGGTCCGCGTAGGCTGGCCGTGGAGTTTCTCTTATTATTAATAAACGTGGCTGCTTATCGTTGTGCTAATAATGCAGAGGTGTCATGCCTTTTTTTTCACTTTTCGCCCTTTTATAGCTCGTGGTGTGACTGAAACGAAGCTTGCAACAAGTAGATTGAAGGCAAGAAAACCATGCATGATAAAAGTAGAGAAGGAAGGATGGAGAGTAACCCTTTTTTATTATTATTAATTTTGCTCTTTGTTTCCTTTTGCAAATGGCACATGATGCAAGTCTTGAGAGCCTGTGATGCACTACTGCAGAGACATGACAAGACAGCTGCCAGAAGGAAAGAAAGAAAAAAATAGAGCAAACAGCAGGGCCAGCGGGCGCAACATCAGGCCAGAACGGGGGATGCTACGAGTAAGAGTCACGAGTAAGAAGAGGAGAAGGCTCGAATCATGATGCGATGGGTCGCCGGCGGCTAACACCAAAAGCGACGGGCCAAGAGCCTCGGCCAAAGGTTTAAAATGAATAGAAAATCACGCAAAATAGAGTCATGTACTTGGCAAGCCCGAGTCTGGCGCGCCGACGGCGTGGGCGGCGCCGTCATTTTGAAGTAGTGCATCGGGTTAGGGCAACGCGAGAAGTTGCTAGGCTGTTGGGTCGGTCGGTCGGTCGGTCGGTAGGCAGGCCGGCCGGGGCGAGGGCCGGAGGTGTTACCGGCGGCGAGCGGCGGTTAAGGGTGTGGGAGATTTCGGCAGTGGTAAGCGGGAGAAGGGGTGGGAAGGGAAGAAAGGATGAGGATTAGTGCGAGGAGGAATCGAATTGAATAAACAAAAAAAAAAAGGAAAAAGAAAATGATAACTAGGGCGGAAAGAAACAAGAATGGATTAGTATGGGATGGTAGACTACCGATGCATTGGGATGATGAGAGGGAGAATTCCAGTGAGTTTGGGTTGGAAAAAGAGCCGGCGCGCCCTTTACCAGCTGAGCAGGGGGTGCTGGTGCAGGGAGTGGAGCTTTGGCTCGTGGCCTACTACTCACCTACTGTAACTAGTTGCAGCAGTGTAATAGGGCTTCACGTCATTCTTGGCCGAGGAGCACTTGAACCAACTTGCATGCAACTACCAGAGCTACGCACGTCTTGCCGATGCTGCCGGGTTTCGTCGTGGCCGTGGCCCGAACAGTCTAGTTGTGTTGACACTGTTGAGTGGCTAGAGTGGGCTGCGCTGGATGCAACCCAAGTTTTTTTTTTTTTTAACCCTTCGGAGGAAGCCCTATCCATCTATGCTGGGTGCAGCGGCAGGGCCGAGCCCAAGGTTTTGTTTTTTCTCTTTCAGAGGTCCGTCCTGGGACATGTGTATTTTTTATTGGTATGCTGCTGGGTAAAAGGGGTCGCATTTGCATAGGTAGAATTTGCCAGTGATGCGGCGATGCAGTGATACGGGTGATGCGCTGTGAGCGCTGTGAGCTTTTCTGATGCGCTGTAAAAATGCATTGCTGCATGAAAGGTAAAAGTGTGTGCTGTGATGAGCTGTAAACATGTGCGTTATAGGGGAGTTGGGTGCCGTGGACGGGTGTCATTGGCAGCTGTAAGCCAGCCATGGCACCCGCTAATAAAGCGCGCGTACCCGAATCTGCAGCCAAAATCTGCACCCAAATTTACAACCCAAAATTCATGCCAATCAATTTTGATTCCAACGACAACCAACTTGACATGCCAACCAACCAAACCATGCTCGGGTCGGCAACCAAGTCCTTTGTGCTAGTTAACTGGTAACACCTTACTTGGGCTCTTGTCCTCGGCCCTGGACCGAGCACACCGAGCCTGCAAGCCTCCAGCATCCAGCCCCAGCCACAACACGACTAATCTGTACCAGTACGGATACTGCTGGTACGAGTAAAAAAACACCCCACTGCAATACTTACTGGTCCTCGTGGCGCCTGTGCCCGTGTCATGACCCCTTTGGGCCCTTCCTTCCTTTGGCCGTTCTTTCCTTTCTTCCCTTGCCCAAAAAAAAAAGGTCCTTTCCGACGATCCACCCCCCCTTGCCCCTTTACCGCACCCCCCTCTTTCCGTTTGTCCACACGCCCCCCTTTGTTCTCACTCTTGCTCACTTGCTCACTTGCTCCCCCCCGAAAAAAGAGGCTCTCTCCCAAAGGGGGCGTCCGGGACAGGAGTCAGTCACTCACCTCTTTTTTCTTTTCCTTTTATTTTTATTTTTAATAATCCTTTTTTTCATGAATCCTCTTTTTTAGGCCTTGCCTGTTCCCCATTTCCCCTTCCAATGCCGGGCCCCTTCTTAGCCTACCCATCCCCATATCTACGATCTCCTTGCACTTCTCTTTTTCTTCCCTTTCCACTCCTTCCTTCTCTCTTTTTCTCTTCCTCCCCTGTCTCCGTTTTACATTCCCCAAATACTCGTCCCTGTTTTTCCTCCTTACTTCCGACAACATCTGATTTTCTCTCGTCGACTCTGCCAGCACTCGTCTCTTATTCAGCAATAGACTCTGTATACCGCCAGCTCGTCAGCTCGCTTCCGATCCCGGTGTCTGCCTCTCTCGACCACTTTATACACTGAACCAACAAACCGAAACCGACGACAACTTATTCCGCTTATTGCGACACCACCCACTCATTCATTTCTCGACTTGTTCTCCTTTCTCCTCATTCTCCTTGTCACGCGTTCGGCCCTCTGCTCCCATATTTGCCGCCTGTCAGCACGCCAGCGCCGTTTCTTAGTGCCCAACGTCAACGCCTACGCCTCCAGATACGCCTCAACAGTCGACACTCGACCTCTACTAACCGTTACCAAACTCAAACCCAAAAAAGTAAGCCAACCTACCGCCACACCATCATCAACACCTCGGCGTTTGCCATGTATTGTCGGCCCCCCCTTGGGAATTGGGTTTTTTTTCGTCTCGGCGTCCCGTCTAGCCCTCGCCGCATCCACGCCAATTTCCCACATTGTGTTTGCCTCGGTGCCCCGTGGCTATCCGGCCTACCCACGTATAAATTCTTTGTCATTGTGTTTGTTGCGAAACCTCGTCTCTGCAACTCTCCTTTTGCAATTTTACATTGCCTCGCCAGTCGCACAACTTGCTTGTTGTCTCTCCTTTCATGCACCTCGCTAATCACGCTCCTTTTTACAGCTCGCCACCTCTCCCCCGGCCAGTTTTCCATATTCTATTTGTGAAGTCGTCTTCGCCCCACAACCATCGCTCGCGACATCACAGCACTCTTGTAATCAAAATGGTGGCGGAACAAGGCACCGGCGGCCCTGTTGAAAGGTCTAGACGCAATCTCTCGACATCGGCCCCCTGTCCAAGCTCAGATGGCGAATCTGTACCCGAAGCCGATGTTCAGATGCAGCAGCCTGCCCAAGTCGAACAAAAGGCCGCAACACAACCTCAGCCCTCCCAGGAGTCACCGCGCAGATGCGATTCTGCTCCCAGAGCAACCTCACCTAGTGCAGCCCTCTCTCCGAGGGATACCACCTCTCGCACAACCACACCTCAGCCCGACGCCAGCAAGTCTACCAGAAAGTCGAGCCATTCGCCCGCCACTCCAACCTACCCTATAGAGCCTCCCGTCACTCGCGCTACCCTTAGCGAACTCGACGTTACCAAAATCATACACAACCCTAAGCTCCGTCACGATATCAACTTTGACCCCGATCTGCATTTTCGACCAAATCTCGATGGTGACAAGGGCCGCAAGAAGTCAGACCGCGCAAATCAGTTCTGGCGCTCTTTGAAAAAAGAGCTAGCCATGTTCGTCGCCGACCGTCCTACCTTTTACACCACCTACGGGCACGCCGACGATTGGACCCTTCCCACCTTACTCAAAGCTGTCAAGGAGATTATCCAGACTCTGGTTCCTCAACGTGATCGCCATTTTCTCGATGAGGGCCTCAATATCGAGCTCATTATGCAACAGTTCCACAAGGGCGTCGCTGACCTCGAGAAGCTGGCCCAGTGGCTGTCCCAGGTCCTCAAATCCCACTGCGCTCCCATGCGAGACGATTGGGTCGATGCCATGTACAAGCAGCTTAGCAACGGTAACAAAAACTCGGACCTCGATGAACTTGTCAATGGCATGCGCAGCCTGCTTAGTGTCCTGGAAGCCATGAAACTCGACGTCGCCAATCACCAGATCCGATGCCTCCGACCCGTCCTCATCGAAGACACGATTCACTTTGAGCAAAAGTTCTTCATCAAGAAAATGTCCTCCAGAAAGGTCGACATCACCTCGTCCAAGAAGTGGTACAAGGAAGCCGACGCCCTTTATGCTGACGACATGGCCAGCCACGCATTTGCCTTTGGCGACACTGGCGTCTTTTTTCAAGCTCTTACTCGACTGATCCTGCCCTCATCTCCGGACAAGCGTCTACCTAGCACCTTCCTCTTCGACGAGGAGCGCATTTTTAAACTTCGCTCCGATATGCTCGATGCCATTAACCTACAAGTCTGCATGACAATGTATGAGGATCTTGACCGCATCGGCCGCTGGAATCTTTCGGGTCTCTTTGCCGGTACCCCTATGGACGAAGATGCCACTCACCGCCCCACCTCGTCCAGCTCCGAATTCAACTTTAACACGCCTCTTGAGACTTCTCGACCTTCCAGCATCAACTTCAGCAACAACGCTTCTCCAACTGCGTCACCTCGCTCTTCTCTGGGCCTCCCCAATCATGCGGCTCCCGCCTACGTGGCCTCGGACAACGCTGAAGCCAGGAACAAGACGCGCAGTCTCTACAACTCTCTCGTTGCTCTCCTGCAATCTGCCAGCCCTGCTCAGCCCCAGGCTACCACCGCCCCTGATCAGCGCCAGACAGCTCGCTGGCGGTCTATTGCTCCCTCAATGGCCCTTGAAATCTTCCGCAACACCAAGGCCCCTGCTAGCATGCTGGGCACATTTGAGGACAAACTGACCGCGATCGTTTGCGGCATGCATTCCTCTCTTTACAAGGAGGTTGAGAAAAATCTCCACAGCCGCCTCATGGCCGAGCTTACCATTCGCGTACGTGAATACCGTGCGATTTCTGGCGTCGGCCTCTTCACGGCTGCGACTGCCAGCCGCTCTCAGGCCCGATCCCACGACCAGGGCGAAGGTGTAATGGGAGACATAGCTGCTCGCGTGGCACACCTTGGAGTCTTGCACTGGCGTGTCTGGTCGCAAATGGCCTACGCCGACGAAGACGGCATGATTTTGGACTCGCAAAACTAGACTTTTGGGCCGAGTCTCTGGTACCAGCAGGGCATTCCTCTTTAGTATCTCTATTGTCGTGTTCGACAAATTGCATCTTACAACACAACAACAACAACTACTACTACAACTAATAATACGACGACGCGCGGCTTGGCGGATAGAGGACACGTGCAACGTCGACTGTCCGCCCACTAACGAAGTCGACGCGGAGCTTTTTACTTGCGCAAAGCGTGCCATAAAACGCATATTGGGCTGCCTATCCTGAGGTGGCACCTTTCCACCACCTGTACTGTACTACACTACTTGTCATTTGTGCGAGGCTCTTTGCTTTTGTTAGGCACTGTTGAATTTTTATGGGCGGGCGTTTGGAATGGATAAGGGCGAATAGGGGATACACTGGTTGTTTGATCTGTTTTCGTACAAATACCCCCAGAGGGATTATTGGTTTTAGCATTAAGATTTTGAAGCCCGAAGCTGTGGATATGCAGACATGGGGACAATATATATTTATTGAATTATCATTTTTATTCTTGCCACGTGTAAGGCCTGATTATGAGACTGAGGGTGCAAAGTTCCCAGTTGTAGGAGCTATAATAAGAGTAATCATATGGGCAAGGGCCAGCTCCATGTTATTGTTGCGGGGCCCTGCCTTTTTTTTTTTCTTTTCTTGTTGTTGACATATGTCTATGTCTGCATCGCACATTGGCTCTTGCACGAAGTTGGTGAATATAACCCCATTTGTCAGTTGGAAGAAACATTAGTGAACAAGAAGCAAGCAAGACGATTGTTGGTGCGAGAAGAAGCGAGCCGGCAACGACGGGGGCCGGGCGAAGTAACTGGGCCGCCACTATCAAGACCATCAAAAACAATTCGGTGGGAGTGCACAACGTTGGATCCCAGTTTGGATCACACAGTCTTGGTCATGTTGCCATTCGGCAGCACACGACACCAACAAAGACGCCAGTGTTGCATAAACAAAATCGCCATTTCTGACTTCTTGATAGTAAAAAGATAAATCCACATCCTGGTCACATCCAAAAAAAATATTCCAAGAAGAATAAAAAAAGAGAGACGAGTAGAGCGTGTACCAACACACGCTCTCCATCTTTTAACCCTGAGCAATCCGTTCCCCTTTTTCATCCTTTCAAGGATAGATACATTGCCCCCGTGCTCTGAGCATCTCATCCTTTTCTGGCATGTATAAAGTCTTGCTAGTTCAAAACATCTCCTTCTCCTATCTTTCGCTCCTCATGAACGCCCCCCGAATAGCTCCACAATCGAGAAGAATATACACCAAACAGAGCGATCAATAATCCAAGGCAAAAAAAAAAAATTTTAGAAATTTATCTTGCAATTCCCAATGCATAAAAACAAGGAGCTTAAACTCCTAGGGTAGAAAAAAGGGGTGGCTGTTCAAAAAGTGAAAATGGTAAAATGTATAACGCATCTGGCAGAAAAGAAAACGCCGTCATGTAGTATGCGAAGCGTGAAAAAGCGGCCAGTTTCAATGAGGCCGTGAATCGTCGTGGGCGTTTGTGAATGCAGACCAAAGTGGCCCGTCTGTGTCGCGCGTGGTAGTATCTCCGCTGGTGGTGTAGTATTTACAGGTAGATGAGTGGAAGCCTGACAGCGCATAACGACAAGTATATAACAAAAGCTGCAGCTCTCAGGTGCGCGAGTCCGGCTTCAACGAGAATGGCCCGGATCGGATGCCATAATCTGGCGTCAGAAGCGCGGGAGACGGCATGGGAGAGCTTATTCGTTGTTACCGTGGACTCAACGGACTCTTGCCAGGTCCTTGACTTCGTTTTAGGCGCGCAAGTTCTTCCTCTAGCTTGCGAGCTCGGCTTCGCTCCTCCTGTCGTGTCATGTGTTAGCAAGGTGCTGGCAAGATCAATGTTCAGCCATGTACTGAGACGTACCCTCAAATCCTCCTGGAACTTCTTTCTCTCCTCCCTCATCGTGGCACGGAACTGCTCGCTCAGCATGGAGGCACCGGCGCCCCTGCCGCTTCCGCCCACCTTGAGGCGGTGGCCGTCCAGCTCTTCTTGGAGCTGGGCAATTTGCTCGCGCGCCTTTTCCACTTCGGCCTCGAATTTTTGCCTGCCCTGCAGAGCCTCATCCAGCTTACTCTCCAGTTCCACCCTTTCGCGCTCGGCACTCAGAGTCTCCTTGGTGATGTTTTCGAGATCCTCCGCGGTACCTACCAGCTCCTTCTTGAGCTTCTCTATTTGATTACTGAGCCTTTGTACTTCGGCATTATTCTTAAGAGCCGCCACATCAGCCGCGCGTTCGGCGCGAGTTCCATAAGCTCCATCCAATTCAGCGCGGGCGATGGTGACTTCTGTCTTCAGTTCGGCGATAGTCATATTAAGCTCGTCCATGTCGTTCTCCCTGTTCCTGAGGGTCTTTTCCCTGCTCTTCATGTCGGCCTTCAGTGTTTCGGCGGCCTCTTCTGCAGCCTTCTTGTCGTCGAGAGCCCTTTCTAGCTCTGCAGCGAGCTCAGCGGCACGCTTGCCTTCTGCCTCAACCTTTTTTATCTTCTTTTCCAGCAGCTCTATGGTCTCTTCGCGATCCTGAAGATCTGACTGGGCTTTTCCAGCAGAGGCTGCATGCGCGCGGGCCTGCTCGAGGTCTTGCAAAGCCTCCGACAACATGTGCTGTGCGTCCATGGCGTCCTTTTCTGCGCGGGCGATGGCTTGACGGCCCGTTTCAATCTCTTCCTGTCGAAGGGCCAGTTCTTCGTCTTTTTCGGCGTCGGATTTGTTGTTGAGCTCTCGTTGTTGCTTAATCTGGCGTTTCAGGACTGTGCGCTGGTCTTTGAGGGTGGCTGTTTGCGATGACAGGTAGTGCACCCTGCTAGTGAACGACTTGAGGTTATACTCCTCAGAATGGTCAAACTCGTCGTCGGAGCCCTCGTCCTCGTCATTCTCGGACAGACCCTTGTCAACGCGCGCTCTGCGACGCTCGTCTCTTCGTTGCCTAGTACCAGCGAAATCTTTCTGAATGGCACTCCACAGGTGGAGGACAGCATCATCAGTCTCACCGCCACCACCTGCGACGCCTTGGAAAGACTCTTGCTCGGCTTGTACAGCAACCAGGCCTGTCTCTAGGTAGTCGATCTGATGTCTCAGCATCTCGAAAGGCTTGGCATTTGATGTGTTTTCAGGGGGCTCGATGTAATCCTTGTTGATCTCGGGGTTGAATCGCACAATGGTGTCGCGCAGAGAACTGTTGAGCGAGCGGAGCTTCTCCCCAAAGTCGCTGACAGACTTGATGAGGATGAGGTTTTCTTCCTTTACGCGGTCCATCTCGCCACGCTCTCTGTTTGGCGATTTCATGGGAATCTCAATGGCATTTTTGCGAGCCATGGAGTCAAGCGGGTACATGCCGTCCTCAAAGTAGTTTTCGTCGCCGGCAGCATCGAGACTGTTGCGGCCGTGGGAGTAGGTATATAGGCTTTCGGGGCTCCCAGGAATGCCATTGGCGACTTGTGCCTGCTGGGCGCTCTTCTTCTTGGAGACCTTGTGGGTGAGCTGGAGAATACCAGCGGTGTGCTCGAGGATGCGTTGTTGAGGAATCATGAGGCTCTTTTCGAGGTTGAAGAGTTCGAGAGCGAGCTCTTCACATTTGCGTTCGGTCTGTATCGCGTCATTTTCGGCTTGGGGATCTCGGGGGCCGTCGGGAGACAGCTTGGCCATGGACAGGGCAGCATCTCGGTACTTGGTCTGGATTGCGAGGTTGGCTCTGGTGGATTCGATGCGCTGCATCATAAGCTGGGACTGCTTCTTCAGGTCGTCGACCTCTTCCTGGGAAAGGATATCATATTTCTTGCTGTCGGCCAGTGCAGTTTCGGTGAGGAGGTGGATCTGGATTGGGTCTTTGAGGTCGACCACGGCTGGGCTGGGTGTGCGATTGATCTGCTAGCGAGGCCAAGTTAGCGACCAGCTACGCCCAATATGACGCATCTGATTGATCGCCTGACGCGCTACAATATTTGAGTACTGAAGCTACTCACTGAAGCGTATCGCGGCGCGTCTCGGTCCTCGCCGACGAGCATGTTCCTCGCGAACTCCTCAACGGCGGCCTTGCCGCCTACGGTAGGGCCAGCGGCGGCTGATGGATTGGAGACGGCATAGTCGTAGGGGCTCCTGCCCGAGGCAACGCCGTTCATGGCAAGATATCAGCTGCGTGGCGGGACTGTAGTCATCAACACATTAAAGCCACCGCAAGGATCAGCTCGAGGCGGCGCTGCAGTAGGCGGGGAAGCGATAGCAAAATGATGGACCGCTGGCCACGGAATGGTTATATCCAAAATGTGATAAAAATATAAAGAGCGTCGCAAGTAGCAAAATGGGTTGCCAGGCCGAAGATTGATCGCGGGCGCAGGCAGTTTCCGGTCGAGGTGGTTGAGGAAATTCGTCTAGAGGCGAGCAGGCGCGCGCAGGTGCGAGCTGGTAGGTATTTGGAGCGAGGACCCTTGCGAGCAACTAGGAAGGAGGACTGAGCGACAAGCAAAGAGAGCAAAGACAAGGAGAATCGTGTTCTTCTGTTCGCCTTGCGCCAAAAGAGGGTAAATTGCGAGGCTATCTTGATTCTGTCGTACGATGGCGGGCCAAAAGAAGCTCCAAGGGGGAGGTGCGCAGGAGGTCAGGTACAATGGTACAGTAAGGTAGGTAGGTAGGAATAGCAACGTCCTGGGCGTCCTAATGGGCAGGAGAAAAGGAGACGTTAGCGGACTTGGTCGAGGTACCTGGGTAGACAGTGCCGCAAAGAGCAGGTGGGTCAGAGGTGTTTGTACCTGAGACCCCTGCAGATACTTGCATCACAACTTGACACGCAGTGGATTGCGGGCGACTCGCGTCCAGTCGCGTACTCTTTTCTGGGGAGTGACTTGTTCTCGGCTGGTACGACCGATACTGATCCATCGTCGTCTTCTCACGATCAAGCCCTCCTAGTTAAGGGCCATTATCAATCTTGAGAATCGCAGAGTCTCAGCCCTTTACCATGATGATCAGGGTCGAGGTCGAGGCAGCATTTATCGAGAATCAACTGAGCATGAAATCCGACCCTGATTTTCTGAAAATCTGGTCTCGCTTGGCCCCCCCTGCTGCAGGTGCCGCCCCCTGACAGTTTTTCATTTAATCACGCCGCCCATTGCCCCTACCGATCTGCCGAGCATGGGCTTTACATGCCGAACTGATTCAAACCCAGAACAAGTCCCGAACAACGCTCACTAACATCACGATAGAGGCAATTTGCAATTTGCAATGCTCAAGCCATGTGCATTCTTCTACAACCCGCTTGACCACGTCGACTCACAATATCTCAATTTGCGCCGCTCAGGAAGCCGAGCCAAGTCCAAAACCTTTCAGCGACCCTTGCACGTATAAATCACAACGCTTTCCGTAAATGTGTCGTCTATTTATTTGCCTTCGGCGTCAATTTATAATGCTTCTCGGAATTGGTCCACGATTTGCTGGCCCATCGTTCGTCTCCGATCTCCGTCCTGCAGCCGCTCACCAACACCACCACCACCCGCATCAACACCCGTCGATGCACCCACACCCCCCGCTGCCGTCGCCGTCGCCGCATTCTCCCCCTCCAACCTCCTCCGGAGTTGCTCAAACTCGGCACCGCTGCGCTGCGTCTTGACGCCCACCACCCACCCGGGCACCCTCCACGTCAGCAGCGCGGCCGGCAGCAGAGCCCCGCGCCACGCCCAGCCCACTGCCCAGCCCGCGGCCGCGCCCACCACTGACCCGGGCCACTGCAGCAGCGCCAGGTGCAGCGCCAACGCGTACTGATATGACTTGTCCGACAACGTCAGCCCGGTAAAGGGCTCGCTGCCCATTGTCATGTGAGGTGCCTCCGCGGACGACGTCGCGATCCGGTACTTATACATGTGCGGCACCATGGCGTGAAACTGCGCAAGCACCGCAAAGATGACGGGCGTCGGGCCGCCCGGCACGTAGTTGAACAGGCTCGGGGCCAGCGGCCGCAGCACTGCCATGCACGCAGGCGGCACAATCGACGTGATGAGAGACGTGACGACGAGGAATGACTGTTTCGGGCCCGTTAGCCATAGATTAGCGTTGTAGACGGCGCTCCTCTGTACTTACAGCATATTTTCTTGACCCCCACATGCGCTCGACGGTTCGTAAATTGTACAGCGACATGGCGGCGAACAAAACCTCGGCCGAGTTGGTGTAGCACAGCTGATACGTAAACAGCCTCCAAAACTGTCCGTAATGCACTATGTGCGGGTTGATGAGAATGTACGCATAGTGTTTAATGTCCAGCAAGCTCGCCGCAATCGACGCCGACACCAGGCCCAGCACCACCAGCCTCGTCACTGGCGTATTTGTCAAGGTCATCTTTTGCTAGGGTATCGCTGCCTCTAGAAGTTCGACTTGACTATGGCCGCCGGCGATGTAGTGTGAAGGAATTTGAGCTTCGTCGCGGGGAGCCTGGTCAGGGTGGCGCATCGATCGGCCGGTAGTTGATGGGCGCCTTTGAAGAAAGCTATTCTTTAGAATTGAACTCGTTTGGGATAGTTGAGTTCGCCTGGTACAGCTCGTTGGCAAGAAACGAAGTCAACAGTCCGTTGTGTCGTTTGTCGCAGCAGATGCATAAAGTTTGAGGAACTGGACAGTTTGCTCGGCATCCAAATGTGGCTATCATAGCTATCCGTCACGTGCAGCCTGAACAGCTTTAATTTACACCACCTTCAACATTCGTGCAATCCGGCTCAATCAAACAGTAAGTCTTTTTCTATTTGCAAGGTCAATGATTTTATTACAATTGAGCTAGTATTCAAGCAGATAATGCAAAGTCGTCTTCTAGGCCTGTTAAATCGGACTCCGTCATAACGCCAGCTCCGTCCGCTTCGCCATGTACATATAGACAGCATGCGCTCACGCGACTGGGAGAAAAAAGGAAGGAGAATTACAAGATCGCAGACTTTACAGCTTGGGTTTAGGGGCTCCATTGTTGGCAGTCGCTTCGTGGTTGATAGTGACCTCGCCCGTCTTGGGACCGTTGCCAAAGAAGATGACTTGCACAGTCAAGTCGTCCCTAGACAAATCACACAATTAGGTCTCCATACACCAGAGGCAAAACATATGCAAAGATCACATACCTATAACGCCGAGAGAAAGGAGCAGGAAGAGTTAGGAGAGCGCGGACTTGCTCATCATTGGAGCCGCCCAGCGCGTTGCGAACAAGGTGTGTCGCCACATTCTTGTCCTTGACGAGGAATCGACCCTTAGCATCAGGGTCATTTCCCCACTGTTGCATGCGAATTGGTACACGCTGGCCTTCACCAGCATCAGCAGACGCTTTGCTTTGCTCGACGGGCAGCGCCTTGTTCGAGGCGCCAAAGACCTTGGCCCATGCCGACTCAAAGTGCGAGCTAGACGAGCCCGTCTTGGCCTGCGATTCGATCCACTGGCCAACCAGGCCAACGACCTCGTCGTTGGTGAGCATTTCCCAGAGACCGTCGGTGGCAAGGACCAGAAAGTCGCCGTTCTCGGGGCTAATTTTGGTAGTCGTCACCACGGGCTCCGCGGTAACGTACGGGGGCGTTTTTAGCAGCGGCGACTGGCTGCGGGCGAAGAATCCCTGCTTGAGCTTGATGGTGGTTTCGCGGCTCCATTTGTAGACGGCGTCGCCAAAAGCGCGCGTAGGCTCGAGCCCACCGAGCACACGCCCATGGCGCACGACATTGTCCTCGCCGGGGTGCTCTCTGCGCAAGCGCGCGGCTTCGTTGGGGTTTGAGCCAGTCTGATCCTCTGAGAGGGCAGTGGCCGTCCACTTGCCATTGTCGGAGCGGCGACCGAGGACAGCGCGTGAGTCACCAGTGACGGCCACTCGGAGAAGTTGGCTCTGGGTATCGTAAAAGGAAAGCAGAGCGCAGGATCCCGACATAGCCGGCTGCAGCAGCTCAGCAGCCATGGCCTTGGAGCTGGTCTTGAAGACTTTTTCGACGCTCTTGTGGACAATCTCGTCATCCAGCTGGGTGAAACCAGTCTTGATGGCGAGGTCAATAGCATCGGCGCTAGGCAGGTTGCCTCTGGTTGCCTTGTATGTCTCATTTAGTTCCCGAGCCACGTAGCTGATGAGGCTCTCGCGTAGCGTGGCCGAGGTCGTCCAGCCAGAGTGGCCATCGAAAACGCCCCAAAACATCCAATCATTGTTTGTGCCATCAGCCGACGAAGCCTTGACCTCGACAATCTTTTCGGCGTGGTCATCTTCAATAGGATCGTTGCTGGACAGTTGAACAAGGTCGTAGCGAGTCACACCCTGACCACGGTTGACAGAGAAGGACTCCTCCGACTTGCGGAGCTTCTCCGTAGCCAGCTCAGGGGTCAGCATCTCCACGATGCGGCGTCCGTCACCCGTCGTCTTCGAAATCGGCTCTTCGCCCACAATAGTTCCCTGTCGCAGTTCGTCAGCACCGACTACAAGGACGGTCCTGGTGGACAGGGCCGCAGACGCCGCGCCAGTGGTGGCGCCGAGAGGTCCCTGACCGCCGGTCGAGGTCAGACTGCGTGCGCCAGCCGCGTTGGTCAAATTCCAGCCAGTACCTCCGTTATACGAGTACCAGGCGCCGTATCCAACGACGACGCTGGAGACGAGCGCAGTAGGGATGCGCCTAAAGAACATGGACGACCGTAGGGGCACGCTGGCTGTCTGCGAGCGGCGAGCGGCGGTGGCAGCGGTCGTCGAGGTGTGCAGCGAGGAGGCGGGGGAAGAAGAGACGAGGGTCGACGGCCGGAGGGTGGAGGAGAGGAGGCTTTTCAGTGAGGGCCGGCCGAGGGCAGCCGATCGGATGCTGGTTTGGCAGGTTGTCCGGACAGCTCGCAGAGCAGCGAGATGCATGGCGAGGGCTGAGCTCGGAAGCTGTCCCGGTAGAGGCGATTGCGGAGCGGACAGCTGCTGTGAGGTCTTGCGGCAGGACACGAGGGCGTGAAGTGGGTGACGAGATGACGTCTCGAGCCGATGCTTTGACACAAAGAGATGAGCGGCTCGAAAGGTTGAAGTGGCACGATCTGAAGGGTGTGGGGGGGATTGGCCCGGGGTGGATGAAGCTAGGCACGGCAGCGCGGCAGCTTCAGGCAGGTGGCCACTCAGCGCCGTCAGCGGCGAAGCAGGTGCTCATATAAATACCTAAGTAGTACCTAGGTAGGCAAATAGGTACTGGTAGTGTCATCAGACAGCCAGACACTCAGCAGAAAATTGATGCAAATCTGAATTCTTGGTTTGCAAGATTAAAACGAACGCCACATAATTGGAAAGGTCGAAAAGTTGGTCCTCCTAATTTAAAGACCATCATTGTATCATCCCGCAGCACAACACCACTACGCATCTCTCCTACCGAGGTTCTACCACACTCAACAAACAGCTCAGCCTCCTAAACCGGAGGCAGACGCACAGTGGGCCTCGAGTAACCATTGTGAGCGAATCATCACACAATCGCAATCACCGTAATAAAGTGCTGCTCCCCGAGTTATCTGATCCTTGTATGCACCTCGACTGGTACCTGAAAAGCAGCCCTCTCTCCACAGTCGTTTGTGGGCCCCAAACCATCAACAGCTTCATCAACCGCCGTTTCATTAGAGCCTTGAAATTCTTTGTCCTTCACAAGCCCGCCTTTATACCCTTGCAAATGCCGCCGTAACCCTCTTGTTCTTCTCTCATTACATTTATTTTTCCTATTAAGATCATTACCAGCGCTTCTTGTATTCATACCCAGTATCTCGCCCGTGTTCCCGCGCGAGGCGACCCCATCGCCAAAAAGCGACCCCCCCATCCTCAGAACCTCACGCGCCATGGCCGCCGAGCACCTATCAGGCGTCCGGAGCATCCGCTCCCTCACAGACCAAGACGCTGTATTCCGCGCCTTCGACTCGTATCCTTGGACAAAGGATAAGGCATTTATGGTAAATATGCTGTCCTCCTCCACGTCCCCGTCTCCGGGGCCAAAGGCTCTCTACTGATACAGAATTCCCCGCGGGCCGCAGTCTGGCCTTCACGCCATCCTCGGCGACCCCAACTCGCCAAACCAGCAGGGCTCGCCCGCCGACATGGCCGTCCACGCCCGCATCTTTTACTATTCCCAGCGTGTCGGCGTCGGCATCGACTTTGCCGCCTATCAGGCCTGGCTCGCCGCGAACCCGGACCACGCCCCGCCCAGCATACTCCCGCCAGAGTATCTGACCGGCAGCAGAAACGACGCGGCGGCAGTGTCGCCGGTGCTTGAGTGGCAAAAGGCTGCTCCCAAGGCAGAGCTGTACGTTGATCGCGCCGCTGCCGCCGCCGCCGCTGGAGACCAGCCCGCGTATCCAATGGCTTTTGCCGAGATGATCAAGCTGCTCCAGGAGGGCAAGGAAGTGCCCGGTATCCGTCAAATTCCAAATACCGTCATCAGAGACCCAGTATGTCTGAAGTCCCTGCAACAGCACAAAGGATCGATTCAGCGAAAGGCTAACGTGCGCAAGGCTGTCAAACCCGTTGGAGCTCGTACAGCACCTCGCAAGCCATGGGAAAAGAATGACGCTACTCCCTCTGACGATTCTTATAGATTAGCTACTCTGGACATGGATTTTCCTCCAGTCGAGCCAGAAGCTTCCGAGCAACATCAAGCAGAAACTGCTTAGAAGTAGCATTTCCAGGCTTATTGATACCTACTTTCATTCCGGCGTCGTTGCATTTCAGCCGTCAATGGATTCATCATCACCTGCATCTTGCATTCACACTCAACCAGTCTTTCTCAATGTAAATAGTCATACGATAATGCATTTGCTAAGATACACGTCACGAGCCTCCTCCTGTCCTCTATCTCATATCCACCGATGATAAAAGGGTCACTATCTCTATCAACTTTTGCGCGTTCCGCATCGGACAGACTATCAATAGTGCTTCACCTCGATAGTCACTACGTCAGACCTCTCCCCAAATAATTACTGCGCCTGCTTCGCAGCAAGCTGCCACCCCACCATATTGCAAAATTCATAACCATAATGTGTCCAATGCACCCAGCCAAGCTGTAGCTTACTGAGCATAGGATGACGTTTGATCTGTAATCTAACTTCGTGGGAAAATATTGTTAAGAAGAAATTGACAAAATCTTATCCTTCGGGCATTTCGACATGAAAAGTTTGTCCGTACTTGAGATGAGGGTGTCCTTGATCCGCCCACTGAGTCAACAATATCATGACATTCTGCCAGTTGCATAAACACGCCATGGCTAGCCTCAACAGCCATTAAATAAGCTGCTCTCGTTATCTGTAGTTGGTGCCATATTTCGGGCCGGGCAAGCGACCTGGAATGCTTGGCCCGCTTCCGTGTCCTGGCCGCGTCGTCACTGCATGGTTGGTGCAAAGCATCCCAACTCGCGAGCCGAATTTGGAGCCTCGAAGAGACACCATGTGCTTGCGAATATGTGCCGCTACCATTTCCCGATGCTGTGGTGTTGCATTATTCAGAATCCATTGAATCAGATAATTGCCATATTGATCGCTGGCAATGTCAATCAGCGGAATTCGGGTTCTGTCACGGCGCCCTTCGCACACACGATCCAAGTAGCGACCGAGGAAATCTGTGCCTCCAATCTTGAGGCACTTTTCCACAACCTTTGACGCGAATTGGTCCGTTGAGTATTCGGATGCGTAGCGGATAACGTGATCGATCGCCCGGCTTCGGTCGGGAGGACCGCCGTGCTCGCATACATGCTGAATGCACCAGTTTCCGAACTGACCGTGAGCAACAATATCAATATTCGCCAACACCTCCTCAATGCACGGGCGCTATGATCCGTGTTAGTGGCGTCATTTTGTTTCACCGTGTGGGCATCTGCGACTGACCTTGTCTTCTTCGAGGCAGTTTTCGAATATATTCTGGACTACCAAGCTTCCAGTCTCGCCCAATGCTACTTCGTGCCACATGCCACGAAGAGCTTCGTTGACATAGGTCATGATTTGTGGGGGGGATTCAGTCCAACGTAGCTCAAACAGCTTCTGCCAAACATGGCATGCATATCGATGAATGACAGTCTCAGGAATTCTGCGAAGCAGTTCATGAACCATGATTGCTTTGTAGTTCTCGGGGACCGAATCAAATGCCTTTTGCACAACATGGCAGCCAAAGGGGTCCATGGAAAGACTGAGAGTGTTGCCACGTATGGCTTCAGCAATTTTGATGACCTGCTCTGGGGTGCCATGCTCGAAACAACGCTGAACTAGAAAATTTCCAAATCGGTTAACCATAAGCGGGTAGGCCTGGGCGACGATGGCTTCGACTATCTCGTATTTCTGCTCAGGCGTGCCCACTTTGAGCTTTTGTTGTAAGAAAATGGAAGCTTGCTGATCGTTATTGCAGACAATCTTGTCAACGATGTACTTCTAATTGCAGTTGACATTGCGATCGAGTAACCGACGATAGTTGAGTGGCTCGGTAGGAGGTAGATACGTAGGTCCTTCCGGAAGAGTCATCTAAGACGTGTTAGTGAAGCCTAGACAGCTGTGGCGACGTGCGTACCTCATTTTTCCATCCTGCCTTTGAAGTAAACTCGGATGCATGGGGGGACAGTGCTGTGCCAGCTGCCTGCTGCTGATACTGCGGATACATGGCCATACCGGAGCCCGCTTGTGGGTGGCTCATATTCATGGCTGGGCCATTCATGGTACTACCCGTCGAGTCAAAAAAGTTTCCACCCGGTCCGTGTGCCGCGACAAAACCAGAATGCACTCCCCGACTGTCATACCGGGTCCCACGTCGATTATTTCCAGGGCGGCTCATCATTTCAGACTCTTGAGTCATACGGTCTCGGAAACCATCTGTAACAGGAAAAGGCACACCAGGATCAGCGAAAGGCTGCACTGCACGACCTCCCAACCAACTCGTAGGCGAAGGATCCGCAACGCTCGATTGGCTGTTGTTGTGGCTAAAGGAAGCTTTTGGCTGGCCCCAAATTCCTCTTGTACGACTAAAGGCAGATGCAGACAATGTATCGCTTGTGTCGGAATGAGAGTCCTCGGTGATGGGCCAAGGGCTGTCACGGGAGGCCGGAGCGGATCGTCTGCCAGCCGCTGAGCCCGAAGTTGTGGAATCGGGCTCGCTCGTTCGTGATTGCGCAAGTTCTTGATCAAGTTTCGAGATCTGGTTCTGGGCTTGTGCAAGTTGCAGCTTGAGACGCAGCACTTCATTCACATCGAGCCGTGCCTCGTCTATAGTTGCACTGGCTGGGCGAGTTGTGGGGGCAGTTGTTTGGAAGGCCTCAATCGCAGGGGTCATTGGAAGTGAATTGCTGAAAGATCCGAGCTCAGCAAAAGACGAGAACTGCCCCTCCATGGCCTTGTGCTGGGTTGACTGCTGGTTCATCGTGGCTTGCTGTTCGGAAAGCTTGGCCAGTAACTTATCCATAGGATATGTGTCTTTGACAACACCGTCTTCCGTTGCCATCTGGCCATGTCATGGTTAGATTCTTACGTATGATACTCTAATTTAGATTTGGCGCTAATGCTTACCTTTGATCCAACGTTATTGGCAAGTCTGGAAGTCGAGAGCGCCTTGACTAGTTTCGGAGCTGCCAGGTAACGAGAGCCATCCTAGAAGCGTATGTTAGCATGACAGGAGAATGCTCAGGAGAGTTCACTTACAGCAGTCGACCTGTTCCCGGACAGTGGTGAATTGGTTGATGTCCCGATAGCCTCTTGAGGGGACGGCCCAAGCGAAGATGGTAGAGACCGCTGGGGTGTCGAACCGCTGGAGACAGGTGCAGACATGAGAAGCCACCAAGGGGGGACACAAACAAAAGAATCGAGCCCGTGTCTATTCACGACAAGGCTTGCGAGAGTCTTTTAGCAAAAATGATGATGAACACGCATTCGAGAAAGAAGACAAAATGCAAAACGAGACTGCTGCATGCATGGGTGTAGCTGGAGGTAACGGGAGAAGAAGAGCCTGGAGCACAAGGAGGAAGAAAATGCAAAACGCACCTAGAATCTGCAAGGGGCGACGGTTGCCGGTTGGTAAGGTAGTCGCTCGAAAGAACAGCCGGCTTCGGCCGTGGCAGGTGCCGTCAGGTGCTGTTAGGTGTAGGTAGCGAGCGAGGTGCATTCGCTAATGCATCTGGGGCAAATGCTGCAGGCCAATTCACTTTGGCAATTATCAGCCAGCAAATAGGGCCAAGCTGCCTCACTCGGAAAAGTTGAAAACTTGCGTCTTTGGTAGGTACGAAGTACGCAGCGATGCGTTTGCAGGCCCATTCAAACCCCGACTGCACGGCTGACAGAGTAACTGATTTTACTTTTCACACCGCCTAGCAAACGCAAAGTCGGGCATCATGGGAGTTCTTAAATCTTTCCACGGAAAAAATCGGGCCGATTCGAGTATATGAGGCTTCTAAAAAAAAGTATTTGTACAGTAATTGCTACAACGCTTCAAGCACTGTTGCTTGCTTGCGCGAACCAAGTGATTCAGCTTTGGCTTTTCTGCCATGCTGTCAATCTTTATATGTATTCGCTGGTATATCCGCTGGTCATCCTAACTGATTGGCGCATTCTATTTCTTTTTGCCCTTGGCTGGCGCTGGAAACGGGATTAGCAAAGGTTCGCAATCATCGACAATGCACTTACCGGCAGCAGCAGGCGCCGACTTCTTCTTCGGGTTACTCTTTCCACGAGCCTTGAGTCTATTTGTAAGAGGTTAGCATTTATGCAGCGCCGGAACGCAGCCGCTGGACACCCACTCTTCAATGTACTCGAAACGGGCCTCCTCGTCCGGATCCCACGTATCGAGCTCGGGACCGAATTCGGCCTTGACGTCCTTGATTGTGACAATTTTCCGGGGGTAGTAGGCGGCCATCGCGGGCCCGCGTAGACGTTGGCGCAGAACTTTGTTGCCCAGTCGCGTTCGTTCAGGGTTGAATGTGGTCGCAAAGACTTTGCATTGTGCCTGAGATAGTTAGTCAATCTGCGGTCATTTCGCATGACGGCGCTTCTTTACCTTCATGAGATCTACTACCCGTGCGCGTGGGACACTCATCGTGGACTGTGTGTTGAAGATATGTCGTTGCGAGAGGACCGAATGATGCCATGAAGTCTCTGGAATCGCAAAAGACAAACAGCTTGAGTACATTGTGGGTGCTGATTGGTCAGTGGCTGTGTCTTAGACCCACTTCATATATCTCGAATTCAGATGCCCATTTCTTCCAGTCATTTTTTTCTTTGAGTAATCAGTCGCACAAGTTGAAACGACGAATTATCTCTTGACTCTCCACATATAGAACTCAACTATGTCGAAACGGTGTTTGTCTTCTCACGGCGCCGACATCAGCGATTCATCGAATGCAGCAGTCAAAAGACAGCAAACGCAAGATCTAAGAGATGGTCAACTGTCCGATGGAGAATTCATTGCGCTGGAGAAACTGGCGGATAGTGCAGACAACATTATATCCGCTCTACAGAAACTGAAAAGGTGCCGCGACAGCGTCAAGGAAAGGCGTAGTCAAGATGCAGAACTGTTGGCAGCTCGACGGGATCTTGCGAAGCTGAGCGACAGCATTGCACCACAGCTGCAGCTACTCTCCAAAACACGAAATTTAGGTTCAGATGCTGTAAAGATTTCCACTTCGTTGGAGTCAAATTTACGGATTCCTTCTATGGATCATGCGACGCCTTGGCGCTCGTCTGAAATGTCACGAGAGCTGCCACCGCTACCAGCAGTCAAGGACAAAGGACTCGAGGAGCTAGCCTTTACGCATCCCGGCTCGGTTCCCGGAAGCAGGCCGGATCAGCAATATGAGAGGCTGGAATGGCTGGGAGACGCATACCTGGAACTTTTCGCTACTGCTCTCATCGACAAAACATTTTTGCAGCTGCCTTCTGGTCGTTGCTCTCAGATTCGAGAGAGGCTCATCCGAAACACCACACTGGCATCATATTTCCGAGAATACGGCTTGGAGGCACGGGCCAGACTACCAAGAGATGTTATCAATCAGAAGAAAGCAAGCAGGGGCAGCTCTAGTGACAAGGACTTGCTGAAGACCCAGAGCGACATGTTCGAGGCGTATGTCGCGGCAGTGATTCTCTCAGATCCTGAAAATGGCATTGAGACGACAATGAGCTGGTTAAAGGCACTCTGGGGCCGGTCTCTTATCGAAGACGTGCAAAAGGCAGAACGGGACGAGACGCTGGTGGCGAGGACCGAAAACACACGACGCGAGCGAACGCCAAAAGAGGAACTGAGTTCGAGGATCGTGATCAAGGGAATCACGTTACGATACGAAAGGATAGAGTCCAAGAAAAGAGACAAGCATTTGGGCCAGGAGCTGTTTACTGTTGGTGTCTACCTGGATGGCTGGGGCGAGTCCGGCAAGCTTTTGGGTGTAGGATCTGCCCTGAGCATCAAGGAGGCTGGTCAAAAGGCTGCGGCGGGAGTCATGGAAAACAAGAAGCTGATGAAGGTGTACGAGAGCAAGAAGAAAGCATTTTTGGAGGCCAAAGGCGATGCGGTGTAAGAAAGGTCAGGTCAATGGCAGGCATAGAGACTATGGCACATGTACACTTGCCGAGCGTTGGATACTATCTCGCTTTTTTTTTTATCCCTGACAAATCCGAGAAGTATCTTCTTGCTTGAGGGCTATAATCTAGCATTCAAAACATCAAGCGATACTGTAATGCCTGTAAGGTGGCGAGCCTTCACGAGCTGGTCACAGTAATACAATCATCGGATTTCACGTGTTTGTACCGCAACTTGGCGGCCAGCTGTGGTGCCGCTTTGGGATGACAGAAGCGCTAAAAGACCTACACCCACCTAAAAGACGAATTCTACCCCGCCTGAAAGACGGACAAAGGTCCGCTATTGGAGCAGGTTTGAGGCGCCGTGGCGCCGTACGAAGAAATAGCGGCTTGGGTGGGCAGCTGTCGCATGCGATGGGGATATCATTCATCATTTAGGTGGAGGGTGGGCCAGGCCATCGGCGCAACTCAGACTCGCCGAGGCACAACTCGACACGCCTGCAAGCCCGCAAGCCTGCTCTGGGGGTGGCAACCTGTGTGCCTGCTAACGTTACCAGTAATTAAGGTCTGGAGCTCCGTCCCCAGCGGGCCACCGCATATCAGAACTGCATGGGCCTGCTTTCCTCTCACACTAGATTTCGACGTGCTTTTCTTCTCCATCATAATTTCCCGGATTCATATCTTCATTGTTTTCCTCTTTCCCTTGTTTGCTTCCATAATTACGTCCATTGCTCTGGCTGTCAGCCTTTTCTGCTCCGCTCTTGCCCTCCCTCCAGCCGTGCTGTTCTCCCTCGGCGGGGTCCTGACGCCATTGGCACGCCCGTTCCGAGGTCCCGGTAAATTAGGTACCTACCTGATCTAGCAGGCTGTCAATGTCAGCACCGCGAGCCCTCGCGACTGCACTGAATTGATCGCGTCATCATCTCTCGATAATCGCATTCGGTGTCCCTCATCATCATGGCGGACTCTGTAGGTATGTCGGCCAAACCGCGAGCCTCGCACATCGTGTCGTGCACATCCATCGCCGTCAGCTAAACTAACCAATCAACATAGATCGGGTCTTTGTCCATGCCCTCAACACAGTCAAGAAGATCCCCAAGACGGGCGCGTCGCGTCCGCCACCCTCTGAACGACTCAGGCTATATGGACTTTACAAGCAGGCAATGGAGGGCGATGTGGACGGCGTCATGGAGCAGCCCATGGCCGGTACCGGGCTGACCCCGGAGGAGCTGCAACGGGAACGCGACAAATGGGATGCATGGAATTGTCAAAAGGGCATCAGCCGCACCGAAGCAAAGAGACGCTACATAGAGGCTCTCATTGAAACTATGCACAGATATGCAACGACAGCGTGAGGCGCCCCTCGTAACCTCGGCATGATGCCCCTTGGAATTCAATTGGACTAACAAGTGTGCCAACAGAGACGGAAGAGAGCTAGTTTCAGAACTCGAGTTTGTCTGGAACCAAATCAAGCACAATAGTCCCAGCGCCACCGATTCTTCACCACAAGCTGCGGCGCCGCCTCGACGCTTCACACAGCCAATGAGCGGCAGCGATGGGCCCATGAAGATGCTAAGTCCCATGAGCGAGCAAGACGAAGCCGAGCTACGATCGCAACGGCAGACGGATCTTGAAGATCGCGAAATGGGCCACGATGTCAGCGTCGGAAGCGGCCGGTCACAGCGGAGAATGGAACGCGCCATCACCAAGCTATCCGCCGAGGTGGCTGCCATGCGGGAGCAGATTTCGACTGGCCGGGAGTGGAGGTCAAAGAAGGATCGCAGCTTTCCATCATGGCTTGGCTGGCTAGTCTGGTCCATTACGAAGCACCTTCTTATCGACTGCGTGATTCTGTCTCTCATTTTAGTCTGGATGAGGAGGCGCAAGGATCGCCGTCTAGAGGACCTCGTGCGTGCAGCACTCACTCTCATACGAGAATACGTGAGAAATATCGTCCCTGCGAGGTGAGTTGGACAATAGTGCCTGGATTGCACATGATATTTCCGTAGCAGCGCATACTGGAGGCCCTAG
This sequence comes from Beauveria sp. NWAFU-1, assembly GCA_024472245.1. NCBI lineage: Eukaryota > Fungi > Ascomycota > Sordariomycetes > Hypocreales > Cordycipitaceae > Beauveria > Beauveria sp. NWAFU-1. The sequence goes on from JANBXD010000004.1 coordinate 2,208,663, forward strand.
CCGAGGACCACGGGAGCTTTGATTCGGTGCGCACCGGAAGATGCTGCGCCTCCTGAAATACAAGAGCAGCCATTGCTACACGACTCAAGTCGTGCGACGAAATGTAGGGCTGACAAGATCATGATTGGCCTCGATACAGCCCGGGAAACGACCCCACCATTCGCATCAATATAACCATTCTATGTTGCCGGCTGCAACTCTTGATTTAGCGATCCAAATTTGTACGAACACGGGCCTGGAAGTCATGATGGGGAGTTTTTATTTGTACTAGATACCACTGGAAGGATACGTTATATAGGCAGCAAGCATAAACATTGATTTATTTTGTCTAACATCTGGCCTTGTAGTATCTTGCAGCCTGTCCACAGATTCCCTGACTGATCTACCACGGAGGTACGACCGTTGTTCAATGTAAGCGGCGCCATCTATGGAAAGCCCGCCTGGTGCAGATGCAAACGCCCGGCATGCATAATCACTCTGGGTCCCATGCATGCCACAAACGCACCCAACACAGCCTTGTTTGACTCGATCAATTGAATGTCTCTTATCTCCCAGCTCTTGCTCACATCCAACAACGCTGAATCTGAACCTCTTTTTCCTCCCACCTTTGTGCTGCAGGCTGGGAGCGCAAGCTCAGCCCATAGGTCACCCACCATGCCAGGTCCTCCTCCCGGCGCTCCAACGTCGCCCAAAGGCATGCGCCGCGCGCACTCGTTCTCTTCCTCCGCCAAGCAGCCCCCCCGATCACCATCCCCCGCCAAACGCAATGTTGACCGCGGCCCGAGCCGTCGCGGCTCCGTCCCTGACGCCGACGCCGACGTGGTCATGGGTAACACCTCAGAGCAGCCACCGACAACAGCCTACGCCGCCACCGCAGCAGCAGCAGCAGCAGAGGCGCCGCCCATCCCGCGGCTGCGGTCCATCGCGCCCGCCATCTTCGTGCCCGTGGACAAGATCATGCCCAGCGAGGAAAACCTGCAGCGATTCGCCGCGCTCGCGGAAACGGACCGCGTCGAGCACATGAAGCAAGCGCTCTCGCAGTGCAACCGCCACGCCGCCGCTGTGCGCGTCAACATTCTAACGTTATTTCGCCGCGAAACCGCACGCCTCATGCAGCAAGCCGCCGCCGCCGCCGCCGCCGCGCAAGAGCCGCCTTCCGCGCAGCAGCAGCAGCAGCAGCAGGGAGAGCGGCGCGGCGGGTGGTCGGCAACCGAAGCGGACCTTGAACGCATGCTCGCCAGCATGGCCGCGCCCGCGCCCCCCGTGCAACAGCCCGCGCCGCAGTCCCGCAGCGTGGCACAGATTCTGAAGAGCGGAAGCGGAAGCGGCGGTGGACCTAAACAAGACTCGAGAGATGTCATTGGCGACGTGCAGGAGCCGAGCTTTAAGCACCGTCCAACCGCCTCGCCGCGGGAGCGGGCCGCGCGCGAGGCCCTCAACCTCGTCGGCATGGCCACGCACGAGCTGCGCAGCTACGAGGCGCACATTGCCCCGCGGAGGGAGATGCGGCGGCGCGCGCTAGACAAGGAGAGCGCGCAGCAGAAGGGCAGGGTGCCGCCGCGCGAGGTTGGTTAGGACCGGCCCGCGCGGGGACAGCGCGCCCACGGCGACGAGAAGAAGAAGAGCGGCAGCGGCAGCGGCAGCGGCAGCAGCAGCTACCGTGGTGATGGCAGAGGTGGTCAGAGGCCTATGGAGAGGGAGAATGAGAGAAAGCGTTTGGCAGACGGCGAGCTTCGGGCCAGGAGCAGGCCGGACCTGCCGTCGCGGCCGCCCGCGAGCGCGCCGGCTGCGTCCAGGCCTTCTTCGTCGACAGCGTCTCCGAGAAAGAGCCAGCCTGGCGTATCGACGAGGCCGGAGGGGAGCGCATCAGCCGCGCCAAAGTCGGCGCCGACAGGACCAGCTAGCATGTCGAGACCGCAACCCAAGTCAATCTTGAAGAAGACTTCCAAGTACTGAGAGGAGGGGCATGTTGGCAAGGCGGTCAGAAGTAGCAGGATGATTTGGTAATTCGAAGAAAAAAAAAAGAAGTTCACCATCTCTTCAAGGTTTATCTACCTGTCACCACTAATTCTACTATCTTTATATGTACAAAGTAGACCCGACTCCACATTGTAAAACGCAAGGAAATGCTTCTTAAATTTTAGTACAGCCGTTGTGACACACCTTTATGATCCATAAGCAATCTGGCCCATTGGCCTATCTTCCTCCATACCAGGGGCCATGAGGTTTGTTCTGGAGTCGCCGCTGGCTTTGGCGGCAGAGCATCGGGCCATGGTCGGTGAGCTGTCATATACATTAGTATTCAGGTTGAAGAGATGGATTGGCTGTTGCAAGACATACCTCCTTGAAATAACATCGGTAAAGTAAAAGTTCTCAATGGCCTTCTTCAAGGGAGTACCTGTGGCCTTGGAGCCCTTATTCTGGTCAACAAGCTGTACCTTGCTGAGCTCCCTAAGAGCAACAGACTCGATAACATCGTAGACGGCGAGCGCGGGGCTGATCATGGACATGCGCTCGCGGACGGCAGTGACATCATCATAGGGAAGAGGAGCGCCGAGGAACTCGGAGGCAGCGCGGAGAATCTTCCAGTCGGTGCGAGCAGCGCCGGGCAGCGAAGTAGCAGCACGAGTCATTTGTACACGGCCCTCGGTGTTGATATAGGTACCGGCCTTCTCGGTGTAAGCGGCACCGGGGAGGATAATGTCAGCAATCTGAGCACCACGGTCACCATGATGGCCCTGGTAGACAACGAAAGCGTCCTTGGGGATGTCGGCCTCGTTAATCTCATCAGCACCAAGCAGCCAGACAAACTTAGGCTTAGTGTTGGCAACCTCGGTAGAGGGGGTGACGAAGCCGACCTCAAAGGCACCAGCTCGTGAAGCCTCTCTTTGAAGAACGCTGTAGCCATTCCAGTCGGGAGTGCGGAAGTTGGTGGCGTTCTTCTCGACAAAAGCACCGACAGTCTCGTAGAAGGCCTTGGCATCAACGTGGTCGGTGACAGCGGAGCCAAGAACGATCATGGGCTTCTTAGCAGCGGCCAGCTTCTTACCGAAGGGACCGGCAAGGGCAGCCTTCAGCGCAGCGTGGTCGACACCCAGGTGCTCAAACTCAAAGGTAGAGTCAAAGGTCTCGCCAACAACGCCAATCTCGAGCTCAGAGCGGAGCCATTGCTTGCGAATGCGGGCGTTAAGAACAGCAGCCTCGTGACGAGGGTTGCTGCCAATAATCAGCATGCAGTCAGTCTCCTCGATACCCCAGATAGTCGAGTTGAATAAGTAGTTGGAGCGGACATCAACACCGTGAGCAAGGGGGGCGCTGCCGGTGGGAGTGTCCAGGGCGAGGTTCTCGGAACCAAGCTTGTTGGCCATGTCCTTGGCAACAACTAGGGACTCAACCTCGGTCAGTGCACCAGATATGATCTTGAACTCATTGCCCTGAGGCTTCTTCTGCTCCCAAGCACGAGCGACCTCGGTAAGGGCCTCCTCCCAGTCAGCAGGCTCAAACTTTCCATCGCGGCGAACCAGAGGCATGGTCAGACGCTGGGTCTTGAGACCATCACAGGCGAAGCGTGACTTGTCGTTGATCCACTCCTCGTTAACATCGTCGTTGAGGCGGGGGAGAATGCGCATGACTTCGAGACCGCGGGAGTCGACGCGGATGTTCGAACCGAGTCCGTCGAGAACGTCAATCGATTCGGAGTGCTTTAGTTCCCAGGGACGGGCGCGGAAAGCGTATGGCTTGGAGGTGAGAGCGCCGACGGGGCAAAGGTCGATAACGTTGCCAGAAAGTTCGGAGTCGAGGTTCTGCTCGAGGTAGGTACCGATCTGAATATCGTTGCCACGGCCGGTAGAGCCGAGCTCGGGAGCACCGGCAATGTCGTTGGCGAAGCGCACGCATCGAGTGCAGTGAATGCAACGGTTCATGGAGGTCTTGATCAGGGGGCCAATGTTCTTATCCTCGACGGCACGCTTGCCGCCGATTTCGTGAAATCGACCGCGGTCGGAACCATAGCGTAGAGACTGTTCCTGGAGATCGCATTCACCACCCTGGTCGCAAATGGGACAGTCGAGGGGGTGGTTGGCCAGGAGGAACTCCATGACACCCTCGCGAGCCTTGTGGGCTAGCGGCGAGTTGGTCTTGACAACCATACCAGGCTGAACGGGCCAGGCGCAAGAGGCAACAGGCTTGGGGGCTCTTTCGACTTCGACGAGACACATACGGCAGTTTCCTGCAATCATGAGCTTCCTATAAATATTTGTCAGCTTCGTTTCGGCGAACCGGATGTCGTCGGGTAAAGGGCCAATCGTACTCGTGGTAACAGTATCTGCAGGTGAAATGTTAGCTCGAGCCATCATATTTACTTTTTATCAGTTTGACGCACCTTGGGACCGTAGCACCGGCCTTCTCACAAGCCTGGATTAGAGCCGAACCAGCTGTCATATGGGTCAGTAGTCGTCACCGCGCGGGCCCCCGGAATCAATTCCTACCTTCAATCGAGATCTTTTTGCCATCTAGAAATCAGTTAGCACATCCTCGTGGGTTCAATTGCTCGCCGATAATGAATAGCTCACCAATTGTAAGCTCCACCTCCGCGTGGCGCTGGGAAGACACAGAGAAAGCGCGCGAGGCGCTGGCCGCTTTTCTGCCCGTCCGCAGAGCGGAACGAGCCAGAGTGTGTCGAAGCATCGTCGCCGCCGTGCCGGAATGAATCGGTGATTTGATATGATGCAGAACGCTGCGGCGGAATAAAGGACTCAGTCCGTGGGACGCTGCGAGGAAGAACTGCTGTCGGGTTGACGGGAAAGGCTCCTCCGCTAGTGTGTTCATCCACGGATTAATTACAATGATGCTGATTGGCTGGTCGCTCCAGCTGACGCCTGAGGCACCAACACGCCCACACGCGCACTATAACGGGGCCGCGAATTTGTGACTTTGCTTCTGTTTTTTTCTTCTCTCATCAATTGTACACGGGCATATTTTATTGTAGGTGAGCTTGAGCCGCGCTCTGCTTTGCAGGTGCGGCTTCAGTCGAGTCTTCCTCTATCTTATGCTCCAGATTAAAATGTTTGACGCCGTTTATGGAAGCAGGGGAGAGAAATCTATCTCAACGAGCATTGCCTCTTACCGCCGGTCGTTACATCTCAGAGCCTTCAAGGCGTTTTTATTCCTTACTAGCTTACAATATCGCGTCCTCTCGTACAATTAGGAACTGCAGCTGCACTGCATGGCTCGCTCGAGACGAGGCACGTCTCCAACCCAGCGCTGCTCTTCTTCACTATCGCCCTGATATGTCGCACCGTCAACTTCTAAGCCAGACCAAGAATCATTAAAGGGGTGTAGAGCCATGTGCATGGCGCGATCCAGGACTTGTCTATCCCCTTCTTTCTCCACACGACGGATGATTTCGTCGAGAATCCAGCCACGGGGAACAAAGTTGGGATTGACTTGCTTCATAGCCTGAATCCTTTCTGCCTCCGCACCTTCGGTAACACCACTCCCATCAGACGACCAGTCTTCCACCACTCTGTCATACCATTTGGACAGCCAGTTGGAGATACGTCCCAAGGCATCGCTCTCCATACTCGACTTTGGAAGGCCTTCCTTGTGGAAGAAGATTTTGGCCGTTTGACGCCGCGCGTCTTCTGTTGCAACCTGCGCGAGCTTGACACTGCTGAGTCGACGGAAGAAGTGACTGAAATCGAGCTCAAAGGCTTCTAGAGTGTCCAGAGCTTCGGAGAAAAGCACATCAAAATCAGACTCCTTTTGCTGACGGAGGCCCAAGCGCGCCGTCATTAACCTCTTGTATTCTGACAAGAAGGTGTGTTTGTATTCTTCTCCAGCTTGCGTGATGAGTTTCTCGGCTCGTGCAATAACCTCGTCTTCCTGGCCTTTCTGGACACCTTCGGAAAGATATGTTGCGTCATCAACTGCCGATCCCATGCCCATGAGTTCTCCGAGAGCCTCGCCGAGCCGGACCAAGTTCCACCAAATGATGGTGGGCTGGTTCTTGTAGGAATATCGGAGCATGGCATCATCATGATTTGGTGTATAGGAGGGATCGAAATTATCCATGAAAGCAAACGGTCCAAAGTCGATGGAAAGTCCAAAGACCGAGGTATTGTCCGTGTTCTGTGAAGCGCATTAGTACCAGAGCATACGGTGCCGGGACGCAGTACGCACCAAAACTCCATTCATGAAGCCATAGGCTTGCCATTGGGCGACCACTAGCGCATTGCGCCTGACTATTTCTCTGTACAGTCGGGTGTATCTGTTTTCGGCAGCGTCTTCGGGGCCCTCTATAGTCTTCTCCGAGACAACGCGAGAAGGCTCTGGTGCTTCGGCAGGCTTATCTGGGTTCGCCAATCTTCCCGGCAACTTGTCCCAGCCTCCAAAAACGTCATTTGCGACATAGGCGGACAGCTCCCGAACCAGCTTACGGTCGCCGCGAGACCGCAAAAGATCAAAAGTTCCCAGACGAAGCCAGGATTGGGCAAAGCGCAAGACGATTGCGCCTGGCTCTACTCTTTCGCGGAGAACGTTGGAATGCGGTAGAAGAGTGAGAGACAGTGCGCGAGTTGTAGGGATGGACAGGGCGTTCAACGCCTCGGAGACGATGAACTCGCGTATGCTAGATCTCAGGACCGCCTTTCCATCAGCAAACCGCGAGTACGGAGTCAGACCGGCACCTTTCAGTTGTAGTTCGTAGCGAACACCAGTAGCCGGGTTGGTTGTCTCAAAAAGAGATATGGCTCTGCCGTCTCCGAGCTGTCCGGCCCATTGGCCAAACTGATAACCGCCGTAGCACTGAGCCCACGGATAACCGCCTTCCAGCTTGTCTTGGTCCCATCCGTAGAGTTTGTTTCCCGCGACGAACTGCCTGAAGTCTTCCGTGTCCTTTTCCTCATCCTTGATGCCGAGGTCGCGCATGGCCGCAGGGCTCACGGCGAGCAGCTCGGGGTTCTCCTGTTTCTCGGGACGCACCCACGTGAAGAGGGCGTCGCGAACCATGCGCGGCCCAATCTTATCTCGGGCCGTCTTGTGCGAGGCGGCTGGAGTGGGAAACAGAGGGTCGGGAGTGAGGGCCGATGTGAAGTTCCAGGTCTTGGGAATGTCTTTGAGCGGCTTGCCCTCGTATGAGAGCTGGTGCGCATTGCGCGCAGAGCGGTTGTTAGCCATGCGGGAAATAAGGAGTGGTTTTCGCGGAAGAGCCGTGCAAAGGCTGGTTCGGCGAAGCATCAATAACGATTTGGGTGTTGCAGGAATGAACTGATAGCCAGAGGTGCAAGAGCTGTCATTTTATGATGATGGGCATTTGGAATCGTGCCCATGACGGAACCTGCGAATCAGTGGCGAGCTGCCGTTTTACTGGGCCGGGGCCGCTGGGGCAGGGCGGCCTGGGCGGCAGGACGGCGACGGCTAGACGGTGGCGCGGAACCGAAGGCCGTGCCGACTTGGTAAGCACAATGGTGACGCATATCCGACAAGCCCATAATTCGAATCTCCGTCATTTTTCTCGGCAGTTGATTGATGCCGCCGGGTTGAGGGCATAGGCAGACGGCAGGCTACTAGTTATGTGTGCTGCCCGTCCTGGCTCACAGTACAATACAGTGGCGTAATTTTACTACACTGGCCGTCGTCACCATCCTCCTGCTGTCCGAATGAAAGCGCATCAATTGAAAGCAATATAATTGCTTGACATGTATGAAGAGTCATCAGCTGTGTGCGCGACATTGTCATCACTAGATACGCAGGCAACGCAGGGGATTTGACATCACACCTGGAATTCAGCAACTTTTTTAGTGGATAGTGCGAAATATGTATCTTTTCCTTTCGATGTTAAGTCTTGTAACACCTTGTTCCTCTTGTTCGACTTTTCTTAATCGTTCTTCTACATACTCCGTAGTCAGCCTCCTCTTTATTTGCTGCGTCGTTGCTACTCGGATACTTTGCAGAGGATCACATCCGATAAACCATTTGATCTGAGCGCAAGACTCAATAACTATTTGATTGAATTATAAAAAAGATTTTAAAAAAGTAACAAAGTGAAGTTTCTCTCCCCACTTTGTGCATCCAGGTCAGCCTTTTGTACGACTTGGTGGTGAGTGGAGTCATGGTACCAGCTGTGCTCTACCTGTGCTTCATTAAGTGCGAGTGCTGCCTGGAAGCAAGCCCACTCTGCCATGTCACGCTCATCCATTTCACGTCCAACAACCAGCCGCAAAAAAACATCGTTCTCCCCAGAATGATCTTTTACCAAGTATTTTCCGGCGGTTTATTTACCATTTTGACACACCGATAAACTTGAAGCATCGACTCTAATTCATCATGGTGACGTCCAGGGTGCTCAAGGTACCACAGAGTGACAACGACAAAGAGTTTGTCTTGCTACAGGCATCGTCATCCGGCAAAAAGCCTCTGGATCTAAAATTAATCGGAACCGAAGGAGAGGCACCGTATGTGGTCAAAAGTAGGAACTCTCCCCGAGATGCTAAATCGCTGCATCCGATAAATCTGACCAAGCTCGTCACACAGTCAAGCATGACCGCGTTCCTGCTCTCAAAGTGAAAAACAGCCATTTGTCAGACTCTGAATGGGAATCCCTACTCGAAGACTTCTTTGACCAAAAGCCCCTGAAGGATATCAATGCAACTGCTACTGTCCAAAGTGAGGCCGCAATCACCATCACCATCAGAAAGCAAGTACAAGGCATTACAGTAAGACTCCCTGATCACCTAAAAGAATTCTCTCTCTGACGGGACTTTCAGCAACGGCTTGGTACCATCACTCTATCTCATGATGCAAACGAGGCAATTGAGCTTTTTGAGTGGTGTGCAGCTTCCGCAGACGCCGTTGTTGCAAGCAACGAGGCGACTGCCCAGATCCAGTCCAAAGCCACCGATTTAGAGGCTTCCATTCACCAGCTCAAAGACCAACTGGAAGAGCTATTAAAAGCAAAAGACGAAGACGAGACTGCCCTTTTGCAAAAGTTTCGAGACTTGCTCAACGAGAAAAAGGTCAAGATTCGCGAGCAGCAGAAAGTCTTGGCGTCGGGTTCGTTCTCCGCGCCCAAGCAGGAGGAACCCCGGGAGCCATCCCCGGAACCTGAGCCGGAAGCCCTCAAAACCAAGACCCGGGGCCGGAAGCCCGCAGCAACCCGAGCGCGCAAAAGGAAAGCCGCTGCGCCCGCCAAGGAGGAGTCCGACGAAGAAGACGTGGCCGGGGAGCAGTCGCGCATCAAGTCGGAGTCGGACGATACTGATGATGGGCAAACGACAGAAGCAACCGCGTCAGTGGATGGCGACTCGGACGAGGACGAGGAGATGGCGGACAACGGGGAAGATGGAGAAGCGGCCGCGCCGCCACCGCCCCGTGAATCAAGTCCTCCGAAAAAAAATGCAGCACCACCGCCGAAGAGAGCTCTTCCTTTTGCGAATAGAAAACCAAAGGAGACTTCAAAGCCAGTGGCGCAAGCAGGTGGTGCAGATACGGATTCTGATGATGAATTGTAGGAGAACACCGTGTATACCTAGTGTAATCGTCAATTCAAGCATGATAAAGACTCATACTATGTACTGTGCATCCACGCGCTGGAACGGAATCAATTAAGAATATTCAATTGGAACGAATTTATCTTCTATGGTAGGTTCTCTATTGGTTCTCTAGCTTCTATCGTCCGCAGCGAATTTGTTGGCCCAGAAGCCACGAAAGTGCTTCTGCTTGCCCAGCTCGGCAATTTCCTCCACCTCCTTCGGGGTGAGCTTGAACTTGGGCACCTGCGTCACGAAGCGGTGCATCCTGTCGGAGTTGCTCGTGGTGGTCAGCGTCACAATGCCCTGGTCGATGCACCAGCGTAGGCCGACCTCGCCCTCGGTGACGCCGTACTTTTTCGCGAGCTCCGCCCACCTGGCGTCGACGGGGCCGCCTCGGGCGCGGACAATGGGCGTGAGCGGGCCGTATGCCGCGACCGCTATGCCGTGCTTGCGGTGGAACGCGAGCAGGTCGCCGTGCTGAAGGTACGGGTGAAACTCGATCTGGTTGATGGCGGGGACGACCTTGGCCGTCTTGAGGATGGCCTCGAGGTGCTCCTGCAGAAAGTTGGACACGCCAATGGACTTGGCCTTGCCCGAGGCTTGGATGGCTTCGAGCTCGGCCCATTTCTGCTGCAGCGCCTCCTCGGACCCCTCGGCGAACCAGGGGCCGTGGATCAGGTACAAGTCGACATAGTCGACGCCGAGCTTCTTGAGAGAGGCATCGAATCGCTCCTGCGTGTTCGTCTTCCCTAGGGCGGGGAGCTTGGTGGTAATATAGAGCTCCTCGCGCGGCACGCCGCCTTCCTTGATGGCAGCACCCAGTTCCTCCTCATTTCCGTAGACTTTGCGCTGTTAGCTATTCGCTCTCAATGGCTAGGATAGAGGAGTGTACTTGCCCTCGGCGCCGTCTAAATGGCGAAATCCGTTGGCGATGGCCTCCTTTGTGTATTTTACTACGCTCTGGTCGAATTTGCCCTTGGAGTCCGCAGACTTAAAGTTGGCCGTGCCTAGTCCATATCCCAGCTAATTGTTGCGTGTCATGTCAGTACATGCAGTGCTAAGATGAGAGTGTTTCAGCTTGCTGACCATGGGAATAGTGGTGCCATCGTTTAGCTTGAGCTGCGGGAGCGTCGATACTTGCTTGGGCGACTGGCCCGAGGCATCAGGTGTGAATGTTGCGCTAATCGAATTCATGGCATAAATCTAGCTGGATGTCAATGGTATAATCGTGCAGTCTTGAAGAATGTAGAATACGCCTGCCATGAATCGGGAGAACGCAAACAAAGCACCGTAGCTGCCCCGCTCGCCGTGGGGGTCGGCGATGACGCTATCCCGCGCATTGATGTTAAATCCGAAAGGGCAGAGGAAGCTTTGTCTAGTTGCATGTTTGCCACGTTTGGAAGGCACAATATGAAACTGCGAAGCGAATGAGTAGCGCGAAGAATGTGACAGTGTTTGAGTGTCCAGATTAGGCTGTGCTACAGATGGCTAAAATGGCGCCGACAGATGCAGAAACAGGGATCATGTAAGTCATGCTGCATAAGCCAAAACAACTTCTGGGTCTGTTTTGAACTGGATATCACAAAGTAGTGTCTCAAGATCATCTACTGACCACGTGGCATGGGTATCTCTACGGAAATCCCAATTGAATTGCCCCAGTAAAGCATGCAGCATTTGCCGCTCATGCTCGTCATTTGCGCACAACCAAGCAGTACTGAGGTTGAGCGTCATGTGAGCTGCCCCCAGAGGTCTGTTCATTTGGGCTTGGAGAGCCAGATCGCATGTGTCCTTGACCAATTTTGCCGCTTCCTGAAGCAGTTGGTGGTTGTTCGGCTCCACGCCCCGCAGCATGCAGTTGAATATGCAGCTGAACGCCAGGCAAAACCCATACGGGTCAGTGTTTTTGCTCTCCGTGCTCGGACCCATCATGTATTTGGAGTATACAAGCGATGCCGCCTTGCGCAAAGTGATGAATGTCGAGGAGAGCTCGGCCATGAACGCATCGCGGTCTGCGACACCCTGCAGGACGGCCCTTCCGCGTTGCATTAGCGCAGGTATTCGAAACAGAAGCATCAGAATGGCGGAACCAGGCAAATCCTTATTTATTGTGAGAACTTGTGATAGTGCGTCAAACTTTGACGGCGCAAGTCGCATCGATCTGTTGAAGAGAGATTGTACCAACTCGAGTAACGGTCAGTTTTTTTCTTGGCGTGTCATGAAAAGCGGCAACTCACTACGGGGCCTTGTAGGTATGTGTGCAGGTCCAATTCAAACTCTTCGATTGGGGAAGACGGTTGCCTTACGCGCAGCATCTGAACGGCGCCTTGGCAGTGGCTGTTTAGATGCTGAAGGCCGAGGCCACTGAGATTCTGCCGAAATTAGCAGAAAGCTCGCCTGGGCAAGCGTCAGATCCTTACTTGGCACATTGTCAGCAATATGACGGCACAAATAGTCTCTAGAGAGCGAGACGCTATGGGGTCATTAAGGCTTTGTGTCAGTGCTTTTATGGCATCCGAGTATTTTGCTAGGCCATCGGGAGTAACAGGACGGCGTGTGGCAAAGTCACGATGAGAGGTCACCAACGCATTGGCAGCTACGTCGAGTGCTTTATTGGACCCTAGCCTTTGCGGAACATTTTGAAGAAATGTGCCGTAAGTCGACGCCAGATTGAATCTACGGTCCGTGGACGGCCTAATCATCGCCACGAAGCTATTGATGAGGACATCTGCTTCATTACTGGGACATGGAGAGAGAGGCCGAAGGGAGGAAGACGAAATAGGTGTAGCCGAAGCATCGTTTCTGCGACCCAACGACTGACATCTGGCACATTTCTGGTCTATGAAGACGAAGCGTCGCTGACCGGAGCCAACGCACTCGACTCCGAGGTGCGCGCATCGTGAGCATGTGGGCTTGGCATAGTCGCACTTGAGCCATGATCAGTCATATAGGAGTGGGATCATGATATTTCATATGCACCTTTTGACGTCGTCGGCGACAGTTTTCACATGCGCGTCCTGACGGAACGCCAGGCATTGTGGCAGCACCAGTCGGTCTAGGTGGGCAGGTATGGGACCTGGGCGCTATGCAGGTGAAATGACCATGTTCTCACCAAATTTGACTTGAAATGACTTGACAAGCTATGGTAGAATGCGTCGAGGTTATAAAACTCGTGAATTAAGTGCATTCAGGAATCTGGAAGAGAGCATCTGACGTTTATGTCAGCCATCCACGTGATTTGAGGCCACAGAAAGCAAACATGGCCAGAGGCAAGACTGTTGTGATGGTAGTAAAGGGGTGAAAACAATTTAATTCTGGGCTCAACACGTATTCGAACGTTGTTCTTGATAAATCTCTTGAATCGTGTCGAAACGAATGCAGGGTTGCACCCGGGGCCTTTTTTTTCTAGTCATGTACTGATGATATGATGTCCTTGATGAAGAAACACAATGGTTGCGCACAGGCCACCCAGCCTCAACTGAAGCCCCTAACGCGAGAGGACATTGACGCTAATAACACAGCGCCGAGGCAGTCCAGCCAGGCGCTGGAGCGCTTCACCAGCCACCCAGAGTTATTCAGGCCAAGGTACCTCCAGCTGGTACTCCGTATTACTGTGGTACCTGTACGACTCACGAGTCCCCAGCCTTTCGATTCCCGTCCGCCGCCCGCCCACCTTTCGCTTGTTCGAATCCTCATCAACGCGGTCATTTTTCATCTTCACACACGACAATACTAACCATCTAGCGCAACGCCGTCCGCCCGCTCTCGAGCTTGTGACAATTCGCCTAGCTCTTCGGCACTCGGGGAAACCGGCATCAACACTTGTCGCATTATCAGCCCGACAAGGAGCGCGACGATACAAACAGCCCGCCCGCCCAAATTCACCAGTCTTGTGCACACGACACGGACACCTCCACCACTTTGCAATCGACTAGCGGTTTGCAATCTTTCACAGATCGTCACCTGAGAATAGTGACACGAAAAGCGACCATTTCCACATTAGTATCGCGCTGCATTGATGCGCCCGATTATGTTCTCGTCAACCTAGACCCCAGCTTTTCGATACGCCTAGCTATTTCAATCTTTGAACTCGCTTTAGGCCCGACATTCACTTCATTGTAGCCATCACGCATCATGGCGACATTAAAATTAAAAGAACGGCAGCCTGCCGAAGAAATTGAGAGCTGGGACGACGATGGCGACTTCCTCCTCGACGGGGACGATCTCAGCAGGCGCACGTCGACCAATCTCTGCAACGCGCCCCTCCGCCGCAGAGACTCTACCTCGTCTCATGTATCGTTTCGATCCGAAATCGAGTCGATTCAAGGCGACGAACAGCAGTTTCATATCCCTGGCGATGACGAAAGCTCAACCATGGATGCCATCGCCGCTGCTCAGCATGCTGGCATCCCTCTGCCCCAAAACGTGCCAACGTCGGCACTAATGGGAGGAACCATCAAGCGTCTAGGAGGACGCAAAATTCAAAAGATTATTCAGGACGATTGGGAAAATGATTTGGAGCTACCCGAATCCTCCAAGGGACTCGCCATGAAGCCCCAGGATTGCGGCGACTTTCCGGATGCGCTTCGACAAGTCAGTGCTGGCTCCCTTCTTGGCAGCCCAACGCATTTCGAAAAATCACCGCCTACAACTGTGGTGCCGTCTGCTCCCGCTCGGTTTGAACCTATCCTTGCAGCCAAGTCTGCAACGAGCGCACTTACCTCCGCTATCAACTTGGACAAGTTCAAAGACACCGACGACGACGACTTCTTTGGCGAGGGTCCTGCCACGGTCCGCGCCCCCAGCCTCCCCAGAGGTCGACAACAGGCCAACCCCGTGTCTTTCATCACACCTCCAACGCCTCAAAAGAAGGACACCAAAAAGGCAGCCGATGACGATTTTGAAGATGATCTGGAGCTGCCCTCAGATGGCAAGCTGACGCTTTCAACCAGAAGAGATATTCCCATAACTCCGTCGCAGGTCGACGATCTGGACTGGGGCGAAGGCAGCCTGGGCACTCGCTGGGGCGGCACCCGACGCGATGGACGGTCAAATAGGAGTTCCTCTGCATCTGCGCTCAGCCCTAGCATTTCTAGTTCGGTCACTGCGGAGAGTGAGGATGAAACTTTTGATGGCCTCTTGCTCCCTACTGGTCCCTTGAATTTTCAGGAGCGACTCAAACGTCGCAAGCACAGCCCCTCCCCATCGAGGTTAACTGTCGATACACAGATTGCCAGCGCCACTATCACACCAAACAAACCACACGTGGAACCTGAGCGCCAGGATCCACTTGATGGCTTAGATATCGGTGATGGTGATGTATTTGAGTCTGCAAAGCTGTCTCTGCACCGAAACATCAAAATCAAGGAGTCGCAACCCGCCAGCCCTGCGCGACCAAAGACTGCCGTCTCTTTGACATTTACTAATAAGTCTGGCGGTCGTATACCACGTCTAAGTCATGAGCGTTCACGCTCTACCGCGCTGGAGCCAGTCTCGGAAAGCGGCGGCCCTATCCAGCAGAGAAGTCGTCGTCCTCAATCTCGCCTCGGTCACTCTGCACATTCATCTGTGGTCAGCGTACCGACGCCGACGACTCTGCACGCTCCTCCCTTCCCGCCATCTACACCGCGCCGGAGAGAAATTACGACTAGATCATCATACAACAGCCTTCGAAATGACACTGTGTCTACAACAAACTCGCAGCTGCTACGCCAAAAGCGATCCATGCCTGCGGTTCGGCAAGCAAACTCTGCCATGAAGCCCCCGACTACCCGGTCAGATCGGCCATCCTCAAGGGATGGTAGCCGCCCACAATCCGGTCTCCGACCCAAGACACCAGTTGAGCGCATTCGACAGCAAGAAAGTCCGACGTCGCACTCCAAAAAGACGCCTATGTCTTTCATACCTGTCGGAACCTCGCAACACACGTCACACCAGGTGGCCTCCAAAGGGATGAGACATTTTCGTCGGTGGGACTCTGAGAATGCTATCGACACTCGCTCTATATCGCGAACATTTTCACGCTCAGCTATGCGTTCGCCAAGCCCTCAGCGATATAAAGTCGCCGCTGACACTTGGGAGAGGCTCAGCAAGCCCAAAAACAAGCGCAACTTTGGTGACGGTCATGAATTGGACGGTTTTGACGATCTGCCCACATCCAAGGACGTTGAGACTCGCTTTTTGCGGCAACCGAACGCGGCCGCTTTGAAGTCTGCCCCAAAAAATAAGACGTTTCAGAGTCTGATTCCCGACCGAGGTGCTACTCCTGCACCTCAATCGCCCGCCAGACCCATGTCGGGCACGCCCCGTTTTGCGCGTGATACCGCGGCAAGTCGCATTGCTCGCGAGACATCACTCGCAAATCGAATTCCTGCAAACGGCCCGCTTGCTACTATATCTGCGCAGCGCGGCACGAACCTGCCTCCACGATCAACGCCCAACCCGCAGCTGCCTTCGCAACATGTAGTCCGAACAAAGAAGCCTTCTAAGCGCGTGCAACAGCAAAAGCCGCACTTGATTGCAAACTTGAACAGTGGCAAAGAATCCAGAACCGTCAATGGCATGTACTATAATGCCGACACTTTTCGATGGGAGGGCAACGAGAATGTTTTAAATGCCTTTGATCACACTTCGACGCAATCGCCGGTGCCATCTCCCGCACACCTCGCGCGAGAAAAGGATGTTACAACACCCCGCCCAGCTCTCATCACCAACATCAGCTCTACCAAAGGAGTGCAAGTTGTTGGCGGCATGGTGTTTGATCCGCAGAACATGTGCTGGCTCAAAATTGGACAGCAAACCAACCCCGTGTCAGAAGCAAGCGACACGATGGATGGTTTTGATGCCCTGGACCTGGAGGAAGAAGAGGATGTCTTCAAAGACATTCCTGATTTGGATGACAATGGCGCTGACGACACGCGAGGACAGGGCCGTGTCAGCGACATTAAAGATGAGTGGCTTGTTGGAGAAGAGTTTGATGTCGGTCCCGAATTCATTAGGAGACAGCGTGAAGAGGAGGACCGTTGGAGACGAAAATGTGAGAAGTGGATTGGTCGTGGATCCCGGGATCGCGACACCTGGAGGTGGACGATTCGCGAGCTGGTTTCGCAGTTTGATGACTTGTCTGTCTAACGCCGTTATGACTTTCCTTCATCTGCTTTCGGGTCACTTTGTCCTGCATTGCATATTATATTATTCCCGCCCGTCAGGCGACTGCCATGCTGGCAGTCTTTGATGATTTGTTTGGGGGAGTTGGAGCGCAACGACAGATGTGTCTGCCGCAACCGACTGGCTTGGTGTTTATAGGACTGGGAATAGAACAAAGGGGGGCATAGTGCATATGGGCCCCCTTGGTATGGTTACGACGAAACGACTGAGATGCGTTCATGACGATTACATGGCTTACTTGGCTTCAAGTGGCTCCAGACGAGATGGATTTCTTTACAGAAGGGGAAGGGGATGATTTGTTCAACTAGTATAAAGGACTAAGCATATGTACAAAATGCATCTTTTGTCTCTGTTATCATTTACTGAGTAATCTGTTGAAGTTGTGGTGCATTGGAAGATGTCTAGTTGAGCTTGAAGTAAAACTCCACGTGATTGGCCGAGATGGCGGGCGTGTCGTCAACCCCCCACCATGCTGATCCAGCACGACAAGCTCCTGAGCACCCTGCACCACGTAGATCCGACTTCATTCGCGTTTGCATGAGCATTTCGAGATTCTGCATATATCCCACCATTGTCGCTTGATTCAATCCTCGGAGCTTCCGGCACATTGTACCGTTCTCTGTCAGCAACTTTTGGCATCCTTCTATTCTCCTACCACTCTCAATTCATTGTTCACTCGACATTCGTATCTGTTTGACAATCGAGACCGCCGACCAATACAGACGAGACTCAAGATTCCTTCCTTTCTTCTTCCTTTCGACCTTTCGAAACCTTGACTAAAGAGCCATGGCGGAAACAGCCTTTGCCAAGACGTTTCTCACCACGCTCTCCGGACGCCCGGCCGTGCTCTCGCCGGACCACGTCGAAGATGCGCGCAACTTTCCCGCCCGTCCGCCCGTTTGTCCTTCCCCCTCTCCCCTCTCCTCCTCCTCCTCCTTTTCCCCCACCTCCTCGTTAACAACGACACTTCTTTCCTCTTTAGTACATTCTCCCACGCATGCCCACCGAGATGAGCAAGCCCCGCGGCCGGGGTGCCGCCGCTCCGGGCCAGGAGCGCAGCGTGACGGTGACGCTCCGCTCCCTGCGCAACCCGCCTCTCGACATCACCCTCGCCGCGCAGGCCCTCGACACGTCTCTCCTGGACGTCAAGCAGGCGGCGGCGGCGCGCGCGCGCATCCCCGAGGACAAGCTCAAGATTCTGCACAACAAGCGGCCGGTGCCCGACAGCAAGATTTTGCGAGACGTGGTTGGTGAGGGGCAGACGGCGGTCGTCGAGTTTAGCGTCATGGTGATTGGGGGCGCGGCCGCGGTGCTGCCAGAGGAGGTCATGGACGTGGATGGCGACGCCGAGGGCGGGGAGGCCGCCGCGGTGAGGAGGAAGAGGGCGGAAAAGGGCGAGGCGGCGGTGGAGCAGGACAGGTTCTGGGAGGACTTGAATGGGTTCTTGATGCAGAGGGTCAAGGACGAGGACACGGCGGCGGAGCTGACGACGGTGTTCAAGAATGCGTGGGAGGCGCACAAGGTAAAGCCGTAGAGGAGCGTGAGACAGCGGTGCTTGTATATAATGGGATATATGATGTAGCATTTTGAAAGATTTCCATGGCTTTTTATGACTAGGCTGCGTTGGCTGACTCTGTGTCTAAGCCCTGCGTCGATCTAGGCAAGTTGGAATAGATTTACGGGCTTCACTCAATATGGAACAATTATTTGGTTTTTATGTTGTTCATGGTCTAGGCAGCTGCGATATATAACCTGCTCGTATCCATCTTGTGTCTTGCGGCCTCATGTCACCAGAGTCGAGTCCGTTCTTTCTCCCCCACCGATACTCGTCATTTGGAATGTAAAGCATTGTCGTGGGTGTAGATGTACTTTTGTTTCCCTTGTCGGGAGCGTGGTTCATACAGTGAGTGCGCGCTTAGGGAGCGGCAAGACCCTTGCTGACAGTCTTGATGACAGTCTCGTACTCAATGGCGTCGGATTCGTTGGCCTGGAGCTCGCTGGCAAGACCGTTGAGAGAACGCTTCAGGGCCTCCTTGGACGAGGCGTAAATCATCTTGGCCTGTATGTGTGTGGCCGAGGTTAGCTGCGGTTCTTCTTCTTTCTAGCGGCCACGCCGTCTCTGACATGGAAAACCCTACCTGAACACCGGCTTCATCGGGGGACCAGGCGATGAAGACAATCTTGTTGCTGTGGCGCGAATTAGCTGCTGAGCCGTCGCAAGGCTGGGTTGGAGGGGTTAGGCCTACCGGACACCCTCGCCTGTGGCGAGGTTGTACTCAAAGTCGTAGACGGCATAGCGGGGACCCTTGCCGACAGCGCCCTGTGTAGTAGAAAGAGATTGCTCGTCAGTACGTGGCAAAGATATGGCGACCAGCTTTCGGCGAAAAGCGGCATGTAATGAACTAACAGTCTTGCTCTTGGAGGTGGCGTCGGTGAGCTTCTTGCGAAAGTTCTCCCACTTCTTGTCGTCGGAAGCCTCCTCGATGACAATCTGCTTGTAGTCGTCGCTGAGCTTGTAGATGATGTACTTGTACTTCTTGGAGAGCTTCAGGTCGTTGTAGGCAGTGATGCACTCTTCGCTAACGACGGCTCTGTGAGGCGGGGGAATGTCGAGTTAGTAACTTCGATTAAAGTTTTCTTCACTCAAGAATGGCATCCATGAGATTAGATTGCGCGCGCCGAAGCGGCCAGGTCGCGACGTGTGCCGCGAGCAAAATCGCATGTTCGCGGGAGGCGGGGGCAAGGACAGGTCGGTGGAGGGGTTTGGGGAGAGGCGGGGAAGGGTATTTGCTTGAAAGGTAAGGCATGTACGCACCCGGATTGAGACTACAGTTAAAAAAGTGTCAATATGCAAAGCATGTTTCAGTGCGGAGACCCTTGCGCCTAGGCGCATCATCATACGTACCATGATGGCGGTGTTGTTCTGTGAGGCAAACGCGGCGTACGAAAGATGTGCTCTGGAGAAGAGGGCAGCTTGGTCAGTTGTTGCGCAGGCAAGTTGTAGGTCTCGGCCGTAGCGGGGTGTGCAGCAGCTGGAGGGGCAGAGGAGAAAATAGAAAAGAGAGCTGCGACGGGGGAGGGAAAAGAAACCAACATGTAAAAGAAAGGTAAAAAAAAAAAAGGGTTGCGATCGGAGAGGATCCTTTAAATTCGCAATGTAAATTGGTGTTGTGTTTACGGGAAGATGACGAAAAGAAGGTCTGGTGGGCTTATTATTACCTAGAGCCGGGAGAGGGGCAGAGGAGGACGACGGGCAGAGCAGAGCAGGCAGCTGGTTTACAGTGGTAGAGTGGCCCGTGGGTGAGTGGGTTTCCGCATGCTTCTGCTGGCGGCCCCTGCAAAATGAGGGCCTGGAAAATGAGGCCCTGGAAAACGAAGCGCCCGTGACAGCTGCTTTGTTGGCCGTGAGACGCCGCCCCACGTGACGCTTCCACTGACGTCGCCGCCGTTGCTGAGCCTCACCACCAAAGTGCCTACCGACCGAGTCGTGCTCTGGTTGGGCATAAATTGGAGCATTATTCATTCATGTACTTCATTATCCTGGTTCAAATCGAGGGAAAATCCCGGAGATTCTACAGTAGCCTTTGATACTCAATTGAAGAGACACGATGTCCGAATTACACCATTTCCTACCCTCGCGCTTCCTAAACGCCTGCCTAAAGTCAGCCTCAGCTCTCACCATGTCGCTGCCTACAGGTTGTCGTCACTTCCGATAAGCTCGTTTCTCTCGTCAAACTTTTGCTCATATTTTTTATTGTACAATGAGGGCTACCATAACTAGTATACAGTGGCTCTCTGCCATCTAGCCGTGTCTGAAATCGCGCCTTGCCGACGCTTCCATCAACTTCCACAGACATGGAGGGGAGATTAAATAAAAAAACAAGGCCCGACTTGATCCATCCGTTCTATAACACCGAATCCGTGCCCAGTAGGTTTCCCGTTTCCGTTTTGTACATTGTCGCCCGTTTTATTTTAGTGTCTTTTCAACTCTCGCATCTTACATCATGCCACCCATGCCTCCCATACCGCCCATACCACCCATGCCGCCCATGCCACCAGCACCGCCAGGACCCTTCTCCTCAGGCGCGTCGACAATGGCCACCTCGGTGGTACCGAGCAGGGAGGCGACACCAGAAGCGTCAATGAGACCAGTGCGGACAACCTTGAACGGATCCAGAATACCGGCCGAGATCATGTCGACGTACTCGCCGTTGGAAGAGTCGAAACCCTTGTTGAAATCGGCACCGTGCTCATCAGTCAGCTTTCCGACAATGACGGAACCCTCCAGGCCAGCGTTCTCAATGATGGTGCGGGCAGGGCGCGTGATGGCGTTCTTGACAATCGTGACACCAAGCTGCTGGTCAAAGTTGGCGGGCTTGATGTCCTTGAGAGCGTTGCTCGAGGCCTTGATCAGGGCAGTGCCACCACCGGGCAGAATACCCTCCTCAACGGCAGCACGGGTGGCGTTGAGAGCATCAACGAAGCGGTCCTTCTTCTCACCCACCTCAACCTCCGAGGAACCACCGACCTTGATGACGGCAACACCGCCAGAGAGCTTAGCAAGACGCTCCTGGAGCTTCTCCTTCTCGTATTCAGAGGTGGTGGGATCGGCCATGACGCCGCGAATCTGCTCGCAGCGCTGACCAAGGGCGTCCTTGGAGCCCTCACCGTTGAGCATAATGGTGTCCTCCTTGGTGATGGTGATGGAGCCAGTGGAGCCGAGCATGTCGGCAGTAGCCTTCTCCAGCTTGATGTCGAGCTCATCGCTGAAGACGGTGGCGTTGGTCAGGATGCCGATATCGCCAAGGATAGACTTGCGGTTGTCACCGAAGCCAGGGGCCTTGACGGCAGCAACCTGGAGCTGGCCACGGAGCTTGTTGAGAATGCAGACGGCAAGAGCCTCGCCATCAATATCTTCAGCAATGATGACAAGAGGGCGGCGCTGCTGGGTAGAGACCTCGAGAGCGGGGATGATGTCCTGGACAGCAGAGATCTTCTTCTCAGAGAGGAGGATGAGAGGGTTCTCAAACTCAACCTTCTGCGCCTTGGCGTCGGTGATGAAGTAGGGCGAAATGAAACCACGGTCGAAGCGCATACCCTCGGTGACCTCGAGCTCGTCCTGGAGAGTCTTGCCCTCCTTGACGGTAATGACACCCTCCTTGCCAACCTTCTCCATGGCCTTGGCAATCATCTGGCCGACGTGCTGGTCGCCGTTGGCAGAGATGGTGGCAACCTGAGCAATCTCTGAGCTGGTGGTAATGTCGCGCTTGTTCTTCTGCAGATATTCGACGACGGCGTCAACGCCAGCCTGGATACCACGGCGAAGATCCATGGGGTTGCAGCCGGCGGCAACGTTCTTGACGGTCTCGGAGAAGATGGCACGGGCGAGGACGGTGGCGGTGGTGGTACCGTCACCGGCAACCTCGTTGGTCTTGGAGGCGACGTCCTGGAGGAGCTTGGCACCCAGGTTCTCGAACTTGTCCTTCAAGGTAACGGCACGAGCGACGGTGACACCATCTATTGAGAGTTAGTGGAATCCACATGTTTCGTAACCGGAAATTGATAATGCCTACCCTTGGTGATCTTGGGAGAGCCAAAGCTGGACTCAATCAGAACATTGCGACCCTTGGGGCCGAGAGTAGTGGCAACAGCCCTGGCGAGGGTATCGACACCAGCCAGAAGAGCGGCACGACCTTCAACGCCGAATTTGAGCTCCTATTCCCACCGTCAGTAACCAATCAAAAGCTTATCCTGAATTTCAGACCGCCACCAACCTTGTGAGCAAAGCGAAGCTGCTGGCCGAGGCCAGCGCCAGCTCGGAACTTGGTGGAAGCAGAGGCGAGAGCAGAAGCTCGGGCCTGGGAGCTCAACGCGCGCTGCATCGTGTGTGTGTGTGTGTGTGTGTGTGTGTGTGGGAGGAAATGAAAATGAAAAGGGTATATAGTATTACAATGTGGCACAAAAAATAGTACAACGACTCCGAGGGATTGAGGATGGAGTGCGACGGCGGAAAGGCAATTGCAAATGGGCTTGGGGTAGAAGGGGAAAAGAAGTAAGGGTGATGTCTTGCGAGCTTCGGCCCCAAAAAAATTGTCGCTGGCGGCGAGCGTCGGCAAAACACCGTGCTATCTCCAATTTACGCTAGTCTTTGTTGGGACTAGTCTCGACTCCAGACTAATTCTACATTCTTCCAGCGGCATCCGAGACGTCTCCAGCCCAGCAATTCAAATGGATGAAGGCAATGTTAGCCTCGAGTACTTGGAAGGTTAGCTGAGCATCATTATCGTTGCAATGCTATGCTAATTTCGTTCATCATCTGCTCTGTATGCCCAATGTCCTGCGGTTCATGGCCGCTCCTAACTCGTGCCCAATTGCGTCAGTCAGCCAGCTCTTATTTAGCCATCCCGTTTAACCACCAGTCGCTTGTTCATCCATGCATTCAATTGCATAGGTTTTTCCTCCGGTATAAACTCGCAAGTGGCCAGCTCTTCAGATCTTGCAATAATTCTTTAAAAGAAGCATCGAAAACGAACAAAAAATCGTCTGTCGGCGGGTCCCAATGGCTAATGCCTGCAAAATACTGATACAATATAAATGGTGTAGGCAGAATGAATCTGTCCTCACTCTAATCCAAGCCAGCTTCAAGCAATAAAAGCGAATTACAAGTATCGCTCGTCAGAAACTTCCCATCATCGTCATACTGTCAGGGCTCTGCAATAGTCAATTAGCATGGCCAGTTCTTGAGAGGAATAATACATACATCTTTGACATCGCAGGCATCGACGAAACTCTCATCAACTGCCATATCGGGCGATTCATCTTCTTGCTTCAATTCGCTCAGGACTTGCGAGTAATCTGTCTGCATGTCAGGCAACTCCTGGCGCATAGCAAAGGACTCGTCATTCGTAAACATGGAGTAGTCTGTGGGCAAGGTAAAATAACCCGAGAATGGAGTTCCTAGTGTCGAGGGCTGTTTTTGGTATGGGTATAAGCCCATTGGGGAGTATTGTGGCCAAGAGGCTTCCTGCCACTGTGCTTGCGTATTAGGTGCAGAGGTGGGAGCAGATGCAACAGACGTGACTGTGTCAAAGGACCGAGTCAAGAGCGGGTTCTCCGGCTCGTCAATCTCGGATCTCTGCTGCCTGGTAGGAGAGCGGTAACTGCTCTGGGGTGACCACTGCCAGGGTTAGCGGCAAGTTGGAATAGCAGATATTGGAGCACTTACACTCTGCTCAAACCGGCGGAGGCTGTTGGTGACAGACTCGTCCGTGGCGCTAGGAGGACCACTGCAGAACATGGGCTGCGGCATGCGAACTGGACTGGGTGACTCCGGCATGCATTCATCTTCATCACCAGAATGCTGAAACGAGTCTGGGAGGTTGAATCTCAAGTCATCATACTTTTCGTCGAATCGAACGGGGCGTGTTGTGTCTTTGTCGTCACCATCTGGATCCTGACGAACGAAGCCACGGATGCTTGGGTCGACACCAGAAGCTGAACTGGGCTTTTGGCAGACTGGAGGCACAAGATGCCCTTCTCTAATCAATTCTTTCCTGACTCTGTTTAGGTGCTGTACAATGGCGGCACCCGAGGAACCAGGACGGAGTCGATGGGCAATAGAATCCCAGGGCAGAACAATCTTGTGACGAGTACACTCGTAGTGAAGATGTAAAAGCAACTTTTCCGCCATGCGGGGGCCTGTGAGGAATGAATATTTGGTCCAAGACTGCGGCGGTTGAAGAATAACTCACGTCCCCACATGATGAGGCTACGGCCGACAACTCGGCCATTGTTACGTTTTTGCACCTCGGTCGGAAGACTATGCGAGAACGATGCGTCTTTTTTATGGTTTGGAGTTGTTTGTAGCAGGGCGGTGGCAGAGTCGCTGTCCTTGTTGGCTCTGGCCTGGGAACGGCGATCTTGAGCTGGGGAGCGACCCGTCTTGGACGGCGTCTTTTTGACAGGCGTGACACCCATGACGCGAATAATGCGAGAGAGTAGATATAAACAATCTTGATGATGGATTAGTCGTTTAGTGGCTTGATCGATTGTTTTCGGGCATTTAACTCGTCAAGGTCGTGTTGTTTGCTTGCAACTTACAGATCAGTGAAAGGAGCAGTGTGCAGCTTCGTTCCTGCTGCGGAGAGATAGAGCAGAAGTTTGCTTTGCAAGATTGTAAAAAAAGGGTAGCGGCAAGAAAAGCGCGAGGTGTAGATTCAATGAGGAAATCAATGCTTTTTGAGCAACCAAACGCAGGGACACGCGGGCAAACTGCAGGTGAAGGACTCGACGACGACGGACAGCAACCGAGATATGATTCTTTTACTTTGTCAATAACATGCCAAAACTGGAGAAAAAGAATTGAAATAATTTTTAGTGAGAGGGCCAGAATTACGCGGAGATGCCTGGTTGCTAGGGCAAATGCGTTTGAACTTCCGGCAGGCAGAGGCAGGCCGTTGCCAGCTGGCAGAGGTGGATCAGAGAGGCTGGGCTGTGAATTATTGTTGTCTTTGAAGCAGCAGAGTATAATGGGATTTCTGTGTCACCTCATCGTGGTGAAATCTTTGCGTAGCTTGCCATGTCCTTCGGCTGGCACATACTTGTGGGTAGGTCCCCGGCATGCTCAGGACGATTTGGCAGTTTGATGTCGCCTCAAAGAGACCGAACTCTAGTTCATCAGTTATCACGAGGTATCGTAGGCTAGAAGTCAAATTTATCCGATTCCAAATGAAGAGCTGTATTATTCCTGTAAAACATGACGCCAAAAGCCCAAGTAATGAAAGTGTTCTTCTTTTATCTCAGTCGCTGGCCCCTCCAGTCCTCCATTTGGACAACATGTAGTTTACCAGTCGCGGCTTCCTCGACTTTTTATGCGATTGATGGTGTCTTTTTGCGCTTCGAGATTCAAAGCAAAACTGTGGCTGGATATGAAAGTGTTGTTGGTGCTGATGCGAAGCAGATGGTGCAGGTCGGAACGTGATGTGCCGATCATTGATCCCATGGGCGTCTTGAATGAAATTTGTTGTATCTGAGAGCTTATTCACTACTCCAGAGATGAGCTTCAAGCTACCGAGTGTGGCTTCCGAGATATTTTGCACTGTGTGTAGTTGCGCGTTGATTTGGTCTTCCAGGCATCGCAGACGGCAAACTTGGCTTTCCAGGGCATCGTTTTGTTCGTGAAACTCGAGACTCTCCGAGTCCAGTCGCCTCACGTTCAACCGCAGCGGCCCCATGGCTTCCGCCAGCTTTTGTTCGATGACCTGCTCGATGATGGTGTAGATGGTCTCGGAGACACGCGACAACTCGTGCTGCGCGCTCTGCGCGCTCTGCGGTTCGGGCTCCAAACTTCCCAAGCTCGAGCTCGGCGGCAGATTTCGATACTCATAAGGAGGAGCCGGACATTGCGTAGAATTCGGCGTCGGCAGCTGTGCGTAGCCAGACTTGGGCGACTCGGGTGGTGTAAGCAGACCCGAGCAGCTCGGCGACTGCGCGGCCGGGTTGAAGCGCGCCTTGGGCAGCACGAAGCCGGTGTTGTTATCCGCAAAAGAAGGCATAATGTCTTCGTAATGGTGAAATGAGTCTTTCTGCAAAAGAAGCTCAAGATGTGTAGAATTCTAGAGTGAAAGAGGGCAAAAGAAAAGAGAGGATGTGATGTTCGCCATCGTTAGACCGCGCATCATGTTGTATATACCCTCCTCTGCCCACCGCTTCTTTCGTCGGCTCTGGGAAGAGGTGCAAGGAAACAATACCATTGATGCGGTTCCCCATTCAGGGACACCGATTTGGGCATCCTATTGTCCTGCGCGGTGCTATTCACAAGTGACTCGGCGGATGGGGCCGGGACCCAGGGCGCGGCAGGCAACTTGCTCATTGCACCGACTAGTGCTGGTAACTTTTGGCATTTACAGATGGAACAATTATCTTTCGTAGTCATATTTGTAGTAACGTGCTGTAGAGATCTTGTGAGTAATGCGAAAAACTCCTTGATTTATTGATCTTGACTGCCAGGATAACGAGTCGTAGAATGCTCTCAACTAAACTGATTGCTCCTTTGCTTTGCGAGCAGAACCCACGAAGTAAGACAAAAAGCTCCCAAAAAAAGCCTGCGTCTCGCGCAAAATAAAATTCAAATTCCATAATCCCGTAGCAAGATGAAGTTGCAAAATGTTATCCTTTTCCTTGTGGCTTCATGCCCAAGCTTCAGCAACCGACGACGGCTGCACAATCCCTTTCAAATGGGGCATTTCAGTCTTCCTCTGCCTTGACGGGCTCCTCCAAGTCCTCTGGGGCATCTATATTCACACTGTTAGCAAGTGAAATGTATCGTCATATGCGGTCTTGACTGGTAGTACCGGAAAGTGAAGACTCAGACTCGGCCTCGATTTCTTCCTTAGCATCCTCCTTCTCCTCCACCTTGGCCTTGGACTTTCTTCCGCGCGGAGCAGCCTTGGCCTTTTTAGCAGGAGAAGCCTTGGGGGCAGAGAGTGCTAGCGCTTTGCGCTTTGTAGCTGCCGGCTTGGCCGGCTTTTCGTCGCCATCGGAGGCGGCGGCGGCACCAGCAGTGGTGTTGGTCGGCTTGGCACTGGACGAGTCCTTGGCAGACTTGATAAGACGCTCATATCGCTTGGCTCTGGACGATTGTTGTCAAGTCAGTGTGTTGAGACACATAAAGGCACAGGAAAAGCTGATGAAGGTTCGAGGGGGGTGTAGGAGGGGGGACAACATACGCGGCGGCCTTGGTCACAATGTCGAGCTCTTTGGCAACGGCCTCGAAATCTACCTGCTTAAGAATTAGTAACCAGACCAGTATCAAAAGACTTGTAGACTCCGGAGAATTGAGGGATTGCACCTTTCCGCCGTTGCTGTGTCGGATACAGGAGATGAGAAAGCGAACGTTTTGCTGGGGATCAATCTTGGTAGACATGATGTCGGTTACAGACTTGACTGATGCAAAAGCAAGGCGGACTGCAGTGAAATAAAAGGGAGATTATGGACAACAAAAGGATTCGAGACTGAGCAGATGTAAAGTGTGGGCAGGGTAGCTTTGTCGTTGGAGAGACGTCCGAGGATGGGCGGCGGACAGCGAGAGCGCATTAGCTAGGCAGTCACGCAAACAAGTGATTGAAACAAAACTGGGGGCTGGGGCCGGTGTGTTAGTAGATGAAGAGTTTTTGAGAGAGGAAAGGGATGAAATATGCGAGGCGGGAAGGGCAGTTTCGGGTAAAGATTGTACGTGGTGAGAGTGAAGGTGAAAGTGAAGTGTGCAGGGAGCGCATTGGAGCAAACGGACGCAGCTAGGCCCAGAAAGGTACACGACGGCATCTGCTTTACTTTTAAGAAGTCGACGGTTGTTAAATATGATTTGAATTATACTTAGCGTTTTGTCATGGTAATCTGTGGCAGCAATGAATCTCGCGTGTCTTGCTCGTCTGCCTCATCTACCTCCCGCTGAGGGTAACCTCGCCCTCTCTATAAATTCCCGTTGCGCATATCTCGCTTCTAAAACGTAGCAAATACCCAAAAATGTCCCTCAATGTCTCGCAAAACTCCCATCCATCCGTGAAAAGCGCTCACAATAGGCGTCTTAATACTCTCCATCCAGTCCCGCAGCAGCCACGGCCGGCTTCTGCTTCTCCTGCACCTCATCATCCTCCTCTTCCTCCTCCTCCCCCCCTTCCCTGTCATCCTGCTTCCTCTTTTTACCTCCACCGGTACTATTGACCACCTCGGACGGGCTGGCCATTTTTCTGGGCGTCGACGGAGCGTTTCCCCCCGCTCCGCCGCCAACGCCGCCGCCAACGCCGCCGCCACCACTACGAAGCGAGGCTGTGGCGGCGGCAGCGTCTCAGTCGACGTCGGGCTTGCCGTTCATGTGGGCAAAGATGGCCAGGAGGATGCGGATCTCGCCGTCGGTGGGGGTGACCTTGTCCTCGGCAGCCATGATGGCAGTGTGGAGGGGGGATTGTTCTGAGAGGAAAGCAAGAGGATTGGCTGCTTTGTGGGCTTTGGGGGTTGTACAGTAAATGGTGAGGATAACGGAATATAGTTGATGGAAAGCTTGGTTGTTGAAAGTGTCAAGGAGAGGGTGGTTGTTGCGGATTGCAGCTGGGAACGCAAGTGATTGGTGGGCGAATGAGTGACGAAACAAGACGCCACCCAGCACAAATGTTACAGAGTAAGAGACTCAGCAGCTGTCTAATTAAAAAAAATTACGACTATGAATTGAAGTTTTATTAACTCACTTACTACGGCTGCTTCGCTTTCATAATCCTCTTCTATTACTTTTCTCTGTAAAAGCGGCCTCTTTTCTTGGTATCCCCTTGGTTGGCTGGTGTAAGTCGCAAGCGGAGAAAATGAGCCGGAAAGCGCAGGTAGAATAAGATTCACCTTCAGGCACAAACATTCAGCAAATTGTCTGTTCACTCAGCAATAAATGCTCCGAAACCTGGCAACTTCTCACAGGCTCATTGACTGTATCTGGCTATACAAGGGCGGCGGCTAGTCACATATACAAGCAGCGACACCACTATGCGCAGTCCTCAATCCTCGTATCCATTGTTCCCGTCTACCGAGTTCCTAGCAAAATGTATAAATAAATACAAGGCTGCAAATTCCCCAACTCCAAGTAATACCCTAGCAAAATGGCCTTGTGCGTCTTCTCAGATCCCTTCCGGGCAGGCAACCCCGTGCTGCCCGCCAACAGCGAATGGCGAAACGTTTTTTGCCCTCAAAATAGATTGAAGCCGTCGACGGCCGGCTCTCTCTTGATGGAGCCGGCGGGAGGCGTCTCGCCCCTTTCCTTGGCCGCGCGGCAGTCGTTTTCGTTGTCCTCGTCGTCCTCGGGCTCCTCTTTCTTGACCTTGCGGCCGCGCCCCCCGCCACCGGGTGCCTTGCGGGACTTGGTGACCTTGGTCGGCGTCTGGGGTATATCGCCGGCCTGCGCGCCTTTTCCGGTCTTCTTGGTAGGGCTATCGCCGTCGAGGCCGTACTTTCTCTTGATCTGGCCAAAGCGAACCTATGCGTGGTGTATGTGTTAGTTTGCCGGGGGGGGGCTCTAGTAACGGCTTTTGTTTTAAAGAGCAGGGGAAGATGTACCCTGGCAACGCCGGCATTCTTGAAACCGGAACTCTCGGCGACGGCATCCCAATCAATGTCGCCCTTGTTCTTCATGTGCTGGACAATGTTGAAGAAGAAAATGGCCTCGGTGGCGGTCGGGCCTGCCTTTCCTTCGTCGGCCATGATTGCTGAGCGGCGCAGTGTTAGCAGAATAGATGGCAGTGAGAGAGAATTTAAGAGGGAACGGGAGGAAATGGGAGTTGGGCGGGTGAAAGCATCAGCGATCAGTTTCTTCTCGGGAAATTACCTGAAATAAAGGTTTTTGGTTGAGGGTCAATGGACAGAAGCGGCGTTGCTGCAGTGTGATGTGTGAGGTTGTGGAAGGAATATAATACGAGAGCGTTGTAGTGTAAGTAGTGGATTGCAAAGGGGAAGAAAGGTCGAATTGAAGAAGAAGTTTGAAAAAGGATAAACTGCCTATGCTGGCCACTTAGCAGAAGAAATTTAAAAAGGAGGCGGCCTCGTCAGAAGATAAGAGTGCTATGCAAGGTGCTGTGTTAATGAACAGAAAGTGAGGTGCATCTCTTGGTCACGGCGCTCGAGTTACCGAGCCCCAGCCACAAGCATGGGGGTCATGAATGCAAGTTTTTTGTCACATTTTGGAAGATTACATGGATCAAGTTCAAAGGTAGTCTCAGTGAAGCAGAAAAGAAGAGATTAAAAATCGAATGGAAGAACATGGATCAAGTTCAAAGGTAGTCTCATTGAAGCAGAAAAGAAGAGATTAAGAATCGAATATGGTACATTTCTTTTGTTCCCTGCTTGAGTCAAAATAGCAGATCCTGAAACGCCATGTTTTCCATGAATAAATAACGCCGCTAGCCAGAAAGACGAACCGCGACCCGATGCAGACTGGGCATCTTAACAAGATGAACAGTCTGTCACCTTGAGCGCAAATCGCACCGAGGAATGTTTTTGTGGTTTTGTCATTAGGTCGTAACAAGAGAAAAAGCCTGAAGGAAAGCAACCATCGTCTGAACAAAGCAGCAGCAGCAGCAGCAGCAACAAGCACCTTTTTCCCTTTCTATATTACATCAAATCTCCGTAGCTCGTTCCTCTTTGTAGGATATTGTCGTAGTGAGAGAAGTGTCATCGCTTCACCTCATCGCATTATGTGTAATCGAAGGGGGTTTTGGGGTATCATTAAAAGTGTCCGTCTTGGAACTGGTCGTTCCAGAGTGACTGGGTGGTGGCATTGAGGTCTGTCTGGGTAGAGAGATCGAAATTGCCGCCAGACACGAAGTTGCTCATGTCAATGGCAGCCTCAAAGGCAGAAAAGTCGGGGGGTCCTTCGAGACCTGGCTCCTGCTTCAAAAACTCGGGGCTCGCATCGAGGCTGTATCCGGGGTGGTTGGGGAGCTGGTGGTGGATCGCCTTCGGGTTGAGAGAAAGCGGCTGGGTCATGTCGTCGCTGCAGGGCGTCATGAATCGAGGATTTTCAAAGTCGTCACCGAGGTCGCCCATGTAGGGAGAGACGTCTGGGGTGAACTGCAAAAGACGAGTGTTGGCAAAGAACTACTCATGAGGACCGCGCTGGCTGCTCGCGCGAACATACCTGGGGATACGACGTCAAGCTGATGCTGGACTCTGACTTGACGATAGTGTCCTTCTTGGGGTGTGAATCTCGTCGAGAAGACGACTTGGAGACCTTGCCAGACTTTTCGCCAGAGCTGCGTCTCTTGGTGGGCTCGTGGCCGGTAATGGTGGAGCGGAAACGAGAGTATCTCATTCTAGCGGCATGACCATTCGTAATGGGCTGCAGCAGAACAGGGTCGTTGGCAACTTGAGTCCAGTCAATCTGGAGGACGGGTTAGATGGGTGAGCAAAAGGCGCTGTAAGGGAGTGGCAAGTACTCACATCTTTGAGATTCTTCTGCTTGAGAATGGCAAAGAGGAACCGAGCCATGGCATTATCTGCGTTGGAGGTCATGATGGCGAAGAATGTGGAAGTTGGTCAGGGTATAGAATAGGGGGAAGAATGTTGGGCGAGTCGAGGTTGATATGCAGCGACCAAGACGGCAGCGTAGGAGCCTGGCCACGAGGACCGAGACAGGTTGGACGGGAGATGTAAGACTAGCTTCGATTCGAAGAGATGAAGTGGTTGCGTGAGTAAATTGTAGAAAGTTTAACAAGGGAGGCTATGTGGAGGACAGCGTGAATGCACAAGTGGCGAGGACAAGGAATTGATTCGAAGCGAAGAGGTGGTGGACTTGAACTGACTGTCAAGGACGGTAAAATGGGAGTCTCAAAAAGTTGAAGCATATGTAAATAGGAGAATGATAGTCAAATTCAGATGTTTGCGGGCAGAAGGGGAGGGAAGAAGAAGAGAGCATCGAGCGACGGCCAGGCACCAAGGCCAGACGAGAAGCACTTATATAGGAAGATGGCGTACTACAAGGTTGGTGGGCCGGGAGTCGATTCCCATGGGAGCAAGGATCAGGCAGCCCAGGTGGGAATTTGGGTTTTTGAGCTGGATTCGCAAGCCACACCCCTCGGGGGATGGATGAGGGATGGTATATCTTTTTTCTTTACATGATGGGTGATGGTAGCGGTGGATTGGTGAGAGAGAAGAGGGCGTGGGAGAAAAGAGGCAAAGAACCAGGGGGGGGGTCTGTTGCCTAGCGGTGGGGCCAAGACTCAAGACTCAAGAGGCAAGTCGCTTGTTTGGGCAATGCTGAAGCCCCACCGGATGCTGAGAAATACGCTACCGGCTCGAGTATGTGCCGCTAAATCACTTCACTGCCTATTGCCTGCCTAGGTGATGAATATTTTTGATGCTGCAAGACTTCAGGGGCGCTATGAAAATAAAAATTCAATCAATTATACAAGTAGCCCAGCCAGAAGCAACCAAGGTTGGCAAAAAAAGGCTCGGCGAGCAATGTTGGGACTTGGGCGGCATGGCCCAGTGGAGCAAGACCACTTAAACCCCCAGAAACTCGCTGCTTCAGCCGCGTAAAGTGGTTTGCTCAGAGCGCTGCAATTCTAGATCGGCTCAACACATGCGCAGACCCATGAGAAAGAAAGTAAACGTCATTGCTGGTCCTCGTTCGAAGAGCAAGCTTTCACCGTCGTTTCGCAATTGGCCGCGTAATTCCATCTTTGATCTAAATCAACGGTCAAAGTCGCAGTCATCGCAATCGCCCAAAAGAAAAAAAAAAGTGCTGGTACCTCGACCGCAAAAAGCAACGACAAGGATTTCATTCAAGATTTCTTTTTTTTTGTCGTCCAGTTCTCCCGTATTATTCGCTTCTTTATCCCTGGTCTGAAACCCAGTGTGACTCATTGCCCAAACCCCATCTAATCGGTTTACCCAAGTGGAGAGGGAGGGGGTGCGGCAAGGCCACCCGTCCATTCCGTCAGCACGGGTTGAAGTGCCCCCAAGAACCCAAGCCGTCTTTTGTTGTACCTCGCCCACCAGAAAATGCTGCGTTGGTGACATTTTCTCGAGCAGATCAATCGCGGAATGAATAGAAACAAACGAGATCTGATAAGAAACGCCGTTGGTGACGTCTTGTCAGGTTATAAAAGGCACCACACCTCGACAAGAAGAAAAAAAAGGTCGCAATCCTGCCGCCATCCCCTTTGTGCCCAATTATTAATCTCCTTTCTTACTCGTGCTTCCTCATTTCTGATCAGCGTGGTGTGTGGTGTGTGTGGCATGTCTCCTAGTGCGGCGGACCCATGTGTTGCAGCCGAGAGCGCTGCGAAGGGAGCTCAGCCTGCCTTGAAAAGAGGGGTACTAGCAAAAATCATCACCAGTTTGCGCAGGCAGGGTTTTGGACCAAACCACAGCCAATGGGCCAAAAAAGACGCGGAAAGTGCCAGAGACGATAGGCGCTCCATTTTCGATGCATTGCCGACATTTTTTGACACCTCTATGGTCGCAGACGCGGCACAGAGGCCATGCGCAGCGAGGATGGGCTCGCCGCCGACCCTCGGGAGACGCGACGGGGCGCGCACTCCTGCGACCCTCTCAGCGTCCGAGTCACCGCCAGGTTGCCACGAAAACACGTGATGGCGCTAGGTCGCTTCGGGAAGCCAGCGCGGGCGGCTTGGCCGTACCGGCGAGCGAGACAGCAGCGCGGATGAACCGTCGTATCAGTGTATCACGCAGCACACTTTCTTCTCCCCCCCCCCAAAAGACCGCCCGCATCAAGGTTTGTGCCGTTCCATTCGATTCCACAATGTGTGATTGCGTCTGCACATTGCGCATTCCATCGCCGAGACTTTTCTGCGTGAGCAAGGCAAAGAAAAAAGAAAAAGGAAAAAGTCAGAAATATCGTTTGCTCGTACTGCCTGGAGCTCCTTTGTCGTCGATGCAGACGGGTCGAGCAGCACAGCCCACTTGCCACAGGTACAAAGGTACCTTGTTTGCTTGGTCGAACTGGTAACGAAACAGTGAAGTTGTAAGTACCTAGGTGGACGGCTAAACTGCGTCTGAATGCCGGTTATGCCACAACATCATCGTCCGTAGGCAAGGCAGCGGATTCAAAGAATACACCATATGTCGGTCATGCAAATATCAAATTCGAGTATAACAAGAATGCGTCCCCGGCGGTCCTTTTATCTACCCTCAGCCCGTCTCCCGCACGGCTACCACGGCCGCCCATCTAGGCCGCAGCCTCGCCCGTGAAGCACAATTACCAAGAGACTGTACCGCCTGTTATGCCGCGCACGGGCCAACGTGCAGCCGGTCCGCCTCTCCCCACCTCAACTCTCTGTCTTGCAGGCTGCAAGTCCCTAAAAAGCCCCAGATAAGTCAAACCACCTGCTCTCCTGTCACGCACTACCAATTTTCCCTCCCGGCCAGCGCCTGTCCTTAACAGACTCTACCTACCTACCTACCTACCTACCCAGATAACCCTCGCCGCCGCCCACACAGCGACAATACCGCTGGACTCCTTGCGCCGGCGCGGCACCACATACCGAGGGGGGAAAAACTGACCCAAGCTCAGTCGTACTCTCTCTCTCTCTCTCTCCTCTCCTTTGCGTCGTTCGCTGCCCCCCCCTTGCGCAACGGGCAGGACGCGAGGCCGTCTTGACCCACCTCGCCTGGCTCGTTCTTATAAGGCCCTTTTCCTGTCAGCCATGAATAACATGAATAACAAGAACTGGAACGACCGTGCCGACAAGGACCTCTTCTTCACTATTTTGTCGATCAAGAACATTGGCGTCATCAGTGGTGCGGAATGGACGCATATCGGCAACTACATGCGTAGCATTGGATATGGCTTCACAAACGAGGGATGTCGGTAAGTATCTCATTTCAACCCACGCTTACACCCTTGAACATTTTGTCAAACTTGTTGCTCTCATTTTCAGCCCACATCGTCTTCTGTTGCTGCCAGTCTGCCCTCTTGTTCCTGCATATACAATCGCTTCTTCCCCTCATCAGTACGCCGTAGCAGTCCACCACCACCGCAAGCCATATATGCAATGCAACCCCGGGCCAATAGCATCTTTTCTCGGTTCAACCCCCGCTCTCTGCTAATACCACGTCCCAGACAACACTTTCAGGGCCTGCGCCGCGCTACAAACAAAATTGAGCCCGCGCCTCCTCCAGCAGACGTGGCGCTCCGGCGCATTGACCCGAGCCTGAACCCCATCACCCGGCGCCCTGGCCCCGGACGCGGCCGGCCCCGAAAGTCCGCGTCCGGCGGCGAAGCGTCCGCGGGCCCGGCCTCCGCAGCCGCCGGCAGCGTCACGCCGCTAGACCCCAGCATGGACGCTTCGCCGACGCCGGCCCCGGCCCCGCCGCAAGCAATGGACACGGAGGTGCACGACCCCGACCAGCAGATTGCCATGGAAGACGAGCAGGCCCTCGTGGCGTCGGCCGCCGCCGGTCCCTACCCGGGCGCCGTCCCTGTGCAGCATGGCGCCGCTGACGGGAGCGCGGACGAGCACCCGTCGAAGCGGCAAAGACTCGACGCCGATGTCATGGACCCCGAGTCGGCCTTGGACGATGAGGCTGTGCTGGCACTGGCCGCGCACAACGGCACGACACCGGGCGATTACGCAGAGTGAGAAGACCCCCTTTGCCAGGCTGTTCGAGTATCATACTGATAGGTGCGACATTAGATTCAGCTATGGTGATGCGTAGCCTGTCATCTTTCAAGACATGAAGCAAGATTACGAGCGAGCAACGGTGGGTTCATCGGCGTTAAGTGACTTTCTGTCTGGATACACACGGCGCTTTCTTTCTTTCCTCTTTCCCACGACTCGGAGGCTGTACTTTGACGACCAGGTAAACGCATTCTGACGTTTTTGTTGTTGGTTTTTTATTTTTTTGTCCATACATTAGAAGCGCAGGGTTACAATGTTGGAGGGGCTGCGTTTAATCCGGGACAGGAGTTTTGTCGTTTTTCATTGTTGACTGTCATAGACTATGGTAAACGCAATCTGTGCCAGAAATCAATACAATGGTTGATCATCCATACTTGACCGGACAAATGAACGAAGGCGTACAGGCGTTCACATCTCAATTGCTTGGACAGCCGCCGAAGCACAACGCAGCAGTGAAGAGTTGATGGCTCAAAGGGTACCTAGGCTGACTCCAGAACAGTTGGTTCTAGAAGGTGAATGACGACTGGCAACAAGCAATTTGGTTTTCCGATGCAAACAGACCGCCGATGCTGCAGCTCTGCCAAGCCGTTTGCACCTATTATACCTAACAACGCGCGACTATTCACCGGCTGCCTTCCTCCAGTCTCCTCTTTCAATTCCATCTCGCAACAACAATACGCAAAAACCACATACTCGCTTTCCTTGTCGCTCTTTCTAGCTCTATCTTGCCTCGTCTCGCCTTTGCGGTCAACACAGCCCTTTACACACAGAAACCCCGTCCGAATCGCAACCATGCCTGGCAAGGCCGGGATATGGGAAAACGCAGACTTCCTCATGGAGCTGTCCCTCGCACTCTTTCATGTTGCCAGCGGCGCCGGCGCCCTGAGCAGCCAGGCCAAGAGTGCCGTCGAGGCCTATCTCAAAGCCCAGGGCCACGATCAGTCCTGGGAGTCTATCCGGTAAGACGATGCCTTATCGTTCCGTCTTGTTGATCTTGTCTCTTCTTTTGAATTCATTATTCTCCTCGCCTCTCACCGTTTTGTTATTCGTGTTTGCTGCATACGGCTGCATTTTTGACGCGTGTTTTCCGCAGAGGCGGTGAAAACAGCTGCTGCTTGTGCCGCCTTGTTATGCCTGCCTGTAGCCAAGTTGCCTCCTCCCTCTCATCTTTTCAATCTTCCATCCCTTTATCCTCCTATTCTTCTCATTATCCTGCCCCTCGACTTCACCTTCTCAGCACCGCCATGGCTCGTACTCAGATGAAATGGGACACGGCGGCCCACGAGGCCATGCTCATCTGCATCGTCAAACACTGCGAGCTAAACTCCAGTAGCATGGCCAAAGTCTTGGAAGACATGCAAAAGAAGGGCTACGAGTTTACTGAGAATGCTTTCCGGTATGACATATCCTGCCGATGGCATTACCCTAGTTTTTTCATTCCTTGCCTGCTCTTCTTTTCCTCTCCTCTTTTCCTCTCTTCTTTTCCTCTCCTCTGTTTCCGTTTATTTTGATACTCCAGCACGTCCAGCACGGACACTTGCCAGGCAAACGCCAGGCTCTTAGTACCTATCTACCACCCACTCATTTCTCGTTCACTCAAGTCTCCTCTCTCCACATCACAACACACATTCACTACACCCATCGCGTTGCCATAACAATAGCCCGCAGCCTTTACCTTTCTTCTCTATACCCACCTCTGTCCTTGCCATACCAAATCCCTTCCATCCAAATCCCTTTCCATCCAAATCCCTTTCCATCCAAATCCCTTTCCATCCAAATCCCTTTCCATCCAAATCCCTTTCCATCCAAATCCCTTTCCATCCAAATCCCTTTCCATCCAAATCCCTTCAATTCAAATCCATCGCTCTCTCATCATGCCTGAAAAGTCCAGTCGTCGCTGGGATGCTGCAGCTCACGAAGTCTTGCTCTTCGCTATGATTGAGGAATTCAGACCAAACAAGGAGTCAATCACGGCCATTGTGGAACGTTTGAGGGCTATGGGCCACGATTACACCTTTCATGGAGTCAAGTACTGGCTTCCCTAATGCCCTTTTCCTCTGACCCTTTTGCACTACATGACTCTTCTCTGCTTTTTACTAACCATCTTTCGCGTTCCTAGTCAGCACATTCAAAAGCTTCGCAAAGCTCGCGATACGTCTACCCTCGACGGTTCAGGAGACAGCTCCAAGCCTACTACTCCCCGCAAGGCTACTCCTCGCAAGACTCCAACGTCTACCCGCAAGCACAAGGCGGAGATGGACGAGGACGCCGACGAACTCGGCCTCAACCTCAAGAACGAGGGCGAGGACGAGAAGGGCAGCATGGCTACTCCGTTCAAGCGCCCCAAGATTGAGTAAGCTTTACGGATTCGCCACCTACTTTCGAACTCATAAGATACTGACTGTCTTTTCCTGTTCGAAGGCCTTTCTCTAAGTCGGATTGGAAAAAGTCCGTCTTTCAGAACTCTGAAGTTTAAGCCAGCACGTGGTATATTGGTCCTAATGCGATACAACAGGACGAATGTTGAGGGAATTCACGAACATTGAGATGCATGAGTCCATTTTGCTTTGCTACTTACAGGATTATGGACATTGCGGTACCATTTGATTTCCAGAGGCGGCTTTGGATGAGACAGCATAGTCGAGAGACATCAGGTATTAGAGGCAGAGACAGCTAGAGCTTGAGAAGAGCATTGAATACAGCACTCTACTTCACATTTTCTGATAATCCTTGAAAAGTTGCACTGGCCATCGGGGGCTGTTATCGTCGGCGACCTTCACCATGAAGCGCACTGCGGTCGGCCAAGTCAATTCCCAGAGCTAGGCTTACACTCTCATAGGAGCTGGGCGTTCGGCCATCTCCATTGTAGTTCTTTTCATGGTTTTATGCAGTGCCTCCGCTTTACCCCTGTCTGTCCTAGGTAGTTGTCTAGTGCGGCCTCCGAGAGACCAAGGCTCGGCCGTCGACAAAGCAAGATGTCGCGCGACACGTCAGGGCAAGGCAGCTTCGGCGCCCTTGTAGAGTTTTTTTCACTGTACTTGGACTTTTAAAAAGATTTCTACTTGATTCGCACGTGTTTCTCGAGAGAAGCTACATGTGCTGATGCAGCGTCGCGCCG
Organism: Beauveria sp. NWAFU-1; assembly: GCA_024472245.1. Taxonomy (NCBI): domain Eukaryota; kingdom Fungi; phylum Ascomycota; class Sordariomycetes; order Hypocreales; family Cordycipitaceae; genus Beauveria; species Beauveria sp. NWAFU-1. Next base: position 2,247,653 of record JANBXD010000004.1, read on the forward strand.
ACTGTGGGCGCGGTGGATGGTGCAAGGTCGAAATTTTTTCGTGACAATCTGATGGCTCTGCTACAGCGCCATGTTGTGTTTTCTTGTGTAGTAGTCGTGGTACTGTTCTGAGCACAGTATTTTCGTTTATATCGCGTGGTTTTTTCACTGTAATTGATCGCAGTGGTGTGAGAGGCCAGCAATCACCACTTCGTCCCTGTACTTATATAAGTGACATTTAGATCCCGACAACCACTACAATGAAATAGTGGCAATCCACGACTAGATCTCACCAAAACACATCATATACGCTAAAACCAGCTCAAAAAGTAAGAAAACTCGATTCCAAGCCTCTACAGCCTTACACGGGTGCAGCGATGCCATATTTCCTTCCACAATTTGGATCTCGGGTAGGCGACCGTTCCAGCTGCGGGTACTCAGTAGCGAGCCATCAGCATGGCAAAAGCGAATAGAGTCCCTCATATTTGCATATAGTTCAGATCATAAGTAAGCTTGGGCTAATGGTCTAGGGGTATGATTTTCGTTTTGCATACACATGGATACCGATGACCTCCGCACCGCAAGGTTAGCAGGATTAGGTCCTAGTAGTTTCTCTACGAAAGGTCCGGGGTTCAAATCCCCGTTGGTCCAATCTCGTTTTCTTTTTTTGCTTCCATCACGGCTTTAATACGTGGTGATAGGGTTTTTTTGGGGATCAATTTTCTTTTTCAACCTCATAGATGCGAGAGCATACCATTCATTCCATCCTTTGTCTTTCCTCGTTGCCTGCGTGCTTGTGTCTGTGGCTTTAGAGGCAGGGGGTGTTACCGCGCGTCGGCCCTGCGTGGTACATACAACAGAGCAACTTGCGGAGAACACACCTTGCGCAAAATATGATCTCTCGGAAAAATAGTCGATATTGTTTAGATCATGTTTAAACCACACTGTTCTTGGATCATAACTGACAATATCTTCAACGATAGGAATGGCACGTCTGCTCGAGCCAGCTGGAACCGCAGCCTTACCCTCCCATCCCTCTTTTCCATCCGTACTTCGAGAACGGACAGTCAACTTGCCAATACCAGCTAGCTAAGAATAGCCGACACTTGCAAGAGCCAGCATTGATTTGAATATATTAGCACCATGGAATTCGTGCAAGCGACAGTGCAGCACCGAAGAACTGAAACAGCGCTGCTCCGGCTTCCCCCAAAACGCGCCATCAGTGAGCATCGCGTACGCCAGGTTGCTCCCGCCCGCGGCGGCGGGCCGCGCTCCGTCCGACTGGACGGCTGAGCGGAGTAGCCATCACATGCACGGCCGGTAGACCGGCACCTGCTGCACGCCGGCTTCGCCTCGTCGCACTTGACCTTGCGGATGCGACACGTCAGGCAGGCATCCGTCCCGACGAGGCTGCGCCTGGGACGCGTCGTCACTTGTGCGTCGGGTATCGGGTTCTGTTGCTCTTTGTCATGGCTGACCTCTGAAAGTTGCGGGCACTAATCTTCTCTTTTTGATCGAAGCCTGCTTACTTCATCGAAATAGCTATTTTGGGAAAGTTTGGGGGGGTTTGTCACGGAGTATCGACACGGCCTGCGGGCCTGCAATTAGATGGTTCGCCTGTGGTCGCCAAGCCTCGCGGCTTATCGCGGCTTATACGGGGAGCCCACAAGGCTGCTGAGGCGACGAGATCGAGCATACATCAGCACGCGAAAATAGGCAAGGTCCGAATCCGACAAGATCTGTGAATCGGAGCCCATGTACGTCTTCTGATTCGGCCTTTTGCCGGATTAGGTTGGCCTTATGTTGGTGTCTGGGGCATCGCGGGAGGCATTAGTTACTGCGTTGTGGTGGTATAAGTAGAGGGCTTGGAGGAGAAGAAGTGAAGTGAAAATCACAAAACTCATCTTGATACATTCTTCCAAAGCTACATGCAACGAGCGGAACCATGAAACTGAAATTTCTTCTATTCTTCTTTACTTCGCTGCTTTCACTGAGCGTTGCCAAGCTCCCAGAAGATGCGACCGGTATCACGACAAAGCACATCGACGGCCAGCCCGGGGTCTCCATTACTTACAAAGAGACCAAAATCTGCGAGACTAGAGCGAAAGCTTGGGCTGGGTATGTGCACATGCCGTCATGGCATCTGAGTGAGATCCAGACCGCCGATCCATACAATGTGTCCATGTTCTTCTGGTACTTTGAGGCCCGCAACTCGCCATCCAACGCAAGCACGGGCATCTACCTGGCTGGAGGACCGGGTGCGCCGTCCATTAGCGATCTTGTTTCTGGGACGGGGTCTTGCTACATCAAGGCCGACTCCAACAGCACCGAGGACAACCCTTGGTCCTGGAACAATGACATGAACATGCTGTATATTGACCAGCCAGTCAGCACGGGCTACTCTTTCACTGAGCGCATTCACTCGACTCTCGACATGCTCTTTCTGGGCAATCCGGTGACGAAAACCGGCATTACACCATTTGAGGCGTACGGCGGCTCCGCGCCTCCCGAAAACACCACATTTCTCCACGGCACCTTTTCCGAGCAAAATCCCGACAAGACGGTCAACAGCACGCTGTCTGCCGCTAAGACGCTGTGGCACTTTTCGCAGGTCTGGTTCCCGCACTTTTCGGCGTACAATACGACCGACAAGAGAGTCAGCATCTGGGGCAACTCGTACGGGGGCTTCTACGTGCCCGCCACAGCCTCTTACACGATGCAGCAAAACACCGGGATTCGCCAGGGAGCACTCAATGGAACAATCATTCCGATTGACGCTGTTGGATGGACGAATGGATGTGTAGACATGCTATACCAGGCCGAATGGTTTCCCGAGCAAGCCTACAACAATACATACGGCCTGCAAGTCATCACCAAGGATGCGTACGAGGAGGCTCTGCACAACTTAACCAAGCCGGGAGGCTGTCGTGACCAAATCACCGAGTGTCGTCGCCTCGGCAACCTCTATGACCCCGACCATCTCAATACAAACTCCAACGTCACCGACGCCTGCATCGGAGCCACCCTCTACTGCTTCGGCTACGTCATGGGCGCGTACGAGGCCGCAAGCAACCGCAGCAACTTTGACATGGCCCATCTCAAGCCCGACCCCTTTCCACCCTCCTACGCCAGCGCCTTTTTCAATCAGGCGTGGGTGCAGCGGGAGCTCGGCGTTTCCGTCAACTACACCTCGTCGCTGCTCGCCAACAATGTGTTCCTCTACGCGACGGGCGACCCGGTACGCACCAGCGGCGTCGACATGCTGCAGTACCTGCTCGGCAGCGGCGTCAAGGTGGTGATGATGTACGGCGACCGCGACTACCGCTGCCCGTGGAACGGTGCGGAGAGGCTCAGCCTGCAGCTGCAGTGGCCGGGTGCTGATGCTTTCCGGAGCGCGGGCTACGAGCGCGTCCAGACGAGCGGGTGCGCGAGCAAGGGCGTCGTTCGGCAGCACGGCAACTTGTCGTTTGCGCGCATCTTTGATGCTGGCCATGATGGTAAGTTATCAAGATTCAGCGGCGGGAAAAAAAAGGGAAAACACAAAAGATGCAGATACTAACAGTCTTTGGCTCCAGCCCAAGGTTACCAGCCCGAAATCGTCTCGCAGCTCGTCAGCCGCGCCGTTGCTGGCAAAGACCTCGCGACTGGTCAACACGCGACAACTGGTCACGGGGCCAACTACACAACACACGGGCCAACCAGTAGCTTTGCCATCAAGAACAAGCTGCCGGAGCCGCCAGCCTTTGAGTGCAGCCTGTGGAATGTGCCATCCTCGTGTACGCGGGAGCAGTACGAGGCTTTGGTGGCCGGCACCGCAGAGGTCAAAGACTACATGGTGGTTAAGCCTGAGGGGGGTAGTCCGGGGTCGATTATTCAAGTTTTGTAAAGTGACTGCCGGCTCAAGTGAGGATGAGCTTCACCTGACCGAGTTACTTGAGCCACCAGAGAAGCTTCACTTCCGGCATGAGTTGGCCGGCATTGATGGGACGAGAGTACTAGAACGAATAGAGAAAATACAAATAGAAAAGGGAATTCAGAGCCAATAGTTCTCTAACAAAGCCATGCCTACAGGATCTTGCATGCCTGCGTGGTATTGTATCCCTGATGGGGCTGCCGTTGCGAGCATGTCGGATCGTGGACTGTTACCGAACCTACCAAAACTGGCAATTCACAAGTAAACAATCACAAGCTGGGTATTCGCCAGAAATTTCCGCATGTAGTCAAGGTGAACAAGGATACTTGGTGGGGAACTGCCAACGCACACAGCCAGATGTATACAGAGCAGCTCACTTTTCACAGCAAAAAGTGAACTGCAGACAGCCCAACACAGTTCAGTGACTTCACATTACAATCAGACCTTTTGAATGTTCTTTGTCCCAGCCTTTTTATTTTTACTTGTCAAAAGATCCCCACCCATTCTTCCGTTGTCTCGTTCCCCTCTTATACCTGCAACCACCACACTCTTCCGCAACCACAACAACCTACCACCTACACAACACTCTCGTCTACACAACACTCCCTCCCACACAACACTTTCTTCTTCTTCTTCATCACTTTCTCTTGTATCATCCTCCCAAGTCCCAATCAACAATTACCTTTTGACATCTCTCGCAATGGCTAGCACCAAGACTGACGCCAACACTCCTAAGACCGGTGCCGTCAAGAGGTGGGATGGCAATGCCGAACGAGATCTCTGCCTCGCCATAATCATGGGCGCCGATGGTGACAAGGTCCGCCCGGACTGGAATCTCACACACAGCGTGATGACTGCTCTTGGTTACGACTTTACCAAGGACGCCATGTCGTACGTATCCCTCCTTACCGTACATGACAAAAATAAACAATACCTAATCATCCGCTACAGTCAGCGATGGAGCAAGACCATCATGAAAGAGTTCAAGATCCGCCACGCCGATGCCGACTTGGCCTTGCCCGCGTCACCCACCAAAATGACTCCCACTAAGCGCAAGAAGGCTGCTTCAGCCGCAGCGGCAGCCTCTGACGAGGCCGCTTCCGACAGTGGTGCCGTCGAAGAGACTATCGTGGCCGCCGCCGCGACTCCTCCCGCCACGCCCAGGGGTCGCAAGCGCGCTCCCGCCAAGCCCAAGGCCACCGGCCCTCCCAAGTCCCGTGGTCGCAAACCCAAGTCGGCCGCGACGGTCAAGGGCGAGGATGAAGAAGATGACGAGCCGGCTCCTGCAAAGGCTGCTGTCGAGAAGCCAGCAACCGCCAATAAGTGGCGCGCGGTCAACGTCAAGAGTAAGTAACATCCGCCCAATTCATTCAAGTCGCATCGATTCCGTACTAACTCTCCCCACTGCAGATGAGGACGCCGAGCAAACCCCAGAGGACCAGCCCAGCCCTTCTAAAAAGGCCAGGGTTGACCACCAGGAGGACACTGAAATGACTGATGACGTTTAATTCCATCAGCCTTTACTTTTATTCCATGTTGCTGCGGCTCTTCTAATGTCAATGTGTCCATGACAAGGACCTGATTTTTCTCTTTCGCTTTCAGTACCCCATGATATTCATCCGCAAAAGTCGGACAGAAATGATATGATTTGCCTACAGATGGCGTTGCTGGCGCTTGTTTAGCCAGAACAAGGGTTGAAATTGCATCCAGATTACTTTTGATAGTTAGCTTTCAGAATCACAGATAAGCATGTTATTCGAGTCCGTCGACGCATAGTTGCAGGTGATAATGAATGATTCGCCATTGGATTTGAAACTATCTCACCTGACCCAAAAGCATTTCCCTTACAACCCCGCCGTGATATGTCTCAAATTGTTGCAGACGCTAATCTATCGTGGAGGTCTTCCATCCAACCGGTGGCCCTCACTAGTGCCCTTCTTCTCGGGAGCCTTGTGCTTGCTGTCATCTTCGCCCTTGCGCTTGACGGTGCCCCTAAGACTTTGCCCTTGTCCGGCAAAATGAGGCTTGTCGGTATTCTCCTTCTCCTTCTCCTTGTCTGCGTCGGTCTTGACAGGTGTAATCTCGTAGCCAAAGAACAGCTTGTTCGGCGCAAGTCGGAGAGGCGCAGGAGCTCCAGTCATTCGCCGTGGAACGGCTGTCGTGTCGATAGGCACGGGTGTGGCTGGCTTTGGCGTGGCATTCTTGCTCCCTCTCTTGGCAATCCGCTGGCCCTCGCCCAAAAAGTTGGTAGGATTGCTCGTGACGGACGGGGCGATGGCGCTGTAGTTGATTGCTTGGGCCATGGTGCCTTTGCTGTGTAGGACGCCCCCTGCCGGAACGCCGGGTCGTGTGCTGGGTGTGCTGGTACCGCTATTTCGCTCTGGCTCGACGTAACCAACAGGAGGAGCAAAGTCTACAGACACATCGGTCTCAATCATGCTTACGCCCATCTTGTCCGTCTCGGGCTTGACGTCCAGTACCGCCACATCGTACACCTCATCGTTGTATTCGAAATTGAAGACATCTCCTTTGGTAAGCGTGGCAAAGTTTCGAAAGGCACGTTCCAGTACAGCCTTGGGGTCGCTAATCTCAAGAAAGTTGGTGGATTGCGGCTGAAGCTTGACCATTTTTGCTAGTTCGAGCAAGGTTGTTCGGATCTGGATCATGTCGCCGACTTCCATGCCTAGTGTCTCCATCATCTGTTTTGTGTCAGTCTAAAAACCGACGATGGGATATTATTTGCCAAGCCTTACCCATTGTGGAATATAAGCTCTGCCTTCCTCTGCAATAAACTCGAGAACACCAGCGTGCGAATGACGCCCTTTCTCGCCGTTGATGAGCTCCATCAGCAGAGGCCACTGCACATGGAGCTTGGACACCTTGTCGAGCGCAGAGGGCGGGAGAAGAATCTTGGAACCGTAGTTGAGCTCTGGCCGCTCGTTGCCGGGCGCCATGATGACGGGGTAGCATCTGTAGTATTCGTCGAATCGCTGAATAATCGGTCGTCGGCCGTGACGCGCCATGTTGTAGAGGTGATCCGCGTTGCCCGGATCAAAGTTGCCTCCAAATCCAGGTTGATACTTGAAACGCCAGTTAGAGGGCAATCGATGCAGCGTGGAGTAGGCAAAGGTTACGTACCATGTTGCAGGAGTGAATGCGCCTGCCGCGCTGGGTAGATTTGTGGCGGGGTGATGCAGGAGCTCGAATATGGCTTTCGGTGACCGTCGTCTCGAGAAAAGTCACCTGATGAATAGGTAGGCTTTATGAAGCAAATCCTCGGTCGTCAGCGCTTTATCGCTTGTTTCTGTCACAGTGTTGTTGCGTGCGAGAGATGCTGCTGCTGGAGCGAGGTCGCCGCTTCGATCTCTTTGAGGCAGCAATCGGAATGACGCAGGGACTAAACCGCTTTAGTCATCCAGGGAATACCTACCTACTGAACGCCATCAGTAACTTTACAACACAATAGCCACAAAAGTGAAGACGAAAGTTTAGACGAAAGTTCAGACGCTTCAATTTACGTAGTATTTATTGAGATTTATAAAAATTTTCGCCCAACTGTTTGGCCGAGATGCGACTGCTGGAAATATCCACGAGGTCATGCCGCCATTTGGCCAACTTGCGCTGTGGCGATACTTTCAAGCATAATAACCAGCATATTAGTGTATTGGAGCGATCTCGCCTTTCGGGCTCGGGAAATAAGAAAATGATGAATTTGCAACTGCAACGCCCATCTACTGTGCCATCTCGCAAAGATGACAAATGTGCTACCCAGAATGAGTCTCCAGGGCCATCGTTGACCAGCGCGCCCCTCACAAAGCAATAGCTCACCATCCCGGAAGCACTGCAGTCGAGTGTACCGATTACCATGCTTCTACATCACATTCGAGAATACGAGCTACACTCTGCGAATCTAGATTCAGAGCGATTCAAGCGAAGCGTTGCTAGGGTTTGGAAGGTAGAGACTCAGCGTGGATGAAAAGAATCAGGATTTTTGGCAGAGCCAACCTGCACATGTAATTTGCGATTCAGTTGAACCGTACTCATGAGATCACTGCGTGGTGTCATTCCAATTTTGGAAGCTTAGCTGACCTTCTGGAGTTGGTTAGCTGCGTCTGTGCTCACGTCAAATACCAAAGCGGCGGCTGCACCATATCGTAAAGTCTGCATGAATGCATGTGAGCTCCAATACAGTGACGAAGTAACAGATATACTTGTCGAGTGAAAGCACTGTAAGTGATTCATCATAGACTAGTCCGCATATGTATATGCTTCACAATGACGAGCAAGTGATTATGTACTTGCAGGATTGAAGCACTGTAAGTCGTTCATCTCGTATAGACGTACTTTCTGAGACTAGCCCTGCCGGTAGTTGAGGCGGAACTTTGTATCCCCGCGAAGTTCGAACTGATTTCAGCCAGTCAGACGTGACAAGAGATGAAAAGTCGTATGGACTACCTTCAGATTAATTTACGCTCGGTGTAAAGAATGGCTCGGATGCGCTACTTGACCGCGTCATACCGCAACGGGAGAAGCCGCCGCTAGATACACTTCGCTCACTATAGAAAGTAAATGGTCCTTTTAAAGCACGGCCTGAACGCTGCTGAGTTGAATCTCTATCCAGCAAACCCAAAGACGATTCGTGGCCTTCAACATGATCGCCAAAAGCACCGCGCTCTGGCTACTCGCCGTGACAAGCGGCGAAGTGTTCGCCCAAGATGCTGAGGCTTGGTACAAGGCCCATCCTGGCATGGCCCTTATCAAAAAGGTGAACCAGGATACGCATCAAATCGTCGATGAGTACGGTCGAACTCGTTTTTTTCATGGCACCAATGTTGTCATGAAGGAGGCTCCGTGGTATCGTCCAATGGACTGGACTCCAGGGGTCTCGACCTTTGGTCAACAGGATGTCCAAAACCTTCATGAATTGGGCGTCAATATTGTTCGTCTCGGACACAGCTGGGCCGGCGCCGAACCTGTGCGAGGCGAATATAACCAGACATTTCTGGACATTATGAAGCAGCAGACGAAGCTGGCAGAGGAGCAGGGCATCTACGTGTTAGTGGATGTTCACCAAGACGTACTGGCGCCGCAACTTTGCGGCCACGGCGTACCTGATGTTAGTTTTTGCAAAATGTCTGATTTGATCGACCCATTAACGAAAGAAAAATGTAGTGGTTCGTCAAGAAAGACTGGATCACGGGCTTTAGACGATTTCCGTTCCCCCTCAAACTCACACCATTTACCACCGATAGCAACGGCTTCCCCTCACCCGAATCGCAATGCAACACTATCAACTGGTCCCTCAGCTATCTAACAGTCGCTGTGGGAAATGCTTTCGGAAGACTATATAACAACTTTGATGGCCTTGGTGACGCTTTTGCTGCGTATTGGAAGAAGTTGGCCTCGGAATACGTCGACACCAGCAATATTGTTGGCTACAACCTGCTGAATGAGCCTTGGGTTGGCGATACATACGCGGATCCGACACTGCTAGTACCAGGCGTTGCCGACCGCAAGGTACTTGAGGGGCTTTGGAATCGCGCATCAGAGCAAATCAGGATAGCTGACAATGACACGTTGATTTGGTTCGAGGGCGCCACCCTTGACATACTCTCGGACTTCAACAACGTGCCGCTCGGCGATGGATCCAAGACGGTGCACTCGTTCCACTACTACCGTCCGCCGCAGCTCGGCTCCATCTCCTACACTCTGGCTAACCGCCATAAGGACAATGTACGGCTCAAGACTGCTGGTGTCCTGACCGAGCTTACGTTTTGGATGGGCGACGACAAGCAAATGAAGGACATGGATGAGGCTGTCAAGGCCACCGACGCCAACATGGTGTCGTGGCTCGGGTGGGCGTACGAGAACCTCTACAACGGAACTTCGGGGAAGCCTTATCCCCAGCTGCAGAAACACTACAGCCGAGCATATCCAGCGGCCGTTGCAGGCACGCCAAAGTCGTTTGGATTCGACGAGAGCTCGGGAACTTTCGAGCTGCAATTCACCAGTGACCCAGCCATTGATGCGCCTACAGAGATAATTCTGCCTGCGTCAGCCTTTCCCAACGGATACAACGTCCAATCCACGCCTGAGACCAGCTTGGTACAGCATGAGTGGGACGATCGTACTTTGAGCCTTTTCACCTCCCAATCTCTTCCATCGGGCACATCCATTTCTGTCACCATCACTCGAAAGTAGTGGCAGGCATCCTGGAGTGGTATGTGCCTTTCCAGAATGTTCCTATATCAAGATTGACCGAATTTCTCTCACGTATATATACATACATATATACAGTTTAAACTAGGAACAAGCATATAATTACTCTTCTGCTATTTGCCCGAACAGCCGCTTTTACTTATCCACCAGCCAATATATGCTCCAATGTAACTTTTAGTTCATGGTTCTGCGAGATCTTGAATTTCTGGAAACTCCATTAAAAGGGAGAGGAAGAAGAAGAAGAAGAAAAGGAAGAAAGAGGAAAGAATAGCATCTCATTTGTAACTCGTATCCCAGTTGCCTACATCCGTGGTAGATGCTCGAGGTAGTTGGCCAATAAGTGGGCCGACGCGGATGTCTTGAAGCTCCAAAATGAACGACTCGACCCGACCCTTTCACATGCGCCGCGCACCCTGAGCTTCGTACCGATACGATTAGGCCTGAAACAATACTCTAAGGCTCGGCCATTTATTCGAGCTTCCCAAACTGAATACGTACGATTCCACACACACAATGCCGTCTCGCCACGGTGCCGGCCGCCCTCGTCGCGATGGCGAAACCTTTGCCAGAACACATCATCACGACAACGACCCAGAGGACGATTCGCGAGTAAAGTTTGATGTGCGAAATCCATCTACCCTAGCACCTGATGCGCGAGAAGACGACGCGGTTCTCGATGCGGACGTTATCGGTGGCAGCGCTGCGACGAAGCGTGGTGCCGTCAATCTCGATGGTTACGATAGCGACTCAGACAACGATACCTTCAACGCTCGAGCAGAAAGCCGAAAGAAGGGCAAAGTGGACATCAACGAACAACTAGACAACTACGACAGTAAAGCTACGCACGGTGGGCCATCGACCGCGAAAAACGACGATGACGACGATGACGACATGTTTGCAGCGGCCGATGGCGAGGACAGAGAAGATGACGATGATGGTCCCCAGGCTTCTGCAAAAAACAAGAAGAAGGTGCAATTTATGGAAGTAAATGAGATTGAAGGCCAGGAGCAGAAGAGCAAGAGCGGCGGCACGATACACTTGGACGATGACGAAAGTAGCGATGCGGAATCAGAAAAGGAGCTTCTTGCTCTGGAGGAAGGTGTGGATGAAGAGGTCGGCGCTGGCGGTCTCAAGCGAAACGCTCCCAAGGTGGAAGCCTTCAATCTCAACGACGAGATGGAGGAAGGACGGTTTGACGATCAAGGCAATTACGTCCGCAAAGCTGGTGACCCAGACGCTGTGCACGACAATTGGTTGAATGGACTGAACAAGAAGGACATGAAAAAGGCGGCAGAAGCTCACGAAAAGCGTGAGTCAGAGGCCAGGAAGCGTCGGCTAGAGGACGACGGTCTTTTGAGCTCTGATCTTCTCAAGAACCTAATCATCCACTTGGAACGAGCAGAGACGCCACTTGAAGCGCTGGCACGCCTGGGAAAGGGCCAGAAAAAGACGAAAAAGATTCCGCAGTGGAAGCTCAAGAAGTTGAACAAGGGCATGGACGCGGACCAGGCCGCAGAGCAACCAGACCCGGAACAAGTGCGGATCAAGACTGCGATTGGCGGCATCACGGAGGCAGCCGACAAGCTGCTTAGTCGTGGCTTCGAGGATGTTTACGACCAAGAGCGTGAGGTTTTGGTCCGCGAGTACCGCAAGGAGTCTGGGGAGGACTGGGTTGAGCCTGTGCGAGAGGAAGAGAAGCCGCCGTCGTCTGACTCCGCAGGCAAGTGGGAATTTCGCTGGGTAGATGGCCGAGATGATGGGTCGACGCAAGGGCCATTCGACGGTTCAGCGATGAAGGCATGGCAGGATGCCGGCTACTTTGGGCAGGGCATCGAATTCCGGCCTGCCGAAGGCTCGGCCGAGTGGTCCAAAGAAGCACCTACGTTTATCTGATGGCAGACTACGCGCGACACAAGCACCGAATGGGGCAAGATGTTTCTGCAAGGTTGAGAGAAGTAGACCTGGACAAGGCGAGCTGCAGCACCGTTGGACCAGGCCAGTCCACTTGGCAGGTTGGGCCGTCCAACAGACAGCGCGCCGTCTGGCGCCCCGATCGCCCCCCAAGAAAGCGCCAATGCTGGCCCGTTTCTTCTGCCGAGCAATGCCGGGGCAAAACGGCTTTGGGCGGCTACTTGATGGCGCGCCGGGCAGGCGAGGAAGAAGGGCAGAGAGGGCAGCGCACCCGTTCTGCTCCGGCCGCGGGGTGGAACAAGTGGATTTAGACGGGCAGCGCAGGCCCTGCGGTTATCGTGATGCGCCCGAACCTTGCCGCGTCTAAGTGGGACGGAGCGTATAATAATGTGGTAACAGAAAACTAAAGATACAAACAAAAATAGAACTGCACCGATTCCTGATGGTTGTGTAAAGGGCAAAATCGCGTACATGGACGGACTGCGCCGTGCTCCCCTCCCCACACCGGCGAGAAGCTGGCTACTTATGCAATTACAAGAGATGCCGTCCCCTCCCTATGTCCTCCCTCACTCAACAATGTATATGAGTGATTTTCTTAATGACCATTGTATCTTTCTTTTGACATGGTCCTTATCGGCGGCTGCAAGATGATAAATACCAGCGGAGTGCACTGTAACGGCCTAGCGCTGTTGCTAATATATTACGAATGGAATGGGGACGCTGGTACTCGCAAGATACCAGAGGTGGTGTCTGCCAACAGCAGGTGACCGGGTTGAGACGGAGGGAGGAAGTACCTCACAAGTTGACAAGTTCCCCACCGCCGGACTGGCTTCAGAAAAGCCCAGTTCATGGAGGAGTTGCTGTGAAGCGGTGCAAGAGAATGCGATGGAAAAAGTGGCGGTATTTTGGAGACCCGCCCGATAGAAAAAGACGCAGTCTGGGCAAAACACTGCGCCAACAGGGTGCGTTGACGTTGCCGCATGGTGAGCCCAGTGAAAATGACTTGGTATTCGGGCCTTGTCTGTTATCTAGGTAGGTAATCGGCCCTGCACCGGCTGCCAGGTGTAGAATAGTGGTGAATGTGTAATGCGATCGAGTCAGACGGCGCCAGATCGGAGGATTTTGCGTGCGAGAACAAGGGTTGGGTATGCTCCGGCGCGACCGAACGAGATGGCCAGACATGGGATCAAAATAAGTTGATTTGCCTTGGACAAAAGATTACGAGAGCAGTGCCATCCCAGTCGTCAAATATGCGCATTTCCGTCTTTATGGCCCACGAGGCACAAGACGACTTGCTTGCCACGAGGTTGGAACAAGGGAAGACCGCGTCCATTTGCATCATTGATGACCAAGAGATGAGTCGACGTGCTGGAACATGGCCGTTCACAGTAATAAGCAAAGACTATTTTGCGTAGCGGGCAAGCGAGATGGCGGCCAAAGTTTGCGCAGACACACACGGGTTGTCCGCACGCACGAAGCTTGCGGCCAGAGCTCGACGTCAGTAAAGTGGGGGAAGGGGAGCAACCAGAACAAGAGCAAGTGAGTGGGATGAAGCTTGCTGGGACGGAAGCTCGAGCGTCGATGGAGCTGTTATTGACAGATGAATTCAGATGGATTTACGTATTTGTGTTATGATAGAAATCAAAGTACCTGTGTGGCTAATTGACCAGGATAGCTGTCAATGCTCGAGCTCCGTGGGCGATGCTGTTGTGACGACGAGCGTTGCCCCTCTGCCCCTCCATGGGGACCTGCAGCATTTTGAGCCAACCACTGGTCGACAAGGGCGCTATTTTAAAGACGCCGACCTGGTCGGTATGAGCAAGGCGGTGCTGGAGGAGGGGGGAGCAATCAGGCCAGCGCCTGCAACTCTGCCCCTAAAACAACCTCAGTGGCTGTTGACGGCCTTCTAGCGCATGTTTTTCAGTGACAATGGCCTTTTTTTTTCTTGCTCTGGCAAAGCCCCAGAATCCGTGCCCACGACTACAAAACCATTTGCCCGCCCCCCTCCTCCTCCACCGCGACACCTTTTTCCCTCTCTCCATATACCTCATCCTCGAATCGAAGGACCAAAAGTGAGTTTTTCCATTCGTCCCAGTCCATCTCGAGCTTCATCGCTTCTTCCCCTCCTCGTCATCTACCCCTCCATAGCTCCTTCACCAGAGAAGCTGCGCCGAATTTCCCCTCCTCAACGACCCCGCCATCCGCCACCAAAAGCTACCCCTCGCTAACCACCAAACGTCTCAACAGATTTCTCTTTTCCACCTCACCCTTTTAATCAATAACAATGGCTCCCGTCAAGGTTGGCATCAACGGTTTCGGCCGCATTGGCCGCATCGTCTTCCGCAACGCCGTCGAGCACAACGACATCGACATTGTTGCCGTCAACGACCCCTTCATTGAGGTCAAGTACGCTGTAAGCTTCACCTCCTTCACCGATCAGCTTTCTAGCTTTGCCCGCGTTCCGGCAGCTTGCCGCTGCTTCTGTCTGTGACTGCAGGGTGGTCGACATGTCAATCGCGGCCGGTTACCCGTGCCAAAAACATGTAGCCACGCTACCGTTGCCAGTGATGAAGTCATGGTCTGGACTGTAGAGCCACACCATAGCCGATGCTAGCTTCGCCGATGCCAGCGCAAACAACGTTGCCGCCCTCCATTACCAACAAGCTGCTAACCCATCACCACACAGGCCTACATGCTCAAGTATGACTCTTCCCACGGTCTTTTCAAGGGCGAGGTTGCCATTGACGGCAATGACCTTGTCATCAACGGCAAGAAGGTTCGCTTCTACAGCGAGCGCGAGCCCTCCGCCATCCCCTGGAAGGAGACTTCGGCGGAGTACGTTGTCGAGTCCACTGGTGTCTTCACCACCACCGAGAAGGCCAAGGCTCACTTGAAGGGTGGTGCCAAGAAGGTCATCATCTCGGCTCCCTCTGCCGATGCCCCCATGTACGTGATGGGTGTCAACGAGAAGAGCTACGACGGCTCTGCCGACGTCATCTCCAACGCCTCTTGCACCACCAACTGCCTGGCTCCCCTTGCCAAGGTCATCCACGACAAGTTCGGCATTGTTGAGGGTCTCATGACCACCATTCACTCATACACTGCTACCCAGAAGACCGTTGACGGTCCCTCCGCCAAGGACTGGCGCGGTGGCCGTGGTGCTGCTCAGAACATCATTCCCTCCAGCACCGGTGCCGCCAAGGCTGTCGGCAAGGTCATTCCCGAGCTCAACGGCAAGCTCACTGGCATGTCCATGCGTGTCCCTACCGCCAACGTTTCTGTTGTCGACCTGACTGCTCGTCTTGAGAAGGGTGCCAGCTACGACGCCATCAAGGCTGCCATCAAGGAGGCTGCTGATGGTCCCCTCAAGGGTATGTCGAACCACACTTGACATGAATTAGCTGCAAACTAACTGCTTTGACAGGCATTCTCGGCTACACTGAGGACGAGGTCGTCTCCACTGACCTCAACGGCAACACCAACTCCTCCATCTTCGATGCCAAGGCCGGTATCTCCCTCAACGACAACTTCGTCAAGCTGGTCTCCTGGTACGACAACGAGTGGGGCTACTCCCGCCGTGTCCTGGACCTTATCTCCTACGTCGCCAAGGTCGACGCTTCCAAATAGGATGAGGACTCCTCAGCTAAGCCAAGGCTATGATGCGACACTGTGGGATGACAGTGTTGGCCGGCTGGGGCGGGGCGGGGACGGAAAACTGAGTAAAATACGATATTAATGAAGAAATACAAAAATTACATGAATAAAAATCTTGCTTTCGTACGTCTTGTATCTGCATATGCGTAAGCTCGTTGTGATGCTCGTAGGGGGGTTGTGCCAACTACACATTGTCGTTGCATGGCACACGTCACTGTACATGTTCCACGTGCATTGTTTATTGCTTAACATTACCTATTGTTTAATTAGTGGAACAACGTCCGACTCGACCAACAGCGGGTGCAATCCGTTCAGCCTTTTCAACTAACCAGTAGAACCCAATATCCACGACAACCTGCCAAAGATCCTTGCCGTCTAGAAACTTTCTGTGCCGCTACATCTACGTTGCTGTCTTGCATCAAGCATACACATACCAGTTCCCCAAGCGCAGGGTGAAAACGGTCAATGACACAAAACATGAAAAGCAACTATAAACAAGTGGCACATTACCAACAATGGCGCTACATCTTTGTACATGTGTGGAACGAGATGAAAAGAGTAAATTGCATGAATTTGGTTCTCCCTTTTACCCCATTTGCTTGCTTCATTGCCCCGTTGCGTCTCGCCTAAGTAAAACAAAAAAAGAACGTTTCCCGCCAACCACACACGTCCCAAAACTTGCCCTCCATCTCTCTGCCCCATGTCTTTTCCAGATTTTTTCATCTCTCTTGCCAAATACAAGTAATAAAAAACAGTTGAACAAGAAAATGACCAAAATATCAAACGCCGCCATTTAAATGGTGAATGGGGACAAACCACTGGCGACAGACATGCTGTGCCCATTCTGGGTATAAAAAAAAAGTCCAGAGGTTACTCTTCCTCTCCATACAACAAAACGCTTTCTGGGTAACCATGTGCCTCCTTTCCTCTGTGCCTGCTTGTCGCCTTTTTGGTTTCCGATGCGGCCACTATCCCCGTCAAGTCTTCGTGGCCATGAGGAGAGCGCCCCCAGCTTCCCTTTACCTCCCGTAGTCGCGAGGTGTCAGCTCCGGGGCCCAAGCGACGTCTTCATCGGTGCACCACCGCCTCATGACCCGAAGCGTCGTCTCGGTCACGTCGTCCAGACTCCACCAGGGCGAGATGTCGGCGCGCAGGCGCGGGTTGTCGATCAAGGCGTAGGCCTCGCGAATCTGGCCCAGGGCGCGGTTGCGCACCCGCTCGTGCTCAACGATCGTCTTGTCCAACTCGGACCGCGGCGGCTGCGCCAGGATGCACGCAAGTAAGTGGTCCGTGGCAAATAACTGCAGCACCAGGAGTAGCGCATGGGCGGGGCGGGCAGAATGGGGCGGCTGGAGCTCGATAAGGTAGTAATCTATCAGCGGGAACAAGCTCGTCCAGCCCTGGATGTCGATCTTCCTGCCAGACTCGATACTGCGCATGTCCTGGGCCTGGAAGGCTTGCATAAAGCACAGGATGCTCTCCAAGGCACGCATGAACCCGACCTTAACAGGCGACGTGGTGTGTCCATCGCTGGCTATCCGCGGCTGACTGTCCTTGGAGTTGGCCATGGCACTGTGACGCGCCTTGAAGGCACGTTCGGCTTCATGTTTGAGCCGTTTACCCGTGATCTTCAGGCGCTCTTCCTTCTCGCGCAGTTCATTGATGTCCAGCTTAGCCGGAGTAACGCCATTTGGCCGCTTGTCGCCGGTCCCAGTCGACGACGGCGTCCTTCTCATCGGCTCGCCAGGCGTGTGAGCAGTCGCGGTGTTTGAGTTGACGCGGGACATGGACGTGTGGCTCCTTCTTGGTGGAGTCGTGGGCCGGCGGCTCGCGTT
The DNA here is from genome assembly GCA_024472245.1 of Beauveria sp. NWAFU-1. Taxonomy (NCBI): domain Eukaryota; kingdom Fungi; phylum Ascomycota; class Sordariomycetes; order Hypocreales; family Cordycipitaceae; genus Beauveria; species Beauveria sp. NWAFU-1. Next base: position 2,265,164 of record JANBXD010000004.1, read on the forward strand.
CGGCATGTCCGAGGACCTCGATTTTTTCATGGCCACGGAGTCAGCTTCGGGTGCGGCAGGAGGGCGTTTCTGAGCATATTGTCGATCGTTCTCTGTAGAGCGATCCCGATCGTGTCGACTAGGGTCACGATCGCGACTGCGGCTAGGCGGAGTTGCGGTAGGCAGCGCCATAACACGCCGAAAGGACTTGCGCAGACCTTTGGGGATCCTTAGGGTCACAATCAGCCTCGCATGGTCCCCTGGCATCTCATCTAGACTCTCGTCTGTAGAAAAGCTCTTTTTTCGTTTGGCCGCAAGAGCCTTCTTCTCTTTGGGCCGCTCGTCAGCTTCAGGTGAGCCTTGCTCTCTGCGTCGCAGAGCGGCCTCGATTATGGGCGGAAGCGTTGGAGATAGAAGTGCCGGCAGAGTTCTCGTGGGCTTGCGCCTCTTTTCTTCTGCTGGTTGCTCCGATTTCTTCGGCCGCGGTGGCGTGTCATCGGCTCTTCTTCTGTCTTGTTTCAGCAACGAATCGTCGTCGTAACCTGGACCCAGACGCAATGGTGATAGTAGTGGCGGAACCACAGGCTTTTTCGGACTTTCCGGTTTCGGTGTATGTCTACCAACTGTGGCAGAATGGCCCCCGTTTACCGAATTCCCGCGAGAACGATTTGCGGGGGACGCGCCCTTGTTCGAAGCTGAGCCACCTGAAAAGGAACTCTTGCCATTCAGCAGCGGAGAGTCTCTATGATTAGCGCCTTGGAGCAACGAATTCCGCTTTCGTACAGGGTCGTCACGGTTAGACGGGCGATCGTCATTTGGTCGTGCGCTCTCGGGTCGGCTTCGCTTTTGCGGTCGAGCATCGTCGTCGTGGTCTGCGACGCGCTTCTTGCCGCCAGGTGACGGTGGTCGAGGTGGCAGGGGGTAGTTTTTGAGTGGTGGCTTCGCTGGTAAGCTATGTGATGAATTAGCCAACAAGTCTTGTTGATGACAAACGTCAACTCTAGAAGAGTTCCTACCTCGTGTCTGCAAAGTTGAAATCTTTGGGCCGTTGCTTTCCATCGGTAGAATCCCTTGAGCGGTCTTTCCGCGCATCGCTAGGTCGCGCATCAAGTGATTTTATGGGGTCGGTACTGGTGCGAGCATCACCGGCAGGGCGTGTCCCAGAGCCAGCCAGGGACTTTGATGGGGATGCGCCAGCGCGTTCAGAGTCACGAAGTCTGGAGACGGCGGGCTCCGGGGGTGATGCGGCGGCTGTTTTCTTATTCTTGTAGTCGCTCAGCGACAGCTTCTTCTTTTCGCCGCCAGCCTTGGAAAGCGCGGTTACGTCCCGCGCCAAAGGCTTGGGGGGTTCCTCACGCATATCGTAGTCGGGACGGGTGAGGAGGACGCCGCGATCGGCTTCGGCAAGTAAGGTCGAGTACTGAAGGCGAGTGCTGTGCCACTCCTCTGGGCGTAAATGGTCGTCAGGGCGGGGGCGGTATCGCCAGTCGGGATGGTTAGAGAGATAGTATGGCGTGTCGGGTAATGTGCGCTGCGTCAACAGCTCGACCGTCTTTGCCGCAGCTTCCATTGCGCGAGGGCCCAATTCATACCGGAGAGGCACGAGTGGAGTGCGCAGTACCCTGGGGGGAGGACGGGGCCGAAGTCTGCTCGGCCCCGAGGCAGGGTCAATGACGGACGTGAAGCGAGGAGAGGCGGCTAAATGGATTCGATGGACGAGACAAATGGACGCGCGCAGATGGCTGGTTGCGATTGTCAGCACGCAGAAGGCGGCGACACGAGACTAGGGGAGCCGTGGATGGAGGAAGACCTGCGTGTGTTTGTCGCGAAGCGTCGGGCCGGGGTTGGGGAGGAGAGATGTGTCGCAGCGAAAGGTCGTCGACGCGGGCTGGCCGAGACAAGCAATAGCCTGCCAGTGATTTCGCGGCGTTGAAAGAGGCTCTTGAACCAAACGCGGCGAGAAAGGTGTGATTGAGGGCACCTTTGAAGATGGGACTCGCTCTCGCGGTGATGGTTCTGGGTGGGACGTATGTTGCAGCGCGCAGGCGGCAGAGGGCCAGTAGCAGCGGAAACAGAATAATTGGCTGGTGTGGCGGAGAAACCGCGCGCGGCTGACGATGGACCCAGCTAAAAGCGAGTGTTATGGTATCCGTACACTGTGCCTGTCAACTGTGTGTGGGTTTTTTATGCGGCGACCCACGATGACTTGTTGGCATGCACAAAGGGCATAGGGGCAGAGACGATGAATGCCTATCTTTCTCCTCGATTTGGTGTTGCACAAACAAGAGCGTGGGTGAGAAAGAAGGGCAGAATTTAAAGGACGAGGAGAAGCAGCAATAGTTCAAGTAGCCTTTGGTGGCTTTGATGGCTTTGGTGGTCCAGGCGGAACCGTGGTACAAACAGAGGAAACACAGAAGCAGCACCACTCCGTACCTAGGTACCTAGGTACCTGGTGCAAACACTCCGCGCTGCTACGGGTGTGGCTATTGGTTGATTCGTGATCCCGCCAACGCACAGGTAGGTCATTTTTCGTGCTACCAAGTCCGTTTTCGTCCTATCAACTATGAGAAATCCCATAGAAGCTTTTTTGGCTTATTAGGCAACCCGAGCAGCAGCCTCGGCAGTGTATGCACCTTGGGAGCGGATAGTCATCATTAATTCGGCCGCTAAACAGGCGGGAAGCCCGCTGTGGGGGTCCCCATTGCAGTGGTGAGTGGGTGTGCCTGGCGCAAGAGATCATTTTTCAGACTCAAGCAACGGCAGCACCAAACGCATCCTTATCAATCTCTGCACTTGTCACAAGTCTCGCATACATCACGCACATATCCTCCGATTATTGTGTGTAAATTATCACCACGAAGCATGACACAAAACATCGCCCAGCATCTTCGGCCCGTCGTCGCGGCCAAGGCGCTCTGTCTCTGCATCAACGCCTGTTGTGCTACTACCCACGAAACCACAAACTCAAAAACCTTGTCATGCGCCACTCCTCTCTCTCTCTCTCTCTTTCTTCTGGTCACACTAATAATCATCACCAAGACCCACATAAACTTGCGTTATAGGATTCAAAGCACCCGCGCCGTCGTGTCCATGCTCCAAGCTCTGCCACTGTTCTTCCAATAACTAATCACGACATCGAATTCGTGCTCTGCCAATCCGCTTCTTCGGTCATTTTCAGGCTTGTGTTTTGAGATAATTTCAGGGGAACAGGTCTGGTATTTTGCGAAAGGCATGGAACAGAGACAACCGTAACCACAAGAACTCGACCATCGGCCATACACTCCTGGGCGATGGCTTCTACGTCAGCCATTTCTGCTGCATAGATGTAAACTTCTGTCCCAACTGGTCTAGTCCTAGCGAGCCCTCCAACCGCGCATACTCCTTGGTTCAGAGGTTGCGCTGGGATCACTTCTGGTTCGCATTACCAACGCCCTGCTCCTGATCGTCTTGACGCAAGCTGCTTCCGATTTTTTGTAAGATAACGACGTCGAGTTTGTGATACGTTATGATACACAGTGTACACTTGGATTATGCAAGGCACTTCTGTCTAGATGCACCCACTTCGAGATACTACTCTTGCTAGCTGTTCTCAGGGCCGGTCTCTGCCATATTGTTTCTACGCTGAGGTCCGTCAAAGACAACACAAGGGCCGTCATATCCTGGCAGTGCAAAAATTTGCAGAAGGATATGACCCTGTGGCTCCCTAAGTGAAGCGTTCTAGAGGAGAGAGTCAAAGAGCGTAGCGCGTTTAGTACGTGTATCCCAGCAAAGAGGAAATAATTACCCCTGCCCGAGTATAGAAATTGCCGTCGATGGGAGTAAGTCGGGTGAGTGGGATCTGTTCAGAAGTTGAAAATTCCGATTATCTTCTCGGAGCGACGTTGTCAGTATAAAGAACCTCTGCGGGGAGCGCCCGGTTTGATCTACAACTAGGCTCACGTATCTTGACTAATTTGCGGGGAAGATCAGCTTCTGCTCCGTACATAGACAATGCTGCAAGCTCTGCCTCGATGTTCTTTCTACCAAGGGTCTTCGGGAAGGCGGCCGCGAATCGACTGCCAAAAGCCAAACCACTAATCCATAGTGCCTGCCAAAATAGGCAGCCTCGTACTTGATGTTTGCATGCGCCGTGTTACCGAATAGAGAAAGAACTGTCCGAGGTTTTGAGATGCAATACTGCACGGGGATGTCTGTACCTGTGTTGTACGAACACGTATCAAAGCTGTTGCACCCTCGGACAAAGGTTCCTGAAAAAACAGTATTTATCCTTCGTCTGTAATTAAATGGTTGGGGCCGAAATTAGTCTTTGTGGAAACACATAGACACTTTGATACTGAAACAATTACTATTAATCTTGCCACGCTTGCCTTGCCGTAACGCTCCCTAATCTCTTTTGGGCCTGGCAGCGGCCGAGTCGATTAATCGGGGCCGGGGGAGCGGGAGCCGACACTCGCGCCATAATTAGAAGGTGGGCACTTAATTTGCAAAGCATTCAGCTCGGCTTAGAAACCTGGTCGGTGATGGCAGTAATATGACGAGCGACAATCATACAGCAAGCTATCCGTACGGAGTACGGAAACCGAGTTTGCGAGTGTTGCGAGTTTTTAGCAAGGATGATTGTGTAGCTTTCTGGCGTTGGATTTTCTGATTCGTCTCGAGGTGTGCCGTGTGCCAGTAGGACAAAAAAGGTGCCAGCTCCACCGCGTCGACGTGTATCAATGTTCATCCGATTCAATGTGGCAAGGTCTCATCGGAAACGTAGCTATCGGATTGATTGCCGCCATTTGATAAGCAAACAGGGCATGGATGCTCCTTTCTTCGCTCACCATCTGCAGCGTCACTCGGCGAGTGGCCTTTTCTTTAGCAGGCTCTGCGCTAACACCCCGGAAGCGAAAATGTCCGGACCCTCATTGCCAGCATTACCAAGACATTGCGGGATACATATACGTAAGTAGTCTGCCACCTGCCAAGTCTGCCACAGAGATAGCCTCGGCCCTCGAGTCTCTAACAGATTATGGCAGATTTTTTCACGCCTACACCACTTTGTTTTAGATAGGCGAGTTGACAGGTAGTCTTGCTGCAGGCTGTGTCTGCACTCTGGTGCACCTGGCACAGACGATCGTTCTGCGAGGACGCCATAGTGCCGCCCCAAAGTGTTATATCCCTGCCAGGCCAGGACACTCATGATCCTGGCTCAGAGACGAAGTACTCGGAGCAATCAGAATGAATATCAACTAGTATACTAGTTTTTTTTTTTTTTTTAAAGATCTTGAAAGCTAACATAGCTATTAAACAGTGTTTACCAATTATCTTGAGATAGATAAACCGCCTTATAGCTAAAGAAGATCTACGTAATGACCCTGGCCATCAGGTGTCACGCAGAGTTTGCCATCGACATCGGGCCGTGACCCTGGCAGCTACTTGCCAGAAAACAAAATTTACCCATTCGTGTGCCATCCAACCATCCAACCATCCACACCATCTTGCCTGCGAGGCACTATACCAAATGATACTCAATAATCACATACCCACGCAAATTAAAGGGCGGTAAGATGGCCAATGCAAATTATTATTGATTGATTCTCCTTGTTCAATCAATATCAATCTGTTGCTCGAAATTAACTCACCGATACATACCCCCCAGGGTATCCCACAAGAAACCCTGGCGCAGTCACTTTTCAACTTCTAGCCGCCCCCTGTTGTGGGCAACGTGGGGTCGGCACACCCATCCGTGTTGTTACTTTAAGATTGATTGGCTGAGATGAAGCGGCACAATACAGTACGCCAATATCCCATCGCGTGATGTTGGCTGGGGTTGCTGCGCAGTGAAAACTCCCTGCACCCCCCTGCTTTCACTTGCAGTGATCGGGCATTCTTTCTTCTTATCTGCCCCATTCTCCTCGATTCTTTCCACCTCGTGCAGCGAGAGAAACAGCAAACACTGCAACTTGCCGGTTGACGGAAGCTGAATCCACTTGCCAGCTGTCAACGCATTTGCTCGCGGCCGCCAACCAGTAACTTCTGCTCGCGACTGCAAACGCTGCTTGAGAATGTCAGCTTCAACTCCAAAACATAACGAAACATAACAAAAACAGCAGCAGACCACTCTTCGAAAATTCGCGATACGGGTCATCAGAACCTTCAATGGACCTACATTTCTCATCAAATTATTCTTTTGCCTCAGATAGTGCTCTCCTGCCACCCGTCCCTTGCCTGTCTAAACAGGGCTTTTCGTTTCGCACAGCCCTACTTGATCTCTTCTGTTGCGCTTTCAATATCAAGCCAGGTCGGCGAATTACTACAAGCTTAGCGTTCTACAGCACTACCTAGGTTTAGCGGTCTACGACTCTTCGCAGAGCCACTCATTGTACGGCACTTCTTTGGGCCGCATTTCCTACAGACTTGACAAACACCACTCTTACACCAACGGCGCAATTCACCATGGTGTATGACAGAGTTCGCAGTGGTCTTGAACCTCATGAGGGCGCTTCCCTCGGTTCCAGCGGCTCTCCGCGTTCACGCTTTACATCGGATGCAGCAAAGTTTAGTCAGAGGCCAGGCCCTGCCCGGTTACACGCCGCTCCGTCCTCCAATAGTAAGAGTTTATTTCTTCATCAATCTGACTCAAAATTTAATGTGACTTCAGCACCATTCACCGACGACAGCTTGCCAAGCCTAAAGCTACTCTTTGACCTGTTCTCGGAGCGCGCGTCTTGGTACATGCAACGTGATAGTGCCGACAGAAAGAACAAAAAGCTACGCTTCGATATAAATCGCTGTCAACATGGAGAGTTTCACAGCGCTGCCGCCTTGCTCGACGTTCAACTAAAGACTGCAGACTCAGAGACGGCTAGATTCTCCCAGCGCATGTCGGCCACTGACGAGAAGCTAGTGCGTGCTATGAGCACCTTGTGGTCACTCCTAGAGACGGCTGCGCAAGCGAAGTCGATCGACGCAAATGACCGTCACGCTCCTACACCACCTCCAAGCGAGACGTATTCAGACATTAAACTCGACATCGAGGAGAGGCTGGCTCAGATGATAAATAAACTTATGGAAGAGTCTCAAAAGACGCAATGCAAGACCAATAACGACTATGAGGCTAAAATAGCCGCATTGAAAGGAGAGCTTACTCAAGAGAAAGAGGTTTCGAAATCTTTGCAAGCCGACCTCAAAAGTATGGCTGCCAGACTAGCGGCTATCGAGACCAAGGTCGAGGACCATGCTAAGATTTCGTCTCAACTTGGCCAGGCCGTTCAGAAAGAGTCCTTTGTAGACTTGGAGTCGAGGCTGGTCAAGATTGAAACAACGCAGACGGCAATGCAGAAGCCAGACGAGTATGCAGCAGAAAGACACATGACCGACACGAAAAACGGCAATATCAAGCATCAAGATATGGATCCCACACAAAGCCTTTGTCTGGAGTTGGAAGCTAAATTGGAGGACAAAATGACACAGTTTCTCTTCCAGAGCAGCGACAAGATAGTGTCTGACGAAAGGATTCTGCGCCTTGCGCAAAAAAGCGTTATAGCCGTGGAAAAAAATCTGCAAAGCTTGCTGAAGCGCATGGCCGATAGTTTTGGAACACTGATTGATAAGGAAAGAGGAGAGCGTGCGAGCCAAGGTTTGCAGATTAAGGCTGCTGCACAGTCTGCGTCCGAAGCAGCTCAGTCAGTTGAGGTCCTGAGAGCAGAAGTCACCGAGGCACAAACTACAATCAATACTTGCCGCCAGGCTAACGCGACAACTATGAAGAACCTAGAGACCCAGATACAGAATCTCACAGAACTTCTGGCGTCAACACAGGGAAAATTCGAATCGGCCAAGATTGAGCTGCAGCGATCGATAGATACATTGTGGCTGCGATCGACCACTATGGACGCCTGGCGGGATAATTTCTCCACGGCTAGACTCTTTGAAGCGCTTGTTCAGCACCTGAATAGTTCATTTGTTTCGGAACACATGTCTATACTGACGCATTTAAGAGCTAGGGTGGCAAATATTGAGAGCCTCCTCGGTGATGATGGCAACAAGAAACGAAAACTTGCAGAGCACGGCTCATCTGCATTTCAATCCTTCATCAAGAGATAATGGAGACTAAGGCGGTGTGCGGCCTTGTCTGAGCCCCTTCAAGAGCACTTCGCACATTGCTTCAGTTTGCTGTCTTTACATTTTAATATGCATTTTTATTCATGGATGTTGTATAGCGTTTGGACATGGGGAGCAGGCGCTTACATGGGTTGACCAAGCAGTGCGCAGGCAACTATCACGAGTCTCATTTAATCTAGTGTTCAAGCATACCGCAAATGATTAGCTGACAACACTGAAGAAACAATCATCTATTGTTGTGTCAAAGTCTATCAGTGTGCCCTGTTATCACATGCTTTAGTGAGGGCTATGGTGGCGCACCTAGAAGCCAGGCTGGCCAGTGTGCTTTCACTGGTGCCTAAGTATACGACCGATAATCATCAGGTTCTCCATGACTTTAACGACTCGACATATAAGTAATACGCCTTTCCAGTTTTGCACACTACCTTGAAATCACTTGCTCACAGAGACTCAGAAGTAATACACGAGCTTCGCACTCTCAGTAAGTAACATCGCATTCACATTTATGAACGTCCGCGGGTGAACAAGGATGCGAGCGTAAATGTACTGACGGGAGTATTTCAGGGAAGAGTGAGGCTATACAACCTAAGCGTTGCGGCCCTTGCCGCGTCGGCGATGGCGGCCGAAGCTTCCACCAAGGAGATTGACCCCATCAAGGTCTGCGGTCGCCTGAGCGTCATGAAGGCTGACCTGAAGGATCTCGACGAAGACATTCGCATAGAGGATATTCGCATGTGTGCAAATCATCCTCTGGGATACAGCAACTACTACGGCTGGGGCGACTACTTGCCTCGTTGGTTCCCGGGGCCGCCGACCTTTGGTTTCGCGTGACACCTCCTGATTATCTGGTTGCCTGACTAGAGACCACGGAGACTCTTGATCGTCAAAGTTGATCTCATTTAAGAGGTCGTTCATGCAAATATCATTGGAGTTGCTCTAGAGGTCTTATTAGCCGTTACTTTTAGACCTAGTATAAGTCAAATGCCAACAATCATAGCTTTTGCTAGACGCAAAGTTGACATTCCGATTTGAGAAAAATCTCAAATATGATTGTGACTTAAATCTGGCCAGCTCAATCGACTCAATGAATCGATTAGTAGCTATATTTCAGCCTGCCAAACTCTTCTTCGCCGCCTTGCTTAACGACGTGTAGGACGGATGCACAGCCACATTGCGCACTAGCCACACACCACACACCAGCCACCAGGAAGCTTCGCGGCAAGCCCATTGCCTTTTTCAAAGGGCAGCGCGAGCACAGGCGGCCGTTCGCAACTCTTCCTCAATCCCTCCCAACAGACAACTATTTTTGCCGGTTTACGTGCGCAACACAACAAAATGGCTGCTGTAAGTAGCGAATGGTCTGCAATTTACGAGCTCGAGCTCGCGTTTACCGCTTTCGATGCTAATTGATATTGTGAACCAGCCGCTCGTAACCGTCTCCGAGAGCAAGGACCTTCGTGGTCTCAACCTCATCGCGGCTCACTCGCACATTCGCGGCCTCGGCGTCGACGCCACAACCCTCGAGCCCCGTGCCGCCTCGCAGGGCCTCGTCGGCCAGGAAAAGGCGCGCAAAGCCGCGGCCGTCATCCTGCAGATGATCAAGGATGGCAAAATTGCTGGTCGCGCCGTCTTGATTGCTGGCCCCCCCAGGTACGAAAGCAACTCCTTTCCACTCAATCACGGTGCCATATCCTTGACCGCTCCAATGTGCGAGTACTAAGCCCACTCTATAGCACCGGAAAGACTGCCATCGCGATGGGTATGGCCCAGTCGCTCGGCCCCGACGTGCCCTTTACCACGCTCGCCGCATCCGAAATCTTCTCGCTCGAAATGTCCAAGACCGAAGCCCTTACGCAAGCTTTCCGCAAGTCGATTGGCGTGCGCATTAAGGAGGAGAGCGAAATCATGGAGGGCGAGGTGGTCGAGATCCAGATTGACCGCAGCGTCACGGGTACGGCCAAGCAGGGCAAGCTGACAATCAAGACAACGGACATGGAGGCCGTCTACGACATGGGTACCAAAATGATTGACGCCATGACCAAGGAGCGCGTGATGGCGGGCGACATTATCTCAATCGACAAGTCGTCAGGCAAGATTACCAAGCTTGGCCGGTCGTACGCGCGCTCGCGCGACTACGACGCCATGGGCGTGGACACCAAGTTCCTTCAGTGCCCCGAGGGTGAGCTGCAGAAGCGCAAGGAGGTGGTGCACACGGTGACACTGCACGAGATCGACGTTATCAACTCGCGCACGCAGGGTTTCCTGGCGCTGTTTTCCGGCGACACAGGCGAGATTCGCAGCGAGATCCGTGATCAGATCAATACCAAGGTGGGCGAGTGGAAGGAGGAGGGCAAGGCCGAGATTGTGCCGGGCGTGCTCTTCATCGACGAGGTGCACATGCTCGACATGGAGTGCTTCTCGTACGTCAACCGCGCGCTCGAGGACGAGCTGGCGCCGATTGTCATCATGGCCAGCAATCGCGGGCACGCGCGCATCCGCGGCAGCGACCACCGCAGCCCGCACGGACTCCCGCTTGACTTCCTGGACCGTGTCGTCATCATCAACACACACCCCTACGCCGGCGACGAGATCAAGCAAATCCTGGCGATCCGCGCGCAGGAGGAGGAGGTGGACGTGTCGGCCGACGCGCTCGCACTGCTCACCAAGATTGGCCTGGAGGCCGGCCTGCGCTACGCCAGCAACCTAATCAGCACCTCGCAGCTCGTGTCAGCCAAGCGCCGTGCTAAGCAGATCGCCGTCGAGGACGTACAGCGCAGCTTCCAGCTCTTCTACGACCCGGCCCGCAGCATCGAGTTTGTGGCAAAGTCGGAGAAGCGCCTAATTGGCGACGACGGCGCTGTCGACCTGTCGGTCGCTGCGAATGGCGCTGCGGCTGTGGCTGCCGGTGGCGAGGGCATGGATCTGAGCTAAGTTACATGTACAGTGTTTCATTTTCGCATGTATGATTCTCACAAAAAGAAGAAGAAGAAGACAACAAAACCAGAGTGGTTTCGGCTCACGACCTCGTGGCAAAGCAGAAGCCAGATATGTAGCCTCTGTTGGCTTCTTCTCGTCTTTTATCTTTGTTTGTGTTTTTAGGCTGGCGTTTATATGGGAGGCTAAGAAAAAGGCAAGAAACTATTTTTTTTGGCAGATGTAGACATTACGCAGAGTAGATGGAACAAGAAGCTCTTCAACTACACGTGGCCCATTGCAGCTAGTATTTTAGCAAGATTCATGAGGGTTGGCATGCAAACACAGAGCACGGCTGGTTTGAGGCGTAACATATAACTGTTTGTAGAGGGATTGTTTTGAAGGGATCGTAAATTGTTATTTGAGGGATATCATATAAAAGCAAGCCAGATCTCGTGGTACACACACATCGGCGATCGCACCAAGTCCTATATTCCAACCCATATTGCCGTGCAAAGCCCCATTTTGTACTACCGAGTCTATAAACAAGAGACTAACCCAAGAAGCAGGCAGAGCAGTCCATATATGCCCACGTCCATTCTCCAAAAATCAGCAACATTAAATCAATGAATGGTTGTATATCTGTTGCTCCTTGCTCTTGAGAGGCACTGGCCGGAGCTTTGAAATGTCAAATCTTCTTTTGCTCGAAAAAGTTAAGGCGCCCAACTCCTAAGGATATGGTGTGTGCTGCAGACACGCATATAAACATGCATTCGTCAAGACGTAAAATGAAGGAAATCAAGAAATAGAATTCAAAGAAGGCTATTGCCCCATGCCTTGGAGCTGTGCGGCGAGGGTCTGGTTGCCCTGGAGGAGCTGCTCGAGCCACTCGGCGGCCATGGACAGCATGGTGCTCTTGCTGAAGCCGCCGCCCTTGAGCCCAGGAACCAGCTCGCATAAATCGTCAAAGCCCTCTTTGATGAGGGTACGACGCTTCTGCTCGCTGCGAATGTGATTCTCTCGCTTTTGTGTCTCGCTGAGGTTTTCGCGGGGGCCTTTGTTAATGGCCGACTTGCGGCGGCGGGAGCCAGACTCGGCCGGAGGCGAAGGCAGCCCATTGCTGCCATGAGGGCTCTTGGACTTTTTGAAGGCGACCTTGGAGTCTTCGTCATCGTCGTCATCGAAGCCGCTTCGTTGCAGCCTGCTCTTACGTCGCTTGCGGGGAGGGGCATCGGCGTCTTCGGTTGGAGCCATGGGCTGCGGGGGGGCTACCCGCTGGGGGTCGACAGTCGGGCTACCGGTGCGGGTGTTAATGACGCTAGTGCTTGGCTCGAGGCAGCCGAGCACTTGCATTTGAACTTTGTGGTGCCCATCGACGGTTTCCTTGTTGGAGGCAGGCACGTAGCCCTGAACGTTGCCAAAATTGGCGTCGGAACCCCAGTGCAGCTCGTTGATCTGCGCCTGTCTGGAGGCGAGACGATCTTTTGAGCCAAACATCCAGTCGGTAAAAGTGTGGTTATCGGCCTCGTTTTCTAGGTCACGCTGGCTCTCCTCCTTGAACTCGTCCATGGGCTGGTGGCGAAGGTGGCCCATGGGCGGGCCAAGGGGTCGTCGGGCGCCGGGAGATGACTCCTTCGCCTTGCCATTGGGACGGGGGCTGGAGCTGTTGTTTTGGAGAAGAGTGGCGGCGGCATTGAGGACGTCGTCGGAGTGGTGTCGATGTTGCGACTGTGGCTGCAGCTGCTGATGCGGTTGCTGATGCGGTTGCTGATGCGGTTGCTGATGCGGTTGCTGATGCGGTTGCTGATGCTGGTAGACTTGGCGGTGCTGGGCTTGTGGCTGCTGGGTCATGGGGGCCGAAGGGGGACGCATGAGCTGGGGCGCGGAGCTGACAGCTGCGTTAAAGTCGAGGTGCTCAGCGAGAAAAGCATCCGGGTTGGGAAGGGCAGATGCTTGGGATCCAAAAGACGTCGCAGTGCCCATGAACTGCGGGGGCAGATCGAACCAGGCGTCGCTGAAGTGAAGGCCTTCGCCGAAAGAGGGCATGTTGTATTGGGCGGACGACATGTCCTCGAAGAAGGAGCTCAGGAATTTGGTGTCCGTCTCGGAAAGGAGAGGCGCACCGGCAGGATCAGGGGCATCGAGGAGGCCATCTTGGTTCTGGTCCATCGAGTCTGCGAGGAGAGCATGGCGTGTTAGTACGGGAGGTCGGGTCGGAGAACGGGAAAGTGCCCCGGAAGATGGGAAGTGCGGAGGGGGAAAGAAGGGCGCGAATTGAAGCAGGAAGCCAGGCGCATCAAGGAGATGAAAACTTACAGCCAAAGGGCAGAAAGGGATCCGAATCGGGCTGTGAAGAACCCATCCTGGGAGGCTGCTGGACGGCGAGCATGGATGCGGCTCTGGATGGTGACGGGAGGAAAAGTGGATGTGACGGTTTGGAGCGAAGCGATGTACCAAGAAGAGCACAGAAGGCTGGAGAGGGCGGGAAAAAATGGCGGGCGGCTGAGCGGAGCGACTTTTGGAGCTGACCAAGGCCGAAGAGACGACAGGCGAACGGCAGGTGGGCAGGTGGCGAGCTGGGGGTAATATTTGATGAAAACAGTGCTTGGGGGCCCGCTGACTGAGAGGGGCGAGCTGGGCCGTCGAGTGGGCTACTTTTTCAGCGGGCGGAGCGCTGCAGTGAGAAACGGTGGGCGCTGAACCTAGCAGAAACGGCGGGTGTTGTCGGCGCTGTAGCGTGCTGTGGCTCGAAGCGGCTCGGTGCTGGACGGTCAAGTTCGAGAGCGTAGGTAGTCAAGGTTGGTGGTATATCATTCAACGGAAAATGATGAGACTGGTTGACCGGTCTGGGTATCGGGTAAGTGCTAGAAGAAAAGCAGACAAACAATAGGGCTATCAACACGATCACAAAAAAAAAACCTGGGGTATTACGGACACAGAGCACTTGATGAGCCGAGGCGGGCATGGGCAGGTATTAAAAGGAAGCTGGGGTACACTGCCTGCCAGGCTCCCACCTCCCCCGTAGCGAGAGCCCGCAACCACCTACCTAGGCAACTAGGTACCTATTCTCTTTTAAATATGTACATATGTGCAGGGGTGGAATGCAGAAAAACAGGGGTGGCCAAGAATTGGGCTCAACCAAGACATGAAGGAAAAAGAAGAAGCCACAAGATTGGCTGCGACGTCGACTGGGCGAATTTTGGCGCGAGGTGCGCGACGACGTGGGGATGCTCTGGCGTGTCTGGGTCAAGAATTAGATGATGGTGGGCAAACAGCGGGTTGGGGGCAGGAGCCTCTGGGATAATTGGAGTCGTTGTCGATTTCTGGGTCTGGGGGTGCGGGCTGGCAGGCAGTGGGTGTAGAGGACCTCAACCAGACTTGTCGACTGCACATCTGTCATCTGCACATCTGCCACCATTCAGCCTACTGGTAAGTAGAAGTGGTAGACAAAAACTGCATTGCGAATACGGGATCAATCACATCTTGGTCTAATTTATTATTTGCACGTTTCCAACGACTCCTTCAGCCAAGAAATTTGCTCTCCTCCTCTCACCACCTCATCCACCAGCCAGCTTCTCGCCACCGCTGGGCCCTCTTTCCCCCGCCCGTCAATGGCGGTCTCGGCCGCCTAGGAAAGCCTAAAAACAGCCCGCTTCAGGGCAGTCAAGGAAAATAAAAGAGTCGCGGCCTTCGCTACCCAAAGGTCATGGTTTAATACCATGGTGGGCTCACCACAAGCGGGGTAGTGGGTGGTGGCCCTTTTTTCCAACGAACAGGACAGAAGCTTGCGCCAACTGACTCCAATGCCCGGCCGGTTTAGATGCCCTGCCGTCTTGCCATTCACTCGTCTTTTATTGGAGCAACCCTCGTCTCCTTTGTTAATGATGCTCTCGTGATGGATTCCACCCTCCCCCGAGATGCATGAGTGGATTTTCGTCGTCTTCGCAGATTCAATTTAGGTCACCAATGTTATGTGCACCACGTTCCCTTTGGACTAGCGAAACGCACAGTTCATCTGTTCGCTTGACGGATTTGCCTACGACATTCGGTCTTGTCGAGGCTTCTAATGTGACTATCGTAATGATGATGAGCCACGAAGTCACGCGCTGCGCAAACTAATTATTGCATTTTGTTAGTTGCTCCGACTGTCCGCCGCCAGCTTGGCATCCGCTACACCTGCATGGAACACGAGTACACTACCACTACCAGCATTATCAGTACGCATCTCACCCGGCCGTGGCTTGAAAAAAAATCGACTGGGCGAGTAACCAAGCAAGCACACACAGCCAGGGACGCGCCTCTGGGCTGATTTAGCGCCATCATCTCTGAACAGTACCATGCGTGTGGAAATTGAGCCCGGATAGCGATGTGAAAGTGACGCCAAAAGTGACGTATTCTCTGCAGACGGCATGGGATTGCATCGTCCTGCAAAGGACAAATGATGGACACTGGACCGGTGATTCAAGCTGCCCCTCATGTGCAGCCCGTGCAGCCCTCAACCAAAGCCAGCCACCCGCCACCAGCCCTGGCTCGGGACATGGGGCGTTTTTTGTTTTTATGTAGTGAGTCCATCATGACGGCACCAAAACCGCACTTGTAGATGAGCAGGGATCGTGCCGACAACACACGTTTAGACACGCTTCTCTTCCTCCTTGTCTCCATTGATCTTCTCCAAATGTCCGACCAGTGCAAGCAAAGGACGACGCTAGAAGCCGGACAGAAAGACACTATACTTGCCGAATCGAGAGTCCAATGCGAGACAGGTTTCGAAAGTCAATTCACACATGTACCGGAACACGGGACTTGCGGGAGAGAAAAATCCAGTGCACTACCAACCTTGCAACCCGGTGCTAAAAGACTACAGTTGCAAAAAGCGCCGAGGCACGGCTCTCACTCGCAATGTCTCTCTTTCTGTCCGAAAACACATTTTGTCTCGCACCCAAAGAAAAGAAAGATAAACCAAACAAGATACGCCTTCTTGTTACTCCGACATTTTTGTCGCACATCTCCCATGCCTTCAAAAGCCCAAGGCCGGCGCTCGCGCGGCCTCCAAAGTAAAAGGAGGGGTGGTTCATTTTCCCCAACTTGGGGGCGGCGGCGGGGAAAACGCCTCGTGCTCACGTTCTCGTCAATCGACGTTGCGAGGTTATGCAGCTATCGAAGTCGAAAAGGCTGCACATCTAATATTTGTTCACGTTTTTCACATGCTTTTTCTTCTCAAAAACTCCTCGGTCGTTTTCTGGTCCGCGCTAAGCCACTTTTAGAAAGCACGCTTCTACGAGACGACGCCACACACCAGTGACCATTGCGACCGTTGGCGGGCATTTCAGCCATCCTTTGGTTCTTCTACCTTCTCCACGCTCTACTCAACCTCCTGTTTCTGTCAATTCTCGCGGGAGCCTGCTCTCCGACATGACCCGGTAGCCGTCGACGATCCCCATGCCACTTATACCGCGACCTCGCTCTTCTCTTCCGACTCGTCCCTTGTCCATGACGACACATTGCTCATGGGGCTTGCATAAAGGAAGAGCGGAAGAGGAAGAATTGTAGTCGCCGTGCATCATCTCTTGCGCGTACAAGTATGACTCTTTTTCTCTTAGTTCTCCAATTGCCCGGATAGAGAGTCTCGAACAAACATGCCCCCCCCCTCTTCCGCCATATCGGACTATCAAGTATACGGAGTAGACCGCCTGATGCCAATGACCACACGAGACTGGGTGAATAGTTGAGGCGCGGATGCCACGGTGATCATTGTGGCTCCATTAGAATTTGCGCAATGGTGCAAAAAGGTCCGGATTTGTGATTCTTTGCAAGCCATCAAAATCAAGGCTCGGGTCTTCTCTTGTCAAGCACGTCACACAATTACACCCCTCTATATGTCACTGCAGGACTTCCGATACCTTTCATCATCTCACAGTGATGAAACGAAGGAAGCCAGCCGTTATTTCCCCATTCTGGCTCTTTGTTCCCCGGATCTTCGCCACAGAGGTCCCTCTGCTTATCAGTACACCCTGGCAATCTCTCGTTTCGATCCGAGCATCGCATAGTTCGTACTCTGACACTTTGCGGGGTCAAGCTCTTTGCACATTCGAATGTATCTCATGACCAAGGGTTTTTCTGCTACCCAGGTTGCCAGGTAGATTTGGCTCTGTTCAGAGGAACGACAGCCAGTGGGACCACACACACTTTGTCCCACTACACGAACCTTGATATTCAAGCCCGTCACGATTTGCGTATTCCTGAATCGGGGGCTGAACCCTCTTGAGTGGCTCTGGCTTCGTTTCTTATTCATCACAGAGTATTTTGCATCATCCTTTTCAGCCTCCATTGCAAAGTCACCGATAACGGCGCTAACAACATTTGCACCGTTGTGTCGTTGTTAAAACGACAGTCGGTCGCGTAGGGTATCATAGCAAGCCTTTCCATCCGTCATATTCAGAAAAGCGCCAGTCTGGAGACGATGAAATATCGGCCAACTCAATCTGCGTCTTGCTGGCTAAATTGGTTGCCTATTTTGCGACTGTAGTCACACATGACCGTACTCGTGGTATTGCTAGTTTGGGGCAAGATAGTGTGACTCTTTTCGGAGCAGGCTGCTGCATTAGACGGGGCGGCGAGCGCCCATCCGGGTCAGACCAGCCGAATCCCATCCTGTGTAAACCGTCCGTGGCTGCATAGACAAGGCTGTCAGGTGCCCTTAGCTGCTGCATGTCGGCAAATGGACACCGAGCCGTCTTGCTTGCCATTGCATAAATAGGAGAATAGGGGTTTGAGCCAAAAAGGCCGTTACCGCATTGTAACACCGAAAGTCAGCATGATGCGAGAAAAGGGATGATTGGTATTAGTTACACCGCCTGGCTGGGGAAAGACAAGAGTAGTGGGCACTACGGCGATCCGGGCTTGCCAGGTTGGTGGGATCGCCAGGCACACGAGACGAGAGGCCGGAGAGCCAGTCCGTGTCTGGCAAGACGCCCGTAGCTGGCGCACATCATCAGCGTGATGCCGGCGCAACATGGAATCAAGTATTCTTTGTCGCAGTAGTGCGGTAGTCTGCACCTTTGCTATAATAAGGGGCAATACTGGACGCTGGACTGCATTGCGCAGATCAATCTCGGCTGATAAGCAATGCCCACAGACGAGTGAAAAGTTGAAGCGAGGGAAGCTGAGCGGGTTCCTGCAGCATCGTGCATCGGCATCGACGAACGGAGCGTTATCGTGGTCGAAGCTGCATACGTGAGATGGTGCGCATAAGAATAATTGAAAATGACAAGGGCGTCATTGATGGATGCGTTGGAGTCGCAGTGCCATTTCTAAAGGATCGTACTGGGTGCTGTCTGCTGTTTGCTCGATGGCAGATGGCGAGTCCCATGATGTATAGGTAGGGAGAAGAACAATACGTAGGAGTCGAGAAGTCCACAACGAAAGCGGCACAACGTCCTTTTAGCCTATAGAGATAAGCAGAGATCGCGGATCAATAGCGGTCAGCTAGATTACGCATCACAATAATGACTTTATTCTTGACTGCAGCAGAATCTATCCTCCCTCGCAGAGTCGTCGCCGTCTTGGAGCAGCCTCTCCAGTATACGATTAGCGACAGTAGTGAATGCAATAGAGACAATAGAAGCAATAAAGATAGCAGAGGCAGCAGAGGCAGTATTATAGCAATTTTTGAAGATTTTCTTTTCTCTTTCTCAAAGCGCCTTGTGTATTTTGGGACTCGCAGATGGTGCTGGTCCTGTAGGTAGGTAATCCGTAGATGAGCTTTCACATGAAAGCAAAGCCCAAGCTGGCAAGCTGGGGTCGGAGCTTGGGCCAAGCGGGCACTTAAAGTCCAGGCCTCTCAGGCACAACTTCAGACCAGTTACAAGTGCTCCAAGCCCTGCAAGTCGGCTACATCCCACTAAAAATGCCCGCTAAATGCCCACTGAAGAACCCGCTGCCAGCTCCG
This sequence comes from Beauveria sp. NWAFU-1, assembly GCA_024472245.1. Classification (NCBI taxonomy): domain Eukaryota; kingdom Fungi; phylum Ascomycota; class Sordariomycetes; order Hypocreales; family Cordycipitaceae; genus Beauveria; species Beauveria sp. NWAFU-1. The sequence goes on from JANBXD010000004.1 coordinate 2,284,113, forward strand.
CCGCCGCGAAACCCCGGCCGCTGCCACTGCCTGCCCCATTGTCGTGAACCCGAGGCAACTTGGCCTCACCCCGTAAAATCCACCTCGACGCACTTGCCTATTATCGCTGTATTATCGTCTTTGCTCTCTTCTTCTCCGGGCTACATTGTGCGCTTGGCTACCGCATTTGCGCCGGATCCAAGCCCTTTCTCACGCCTTGAAGTGGTGACTGCAGCAAATTGACACCAGGTACTTTGTCGCGACGCACGCGTCATACCACGCGCGAGGGGCAGGCAGGAGGGACCCTGCGACAGACTCGCGAGTCGCGACACAACTCGGATCTGTTTTCCCATCCCATCTGCACACCTGCATCGCTGCAACATCGGACGAATCAAGCCCTACCCCCCAATCTCGACCTTGGACCTACAAGCAAGCAACCTCGAGCATCTTGCTTGGTCCCTGAGCGACACCGGCACCTCGCATCGCACCAAGGCTTCGCTGAGAAGACACCACGGAGGAATTGCGCTTCTCCAAGGTGGAGGGGAAAAGGATACATATAACCTTGCACTACAAGGCTCATCGACCACTATTCTTCTTCAATCTTTTATCTTACATATTTTGCTCAACGCGCCGTCTGATATCGTTGCATCGGTTCTTCAGCCCGTCGACCTGTCACTGGTCGTTGCACCAGCGTCCCAACCATCAACCACCAGACCACTCGTGTCTTGCCATTCGAGTGGACGGGCTGATTGGATCGTTGCAACCACCTACTATTCCACCTCCGAGTTTCGCATTGAGCTACCAAATCAACTTTGGGCATTCGCTCAAGTTCTTCGCCACCCATGTCGCAACGTGGTGTCGCCGCCTCTCCCACCCGTGCGGCGGCGCGCCGTCCCGGGTCGCACCTCGCTGTGCCTCCGGCGCTCCGCCCAGTCATCCGCGCCTACGTCCTGGGTTACGCCTCCGCCATCGCGCCGCGACTGCTGACCCTCGCCGTCCAACATATTCTGAAGCTGAGGCGAAATTCCGCGCAGCTTCTGCCTGCGGATCCGGAAGATGAGCCCACGTTCCTGGCTGGCGCTCGACATATTCTGCGCTCCGGATTCGATCCGCAGCGCTTCCCGACCTTTTGTGCAGTTCTCGTCGCCGGTACATCTCTATTACACGTAGGTTTTTTGTAAAGTGTACTTGCAATTGCGTTTGGGACCGAGTTTAGTGTGCTTGCCGTCACTACGCACCTGAAGCCATGTATTGACGTCTTTGGTCCTTCAGAAACCCCTCGATAAAGTCATTGCCAGTCTGGGCGCAAAGCTAAGCGTAACCTCCCGTTTACGGTATAACCTCCATCGGACCTTGTCTTTCCCATATTAGTCAACCAGCTGACTCGTCTAGATTGGCACGCTTCTTATGCAGTTTCCTCGCTGGCTGGTTCGGTCTGAAGCTCTTACACACGAAAGGCACGGCTCCTCGCCGCCACTCAACCGCCAGAAGGGGCAAGCGAGAAGAAGAAATACGCCGCAGACAGATGGCCGGCCGCACCATAGACCTGACTCTCTTTGCTGCCACTCGCGCTGCCGACGTGATCGTCGGCGAGCTCTGGTCGCAGCGCAGGTCTCGACGCCAGCTCGCCAACAAATGGACCAAAGTCAGCCCCTCAACTTCCCGCCCTTTCTTACCTGCCGCCACAAACTAACCCGATCACCGCGCAGGCCGAAGCTTTTACCCAATACATGGCCGACCCGCTCGTCTTCGTCTCGTCCTGCGCTCTCATCATGTGGTCCTGGTTCTACTACCCGGACAGCCTGCCCCGCGGCTACCAGAAATGGATCACGTCGGCCGCGCAGGTCGATACGCGCCTTATTGAGGCCCTGCGGCGCTTCCACTTTGGCGCTCTCGTCTACGGCCGCGAGACGGGCCAGGCCGGCCTCGTCGGCGACATGTGCGACGATTACGGCCTGCCCCGGCGCTGGGGCGACCCTGTCACCCAGATCCCTCTGCCCTGTGAAATTGTTCACATGGGCTGCGGCCCCTCGTGCGAGTACCACGCCCTCAGCCGCTTCGCCCGCTCCTGGAAGTGGTCCATGTACACGTATCTGCCCCTCGCCCTCGCCCTGCAGCTGCGCAAGACGTCCTCCAGCGCGCCGCCCGCCCGCCGTGCCCTCCTCCGCGCTCTCCGCTCCGCCGCCCGCTCCTCCGCATTTCTCGCCTGCTACATCACTCTCTTCTACTACGGCGTCTGCCTCGCCCGCAGCCGCATCGGCCCGCTGCTCCTTGGCACCAGCACGCCCACCCGCCAGCTGCTCGACGCCAAGCTGTGCGTCGGCACCGGCTGCTTCCTCTGCGGCTGGAGCGTGCTCGTCGAGACGGCCGGTCGCCGCAAGGATATGGGCCTCTTTGTTGCGCCCCGCGCCCTCGGCACCCTCGTGCCCCGCCAGTACCCCAAGGAGAAGCAGTGGCGCGAGACGCTGGTGTTTGCGGCCAGCACGGCCGTCGTGTTTACGTGCGTGCTGGAGAACCCGCGCCGCGTACGTGGTGTGCTTGGCGGCGTGCTCGGCTATGTCCTCAAGGAGTAGTGGCCTTTGTAAAGATCTTGTATTGTGTAATAGAGAAATGACGGGATTAGACAGCGAGTTGTACGTTGAGTATTTGCATAGACTTGAGAGCAACCATGTACAAAAGTGTACCAATCACTCGCCATGAATAAACCTGATCAAGACGTACATGTTTACCAATTTCATCATATTATTATCATAATGAATCCATGCATATTCTTCCACTAATTACCCCAAGACGAACCCCCCCCTAAAGCTGGCCCTTCCACCACGCGCACACGCCCAGCACAAACGCGCAGAGCAAAACGTCTGTTCTGACCGTCGTGAAAATTTGCCCGTACCGCATCACGCCCACCACGTATCCCCGCCACGGCGTCGGCAGCTGGTTGGCCACCGACCACAGCATGCCCGGCGGCGGCGGGCGGCCCTTGTCGAGGGCGAACTTTGTCGTCAGCAGTACCGCCTCGGCCGTCGCAAACGCCCAAAAGAAGTTTTGCTTGGCCGCGTCGAGTCCCGGCGGCGAGCTGCCGTCGGCGTCCGCGTCGGCCAGCTTGAAGGCTAGCTCTCGCTGCATCCGAGTCCCGTCAAATGGCGTCCGCAGCACAACGTACAGGCCCAGCCCGAGCGCGAGCAGCGCGTGCACGACCCGCCAGACGGTGCCGTAGACGTCCGGCCCAGAGGACGGCCGCTGCTGCTGCTGCTGGGCGCCCATCATGCCCGCAAACGGCGAGGCGTTTGGTCCGCCGCCACCGGCACCGCCCATCATCTGCGCCATCATCTTCATCAGCGGGTCCTCCTCCTCGCCGCCACCGGGCACGCCCGGCGCGCCGCCGCCGAGCATCATTTGTCGCAGCTGCGCCCGCTGCTCCTCCGTCATATCCGACGGGAAAAAGGCCCCGTCGTCTCCAGCGGCAGGCGAGGGCATGGCCGCCGCCGCGCGGCGCTGCTGCTGCTCGAGGCGTGCAGCCCCCGGCGTGTAAAAGTGCTCGGAAATATCCACCTCGTCTGGGTCGCCCGCAGCGGCGGGCTTCGACACTGCTGCTGTCGTCGTCGTCGTAGCTTCAGGAGCGACCTGGTCATTGTCTAGCAAACAGACAAACGGTGGTCAGCACATGCGCAAAAGCAAGGGGTCGGACTGGATTAGAGTGGATGGATGGATGGATGAAGGGATGGATGGCCTTACCTCCTACCACGCGGCCGCCGATGCCGGTAATTTTATCGAGGCGCGAGGAGCCGCCGGCCTTGATCTTGGCCTCGCGGCGCTCCTTGCGCAGGCGGGCCTGCTCTGCAGCTCGCTGGGCGGCGGCGTCACTTGATGACGATACACCCTCCGTCATGGCTGGTGAGGTAATGTTTTTAGACCTTTCTTCCACAAGATACTGTGGTTTTTCTGTTCGTGTCTCGTTTGTTGGGCAGCAAAAATTCCAGGAATGTCGTCGGCAGGCGTGGTGAGTTGACAGATTGACGAATCGTGGTTCTTTCGTTGGCGTGGAATACAGCTTCCCCAAAAGGCAGAGTGGGCCCATGTACGCCCTGAGCCACATTCTTTTTTGGCACATGCAAAGTGATCTAGGAGATTATTCTTTTCAGATACATACACGGCATAAAATTCAGTAGAGTAATACAAAGGGCTGGTATTAATGACTACGTCTAAAACACAGCGCCGGCTACATTACTCTTCCCAACCTGTTTTCTCACCATCCACATACAAACTCATCAACGTTTTGTTCTAGGTTATTGCATCTGATATTTAAGGTGTTGCTTTACTCATGTTAATGAGACGCTTCAAACCGACCTGAGAATCAGTATGTTAGCAAGCTTCTCTTTCTCTTTCACGCATTCGACATATTTAGCGCTTCGACTTACCATCCACTGGCCACACTCTTCAACCCTTTCGCGCTGGAGCTCAGCCTGCAGTTTCGTAGCCGTTGGGTGATCCTTCGCCTTGAGAGCCTCGGCAAGTTCCGCTAGTTTAGAAACACTGTAAGGAGACACAAGCTCTTCGTTGTTTAGATGGTCAAAGAGCAGGTTTAGGCGCTTCTGGGTATCCTTGACTTGAGGCGCAAAGGTAGCCGGTGCTTTTGCTGCAACGCGCTGCATGTCTTCAGTCAGAATCTCGACAAGGCGCTGGGCACTTGCAGGGATGTGAGATCTGTCACCAGGAGGGTGCTTCCCCTTGGGCGGAGGTGCACCGGCGGCCCTTGGGGGAGGAGGTGTGGCTGTGGTTCCGGCAGGAGGAGGGCCAGGTCGGCCCATGGGTGGCGGCCCAGCAGGAGGCCCGGAAGCAGGGGGAGGTGCTCCAGCGCTGGGGGGCAAGTTGAAGTTGTTGTTTGGAGCGTATGGAATAGCTGCGAAAGGAGGTGGCGTTTGCGCAAATTGGCTGTAGGGGTTGGCGGGAGGGGCATTGCCGCCAACAGGTGGCGGCGGCAATGATCCTCCTATTGGAGGAGTCGGGCTAGGCTGCTGTGCAGCAGGCGCCGGAGCGTATCGATTCGAAGAAGGAGCGCCAGCAGGGGGAGCATTGTAGGGAGAAGCAGTTCGTGCAACCATATTGGCTATCTGGGGGCCACCACCAACCTGAGGCGGGGGAGCGTACTGATTAGCCGCCGACGAGGGACGAGGAGGAGCCTGAAATGTCTGAGGAGGTCCAGCCAGCGGCGAAGTGACACGAGGGGGAGCAGAACCCTTAGGAGGAGGAGGAGGGCTAGCTTTGGAAGGCGCGCCATAGGTGGGAGGTCCAAGCGGTGGTGTTTGGCCGGGCTGAATACCATATGGACCGACGGGGGGTGGTGCGCTTGGGGTTGAGCGCCTGGGAGGTGGCGCCTTTGTCACTACAGGGACATCATTCCAGCTGTCCCTTGGCGCACTATGCATGGTTGACAGGGCTGGCGTGCCGCTGCGAGGAGGTCCAGAGGCAGGTGGCGGTGCCGAGGATGGATAGCCTTGGACAGGCGTCTGATACATGCCTGATGGCTGGTATGGGTTGCCTCCGTACGATGGCTGCGGTGGCTGCACAGCTTGCTGTAAAGGTTGGAATGGCTGGGGCGTAGGAATAGAGGCGATATTGCTGTATGGATTAGCAGCACCGGTGGTTACCGTAGGCGGAGGCTGAGGAGTAGGATAGCCATAAGTAGACTGCGTCTGCGGAACGGCGCTGGTTGTTCTCGTAGCTATCTTGGCACCAGCCTTGGTGGACGACTTCTGAGTGGCCTGTTTGACCCGGCTACGAGCACCTTCAGCAGCAGGGTATGTGCTAGGCAGAAGATCCAGGTAACGCTGGGCAGCGTCAAGCTGACCATGACCAGCGAGAATATCAGCGTACTCGGTGTATTTGTCATACAAAGCGGCAAGCTTCCAGCCCGCTGTCTCGTTCGTTTCGTTGTCAACAAATTTGCTGACCTGACGGAAGACGGTCACCTTCTCGATGAAATGCTGCAGAGTCCTGGCATGAACAGAAAAGGTTGAGTCCTGTGAAGACGGGTCTTTGGTGCCAGCCTGCTCAGCCTCCTCCAGCTCTGCAGTCCAGATAGACACGACCTTCTCAAGCTTGGAGCCGACGAGGTAGCAGAAAGATGCGTCTTTGCGCTCGCCGCTTTCCTGGATTCGATCGCCGATGGCCTCGCAAAGGTCGGAGAAGTCGGTGGGATCCGAAAAGGTGCAAATGATGGCCATTGTCTCTTTCCAACTCTTGAGGTCCGCGTTATATACAACGTCCCAGAGATTCTTTTCGATGACAGCTTCGAGAAGGCGAATGTAGCTAGGCGATCCAGTCTTGCGAGCAAGATACGCAGCTTGAACTTTGTCAACTAGTTCCTGCCCACCGCAGTTGGCAATTAGAAAAGCGTCAGCGATGCGATCCTCTTTCAGGCAGATGTCAGTGGCCTTGGAAAAGTTGCCCAGCATGAGTGCCTTTGTGATATCCTTCTCAACAGTTGTATCGCTGTCGGCAAACAAATGGAATGGGTTACCAGTTTTGGCGCCCTTGGTTGCAGATACACCAGATAGGAAGTCGTCGTCACCGTTTTCATCCGCTCCGTCGAAAAAGTTGGAAAGCTTCTTGTTATCGCTGGCAGCTTCCTCGCCTTCCGTCTTGACTTCTTCAGGCACTGTCTCTTCGCTGGTCTCCTCCTTGAGACCGAGGTACTCGACAATCTTGCCACGAGGGTTCTCGCCGATCAGGGTCTGCATGACCTTCCAGTCAGCCTTCTCCTCGTCTGTCTTGGATTGCTTCATGTGCTCTTCGCAAATGCCGGACAGATCGCCGGAGGCAAGTGCTTCTTGGAATTTCTCAGTCGCCGAAGAAAAGTCAGAGTCGGCCGAGAATTGCGAGATGACAACTTTAGACGATCTCTCCTGATCAGGTGTAGTTTTGAAAATGACAATTTTGCCACCAAATCCGAAAGAGGCGCCAATGGGGCGCTTAAACCACCTGGGCGCCTTGCTGAGTGACCACGATGCACCCTGGGGTTGCGTTTGAGCAGCACTGAAGAAGTCAGCGCCATCCAAATTGTTGTCAATGGCGGTTTTCGAAGTGTCAGGGTTCGTGTTCTGCAAGGTCTGGATTGTGATTTTGCCGTCAAAGCTAGCAGTAGCCGATAGGTTGGGATTGTGCGGATGAAAGCGTGTTTGGAAAGTCCAGTTCGTGACCTCAGGAAGTTCTCCGAGGCGCTCTCCTGTGAGAGGATTCCAGACCAATGTCTTATTGTCTTTCCCGGAGGAAAGCAGAATGCTGCTGTCTTGGTAGCACCAGGCGAGAGACAGTATACCTTGCTCGTGGCCTTGCAGTGTCTTCTCTGGTGCATTGGAGTTGCGCAAATCCCATAGGAGAATTACCGGGGTGTTGTCGTCTGGCGTACCTGTCAGGAGCTTCGTCGAGTTGTTTGGGTCCCAGGCAATGGCGCTGACAGCTTTGCGGCTGTTGTTCAATGTGAGAGATGCTTTCTTAGTCTTGAGATCCCACACCGTTACGAAGCCACCTGCTCCACCAGTAGCAAGAATGTGAGAGACTTTGCGGTTCCATGCGAGACATTCAATATCGTCAGAGCGCGCGGCAGCATTGCCGAGGCGGAAAGGGTTGGCAATGTCATTAATATCGTAGATATAAATTTCGCCCTTAGCACCAGCGGTGGCTAGAATATGCGGCTTGAGAGGATTGAACTGGAGTGTCTTGATGGCTCCAGTGTGTTTGGTTGTCTGTGACAGCAAGGCGTCACTTCCACCCGCTTGAAGCTTTGCAGCGTCCCAAAGATCGAGGGAGCCATTCTCCATAGCTCCCGCAATGATGCCTTGTGGGTGATCAGCATCAGGAGGGCTCCATGCAATATCGTAAAATCTATTCCGTCTAGTTAAGAATTGCGCAGGTAAAAGGTAGCTATCCGACATACCTGGCGTCGGTGGCGATGCCCGCGATAGGCTGGAGCTCTAGTCCCTGTTCCTGGTCGTCCAAGGACAAGTCCCAGAGCTCAAGCTTACTTTCGTCAGAAAAGTCAGCATCAACAGCACCGGCACGAGTACCAGTGACCACAAGGGGGATTCCGGCGCCGGGCGACCAAGCGAAGGCGGCCGTTCGTGGAATATCTCGCAGGCGCACCATGGTGGCGGGGGTGTAAGGGATCGGGCGGGACCAAGGAGTGGTTATTCGATTCGACAACGGTGTATGCTAAGAGAACAATGAAATGCCAAGGATTGGCACTGGCCGCTAAGAGCAATGCACCTCTTAGCTTCTGCCAGCAGAAGGCATGAAATTGTTAAATAAGAGGTGTGTGTAACTGAATACAACCGAAATCCAGTCAAGAGTGATGCCAGATTGCAGGCACTTGGAGCTTCCCCTTGTCGAGATGTGTTCCTGGGCCATCAGCATTGACGGTGGGGCAGCGGAAATGTATCACGTGAGTCAATTGAATGGAAGCTTCCTCACGAACAGTCCTTGGTTTGGGACAGCCAAAGCTCAAAAAACTCAACTTTCACATTCGATTCCTTTTCGCAGAGCATGACAACGCGATAAATCTTACTTCACCATGTCGGACGCAGCTCGTTGGAAAGCAACCGTCCACGTGGGTGGTTTGGCACCACAAGTGACCAACGCCAACGTGGTGGACGCTTTCATCCCATTTGGTGAAATCGTCGACGTAAAGCTGCCAAAACCTGATGCCCCCAATTCAGGCGACACTCACAAAGGGTTTGCGTATGTCGAGTTTGAGGACAGCGCAGATGCCAAAGAGGCTATCGGCAATATGGACCAAGCGGAATTATTCGGCCGAACACTGAAAGTCTCCCAGGCCAAAGCGCCCAAGAGTGCTCAAGAAGGTCTTGGCAGCAAGACTGCTGTGTGGGACCAGGTACGGCATGATATCTACTCGGATATGTTTGTGTCTACAGTGCTAATGTACCATCAGGAAGGCTGGTTGGCCGAAAATGCTGAAGGCGAAGCTGAACTACAAGCTCCATCTGGCCCAGATCCCATGCAAGGCCTGGAGGAGTTAGATGTGGCTGGACCAAAGCAGCAATGATGGAAACTACGGGGTTTGCATCTGACAGCAATAATCTTTCTTTTCTTTTCTGCATAGCATCGGCGTTTGGGTCACAATTTCAATATCCAATTTACTTTACTTCACACGGAACGAAGCGGTTGTGATGACAATGAATTGGCCTGGCCTCTATTTTGTGCCGGACTGGTTTCCCTAGACATATACAGCTACCCTTTCCCGTACAAGAACAAAAAAATTGGCGTCACGCCTCTACCTATTCGCTCCAATCTTAATGGTCAGCACGGGCAGAAGGTCCCTGTCGGCCCAGACGGAGGTTCTTGTCAACCCAGAATTTGCGGGCGCAAGAGTAGCCGGCGGCGGCAACGGCAAATCCAACGACGGCAGCTGGTATACTTGTTAGATATCGGGTCGCCTCGTCCCGTGCATCTCGCACAACGTACCAAGGGGAAACAGCTCAGGAGGGATCTGCTTGAGCTTGCGAAGGCGCTGGGAGATGGTGTGGCCTATTGGAGGTCAGTAATCGTCGCTTTTGAAATGTAGAGCAATCGTTTCGAGGTCGTGGATATGAGACAATCGCAACGGCTTCATCACGTACCCGCCTGATCTTCTTTCTGGATGACCGAGGCATTAGCGTAGTCCAGTCAGCAGTGGCATATTCACTCACGGGAACCGGTCGCATCAAGCGAGGGGTCTGGCGGAACATTCTCATGGCAGTGGTGGCGCGCATAATGGTGAGTGGAGAGTTTGAGTTGAGGCGGGAGAGCCGGTAGAAGTCAATTAGCAACGGTTATTCAGAAGAAAGCGATGTTTTGGAGTTCATCAAGAAGTGCTGCAATCTGGTAGCTCGACCCACCAATCCGGCTGGAGAGGTGTGGTGGGTGCCTTACCGCGTGGGCTGATTGGTTTAGTAAGCCTGAGGCAGAGACGGTGCTCTGCATTGGGAATCATCTGATTCGTGGTGTCAACCTCTACGCAACAAACCTCCTGTTACGCCCGACCGAGCTTACAAACGCCTCGGTTCTCGTTCTGCCCGATTCTATATACTCTAAAATCAATTCACAATGTCTGATGAAGAAGGACAAGATGGGCAGGAGCTTGTGACCAAGCCCTTCAAGTTCGTCACTGGTAAGTCGGATAATACCGCGGAGAAATTTATCGGTTCGGAGCCCGAGGCTAACTATGATGACAGCCGGTACGCTCTCCCCCAAGTCGACAAAACTCGATCGCATAGTCGCATTCAACTCAATTGTATTCAATTGACCTTTGAGATACTGACCGCCTATTTTGCCAGGCACCGACGCCCGTTTCCCTAACCAGAACCAGACCAAGCACTGCTGGCAGAACTACGTCGACTACCACAAGTGCATTACCGCCAAGGGCGAGGACTTTGCGCCCTGCCGTCAGGTACAAAATGATCAAATGCGACTTTTCGACATGAAGACGACGATGCTAACATTCTCGCGTCTAGTTCTGGCTCGCTTACCGATCTCTGTGCCCCTCCGGCTGGTACACGCGCTGGGACGAGCAGCGCGGTATGTTGTTCCCAAACACGTACAATTCAAAATTGCTAATGTAGATGACAGAGGCTGGCAACTTTCCCGTCAAGCTCGATGCTTAAAAGGAGTAGCAAGGCGTTGATTGGCCAAAGGCGATTAAGTTAGAGAAGGAAATAAATTGCAGCACGTGCTGCTTGTGTACTATGCGAAGTCGATAGACTGTGCAAACGATTTGGTGTGTTCCATTGAATAAACTAATTCGAAAACAAAACAAAAAAACTGTTTCCGCTGCCCTATGATTACAGATGTCATATCAAACGCCATGCACTAACATGAATATCAACCACATAAACTCCACGCTCTTGTTCGCCAGGATTGGACATCAGCTCTGGCTGGCCTTTGGGAGAAGGGGAATGTATGACCCTTTCTCAATTTTTCCCTGCATCGTCGTCTGAGTCATCATCGGAACTCATAAACTCGTCATCCTCGTCAAAACCAAAAAAAGCACGAGCCTTGCCCTTCCCCTTGTTATCCGCTGCAGGTTGTGTCGGTGGCGGTGATTCCTTGGAGCTGGCGCGAGACTGTTCCTCGCTGTCGGATGGACTCTCGCCTGGTGCTGTAGAGCTCGAACCGTGTGAGCTGCTGAAGAGGTTGTCGGTATAGTTACCGCTCTTCATTGCTGCTAGGACCGCGTCTCTGGTCCGCTCGCTGCTTTCCTCTTTGTCTTCAGCCCACTGTCCATCTATCATGCTCTTTCCTCCGTTCTTAATTTCTGCCTCTTTGGCCTCGGTTTGCTGCACAATATCTTGCCATCGGGCGCGGCGCTTTTCTTTTTCCTTCTTGTCCATGTCAGGCTTGATTGCGAGATATTCAGCAAGGGCTTTGGCTTCGTTGACAGTTCTTAGTCTTCGGCCGTCCAGATTACGGCTCGAGCCATTATCGTCTTGTGTTTTCTTCTTTCGCGACGACATGCGCCCACCAGCTGCTCGCAGCTGAGATCCGAAACCACCCTTGCCACCGCAAAGAGGGATACCGAGACGCAAGGAAAGGAAGTCGTCATCTTCTGTGGAGAGATATGAGGAGAGTGGTAGGTCGGATTCATTGAGTAGTTGTTTGTTTGATAGGGTGGTGAGAATGAGTCTTGAAGCAGTATCAGGCAGACGCTCGTTCAGGTGATGGCGAAAAGCTGTGACGGTCGTTGAAGGTTGCGCGGGCAGGACGATGGTTGGCGGTAGTCCTAACCCACGGAATGTCGATACCAAGACGTTGATATGTTTAGATTCCATCTTGAAGCTTTTGTTTAATGGGCAGTATGAGGGGGAAAGAACTGGTTCCATCACCAGCGCGAACAGCACGAATATTCTGAGGCCCCACATTATGCGTGGCAATGGCTGGCATGTGGATACTGCGGAATCGGCGGACGGCTGCGCCACATCCCTGTGAGTATCTTATCTACACGTGAGCTTCAGCCACACCCACAAACACAGCCACCCCACCTTCGCTAGGTGAGTGTCTGTGTAGGGCTTGCGCCCACAAAAGTAAACCATTTCGAGGTTTACACGGCATCCCAAAAAACTGTACTCCTACCATCGACCGAAGCCAACGCAAACCGCCACGATGCTCATTCCCAAGGCCGACCGCAAGAAGATCCACGAGGTATTTCGACATTCAATCGAGAGATCCGGAGAGAAGCGAATATACTGATGTAATTGTTCCCTTGATACAGTACCTCTTCCGCGAGGGCGTGCTCGTGGCCGCCAAAGACTTCAACTTGCCCAAGCACCCCGATATCGACACCAAAAACCTGTTCGTCATTAAGGCTTGCCAGTCCCTTACCTCCCGCGGCTACGTCAAGACCCAGTTCTCGTGGCAGTACTACTACTACACCCTGACGCCCGAGGGTCTCGACTACCTGCGCGAATGGCTTCACCTCCCCGCCGAGATTGTTCCCGCCACCCACATCAAGCAGCAGCGCTCCCACGCTCCTCCCCGCGGCATGCTCGGCGAGGGCGAGCGTGAGCGCCGTCCCTTTGGCCGCCGACCCGATGGAAACCGCGGCGACCGCGAAGGCGGATACCGCAGACGTGAGGCTGGTGAGGGCAAGGAGGGTGGCGCCCCTGGTGGCTTCAACCCCGAATTGTGAGACGACCTGCGCGACCCTCGATGTACGATTTACGGACGAATTGCTGACAGTGTTTTTGTAGCCGTGGTGGATTCGGTCGTGGCCGCGGTGCCGCTCCCCCCTCGTAAACGAACCATTCATGATGTTGGGTTATCAGTTTTGCAGTGCATGGCGAACGGAAAAGGAATCGACATGTATTTTAAGATTGGAGGACAAATCTCGCTTCGAGTCGGATCGTGAGACCGGTCGGTGGGAAGACATGGTGGGAGTTTAAGAGGCTTAGATCCTCGGAATGATTTGCATCAGGGTCCAAAAAAAATTACTACTATCCAAAAAGGAGTGTTGTGAATGACGACAGTTTTGTGAAGGCCATTCACAGCTGCAAGAAATACTGTGAATGTTCTGGTCACTCAATTCACGACGAAACGAGCAGCACCGAGGACGAACTTCGATTGGCGCAAAAAAGTTGGCAATCCGCAAGCATATCAAGGTCTTTGGTGTACGATGTATGCTCTTGGCATCATTAAACTAGCGACAGCTGGTTGACGAATTGAGACTGAACCTACGGAGTAGTTGATACGTCATCGCGTGGCAAGCATGGGTACTTTATCAACTTTGGCCATTCACTTATTAAAAGAAAGCCAGCATAATTTCTTTCCCGCCGGTTGCGCCACATGCCTTCATCCCTTTGTAGGTTCATCCGTCATTCCATTGCGGCTTTCATGGGTCTCTTTTGGTAGTTGTAAGCCACTCGGTCAATAATTGGGACTACGCAGTTTGACTGGTGACGGTATCCTGTATGTAACGAGAAAATGGATTTAAATTCCGGCTACAGCTAATTTTGCATGCGAGGACGGCAGCCGCATGACGAACTTATTGCTTAGCGGTATTGATTATGGGATACTTACTCGTGCATTCGTTGACGATCTCGTATCTCTGCCCCTGACAATTTCAGTGGTTGTTTGCCATTTTGGTGCTGGCCCCTGGGTACCTGGATTGTGTGGCTGTGTTTTTTTTTTTTTTGACCTTTAAACTATTTGACCCCGTCGCGGTGACGCGGCTTCATAGCTAAATACGGCAAGTCTTATTAGCCTAACAAAGGCCATGTCGACTTCTCACATCGTGAGAATGAAATATAAAACACCCAAATGCAACTCCGTACATTTATAGCGCGTCTTGCATTTTCGACACTTATTAGTCCTGCTGGCGCTTGGAGCAAATGCTCAAATAAGTTTTGCCACCATCTTAGGGTAGAATCCGGCCCCTCCGCCCGAACGATCTCCATCGTGTCAAATCTGCACCTTCCCTCTGCATTTAATATCTAGGCAAACAGGCTATCCCACATCACAGAGGGTGTCGATCACAAAAATAATCTACGGCACAAGTAGTGCTATCCGATATATTATCCCAAGAGAGGGGCCTTCCCTCAAGGTATAGCGCGCTCTGTCAACATCGGGCAGAAACGATGCTGTGGTGGTGCCGGACGCCTCTCACCGCAGCTCGAGACGCCACACCCCTGCAATAGTAACAGCTGAGACAGGTATGCAGACTGTCTACCAGCGCGCCTTGGACAAGCCAGATTTATCAGCCTCAAAAAGGACAGCAATTCTCTCTTATTTGAGCTGGACATGCGATCTGCTCTTCCTAGCTGGCAAAACTCAGGCGCTACTTCCAATCCATTATCGATATAGCGCCCAAGCGCGCAACGGCAGCACCGCTTCATCAACAGGAGGCGGCATACCTCGGCACTACCTACGAGAAGGAGCGCATCACAGGTAGCGGCAACGGTGTATACCTATTACATACAATGGCCCACCGAGTTCCTGATATTGGCCATCGCCAATACCAGGCTGACTCGTCTGGTCGCGTGCCCGGGCCCAGAGGAGGACCTACAGACCCCCCAAGAAGTAATGCGGATTGGAGTCGTGTTCAGCACTCTTCCGTTACTGTCCCTGATCGCCCACCACCCGTACCGCCTAAACCGGCTCAAAGTAGGCACAATCGGTCCATGAGCCACCCGTTTCCTTCAATGGCCAACGCCGCTGAAGCCTCCTCGTCGTCATACTTCGCCCAGACCAAGCTTCCAGAAGAAGGCAGAGATGGCCGAACAATGGCCCGGCAAATGGACACCGGCACCAGAAAAATGCGTGGTGTCAGTGGTAGAGATTTTGCAAATGGAAATTGCATGACATGCGGCGGTCTTGTTCGATGGCCCAACAACCTCACCGTCTTCAAATGCACGACTTGCGCTACAGTAAACGACTTGGAATTTGTTGACGGCCATGATGCTCACGGGGCCAGTCGAAGAGACGGATCTACTGCTGGAGCCATCCATAGGAATGCAGACCTTGGACGAGGTTCGTATACGACTCAAAATAGAAGCTTTGTTGATGCTGATGCTGTCTCAGGGCCTATGCCACCTATCTCGTTACTGCATACGAAGAACATTGTTCGGCGTTGTCTGCAATCCTATATATGCAGGAGAATCGAAGAGACCCAAGGATTGTACGGCAAGGAAGGACTATCGCAGCCTGCTTCAGAACAGACTCCACCCACTGGCGCAGGCATAGACAGCGAAGGAGCAACACAGCACGACACTAGACGCCGTTTCGGGACACGTTTTCTCAATGCACCGGAGGCAAACACATCTAGTGATCCCCCCAAGTTTATCACCAAACCACAACGATCGCTTTCCTATGGGTACTCTGAACAACCTGTGTTCAATCACCAGCCAGCAGGGCCTAGCCTTTGTGCCGAGCGCGCCAGTCCCGGCCGATCTCCCTCGCATGAGCCGCAAACTATATTCAGGGCACTAGAAGATTATATCATGGAATGCTTCAGATCCCCGGACTGCCTCAATTCCTCCTTCATGCATCATAATTATTCAGCTGGCACAGAGCAGCACATTCGAAGAAAGCCAGTCCCTTCCAGAGAACCAGTGCCCTCGAGAGAACCAGCACCTTCAAAAGAGGCGCGTATGCCACCAAGAGATCGAAGTCGACCTCGTGGAAATACCGACAGCAATATGCCGATTAGCCAATTGGACCCCAAGCTTCTCTTACTAGGAGACGTGGCAGAAAATGGGCTGTGGTGGACTGGTAATCGTCCACAACCCCCTCCACCAGTACAGAAACCAAAGCAGCCGAGTCATGCGAGAAGAACTTCTTCAGGAGCGGCGAAGCCTCTGCAAATGGACTGGACTGAGCTGGATAACTGGTATCGGACCATTATTGGGCCTGCAGAAGGCTGGCACTCCGTCTTTACGGAAGTTGCGTCGACACAATCTGCGGTCGACCTCGATCTGTCATCACTGGAGAATGAACTCCTACAAGCCCAGCTTCATGTTCATCAGACGCTTCTTAGACACACAGAGATGCTGTTGAAGCGCCCCCGATATCCCATCTTACAGCCAGCTGATCTGCGATTTTTGCTAGTCATACTGGAGAATCCAATGCTACATAGCAGTCAACTGCCTCTGGAAGGTTTAGTATACGGCAATAGTGCTGGACGCAGACCGCAAGCCATACATCAAACGACGCAAAAGGACCGGTCAGTAAATATGCCCTCATCTGGTCCACTATCTGGCCAACATTCAGGCATCATCAAACGACTCATTGGCCTCATCTCAAACTCACCCCCAGTCTGCCACAATCATTTGATTAGCTGGTGGATCAAGTTCGAGAAAGAACGCTACATGAAAGCGAAAGATTTGTTTTCTGGATTTCTTGCATACAGAATGCTTAGGCAAAGGAATAAGAAGCCAGCCAAAACTGCGGATGAGGACGCGGTGACTTCGTTTCTGATACCCCAAATGCGGAGCGGTCAATCCGATGCACAGATTCATGATGAAATCGGAGCACTGAGCTTGTCAAATAAGTCAAAAAAATCAACAGAGCCGGAAAAGATAACGTCTTATCCGGAAGACTGGCAGGTGAAAGCGACTTCTCGCGTACTTGCTCTCATCTTCGCCGCGAACGATCCCAACACTACTCGCGATGCTCATCACCACCATCAAAAAGGCCACAAGCTGCCAAGCAGCGAATTTTATGTTTCCATGGTTGACTATATCGATCTCGTCAAAGATTTCGATACCTGGGAAGCCAAGCAAGGGTTCTTCTCCTTCTGCCAATATCCGTTTCTTCTCAGCCTCTGGGCCAAGACGTCGATACTGGAGTACGACACACGCAGACAGATGCAAAACAAAGCAAGAGCTGCGCTTATAGACAGTATCATGTCTAACAAATCTGTACAGCAATATTTGACCCTTACTGTTCGCCGCGAATGCCTTGTCGATGACAGTTTGATGGCGGTGAGCGAAGTCATTGGTAGCGGAACAGATGATATTAAAAAAGGTCTTCGAATCAAATTCCGGGGCGAAGAAGGCATTGATGGCGGCGGTTTAAGAAAAGAGTGGTTTCAACTGGTCATTCGAGACGTGTTCAATCCAGATTGCGGTACGTTTGCATCGCGCCAACATCATTCAAGTTCTAACAGTCTTCAGGCATGTTTCTTTACGACGAAGATTCCCAATTCTGCTATTTCAACCCCAATTCTCTCGAATCCACTGATCAATACTTTTTAGTGGGAGTGGTTCTGGGCTTGGCAATCTACAATTCGACAATCCTTGACGTGCCTCTTCCACCATTTGCATTTAAAAAGCTGCTGGCCGCGGCCCCCGGCCATGGTATGAGTTCGCTGGCTCACGCTCCCCCACACCTCAAGTATTCGCTAGACGATCTTGCCGAGTACCGTCCGAGGCTTGCTCGAGGGCTCCAGCAGCTGCTTGAGTATGATGGGGATGTTGAGTCTACGTTCGCGCTTGACTTTATGCTCGAAAATGACAGATATGGATCTTCGTCAGCAGTACCTTTGTGCGAAGGCGGCGAGCGTCGACCAGTCACTAATGCCAATAAACGAGAGTATGTGGATTTATATATCCGCTACGTGCTCGATGTGTCGGTGCGACGCCAGTTTGAGCCTTTCCGTCGAGGATTCTACAACGTCTGCGGTGGCAACGCATTCTCTCTCTTCCGCCCGGAAGAGATTGAGCTGCTCATTAGAGGCTCCGATGAGCCGCTCGATGTTGATTCGCTGAGAGCTGTTGCTGAGTATCAGAATTGGGATAAGAAGCAGCCTGACGGAGTAGAACCAGTTGTTGGCTGGTTCTGGGAGACATTCAAACAAGCAGAGCCAGGTGATCAGCGTCGACTTCTTTCATTTATCACTGGCAGTGATCGGATACCAGCTACTGGTGCTGCATCGCTGAGGATCAAGTTGTCATGTCTCGGCGATGACTGTCTTCGTTTTCCAGTCGCAAGGACGTGCTTCAACCAAATATCCTTATGGCGTTATCGTACACGAGAGAAGCTTGAATACGTTCTTTGGCGAGCCGTGAAAGAAAGCGAGGGTTTTGGCCTCAAGTAGACTGAGGTGTAGCTGATTGTATAACAGAATTGCCATACGCGCAGTCCTTCATTCTAGTTTGGAAACACAATTCCAGTGTTCATCAAATAAAGAATCATGACGTCTATTGCCGTTGAGAGACATGTGCTCCTCGCTCGAACAACAAAAATATGGTATAAACTACAGTAGTGTTACAACATCAGCGTCTGGTCTTACGCTGGATCCTCTGCAGCACCACCCGCCGCGCGGGCTCGCTGCAGCAGAGTAGCCTCTCTCTCCTTCTCCGCCTTGATGGAGATCATTCGGTCACGGCTGGCGTTGCTCATCTTCCTGAGTTCATCGAGGCTCTGCCGTTCCGCCATGTCTTCTGCGGTCGGTCGTAGCGGCACCGCCCCGACTTGTGTGATGAGTTGCTCGAGAACCTTTGCCGAGTGCTTGTCCTTCATATCGATGTGGACGACGCGCTCGTTGCTCGCTGGCGGTTGCGCCTTGGAGAGTCCCACGCGGGAGGAGGCGGGCTGAGGGGCTGGGGTCGCGGGCGCGTCGCCGCCGGTGCGGAGGTACACCGTCATGGTCGGCGTCTGGTCGTTTTGGCCGTGACGGTTGACAATCATGGGGACGGCGGGGTTGTTGTACTTGAGGCGCGGGAGGTACTCGCGCCAGAATTTCCTGAATGCGCGGGAATAGCGTTAGCGAATGGGGTTCGATTGCGCTCGCAGGGTTCGGCGTCTGCGTAGACGTACTTGGCACCCATGTGGCCATTGTGCGTTCTCAACGCAAAGTCCATGTGAATACAGGACACTTCGGAGGGCAGAATGGCGGCCCCGGGGCCCATGCGGAGGTTGAGAAGCTGTAGCATGATTGTTGTTAACATCGTGACGGACGCTGTCGCATTCGCTGCTTCAGGCTTGAACTCTTACCCTCTACGAAGTCTGTTAGTAAAAGAGCATAATTGACCATGATAGAATTGAACCAACCTTTCTGAGTAAGTGTAATCGCTCTCCTAGTGACCGCATTCTGTTGATTGTGCTCGCTCGACTGTGGTCGTATGCCAGATGTCTGGTCGATGTTGGATTCGCTATGATAAATTCGACGTCCCCTGTAAAATGCCGGCCCGGCTAATCATCCGCTGAGAGCTGACGGGCTGGCGGTTGCCAATCGCGCGACACAGCATCGAGCCATCCGTCAGTAACCCGGCAAGGGGCACTAAAAAAATCAAGCTAGCGCCCTGCAAGGCCCGCTGAAATTTATATAACGAATCGCAACTTTTGGAAAGACTTGTCCTGCTTCTAAATACCCATGCCAGGCCTGACGTAAGAAAACTCTGTGATCATGCTGCGATCCTGTATTCATTGAGCAGGAGCAATGCGCAGAGCACTTTGTTCCCGGTGGCTGACCCGGGCGTTTCAGACGACCGAGGCCTTGTCGCCGGCTGGCCTGCCTCTCTTCCTTTGCCCTGCCGTTGGCCTCGCGCGGAAGCTACCCGTTGCGCGTGTGCGAATACCTCGCAGCATTGATCAGCGGCGGCTGACTCACACGGATAATTTCGCACCAAAAGAGGATTTGGAACCAGTGGAGATCAATGCCGAAGAACAGCGAAAGCTTCCTGTCGCCTGTACTGGCTGCGGCGCATTCACTCAGACGACCGACTCCCGGCAGCTTGGCTACTACGATGTCGACGCGAAGCGTGTACGCCAGTGGCTAGCTCCTCCAAAACACGAGTTACAACAGAAGGATCTTCAAGAAAATGAAATCATCAACAATGTCTTGAGTTCCATGGATAGCAATCAATTGACTGCGCTTGGGTTCGATGCCAGCAAATTGGTAGTTGAGGAGCCGGTGGTTGCACCTTCTTTTGGTGAATTGCCCTCTCTACACCCCTGATCAAGAGTAACAACTGACATATACAATGTTCTACAGATCCGAAACCACCAGTTTGCGATCGATGTCACGACTTGATACATCATAATGCCAAGTCACCCTCTGGCAGAGTGCCCATGTTCCATCCAACAGTGGAGTCGCTGCGAGAGACCATCGAGGAATCGCCACATAAATACAACCATATATACCATGTTATTGATGCTGCCGACTTCCCTATGTCGCTTATTCCAAGATTAAATGTCTTGCTTGGGGATATTCCTCTGCGAACTCGAAACAGACGTTCACGAGCGGGCAAATTTCATCGCGATCGACAAACAGAATTGAGCTTCATTATTACCCGAGGTGACCTGCTAGGACCTACGAAGCAATCTGTTGATGCGCTGATGCCGTATCTCCGAGAAGTACTGCGAGACGCTCTGGGTCGTCTTGGTAATAGAGTGCGTCTTGGAAATGTTCGCTGCGTGAGCGCCAGCCACGGCTGGTGGACAAGGGATGTGAGAGAAGACATATGGCATAGAGGCGGCGCTGGATGGATCGTTGGAAAGGTCAACGTCGGAAAAAGTCGCCTCTTTGAAGAAGTCTACCCAAAAGGTCGCTTGAATCATCCGGAGGCTTCGGTCGGGCCTACGGTCATCGGCCGTATTGCACCCCGGGAAGAAGACACGGAGGTCGGGGACTTGCTCCCTCCCGCGCAAAGCGTTACCAACTACCCAGCTATGCCTGTCGTCTCTTCGCTTCCTGGAACAACGGCATCGCCTATTCGAATTCCATTTGGCAACAAGAGAGGAGAGCTGATTGACTTGCCTGGATTGGCCCGCAGTGACTTGGATCTGTTTGTCAAAGAAGACCACAGGCAGTCTCTCATAATGAAGAAGCGCATCGTTCCCGAACAAGCTACCATCAAGCCTGGCCAGTCTTTAATCCTGGGTGGCGGACTGATCCGGATCACGCCATCGTCGGAGAATACAATCTTCCTGATGTACAACTTCACACCTCTGGACGACCATGTCACGAGTAATGAGAAAGCAATCGATTCTCAAGCGCAGAAAAAGTTATTTGGAGGGCAGGAAAACATTTCTCTTCCAGATACTGCTGCCACAATCAAGCATGCAGGTAGATTTGCCCTCGAACACGATGTTACCAGGCAAAGAGCGGGACCTCTGACAAGGAAAAACGCCCTTGGTCTTAGTGTAGACCGACTACCGTTCCGCGTCCTGTCGGTAGATATCTTGATTGAAGGTGTCGGCTACGTCGAGATTGTTGCCCAAGTTCGCACCCGAAGCCTCTACCGAAAACAGGAGAACAAGGATAGCACTGAGAATACAGAGAATGTGGAAAGGGCGGAAGAAGAACCGAAAATACCGGTTCTGGCGCTGGACCCTTTTGAGACGATGATGCGCCAGCGGCGAGACAATAACAAGTCCGGCCGTCCGCAGGCTCCATTAAGGTCGGAAGAGGAGCAACCCCGCCCACTAGAACTCGACCTGCCATCGGTTGATGTATATACTCCAGAGGGCCGGTTCGTTGGCACACGAAAACCGATTAATGGATGGCTTAACAATAAACCGAGGATTTCTGCAGAGCACAAGAAGAGTCGCCCTAGAAAGAGCATGAAAGGCCAAAAGAAGAAGGCCAAGTTTGAGGCTAGAGCTGCCAAAGCCGCCTCTACCTGAGAGAGGCACATTGTATCATAGAAAATGTACAACATGTATATTAGGCACACTCTCGAATGTACAGATATGAACTAGATCCGCCGAGATAGTGCATAATCTACCAGTAGCTAACCAGCGGAAAAGCTTATCGTACGCTAGGTAGTTTCTACATGATATCTGTATTTCGCCTCTCTGGCTTCCGAGGAGCAGGCTAATTAATGCAGTGATTTAGATGATGACGTTGAGGACAACAATGATGCGCCCATCAACGCCGCCCGTGTCAATGAAACAGGCCACTAGCCCCGCCAGCGAACAGGCGAATACCTAGCGTGACTCAACGGCTGCAGCTTTTAGCGTTTATCGAGGTTATCGATAGGCTCTATCTGGTATTTTTTGTAGTTACTCACCTACGCCATAATTTGCTATTACAGCGGGGTACCAAATAAATAGGTACAGCGTCGCTAGAGTAGCGCGACACAATATCTTCCAACATCCAACACCCATCCATCATGTCGCAAGAAACTTCACAGCGCAACGCGCCGACACCGTCTGCGTCACAAACAACAACAGTTGCCTCTACGTCACAGAACGCTCCGGATCCCGCTCCGAGGATACTGCGCCTTCGCGGACGGCACAATGCCAACGGACGGTCGGTACAGTGGGCAGAGGACGTGGTGGACAATGAGGGCCTCGGCCGGAAGAGCTCCAAAGGTATGCCAAGCATCGGACACTTTGCCTTTTGCTGGCCTGCCTAACGTAGTGGCGAATAGTATGCTGCATCTATCACAAGCCGAAAGCCGTGGACGAATCGAGCGACGAGTCCAGCTCCGACTCTTCTTCTTCTTCAGACTCCGAATCAGATTACGAAGAGAGAATGCGCCGGGGCAGAGGACGGAATGGCAGCGGCCGCGATGAGGATGGTCATCGCGAGGGGTGCGATCACGCTCATGACCATGGTCATGGCAAGCCGAACGACAAGCAGAAGCGACCGCCGAGCCCGAATGCATACGAAAAGGTGCCAAAACCAAAGCGCAAAGAGGAGCCAGCCGAGAAGAAGCAGTGAATGATTATGACGGCCATGACAGTTTGTTTCGTCTTAATTTTCATTAAATATTATTTTGCATAGCGTTGGCTTGGGATAACGAAGATTGTACACCACATTCACCACTTCATGCCGAATATTTGAGCGGACACATTGTTCGGACCGCGCACTTCTGTATTGCTATTCTAAATGGGGCATCTTGCCCAAGGGTATCACTAGTGTTTGTGCAATGCGTCACGCAGTGAAGAAATATGGCCGCCTCCATACCATCCTAAGGCTTCTTTGCGCTCTCGACAACGAAATATCTACCAGCCTTCTTCGATGCTGTAGAAAGAGCATCCCAATCCTCTGCTTCTGATTCAATCTTCTCCTTGATTCTCTTCGGGCGCTTGTAGTGTCCTACTCGGATCTCCTTTGCGAGGACTTGCTTAAGATCGTCCAACCCAATCGTGGCTTCTCTCCGACCCTCTTCAGTCTCGTCTCGTATTGCTTGGAGGGGCTCCACGCCGGAGGTGTCGACTCGTTGGATCGCTTTAACGAAATGGAGCTGACTCTGCAGGGTCGTAATCATCGAGGCCTCTTCCTCCTGGGACTTGGGAAGCGGCAGCGCGCATAGCTTGAGAAGATGGTGTAATTGTGCAGATGAGATGATCTCGGCCGGTGACGCATCAGTGTCAGCCAAAAGTGAGCGGACAGACCACGTTGGCTGAGCAAGAATTTTATGCGCAGTTGAAGCTTTTGTTGATAATGCGGCTTTGCGATGTTGGGATAAGACGAGCTGCAACGCGGGTCGGTGGATGACTGCTCTGCAACGGAAGCAGAGAGAGCCGGAAAAAGACATAACGACCTTGCTTCGCTACAGCCGACCGCAGGACGAAATGCGACGATGGCGAAGCCGATTTGCGAAGAAAGCTATGCTGAAAAACACGTTAAAAAAGATCAAGGTCCTAGATGCAGCTATTGTAGTGATCTATAACAGTGGAGCAAGGCGAGACGACAGAGACGCCGGGCGGTCAGGCGTGCGGCGTCATAGGCTAAACTCTAGCGGCTGTGTTGACTAGGTAGGTACCTACATACGTTTCACTCCCTTCACATGCGACTAGTATCCTTCTTATAACCTGCATCGTAAGAGAGGTGACGTCGCAGCTTTTCACCAAGACCATTTCCCGCATCGGTTTCGAGTTTGCAATCTCCCACCATGGCCCAAGACCCTCGTGCTCTGCTGCAAAAGGTGCGCCGAGCATAACCCCTCCCCCACTCTCTAAGCTCGTTGGCGACAGCCTCAATCTGACTGGTGCCTCGTTGCCAATATTACAGGCCGACAAGACGCTGCAAGGCGCCGGTAGCGGCTTCAGCTTCTTTGGTGGCCGCGAGGACAAGTACCAGAATGCCGCCGACTTGTATGTCCAGGCCGCCAACGCCTTCAAGATGCAGAAGCAAGGTTAGCACAGACAAATCTGGTTCGCGCGCCCTGCGGCACTGAGACTGACGTTTGCTTCCGCGTATATAGATCTGGAAGCCGGAAAAGCCTTCGAAAAGGCCGCAGAAGTCTTTACCAAGAACCTCAACGAGCCCGACGACGCCGCCAACAGCCTGATTGATGCCTTCAAGGCGTACCGCAAGACCGACGCCCAGTCCGCTGTCCGATGCGTAAAAGTAGCGATCCAGCGCTATTGCGCCAAGGGCAACTTCAGAAGGGCTGCTGGTCAGCAGGAGGCTCTTGCTGAGGTCTACGAGCAGGAGCTCGGCGACACCAAGAGCGCCCTGGAAGCGTGCGAGTCTGCTGCTTCGTGGTACGAAGGCGACAATGCTACTGCGTAAGTTTATACTATGACGGTTGAAATAATTTCAAAGCTCGTGGATGTCTGACTATTTCAAAGCCTCGCGAACAAGCTGTGGATCAAGGTTGCCGACATGGCCGCTCTAGAGGGAGACTACTACAAAGCTATCGAGAATTACGAAAAGGTTGCCGCTGTGTCGATTGACAACAATCTAATGAAATACAGCGTCAAGGATTACTTCCTCAAGGCCGGCATCTGCCACCTTGCCAGTGGTGACATGGTCGCCACCCACCGGGCGCTTGACAAATTCCGCGAGATGGACCCTTCCTTTGCTACGCAGCGTGAGCACATGCTTCTTGTCGATCTCTGCGAAGCGATCGAGGAAAAGAACAAAGACCAGTTCACCGACAAGCTGTACCAGTACGATCAAATGAGCAAGCTCGACAAGTGGAAGACCGGCATGCTGGTCAAGGTCAAGAACACTATCGAGGAAGCCGACGACGAGTTCGCTTAAGTTTAGACTGTCAAATATCTTGGTTATGGCGCATTATAATATCAATCTACCACTTTCACTTGACTGCACGAGTCTCAGTCACACCTGAGTTGCCGCGTGCATAGAACTTGAAACGGGCCTCGGTAGTTTCACAATCTTTGATGCTACGGGCTGTCACTGTCCGCTATGATATGCAGCGGCCACAACTACTTCATGATTATAAATATGTTGAAACTAATGAGTAATAGGGAATGATACTATCTGACAGAATGATCTTTTGGTAGAAACACCAATTTGCGCCCTGTCAACCTGTAAAACGATTACTTTCGGGCCGCTGGAGCAGCCCCACAAATTATATTTCTGGCATCCAGACTGCTGCACTCCGAGCACCCCGGTCTTTACCAACTCATCGTCCTTTGCTTTCCGCTTCTGCTTCATTGCCTCGACCTGTGCCTTCCGTCGCATATCTGATAGTCTTAGCCGCTACATAACCGGGCATCGATCGGCCGCCACCTGACGCAGTGTTCGCTCCAACGCCGCGCAGCTACCTCGAACCCAACAACCCGATCGAAATAGCCCACAGACCAGTCTCTAAGCGCACATCGACTAGCTACAACCAACTAGCTAGAAATACTGACTTGAGGTTGCGACGGCCCTCGACGTACATTCTCCATGGACCGCCCTCAGAGCTCCCCGATCCTTGCGCAATTGCGTGGCGCAAAGACCTTTCGCGAACAAACAGCTGCACTCCAAGCGCTCAAGAATGAAATCGTGGGACATGTCCAGAGAAAGGAAGAATGGGTATCTGTGGGGGTGTTGGAGCCCATCGTGAGGTCTTTGGCTCTGATCAGAGCCCCTCTCAAGACGAATGGCAAAGATACACGACAGTCGGCGACAATGCGCCCGCTTTCGGAGGAGGATAGCGTTAAGCTTCAAGCTCTACAACTCGTGAGCAGCTTTGCTACTGGTGCGTAAAGAAGATCATGGGTGCATATAGTGAAGATATGCTAACACTGAACTGAAGGTGGTCCTGCATTCTTGCCGCCTCTTGACACCGCCATGGCACTCCCCGCGATCCTGAACAACGTCTCACCTGCTTCCACCCCAACACAGATCATCGCTGCTGCTCTTAAAGCCCTAACAACGATTGCTGATGCAGCTTTGCTGGCATCGCCGACTTGCAGCTTCAACATCGAGGTCATTGCCGATCACGTCTTCACACCACAGCACATTGAATCGCTCAGCATCATCCTAGCTTCATCATCTGCCTCGGGATTGACTCTGCCCGTCACCAAGCAAAACACCCTCGCTATTGGGATAATATGTCGTCTGTGCCGCCAAGAGCGTCACCAGCAGGCTCTTGCAGCTGGCGGTGTGCTGGACTTGCTAGCTACGCAACTCGCTAGCATTGCTGTACGCGATGGTTTCGTTGTGCCGGGCGCGGAGGAGTCGGCAAGCAGAGATACAATTTCCAAGGCATTTCCTGCAGCAGCGAAGAAGAGCGCCCAGATTGGACCGGTTCTGGAGGCCATCAGTGCTATTATTGGGGACTCAAAGTATCGAGCGACTCGCCTGATCAACTCGCCTTCCATTTTAGCCGTCTTCCCTTCAATAGAGGCACGCCACTTTCCCCAAGTTGGAATCGGCAGAAACCAAGATTCGGAAAATTCTGGGGAACTCTTCAGACCGAAATGGCTGACAGCCATGGAGTACCTTCTTCCGGCTGTTGTCATTCCGCAGACACGAAGCGGCACATCTACGCCGTACTCCCATCCAGACTACATCGACACAAAGAGCGGTCGCAAAGGAAAATCCGGTCTTGCGCTGACAGACGCTGCTCGTTTCCATGTACCCGGCCACAACGGATCGTATCCGACCTCAGATATTGAAAGTCCGCTAATCCCCTGGCTCATCTATCTAGTGAGATCGCTGGGTGAAGTCGAACGTCTCACGGCCCTGTCTGTTCTTGCTTCGCTCTTCAGAGCTGGTCTCTGTATGACAATTGCACGAGAAACAACTTTGGCTTTGCTGGTGGTGCCGATACTCATCCACAGTATCGAGAAAAACGATAAGGAAAGCAAGGACGGTAAGGACCTGGAGGATGTTGACAATGTCAAGACTGTGACAAGACATTTTGTGCTAGAGCGGGCCCCTGTTATACTCGCACGTCTCATCACCGACTGCGAGTTCCTACAGAAGGCGGCTTTCGACTGCGATGCCGTTAAAGTACTCGCCAAACTGCTCAAAAACACCTACCGACCGCTGCCAGCCATTCAACCTCAGTACTGGTCATTGAACGCCGATGACGGTATGGAAGTAGAGGGCACGTCGCCAATGTATCGGCTCGGTGACAATGGCGTCCATCCTGTGATGGCTCATCGCATTCGAACCCGCGAAGCCGCACTGAAAGCAATCGGGGCGATTGCCGCGTGCGAAGAGAACTATCGAAAAGCATTGGTGCTCGAGGATTTTGTACCATACGTAGTAGAGTCACTCAGCGAATTTCCGGGCAAGCCCCGACAACTTAAAGATCACAAGGACAAGAACGCAGCGGAGCCGGCCCGTACCAACCCCGATCCCGACTATGGTACCAATCCCATTGGTGTTATTGTTGCGGCATGCTTCGTGGCGAGGATGTTGTCGAGGTCTGTTCACACATCCCGAACCGCACTGATTGACCACAACATTGCGGCGCCCATTCTCAGTGCTATGAAGCACTCGGATGTCAACTTGCAAATTGCCGCGACTGCAACTGTCGCCAATTTGGTTGTTTCTGTCAGCCCATCAAAAGAAGTACGTGCAGTGTCGACCATTGCGAACGCTCAAGCTAACGTTTTGTAGTACCTTACAGAGCATGGAGTTATGAAGGTGCTCTGCGAGCATGCACACTCTCACAACCCTGCGCTTCGGCTCAATGCCCTTTGGGCCCTAAAGCATTTCGTCGATGGAGTTTCGGCCAACCTGAGGAAGACATGCTTGGAGCAGCTAGAGCCAGGCTGGCTAATTCGCCTGATAAGCGACGAAGACCAGGACGAGGGCCTGTACACCTCGAGCATGGTGGATGATTTGGATGAGGAGATGGACAGCGAGCAGCTTGACGGCGCGCCGCGCTGGCTGTACGCAGCTGAAGGGTTTATATGTTCCGTCGATGCTTCAGAATCTTCCAGGCTTCGTCAAATCGAGGACTACTTATCCTCTATTCGAGAGTCTGAAAGCAATCCCCTCCCGCGGACGCGCAACGATACCGTAGCAGTCCAGGAGCAAGGCGTCGACTTTATTCGAAACCTCATAGGCCGAGTTGATGGTGGCATTGGAGCAGATCCGTCCGCTGCCAACCCTGAGGTCATCGACTATCTGTTCAAGGCATTAGGGCAAGACCGTCTGTTTGATATCCTCGCCGCGAAACTGCGCGCCAAGATTCTGCATCCATTTGCGCGAAAAGCGAGCAGTTTAGGCCGGGAGACCAAGATTGTACACCCCAATGCGCGCATCGTCACCGTCGTCATCTATATCTTGACGCATATTGCGGCAACCGGCCCGCGCTACTGTCAACTCGTCATCTCGCAGACGGAGCTTCTCAAGCTCCTGGCTCAGCAAGCTAATAATAAGGATTGCGAAGTACGCCTAGCCCTGTGCCGCCTGCTCTATAATTTGACGACCAAGGACAACGGGGCGGAATCGCAAGCGTGTGCGCAGCGGGCGGCAGAACTCAAGCGTCTCGGATTCGCTACCAAGATAGAGACTCTGATGAAGCAAGACAGAGACCTCAATGTCCGAGAGAATGCTAGGATGGCCGCTTGGTTAATCGACAACCCGGCCTCCTAGAGAAGTCTTCTACTATAAGACACGTCGACACATTTGTTATGATTAAGCAGCGCGAGAATGGAGAATGTAGTACAATTTGTTATAGCGAGCACGATATTTGCAGGTGCTGCATTTTTTTTTCTTTGAAAAGTTTTATTCGACTTTTATCGGGATTGTTTCTATCATTTGGTCCAGCGATGATTTTACAGACAGCTTGCATCGAATGAAGCAGAAATAATATACTTACTTGATCATATATGTGCATGCGCAGAGTGCGATTGGGATACAGATCACATTGTTGAAATTTGCAGGTATATCCATTGAGCGCTACTCCGTGCAGCTACGAATACGCGTACCACGGCTTCGACCAAGCACCAAGTGTAATATACTGCAGCAATTGATCTACGACTTGTTGCTATCCATAGGCGAGACATGCACCCTTGACACAAAACCACATGGCCAACAAGATCATCACCTCATACCGCGTGAATCATTCTAGGACTGACTCAAGATCTACATGAACTTTATTGCCCGAGAATAAAATGATTGGGAATGGAACAAAGGGAGAAGCCTCTAGTACTCGCAGTATGAGCGAGCAACACCAACCTCCTGATGCTTGCCAGTCACCCAGTGTCATTGTCTTACATGCCGTGTCTCGCCACACCACCACCATCTCCCCTGAGGCGTCAATTACGTGCCGGAATACCAGGAGGGAGAGCACTCTAACCGTTGAGTATAGGACTCAAAAGAAGAAAAAAACTACACGGGCTCCGTCTGTATTACCCACCGGGGCGACTGAGAGATCGATCAGCGTCCCGAAAGCATCTGCATCCGTGGAGATTGCGGAGTGTGAGGCTACGAAGTACAACTGAGGAGGAGACGACCCGGGAAAGAGATCAGAAAAGTCCGGGGTACTCGGGTCACTTTGCATCTCGCGCCATCCAGCCTTCTAATAAGCTTTGACCCGTCGCAGATAGATTGAAAGGGGTCAACTTTTTTCGGCGGTCAAGGTTTGCATGCCCTCTCTAGCCGGGGGAGCATGGCAGGCATCGTATGAGACACAAGAAAGGGGAAGATGTTGATATGCGGCCTCGCGGGTCAGAAAACGACGCGTGGGAAAGAACAGATTAGAACTCGGAGGCTTGGCCGAGCACGGGGATTGGCAGAGAAAATAGTACTTTTTTGGCGGCAAGTATCAAGTGTTGCAGGCAGTCAAAGCCAGCCAAGAAGCACAGATTCATTGCCAGTAAGCGGAAGACACTAGGAAGAACCATTGACGACGGCACCAAGCATCACGGATAGTCTAGTTGCAGCCTTGCAGGCGCTTGAGTGCTCCGGTATGCAGGGAGAAACCTTATGCATGAGGGTCATGGTGGCTTACCGGATGCAACTTGAACTGCTGCGTAGCTCTGATGACCTATTATATGCATCTACATCTGCAACCTCTCTTTTTATGTATACGGGTCGAGCTGGTGGCTGAATACAATTTGCCCATTGAGGATTTGGTACGCGAGAAGGAGTAAATGCGTACCTTTACAAGGACGAAGTTGATGTATGCGACGTGATACAGAGGCATTACGAATAATGCAGTACGGAGTTACGGAGTAATTCTTGGGGAAAAAAAAAGGAGCAGGCCTGCTGTGAGACAAGCATGCCTCTTCGTAACCCTGTCAAAGTCTTGCGGTGACACCTAGACATGGCGTACTGGTAGAAAAGCCATGTGCCCTCGGACCGAAAGAATTGAAGTTGTACAAGCCAAGTTGGGTGGATGTACGGATATTAGCTGCGCAATCCATCCCGGCGTCGTATCTGTGCATGACGGAGGATGACTGAGATGAACCACCAGCCGCCGGAAGATGGTGCTGGGGGTACATGGAGGGGATAGACGCTGCATTTGCAAATGAGGTTTCCTTTTGCTACGGAGTTTTGTAAACAGTCAATGGAGAAACTGACGGGTGTACGGGCAACAGCAACTCATGTCCAATTTGCATACCTTGTTGATGCAAAGTATACTCCAAACATGGAGTGAACACTTTGCGCCTCACCGTGTCGATTCAGCATGGACAACTCAATAACTTGTCAGAACGTTGATCGCGTAAACGGGTACGACTGATCAAGTATCAAGCATGTCTTGCAAGGTGGCCCTGAGAGAGGCGACCCGCAGCCACCGCCAGTTTTGCTCAAAGCATCTTGTCCTTGGCAGTAATTTCTGGCGAGCACATGTTTTGACCCATTGGCTTTCTGCGAATGGAACGGCGCGGCAGGCGTGTCAGGATACCGTCAGCGATCCCTGAGTTGGGTCCTCTCACGATCTATACGTACCAGCATGCCCTCTCTGTACGGATACCTCGATGGTTTGCAAAAGAAATGTGATGGGCGGTGTGATGTGGGTGTGCTTTGCGCCAAAATGCCAGTCTCAGAACGCCACCAAGCCATGAAACAGAGTCAAGCAGGATTCAAAAATAAACTACGTATCCTGGTCATGACAAGGTGCAAAAGCAAATGGATTTGCCCGAGTTAACTTGATGTTTGTGGAATAGTCGTTGAGTTGTTTGCATCTGTTTTGCCAGTTACGTGAGGGGGCTTTTGCATGTGCTTGCTGGTATGGACGAACATTTCTGTAAGGGCAAAGGGGGAGGAGACACAAACGGCAAATCGTATTTATTGAAGTGAGGCTGAAAGAAAGAATTGTCGATGATGAGATATTGTCTCATCTGCTAGCGGCCGTTTCTTGAACGTCGTTGAGACTCCAGGTCTCAGTCGTCGTTTGAGAGATGCCAATCTCCAACGGTCCAATGTCGAATGACACGCGGCGCTAATCAGTCTCACCAGAAAGTGGACAAGATGGACGCAGAGGAAGTAAGCGGAAGCTTGCCCGAGAGCTACCCGGTGACGCGTTGAGTTCTTGTTTCGCTTTGGGCCTTTTGGCGTGATGCACATAGCTTCCCGCACTGTCTCTGTAGCCATGGCCCGCGTGAAGGGGTGTTTTGGAACGCCATGTGCGACTTACTTTTTTGTCTTCTTTTTTTTTTTTTCTACCTCAC
This sequence comes from Beauveria sp. NWAFU-1, assembly GCA_024472245.1. NCBI lineage: Eukaryota > Fungi > Ascomycota > Sordariomycetes > Hypocreales > Cordycipitaceae > Beauveria > Beauveria sp. NWAFU-1. The sequence goes on from JANBXD010000004.1 coordinate 2,315,850, forward strand.
ATTTGAATACGCCACAACTGCGACTTTTTGAAGGCTTTGACATTCCTCGATTGCCATGTGAGGCCGAGTGGCACCCCATCTGAGAATCAGACATGCGACGGGACGTGTGAGTAGTTCCTTTTTCGCGCCGAAACTTGTCATGTAGGGAGATTTTGTAGGTAGATTGAATAATGCGACTATTGCCATCCGGATCAAGCCTTCTCAAGTCTGTTCGAGCCTCAAAGCACGGTCTTGAGCAGTGCCAATGTGGCCGAGTTGCGTGGCCACGTTTGTAAATATTTGCACCATAAAGCCTTTTTATGAACAACTCCAGTCCTATTATACGTATCTAGTGCGGAAATCAAGATGTGCATCGCTGTTTATTTCACTGGAATTGAATGGAGCATCTGCATGCAATTCATTTCCAGGTGACATGCCGGACTGGGAGGCGTATCCCTACGTGCAGCGCGACGCGAGCGGGTGGGTACAGGGAGCCATGAATAGAACACAGAACGGCACAAAAAAGACCTGGGGAAGAAGACAATACGAGAAAAATAAATAAAGGAATAATAGATTGTCAGTTAAGAGGCGGCGAGTGGGTTGTGAGCTAGGCGAGACGATTGCTTTCTGGTGGCCGAGGGGCTTTCGATGGCCGTGGATGGCTTGCAGATAAGAGGGACCGTGCGCTGCGTTTCCAATGCGTATTGAGTGGATTGGATAGATGAAATGGGAAACATTGGGCAAAATACCAGACCCGACTTCACGGTTTAATTGTGTCGAGATGGAACAAGTTGTGTGATGCGGGCCCCGATCGGCTCGAGGATATCTGCGGGCGCCAGGAAACCATGAAACGACCTTGTGATGCTACTACCTGGTATTCGGGCATGACGATGCATCTTCCTTCTTGCCTTCATACATGGCAGGTCATCGTGGTCTGAAAAACGTGGTCTGGCGCACGAGGTGTCATTGCAGACCACATGGCAAGGTGGATACGGGCGTTCTAGATTGAGAGTCGAAATTTAGTCTCATTTGTTTGCGTGACTTTTTGTTGACTTTTTTTTTCTGTTAAGAAAAAAGGAAAAAAAAAAGGAAAGACAGGGATAAAAGAGACGCAGCCTTGCCCATCTTCTCCATTGATTACGGAGTATTGCGGCATGTGGCGGGTTGTAGTGGGTTGGTGGGCTCTCTGCTCATCTCTGCAGTGGGAGATTACACGGAGGATGCGCGGTGGGTTTGGGCGTCTCATCGTCACAACGGGGCGCGCTTGCGAGAACAAAGAATCTGTGGCTAGTTTTGTCAAGGTGGAAAAGAAAAGAATGCGTTGAAGGGGCGTTAAAGGGAGGGTGGGAAAACAGTCAATCAAAGAGAAGAAAAGGCGACAAGTGATGCAAAGTCCGGGGCTTGGTCGACAGCAAGTTTTAGCGCCCGCGCGGCGGGCCGCAAAACCATCTGCTAGTGCCCGTCTCTAACGCGCTTCTGGGGGGCGGGGGGGCCGGACTAACAATGAACAATGAGTTCTGCTTATTGTTAGAGAGTCTTGCTTCCGGGGAGCTTCTAGGAATAGTTTAAAAGGCGAGGCGCGCGGCCCACTAGACCCGAAGCTCGGGTAGCCATGTGGGAGAGGAATGGACACTGGGCAAGCGAGAAGCAAAGCGAAAGGTAAGAGGTGAGGTGGCCGCAGGGGTGGCTTGCCACTTGCTTCTTTCCTGGAAAAGAAAAAAAGGTGAAGAATGACGAGAAAGATGGAGCATAGGCGTGGCAGCGCATTGCTCGAGGCAGAATGATGGGCTTTAATCCGGCCACTTAAACGAGCACGGGCAGATAAAAAGGGCAACGCCACGAGCTTTGTTAGTGTATAACATAACGTTACTCGGGATTCAGATTTTACAATTTGTGAGTAGTTCTTGTGGTTGGCGCCCGAGGGCCGAACTAACACTGCACGACACGGAGTCAATGTGGCTGAGCCTTTTCGATACCAGAAACTCGGAGCAAAAAAAAAAGCCACACCGTCCACTTCGTACTCCGTTCTCAGTTCATACTCCGTGCTCTGTATTCTCACCACGAGAGAGTTGGAATGACTTGGGCTCCTGTCCAGATGTTGGAGTTGCTGTGCGATGCTCTCATTTTGGCTTCGCTCCTCTTTTTTTTTTTTTTTTTTTAATACGCTTGATCGCTGATATCAAGGCACGCCAATAATAATACGGCTACAGAAACACCAACCCTTCCACACTGGCGGGACGGCGGGATGGCGGGGTGGGGAGGGGTTGCTGCTTTGATGCGAATAGCCAGTCAGCAGTCAGCAGTCACAGTAAAACGGAATATCATTGGGGCGCGCCGGGAGGAAAAGCTCCTCTGGCCCTCTGGGTCGCAAGTGGGCAGGGCGGCCCCTCGCCCATCAACGCACAGGCTGGCGCCTGAGATGCGACCATGCGATTGTCAACTTTTGTGTGTGTGTGTGTGTGACAGTGTGTGAGCTTCATGGACAAGGGTGCTGCATAAACCAAGGGGGGGGGGGGGTTGTCGCTGCAAGGGCTCCGGTAAAATAAGTAGCCCCAGGATCATCGCGGTCTCGGGCCCGGTAGCGTGCCGGCGCAGCCTGACATGCACAGCTGGCTGGGGAGGGGTACGAGTACCTTGACTGGACTGGCACGACTGGAACCCAGTTGCCAGCTCGAATATCCGTCTGCAGGCAAGCAATGGCAGGTTCTCGCCCGCCCCCCCAAGTAATACTGTTCCTTGTAACCAGACGTCTGGTGCAGAGAGCACGCCTGCCACGCCATTATTCGTACGGAGTACACAAAGTCGATACTCTCACCCAAAAGGTGTGCACTCCATGATGAATGACATCTCGCAAACCCTGTTGTTTCTCCCGTTTCTCTCTCCTGACTTTTCATTATTTTATAGTCCCAGTAGTCCCATTTTCCAATCTAACCGTGAGCTTGTTCGTCTGGGGCGTTACCCCCCAATACCGCGCCCGCCCGACAAATAGCGCAAAACTGAATCAAAACTGTCAACGGCTCGGCCGAGACGCTGCTCGGTACAGAGCACACAACATCGACTCGCGTACGATTACGAGACTGAGGAACTGGCCCTCATGTCATGGTGTTTGCGACATGTCCCCTGTTTGCCCATGTGCGCGCCCATGTATCCTCAGCCCAGCTGAGCCGAGAAGATGTAGCCATTCCGCGTGAGCAGATCACGATGCACACGTAACCTGCTCCATCTGCACTAGCCAGCCATAATCCAAGCTTCTTACTAGAGCGCCCGCATGACCATCCAACAGGTAGTAGTTTGCCGTCGAATACTACACTGAGGGGAAAGACTTTGGCTTGTATAAATAAAGCACAACACCCGAGACGGCCTGTTGTCCTGGATACCTACGGCAACAGGATCAAAAAGGCGCCGATCAAGCTCCAGGCATGTAACTTATCAATGGCTTGACATCTGGGCAAGTCTGCGCCCCAGAATGTGTGCGCGTGTTGACCTTGCCAACGTGACGCCCATCTTTCGCCACTAACCTGCATCTCGACAGTTCGGAAAACTTGCAGCCAGCCCGTTGTGGCTTTTGCGTTCACCATCGATCGGCCCACCGTGAACAATGCATGTCGCGTTGACTTTTTGGAGATTTGATGACGTCGTGGGCAAAGTTCTACCAGTAGGTAGCTGCCGGTCATCCTATCATCCTATACATACCCCCCTTGCCCTCACGCGCAGACTGTTGTAGCGTTCTCACCGAAAGCAGCTAAATTAGGAGAAAACGAGCAGTGGCTAACATGGCGTAAGTGTGTCACATGAGCAGTCTCTCCGTCGTTATAAACAGGTGGTTTGGTCTCGAATCCTGCCCGTCGTGTTTCCGTGTCGGGCTCACCATCTGCTGTAGTTCATAAAGGCCGTTGTGCTTGTCGATGCGGAGCAGTCGAACAAGTCTCTCCAGTCGTCTTGATGTCTCGGTTGTTGTCTTATTATGTGAGCCTGCTTTTCTTACGGTTTGTGTGCATACACCCCCCTGCCCCCCAAAGCTTCATCCCATCACTTCTCACTTTGGACAGCCGTTTTACCACAGACATGTGCCCATGCCCCATGGACAATGGAGGGTCGGAGCCGCTGCCATGCCACTGGGTGCACGCGCACACATCGCTCTTATGGCACTTGATGAGAGATGTGCACATGAAATTAATATCAACATGCAGCAAATGGTCCGCCTGGGCATGGCCTCGGCTCCGAAAAGTGTGTGGTAGTATCCGTAGTCTGGAATACCATGTACCTGGGGGTTGGTGTACGTCCCTGATTTGCCCAACCACACCCTCAGCTTCTGCTGCAGCATGTCTGGTCAGTGCTGCAACTCACAGCATTATCGCGACTTGGCTGCAGCGCCACTCCTGGTCAGAGTTTTCCTCAGCGTGAAACCCTGTCGAAAAAGAACCAATCTGCGCATCCCTGCTGGGCAAACCTTGCCTGCATTACTACTAGCCTGTAGGCGAGGCTGCACAAGTTTGCTCCCCACCGGGTTGCCGGGATTGCGCCCCCTACGCCGGGGGGTTCACAGTTGACAGTTGTGACAGTCAACAGTACTCGTCGCTATGGCGCACCAGATGCCAGGCGCCAGCTGAATTGTTGGGCTGTTTTGGAACATGAACAGGGTCGTGCTCACTAGTCTCAGCTGACTGGCCTTTGCCGTCGCGATGACCACGCCAATGGGCACTATTTTTATGCAAGCAATCCCTGGTTGTACACTAGGCCTTGCGCGCCCTGCAGCACATAACTGTAATCCCATATCCATACTCTCAACTCTCTCTTTAGCTCGAGTATCGCCTGGTAATGTGACTTGCACAAGATGGGCACTGGGACTGGCTAGGGGCTATGCTTGTGTACCTCGATGCAACCTCCAGAGTCGCAGTGCAGCATGCGCTGTCTTGTCTGTGCCTTGATCTTCTGATGTTGGCGCTAGAGAAAGGTTGGTTATGGGTATTGTTGTCGGATGCACCAAGTACTTCGTACAGGCCGATAGGTACCATCGAGAAGTGTGCGAGAGGGGTACGAAGGGTTCGCAGTAACAAATCTGCCACCCCGTTCGCTACCGATTCACGCCACCAGTACTCCGTACAGAGAAATGAGGCTCCTTTTCGCATCATTTATTCTATTTTTACTTGCCGAAATCAGCACCCCATATACTTTCCTCCTAATCGGGACTCGGGGGTCGAGCCTTGCGATGGAGTTTGTGCCAATAGTGTGCCTCTCGCTTGTCGACATGATGAATAACTGACCCTCTGTTATATCCATATGCACGAATAAAGTCGCTGGCCCGTCTTCTCTGATGGCGAGGCGCGAGGGTCCCCGGTCTGCGTGTCCACAGAGGGCCCGGCGCCGGCCTTTTGGCTTGGCGGCCCGCATATCTCAGCGAGCCGCCCCCCTTGCTCCGCATCGTCACATCTCAGAAAAGTAGTATTACTCCGTAATAAAAAGAGTATGGTAGCCATTTTGAGAATGTGGCTGAACGTGGCCTCGTCTGCATGCGTGACAGACAAAGTTGGCAAGAAGCTGTGAGATGGTGTCGACAGCAGGATTGCCATCAAAGTCTGGTGGAGTTTGTATATTTGACTTGAACAGCACAGAGAGAGATTAGCACAAACATGTGATGGGTGGGATTAGACGCCTGCACGCCTGATAGACACAACACAAGATTGTGAGCCAACGGCTGCGCGTCGCAGAGGATGATGCAGGGAGTCTTGTGTCATGCTGGAGCAGATACGCACACGTTGGCCCAGGTCCAAGAAACCGAGTCGAAGTCGTTTCTCTTGAAACGAGTAATGTGTGGTTGTTGCCAGGCTTTTCACGACGTCTAGCGGGAGGACGATTCGGGCACTAGTTAGCAATGAATAGATTTTTTGAGGCGCCAACCGCGGGACGCACCGGCAAGACCAGACCGCTGGTGCGCTGGGTGGTCAGCGGAGTGTGTTCATATTATGACAGCATTGATAGGTACTAGTACCGGGTACATGGATGATTGGTTGGCTGTTAATGTCCAGTTCGCGCTGGGTGCTGGCCCGACAAGCCAGTCGGAACGCTGCACTGCCATGGTGGACGCGTTGAGCAAGTTGCTGTGCATGACTTTGGAGGAGCCCAGGGCAGACATATGGCATCTATTCGTCGTCGCGGTTTGATGGGCAGGTCTTCTGATCCTTCTGGTAAAATCATCAAAACGCCCAAGCAGCCAACCAGACGCATGAACCCTCACGGCCGAGACGTGGGCTCAACAGATGCTCCCTCCTCCAGTTAGGGCAACGTGGAAATTGTCATTGTCAAGCCACGAACAATAACGTAACTGGCGAGTAAGCGACCGTTGGTACTGGTCGAGTGCGGTGGGAATGACGCGATGTGATTGATGGATAGATATTTGCGCTTGGCCCGTGGTGGTGGTGGTAGTGGTGGTGGTGGCGGTGGACGAATTTCCGGTGGGACATCAACCAGGCGGTTGTGATAGTCAAGACTTGTTGATGGGGTCCGCAGCGGTGGGCGAGTGAAGGACGATTTCGAAGCGCCATGGTACATTTCTGTAATCAATCTCGCCAATTAGGTTCCATGTTGAATAGATTGACCAACAGCGTGAGGTTCGTTCTTCTCCGATCTTGGCGAATTGATCTGCGAATCGCAGCCCCCATTCGCTAATTTCGCACTGGACCGTCTGTAAGCGCAACCACTGCCTGTAGCTTAATAATTATCCCTTCGACTGTAGATAACAACTAATGCTTGGATGATTGGCGGCGTGAAACGCAACTTTGCTCATCAGCGCCAGCTGGATCCCTCGGCCAAGTCTTGTACACCGTCGGCAACTGGCAGGTAACGCTGCAACGATGCTTGTGCTTTGCCGTTGTTCGGCTGACGGACGGGAGACGGCTTCCGGCAGGGCCAGAGAGACCATCTGTCAAGGCTAGCAGGCTAACAATGATATTCAATCAATAAGTGGCTAGGTACTGGTAGCAGGGCCCGCCGCAGACGCCCTGACACAAAAAAACAAAACCCCTTCGACTGGCTCGTCGTGTCCCGTCGGCTAACTCGAATGCTGCTTGGTGCAGAGGGTTCTCACTGGGCCGTCTCAATGTATCAGCAGACGGAGGAGGCATTGATCGACAACGGCCACCGATTATTATGGCCGGCAAGAGAGTGGCTGTCAGTCAATTGTTGTGCGAGAGTGTCGGCGTGGTGATGCGTCCAACTTGTGGCTTGTCGCTGCGACTTTGAGTGCTTTTTGTTTGTCGCGCTTTTCTGACCTGTCGAATGCAACGTGAATTGTGCATGCTGGCGTGCATTGAGTGCCAAATGCATGGCTGAGGCTTGCATAAAAGCACCGAGCCGACGAATCTGCAGCTAGCGGAACTTGCAACGCTGCCTGGCATCCGGCAAGAAGCGGCCACAATGCGATGGAGACATGTCAGGTGCATCCCGGCTTCGAGGAGAAGCAGTCTCTATGTTTTGAAGTTTCCTCTGACATGGCGAGTACTCGAAATGCGGCGGGAGAATGCATGTTACTCAGACATTTTCCGACAACAGTATTCAGGGTCCGTCTCGGTGGCCGGAGCCGGGAAAATGGGCATTTCGTACGGGACTAAAATACAGACTAGCCAGGGATTATTCGGCTAAATTGCTTCAACATTTTCTTAATGAGTCCATTCAGTTCTCAGTCATGTCCGTGACTTGTCAGAATATTATGGACTTGGGGGCCATTTTTCTGTTTTGTGTGCAATGCTTCGCTCGGCGAATTCAGACGCAGGACCCCAGGCAGACTCCGTAATAAGAGCAGGAATATTGGGCTAATTAATCTCTGAGAGTGCCGGCCCAGTGGACTGGTTCGGGGAAACTCAATCTCCTGGCAGTGCAGCGGTGGCACAGACTTTTTTGGGGGATGTGCGCTGTGTGGTGGATTGGGCCAGTCGAGGAGCTACGGCGACGAGCCCTCTGTAAGGTGAGCGTCCCAACGGGCAGGTTGTACCTGTCCCCTAGCTGCAGGCCTACTGCAGGTGGGAGCAAACAACGGGCATTTCTCAGAACAACAGAAGGAAGGAAGGAGAAGGGGGGGAAAAAGCAAGAAGGCCGCCTAGCGAGAATGTGGCATCAAAAGGCATGCAGAAAGAAAAATGACTCTGAATTTTCTCCAAGATCCCTGCCGGCGCCACCGCATCTCATCGAGACAACGACAAGACCGTAGGGAAAAGTAAGCTACGACCAAGAGGGTATGCGCCTCCGGGGAAAAGATGAGGCCCCAAAAATTCGACGATGAAGTCGAGGAACGAATGGATGACGATGGCATGGCAAGTAAACATATGAAGAGTGTACAATGTGGTACGCGGAACGTTGGTACCTGAATGATTTTTATTGAGTTTTTATTGAGTTTAAATACCTAGACAGGCACTGGTAGGAAATTGTATTGATTAGCGGATGAGCCACCGTGATTTGCCGTGGCCGTGTTGCACCCGTCTAGCTGTTTTGACCTCGCTAGCAGTCTGGGAGTCAAGCGGATGGGGCGCCCGTACCATTTTTTAGCGTCTTCTTCAGGCGATACCCGTCCTGACCATGATCCACTGGGGAGAAGGCAATCAAAGGGGAGTCAATGATGAATGTGTGAACGCGGTGGACGTGGGTGGACCCGAGTGGTGTGGATCTACTCAGCTTCAGATCCACAGAGGGGACTTTTCTTGAAAAAGAACTAAAAACGCAAATGAGGAAAAAAAAAAAAAACCCCAAAAATTGTTAGCCTAGCAAAGCCACCGACCAGGTTCTTGCAGCATGTACCTTGGCAACTTGGTACCGAAAAGTCCCCCCCTGTTCACCTTTCCAGACTCTCGGGCCCCCCTCCCCTCCTTTCGGGGACAGACCAATCCCCCCCCCAAATCGCCCAATCGCCCTGTCCAAAGCGCTGGGAATCCCGACGCTCTGGGGCGTTTGCCAGCACTTGCTGCACTGCCTTGCCTGCTGCACTGGAGTCTGGCAGCCACCGCCAACCGCGTGCCGCCTAGCTGACTTTTGAGCATTTTCATCCCTCTCGACCAAACTTGCTGTATACCTCCCCACACTCCCCTTGATGTACTGGGAGTCGCCATTGCTCTTTGACTAATATCTAGTACTGGGAAATACCTGTTCAGTAAAGATAGTTCTCCACCTGCCTCGTCTGCTGCCGCTACCTGTCCTTGGCTGGCCTCACCCGACCCGAGGGCTGTACCACACACACAACCACCCAAACCGCCTCAGGTACCACGGTACCACCGCATCCCCCCAGTCTCACGCCGCCTCTCTTCTCTTCCCGCTCAACTTACTTTCTCTCACCCTCGCCCGCTGCTTTACCGACTACTTGTCGGCCACACGCCCCCCCACGACACTCTCCCGTCTTCCTCCATCCTTCTTCCCGCGCCTCTCCTTCTTCGCGTTGGCCCACGGGTCTTGATCTCGTCACCTCCTCTTGACGCGACCTCGTCCATGGCCGGCCTTCTCTTCTCCTCCCCTTCCTTTGCTTAAATATCTTTCATACTTGCTTTTCCGAACCTACGCCTCTCTCCATCGTCGCTCTTGGCTTGTCGCTACCGCTTCGCTGCTGAATTCGACTGCATTTGGCAACACCTTTGGCCACTCTTTCAGTCCGTTCCTGTTACGAAGCTTGAGCTGTGCCATTCATCACATCTCCAGGTCAGTATTCAACTGCAACATCTTGCCATGTGTACATCTCAAGACCCCCTGTGACAGACCTCTTGCTACGCGACTCCCTCTCTCTAACCACCACCCGACTTCAAGCCGTCTTTATCTCGTCTACTTGCCCATTATCTACTTCCCAGTACACCGTGTACGCCGTTGCTGACTCGTATCAAGCCCGTAACCGGGCCCTTCAACCGGCCCTCGTCGCACTCTTCTTCAGACTTCTTCGCCATGGCGCCCGCCGCTCCAAAGTCGTCGACCATGGGGCCCAAAGACAATTATCAGCGCATACATCGCATCACTAGAGAAAATCGCAGCCTATGGTACCAGTTGGAAGTTCTCCAGCAACCTGAACGCGCTCGAGCATGTGGTGCCGGCATGAAGGCCAACAGCGATCGCCGTCCCGTGGATCCTCCCCCCGTCGTTGAGCTTCGTATTATCGAGGGACCTTCGGTTGAAGAAGGCAAGGATATTACTTTCGATTACAACGCCAACTTCTTTCTCTACGCCAGCCTTGAGCAAGCTCGCCCTATGGCTCATGGTCGAGTCCAAACTCCTGCCACCCTCAATCCTCCTATTCTCACCGGGGTCCCAGCCTCCGGTATGGCATATCTCGATAGACCACACGAGGCCGGCTACTTCATCTTTCCTGATTTGTCTGTCCGTCACGAAGGCTACTTCCGCCTCTCTTTTAGCCTGTTTGAGACGACCAAGGAAGAGAAAGACTTTGACCTTGAACCAGCATCTGATTTGCCCCCGGGTGTCGACTGGCGCATGGAGATCAAGACAAATCCATTCAATGTCTTTAGCGCCAAGAAGTTCCCTGGCCTCATGGAGAGCACCACTCTCAGCAAGATTGTTGCCGACCAAGGTTGCCGAGTCCGCATCCGCCGCGATGTCCGCATGAGAAAGCGCGACGCCAAGCCTGCCTCTGCCAACCAAGACGCCAGAGAGGAAGCCTATCGCAAACCCGCCCGCCCTCCCACCAACCCCAACCCCAACCTCCGCGACAGATCTCTCAGCAACTCGAGCGAGCGCCGCCCACAGTATCCGATCGAACCCGAGCGACGGCCTTCTGCTGCCGACTCTCACGCCTCTCATCCTCGTCCGCCAGTATACGAACACTCTGTCCCCCCAGCACGGCATCTTTCTTTTGGCAGCGACGCTCCGCTACAAGCTCACCCACCTACTCTTCTGCCTCACACAAATCATCACCCGATTGCGCCACGGCCCCATTCGAGCCACATGCCGCCTTTGGCTGCGTCCCAGTATGCAAACAATGCATCACCTTATCCCGAACCGGACCGTTCCTACAGCCAGTCCTCGACACCTCGACCGTGCCCGTCACCTGCGCTGTCCATCAAACCAGACGCCTACGAGCCAAGACCGAGCTTCAGCCATGTCCCGCCGTCGCCTTCCTCGTTCTCGTCCCACGACCACCACTCCAGACGCAGCTCATACGTTCCTACTCACCCGCCTACGCCATCATATCACCCTCGTCGGCCTTTGCTTCCTCAGCCGTCACCCTCGCATGCGCCGCTCAAGATTTCTTCACTCATGTCTCCGCTCCCGCCCATCGAAGCTCAGATCGAAGCGCCTCCTCGCGTACCAAACATTCCCACGGGTGGAAAGCGCAAACACGAAATTGTCTTCCACCAAACTACGGACCCCTTGCACAACGGCCAGCGCCAAGTCGATCTGCATTACAGGAGCAACCCACGTCTTTATGTCGAGCCTGATCAATGCATGTATTCGAGAGCTGACGGCGAAATCGGCTATGTTCGATTTAATTCTTGCCAATAGACGGCGGCCCTGTCACGGTTGCAGCTTGGATAGCCTGCCCAGCATGTCATTGTCCTGGAATGTATAACTTGACGACATTTACTTGGATTCTATCTGCTCTCCCGAGCAAGCATATTCTCATTAACGTTTCCGTGCCGCAAATTGTTGAGCACTGATTTCCCGATTTTTTTTCTTACTGGCGTCATGTAATAGCGAATCATTCGGGCACCCGCACCGAAATACTACACTGCTTTTCTTTTTTTTTTCTGGCCCTGGGCACTTTGCTTGGCACTTTGCTTGGCGCTTTGATGACGAATTTTCTTTCGCGCTCACGGCTCTGGATGAAATTCCCGCCACTCTTTATCAACGATTCCCTTCTCTCATCTTTTACCGGGTCACGGCGTTTTCTGGTCGGCTTCACTTTTTTCAATCAATACCTACGACATTTAAGAAGGACTGGAAAGGGCAGGGAGGGCCACACAGTCCAAAGCATAACTTATTCTTTCTCACGCCGCACTTGATACCACTCCATCTTTGGGATGGAAGAACTCGATGAGGACATTTTCACTCTTAAGTAATAGCTAGCTTACTACCTAAGCTTTGCTACGACATTCTTGGGGGGAAATGGTTCTTATGTTGGATGACAGTTTGGAAAAAATGGTTTCTCTTCTCATTGGCACAACAGCTTTTTTGGACACGGGACTTCGAATTTTGGTAGAATGATGTCTTAATATTCTTACTCTTTTCTCACAAGAGAGCTCACCTTTGCTCTCCGGACACAGTTTTATATACATGGAAATGTCATTACGTGAACATCAAGTAAAATGGACAATACAGATCGGTGGCGCTCGATGTCTCCGACACCGCATTGAGTGTTGTGTTGTTTGCCGTTGCTGACATGTCTGTAAGCAGTGCTTTGCTTTGCCTTGCTTCCCACAATGCCCCATCTCCAGAACATTACGGCAGACAAACCATTTGTTCTTCTGACATTCTCGTGAGGAGGCATTGTGACAAAGCAAGGCTAAGCAAAGCACTGCTTATAGACATGTCGGCAGCGGCAAACAAAGCATAGCTATGGCGTCGACAGCGACCGGTGTTAGAACAGGGTGTCCGATACGACTAGGTACTCAAAAGGCTATTTAGAGATTCTGCTGATGAAGTTGACGGATGAGTATTGAAGGTGGCGGCGTGCCGCCGAAGCCTACTCTGACAGATCACGAACCGAGGCAAAGGTGTTTTTTTTTGTCATTCACTGAGATTTGTCCGAGGTAAGGCTTGCGGTGTCTAGGAGATGACACGTACCTTGCTGACGATGGCCTTGCGTGATATGCTTCTAGACGAATGGCGGACGCTGGCCGTTGTGGCGTACGGCTACGAACAAGGCTGAGAAACTGCGGGTTTCCGGAGTGCAGACCACGAGAAACGAAGCAGCGTATGTGTAAACTCGATCTATTCTTCATGTACAGCCGCTGTAAAGCTGCTTGCGTAAGCCTTGTTCTCACGTAGATTGGCCTCGTAGGTTGCCTGGATCTCGGCGTCCAGCGTCAGGATCCTGTCCACGTCCAGCGCGCCAAACTCGTCTGGGCTTTTGATGGCCATGTCATAATGCCGCAGAGCGAGCAGCAGCTGCGCCGCCCACACATGCTCGCTGACGCGTCCCACGCCCGTGGCCAAAGGCGTCATGAGGAGCGACTCGATCCTGTCGCCCGCGTTCTCGTCGCCCACGCTTTGATTATAGCGATCCACCGCGCAGAGCATGCTCCACACGCACTGGTAGACGACTTCCTTGTCCCAGACAACGCTCTCGGGCACGCGCATCGTCGGGCACAGGAGCAGGTGGCGGACGCCCCAGACGTTGCGGGAGCGCGGGGGCGCAAAGGCGGCGGGGACGGGCACGCGCGTGCATGAGCCCGGGTTCGCCCACCCGCGGTGCTCTGCGTAGAGTACGGCCTGGGCGGCGCGCGTCAGCGCGAGGTAGTCGTCGACGGGGGAGAGGGCGCGCGAGATGGCGTCGTCAAAGGCGCCGTCGAGGCGGCCGTACGAGTTGGCGGGGGAGACGATGGCGTCGAGGCGTATGGAGGGAGGGAGCTGCGCAAGGGCGCAGGAGTGCATGGTGACGGGGCTGGCGAATGCGGGAGGGGGGCTGCGGGCGGCGGCGGCCAAGTAGGCATCGCGGTCTTTGTCGTGCATGCAGAGGAGGTGGATGGTGAGGTTGGCGGGCTGCGGCATGATGGATGGCGGGGGTGGGTTGAGAATAAACTCGGCTTTGAGTGTAAAAGGGATGGGGGTGAGGTAGGTGTTGCTAGTCGAGGCGAGGGTTGATGAAAAGATTGTAGCCTTGATTGTGGAGGAGCTGGCCTATTCCGTTGATGTGATGATGTAGTTGCTTTTGATGAACGCGGATGCTATGCTGATTGCTACACGTTATATCGAGATGTGAAAACGGCTGCCTGGTGGGTTGCCAGCTGGCAACAGCACATATGGAGATCTACATGCATACGAACCCGACGCATACTTGGATAGAGTTTTTGGAAAAGAAAGAGAAACAATCACACTCGAGAAACACGTGTTGATTTTTCTGATGGAAGTTTAAAGTCATGCAAGATCATTGACAAACTTGAAGTCTCTCGTCTTGATGTCGTATCGATCACAGTCACTTAGTTAACCTCTTTGCTCATGAGGGTGGCTGATTTCCTGCAAAAAAGCAGCATCAGAAAAGGAAAGTTCATTCTATGAAATGAATTGAAACGGAAATCATTCGCGAATAAAAATTAATTGTTCGTTTCAATCTGCCGAACCGTCCTATCTTCTCCTGGCTCCTGCATACTGTCTGTCTCGTTGCGCAAAGGCCCCCCCACCATTCGTTGCCGTGGTGAACGCCCACGCCTCCAAGTCAACAATAGAACCCTTGTCCAACTCGCATACATGGCACTTTGCCTCGCAACCGCAGTCCTGCGACAACTCAAAACAATGGCAAGCCATTGCTTTGTCAAAACACCTTGAAACCAAGAATTATTCCAGATCTTTCCTTTTATCCTCTACATTACTTCACTCTCTTTTCCCACTATTTTCGCCGCCTCCTAGCAGTGCATCTTTTCCTTTATCCTTGGCGGCCACGCCACATTCACTCCAAGTCGCATTCACTCGGCTCGACAATTCCCTTTTTTCTTGCGCCTCTGCACCAGCAGAGGACGTTTTTGTTTGCTCCAAAACTTTACAGCCTCGCTGAGCAAGCAACACACACACACACATAAACACATAAACACATACACAAAAACAAAACATGCCTCTCAAGAATCCTTCCCTCGTCGCCCTGCAGCAGAGCCGCAGTCGCTTCTGCGAGGGCTCCATGAACGACCGTGCCTCAGCCGCGCCGCCCGTTCACTTTCTCGGTCCCGACGCCCTCGCCGCCCTCGAGCAACCCGCCTCCAACCCCCCGCGACCTAGTCAAGAGACGAGCAGCACCAGCACCAGCAGCAGCAGCGGTGCGTGGTCCCGCAAGACGGGCAGCCGGCTCTTTGGGCAGGTTTGGGAAGGTGTCCGCGGCAAGCTGCGTCTGCGTGCCAGAGATACTGCTGCCGTTGACGGTAACGATGCCAAGAAGATGACGACGAGCACGATGCCGGCGCCGGCGGCGGTCATTTCTGCCGCGACGACGACGACGGCCGTGACGGCGACGAATGCGCAGCAGCACATACCCATCTACACAGACCCGGCGGAGCGCGACAACGATAATGACGGCCCGCCCGCCTCGCGCACGCGCAGCCGGCTCACCGCCGCCCCGATTGACGTTCCTGGAGCGACGGCCGCCGGCTTTCAGTTCACCGGGTTTCAGTCCGCGCGGCCGTCGCGTGAGGAGGTCCTCGCCAGCTACCAGCAGCTCATGGCCGGCGGCTTCTTCCACGCAAACGCCATACCCTCGAGCCGCCACGGACGACCCGGTACCAGCCTGCCCGTGCGGCCAGCCACCTCGCACCATCAACCGCCGCCGCCGCCGCCGTCGTCGCCTCCGCCACAGTGGCCGCTCGCCACGCCGCACCATCACCACCGCCAGGAGTTTGCTCCCTGCCCCGTGCAGTCCCCCACAAGCGTGTCCTCGCGGGGCACCAAGCGCGCCGCTGCCCCGGACTCGGATTCGGACGAGAGCATGCACGACGACGGCGACTCCTGCTACAAGGAGAATCAGGCGCCGCCGCATCCCAACACCGTCCACGAAGACAAGCAGCCCAAAAAGCGTCTCCGTCGGCTTCCCTCCCGCGAGAGCCTCTTCCTGCCCAAGATTCGCGGCTCTTCTTCTTCCTCCGCCGCCGCCTCCTCCTCTTCCTCCTCGTCCCGCCACAGCCTCTCCACCTCGTACGGCGTCCCGCCCGCCAACAAGCTGCAGAAGCGCCGCCCCCAACCGCAGCCGCAGCCGCAGTGGCAAGGCAGCAGCAGCAGCAGCAGAGTGGCCGCTGCGCGTCCCCGCCACGTTAGCGACGGTGGCGGGAGCGCCCGCGTGCTGAGGGGCTGTGCTGCCGAGGCGCACCGTCCCATGCGCGTGGTGCCCGATGAGGGGCGCGGCATTCCCAGCGTGCCTGTCATCCCGGCCCGGTTCACGTACGGAGAGGACAGGCAGAATAATGGCCCGTGGAGGGGTCTTCGCGTTCGCTGAGCGCGCCGAGGTTGGTTATTTGGGGGGGGTTTTGCACGAGAACAGGGAAAGTCAAGCATGGTTATCATGACGACGGGGACGGGAACATGGATTTTTGGGATGGGATATAGTAACGATTTGATGATTATGTACATAAATGACAAGCCCTTTCGCTAGGGCATCACGAACGGTAGCTAATACATATAACGCCACCATGCCACTTTTGGTTCACTCTTCATTAAGTTCATCACTATTCACCGAGGGCAGTCCAAGTAGTCAAGTAGCAGCATCATCAGGCGCTGAAATTAGTACATATCTACCTAATAAATGTGAAAACAGAAACCGACAAAATGACAACCCCGCAATGTAAAGTAAACCATTCCCAGCCAAGAAAAGAAACCACGTCCCATGGAGGGAGAAAAGTCCAGTTTTCGCCCTTGAAACATCCTTTTCCAACCCTTTTGCCGTGACAAGTCAGCCTCAAAGACCGACGATAGTAAACAAGATTTTTCTAAAGAGCGCGGTCAATGATGGATACATCATTGCACCAACCTAGACAGTATCCGTAATAGAAACATTTGAAACAAGTTAAATCGACAGTCCGAACACCCACGCAGAATTGGTAGTGGAGAAAGCGCCTTGATTCAACCTTCAAAAAAAAAAAAGAAAGGTAAGTGTTGGGCCACATGTTCAACGGCCTTGTTGTAAAGTTGATATAGCCAACTTCTTCATATCGGCACGACACGTTCTTGTCTATTCTGCAAGTAACGAGTGGCGCGGGCATGTCCCACCTGAATAACAGCCTTGGCCGACTCAAACAGGAAAGGGAACAGCTTCGGGAAGTAGCTGTAAAGCATTGCGCAGATCATAATCAGTAGCAAGGGGATCCAGACGAAGAAGAGCTTGCGATCGTTGCTGAGTCTCTTCAGCTTCTGCTCCCTGGCCCGCAGGAATTGATCTTGCTGTTCTTTGGTAATGGCATTCTTGCGTCCAATCTTGAGAACGCTAGGAACTTCCGGCTCGGAGCTCTCGGCAGAACTGCTAGCTATTGCGGGCTTGGTTCTACTCGCCCGCTTCTTCGATTTTGTCTTGGGGGGATCGTACAAGGCGGAGCACTTCATGTCGGCCTCGGCCTCGCAGGCAGCCTCTGCTGCAGCGCGCTGCTTTTCCTCAACCTCTTTGGGAGGGAAAATATCCTCGTACGCTGGGGGCGGGGCTGGTGCTGCTGAAAGGCTACTCATATAAGACGACAGATCCCACCACCTGCCGTCCACCTTTGGCGAGTCACCGCCAGCAGAGTCAGGCCTGGTACCTGACATGCCAGGCACGTACTGTTGCATGCGCTGGAAGTAGCCTTGGTAGTCTGGTAGCAAAGGCATGCCAGGCATCTGTGGAAGCTGCGGAATATGCGCGAGGTTTTGGAAATGCATGCCCATGGTCTGCTGAAGTTGCTGGAGTTGTTGCTGGAACTGCTCCTTCAATGCGGCGGCCATGGCCGTAGGTGTCGAGCCACCTGCCGCCTCGGAGTCAACCATCTCGTCTGAAAGATCCTTTTCGGCGTTGATCTCGCTGGCGCGTCTCATGCTGAGATAGCTGTTCTCGTCTGGGTCTTCATCCTCAAAGTCGCCCGAAGTATACTCGGGACTCTCTTCGCCCGAGGCAATGGAAATCGGTCCATCATGGGTATTAGCTCGGGTAAGAGGCTCCCACAGCGATCTGACGGAGGTGGAGCTACTGGTGCGGCTGTGGACGGATCCACCGCTGCTCCGGGAACGAGCGTGGCGCTCCGAGTGACGAATCGCACGGACAACGGCGCGAGACTGCGCAACATCAGCAGCAGTGAGACCGGACAAACTACGGATGGTCGGATCAGCACCACCGACGATGAGTCGACGAACAATCTCCGAGTGGCTTTGGATGGAAGCCATGTGTAGAGCGGTGAAGCCTCCCTTGTCGCGAGCATCTGGGTTGGCGCCGCGGGCGAGTAGGGCAGCGACGAGACGATGATATCCGAGCGAGCAAGAAAGATGGAGCATGGTGTGACCGGTAGATCTCTTCAAGTCAAGCTTAGTTCTGTGCGCGCTGTCATCAAGGTCAATCAGATCCAGGACCTTGAGCAACTGAGACTCGAGGTGCTCGTGGGAGGTATGGTTAAATTGAGGGCCATTACCCGACGGGCCACCAGAGGCGCCGCCAGTCCAGCCGCCAGAGCTGCTGCCGTCGTTGAGGATCCTTCGTGCGAGATCACTCACATCCACCATCTGGCCAGACATCTTTTGCCCAAGGACCGAAAGAGCCGTTCTGATTAGCTTGTCTTCGTTGTCGTCGACATATTTGAAGGTTGGAGGCTGCTTGGCCATGGGGAAGTTCTGAGGCGGAAGACCTTGCAATTTAAAGGTGACCGGGACGTTTCCGGAGACAGGTGAAGGTGGCAACAAGCAAACAAGAGACGATTCACCCCAGAAAGTGGTCGTGGTGGCTCGTTGATCGCCGAACCATACTTCAAGACCCTGAAAGAAAGCAGCCCCAAGAACAGTGACTTCGATACCGCCAATCTTGGGACCCTCATTGGGGATAATCTTGTGGATGACTGGTGCCGCACGGGGAACGCCGACAGGAGCAAAAAGACTGTTAGCAAGTGCAGCAAATTGATTCTGCTGGGCACTGGTTCGGAGACCGTTGGGACTAGGAGCGCGGCTCGCATGACTCGAAGCGGGAGCCGAGTACATGTTAGCCAACGCAAGATTATCCATGCTGGCGGAGCGATTATTGGCAAAGAAATTGGCCTGTTCGTTGTTGCTGTTGGGAGTAGGAGGACCATTCGTAAAAGGCAATTGGCCATTCTGCATCCCGAAGAGGTGTTCAGCTTGGTGGAAAGCAGAGGGAGGGCTAAATGGCGAGGTGACGTTCGATCTTTGACTAGCAATAGATTGCGTGGGCTGCTGCGAGGTATCGAGTCGAGTCATCTCCAACCCGTTCGGTACTCGAGAGGTGCTTCCCTTTCTTCGCTTTGGCATAGGATGCCCCTGGCTTGGGGAGCTAGGTCTTGAGTGTGGGCGGGCCGGTACAGTTGCTGTGGTCATGGTAGGCGTCGTTTTGCCCGAGTTGGAGCTGGCATAACCATTCTGCATGGACGACACATCACTTCCGGCCTGCGAGATTCGAAAGTTGCCGTTAGGCACGGCTGCTACCATGGCATTGGCCTCGGTGCCTGAAGCGGAAACGAGGGGGATTGACGAAGAGCTGACTGTGTCAGACATGGCAGGCTGTGTGGTCAGCTGAGCCATGGGATGCGTTTTATGATCGTCGGTGATCATAATAGGGTTGGACATGGCTTGAGCAATAACGCGCTCTTGATGATCTTTGAGGGTGAAGATGACGTTGAAGCCCATCTTCTCTCCGTGATGGCGGCAGTAGCAGGCGATGCGCATGGGTGCATCAATCTGCATAGTGCGATTGGAGACAACAGGTTCCGGTCGTCCGTTGGAGTCAACCATGCCGCTCATGGGCTGCCACTCCTTGACTTCTTGAGTATTGAAAACAATGACACGGCGTTCTTCATCTTGGCTCCAGACCTTTTCCTCGTCGGGCTTCTTAATCTTCTTCCTGGCTGCCCTCTTTCGTTCCCGAGTAATGCAGCCGGCGCATATGCGAACCTCGCCGCCGTTTTGGGGAGCGTTCTCTTCGTCATCGAGATCTGGGAGGCTGCCCTGCGGTTGTGTTCTGGCTCTCTCGAGAGCCTTTTTCTTCCATTCAGGATGCTCCATTGCGCTGGTGCAGACTAAGCTAACATGCAGTACAAGGGTGTCGGGAGATGGCTCCGGCGTCGGCTTTGAGAGGAGTTTTGGCTTAGATATCGTATGCGCAGGAAGGTGGATCTTAGTGACACCAGGAGGAAGTGGGGAGAGTGTCATCTTAATAGGAATCTGCGTCTCGACTCGGGATTTCAGCGGTGTTGGCAAAATTCTGAGCTCGTAGCCGGTAAAGTTGAAGGGGGGTGGATTGAGCATGGCCATTTGCTGAGCCATTTGCCTAGCTTGAGCCGGATGATTAGGCACAAACGAAGCCGGCGATGGCACACCGTCCGAAGCCGTGGCCACTGGCAGGTTGGGCTTAGTAGGCCACATACCACCCTGACCCATCATCTGGAAGAACTCGGCCTTGACATTTGCTGGTGGCGAGTGCAAGAAAGCCGTGGCGGGTGAAGAGTTGTGACTGGCGACCAATGTTGACATGGGCGAAACTTCTCGAGAAAGCGATCGCTTGATACCATTTTGTGACGATGATACGGAGTGTGTCTAGAGGTGTTAGCAACTTGATTGTGGTATATTGTGGACGGTTGGACTAACCGAAGCCCTCTTCTTGTGTGCTTGCGGTTTCGGCTTTGCGGACATGTTGTTATTCTTATTGGGGCTTGTCGACTTGATAGTCGGCATGCCGGGTGAGGGCATTGATACGGGGCCTGTAGAGAGAGCGTCGGGACTGCTGGATGCGCTCTCAAAGTCAAAAGACTGGTCCATGAAGCTATCATCTTGTTCAGAGAAGCCGTAGAAGCCGTTGATTTCAGCCTGGCCTGTGCCAGCGCCAAAGTTGAAGGTATTGTCATCATCGTCGAAATGGGTAAGATTATTGCTTCCCCAGTCCATATTCATATGAGAGCCGTCGTCGTCCATGCTGGCATCACCGGCCGAGGTAGCAGGCGTTTTTGCGGGTGTGGAACCAAGCGGGCGCTTGGAGGGCTCGGCGGATTCGGACGAGGAGTCCTGGGAGGAGCCGTTCGGCGAGTCGGGGAAGGGGCCGACAGCCAGCTGCTGGGGATTGAGGAAGGCGTCCTGGTCCTTGGAGCTGGTGATGGCGTCGAGGCTCTGGAGGGTGTCGGGGCTGTTAGAGAAGTCGAAGAGGTTCGAGGCCCCGAGCTCATCGTCTGAAAAATCGTGGAACTCGCCGCTGGACGTGAGAGCTCCTGCAATCAGAGGGCTGCCGGCGCCAGGGCCACCAGCCGATGTCATGTCCGGGAGAGCGGAGCGTGAGCGGCGGCGGTGCGTGTCCGCTGCACCAGGGACTGTTGAAATATTTTGAATGTGTCGAGTATTTGCGCTGGATCAAGGCGACGCCGTAAATGGGGGCTGAGAAGTCGTAGAGAAAATTATGTAATGGCGGTGTCGGTCGGGCGAGACACAGGGGACCCGATATCAGTGAGGGGAGGCGGTTCGGTGTCGATGTGCCGATAGCGTGATGGGATGCGCAGACTAGGTAAATTTGGAGGACAATGTAGGTATCGACGGAAGCATCGTAACACGGGCGGACAGCAAAGAACCCTCAAATCGGCACATAGACCGTGTCCGAGAAAGCGCGAGCGTAGTGTCAGGGGCAGGTGTCGTGGAAGAGTCGTCTGTAGCACAATTGACCAGGCGGCCTGGTTGAAAAAAAAAAAGCGGTAGCAGGATTGCAGGCAGGCCAAGGACCGGGTTCCGGGTGTGCGCAAACGACTGTGCCGGGCCCACCGGAATGTATGTACCAAGTCGGCTCTAGAATGTGGACAGCAAAAGAGTTGCAGCGTGGTTGGCGATGTCGAGGAGCGACCGTGGCTGGCGATGGCAAGATATGTTGAGCGGGAGAAGCGACGAGAAGGAAAATGGACGAATAGCGAGACCTTGAGGGGGGAGGGGACCCGTTGGAGCGTGGAGGAAGCGACGGGAGGGTTGGAACTTGGAGGTGGGATTTGCTGGGCGGCGCGCTATTACTACCACAGGCTAGTATTGTCGCAGGCGCTGGCGGTGCTGCAGGGCGTCGACAGGCAGGCGTCTGCATCAATTGTGTCGCGGAGTTGCCTGGCAAAATTATACACCGCTACACGATATAAAACCCACTGCCTAACTCTCTACCCAAACACCAGTCGAAATTTCCCAGTGCAGATAATCATGGTGCTCGTAGCCTCCCTCTTCAGGCCTTTTACAGCCAACAGGCTACAGCCTACCTAATAACATAGAGGCGGGCGTCGTGAACATGCTGCAGCCAAAGCGGGCCAGCAGGCGAAGTTGAGCCAAAAGTACTTGAGCTCAAGGTACCGGACTGATTACTGGAGCAGACCGAACGGCTGGCAAGAGAATGGAGCTTTCGCACTGTACGTCTTGATTTTGTCGACCATTTCTCTGCTGTACAGTGTGGAGGACAGTGCTTCAGACGAAAACTTTTACCCACTTGTCCTGTTCTAGCCAATTGCCAGTCAGCAAGCCTGGCTCTTTGGCACATGACAGCCTCCACATGCTAAGACGGACCACACCCGAGAGGGCAGTCTCGGTACCTTGTCTCCAAGTCTATCATGGACCGCTGGCAAAAAGCCCCCGCTCCGCCCAGCCCACTGAGTCCAGCTATTTACCTGAGGCTAGGTAGCCTTCGTCATGGCGCATTCGCCTAGCCTTCCTTTTCTTAATTGTTGGGAATGGTACCTGGAAGGCAAGAATTCGTTCCTGGGATTTCCAGGCACATGGATTGCGTCGGTTTTCTTGTCACGAGCCCGAGGACGTGCTTGTGCAAGCCGACCCCTCCTCCCTCTGCCGCATCCAGACAGCGTGTCCTCATGCCTCCGAGGTAAATCGTACTAAACATACTTTGATGCTTCGATGACTCTTTTAAGCCTCGTGTCGCAGGACGCGTCCTTCTCAACGGATTTTGAGCATACGTTACTGGCTGGGCGCATGCCTAGGCGGGGTCAATGTGTGGTGCACTGCCATGCCAACTGCCAGTCTGCCAGCAGTGGTGCAAAGCCAAGTCGACGAGGTACGAAGGTACATGTGAGTTTTGCCAGCAACCCAATGCCACAAGAAGCCAACTAAATATTTACTGTTCAAGGCAATACACTAAAGACACTCTAGCTTGTGGCTAGGCTCAGATTAATCTGGCCTTATTTTTTCCAATCACAATTTTCGTCGCCACTGTGTTGTCGCCACTGTGCCATCGCCCTACGCCCATGCTGCACTAACTACGGAGTATCCGTACAGCGTACGGATACAGCAGTAGCTATGGCGCAACAGAAACAACACGCCACACCTCTGCTTCCGCGACATCCTGTGGCAGGAGGCTGGGACACAATACTCAGTAATGGCGCTCTCCATGTGCTGATAACTACAATGTATTCGTCCCAAGCCTGCTCCCCTCTCAACTGGACATGAACCTTGTGCGCTCGCCTACCAGTAATGCAAACCAGCAAGGCATGGGCTTTTTATTCATCACTGAAAACCATAAAACAAGCCAATCTTTCTTTCCCTGCACCGAGACCAATGAAAAGACCCCTATTCAATGCCCCATTTCACACCTAACCCACGCTCCATAACTAGCGTCTCCATAGACGACACTACCACAACCCGCCAGCCACTTCTGCTGCGGTCGAGCTCTTCAAGGCACTCGCACTCAAATATGACAGACGTTCACGTAGATGAATCATGGTATTTCCCTCACACCTCCTTGACCCTCTTGGCCCGTCTGCCGGTCAATAGTGTCCTGCGACTTCGGCCGAATGCGCAACACAGACAGATAGATAAGCTTGCCGATACGCTATCAGGCCCTCCTCCTTGCAGATTATCCGTACTTTGGCTCGAATTGCTTTTTCCTGCCGGCGACTCTAGCGACCAGCCTCTTTGTCAATGCTGCAGCTTCCTTGCCTGAGAATCTGGTGCTACGCAACAGTGTATTGCCCACTGTGGCTGGCTATGCACATCCCGCTGTGCTACTTGCGCATCTTGGCCGGGCCAGATTCGCAGGCTCGATGGCCATCGCGGAACGCCAGGACCGTCCGAGACGATGTTGAACAAATTCTCAGATCTCATTCTACTTTTGAAAATTGAATACGGGCCACAGTCCTTACATAAAAGCTAAATCCTCGTTCGGGCTCATGAATTGAAGTGAAAACTATCAATTCAACGAAAACGAAAAGGATCAAGGGAAACTTTTTATACAGAGTGCCCCTTCTACCAAATCACTTTCAATCCTCTACTGTGACGACCTTCACCAGCTGGATTTCTACCGCAACTCGGCTGCGACTTCGCCCGATGGCATGGCAAACAATAAGAGTGAAATGCCACCCTTCGTTAGATCACGATTGCGAATCTCAACAGCTTGCAGCGAGTCAACTAGTTTCATGGGATCGTCAACTAGTTGGAAGATTCCATGCTGGAGCATCTGGATCACTTACTCATAGTCTTATAGAGGGGCCACTGGGCATCGACCTCATCCAGATACACCCATCGCCGCGGCAACCCCTTGTTAACAGCATTAAGAATAGAAGCTACTCCCTCTGCGGCCGTTGCATCAGACAAGATATCGTCAAAGGAGACAAATATCTGCTTCTCTTGAGCCAACTTGGCTGATACAGGGCTCATATAACATCTACAGAGGTTCTGATAAGCTGAATCCTCGAAGCTTCTGAAAGACGGACTCGATCATTCGGCGTCTTTTCTTCACAACTGCATTCATACCAATGCAGAAAAGGCTTGCATCTGTACTGGAATTTGGCAAAGCAGTTGCGGGTCGCTGACCATTGAGCTCGAAAAATTGGCTGCTGAACCAGAAGCGTTGGCGACGGCAGACGGATCCAGGGATGGTAAAGCCACGAATGGGATTTTCATTCCGCATGACGCGGAACAGACTCCGCCTTGCCGTAAATGACTCCGTTTGATCAGTTCTCCGGCACACTTTCCCTCGTGATCCAGAAAAGGTGTTGCACGGACGAGAATAAAGTCCTGAAGCAGTCGAAGTCGTCTTTCGTAACGGGTGTACAAGGGAAGGAAGGTGACGCCGAATTCTTCATGAGATAGCAACACTTCAGATACATTTTCGCATCTTCTTGAAGGAGAACCTGGGGCTATTATATCGACCTTGCTTATCGTGCCCCTCTCTCATTGCGATAGTCAAGTAAGGGCCGCAATCCAGCTACGTTTTCAGCAGCAATGTCATACACGCTGCAGCCTGATCCGATCATCTACACCTTGAAAAGGGACACTTGATCTTGAACTCGCGATATGTGAACCTCCTATTCTATGGTCGGCAAGGCAGTTTCCAAGAAACACAAAGTACCTCGACACCGAAATACACGGCATAACCCCATAAACGTGGACTGCAGCAACACAGAAGTGTGTCGATGCGTACCTTGGCTTCCGCACATCCAAAGGGGGGCCTTAAGCAACCACAGTCCCATGGACCTTTTGTCTAGGCAATAATGGGCGCTCCATATAGCCGTTGCTGGACAGGTAACCCCGCCAATTCCGGACGCGGGCCTCGAACAGCGTTATTGAGCTTTATATATAGATGGTACTGCCTCCAGTTTAAACTTGAGCCCTTCAATCCTCAACGATTGATTAACTGCAACGTATCGCTACCTCAAACTATCGCTTCGGGGTGAGCTGGCGAACGATATCAACTCGTCCTACTACAAGTGCTTGCGTATCCTATTACCATGAGACTACCCACGATTGCAGGAGTTTTTCTGATAGCTCTGCCTGTCCACGCTGGGTTGGTCTCATTTGCGGTGCCTAAGATCATCAAAGTCGATGATGACATTACTGTCATGGTCACCATGAATAGTGAACAGGGATACGTTTGGGATTATACGCTGATGCTCTCAGCAACTGATAAATCGCTGCCACCCGGATATTTAGGCGGGAGAGCTTTCGCGATGATAGACCTTAGAGGCGAGTATTTCCAACAGCTCTTTTTGTTTGCGTCTTGCTTATAAAGTTGGGCTAATTGTGATGCGCGGTCAGAGGCTCCATTCGGTACGAGCAATTGGACAATTAGCACACGGGAAGCAGGAGTTGGGGCACAGAGCGATCCTGTTATCCGGGGAGTACGAACGAGCACAGTTGGCGTGATGGGATTAATTAGAACGCAGATGAGCGAGGCTCGTATTGCAAAGGGTAACGAGACGAGCAGCACTTATGTGGACTCTGAGCCTCTTCACTACCCACATTGACAAGAGCTGCAGTGGAAGTAAGCTGCATATCGTGTCGCTCGTCAGCTTTACGTCATGGCTCTAGCCAATGAAGAGAAAAAGAAAAGTCACTCGTGTCCTATCTCGTTGTGCCCACAACCCTCAGGGCCCAAGGTTGCCGGGGAGTTTGTGTGATACTCCAGCTGCTATAACTTGCCGTGCAATGAAAGCTTGTGAAGAAGACTTAGAAATTATATTTCATCAAACTGATACTGCTGCTTATCAAACTATGGTTTTGTTACTTGCGTCAAAACACGTCCGAGGACATGATGTGTTTAGAGTCCGTGTTTGTTTTGGCACGACTTCTGCCATCTGCAGTTGCCGCCAACGTAGTAGCATGATGAACACCGCCAATCCCTAGTTGTCACATAGCAAAAGTGGCGGGCACCCACACAGAATCTGTGAGGCTCTATTTTGCCTTATATTATCACGCCAGTGCAGTCGCGCTCCGTGTCACAAACTTGGTTGCATCCCGACGCTCACTGGAACATCACATTGCCTGAAAGGCTGGCACAAATATTGTTGAGGCATCCGTCACAGTTGGCTCTCTTTTGAGGCGATTGTCGCCGCTGGAGCTCCGCAAAGGAATCTTCTGCTTTCTGGTCATCCACCAGCGCCACAGAGTACAAAGCGAGATCCCAATCTTCAGGATCAGCGCCTTCCGTAAAAGCCTGAACCAGGACGACGTTGCTGGCGGGTTGGGTTACCGCGGTAAACATGTGGCTGTCGTCAATACCTTGACGTGCTCTGTTCAATACGTCTCTGCCGACTGCGATGTCAGGGTATTTGGCGAGGAACTCCTCTGCGTCGAGAGCATGAGTTGTTTCATCGGCGTCCGCTGCACTCAGGCCGTAGCCCACCAGAGCCATAATTATCGCGAAAATCTTGGTGTGTAGCATTGTAAGGCTTTGCAAGCTGGTCGTCCAAAGAGATGGCATAAAACCAACGAGATATATAGTAACGTGTCCACGTTGCTCTAGTCGGCGCCCGTTGGCTTTTATACTTCGCTTGCCCAAGACGTGCAAGACAGAGGCCATTTATCAAGCCACGACCCGGAGCCATGGCCAGGTTAGGGGCTGTTCATGGCGCAGTACTTGCAGAAGTCTCTGTCACCGACTAGCGAATCATACAAAGATTCAAGTTTAGGAGTAATGTGGCGTTACTCAGTAGGTAGTTTTTACGAGAATGGATAGAGGGCGGAGCAACCGCCGCGACGCGTCTCTTAAGGGCACGATCATAAAGAGTTAGATGACTCGGTGAGACTAGAACTAATCTATTTGAATCGCTAATATTACTAGATTTATCGTAACTGTTTCTTATAAATCGAAGTAGATTTTACAGTACGGAGTACGTGCGTTCCGGTGTAAAATGTCAAGTTATTCTAGATCCCTACCGTAAGGAACTTCTGTCAGCCACTGTTGGTGCATTGCTTATGGCCTTGTCGCGGGCCAGCGTCTACCCTTTCAGTACTTTTGCAGTTGATGCCGCTCTTTCGCAAGGCACGGTACTCCGTACACAAATCTTTCAACCACCCAACGACATGATAACCACAGACAGCGAAGTTGAGGAATTCCTAAGAGCCCACCCGCAGCTGCTGGTTGGTCGGGCGGCATGGGAAGAAGCAAACGAAGCCATCAATGACGACAACACCTTCACTGGCATCTCCAAGCCGTTCCCAAACATGGTGGTATATCAGACAATATCCGCCGAGTCCAACCAGGCTATCATCGCCGCCGCACTACTTTCCGACGAACGCGCGGAGGCACACTACCAAAAGATTGCGAGACCGCAGGCTCAAGGCTGTGTCTGCCCAGACGGAATTGTTCACAGTGGCAGCTGCGGTGCTATGTATGCGCTTGGGCTAATGAGGAGCCGTGCAAATGGGACCGCAAGAAGTGTTCAGAGTGAGGTGGTCTTAGACTGACGTGTGGCGGCGTATGCTCAGGCATCAGCGCATCTAACGTGCTGTTCATACACCGATGTATACGTGTTAGTACACCGGGTTTGCCTTAGTAGCTCGCTACAAAAGCATGCGTCATGGTCATGAAGCCGAACGGCAAGCAGAAGATGCAAGCCAAATCTTCCCTGACAAGATTCTGTACCAACTCTCGTGCCATACCCCCGCCATTTCACAATGACTGCTTAACGTTGACTGATCACCCAGGAAGGTCAGGCACCAAGCCATGGCTTTGTTGTTGATCCACCCAACCTTCAGAGTGTCTCGGCCCGTCGGTGACGTTCTGCTGCTTTCCCTAGAAAAGGTTGCTCTAGAATTGTGCGGCAATCACGCGAACCAACGCCAACCCCAACGCTGGAGCGATGTAATACTCGAGAATCATGCGATAGTCCTCAATGGCGTCCTGTCGCACGGGGTTGTCGAATGGAATTCTCCGGATGTTGCCAGTATTGTGAAGTGTTCTTTGCAGCTGCGCGCCGGTATCAGCAGACACGATCTTGAAAGTTTGGGACGCTCCGTCACGTTGAAAGGCTCAGTTGCGTGAAGGGGGTTTCAAAAAAGTGTATGCGCCGCGAACGCTGTCGGAAGACAATGCGGCGACGCTCAGAAACCCCGCGCAAAGTCAAGTACTCTTGCGTGCAGTCTTCTGAAATGTTGAAAATTGATCACAAAGTAATTATATAAAGTAACGTGCAACAAGTCATAACGAAACCATCGTCTCACTAGTGTCTCTCAGCCCTACGGGAGGTCCTAACACAGTCTAATTTGAGGCGTGCCCCAGATGATTAGACCCGAAACCGTTAAACTTCGTGACCGGATTTCGGGTGGCATCAAAGTTTTAAGGCACTACTTCCTAGAATATGCCTAACGTGCACCGGTAATAATTAAATTGCGTGATCTAACAATTCCATACTAGTAATGCTAGGCTTTGTTTTCACACCTTGCTGCCGGACTTGTGGACGTGTAGGATGTGTGCTGCTCTAGGAGTTCCATGCTGTACCTGAGTGACGTGTGCCAGAACAAGGAAAAGAAACAGAATTAAATGTGCAAAAAGAATAATGGCCATCTTGAAATACGTTGCGTCAGCAAAGTTTATTCCACGCTCGTGAGGCGAAAAACTAGTTCATAGCCTGACGACCACAACGCCAGGAATTTCCACCTTTGGCCTCATCATCACGTACACACAAAACTATTAAGAACCTGGTTCTTCATCTACTGCACTGCACTGCACTGCAAAATAGGAAAGAGTTATTTCCATACAAAAACCCAATCTACGACATCTTTATCATCCTTATCACCCTGTCAACGCCGTCCGCTTCTGCAACGACGACGACCACAAGCCGCAAACGCAAACGCAAACGCAAACCGTTAACCATTGCCGAGATCCACGCCGGCTTCATCACACGACCCGTGTCAAAGCCGATTTGGAATCAAGAGTATCTGACTAATTATGGCTGGGGCAGCTGCCATCTTGTCCGCCTAGGAGACACCTTCTAGCATTGTCGGTACAAGGTTCTTCGCAAGCTAGGCCACGGCGACTCGACCACCATCTGGCTCGCCCAAGACACCACGTAATTACGCCCCCTGTTCGTCTTTTTTCATTTGCTCTATCCTCATCACTATTGCAAGTCAGAACCAATATCTTGCTGGCACTCAAAATATACACGGCCAGCCATAGCAGCCGTAGCTCGAGGCGTTCGGTCACCGCGCTCGACGTCCTGCATGTCAAAAAGGGCACCTCGGGCCTCACCCCCGCCCTTTACGACGACCTTCTCCACGATGAACCCAACGACACCCATCTGTGCATTGACATGCAGGCTCTCAGCCCGTCGCTCAGAAACGTAATTGATAGCTTTGGCGACGAGCGCATCGATTCGAAGACTTGCTGCGGCTGGCGAGGCAGGTTCTCGAGGCCACGGCCGTATTGCACGAAGCAGGCTTTGCACATGGAGGTACCAGCAATTCTTTTAAATAACATGCCCATTATCCTCGAATCCTCATTGCTACCCCCTGCCTCTTCTTTCCGTCTCAACACAGCCTTCGCTTGGCGGAGCCACACCATGTAGTAATTGTTTTGGGCTGACCTGATTTACAAGACCTCGACGCGAACAATATTGTCTTTATTGTTCGGAACTAGGCCAAACTGTCCAACAAAGCCTTTATCGAAAGACTCGGGAAGCTGAAACGGCGGAATTGTTGTGTGCGGATGGGTCGCTGCCAGATGAGCATTTGCCAAAACAGCTTATGCGTGCCGCCGAGTGGGATTACTGGATCGACGAGGACGAAGAAGACTTACGCTTTATTGACGTGTGCGACGTATTTCGTATTAGCGAACAAATCCCGAGCAAAATAGTCCAACGCAACGCATTATGCCCGCCCGAGGTGCTCTTCGAGGACACATTCGACAAGAGATGACCTCTGGCGCGCTGGCTGTGTTGTGAGTTCACTCTCTTCGCCTTCTAGATATGGACAATGAATAACAAAAGCTCTATGGCTGTAGTTTGGACATATGTACGCTCTCATTTTCGCGTTAAGCCTGTTTAACCATATGGGCGACGATGACCACCCTCGTTGCCATGATGATTGGCTTCGTCGGAATCGGAGAGCTGCCATCTGAGTGGGAGCCACGGTGGTAGTAGATGTGTGAGGCTTCGGGCTATCCCCCCAAGTTTTGTAAGCCGGCTTGCTTCCTCCTTCCCCGTTGCAGACCGCCCTTCGAAACTCTTCAACATGCATTCCTTTTCTTCTCCCATACATCTTCTCGGTCGGCAAAGCGACAAGCTGACACAATGACAAGTTGTTAGTATGCGACATCAGCTATAGCATCGAGGCGAGGTTCAAAGTACGCGTGCCGGAGCTGGAGCTGAAGCAACTTCTCCCTATCATTCAGGGTCTTATGCGTTTGCGACCACAGGACCGGATTTCCGCACGCGCTGCACTGGCGCTCTTCGATGATTGGAGGGGTAAATAACAGCGACGACAGACCTGTCGCAATTAGGTAGGCAGATATTGACGGGTCGCTTAAATTCGCCAAGTGCTCCAAGCATACTCGCCCATCTCCCCAGTATGTGTGGCTGCGCTGCTCTTACCGGAGATGCTTGAACTTGAACGACCGTTACACACTACAAAGTAGCCAGTTTATATGCCCATATTGATATAGCTGCCTGCATAGATACGAGGTCGCGCTACAGGATTGGCCCAATTTTATGCTGACATGGCTCTCTACATGCTGCATGCCCAGGCTCGCTTGCAGACGTAATAGCAGGCTGTAGAGCTGGTACGCTTTGCCTACGGTGCTCGCCGAAATCACGTCTCAGCCCCCCTCCGGCTGTAAAGGAAGATATAAATGAGCGAACAGCATTTTCGCAGGCTTGCGCCGCTGAGGTGTTATAGGAGCGGCAGTATGAAGTGAATCTCTACAACCCGACGCATTTTTAATATTGCGTTCTATATAGGCTGTCAGGATGCAGCCACTGAGAGGCACGTTTGGTGCGTTGACGTTTCCACCATCACTTTGGCCAAAGCTATCATAAAGGACAGTCAGATTCCGGTGTTTGCGACGACGATCTGTGAGAGGTGATTAAGAATGAGACTGCTGCAGCTCTGTGAGGGGTAAGAGCCCGTCGCAAATGAAGACGCGTGACAACCGCTCAAAGAAGCTGGGGCTTCAAAATATCCCGCCATGACGGCGCGCAATCTGCTTTCCGGTCGTGTCACAATAGCCTTTTTCGGATCGTCTGGGCATGACGGAAGAACGGACGATGGGTGTATAGAGGCTGATTCTCACGCTTAAGAAATGGAGAATCTCGCCAATGGTTGAGGAAGCTTGCGCCTTCTCTGTCAGACTCCATTCCTCGTTACATCTCTGTCAATATGGCCTTCCTCAACGCACTTTTTTGTCCGTAGCTATCTATCCGTCTTGCATCGAGGGACTATACATTGTCACGGAGTCCGCATCAGTAGACCGATACTGGCGCTTTGATAGGTCCGAGACTTTCTGGAAAACGGTCTCTGGTGACAGTCTTGGGTCGCTCCTACGCATGGCTGTGTTGCAGGGCGACGAGCTGGCTTTCGATTTAATGCTAGACCCCCTACGTTATGAAGCCAGAATAAGCTTGCGTCTTATTGTAGCACACCCTCTGGCTCAAACGAAATAATGGTGTAGAGGAGCCATACGTTCAAGCAGGAGTAGTAGCAAGAAACGGAGTATTCTCAGACGAGGCCCAGTGGCACAACAGATCAACGTCGGCCGGACAATATTCAGTTGGATGTGGAAGATAATTACCCATGCGTCGGCCAGCCCTGAACAGGTGCTGCCCCGACTTGCAAGTCCAGCGAATGTGAAGGCGGCAGTTATTTAACAATTTGCTATGAGAGATGATTAGCAATTTATTTCGAGGGATAGGGACCAGGGGAAGTGCCACACCATGCAGCGTAATGCTCCAATTCGCCGATATTCAGCACAGAGTTGAGCTATAGCATAATTAGGTAGCAGAGATTAAATCAGGCTGCAGCGAGGCTATGCTTCGTTTCATGTGATAAACGACCAGCGGTCGCTTGAGTTTTATTAACTACGATCCAAATGGCACAGCGGCTTCTTCCACGTCGAGCCACGCGTCTCTTTCGCAGCTCCTCTTTATCAGGCTCCAAACTCTCCGCAGCAATGCCGTCACGGTTACAGCACTCGGCGCATAATTCAGCATCGCCGCGATTTCTCCTTGCCGCGACCCTCTTCCGGCTGGCTCTTCCGCACCTCTCTGTCGCGGCGACCGACCCAGGCAGAATCATCTACCCATGGGACAATGGCCCTTTGAGCGCCAACAGTTATGGCGCACTCCGCACGACCTGGGGCTCGCAAGACTGCGTCAACGTGTCGTGGGTCTCGTCGCCTTAGACACCCTTCCAGCACATGCACCTCGAGTGCAATCAGGGCCCAAACGGCACCGGTCCTCCCTGGATTCGCGTCTGGGCCTTTAATTCGACCGCCAGCTCCGGTAATGGCTCTAGCCTCTTTTGCGTTGCAAGTTGCAACCCGTCGCCACCGTCGAGCAATACGTGTCGGTTTGTGCTCGACCTCGCCTCTAGCGCGGGCAAATCGCCGACTGACACGGCGTATTCCCCAAACGTCAGCTTGAATGTCAAAGACCAAAAGATGGGCGAGGGCGCGACATACCCGCTGCCAGAGTGGGCAACAACAGGGGCTACAACAACACCGACAAGAACAACAACATCGACTTCAACCTCGGTGGAAACCTCGAGCGCCTCGACGCCTGTCTCTTCCTCAGACTCCACCTCCGCCTCCGGCCTAAACACCGGCGCCAAAGCCGGCATTGGCGTCGGCGTCGGCGCCGTCTGTCTCATCGTCCTCGCATGTCTCGGCATTTTCCTGTTTAAACGGAGACAGGCCCGCATGGGAGGGGCGGCGCCGGGTCCGGCCGAGGTGCATCGGGACCAGGCCAACCAGACGTATGCGACACACGACGCTAAGATCGTGGAGCCGTTGAACGTCACACCGCACGAGCTGGATGGGTCTAGCAGGCCGGCAGAATTGCCTACTCGGCAGAGATTCTGACACCGATTAGTAAGAATCATGAATTATGGCAGCTCTTTGGTGTTTTTATGCGAGACGTGGCAGATGACACTCAAGTACAAAAAGCAGATGTCCCGACAAATCACCCACCATGCCCCGGCTAGCTAGCCCCGCGCTGCCTTACACGCTCACTGAAGTCTCACTCCTACCGGCGTCCACTACGCGCTAGAGGAAGCTATTCATTGTTTTTAAAAATCTAGGATGGATATCTGATTGATTCCAAGTCTTTATTAATTTTTTTCATATCAGACTAGCTTATCGTGATGGAAATGGCATTATAAAAGCGAGCTGACTTCTTTAAACCGTTTGTTTATAGACGCATCATTATGCTATGCTATATCAAAGTCGAATCCAAATAGAGGATCTGAAAACACCGGAAATCCTGAAGATTCAGGGCCTTGATCATATTCCTGCTCCAGAGCTGTGCTCTCCACGCTCCTCATGCTCTCCAAGCCCATTCCGCCATCAAAGCGGCTTCCACCGGGCTGTACTGGCACGACATCATTCGAAATGACTCCAAAGCTTTTGAGAATACCATCCATGTCCATGTCCAGGAACATGGAATCGAAATTGGTCATATTTCCATCATGCATCCGATCCTCAGCAACAACACCAGCCGGTGGCTGTTCTGAGACCCTTGAAAGATAGGCCCCCTCGGGAAGAGAACTCGTTGCAGGTGTGAAAATATCCCCATCAATATCAGGCTCATTCCCACGAGACACCTCACACTCTTCAGTCGGTAGTTCCTCCACTCGCAAACCCAGGCGTCTGATGAGCTGCTTTAGAATCCTCAGAGTACGGCGGGGAGCATGGCACTTTGTTTGTTGCTCCGCTAGGATATCGAGACAATTTCTCAAGCATTTCCCAGGCAATGAACCCATACTTTTCAGGGAGGCGAGGCGCGCGTGGATAGTCGCGCTGACGTACGTTGCGTACGACATGAAGTAGGGAACCGTTTTCACGCAAAAATGCTGTCTATACAACTGAAGCATGTCGTGAACTTCGAAAGCGGCTGTAACGCAGTGGGACAAGGCTTCCCGCGCGATGAAAGAGGAAGCGGATTGTAGGTGACCTTCGGATACGAAAGGGCGGTGAGAAGGATTATGAGAGAATCGTACATAGACCTAAGTAGTGACAGAGGAATTAGCTATTAACAGCTATACCTTGTTCCATCCTTTCATATAACAAGATAAGCAATAGACGCTGGCATGTGCGAATGGACTACACCATGGCCAACGTATGCGGAAGTACAACGGCAGTTCCAGGATTTTTCCGTTGGAGATTCAAATGCGGTGGCAGTTCACCTCGCCAGCGCCTGAGTTCGTGATGAAGAATCATGGAGGTGTTGAGTATATCGGACGCTGTGCGACTCTGGCTCTGCTCGGCGTAGAGCTCTCGCAGGATCTTGTCCATGATCTGGCTCAGCTTGCAAAGCTCCACCATGGTCGACAAACTGTGCGTTGGGCGCCGCAGCTGACGGGGAGTGGCCGTAAAGGTAATGGTGTGAAAAGGTTCGAATTCATCGTAGTCGTCATGGAATAGAATCGGCACGCTAATGTTGGTTCCGCTGAGGCGCGCCGGTCTGCCTTGATAAATAGCATGGATTTTGTCGAGAACTGTGGGAGCGGTCAGCTTCGGAGTTTCCTTTTTAGCCCCTAGCAATGAGACTGAGGAGGCAATTGTGTACTGAAAGCTGCCCAAAATACCCTTCGATGAACTTCAACTTTTTCTGCATAGTAAATGCTTGTGGACTGAGTCGGGTGACGCTCTGTGTGTATCCCAAGGTCGATGATTATATTGATGGCCACTCCTGTATAATGCCAGGCCAAACTACTTTCGTCACGCCAAGACAGCAGGACATTCGCAACTATAAGCAGTGCCTGTGCCGTTGTGAGTTTGCTCTCAAAAAGCCCATCTGCGCCTGGCTCGACTAAAATCTCCTCAAATCTTCGACGAAAGGGGACCCCCGTTGTTTCTGGATCACGAGGGTCGCTTCGAACTCGATCGTCTACAGCGTACTTGGACGCAGCGAAGAGAATGGCGTATAGTAGCAGTTTGGAAAAATACGGGCCATTTGCTGCCATGTCTCTCATAAACACTGGCCGGTAGATGGCTGATCCTTCGTAATGCTGGCGGTTCCAGAAGATGGCGAGGAGATCCATGGCAAGATCGACGTTCACACCATCGAGGTCTATTTTACCAGAGTTGGCATTGATCATTTCAAGATGTCCTGCAATCGTTCTCTGTCAGCCTACCAGTGAATGTAGTGTCTCATCTTAGGTAGGTATTAATTAAGCGTTTCTTACGTTGTTTAGTATGGTTAGCTACTAATTGAGCTCTGGTGCTCTCATCCAAGAGGGGTTGATGGCTATTGTGTTTCAGGCTCGGGTGTCTGTTGTTATCGGAATCGAACATGACACTAGAAGGGCCATGAAAATACCTGCCTTGCTGATCTTGCGAGCGGGTTGGCATCGTGTCGTCGACTGACATGTTTGGTTGACCACAGGGAAAGGATTGCAAGTCCTTCACGGCATGCTCTTTTTCTGTACTTGGGTTTTCTCGAGGTCGGCCCCTGGACTCTGACCTTGGAGGTTCTCTGTCTGACGGAGTGGTAGCAGGCGGTGATTGAATAGTAAGTGTTGCCGAAACCCGCACCTGAAGGGAGGCACGCAGCTGGTTGTTTTCCTCCTCCAACTGGTGAATTCGAGCATTTGAGGGCCTGGGAAGTAGGAGTTAACCACTCCATTGAGGAAGCTAGCAATACTCTCGAAACCAAATAGGATCAAAGGTAAAAGTACCTCGCTTTACGTCTCCTCTCGGTATAACTGCATCTAAGGTCCCGCGCCTGACAATTTTCGCACTTGGGCTGTGCGTTATTGCATCCCAGCTGTGTGTGTGTATATTGCGTCAGACCTGCGTCTGCTTCAAACGGCATTATCATCTATTTGTTCTGGACCTACTTACCTTTCTTCTTCGACAAAAATCGCAAGCCCTGGCCACTCGAGGCCTGGGTCCTTGTCCATCGCAAACAGGTTCTGGGGAGGGTCCCATGGCTAATACGTGCGCAGCGCTGGTGTGCATTCATTACATGGCGTAGCCTGTAGGATAGTGGATGATGAAGGGGAGAAAGTCGCCGCGACAACCTTGTGCGTCATGGCAAGGCGGAGAATCATTGCCCGTGCCCGTGGCTGCCGAAGTTGCAATTCATTATTTTAGCGTGCGTTTAACTGTTGTGGAGATGATGACAAAAATGCAAAAATGCCGTGGTGACCCAATGTCACGCACAGCATAGAGTTATTCATGTGCCGTTAAGAGATGGTGTTCCTAGGGGTGATGGGGTGCCTTCCTAGCGTTACTCAATCAACTCTCTCTCTTCCACGACTAAATAACTGCTCTGCGTGACGAAAAGAGCCTGCATCTCCCTGTATCACTGGCAAAATCAATCAAGGATGTAAGATTTGATGATTAGTCTAATACAACCTAGCAGATTGCCATGCCGGTTACATTTCAATTCTTCTCAACGTAAGGGGCAAGCTTCGCAGCCGATCTCCTCATCACATCAGTGTAATACTCTTCCCCTAACAAAGCTGACCCATGATCCTGAATAAACTTGAGGTGATCAGCCGAGACCTCGATAGTCCCGTGTTCTCTCTGCAAGCTACCGAACTTGCCAATCGGCGTGCGGTCCACGGGGGGCATCGCCTCGATAGCCAAAGCTCCGTCGTAGCCGGCCTCAGCCAAAGCGGGAATTATGTCCTCCCACGCAAACGACCCGTCTCCTGGTGCCAACCTATTGTTATCTGCCACGTGAAAGTCGATGATACGGCCCTTGCATCTTCGAATGGCTGCCAAAAGATCGGCCTCCTCTAGGGCCAGATGAAATGGGTCGAATGCGATTCCTACACCATACCCAACCTCGTCAGCTAGGGCGAGAGCCTGATCTGAACGATTGATGAAGTAGGTTTCGAATCGGTTGAGGGGCTCTATGCCGACCTTGATGCCCTTTTCTTTCGCAAATGCCGCTACCTCTCGCAATCCTGCCACGGCCCACTTCCATTCATCTTCAGGAGCCGACGTACTGACGATTTTACCGACGCTTCCTGGCACAACAGTAACAATCTGTCCACCTAGACTGGCTGCCAGACTAACGACGTCCTTGACATAGTTGATACTGTCCCGGCGTTGCTGTGGGTCAGCCGCAATCAAGTCTCGCTTGCCTTGCTGTATCGTTACCGCACCCCAGCAACTGATGTTGTGCTTTTTCAAAAGTGCTCTGGTTTCTTCTACTGGATATTGATCTGGCTCACCGGCCAGTTCAACGCCCGAGTATCCGAGACGACTGAGACGATCAAGAGTCTTTTCTAATGGCTCTGGCCGCATCCAAGTGTGTGCGGCGAGATGCATGTTGGCAATGGACGGAGCAAGTATGAGATGAATAATTAAAGATATGTCGGGATATTTTGGATTCAAAAATTTGGGATCAAGTAGAATTTTTGTGCTGTGTTGCTATTCGATTGCGACAGAAGAAGGCCGTTCTGGGTTGATTAATATAGTTGAGGCTATCCTTAACGTTATAGCGGATGATTGCGTCCCGCCAAAGCAAGTGACCTTAACTCGAGCGGATGATTACAGTCCGTCTCGTCTCCACTGGATGGGGACTTACCCGGGCCAGATTTGCTTTGCACAGTTGTGGGCGGATGCTAATGTTCCTTTTACCCCATATATTATAGACATTATTATCTTTGTTGAGTACTACATTCTTAGGTTCGGTATATAGTATGGTAATGCTATCAGAATCGCTGAGCATTGACTTTGCTCTGTGACGGTTAGCGGTTCATTGATGCCCCGATGGCCGAGCATGCCTACATAATACACATAGTACAAGCAGTGACTCATCCCACCAGATACTTTATCAAATTGTAGATCTTCTTGTATTTAATCTATACCCTTAGCTTATATACCCCCATATTCATCACAAAAAATGTTTTTCAGTAGCTGTATAGCGGCCGCGGATCTACGGTAGGCTCAGTCAGCCTCTGCCTTCCTCAGCCATTGCACGCAGCTTGCCCTTGACCGTGTCTCGCATCTTACGGCACGTTTTCGTTGCGTGCCGTAGGACCAACGTTGCCAAAGCACCCGGATGGCCGCCGACCTCACGACTCTCTCGCGCAGTGTCGATGTACTCGTCGCGCATCTGGTCGTGCTCCCCAACATTAACCACCACCCCGGCGTACCGCACAAGAATCGCATTCAGGATAAGCCGACACAAGCGGCCATTGCCATCCCGGAATAGGTGTATGTTGACAAACCGGTCGCAGTACTTGGACGCCAGGGCGATCGGATCTAGCTGCCTAACTCGCTCACCCTCCTCTAGTTCCTTGGAGAGGCTCATAACAAAAGCTTGCATGTCCTCGCGGATTCGAGCAGGGCGCGGAAAACGATGTGTACCGACATATACGTCTTCGGTGCGGTAGATACCGCCATACTCTCTTGTACCGAGAATGCCAGCATCCTCGCCACTCGATCCTTTCACAAGGATAGCGTGGGTTTCCTTGATTAGCTGCTCAGTCATGCCATGCTCCTCCTTGACGAACTTGGTCACAAGATACTGGGACGCCATGGCATGCTGCACAACCTCTCGCCTACTGCGCACGACATGGCGCTCCCCAGCTCTAAGCTGCTGGTGCACCAGCTTCTCCAGCTGCGCTTGGTACTCATCCGGACTATTACAACACAGGTCAGATCATAAATCTTCAAGTAAGATTTGCGGCAATCTATAATTGATAGAGGAACAGGGGGCACTTACCGATCGCCGTACTCCAGATCTAAGGCACCGTCAAAGACGGCCATACACAGGGTGATGGTGTCGTCCAATCCAAGGCCTTTCCTGGCTTTTTGGTTGGAGCCGTACACGACGTCTGCCATGGCCCGCACGAGGAAGTCGGCGGCAACATCTGCGGCAGCGGTCGAGGACTGTAACAACGACTGGATCTCGTCCATGATCGTTGTCATAACCCTAAACTCCCCTGACAGATCCACGGCCTCGTCCTCTGTGCGTGGCTTCGACGAGGCCCAGCCGTCGCCGTATACCCGGTATAAGTCGCTCATTCTGAGCGTGATATTTGCTGGCCTAATTATGCACGTCAGTATAACGCTCTCCATTTCAATCTTATTCTTTCGTCTTGACGAATAATATGAAATCCCAAAATTAAGACATACTGCGAGCTAGACACGGCACCCGTGGTTCCACGGCTCAGGTGCATACCTCCCCGGACTGAGGGGGGCCAGGCTCTGCGAAAGGTATCTCGGAGAAGGGAGCCCGTACGTCCAGCGTTTCTCCCAACGGAAAGTTGGTTCATGCCCCTTTCCTTTATAGGAGAGCTTCTTGGGCTGGTCCGCTCAATATTCATGTCGTCAAATAAGCCTGCAAGCGACCCGCGCTTGTGCTTTGGCGTAACTGGAGAGCTCGGTTGGTTATCATCCATCGCTTGATCGTAGTATATAATACGTAGATTATCATAGAGTAAAAAATAAATTAAAAGACGCTGGTTTTATAGAAACACTAGAGCCTTGAGGGCTCAGTTGGAAATACATACTCCGATGTGTGAACATACAGCGGTAGATAGTAAGCATGCACAATATGTTGTTTGTCTTGTTAATAAGCAAATCTTTTAGCAGATAACAATATCAAATAAAGCCTGTCATTTGTTATATGTTAATATTCACATTATAGATACTCTCTGACACTTTCCTGCCCTGTAGAAAAAACAATAGCGTGTACGTTTTAGTGCGCCTTATGAGGCCTATTTTTTGCATTATTATCATCTAATTATCAAACTGCTAACACAAGAGAATAGTCTATTGATAGACATAAAGGCTTTGTATTTTGAATTAGCTAAATAAAATGTTTATTATCTTTAGTAATGGTTCCTACGGAAGGAGATGCTCGAAAGTGCACGTCACTGTCTAGCTGCGGGCCCAATAGAGCATGCTATTGTCAAAATCGCCACAATACATACTCGTGCCCACCCCCACTTTGATTCGGTCGCCTCTTGTGGCCACCATCCTTCGGTGGCTCACAGAGGCACCCTCAACCTTCGGTGGCTCACAGAGACACCCTCATCGGAGAGTTAAGGTTTAATAAAAAAGATGCACCTGATTTGAGCCCATCTTCTCCGGGTCGGGCCTACACGAGTTGTCCCCTGGTATAAAGCCCTCCCTTACCCCTCCAACGCACCCTCCAAATCAATACAAACGATCCGAATTGACGTGGTTACCACCTTCACAATTCACCATGGCGCAGCAGATCCGGTTTCTTGTTCTGTCCGACACACATGACAATGCCTTCCCGGATCCGGCATCTCTTCCTGCTGTGGACGTAGTTATTCACTGTGGTGATCTAACGATGATTGGCGGCATGTCCAATTACCGCCGTGCTCTCGAATCCCTTGCAGCGTGTCCGGCAGAGGTCAAACTCGTAATCCCAGGCAACCACGATGTCTCACTTGACTCCAAGTGGTGGGAGGAAAATCTCGACAGCGATGACGAACAAGACGAGCCAGTACGCGCTCGTGCGCTGTTTACATCGGACGACTACACTCGCCGCGGAGTACGCTTCCTCGATGAAGGCGATCATAAGGTGACCCTCAAAGACGGGCGCGCGTTCACAGTCTACGCGTCACAATACACCCCAGGCTTTGGTGGCTATGCTTTTGGATACAACCCGGACGAGGATCGGTTCAATGGGGAGAAGAGAGTACCAGAAGATATCGATATTGTAATGACACACGGCCCGCCTCAACCTCCGGGCTTAGCATCTCAAGAGGGGGGGGCATCTGGACCAGCCTACCGGCTCGATCTCGGAGGAGGGCATGGCAACAGCGATGGCAAACAGCAGCATCTCGGATGCTCACGGCTTTGGGAGGCAATCACGAGGGTTCGGCCAAAGATGCACTGCTTTGGACACATACACGAAGGATATGGGGCCCAAAGAGCGACGTTCGAAACCAACACAACAATGGTGGCGGTCACCGATGTGGACGCTGCGGAACGAGAGGGTGTACCATATGTCAGCGCTGCGGTTGGAGACAGAACAACCCTGTTGGTAAATGCGGCTATCATGACGCACGGAGAGGAGGAAAACAATAAGCCTTGGCTAGTCGACATGGCGTTTTGACGTGAGGACAGCAAAAGCAATAGAGGTGTGGCACCGCCCGAGGGACCAGCAAAGGCCTAGTTACAGACACAGACAACGCAGACTTTCTTAAGGCCGGCGATCTCACCCTCACAGGTCATACCATCAGGCATGCAGACATTTTGACGGGGAAGTCGGTGTTGGTGGCAATGAAGAGGCTAGAGATGCTAACGCCGGGTGGGTTGAGGCGCATCTCGGCACCCTGGCCGGCCATGTTGCTGACAATGTCCTCGACGGTGATACAGAAATTAATGAAGCCAAGAACTGGAGATTGCTAGGAAGTCGTAAAAAAAGCAGACTAACTCTTTTATAATATATATATGTTATGATAAGGGGATACAAGATGCGGCCGTTTAGGGGTGACGTGAAGATTTAGTGATGCTTTATTAGTAAGACGCCTAGGGAGTTTCAGCGGGCGAGGCGGCGACTAGGAGGCTTTTAGGGTGTTGTAGGGCGTCTGGGCGGAATGCCTAGCGCCGCTAATACAGGTACTCGTAGGAGTTGAATGTGCCTTGCATTCACACGTCAATTTTTCAACACGTGATTTTTATATCCAAATAAATTCAAGACTAATCAAGCATATTCTACATGATTATTATCATGTAAAGAACGGCCGCAGGGAAACCCATACATTCGTTCGTCAGCTGAAAAGCAGACGTTGGTTGTGCAGTCTCCCCGTCACCTCAACCTACCACTTGGTCAAGTGTCACACAGCAACCACGACAAGGCATTCCCCCAGCTGCACACCAACTGAATAAAGACTGATGAATATCTCGGGAATCTCAGGTCACTCCCTTGATATTGCCTGCATAATTCTGTCTCTTTTGTATCGGATGAAAGTATTGCCTTGAGCGTGACAAGCCTCGGTTGTAATAAAATTGAGAGTGTAGTGAATGACTTCAGCTGGCGAGCAGATCATCATTAGTCATTGTTTGAAAAGAACAGATTTCAATAAAAGATATTCCCCCTTCCCCCCGTCACTTTCTTTGAACCACGTAGTTAAGTGATGTTTGGTGATGCCCTCTGCCGCATGCCAGTAGGGGAAGATGCTGGGTCTTTATAGGTCCTGCAAGGTGCTGTAAGTTGTACTGGGCCCATGCCACTATCGTTGGCGTCGGTGGCGTGGCCGCTAGGCGTCACACTCGGTACCCAGTGGGCAACATAAGAATTTCGTAGGGCGAGAGTATAAACTACACTTTTATCTTGGATTCATACTATCAATCAAGACTTGAGTTTGAAAGAGTTGACTCATTGGTTAGTATGCTACTAAGGAGTAGTGTTCTTTTAGTCGCTGAATGCCTATGTGTGTTGCGTGTACAAAAAGTGGCACTGCTGCCCGATATTGCAGAACGGAATTTCTCCAACACCACCATCATCTCCATCATGGCCATTGCAGTTATCCATTTCCATTTCAACAAGCTGCAAGATGATATCTCCGTCCCCACCCAATCCGCGCTATTTAAGTCTGTCTTTTCATATACTCACAGCAGCTGGCAGACCTTAAAAAGCAATGCCCGTTATCCGAGCCGCTCCAGCCGTCCCCCAATCCATCGGCACATAGTGCGGATGCACGCCCATATTGACGATTTCTGGCTGGATACTAATGTAGAATCGCGCAAACTCCTCCATCTCCTCTGTAGTGTACGGTAACGGCGGGGGCCTGTCATTGGCCTTTCCGCTCCCCATCACCGACGACGCCGTCTTCCTCCTCGCCGCGCCGCGATCCTGCCGATCGTGCAGCTGGGGGAGCTCGTCCTCCTTGCACGAGATTGCAGGACCGCCCGCGGACACAATGGCCCGCTCCACGCAGCCACTCTTGATGAAAAGGGGCAGGTTGAACACCGCGTGGGTCGATTGCTCGCTCGTCCCGGCCTGCCAGGACCAGCCGGTGAGAGCGCCACAGCCATTCTCCTCGTGGTGCAGCTTCTTGCCGCCATCGGTCGCCCAGGCCTCAATGTCGTAGACGGAAAACGTCCAGAAGAGGAAGCTGTCTGAGATGACGCAGCGTGCAAAGGGTACTTGTGTTGCGGGCCGTATGGAGAGCGTCGTCTCGGGGCCTTGGTGGGGAAACAGGTAACTTTCCCAGACCGACTCGAACCAGGAGGACTGCACCTCGGCAACGGACATGGCCACGTCGTTGGGGTCGACCGTCGCGGGAGCGACATCCTGGCTGAGCAGGCCGTCGAACATGATGGTGTGGTGTTCGTCGGGCCGGTCCGGGTCGTCCGGGTCGTCCGGGTCGCCGCCAGAGCTGCTGCCGCCGCCGCCGCCGCCGCCAAAGACGCTTGGTGGGCAGAATGGGCAGTCCGAGTCGCACCAGAGAAGGCACGGCCTCCCGCATCCGTGACAGTCTGGCCGGGCGGTGGGCTCCGGTACCTTGCCCGACTTCCACGTCGGCGTCTTCGAGTTGAGCACCGGGTCGGTCGTGCCGGGTGTGGACTTGCTAGACGGGTACGGATGGGGCGTGACGACGACGCCAGTGGGAAGCAGGGTCCTGCCCCCGATGATGATGGTGCTCTTCCCAAAAGTTTCCGTCTCCACGGGCGGGACATAGGTCTTGGTGCCCCAGATGATGGCCGCCGGTGTCGTCGTCGACGTCGACGTAGGGTTGATGATGGACGTCGTGCCGTCGATGACGGGTGTGACCTGGACCGTGAACGGGGGCGGCTGCACGGAGCTCGTCAGGATGATGGCGCCGCCGCCGGTGCTGCTCGCGTTGTTGAGCTCGACGCCCCAGACGGGGAGCGCCGTGGTGACGAGCGGGGGGATGGTCAGGACGGTGTGCCAGGTGACGTAGACGTAGGCCGGATACGTCGAGGTGATGCCGCTTCGTGTCGTCGTCTTGATCGTCGGGCTCGAGTAGCTGACCACGGTGCTCCACGGCTCAAACGTGATGGTCGTCGGCGACGCGAGCGGCATCGGCGGCCACACGAGGGTCGCGCCGGGCGGCGCCGTGACGAGCT
Organism: Beauveria sp. NWAFU-1; assembly: GCA_024472245.1. Taxonomy (NCBI): domain Eukaryota; kingdom Fungi; phylum Ascomycota; class Sordariomycetes; order Hypocreales; family Cordycipitaceae; genus Beauveria; species Beauveria sp. NWAFU-1. The sequence continues at coordinate 2,360,611 of JANBXD010000004.1, forward strand.
GCGTGGCCGACTGCCAGATCTTGGGGTCGACGTAGATGGTCTTGTGCGAGCTGACAGCCTCGTCAGACTCCTCGCCGCTCTCAGACTGCAGGTCCACGGCCCAGTCGGCGGTCCCGAGGAAGTTCATGCCCTTGTAGAGAAGTTTGCGGAAGGCCTTGTTCTGCGGGCTCATGTGGGCGACCCATTGTGTATTGTTGAACACGACAATGTCCGAGTAGGACCCCGGGTCGAGGTGCGTCTGCGCCGACGGGCTGTGCGCCAGGATCTCGTTGATTTCAAAGTCGGAGATGTGGCCGGCGGTGTCGGTGCAGCGGCCCTTGTACGCCCCAGACTCCGGACCGGTGTAGGTGCACTGCTCGGTCCAGCAGCCGGCCTCGGACATCTGGAACGAGCGGCCGTAGCTGCTGACGCCGACGACAATCATATCCGAGGGCACGTCGGCCTTTGTGATCATGGACAGCGCGTTGATGGTCTCGGTGAGGTTGACGTGCGAGCGCAGACAGTTGCCGAGCCCCTGCTCGTAGGAGCCGCAACCCGGGGAGGAGTACTTGTTGGTGTAGTCCCACTGTCCGTGCAGGTCGTACGTCATGAAGACGATGTAGTCCACGACGAGGCTGATGCCCTGGATGGGAAAGTGCTGCAGGTACCAGTACGACGCCGGCGCGGTCACGGAGACAGTCTTGCCCTCGGGCATCTTCTTCCGCAGCTCTTGAAAGAAGAGGTAGAAGCCGACCTGGTCGTCGAGGGTACCGGGGGGGATTCCGGGGATGTCAGGCTCATCGGGGTACTCCCAGTCCCAGTCGACGCCGTCCAGGTCGTTGTCCGTCAGGAACTTGACCACGTTGTCGATGAGCTTGCCGCGGTTCACCTCACCGCGGAAGGCGCTGCGGAAGATCTTATAGGTGGCGGGATCTGTGGAGAATGCCCAGCCACCGATGGAAACAATCTTCTTGATCCCCGTCAGGCCCCTAAACAGATCAAACTGCGTCGCCGTATCATCGACGCTGACGGACAGGTCGTCGGTGAGCACGGCAAAGGAGAAGTGGGCATGGGTGTACTTGGAGGCGTCGATCTGATCGGCGGCCATGCGCAGGCAGGGGCGATTCCAGTCGTAGGCCTCAAAGTAGGCAATGGTGTAGGTGTCCTTGGGGGTGTGGCCGGTGATGACGTCGGTGCCGCAGTTGGAGATGCACCCATTCTCGCCGGGAGCGGCCGTGCCGGGGGCTCCGGTGGGGGACTTGGAGGGCGTGCAGAACTCGTCGGTCGTGCCGCACTGGCCCCAGATGTTGCAGCATGCGTTGAGTCTGCATTCATTCAGACTCGTCGGGTCGATGTCGTGGGGGTATCTGCCGGTGCCCTTGACCTGCGGCCCGCAGACGGCGTTCTTGACCGGCGCGGGCATCGGAGGATAGCCCTTGCTGAGGCAGATGCTGTAACCTGCAAACATCTTGTTACAGCCGTTCCTGGTTTGGTGACGTTAGACTGCAGATACCAACTACATGGGTAGCAGAGCCGCACATGAACTTGGAATCAATCACTTACCATCCCCATGTTTTCTTGTTCCACTCTTCAATGTCGTCATTTGTGATTCCATACGTGGCTGATAATGCAGAGCAGCTATCTCCCATCTTGACCAGATATGAGTGACAGTAGCCGTCCGAGTCTGCTGCCAAAGCGCGCCTTTCGGTTGCGCTTGTCGCGCCCGACGCACTGCAGCACAGTCGCTGCCCAAGCACATACTTGCCGGAGCGTGTCGCCCCTGGATTGTATTGGGTGAATTCGTTGATGCTCAGGCCACATTCGCGTGCCAGGATTTCGAGGCCATCTCCCGCCTCTACCTGGATCGGGCTGCAGCCGTCTCTGTCTCCTCGCCCAGCCAGTGTCGCCGGGCTCCTTGGCAGCACATTGCTTCCAGAGAAGCTGCCGTTGGATACATTCGTTGCATTTGCTACAAAGCCTTCGCTGACAGCCAGTGGCGATGTAAATGTCACCGGCTCCCAGCGCACCGAGGCCGTTTCGGTATCAACGCATGTGCCGTTCTTCCACGACTGGAGCGCTCGTTGCACCCGACCAAACTCGCCGTCGATGCCAATGTAGATGCCAAAGGTATATCGGGAAGTAGAGTTACCACAAAGCTGAACGACAGTCTGCTCTGCGACAGTTACGCCTTTTGACAGCTTGGCCCGAAGCTTGTCGAGCGCAGTCGTCAAGACACCCTGGCCGGCCAGCCCGGATCCGGCGTACACTCCCACCGCAGCATTCCCCGAAGACGCAAATTTCAGCGTTTCGTTGCAGCCTGAGTCGTGGGAGCTGTAAAATTCTTTTAGTAAATTCAGGCTGGCAGTGATGTCGGTCAGGTTCGTGACGGAAGAGGACTCGGAGCTCGATAGCTGCAAGGAAGTTGTAATTCTTCCGCGCGGTACCCCCTCTCGCGAGCAACGAGAAGCGTCAGATCTCTGATTTACCAGCGGCGTGGTTGATTTGGAAGAGTCGTGACTCGCGGCACAGGCGTGAATCGCGACCTGAGCGTCGGGTCCGTCGACGGGATTGAACAGCGCAAAGTCCAAAAGCATGGTGCTGTTGCAGGCCCGTTTCAAAGCATCGAGGCCACCGTACAGGTACCATGAAGTTGTATCGCCGAGCGCTTCGAAGCAGCTCGTCGGGCATCCGATCCTATGCTGGACGTGTCCAAGCTTGGTGGTGTCTTTTGCCAAGAGCGCGAGCCGAGCGCTCTCTCTGCCAGCAGACTGGGCTGCTTCATTGCTCTGGGAGACTGGTATATTTGCGAGATATGATTCGACGTCGCCTTGAATGTTCTTTGCGAGTCCAAAAGCTCCCGCATTGGAAAGGACACACGCGAGCGTCGCGCATAGGACGAACCTCATGATGTAGCGGTAGAGCGAGAGACTTGGCAGTCTTTGACCTTGCAGTTGGATAGTGCGTGAGGCAGATTCTACTTGTCGAAATAGAACAGAACTGTACTCTAAACCGAGATGGCAGGAACAGAGTACAAAAAAAGAATGACTTGGTTCGCATCAGGTTTGGCAGCGTACTGGGAGATTGTGCAGCGTGCATGCGCAAGACCCATGAACTCCTGTAGAAGTTGCTAACATTACTGTAAATTATCATTAATACTTTACTCGTTCAATGACCCAAGTTTCTCTTTTTTTTTTTCAATTTCTGTCCTGCATAGAAGGCTCCCAGAGTTATTTCTCTTACAAGGTGACTCGTATTAGTTGCCCAACGTAGTAACAGTGCAATGCGTCGACCCTGCAAGACAGCGCCAAAATACACCAAAACGGGCAATTTTCTTGTTAATACATTGCGGGCTTGATAAGTTTGATGAGAATAAATAACTGAGCATGCAGCTACATGCCCCATATACGCGGAAATGCAGGTCCCGGATATACGCAGATGAATCCGTAGTATTGATTACAGATCCATAATATGGAGCTATGCAAGTTGAATGGACCCAGTGGCGTGAGAAGGATATAACTAGTATATGGAGGACATATGAGGCAGCCATTACTGATTATTACTTGTTCAGTCATTGCTATTTTGGTCGACCTTTGCATTCAGAGAACGACAGCTCCATGCCTTGTCTGTCAAGACGCAAGAAGAGAATGTGAGAGCATGCCCACAGTAGTGGGCTGTTGTACCCCTCTGCGCTCTTTCAATTTTCGTCTGGTTTCTTTTACAGTAAATCTCTTTCTAAATTGTTCCCGTTACGGGCGAATATTACCATTCAACACTAGAGTCGGAATATGTAGATAGACAGACCAACTACAATACCTCTTCTTTGACTATTTGTCTTCTCTTTTCTCCAACGACGCCTTTCAGCCTCCAACATACGACTGCATTGACATCTTCAAAATGGTCCGCATACAACAGTCGCTCTACTGGGCGTCCAACCTTGTCAGCCTGACCAGCGCATACCTGGTCAATCCCCCGGGAGCCGCCATGCCCGGGGCGACCTCTCGTTGCAGCAAATGGGTTCAAGATGCATACCTGCTGTCCTGCGACAAGATCACCCACGCCTTTGGCATGACCAAGGACCAGTTCAAGGAATGGGTATGTCCCCGTGTCGTCTGAGGCTCTTGAAAGCATGCTCACTCGGACGCAGAACCCGAGCGTCGGCGATACAGGCGCAGATTGTCAGATGATCCAGGGCCTCTACTACTGCGTCGAGGTCGACTTTCACCCACTTACACTGACTTCGACCTCGACAACGACGACCAGCACCAGCACCAGCACCAGCACCACGGAAAAGCCTCAGCATGCTCCAACTCAAGCGGGCATGGCCTCTGGTTGCGATGACTTCTACCTCGTCAGCCACGGCGATACCTGCGCGGCTGTCGAGTCCAAGTACCACATCAGCGCCGCCGATTTCTTGCGCTGGAATCCCGCCGTGGGAGCAGGCAAGTCCCCATGCCGCTGCAGTTCATCTCCCGTCATCTAACCCCTCATTTCAATGATAGACTGCACCGGTCTTTGCCTGAGCTATTATGTCTGCGTCCACGTTCCCGGAGCCGCCACCACTACCGAGTCGCCAGCCACTACTACCACCACCACCCCCTCCAACGGGTACGTAACCTACCTTGCTCTACCATTCACCCAACACAACTCCTAATGTCTGCCATAGCATCACCACTCCGCAGCCAACGCAGCCGGGCATGGTAGACAACTGCGACCGCTTCGTCTTCATCAAGCCTGGCGACAACTGCGGCGCCGTTGCCTCCGCCGCCGGCATCTCGCTCGCCGACTTCATCCTCTGGAACCCCAATGCGGGCAGCACCTGCTCCGGGCTCTGGGCAAACAGCTACGCGTGCGTCCATCTGATCCCCTCCATAAACCTCGCCACGCGGTACAGCAATGGCTGCGCGGGTGCTGTCCACAGCACCGAGGAGTTTCCGCCGAGCGGCGCCGGCCACTGTGTCAACACCGACTGCAAGGTGACATCGCTCGACATTTCCGCCAAGGGAACCTGTCCGGATGGCGAGGTCCGCATCAGCTACTGGGAGCAGGCCGACTGCCAGGGCAAGTGGTTCGGCTACGGCTACGCGAGCCGCGGACAGTGCCGGACGCTGTGGTCGGGAGGCTGGAGCTTCAAGTCGTTGTATATTTCTTGCGCCACCAAGGAGAGCGACTGTGTTAGCCAGGGAACTTGCACTATTGACACCCTGCCCAAGTCCAATGTCTGCTAGCAGCCTAGGCATCTCCTCTTTCCTTCTAACTTGTCGAGTTGTGCTGAAACTGCCACCAAAGAGCCTACTGCTCTCTAGCCACCAGAGGTCGGTTAACATGTGAATTTGGTAAACGCTAATTTCTGAAAATGCATTCTCTTCTATAAATGTTACCTTTCCAAGTTATTCTTTTTAATTCTGCAAAGCTCGGCCTCCAGGCGTGAGAAGACATCTAAATGTACGCTTCTCGAGGCGACTGAACACCTGTGAGGCGCATAATACTCAAATGGACCTTGCACTTCAACAGCCCTGGGATGCTGGAGATGAATGTCCGCGCCGCCTCTGATCAACACCTCGACTATTTCGTCAAACTTGAGCTCCGCAGCGAGATACACAGGGCGGCCGCAAGAGTACTGCGGCCGCGGCATATGCAATTCCCAGGCCTGTCGCGGGTGCCCGCAGCATATGTTGTGGTACGCCACGTTGGGATCTGCACCGTGGGCGAGCAGCAGGCGCACGAGCTCCATGTTCCCAAGACGCACGGCGCGTGCGAGAGGTGGTGTAAAGTGAGAGTCTTCATCCAGCCGAGGATCGGGGCCAAAGATGTGTCCACAGTACAAATGTCGCTGCGGCCACTTGGGGTCCTCATACTCACACCTGACAGAGTTGGCAAGGAGAGCTTCGACCATCGGACAATCCTCCTGCTCCACGGCGAGACAAAGGGCCCTGGTAGCTGCACACCTTTCCGTCTTACCGGCCAGCCGGCGCACGAGAGCGAGGTTCCGACGCAACACGGCGGTGACCAGAGGAGGACCGTGCTGGGGATAGCCGGCAAAGCTGATATCAGCGCCTCGTTCGAGGAACAGGTCCACAAGATCCATTCTTTGATGTTCAATTGCCCACTCGAGCGGTGTGACCGGAATCTCCTTGTCGCAGTGTAGCTCTGCCATAATATAAGTATCATATGTCTCCTCCCACATAAGAACTATCGTGTCAAGGTCTGCACCGCGATCGAGAATCTGACAGATCATCTCTGCACTGCACTGCATTTTGAGGGCAACTGCAAGCGCTCTCGTTAGTTGGAAAGGTGCGCGAGACTTGGCCAGTGGCGAGTTGGGTGGCGAGTGTATGTAGCCAGGATAATAGCAAGGCGCTACAGATTCTCCCAATTCCGATAGTCGTAGGTTCCACCACGATAATATCGACTCCAGCAGTTCAAGACCGCAGAGCTTAGCTTGCTCGCTTGATAGAAGGGCTTCTCCGGTCACTGAGTTTGAGAAACGAAAGTCTGTAGCCATGTCATCCCAGACAATGTGCCATGTTGTGTCTGGAGGCGTTGGGCTGGAATAAATTGCTCGTGCTTCCTCACTCATCATCACGCCGAAAGATCTCCAAAATTGTATCGGTCCCATATCTACTTTCTCGTAAACCACACCCTGAGAAGTCCGCCGTTCCGAAAACCTCAAAGACCTAACTTGATCTCGAGGCTCAAGGGCGAGCACGTCATCCTGGCTGCTGGATCGAAAGACATTGGTATCTCTATTGGCCCATTGTTGACACGCTATGCTCTGGAAAAAGGAGGAACTTAGAATCTCTTGAGCACCCCTTGCACCTAGACGCTTCTCGGGGTCGGAGTGCAGAAGCATACTCAATAGTTCTCTGGCAGAGGCGGAAAGATAGCCCGGGAATGACAGGTCGTCCCCGCCCTTCTTCTTCTTCCGGCCATCCTGCCCGGCACAAGAAAACAAAGGGGGAAGACCTGTAAGCATTTCATATAAAAGAATGCCGAGATCCCACCAGTCTTCCATTTTCGTTCGCGGGAGGCCCTCACTAATCTCGGGCGCCAGACACCCGACAGGCGTCGCGTCGGCCCCCAGAATGAATGCCGCGGGCGCACATAGGCAAATGTGGTCAAAACAGTCTAACATGACAGTTTCTGGGCGTAAACATGCGATGGTGTTGTTACTATGCAGCCATTCTAGCGCGCAGATGAGTTGGGCTCCGTATTTCTTCACTCGTGCCTCGGTAAAGCGTCGCTCTCGTTGAAGGTGGACGAAGAGGTTTCCGCCGCCTGGAACGTCCGTGAGCAAGTAGAACAGCGTCCTTTCTGCTTGGTAGACAGTGGTGACCGGGCTGATGAACGGCGCCGCTCCGTGTGTGGCATCGAGCAGGTCGGTCCGAAGAGGCGATTGAGCAGTGGAACGAACAGCCACCAGAGCATAGCTTTGGCGCCTCCCTCCACGCCGGACGTAGACGACTTTACCTGGACTGTGATTTTCAGGTATCAAGGTGGGTAGGGGTGGAAACTCTTGAGGGGAGAAGAAGAGTTCTAGAGAAAGCGAGCCTTGGCCATGATGGCTGTCGACCTGCAGCGATGCCCGCGTCTCCAGTTGCTTTGGCTCGGTGCGGAAAGAGTAAAGAAGAACGGTCGTTCCATTCCCGTGGTTTTGCGCGATTACATGCACAGTAACCTTCGGAGAATCCTCACACACCCAATAATCGAGGGAGGCCTCAGGAATCTGCCAAAATATGAGTGTGTCTTTGGCAACTTCTTCAGGCTTCTGAAGCCGCCCCCGCCACTTCAGAGGCTGGTCCTTCCAATGGGAAGCCGCTGAAGATCGTTGACGCATGCCACAGTCTACTACCGCGTAGATTTTCCATTCACTGTCTTCCTGCAAGAGTCCCAAAGAGTCCCGGGTGTTTTCGTCAGATGGCAGAGACACACGCGCGCAAGAGAGGTGTATCCCTAGATTGCCACAATATCGTTTGGTCGTTGACGGCCACAATGGGCGAGGGTCTGAGGCAGCTGCAAAGTTAGTCGGTGTTGCATACAATAGTTGTGGCACTTAAGAAATACCATGATTGTCCGATGAGGAATCTGCGGACGTTTGGCTTGTCATGATTGCAGAATTGCGTTGTTGGTGATGATGGTGGAAGGAAGACGGTCCCCGCTCGCAGCTCCTGTTTGTAGGGGCACCCTTGACTATTACCTACGAACATACCTCCTTCACACGTGGCCAAGCTCGCTGCTTGACCGCCTATATTTCATTTCGTATATAGCATGAGAAAGCGCCCACGTGGGATTTTCCTCGAAATTAATCACTACATTATAATCGTCGTCTGGAACGTGTCTTACGACGGTGGCTGGCTGGCTCCCTGGTTCCCCCCAAGCCGCTCAAGCAAATAAAAACAAATATTCTCTACATGCTGGGACCCCAGTGATGAATATCTGAGCGTGGTGTCAGCTGTCCGGTGAATGTCTCCCCGTGTGAATCCATACCAAGGCTGAGAGCATGATGTGCGTCCTGGCCCTGATTGCCAGCACCACATGCAATACACAGACCGAAATTCCGAAACTCTCTAGGGCCCTGCTCCATTGCCGCGTTGGCTCGAAGCTGCAGAATCCGCTTCTTCAACTCCTTCGCAGGCTCCATGTAGGCCGGCTCGGCCCAGTACTGATTACACTCCTTGATGATGGAGAAGAAGCTACACGTAATGTCGGGATCGTCTGTCGCTATCCACGACGCGAACAGGGCGACGGGCGCAAACCACACTCCCTTGGGAAGGTTCATCAGCAGCTTCCGCGACGCCTCTACAGCTTCACTTCCCATCTCCAGCGCGTCTCGCTCAAGCTTGGAATTTGTAGGGTCCATGGCCAGCAGGCAAGCGTTGAGGACCAAGGCGGCGCCAAGTATCACGGTGTTGGCAGTCCCGAGCTGCGCTTCTGCCTGGACGAGGCACGAACTGTCGATTCCTGGAATTTTATAAATACCGGAAATATATCGATAGCGTCTGCGCGTAAATGGCCACTCCACTTTGAGCCGAGCATAGCTGTTCCGGATTTCCTCTCGGTGCTCGTCAGGCGCGCGGAGAAGATGTGATAACCGCAGGAGGAACGGCAGGTCGAGACTCTCTATAGCCTGTCCATCCTCCTCTTCAAGTGGTGGGTACGGCTCAGCTTTGTATTTGAGACTCTGAAGGCAGCGGCTGTCTAGAACGAGTGACGGGTTGATGATGGACTCGACGCACTGCCGGATCTTGACTTTAGTGATGGAAACCCTAGACGTGGAACAATTTCCGAGACCACATACAACAATTCGAATCGCATTCTGACGCACGGACTGTGCAAAAGCGTCGCCCCAATATTCTCCCATTGTGTCATTCAGGAGCTGGCAGGTGCAAGCTATGTGGTTCAAGTACTGACTAGCTGAGTTCTCAGTCCATTTCTGAGCAATTCGATTAGAAAATCATTCCAACATCTTTCCTGGAAGATAATCTGCACTTACCTGGGCCATGCTGAGCATGAAGATGGCAGCAAGCGGATTGGGGGACTTGGCCTGGTGCTGGTCCTTCAGCGCCGACTCTAAGCATTCCATAGCAAACGCATACGCCGGCGATGCCGCACTACTCTGTGCGTCGTCCTGTAGACAGTCAAATGCATCCAGAAACGCCGATGCTGCCTTTTTAAGCAACTCATTGGCGCCGAGGCGCTCTGGTATCCGTGTCAGCCAGTCGGCCAGGCGCGAGATGTCTAGCATCGGATCGTCGACCTCGAGAGCGGCAAGGAAGCGCTTCGTTAACTCTCTCGTATATTCTCCGGGCGACACTTGCAGGTCGTTTTCGGGTATCTTTGGCGAGTTCCTTGACTGAGGCGACGACAAAGCGGCGGGCGCAACGATTTCGAGGTCGTGGAGCGAAGTCTCTGCCCGCTGACGGCGTTGCACAGCGCTGCTAGGCTTCTTCTTGTGTGCCTCCCAATGCATCGCATTTGAGGCAAAGTGTTCTTTAAATCTATAGCGAGTTTGGTCTCGGCCAGTGCACGGTATATCGAGACGAGCACACCGCGTGCAGGTTGGCGAGACTGCGTCGCACTGTCGAGGGGTGTTAGATACGACCGACGCTTCCAGTGATGATGACAGATATGCTGGGAAAGACAAGAAGCAGAGGAGCTTGATGATTCTACTAGGCCAATGATACCTTCTTCTTTGCGGCCTGACAGGCATCGCAGTTGCTGTGAGCTCTCATCTTAGAATGCCTGGACGAAATCAGCAACATCATGTCGCGACCGGTTTGGCCATACATACAATTTGGGCTATAAAGAAAGGAATCATGCAAGCTTCCGTCGAATGCCACGGTTAGCCAGAGGCTGGGCACATCCAGCTATGTAATTAAGCCACCATGGAACTATTGCTGTAGGATATTCCGCACCGTGGTATGAGATATTCCGCAACCTTTCATACCACGGTGCGACGGGCCTTGAATTCTATCAGGTGCTTTGGCAGGCCCAACGTATCCACCAAGCGAACGCGAGTCGCAGCGAATGTGTGTGTGTGAATAACTATGAATATGATAAGTCTTCGAGTATGCCCCTCACTCATTATTACGGGGATCCTGGTAACCGGAGCCGGGCCCCCATTGTTAACCGGGAGACTAAGGATGCAGCATGCTCCAGTTCTCGGTAATAAGGGCAAAGAGCTGCATGCTATTATCATTTATTGCCTTTTCAACATGATCCACCTTGATCCGCAGCAATATATTACGTGAACTTGTGGAAAATGGCCTGCTAAGTGAGCAGGCTGGGGATTTTTGGAATCGGCAGCATCCGTCAAATGCTTGTGTTCCTCTTTCCTTCCTCTTCGCTTCCTCTTCTGTTGCGCGGGACAATTTGCCAAACCAAGCTTGCGGAGCGTACCCCATAAGAGCCCCTCTTTATCATTCATTCATAACCATCCCCAGAGGGAAGAGAGGGCTTCGTTTTGACTCTACTGACAATTTCGTGAGAGTGGGAGTGTCCCCCCATCGGTCATAAGTGTGCAGCATTCGTGTGGTCGGAAAGTACATACATGGGTTGCTGTCACGAGAGTATTGCGCGGCTACTATTTTCCGTGTTCTGCATGTTGAGACGCGAGCGGCATGAATTTACAATTTGGGAAATCTGCGCTTTCGCAGGTGGCTTTCACTGAGCATTGCTGCCTGATTCGATTCGCATGTAGTGGCGGCTGCACTGGTACTTAGTCGATCGTCCTTTTGCTCAAGTAGAAAAGACAGGCATACGGCACTTGAATCATGAGACATCCAAGAACTTTACATCTCAATCTTATTCAACTTCGAAATGCAAGTCATCAAGTCGCTCCTCGCCATCCAGGCCCTTCTCTTGGCTCCTGCCGCCCTCGCTGAGAATATCGGAGAACGGTGCGACCACAATGTCGCCCAGGAGTACACCACCTGCGACAACGCAAAGACCAACATCATTTACTGCGACGGACGTAGCTCCCAGTGGACTTGGGCCTACACTTGCGGCGGTGGGTGCTGCTACAACGCTCCCGCGTCCATGGGCGGCCAGTCCATGGCCAATTGCCGTTGCTGAAATTCAGAACCTGGCTAGCCCAGTGAGTAATTTACAGTCAAGTACAGACATTAGCTGATTCTTCGTCCAGCGGATTATAAGAAAAGAGGTTTTGGCTAGTTACAAATCACCTAGCTTAGAGACGCCGAAGTTGTGAGGGATCTGGAATGAAAAACCAATGTATAGATAGTTGCTGAAAGTAGCAGTTGCCTAATTAAGCAACTACCCGGCGGGGCTGTCATTTCTTTCCGGATTCTCAAGATTCAAATTTTTTTTTTTTTTGCCATTTCCGTCCGTAATTAACCTCTAACATTGATTTTACCCAGTCTGGCAGTATATCTTCTGTATATTGACGCCACCATGACAGTCTCTCCATTATAATTTGCCTGTTCTAGCGTCCTGCTTCTCGCGTGCCTTAGAACCCGGTGATTTCCCCCCAAAAAGCCGAGCCTTTGCAGGCTGGATCAAATTAAAGGAAAGACGAAAAAGAGATTGACGGAAATTAACTAGTTGATTCTCTCTTGACCTTTCAAACAGTTTCTAGGGCGAAAGACATCCGCAGAGCTTTAATACCCTCCCTACACCTTCCCTTTCTGGTCGTCAAGTACGTCTCGGACTCTTGGTCTATCTTTCATCTGCTCAAGAGCAGTTACCAATTAAAAAATGTGGTGGTCACGAGTGTCTCTCGTTGCATCCGTCTTTGTGTCAATCGCCTCTGCCGGCGTTCTCGTCACGAATGGCTCATTCGACACGTTTGATGCCTTCGAGTCGTTGTATCCGAGAGACAACCCCAGCAGCAAGATTGACGATCTCTTCGAATTGGGCGACAGCTGCAAGAACAGAGTTAAAGTTCTTCAAAATTGGCTTGACGAGATCAAAAAGATGCATTCTGATTTCCAAACTGCGGCCCGCGAAGCATCAGGGATGCCGCCTTACGCGGTGGTCTTCAGTACATTTTTCGGTACAATGCCGCTGAGAGGTATGGAGTCGGACACCAAAACCATGGACGAGGTAAAAGGTAAGTTGCTAAAGCCCGTCGTTGAAGATATGGAGGATGGAAGGGCGTTTCCTCGTGTTCCCTTGCTGGTTTCTTACAAGGCATAGCACGAATCGCGGCCGTCACGCAGTTTTTGAACGGTGGAGGTCTCAGGAGCGCGAAAGGGCCCGGTAAACCGCTGCTGGTTTGCTCAGACAGCGAGTTTGAGCATGAGGATCCCGACAGCGCCGTACGAGACGACAAGGGCGAGTACATCGTCAGCGAGAGAGATCCAAATACCAACGAGCCTGTTGCCTACTTGAGCTTTTACAGCGTATTTGAGGCAAATTGGCCAGTTCAGCAGGTCTTTTGGTGCAACCACTTCAAAGGTTATTTGTTTGCGGCCAATGAAGTTCTCTGCACCGAAACGCGCCAGGCCGCCACGACACAAAAATCTCCCAAGGTCGCGCAAGGACTACGCGGTATCAAACCCTTCACCATCGGTGAGCCTAGTAGGCTGCTCCTGATTTGTCCCCAGGCCTTTGACAAAGATCGGTTAATCAAAGACAAAGTCACCAGTCACTCGTTTCCCTCCCTGGCGGAAGCCGTGGATCCGGATAACTACCCCTTAGGAGACCTCAGCCAGGAAAAATACCGGCTCGACTGGATGCTGCCTAAATCGGCAACACTTTATCATGAGCTCTACCATTTGACAGACAATTACGACACGAAGGATCCTAGCTGTAAGTATGAATTCGAAAAAGAAAAAAAAACATTTCTCAGTGTTTTTAATAGACACATCCTGAGAAGGCCATCATGTTCATCCAGCCCATTCGATAGATGCTGACGAATGACGCAGATTCCTTGAAGTTCATACTTGAAGCTGCAAAGAACGACGACCTTGAGAGATTGCATAATACGCAAAACCCAGAGAGCTACGTTTATGCCGCGATGGCCAATTATCTATATTTGAATGGGCCGTTCATGAACCAACGCGTCGTCTATTATGAAGGGTATTGTCCCAAACGAGAGTTAGATTTATTTCGGGGGGCCCACTAGTATAGCAGGGGAATGGGAGGGTTCGTGACAACATTTATCCTTTAGCAAACATTCTCTTCATTACAGTACTTTTTTAAACAGCTTTTCCGCCATATGCAATGCTTATTTAAGATACTTCCGCAGGCCGTAGCTTTTCGTCCGACATCGTCATCCTCGCTGTCCGCGTCATCCTGGTCTCTTTCCGAGTATTGCTCTTTCCCTCAGCTACTCCGAATTCTTTCTAAAGCCACGCCTTTATCACCATGTCGAAGATATCGTCGCTCAAAACGTATTTAGACGAAATAGAGGAGACGAATGGCGATGATGAATGCAGGGCCTGGTTAAACAGGGTTTTCGACGCGAAGGTTGAACTCGCGACATTTGTTGCTACACGCCGTGGAGGGGGCAGAGCCACAGAGTACGTAGGTTTCCTTAAAGGTTCCTTTAACTTCAGCTTCCGTTTCAAGTTCAGCGATGGAGGGCCAGACGCCATTATCCGCTTTCCCAAACCAGGACACGTAGCTACGGCACTAAGGGACGAGAAGGTCGCGAACGAGGTCCGCATCATGGAATATCTAAGTCAGAGTACTACAATCCCTATCCCTCTTGTTCACAGTTGGGGCTTCACTTTTGAGAGTCCGCAGCAGTTTGGCCCCTTTATCATTATGGATTTTATCGAAGGGACGCTCTTGTCGACGGTCCTAAAGCAACCTACAAAGAGCGACCAAGAGGACATGGTCTTGGACCGAAGCATCGACAACTCAATGTTGGACAAGATCTACCGTCAAATCTCCGACTACCTGCTTCAGCTTTCCCAACTCAAGTTTCCACGCATTGGAGCTATTACAAAAGACGACGACACGTGGTCCGTTACCGAAAGACCATTGACGTATAATATGAATGAGTTGGCAACGGTTGCAGGCTATAGCGACGACCTCTTTCCCACCTCAACCTTCAATCGTGCCAGCGACTACCTCAACTCAGTCGCGCATGAACATCTGGTCCACCTTTGGACTCAGCGCAACATCGCAGATGACGCGGAAATTGCGCGAGCGCGGTTCATTGCCCGGCATCGGTTCGCCCAGCTCGTCCCAAAGTACTGCATTGACGATGCTGGGCCATTATACCATTCTGTGACGATCTACGGCCTTCCAACATGCTTGTTGACCCCGGGACATTTCAAATCACAGCGGTGCTCGATTTTGAGTTTACAAACGTCATGCCGGCACAATTCACGTACGACCCGCCATGGTGGCTATTGCTGTCTGGCCCAGAAGCGTGGCTTGATCGCGGTGCCATGGAGGAATTCCAAGACCTTTACAAGCCAAGGATGGAGCAGTTCCTACGGGCTCTGGAAGAAGCTGAAGGCATGTCTATGCAGCGCGGACAGCGACCTACTGAACCGCTCCTCTCTGCTCGGATGCGTGAATCGTGGAGCTCTGGGCGCTTCTGGTTCGATTTCGCAGCCAGAAAAAGTTTCGAGCTGGATGCCATCTATTGGGCCGTGCTGCATGACGGTGGCACCGGTACTGAGCTGCTTAATGAAGGTGCGCGTGCGGAGATGGAGCCATTCATAGAGAAAAAAATGAAGCAGCTGAAGGCGTACAAAGAGGAGTGTAATGCACGCTTTTCCAAGAACGCAGATGAATGAAACTTTGCCTTCATGCCTATCTTTAGTTAGCCAATTTATTTCCATCGATATTATAGTAGTCGCCAATTCACATCTCCTACTTCGCTAAGTCAACTAGCTTAAACCTAAGCATCTTGTAATAGCAGTAAGGGTAATAGTGGTATTATCTATAAAATATAATAAAGAGGTATAGGCTTTATTAAGTAAAGCCTTATAAGATAAGATAAGTTTCTTAAAATATTTATAAATTATTTAAATATATAATGATATATTTATAAATATAAATGTAATAATACTTTTAAGTTTATGATATAATATTTGATAATAAGTATATATTATATAAATATAATGGTAAATTAATACAAAGAAATAGAGCCATTTGAGGGGAGGTTCGATTAACAATGTACAAAGTAAATATATCATACAAGCGGCATTCTTTCTTTTCGAGACGGGCTGCACCGACGGTAATACGTTGGCATAACAAGACATGAGAACGTTGTAGCTGCGCGTAAGATGGCGTTGCCGACTGTACTTTTGTGTGGGTTGAGCGCTGAAGGGAAGTCATTGACGGGCAGAAGAAGAAAAGAACTTGGATCGAGGTGATTTAGAAGAGTCGTCTATTCTCAGTCAATGAGTTGAAGTCCTATTTTCCCTACAAGACAATACGCCTTCTGTGGTGTCTGTCGCCAGGCATTCCCACCAAGCATTGTGCCAGGGCCGTGCAGTTCAAAAGGTCGTATTCGCTGAAAGGCACTGCACCGAATATCCAGGTACTCTGGGCAGAGAATTTGAGGACTTTCCGCCACTATACACAGTGCCTGTGGAGCGGAAGTACTTTTGGACGTGCCAGTCGATACTTGCCCTCGTGCGCCCGACAGAGTCTGTGAAGCGAGCATCGTACTCTGGTCTCATAAAGTACGCCAACGAATATCGCTCCAGAATTGTCTGTCCAGGCAATGGAACCACCCTGTGTAGGCATGCCTTGAGACGCTTTTCAGACATGAATCGTAGTGTATCGCCCACATTGATGACTGCGTGCTCAGTCCTGGGTTCCACAAACTCCCAGCGTCGTGTCGAGGCATTCTGGATCTGCAGTCCATAGTCCGAGGCAAACAATATAGTCAAAGTGCCCTCATCCGTATGTGCTATGCGGCCGGCATTTACGGCATCATCTGCGGATAGCTTGGGGTAGCGCAGCATTCCAAAGGTGCTTGTTGACTGGTGTCCTGCGCGGTGTCGCAGACAAAGTTCCGACTCTGGAGGTAGGTTCATTGCCGCACTGATTGCTCCGAGAATTATCTGTCCAGTAGAGTGCAGCGCTTCCATAACTGACTGCACGCGTAAGCGACGGGCCTCGATGGGCTCCGGGTACTGGAGCTTCTGCATTGTTGACTGCGGACATTCGCAAAGTGAATTACGCGACAGCTTGAATGCACAGTCGTTAATTGCTCAAACTTTCTTCCCAATTTGATCTCGGAAATCTCACTAGAAACGCTTCGAAGCCATCGGCGGAGTTTTTGCCTGCATTCCTGCCCACAGGCTTGTACCTATCCCGCCGTGCGGTAAGCAAAAGTGCAACGGCGAGTACAAAGTAGAGCCCGACAACTCACCCGTCCAGCCTATGTTGACCGAATGCATGGAAATCATGTAGAAGCAACTCTGAGGTAGGCAGAGAGAATAGGTCTTTTGCAAGCGATAGACAGTAAGCTACATCTGCAGCTTGAAGAATTGGCTGATCATCCCAACCAAGATAGGGCTCCAGATAGAAGACGCCCTCGTTGACTACTGCTTCGTATAAAAGGGCAATAGTATGAGGGTCGCGAATTGCTAATTTCGAAAGGGGAATGGTCTTGAGATGGGCGAATTCCACGGGAGACATGGTGTCGATTGGTCGGCTGGCTATATCGAAATGCTGACTGGTCAAGTGTCCTAAAAGCTAATGTGCTGGGTGTTGGTTGCGCGCCTGATGATTTTCAGATTCATGCATTTAATGTCTTCCCAGCACAGCGGCCCAGCCATATTTCTAAAAAAAACCTCGGGGCTCCGAGTTCTTTGAAGGCTGGGGTTGAACAAACTGTTTGCTTGCATAAATTCGGCGCCAGACTGTTCACATCCATTACGCGCCCGCAAGAAGGTGGTCGATTGCACGGCTGGACCAGCTGCCAAGAGGTCTGGGAGCAGTTTGTATACCGACGTTTGCTCTATTTTGGTATCTTCGGAGAGCAGTGCTCAACAATCTCCGCTCTCATATCTGACAATGCTGATCACATGGTCGAATCAGGAAGAGCCATTACATGAGCCGTGCGCCCGCCTTTGTGTTTGGGGCTCCTGCGCAATGCATCATTGATTCCGGGGTACTTCAAAGAACGGTTCGAGTGATGCGCCGCCGCACAGAGCAGCCAATATGTGAAGCATCACAATTCTTTATTTTGTTGTGGCGTTGTCATCTGCGACATGGTGCCACTTTGTTCGCGGATAGCTAGAAATCTTAGGGCCCTAGGTCCTGGCGGGCGCCTTTTGCCCTTATAGGGACGTCCCGGCGTTAAAGAATAATACAAATACAAATACACTTTGTTCGCGGTATTGCGGAGATGCTGTAGCTAGCATACGGCGCCGATTAAAGTGTGTCATACGGGCGATTTAAGAGCTACAAATTCGGCCGCAATAGCTTAGGATCGTGTTTTGAAAACAGATTAGCAGTTTCAGCTGCAAGCGCTCATAGCGCTCGCAGCGTCAAGTCTAGCTAAAGTCTGTTGTAGGACAATCCTATATCATGCGCTCACGCCGCCTTGCATGTAATTGTGTCAATTCATTCAACCCTGGATTGCGACAATTGCCAACGCGTCAGGGCACAAAAACGACGAGGAACGAAAGACGCCCGTTGAAGGAGATCAGCGGGTCTAAATTAATTAGATGAAAGAAAATAAAAGATTACCTCGAACTTGTAGCTAACAACTCCAAAAAACAAAAAGTAAACCACTCTTGAGAGTGGTGGCGGATCTCTCCCGCCGGGAATTGAACCCGGGTCTCAAGCGTGACAAGCTTGCATACTGACCACTATACTACGGAAGATGTTCGGATGTTGACATCCGACGTAGCTGAGATCGATGTAAGGGTGTGCCCTATTTTCACCTATGAGCCCTTCGAAGTCGCTCATGCTTTGTCACTTATTAGTAAATGGGGATTAGACATTGACTAAACACCACGAAATCATTAAAAATCAGTCTCTTTCTCTGAAAAGGATCAATTTTCTTGCAGCAAAGGGTTTCAGAATGTGATTCTTCTCTGGGGTATGTCCTGGGCCCCCCTAACTACCTACCGTCTCATTCCTTGGCCATCTGCGCGAGCTCCCCCATCGCGTTCTCCCAGCCTCCTCCCACAGTCGTTCCCTCGTCGTCGTAATCTTCGTCGTGGTCTTGTTTCTTGTCCTTTTGTACTGCGCGGATGCGCCCGCGTAGCTCATTCCGCTGGACGGCAGAAATCTCGAGCCCGTCAATCTTGATGTTACCGCTGTAGTTGAGGAACCCGAGAAGAGTCACCAGCAGAGAGCTTTTGCCGCTGTTCGAGTTGACCAGCTATTGCTATTCGTAATGCGAAGCGTGTGAGACGGGCTGCCTGCATTCCCATTCTTGAGCGTATACCAATCTTCTGCTGGGCTCGATTGTCAGGGAACTCCCTTTCAGTGTTACGGAATCTGTCTCGTCGGATTCAACGCTCAGATGTTAGAACTCGCAAGTGCCCACAGCACCGAGGTCTGTATTTGCCTGTATCGCGCAGTTACCCGCTAACTGAATCTTGCCGGGTGCGCGGCCAACTCTTGGGCGGAATCACGGCCTTTGTCGGCTCAACTGGCGTCTCGCGCAGAAACGAGCGCCGTCGTATGGCGCCAATCGTTGTTTTCAGATACGTGACGAGCAGCACTGTCATCTTGCGCTTGCGGAGAATGCCATCGTCGCCGAGTTGGCGGATTAGAGATCGCGACCGCAGTCTTGCCATATAGTGAGCTTAGAAAATCGTTCGGGACCACATTGGAGAGCTCCAAGTATACAGCTCAAGCGATGGACACTCTGGCGTGCTGTTCATGTGAACGGAGGCCAAGGCTACCAACTCTATCGTCGTCGCCCTTGGGCAACAATATAATATCCTCTGCGAGCATGCATGCGCTAACGGACGTTCTATATAGAAACGAGTCACACTTTCAACGATGCTATGCTCGGGTGTGCTGTGCTCGAGCCACATGTCTTCCCCGCAGTATGCAATGCTTCCGCCATCGGCGTGAGGAGAGCCGGCCGATATGTTAGACTCCTCAAGGACGGGTTGCGAAAAGTAAGACTTGCCGGCGCCCATCGGGCCTAGAACAACCGAAATAGTGCCTCGGGCGCTGCTGAGATTTAGGTCCTTCAAGATTGGACTTGCATACATGATGGACCCATGGAGATATTGTGTCGTAAGAGTCTGTAAATACGGGCCGGGCTGGCAATTATGGGTTGTATCATTAAGTAGAAATGGAATATTGTGACAATGGCTGCATATTGACTTGGATGCAGAAAGCCGATCGATGGAACTGCACTGAAGGTT
Source organism: Beauveria sp. NWAFU-1 (assembly GCA_024472245.1). Taxonomy (NCBI): domain Eukaryota; kingdom Fungi; phylum Ascomycota; class Sordariomycetes; order Hypocreales; family Cordycipitaceae; genus Beauveria; species Beauveria sp. NWAFU-1. The sequence goes on from JANBXD010000004.1 coordinate 2,380,362, forward strand.
TCCACCGCCGTTATCCTTCGAGTAGTAAAATATATCCGCCCAGTCTAAGTCGGCAAAGAATTCGTCCTTACCCTCCTGGATTTGGGGAGTCCGGAAGCCCCTTTACCAACTGAGCGTGCCATGTTGCCTTCTATGCATCGGTCGGTATTGGTAACAGCCCACCATGCGGGAACCGAAAGAAGACCTTTTGGCGACTTCTCGATCCTTTCACCGGTCATTAAAACGTTCATCGTCAAACAGATAATATACCTGTTAGGTACTGGAGACGTTTTATACGGTCATTACTACTTGAAGTGTTACACAACGCTCCGTTGTAGTAGGAGAGGCCCGGCTTGCTGTTTTGAGTGTCATGCAGCGCTGGGCTGCAGTAGGAGCGTCATGCAGCGCTCGCTATAGTAGGACCGCTTCGGGCAGCCTCACTTTTCATTTTCGGTATGGTCCTGATGGTCTTCCTGCAGGAATATGCATGATTAGGATGCTGCCGACCTTAGCAAAAGAACCTTCAGTCACTGTGACGCAACCTCGTTCTGGACGGCTATGCGTCTTCTCCAAGGCCCTTCCCATCTGCGGATACAAATAGGACAAGCCCGCCCCATTAAAGGGTTGACTACAATAGCCTTCCAAATTCTATTTTCTTTTCAAGATCCGTTTCCATATCACAACCCATTAGTTCAGCATGCGTATCGGTTTCACTGTCGTCGCCATCGCCGCCGCGCTCCCCGCGGTCTCGGCCAGCTACTGGGACGGCAGCTCTTGCACCTACGAGGGCTCCGATCAGAAGACCATCTGTGACGGTGACAAAACCGCGATTCTCTACTGCAACGCCGACGGTCACTGGCGTAACGGCCACACCTGCAACGGCGGCTGCTGTCGCTACCAACCTCCTCCCTTCCACGGCCAGGCTGGTAACGCCTACTGCGACTGCTAAAGGGATAATTGATAAGGTAAGTATATTTATAAAGCAAATTAGTGATGGTCTCTACTGCGACTGATTGACTATTTTTGTATCGCTTTAGCTATTGTATAAAAAGGCATATAGTATCCGAATATTAAAAATGGTATTTATGTATATACATATATGACCCCTATAAGTAGCTAGATATATACTACTTGGCTATATATATTATTGCTATTGTATAGCTTATTTTTGTAGATAAATCATAATCAAGCTTATATACGTGCTTCGTGTAGCACTCGCCTAGTTGCAAGTAGCGACAATCCATCTAGTATTAGCGAGTAAGACATTAACTGTATATACAATCTATATCATCTATACAAGCGACTAAGCAGAAGTAATTTCTTCATATCAATATATGACTACAGTGCTCAATAGGTACCTAGTTTACTCAAGGTTGACTTCCAGGCTATTATAGCAACTGAACAAGGTATGTTCGGGGTAACTCGAATTCTAATAGTATAAGTAATCTAAACGTCCACCAACGAAAGAAAAACCCACCCCGCAGAGTCGTAAATGCAGAGAATTCCAAGGAAGCAGTGTCCGTTGCACTGATTACAAGGCGAGCATGGCACCAAAGGCGGCAAGACCCACGACGACAGAAGCCTTGATAGAGGCAGCGCCGGAGCTAGGGACTGTGGACGCAGGAGCATCCGAGTGAGTACTGGTAGAAGACTGGCTGAAGGTCTTGCTGGCGGTGCTCATGGTCGTGTTGGAAGCGGCCGTCGAGCCGGTAGAGATGGGCGAGGCCATAGACGAGGCCGTAGACGAGGCAGTGGTCGAAACGGAAGCGGAGGTGGGCTCAGAGGTGCTGGACTTGGTGCTGGCCTTGGTGCTGGACTCGGCGCTGGAGGAGCTGCTCAAGGCCGAGCTGCTGCCGCTGTTGCCAGACTGCTCGTCAATAGTCTCGCTGGACCCGTCCTTGAGCTTGATCTGGATGCTCTTGGCACTGCCAGAGTGGTCACCGTACGAATACTCCTTGACGTCCTTGCTGGTGGCGGAGCTGCCGCCAGCGTAGTCGGTGATCTTGACGTTCTTATAGTACGCCTTGAGGGGACCGCTAGAGAAGTCGGCGAGACCGCCGGCCCAGGTAACAGTGCCTTCGTCGTTGCCCTTGAAGCCAGCGATCCAGGCCCCGAGCTTGACCTGAGTGGGGGAAGTCGGGAAGCGAGCGCCGGCCTCGTCCGCGGTGAGGGTGCGCTGGACGGTACCGTCCACGGACCATTCTATACGGCGGGGGGTCCAGTCGATGGTGTACTTGTGGAACTTGCCAGAGACGTCGTCGACGGGGTGGAACCCGCCAAGCTTGTGGTAGTTCTGATCGCCCTTGGAGAAGATGTTGGACTGGATTCTGTTATTGTCAGAGCCGATGGCCTCCCAGTCAATCTCGTCGAGGTCGTCGGAGAGGAGCACGACGGTGCTGATGACGCCCGGGCCGGGGGCGGCCTGCATCTCAACCTCGACGCGGCCAAAAAAGATGTACTCCTTGGAGTAGATGGTCGGAGCCTGGCGGCCGGCATCCATAGCGCAGACGGCGCCGTGAGAGTCGTACGTGACTGCTTTGCCAGCCACCGGCTCAAAGGCGGAGCATTCGCCCTGCGTGAAGTCGCAGCTGATGCCCTTATTGCCAACAGCAGGATCGGCGGGGCAGGCTAGAGAGTAGGTCAGGATTTGTAAGTATCTCTGGATGAACAAGGCCATGAGAGTTTAGAACGTACACTTCTTGAGCGGGTTGCAGACAGTAGAGGTCTGCGCAGAGACGGCAAGGGCAGTGGCCAGAGCCACGGAGGCGGCAACGAAGGACTTGGACAACATGGTTGAGTGAAGAAGAAAATTAATAGAATGGCAAAGAAACGAAGGTCAGAAACGAATGTAGATGATTCTGTACGATAAAGACAGTCAGAAATCGGGAAACATTAAGAAAGAAGAGTAGTGTTGTGAATGAAAGAAGAAAAAGAGTAACAGGGTGAGCAAACGGGAGAAGACCTCTCAGGGTTTTAGGCCAGGCTCTCCAACATTTGCTGTTTTTCTCGAGCTGTCCCTGTAAATTTCAGCGCACATGACGGGCCAAACCACCGACGGCACGGATCCTGAAGGATCCAAGTTGGGTGGCAATTGTGCTTGTTGCTGGACAATGGTTGGCCGCCATCGAGGGGCACAAAGAAAGGCGGCGCTCGCTGTACCTGCATCACCGGACAGGTTAACCGCTTCGGGCCAGCAGTCACAACGCCTCTCAGCCTTATTCACGGAGAGGGGCGCGACAGGGAGAGCGGATGAACGGCACAGGACCACAAAGCCCGAAATTTAGTGAATGGATTTTTGACAGTCTGCTGGCAAGTATTGTACTAGTCTAATATAAATATCTAATTGGTCTGCCCCGGGTAATTGGCACACCAAAGGGGAGCTTACAAGCGCCGGGTTAAGCCACGATATGAAGTGCGACGCTGCGGGCGCCATGAATGTGACACTGTTATGGCTGCAATTACAGTGAGAAGAGGCTCGTTAGGTACCTGGTAGGCTGGTATAGATGGCCTCGTTAGCGCGCACTCTGCCTCCATTGCAGCGAGAGTAGGTGCAGTATTACTTGCGCCCCATTTGCCATTTGCATGATGCGTCAACTAAGAGACTTGGGAGCCCTAATTCCTGAAATTTTCAATAGCTGAGTTAAAATCAAAGCATGAAGGCTCTGCCTCGAGAGCCTCGTTGCCTCGAGAGGGGAATTTTTAGGGGTGCAAGGGTGGTTGTACTAATAAATAGGTACCCATAGTGGTTACTGATTATTGACCGAACAATGGCGCTAACAATGCAGGCTATTTCTTTGTCACTCAGCACATCCAATCATGATACTTCCAACACGACTGGTAATTCCTCAGAGTCCGTCTTATTTCGTCTGTTCCGAAACGCACTCTCCAGCCGCGCTGTGACATCCAGGTGTACACTTCTCGCTACAACGGGACAACTGTGCACATGGCGCGTCAATGTATTGCGCTTCAGTCCAAGCGAGGGCTGGGGCAGATTGATATCCGCGCCGGCGCCTATGAGCTGCTCGGCAATGTCGTCGAAGCCAAGCTCCATGGCCAGCTGCACGGGCCGTCCGCAAGAGTACTCTGGAACGGGCAGCCATAGGCCGTAATCGCGTTGTCGCGGATGGTGGCGGCAGAGATCATGGTACGCGACGTTGGCGTCGGCGCCGTGTGCGAGCAGCAGACGGACGAGCTCGCCATTGCCCAGCCTCACAGCGCGTGCGAGAGGAGGCGTGAAAGCAGACTCTTGGAGCAAGCCCGGGTCCCTGAGTCCCAATGTGCAGCCTCGATCGGGCTCCGGGTTTGGCCAGTCGGACTCTTCAAACTCGCAACAAACGGCCGCCGCCAGCAGCGCCTCGGCCAATTCTCTGTCCTCCTGCTCGATGGCGAGGCACAAAGCTCTGGTGGCAGCAGAACGTTCTGTTATGCCCACGAGCCGACGCACAAGGTTCGTCCTTCTTCCCAGTACGGCCTTGACGAGAGCAGGGCCACGTTTTGGGTAGACAGTAAAGTTCGCATCGGCTCCTCGGTCGAGAAATAGATCAACAATATCCGTTCGATTTTGCTCTACTGCCACTTCAAGTGGCGTAAAGGGAATAGGGTCCTGGACAAGTGACATTACGTAAGTGTCGTATATCTCCTCCATATCAAGAATTTCCGTGTTCACGTCCACGCCGTAGTCGAGGATCTGTGAGATTACCTGTCTGCTGCATTGAAGCTCAAGAGCAATTCCAAGAGCTTTCTTGAGCTGGAATGTACTGGGTAGAGGCTTGTCGTCAGATGAACCCGTTGGCGAAGGGCCATCTTGCTTACCATTCCCGCGAGCAAGACCTCTCAAACCGCACGCGGCTGCCTGGTCCTCTGCCAGGCTTGACTCTCCGCTGGATAAATTCGAAAATCGGAAATCTCTGTGTGCTTCTTCCCATTCAATAGCCCATGCAACCGAAGATGACAATGGGTAGCGGGCGGCTACGCTTTCGCGACTCAGCACCCTACCGATTCTATTCCAGGAGCAAAAGCCAAACCAGTTCCATTCTTCGTACACTTCCCCTTGTGAAACTTTTCTCACGAGCTTCTTCTCTCTTTCTGGGTAGCGCGACTGAGTATTAAGCATGAAGTCACTGCCTCTCGGTCGAAGAACTCGCATCTCACGATCCGTGAGGTCAGTCCACACTATGCCCTCAAAAAACGGGTGTGCTTTGATCTCGGATACGCCATTTGCTCTAATGCGCTTTTTTACATCAGGGTGAAGCAGCATCCGCAAAAGATCTTGGGCAGCCGCAGAAAGACTGGTCGGAAACGACAATTCCCAGCTCATTGTCTTGCTCCGCTCATCTCGGGACGTAGCAGGAAGGACAGGGGGCATACCAGTAAGCATTTCATAAAGGAATGTACCGATAGCCCACCAGTCAGCCGTCTCTGCTCTGGCAAGGCCACTTGGAAGCTCAGGCGCCGGACTCTGAGCTGCGTCGGCGCCAGCGATAAACGCCGCAGGTACGCAGAGGCAAATGTGATCGTAGCAGTCCAGCATGACGTTCTCATGACGCAAGGACACCACAACCTCGTTGCTGTGCAGCCATTCAAGCGCATAGACGAGTTCGGCTGTGTATGTCCTCGCTCGTGCCTCGGTAAATCGTCTCTCTTTCTGGAGATGGGCAAAAAGATTTCCACCGCCTGGAACCGGTGAGCTCAAATAGTACAGACCTTTCTCTGGTTGGTAAACAAACGCCACTGGATTCATGAAAGGCACTGCCCTGTGCTTGATGACATCAAGCAAGTTGACCTGGACTGGCGATTTGACGGTAGACCGGACAGCAACTACCGCATACTTTTTGTCAAAGTCATTCTTGCGGTAGGCAAAGTTTCCCGGAGCAAGCTCTTTAGACTTGTATTCGGGGAAGAAATGCGCTAGGGTTGGAAAGCGCTCGGGGTAAAAGCTATACTCGAATGAGAACGAGCCTTGGCCTTCTTGGAAATCCACTTGCTTTGATCTCGTTTTGTCTCCTGAAGGGCTGAGTGTCGAGTCAAGTTCTGTGTGCACAGAGCAAAGCATAACCGTGGCGGCAGTCTCGCGGTTGTGCGCCAACAGGTGCACCGTGAGCTTTGAGGAGCCCTCGCATACCCGGAAACTGTGCAGAGCCTCCGACCTTTCCCAGCGCACCACGAGATTGAGATCATCTCTATTGCGCCACTTGTGCGCGTCCCAGCAGAGCCCAGCCGCGGATGAGCACTTGTCCAGGCCGCATTCTAATACTGCGTAGATGGCCCATTTAGGTTCCTCGCGCAAAAGTCCCAAAGCATCGTCATTGTCTGGCCCTGCAGGAATAGGCACCTGTATCGCGCTTAGAAGCAGGATCGTCAGAGTACCAGAATGACGTTTGGTAGCGGGCGGCCACAGCGGAGGAGAATCTGCAAAGGCACAGAGTTTAGTCATTGCAGTATGTAAGTCTACCATGTTATAAGCCTAATACCTTCACTTTGTAGAGGAGAGCTCGCGGTAGTGATACTTGCCATGGCTGTGATGGTTGGTAGGTGATGGTGTCAGGGGACGGAGCCTTGTCCAAGCTGCTTTACATAACAACCTTATATGGGGGGGCCTGCCATACTTAATCAGCCGCCTATCAGAATAAAACGTATTAAGTCTCTAGACAAATCAGCTTTGGAAAAAAAAAAAAAAAAGCCTTGAGTGTGACGAGAAGTCAAAGAATAATGATCACTTTTGAGGTCCTCTACGCCTATTCCGGCACCGGCACTGTCAGCAATGCCGGTGCGCACATGTCTAATTACACCCGCATAAAATAGTCGCTAGTTTCTGAATATTCATGAATGAATCCAAGGTGTGGATGCTTTCTGGCTTACATACGAGGCCATCTACACCCACATGGGCGAGTACACGTGGAAACAGTACCAGCTGGCCAAGAACGGGCAGATACTCAACCTGCAAAACTTGTGAAAGAAGTTTGATCAGCTGACTTCAGAGTGTCTTACTCTCTACAGGCAGGAGGGGTTTAACTGGGTTTAGAAAAAATAGAGAGTGATGCTACCTTTTTTACTCGAAGTATATGTTTTTGACTGACGTCTTGACGAATAGATCTTACCCCCACTGAAACCCTACAAGGACTTTTGCAGAAGGATTTACAACTACAGAAAGCACCTGCTGGAGCGGTCAAGACAAAGCTGTCCGCATCTCTGAGCCTGATTGGAGGTCGACAAACCAAACGTCTGCTAAGCTCAATAATTGAACGTAGTGATGCAAAGGACGTATTAGCTTGGCAAAGGTATTCCTCAGAATACAGTGCAAAGTTTTGATTGATCCTTTCTCCAAGTATACACCGCCTTATAGCCTGAGGAGGAACTTGCTACCCAGCCATCAATAGAATCCAAATGTTTGCTTTCCTGATTTTGACTGTTTTTGCATAGAAATGTACAATGACAAGTCGAAAATGGAAATCAATTAAGAACAGGTATAGTTTTTGTTAGGTCATTTGTGCCGGCAAACCGGCAAACCGGCAACCACTCTCCCTGTTACGCCCCGCTTGAGTTTCGAGCTCTCCAACGAACAAGGCTGTGAGGGATAATGCGACTGGTGCTGTAGCCAGAAATGGTCAAAAGATGCGTCCGGTGAGGCTGCCCGCTTGCTTGCTAGCTGAATCTGGTGTTATGATGTCGCGCTGGTCAGGGCTACCAGGGCTACGCACTTTGAATCTCACAGGCGAGAAGTATTTACGAGATGCAGCGAAGTCCAGCGCTGCGGCGGAAACAGGCCATATGGGCGGTCATACGACCTTGATTCGGCACATCGCTTCGGCCTAAGCCCAACATATAGCCATTGACGAAGGAGCCCGCAGGAACAATATGTCGGGCAGACATGGCTCAGTCGCATATAACTGACACGGAAACTCAGCAACAACTTTGGAAGAGTTGAGCGCGTGAAGTCTGCATCTTCTGAGCACTTCCCCTCGGTAAGGCAACACGAAGATCTTGGCATGCAGGGCGGTAGTCTGCATTTTCTGCGCTGCGGCGAGCGCGACACGACTCGCGTTTATAAGCGGACTCGGCTTCCGCACCAGCGTGACAGCCAGGCGGATGGCAGAGTACCGCCGACACAACCAATCAGTGTATGTTCTGGTACGATGATAAATCGAAAGATATTACCTGCGCATCGAGTGAGTTGGACCGGGCGTGTCACACAGGGACACTATTTCTTTTCCTGTTGTGACAGCGATACAGTAATTACCATAGAGGTTGGCACAGAGTAATAATCATGTTGGTACGCAGTTATGGTAACTGGAAACCAGGAGGGGATCATATTTATGATTTTCTTGCCTATAAAAAAGCACACATGAACTAAGTAAAACGTGATGTGATTATTACAGCCTATAGCTAGTGGTTTGTGTGGGCACAAGAGAATTTCGACAGTTGAGTATGTCGACATGTTGAGACATCAGTCCACCGCTGATCTGCAAACTAGCGTTTCGATGTCATAGTTACTGGTCGCTTTTCAGTGCTATAATTAGGATATTAGTTTCAAGACTAGTGATTTTTATTCATGTTCACCATGACATGTTATCCAATCTTTCACGATGGCTCCTTTTGAATAACCGCAGAGCGAAATGCCAATTGCTACATGTTCCAAGTTTTCATGCGCTTAGCCATCGACAGACCATATACATAACGGAACGACTCATGCACAACAACCTAGTTAGTCCTAGTTGCTTCGTTGCGACAAGTACCAGAAAGGATCAACTTGTTCTTGTTGCTGCTATCACTATAATTATTATGATTATTGTCATTATAGCTGTTGTTACAAGTGTCCCTTATTCAGCAATTTATGTCTTCATTGAGCGAAGCAAACCCTGCAGCGTCTATTCGGCAGTTTTCCGCAAGGCTGACTGGTTGCCCTAAATGGCTTGGCTGATACACCACGGAGCCAAGACCATGCTTTAAACCAGGTGACCACGAAACAAGCTTTCTTCATACACAGCCCGCTTTGGACCTTGTGTGTTCCACCAGACAGATTCGGCAGAACATTCGCTATGGCCTTCATCTTTCAGATTTTCGGGTCCCTGTGGGTAAAGACGGCGCGGCCGCTAGCTATCTTGGATCTAGAACCCCCTGGTGCCTCACCATCGCCTGGAACGGGGGACACAGGTCTTGTTATGGAGTCGACTTGCCATCTTAGTGGAAATGGGGGATGATGAGGCCTCTCATCCCGAAAAGCTTTGCGTAGCTCTTCATGAGGCGTGAGGATCCTTCAACAGACCGGCGAGTTTCCCATCGCGGTCCCATTGCTCACGACTACCCACGACCGCGGCGGCTGCCATCACACGAAGCCTCGCCGACATGTTCGTAATGCGTCGAGTTGAGCCCTCCGACATGGCGTCGCCCTCGGCGAACAAGGAGCAAATGTCATCTGCGGCAGAGTGCAAGCCGAGCCCGACGTCGAGCAGTAGCCTAGACTCAGCCGTCTCGCACTATGCCTACGAGCACTTCGACCGCCGACGGCAGCTGCGGTGGCTGCTGACCAAGAGTCTGGCGCGGTGGCTCATTACCGTCGTGCTGTGCGCGTCCATCTACGGGGTGCTGCTGGGGTACTCGTCGCACGACGCGCTGCCGCAGCGCAAGAAGCTCGAGTTCAACACGCTCGTCATTGCGCTCACCATCTGCCTCGGCCTCAACATTGCCAGCTCGCTCAAGGCAAACGCCGTTGAGCTCCAGTGGTGGCTGCTCAGTCTCCGCCGCTACAAGCCCCGCGAGGCGGACCTCATCATGTCTAGCGAGCAGTTTACCACGATGCTGCAGCTCGGCTGGACGACGCGCCACACGCTGATTCAGATATTCGTAGTCGTCTTTGTCACCATGAACATTGTAAGCGACCCCCTGTCGGTTTCCCGCCCTCGAACACTTGGCTGACTGTTGTCCCTTCTCCCCCGATCCAGGGCTCGCAAATAGCCTTGGCTCTTCTCGGCATCACATACAACATCAACCCCGCCAACCATTTTGCCATTACCAAGCCGGGTCTGGTTTCCATAGCCGATTTGAACGATATTCAAGGCTCTCAGGTCTTGGCCGAGTCTAAAAAGCGCCACGAAACTGAGGATGTCAACTCACGACGATACTCGGCCAACCTGTATGGGCAGTTCGGGTCCAACTTTGCTGAAGACAGCCTTGACAGTGCACCAAAACCAGGTGCACTGAACAATCCAGACCTGCCTCAAATCTTTTACTCGAAGGAGGTGCCATTCGACTCCGACGATGGCAACAATGGCGACGGCAGTGCTACCACCAAGCCTAACGACGACAGAAATACTTACTCCTACACGTATTTCTTTTTCGAGAGCACAGTTGCCAATGCTAGCTACGCCGGCGTCGTGGCCTCGAACCGCTCCGTCACCGTCACGGCGAGCTGCGCTAGTTACAAGATCGTCGCCGGCGGCAACGGCACGTCGTCCAACATCACGGTGCGGTTCGACTACGGCGAAGATATAATCTACCTGCCCGTCGCCAACGGCGGCTCGCAGATCCTCTACCTGCACGACCCGGCCATCGAGGCCAACGACACCTGGAGCCAGGTGAACGCCTTTGAGCCGTCCGACACGGATCCGTGGTTCTACACGTGCCAAGTCTCCGTCGGCAACGTCACCAACGGCTTCCTCCCGCAGCACTACATGGGCACCAACTTTACCCGCTACATACCACCCGCTATTGCGCTGCAGGGCTACGGCGCCTCCGACTCCGACATTGGCCTCACCAACACCACGACAAACTACCAGTTCCAGAGCTATCCCTTGCAGACGTACTTTGGGTGGCCGGCCAGCGGCAGCGGCGTGCGCATGGCCGCGCTCGTCAGCCGCTGCGCCATCAACGCCCTCGCCGTCGGCGCCGTGTTCAGCTCAACCGTCGACGTCCCCGGCATGGAGCCGCAGCGCGCCATCCAGCTCGAAATCACAAAGTGGCGGTACGTCCACGTCATCCTGGGCCTCACGGCTGGCGTGCAGCTCGTCATTCATCTTGTGGCGGTGCTGGTCGCCAACCGCGTGCAGGTCCGCGAGCAGCGAAGCCTGGCGACTGCTTCGCTGCTGCGTCCCTTGCTCGCCGGTGTCAGTGAGCGTGCGAGCATGGCGAGAGGAAAGCAAATCGCCAAGTTGATTGGCAAGGACGTCACTGTGAGATATGAGCCTGTTGGCGCCGGATACGATCTTTGCATATATAGAAACGGACAACTTGAGCGGTTCACACCGAATACCATTAATAGATAGAGATGTACACAGGATGCACATCATAGTAGCAATTGCACGCATTAACTCCAAGATACTCTGGCACAGCTTCTAAGCATGTATTTCTCAACGCCTACTGACAATAAAAAACAGCCAACAAAGTAAATCTATTTTGCGTGCGTTCGTTCTTACAGCCCCCGCAGATTCGTGTTGTCACGTCTGTCAACCGGGGTATATCTCTCCTGCAGCACCTCGGCCACTGTTCTCGTGTCCTTGATCGCCGTCTTCTGAAATCGCTGATGCAGGGCCTTTTCGACAGCACTCGCACCCGTGTTCAATGTTACGCCATCAATGTCGGCCACGGCGCCGCTCGCCAGACCCACAGCCTCCTTGGCCTTGCCGGCCAGCTCGGCCGCCTTTTCTGTACCGCGTCCGAGCAGCGACGACAAAACACCACCGGCCTCCTGGGCCCCCTCCTTGGCGGTCTCAGCAATGGTGCTAGCGGCATCCTTGGTCGTCTTCTTGGCCTGGAGGCGGGCCTCGAGGGCCTTGTTCTGCGCGGCCTCCTCGACGCTGCGGGCCTCGGCCTTTGCCTTTTGAAAGCCGCCGCGCGCCGACTGCTCAATCGAGCGCGCCTTGTCCTCGGCGGCACTCTTTGCCGCGTCGACCGACTGCTCGGGGGTCTGGCCGGTCACGCGGGCCCAGAGTGCGCCGGCCTGCGATGTGGCGCCGTGGCGCACCTCGTCCCAGTCGGTGGTCTGCACCCAGCGAACGGCGCGGCCGATCTCGTCGTTCCACTTGTCCTTGAGGACCTCGACCTTGGCGGCGCGCTGCTCGGCCGCTACCTCGGACCGAGTCGGGGGGAGCGGCAGCGGGATCGGATCGATGATGCTCTGCAGCTCGAGGGCCTGGGCGCGGAGAAGCTGTCCCTGGCGCTCGCGGTTGCGCTGGTGGGCGAGCGCGGAGAGGTAGGCGACGGAGAGAGTGAGCGTGACACCGCCAGTCTATGAGAGAGAGAGAGAGGAATTAATTAGCATGATGGACACTGGGATGGGTGGCAGCTCTGCATGTGAGCTCGGCTGGAAAAGGCCGCCCTTACAAAACCAGAGACGAAGCCCATTGTGGCGGGTTAGGGCTTCGCTGCGTTCTGTGACTGCTTCTATCGGGAGGTGAATGGCACAATTGAGTATCAGCTTCGCATGCTGCGATGCCAGTTCGCAGCTTTTCTTCTGCCGTGCGTTTTGAGCGCAAGTTGTTGACGTAGTTGGCAAGGTGGGCTAGCGGCAAACAGCGCTGGAAGCAGAGTGCGCCAGTTGTAACCCGTTCCCAGGCGGTAATTTTCGGCAGCACGCTGGCCGTCTCCCGAAGTTTCCACACCAAGCATTTTTTGGGGCATCTCCAACACCAAGGCAAACGAAGAAGAGAAAACACAGTAACCGCAATTCAACGACACTGATACCCTTCTATCGACAGTACTCTTCATCGATTGACGCGCAACATTTCAATCTCACACAATGGCCGGTGGCCTCACCAAGTACCGCCATCTCGGCCGCAAGTCGTCGGCGCGCAATGCCTTGTTGCGTGGCCTCGTGACGTCCCTCGTCCAGCACGAACACATCCAAACCACATACGCAAAAGCAAAGGAGGCCCAACGGCTAGCCGAGAAGCTGATTACTCTGGCCAAGCGCGACAACGAGCCCTGCAGACGATCGGCGCAGGGTATTCTCTATGTACGGCGGCGCATCAAGCCTCTTCTCTAAGGGGATGTAGTACTATCAAAAGAGCAAAAAAAAGCTGACTAGATCCCTCGAGTAGCTGCCTCACCTCCACCTACCCAAGCTTTTTGGCCCCCTAAAAGAACGATACATGGACCGCGAAGGCGGCTACACCCGCGTCGTCCGCACCGAGCCCATGAACACCTACGATCAGGCCGAGAGCGCCATCCTTGAGTTCGTCGACGGCGAACGCGACTCGCGCTTCATGCTGACGGCCAAGACGGTGGCCCGCGACCGCATGCTTGGCATGGAGCACAGAGACTTGACGCGCGAGAATATCGAAAAGGTAACAAAGCACCGAGGCGAGGCCGAGTTCGAGGCCATGGTCAAGAGATACATGGTCAAGGACATTAAACGCAACCGCGACCCGACCCGCAAGAGGGTGTCAAAAGCCGATGTCTCTATGAGCGATGTCGAGTAGCTGGTTCAAAGGGCGAGCTGGGAGCCATCGAGACGTGACAACCCGAAGCAATCGCAGCGACGTCATGGTTTCGATGGGAAAATGTACCATAGAGCTTGGTTGTTGGGTCCAGAAAGGGGACTCTATTGTATATTATTAATGGGCATACTTTTGTGGTCACTTGGCTTGCCAAATTCCTCTGGTGCAATGAAACAAGCCATCACTTCAATATCTGCCGTCAACATGTGCCAGGACACCAAAGCGGTTCGGCATGACGCGCCAGTCAATGCATTGTCTAGAAATTAGAGGCAAAGAGGGTAAGAATACATTGAACAAACTACATGCTTTCCTCTATGCGTAACGCAAGTCTACCAATCTGCAAAATGAACCCTGTACTAGATGAAATCAAAGGTATCGCCCCGATCCTGCAGCATCTTGCCCACTCTCTTTGATCCCGCCACCCGCTCCAGCTTCATGGCGTCATACTTGGAAAAGAGCACCCGCACGGCACCCTTGCCAGGCTCAATGGTAAAGTCCTGCTCGCTCTTGCTCAAGTACTCGCCCGCAATCTCCTTGTAGAAGATGGGATTGTCCGGCAGCCCGTAAAAGATGACGCGATGGACACCCTTGATTTGCAAGCGGCGAAAATGGTGCGCGCGCTCCGAGTACAGCAGGACCTTGTGGCGACCCGTCACAAAGTGCGAGCGCGCGCGCGACGCCTCGGGCACGTCTGTGTACTCGGAGATGGCGCCAAACGAGACGGCGCCGACCGTCACCGACGTGGCAAAGTAGTTGCGTACGCGCACAAAGTCGAGGTACGAGGGCACAAAGAGCAGCGTGCCGCCGCCGGCGCCACCAGCAACGTCCTTGGCGCGCTTGACAATGTTGGGCACAATGGCCGACACAAAGTACTCGAACCGCGCGTCCGGGTCCCGGTCGAGCGCGTGCGACTGGAAGCGCGAAAACGTCTGCCGTGCCTTGACACCCAGCTGCGTCAGCACGCCCGCGTACTCGGGCTGCAGGCGGGCCTTGCCGGCCCAGTTGCGGCACATCCCGCGCTGCAGCTCTGCGAGCTCGGGCGTGTGGAAGCCGCTGAGGAGGACCGTCTGCCGAAAGTACCGCGCCCAGTCCTCGAGGTACCAGGGCCGCAGCCGGCCAAAGTCGCAGCCGTGCGCGTCCTTGGGCTGTAGGTTGAGGTGCTCGAAGATGTACTCGACGTGCTCCCAGTTCTGCATCAGCAGCGCGTCGGCCTGGTCGACGACGACGACCTCGATGGAGCTCAAAAAGTCCGAATCCGGCTTCTTCTTGTCCTCTTCGGAGCCAATCGCCATGCGCAGGCCGAGCGGGCTGGCAAAGAGAATGTCGGAGCTATAAAACTGCGCAAAATACTTGACCGTCTTGCGGGTGAACTTGACGCCGAGTCGAAACATGTCGTCGTCGTTGCCTTCAAAGAGCTCGCGGAAGTCGGCAGGTCTGTCGGCGCCGAAGTTGTTGTCCTTGGTCACGTACGACTCGTCGAAGCGCTTGCGGTTCTCTTCCTGATCGGGCTGGCACAGCTCTCGTATCGTGCGCACCATCTTGGCGCACGAGCTGCGCGTCGGTAGAAGAAAGAGCACCTTGGGGCGCGTGAAGCCCTGATCTCTGAATTCTTGCTCTGTTTCGGGATCTTTGGCGAGCTTGTAGTTGTTTTTGATCACCCGATCTCGTGTTCTAGGCGGATTAGCGAACTTTGCACATGTCTGGAGATCATGACGAAACCTACTTGAAAATGTGATTGAGCGCATGGCTGCAAACCAGTCGACGCAGTGTCTCGGCGTTGTCGACATTGCGATCGCAGTATAATACATCTTGGTAGTTGAACATGAGAGAAGCAATGTGTTTTTGTGCTTCGTTGAGCCCAGCAGCAGTCTTGCTGAAAGTTTCTTGCAGCTTTTCTTTCAACTTGATATTCTTCAAGTCTTGAGTAGAAAGTGTGCTATCAGAGCCGGCAGATTGCACAGTAGCCCTGAGGGGGCCCATCAACTTTCGCCCAGTCGTCCACTCGTCGTTTTTGGCAGCATTGACGGCCTTGGCCGTGCTGGCTTCATCGGGATGCGCAAAGTGAATATCAAAGGGGTCCAAAGTCTCCTCTTCGTCCTCTGAGTCTTCGTCACTTTCACCTGCTTGCAGAACTTCCTCCTCCTCCTCTTCTTCTTGCTCTACTAGATCAGCATCTGGAGCTTCTTTTCGCTCGTCTTCGTCGCCGCTCTCTTCCTCTGCATCGTCGTCCCCTTCTCCTTGTACGCTGTGATCCAGCTTGCGACGCTTAGCTTTGTGTGTGCTTGACTCCTGGAGGCTCTGTAGTAGCGCCATGTATGGACGGCTGGTTTGCTCAGTCTCTTCCTCATCGTCGTCGGTTTCAACACTCATCACGTCCTCTTCCACTTCCTCTTTTTCATTTTCCGATGCTTCAGATGAGTCAGAGTCCCTTTTAACTGTCAGAGTCTTATTCCGAAGTGATTAAACTGAAACGCTTAACTTACTGTTCATCAAGACGGGCATTATCAAAACGACGGGTAGGACCAAATTGGCTGTAGGATTTTCGACCACCTCGCCCTCGCCCTCGGCCGCCTCCTCGGCCACCTCCCCGACTACCGCCCCGGCTACCTCCGCGTCCTCTAAAATTGCCTCTCCCACGAGCCATGATCTTTAAAAAAAACGTTTTATGAGATGTACCGAAAACCACTTTCAGAGGAAGAGATCGAGACCCTGGTAACTATGAAAAGAATATTTGGAGCACCAGCCACAGCAGGTGGGTCATTCAAATTTTGCACCGCCACACTGGCTTATCAGCGGGTTATCTTAGCGCGCACAACCCCAGCGGAGCCTTGCCAAACGAGCAAAATCGAGGTTGAAATTTGGCTGGCACACGCAAAAGGAACAGCCCCTCCTCACTGTGGGAAAGAAACTTGCTGGCACACCACCACCCGTCCTTTTTCCGCCCTCCACGACGCAACCCGCCCCGACAAGCACAACACCACGATCCCGGTCGAGAGTTTGCATCTGCCCAATATGGCTGCCGCTACCGAGCGCTTTATACATCTTGCGCGCCCGTTGGCACACGCCAACGTCGGCATCCAGACCAACATTGCGCCCCTCAGTGTCAATATTCAACCCGAGGTGGGTAATCACGATTTTCCCAGCACGCTTCCAGTGGCCTCTCTATCTTTTTGAGGGGAAGCTATTGGCGGACTTTCCTTTTTTCGCCGCGATTTTCTGACGGACCGGAACTATAGGCCATCCTTTCGATCCTCGACCACGCCGTTCGTCGCGATGTCCGTGACGGCGCTCAGCCCACCCGCGTCATTGGTGCCCTGGTAGGCACTCGATCTGAAGATGGCACCGAAGTCGAGGTCCGCTCGTGCTTTGCCATCCCGCATACCGAGGAGGAGGACCAAGTCGAGGTCGACGTCGAATACCAAAAGAGCATGCTCGCCCTCACACTCAAGGCGTCGCCCCGCGAATCGCTGCTTGGGTGGTACACGACCTCGCACGAGCTCAACAGCTTCAGCGCCCTCATTCAAAACTTCTTCGGCAGCCCCGACACCGGCACATTCCCGCACCCCGCCGTCCACATGACCATCTCGACAGAGCCCGGCGAGGACATTGAGACGCGGTGCTACATCTCGGCCCCCGTCGCCGTCAACGCCGAGCGCGCCGCCGACAGCTGCCTCTTCATCCAGGTCCCTCACAAGATGATCTACGGCGACGGCGAGAAGAGCGCCCTCGAGGCTGTAGCTTCGGCCAAGGATGTCGAGTCGCGCACCGTCTCCCTGCCCTCCGATATCGAGGGCCTCGGCCGCAGTATCGAACACACCATCGGTCTCCTGGACCGCGTCAGCGAGTGGGTGAATAGCGTCCTCGACGAGGATGAGGAGCCCAACAACGCCCTCGGACAGTACCTCTTGAGCGCCCTGTCGCTCGCTCCCAAAGTTGACGCCGCCCAGATTGAGCACGACTTCAACAACCACATTCAGGACGTCCTCATGGTTAGCTATCTCGCCAACTCGATCCGCACCCAGATCGACCTCTCCCAGCGCCTCGCCACCGCCAACCTTGTCGCCATCGACAAGGATGCCGAAGGCAAGGGCGGCGACGGCGAAAAGGGCAATCAGCGCGGCGGTGGCGGCAAGCGTGGCGGCCGGGGCGGTGCCCGCGGAGGCGGCCAGCAGCGCGAGCCGCGCGAACCCAGAGAGCCTCGGGAGCCCAGAGAACCCCGTGAGCCTACGGAATAGAGTCGGGGCCTTTTCTGGGCTACCTCGGCATGAACAAGAAGATGAAATGAATCAAAAGAATGAATTTCAAATGACGCTTTTTTTTGTGTTATGGGTTCCTTTTGCATGTTGGACACGCAAAAGCTGTCCAGCAAATGTCTCTGGAATTCGACCCGCCCTCTTTCTCCCCGCTGATTTTCGGTGTGCAGCTGTGTGTACTTTGTTTTTATATTGAACCACATGGAAGTCGGTATGCGGGGACAAGGGGATTGCGGGCAGTTGGAGATGAGACCAAAGGCCGCGGGCCTCTGGGAGGGCTGCTGCTCTGAAAGAGAAAGGAAAAAAATTCATCGTGGCGTTTCGTGGATTAGGCAAAGAAGAAAACATGAATAAGTCATGATTTGTTTGGCAAACACAAACTTTTTAGAAAATTCAATCTTCAAAAACATCAGGATACACTTCTTCTACTGCGGTGATTACGCGCGGGTGTAAGTCTTGTCCATTCAAATGTAAACATTGAAACGTGCTTTGTCGTTGCGTTCTATGATGTGTTGTTTCCTCTTTTGCCCTTTTTATGGATATATAACAGGCCAGATGCAAAAAGTTATCCTAATCCGCCCTTTCCCTTTGATCTTTCGTTTTCGTATCAGAACGCCCAAATATGCTGTAATCCATGCCATTTGCGCCATTCACCGATTTTCCGTTCCATGTCTGTATCCGACAGATTGACAGTCGCAAGTGTTGCTCTCACATTCCCGTAGCTGGCTTCTGGGGCAACGAAGCGGGATTTCCGTACGTGGGCAAGTGGCTGTACATTTGGCCATTGGGTGCCGGCCCATGGGGAGGCGGTCTGCTATTCACGGGCATTGGCGGTTGCTGAGCCATATGCTGAGGGGGCTGCATAGCCACATGTGGAGGCGTGCCCTGGGGAGGGCCGTGGTAGGATGGGATCGAGTTGTTGGAGCCTTGTCTGGCCATGCCGTACGCACCACCGTATGGAGGAGGCATTGGAGGCTGATAACCCGTATAAGCCAGATGAGGCGGTGTGCCAATTTGGGGGCTGCTATGATGCGATCCGGGTGCAGTAAATGGCGGCTGAGGTGCGTGAACAGGAGCCATGGGCACTCCGGGGCTAAACGATTGCGTCTTGGGGTTGAAGCCATGGTTTCGGTTATAGCTGCCTGGGATGGGGTGCTGGCTTTTGGGGTCATGCGGGTTGGCGTTAGCAGGTAACTGCCCAAATGCGTAGGGAATGCCACCAGGGCCGTAGAGCGGGCCAGGGCTTTGGTTAGGACCCTGTGGTGGTCCTGGAGGAGGAGGGCCCTGCGGCGGGTAGGGCCCAGGCGCGTTGTAAGTAGGCTGCCACCCATGGGACGGTGGATTCGACACGATTTGCGGCTGCGGTGCGTACACTACAGGACTTCCTCCAGCGGGGTACTGTATGGAGTTAGTTGGGCTAATCTTAGGGGGTTGAGGGCTGCAGCATACCTGTGCGGGAGGATAGGCAGGATATCCGGCATTGGGTGGCATGGCAGGAACCGGACCATAGGTTGGTCCTTGTTGCGTATAATTCGGCGGAACCTGGTAGTTAGACGGTCCCGAGGTAGTATACTGCGCACCGGGTGGTCCATATTGCGTCTGCGGTTGCGGCACCCATGTTTGTTGCTGAGGACCCCAATAAGGCTGGTACTGGTGTCGAGAGTCGAAGCCATCCGAATCGCGGCGCTGCTTGGATGGCTTTCCACGCTTGCCCAAGTTTGACCTATTAGCGGACGCGGAGCTCGTTCTGGACATGCCAACTTCTGGGTCATTGTCCGCTTTGAAGGAGTGAGTATGATGCATTATGGTGGGTATCAACAAGAACGAACCTGCGGGACTATCATCGGAGCTTCCAAAAATTCGTTCTCTGGCGGCCTTGTACGCTTCCTCGCGTTGCTCTCGGGAAAGCCTACAATATGTTAGCTCCGATTTGCGTTCACAGCAATGCGCAACTCACTTTTGGTTGGCAGGCTGCTTTGCATCACTACCGGTCTCAGAAGCGGCCTTTGAGGGGCTGGCGCTAGCCGCAGCACTATCGCCTTCTTGTCCCCGTCGCATAATCTTTCGCGGCAAGACTGCAGGCGGTGGCGTACAGCTGGGGGCTGGCGCCGGCGGCGGAACCATCTGTGCCAGCGACGCCGGAACCCGACAGAATGGTGTTCGGAATATGCGAACAGACCCGATATGCGGCTCGTAAGAATGCGTCATATGGTAGTAGTCTGCTAGTTTATGGGTCAACATTCTGCAGAAGGAATTGGATGGCGGTAGGTCCATATAAGGCTCTCTAAGAGTGATGTTAGAAGAATAATCGACTAGTTAATGTGGTACGCTGAATCTTACTTGGAGTTTTGAACGAATTCTATCACGTCTGTCTCGAGCCGCAATAAGAAGAAACGATCGCGCGGCGTAGCCAGCGCATCGAGGAGCTTATCATCGGGCGCTTGACGGTAGATGACGTTGAGCGCATCAGACGATCCAGCCTCACCACCAAGCTGTAGCGCAGCGCCATTTACAACTTGTTGCTCAGAGGATGTGCTTTGTGGCGTGAGAAGACCAGCAACATGGCTTCCCATGGCAATGGCAGGCCGAGCTCTCGCTCTAGCAGCCGCCTCTGAGCCCAGCCGCGACCCAGCAACAAGAGATGCGGCATCGTCGTCCTCAGCCGCCGCTTGCACACTTGCACTGTCGTCTGGACGAAGAGACTCCTTTTCTTCCAGCGCGAATGTGGTTCCTGATGTGATGCTTTTGCCGTCGAGACTGGGAGGCTTAGTCCCTGAGTCGGAGTTTGAGTCGATTCTTTGAATAATCGGGAGCTTGTCTGCGGCGGTGGCATTCGAGAGGGGCGGATTTAAGTTGAGATTGCTTAAAGACGCAGCAGCCGCATGGATTCCGGAGGGTTGCTGCTTCATCGGCATGGCGACTGACTTTGGTATGTGCGATGCGCCAACGACAACGACGGGGTCGGTCGCAAGAGATCTTTGTGTAGTATCCATTGATAGAGAAAAGGGAGGGTCGTATTTTGAATGCGAGTTCTGCGGGCTCTATCGTTAGCAGTGCGACAGAAACAAGAAACAACGCTCGCCTTGCGACGTACGTTTGCTGCAGCGGGCGTTTGCGCTGGTAAGGGGGGTATAAGTAGCTGCAGTAGCAGAAGACTGCAAAATTGAATGCCGTCTTGTCAAGAAGAACGGATGCGGTACAAGGCGCGTGAAAGAGACGAGAATGACGGCAGAGCCAACAAAAACTCAAAAAAATCAGAGCCGGTCGAAATAAGTTTAGCAGAGAAGGCACCACGGAAGTCTCATGATCGAGAAAAGTAGCACATGGTTTCCGGTATCTTGAAGACGCTCGCAAGTATCGTATCGACCAAGACGAAGTTTGAGTAGGTTCCGTCTCGCAGTCAAAATTGCGCTGCAGAGGCAAGTTAGCTCTCGTGGTGCGTCGGCGTCGACGTTCTGCGACTCTCGAAAAGAAATGTCGTGGGGCTGGAGAAATTGTGGCAGACGTCAAGGAGGGGGGGGCAGTTGCGCTTGGGAGGGGAGAGAAAAAAACTCCCAAGGAGAGAGGAAACTTACGAGAAAAACGATAACGAGAGCCGGGTCGTATGCACCAAAACTCTGGTTTTTTGGCAGAATGCAAGCGACGAGGCTCGGGTTGTCGCTCCAAACAGAAATATTAATTCCTAGACGCAGGCACGGCAGGTCAAAAGTTCTGGGATCTTGTTCGAGCGGCCGCCCTCCCACGGCTGTGGCGTTTAGTTGGATACCCATTAGTCAGGTGACTGGGCTGGGTCGCCGAGACAGCCTGCGGTTGTCTGCATGGCCTGACAAGGCCTGGAATAATTTTTTCGACAGAAAGGGAAGGATTTTCATTGTTGCTGTGTCGCCTGAACTTCTTCATATCCTTTGTCAAGTTATTTGGTAGGTCTAGACATGCCGTTCGCCAGTCCATAAGGTTGTACATGGCATGGCGGGACGGCGGCAAGCGCAGGCAAATGTATACAGCAAATTTATCTAGATAATTCGATTGGGGGAACTTCGGAAATAACTCAATCAGCTTCCCGGCTAGTTGTCCACTTCTCATAAAATCGAAAATGCCTAAATCATGTCCATCACGTCCAGCAGCTGTCTGAGAAGCTCAAGCTGGGACAACCGGTCACGTGCACTGCGGTCGAAGGTCTTGCCGGCCTTTTGGTGATGGGCTCCAAGTAGAACAAGTGCCGTTACAAGCAACAGCCTTCACTTCGGCCCCGGCAGGATCAAAGGCTCAAACATGCATTCCTATCGCAGCGGACCTTCAAAGTCAACGCCGGCCAATGTACAATGTCAGAAGTGCTTAAAAAGAGATATGTCTTGCCCACTCGGCTTGTTTTTTCATTGTCGCTAACTAGTTAGAACGGCACTATTCATATGAGTGCAAAGCGACGGCTCTGGAGCGGCCATATGTCTCTCGACCATCGCGAACACAGCAGCTTCGCAACCCCAAACTCGTCCCAAAGCTCACAAATGATGCCCCAAACCTTTTGGAGAAAAAGTATGTTGCCTGGTGACGCTCGCTCAATTCGCGACTGACACAATTATAGGAAGGGCGCCGCAGACGAGGAACTAGCCAAGAAGGAGTCTGAGAGAGAAAGGCGCCGCGCTTTGGAGGATAGGGATGATGAGTCGGATGAGGCCCCGCGTCGATCCAGGTCGCCCTCTGTCGACTCTGTGTCAACTGTGTCCACCAACTCGCGCGCTGGCTCGGCATCGCCGCCAAGGCGTCCAAGAGACAGATACGGCTCTGGAAGCGGGAAAGAGGCTGGGGAAGTAGAAGAGTCGCGACATAGGAGGCAGTCTTCGAGAAGTCGGTCGCCACGTCGTAGCAGAGAACGGCGCGAGGATGCGCGACCAGCTTCTCCCAGGGGCTTGGATCACAAGCGCAGAGACGGGGAGCGTCGTCGTAGGTCTCGGTCACCACGGGAGCGAGGTGACAGAGGAGACAGACATGGCGAGCATGGGAATCATGGAGATAGGAATCGCCAACGACGAGACACCGCGCCAAAGAGTGTCACAAGAGAGCGCAGTCTCAGCCCTTTCAGCCAACGTTTGGCTATGACGCGAGCAATGCAGCGGCAATAAAGTAATATGCGTAACAATGAAGGGTATCAATATTTACACCAGTAGGCGCATGTTTATATGTACAAAGTCAAATGCAACAGTTTTCCACGTCCAAGAACCCTTCCTATGCGGTCAGCGCTTCATCTTCTTCCTTTTCTCGCCTTTCCTCCTCCTCTTCCTGCTCCCGTACTCGGAGAGATTCGACAAGCGTAGCGCCATCCATTCCGGCAGCCTCAACATCCTCTCCGCTTGAAGATTTTTGAGCCGCTTTTTGTGCAGCAGTGATGCGATCCTTGACCAGGCGCGCAATAGCGTTGTCTGTGCGAACGTTTAGGACGTCCATCTTTTGCTCCAGGTTACGCTTCAGATCCCAATTGGGCTTCTTTGGCTGCAGTTTGAAGAGGTCAATGCCCTTTTGCTCGGCAGCTTCGGTCGCCGCTTGCTGCTTCACTTGGGCCTCGAGATCCGTGGCCTGCTGCTCGAGCGTGGCCTTGTCGTCTGCCAGAGTAGGCGGCGCCTCGAATCCGAGCTTTGGGCCGCGCGTCTCCGGGTCGTAATTTCTTCCGGACAGGTGCAAATGTGTCACGTCAGGAGGCGCGTCCTCGCCGTCAACATCTTCGTTTTCTTTGTGGCTGGAAGTAGCTGGCAATCGCTCGTTGGCTTCGGGTGCGACGAACTCCTCGGTGGGTTGCTTGCGCTTGAGGCTCTTGAGTTTTGCAAGGCGCGCCTTGCGATCCTCCGACGCGGCGCTGAGCGCGGTATGCGACGACATGTTGCAGTATGGTCCGAGTCCGGTTTGCACTATTGCCAGAGTCTGTAGCTGCAATGTTTTTCTTGCGTCGAGAAGTTTGGAGATTGGTGGGGCAGAATAATGTCGATGCCAGGCTGAAGTGCGACAGCCAGCGCCGGAAAAAAGACAAGGAGCTCACGGCCCACCTTAATCTTGTCCCTTTAACCTCATCACACGACGACGGGAGCGACAGTGTTATGACTTTTGAATCGTGCATCGCGGCAGAAGAACGAAGAATGGTATAACATACGACTTTGACGTGCGCTTCAATTACAATGCATAGCGCTAGGAGGGAGCTGTGCTTGAGAGCACACGCGGCGCAACGCTCAGCATCACGAGGCGCCCACCCTGGCCAGGCTCGCATGATGCAGACGTTGACGCAGGAGTCCATGGCCATCCTCTTATTGGCAGATACGCTGCGAAGAGTATGCCTTGTTCCTAAATACCCCTGTGCACCGCTTCTCTCACGACAATACTCTACAACGATGGACGAGACCATGAGGAACAGGTTTGAGTATGCGCCTGCGACTGACGAAGCGGAACGAAGCACAGACGCTCCTCGACATTCAACGTCAGTGCAGCCCAACGAGACGTTGGCGGTGGGAAAATTTCCAGTGGCGCCCAAAAGGGTTCATGTTCCCTACGTATCTCCCCGGTTGACGCGAGACAAGGCGCTGCTGCAGCGCGTAAGAGCACACATGAGCGAGAAAAAACGACAGCGGGGCTATTTGCCATTCCTATGTTCAAAATCAGAGCTGGAAACTGCGGAACGTAACTTCGACCGGTGGAAGGATGCCATATTGAAGCTGACCTCGGAGCGTAAGTCAGCTCTACGAAATCAGAGTCCGGGCACTTGGCCGTATATTTCGCGTGACGAGGACCCGGGCAGGTGGTTATATGACTTATCCCATGTTTCAAGCATGCGCGATGTCTGGGAAGCCATGAATATCGAGAAGAGGCGAAAGGAGTGGCCAGCGGTCATGCTCGCGACGCTAACGAATTGTCCAAGCAAGGCGACCATGGTTTTCGAGGCGACCTTGAACCCGTTGCCCCCCGGATACGCCATACACGATGTACTCCGTGTAATAGGGCAGAATCTACAGCTCGACAGCATTAAAGATGTAAACGATAGAGCTTCGATGGCTGACAAGATCTTGGCTCTACTAGCCCACATCTTGGAAGATGTCCCTCAGGGACATGTCCCATTCCAGCAAAACACTGTTGGCCTCTTTGCGGCGCGACTGCCGGCGGCCCAAGCCAAGGATCTATATGATATGTTGAAGAAGAAGGACTTTCGGCTTCATCGGTACACTGAGTTACAGTTTGCCAGCAAGCTCGCTGGCGAGGTTGCCTACAAGAATACGGCTTTTGAGATTCTCAAAGCTCTGGTGGAGAATGGCGCGGCCTTGAATGATGCAGCATCGGCCAGTGTAATCACAAAGCTGCTACAGTGCAAGACCATGAGCGATGGTCGGTCGCAGGCCGTGGAAAATTTTGCAGCAAAAGATGCTCTTGAGCTGTTCATGGCGCACGGCTACACGCCAAATACAATCACTCTCACAGCCTTACTGTCCACGCTGTGTCAGGCAGGGCAGACTGAAGAGGCAATTCACCTAGCTTTGTTATTCGCGGAACACGGCGTGCAACTCGATGGAAGGGCGTGGACCACTTTGTTTGCTGGAGCAAAAGCCAGCTTGAATGTTGAGACAGTGGCCAAAGCTTTGCTGGTCGCCAAAGTCACGCCAGTTTCGTTTGCGAGTGTGCTTAGCAACGCGTTGCATGCAGTCTTTTACTTTGCGACTTCAGAAACTCACAGCAAAAAGATGAAAACGCCTTGGTCGGCGCCAATGTTTCGCCCGATGCTCAAGACGTATGCAAAGAAGTTTGAGCTCAAGTCTCTGCAGTGGTGGCTGCCGGACTCGCTGCCGTTGCTGCTGAGCGATGAAGGCATCGACAAGGAAGTGGATGATAAATTTCGTGACCCTCTGGATCGCCAGTGGGACTTTGTGCACACTATCTTGCCCGTGGTGGACAAGGTTTTTGAAACTGACGGCGACACTGCAGAGACCAAGCTGCAGCCCAACACCATGGCCGATGCAGTAATGCTGCGAGCTTACATACGGTCGCTGTCTCACCCGCAGGACATTGTGGCCTTTTACCGGTACTTTAAGTCGCGGCTTGAGGAAGATGAGAAATATCCCAAGCTCCTGCTGCAAAGCCAGGGTGCCATGATTCACGATACATTCATCCTTGTCATGACGGAGCACCGCGAATTGTGGAGAGAGGCGCTGCATGTGTTTGGAGACATGCTCAAAGCTACTCTGCGTACCAGGTCGGCGACCAATAGCGACGATGCCTCCAACCAAGCGCCCGATTCAACGAGCCAGCTTATTCATCCGGACCACGGCAAGGCGACGGACGAGACGGCAACGGAAAAGCTGGTTCATCCAGCGCCGACCGTGCTCACGATGACGATTCTTCTGCGAGGATTGCTGTATCAAGGCGAGGACGCTCTCGCCGAGCAGCTGTTGCAAGTGATGCGGGAGCTCGACATTGAGCCCAACTTGGTGACGTGGAACACGCTGATCCGGCACCGAGCACTGGCGCAGAATACAAAAGAGACTGTCACGTTGCTGCAAGAAATGGAAGCAGTCGGTTTGAAGCCCGACAAGTACACATATGATGCCTTTCGCAAGCTGCGGGACCAAGACAAGGCGCTGAGGATGATGCAGTTGATTGTCGATGAGAACCGCAAGAGCATAGAGGCAGAGTAGGCGCCATCATACTAGGGCAGGAGTTTATATACTATTAGTCGCGTATTTGTAAATCAGGCTAGGCCACAGCGATGGAAATTGGCTCTAATCTCACCTAATAGGATGTTTTATCACAAGTTATGAGGATGGGTCGTTCAGGGCCCCAAAGGCAACAGTTATTGCAGAGCTTTGTTTTACTGTACTGGCTTGAGCCAAGGTCAGGAGTCCATTCATATTTGCATACACCTCCACGACACAACGCTTGATGCCAGTGGCTACATGCAGCAGGGCTGTCAAGTGTGACTGATCATTTGAGGAGCCCTCAGGCCAGTGCTGATCAGACTGGGGTACAGATTCCCGCCGGGGCTGTTTCAGCAAAACGGAAACATGCAAGCTCTTGCTTACGACAAAACATGGCAGCAGGTGATCAGTTCCCGAGAAAGAAGTTAACGGGTGGTGTATCTTTAAAAGGCGCCAAAGGCATACACTCGGGTTTGCGACTTTTTACTTGATTGCAGAGAGTCTTTGTGTGACAGCCCTCGACAGCATCTCACCATGTTCTTCGAGGTATTCGTCTCAGACCTATCAGGGACAGTGAATGATCTTGTTCAGAAGAAACAAGAAACCTAATTGGAAAAGAAAGAAAAACGCTCCATTTCAGAGTCACAAAACCTCGTGAGTGAGCGGCGGCCACTGCCTTACCTGTCACTGGCCGATAGCAGCTAAGAGGCAGCCAGTGGTCCAGCTCTGCCCGCTAATCGCAACCGGTAAGCTGACGGTTCTTTCTCCATCGAGTGGATACAAGAGACGATCCAATTTCTAGAGGTTACAAAGGCCAATACGAATGAAGAGACCAGTCTGTGCTAATTGCTGTTCGCGACCCTCGGAGCAGCTTGCGCGGCCCTGGTCACAAAATACCCTCGCCAGGCTGCCCCGCGCCAGCCCGTGATACAGCAAGTACGGTGGGCTTTGGCTCTTCGACTCTGCTCTCTATCACGACATATAACTCGGTGGTTGCAAAGGTACGAGGAGTCCAGTCGCATTCACATCTTTGAAGCAAGTCCGGCAAAAGTCCGGCGAGGTTGTGCGAGGTTGTTGGCATAAAAGACCAGCAAAACATCGGCGTCGGCGTTCATTACCATCTCCTTCTGATCGCTATAGCAGCGAGCTCGCCTATCCATCTGCCCCTGCTAAACAAAGCGTTGCGCCCACCATGCCGGACCCTGGCATGGCCCAGTTCACGGGCGTCTTCCGCGCCGGCAAGCCCAGCAGGGTCCGGCGCAACCGGCAGCCCGTCTCGTGCATGGCCTGCCAGCGCCGCAAGTCACGGTGCGACAAGCGGCACCCGTGCGGCGCTTGCGACAAGCGTGGTGAGGGCGACGGCTGCCGGTTCGGACCTGCCGCTGCCGCTGCCGCCGCCCCGCACGCGCCCGGGGGCGTCGTTGACCGGCAAGAGGTTCAGATGAAGCTATCGCGCCTCGAGGAGTTGATTAAAGGCTTTGCCGGCGCCGGAGCGGAAGCAGCCAGCGCGACAGTGGTGGATGATGCACAGGGTCCCGCGGCGGCGAGGCGGCCGACAGCAAGCAAACCCCAGCGTTCGTCTTCGTCTTTGGGGGGCTGGGCGACGCAAGAGCCGAGTCCGCCGGCGTTGCCGCCGCAGTCGGAGCAGATGGCGCAGCTGTACCATGGCGCTACGGCCTGGTCGGCTGTCGTCAGCAGCATCCAAGACATTCAGCACATGCTCCAGGCTGATTCTGATGCCGAGTCGAATCCCGAGTTCGATTCCGTCGAGGAGTTTGACCAGCTCCTCGGCCATTCGCGGTCAATCAGCATTGAAGAGATCAAGTACAGTCTGCCATCGAAGGCTTTGACCGACCGCGTGATTCGCTGCTACTTCAGCGCCAAGTTCCACGCCGTGCCCTTCATCCACGCGCACCAGTTCCGGCGGCAGTACGAGGCGTTTTGGACGGATCCCGCGTCGACGGACCTCCTCTGGATCAGCCTGCTGTTCTCCATCCTGGGCGCCGGCGCGCTCCTGGCCAAGGCCAAGCTCGCCAACGAGCCGGGCGTGCTGGCGTCGGTCGAGGAGCCTGCCTTTTACCTGGGCGTCTCGGCGCGGTGCCTCGTCACCGGGCGGTACCTGGAGGGCCGGCCCGGTTCCGTCGAGGCGGTGCTGCAGCACGCGCACTCGCGCAACATGCAGCGGCAGGACGAGGACCGCGTGCTGTGGGCGCTGTACGGGCTCGCCGCGCGCATGGCCCAGCTGCAGGGCTACCACCGCGACCCGAGCAGGCTGCCCGTGCCCGTGAGCGCGTTTGCGGGCGAGATGCGCCGCCGCACCTGGTTCATGATCCAGTCCGCTGAGCTGCTTGTCGCGCTGCACGCGGGGCTGCCGCCCATCATCCACGAGAGCCTGACCGACACGGAGCACCCCGTCAATCTACTCGACGAGGACTTTGACGAGGATACGGCGGTGCTGCCGCCCGCCCGCCCGCCCACGGACCCGACGCCCATCCTCGCCTACATTGCCAAGTCGAAGCTGTCCGTCATCCTGCGGCGCGTCATGCTGCACGCGCTCGCCGTGCGGCGACCGCCCTACCAAGAGACGCTGCGGCTCAGCGACCAGCTGCGGGCGTGGCACGACGCGCAGCCCGGCTGCCTGCGCATCCGGTCCATCCGCAGCACCGCCTTCACCGACGCAAACTACACCATCATGCACCGCATCATGCTCGAGCTCATGTACCGCAGGTGCCTCTGCGTGCTACACCGCCCCTACCTGACCGAGCGCAAGGACGACCCGGCCTACGACCGCTCCCGGCAGACGTGCCGCGCCGCCGCCCTCGCCATGCTCGAGATGCACGTCGAGCTCGACCACGAGATCAGCGCCGCCGGCCGCATGCACGAGGACCGCTTCATGGTCTCCAACCTGACGCTCCAGCATTTTCTGCTCGCCTCCACCGTCGTCTGCGTCGACCTGAGCGAGTCGCTCGACATGCCGCCTGCCGAGCGCCGCCGCTGCCAGGCGCTCCTGAGGCGCTCCCACGACGTCTGGGCCGCCCGCCGCGCCTACTCGTCCGACGCGCGCCACGCCACCAAGATTCTGCGCGCCGTTCTCAACAGGGTCGACGGCGGCGCGCCGGTCTGCGACGGTACCGGCACCGTGACGCGCGTGCCGTCGTCGTCTGCCGGCGTGTGCCCGGCCACAGGTCTCGAACCTCCGCTCTCCGCCATGAAAATGGACATGTACATCCCGCCGCCGCCACCGCCGCCGCCGTGTATTCGTCCTGCGCAGACGGACGGCTCAATGTCTCTGGCCGACTGCTGCACCATCCAGCCACAGCCGCTTTCCCTCGAGCAGCAGGGGCACCAGCCGCCGATGCAGCCTCCCACGCCTTCCCATTTACTCCACCCGCACCACCATCACCACGACGTCGCTGCCGCCCCTGCCTCCTCGCAGGACATGTATTATGATCCCGGCGCGGGTAGCTACATGGTCATGGCCGCGCCCGACGCGCAGTGTCCCGCGCCCGGCTTCGGCCCGGTATCCGACTTGGACACTCTCCTGTACAGCACAGAAGGCGTCAACTGGGTAGTGCTCCCCCCCTCCCCCTCCCTTTGGCCCTGTTCACACCATATACGGCCCCTCACTGACCTTTTCTAGAACTCGATCGATCATTTTCTGCGTGTAGAAATTAGCAATAACGAACAGGGTTGGTTTGATATCTTGCAGGGCGTATGATACCATCTATACGTTGGAGTTTTTACTTTTTTTCTTCCGTGATGCTTGTGACTCGCTTTTGCTTAATAATCTTCTTCTTCCGGAGACCGGTGTTTTTCGTTTTCTTTTCGGATATATCATATCGTAGTTACCGAGGCGTATATCGAGTGTTGTGATTATGGGTGGTTGCTTTGGTTGGTTAAAGTCTCAAGACGTTTTGTCGTGCCCGTTCTTGTGTAACCCAAAGTTACCCACTGATGCGTGTAGAATGTCGGTTGTCATCATAGATTGGGCGAAACGAAGCCACAGGCGGCCGCACAGACAAGTCCGACCATCTTCACACAAGGTGAATAGTACGCCCGTTTGACCGCGTCCATCACCTGCTTCTATAAGTAAGCATTTTCTTTCTTCTTCAATTCACCTAAATGGTGAGAAACAGAAAGTCATGTACGTATTTTCTCTGCGGAAGAATCTTATTGGCTTCCAATTACAAATAAGTAACAAAGTTGAAGTTTTACTCATTCTCACCAGGACACGTACAGGTAAAACAAAAAGTTGACAATAACCCCGTCAAGACAAGTATATACCCTCACCATCCTCCAAACAGGTACTGTTGATTCCTTTCTCAAAGAGGTATTGTTCCCTCCAGCCGTTGCAGGGAAAAAGAAATAAAAGATATCCGGGAATAAGAAGAGAAGAAAAAAAAAGGGAGCAAATGAGAGGACAACCAGCCCTCGACCAGGCAAACAAGAATAGGGAGAGCGCCGGGGGAACAGCATACGGCATGCAAACAGCCTGCTTACATGGAAGCAACACCACGTAAAACACGGGCGGGGTTACCGGCAACAACCGTAAATGGAGGCACGTCCTGAAAAGGGAAGAGTTAGCACCAATAATCAATCAACAGGTCAATGTCAAATTCTGAGACATACCTTGGTGACAACCGAGCCTGCGCCAATGGTAGAGCCCTTTCCAATGACTTTGCCGGGCATTATTATGACACCACCACCAATCCAGCAGTCCGAGTCGATCATGATGGCTTTGCTCAATTGGGCTCCATGACCACCCTGGCGATGCTTGGGATCGGTAGATAGCTCAACGGTGTACATGCTGACGTTAGGTCCAATGATGCAGTTATCGCCAATCTGAATTTTGCCCGCGTCATTCATGGTGCGGCCTTTTCCGATGTAAACGTGGCTACCGATGCTGATGTTGTAGCCATAATCGCAATGGAAAGGAGACTCGACAGCAACGTGACGTCCAACACGACCAGCATTGCTGCGACCAGAAGCTTCTTCAGCGGGAAAGGAAGGAGAATCACGCGGCTGCACAATCTCAAGAAATAGACGAGCACGCTCCTCGGTAGACACACCGTTGATAGGAGGGTACGTGAGCGAATTAAAACGCCAGCAGGCCGTGGCCGCGCGATCTCGCTCCTGGATCAGCTCCGAGTCAAACTGATAGAAGTAACCCCCTTGAAGCATTTCCTCCTTCTGGCTCGGACGCCTCTGGTCGTAGGGTACAACGGTCATGTTGTGAGGCTGTGCCTGAGGGTGCGAGAGAGCCATCTGAGCCGCCATCTGAGCGCTGGATACAGGAGGTGCGAGAGTGTCGTGGTGTCGCTGGTAGTCGTTAGCGGTGCGATCACCAAAAGCGGGCGGCTGATTGTTTGCTGATACCGGAGTGGGATATGCGTTGGTTGCGGGCGTGTAGGGGCCCGGCGGAAGCTTCTGGTCGGGGCTGGAAGACGGGCCATCCGAGTTCTTTGACGTCTCAACACGAAGATTGTGGCCACGGTACTGAGGTAGGGGTTCGCGCTTGGGGCCGGCTGATTGGCCGTTATTGGCGGCTTGCGAAGATGTGTAGGGCGAAGCAGGCATACCATAGGCACCAGGTGGCACGTAGTTAGGATCCTTGGATTCGAGTGGTACGCCTCCTGGCTTGTTTTCGATCATTTTGGGCCATCCTGCGCCGCGCTGGGGAGGATACCCGGCGCAAACAAAAGCGCCTTTGATACAATTGTTGCCTAATGTGTGTCAACGCGACTCCAGCTGATTGGTAAAGGGGTTTGCCTGGCTTACATTCGGGCTTGGCCTCGTCACACTTCTTCTTCCTCCTGCGGCAGGTCAGGCAACCAGTCTTGGTGCGGTTGCTAAAATTTCGCTTGCGCTTCTTAGGGTCATGCTGTACAACAGCACCGGAGCGTGGTTCCGAGTAGGTCGGGGTCTGGTATTGAACAACGGCCTGACTGCTGCTCTGGGGCGTAACAGGGCTGTATTCGACTTGCCCGGCATGCTGACGGTCGGCGGGCACATGGATGGGGACAGATGGGGTGGCCTGATATTGAGATGCCTCTGCGTGTGCCCCTGCGTGCTGAGATTCGGTTTGGTGGTCGCCATTTGGCTGCTGTTGCGAAACGACGGTCCCGGTCTCGGGAGTGCGCTCTTGCGTGCGCTCGATGGCCTTCCGTTTCGTGGGTTGAGTAGGAAGCTGCGTACGGCCCTCACTCGAACTGGACCGCTTGCGCTTACTAGAAGAGTCGTTTTCATTGGATGCAGACGCAGGAGGGACGCGTTCCAGGCCTTGCGTGGGCCAGCTCTCGCGCTGGTTTGGTGATTGAGCGGCGGGAGCTTGCGCAGGCGTAAATGTTGGAGAACCCGCGTCAACGATGGGAAAGGGTAGTTCGGGAGGGGCCTGGGCAGTATCGGGGGCGGGAGCCTCAACGGGTGTTGGTGCTTGTGGCGGCGCCGAGGCTGGAGCTGGAGAAGCTTCGACAGCTGTCACTGGCTCCGGAGTTGGTAGATTGGTTTGCTCCTCGGTGGTGCCGTTTTGAGCGTCGAGGCTCGAGACGGTAGCAACAGGTTTAGTTGCTACCTTTGGCGAGGTGCCGTTGAGTGCCGTAAAACCAGACATTGTGAGTTGACTTGCGGGTTAGGCTGAGATAGAGTTGGCGTAGGCCAGCTGCCCTTGAGTGAGCTGGCTGCTGCTGAGTGAGATTGCTGTCGTTGAGTGAGGCGGTACTCGTTCAAGTTCTTTACACTCTGAGCAAAAAGATGCGAGGCTTGCAAAGTCGAGGTACCGGACAACGTTGCTACTGCCGGGCCAGCCGACTGATGAGGAAGTGGTTGAGGCGAAAAGGTGTTTGATCGGAAACGCGATGCTGGGGTCCTGGGGTCTGGGTAGTCCAGAGAGAGCGCTACGAGACGCGGGGGTAAAGGCGAAGACTAATAGCTGCTGGAAGTGGACGGCAGCTATTAAATAAGGCTTGTGGCGCTGAATAAACGGCCGG
The DNA here is from genome assembly GCA_024472245.1 of Beauveria sp. NWAFU-1. Taxonomy (NCBI): domain Eukaryota; kingdom Fungi; phylum Ascomycota; class Sordariomycetes; order Hypocreales; family Cordycipitaceae; genus Beauveria; species Beauveria sp. NWAFU-1. The sequence goes on from JANBXD010000004.1 coordinate 2,413,673, forward strand.
TAATACTGATGAAACTATTGAATTGTGTGAGGTTGGCGCGCGACTATGGCGGGTGAGGAGAAAGGGCGCCTCCAAGATGATCGCTGTGGCGGGCGGCAGAAGGGCGTCTGGTGGATGTGATTAAACCTAAAAGCTAGCCAGGCACGAGCAAGTGCAGAAAACGAAAGCACTGGTGCAGGAAGCTGGTGAGTTGGTCGAAAGATGCGATTGAAGCCTGAGAGGAGGAGATGTGATGCTTGGGAAGGCAACAACCGTGGGTGTGAGGATGAAGGTGGAGGTGAAGATGCGAGAGAGTTGGGCTGGGGGGGAGGGATGTGGTCGTTTTGAGTGAAGTAGGCGGCAAATGGTTCGAGAAAGAATTGGCGGCACCGCGGAGCACAAGAGCGTCGATGCGTGGCTGCAAGGGTACGAACCAGAGCGGGTACTGTGTACAAAATTACAAGCTAGGCAGACCGTACTGAATTAGGTACTCGGTACAATCACGCCCGTTGTCGGTCCTGCGTCGAGGCTGGTACCAAAGTGCCGCAGTGTTCGTAGGCAGCGTGCCAGCGTGCCAGCGTGCCAGCGTGCCAGCTTGCCAGTCAGAGCGACAGGCCCAGAAAGCGAGGCCAGGGGGTCCTGAGGGGACCCGAGAGTCTACCAGACAAGTCACAACAGACAAGCAGAGAGGTCCGAGGAGCGCTTCTCCGGGGTGTGAGGGGCGCCTGCTGTCAACTTGGCTGGTGCTGAAGTCGGAGAGACGGCGCTATGCGGCACTGCACAGTCCAGTCCACTAGCAACCCACCTGTGAGCAGAGAGGCTAGTAGCAGAAGGGGTGAGGGAGGGGGCGTGTGCGAGACGGCCAGGCGCTTGAGACTACTGGCAGACTGAGGCTAACAGCAAGCCCGTGTGTGTGCTCCGGACAGGCGTGCTGCGTGCAGGCGTGCCGGGCCGGCGGGCGTCAACGTAACGAGCGTCGAGCGGTCGAGCGGCGAGCTTAGATATTGGTATTGGTATTGGCGACAGGGTTGGACAACAAATGAGCCCGGCAGCGGAACGCGGAGCCCGAGGCGGCGTGTGTGTCTGGAGACTCTGGGCTAGGGAGTGGACGGTCATCGGTTCGGTCTATCGAGTCGACTGAGCCAGTGAGCGATGAGGAGTGATATTGGCATCACTTATCGCCGCCGAGACGCAACGCTCGGCAGACGCCCACCTACCCCTCACTTTTCCTGACAACCTCTCCCCTCGCCAGGCTATGCCATCTTGTCGGCCGTGGTCCCCTCGCGCGGGTGATGCGGGCAGCGTCGACTTGCTACCTACCTACGAATATGGAGCGCGGTGGTTACGGTGCTACTGAATACTCGTGGTGCTACCACGGCTGTCGTCTACGGTCTGGCAGACTTTGACAGGCTCCCACGAGTTGCTCGTCTGGGACCTGGCGGAGTGGTTGGGGGGTTTGGGGGGGTGGGCGTCGCGTTCGACAAGAGTCAAGGACTAGGAGTCTAGGAGTTGATGAGGCCAAATGAGCAAGCCCACACCCGCAGTATTTAGCGTGTGCGCGCGCGGGTGCGACAGTGTATTTAGAGCGTGTGCGAACAAGTGTGAGTGGGCGGCATGCGAGCGCGCAGGTTGGGGCCAATAAGAAAGCGGCAGTCAGTCGTGGCTTGTAATGGCTGGCTAGGATGTATGAGTAGGCGGGTCCGCTGATGATTGTCGAGGGTTATTATAGTGTCGTTGAAAGAGGAGGGCGACGATGAAGGAGGCCTTCGGCGGGCGTAAGGAGAGCAGATGAGGGGAAGAGTTTGTACGTAAATTAGTAATAATTGGGACAAGATGGGACATGGTTGGTGTATTGCGAGCCTAATAAGCACTGACAGGGAAGCAGCTAAATATTTGGTCTTTTTCTGCCCATTCTCTACCCAAGGGATGTCACTAACTGCTTTTCTTTTTTCTTGCACTTTCTTTCTTGTCTGCCATCCATCTATCCTCTAGGCCATGTCTTTGCCTTGGTGTCGTCTGTATGTCTACCTGCTAAACATGTACGCACGCGTGGTACGCTAGGCTGGACCTACCTCACCTCGCGAAGTTCAGTAGGGCGATGGCAGCCGCCACCGTCCGGCCCGCCCGCTTGAATTCTCGTTTAGCGGGTCCTGGTCCTCGCCAGCTGGCCGCCACTTGTTTTGCCAACAAGCTCGGTTTGCGCTTCTTCACAAGTTATCTATTTGTATATCGTTAGTTAGTGCGTAGGCACGGATACTTTCCATCCTAACAGCCCTTGACATCCACGGTGATTGAAAGCCAGTATAAGCGTCATCCATTGTTAGTCACGCTGAATCGGTACTCGCTGCCTGCGCCCGTCCAACAGGCCTTTTTGGCAGCCTCGTTTGCTCACTCGTCCACTTCATGAGTCTTTCCACTACCACTACGAATACTTCCATTACTTTGTACATCCCCGAGCAATGCAACGACTAAAGACGCTTCTGTCGACGCCTCGCGGCAGAAGCCGCAATCAATACCAATCTACAAGGCCTTGATTCCGACTGTCGTCTGTCGCCTCGTCTATTCGTACTCATCTCCTCTCCACCGTCTACCCACTCCTGCGCCCCGCCTTCGTCTTGTCGTCTTTGTCATGATGCCGCCGCCGCCAACGAAAATGACAAGCACATGCGCCGCTTTTTATGATTCCAGCACGCCGCTCATTTCATCACTCTGCCCCCCAAATACCCAGACCACGCCAGAGTGCCCCCGTCCCCGTGCGCGTGCGTCTAGTGGAGCGTCTCTCAGAAACTCGCGACCGCGTACATTGCCCGATTGAGGCGCCGCTACTGGTGCATGTGAAATCGCAATTCGGCTAATACTGGCTGTCTGGGTACCGTACCAACCTGCTAGGAATATCACGCGTCCTCCGTCGCCTGCCACCTTCCTTGTAGCGCGCAGCGCCTCTCAACAACCATCGTCATTCATACACATGCTCGGTCAATCACTGTCAAGCCGCCATATCGCCCTTGACCGCCCGCCCGTCTCCAAGCCATCTGCCCAGCAGGCCGCGTCTCGTGTGCCGCACTGATACCGCAGCAGGCGTCCCGCCTTCGGCACAGCCGCCCATGACCAAATTCTTGTCTTGGCCTTCCGCCGCAGCAAACACAACGCTTCTGGGTCCCGATTGTATTCACCACGCTGTCACGCCTCTCGTACCTAGTGTGGCCAAAGTATCCCGCCGGGGCTACTCATCATCTACGAAGCGGGTGCAGCACGCTCCCAAGGTACATACGTGCGGTGCCGGCGATGGCGACGGATTTTCACTGCCCCGTCTCCTTGGCTTGCATCCGCTGAGAAAAATCAGCACGGCACTCATGAAGCAATGTAACCACACGCAACTGCTGCCAAAACGATTTGCTCTTGGCGTAAATAGAGCGATCCGCAATCAAGGCTTCTAGTCCCTGCCCAGAAACCTTCTATGCGCCAGTGCCAATGATCAATGATCACTGTAACTAATGCTGCGTGACCATCTGGCGAGGGTCTTGCTCCAAGCCACCACCCACACCACTCACACCACTCACACCACTCACACCACTCAGCTTGCCGACCCTAGACCTAGTGAGAGGCTGCAGGTGCCATGTCTCAACGTTTCGACGCCCCTGTGTGGCTGCCAATCGTCAACCTTGCTCCCTTCTGGGCCACACGGCGCCTTCTCGCACACGTCTCACACCGTGAACCCTCGCACACCTCGTACCGTACGTGCACTTTACACAGGCGCCGTCAACAACGATACGAAAGCTGGTTGCGCTAAACGCGGCGTTAACACCCTCCACAACACTTGTCTCTGGTTATTGGCTGTACCTCGTACCCCCTCATGAGCCCGCTCTGGCACCTTGGCTCTGACTGACAGAGTCCGCTCTCTGGCTCTTCCAAATACTGGGTTGCAGCCAGAGTGGGACAAGGGCACCAGGCCCGCAGCATACGGATACTCTCCTCAGCTTCAACACGACTCTCCTTGCTGGGAGACGCGCTGCGTCAGGATTTCGCCTCGACTCGATTGGAAACGGCTGCAATGTCATGTGAGAGCGAGGCGCTCCTCGCGCCTGCCTTTAGCTACGCCCAACATTCACGTTTCAAAAAAGCCCATCTCAAGCCGCCAGCCAGCCCTCGCGCAACAAGCCCACCCCAACCTATTGATGTCTCCGAGGCTGCTTCGCCTACTTTATTACTATGTATGGCCTCGCGGCGAGGGTGTCCAAGTAACGAGTCCACATGCATGCGGCATTGTCCCCGCCATGCGCCGATGGGGTACTCGCGGCAAGCTCACCTGCGAAGGGAAACAAAGACGGCAGGTTGATTGATCCGGGAAACCGAAGCCGCAGCAGTGGTCAGTGAACGAGCAAGCATCACACCCATGCAAGAAGACGCCTCCGTTATTACCCCCTACCACGTCCTCTCCACACAACCCCAGCGACCAGCCTTGCATCTGCTGAACCCAGCGCGCTGGAGGCGCCGTCATGCGGCGGCTCGCTTGTCATTCAGCAAGTTTGTACAACAATCTGTCTAAGGAGCACAGACGGCGCAATTGTCGCGCCATCTGCTATTTAGTTGATACATGGCAAGTAGTGTCTTCGTCAAGTGAAACAGACACAACTCAGGCCATGGCTTCCTACCTCCAGGCTCGTGCTTCCATAACTCTTTGTTATGGCGGACTGTCACCAATAAACGGGTTCGTGGGCATATACTGCGATGCAGAAATAGGGCCGCAAGTAAAAGGCAGTGGCTCGACAAAGTGTACTTGATCTAGATGCTTTACTCCACCTCCCGCTCTGTTTGTCTTTGTCCTGAAACTTCTGGCGCAGGAAACACGTCGACACACGTCGACTTTGTTGGGGCGCTGTCCATCCCGGCCTCAGTCCTCAGTAGTACGTCTTCAGGCAGCACGTGGTTATGACAATTCCCCTTCGGCAGGTTGGAACGAAAAATATCAAGCATCGCCCTCACTGGCCAATGTCTAAGACTCTGCCTTTTTTTTTTCTTTTTTTTTTTTTCAAAGAAGCCCACCCTTGGACGGCCAAAAGTGCTCCGTACTAGTCAAAGGTCGCGCAGGACCAGAGACGCATTGATGGCTCGTCTAAAAAGTTGCCCGACATGCCCGACAACCCGCCAAAGCTACCACTTGCCATTGCCAGTCTAGCGTTGCCCGCGTGGATAAACGAAGCGCTATTATTAACGGGACTAGAATATTGGTGCCAGAAGGCGAACAGTAATTCGCCAGCCAAGAGGCCGGGACAGCATCTTTTGAACGAATTCGTCCTGGTCAGTGGTCACAAAGCAAACCTCGAGCTGGGCACGAAAGCTCCGCCCAGCGACAGGGCGCTTAATAAGCCTTTGTAACCTTCTCCATCGTGTCGGGCTGCAGCGGGCGCTCAAGTCGAGTCGAGTTTTTTGTTTTTACTTTTTTTTTTCATTTCAAACTTCACTCCACAGCCAGCTGTCTTGATGGCGGGGTATCGCCTTCTGGGCTGGCGACGCTGCGCTAATTTAGTGGTAGATGTATCAGGCTCTCGCTCATTACTCTGCTCCACGACTGTTTACTATTTCACGACAAGTACGACTAACACGGAGCAGCAGCTAATATGGCACTATCCGTAGTTTGCCAGGAGCCTTGACGAATTGAAGTCGTGCGGCGGTAGAGTGAACATGACGTTGGCTCTGTCTCCACGCGGCGGTCGCCCATGCACTGTCCAGACGCCGTCACGCTTGGCTACGGAGAGTGACGGATACCGATCAATTCATACCGTCTGGCTGGGTCAACTGTGCTGATATCTAGATTCAAGGTGGCCGTCTCTACTACGACCGGCTGGGATACATAGCCTCACTACCTCCCTCGGCCGACTTCAGCGGCCTCTGGTGGCCCCAATCATCGCCAGACAAGTAGACGCTATCCCCGATGGCTCATATCAGCGATACATCAAACGTGGCGCACTTTGGAAGTGCAAGATTATCTGCCGGATACGACCGGGCTGCGGCAAGAGGCAAGGCGCCATTCAATGCTCATGGTTGTCACGAGAACCCAGCCAGCTCGGAAGCAATCCTTGCTACAATAAAAGCACCAGGCAAGCCAGATAATAAGCCGCAGCTGGCTCCTGGGGGATGGGAGACCATGATTGTCTGCTCGCCCCAGCAATATGCGCGCAGTCTGGCTGCAACATGCGGCATACACCTACATGCAGGAGTGGACGCCAGTGTAGTGGCGGTCGACGTTAGTTCAATACGGCTGCATGAATGAGGACCAAGGTGCGGTTGATTCATGCAGACCGCAACACCATGGCTGCAGCCGCAGAGTTTGCCACTGTTTGTTGTGAGCAAGGCGGGCTGGCTGGCAAAGCATAACTGCACCGCAGCAGAGCGTGGAAGATGCAAGCAAGTAGGCAGGACATCGTAGTGCAACCATGCAGCGGCTGTGGTACACCGGCGATCGGGCGTCCGGGCGTCACATGTCTCCGGACTCTGACGGCTCTGGCTGGCGGCTGTCTCCGATAGCCGTGTTTGGAGACAGATGTGAGGACAGCTTCAGTGGTCACTCAATACTTTCAGTAACGAATAGGCCAAGCATGCACCACCTTGATTCCGACATGGGCTAGCGCTGTCTTGGCTGTTGCGTCTTGGGTGTGCTACATGCATGTAAGTCCAACAAGTCCAACGCATGGTCAGCGGCAAAGGTTTACCGCGGGGACAGTCAAGACGAGTCTCGTCTGCTGGTGAGGTGCAAGTTGACTAGAAAACGAGACTAATAACAAAGGCAAGCAATTGTGTTTGAAGGGCGTCAAGACAGGCTCTGCACGCCCCCCCCCCTTCTTCCTTGCGCATTTTGCACCCTGTTCAAGCACGCCCTCCAAGGGGCCCCCATCTCGCTACTACCCAACGTCCGAAAACAGGTGATTATTCCGACACCAAGGAAGTTCCAGGGAAAAGAAAGATGAATTTGCCAGCGGCTGGCCGATTCGGCGGGAACCTCGCGGGGTAGCTTTTCCTTTTTTCAAATCCGGTTTCATGCTTGTACGAATATGTACGAATATGTACGCCGACCGGCTTCTGAGTCCACCCTGGCCAGCTTGCGCATACCTTATCCCTCTACTGCCGCGAGGCTTTCAGCTCGACGCCGCACCTGCTGCGGATGCCTTGAATTCTTGCCTCACGGTAAGCGACTTCTTGGCGGCGGGCTTGCGCTAGCGACGTCGCTCCAATGCCGCCCTCGGCCTTCTTGTCAGATCCCAGACTGCCACCCGGCGAAATGAAGACGAGCGTTGCACCCTTGAGGGGAACTGCGCTATTTGAGAGGGGATGGGGGCACTGTTGCTTGTGACGGTGACAAAAGTTCCTGTCTTGTTCGTTGACGTGGGTGGCCCTACCCTTTGGCGAATTCCGCGGGCTGGCTAGCGGCTGCCCCAAAGGCCTGTGACGCTAACGTTAGCGCACTTGCAGCGCATTTCGCTCTCTGTTGCCTTGCTTCTCGAAACTCACTGGCAATCTCGGGAGTACAAGGTCCTGTTATAGACGCAACCCTGCCATGCCCGAATCATGCCTCCAGTTGCAGTCGTGTTCCAAAAATAAGTCATTTACTGGGCTTGCTTGCTGACACCCACGGCCCCTCTCCGGCCCCGGCGCTTAGCCGTTTCGAAGTTGCCCCTAGGGCGGTTAGAGAGATATTTCAGCCAGGGCGATGCTGGCCAATGACGGCAGTAGACGGCAGACACGTCTGTATATGAGCCGATGGATAATTTGGAGCGCGTCGATTCCAGGAGCCTCCAGTTGCAGCGTAAATGCTGATCCGCACGACTCTCAGTGAGCGGACTCGAGCCAGCGGGGGGGGAAAGGGGGTCCATGGCAAGGGTATTGTGCTATTTTTGTACAATGTCAAGCAGAACGCCAGCATCACCCGCGAACGCGTGGAATTGCCGGCATATAAGATCAACGGGGCCTTGAAAACGTTGTTTCCGGAAAAAGAACATCTCGTGTGAGGGTGCTCTCTTTGCATCGTGGTGCTGCTGCACGCACCGCCGTAGGGTAGGCAGACGGGCAGGCAAGGCGCGTCGAGAGTAACTTTCGGCGACGGAAGCAGACACGGAAAATGCGTTGGCGCGTAGCTGGCATTGCTGATTGACGCAGTCGGCCAAAAATAGCTCGATTGTGCTCGTCTGTCGCAGATGCAATCGTCACGCCTCGTCCACCCCGGCCTATGCTCAGCTACCGGGCAGGGCTTGTTGAGCGACGGCTGCTGGGGAGATGGTGTTGTGTTTAATCTTGTTTCCAGAACAAGAACCAACCAAGATGCTTACAATTCGAAGATTTATAGACAACGCACCCCCTGACTCGCCATGTCCGCACGATTGCCCCCGGACAAAGTCGATGATGCATCAACCATGGGCATACAGCCTTGCCTGCGAGAGGCCAACTGGTGAGCGTCTACCCACGAGAGGAGAACATGACATCTCTTTGGCGCTCGTTATTATTAGAAAGCTGCCATTGTTTCTATTCTGCCTGCGACATACATAGACCCCCTGGCCTTCTTTTCTGTATCTGCGGCAGGGCTATTAATAAACTCCCCGGGGGGGTAGACGACGACCGTCCAGATATCAGTAATAAGTGACGCCGTCGTCCCGTCTACAGCATTAACCCCCCACGCGCCAACCTAGATTCAACTCGATGACTTGATTCAGTTTGGATCCCACATTGGTGTGTCTTCATGTTTCTCAACCCTCCTCCTCACTTTGTCCGGTGCCTATTTCTAATGCCGAGTTTTCTACGCCGCCACGAGCGCGTCCTCAAACGTGCCCGCCAGCAGACATTCGCGCGACCCCCCCCCAAAGCATCAATATTACATATACACCCCTCCCCCTCCATCTCACCTCTTTTCCACCTTTGCCTTGTGTCGTTTCTTCTTGTTTTCTCAACTTGAGACGGTGATGCCAGTCTTTTTTACTTGAAACGACGAGGCCCGCTCCGCTTCCGCATGGCTCCTACCATTGGGGCGCGGGGTGGTTGGCACGACATCAAACGAGTATCTTTTGCCCGTTGTTGCTGACAGACAGCATGCATTTTTCCGCGGCTCTGTGGCACACCATGTATTCCTTTCATCATGTGAGCCTTTACCAGTATCCATGCGGGGGAGGACGATATGATGAGAAACGTGAATAATGACTCGTTACAGTAAATAGCTGATGATTTGCTTCCATCGTCCCTTCTTTCATGCAAATATCCCATCTGCCCCGCTTCTCCAGCATCAATCGATTCATGGTATAGTGTGTTAATGTACAAGAACAAGACGGGCTTCATAGAATCCTCTAGGTTCCCCTCTAAACCCCTTCACCCCGATGTAGCGTCTAGCCCTGATACTTTACGCGGGCTTCGTCACATTTCTCTCCAGCATATTCGCCCGGAACCCTGGATTTCTGCTTGCCAAGCTGTCCCCGGGTTCAGCCATTTGTGGCGTTTTGCATAGGTGGGTGGGAAGGGCTGACATTGGCCGTGCGAGGCGGCACGGCACGCTGGCGTATGCTCGTCGTGAGTGCATTTGCCAGGACGGGTGAATGTTGGAAGGTGGGCACTGGGCATAAACGGCGGCGAGGTAGTGGTGGTGAATATCTTCTCTCCCCCTCCAACTAAACTGCCAAGAGACCAATTGATAGGTCTCATCTGGCACGTTGCTCATCTCTCGTCCCCCCTTGGTCTCATGATCCTTTATTTCTTTAGTCTTTTCGCGCTCTTATCGCTCGCTGTGCTGAGCACACTGGCGCTCCGTTTATGTGATGCAAGCTCTGCGCTGCTACCCAGCTCCGATGCCTTTTCCTTGTTTTCCGTGATCCGTTTCCCCGGCTTATCCTCTTCTCCCTTGACCGCCTCCGCTTCGGCGCCCGTCTCCGACTCCTTCATCGTCGGAGCGTCGTCGCCGTCGTCAACATTGTCCGACGCAGCATCCTTCTCTTTCGCCGACCCATCACCGCCGCCTTGCGTTGCCTTCTCAGCGGCGCCTCCCTCGGCGGCCGCTGCGTCGTCGGGTCCGGCCAGGGCCCTTTCACGCTCCGCCTTCTTCGCCTCTTCAATCTTGATCTCGGCGTCGAGCTTGTCCGAGACCTTGCGGGCGTCGAGAAGCCCGTTGACGGCCGCCAACAGCGCCTCAAACTGCCGCGTCGTCGCCGTCGTGGGCATGGCCAGCTTGCTAGGCACATCGAGCTCGTTAAGCGTGTTGGTGATGCGCATCTGCTGCTGGTTCGACTTGTGAGAGAAGAGCTTGTTGATCTTTTCCGTGCGGAACGTGGGCCCGGAGCCCAGCCGGTCGTGGTGCGAGACGCCATAAATGGCCTCATCATGGTCCGACAGCTTCCGGCGCTCGTGCGGCTGCTGCGGCGTCTTCTTGCCCGCCGTCGTCGGCGTCGAGACGGGTCCTGAGGACTCGCGGTTGTTGTTGGCGGCGGCGGCAGCAGCAGCAGCAGCCGCAGTAGCGGGGGTATCCTTTTTGCCAGTCGTTTCTTGGACAGCGGCCTGGGGGGTTCCCTGCGCAGGGGTGACGCCGTCTGCGCCCATGATCGACTTGCGCTTCTTGGACTTGTCCACGCTCATGAGGTTCTGTAGCAGCGTCTGCAGGCCGGCAGACGACTTGAATGTGCTAATGTCGGTCTCGGCATGGGGGTAGTCGAGCCTGTTGTACAGCTCCCTGCGCTCTTCGTTGAACTTTTCGCTTCGCGCCAGGATGCGTTTAATCTCCATCAGAAGGGACTCCTCTTCTCGCGCCTCCTCGCGCGAGCGTGACAGTGAGTTGATGGCGAACTCCTTGCGGGCCTTTTCTTGTTGAGGGTTGTAGTGTGTCATGAGCTCGTGCAGGGCAAACTCGGGTTGCGTCATGTACTGCACCGGCTTGTTGACAGCCATCATCTTGGCCGCCACTTCGTAGTAGCGCGCCTTTAGGTCCTCAAGCGCGCGGGCCTGCGCCGTCGGCACCACCGCCTTGCTCTCGTCACCGTCTGCATCCGCCTCGCCATTCGTCGCTAGCGGGTTCCATTCGTATCGATCCCAGATGAGCGGCCACCGCAGGTCAAAGTCGCGGGCCAACTCCAACAAGTAGTCGGTCTCTTCACGGGTCCAGTCCTCGTTTTGTAGGTTTTGTAGGTATTGATCGTCGCTGTATTCCGGAACAGACACGCGCACGTTATATTTGGCGAATGCCGAGTCCTCCAACCCGCCCGCAGGCGCCGCTGTAGCACTGGCCTGCTGCTCGTCCGTCGTCGTCGTCGTCATCGCGACGTCGGGGTCCTGCTTCGTGTCCTTGCGCCGCCAGTGCCGCAAAACCAGGCTCGTGTCGTCGCGGGCTGAGTTGCGAAAGTCGCGTAGCTCCCATGGCGCGGCAGGCTTGCGGTTTGCGAGCCGCCTCTTCTTGAACTGAGTGGCTTCGGGAACGATGGCGATGGGGTTGTCGCCGCCAAGATTGTGCACTTCGCGCGCCAGGCCCTTGAGGTTGGGCCGCGCAGCCGAGAGTTTTTGCTTCTTGGCTGGTCGGGACCCGGCCAGGCCATCCGGCAGGTTGAGCACGTCGCGGACGTCTGTCGAGCTCATTGTTGTGATGAAAGAGGTCGAGCCTTGGTGGAGCGATCGGGTTCGGAGATCATGCGAGGGGACGGACACCCGATGTTATAGTCGTCAAAGAGTCGATTAAGTTGCGTATTGCATCGCTAAATGAGTCGAGACTCGATTCGCATTCGCTGAAATTAGTGGTAGAGATTATTATGGATTTTTCAAGTCTGTCGTGTAGTGGTTGCGTCTGGATAGAGTTGAAGACGATTTGCAAAAAGTTGAAGTCTCAAGAAACCTGCCCAAGTTAGCCAGCACTCTCGCGGACCGCTAACCACTGTAATTCGCACGCCAGAGAAAGACGCGAGGTGGTTTGCAGACGCGTGCACGTGACCTCATACCCCTGGATGGCTCTCTGGGCGAATTTTTGGGGACGTGGCAGCTTGGATAGATAGCCCCTAGGCTAGGGTGTTGGCAGCATCGCCTTTGGACGTCCTTTTCCCCCGAGCTTATATCCCAACCACGACTTTCAGTCTTCTCGAACCGATCAATTGTCTTCTTGTATCGGGAGACCGCTTTTGCTTTACGAGCTCGCCGTTGGTACCGAATCGCAAGTCAACGCTCATCTCGTCGACCCGTGCTGCAGCTACCGCGCGGCGCATCGCCAAGCAGAGACATTGCCCACCATGCGATCGTTTCTCCCGATCCTGGCCCTGGCCTCGGCCGCGCAGGCCCTGCACTTCTTCATCGACGGCGCGACGCAAAAGTGCTTTTATGAGGAGCTTCCCAAGGACACCCTCGTCTCCGGCACATACGCTGCCGAGGAGTGGGACGACCGCGTCAACACTTGGCAGCAGCACGAGGGCCTCAAGATTTACATCACCGTCGATGTACGTGGTTCCCCCTCGGACACACCCACATGACTCCTTCTCGGAATATTGTATTCGTCATTGACCCAAAACGACTAACTGGGATGTTTCACCATGATTGCAGGAAGTTTTCAACAACGACCACCGCATCGTCTCCAAGGCCGGCTCGTCGTCGGGCAAGTTTCACTTCGTCGCCCACGAGGCCGGCGACCACAAGATTTGCTTCATGCCCTCGTCCACCTCGGGCCGCTCCGCGTGGCTATCGACATCGGCGCCCAACGGCGGCATCAAGCTCCGCCTCGATATGGTCATCGGCTCGAGTAGCGAAATTGAGAGCTCCGACAAGAACACCATTGCCGATATTACCACCCGCGTTAAGGATCTCAACAACCGTCTTAATGATATCCGCCGTGAACAAGTCTTCCAGCGTGTAAGTGGCGGCCCTTGACCCCCGCCACACCTCTGGCGCTGTAATCGACAGCTTTACTAACGTGTGACAATAGGAACGCGAGGCCGAGTTCAGAGATCAGTCCGAGTCCACAAACGCCCGTGTCATTCGATGGATGGTCATCCAGCTCGTCGTTCTTGGGGGGACCTGCGTCTGGCAGCTGTCGCATCTGCGCACCTTCTTTATCAAGCAGAAGCTGACGTAAATGGGAGAAGAAGAGTACTGCGGCATTGTAATTGACGGTGTTTTTATTTCCGCGTTTTGGTTGGGCTTGCTCGGAAAGGGTCTTTTAATCTAGAGTTGAAAAGAGGAAACGGAAAATGGGACTCAAGTATGTGTCATGATTGAGTACGTCAGCCGAAACATATCCGTAATCGATGACAGATTGGCGGTGACTTTACGCAGTCAATGAGATGTTATTGTAAATGTCATGTGGGATTCGCGGCATGACAGATTGACACAAGAAGTCGGCATATTTAGACAGGTGAGAGCAATCAACAAGATTCACTTAACAGACCGAAAGATCCAATGCTGATGAAGTCTTTGGTTCAATTACGAAAAGCATACCGATAAAACTCCTACCTAGTATTTGTAAAGTCCATGTCAAAATCAATTTACACCGTCTTGTCTGCTCTCCCCAGTCTCTCAGGCGTCGTGCGTGTCTACCTCGATGAAACAGATAATGACGAAACCAAATTTGCAATCGACGCTCATTCGATGCACCCTCGCCTCGCCCTTTCAAAAACGAAAATACAATGTCTTTCCTGCAAATCGGAATCTCTTGCAATCCGCCCGTGACGTGTTTCCTGAGAGCTCCTCCTCCTCCTCCTCCTCGGGGCAAAACGTATTATAGGATGGCGTGGTATGAAATAGGGGGAAGGGTTTGTTTATGTGATGGGGATGGGGATGGTGGCCGTGGGCGTGAGTAGTAGTAGTAATAGTAGTGAAAGTGTATGAGATGGCTGGGAAATGCATAGGGGAATTTGGACGGCAATGGCAGAGATGAATTTGCAAAACATCTTTGCTGCAATTCCGTGTTCGTAGCTGTTAGCTGGCCGTGCGATGCAGTGTGCCCGTAACGAAGCGACCAGCTACCCGGCTTGATTCGTAGCGATGGACGTCATGGATAAAAGGAAAAAGGTGAGACTTGAAAATGCGCTAGGTTAACCCTCGTTTTTCGAAGTTTTGTAAGTTTTTTTCGTCGGTGTTTGGTTTTCTTGGGTTGCCTTGTCGGGAATATCGTTTGCCGTCGCGCGTCTGAACTCCTTTCCACGCTAGCCACGAGTATATGCCGTGCTGATCGCCCTGTAATATCCAATTCCACAGCTTCATCATACATGCCGCCGCAAGACGCTTCGAAATTGCCAAATTAACTAGCGAGCTCCAGGTTGCCAACTGACGGGAATTGGCAAGTTATTGATGGAGCTCGATGATTCTAGCGAGCACATTCCATAGGGCCGCGGCTTACCGCAGCAATGAAGAAGACCGCAATATCGACTCATGGGGGGAGGCGCCTAGCCGCAGCAAATGGACTTGATGAACTTTTGGAAGCCGCTGGGCTGCTGTGCGGTCTGGGCATTGAGCTGACCGGGCTGGCCAATGCCACCTTGAGGCGTCATCTTCTGCTGGGGAAGGTTCTGGGCGCTGTTTTGAAACTGGGCTTGAGTCGAGCCGGCGGGCGTGGACAAATCACGCAGGCCTCCAGGGCCCCGCTGAGCGGACAATCCTCCTTGCGCGCTTGGGCGATCTCTCTGCTTGCCTATCTGCTTGATCGGTGAGGGAGGAGGAGGAGGCTGGGCGGCGTTTAATCGGCCCACTGTAAGATTCTGTGCTTGCTGGTGAGAGTTTGTATTCCCCCGATGGCCACTGTGAAGTTCCATTTGAGAGGGACCGGGGCGTACGTTTGGATTGTGGAGATAATTGTGCGCCTTGGAGTCCCAGCCCTTTCCCGAATCCTTGTTGATCTTCATCCAGTCATACTCGCCATCCTCAATCTCGCCGGCATTCTTAAGAGCCTGGGTAAAGAGCTCGCGAAGATAATCATAGTCGGGGGTGTCTTCGAAGCCGAGGTTGCGGACGTACGTAAGGTATTTGCTGAACTCTTCGGGGAAGCCCTCGCAAAGGTCCTTGATGGCGGTGGTCTGCTTCTTCTCACCAATTTTTTCATATTTTTGCTTGTTGGTCGCAGCCTTGAGGCCCTGCCAAGGCAAACCACCACGGAGGAAGTACATAAAGACGTGGCCGAGGGCCTCAAGATCATCTCGACGCGATTGCTCACGTCCCAGGTGAGTGTTTATACTCATATAACGGGCGGTACCGGACAGGGACTTGCGCTCGCGATAGGGAATGTGCTGCTTCGTCTTGGGATCTCTATACTGTTTGGCCATGCCAAAGTCAATGACGTGAATAACGTTGGCAGCCTTAGTGCCGGGACGACCAATGATGAAGTTGTCGGGCTTGATGTCACGGTATATGAGGTTTCGCTCGTGTATCGTCTGGACGCGGGAGAGCATTTGCTTGGCGACCATGACGACGGTCTTGATGGTAAATCGGCGACCGCAATGGTCGAAGAGGTCTTCGAGCGAAGGCCCGAGGAGGTCAATGACGAGAATGTTGTGGAGACCCTCCTGGCCAAAGTAGTAGACATTGGGAATCCCGGCTGCGATGGAGTTAGATGGGTGGTCAGAGACGGAAAGCTGTGGTTTATATCTACTCACGGTAGCCTACGAGAATCTTGTAGGTGCGGTACTCGTCTCGCAGCTGAGGAGCGTCGCTCTTTCGAGGTTCCTGTTCTAGGTATTAGCGCTGGCCGGGCGGAAACAACGAAATTCAATCAGAGCGGTGCCTCTGAATTGTGGGAATACTGACAAATTTGATGGCGACCTGCTGGTTGTTGAGCAGGTTGGTGCCTTCGAAAATGACACCAAATGAGCCCTCACCAATCTTCTTGCCCACACGGTAGTGGACACCGACGACATTCGAGGCTGACGAAGCCATGATGGGCGAGGAGCGAAGAGGTAAGGATGAATAAATGAAGAGGCCAAGGACGAAGGTATGTTCGCCGATACCGAGTGTGAGATTTGGGGCGGCGAATTGTCGTGATTATCGTGTCCTTGGTCGGTCGGATGATCAGGCGAGAGTTGCCGCAGCCAAAATAGCAACCCTTGGGGCACTACCTAGGGAGCCCCCAATAAGGGGTGTGCTTCTGTTGGGCGAAGAGACGGGAGCCTGTACGGCGGCGAGTGTGTGCAGAGCCGGTCAGGTGAGTTGCGAGATTCAGAAAACGGGCAGAGGAGTGCACATTGCCGATGGGAAGCGAGGAGTAGGTAGGGAAGGAAAAGGGAAGAAAAAACGCAAGGCGAGGAGAGTTACGAGATGGCAAGGGGAGGGAGGACAGTAAAGATCTGCTGGAGATGAGTGCCCAGGTAGAAGTGGATCACAACGGAGTGGTAGGCAATTTTGGGGGGCTTGGGTGAAGGACTGAAGGTTGGCCTTGAGAGAAAAAAAAGGCCGAAATGTCGAAAGATTTGAGCTAAGAGAAAAAATGATTGGTACTGGATAATGGTGTCTGAACAGCACCAAGAAGAGTATTTCAAGCGCGCGGGATGCATACGAGGCAGATGATGCGGCTGCGTTGCTACCTTTCGCCCCTGCTTTCAGGCCGCTGCGACGAGCAATCCTGCAGGCTGTAGGTGGGTAAAAAGCCGGGCGACGTAGGCGCTGAGGCTGAGGGACTGTTGTTACTGCCAGTGGACAGCAGTGCATTTAGGCAGCGGCCCTCATTCGACTTTCAGGTCTTGATTACCTGCCTATTCAGGTTTACCATTTTGAATGTTTTTATCCCCAACAGATAATTCAAGCCACGGCGCCCCAGTACCTTTTTCGTGGCAGCGGCGCTCCAACCAGCCCCACCCCAGCACCCCAATTTGACCGGTCTTCAGTGGCCACAGGCAGCTCAGCTCAGCGATTTACCAACTAACCGACTAGTGTACCTAGTGACAGGAGTCAGTTGGCCGCTGTATTTTTAGTTTGATTGTCCGGCCTTTTTGGGTCCAGTTAAGGCAGTTTGGCAGTCTACACCGAAAGTCTGGGGTCTCCAGCGGCCCTGCCTTGCTGCAGTGCTCCATGCCCCATGCGAGTCGAGGTTGCGGCCGAACCAAGCGCCACCAGACACTTTGAAGTCAAACTGTCCATCGTCTTCCTCTTGATATATATATATATATATTACCTTTCATGCCTTGCAGGTGGTTATTGCATCACACGCCGCACTTGATATAATAACTTGACCTCCCATCAAGGGCCAATATTGGTCAATTACCACGCCCCCAAATCGACAGGCCGCCACTACAATAGCTCACTGGCACGCCGGCTGGGTCGCTGTAGGTACGGGGTATCCACAGCCCGCACCCCAGGTCCCCAGCTGCCCAAAGAAGCGATGCGGTGCGGGATACGTAGCGCCCAACGAACGGGAAGCCGAGATGTAAGAAATACGACGACAAATAGAATTTGGTATTGTGAATCTGGCCAAAGATGCAGGCGAGGCGAATTCAAATCCCGCCGTCCATGGATCCGATCCAAGACACGGCTACTTCCCTTCGCCACTCCCCAGCCTCTCTCCCAGGCCGTTGCAGGTCATCTGGCTCGGAGCCTCCGAATGCTGCCTCCACCGCTGTGACCGGTCGCTAGCCGCGTACCAGTCACCCAGTGTAAACATTGTCAAGATCCTTTATATTTGAGTTTGCCACAATGGGCAAGAGGTTAAATAGGAATCCGACAGTCTGTACTCTGTACGAGCAAACGAGGTAGCAAAAATGGAGCAGGAAAAGTCAACCCCGTGCCTCGAGGCGCAGTTCATGGTTTTGGGCTGTGGCTCATGGGCGGGCCTTTGCTACAGCTCAGGCCGTTGGAGACAATTCATACCCAGAACAAAGCGAGCAAATAAACAATGAAATCGCACAACCTGCTGCAGGCTCCCGATCCGAGTCCAATGGCCACCCGCTTGTCCGACGACCTCTGCAACTCTGCTAAGCCTTGCCAATGGTGTCGCCTGCATCAGATGCAATCTGCCAGCACCTCCAACCGGCTTACCTTCCTGCACTTGCCAGCCACACGGTCAGCCCTCCCTGGGTGCCTAGCTTTGGACAGGACGATGCGGCCGAAATCAACACGCTACGTGCAGGCAACAGGCTTGGACGCCGAGACCATCAAAACACGGATTTATTTCCCATTACAGGCATTACCCTGAAAAATAAGCGAGACAATCTGGCTTAGACCCCGACCATCGCCAGATCAACTAGGAATCTATTTGGTATGGACGGAGCATGAATGAGCTGACCATCTGGAACCAGTCTGCCCCTTTGGCCGCCATTGAAAGACATGCCAAAAAGCAAGGGCACCAATGGGAATAGAAAGGGACAGTGAGAATAGAGTGCCAGTATGTCCAGTCGTGGCCTGGCGGACTGGCAAACGCTCGTGCCGCTTCTCTGATACACTCGAAAAACAGGTCGTCGCCCACATGCCGATCCCTCTCGCGCCCAACGCATACAGAAGGTCCATGGATCACAAGGGAGACTCTGGCCAGTCAACCTGACAGGGTGATCTTGCAAGCTTCAAGCTCGTTGTTGTTACATTCGCGTTGCAACACTGACTAGTTAGCGGGAGCACCCTGCATTGAGCCAAGGCGACATTCATCCCCGTCCAACAAGGATACTTGGTCTCGACTGTTCTCAAGATGCCATGCTATCTTTGGACGAGAAAATGAAAAACAACCGAATTTGAGAAACATTTCATCTTCATATGGGCAGATCTATCCTCACGCAACCTTTCCATGCCGATGGGCGCTGTTTTGCTCTTACCACCCTTTCTGGCCGCTTCTACATAGTCTGACAGGACAAGTTTTAGACGGCGTGCATTTCGCTCCCGTGTGCTCCATGCTCGGCAGACCCTGTCTTAACCAGTAGTTACGGTCATGCTTGCCTCGTTCGCCTCAGCATGATAGAGTGCAGGCTTTCGGGTGCCTCCCTCGGTCACCCTGCGACCGTTATCATGCGTGAGTTTGTTTTGGCGGCCTCACGCCTCACCTCAGAATGAAGCTGCTGCACTGGCAAGGTCTGGTATTATCGACAGTTACCGTCACCACTGGCCATTATAACCCTGCCTTGTGTTTGGCATGTGGTGATCAGGGAGGCAGCCACAGTGACAGATCTGGCGCGGGCTTGCAGCCTGGCGGTACAGCGATAGGTCAGGTCGTGTACCTGCATCGGCCTGTTCTAGAAGAAGAAGAATAGATGCATCTCACGTGCTGTGGCTTCGTTTCCTTGCAGCAGCTGAAGTTCGTCAAGCATCGACTCGGCAGATGGCCGACGGTGATGCGACTTTTCTGGCCTAGTCGGTAATTGCCTCTTTTTAGGGCTGAGGTTGTTCAAAGGTACTGGCGTTATATATTCATATATAATCTCCACACAAATCGCCTCATCTTTGGAGTCAAGCTATCAATTGCCGGTGACTTATCGCCGAGAGTTAGAGAATCACCGAACCACAGCGGGACAGCACCAGATGCCCATTTGGCGGCTGCAGTATCCCGATAGCCATCTCAAAGCGCCCTTCTGATATCATGGCTACGATCGAAGCTATCAGACGTCCAACATGCCGCCAACAGCCATGTAATCCAACGGCGTGTCAAGGTACCCGCAAGAGAGGGCCCATTGCCAAGCTTCTTCGAGTCCGACTACTAGTTATTCTACCTCTCCATCATGAGAGCCGCGATGTCTGTTACCCCTCGGGCCCGCACCGTCGCGGTCATTCGGGCGGGGAATTGTTCGGACATACGAACCTGCGGCAAGGCAACCTGGTAGCCAGCGTAAAATCGCTCTAGTTGGGTCATGACAAAGCAGAATTGACCTCTAATAATATCTATGCAAACTATGTAGCTGTCCAGCCGCCCCCATCCGCACCCACTGTTACACGTCAATAAAGTCCCCCGCACCTTGGTGGGGGAGCGAGCTTTGCTGCCCCTCGAGAGGGACGGCCAGCCTCATCATCAATTGGAGCCTGCTAGTTTCTTTAAAACGTAGCTCCGTAAGCAATCGTTTCAAACTCACTTGTTGCTGATTTTCCCTTCCTTTACATTTTCGAAAGAGCTCTTTTCCAAGCCCAGAGTCGAAAAGCACAACACCATGTCCAAGCCTGATGATCTCCCCGCCATGCAGTACCGCTTTCTCGGAAAGTCGGGTCTGCAAGTATCTGCCATTTCGCTCGGCGGGTGGCTCACGTACGGTGGCCATGTCGATCGCGGTATGCATTCACCTATCCCCTTTTGCAATCGATTGCTTGCGGCCGACGTGGTTGCAATTAAATCCGAATCAGGCCATGCTGACTGCTTGCTGCGACAGAGGGCACCTACGCCTGCATGAAGGCCGCATACGACTGCGGCGTCAACTTTTTCGACTGCGCCGAGGTGTACGCCGGCGGCGAGAGTGAAAAGGTCATGGGCGAGGCCATCAAAAAGTATGGCTGGAAGAGAAACGACATTGTCATTTCCACCAAGGTACGGGCACATTGCCACCAAGTCCTCTTGAACAACCCCCTCGACACATGACAGTATCCTAGATTTCTCACACATGTTCTTTGACAGATTTACTGGGGAGGCGCCTTCGGCGACAACCCCGTCAACAACAAGGGTCTGTCGCGCAAGCATGTCATCGAGGGCACCGACGCCGCGCTCAAGCGCCTGGACCTCGAGTACGTCGACCTCATCTACGCACACCGCCCCGACCGCCAGACGCCCATGGAGGAGATTGTGCGCGCCTTCAACCACATCATCAACACGGGCAAGGCCTTTTACTGGGGAACGTCCGAGTGGCGCGCCGACGAGATTGCGCAGGCGCACCGCGTGGCCGACCGACTCGGCCTCATCGGCCCCATCATGGAGCAGCCCATGTACAACATGCTGGACCGGGCCAAGGTGGAGGGCGAGTTTGCGCTACTCTACCGCGAGCCGGGCCTCGGCCTCACCGTCTTCTCCCCGATGAAGCAGGGCATCCTGTCGGGCAAGTACCGCGACGGCGTGCCCGACGACTCGCGCTTCGCGCAGACGAGCGTCCAGTACATTGCCGGCTACTGGAAGCGCGTCGGCAAGGAGGGCTGGGACGAGATTATCGCGCAGGTCAACAAGCTGCAGCCGATTGCGGACAGGCTGGGCGTCAAGATGAGCACGCTGGCGCTCGCGTGGGTGCTGCGCAACCCCAACGTGAGCTCGGCGATTACGGGCGCCAGCGCGCCGGCGCAGGTGTATGAGAATGTGCGCGCGCTCGCGGCGGTTGAGAAGCTGACGCCCGAGATAATGGCGGAGATTGACGAGATTCTCAACAACAAGCCTCCCACGATTAACGATAGGGAGTAGAGGAACAAGGGTATGATGATAGAAGCGTGAGCCAGCGGTAGTAAATAGTGTCAGAAAGATGCTTTCAATCGGCTACCAATCGCGGAAATCTCGTCTGTCCTAATGTGTGCGTGTAAGTGATTGTGCCAATGAATCATTGAATATAAGCAACCACCGAAAGTGCATGGCACCCCGAGACTGCGATATTTTCATGTAAAACCAAATATCCTCATTTCCGAGGAGATGACGGGGAAATTCTGCGGCCATCATCTCGGCAATGTGCCGTAGCAAGCTTTGCATGGCTGCATAGTAGTTCCATTATTTAGTCCGCTACGTGCCCACAACCTGACACTTACACGAACAGACGGCTCGCATTGCTCTGGTAACTTGGTGACGTGCGTTATTTTCCAAACCAGTCAAAGCTCATTAAAACCATCATCAACTCGATTTACAAGTCCCAACATGGCACCCTCCAAATTGAAGGAATGGTTTCCGTGGACCACGGCGCCCGTCATCATCAACGCGCCCATGATTGGCGCCGCCTGTCCCGCGCTGGCCTCTGAAGTCAGCAAAGCGGGCGGCATCGGTACGTCCGTCTCCTTTTCTCCCTTCACTTGCCCGTCATATTCGCCCTCTAAACTCTTTCTGATTTGAACCGTTTCCACCACAGGCTTCATCTCCTCCATTGTCAACCTTGAGCCAGGTTCCTCCGAACTCACCAAGGCCCACGACAACCTCGCCGAGGTCCGGCATCTCCTCAACCAGCCCCCCTCCGGCAGCGCCGTCCACGCGGGCATGAGCTGCATCACCGGGCACGCCTCCGTCTCGCACTTTAACGACACCGTGCTTCCCATCATCGCGGCGCAACGCCCCGCGGCGCTGTGGCTCTTTGCGCCAGCCAACGCAACGGCCCGCCCGCACGCGCGCATCATCGCCGCGGTCCGGCAGCAGCTTCCGGGGCCGCGGCCGCGGGTGTTTGTGCAGGTGGGCAACGTGGCGGCCGCGCGCGAGGCCGTGCAGGACGGCGCGGACGTGGTCGTCTGCCAGGGCGTCGACGCGGGCGGGCACCAGTTCCGGCGGGGCATGGGTGTGGTCAGCTTCGTGCCCGAGGTGAGGCGCATGCTGCAGGAGGAGTTTCCGGAGAGGGAGGTGGCGCTCGTGGCGGCGGGCGGCATTGTCAATGGAAAGGGCGTCGCGGCGGCGCTGGCTCTAGGTGTGTTTTCCTGTCCTTCTAAAGCTGCTTGAACTTCCATCATGATCTTTCCCTCATGACCTCTGTGCTATGCTGATGCTGACTTGGATCTGCCAGGCGCGGATGGTGTCGTCATGGGCACTAGGGTGAGGAGCATTCTACGTTGGACAACATCTCTCGCGTTTCAACACTGACGACGAAATGTAATGCTAGTTTACCGTGGCGGATGAGTCGATGTACCCCGACTTTCGCAAGGCGCAGGTCCTCGCGGCCACAGACGGCGGCAAGTCTACGTTCAAGTATGGGAAACCCCAAGCCGTTTTATACAAATGCACATGACAGACGCTAACCGCCGGATGCTTGCCCTCTCACCTCGCAGATCGCCGTTCAACGACCAGATGAACAACAACGCGCTCTGGGGCCCGCTGTACGACGGACGCGCGCTCGTGTCGGAGATTCACGACAAGTTCCTCGGCGGGGCGACGCTGGAGGAGTGCCAGGCGACGCTGGCGCAGGTGTCGCCGCCGGAGGAGGCTGCCAAACTGATCAACACGTGGGCGTAAGCAAGACCCCATACCCCTTATTAACAGCTGTGGAAGATGAGTGTTGCGATGCGTATGCTGACTTGAACTTTGGGCGTGTTTAGAGGAACGGGTGTTGGATTGGTGAGGACAGGAGGGCCGGCGGGACGTATCATTGAGGAGATTCGTCGCGAGACCAAGGAGACGATTGAGTCGCTGGCCGGGCTAGTCTAGCATTAGACGGTGCACGACATTACGTCACAGTGGCCAAGAGTCCGTCGGCATGTCACTCCAGGACAGCAATAATCAACAAGCACTTCAAGTCACAAATACGTCGACGGATTGGTAAGCAGATATGTATGGGAAGCAAAGTCTCAAATTGTATTGTCAAGTCTCGCTTTCCAAGCAGCACTATCCCAAGAACATGCTTCTATGATACAAGAACAGGAGCTCGCGCAGCTCTTGGCTGAGCGCATAAGCCACCGCTCGGGTTTTGGATATCCGTCACATCGTGCATTATAACATGACAAGAGATTGCATCATCAATCGTGTAGGCGAAAGCGATTGATTTACAGCTTGGCTTTGGACTGGGCCTTCTTCAGGATAGGCTCCATCTTGTTGGCCTTCATGACGTCGCCCTTGATCTTGAGCTTGCCGGACATGAAGAGGCGCTGAGCATTGGCCTTGCCGGCGGCGAGCTCGCCGAAGTCCTTGTCGGAGAGGGAGAGGGTGACTGTGGGAGAAAGGTTGATTAGCGAAAGGTTCATGGAGAGAGAGCAGAGGCGAGGTTGGACGAACCGGTGGGCTTTTCACCGAGACCCTTGGAGACCTTGCCCTCCTTCTTGAGGTCGAGGTTCCAGCTCTCCGTCTCGCCGGCGGGGTTCTTGAGGGTAAAGGCAAAGACGGCGCCGCCCTGCTTGATGGCGTCCTGGCGGTCCTGGTCGCTGGCGAGGGCCTGGTTGATCTGGTCAAAGGCGGCGGAGGCGGGGAACTTGGCTGTAACGAATTTCAATCAGCATGAATCATCAAGGATTCGGTCTCGGAAAGATTGGTATCAAGGATGCACGTGTTGTTGCTTTCGGTCTAATATATTTCGGCCTCGGCTAACAAAAACGGTAGGGGGAACGGCAAGGGAGCTCAGCGTTGGGGGGGTGGGGGGAATTAGAATACGTACAGTCGGCGACAGACATGATGGAGGATTGGTATCTAGAAGAAGAAGAATTGATAAATGGGAAGAAGATGGACAGAGGGGATGAAAGAGAGAGAAGAAGGGTTGGTGGAGGGGCTCCGGCAGCTTTATGAAATGGGATGTCGAACCGACCAGAGGCCGGGGGCGCCAGAAATGCTGGGGGTGGGAGGAGACGGTTCTCGGCCAACGCATGTGATGGGAACCTCGGCCGGGCCGTGATGAGCAAAGCCAAACCAGAAACCACCAAAAAGCCAAAAACCATACAGGCTGGGGTTAAAGGTGGGTCGTACTGGTCTTTACCTATTTGATAATGACGGTATTAACTATGTACTTTGAAAGACGACTTGTCGAAATCGAACAAATCACAGTGCCTCGTGCGGAAAAGAAGGTCACTCACAGAACCCAGCAGACGGGCTTTACAGCACATCAAGCCCCCCGCCCTGCAACGACTCCCCACAGAAGGTACGGATAAAGTTGCTTGCCTTCCCCCTCACCTGCTTGCTACTCGATTCTGGCCAATCAGCGTCCGTATCGACTCTGAGCCTCCTCGGTAACTGCCCTGGCGACATAGCCGAAGCTAGCAGTCTACAAGCGTGTTGAGTGTGAACAAGTTCACTCATTTCTCCCCCGGATTGCGCTCCCAGCCTTGCTGCCGCTGCCGCTGCTGTTGCTGATATAGGCGACTCTCCGGGGAAGCGGCGCCGGCGTTTCTCATGGCGTCCTTTCGTCGCCCGGATTTGCATCGAGACGACCTTCATCGCCCTCCCTCTGCTCCTCTGCTGAACCAAGGGCCCGCTCGCAACCTTTACACTTATTAATATAGCACAAGTCTCAATCCCATAGTAAATCTCTCCTGGCCCATTAGACCCCTCTCGTACCACCGAGGCTTGTCCCGACTACCCAGATGCGTTCCGCAATCGTTTGGCCGGGGATGCCCCGATGTAACTATCTGATCAGCTCAACAATGCCATCTGCCATCGCGGAGCTGCCCGTCCACCACCGCGCCCGCCCACGCGACACTGCACATGCCGAGTCGCCGACAACACCAGGTCTCTCGTCTGCGATTTACCACTCAAGCAGCATTGGTTCTTTCATGGCCCGATTCATCTAGGCACATGCCTTATTTCTTTATTAGTCTTTTTTGGAGCAAAAATAAATGCTACTGTACAATGATGCTACTGTACAATGGGCTCCGCAAAGCCCCTACATGTTCCCTGAGTAGTGATTTTTTGTTTTGCGCCTCACAATGCCACCGTTATAGATGCCATTCCGGCACCGCAAAGTCGCGGTTCTGCGGCCAATTCTCCTGCCTAGACGTTCTTGTTAGCCGAAAATCCTCATACACCGCACCGCAATATCGCAACATACCTCGTCATCAGCAATGTCGTCATCCTGCGCCGTCGCTCTGTCACGTCCTCGGCCGCCGTCAGCCGAAGCCAGTCGCCCAGCCACGTCCGCATCTCCGACTCGCTCTTGCCCAGCACATCGATGCCGCGCTCCATGCACGCGATGCGCAGCTCGTCCACCTCGAGCCCAATTGGCGCACCGTCCGCCACCAGCTTCGCATCATCGCCCTCGAGAAACGCCATGCGCAGCGCGCCCTTGACTTGCCACATGCCCGGCGGCGCCACCCCGCCCAGCCGATCCCACATGGCCCCGGACAGGTGCAGGCTACGCAGCACGTGCCGCCGGGCCACGCCCCGGGTGACGTTCGGGCCCAGCACGCCATGCGGGTGCGCGGCCTCGAGCTGCCGAAACGCGAGCCGTCGACGCGCCTCGGCCTGCTCCGCGCCCGCGCGCAGCTGCCGCGGGATGCGGCACGTGTACGGCACGATGCCGTCGACGAGCATCACGACCAGCGGGGAGAACTCGCCGCACACGATGAACAGCAGCCCAAAGCACGGCAGCCGCACCAGGTCGTGCCGCACGCGCCACAGCAGCACCCAGTCGGCGCGCGAAAACGATCGGGGCACCTCGTGCGGCCGCCACACCGACGGCCGGTCGTCGACGGGCGTCTGCGCCACCTTTTCCCGCAGCAGCCGTCGGTTGGCAAAGACGGCCTTGAGCCCGTTTTTGTAGAACTTTAGATAGCTCTTGCCCACGTAAAATAGGTACGCGGGCGTCGAGCCGTGCGCCTCGCGCTGCACCGTCTCGAGGACGGGCGGGCGCGTCGACGCCGGCGGGTTGAGGAGTGTGCTCAGACTCTTTTCATTGCTGCTGCGCGAGGCGGCGGGCGGCGCGGTGTGATGCACGCTGCGGAGTTGTGACGGTCGTGGGCGGTCGTTGGCGGTGCGGGAAGCTCGGGTCGTCGCGAGATGGAACTGGTTGTTGGGGAGGATGGTGAGCTTTTGAGCGAGCGACAGCGTGCCGGGGGAATTGTGCGCTCGGCAGCGCCAAGCCAGGCTTGAGCTCATCGCGATATATTGACGGCTCGCCTTGGGATCTTTATGGTGCGTGTATTGATAGATGGAGGGAGATGAGGAGCTGTAAGAATATAAAATTATCGCCGGGATGGTTGATCTGACAGACAGTTGGGGAGATGGGGGGGCGCCCCACAGGCCAATTCAGGCACGACACACCTGTACGTCAAATGCTGGCTTCGTACCAGTAATAATGATGTCTTGTACCTACCTGTCTGAGTATTAAGAAAATTGACGCAACAAATTGTCAAGACTATGATGGACAGACCAAAGGCAGGTCGCTATCCATTGTGTAGTCCCGGGAGAGGCACAAAATATTAAAAGGGAAAACTGGTGAAACCCGTAGCTAACTATCAATTCGTAGCTTCGGTCAGGCTAATGGGTGTAGAAGCGTACAGAATAAGTTCACGGATCCTTACCTAGGTAGATATATCAAGGCTTCTGTTTGTGCTACATTGTCTTGTTCAAAATGCAGCTGAGCGTTCAAAGTAAGTGGCTTGTGGGCGGCGTCGAGCTCGTGTTCTTTCATTACTGCGCAGAAGAATTGATTTCTACCCACTTAACAATGTGTGTTTGTTTTTCTTTAATTTATATCTATTGTGTACTCCGTATGCGTGGCATATAGCTTTGGCAAGTGGTCGTCGGCGGGTTTCCGTGATGTCGCCATTTCTTGTACTTAGTAATGACGGCATGTGGATCGCCTCAAGAACAAATTTGACCTCTATCAACTCGTACACTACAGGGGTAAACTCGCAAAACGGAAAGCCCGGCTTCAGTGTCAGAACGAAATATTAACAGAAGGTCGAGACACTACATAAGAAAATGGTTTGCCGCCTGAAGAAGAATAAATGCTGCCAAGAGAACTTCGCCAAGTGCTAACCTATATCAAGGTTCACGCCGACGCCTCCAATTTTGACGAGGGCGTCACCAAGGAAGACGCCTATGAGCAGGTTCTTCTGCAGGCAGAGGGTCTTTTTTATGACCAGCGCAACTGGGTATGTGGCGAAGGGTCAAGCCGCTGATAACGAACTTTTGACTAATTCGTACAGGTTTGGTGAGCTGCTTACAATACCCGCGTCGATGCGTCGGGATTCTAATCAAGTATCAGCAACCTTTCTAACGCTGCTGCTTTACTGTGGTATGCATATCAATCTCTACCAGCTCCAAGTAACCGTGTAAACTGGTCCGGTAAGTGCCTACGTCAAGATGACTAGTCACACGCTCACTCTGCGTGCCTAACATTGCGCAGGATTCTACGTGCTGGACCCGTCCTCTGCGAAGCCGCAGCTGATTCTCGGTCCCTTTCAAGGCAAGGTGGCCTGCCAAATCATTGCCTTTGGCCGCGGCGTCTGCGGCGTCGCGGCCGAGTCGCAGACCACGCAGCTCGTGCAGGACGTGGAGCGGTTTCCCGGCCACATTGCTTGCGACAGCGAGAGCAAGAGCGAGATTGTGGTCCCGATTGTGGCCGTAAAAGACGGCGCGAAAAAGGTGGTGGCCATTATAGATGTGGACTGCGCTGAGCTTGATGGGTTCGACGAGGTGGACAAGAAGAACCTGGAGCAGCTGGCGGAGCTGATTGGCAAGAGTTGTGACTGGTAGGCGTGTACGTATGACGAGGCATTAAGTAGCTCGTGAAAGAAAAAGATATATAATGACTTGGTATGCTGATCGGAAGACAAGAGAGACATGCAAACGACAGTTGGGACTACGCACATGTTATTGAAGAGCTGCAAATAGCAGCATGCGTACGTAACAAGGCACAGCCCCGGAGCATACGCCAATCGTGGCTTGCATGCAGGACAGTTTCACGTTCGGAAGCTTGGTGAGCGAGGACCGATCGAGATGTATATGCATGAAAGAGGGAGTGATCTAGCGGACGTATTGTCTGCCACACCAATACTACGGTGCTAGTAATACTCGGAAGGAAAGCGGTGCATGAGAGGAGGACGCGTGGGTTGATGATGTGAGTTGGTTGTGGATTGCTCAGCTGCGTGTTGTGCCCTGGAATAGTCTGTAGGCGCTAGCGGAGTCACTAAAACGAGGGTGGGGGGGCAGTTGGAAGCTAGGAGTAAACAAACCAAACGAAGAGCATTCCCAATGAAGGACAAGCGAATTAAGAAGCTGACCGAGGAAAAATCAGGAAAAAAATCTCCAGAAACCTAGAATGAAGCACCAGTGCACCAGCAACCTGTTTTATCCAATGGATCATGTACTCCGTCCTGAAAGCAAGATTGCAGGTTCGTCGAGTTTGACCTTTCAATGCGGTGGCCAGGCGACAGGCCATTTTAGCGGGGCGGGCGATGAGAGTCAGGTCGCCAAGTCGCCAAAGACGGTGCGATTTTAGGCGGTTGAGGCGGCTTTTACAGCGCTGATGCTTGTTAAACCGCCCTTTGTCTGCCCCAGCCACCCGTTTTCCCGCCCTGGCCGCCTCCAGTCCCAGCCACACTCGTACAAGGGGGGCCATACTTGACCAGTAGTTAGCCTTTGTTGCCTTGGTTCTTGGTTGCTTGGACTGGATGCGTGCAGCGATTAATTAGGCTGGTATCCGTAATTCAAGGTAAATTGACCGAGACATAGCTTTTTCCAAGACCGTTGCTGCTGAAACTCCCTTGCCCGCCAGAAGCCTGTAACGCTGAAATACCTTGTTGCAGAGCCGCACCCGTAATAGCGATGCTTGCAGCCAACCAAGCAACCCTCCCCAGCCTCGTTGTGGCACTGACTGGCCCTTGCACCGAATCGGCGCCAGGATCCCACCCAGCATCGCCCAGCTAAAAAACACGCCTAATCCAAGCTCACCGTTGCTCCTCCATCATCCGATTCTTCCTCGGGCCATTTCTGGCATTCCTTTTTCTTTTCATCCTTCCATTATCTGTAAGAGAACGGCCTGCAGTCGTCTCTTATTTTCCGTTACCTTATTCACTCCTTTATACATCTCTCTTCCTCGTCCCGACGACTTTGATCTGCGACAAACGGCCCCGCTACTTTCCACCGTCTGTTGCAACTGATGTCAAAGTAAACAAAGCCGCAGTCCGCCGACTTCCACGCTGCCAGCCATCCGTGGAGCGACAACTCTGAAAATTCCGAGACTTAACAGTCGCTGAAAAAAAGACTCGGTTTATTTTCAGAGGAATTTCGCCCGGAACATTGCTACCATGTCGTCTTCCACCCGGCAGCACTATACGGGCGTTGCCCATACCGCCGGCATATACGCCGACCTCAGTGTCGACGGCCCAATAATCGGCACCCTCGTCGCCATTGTCGATCGCGCCAAGAACCTGCCCAATCGCAAAACAATTGGCAAGCAGGATCCCTACTGTGCTGCCAGGCTCGGCAAAGAGGCCAAGAAGACAACGACCGATATTCGCGGCGGCCAGACTCCCAAGTGGTAAGCAGCCCAATCTTGGCTTCGGCCATGCCTGCGGTTCAACCCAAACCGCCCCGCGCACGCTGCTAACTCGCCAACTCTTCAGGGATCAAGAACTAAGATTTGCGGTCCACGACTCCCCCGACTACTACCAACTCAAAATTTCCATCTTCACCGACGACAAAAAGACGGACCTCGTCGGCGAAGCTTGGATCGACCTCAAGACCATCATTGTGCCCGGCGGCGGCCAAGCAGATGTCTGGCAGAGCTTGTCCTGCAAGGGCAAGTATGCTGGTGAGATTCGTCTTGAAATTACCTTCTACGACTCCCGACCCAAGCCGGACAAGCCCGTGAAAGCCAAGCAGCCCTCAGTCTCGGAGATCGACGTGAACCGGCAGCGAACCTCGCCTGTCAAGAGACGCCCGCTCCCCTCCGATCCCGTCACCGGCGAAGCTCCTCCCGCACCCGTACCGGCTCCAACCGGGACCATCGTACCCTCCAACCCGGAATACTATGGTCACCAGCAGACGCCTCCGAGGCACGTGAAGCACCCTTCCCACTCTGGCATGGTTCCCAATCAGTCTCCGTTGCAGGCCATGGAGTACAACAACACAACTCCTCAGGGAGCCCGACAGCAGTCGGGTGATGGGCACGGCACCTTGCCTGGAGCTACTGCCGCTCTCAGTTTCTCGACAACACCCAGTCGCCAACCGCACCGCTCGAGAGATCACCACGAAACTCCTCCACGCCAGGCCGACAGCCCTGCCCACGAGTTTCAAGACGGCCCGGCTCACCACAGCCATACTGACCGTCATGAACTGCACATGGGAGATAGGCACTTGCCACCCCTGGAAGTGAGTCAGCCACCACCGCCACCGCC
Organism: Beauveria sp. NWAFU-1; assembly: GCA_024472245.1. Lineage (NCBI taxonomy): Eukaryota > Fungi > Ascomycota > Sordariomycetes > Hypocreales > Cordycipitaceae > Beauveria > Beauveria sp. NWAFU-1. Next base: position 2,444,462 of record JANBXD010000004.1, read on the forward strand.
AGCACACCGTTCGCGCCACAGCAGCGTCGGCCCAGACTCAGCCCAAGTCTCGCCTACAAAGACTGGCCCTTCAACGCCCATGAGACGCGATGTTCTAAAGAGCGAAGCCCATCGCCATACAACCTCGACCTCCTCTGCTCGTTTGTCCTACTCGCATCAAGATCTACCTTCATCACCTCACAGCCCAGCAGGCTATGTGACCCCTTCACCTAGGCATCAGTCTTATGATGCTGGTCATGGCAACCGTTCGTTGCATGCCACCGTCGAAGATGTGCCGGATTCTCCCACAGGACCTGGGAGTTCGTCTTATAGGAGCAGGCATGGCAGTGAGCCTCCAGCACTCGCACTCTCTTCTTACAGAAGCCGGCATGATAGTGAGCCTCCAGCGCCCGTGGGCTACTCTCATAGAAGCAGGCAGGATAGCGAGCCTCCGGTCCTTATGGTCGCTTCCCACAGAAGCAGGCGTGAGAGTGAACCACCATTTGATCGCGACCCCAGCCCAAATCCATACCAAAGGCAGCTGACCCAGCCGTCGCCGGGTTTCCACAGTCAGTCCCCGCTCTATAGCTCTGGCCATGATTATGACGACCAAAATCACGATCATGGCTATCAGGGCTCGCCATCCACTATGCCCAGCCATGGCTACGTTGCAAGCTCACACAGTGCACCGCAGCATCGTCACGCTAGACAGGGCAGTGGGCAACCCCCACGCCCCCCTACGTATGGCATGCCCGCTCCTCCCGCTTCTCTCCAGTACACCGTGGACCCTAGATTGGCCCACGATGTCTCGGAACGCATCAATGAGGAGCGGCAATACGATAGTCGCCTCACTGGACAGCATCCATCACCAGCTCGCGGCCGCCAGAGGAGTGAGCCTCTTCCCAGTTTCACGGCACCCTCTCAAACCTATGTGCCACCGTCACATCCTAACAGACACGGGAGTGCCATCACGTACTCGGGAGGGCCTCAGGATGTCCAACCTCGCAGCCACGGTAGGAACATGTCTGCGAGCCCCGCACACAGTATTCCCAGAAAGTCTGTGAGCCCGGCTCCGCAGGCCATTGAAGAGCAGCATGCTTCAGACGTCCCATTTGGCCCCGATTCCTATGACGCGCTAAACCCGAGTATGGTGTCGTCGCGCTCATCCAACTCAGCGCTGTCCGTTCTGGATCGCAAAGACCCAAATGGCAAGATTGTCATGCATGATGGGCGCGAAGTTGACCCTTCCGATCACCTGCCCATGGAATCGTGGGCTCCCGAGCCTGAGCCCAAAGTTAGTCTAAAGTCGGTCTCTTCTGATGATATTCGTCGCTCTCCAGGCGGAGCTCAGCCCATGCCGCCTAGTGGACGTAGGCATATGCGACTTTCGCGAGCTGAGACGGCACCCATACCCTCCTACGGATATGAGGAACCTAAAACACCACCATCACTCACTGCCGGCCGCAACCGCCTGCAGAAGAAGCCTCCTCGAGGTGCCTCCGTGTCCCCTGGTGCCCCGAGTCCATTGGCTCTCATGGAAAACCACCAGGAGAGACAGAACCCCTATGGATCATATGGCCGTCAGAGTCATTCACAACGCGGCTCGTACGACTACCCAAATGAGAACTATGCGCCGCCACAGTATGGTAGTGGACCGCCCATACCGGCCAAGATTCCGCTGATGAGCGGTGCTAATGCATCAGAGATGTCTCTGGCAGAGGAGATGCAACGCATTGATATTGGCAGTGGTAGATCCCGCCGCCGGGGCGGCTACTGAGTCATGTTTGACATTTCGCTTCATTTGCAAACATTATTATGCATCGCTATTTTTTGATTGATTATTCCTGTATTATATTTGGAGAAAACGAGACCGATTTGGCGCGAGCTTTGGATCGGCGCAGGTTTGACGAGGCCAAGGCGTCGATATCGTGTGCGCAGACGCAGAACCATTTGGAGAATGAAATGTATATATTGAATAAGCACGACTTCATGGAATCATATAATAAAGGTGCCATTTGCCTTAGTATGCTCTTTTGTCCCGACAAGATATTGGTCGTGCAACAAGCGTAGACCAAGATCCACTTTCTCGCGGGTGGCTGGCAGCACCAAGCAACCAAGCTTAAAAAAAAGTGCTTCACCGCCAACCTGGCAGAAAAAAAGTTAGGCTCTTTCACTTCAACGATCTCTTTCCCCTCCCCAAGCTCTCTGGCATCGCTTGACGAATCTACGATTGACCGAGCCGACAAACAGATTTCCAGCCAAGACCGATATACTTAAAAACGACAGCATGGCGGCGCAGGTCGAACCCCTGCCGCAGCTCAAGCTCGCCGCGGGGCCCTTGCCCATGACGGCCGAGCAGCGCTACTGGCGCACCTTTAAGAACCAGCTGCTGCTTCCCTCGCCGACGAGCTACCCGGTGACGCACATTTCCTGCGGCGGCGGCGGCGACACCTTTGCCGTGACCACCGGCACGCGCGTGCAAATTTACTCGACGCGCACGCGCAAGCTGCTCAAGACGATTACGCGCTTCGGCGACGTGGCACGCAGCGGCGACATTCGGCGCGACGGCAAGGTGCTGGTCGCAGGCGACGACACGGGCAAGGTGCAGGTGTTTGACGTCAACTCGCGCGCGATCCTGCGGACGTGGACGCAGCACAAGCAGCCGGTGTGGGCGACGCGCTGGTCGCCGACGGAGATGACGGCGATGCTGAGCGCGAGCGACGACAAGACGGTCCGGCTGTGGGACCTGCCGAGCGCGGAGCCGGTGGCGACGTTTACGGGCCACGCGGATTATGTGCGGTGCGCGCGGTTCCTGCCGGGGACGACGGCCAAGATGATGATTTCCGGGAGCTACGACGCGACGGTCAAGCTGTGGGATCCGCGCGTCGGGAGCGGCGCGGCGGCCATGACGTTCAAGCACGCGGCGCCCGTCGAGGACGTGCTCGCGCTGCCGGGCGGCACGACGGTGCTGGCCGCCGCGGACAGCTGCGTCAGCGTGCTGGACCTCGTCGCCGCGCGGCCGCTGCGGCTCATCTCCAATCACCAAAAGACGGTGACCTCGCTGAGCCTCGCCTCGGACGGGCGGCGCGTCGTCACCGGCGGCCTCGAGGGCCACGTCAAGGTCTTTGAGACGACCGGCTGGAACGTCGTCAACAGCGTCAAATACCCGTCACCCATTCTCGCCGTCCAGGTCATCCCCTCTCCCACCAGCGACGGCGATTCCGCAGCGGCGACGGACCGCCATCTCGCCGTCGGTATGCAGTCCGGCGTGCTCTCCCTGCGGACTCGTCTCACCGGTCCCGAAGCGCACCGCGAGAGGGAACGCGAGCGCGAAATGGACGCCCTCGTCGCCGGCCGCGGCGACGCTCTCGACGCCAAGAAGCAGAAACGCAAGCGCCGCGCTGCCGCCCAGCACCGCCTTGACCTCGTCGGCGAGGGTGCTGACGTTGTCATTGCCGCCCACGACCCCTCGCGAGGCGGCAGCAGCCGCAAAAAGGAGCGCCCCTGGCAGGCCGACCTCCGACACGCGCGGTACGCCGCCGCGCTGGACCGCGTTGTCGACCGCACCGCCCCCGACTACGCACCGCTCAGCGCGCTCTCCCTGCTCCTCGCCCTGCGTCATCGCGGCGCCGTCCGCGACGCCCTTGAGCGCCGCGACGAGCAGACCGTCCTGCCCATCCTGAAATGGGTCTGCGCGCACGTCTGCGATCCGAGATACGTCAGCGTCTGCGTCGAGGTCGGCATGCACCTGCTCGACATGTACGCCGAGTACGCCGACGCCTCGGCGGAGCTGGCCGACGGTTTCAAGACGCTGCATCGGCGCGTCCGCGCAGAGGTGGACCGCGCCCAGGTGGCGGGCCAGACGGGCGGCATGCTGGACAGCTTGATCTTGGGGTGCGTCTGAAAAGAAGACAAAAAGGGAACTTGGGGAGAGTGGGACAATGATTTCCTATATTGCTGTTGGAATTTCGAGTCAATGTCATAATTACCTGGCATGGCTGGACTATTGAATTTCCGTCGTGGCGTTTTCTAGGCGTTTGCATTTGAACAAGGCGTTGGCTGATATACTCAAGCTTCTCGTAAGGAGAAGGGAAAAAAAAAAGACAAACTATGTGGTCTTCTGACAATGGATATCTACAGCCTGTATATATATCCCATAGATGTACAAGACTATATCTGTTCTACAACTCACTGTATCACTTGGCGTCAATTTCAACCGTTCCAGAGTGAGACAAAGTAAAAAAGTCCTTCGACACAGCATGACGAAGAACACAGACAATCGGGGTTCAATCCTCTTCATTTTATTTCGATGCTTTATCTACATCCAAGTTGAAGAAAACATCCAAGCAGTTGCTCCTCCCATTTTCCGGATAGACAAGGGAAGAAAAATTCAAGAGCTCTGTGCCCGCTCCAAACTTGGGGTATCCTCCAGTGGTATCTGTCAAAAACTCGCCACGCCAGTACAGTAGAGAAAAAACGAAAAAGAAAGCATATTGAAGCGAAATTTGCACAATAGACATATAAAAGTAAAAGTAAAAGGAAAATGAAGATGGAATAGTACAGCAAAGAGATAATGAGCCAAGCCTGTAAATGCTATAAAATGGTACTCAAGTCTGTCGAGGAAGATTGGCACGACTTTAGAAATATGTATGTAAATAGAAGAAAGATAAGAAGAGAAAAGACGCAGACAGCTTTTGAGGTATGTAGGACAGACGGGTGAAAAAAGGGTGTTGAAAAAAGGTAAAAATGCTCGCCATGCAAAACTGTCGCTCGCCATGGTGCACAAAAGAAGAAAAAAAGGAGAAAGAAGAGTCGAGTAGCACGTGGCTCATGATAACAAAGCCAGAATAAACAAACAAAAAGGTATATCGTCATCTTGCTGTCGTCGGCGCAAGCAGTATCGGCCGTGTTCACATTACACACAGGAGAGCATCACCCTGGAGCTGGCGTCAAGCGGCTGTTGTGCATTTGCGGTGTTGCGTCCCCTTCGATGGTGTTTCTCGGCGGCGGCATGTCGAGGTTATCGGATGATGTGCGCGATGCGGTTGTTGGAAACCCCATGTTGTTGGGGCAGAAAGGCTCAATCCCCCAGATATCTTTTTGGATTCCTTCTAGGATATGCATGTCGACCCGCAGTGAGCTTGTGGCCGTGGCGGATTGACGTAAAAAGCCGATCGTCTTTTGGAATAAATGGCGTAGGAGCTTTTCGTCGACGAACTCGCCCATGATGGGATCTCTCAACGCAGCAGACAAGACGAGTAGGTTGCCCCATTGAGCGTGCGCGGTGCCGAAGACGCTGGTAATGATGGGTCGCTTCTCTCCGAGCCCATGAAAAGCCCTTGTGCTCTCAACCAGAGCATTGATGGCCTTCTTGGCGAGTACGAGAATTCGGGGATCCAAGTCCTGTACGTTTCTTGCCTGCGGATCGATGCGTGGAGCATCGACCTCGGCGCGAAACTCTGATGAGGGCGGTTGTCCAGTGCTCGGATGGTTCTTAACAAACGAAAACTGCAACATTTGCCTCAAAAAAGGTCGAAACGTGAGGACCTGAGCACCCCAGTACTTGGCACGAAGTCTGGCTGATAAAATATCGCCGGCCGGAGGATCTTCTTCCTTGAAGGCGAAACTTGGCCCCACCCACTTCATATCTGAAACCGCATCCAATACTATATCAACACTTCTATACGGCAAATCCAATCGACCCCCCTTGGCCGGATCTTCCGGCGCGTAAAACATGCGATGAATGCTGTTGAGATGCGTCCGCAGGTAAAGTTGGCCGAGATAACTGTCGAGAACCGGCTTAGGGAAGCCCTCTAGTAGGCTCATGTTTGGATGCGGGATGTCGTTTTCATAGGACAAAAGGCCTGAAGGCGGGAGAGGAAGTTCCGCGAGCAAATCACTCTCCAACTGCAGACAGGTCCAGAATGCCAACGAAAGCTGGTTGTACTTTGTATCTTTGATAAATGCGCGCGTGGTTTTGAACTTCTTGAGCTTCTCCAAACTGGGCCGCATGATAACCTGGAGCTTGTGACTTGCCATGTTGATGAACGAAAAGCTCTCCAAAGGCCGTCCGAGCTGGCCTTGGTAGAGTCCAGCAAAGATGTCTGCGTAGACGTTTTTCATGTTATTGTAGGAGCCGATATGGTTTCCGAGGATGTCGGTTGCAAAAGCAAAGTATTCCAAGCCAGGGATATTCTCGTAATTTTTCTTAAGTAGGCCGGGACGGGTATTGCCTGCCAGAGACGAACGCCGACCATGTTGGTATGGACGCTCCTGATCACGAGGGGACGCTGAGCTCGATGGCTGCGACTGCGACGCATCACCAGGCGGCGAGCCCTTGGGCGATTGAGGAATACCATTGAGATGAAATCTTCCGTGAGGCATCGGATCACCCACATGAAGGGCGTCGGGCACATAGTCACGATGCAGGCAGACCTTTCCAAGTGCCAACACAGCTAGGATGAGTGCTGTATGTATCGTCCGACTCGGTCGACTAATTCTCTGGGTGGGTGACGCCGCCGCCGATGCGTCCATATTGTCGGGAGGCGCTGGTGATGTCCTCTTACGCTTTGAGCCAGGGGGCTCCATTGAGCTGCTTACGGCCCAAGCTGTACTAGCCTTGGTGCTTAACTTGTTGCTTGCTAACGGGAAAGAGTCGAGGAATTGGCGCACCCATTGATCGAGTATTTGAGGTTGTACGATGGGATGCATATTGAGAATGTTTTCCTTGAAGGACTCAACATACCGCAATACCGTACCCTCAGAAAAGTCAGGAAGGCCATCGGCACCAAGAACACCGCTTCTATAATCGACATGGTCATATGGGCTCAGGCCACCCATATTGCCCCAGTCTGCCGCTTCGGTCACTGTGGAGGGTGACGGGGAGTCGGATGAATCGTCGGGCGTGTCAACGCTTTGCTGGTCATGTTCCCGTTCGCGCTGCTTTCGTGACATTCTGTTATCCTCACCACGCCCATATAAAATCAGCAAACCTCGATTTTGTTCCTGACTGATGGGGTACTCCCCCACATAGCCTACACCTTCCCGCTCAACGTGATGCTTCGTCATTTCTCGGATAGAGGGCCAATTCAACAAAAGACCGGCCAGTGTGGTGTGGTGTAAGGGAATGGCAGGCTCGCCGACAGGGGGCGGGGGGCCGGGCTCGGTCTCGACTTCGTCTTCGGGCAAAATGGTTTGGTCGGGACCAGCCACGATTGCGTCTTGCGATGAGTAGATGGCCATCTCGTCTCCAGTGAGCGGTGTACTCTCAGTTTTGCAATGATTCTCAACCACCGGATTTACTTTGAGAGTAGGATCAGATTTTAGGGCGACGGACTCGATTCTGGTAATGCGTTCGTCCATGCGAGCGAAATGCTCAACAAGTGTGGAAAGCTGACTTTGCATACTGGCGATACCATCCAGGATATCCGACTGGGTTTTGTCGGCGCTGCAATTGAACAGTTAGTGATGGGCGGTGTTTAACACCAGGCTTAGCCGGACTGACACTTTAGGCGGCGGATCGCGATATTTGCACTCAGTGCCTCTGTCCTTGCATGTTTTACATGGTCTGAGTTCGTCGCATTTCGCTTTCAGTTGACGGCACGAGTCGCAAGCCTAGTTGACAGTTAGCTTACAAGGACACATTAGCAAAGAGTGACAATGACATACCTGGGAAGCTCTCGTATTCTTCTTCTTTACTGGGATGACACTGGAGGCTGAGTACATGCCACTACCATACATGGGCTGATCCCCTGAAGATGTGTAGCCGGGCTGGCTTTGGCTCTCGTAGGCTTGATGGGGTTGCATGGATGACGAAGGGCCGGCGTGATGGCGATACGGCGATGGTGTTGGAGGAAGCTGCGGAGCAGGTTCGTAGTTGACATGGCGTGGAGGCTCGGAAGAATAGGCATGGGCATGCGGGGGAGGGACAGAGTGATGCGAAGCAGAGCCATGGCCAGTGTCGAGACCATGACTGCCCGATGTCGGGCGACGAATGTCTTCAGGGCCTTCTCGCTTTATCAAGGAATCTCGTGAGGAATAGGATGGGTAGTGCGGCTGCGCCGGTGAGTGAGGAGGCGGCTGCTGCGGCTGAGACTGCGGATGTCGATAGTGGTCGTGCATGGGAGCGAGAGCCTCTTGGTCGTGATGGCGACGGTCGACGTCAGGATGGTGCAGAAGGCCATGCCCAGAGGTTGGAGGATGACTGGGAGAAATGTCGGAGTGCCGGGGCTGGTAGGATTGATATCCGGAAGCAGCAGAAGAGGGATGCTGAGGATGGGAGGGGGGAGGCAGATGAGCCGTGGAGTGCGGGTGCGGTAATGTGGTTGGCTGCTGTGAGGTGGTACTAGACCACGAGGACAGACGAGCCCGTTTGCTATCGATGGGAGCTAGATCCATCTTTGTGTATTGTAGACAGGGCCAGAGACACACAGGCTCATAGCCGTGGGTGAGTCGAGTGGCAAAGCTAGGACCAGGCGAAGCAGGGAGCCATGGACAGGAGCCGAGACGACACGAAGAGAAGAACCAAGGCGGGTGTCGCGATATCGCGGCCTTGGGGAGTCTATTGGAACTTGGAGAAGGCTGCTCAAAGGTGTGGTCTCGCAGCCTGGCTGGCCGACATGGGGTTGGGCAACGACGTGGCTTGGGGCGCTGTCAGTGACCAGACAAGTAAAGGCTCTGCTGGCAGGAGCAGAGGTAGCGTATGTAGTACAATGATTTGAAAGTGACACGGCAGGGAAACGACGAAGTAGACCAGTTCAGTGAAGAAATGGGACGGGGCGACGGGAAGCGCAGCAAGAGGACGCAGGAAGATGGGGGTAGGGTGAAGGCGAAGACGACGCTAAAAGCGGTGAATCGCCCGAGACGGAAGAGGAAACCAGACAGAGCAAGAAACGAGGCGCTCGTGGTTGGAGTTGAAGGTCGAGAAGAACAAGAAGCGCAAAGCAGAGCGGCGGCGTGTGGGGCGTGTCGCGGAGAGACAGGGCCAAACAAAGCTTGCCTTTTGCGGGCTGAAGAGCAGGAGCCGTCGCACGCTGGGGAGGACAGGGATGGTGTCGGGTCGGGTTGAGGTGGGCGAGTGATGGGCCGTGTATGGCAACAGGCGGCGCGCCAGAGGCTGCGATGCGGCGTACGGGTGTTTGCGCCAGCGGCCGCAGGGACGGAGCAGAGGGCGGCGGTACTTGTATGGTGGCAGCAACGGCGGCGTATAGATGGGCTGCAGGGCCAGCGGGTGTGTTGGGCATGAATATGCAAGAGAGCAGGGCCGAGGGGGGGTGAGGAGGGGGGAAAGGGCAAGAGGATCGGGAAGGAGGTGAGGCCAGAGACGGCCGGCGACAGCGGAGGGAAGACGGCGGCGGCCAAGCAGAACTACCAGCAAGTAGGTACGTACCTAGCAACTTATTATTAGGCCGTTAAGGTAGGCAAGGTAGGTATCTAGATGCCTACGTACTGACAGGTAGGTAAATACGAAGTAGAACTGGCGGAGGCGTGCAAGGCCAGAGAAAGGCTGACGGGGTCGAAAAGCAAAGACCAGGGCAGCAGATCTGTGATGAGCGGGCGGCACGAGCGATGGCACAGCAGACGGGCAAACGGGTAGGTCTGCAAGCCAACTGACTACCTAGTTAGCTGGAAGAAGCGAGCAGCAGCTGTGTGAGATGCATGTACAATGCAATGCCGTGCGTGGCTGAAAATGGTGGTTGCGGGTGTGTTTTGCTGGGTGGGCGCAAAGGAGCTGCGCTGCTGCGCAACTGGGCTGCACGGTGTGCAAGGTACAATGTACGAAAGTACAAAGTACAATGGGGCAAGCGGGCAATAGTCCTCAGCAACGTAACAATAACGCTATGTCTAAATAGTACCGAGACTCGGTACGGATACTCGGTCAATCGGTATTCTGCGGTGGCTCGTGGCAGCGGCGAGAAAAGACGGTAAGCTGCTGGCTGTATCGACCAAGAAACCCAATAAAGAACGCAAAGACGCAAAGGCGCAAAGACGCAAATACCCAAGCAAGCAAGGAGTCCAGGACCAAGGCTGCGGGTACGAGCTCCATGTTGTGGGCCAGCGCCAGCTCTTAATGTCCACTTGAGCTGTACTGGTACTTTTCTGTCTCGTTCTGTCTTGTTTTTTTTCTTCTGGTCGCGGTGCGGGACAAGCTAAAGGAGCAGTTGCCAGGCCGGGCAAGGATGTCTGGCAGAGGACGGCAAGGGGGGGCTATGATGCATGGGCCTCGCTGTCGGTATGCATGGGCATGGTTGGTAGCTGTAATGAGTCGATGCTCAAGAATGGGCAGATGGGGTAGCTTGTATTCGTAAGGAGGGAGGTGAGGGGCGAGCTAGCAGTGTACGAAGTAGGTTAGTTGGCAAGTTCCGTCATTGTTATGAGGCCAAGTGGTGCTCACTCTGGGTGGTCTGGGTGGTGCGGGACAGGTAAGAGGTAAGGTACAGGCAGAGAGCTGCCAGTGCAGACTCCAGAGTATTGGTGGTTCGACTGCTAATAATAATTACCTAGAGGGTAGAACAGGGCGCATCCCGAGGATACCAGGACCCGACGCGGATAGTCTGGGCGATGGGGGACCAAGCAAAGTAACGTGCAGGAGAAAGTGAAGCTGACGATGTGAAGGGTTTTTGTGTAGGCCTTGTTTACTATGGTGTTGTCCTGCAAACAGAGCCCATCAGTGTTGCCAACTGCCAGCTACTAGCTGCCAGGTAGCTCGCTAGGTACCTTATTACTACCCTGATATCTAGACAGGCAAAATTATGCAGTGCAAGGTAATCTCTGGCAAGTATCCCGCTGTCTGCATGCAAAGCATTAATGGCACAGTCAATGACCCCATCGCCAAGTCGCAAACATCCGCGAGAAACTCATAATATATCAATCTCAGCAGTGGCTTGCTTCCCCATACTCATCTCTTCACGACAATTCTGCGCGGCGCTACTGGATTTTCCACTACTGCGTGTCGTCACCTTCGGCCCTGTCCCCCGTTTGGTGCTTGTCTCCGTTTGGTGTTTGACTCCGTTCATTTCGGCATCCACAAGATTACCTGCTCTTTTTACTTTTTTTTTTCTTTCTCTGCACACATTTCAGTTACGAGCTGAATTTCTCGTCTCGTATTTTCGTTCTTCGGGCAGCTTTTGCTCTACTAATTCGTTACTCAGCTTGTTGCCGTACTTTTGGCCTTTTTCTACCCAGTTTCCAGTGAGTCAGTCACCACAGGATTTATTTACATGCACCGATTCTTACAGTCTGTCTGTGTAGATATTAGTAGGTACATACCTAGGCATGTAATTAAGTAGTCTCTTCGGCCAGCTCGCAAGGCTGCCGCCAATCGCAGACCAAGGTCATCATCGACCAAATATACTATTATGATTAGAAGACATGCCCGCATCTGTCACCACCTGTTAGCGGCCGCCGCAAACGAAGCCCATGGCAGCTAATAGGCGAGTAGTTGGCACAGACGTTCCCAACCAGCGCTGCTGCCTCACGTTGCAGGAGCATTTATTATGATTCATCACCCAATATCTCCTGCAGCGCGTCGGTGAATTTATCAGTACAAGTTCGTATTACTGACAGCGCTGGCAGGTACCATTCAGGTACAAACGCTCGCATCACCACTCGTCACCACCCATCACCAACCCATCAACAGCCATGCCCAACAGGCTCAATGCAAGCCCTCCACGTTACCCTCGCAAATCCTGCCGTTTTCTTGCACCAATTATGCCGCCCTAACCCATAATATCTCGTCCCTTGCTTTGATCAGCATCATCCTCTTGCTCCAGACTCCCGACTAATCTGCTTTCGAATCCACCCATGTGCAGTCCACTGCCGCGCCCCCAAAGGTGTTTCCCGTTGTCGTTGACTCTTATCACGCCTCTCTTGGCCTCTGCCTGTGCCCTTGCAAGCCTGACCAGCTGCACCAGCCGGAAGTTTATTAGGCTGCTGCAGGTCCTCTTCTCTCTCCCCAGCTTATCGCTAGTGCCCAGTGGCGCACATCCCTCCTCCCCCAGTTAGGGCAGCCCGCTGCGGACCGGAGCGAGGCGAGAGGCAAAATGGTGGGTGTCATCATTAATACAGAAAGCCCACCGTGGAGCTCTCTGGGTCGCAGCGCTACGACAAGCTGGCGGGCACTCTGGCTGGCTCGAAATCACCGAAATCAGCCCGGTCGCTCCTTCGCCTCTCGCCGGCCAACCAGCCAGCCTTCTAGCTTTCTTGTCCCGTCTGCCAGTTTATGCAAATGGCCGAGAACCTGACTGATGACTAGCTAACAAAATAGCTGAAAACGCCCCTTCGCTGACTTGACGCCGCCCACGCGCCGCTGCCATCTATTCGGAGCTGCCATTCCAGCCTGCTCATCTTCATCCCAATCGTGGACCAAAATAGACACGGCGGCAAGACATACTCAGTTGTCTCCTCAGAATAGGGGTCGTGCCTCTCATTCACTCCGTACTTATCGCTCAGCTCTTCAACTCCCCACACGAGAAAACAGGAACGCAACCTGGACGCCTCGTCGGCTCGGAGATAGCCAAGCTCAGCAGGGGGATGACGCAACAGAGGCAGTAAACGTTATCTACTGCGAAGATGGCATAACTATTCACATATGAAACGCGATAAATCGAACGATTTGTGGAAGAAATCACAAGAGCCATTCCGACAAGATTCATATATTATTGATGAAACTCGAGTTTTCCACATTTTTACTTGCTAGTTATAGCATTGTCCTAGTTGGCCACTCACACGCCTGGTTGATCATTTTGATCGGCGACCGTTTCCGCCACTTGGATTTGCTGCATGCCGCTGCACATACAGCGCACATCGTCGCTTCCGATGTCATGAAACGCGGTGCTGTAAACGATCTCTGCTCGCAGTTTTCAAACTCTAAACCCATCACTAACAAATCAAGTGGCTGCCCTTTCAGGTTCCATCAAGATTGCATTACCTGGCAAATTAGGGAGTTCACCAGCGTTGCATCGGTGGCTTTGGCCGGAATCTCCTGCCCAATCGCGTCCCCGTTCCGTCGCGACTGGAGTCCTGGGCGATTGTCTTGGGCGATTGTCTTGGTCCTTGGGCGTTTTGGAGGAGGGGGCAGGGACGAGGCTGCGCTTCTTTGCAAATGTAACATGCCCCTCGCCGGCAGTGTCTTCCCCGGCATCGCCGTCGATTTCTCGAACAAAGTTTCGACACTGAATGGAACACGCTCGGCTGCAATGAGTCCTGCCGCCAGTGCCGTCAATGCCCTGCTGTATAACCCTCTCCACCAGGGCCGCCACACGGACTGATGTTCTATTTATTAGCGTGCCAAGTGCTCGGTGCCCACGACACTTTCAACGTGTTTCGCCCGCCTTGGGCAGTCACACGCGATGTCTTGCCCACCACACCATGACGTGTTTGCGACATGTTACTTTGCCCGGTCCCGATGACTCGCCTAACAATAACGCTGCTCAAATACTCACCGGGTGACCAGGAGCCCTAACCCCACCCCAGGTTAAGATCTCGCCTCTGTTCCCAATTAGTCATGAGGAGGCTGCGGCCCAACCTACTGGTACTCATCAAAGAATAGTATATACCACTCGACGACTGTTTCACTGGCCCCAATTGCGCCATTGATTTCTAGTCGGTATTGCGAGGGGGCGGTTACCACAGCTTCGGGACCAACGCAGTCTGCCGCTAGACCCTAGACCTAGCTCGGTACGAAGGATTCTCATATCGGAGAGCGCCGCAGCCTTCTGGAGCAAGGATAATGGACGTGCGGGAACGGAAGACCACATCGAATATTCGTAGAACCTATTCTTTTACCATTTGTTCCGCTGCTCGGCTCCAGTGCCATTACTCATGCCATAACTAGTAGGATTCCGTACCGGAGCTCTCGGAGAAAACACCAGCCTGCATCACCAGACACCAAAGACTTCAACAATGCACGAACACAGCCTGTATCGGCTACTCTCTGCATTGCCGCGACTTTGTTACCTGAATCTTTGCATCCGAGCCCGCTGTGTCTCTCAAGACCACCGGCGTGGCTGGGGTTCCTGCTGCATAGAATGACGCTCTCGTCACTTCTCGACACTTGCTGGCTCCCAGAGATCTGCCGAGTCCCACCCGTACAAACATTTCCGACTTGGCTGCGCCATTGAGTGCCAGCCATAATCTCCAGCCCCCTTGTCGGCGTGTCCAGAACTGCGGTACGGTCTCGCTATGCTCCATAATAACGCTAAAACATACGCATTTTTCTACGAGTTCCTCTTATGCGCCGCGGTGGCATAGCACTTGAATGCATTGACCGGGCTCGAGCCGTCAATTTCCAAAGACTTTGACCTTCTTTTCGGGAGATGAGCAAGTTGATTGATGCAAGTTAACCCGAGGCCAACGCTGTCGACGATTTTACCTTTTCGCTACACTAATATGTGAACTTCCTGAGTCTACGATCTTTTGAGACGGAGGCTGTGTAATGATGCTGCTGCAATATTCGAGAGTCCAAACCGCAATGTGGCCCCCGGCCTGGCGGTCTGCCCAGTGAAAGTGCCAACCAAGCTACCTGGGCGGTTGACCCTGTAACTAGGGCCACGATGCAATCGCGGGAACAAAGACTGCTCGATAAGCCCAGATTGTCATTTGTTGCCGAACAATATTCGGAACAGGGGCTGCGAATGTCAGTCGCTTGCAGTGCTGCTGAAGCCTCGACGGACACCTCAACTCAGAAGAAATAAGTACTGTGCTGACCAGCGAAGGAGGTCAGACAGCCAGGACGATATGGCTTGTATGACATAACGCTGTCTTATATACCTTATTTTCCCTTATAACGGCCGAACTTTTGGTCTCGCCAAGTCAAGATAATAACAGCTGGCGATTGTTAAAAGTGCAGCTGGTTCAGATCTAGAAGATGTTGCAAAACCTGGCGCAGGGTAGCAATTCGCGCAATGCACCTTGACGCGCCTGATTGCTCTGTATACTGGTTTGACGGCGAAGTTTCAATTGCCAGGACATTGCCACAATGCCAATCAGAGTTACATTCACTATTTGCCCAACGCCGGCACTACGACAGCGCTAACTGGTGAACCAATTCGCGATCGCCCGGAAAGCCATATCCGGTAGATCCAGACGCACGATGCAGTAAATGCAAGCCAGCCCCCCCTCCCCCCCTAAAAAAAGCAATGCATGACGCTGGGGGCAAATAGAGCGCAACAGCTGATAGAGATCATGCTATTTGCTGAGTTTTACTACGTACCCCATTCAATTTGGAGTAAAGAGGCTGAGGGGTAAGTAGAGGCGCAACGCAGGATTACCAGATTCGTATCTTGGTCTTGGCCCTGCAAAAGGCCAAAATGCAAATATTCCCCATATTCCAGACATTGCCATTTCAGAAGCGAGCCAAATGTCTCGGACGATGCAGACCCTCCAGAGCTCGTATAACGAAGCGGCGGATCAGAGCTGAGCGGCCAGAAGCTCTCCAGGAGTCAAAGTTGGCTGTGAGATTGGAATTCCTCTCTAAACGAAACTGAGCCTAGATTTTGACACTTGCAATGCGCGTTCGAAAAGAAGTGACGAAAACCATTTGGCAGGAGGTGGGCGCAACATTTTACTTCAGGCAAGGATACCATATCCTTGCTCCGACCGCGGGGTGGCGGTTTCCACACAATGGCTCTGTCACATTTTCAGAAAACGATATTGCGTCGTGTGTTCTCTCGCTGCTCACCATTGAAATGACGTTGAAAATACGGATCCTGCGACGTCACCATCAGCCCAACGGACGATTCCTTCCTCTTTGCGCAACTGTTTGGCGCCCGAGCCTCTACAAGCAAGTTAACGACGTCAACGACTTCGCAATGACATCGACGTTGATGAAATGCAGCACATATCAGAGGCACATTGTTAAAGGGCTAATAGCTAGCAGATATCGCAACCCTAGCTCTTCCCGCGGCTGCTCCGCGAGCCCCGAGTCTTGGTTTGCAAGCATGGGTGCGACTATAATGCATCGCAAGGCCGATATCTGCGCCCTTGCTCCCAGCATTTGGCTGGTTTTCAGCTAATAGCAAAGAAGATGACAAGGTCTCAGGTCTGGCCTGCAGGTTGGCGTTACAATCAGCATATTGGCAACGGCCACGTCGCCAGTCTTCAGCACGACATGCATGCATCCCAGACGGGTGTCAAGCCGCACCATAGTGCCCATCCATGGTAAAAGTGCGAGATAACAGAGCAGAGGGTCCGACGGTGCAAGCAAAAAAGAGAAAAAGAAGCGAGAGCGCCTTTTGCGTGCGGAAAGGCGTTGTGCAAGAGTCTCACTACGGGACACCAATTGGCAAGTGTGCAAAGCTACGTGACTCGAGCCCTATACCTCCCATGCTACGAAGTGCACGCAAAATGCCCGGTTAAAAAAGACAGAATGAAAGTCTCATAATCCGTACATCGTCAAACGATCGTGCGGCAAGTCGTCGCATTGGCGGACCTCTCGATGAAGGCACATGACATCAGCCATATGTACGATATCAGACCAGGGCGTGGGGAGTGGACATCGCTAATAAGCGCACTATTACTGACTGTTTCTTTCTTCTCATGCCCCCGACCAATGAGACCAAACTAGATCCCCAAATGGCTGGATGTATCGGTACGCCAGACCAACAAAGCAAACATCCCGGCGAGTCGGTTACGTCCAAGTTCCAACAGAGTCAAGGTATTCTGCTCTTCCCCTGACTCCTGCGCCTTGCATTTATTCTCGCCCACACGCCGCAGAATTTGAACGCCCGCATGCATCACGGGCCACGGCTACCCCTCTTTCCACCCCGGTTGTCGAGGCGGGCGGCGAGCGAATACTGTATCGGTATAAACTCATCTGCAAGGGCAACGGACATGCCGACAGCATCATGCAAGAGATGCATCTCCGACCATCTAAAATAGTGACATGGCAAAAGCTAATTACTTGGCAGGCCAGTGGCTTGTAAAGTGCTGCCACCCATGACCTTGATAGCCCAGACTGCCACATGATAAATCACTGGCAGCGGCACGAACCATGCTGAATATCCTGGTCGGCTCGAGGTGACAAAATGTGACATGGAGAGAACTTGCAGTTCATGTCTCAAGGCCTTGAAGAAAGCCTGTGCGGTACGGATACATGAGCTCGAGTGCAGATTCCATCAAGATGACAGCATCGGTTGGTCAGCCACTCTATCATCGACGCAGGATGGCAGGATGGCAGGTTGCCAGGTTGGTCGGCCCTGGCTGAGAACAGCCTTGGCGGTGTAATATGGTCGGATGGCGGCCATCAAAAAAGCCACACAAACTTTTTGGGCATTGTTGTGAACCGGGGTGCAATACAATGGCGGCCGCAGCACCTCCTACTGGTAGTAGTGCACGCACTTGTCAATCTCGCAGTGATGCCTCTTTATTCTCACACGCCCCTTTCGTTACGTTCATCCGAAGTTTCTGGAAATTGTTTTCCCCTTGGCTTGCCCTAATCTGCTTGGCAGACGCCTCCCCCCTCCGCTGCTGCTTTGTTTGTGGCGTGGAAAGCCCTGTGGCGTCTCTTTTAAATTCCGACAAAGATATGTGCGGAATAAAAGGCCGGTTCGGCCCGGACATCATTGGCTGGTCAATATGACTGCGTATCAGGCACGAATCAGAAAAGAACGATGCACCTGTGGTGGCTGCAGTCACAGCAATCGCCACCCTCCAGGTACCGTGATCCAATCAAGCTGATACAGACGAATTAATGGATATCCATTATTCTGTGCAACTTGGTGACCGGTCCTTTGCATTTGTGGAATCATGATCGTCTTCGGTTCCGCCACTGGGTGAATTCCACCTGTTCATGTGGTTGGGCAGAATGCGCCTCGTTCGGCATGTCCGAGGGGCAGACACTGTTCACTGAACAAACGGCATCATTCCCGGCCATCTTTTCCTTATTGTTGAGAAGTCACTCGAGTTTGTCGGCCATTGTTGAAACGGCATTGAGTAATCGTTCGTTCGACCAAGACACGATGGCGGGCACGCTTCCAACCAGATTGATCCCAGGTTGATATGCGACTTATACCTCGGGAGGGCTCATTTGAACCAGCTTCTTTTCATTATCATATTGCAGAAATCTTTCTGATGTGTGCACATTTTATGAGTTGATGAAGAGATAGCCTTCATTTTCGTGAAGGTTCGGTGCTCGCCATTCATCTACACTTTCATAGTCCACGTGTGGCCCTACGCGTCAAAAGTATACATAACTGGCACGAGTGAGATGTTGTATGAGACTAAATTGTGTGTCTTCAGTTCTCAAACAAATTTCTCTTCTGCAGTTACCTTACTTCCATACCCTTCATTCGTTTGCCCTTATCTCAAGCAACTCATAACAGTCTACAACAATTGTCGCTCTGCGCATAGGCGCCGATGGCTGTTCAGTTCTCAGGTACCTGTATACTGTATGATCGAAGTCCTGCCGAGACGCTGCATTGGCATGTGAGGTCGGTGGGCCACTCGGATGCACGCTGCAGAGCACTGGCCTGGCACTGCAATGCACCAACCGATACGATGTGCACCACATGGCATCGGGAATCTTGATGTGAGGCTGCACAACATGTGGGTACGGACTTTTCTTGCCAACCATACGTTGCAGAAAAACAAGTAATAGTCGGCGGGGATTGACTGCTGTGGGGGCAGATAATAGAGGCATTCATACCGCTCCAGCTCCAACTCCGATTTACCCCATTCAATGAGATCCCCAAAGTCTGTGTATGCAGACATCGTAAGCATAGCTTCTGGTAAGACACAAGCATGAACTCACGTAGCACGTAATTGTGAGGGGCGAGGGGGTTCTGCCGCGACATGCGCACTGGCCAAGACTCAAATGGCCTTGAGCATGCAATCACAACACAGCAGTGCCGTTTGCCTGCAAGAAGTCTGTTTCATCACAAGGTTGTTAGAAGAGGCAAGATCCTTGGGAAGATCCTCCGAGACTAGGCGACATCGGCAACAAACGTCAAGCCGTGTTTCGTGGGGTAAAACGCGGCCAAGACACCGATGTCGTTTGTCAGCCGGCTTTCGGCGGGCACAGGCGGTGAGCCCGAACTTGCATATGCATTTTACCTGTACCACTTCCTGCACTGAGCTCAATGAGTGCGAGTAAGGCACGAGGAGCGTATGTGATGGGTCGCTTTCAAGGCTCTGCCTGTTTCGGCTTGCCGACTCTGCGTCTCTTGGTCCTCCTCTTCACCTGAGATTGACGTGGGATACCGTCCAGCTGTCCAACAGTGTCAGGCAATATTTGCTTGTTCCTGCAATTCGCGACGTCCGTTTCCTTATCCTCGGGCTCGACACCCTCTGTGAATACCATGTCGCCCCTCTTGCCTAGGACGTCGCGGCCAGCTTCCTCGAGCAGGATGCCGAAGGCGAGCAGGGCTGTCTCATCCATGCTGGCCTCGTCGACGTTGTAGCTCTGCGCTGCGGGATTGCCCCGACGTCGCATGCGTCCGTAGAATCGCCCCGAGTAGTCGTGGACGGCCTTGAGCAGATCGCTCTCCGGCAAAACGCCGCGGCCGCCACGCGGGAGGTCCCTCTCGTGCGCGTAGTACACATCATGCTCAGCGTAGCGCGTGGGAGCGTCTTTGCGTCGGAACAGCACCTCGTCTGGCCCATACTTTGTCTCGTGAAGAGAGTATTTGGTGACAGGAGCAGGTTTGTTGTCCTCGCCTCTGGTCAGGGCGCCTTGGTGGTACGAGAGCCTGCCTGAGTAGCGTCAGCATCGACTTTTGCGGGCGGTGGTTTTCCAATAAGTTACCAGCGACTGCATCATAGACAGTGGCAACACGACGCTTTCTGCGGTTCGTTTCGGCTTGGTGTAAGTCATCTAGTGCGTCGATGCCATGCGATTGTGCAGAGGAGTCAAAATCTGGTGTTTGCTGGCGACTCAGAGGCTCGTCCTCTGAGGCCATAGCTATCGTTCGCCTCGAGCTCAGTAACCTGGTGGACTTTGTAGAAAGAGGCAATGCTTGCGATTGGTTTCAAAGCATTTCGCTTGTCTTCTGTACCCCGAACGTCGATATGTGGTGATTGTTGGAAGCTGCAAGTTTTCAGTGAAGGAATTGCGGCGTTCCCTACGATGACAGCTAGACCCACTGTATTCAGCGCTCTTTGTCGCAACTTTCGGTACTGGCACTCGCCGTTCTCATCTCATCTCCATTCCGAGAAAGAAGAATCATTAGAATACCGACAGCCATCGCTGTCGTACAAATCAGATGAATGCAGACTCGTCTCTTCGCGCGTGAGACTGGCGATCTCCTGCCGCAGGACTTCGCGCGCACACTTGCCAGCGACCTTGTCCGCACCTTTGCGCCCGCGCCGCAACACCGCTTTAATGGCGAAGTGATTACCTCGCAACGGCCTACGAGCGGCAGCTCCTCCTCTGTTGTCGAGGAGAGGGCGCACAATATCCGTGCTCACGGTGCCGGTGTTAGTGCCCTTGATGTCGACAAGTTTGACGGGCGCCTCATGATATCTGGTGGTGCTGACGGCTCCATCAAGATATGGGATCTGGAAAGCGCACCGAGTCCTCACACGCAACACACTTTCAGACCGGCATTGACAATAGCGCGCTCGACACAAGATGCGCGCAGCAGCGGCAACAGGGGTCACAGCCATGGCATCACTCATCTTGCATTCTATCCCTTCGACTCGGGAGCGTTCCTCTCCAGCTCATTTGACAAGACGTTGAAGCTGTGGTCAACGCCGCGCGCAGCCTTGTCAGCCGAGTTTCCTCTGAACGCCACGATATACTCACACGCAACAAGTCCTGTGGCAGACCATCTGCTCGTGGCATGCGCTACGCAGCACTCCAATGTACGACTAGTCGACCTCAAATCCGGTGCCGCGGTGCAAGCTCTCGTGGCACATGGAGGGCCGGTGCTCAGTACAGCTTGGAGTCCGCGACACGAGCATATCCTCGCCAGCGGTCATGCAGATGGCAAAGTACGTATATGGGACATTCGGCGCGCAGGCGGCGTTGTCGCTCAACTCGATCAGGAGGACTCGCTCGGCATTGTGCATCGCTATACTCTCGCAGCTGCGAATGGTGCTGACTGGAGCCGCCAACCCCATTTTCGGGCCTCATCCCAAGCTCACGATGAAGCAGTCAATGGAATCAAATGGACAGACGATGGAAGATACATTGTCACAGCGGGCCTAGACCGCAAGATTCGAGTCTGGGATGCTGATACTGGTGCAAACACACTTGCCAGCTTTGGGTCGCTCATACAAAATCAGCACCCAAAAACAGCAAACATGCTCCTGTCGCCATCGGGTCTTTGCAGCACTGGGGACTTTTTGGTCTGGGCCAATGACCAAGAAATGCTGGTGCTAAATATGCAGGACGGTACCGTGATAACGCGCCTACGTAGCCCTGGTGTGACAAATCCTGTTGGTCCGCGTAGCGCTGAAATTGGTCGAAACAGGATCATAACCATGGCTTGGAGGGGTGCTGGTGGGAGCGGCTGTCGCGCACTCGGGCCTGTCATGGGTGGCGCGCAATCACTGGGGACGATTTACAGCGCTCACTTGGATGGGCACATACGTTCATGGATGGTGACGATCCCGGGGCCTGACGATGTTGAGGATATTGAGGAGCTTAATGAAGATGAACAAGTGCGTGCACGGAAGCGCAAGGCGGTGGATGATGCATACAAGAGCCTCATGGGGAAAAGCATCACATTCACATGACCCGAAACACGGCGCGTCGCTTGAACAGAATGTAGAAAGTAACTCAGTATATATCCCAGACTCCGTCCCGCTATGAAAAATCATGTGCGTTCTACATAAGACACATCCGCCTAAGCTATTCGCAGAGGGTTTACAAAACAACGACGACAAAACTTAGCCAACCATCAGGATAGGCTGCTTCCCTCATGAGATCCGCCAGCGGGGCATTAAATGGCACCGCAACTCCGTGTAGAAGAACATTTGCCATGACGGGATCCCTGCTGCTCGGGAATAGCTTCGGCATCGTTTCTTTCAGCGCCTGACCCAGAAATCTCGGCCTTCGATCAGCGCCGAGTGGCTGCACCAGAGACTGGATAATCTTAAAGGCGCCCGCCGCCGAGGCGTCGCCGCCCTGTTGCTGATCCACTGTCGGCTCTCCGCCGCCGCCGCCTGCGCTACCTCCCGGCGCGAGGGGCAAGTAGATGCGCATGGGGACATGCTTGAGGGTCGTGGGGGCGTTGAGCAGACGGTTGTTGATGCGAGAAAAGGCGGTCAAGTCGTTATCAATGACGGCGTGCCAGAGCTGCGTGGTGTCGCCCTTTGACAGTTTCATGATTTGGTTGGCGTTGCCGTTGCGGATAAAATCTGCCTGTGTACACGTGAGCGATTGCTAATAAAAGTGCAGCAAAGCTGTGCCTTTGAGCCATCGAGAACTAAGGGCAACTACGCACCTCTTTGGCTGCGTTGAGAAACGTGTCGGAAATGTCCCAGCTCACGCCGTCATTGACAACCAGTCGCCACGGCAGCGACGGCTGGTACAGGTCGACCAGCAGGCCCACGGGGAGATTCCGCAGCACGACATCTTCGAAATGGAAGCTGGAGCAGGGCGTGCTGAAGAATGCGGACAGGCGCGGCAGCAGCAGCGCGAGATAGGAAAAGCGCGGGATGCTGGTGATGAAGGGCGCGGTGGGCGCTGATGGGTGGGTGATGAGCAGTGGTACCCGGGCGTCCCATAGGGCCTGGGATATGGGAGCAGACATCATGTGTCTTGCATTCTGTCTTGGATGCAACGGCTATGCGACATGCGGTGAATAAATGCTATGGGGATGATCAAGCTGTGTTGCTGATGAGTGAGTGAGTGAGTGAGCGCTTTGGCAGAGGTGAGTTGTGGCCTACCTATTGCGGGGCAGCCAAGTACAGGCACCAACGGAGGACTGGGCAGACGTTCGTTATAAGGTGAAGGGTTGACAATCGCCTTGCCCTAAATAGCCTCTTTTTACGAAGTTCAAGTTGCAGAATTGTGGAAAGAGCCAAAATCGACAAGACAGGCACCAAACCGGTCTTTTGTTTGATTGGTCTCTCAACGTCTAGTCAGAACTGCAGCAGTGGCATCATAAACAGCAATAAGGGAGGAAGAAGAGGACTGTGAATACAGCGGTGGACGCCTGGAAAGCCTTGGGTCTAATCCTCAGGTTGCATACTTCTAAATAAATTTTCGAAGAAAAAAATAGTCGAAATTTTTTAGCTTAAGGTTACTCTTGAGTTCTATAATTATCGATGGCTCGCGGTGATGGCTATTCTGCTGGAATTTAATTTATTTGTTGCGTATAAAAAGCCAAAACGCGGCCACATCTGATCATGCATCTCTTGTTCTGTGTCTGTGTAGGAGTCCACCTTGTTTTGGTCGAGCTTCGCTGTATAAGGGTTTGGCTCAAGTAATGCGCTCATTGTTTAATAAATATCAGGTGGAAGTACTAGCACGGTGGTTTTGTTCATGGCCACACTTTGCGACATAATCCAGAGCGCTGGACGTCATCGCCTCATGACATTTTGCTCATCTGTGAGGTATACGGTAGCATATCAACGGTTTCTCTTACGGTCAAAGACATTCGCTCATGTCTAGAAATTATATGCCAAGCTTTTACATGAAGCTGAGAAAAGTTTGTCATTTTTGGTCTAGTGATGGCGTATCGACTGGTTTACATTACGAGCCCCTTTGACGGAATTCCATCGCGGCACGGATATGCTGACGGGAAGCAGAAACTTGAACATGGAACAGTTTCTACGACTTCGAGAAATGATATTGTGCCCTAACATTATGCATATTGATATGGCCATGCAAGAAAACCCGTCCATACAGGCCATAGTAGCGTGTACACTCAAGCAACCTACTTGTTGTCTTAGTAGGTTTGGTGGGCGAGTCACCCTGCGCAGACTAGTCAAGTATTTCTAAACAGAAATCACATACCATTAATGAATATTTTAGCCAAGTTTCAGACTTGGTGAAGTGATATCCCCAGATTATAGCGTTGTCTCTTTGCGGCATCTGTGGTGCGGGTGGCGGCGCGCATGTCTCAGGGCCGGAGCCTGGTCAGATGAATCAAACCCCGATCATGCATCGTCGGTAGCGAGCTGAACAAATTTGGCATGCCGATCTTTATGTGATCCATCACTTTTCAACAACCCGCCCATCACCTTTTCGGCAGTCACCGAGATGATGGAGACTGCAGGGACTGTCCAGGCACATGCGAGGTATAGGAGACGGCCTCTGCCCGTACATGTGCTTGCTCTTCTCCAATATATTTGCATTGATCCGCGTCCCAAAGTGCTAGAAGAAAAAGCCGCAATTAGCTGTTAGAGACATGAGAGACAATCTCAATTGCAACAGTCAAATCGACCGCTTTTGACAAGCAAAAACCCAAATGCCGTCCACTGTGTGCTTGTAAACCTTTATAACCTGTCTCAATTGTAATGTCCAAGACATTATTGAATAGTAAAAGCTATTAATGTTTTACTCTGCGAAGAACATCTGTCTTGGTATGTACGTTATCGGGTTTTCAGGGTGGCGTTAGATAACGGCCTGTCTCTGCTGGCCCGACCCGAGACAACGGTACAAGCTGCACGTTTCACTTGCCCAGATTCACAGTGGCTGTGTACTCGGACAATCAATGGATGCTTCCAAAAGACGGTCAGGCATCCCGGAACCGAGCTGAAGGTTGGGAAAAGTCTTTAATCGGGATAGCAGCTGAAACTTGCATGAAATCGAGTACTGGTACTTTGGAAAATCCATCTGCGGCAGTACACTCCTTGACTCCGCCGTTGACAGCTTTGTGAGGCAGCTGATTCTCGTCTTTTTTTTTCTTTTTTTTTTCTTTTTTTCGGGCGAGGTAAAAGATGTAAGTGGCAAGCACTTTCTGAACTATTAATTGAGAGGTCTTCACTTCACATTCTGAGCAATGTTCAACAAGTTTTAAAACTAACAAATTTGAATTCGTAGTACATAAGAGATGTTGAGCTAAATTAAAAATAGATTCGTAACAAATCATCGCTATTCATAATTGCGCGTCGTCATTATAGACCGCTGTGCTTTTCGCGATTGGCAATGCTGTGGCGGCGTTCGCGGTCGTGCGAGGCATCATCGTGGTGAACGGTTGGCTCTCCAATGTGTTTCTGCAAAACAGACGGGGGGACCTGCGCGGCGTCCGTAGGGTCCTTTCCATAGCTACCGGCGCTTCAAAAAGCCGTCCAATGTCAGCAAGTTGTTCCTTCAATTCGTCCACATTACTGGCGTGTTTAGGAGCGGGCGTACGTGTTGTTGCCGCCGACAGTCTTGCTGCCGTCGAGGTCGCTGTCGACGCGGGGGTCAAGCTTGTTCAACGCATCGGACTTGTGCGGTCCGGCCGTGTTGGGAGCAGGGCCGGGGCTGCCGTAGGCACCAGCACCGCCGACGGCGCCGGCGCCAGTGGTACCGTGGTGGCCGGTGGTACCGTGCTGACCCGTGGTACCATGCTGACCGGCGATACCGTGTTGACTGGTAGTGCCGGTAGTGCCGGTAGTACCAGCAATACCAGAGGTGTTGTGATGGCCAGTAGTGCCGTGAGTACCGTGAGTGCCATGCGTACCTCCGAGGCCGGTGCTACCAGTGGTGCCGGTGAGACCAGAGGTGTGCTGGTTGCCAGTGCCGTGAGTGCCATGCGTGCCTCCGAGGCCGGTGCTACCAGTGGTGCCGGTGAGACCAGAGGTGTGTTGGTTGCCAGTGCCGTGAGGGCCGGTGTGGCTGGCAAAACCGTGAGTGCCAGTAGTGCCATGGCTGTGTAGAGGATCGGCGCCTGTGCTGCCGAGGGTGTTACCAGTACCGTAACCAGCGCCAGTGGTTCCGGTGGTGGTGTTTAGACCACTGCTACCGGTCACGCCGCTGTGGCCACCAGTGGTGTTGTACTGCTGTCCGTGGACGCCGTGGCTACCAGTGGTACCGGCGGCAGCAGCAGAACTGCGGGTGTTGTAGCCAGAGCGACCATCCAGGTCAGAGTCGACGCGAGGGTCGGCCTTGTTGGCAAGGTTGGACGAGTGAGGGCCAGCGGTGTTAGAGGCCGGGCCGGGGCCGCTGCCGAAGGCACCAGCACCACCGACGCGGTTACGGCTATCCAGGTCGGAGTCGACACGGGGATCAGCCTTGTTGGCGATGTTGGAGGAGTGAGGACCGGCGTTAGTGGAACCGTGGGTTTGGCTGTGGGTGGCACCAGTACCACCGATACCACCAGCGCCGCCGGCATGATGACGGGTGCTGTCAAGGTCCGAATCGATACGAGGGTCGGCCTTGTTGGCAATGTTGGAGGAGTGAGGGCCGGCGGTGGTGGTGGTGTTGGAACCAAGGCCAGTGCCGTGGCTGTGAGTGGCACCGGCACCACCAACGCGGTTGCGGCTATCTAGGTCAGAGTCGACGCGGGGGTCGGCCTTGTTGGCGACATTAGATGAGTGAGGACCAGCAGTGTTGGAGGCAGGGCCAGTAGTATGGCTGTGGGTACCGGCGACGCCAGTAGTGCCGGCGACACCCGTGGTTCCCGAGTTCAGACCAGATGTGCGGTTGTCATCCAAGCGAGAGTTGTGAGTGTTGGTGGTATCGTACTTGGCGTCCTTGTCCTTGTCAGAGTGCAAGACCTCCTTGACCTTGTTGACGATGGAAGACATGTTGGATTGTTTGCAAGTGTCTGATAGAATGAAGCGAGTTTAGTAAATAAGGTGTGAGGGAAAGGGTTTAAAGAAGTTGATTTTGGGGGTATCAATGTATTGTTTGTTTTGTAGTGTGATGATGGAAAGGAAATCGTGATATCGAAGCTGGCAATGGAGTCTCTTTATAGACAGAACTCACAAGAGCGAACAATGAGATCATGGGCAAGCTCCGTCTCGTACAACTCTGTCGACATCAAGGCAATTGTTCAGCTCATCTGTCACAGAAAGTGTTTAACGGGGTTTGCCTGCCCAGTGATCATCGAGAATACACTTTGGCCGTCGTCATAGATGTCGATGGGGTCGTTGCTGCCCCCAGCCGAGCAGCCACAGCAGCCACACGTTCGAGCGATGCAAAGCTGGAGGTAGGCGGACGGCGTCATACTGACGTGGAATTTGCACGACGGATGAACAAGAGGGTTCAAGCTAAGCCAAGCGACTAGAGTGTGCTTGGCGCCCGTTTGGCCAAAAGGTTTCAAGATGGTGGGGTTTTGGGTAAGACGAACGCCAGTGATGACTTCAAACTGTGAGCAGATTGGTTGTTCTGGGGAGAGCAACCAAGGTAACCTCACGGGAAGGAAAAGAGGGTCGACATACTGGGGAAGATGACGCAAAACATACGCAGCATTACTGCAGCTTCGTACGTGGAGCACTAGATTATCTGTCATTACTGGGCACACACTGGGTAGCCAAATTGTCAACTAGTAACCTTCCATTGTGGCTGTGGTGGCGTCACCACTTTTCGGTTGTCCGCCTTGGTTCTGGACTGCGCACAGCCTCGACAGCAACGCGGCCCAATTGTGGTTCAGACGAGCCTGATGTAATTGGCCATGCAGATCCGGTCTTGTCCCAGTTTCCTACTGTGTTGTGTGGCTAATTATAAGGAAGCCATTGTGGCTTTCTTGCGTTAGAGTGACGAGCAAATTGGCAACACGGGCTTGTCTGCCAAAGATCGTCGCACGGCTTTCTTTCCCTGGCACATGTGGCGCCAAGTGGGTGAGGATGAGGTGCTGGCCACGTTATAGCATGGATTTTCAGCTAAGATCTCGATCGCGACGCCTGCCCTTTTGTCTCATGACATGTTGCGTAAACTTGGCATAGAAAGAAGCTCAACTAGTACCCAGTCCCTAGTAAGGGTTCATCTCGGTCAACTACCAAGGCCTCTGCCGGCGCTACGTTATTATTACTGATACTGTCTTGGTCTCAATTCCGGTCCCACAGTCTCACCAGCACGTTTCTGTTGCTATTTCCAGTCAGTGGATACATACAGAGAGAGCTCTTGAGTTCTGGAACAGGGCAATTCTATTGCTGTCGTATCGATGCCATGCTCACGTAGGCCAAAGGCCATACTTTACACGAGCAAAGTGGATAATGATTGGCTCCATGAAAACTGACCATGTCTGCATACACAAAAGGTCTTACAACAGGACATGTTTGTTCCCCAGGTGGTGCATTCAAGGCATCACGGCATGTACTCTGTACTGGTTGGTGGACTAGTGCTGAGATGCATAGCTAAGTCGCCGACCAGGCCCAGCAAGACCAGTAATAGAATCTCCAAAGGAATTGCGCAGAGATAAAAAAGAAGAGATAGTACCTATCAATACCAATAGAACGTAGAACTAGCGGTACCTGATTACCATGGTTGCGGCATTAGCAGAGCAAAATGATGAGTGTGTACAAACCAAGCGTGACACGAGAGCTTCATCACACTGCAGCGCTTATTGTTCCATCGACACGGGGATCACCGAATTAAGTAAAAAATGGATAAATTAAAACGCAAGGAAAGAACACTACTATAGCTAAAAAGTCCCAGTTGATTCCATCACATTCCATCACACAGCATTCATCATAGCATCGCGAAAATTGCAGCGCTGTAGGGTATGTCGAAGTTTTGTGGTATCATGAATCACATTCAAAAAAACAATCGTAATAGGCACATTAATTGCACAGAAATTGTTGTCGCAGGCTGTCATTATTCCTGTCGTGCGCAGGCAGGGGGTTCCAGTGCAATGAATGGTGGTGGTGATGGCACTTAGACGGCGCTGCGGCGGTTTCCGCGGCGGTACCAGCGTCCCTGGTGGACGCCATCACCACGGTGGGCAGCGGGCTCACGCTTTCGGGTCCAAAGAAGGCCAATCAAAGCAGAGGCGAGGAACAGGATGGCGCACAGGAAAGTGAAGGCGATGGTGGCCTTGTACTTGCCGCATTGGTCGCCGTGGACAGGGTGGACGTTGTTCCAGTTGAATACGTGACCGCAGCTGCTACCGACAAGCTAGAAAAAAAATGTATATGAGTACTCAAGAGACACTAGAAAATGCAGATGGTAGAAAATTATATTCACTTACGTTGACAAGAATGCCGAACGCGACCCAGAAGAGAATGCTGAGGACAAAGTCGATTGGCCAGTGGGTAAAGGTGCTTGAAAATGGAATAAGCCAAATCAGGGCAAAGAAGATGCCAAGGGCCGCGATGACTTCGGTGTAGATGAATCGCCATCGGTTGTTGTGAATGCCCTTGGTGTGGCGGAGGTATTCGCCGTTGACACCGGCGACAATGGCAGCAAAGACGAGCTCTGCACCACGGAGGATCAAGCTGACGAGGCGGTCGAGGGCCATGATGATGGATGATGGTATGTAAAAATGGGAATTATGGATTAAAGCGAGGGGGTATTGGAGAAGCTGGCTGTTTGATTTGAATGCGAGGGGTATCTGCTTTGTACAATTCCAGAGCTGGGGAGCTGGGGAACCTCAGCATTTATCTTTTTTTTCTTTCACCGACTGGAGTCCTCATCGCGTGCAACATGTTTCTTGTCAAGTTTGATTGACAGGGAATCGACTTCCATGACGCAGCCCCCTTGGCGGCCACAGCAGTACAACACCGCATTCAAGCTTGAGATTGACTGGCCTAGATGCGACTTGTACAGTGCCGTGCTTGCGTGGCGACGGGGGCTTGGGTATCAACCAAGCCATTCGAGATGCTATATTAAGCAGGGCTGTGGCGTCTGGCGCCACTGTGTGAAGTACATGGCCACGAGGCCTAGGATGAGGTCATGACATTGTAAACCTGGTATACGTCCCACCTCAGCCACGTCCATTATTGGGGTGATTGGATGATTGGATGTGTCGGCAGAGAGCCGCAACAGCACGGTCTCGTGGCACAGCGACCGTTGCTCATGGTGGGTTTGTGGGTGTATGATGTGTGGCTGATGAACTTGGTGTCGTCAATATAATGGGGACCGGCGCAAGAGTGCGGTCCAACGTTTTGTCGTATTCTTTGGGGTTTATATTGATCGCGTCCACAACTCCCACCCAGACCAGGTTTTGGCTGCATCGGCATTGGTCCCGAGTGTGTCAGACCTGGGCGCTGGAGGCGTCTCAGTGACGTCGAGATCGCGCAGTAACTTGGTAATAATAACACATTAGTGAAGAACAATCTATGAATGACCCAAGAATGCCTTCATTTGATCGGCGCTTGTATCCCGATGTGATAGACTGAAATGACCAAGAAAAATGCGTTGCTACGGGTGGGTATTTCGCACCATATCCGTAATAACAACGAATTATTAATCTCTAGTAGGGAGCCCTGCCCTCCGGCGGGATGACTTTACTTGCTTTGTTAGTGATATCACTACGCGAATCCACCATAACTATTACAGGTTGGCGAAAATACAACGCAGAGTAGATTTCTTTCCTCTGCTCGTGTTTCGGCCTAGATAAATTAATACAGCATCCCTTTCCACTGTTCAACTAACACAAAATACTAGCCATTTGCTGTTGAGAATCCCTGTAGCATGGGGCTCACTCGATAGATGCTTGAATTTTGTGCTGACCACTTGCTTATTGCAAGTACCAATGCCATATTCTTTTCCGTCAAAGCGAATCCGTACACAAAAAGCATAATAAACTACAAGTACGCAATTTATTTACTATATGCAGTATGTGTCTTGCATGTTTGAACCGTTGCTCACGAATAGTTCTAGTCTGCATTTACAAGTTCTTTTTCACCTCATCACCATTAGCAGCCTTGTCATTGATGGTCTTTTTGACGGCCTTTTTGACGGCCGTGCCATCACCAACCTTGGCATCTGCAAGGCCCATGTTCGCAGCTCCCTCATCGCTGTACGGCACCATTTCTCGTAATTCTTTCCAGCTCGTCGCCGCTCTGTATGCCGTCTGCACATTCCGGCGGTAGAACCAGGTGCCCTGCATCTTTGCCACGGCAAGTTCCCAGTCCGTGGTGTACTCCCTGTAGAAGGGCTGGTATCCGAGCAGGCCGCCAATGTAACGTCCGATGATGACCGTGACCCAGAAACCCAGAAACGTGCGAATCGCGACGGACCAGCTCATGGGAACCCATTTAGGCAGCGTAGCCGGAAAGGGCAGGTAGTGATCTCCGCCGTCAAAAGTCTGCAAAGCGATGATGGTATTAGTACGTTTGAGCCGGACTGAGTAAAAAGGTTCTGCGTACCGCGCATTGTTGGATAAAGTCGATTTTGGACCCATATTTGAAGCTGTCGACGCGCACGCCGTACCAGTTTTCTAAGAAGATTCTGTCCAGGACAAAGTCTTTGCCGCTGTCGGTCGCATTGACCATAAAGACAATCTCTCCGTCGTCCTCTTCCTCATCGTCCGAGCCGTCTTGGTCGTGTTCAGGGTCCACGTCGATGATGAAGCGGTGAATGTTACCTGCTGGGCAGATGGCAACACCATCCTTTGGGCGTAGCACCTTGACCGTCTCGTTGACTTCGATACCGACGCGGCCCTTGACGACTTTGAACCGCTCCGTCTGGTGGAGGTGAAAATGCGGCGGCGGGCCTCGGTAGGCGCCGCTCTTGTCGCCCTTGGGGAGCGGCTTGTAGATTTGCATGATCTGGAACGCGGTGCCCGCCGGCGGTTCTAGGAAGTGAGTTTCAATCTTGCCATCAAATCTGATATCAATTTAGTACTCGCAATCAAGGACTCTTTTCCCTCTCACCCTCTTCAGCTGCACCGGGAACTCACTGTGTTAGGGGATTCTGCCCCGCGGAGAGGGTAATTGGTACGAATCCCATGACTGCTAGCTTTGACTACGAAGACGAACAAGTGCTCGAGGTTTGCGCTTCTGCTGAATCTTGCTATTGAAGACTGCAACGATTTTGAGCTCCGCTTGTCTTAATAGTAAATAATTGTTGCTCATGATCGGCTTTATCGGATGGCTGCCGTAGTATTGAGCAACCTAGCTCACAGTCGAATTGCAGCTTTACAGGCCGACTATTTCGCCAAAGAAGGTCTTCTCCGAACAGCGTCAGCTCACTCTGCCCTCTGGGGAAATACACTGGAACACTGAATGCAGCTGTCATTACTCGCTCCAGTCGCGCAACTAAGCGCTACAAGGTTATCGTGTGGAGCTGATATTACCAAAAGGAGCACTTCCAGAAGGGGCAGCCCAGGCAAACAGATCCAGGACAGTGCACGAGTACAAAAAAAGTATTCATGGTGTAAGATGGGCTGATAATAAGATGTAAAGGCCTGATCAGTTGCGTTTTACAGAATCTGAGACAGCTTAGATACTTGTGCTTTACACATCAAACTAATTGACCGACTTCTTGGATTACAACCCCAGTCACGATGGCCTCGCTCCAACCAATCAAGCTATATGCGCACAAAAAAGGGCCTAACCCATGGAAGGTCGCCCTGATTCTCGAAGAGCTTGGTTTGCCGTACGAAACAACCTACCTTGAGTTCCCTGACGCAAAAGTCGAGCCGTACATTTCCTTGAACCCAAATGGCAAACTTCCTGCAATCCAGGATCCCAACCACAGCATTGAGCTATTCGAGGTAAGTCTCTAGCGCAAGTCAACGGCTGTCCATCAGTTGGTGCATCTCTGACACAAAACTTCACTTACAGAGCGGCGCAATCATCGAGTACCTGATTGAGCAGTACGACAAAGACAACAAGCTGTCGCACGAGTCGCTGCAGGAAAAATCCTCGGCTCGCGCCTGGCTGCACTTGCAAATGTCTGCCCAGGCGCCCGTGATCGGGTACAAGGTCTGGATGGGCCGTACCTACGACGCCAGCCAGATTGTCTCTGCCAACGAGTTCCTGACGCTGGAGATTAAGAGGGTGCTGGGTGTTTTGGATAAGCATCTTGCCAAAAATGGTGGTCCGTTCCTCCTCGGCGCCAAGATCTCATACGCGGACTTGGCCTTTGTCCCGCACTACATGATGTTGCCGTTGTTTGTGCCAGACTATGATCCTGCCACCGAGTATCCCCATTTCGCGGCTTGGCTGGCGGCGTTGAAGGAGCGACCGGCTGTGAAGAAGATTGCGGCGACCAAGGCTGCTCTAGCTTGAGAAGATGGGAGTAGCTCGCTTTTAAATAGAGATATTACTTGCTAAAGTTTAAGCAAGCTTAAGAACGAAAATGATTTAATGTAATTTATTTGCCAATTGTTTTGGCACGTAACTCTGGACACTAGATGCCTTGTACGCCACAAAGGCACCATCGTTTCCCAATTGCTCAATACTGACTCCGTCAGAGTGACAGCTAGCTACTACGAAACAAGCTTCAAACTGAAGCCATTACTTCCTTTCGAAGGGTAAAGTAGTTTATAATCTAGTCTATGTTCGCAACCCGACCGTACTAAATATCAGAATACCGCACACCCAAGCCCTCTAAACGGAAAATACACCGGCATCTATGACCAAGCTTACCGCAGGCGACCGAATAAATCAAATTCCCGAGTCTTCCTGTATGTACTGTTCCGGACTCTCATAGAATTTATTCCATGACTGGCAAGTCTGATGCAACGCCTGGTCTTCGTCCTCTGTATATGTCATCTCACCAGGTCGCTCCAGCATCTGCATCCCAAGGCCTTGACTGGAGTGCCACGCAATGTGACAGTGAATCAACCACGCTCCAGGATTGTCAGTCTTGTAGGCAAAGACCATGTATCCTCGCTTCGGCCATGACGCCGTGTCTCGCCTGGGCGGGTTCTTCAGCTGCAGCGGGCTATCCTTTGTAAAGTTGCCCTCGCCCGTACCCAAAAGGAAAAAGTCGTGGCCGTGCAGATGCATGGGGTGCGAGCGGTTGCGCTCGGAAATGTCATTGAAGACAATGTATACCCATTCGTTGGGTCCGTCGGGGGTATGATAGAGCAGGTAATTTGGTGGAAAAACTGTAGTGTCGTTCTCGGCCACGAGAAGGTTTGTGGGCTTGGACCAGTCGATCCAGAGATACGTGTCGTTCAGAGTCCACATGAAGCCGCGAGGCATGTCGTACGTATGGCGATAGAGGTTGAAGACGTCAGTCCTCGACGGTGGGCCGGCGTCAACCTTGACGTACGGTACGAGCTTCTCAGCGGGCTCGTCGTCGCAATTGTCGGGGTAATGGAGCGCCGGGTGCGTCGTGTTCGGTAAAGCAGTAGACTGAGGATCGTATCGGATTATCCCCAGTGTATCATTTGCATAGTCATTGGGGCAACACGAGGTTTGCCAAATAGCCCTAGTCGCCATATACATTAGCCTGAATTTTCTTCTCTTCACAGCATTGACTTGACGGGGCTTGTTACCTTAGCCAATAGTTGTCTTCCGGCGCGTTTGCTTCCACAATGACATCGTATCGCTGGCCCATTGAAATAATAACCTGCAACAGAACAGTCAGTTGGCTGAGACACAAAAAGATGACGGGATTCTGCTGTCGTTTGTAGACAAAATACTGACATTATCTGTAGTATATGGCTCAATAGGAACAAAGTCATTGGCAATAACGGTCAGATTGTGCCCGTCGATAGCAAAACGAAAGTTCGAGTATAAACCAGTATTGACCAGCCTCATACGGTAGCGCTTGCCTTTTTCAAAGTGCCACTCGGATCGCTCACCCGTCCCCAAGCAGTTCTTATCGAGCGGATCAGTGCATCTGAAGATGTTTTTGCCATTTATGAGGCTGTTGGAGAGCGACGGTGGACCAGAGGGCACACGCGCGTACCACCACATGGCAAATGGCGAAACGTGACTCCAATCTTGGAGCATGACTGTACCCAGATCTTCATCATAGTTCGCGGTTGCGGGTCCATGAATGATCATGGGTCCCTGGAGACCGACCGAGTACTGGAGGCTGAAATGAGAATGGTACCAGGACTTGAATCTTGTTAGTTGAGCCACCTAGACGGGAAATTTTGCCAATACGTACTGATCCATATTGTTCAGCCCTCCAACGATAAGTGTAACTACCTCCAGGCGGCTGTTGGTCAAGTTAGCGTATTTCTGCGTTGAAAGGGAAATTTTCAGCAAATCTACTTACTATAGGACACTGAGTAACGCCAGGGACACCATCATGCGCATTGTTGTTGAGTTGCCTTATACCGTGCCAGTGGATCGCAGTGCCATTTCTCTCCATTTTGTTTGTAACATGGATTACAACTTATCCGCCATTAGTGACTTTGTACCAGTTGCGAGCATCGTGATAATACCTTCGTCTCCCCAGTTTGCTTCAATCAGAGGGCCAGGGATAGATCCGTTAATAGCAAGCACGTACTGTTCGTAACCCTATCGAGGCGGTCAGTATGCCAAAAGACGTGAAATACTGAGCAGACAGCTGCTAACATCAGGCGCCATTGTAATATTTTCCACAACGAACCAGTACTCTTTCGTCACACCAGTATGAGGAGCTTCGTCGTAGTAGTTGGTGTTGATTGAGTAGTCACCCCAACATCCGCGAGAGTCGGGACCATGTTCGCAGTCATCGTAATCGATCGGAGTAATGTCAGCTGCCACAGGATGTTTGGCTGCACAAGCAGAAGCAGCGGCAAGGCTTAGCCACGAACTGGCTATGAGTATAGTCCAAGGACGCATCATGGGCGGCTTTGGTACTAGATGGTATGAGAAAAAAGGAGGTGATGTTGCTGTTGATTCACGACCGGAGAAAGTGGCAGGCAGTGAATTGCTTTTTCAACAGCTATTGATGCAATAACGGTATTGCCTTTTCAACAGACATTTATACAATCATGGTATTGGCCATTGTCTCCGCAAAAGGTGTCGCGCCGACCGCGACAAATCGGCTCTATTGGCTAGAATATAAATACACCAAGAAATACGCTCTATAGACTGAGTGATATCGATTGATATCGATATCTGTCTAGCTTGGCTTGCAAACTCTGTCGTTGTGATGCCCGATGAAGGGCGGCGCTTCCCGAGGGGCGAGATCGTCGGCTGGTGGAAGCCGCGAAAACCGGCACAAAGAGGCCGAGACACCTGTTTATTTCTGGCATGTACCTTGGCCGGATCTCCCATCAACCTTTGTTTGTGCAAACCTTTCAATATTACCCCATAGGAGTGGAACTCCAACTGTCTGTTTCCCAAAGGGGCAGTTTACTGGACCGCCAAGCTTATGAGCTTATTACAGTTGGTTCAATGTCAGCAAGACATGACTGCTTTGGCCACTCGCCCTTCTGGGACGAACCGGAGCGAGTTTTTCAAAGATTAGTAAGCAAATAGGTGCCGATTCAAGCAGTATCCAGCTTTATTGAATTCGCTAGACTTCCCAAGTGGTAACTGACTAAGTAACGGATGCATCTACATCTGTCTCTGCAGCCGCTGCTAGCTTTGGTCTCATTGGCCGCCTTTTCCGTAGCTGACTTGCATCGCAGCAACCCTCTTTCAGCTGGCCCAGTGGTGAATCTATTAAAAAGCGTGCCCCAGCTGGCCAGTCTATAAAGCACTAGTTACAGCAAAAGAGGACAAGAAGCAGCCCACTCTTCGTGCAGTGTTATTATACGGCCGGCACTTGCATATCATAGCAACATTCACCTCCACACAATGGGCAGCATACGTGAACCGCTTCACCTAGTGGTCATTGGCGGCGGCCTGGCCGGTCTGTCTGCAGCCATTGCCACACGTCTCGAAGGCCACCGGTGCACTCTGCTGGAGAAGGCACCCGAGTTCAACGAAGTAGGCGCAGGACTGCAGCTAACTCCCAACTCGACAAGGCTCCTGCGACGCTGGGGCGTCCTGGACAAGCTGCGATCCAAAGCGGGCATCCCGACCCAGTTGACGGTCCGCCGCTACGACGGCAGCAAGGTGCTTTCACGCGCTGATGAGTGGGACAAGACGATGCAGAGCCAGTACGACGCGCCGTTCTGGGACATGCATCGCGCCGATCTGCAAGCGGCCATGGTGGCCAGGGCTCGGCACCTCGGCGTCAATGTGCGAACTGGGGCTGAGGTGGAGAGCATCGACACTGACCGCGTGACTGTGACGCTGGCGGGCACTCAGGAAAAGGTGCAGGGCGATGTCGTTCTCGCGGCCGACGGCTTGTGGTCGCGTACGCGAGCTGCCCTGTTCCCGGACCTACACGCGGCACCGCAGCCTACGGGCGACTTGGCATATCGTATCATTCTCCGGCTGGAGGACCTGCAGCACGACTCGGAACTCGCTGCCTGGGTCGCCAAGCCGACTGTCAACTTCTGGGTCGGCGCCGATGCCCATGTGGTGGCATACTCTGTCCGCGGTGGCACCGAGCTCAACCTTGTGCTCCTGTGCCCGGACGACTTGCCCGAGGGCTGCTCGAGGGCCCAAGCCGACTTGGAAGAGATGCGGGCTCGCTTCCAGGGTTGGGATCCTCTGTGAGTAGCCTTGGTGAAATTTATTCTGCTGATTTTTTCTCGTCCCTCAAACTAACCGACTTGACCTGCTTCAGCCTCTGCAGGTTTCTGGACAATGTCAAGACTGTAGAGAAGTGGCGACTTATGCACAGTACGTGGTATCCGTACACTCAAAGAGTACTTGCAAGCTAATGTCTGTTAGTGCCTTCTCTACCAACATGGAATCACGAGAGTGGTTACTTCACCATGGCGTATGTTCTACTACAGCTATGAGGAAACGCCGGACTGACTTTATTTAGGGGCGACTCGTGCCATCCCATGCTTCCATATCTAGCGCAGGGCGCAAACTCGGCCATGGAAGACGGCGCAGTGTTGGGCCGGCTGTTGGGGTCCATCCACGAAGCCTCTAGGATACCAGACGTGCTGGCAGTCTACCAGGAAACTCGCAAAGTGCGAGTAGAAAAGATTGCCAAGCAGGCTCTCAAGCAGGTAAGACAGTTGTCAAGATATTCTGATAACTTTTTTTGTTTCGTACTTTAACCCTTGCTGCAACAGAGGTTTAATTTCCACATGCCAGACGGGCCCCTTCAGGAAGCCAGAGATGAGGTCATGACGACACAGCAGCATCGAGAAGAGGAATACCCCAGTCAATGGTAAGTTATTGGCTAGCTGCTGTAGTTGGCATGCGAAGATTTACTGACGTGCAACCCGGCAGGACGTGCCCGATAATGCAGCCCTGGCTCTACGGATATGATGCCATTGCCATCGCCGACTCAGCAGTAGCGAATACCAAGCTGTGAGAATATTACAAACTCGTCGGTAAACTCCGTCCATTGAGTTCATGAGGTACAGATGAGATTTCATATACGTGGCCACCTTGCAGCTGTTCATCGCGGATGACCGAAAGGTGTGAGTCACTTTTACAATGCAACAAGAACGCCTTCATATAGTCCATAAATCATTGCTTTAAATTTTGTCTATCGTGTAAGTTGAAATGGGTATCGGTCTAATGACCAAAGCAGAATTTGCCTCCTGCTCCCTAGTGAAAAAATAAATGCCTCGTCGAACAGCCATTTCACGGGCTGCACGCGTTGAACAGACATGTCACTGTGTTGCTGCCAAAAATTTTTTTTTTTTCAAAACGAATACAAATCGGAAAAGTTATCGGTCATGGTCACCTCGTCATTTAAAAACTCATCCAAGTCCAAGGAACCAGTAAAAGTAGACTTGAACAAGTCGTCCGTAAACATGGCCGAGGTTGCGGCGGGAGGCATAGCCACATCTGTCCCACCCGTCTCACGCAGTTCTGCAGCAAGAGCTTGGCTGATTTGGTATACCTTTAGGCTGTCCGGATTGATCCGCGCAAGCGGCTCCAGAATAACCAGGGCATTGTTCATGGCTTTTAGGAGTTCCGGCTTTTTATCGTCAGCGGGACCGACAAAGACGTACGCGGCAATGGTAGTGATGGCATTCCAGATAAACGGTAGCACCATTGTCAGTCTGTCAAGAATGTCCGAACGAGAGTAGATACTGCGAAGCATGGATAATACAGAGCAGGCGCGAGTAAAGGCACTCTCGGCGTGCTGTGTGATCGAGGCATCGCCAGAGCAACTCTGCTTCCACAGCACGAATGGCCGTTGGAGAACCAAGCAAGCATCGAGGTAGTGCAGCTCAAGAATGAGCCGCTGTCGTTGAAGCCAGTCGGGAAGGCCAACTGTCAGTGCCGCCGATGATGCGCTTGATGTCTTTGGGCGGTTGACGTATGGCATGGTAGAGCAGACTGGCCTCGATCTATTCGCCTGACCGTTATTTGTGGGAGTATGACTACCATGCCGAGTCAGAAGCTGCTCAGGCAACTCGTCAAGTGACGTCTCCAACTGTCTTAAGGTTTCGGAGAGGCGTGCCATGAATTGGCCAGCAGTTGACGAGCCATGCATCTCTTCCAATGACTGAAACACTGGTACATCGTCCAGAGCTTCAACAACAATCATGGTGAGCTTGGACAAGACAAAGCGGTAGTTGTCAAGACTGGCTTCTTTCCTACTAACGACGTCTGCGTGCATCGGTGTAAAGCGCATGGGAGGGGAGGAAGGAGGCGGACATGGGTTCGAGGATCGCTGGACGGCAGCTGGACGGCCAAGTTGCAAGGAGCAGTGGACATCGAGCCAGGACAGGAGCCACCACACTCGAATGCGGTCATCGGCCACCCGAGCAGAACTTTGAGCAGCTGGTGTGAGATGGAACCGTCCCATGTGTGCGCGGCGCACCCCAAGGCCGACCAAGTAATATGCCTTTTCCAGCTGATTTTCTTGCAAGTGATAGAGCGTCAGCAGGATGTAGCATCGTATGGTATGAACGCAGGTCGTTGTGCTCGTGTCCTGGTTCCGTAGGACGTCACGACAACGCCGAAAGTACTCGATGCTGCTCCGGCTCGCCGCAGTTGGAGTGCAGCTAAGTATACGAGCGCCGCTGCCTGTGGCTTCTGCGCACTGAATGCCGAGCGCCGTCATGCCATTGATGAGCGCACCCTCTATTGTGCGTTGGCCAAGCAGATAGGGCCCGTCGGCAGTGTAGAGGGCTTCAAACTCGGACTCGGGCATGATTGGGAAGAGCGGCGCCAGCGACAGCCAAAAGAGACGCACAAAGTATAGCTGGCCGTCCCAGTTGAGCGTCTCACAGACTGTCGGAGCAGCTGGCAGCACGGCAGACGACGTTTTGCCCTCTGCGGCGCTAGGTAGCGGCGGGAACCGATACATGCCGTCTTCTTCGGCGGCCATGGTCACTCCCAGAGCCTCGAGGAAGTGCTGAAAAGTCTTGGTCACGTTGGACGCGGGCGAGGTGTGTTCGGAGCAGGGAATCTGCTGGCCCATGTCGCCAGACTGAGATCGAGACGAGTTGGGCGTGTTGGGATGCTGCGCGCAAGAGCAGCGATGTTGCAAAGGCCACGGCTCGCCGCCTGCGTCTTCGCCATCGGTGTAAGTCGGGGAGGCATAGTGGGATGCAACCGGCTTTGTGATTGTGGTGCCGGCCGCAGGCGCCATCATCGATCGAGTCGCAGAAAGGTTCGTTGGTGAGATGGGTGTGAGTGCCGTTG
This sequence comes from Beauveria sp. NWAFU-1, assembly GCA_024472245.1. Classification (NCBI taxonomy): domain Eukaryota; kingdom Fungi; phylum Ascomycota; class Sordariomycetes; order Hypocreales; family Cordycipitaceae; genus Beauveria; species Beauveria sp. NWAFU-1. Next base: position 2,484,776 of record JANBXD010000004.1, read on the forward strand.
CGGTGGGCTTCTCTTCCGTCCAGACACATTTGCTGTTATTCGCTCGACAAGGCTCACATGGCTTTTCGCTGCACTTGATACGATGCTGTCGACACCGCCTGCAGGCCCTGAAATTTTGCGACGTTGGGGCTGATTGTTGGCTATTCCCGATTCTCGTGGACTTCCCTCGTGCAGGCCGGCCGGCCGAGACGACGTCCGTCATGACAGCATTAAAGGTGTAAAACATTTTCTGTTTTGTATCCTTCTTTTGTGTCAAATTATGTACACATGTATGCAAGCTATCATTTGTGTCTGTGAGCTGATATTTTATAAGGAGTTGTTTTGTGATAAAGAGTGAAAAAGTTCACTTGCTGAAAGAAACGACTTGCATGAGTATGTAGTCAGGCTCGGACGGACATACCAATCACCCACTCGGAGACCCCGGAGACCTGCGGCAAGGATTAAGCATGCCGAGTTGTACTCATCTTTATCGGCTGCGAGGCTGTCTTGCATGCTTCTTCACGACCCTCAGCGTGGCAAGTCCGGCAGATTGTTTCGTCATTAGGGCACCACTCAGCTTGACATGAGATTGCAAGGATCCCCATCCGCCATGACGCTGAAAACAGAATGCCAAGCGATAACAGTTGACAGATAGCCCACCGTGGCTGGCTGCGTACAAACTACAGATAAAGTGGCTCAAAAGATGCAACAGCATCGAAGCGTGTGCAATGAACTGGTGATGATCAAGCGGCCAAGTGCGTGCGCGCCAAAAGGCGGTTTCTGACTAATAATATTGCCAAATCAAGTCGGTCTGACAGAATCGAACCGCAAAAGTGAGACGTGCCACCCGGCCGTCGTAAGCCGTCGAGTTTAGTTGGAATAGATAGGGCAGAGACATTATGAGAATCGATCGGCTATGCTACTTAAAATCATATAAATGGAATGGCCTCTGAATAATAATACACTCCTCATAATAGGCTCCGTCCATGTAACCTGCAAGACTCTAGTGGCACTTGGCTCTCCACAGAGAAGAGACCAGACAAAGGAATGACCTACCAAGCGTACCTGCCAAGACGTTGCAGGGGACATATTGTTCGCCACAAGCGCCGTTCGTGGATCTCGGCTGGTCCCGCCGTCGGCCTCGGCTAGTTCGTTAGAGCTGAATCCTGCATTCTGCAGCACTGGCATCGGCAGCTCGCAGACGAGATGTGCAGGCTTGTGGTCTTTTTAAGCCGCTGTCAGACGCGACTACAAGCCTGCAGTATTAGTCAGTCGGCATAGATACCAGAGACGACTGTGGAACTGGTCGATTTACCGGAGCATCCCACTGTAATATTGGTTCAAGATATCGTGCCGCTGCGCCAAGTTACCAAGAGTGGACTTTGTGCGGACTGCTGAGCATGTGAAGCCATGCGAGAGCCGATCTGTGTGCACGTTTCGGCAGTCTTGGATCGAACTACAAACACTCGACAGCCAGAGTAATATGCATATCTAATTTGGTCTAGTTTCGGCAACGCCGTCAACGTGCGTCGCAGCCCGACGGCAGCAGGGTCAGCTAGGCGATGATATATTGGCACGTCGTTCCTATCAGACAAACAGTTGTCTCGCGGGTTTGCACAGCCATACCAGGGCGCTGCTAATGATCTAAACTAACATGTACGAGCAAATTCAACACGAGGCGGGTCGATTATAGGGCAACGACTTATAAGTTACTAATATTTACTAGTAGAGATTATAACTCACAACGCGCCCCTTTCGTCTAGGTAATACGGAGAAAATAAGCGGCTCCCGATTTTTGAATAGAAACAATTGTGCTTGTCCTTGTAAACAATGGAATCTCCCCAGTCTTGGCTTTTTGGGAACTGGATTCTTCTTATTCGGAGATTCACTTCGGTTGTTACCGGAACGTTGGCGGACAATGCGGATAGTGCGGACAGTGCGGATAGTGCGCCCAGCATGTGGTCATCACTTTATAGCGCCCTGTTCTTATTGAAAGAATATTTGCAAATTCGCATCTTTATTAAGAACAAGCCCCATAGACATCTATTCATTTCAAAGTTACCTGGCGAATTTGATTCGGGTCATTTTCAATATGGATGAGAAGGTAGCAGAGGGTACATCCCAGCCCACGGCAGCGCCTAGGCCCCGACTTATTGACCGTATCCTACTCATCGGCACAAAAGAAGATGCCAAGCTCTATCGTGATGGCGAAAAATGGCTTTTTACGGCCATAGTCTCATTGGCGGCTGCCGTTGCGCCACTGGGAAGCGCCATGCTCATGCGTACGTTGCTACATTCTCCAATCTCGGGTAGAAAAGATGACTAATAGAGTCAAACAAACGTGCAGCCGCTCTTCCAGGAATCGCTTCTTACTTTCAAGTCTCGGGAACCGTTGCGAACCTCTCGGTTGCTCTCTATGCCTTATCTATGGCCATCATACCACTGTGGTGGTCCGTTCTTTCGGAAGCATATGGTCGTCGACCAATCTACCTCATCTCATTTACCCTCTTCCTAATTTGGAATTCGGTAGCTGCTGTGAGCACGTCCATTGAAATGTTCATCATCATGCGTTTCTTGGCCGGTGGCGCATCTGCATCTGTGGCTGCGGTCGGCGCCGGGACAGTCGCTGATCTGTGGGAGGTTAAGAGGCGAGGAACAGCAATGGGCTACTTCTTCCTCGGTCCTATGCTAGGACCGCTCATCTCACCCATCATTGGCGGTATTCTCACTCAGCGTTTTGGATGGAGATCAACTCAATGGGGGGCCGTCGTCTATGGTGGTCTGGTATGGCTGTCCATGATCTTTCTGCTGCCGGAGACGTCCTCCAAGGCGGTAAAGGGGAAGGAACAAGCTGTCACAGAGAATTCTGAGAGTGGAAACGTGCAAGACGTGCCAGAGTCATGTGTATTACGCTTTTTCAAGGCCTTGGGTAGGATGCTCGTCGAACCGTTCAGACTGGTTGGATACCTTCGTTCTCCACCGCTATTCATGACGTGCTACTACGCCAGCATATCGTTCGCTTGCTACTACATTTTGAATCTCGCGATTCAGAGAACGTTCTCTCGGGATCCGTACTCGTTTCGCGCAATTATTCTTGGACTCTTGTATATCCCAAGCGCACTGGGCTCTATAGTGGCATCTGTCGTCGGCGGCCGGTGGACGGACTATGTCATGCGACGCGAGGCCAAAGCTGCAGGGCGATTTGACGAGTCTGGGAATCCCCAGTTTCGTCCTTCAGACCGCATGTGTGAAAACGCCTGGATACCCGCATTTGTGTTTCCCGCCGCCTTGCTCGTCTTTGGCTGGACGACCCATGAGGGCATCTTTTGGTTTGCGCCAGTGAGTAGCCATGACCAGATGAGGCGTTCTATCGACTGACTTGCTTCCAGATTGTTGTTACCTTCTTTTTCGGACTCGGGAACAGTTTAATCTTTAATACCGCGACAACAATGCTGACGGAAATTCTCCCCGGAAAAGCCAGCAACGCGGTCGCGCTGAACAATCTCATGCGAAACACGCTGTCATGCGCAGCTGCCGTTGCTACAGATCCCCTTCTTGGTGCTATTGGAACCCAGTGGCTGTTTACCGGTTTGGCTGTTATCTGCTGGGCAAGTTCTAGTGTTATCTGGGCCTTGAAACGGCACAGCGACAAAGCCCCTTCTGCATGAGCCTCCTTGTCGCAGCACTGCTGGCAAACCATTTTTTTATTGTATTTTTTGGCTCGCTCAGTTGGGTCTGTACTCATTGTACGGCCTTTGATCTGCATCAACACAAGCAGTCAGGCTCCGCGCAAGCTACGCTACAACTACTCACACCGTTGGGACAGGAATATAAAATGCGGTACCGCTACGGGATTTGGTACAATTGATGACTTTATAGACAGCTTTAGATAATAGCACAATATCAGCAATATTTTATCGATGAAATCTAGATAGTCTCAGACAGAAAAGTACGCTGTTCTCTTACTCATGTTCAAGCTGGTCTGGCCAAGTATCTGTCTGTCCTGTTCGATTACGGCTGGTAAAGAACACAGAATTTCTCTCACAGGCTAATCCAAAAGCCGAGAATAAGCAGTAACTTGCGAAATCTAATAATAGAATTGTCAAAAGCATCACGAACCGAGAAACATGTGGCGTCAAGGGTTGTTCGTCATTCGCCGGGCAAGTAGGTCCATCCGGTAAGCAGGCATGTGTTTCTCCTCGGCATGGATGTAGGAACTGCAATGCTATGCGCGTCGTAGATTTAGAAGATTGCCCGTTACGGCACCTCGCTCCATTTGGAAACTCTTTGGGGCCCCATATTACTTCCAAAGAAAGAAGCACCGCGTAAGGCTGACTACATGGGCTGCTGGCCCAGTGCCCGAAAGGTCCAATGTTCGTCCAAGATTGATCCCCAATTTTGACTGCCAAAACAGTATGATGCCGAGGAAACGTAACAATCTCATGGAACAAGGCAAATGTAACAACTGATAACCCAACATGGGATAACTTAGAACACTCCAGTGAGGTTGCCGGATCGACCTACAGGGGCCGACGCGGATGGAGCCCTCGGGAAGATTCTGACACTGTTACAGTCAGATACAGACAAATGAAAGAAATCCTACGCTGTAACTAAATTGAATGATCCTATTTAGTCATTTGAAATGTTTATACTCAAGACGATGTACTTGTTGCTGTTGTATATAATCCAACGGGAGAGCAATGATACAGAGTTGAGCCTCACACTTCACGCATTATTCTCCCTGAATTTTTTCATTTCTCAACATGCCGTCTTATTTCCCAGTTTTCTCTGGCCTTGGCTCCGGATCAGTATTCTCAGAAGAGAATCTTCGACGTGCAGAGGAGAATGCCCTAAGCCCTGAATGCGCTGTGTTGCTCCAATCCTGCCACAGAACGTTTCGCGAGCAGGTATCTGACGCCATTTCCCGGAATATACTCTCCGAGGACTCAATCGACTTGGACGATTTTGCCGAGCCTGCGTCACTTATCCGTCCTTCCTCAAAGTACGGTCGCAATGTCGTTATGCAACATGCAACCCTATACCTCCACCAGATCCTGGCCTACATGATCAGCCAGAAGGAACTCGGTAACTTGATAGGCTCAGCAGGCTTTTGCACGGGTCTACTGCCAGCAGCAGTCGCAGCTGCGAGCCAGACATCAGTAATTACGCTGATCTCCCAGTCTCATCAATTCTTCCAGGTCGCACTGTGGATCGGAATCAGGAGCGAGCAATACCGAGTCGATCACCTCACAAATGATGCTCATGATGCAGACGGAGAATCAATGCTGCCCTGCAGCTACGTGTTGGAGGGTGTATCTGAAGCTGCAGCCGCAGATCTGCTTGACAAAAGCAACATGGTACGAACTGAGTAGAACCCTCGGTCTGCGTGAACAGAATCAGTAGCTTACAGAACTGTGTTCTAGGGGAATGAGGTCTTTGTATCTGCCATTCTATCACCTACTCGAGTCACACTGAGCGGAATCCCCTCAATATTGTCCACCTTCATCTCACAACACCTACCCGCAAACTGTCGCACCACAGCAGCAGTCGTTCACAGCCTCTACCACCACGAAAGACTTCTGGAGGTGCGAAATCTGGTCATCGATGATTTACACCGACAAGACGCACTGCTTCAAGCAAAGGTTGAACTTTCAGCACCAATTCTCTCTACAAAAACCGGAAAACCCCTGGCTCTTTCATCTGCCACAACTCTCGAGGAAGTAGCCTGCGCCATTCTGGACCTGATCTTTATCGAAAAGGTAGATTGGCTCAACCTACAGCAATCGATCGTTTCGCAAACGAGCCAGGACGCTTTGGACCGACCGATAAATATCGTGAATTATGGTCCCGGCCTCGGCATGGCGCCGTCAGCCTTTCCACATGCCCAAGAAAAAGACGTTTGCATCATAGACGCAGCAAAAATCAGCAAAAGCTCTTCAAACAATTCTGGTGTATCTCGGCTGGCCTGGGACGACATTGCCATTGTTGGCATGGCCGTAGAACTGCCAGGAGCGTCAGACGCAGACACCTTGTGGCAAAATCTCGTTGATGGCTACCAAGCATGCTCAGAGGTAAACCAATTCAACGTCTAATGACTGAAGAACCCTAGCTTACAGAAACTCACACTAGATACCCCCTTCGCGGTTCAATGTCAACGACTACAACAACCAAAATTCCGGCAAGGGCAGTCGCACCCTCAACACCAAGTACGGCAACTTTCTGGAGAATCCATTCCTCTTTGATGCAGAACACTTTGGCATCTCCCGGCGCGAGGCCAAGTCCATGGATCCGCAGCAGCGCATTCTCCTGCAGACGGCCTACCGTGCGCTCGAGGACGCTGGCTACGTTCCAGACACAACGACATCTTTTGCCCGAGACACCTTTGGCTGCTGGATCGGTAACGCCACGCTCGATTACGTGGACAACTTGCGCAGCGACATTGACGTGTACTACAGCACAGGTAAGGATACCTTTTGGCTGCTGCATAGCGAGCTGTTTGTTGACTTGTGGCTAGGCACTCTTCGGGCCTTTCTCAGTGCGCGAATCTCGTACGTGTTTGGCTGGAGCGGACCATCCATCACTTTGGATACAGCATGCTCATCATCCATTGTCGCTCTACACCAAGCAGCGAGATCCATCCTGGCAGGGGATTGCCGAAGTGCGCTCGTCGGAGCTGCAAATACAATCACCAGCCCAGATGTACGTCAGCTTGTCGAACTTTTGTCTTTTGTCTCAAGGTATTTAAGCTAATTTCTGCAGATGTATCTTGGCCTGGACCGCGCGCACTTTTTGAGTCCCTCTGGCCAGTGCAAAGCGTTTGACGCCTCAGCTGACGGATACTGTCGTGCGGAGGGCTGTGGTGTCTTTGTGATTAAGAGGCTGTCGGACGCTCTCGCCGAAGGTGACCGTATTCATGGTGTAATCAAGGCCATTGAGATCAACCAGAGCGGAAACACACATTCCATCACTCACCCTCACGTTCCCACGCAGGAGGCCCTCTTTGACAAAATGTTCCGCGAGTCCAGAATTAACCCGCACGAGGCAAGCTTATTATGACAACATTCTGAATTTTTATTGGACCCTTTTACTGATTACTCTTCTAGATCTCTGTTGTAGAGATGCACGGTACTGGGTAAGTAATATTTTTGTCTTGGCCGTCTCAGTGGCTAACTTGGCGTAGAACTCAAGCTGGTGACCCGAATGAAGTAGAGAGTGTCAGACGCGCACTGTGCAAAGCGAGATCTCCTCTCAATCCAGTGTATCTCACTTCTCTCAAAGCAAACATCGGCCATGCTGAAGCTGTTTCTGGCATTGCTGGCCTCGCCAAGCTCCTCTTGATGACGAGAAACGGATACATTCCACCGCAAGTGTCCCTGAAGACGTTGAATCCGCGCATCCGCCCGCTGGGTGTTGACGGCGCTGCTATCGACGCGAATGGTACCGAGTGGCCGCGCGCAGGGCCGAAAAAGGCGCGCATGAGTATGCTCAACAATTTTGGCGCTGGTGGTTCCAACGCTGCCGTCATCATCGGCGAGCACCTGTCCCTTGATGAAAGCGAGCTCCAACCCGCTGGCGGCGCGACGACATTTGTCTGCGGTGTCTCTGCAAAGAGCGACCGCGCTCTCGTGAAGCTGCAGGAAACTGTGGCAGATTACCTCACCAGTGCAGGGCTGAGTCGCAAGCCTCCCTCGCTCGCTGACGTCTGCGCAACTTTGACGTCTCGCCGACAGATGTATAACCATCGTGTAGCAGTGGTGGCTAGCTCCCTGGAAGAACTTGCTGAAAGTCTGCGCTCGGCAAGCTCACATAATGTGTCCAAGTCGATTTGCGAAGCTCCGGAGGCTGTTTTTCTCTTTTCAGGCCAAGGCTCCCAGGTAAGAAGACCAGCAACTGAGGCGTGGCGAGACACAACTAACTCGAGTGACTAGTATCTGGGCATGGGTCGGGAGCTGATTGAGCAGTACGAGGACTTTGCTCACACAGTCAATATGTGTGATAGTTGGCTTGTCAAGAACAACTACCCCAGTTGTCTCGCCGTCATTAGTGGCGAGCAAAGTGAGACTGAAGATGGCAAAGTCGATGCACAAACATGGCAGAGCTTCCAATCTGCTATTTACGTTGTCGAGGTTGCTCTAGCCAAGCTTCTGGAGTCTTGGGGCATCCAACCTCAAGCTGTCGCAGGACACAGGTAAGAGATTCTCGATCTATCCATACGGAAGCTAGCTGATACATATGTTTTTCTAGCCTAGGAGAGTATGCCGCACTCGTAACTGCAGGTGTCATCCGTCTTATGGATGGCTTGAAGCTGGTCGCGCACCGCGCCAAGCTGATGATGGAGCAGTGCGAGCTTGGCCAAACGTCGATGCTTGCCGTAAACTGCAGCGCCGCAGTGATAACAAGCATTATTGACGCCTCCACCGACTTTGGAGGTCTGGCCATTTCCTGCAACAACAGCGAGACAGACTGCGTTGTCGGCGGACCAGTTCCGCAGCTGGTGCTACTGAAGAAGCATCTGACGGATGAACTGCAGGTAAGAAGCAAGCTGCTCGACGTGCCTATGGCTTTCCACACGGCTGCCATGGACCCCATCCTCGAAGAGTTTACTGCTTTTGCTGCGCGCGAGGTTCGAGTTCTCCCGCCTACGCTACCGGTGGTATCCAATGTACTGGGCCGCACAGTCGCGGCGGGCGAGCAGGCTTTTTCGCCCGAGTACTTTGCGAGGCAGTGCCGCGGCACTGTGGCTTTTGATGACGGCATCGAACACTTTTTGGCCCTCAAAGGCAGCGAAAGTACTTCTCATCGCTGGATTGAGATTGGCCCGCATCCATCCGTTCAGCCAATGCTTCGTGGACGCTTGGCCAAGGCGGCGGCGAGCCACATCCAGCTCACGACTCTCAAGAAGAACGTGCCGCCGGCGAGCTCCATGTCGCAGCTTCTCAGCCACTTTTATCAGACTTCGTCGGGAGTCAACTGGAGAAAGGTCTTTTCCCGCAACGCGCATCGTCGCTTCAAGCTCGTTCAAGTGCCTGGCATGCCTTTCTTCCAGAGCGAGTTTCATGTGCCGTACCGCGAGATGGTGGGAGAGCCGGCGTCGCAGCCTTCTGGAGATGCGGCCTCCAACGTGGTTCCCAACAGTTTTGCTGTCCACGCAATTCAAAAATTGTCCCACGGAACTTCCAACAGCTGTGCCATCTATGAAACACCAGCCGTGCTCTTGAAGGAGTTTATCGAAGGACACCTTGTTTGTGGATACGCGCTCTGTCCAGCCTCGGTGTATCACGAAATGGTTCTCGCAGCGCTAAACGACTGTCAATCTGCTGCTGGAAGCTCAGTGGTTTGGGGTCTCAGCAAAGTGAGCTACTGCGCGCCCATGGTCTACGACGGCAACTCGAACCAAGTACTGAGGGTTGTCATCACGCCGCGCCTCACGCTACCCGATCGCTACGACTTTGCCGTCATGTCGTACCTGGCTGGATCGGACCCCAACGAACGAAGCACGGTGCACTGCCGCGGTGTTGTCAAGCAGAGCAACATGGCGTCTGCGGAGCTCAAGTACTCCAGGCTGCAAGCGTCAATGAAGGGCAGTATTGACGGCCTCAAGTACGTCGGGCAGCTGGGAGCACCCGCGCCATCTTGTGTGCAAGTCTTTTCCAAACGTGCCATGTACGAAAAGATCTTTACGCGTGTTGTGGAATACTCTGATCCGTACCAAAAGGTCGAGACGATCCGCATCAGAGAAGTGACGGGAGAGGCGCTGGCGACTTGTGTGTCTCCTGCCCCGTACCTGGGAAGCAACAGCAGCATCCCGGCCAGCAATGCAATCTTTATGGATGTGCTGCTCCATGTTGCCGGTTTCGTGTCCAATCTGAATCTCCCCAATGATGTCATGGGAATTTGCAAAGAGGTTGGCGGCGCCACCACCCTACGAGCTCCCGTTGTCCGAGACGGGACGTCTGCGCCTTTCGACGTCTACTGCTCGACCTTTAACACCCAGGACAGCGACGGCCGCTCCTTCACCATTTCCAATGCATACGCCATTGACTCGAGCGGCGTGCTGGCTGTCTTCAAAGGCATGGTCTTCCAGCACGTCAAGATGCCGCTCATCGAGCAAGCCCTCAAGAGAGCGACCCGATCTAGCCCGAACACATTGGCGCCTGCCTCGCATCCCGCCCGGCCTACGCGGAGAACCGATGTCACTTCCTTCGTTAATGCGCAGTCAGTGGAGAGGATCTCGCTGCCACGAGCAGTTGCTCCTGTGTCCGCCGCTTCGGGAGTGTCAGTGCCGGAGTTGGTGGCCAAGGTTTGCGGCCTTGATGTAGGCCAACTTGGGGTAGACTCCCGTCTCGACGCACACGGTGTCGACTCCCTCATGGGCATCGAGATAGCGGCCGCGCTATCATCCGCCCTTGGGGTTGATGTGCTTCCTGACACCCTGGGTAGCTGTGACACCGTGGGCGATATTGAGCGCCTTTGCGAAGCTCTGAGCCCAACCCCCGTTGGCAACGATGTAGACAATGATTCCCCTACGCCTGGCTCTGAAAGAGGTTCGGACTCGGCCATATCAACTCCTGCCTCCGTCAGCACAGTGGACGCCTCCATCGACATGGTCCGGATCGTGGCCGATCTCTGCGGTGCTCGGGCTGACGCTGTCTCGCCAGACTCGGAACTGCGCGCTCTCGGAGTCGACTCTCTCATGTTCCTGGAGCTCGCCGATCGGCTGCAGGATATTGACGGAGGCATTGCTCTGTCGTCAAATGACTTGGCGGATTGCCAAACAATCAGCGACATTGAAAGGCTGGTACGTCGCTAGTCAAGTCTACCTTTATTCCGGCCGCCGTGGTCACGTCAAGTTCTGTGCCTAACATGGCGTGATGAAATTCAGATAGCAAAGCGGCCTGGAACGCCGGGTTACCAGAGCGGTACGAGCGCGCAAATCTTCCCCGAAGCTGTACAGGCCAGATCAGAGGCCGTCCTGCTTCCAGCTCAACAGCCTGCAACCCGGATTAGCCTACTTGCCTCTGAGGAGGCCGTCCTTCCCCAAATCAAAAGACTTCTTCATCTGTCTCAGCAACCTGAAGAAATCCAAGTCGGCTCCCTTGAACGAAAATTCACCAGAAAATCTCCTTTGTTTCTTATCCATGACGGCAGCGGCATCTGTACTCACTATCGGGGCCTCCGGCCGCTGGGTCGACGCGTTTTGGCCCTTCACGACCCCAAGTTTCTGATCCAGTCCAGCCACCGTTCGTGGGCCAGTCTGACCACGATGGCAAACGAGTACGCAAGCACAATCTCATCGACAATGGGCATGACAGGCGGCGAGGATTGCATCCTGGGTGGCTGGTCCTTTGGCGGCGTCGTAGCTTTTGAGGCGGCGCGCATTCTCATGTCTCGAGGCCACCGGGTCAAGGGTGTCGTCCTCATTGACTCGCCTCCCCCTCTCGGCCACATCCCGCTGTCCGAGTCCATCATCAACGCCGTTACAGCACAGCCCGTAGAAAAGGACGCGGTGGCCGGTTTCACTACTGCCAGCAACCGTGTGTCCCCCGTCGCAAGCGCCATCCGCAAGCTCGTGCAGCAAAGCTTTCGAATCTGCGCCGGCCTCATCGGCGACTTTGGCACGAGCGCCGAGAAGCAACAGCGAGGGCTGTCCAAGCCGGTCGGGCCTGTGCCTCGTGTGATTCTACTTCGATCCGTGGTTGGCTGGACGCCGCCTCGGGGCTACACTGGTGCTGCGGTGGGAGAAATGGAGAACCCGTGGTTGCAGGATAGGCGGGATCGCTCACTGGCGACGGCTGGGTGGGAAATGTTGACGGGAGGGCCGATTCAGTGCGTGGATATTCCCGGCAATCATTTCCAAGTATTTGACGCGCCAAATATCGCGGCCGTGTCAGCGGCTCTGGTTGATGCCTGCTCGGAGTTTGAGTTGAAGTAGCCGACATTATTTTTAGATATGTACCTACAGGGGGATTCTTGCTTGTACAATTGGCTTGTATATGTTTTTTCCACGCCATGTTCTTAGACGACGGTACTGGGTTGATGTACAAAAGGTTTAGAAAAAAGAATTATTAGATTTCGGAATTACTATATATTAACAATCAATGATAAAAAACAGATTTAGTGTTAGACCTGTCTATGGTCATCCAATTATGACCGTCCGAAAGACTGGTTGCTCACTTTAGGACCTCTGTTCAAGACTAGGCCTGCAATTTAGTTGGCTTCATCATCACTGTAGTTGTTTACATATAAAGACAGCGAATAGATTGTTCGTATCGTACAAATGGCAAAAGCCATCAACTCTATTTACAGACGCTGATTACACACACGCTCTATTAGTAACAACTACGACAAAATAGAAACCTCTGAAAAACGTCACAAATACCCCAATCCTTCTTTTACGCTTGCCGATGGCGCTATATGCATCCCTAAGAGACAATGTGTAATGGTGAGCTCAAGGCCCCGGTAGCGGATGCGGAGCCGCAAATGGTGGACTCACGGAGGTGGAACCCCGCCGACGCTTCACTCTGGACACCAAAGACTGCCTCGTTGCTTTCTCATAAAGAAAGTCCCATATTGTATTCATCAAAGGTTTTATTTCACTTCTTTCCTAACCATCTAGTTTATCTGGCCGGGCTGGTGCTGGTGTATTCCGATCGAAAAATCACGTCTTCGGCGGGGCTGCGTTTAAGCTCACATTCATCTTTGCCCCTCCTTCATCTTCGTTTGCCTTTGCCATAACCCGCACCCAAAAGCTCTACAAAGCATTCAAAATGGCGCAAGCCCCTAGGTCTCGCGGAATCCGCATCGCCATCGACCGTGGTGGAACTTTTACCGACTGCGTCGGCGAGCAGAATGGCCAAGAAATCATCATCAAGCTCCTCTCCGAGGACCCCGCAAACTACAAGGATGCTCCTCTGGAAGGCATCCGCCGCATCATGAGCCACTTCACTGGACGTGATATCCCTCGCGGAGAGCCATTGGATACTTCCCAGATCGACTCCATCCGTATGGGCACAACCGTCGCCACCAACGCTCTGCTGGAGCGCAAGGGCGAACGCATCGCATTGATTGTCACAAAAGGCTTCAAGGACTGCCTCACAATCGGTAACCAGTCCAGACCGAGAATCTTTGACCTGGCCATTCGCAAACCAGATGTTTTGTACGAACAGGTTGTCGAAGTGGACGAGCGTGTTACACTGGAAGATTATGCTGAGGATCCGGAGAGAACCGTTACGCAAGCCGACGCCGAGGCAGGCACTGAGGCCGCTCAGAGCAAGGAGCTCGTTCGTGGATTGTCAGGCGAGACAGTTCGGATAATGCGGCGGCCGAATCATGAAGGAATCAAGACACAATTGAAAGAAATCTATAACCAGGGTATTCGAAGCATTGCCGTCTGTCTAATGCACGGCTACACATTCCCCGACCACGAAGCTGCCATCGGCAAGCTTGCCAAGGAAGTTGGCTTCACTCATATCTCGCTCAGCCATGAGCTGATGCCCATGATCAAGCTTGTGCCCCGCGCTACATCCGTCTGCGCGGATGCCTATCTCACCCCAACCATCAAAAAGTACATTGATGGCTTTCAGTCTGGCTTTGCTGGCGGTCTCGGTATTCGAAGCGTCCAGGAGACGGAGAGCCCTAGGGGTGCTCGGTGCGAGTTTATGCAAAGCGACGGTGGCTTGGTTGATGTGGACAAGTTTACAGGTCTCAAGGCTATCTTGTCCGGCCCTGCCGGGGGAGTCGTTGGCTACGCGATAACCTCGTACGATGAAAACACCAGGACACCAGTTATCGGTTTTGATATGGGCGGTACAAGTACCGACGTGTCTCGCTACGGAGAGGGTAGATATGAGCACGTCTTTGAGACCACAACTGCAGGCGTCACTATCCAATCGCCCCAATTGGACATCAACACCGTTGCCGCTGGCGGTGGCTCGCGCCTCTTTTTCCGTAATGGCTTGTTCGTTGTCGGCCCTGAATCAGCAGGTGCGCATCCTGGGCCTGCTTGCTATCGCAAAGGTGGCCCTGCAACTGTCACCGACGCGAATCTATATCTTGGTCGTCTACTTCCCGAATTCTTTCCCAAAATCTTTGGCAAAAATGAAGATGAAGGCTTAGATGTTGAAGCGAGTCGCAAGGTCTTGCAGGAGCTCGCTGATCAAGTCAACCGTGAGACTGGCAAGAAAATGAGCGCAGATGAAGTTGCTTACGGATTCTTGACCGTTGCCAACGAAGCCATGACTCGCCCAATTAGATCCATTACTGAAGCCAAGGGCCACGATTCGTCCAAGCACAGACTCGCCACTTTTGGCGGTGCTGGTGGCCAGCATGCGGTTGCTATTGCTGAATCCCTTGGAATCAGCCAGATTCTCGTTCACAGATACTCCTCCGTTCTGTCTGCATACGGCATGGCTCTTGCCGATGTCGTTGATGAAAGACAAGAGCCAGAATCTTCGGTTTGGGTTGACAGTGGAGATGTCGTCGCCGATCTGCGGTCGAAGATGGAGAAGCTCAAAGAAAAGTCCCGAGCTGTTCTAAAGGAACAGGGCTTTGAGGATAGCGAAATCGCTTTCGAGGAGTATCTCAACATGCGCTACCGTGGCACCGAGTCTGCTCTCATGATTGTGAAGCCTACCGAGACAGAGGCCAAAGAGTCCTTCGCCGGCAAAGACTGGCAGTTTGGTCAAGCCTTTGTCAAACAACATCGCTACGAGTTTGGCTTCACGCTTGACGAACGAGACATTATTGTCGATGATGTCCGCGTTCGCGGCATTGGCAAAAGCTTCCGCAACAACGAGAAGACTGTTGATGAGCAACTCAAGACCATCAAGCGCCAAAATGTCACAGAGTCGAAACGTCATAGCATACAACAGGTGTACTTTGAAGGGGGACGTGCTAGTGCACCGATTTACAAGCTCGAGAGTCTGTCCATTGGCGATGTTGTCCCTGGTCCCGCCATGCTTGCTGATGGAACTCAAACTATTGTGGTTACCCCAAGAGCGAAAGCCCTCATCACCGCCACACATGTCATTCTCGACTTGGAAAAGGAGGGCACAAAGGATGAAACCGAAAACTCAGCCGAGCGCGAGCGCGAGGTTGATCCTATCATGCTCAGTATTTTCGGACATCGCTTCATGGCTATTGCCGAGCAAATGGGACGCGCTCTGCAAAAGACAAGTGTCAGCACGAATGTCAAGGAGAGGCTGGACTTTTCTTGCGCAATATTTGACGCCGAAGGTGGTCTTGTAGCCAATGCTCCCCACCTACCTGTTCATCTGGGATCTATGTCGACTTGCGTTCGTCGACAGGCTGAGATCTGGAAAGGTCGACTAGAGAAGGGTGATGTTATCGCTTCAAATGACCCGTCATATGGAGGTACACACTTGCCCGACATAACTCTCATTATGCCCGCGTTTGATGCGAGCGGAAGCCGCATTCTATTTTATGCTGCATCGCGTGCACATCATGCCGATATTGGAGGCATCACTGCTGGAAGTATGCCCCCCAACTCTCGCGAACTTTTTCAGGAGGGCGCTGTTTTTAAGAGTGAGAAAGTTGTCAGCAAGGGCAAGTTTGACGAGAAGCGCATTACCGAGATTCTCTACGAGGGCCCCGCGCAGTACCCTGGATGTAGTGGTACTCGCTGCCTCGCCGACAATATCAGTGACATGCGCGCCCAGGTCTCGGCGAACAAAAAGGGCATTTCTCTGATCGAGACTCTGATCGAAGAATATGGCGAAGAAACTGTTCAGTTTTACATGATCAACATACAGAAAAATGCGGAAATGTGCGTCCGCAATCTACTCAAGGAGGTCCACAAGCGATTCGAAGGTCGTGATCTCTCCGCACTCGACTTTATGGATGATGGCTCCCCGATC
This sequence comes from Beauveria sp. NWAFU-1, assembly GCA_024472245.1. NCBI lineage: Eukaryota > Fungi > Ascomycota > Sordariomycetes > Hypocreales > Cordycipitaceae > Beauveria > Beauveria sp. NWAFU-1. Next base: position 2,500,630 of record JANBXD010000004.1, read on the forward strand.
CAGCTGAGGGTGAAGATCGATCCTGAACAGGGCGAAGCTGAGTTTGACTTCACAGGCACCGGTCCCGAGGTCTATGGAAACGTCAACGCACCGGAAGCCATTACTTACAGTGCCATTATTTACTGCCTGCGATGCCTGGTATCTCAAGAGATTCCTCTAAACCAAGGCTGTCTGCGTCCCATCAACGTCAAGATCCCACCCAAGTCGTTACTGTCACCCTCCCCCGGTGCTGCCGTCGTCGGCGGAAATGTGCTTACCAGTCAGCGCATCACTGACGTCGTTCTTAAGGCCTTTGAGGCCTGTGCCGCCTCGCAAGGCTGCTGCAACAACCTCACATTTGGCTTTGGTGGCAATGTCACAGGCCAAAGTGCGGTCCGTGGCTTCGGCTACTACGAAACCATTGCAGGCGGCAGCGGCGCCGGACCTGACTGGGTCGGCACCAGTGGCGTGCACGTCCACATGACTAACACGCGCATCACAGACTCTGAGATTTTCGAGCGCCGTTATCCGGTGCTACTGCGCGAATTTTCCATCCGCAAAGGCTCTGGCGGCAAGGGGCAGCACAAGGGTGGTGACGGCGTGGTCCGCGACATTGAATTCCGCATCCCGCTGCAGGTGTCCATTCTCAGCGAGAGGCGCGTGTACCGGCCGTACGGCCTCAAGGGCGGCGAGGATGGCCAATGCGGCCTGAACCTATGGGTGCGCCGCGTGGAAAAGGCCGACTGGCAGCGCTCGATGCAGTCGGTGCAGGGCGCTACGCAGCAGGAGCAGCAGGAGAAGGAGGCCCAGGGTGTCGAGTATGAGGAGCGATATATCAATATTGGCGCCAAAAATTCGGCGTCCATGGCGGCGGGCGATCGCATCATCATCAGCACGCCTGGTGGTGGCGGTTGGGGTGCAGCGGGTGAGGAAAGCAAAGCCAAGATAAGGGGCGACCACACGGATTCGTGGAAGAAGGGCAGTGGCGCGACGCGCGATGACGCTGCCCTGCAAGCATGAGCGCCTTGGTGTGTCCTACTTTTTCTTTTCATTTGTTTTGTATCATGATATGATGGTATTGTCTGCGACAGAGTCTTGGACGCTTGCCATTTGCCCGAAGCACTAAACCAGAAGATTGCCCAATCCGGGTAAATCATACTCCCTGGAGGTGTTCATTTAGCAAATATTGGCCCAGTGGCCCACCCCAGATGAATATAACTCTCGATTTACTTTAAAAAATCACAAGCAAAAAGGGTCCGCCCAGATGCAGAAGGAGCCACCAACGACATCTTGCATCACACTGCCGTCTTATATAGACGGACTTCCGGCGCGAGATGCATCAATAATAGGCACTTAACTAACTATGGTTCATAAACTATCAGCTGCCTAATATTAACAGTTCGTATCGAGGGGGCGGAGACAACAATCAGCAACCCTAGGTAACGAGGTACCCAGGGTCCAGCCAGCCACAATCTCCCCCTTAAACCCGCAACGTTGCCGTTGACGCCAAAGCAAGATATCCCGGCTTGTTCCCTTCCATCTACGATCCTTCGCTGCCGAATCTTTCGCCTCAAATAAGGCTTAGCGGGTTGGACCCATGGAGACGCTAGCATCGTCGTGCTCGGCGAGAAGGCGCCGGTGGACGCCCAATTTTATCACGATACATTACTGTTACTTTGTCATCGTCTGCCTGCTTAGCTCCGCCGTCTTCTGGGTGACGTCGAACCCGCACGGTCGCATCAGCTATGTTGACAGCCTCTTTGTCGTCGTGTCGGCCATGACCGAGGCCGGCCTCAACACGGTCAACCTCAGCAACATGACAACCTGGCAGCAGACTATGCTGTTCCTGCTCATTGTGTTTGGGAGCACCATCTGGGTGTCTATATGTACTGTTATTGCACGCAAACACGTCTTCTATCGAAGATTCGTGCGTCTCAGGGCCTTGCCCCGGCAGCACGACAAAGAAACTGCCCAGAAGTCACCTCGAGGTGCTGGTTCTGAACTCCCGGGCTCACGTCAAGCACCTGCCCCAGATAACTCGGGCTCTGCCGCGGTCGACGCTGTGCAAGCAAACTCTCGCCCGTGCGATAGCCTCAGCGCTCTAGAACAAGAACCGGACAGACTCGACTGCGATGAACAGGGTCTCTCTGGTGCCAAGAGCAAGCAAATTTGCGGCTGCGAGTATCGTGCACTTGAGCTGCTTTCCATTGTCGTGCCTCTGTATTTCCTTCTGTGGCAGCTGCTGGGATGCCTCGGCCTGGGCGCATGGATATATCGTCACATGCCCGACACTGCGCTCACCAATGGCATTAATCCGTGGTGGCTGGGACTCTTTAACGGAGTTTCTGCATTTAATAATTCTGGCATGTCCCTCCTCGATGCCAACATGATGCCGTTTCAGGAGTCCTACTTTGTCCTCGTTACGATGGGATTGATGATTCTAGCCGGAAACACGGCGTACCCCATCTTCCTGCGTTTCATCTTTTGGTCCGGCTTGAAGCTGCTTGACCTGACTACCGAGGCTACCTCATTCCGGAGCACCAAACTCGCGATAAAGCTTTTGCTCAAGGATCCCCGGCGCATTTACACGAACCTCTTTCCGTCACGCCTCACTTGGTGGCTCCTTTTTATGCTCGTCTGCCTCAACACCATTGACTGGGTGCTGTTCGAGGGACTCAACTTGCATAACCCGGTGGTTCAAAGCATCCCGGTCGGGCCTCGAGTACTGGTAGGGCTTTTTCAAGCTCTGGCTGTGCGGTCTGGCGGATTCTACGTCGTTCCAATTGCACAAATCTCCATTGGCGTTCAATTTCTGTACGTTATTATGATGTACATTTCAGTATACCCAGTCGTCATCACCATTCATCAGTCCAATGTATACACAGATGATTCTCATCACGATGTGAATGATGAATCACATGATGCGTCACATTCTCCCCCTAACGGGATCATCAGCACCGCCTCATACCCCACCGAGAAACGCAATCTTGCCGCTGGGCATGAGATCCGTTCGGTATCGGGTGTATCACCAGACCAATCATTCTGTCACAGACCCTTGAACCAGTCAGCGACAACAGCGACAGAGGAACGACCCATTTCGAAGCGGTCTACATCCCGAAGTGAGAGCAGGCGTCGTGAAAAGCGGCCAAGTTTTCATCCAGGACCCTTTTCGTTTCATGGCGACTCTCGGCGTAGTACATGTGATGGTCGTATGAGCTTCATTCACCAGCAGATACATGGACAATTGGGTCAGGATATTCGGTGGCTGGTGCTAGCTGTCCTGGTCATTGTGATTATTGAAAGCAGTCATTTCGATGCTGACCCTATCAACTTTTCGGTTTTCAATGTCATATTCGAAGTTGTCTCCGCATACGGTACGGTCGGCATTTCTGTCGGAACGCCATCGGGTGCTTATAGCTTTGCTGGAACGTGGTACACGGGAAGCAAACTGGTCCTTTGTCTGGTCATGCTTCGTGGCAGACACAGAGGACTACCCATGGCGCTGGATCGCGCGATCCGACTTCCAGATCATCATCTGGACTGTAGACATGGCGACCTCGAAGAGCAGTAGAAAGATGGTGTGCAAGAACATAGCCGTAGCGTTTTAATTATACATTGGAGAATGCTAATACTTGTAACCTTTATGTAACGTTTGCTAATGGGCAGAACGCTCTTGCAGTACAGTGCTCTAGGGCTTTGCAATAATGATGTCTACATCTTCTTCCGCCTAATGCTTCGCAACTTTCGCAGTAGAAACCACCAGATGGCACCGCCGCCCAGCACAGAACCAGACACAATCACAGCAAACGCAGACACGCTTTCCTCGAGAAAGTTGACAGTGTTCATGCCATACCACCCAGCCACCAGCGTCGCCGACGCCATGCCGAGCATGGCGATTTCCACCTTTGTCTCCAAAATCATGATTTGGTTGCGACGGTTCGCCAGGACGGACCGTACCGTATCAGCCGTGCGATGCACGTTGGCCATGAGCGCCGACGCCTCCTGCACCACGGCGTCGTGCGCCCGAAAGTAAGCCTCAAACAGATACTCGACCTCTTCATGATCATCGGCCTCGTGGCGACGGCCGCTCCGCCTGTCCGTCAGGTACAGGTCCGCCATGTCGCGGTCCTCGCGCAGCAGCTCCCCGAGCGCGCCGCGCACCAGCCGCGCCTGCTGCTCAATGTCGGCGAGCCGCCGCGCCATGTCGAGCAGCTCCCGCAGGCCCGTGTGCACCGACGCCTCCTCCTTGTCCGCCATCTGCGCGTCGAGCTCCCGCAGCGCCGCGCCAACGTCGCGCCGCGCAAGCAGGTACCCGGCCTCGAGGCCGGCCGCGACCGCCGCGAGCGCCGCCTCGAGCGCGCGCAGCTCAAAGGCCTCGTTCATCTTGCGGTGCAGCACGTGGTGGCCCTGCAGCTTGTCCTGCAGGTTGTACGTGAATACCTGCGAAATGGTCGTGTCGGCCAGCCCGTCGACGTGGAACAGCAGCAGCGTGTCGGCCTGGATCAGGAGCCGCAGGTCAAACATGTGGAAGAGAATAGTCGACGCGCGGACTAGGATGTGCGGGAAGCCTTGCGACGGCAGGTCAATGATTTGCAAGTCGCGCGGGCTCAGGCCGTACTCGCTCGCGACGGCGGCCTTGCTCACGGTCGTGGTGGTGGCGGCGCCGCCCGAGTCGCACCGGGTGCACTGCAGCTTCACGTTGTCGTTGAGCGGCGCCATGGACAGGCGCACGGCGCGCTCGACAATGCCGTTGCCTGCCGGGCTGGATGCATCGGAAGCTGGTATGCTGGTGTTGTAGCGGCGATGGACCGTGAACTGGCCGCGTGTGCCCGGGCCGGACTCTTTCGCGCGAGGGCCATTGCGCCAGATTCGGTGTGCGGCGGCTTGACGGAGGCATCTTGAAGTGTTGAACGCGCCGGGTACTATGTAGCGCACGTTACCGGGCATTTTCGGAATATAATCACAGCGGCCAAGGCAGGCTGCGCTGATGAGTAGATGTCGTTGTTGCGCGATCCGAGGCAGATTGAGCGGGTGTTTTAGCGCAAACGCCGTGTAGGTATAGCTACGTTTTAGCTTGCTGGTCTCATCAATTCATATTTGAGGCTTTAGACTAGTGCGGCTGGCGGGTTTTTGAGGGTAAAATGAAGAATCAAGCAGTAATGTGTAACCGGTTCCATTCATATTTACTGTTCTTCTCAGCAGCGTACCTTGAATCGAAGTAGTGACGTCATCTGGCTGCCAAAAGACGCTGGAAGGGCGATTACTGGTATGTATGTTGCCTTGTTTACTGCGTTCTGCAACATTGCCATCTTTTATGGAGACTGGTTACTAGAGTACTTTATATGAAATACTATGCATTGCTGATCATTATGCACTTTTCGGCTTTGGAGTCAGTTCTCGTTCTAGTCCAGCATGCCACTCTGCCGCAAGTGCTAGCAGTACAATCTCTAGGCTTACTCCAAGCACCAACACAATTGTTGCGAAATCCACCTCCTGGAAAGAGGCGTATAGAAACAGTCACCATGGGGTTCAGTTTTAGTAGACTAGGAATCGTGCGCGCTTAATGAATGGGGGCCGCCTTGGCTGCAATCAGTGCCAGGTAGAGCCGTGTCTCGGCGCAGATTACCATCTTTCCATCCCCGACAAACTGAAAGTTGGCTGCTCCGCCATCGGTAAAGATCTTGCCCAGAAGCTTGCCCGATGGGTTCCAAACATGGATTCCGTCTCCGCATCCAGCATAGACGTTGCCCTTGCTATCACAGTGAATACCTGGGCAAGGGTCAGCTCATCTGTCGTTTTTGTTGGCCGCGCGCGGGGCTGCTGTGCACCGTGGTGCAATACACTTACCATCTGGAACTCCGCTGTCGACATAGGCAAAGGTCTTTCGGTTTTCAAAGGTGCCATCTTCCGCAACATTAAACCGGTAGCTTTCAAAGGTGTGACAATAGACATTAGCATGACTACTAGGTATGGTATGGAACATGTCGAAAGTAGGAGACGTACATGGTTGAGGGACGGGCTGAATCGTAGGGACGGAAGCCGTGGTGTGCTCCCGAGTCGGTGACGTACACGAATTCGCCGTCGGGAGAAAAGGTAATGCCTATCTCCTGGGTTAGTAAATTACGGTACTGAATGGGACACGGATTGTGGTGAGAGATTAATGCTGGACGGGATATAACTTGCCGTTGGCCTGGTCGAAGTCACTGGCGGCGACCTGAATGGCCATTGTCTCTGGGTTGAACTTGTACACCTGAACAGGCAAAGCCGGTGGCGGGCGAAAGTCCTGAAAGTATGCATAAAGAGGATCTGTAAAGTAGATGTGCGAATTGCGGGGATTGACTCCAATGTCGTTTAGCGAGTTAAACTGCCGACCGTAAAAGTTGTTTACAAGAACTGTCGCATTGTAGGGCGGTAAGGGGTTGACAGAATAAAGAGCAGAGGCCGTCTTGTTGCCCATACCCTCACCTGCGAAGAGAATGTTTCCCTTATAATTGGTCCCGCCTGCATCGTCATTTAGCATCGTCTGTCACTGTCAACCCATAAAATTGAGGCTTACCATTGGGGTTAATCACTGGCGGCTCAGAAGAAACAGTCTCGACTTTGACATGGCTAGTCTTGTTGCCAGAAGCAACCTGCAGCGCCTCGGACACTGAGACTTTTTGGACAATGGCCGACTTGTTGAGCCCGGTTCCCGCATCCGGAGCTCCAGCGTTTTGCGCAAAAAAGACTTCATCTGTCGCAGGAACCCTAGGTTAACGCGGAGAGTTAGCTAGTAGAGGCTTATAGGATAAGACAGCCTCTTACCAGACGACAGCTTCGTGAAATAAGGGATCCTTTTCGGTCTCGGCAATGATTGCAAGTTTCGGCTCATGACCAATAATTTCGAGAAATTCAGGGTCAAATACGAGGAATGGGCGGTCCTTTAGCCCCTGTCGTGTGGTGCCAGGCGGCACCCAAACCTAAACATCGCACCAATTAGTCACGGGAATCGTCCTGATGCGAAAACGTCAAAGTATCTTACAGTCGTGCCATTGTATTCGCTCGGCGGCGGAACCGACTCGATTGACGCAAATTTGGCGCTGTCGATGATTTGAGCTTGCGATGGCAAGCTAGTTGAGTTCAAAGACCGAGTTGCGCTGTCGCTGTTGGCGCCAGCAATGGAGGAGGCCTTGACCGTCGCAGCCGAGAAGACGGCAGCCAGCGACACAAAGGGCAAAAAGGTCATATTCGTGAGCTGCGAACCAGGCATCCTGCACAGCGTTTTGGCCTCAAATTGTTATTGTAAATGATGCCGAGCGGATTGGACAAAAGACTCTGGCCTCGAAGTAATATAGTGCCCCGGGTGCCCCGCAATCGGCAATTGAGATGTAGGTTGGGGCATGAAGAAGTTTAAATAAGCTAATTTTGGCAAAGGGATGATTTGATTCATGACCAGTTCACTATTTCAATAAGCGGCTGTGCATCCTTTACCCGGATAGGCAAAACGAGCGAGTAAAGAAGCGCCACTTGTGAGCCTGGGCGTCTGAAAATTAGACTGCTGGATACAAGTGTCTTGCGCTTATACAGTCGTCACTTATTTGCAAAGTGGCCGTACCTGGCGTGTAAATAATCAGATCACGCCACTCGATCTTCCGATCATATCGATATATCCCCAGCATCAGGCAATTTATATATTTCTGCCCACCGCTTTATGGTAGCCGCGGGCAGTTACGTACAATGCCCTGGATTCATTTGTTCCATTGCTAGCGGGTGCAGAGTTTCTCGGCATCGCTTTGGGATTAACGCGGAAGAGCGCGGATCTCGTAGTCAGGGTCTTGAAGGCAGCCATCACAGCCGCACCTTGCTGTCCAATTGCGCCGCAAACTTTAAAGGTATTTTTCAAGAGACTGCTGGCCATCAGGTGTCTTCGTTGGTGCGTTGAAAATTTACTCAAGCCACTTTGCCAATAGCCAGTGCCCTGTCTTCTCGACTTATAATATGGTGGGGAGTGGCAGCGCATCTTTATCTGTAACTCGAGCTAGCTCCCATTGATCGAGACGCGTGTGCCATAGTGACACTTGATATCGAACTTGATACACCTTGTAATTAATTTGCCGCCGCACCGTCAGACGACTTTTCTACAGAGCCGTCATCGTTTTTGTTCTTCTGCAGTTTGTACTCTAGCCTTATAACTTCACAAGCCACGCACAACTATTAGGCGGAGGTTCTTGATAAGGCTTTTTAGAATTCATAGGCGCGCTACGGCCATATGGGCACTAGCGTCTTGCAGAGAACCCCGCACTAAGATGTTTGACCAATCAGCCGCTTAGTCTCGGCTGAGCTAACCACCGCCTTCAACACCAAGCTCTCAATTCTGTGATGGCTGATTTCTTCCCCTAAACACTCTATACAATTACTCGGCACCTTCGAAAGAGACGAGTCACAGCCGGCCGCCAAGGCACGAATCACGGCCAGTGAACAGCTTATCAAAGACGCAGAGCTTTCGCAGGACCTCTCAGCCAGCATTATTACAAATTGAATGCCTGTTTCTCCCTCGCCTGTCTAAGCCCACATAAAACTAACGTGGAATAGCGCGCCCATCAATTGCAGAAAGCGTACTACGTAATTTCCTTATTCTGTAAACCCAGGACAACACCAAAACCAGCGACAAGTTTGACCACACTGGCTTCATTGACAAAAATGGCAATGTTGCCGAAAATGCTGTCGACAAGCGCATTGAGGAGCTCACGGAAGAGATATTAGAGGACCGAATCCGTCAGGTCCTTGAGGATGACCTCGAACGTGAAATTGAAAAACGGATTCGTGTGTTGTTGGCGAGGCAAGAGCGGCAAGCACAATCTCGACTCGGACATACAGGCCCCAAGGCAGCGGTGCGGCTGGCGGAGAGGTTTCTCGACGGGCCGGATACCCAATTCTATGACAATTTCCGACTGCAGAAGCCTGTGTTCAAAGCGCTTGTTAGGTGGCTGGCTAGACACACGGCGTTGAAGGGCTCGCAGAGGCTGCCACTTAACCCAAAGGTTATGATCCTGCTTGATTGGCTGGCCTTTCGTCCTACGCAACGGCAGCTCGGCCGTCGATTTCACCTGTCGCAGCCTGAGATAGGGTATATTCTCGCCGAGGGCCGCAAGGCCCTGTCGGCTCTCCACGAATCCTTCCTCGCTGTTCAGAAAGCGACTTCATCAGCGAAGAACCCCTCCTTGCTGGCGAAATACATCACATTCTAGAACGTATTGCTGCGGTGGGAGGTACTTATAAAAAAACACCCGTCACAGAATAAATGGTACCTTACAATGTTATCCAACAGCGCCGCTGTAGATGAGTACCTATGGCCCGTGAGAGCACCAAAAGACTCGTCTATAATCCCAGTAGATTGTCTGTTCTAATCGTATCTATCGCTCTTGCAGATACATAAATGCAGTAAGGCTGGTAATCCTCAACCTCCTCCTCCGCCCTCAAAGATCCCCTCTATAAATCCATCAAAGCTCGCCGTCCTCTGTACGTCTTACTTATGCAGCCGGAGCAGCCTGGCCCTCCTCGGGAAGGGTCAATTTCTTGTCCCTTTCGACGTAGAGCTCCTTTGCCTTTTCCAGCATGGCCATGATCAGCTTCTCGTCGGTGCCTAGCTCCTTGAAACCTATCTGCTCCTTGAGATGGGGGACGCTCTTGATGCGCTCCTCGCTGAGTTCCAGAATCAGGCCAATGTACGCCATCGACTCCGGCGCAATCTTCAGCGGCGGGATGCTCGGGTGCGTCATGAACTTGATCTCCTGCGGGGTCGGCGATTGGCCTGCAAGCTGAGCCGCCGCCGCCATCTTTTGCGAGTCAAACACCCGGCCAAACTTGAGCGCAAGGAGGAGCTGCAGCTCCTGCACCGTCTTCTTGTCGTCGGTCGGCCAGAGCTTGGACAGCTTCTCTTCAGAGATGCTGCCCCGCAGCAGCATGGAAATCTGCAGCGCGTGGAACAGCGCGTAGGAGTCGACATCGTCCTGGGACATCTCGGGGGCGCGCGACTTGATAAACTCCCCCGGGTTCAGGGTAAGAGGATCAATGTCCTGCATGCCCTTGGACTGCCCGAGAACGTAGGCAACATCGAACAGCTTCGGCAAGGGCAGTGACGTCTTTTCCAAATGCGCGGCAACGGCGCCGAGTTCGCGGCGGACACCTTCCTTCAGATCGGGGCCTGCAGGGTCGCCAGGTGGCACAAAGACCGTTGGTGTGTATTGATTAACCATGGCGTTTGATGTGAGGTGAGTGATGGTTTCATTGTTGAACTGGTCCGCCATCTTATGGACCGACAGATCAGTCCCCAGCTTGATGAGCTGCGGCAGCTGCAGCAGAAACTCTCGCTGCCTAACAGCAACCTTGAACGGGATCTGTGCCTTGATCTGATCGGTGACATTCAGAACCACGGCGCTAATCTGATCTTTGTCCACATTAGGAGACTTTGCAGAAGCCTGCATAGTTGCGTTCGCAGCCGCAATAAGGTCTGCGGCGTCAGACACAATGGCCATGCTGTCCGCAAACAGAGTACCGTTCAGCTTGTCCCGGAACTTCCTGTTGCGAGACAGCGAGTCGTCCGAGTAGTAGTATGTATAGACTTTGTCATCAAGAATCTTGTTCCATGCCTTGTCGCGAGTCTCCTGCACCTCCGCCGGCTTAGGAACCGACTTTGTCTTGAATAGGCCATTAATCACCCTAAAGACTTGGACCACAAAGGCAAAGGGGGCGAGGGGAGTGAACAGTAAGATGTCGGCCGTGATGCACAGCATTTGGTCAATGACATCGATACCTTCCTTGGTCTGGGACTCGGCAATGGCGTTGAATCCGCACCCAACAAAGGGGACAAGGGCAGTCACGGCTGCGGCCCGCTCCCAGCCCGTCGAGTTGGAAGTGAAGGCTTGAACCATTCCGACACCCCAGGCAACGAGTCCAGCACCCTCAAGGGCCAGCCCGGTCTTGGAGAGCGAAAAGTGCGGAGACGTCTCTGTGAGTGGCTTGTAGCCTATTACCCGGGTACGTGCATCTTGGACCTTCAAACCCCACTCGGCGGCTTTTTGACTCAGCTTGCGAGAGGTGAAGAGGTCCTCAAACACTTCATCTGAAGCCTTCCGGGCCAAGTCCAATTTCTCCTCAGCGCCGAGACCTTCCTCAGCGTTCCCGGGCTCTTGGGGCTCAGTGCCCTCGGAAGGTTCTGTCCCCTCCTCTGGTTCTTGACCGTCCGTCTCAGTCTCGTCCTCTTCAGTTAACTGGCGGCATGCTTCTTCCTGTCTCTTCCTGAGATCGGTTTCCTTGCAGGGGGGGTCCACGTCCTCGTATGGGTTCGGCACACCAGCCTCACCAGCCTTGGAAGCCAACTGCGCCTTGACACAGGCCTCCGCCTTGGCGCAGACAGCTTCGTTCAGGAATTCGTTGAGGCTCTCCGAAACCTTTTTGTTCTGGTACTGCTTCCAAGGCGACTTCTTCCACGCCGGGCTATCCTTGGGAAATCCGGCCAATTCCGGACGTCCACCGCTCGCTCGAGTCTTGTCATATTTCGCGGCATTATATTTTGGGTTCGGTGTGTACGCGTCGGCAATGTTTCTGCCAAGCTGCTTTTTGAGCTCCTCAGAGAGCGGCTCTCCGCTTAGCTTATGGCCATGCTCCCGCAGCGTTAGCCAATCGCCAGGTCGAATCGCGGTGTTCTTCTTAATCCAGCCCCTGACTTGGTCAAATGGAATCTGTCCTACCGCTACGAGTTCAGATTCCTTGGAGAACTGAGCAGGCATGAACTCTCCAAGGGTCTCCGGAACATTGACCATCTTCTGGTCTGGAGCTATCACATACACGTATCCCGTGGACTTGCCAAAGTCGCTGGCGGCGGCCGGGTCCATGGCTGTCGACACAAACTTGGTGTAGTCCTTGACAATCTTTTCCGCGACATGAGAGTAGATGCCGCTGCCTGCCTCTGTCTCCGCTGCGGTGAGAGCTCGGCCAGGGTCTCGTGGAAAGAAACCTTCTACTGCTTCAATGGCAGCAGGATCTCGCGTCTCGCCACGATAAGCGACCAAGGGTTCCATTGGCAGCTCAAACTTGGGAAGTCTGTCCACGTTCTTCTTGAAACCGACTTTCTTCCCTTTCGAAGGCCCACTTGCAGGAGGGGGTGCGGACGGCCCATCACCCCCCTTGGGAGGCTTGGGGCCCTTCGGTGGCTTCGGCTTCGAGTCACCGGCGCCTCGATTACTCAGCTGGCGCAGGTTGTCGCCGGAAGATGGGTGGCCATGGCTGAGTCCGATAAACAGAAAGAATGCTGCTAATACGGTCAAAGACAGCCAGGAGATCCTGGACTGTCGAGACGCAAAGATTCTCATTTTATGGATGATGATGATATGTAAAAGAGCGTAATATAGAATGCCTTTGTGCCTCTGATGTCTCTCGTTTTTAGGAAGAGGCTAAAGAAGGACTTATCATTCTATAAGTAATGAGTGTGATTTCAAAGTTGACTAGAGACAACGACGGCCTTATATATGTGTTGCCAAGCAAAGCTTCTAGCCCGTAGAGTAGGATCGCCGTACACGTACCTGAAGACTGCATAGGATTACGATCGTGCCTGGCAGTGTGTGGACTATCGGAGCATGGATGGCGACTGCAACTACATGATTGCTTGGCAGCTCGTCCCATGCTCTGCCCTGTTCCGCGCGGAAAGTCAGGCCTAGAATACAGACTCGAGCCTCACAATGATTGCAGCGCTTGTAGGACAAGATCAATGATGTAGTACTACTTTCATGCGGTTCCAAGGTACGCCCCTTTCATGTTTATGCCTTGTCTCTACACACGTCAATAAAGCCACATTCCGATAGATAATCCGAACTGCCGTGCCTCAACTTGAGCTTGTTTCTGCCTCTCGCATAAAGCCTTTAAGGCGACTTGGCGTGTAAATCAATGCAGCACCGACTTCAGACTACCGACTGCAATGCCTGTATGTAGCCTTGATGGCCGCGCTTGACTCGGGCAAGAGAAGTGGGATACTGCCACGAGGACAGCCCCTTGGTTAGGTATTCGACGACATCTATCTACCGCTATATGAGTAACGGCGAATACTTCAACCTTGTACCCATTTATTATATTATTTCCATCATTGCTAATCATCTTGACCAAGCTATAAAGGTATTCTGGAACCTCCATCTGTTATTGGTATCAGCGAAACCCCGCTTACATCCAGAGGACAATCCTATATGCAATGACATATAGGGATTTTCTGGCTGAGTCGGGTGATTCGAGTCATATAACTACCAGTAAATACTCCGTTGACAGCCTTGCCCGACATGGACGACTTATTCACTTGCTGCCAAGAGTGAAGAAGTGTATCGATAGTGGCTGAAACTCTCGCATGACTGAGTTGTCCATGGGCGACAGATAGTTAGTGTAATACATGCATAAAGCCCCCACTAGCACCCGGCGCCTTCGGCGTTAAAGCCATAAGAATGCCTACGCTCGCCTTTATTTAACTGCTTTTGTCTTTATCGTGATGAAACGCGCGGTATATATGACGATCATTAATCCTTGGGGTGCAAGCAATGTTTCTCCGGCCCCTCCGCCTGTAACCGGCCCCGGTAAGCTCAGCGCGGAGCGTTTCCTTTACAAACCAGGCAACTCACGGCGAAGGCGATTGACGATGCAAGTTCTGCAGTTCGTGAGACAAACGAACCTCATCCAAGCAGACGACAGATTTCTGCACCAGGTGATGATTCAGGCTTCAGCCTGAGAACAGCGTGAAGCATATTACTGCAATTCTATGGGCCATTGATGAAGGTCGCGCACAAAGGGATGCGACAGTCTATCAGGGTTGCCTCGACTGCGCCGCGGAAGCCATTGGCAGTAAAGCCGAGGTATTGTCACACGATGCGCACAGCGTTACTATGCGACCCGAGTCAGCTTCAAGCGTGGCCGTTGATGCAACTAGAACACGAGAACCAAGTGAATAGAGGATTGACTCCAGTTTATAGTTGCATCAAATTCATTGAGCTGCAAAGTGTCGTGCGAAAATAGTATATTCCTGTCAGGTCTCGCCTGACAATCATGACCCCGGTTTTGAACCAACATACTTGAGTGATCAGAAGACATCGACTACTAATGTAACAACATGACCTCATAAAGTGTGTTTTGTGTTTTAGTAAATTGAACGAATAATACCTGGACAGACAACACAGTTCTTTGACTCAAGAACCTCTACTTCATGGTCCTGGCCATCGGACCGTGATCTTGGCAGCACATACTTGCGTACGTACTTGGTAGGATGGTAAGATGGTAAATGAGCCAAAATCATGTATCGCGGTGCACGTTGTGTTGTTGACGTTGCTCACAAGAATTCTTTGTAAGTGAGGATTCAATCCACCACAATTTGTATATTTTACAGGAGTTGCACGGCTGTCTTTAGTTGATGTTGTGAAACATTCCAAAATTTTTTAGCTACGCTTGGGAGAAATCGTTGCCATTTTCGTTGGCAGAATAGTAGAACTCCGCCCGAGACCAATTGTTGGCAGGCACGCCTCGGCTGGCTGACTCAGCCGGTCCCTCATCAGCCGCCACACTCTCCCTAGATAGCCTCTCTTTCTCTCTCCTTCATACACACATTCATCAGGTCTTTGCTTTAGCTCGTGCCCTGCGTGTGATGCCCTCGCCCTTTTTGCTCTCTCGCTCCGCTTGATTCGCCACACCAATCGTGTGGCGCACCAAGGGCTAGCTGATAAACCAGATGAAGCACTCTAATTGCAACTCGGAGCCTTTGTCCATTTCTGATCTGACAATATGATCAACTAGACACAAAAGGGGGGCTCTTTAGTATGAAAAATAGGAAACGGGCAATGGCCGAGAGGAAAGAGACATAGCAGGCTGAAGAGCCTGATCATTCAGCCCGTGGCTGTTTTCAGCCCTACCAAGGCACACGAGCAACGGACGTTCGGGACGCATCTGTTTTGGGGAATCGTAGGGAACGCCATCCCGGGGCCCCCGTACCAGTTGGAAAAGGTACCGCGGCTCCCCTCTCCATCAGCACAGCCTGATTTTCCTTGCACTCTCTTTGGACCCGTCGTGAATTCTGTGGCTGTTGAAATGTAGAATCGTCGTGCCAGAAGAAATGAAAAGCTTGCGTCGTTCTCGTCGGCCTGACAAGAAACGGATCAACGGCCAGTGCCGAGGCCGAGGGACGAATCGGTGTGAGACGCGCCCGTGAGTGGCTAGAAATGTTTGCTTCGGCTCCGACGCCACCAGCGCATTTGACGTCGGCTTACTCAGATGGCAGCTTTACAATGTGAGACACGGGAAAGAGGTCGACGAAGCAGACAGAGACAGGAGGGAGGGGGGGGAGCCAAAAGTCAAATGCCGACTCCATGGACAAGCGACCAAAAAGAAGCGTGGATCGGGCCGTTTCTGTACTGGAGGGGCTAACTATAACGGGCACCTTTGTCAACGGCAGTACCATTGGCTATTCGATGCATAATTGCACAGACACGCGATCCAAGCGGAAACGGAGAATTGTAAGAATAGATGACGGCAGCAATAGCCGGCGGTCCCAACCCTCCCTCCGGTCGATGGGGAACGACAGAAAGCCCTCTCATACACTTTGACAGCTTCTGCCGGCGCGTTCTTTATTCGGCTTGTCCTTTGCTACCCAACCCCAGGCCTGCAGAAAACTGCAGGAGCTCGCATGGGACGAAGCACGGCGCGCCGCCGCGAGAGACAGATATAACAGATATATAGCGATGTGCGCCAAGACACAGGTCAAGCAGGTGGCAGGCCGCGCTGTGCACCGTAGAGGAGATGCGCCTGGCGCACCGACCAAACTTGGCACCTATGTCTTGGTCGTGCGTGTGATTCTGTGCGTAATAATAATGCATGTCTTTGACGATTTTCAGCAAGTGGAGGAACGCGGCTACCTTGTTAGCGTCGCAACAACGGCGTATTTCAACCGAAAGAATTTTGTGTTAAAACTTTTATCAAGCAAAATTTTTTAATTTCTTTTTAACTCTCTTTACAGTGTTCCCGCGCGCTGTGGGCGCCGGCGCACACGGGGCCGGCCGGTACACTTGCCCGATTTGGACATGACATCCCAGACGGCGCGAGGGCTAAAATAACTATTTCGTATCTGCTCATCCGTAGAGGAGGGGGAGGGGGAGCAAGAGATGAGGGGCGGCCTGGAAAGATGCCAGATGCTGCAGAGACAAAAAGATTGTAATTATTACCCAGTGGGACGGACGGTCCAATGCCAGCCAGCCCGGGCAAGATCGGCACGGGTTCTTTTGCTTTTTTCGGTTTCTTGATTCGCGTGCCCCCTTCTGATGATGACCTTCCTCTCTTGTGAAATGCGTGCCAAGGGGAGAGAGAGTTTTGCGTCCCCCGTCTTCACATGCGCGCGCAGCGAAAGTTACCTGAAAACAAGCCCACTGTGCGTTGCAGGGATCGCGGCTTGGAAAGACAAAAGTTCAATGGCTCTCATGATGCGCAGTCGGAGCACACGACAAAAAGAAGCATGATATGGAGGGTCTAGGTTTTCCCAACGTGATGCTAGCCTGTCAGAGACAGGACGAGAATTACTAACTCGCAGGTCTTCGGCTCAACTTAGCTTCGTTTTTTACTTGCCCGCTACTTTTGTTTCCGCCCACTATCCAAGCCACCTAATTACATTTACAGATTTCACCCGATGGGACTAAACCCTGTTCAAAGAATGGATCCAGCGCGCGCTGGCTGTGGTGGTGTGGTGCCAGGCATGTCTTCAGGCCCGGCGGCAGTAGCTGCAGTAGCCTGTATTTATTTCAACGGGACAGTAATAAGAGTGTGAAGAAAAAAGAGTAAAAATTCTTATCAGACGCGCACGCACACACACACATAAAACACCACAAAAGGTCTCGATCTGTATAGGTTGACGTGCCTGCCTCTCCTCACTGGGCCTCGCCTCCCCTCCACTCCGGGGTCCGTTTACTCCGAGGCCTGTTGCTTGTTTCCCAGCCGCATCGGGTCGCATTTTACTAGGTAGAATGCGCTTCTATTTACAAGGGTACCAGTGAAAGGATGGCAGTCTTTTCGCAACTCGTACAGCGATGCCTCTCAATCTGCAAAAGACATCGTATCAGCCGCCTCAACGTCACAGCTTGACAATGTAACGGATGTAACGCAGCACGTAACATCAATATCGAAAAGAACCGTCTCATTGACAACTTTCCACCCCTACCGTCTCTCCGCCTCCACCCAATCCGCCCCTCTCCCTCCTTCCACACCGGGCTTGCCTCCAGCAGGAGCGGGCGCACCGGAGCCGATGGAGTTGCCCCCGGTTGTAGGCCAAGTTGACCCAGAACGGCGGTCCGATGGTAGGGAGCCTGTTTGACAGGCTAATAAGTGATGCGTACATGGGCCGTTGCCGCTACTGCACAAGAATCCCGATACCGTGCCGCCCCCTTTCTTCCCTTCTTCTTTGCCAAGCTTTCTTGTGTTGGTAGAATATAGTTCCTTGCTCTTACACCTCGCGACCAGGAGCTCTCTGCGTCGAAAAATACCCTGCTGCACAGAGAATTCCAATATTGCAGCGTGCCTCGTCAAGTGACGCAATAGCAAAAGTCTATTATCAGGTATATTGGTGCCGACATATTCGACCTGGAAAATGCATTGCGACTTATAGCCCCCCAGCAGACAGTCGCGGCACAAAAGTGACGCAACCCCAGATCGGCACATCAGACCATTCGACCACTATCCAAATTGAGCCTGCATACTCGGAGAAACATAAAAAGGCCAAAATCAAAGAAAGAGTGCAACTTCTTACCGGGCACAACATCCAGGCTTGTGCGTTCGGACCTCGCGAGACACCTCTGCGGTTTCAACCTGGACAATCCATTCACACAGACGATACCACCTCTTTTCCCTCGGCACCGTGTTGGCTGTCCTGCGTTGTAGTCACCGGACACACGAGCTCTTTCAACTTCGCTGCTGATTCTTTGATAGCACTTTGTATCAGTGGTCGCCTGGCCTTGTAACACACCCCATCGAAAAGGGTGTTGTTGCGCCTTCATTCTGTGTTGGTGTCAGTGTTGAAAGAATGCCGCGCAGCATCCACTCCAATAACCGCACTGTACCAAGTGCAGCCAGTGTTGTATGATGCGGATAGCAATTGCCGGAGGACGTGGTCTTGGGTATCTGTTAGCAGCGGGCCTGTCGCGTGCCGAGAGTGCACACAATCTCATTGTGCTGTCGCGAACGGTATGTTGGTCCAGGTCGGTGCGGTTCATCAGCATCACGCCATACGCGCCCCTATTATAAGTAGCCCAGAAGGCTAACATGCATGACCAATCCGAAGCCCAGGAGAGAGTTCAACGCCCTTGGCATTCAGGTTCATGTGGTAGATTACATCAACGTGGAGTTGCTTCGATTCGCCTTGAGCGGCATCGACCTCGTCATCTCTACCATTTCTGGGCAAGCGCAGCTGAACCTCATCAACGCTGCAGGCCATGGCAGAGTGCGCTACTTTGTGCCGTCCGAATTTGAAGGGAGCCTCACGAAGCGCCCGCCCGGCCGCTCAGATCCCCTTGACCGGGGCGGCGCTGCGGCGCTGACCCTCTTGCGTCAGTGGGCAGACACCGGGAGACGTATGAAATGGACCGCCTTTTCGTGTGGCATCTTTATGGAGCGATTCCATCCTTATGGGCTAGCAGCGAGCTTGGGCATCGGTGCTGGCGAAGGCGTGGGCACGGTTGGTAGTTATGTGGCAGACATCAACAGCGGCATTGCGGATTACACATCGATGGATGCAAATGGAAGCTCGGTAAAGATTTGCTTGACAAGCGTGCTTGACGTTGTCAGGTTTGTCATTGCTGCTGTCGAGCTCGATCCTTCAACTTGGCCAGCCGAGTTTACAATGAGAGGTGACAGAAAGAGACTGACAGAGGTGATGGACGCCATGTCTGCCGCTCGAAATTGTGAGTTTTCCTTCTCAGGCTCGAGGCAGCGCGTGGCCATATTTTGATGAAGAACAAATCTGACATGGCTAGTTGCGTTTCAATCCCACATCTTGAGCTACCAAGAGTTGGTGGCGCACATTGCCTATAACACCGAGGTTGGAAACTACAGCCGGGTAGCCTATCTTCAAAGGAATCTTGAAACGGCCAACGGTCGCTACGACTTTTCACGAGCGTCGTTGAACGATGCTGTCGACAGACACAGGCGTATACGCGTACATCCGGTGAATTTTGAACAATGGCTGGCAACGGCTTGTACTTGATTACCGGCGCTGCTTCTGTAATCGGATATACCCGCTCTCGATTGGAAGAGCATTGGGCATAAGAAGTCAACATTGGTCTTACTTATTCGCTGGGCTGCGATGGGTGCTGGGCAGCGATGGACAAAAATAAAGTCGCAATGGAAATGGACTGGGGTATCAAACTGGGCAAAATGACGGGACAATATAATCTGAACTGGACACTGGAAAAATGATGGAATTCGGCCATCTCAAGTTATTCGAGTACTGTATCTATTGAATCAAGATTGATATTGACACCTCCATCATCGAGTTTCAAGCTTTCCCTTCAAACAACACCGCCCGATGCACCGGCCACTACTCCTCTGTAGATAGACAGAAACACACCATTTTTTGTGACTATTATACCTGTTGCTCCCCAGTAGCAGGCTCAGCGGGCTCTTCGACAGCAGCAGAAGCAGCAGTGCTCGCCTCTGGCTCTGGCGTGTCGTCGTACTCTTCGCCATACTCGGACACGACCCAGAGGCAAAATTGCTCCCATTGAATCTGCCACTCCTTTAGCCGGTCCGCCTTGACGCCGTCGCCGAGGCTGGCGGCTTTCATATTGTTCATCCACGCCTCATTATCCTCGTCGGCAAACGCGGACCAGCGGACGCTGTTCTCGGCAAGGCTGGCGAGGCCGGCGAGGCCTAGGTTGTCCCAGCCCTGGAGGGCCTGCCAGAAGTCGTGGGACATGCCGGCAGTGCCCTGGCCCATCATGGCGGGGTCGTCGTTGCAGAGGCAGCAGGGGACGCCGCGGGCGAGGAGGGCGGGAAGGGGGTGGGCGGCGACGGAGCCGCAGAGGCGGAGGACCTCGTTGGAGATGGGGCAGGCCTCAACGAGAATGCGCTTCTCCTTGACCATGTCGATGAGCAGCGGGTGCTTGTAGAGGCTATAGCCGTGGCCGAGACGGCGGGTGCCGAGGAGGACAGCGTCAAAGAGGTTGCAGTCGGTGGCGTCGCCGTCGCCGAGCGTCTCGCCGGCGTGGAAGAAGAAGGGGATGTTGACACCCTCTTGGGCGCACTGCTTGCGGAACCAGAAGAGTTCGGGGAGGAGATCGCGGAGGGTGCGGCCGCGGTTTTCGTAGCCGACAACGTCGTAGCCGAGGACGAGATGCGGAAAGGCGAGCTTGGTGGTGATGCAGTGGTCCATGTCCTCGATGATGGGCCGCGTCGGGAGCGAGCGTAGCGATGTCCAGATGATTCCGAGGCCCCAAAAGCCCTCACCAACGGGAGACGCCTTGAAGCGGGCGATTTCGTCGTCGATGACCTCGAAGAGGTGAATGTAGTCGGGCTCGGGCTTCTCGTGGCGGTCGCGGCAGTAGTTGATGGGCCAGGCGAAGCGCAGCTCGGCCCAGCGCACACCGTCGGCCTGCAGCTGGCGCATAAGGGCGCGCAAGTACAGCCGGACCATGGGCTCGTACGTCAAAATGGTGGCGGACGCGATGAAGCAGTTTTGGAACTTGTCCCAGATGGCGTCGACGCCGTGATGGTGCAGATGCGCGTCTTGCGCGTGCAGCGTGCAGCGGCCCGCGAGCCACTTGACGAAGCCTGGACGGCCGCCCTGCGGGAACTCGTCGGCCATCTTGGTGAGGAGCAGGAACCGGTTGCTCTTGTACTCGGCGCTCCACACGGTGCTTCCCTGGACGCGCTCCTTGGCGCGGTAGCGGAAGGTGACGGCACCGCGCTCGAGGGCCTCGGGGCCGTCGAGCGGGCGGTCGCTGGCCATGTGGACGCCGGGCAGGCTGAGCAGCTCGCCGATGAGGTACTCAAAGTTGACCATGGCCTCGAGGTGGGCGTGCAGCAGGGAGCCCTTGGGCATGCGGCGGACGACGCGCCAGAGCTTGGTGCGCTCCATGCGGTCCTTGCCCATGGAGAACATCATGGCGGGGAAAATGGTGGCGTGCGTCTCGCTAGCCAACTTTTCTTCGACGTCGCTCGTCCACGTCGTCTGCAGCTCCTCGGCGCGGATGCGCTCGACGACGCGGCACGCCCGCTTGGCGATGGGGGAGAGGGACTGGCGGAAAGTGGCGTCGGCGCGGCGCGTCTTTTCCTGGGCAATGAGGTTTTCACGGCCGGCCATGTACTGCTGCAGGAACGGGTCGCTCAGGGAGGGGATCTCCTGGAAGATTTCCTCCCAGACGTCGTTGGGCATGGCCATGGCTGGGGGAGCGGGCGGGCGGTTGCGAGGACGTGTTAATTCGTTGGCCACTCGACGTGTGACGGTGATATAGGGACGAGGGTGAGACAGACAGGGGGACGCGAAGTCAGGCCCTGGGTGGCTCGGTCGGTTCCGAAAGGTCCGTTGGAGGCGAGCGAATATCTATGCTCTTCCTAGCAAAGGAATAGTCGACCGAATCCGCAAGGCTGTGAGGTTGCAGGGTGGCTGCAGGCTGTCACGGCTCGAGGCGGCCCAGGGTGGAGGTGCACTGAACTAGCAGGTTGGCAGGCTACACCACTCAATGGTATCCAGGCTTGCAGGAGCTTCGAGGACGCTCAACTGGAAGCTCGGTCGTTTAAACCAGAGATTCGGCAGTTGGCGAGTTGGCGAGTTGGCGATTTGACTCGTGTAAAATGTGTTGTCGGACGGATGGGCGATCAACGAGAAGCAGGCACGGCAGGGCAGCCAGTAGAAGTTGGTGATTGGCATGGCGGGCTGACAGAGGTGAGGATGGTGGGGTCAACGACGTCACAGCGGGTTGTCGGTGTTGCGTACCTAGCGGCCAAGCCATTCGTGGGAAGCCGGTAGGAGAATTCATTGGAAAATGCAGGTAAAGTCTTTACCGCTTCTTACATCTTACAAGAAATAAGGCGTCTACAACTCTCACAGAAGGCTGTGCTGCCCCCGTTCACGGTTAGCCGTTTGCAGCAAAGTGCTTGTTCACATGTGATGATGCTATGGCTGTAACCAGTTCCCACCGGCGTTATAGTGGTCGTACAGCGCGCTTCAGTGTTCGTTATAGGCGTCACACCGCTCAAGGTCCCCTGAAGCCTCGCTCCAAATACAGCGGGGAAGCCTGCTGATTCTCCCCCTGTATTACGCTATTTTAGCGTCCGCAGTCACCCGCAAGACCCGTTGGCTCCCCTGGCCACTGGCCACTGGCCTGTAACAAGTCAATTTGACTCGACGCCACATCACATCGCCAATCCCCCCCAATCCCTTCTTGCTCTTCTATTGGTTTTTGAACTCGTGCATGCATGCAGCTGCTCACATGTTTTTGATCCCTCGAAGTCGCGATATTACTCTCATGCCATTCAGAGAGCCTGGTTCTGCACGCATACCTAGCTGCAGACTTGGCCACCAATGTTTGCGCCCAACATCTATCTGCATGTCTTGACCGTTGCAGCAAAAAGGACAAGCCATCTTCACAAGGCTCTACGCACCCTTGTTGCTTGCCAGCCTCGCTTGCTTATATCACAAGCTATAGGTTCTTTTCATGGAGATCTTTCTTACTATCGCAAGCCACGTTTGGTCGAACCTTCCAGGCCCCATGTCAGAGGCAATCCAACAAGCGACCTTGCGTGCTACGAGCGACTGGACCAACTTGGCACAATTGGCCACTCTGGTTCTTTTGCTCCGGCAAGAGAGGGGTCTTTAATAGTTCGTATTACATCCTGCTCGGTGACTGGTTGACTCGGAATAGATGATTGTATAGTCATGTTGGCGACTTGGCATCGTGACTAGCCCACATTTTGTTGCACCACCCACCACCGCCGCCGCCGCCGCCGTCCCCATTCTCCATGTCTCTGCCCTGAATAAGGTGTACAAACAGGGTCCATTGCTGTCTTTGATGCAGTGTGACAGCAACTCTAAAATTGTCGGTGAATTCCTTTGATCCCGGGCATGCGGGACCAGCCCGTGTCTCAGAGGTTCTATCCGTGCTACCGTGTAAGTCGAGTGTATAAAGTCCCCTGCGGCCTCCCTCCCTCCTCTACCATATACGCCCTTTCCCACTTTATACTCAAATACAGCATCAGAATCATGAAGCCCTCCTTCTCCCTCGTTGCTTCCTTTATGGTTAGCACTGCCCTTGGTACTGCTATCCCGGCCAGACAAGTAGACGACCCCAAGTCCTGCTGCTTCAACCTCCAAGACACCACCGGCGGCAAGCGTATCCAGCAAGACGCCCGCACCGGCGACCTCTTCGTCGACGATTCCAGCCTCCCCGAGGGCCGATACTGCATCAACCAAAAGGCCAACTCCAAGGTGCTCTACGACCGCCAGAACAATGCCTGCATCCTGACCTCACCTCGCAACTCGCTCGAGTGTCTCGATGGGACCCCCGGCGGCGACACTTGGCAGCTTGTCCGGAACGTCGGCGAAGCCATTTTCCTGGAAGACTACGGCAGCATCGATTTTAATGTCTGCAACGTCAAGGGCCGGCAGCAAATCTTTGGTGCCAAGCCCCCGGGTGGTCTTGACTGCAAAAAGACGCATCTCAGCGCCGACAACCGTGCCGGCCCGTGCAATTCGTACGCTGGGGGAACCATAGTCATGCCAATTTCATGAACTGGCACTCCGTTTCTGTTAGCGATATCTTTCCCAGTAGGACCAGGAATTATGGAGTAATACATCTATATAATATCTATGACTTGATTCACTTATTATAAAATCTAGGACAAGGTCGTGGCAAAATCGGCATTGCTTTAGTCCCCCCCCCCACTGTAGACATTCTTTGCATCTAGTACTTAACAAGATGATTACCCAGTCACGATACCAGAACCTGTATTATTATTGATTTACAATTTCTCTTTCTGCCTATTGAGATCTCGATCAACTTGTCTTTATAGTTTCGGCGGCGCAGCTCCCACGTCGTCGGTTCCGTACACAATGAGCGCATCCTTGCGAAGCTCGGCTGCTGTGTCTTGCCTCTTGCGCTTCGCAACACCATAATATTTCTGCTCGATAAAACGCACAAAGATTTCCTGCGCCGCCACGTCTCCATCGCTCGCCGCATCGACATGGAGGAGAAGCGAGACGAGTATATCGCCCAGCGCCCAAACTAGGTCTCTAGCTTCGCCCATGAGATCTGCTTGGGCCGTATTCACAATTCTTGTGCGAAGCAACTCCCATTCTTTGACAGCATCCCAACCCTCGCGAGCCTTTCCAGAGAATGCGGCTGCTTTTTGAATGACATCATCCAGCGCCGCGAGGCACTGCTGGCCTGCCTTGGGGTGCTTCAGAGCCCGAACCGTGTCCGTGCTGAGCACGTCCGTCGTGCCCTCCCAGATCGGCAGCACGGAAACGTCGCGGAAGATTCTCGAGACGTTGAGGTACTCTTGCTCCTCATTATCCATGTACCCGACGCCACCCAGCGCCTCCATGCACCGAAAGACGAGCGAGACGCACGGCTTGCAGACGTACGCCTTTGTGATTTGACTCAGAACCCGGATCAGAGGCAAAGCCAGCTTCGCATTTGGCGTCAGCGCCTTCAACGCGGGCGCGATATCGTCATACTGGCTGTTAGGATATTCAGAGACGCCGAGAATGTACGCCGAGTAGAAGCTGAGCATCATGAGGCCTCGGTATTCGCCCGTCATCTTCGCGAGCGTGCGCATGTGCAGAGGGCTGTGGATCAGACGCATGCGCGCGCGGTTTCCGGCTCCCACCTCGCGCACGCGGGCAAACGCCTTAGCAATGGCCAGCGCACGCCCGACGTACGACACGGCAGACACGGCCGAGTAGACGCGGGTAATGGTCAAGACGTTGCCAATCTCGTGGATGCCCTTGCCCTCCTCCCCCACGAGCCATCCGCGCATATCCTCCAAGACAAGCTCCGCTGTCGGAAGAGACTGGGTGCCGAACTTGTGCTTGAGGCGGGAGATGCGCACGCCGTTGAGCTTCTCGCCTTGGGGGTTGGTATGGCCAGCCATGGTGGTGGCGTGCGGGTCGTGGCGACGCATCGGCGCAATGAAGGCGGACAGGCCGCCGGCAGACGTGCGTGCGAGCAGCACTGTCATCTTGGAGTCCGTCGCTGAGGAGAACCACTTGAAGCCGCTGATGCTCCAAGGTCCGAGGGGGATGTCGCCTTGCTGGGAGGCAAGTCCAAACTCCGGGTGGGCCGGGAGCGTGGCCACGGTCTCGGTCAAAGATACGTCGCTTCCGCCGGTACGCTCCGTCATCCACTGACCAGACGTCCAGGCAACTTTTGGATCGCGTGAGGTCAGTCGACGATACGCGTCCTCGTATACGCGGCGCTCATCGGGGGTCAGTTTCGCCGAGAGCGACGGCGAGGTGAGGTGCCGGCGCAAGAGGCACGCTGCGCCGTCCTGCATGGCAGATGGACATGTGACGACGGCGGAAGACGGCTGCCACAGATGCATTCGCAGGAACTGCAGAGGCCGCGAGAAGGGACCATACGGCGTGTCGTAGCCCGTTGCGACGATGCTGTGGCGTATTAGCGTGTGATGCTGTGCTGCACTGCTGAGCGAAGTCTCCTACCCTTTGGATATACCCATATTCTGTAGTTCTCTCCATCCTTCACCGGTGACGAGCTCGCCGGTTTGGTGGCCAAATGATGATCGACCCGAACCTTTGAGATGGGGTAAGTTGCGATACGCATCCGAGACCCAAGTAAAAACTTGGTCGGAGAGGACGTCCTGCCCCAGTGCCGCAGCCTCATCCTGCGTCTGGAAAGCCACACTCTTCGGCAAGAACACTAGACAAATTCCCATTAGCTATCGCTGCTTACGCCGCTACGCCTCAAACAACGGCGAGACCACTGACGAAGTACATACGCTTGAAGCATCGCTTGTGGGAATTGTCGTCGTGAAACTGATTCGGCAGCGTCGGCGGCGTCTGGAAAAAGCCCCTGTCGGCTCCAGAAAGTTCCATGGTTGAAAGAAGTTGAGTGACCGAGGACTCTTGTGTCGAATATGCTGGACAGGTGCTCGCGTGGGAGAGTCTTCATATGCTTTATACGCTGGGCCATGGGCGGAATGTACGGGGACGGAGCTGGCCGTTTAGCGCTGGTAACCTCGGTAGGTGGAGCGATGGCTCCCCAGACTGCGGAATGGCGCCGCGGGGTGCTGTTGATGGCGATAAATATATCATGTTCCTGGACAGGAGATGTGATAGCTTGGTTTGACGGTTGAAATTCAATGTTGGAGATGAGAGTTGCCAACCCGGTTGAGTGAAGGCCAACACAAGCAACGTCGAGTCTCGCACATCATCTGTGTGACTGAGTCGCCCGGTTGGCCACCTGAGTAATGTGAACGCGCAAATGGTTGGCGCTAAATTGAACCATGAAAGTCACAAACCGAATCCTGATAATTGGGAGATTTGAAGAACCATATTAGCCACTTAGCAATAGAGCTTTTCGAGCTTAGCTCTATCAAATTCCGGGTATATCATTATTGGCAGCATCTGAATGCAAAACCCGGTTCGTCGAGTGCTGCAGCCATGTTCATTTCATGGCTAATTATCGCTGGATGGTCCTATTTTGAGAGGACTCTCTTCGCGAATTCCTAGTAGACAATTGATGAAGGGAACTGACATTATGGTGCGGACTAGGTATTTCTCATCGTGGCGATTTCATTTCAGCCTTCTTTTCAGGAAACATTATGCTGCCCGCTATGGCGAAACATATCACGGCTGAGCCGTCGCCTAGGTGCGTTGGGCGGGATAGAGCGATCTACTTTGGGGACGCCTTGCGTTGCTCCGCAAAGAGGGTTCCGAAAGCCAGCCGGGTCGAAAGCGCCAACAGGCCCTCGGACATTCCTTCGCCATACGGTCGCTGTCCCATGCGATATCGTCGCCTTGCTTCCAAGTCGGGATGTGATAGCGGTCAACTGCTCATGCAGAGACGTATGAAATGAAAGACGCAAATGCTGGTTGATGCACTGATGGGCTTCTACAGATTAGTTCAGGCCAAGAGCCAATCAAACGCTACAAACTGACAAAGTACAGTGGGGTATTTATTCGTGAGCTACATAGTCAGCATTAAGCGGGCTTCGTCTCAACAATCAGACCAGTCAGCCACAGTCGTCTAGGGGTCAGGACACTAGTTTGTGGAGTGTACAACACCGCGAACCACTGGAAACCGAGGTTCGAGTCCTCGCTGCGGCACTTGTCTTTTTTTCCCTTCTGCAATTACCAATCTCCTCTCTGCGAGACAGGTCGTGCAAATCGTTTGGCCACAGTCGTCTAGGGGTCAGGACACTAGTTTGTGGAGGATATTTTCTGCGCAAACCACTGGAAACCGAGGTTCGAGTCCTCGCTGCGGCAATTTCTTTTTGGCTCTTCTGTTATATCTTCATTTCCCTATACATACGTAACTCTTTTTGTCTTATTTTTCTATTCTATCATTTTGTGCTCCGTTACAGCAGTACACTTGAGGATTCCTGCGCTAGTGGTGTAGGGGAGTCTCCTCCGTGTCATCAACTGTCTTAGCCGGGTGGTTGCTTGGGAACTTGAACGTAAAAATGACAGACGCTGCAAACATCTATAAAGAGTCGAAAACGTACAGCGTCCACTCGTGGGATAATGCATAACCTGTTTGTCCTTGGCAGTATTCGGCAACCCTGAAAATCGAGCGGATCATGATCAATAAGCTAACGGCGTATAGCATGCGCAGTCCCGACTTCCACGGGACCACCTCCTTGCACCAGGAACGACAGAACATCGCCCATGACAAATGTCAGAGTTGACTTGAAAGATTTGACGATGGAGAACCAAGTGCGTGTTCGCCAAATTTTCCAGCTGATGTAAAGAAAAAAGGCAATAAAGAGGATGGGAAATAATAAAGCGGCCCCCAGGTTAGGGGCATATCTCCAAAGATATAAATCACCTTTCGACGGCTCAACGCCGGGAAGCGGCCTCATTAAATTCTCAACAGACATGGCTAGATGTTTTGTTATGACTGTAAATTCAAACTTTGATGATTCTTTTTATTGACAGGTAAAGAGTAGTTAGCAGGAATGGCGTTTATATATTCCGGACATGCAGCGCAAAACGAAGAGCACGAGCAGTGTTGGGAGGAAGGGAAGTCGATTATATAGCCAAGCTTACTGAATCGCGCTGTCGCGTCACTTTCAATTCTCTCCATCTCTACGAAGTTATCCGGAAAACGCATGAAGATGATCTCCACGCCTCTGATAATTGAACCCTGACCAGATCCCAGATGCGAAGTAGCAGGGCTCCAAGCGAGTGGGGGACTCGGATAGAGCGGAGTCCGATTGGTCCGGACTTGGCTGAATGGGGCTGACAGCCCATGTAGCTCGGAAGGCAAGGCTTTGCCACCAACCTTACTCAGTACTTTATTTAGTAGGTAGCTCAGCTACAGGGTACACAAGTGCTTGCCCGTTTACTTCAGCTGAAGCACAGATGCATCAGAGCCTGAGGAGTGTGGCGTGGCTCAAGTGAGAAATACAAGAAAGATGATCCATATTCTTGCTACATCTCTTCATCCAAGTTTCAACGCGAAGCAGCTCCTCCATCATGTTCGCTTGTGCGGGTGACGCCTTGTCCGCTCCCGTTGTTCCTGGCGCAGAGGTCACAGCATTTGATGTCGGACTGGTCAAAAACTACAACGCCACGGCATCTCAATTTCTTTATTACGGCCATCCGACGGTCGTCGTCGAAAATGCCAGATTTTGCAACATCACCGTGACTTATACCCATCCTGGTGCGAACGACAGTGTTCACGTGGAAACATGGCTTCCCGTCGATAATTACAACGGCCGGCTCCAGTCGATCGGAGGCGGCGGCTGGGTCGCGGGACGATACCCTCCAACCTATCCTGCGATGGCAGGGGCTATTGGCCAAGGCTATGCCACGTCGACTACAGACGCGGGCCTCTTGGTGCAGGCTGATTACGGTCCAGACATTTGGGCTCTGACCAAGGACGGGCACCCCAACATGCAACTCTTGACCAATTTCGCGTCGCTCTCGCTGAACGAGCAGGTACGTTGGAGTGCGACGATTTGAGCGCTTCTTTTGGCGTGCGAACGCCCACTAAAGTAGTTTGGTAGGCTATTATTGCCAAAGCTCTCATCGAAGCCTTTTACGGTCAGCCTCCAGAGTATTCCTATTTCAATGGCTGCTCACAAGGCGGCCGACAGGGCATGGCTCTCGCCCAGCGATACCCCGACGCCTACGACGGCATACATGCAGGCGCTCCCGCCATCTTCTGGAACAATCTAATGTCCTACCTCTTCTGGCCTCAGCTGTACATGAACTTAATCGGCGCATACCCGTATCTTTGCGAGTTCAAGGCCTTGGCGGAGGAAGCTGTCAAGGCCTGCGATCATCTCGATGGCGTGGAAGACGGCATCATTGCAGATGATGGCGCATGCACCTTTGATCCGTCATCTGTTGTCGGCCGTTCGTTCTTGTGCGCTGATACCGGCAAAGTCAAGTTGATCTCATCGGAGGCAGCGCAGGTGGCAAACGCCACCTGGTCGGGCCCGAGAACGACGGAGGGGAAGCCAATGTGGTACGGAAGTAGCATCGGCAGCCCGCTTTCCGGCTCAGCAATAACTGACCTGACAAATGATATTGGCCCAGCGAGGACCCGGTGCTTCAAGAATGGTTCGTGCATCGGCGAGCCACTCGGTCTAGGCGAGACGTGGATCAAGTTATTCGTGGAGGCTGATCCGACTTGGACGTACAAGAACATGACGCTTGAGAGCTTTCAGAACTACTTTCACAAGGCCAACATGCTGTATGACTCTGTAATCGGGACGCAGGATGCTAATTTGAGCGCCTTCCACCGTCGAGGCGGTAAAATGCTGACCTATCACGGCATGGTAAGTGCCAACCGCCAGTTTCCTTTCCCTGTTCGCATGCTAAAATGATCTCCTAGAGCGACCAAATCATCCCTGTCAAAGGCACCGAGCACTATCGCAACTTGGTCGGAAAGCAAGTCCCCGAGGTAAATGACTTTTATCGCCTGTTCAAAGTTCCCGGCCTTTTGCATTGCGCTGGTGGACCAGGGGGGCAACCGATAAATACCTTTGATGCCTTGCGAGCGTGGGTTGAGAATGGATCAGTACCTGAAACCATTTCTCATGCATACACCACTGATGCCGGCCGGAAACAGGAGCGTCTTCTTTGCCCCTTTCCTATGAAAGCACAGTTGAGGGCTTGTGCCCACTCTGGGAAGAAGAAGACTTTTACAGCCAAGGACTATGAATGCGTCCAAGGAGACGAGGAAGATCTCTATGGTGTCATGAGACAGCATGCGGACTTTTCGTGGACCACAGTGGCTCCGCAAAGTCAGAGATGATAAAAAGAAAATGAAATGGACCCGATGGTCTCCAGAGAGACTGCCATAACATGGACCTGATTGACTCGCGAGAAACCACCTTGGCAGTCGTCCCTGATTATGTCCGAAACGTCTAGCAGCGGGACACTCTACATCATCAAGATGGCCCCCGCCTTTTCATGATCATCCACCTCTTAGAGCTGCTTGAGGCCAAGTCATCCAAACAGACCTGTGAGACGGCCCACGCAAAGAGCCCCTACTTCAAGCATGTATGATTAAATAACTTGGTCTATTCACAAACATGGCACCTACTTCTGAAGTAAAATTACTGGAATAGAATGTCTATTTTATGGTAGTATCAATACACGTTATGATCAAGTAAAGTCGTTGGTAGGCTTTTTATTGCGATGGCGTCGTTTTCCCGGACGACGCGCACGTGCAAAAGAGCCTACAAATAGATTGATAACCCCTACCTTTTGGACTCAATCGACCATCTAGTCACTACTCTATCTACTTACTGATGCAGTGATGGTAGGGATAGCCCAGCGATGCTCTTGAGTGCTGACCCAGTCATATATAGAGGACTCGCCAGTCCCAGCGAGACACCGTTTATTTCTGCCAGCGCGGAAAGTTACAACTGGACGACCCTGTTGAAGTTGAGTAATAGTTGTGAGTATCATAGATAGCTTTCTAAATATAAAGCTCAAATATATAAGTAAGTTACTTTCATCACCACATAAGCACAAGTTCGTAGTTCCCATCTATGGTAGCTGTTGTTAGCTTATCAATCAGCTCCCTAATCATGTATGCACTCTTGACCATGGTATGAAAAGATCGAGCTAGGCATCAGGAGATGTATGGCGGGAGAGCTGAAGATTCTAGGTGCTATTGAAAAAAAAGCCCGAACCTTTTCGTGAATCGAGAATAAGCAACTAAACACTCTAGACGCGAACGCGAAGAATGATCATCAAACGAGAATAATCGCCATTGAAGTATTAGTCAAGACGAAATGGAAAAGAGCTCAGCAATTACAAACACACATCGTGGGCAAGCGGCTTGCAGTGGGCTACCATGCAATGTATATGTGTATCTAGGATGTGGATCGTTGCGGTGAGGCTGCAATATTGGCGCTGCGACAGGCCACTTTCTCTTGGCAATGATATCAGTCCTATATATGAGAATGCCAATATCCCGTTGTGCTCTACTTCCTTTCTTTGATCAATGGTTCAGTAGCCGCCGGCGTCATGTTGTACTGCCATACTCACGGCGGAGAGGTCGATGATTAACAGGCTTGTAGGTGGTGCATTGTATTCCATCTTCTTGAAAGCTACGTTGCAAGACTCCAAGCTTCCTGAAATGATCAAATGTTACGAGACTGCCGCGATATGTCCTTGCTTATCCAGACAGACCTAGACCGAGACAGGATCTGACGACATCAGCGCGCCAGCGGTGTGAGACGGAACAAGCGCACAGATGATACTAGAGCCCAACCTAGTATGAAGCTGCGCCATACTCTTCACAATCCAATGTTGACAGGCCATTGAAGAAGAGTGCAGATTGATCGTGATTGGAGGCATGTGGCTCTAACAGATCTCGGTATGGGGTTGGATGGAGCTACGCGGAGATTGTATCCGCGCAAGATGAGGAAATACACTACCCTTATCATGGGCACAACAAAAAGTATGAGCTTTCTGCCCGATCTTGGGCTCGTATTTGAGCCGTCTCCCTGGGTCAAGTTCTGATCCGGCTCATGCTGCCTCATCCGGGATGTCCACTTGCTGGCGCTGTGGCGTATGCGGTGACACGACAACGCCCGAACTGCCATGAAGACACGAGAATAAGGAACGAGACAATGTCAATCGGCAAACAACTGAGACAGCATTACTCTGTCCACTTGGAACCGTTGTTTCTTGCTTGTTTCGCTGTCGGGAGCCCCAAGGGTTTTGAACGCATTGGCCTTTGCGTGGGCACAAATGTGCACCGAATGGGGAAAGTCGGATATAAGTGCATGCAGCTTGGCTGCTGAGCAAGAGGCGGGCATCGATAAAAATCACGTAGTATGTTTTGTTGTACATCTCAAATGTGCCCCTCTACTCAAGAATTTCCTCCCCTCCCCCCAGTCTCTTGAATCTGGGCCGCCTGAGCAGATTGAACACGCCTGGAAGCGAAAAGGAAAAGTGTTAGCGGGGCCCATGGAGGACAGTATCATAAGGTGAGGAGCGGGATATTGAAAATGATGGGCCGCCGATCGGCGCCAATATACTGGCGCAGGTAGCAGTAGTTTGGACGAACAGTCACATTTGACAAGAAAGCGGCCACGTCGTACAGCGTGAACCAGATAACCGTGACGGGGGAGGGCGCCGGGCCAGCACAAAAGTGCAAAGGTCCGGCGTTGCATTTGTGGGCGAGGCGGGATAAAGGCAAATGCGGGAGCGGCCGGGAAGATCACGTCTTGACATGGGCTCGGGCTCAGGTGATGCGGCGTCGAGGCCGTACCGGAAGCGAGAAGGGCGGGCGCGTGAAAAGGGATGAGGAACAGAGGTGTGGGGGGGAGGACGGTTGGGTGGGAGGGTTGCGTTGGCTGCTTTTTGGCTTCGTGGGATCGACATGATTATATGGTCGACATGTGCCGGGTTTTGTGTGAAATGCGGCAAGTGAAATAAGAAGCCCATGTGCGGGAGAGGTGCTTTTTGACATCAGAATTCAGAATTGAGACATGTGGTCCCTGTTGACCCGAGCGGGGGGTTATAAAACATGAACTTGACTCGGGCTGATAATAATTCCGCGGTATATATGCAAATGCGAGAAGCGATTGGCATCGTGAAATCTGGAAGGGGGCGAATGGCGTAGTATTATATCGTATCGCAAAGTGAGGGGAGAAATCGGGATTGCAGTTGTTGTGTTGGTGGAAATTTTGGCAAGTCGTGAGAGGGCGTGGCGGAAAGGACGGGATTGTTGTGCGCACCCCACCCTTATTCTCCGTTCCCTGTGCCAATGACAGGCTAACTAATCCGTAGTTAGCGGGAATCGAAAAGCAATCGTGCATGAGAGGAGCGGGCGGCTGTTGCTTTCTGCATGATGCATTGATGCTGCAGGCGGCGGCGGCGGGCGGACATGGTGGGTGACTTGAGTTGGGTCGGCTGGCCAAGTTGGTAACTAATTAACTAGTTACTGGCAGTTTGCGGAGGTGAAAAGAATGCAGAGGGGGGATGTGGATTTATCAAAAAGAAGTTGTCTCGATGGCTGATCAGGTGCTCAATCAGCTCAATCAGAGATGGGCAAGCTCCACATACGATTCCAAGCGCCTCGAGCATGACTTGGTGATGAGTACCGAGGGGGCAGCCAGCCAGCTGGCCATGCAGACCGACGTGTATATATATTGTGACAAATGGCGATGCGGCAAAGTACAGCTAAGAGATTGGATATGCACGCTGTGGCTTGTATACCGCCTGTTTGCATGTATGCAGGCGTGCCTGATGCCGTGGATGCCCATTACTGAGCTGGCTGGGTATTGATGGAGGGCAGCTGAACGACAACACAGTGCGGCCCGCAGCAAGACGGAGAAAAAGCAGGGTCCAAGTCACATATATAATTGAATGATTGAAACCGTCCAGCCATTCCGATGCACAGTGCGCGGGCCAGGGAGGGGGCGTGGCGGCGGGTTTCAACTGACAACGCCAGTGTTGGCGAGTCGTGACAAGCTGCCCAACAAAGAGCAGCCTCGTGTCCCCGTAACAATGGGTACAAGTTGTGTCACTGCTTTGTAACCGTCTTAAACGGGTCGGTTATTAATAAAAGTCCCAGCCTGCTTCCTGGCAGGGGGTGGTGCGTGCAATCCAACAACGACCTCCTGCACGCCTTTTTGCCTTTTAAATGATTTTAATATAGATGTGCAAAATATCTCATTAGAATCAGAGAGAAGAAAGTAGCATCGTAATTTGTGCTGGGCACTGGCCGCCACCACCAAGTCAGGTTAGTACCGGTACACTTGACGCCCGAAAGCTGGGCCCCTGGTCTCCATATTATCCGTCGACGGTCCATCCGTATCGTTGTCTGGCAATCTGCCTAGTGGCCCAGTCAAAGTGCCCAGTCGAAGTGGCCAGTCATCCGCCACCGTTTGTCGTCGCCTTTCGCTCTTCTTCTTCTTCCCTCTTTCAAAAACGAAGGCCATTTCTCTTCCTTTTCATACCACTCTTCTGTTGCTTTCCCTCTTGCAACTCATCCGTCTCTTCCTTGCATCTCTTTCGACTCGGACTTGTCTGCAACGACTGCACTTTCGCATATCAACCAAGCCCTTCTCTCGTACTACGTGCACACGACCACATTGCTGCCTGCTGACCGATCACGGAACCGCACCCCGTCAATTGTCTACGACATCGATTCCACAACCAACCAACCTACCAACCTCGACAGACACCTTTGAACTCTCTATCACTGTACACGAGTTTCAGCATCATGGCGCCCAAAAAGATACGTTGCAACGCCAAGGATTGCCGAGAAGCCGCCCAGCGCATTGTCGGCGACTGTGGCTTCTGCAATGGCCATTTCTGCGGCAAGCACCGCTTATTAGAAGATCACAAGTGCAGCGGCCTCGAAGACGTAAGTTGCTATCCCCCCTTGCTAGCTGCTTTGTCGTTCTGCCCCCTTTCCTCCTACCGCTGGTTACCACTACGACACACTCTGTCCCATGATGGAGAAGACTGGGGGTGTACAAGGGCGCTAGCTCGACATCGCCCACTTGACCGGCGGCGCCGCAATAGGCCACCTCGGCTACGTCACTGCCTGTCACTCGCCATTCGGAATTGCAGAGATGTCATGGATTCAGGAAAAACACTGAATTAGAAATGCTGACACATTTTATACAGTGCAAGAAGCAGTCTCACGAGCGCAATGCTGCCCAGCTCGAGTCGGAACGAACCCAAGTCATCCGCGGCGTCTAACGGCGTCTACCGGTCTCTCCCGATTATCCTTCTCTCCTTCCCCCCCACGGGGCGCGCCGTGACACAAGCTCGGTCTTTTGCCACCGGTTTTCTTTGCCTCTTCCCTTCTCCTACTCAACGACGATTTCCACGACATTTGCTAGCGACGAGGAGGAAATCCCTTTTTTTTGGTCGCATTTACTCGAGCAGTTTGTTTCTGTTTCTTGGGCTACATGATTTTTGGTTAGTGTATGGGACATGCGTCGGGCTCGCGCGTGGCGAGGCACGGCGGCCCTCTTGTATTCTATCGGAGCTAGACACCCATCGGTGGCATATGGCGTAAAGGCTTATCATCGACTTTTTAAGACTTTTTTATCTCTTGAAATTGCTCTCTCTTGAAATGGACATGGTGGCGAATGACATGCAGATTGTGACTGCTATAACGCGGTGTATGCGTGATCTGGCCATGTTTGCGTCGGCGACGGCGGTGAAGACGAACGAATTGTGGCTTGCTCGGGCCGCATTGGCGAGAACGAATTTTGTGCAGGTATGGCGTATGCAAACACAGATGCATGCCATCTGCCTGCGGGATCTATCATGGCCTGCTGTCGCTGCCATCGCGCGGCCGTGTCTCCATGGTTGGTAGGCGGTCTGGTGCTTGGCCTGCCTGCGAACAGCTGACTCGTGCAGTCATTGCGGCGAGTCGTCGGATGAAGGGCATGGCGGCGTGCATCGCCATTCACACCAAAAACTGGATTGTCTCATTGTGTAGTATGAAATTGCAGGTAGTAAACTTTAATTTGATTAGGGACATGCTGTAGGCTACCGTGCTGCACATTGATTTTCGGCATCATTAGCATGTTAACAAGTGATGCGGGCATAGGTGTGGCGAGAACGGGCGTCCAAAAACGGCGTCGCCGTACTCCGTAGATCGGACCCCCGATGGCGCCCATCTGTTTGGTAAATTGACGGGCGTACGGATAACGCAGTACTCCGTAATGACTGTAGGAATGGACCTCTTCAACGGCACCCCAGACCACAGGCTAACTATTTAGCTTGACTAGTTAGTCTTTGGTGAGACTGGAACCTTCTTTGCGACAAGATAAGCGGATACACCAAGCGCTTGCTCTTGATAAAGAACCAAGCTCACGTCTTCCCGTCTCCCCGTCTGCCCGACTGTTCCATCTTACTTGGTGTGCAAGGGTCCGGGTCCCCTAGATAACCTACGATGACGCCCGTCCACCCATTTCACCAAGCATTGGCACAATCACAAGCAAAAAGTGGCAATCGTACGTAACTTACATTGGCCCACTGACAAAGAATACGTACCCGCGGCCATCCGACCGCGTTCCGATAGTTGGTGCTCGGCTGGCTCATGACCCCTTCTCTTCATTCTCTGTTTGCCTGGCTGTTGCCGGCAAACATGACCTTTTTTTCTCTCTTGTAGAGGCTTGTGGCGCCAACAAACTTGATGCTGGTTCCCGTAACTTGCCTTTCTTACTACTCAAGACTTTTGTGAAACGTCAGCTGCCAAACCTGTTTGACTAATAGTGGCGTTTTGTAACAAGACTATTACATCGACCGGCTGTCGGATTTACTTATACGACACTCTACAACGCCACCAACGCGCAGAAAGAACTAATTTATTGAATCAACAAGCCGCATCCATATTTGATACTTTATCTGTACTATACTTCTGATGCCGGCTACGCTCGTAATCACTGCGCGTCCATTTCACCATCCAGTCGCATTCCAGAACTTGCTGCTCGGTATAGCGCTCCTCAGGTCTGTATTTCAGCATTCTCTTCATCATGTCAAGGAACGCAGCCTCTTCCTCAGCACATAGCTCTACCATGTTGGCCTCTGCGCGAAACTTCTGGACACGGGTTCGAAAAGCTTGCTCTATTTCTGGCCATACATGGCGACTTTCTTTCAGTTGTCCATCGTGATCAAAAAATTCCTCCCGGTCCTTCCGATTCTCATACCAGTGATCAGGAAGTGGCCCTATGATATCGACAATCTGGCACATGACCTGTTTCTCTGAGTAGAAGGCACTGCTAAAGAGAGCCCGCATCCCTAATATATCCCATATTGCGGTCGCGAGGCTCCAGATGTCCGCAGAAAAGGATAAAGGTGAATCCGGTTCAAAAAGGGCCTCCGGGGGTCGGAAGTCTACAGGCGTATGGCAGTCTTGACCCAGGCGAACGTCTGTGCCTGGTGAATATGACTCTCCAAAGTCACTCAAGACTATCCGTGCATCCTGCAACGTAAACTCTTTAGCGTTCTTTCCCATGTACAGTGGTACTGTAACAATTGACGGCACATTCGGGGTCAATGGTTGGCCATCGCGGCGCTCAACTTCGTATGACTCCGGTTCGCCATATTCTTTACGAAACTGCGGGATAGATAATTTATCAATGCTGCTTTGTGAATGTACTAAAATGTTGCGGAGATGGATGTCTGATATGAATCATTAGCCGGGCGGCGCCCGAGCTGTAATGATGTAATGCTGACTCTCACCTCGTGAACGAAGTTTTGTGAATGAAGGTAAGCGACGGCGAGAACCAGCTCATAGGCCATAGTACGGGCAACATCGAGATGAAATAGCCGGCTGGATGAGCACTCCTTCAGGTTGCAGAGGGCAAGGGCAGTAGTGTAGCAGGGATGCGAGCCGTTGGGGCCAATGACGGTGAACTCGTCCAGCAAATGCGGTATGCTTTCAAATCCTGGGGCCTGGGCTTTTGGCTGCGCACTGAGAGCCCGAAGAATCGATACCTCACGCGGCAGAGAGCCTGCAATGCCTACTTTCAACGCAAGGTAGCGCTGCTCGTGGGAGTCGTGAACAAGCCAGACAGTTGGCCAACCTCCGTGACCTAGTTTGTCGACAACTTCATATCGATTCTGCATCCTATCGCCAACTATAACGGGATGAAAGCCTCCCGGTGTGTACCTGTCCAGACGCTCTGCCCCATCAACAAAGCCATAATCAACCAGTGCGGAATAGTGTCGCCTCAGTGGTGGCCTCTGGCGCGTAAAGAATGGTGGTTGAGGGGCAGGCGGGCCCAGGCGTAAAGCGGGGGATATCAGCGACGTACGAGAGACGCATTGGGAAGCTCTTTGACGAGAACACCATCCCCGTGGAAGCATCTGGCCTGAGTGCTACAAGTTTTGACAGGGTAGCTTTGTTGCATCTGCCGACAGCAGTGAATGAAACAAATCACAGCACGTGGTAAGGCGCAAGGTGTTGTGTCAAGATGAGTCGAAACATCACCTCAGCGACGCCCGCCAGGGCTCTCTCTCGCAGCTCCACTGATGGAGGGGGAGGTCCCCTGCACTCAGCCCCCTGTACTCCTGTCAGGTCACAGCCGCGGTTTCTGGGGCTTTGACTCGACTCGAGTAGCAGTCTTCACAAAAGAAGACAGTTCGAACCATACATTCATTCAGGCCTGTCGTGCGGCTGCTGGGCAAGACACCGTGGCTCAATTCCTTACCAAAGAACATGAACTTTCCAATGTTGTTCCATTTTGTGGCTGTTGTGGTTCTGTTGCGGGCCTCTAGGCCTGTAAAAGCTCCTGACACTCAGTACCTAGGTAGTTATAGCTGCTGAGAGAAACCATACCTAGTTACGGGGGAGAGTCGTGTTTTTGGACTTGCCATTATCTATATTCAATGCAGGCATGGTTCCATTTGACCAAATGGATCTCCCCGCCATCGTACTGCATCTCCAGCCGCCACTCTTTAGCACGAAGCTTGGTGTCTCGCGGTAGATACCGAGCTTGTCTTAACATGGCCGAGACCACTGCATTTGGACGTGATGCGCAGTTGTAGTCGGCACCCAAGGGGTCGATTGAGTAAAAGGCTGAAGAAGGAGAGAAGAAGGAAGAAACACCAGCAGCGAAAAGGGTAAATACTCAGATAAAAATCTTGCCTCAAATCTAGCTGCAAATTACACCGGCTACTGGTGGTAAAGTCCCGCCAGCAACTGCCACCTGTGCTAGCCTCGCCACAGTTAACCCAGCTTGCCTCTGCCTCAAACTTTTTTTTCGCCGTTGCAAACTCTCCCTCGCAACCTCTCAACAGTCACAACTCTCATCCCAATTTTTATTTTTCGTTTCTGGGAGCGCCATCGCTCTCAGATTCTTCCTGAATTCTCGTCATTCCTCGTTCTTTCCTTTCTTCTTTCTTACCGTCCATGGCATCTCTATAATCCCATCTCACGCCCTTGATCATGACTGACGCCAAAACGGAAGCCGCACATGCCGGTGCAGGCAGCAGCAGCCGCTCCTCCGCTGGCCCCGACGACGCACAACACCCGCAACCTCCCGCTCGTGATGCCGCCGACAACACCGGTCATGCGACCGGTGCCTCGACGCCCGCCGTGCGATTTTCCTCGGCCGTCCAGGAATTCTCCCCCGTGCAGGTCAACTCCTCGGCTGCTGAACCCGACGTCCCCGCCTCCGTTGAATCGCAAG
This sequence comes from Beauveria sp. NWAFU-1, assembly GCA_024472245.1. Classification (NCBI taxonomy): domain Eukaryota; kingdom Fungi; phylum Ascomycota; class Sordariomycetes; order Hypocreales; family Cordycipitaceae; genus Beauveria; species Beauveria sp. NWAFU-1. The sequence continues at coordinate 2,540,464 of JANBXD010000004.1, forward strand.
AGGTCACGCCCGAGCAGCTCAGGGCCTTTACCAAGTCGCTTCACGGGCCGCTGCTGCAGGAGCGTCGCTTAAATACATATCAATTTGAAGCATTTTCCCTCCCGGCGTCACGGGTAAGTCGATGCCACGCTCATCTTTTTCCCCTTGTTGCCCGCTGCGACTCTGTTGAGTTTGCCGCGACACCACACACCCCCGCCGAACCCCGCGATGACACTAATGTCGTTGCTCCCAGGTTCCCTCTCGCGAGGAAGACTCGCCCGACGCAACGCGCATCCATACGCCCAACTCCATTTATCAATCTCCCCATGGCAGCCCCCGCATCTCCGCGCTGGCCTCGCCGCCTCTCACGCCCTCGGACTCAGCGGGCGACCGGCGGGCCAGAGACAAGCGCCCCGTCGGCGCAACTGGCAGCGACTCGCACATGATTACGCCGCTGCCATCCTCGTCCCAGGAGAACGTCAATCAGGAACGGGGGCCCCTGGTCCATCGCCCAGTCTCCGACCATGCCGCCCTGCGTCGCTCCTCGTCCGTCGAGGAGCATCTCGGCGATACCCGCAGCCATCGCAAGGGCATGTTCAGCGTCGGCGGAGGCTCCGTTCCCGTGTCTCGCGAATCCAGCCCCTCGCGCACCGCGGCTTCGCACTTCTATTCCAAGCCCGCCACTCCAGTCGGTGACCTCAACGACCCCTACGCCAAGAATCGACGACCCCCGCTGCAATCTCATCCTAGCCGCGCCTCCATTGACCCGCGATTCGTCTTTTCAAAGAAGAAAAAGCACGGCTCTCCCGGAGGCTCTCGCTCCAGCTTGGCTGGCTCTGGCGCTTTTGCCGCCACCAAAGACGACTCGAGCGACGGAGGCTCGGGCCACGGCCACGGCCATGTTCACGGATCCATGGCCGACTTGAAGCGCTTCTTTCGCAAATCGGGCCACCACAAGAAGCGCGAGTCGTCGCCTGCCCCAGCCAAGACCAAGGCCCAGACACCCCCCAGCAGCTCCCGCAGCTCACAGCTGATCCCTTTTGCCGATGACCACGGACTTAGCTCGAAATACGGAAAGCTCGGCAAGGTGCTTGGCGCAGGTGCAGGCGGCTCTGTTCGTCTCATGCGCCGCAAGGAGGATGGCACTGTCTTTGCCGTCAAGGAGTTTCGAGCCCGCCACACCTACGAGTCTGAAAAGGAATACACCAAAAAGGTGACGGCCGAATTTTGTGTCGGTTCCACGCTTCACCACGGTAATATCATCGAGACGCTCGACATCCTCCAAGAAAAAGGTCGATGGTTCGAGGTCATGGAGTACGGCCCGTACGACCTGTTTGCTATTGTCATGACTGGCAGAATGTCCCGAGAGGAAGTTAGTTGCTGCTTCTTGCAGATTCTCAACGGAGTGACGTATTTGCACAGCCTAGGACTGGCGCATCGCGATCTCAAGCTCGACAATGTTGTGGTCAGCGAAAAGGGTATCATGAAGATTATCGACTTTGGCAGCGCTCATGTGTTCAAATATCCGTTTGAGTCGGAATTGGTTCTAGCCAAGGGTAAGTTGACACAGTCAGCTTTCGATAATGGACACTAACAAGATGTAGGCATTGTTGGATCCGACCCGTATTTAGCCCCCGAAGTCTACGATCAAAAGGATTACGACGCGGCTGCGGTGGATATTTGGTCGCTGGCGATCATTTACTGCTGCATGAGCCTGCGTCGTTTTCCCTGGAAGCTGCCGCGCATGACGGATAACTCCTTCAAGCTTTTCGCCTCGGAGCCAACGCCTGGCCACGATCCGAGGAGACTGGTTGTTGCCTCGTCGTCTGCCAACACCTCGTCGGTCAACCTTTCTGCGCTGTCCACTGCCGAAGTTGAGCAGCGCCACAAGAGTCAGCATGAGAAGAAGGAGAATGGCACAACCAACTCGAGCGCCACGACGGGAGACTCTAAAACGGGCGTACTCAAGCACGAAGCCAAGCATGAGGAGAAGCTAGAGAATGCCGATGAAAAGCAAGAGTCCAAGCACGAGACGAAGACCGAGTCGAAACCCCCGGAAGGTGAGAAGAAGGAGATTATCAGAGGCCCCTGGCGCATTCTACGTCTGCTGCCCCGATACAGCCGCCACGTGGTTCACCGGATGCTGGAGCTTGACCCCAAAAAGCGCGCCAAGATGGAGGAGATACTGGAGGATCCTTGGGTCGCCGACACGGTCATCTGCCAGCAGCTGGAGCATGGCGAGGTGCTGGCGGCCGACGACCACACGCACGTGCTCGAGCCGCCCAACAACCCCAGCGCCTAGACGAGCTCCGGTGGGCGCGCGGCCAGCCTGCGCAGAGTCACCAGTCTCCGACAAACTACAAGAGGACCTAGAATGCATCAACGAGGAAGCGAGAAACAATACGTGGGAAAAGAAAAAAACTCCACTTGATTTATGGGTAACATTATTATTTTTTAAAGGGAGACGGGTATATACAAGTCAAGCTGATACACAGAAAAGGGCAACTACATATTTATAGGCTACAGGAAGGGAGCTCAGGGCACGGTTTTTTTTGTCTGCTTTGTTGAGTATTACGAATATTGGATATATCTTAGTGTTAGAGTACAATTAATGAGCAATTCCTTATGTTTTGGTAGACCTTATGCATTGTCATGGACTCGCAGTGCACTGACTAACTAGTTAGCGGCTGGTGTCGGAACAGGAAAAATGGCGTTGCCGGGCGGCGCAAATTTCTGGAAGCTGTTGGAACAGAGCTCCACCCAGGCTGCGGGTGACTTTGGCCAAGGTTCCCCGAAAAGAAGAACTTGACCCTTTTTTTTTTCTACCTTGTCCAGCAAGCTCATTCTCAATCAATTCGACGACTCGACATCAATTAATTGCACCCGTTGCAGTTCCTCATACCTTCATCCACAATGGTACGCTTGGATTCTTCCTTTGCTGCAGGACCTTGAATTGGTCGAATTAGGGAGCTGCGCATAGTTGCCCCTGATGCGATATTCGCAGGCCCAATGCGCGCAGCAGTGGGAACAAAAGGCAACAAGGAGAGAAGACCGCTAACAGAGTACAAACAACGGCAGGCCACTTCCATCCGCTCCATCCGCGCCCTCGCGCCGCTCCTCGACCGCGTGCTTGTCCAGCGCATCAAGGCCGAGACCAAGACGGCCAGCGGCATCTTCCTGCCCGAGGCGTCAGTCGAGAAGCTCAACGAGGCCAAGGTCATCGCTGTCGGCCCCGGCGCGCTCAACAAGTCGGGCTCGCGGCTTCCGATGGGCGTGGCCGTCGGCGATCGGGTCCTGATTCCCCAGTTTGGCGGCTCGCCTGTCAAGGCGGGCGAGGAGGAGTATCAGCTCTTCCGCGACAGCGAGTGCGTTTTGTTTTTCTTCTTGTGATTTGTACTAGCAAATGGAGATTAGATGCTAACGATAGTGGTGTAGGATCCTCGCCAAGATCAACGAGCAGTAAATCTGCAGACCAGAATACGCACATGGGAGAAGAGAACGGGGACGAGGACGTGTGATGCTGCGGCACATGTCAAGCTGCTCATGGACTGCGAAACGAACCCCCGCCCTCATCCTTTCCGAATGATAGTTCGTTCTGGCCCACCGGTGTGACACAGTCAAATTTTAAACTTCGATATAAAATGGGTGTACTATATGCTGTACAATACAAGAGAAACCAGCTGGCAGTGGTGGAGCAACAAGAGAGGAGAAAATGATATGTTTGTACGAGTCGAGAAGAACTGTATCATTTTGGCTCTGGGGGGGCAATGCACGGCCGCTGCTGTAGAACGCGTGCAAATGTACTCGAGGCAACACGGCTCGCTTGGGGATGGAGGCGGAAACCCAAGGTGATCCGTTTGTCACTGTAGAATAGCATGAGATAAAGCAAAAAGAAAATCTCCGCTTCAATTGACGAGAAGAAGAGTCTTGAAACTTTCCAGATGAGGGAACATGTTGCGAGGTGTGCAGAAGCCAGCCGCACAACATGGCGATAAACGCCGACCTCCGAAGAGGCCGCAGCGATTCTGTTTGTTTCATGTGTCTGTCACGAACCAAGACGGACGTACCCTGCAGACGCCAATTCATTTTGCAAACGCCTGATGGGCTGTGGAGAGATTGATTGGGTTCTTGATAGCCGCCGTCGTGGAACCTCAACCAAGCACCTATTGAGTTGGCGTTTCATGTTTGGGGGCTCGTTTGGCTCGCTCTCACGAGGTCTGTGAAAATGAAGAGCCAAATATCGTGGCACACAAGAATGAACAAGCGTTTGGTCGTACCGTCACGGGCAACTTGTGTGGTATATATAGCTGGTGCCGCGGTCGTTTGCTCATGTTCACCACTCTTGGTTCCTTCCAAGCACGCGGGTTCGTTTGTCCTTTTCTTTTACCTCAGCTGGTGCTGAATACGCTCCTTTTTTCTCGGATTCTTCTTTTCACAAATTCCAACTACGACTTTCTCACATTCATTTTCTTACCCATTTACATACCACTCTCTTTTATACCCTTTCCCTTCTTGACTCCTGCTTCCTCTTTACAGTGACATAAGAAGCAAGACATCATGAAGCTGCTTTACATGCTCGCGATGGCATCTGCCGCCACCGCCCACACGCTCTTTACGACGCTCTACGTTGACGGCAAGAATCAGGGCGATGGGACGTGCGTCCGGATGCCCAAGAACGGCGCCACCGGTACCGCGCCCATCTATCCCATCACCGGCGATGCCATGGCCTGTGGTGCGTAAATTACCAATCTCCTCCACTAACTCACACACACACACACACACTCACACACACACACACACACACACACACGTGTAGCATCGCTGACACAGTCCCGTCCAGGCTATGGCGGCCGCGACCCCGTCCCCTTTGTCTGCCCGGCCGCCTCAGGCGCCAAGCTCACGTTCGAGTTTCGCCTGTGGCCCAACGCGCAGCACCCCGGCGCGCTCGACGTGGGCCACAAGGGGCCTTGCGCCGTGTACCTGAAGCGCGTCGACGACATGTTCTCGGAGCCGGCGGCCGGCGACGGCTGGTTCAAGATTTGGGGCGACGGCTACGACAACAAGACGCAGGAGTGGTGCTCGGATCGTCTGATTAGCCACGATGGCCTGCTCTCGGTGCACTTGCCCAAGGGGCTGGCACCAGGGTACTATCTCGTGCGGCCCGAGATTCTGGCGCTGCATTTCGCGTATAAAGGCGATCCGCAATTCTACCTCGGCTGCGCGCAGATTTTCGTGCAGGGCGGCCCGGCGGGCGCCTCCGTCCCCAAGGAAAAGATGGTGTCGATTCCGGGCTACGTCAACGCCGACACGCCAGGTCTGAGCTTCAACATTCACAAAGACGTGATCCCCGCGTATCCAATGCCCGGTCCCAGCGTCTACGTACCCTCTTCTTCTTCCTCTTCTTCCTCTTCTTCCTCGTCATCGGGCAAGTCGCTCAAACAAGCGACGCTGTCCAAAGGCGCCGTGCCGCAGACGTGCCTCTTGAAAAACGCCAACTGGTGCGCACAGGAGGTGGCGCCGTACACCGACATGACGGGCTGCTGGGCGTCCGTCAAGGACTGCTACGACCAGAGCAAGAGTTGCTGGGACTCGGCGCCGGCGAGCGGCTCGGCCAACTGCTTCACGTGGAGCGACTACTGCACGGCCATGAACGACGCGTGCGAGAGGAAGGAGTGGCGCGGCCCGCCGGCGTTTGACGGAAAGGAAAAGTATGCGACGAAGCCAGGCGCGATCCCGGAGCCGTGGAACGACAAGAGCGGCCCCAACGAAAAGGAGAGCAAGGGAGGCGAAGAGGCGGCGACGACGATGACAACGGTGATGCGCAGCTCGACGGCGCAGAGTGCCAAAGGGACAGAGACGCCGGCCGTGAGCACCAAGAGTGGGTGCCAGAGGGGTTGAGATGGTGGCCGCGGGCAAGACGGCAGAGAGCGGCCTCCAGGACACGGAGGCGGGCAATACCGAGGACAGAATGGGTTGATGACGGGGGCGACAGAGTAAGTGTGGCCCTGAGTTTAGGCAGACGTGCGCTGGAAGCGCGTTTGGGCAGTGCTGCCGCAAGACCCGGTACTGCTCTTGCTGGTGCGTTTCCGAGTATGTATCCTGCTGGTTGCTGTCATGTAGTACACGCGAAAGAGCATCTTCTGTAGAAAACGGTTCAGTAGACTGCCTTGTACATTTCGTCGATTTCACCTCGTGATGCTCTCATATCTGTCGTCCACCGATCCACATATCAGAGTAGTTGTGCACTCCATGAAGCGATGTTTTCCCCCGCCCCCAAGAAGTTGCTGATGGGCGGTTTGCGATGGCATCCCGTTGTAGCTTGCAATAAATGTCAGCCCAGAAATGAAGTTCGAAAAGTCGATAACGGTGGCGGCCTTGCAATGCCAAGCGGTGTACCTGATACGCAACGTGGCCGCATGGAGCGAGTGGCTTGTGCTGTAGAGGGTACCTGGAGGGGCAACAGGCAATGGACCCAGAGCTAAAACGGTGCGGTGGAGGATCTGACGTACAGCTATTTGTGTACCTGACGATACAGGGCAAGTGACTTTGTTCTTGTACGGCCAAGCGGCACATGCCATGTACCTATATCACCAACAGTAGGTACCTTCTAAATATCACCTACCTGTCTAGGTGTTAGTACTTGGTGATTTTGACGTAGATAGCACGGGCACAAACAGCCAGCGATTGGGTTATTATTTTTGTCGGAGGTTGTAACCTTCTAATCTTGCCCTTGTGCTGCGTCTCTCCATTACCATCATGGTCAGCTTCTTCCTTGGTTTCCTCTTCATCTCTACTCGTGCTCCTCGGTTCTATCCGCCACTCTGTGCCTCCACCATAATCAACCAGGACAAGCCTTTCCCCACGCCCACGGGTCCGCTTCCTTCCCCTTCACCCTTTCCCGTCGAAACTCTACCGCAAGGCCAGCTCAGCTTAGCCAAACCCCCTCCGTCATCGCCACGACATCCCGTTCTCGCTGTCTGCACGCAACCGTATCCTCGCCCAACAGCGCCCAACTCATCTTTCGCCTCCGATTCTCGTCCTCCCCGTACCAGGACCTCCAACCTGAGCCATCCAAACCGAACACGCGGCCGCCACCTTTTACATTCTTCTGCAACCGAGACGGGAGTCCCCAAGCCCGCCCCTCGCATAAACGCCTCGTCCGCCGCCGCCGCCGCCGCAGACACCATCGACCACCCAGCAACTAGTCCGCACTTTGTCAGACACGCATAAATGACGATGCCAAACAATCGCAACTACGACTTCCTTGTACGATATATTTCTGAATTTTTCTTCTACCCTGGGCACGGTGACGTCGCGGCATTGCACTTGCGTCGTCACTCCAACTGTTCGCCGACTCCTGAATGCTGAATTGCGCGGCTTCGTCTGCGCTCCGTCCCCAGGTTTCCAGCACACTCGCAGACCCCAAAACGGAAGGACTCGGCTAACTATGCGCGCGCTTGTCGCTGCACCCTCTACAGATCAAGCTCCTGCTGATAGGCGACTCGGGCGTCGGCAAGTCTTGCTGCTTGCTGCGCTTTAGCGAAGACTCCTTCACACCCTCCTTCATCACCACGATCGGCATCGACTTCAAGATCAGGACAATCGAGCTCGATGGCAAGCGCGTCAAGTTACAGATTTGGGACACCGCCGGCCAAGAACGCTTCCGAACCATCACCACGGCCTACTACCGCGGTGCTATGGGCATCTTGCTCGTCTACGACGTCACCGATGAGCGCTCTTTCAACAGTACGTCTGTCTTACACTTGCTTCGAACAAATCGATGCCCTTTTCTACTATCAGCGCAATTACTGACCAACATAGACATCCGCACTTGGTTCCAAAATGTAGAGCAACACGCTACCGAGGGCGTCAACAAGATTCTCATCGGCAACAAGTGCGATTGGGAGGATAAGCGTGTCATCTCTGAGGAGCAAGGCCAGGCCCTCGCCGACGAGCTCGGTATCCCCTTCCTCGAGGTCTCGGCAAAGAGCAACATCAATATCGACAAGGCCTTTTACAGTCTGGCCGCGGACATCAAGAAGCGACTCATTGACAACTCAAAGAACGAGACTGGTTCCTCTGGGGGTGTCAATGTCGGCGACAAGACGGAAGGCGGTATGGGAAGCAAATGTTGTTGAGTCGACGCCTGAGCGAAGCGGAGAAGAGCCAACATGGCAAAGACAAGGAGTAGGAGAAGACAGGATATGCGGGAGGAAATGGGTTACAAGCGAAAGATGGTTTATTTTTTTTTTTGGCAAGGATAGACGCACAAGAGAGACAAGGAGAATGAGGAATGAAGCAAACTTCCACGTCGACAGTACAACCCCACGACACTCGACAACAAACAATACTACTTACTACCCGATTATCCCAGCCCAGGGGGCAAAGGGAGACATGCTACAAACACCCGAGAGAGCCTTTTCTGTTAGTTTACTATTTATTTACATTTTTCTCTTGTAAAGTTGCATGGCAAGAGTGATGTTGGTCCTTCTATTTGTAACGTGGATTCTGTTCTACTTCACAGCTACCAACAAAGTGCCAAAGTCGTAAATGTAATAGTACAAGGCTGAGTCTTTTCCCCTTGGATTTGTCTTTCTGCTCAAATGCTACACATGATACAAGATATACACGGACCGCTTCTATCAATAGTCCACCACCTCTGTTCGCACAAAGTGCCGCGGTGCCCCGGCCGGCGGCGGCACGTCGTGGCCGCCCAGCCATCGCGCGTTCCACAGGCGATGAAAGCGCTGCGCCTCGCTCACGTCTCGAAACGCGACGACGAACCGACGCAGCGCCGCGCCCTCCATGTGCCGCACAACGCGCCGGAGACTGTCTCTCTTGCGCAGCGCCGCGTGACGCTTCTTTTCCGCGGCCGCGTTTTGCTTGCGGGCGCTGTCCCACTTGTTCCACTCCAGCACGCCATCATCCTGCTCCTCGTTGAAGTACTCGTCCTGCTCCTCATTCCCGTCTGTGGCCTGCCCGATGGCGCCGATTTGGTCGGTGAGGCGCTGCAGCTGCGCGTGCAGGTCGGCGGCGAGAGGATGCGCGCGGAGCTGCTCGACCGCGGTGTCGCCGCCGCCGTACTGCCGCACGGCCGAGCGGACGCGATCGAGCGGCGCTGCCGGCGCGACGTCGAGCAGCACAACGGGCGGGCGCTCGCCGAGGCCGTCGTCGGCGACGAGGCTCCGAATCTTCTCGCCCTCGGGGGCTGCGGCGACGCGGCGGTGCGTGAGTGTGACGGGCTGCACGCCGGGGGTGACGGTGAGCCCCGCGAGCTCCGCCTCGAGATCGTCCTGCGTGGCGTCGTCCGGGACGAGCCCGGGGGGCAGCTCGCTCCGCCAGAGGCCGGTGCGAGAGCGCGCGCGGACCTGCGCCAGGTCGCAGAGGCGCCGGAAGCGCAGGGCGTAGGCGGTCGCGGCCAGGGCGCTGGAAAAGGTCAGGTTGTAGGTGCCGGTGGGATTCAGCGTCGTGCGGTCACGGACTTGCTGCACTGTGAGGAGAGGGTTAGTAGGGTAGGAAAGGGGAGTCGGGGATGGGCCTGCATAGGTGGTGGCGACTTACCCTGTTTTATGGATTGGTTCCATTTGGACAAGTCGTTGTCCGCGATGCGGTAGAAGTCGGAGGCGTGGACACTGGTACTCAGGCCGTCGATTCGAAGCATGATGTACGATTTTGAGACTGCAAGGCCATCTTTCTTGGCGAGTGCCTCGTGTGTCGCGGCCACCAAATCGGTAGAGTCGTTCGCAGGTGCTGCAACAACGTCCGTCGAGTCGTCCAAGGGAATTCCCGCAGGATCCATATATCCGTAGCTGCGTTCCCGCCTCTTTAACAGCGGCCATGTTTCAGCACTTGCATTCGTCGTCTCGTTCTCTTCGAGGTCTTGCTTGTCCTCTAAATCGTCCTCTAGCTCGAGGCTTCCTGGACGTCTCTTCAGCAGCGACCAGTAACCCCCATCACCCGCCCGCCTGGTATCCGCGGTCCTCTCGCTGTCTGTGAGTTTCAGATCCTCAAAGCCTGCGGCGGCGAACTGCTCCGGGTCCAGGCCTTCGAGCGCCGCGGCCGCCTCCTTCTGCTGCGCCGGCGACAGCTTGCCCTCCACCAGCTTCCTGCGCAGATTGCGCTGCGCCTGCTGCCGCTGCTGTACCGCAGGGTTCGGTCGCGGCGTCCAGTCGTTCCATTTGTTGCGGCGGTCATTGGTCCTCGTTCTACCGCGTGGCGCGACGGCGTAGTTAGGCCTGTCAGGGAGGGTGCGGTCGTCGCCGCGTGAAGAGTACAGCCGCGTGCCCCTGGGACAGCAGAAGGTGGCTGCACTCCGTAAGCGCGGCCATTTCGAATGGAGCATTCGGGCTACTTGTGTATTTGCAATCGATGTCGCATTGGGACAGTAGCTGTCGACGTCTGCGAAGCTCGTTGTGCACTCGACGTTGAAGGTGCTAGTTGGGAAGTCAGTGGCCGCAGATAAAAGTGCTTGCGCAGCGCCCCACCACCGCGGCGTCAACGCTCCTCCAGCAAATCTATAGTCCTGCAACGTTTCATAGTATTACATTACTTTCGTCCTCCATACCATTGACTTCGTATTTCGCAACAATCCTGAATTCTCTGGTGTTGTTCTACCATTTTGCACCTTTTCCGAGCTGACGCAGCTGATGATCTGGCCCGTGTGAGCTGTACGAGCCAAATGAACAGTGTTGCCCTCTTCGCTCCTCCACACTCTCAGAATGCCAGCTAGGGAAAGACTTGTCATATGGCTCGCCAGCTTCCTCGCAGACTAGAAGTCGTCGCTCGTTCAATGTTCTGGAAGAACTGAAATGGACATGGCGATTGGCCTCACGAGCCTCGCAGCCATTGCGCTGCTTACGCGTCAATGTCTGCGTGTCAACAGTAGAGCTGACCAGTCGCGTCAGCTCTATCAGGATGAAGATGGAGTCGCCACACAGGGCTTGGAGGCCGAAGCGCGCAATTCAGCTTCAGTCAAGCTCCTTCTGAATGCCGCCGCCGCAATTGGAGCCTCCATGTCAATACTAGATGTGAGGCACTCCAGCAATACTGGGCAATGGAGCTTGCCAGCCGCGGCCGTCTTGCGAGTCGGCATATGGGTACGAAGTTGAAAGTCGATCTCGCAGACCTGATGCTAATTCTATGAAAGCTTCTTCTTGCTGCTCAAGCTCTCACGATTGCTAACGCGGTGGGCACACGAGAGCGATACAGGCAAGGCATCTGTGCAGCCAAATCGGCCGCTGTTCTTATGATGTATGTCACGTATTCGGAGTCAAGGATGAAACTTGATCTCTCAATATGGACGGCAGAAAAAGCTTGCGCTCTAGCAATTGGGGTTTGTTCCTTAACCCTGCCTCGAAGCCCGGCCGTGTACAAAGACGGTCGTCTCGTCGATCATCAGAGTGGCACCTCCATCATATCTCTGCTTTCATTCTCTTGGTATCCTCTATACCGACCTGAGTTCTTAGAACTCGAGAGTATAAGTTTGCGTGCCTTGCCTATTCTGCCTCTTTCTCAAAGGATCCGAACTGCACATCGAAACTTTATGCAGTGCGCCCCCGGTGACAAACTCTTGTCGCAACTGATGTGGACATGGAGGCACTCGCTCTTTCTTCAGTGGTCCCTTACTTTGCTGCACAGCGCATCTCAATTTGCAGGCCAATATCTGCTTCAGCGGTTACTAGGCTCCCTCGAGCGACCATTTGCCCAGCAGCAGTACGCCATGGCTTATGCGTTGTCCCTGGGCTTGGCTCTATTGTTGGAGAACATGTCGGCAGGGTGGACCACTTGGGTTACCCAGGCAAAGCTAACTATTCCTATGACTGCGCTCCTTAAAGGTGTCCTGTTTGAGAATATGACGAGAAGGCGAAGCTCACAGCAAGCTGCGCCACAGGCTGCAAAGCGCAAAGACGGGCTCTCTTTGGGGGGCTTAATGTCAAACGACTGGTAAGCGCGGACATTCACAAGGCCAAATAGGGCTAACCATTGCAGCGCGTCGGTATCACAGGCCTGCACCTCGAGCCAGCACTGTCTCAAAGCTGCCTTTAAACTGCTATTTGACGTTACCTATCTTGTCCATCTTATCGGTCTCAACCACATTGCCATAGGCAGTCTGTTCCCTATCATATTATTCCCCATCTCAAAAATGCTTGCCCATCAGCATAGGCTGGCCAAGTTGGAGCTGTCACATTTACATACCGCCTTTTCCTTTGAAGTATCTGAGCTACTTCGAAGCCTCCGCCAAATCCGTCTGTCATCCATGGAAGAGCTCTGGCAACAGCGAGTCGCCGAATCTAGAGCTCGCGAACTGAAGCAAATATGGCATTGCGGCATGATCTTGGCAATGCTGACCTTGGCGACCAACCTGGGACCGATTCTACTGATAGCGGTGTCGCTGTCGTCATATGCACTTCAAGTCGGCCATCTTAGCCCATCGCTTGCTTTTGCTTCTATTGGCCTGTTTCGCAGCCTTCATGCCGTTTTTCAAGAATTGCCCGCCACGGTGGCGAGTCTGCAAGAGTCTTTCGCAGCGAGCAAGCGCATCCAAAATTATCTGCACCAATCCACTAAGATGCGAGTCCACGACAGCGTCGACTTGACCGCCCTTAAGAATGTCAAGATCACCTGGCCAACTTCAAGCATCGCTTTAGGCTCATCAAGCTCATCCTTCAGTCTCAACAATGTAGATCTGCACTTCCCGAAAGGACGACTCAGCATCATCACCGGCAAGACTAGTTCTGGCAAGGGCCTATTACTCTCCGCACTCCTTGGTGAAGCTGACATTGCAGCTGAGAACTCCAGTTTGAATTTTGATTCAGTCTCTAAAAAGCAAGTGAAAGCCTCCACGCCCGATTTTGCGTACGTATCGCAACCTCCATGGATAGAAAACCGAACCATTCAAGAAAATATCATTTTCGGGAACGGCTTTGACGAAGATCGATACATGGCTGTTCTACGTGCCTGCGCCTTAGAGAGAGATCTCGAAACCCTTCCTTACGGAGACATGGCCATGGCCGGCGTCAACGGCGGAACTCTTAGTGGTGGTCAAAAATGGCGAGTCAGTCTCGCCAGAGCTCTGTATTCCCGGGCCCAGGTTCTTGTGCTCGACGACGTTCTCAGTGCAGTTGACCCTCATGTCGCGACATGGCTTTGCCAACATGCCTTGTCAGGCCCGTTGGTTCGTGGCCGCACAGTGATAATAGCGACCCATCACCTGGCTACTTGCGTGCACTTGGCGAGTTATCTCGTTACAATTGATTCTGGCACTGCCTTGGGCCGTGCTGTTACGCCACGGCGTAGTTATGGAATGCTGAATATCGATATTATGCCCAGGTCCGCGACCAGCAGTCCCAAACCAGATCCTATGGTGCACTCCATCGACGCACACAAAAAGACCCCCGTTATTGCTAGGCGCTCCGTCATGCGGACCTTTACCATATACCTTTTGGGGAGCGGGCCATGGCCTGTTCTGCTCGCTGTCTCGACAACCCTTGCGTGCCGGCTTCTCGCAGCGGGAAACTCATGGTGGTTGACGAAATGGACCTCGAATAAAGAGCTCGACGACATGAGCCTCCGGTCCAGCTTGTACATATACCTAGCTCTGTCGGTCTGCGCCGCCGTTGCCGTAGCGGTACATGCCATGGCTGTCCAGGGAGTCAGCCAACGGGCATCAGACGTGCTGTTTCGAAAAGCAGTGCAGAGCGTGATATGCAGCCCTTTGCAATGGATAGACAGTACGTCGCTGGGGAAGCCGTTGCACAGTCTAGCCTCTGACATTTACCTGGTCGATCACCGAGTTGCGGCAGGCTTGAGTGATTTGCTGCGAATCGTTATGCAGCTCGCCCTGGTAGTTTTCACTAGGTACGTGGCAAACTAGTCTTGGCCAACATTTGACTGACAATAGCAGTGGAGTTGCTACACCTCAGACTATTGCCATGATGGCTATCATGATGAGCTTCTACTTCAAAATAACGACTAGACACTTTCGAGTGTCAAAACGCCTCAACAAGCTCATTCCGCTGGCAGCACAGCCTATTCTAGAGCACACAGACTCTGCCGAATCCGGGATCATGACGATTAGAGCTTTCAAAAAAGAACCGATATATGTCAAGCGTATGTATGATCTGTTGGATGTGGACATGGGTCTGAGCTGGCACATCACTCTAGGACAGAGGTGGATTCATGGCCGATATGGCATTCTCGGCTCGTTATTCGTCTGCGCCACCGCAGTGTCTTTGGTGCTTGCAGGCGCCGATTCTGCGACCGCAGGCTTTACAATCAACGTGGCCCTTCAATTTAAGGCCACTATGAGTGGTTTGATGGGCAAGATTAACCTTCTCACAAGCGGCGCTCGCGCCATTGACCGCGTACTGGACATTGCCGAGGCCCCTACAGAGAGGCAAGATGGCGAGGATGTGGCCGCTTCTTGGCCAGCTTCTGGCAGGCTCGTAGTCAAAGACGTGACTGTTCGTTATGATGCAGACCTGCCGCCCGTCCTTCGAGGCATTACGTTCTCACTCGCGGCACGTGAACGTCTTGGCGTTGTAGGGCGCACAGGTGCCGGTAAAACAAGCCTCGTCAATGCTTTGCTTCGCTTCGTCGACGTCGACGAGGGAAGTATACATGTGGACGGGGCTAATACTGCGTCGCTCAAGCTTGCTCGTATTCGAAGCTCCATCTCTGTGATACCGCAAGATCCATTCTTGTTTTCAGGCACACTCCGCGCTAATCTGGCTATCCGTGGGCCCAGATCTGACGAGGAGCTGAAAGCAGCGCTAAAAAAGGTTTCTGTGCAGACCACGGACGGGCAGGATGCGACCGACCTTTTCGACAACCTGGACATGGCTGTCCAGGCGGGCGGCGAGAATCTCTCCCACGGCCAAAGACAGATGGTTTGCCTTGCCAGAGCAATCCTAAGCCCGCGGCGGATCGTGATACTGGACGAAGCCACCAGCGCCGTGGATCGGGCGACGGATACCATGGTCCAGGAAGTTATTCGCCGGGAATTTGCAGAATCTACCATGATCATCGTGGCCCACAGGCTGGCTACAGTGGCTGATTTGGACAAGATCATGGTTCTGGATGAGGGCATGGCTGTTGAGATTGGGTCTCCTGCTGAGTTGATGCAAAAGAGGGGCGTCTTCTGGGATATGGTGAATCAGAGCGGCGATGCCGACAATATACGAAGAGTCATTGATCAGACGGGGGGGCTCTGACAGACTGCCATGTTGATCAGACGCTGCAGGCTCACATAATAGCTTGGCATATAATCACAAGAAGCTAGCAATTGACTGAATTTTTTTTCAACAGATAGAAGAGGCTGGGTCTATTGTCGTGTAAGTGTGATGGTGTCGAGGAATGAGAAAAACACCGATATAGCGTCAGTTAGGCTTTTCAAGCCTAAAGGACCAAGTCTCGAGTTTCTAGGAGGAGAGTAAGAAGCTAGCTCGAAAGTGAATAGCCTGTCATTGTGCAAAACTACCCTTATTTTCCTTTGATTTATTTTTTGTCCTGATTGCTAGATATTGATCTCCAAGCTGCCCTTGCTGCAGTCATTTCAACTCCTAGTAGCTAGCAAGGGGGCGGTCAGGTAGAATTGTAGGAAAAGTGACGGAAGCGAGAATATATGATAATGAACCAAAATAGAAGAATGTATAATATCAGAACAAATGATATATCGGGCGTCTTTCTTGTGACCACCTCGCCAGGACGGCAGGTGGCGATGCTTCAGGACATGTCAAACGACGGCGCACAACTCCACCGAAAATCCACAATCTGCGCTCAACTCTGTCAAACCTCACGTCTTCACACCACCAGCGCACAACAAGACGCCGACCCTGCGCGCGATCAGCAACACATGCACAGCTCCGGGCCACGCCTCAAAAATGGCGTCGATCTCCAGCTCCAGACGGCCTTTTACGACCAAAACTGGAGCACCGTTGTGCGGCTCGCCGAGAAGCGCGCCAAGATGGTGAATGACCCATATTATGAGGTGAGAGCTGGCGCGGCCGCATCGACTCCAAACTCCGGAGTTGGAGGCTTGCCTATACCAAGCGTCGATTTTCTAAACAGCTACCGACTCTCGGACAGGTCCTCAAAGTATGCGCAGAGAGCCAGCTCGACGACCCGGCGGCCAAATATGGCGCCATGACGGCTCTGCTTACGTACGCCAAGAACGGCACCGTGATCAAGGACGCAGACGGAATCGATCTTCTTGAATGGGCTACGCGTGATTTGTTAGAGGAGGATGATTTTCCAAAAACGCTGGGGCTTCTGCGAGTTCGTGCAGCCAAGGCCTCTCCCAAGGATAAGAGCCAAACGACGAGATGTCTCGAGTCTTGCCTTTTACACTGGGACCTCGTCAGCGCGCAGCAAGTAAGGATCTGAAGCTCCAAAATCTTGTTAGCACTTACTAATGGACTAGATTGCTGCCCTGATTGATAAGTCATTTCCCCAAGAGAGAGCATTTCTCTTCTGGAACATTGCCATCACCCACCTTCTAGCTGTATGTCCTCTCTGGCGGAAGAAAACAGATCTTTATTAACTTTTCACAGATATCCCCACAGTCTCCGCCTGAAAAGAAGAAGCTGTACGGCATGTTGGCGCAGAAACAAATCGAGCGCGCCGCTCAGGCCACGGAGCAGGCAAGTTGCTCCCGCTCGCGAGAATTTTAGCCACTGACCGTGCCCTAGGCCGAAGACAAAAAGGCGCTTCCGTCCCGTGCTATACAAACAGAAGAGGAGATACTGCTGTTGTACGAGATTGTCGGCACCCATGGCACTACAGCAGACTTTGCCAAGCTTCTCGACAGCGTCTTCTTCAGTCCCGTCGAGCAGCTCAAGCAAGGTCGCAAAGAGCCCCTGGTATACGCCATCAAAAAGCTGCAAATGGACGAAAATTGGCAAAGTCTTTTTGATGTTTGTCAAACTTGTCTATCGGTATCGGATGACAAGGGAGAGCCAACATTGCAGGCGTCTGACTGGGACGTCTGGCGACACTTTATTACAGCTGCTAGCCGAATACAAGATAATTACGCGCAGTATGTCATTTCACTCTTCTCCAGCCCATGACCCTTTCTAACATCTCACAGAGCAACTGCGGCGGTTCAAGACTTGCTTCTTAAACTGTCCAAGGCGGCAGGCACGAAACCTATGTATAAGCGAAACGTCATGCTTGCACGTGTCTCTGCGAGCTTCCAGCTGCTGGAGTCCGAGCATCCCGATGCGGTAGACTCTAGCCCTTCATCCCTGCGACTGCGCGAACTCGTCAAATACATCAACAATCAGGCGTCCTACCCCTCATGCTTTGATGATGTCCGCCTGTTTGCAGAGCAGCTCGACCCTAGCGGCATCGACTACCTCGCCCACCACCACTTTTTGTCACGAGAGCCGAGTGACAATCTCCCAGAGCTTAGGAGGCAAATTCTGGCTCTCAAGCTGCAATACTTTGCTGCGACGTGCCCGCAGACTTGCACCACTGCCGGCACAGCGAGTGAGCGGCGCGCATACCGGGAACCACGGTTCAAGAACGTCTATCAAGCTAGCATGGCCTTGCACAAGTACATCAGCACAATATCTTCCTACGCGTCTCAGTCAACAAAAGATATTCAGTCCGAGGTCGCTCTCGTTGCAGCATTCTGCCTCGTTGGACTGGCCGATGAGCTTCCATCTTCACTTCCCACGACCGAGGCTACGCAGTACCTGGTGCAGGCGCTTCTCCTTCTCCAGCAGCAGCTCAGTTCATCCCCAAAGCACAGCCAAATTTCTCTGCTGCTAGTCCAGCTCCATCTGCGCGTCGGATCCGCCCCCGAGGCGCTCGCCGTCTGGGACACGCTGGCTGTGAAGCGCACCATCATGGACTCGCTCGCGCCGCTGTTCTACGACCGCCTGTCCACGGTGGCGCCGGGCATGACCTCACCGCTCACTGACGCCGGTTGGCAGCTGATGGCGTCGATCAAAACGCACTACCAGACATCGCTTAAGATGCGTATGCCGCGGCGGTTGATTGACGCGTTCCAGGACGGCAGTTACAGCAGTGTCCTGGCGGTGCCAAGGTATATTGACAATCTGCGCGTGAGTTGTACTCGAGCCATGAGTCTGGTGGAGAGTGTGCGATCCGAGCGACTATTTGGAGTTACAGACACGGACTTTTTCAGTGATTCGAGATTTAGTAAGTGTGACTGAGGAGAAGAAGGAGTTGAGACTAACCAGTTCGGCTTCAGCTGAAATTCGCGACGATACGAGCATGAACGAAATCATCGACTACGGATCGTTCCCGTCATGGAACCACAGCGCCACCCCCACCATCTACGAACGGCTCAGGCTTGGGCCAGCTCCAAGTGTAGGTACTTCTCTGTGGATATTTAGACAGTGCTGACATCCTTTAGAACCTCAGGGCCCATCTGTCCCTGCTCGCAGAGGCATTCCAGCAGACCCTAGCCTACACGCCGCCCTCTTTCTACAAGGTGCCCGTGGCAGGTTCCGTGGCAGACCAAAAATATGTCATCGAGTCCCTCGGCCAAATTGCCAACTCTTTTTCGAAACTTCTCCCCGATGCGGCCTCTTACTCGACCGAGTCGGAGCTGCACTATTTCCAAGTCGTCAGCCTGCTGTCCTCCCTCGTCTCGCTCTGCGCCGACCGCGCCAGCCTGCTGTCCTCCCTCGTCTCGCTCTGCGCCGACCGCGCCAGCGGCCTGCACGAGCTCGTCGGCCAGCTCACCAGCGCCATGACCGCCTCCCTCGACAGCCAGCGCGACTACCTCGCCGCGCTGGCCTCTGGCACCGACATCGGTCACGCGATGTCGCTGCTCCAGTCGCTACACCGCGTCGTGCTGCTGCGTGACACGGCCGTCGCCGTCCGGAACGCGGCGCAGTGGGTCGTCGGCTTCCACGAGAAGCAAAAGGAGCGCGACCGCTCGGGCCAGAGCAACCTGCCCAAAGACGTGATTGCGCAGACCAAGGCGCTGGGCGCGGCGGCGGACGACGCGCTCAGGCAGTGCAGGTCTTGGATCGTGCGGCTGGCGCAGGACACCAAGTCGGGCGGCGTGGTCGAG
Organism: Beauveria sp. NWAFU-1; assembly: GCA_024472245.1. NCBI lineage: Eukaryota > Fungi > Ascomycota > Sordariomycetes > Hypocreales > Cordycipitaceae > Beauveria > Beauveria sp. NWAFU-1. Next base: position 2,559,491 of record JANBXD010000004.1, read on the forward strand.
AGGGAGATTAAGAGGTTTGTGTATGGCGGAGAGGAGGGGAGGCTTCTGCAGGGCGTCGTGACGGACAGCACCGTCTTTGATTTGGTAGGCAGCTGGCGAAAGAGTCTGGCTGGATGGCAGGGAGTCCATTGGCAGTAGGACGGGAAACTAAGCGATATGGATAGAATGAGGGCAGCTATCAACGCTTGTGCGAATATAGAAAAACCATTATAGATCAGTATGTAAAAAGAAAAATCATTCGGACAAATGTATCTGCACTGGACGCAGCGCTCAATGGCGTGCGCAACCAATCAAAAGCAAGTCGGCGAGCGACCCATGACACCGTAGGTACACTGGTCGTCCAACATTTCTCTAAATCAATCGGTAGAACTCTCAAGTCTCGTCAAGGCCTAATGTTATCATTACGATCCATTGCGGTGGAGTGGAATGGCGCTGCGTATAAGCCCAACATAACGATTGCCTATTTAGGACACCAATTCCACTGTGTAAGCTGACAATGCTGTGACAAGCAAAATCAAATAAATACCGGCACTATCATTTCAAAAGTAGTTTGCCAAGGATGTATCTCATAGTCTCGTCGCTTTTATTTCATCTACTAGGAGTGCTTCTCCGGCCTCGCTGTACGCAATGGCTTCCAGCCAAAAGACTGTCCTCATCACGGGGTAGGAATCCTCGGCGCAGAACAACCAGCAAGCGACTAACACGCTGGCAGCTGCACGCCCGGCGGCATTGGCCACGCGCTGGCCCTACAATTTCACGCGGCCAGTTACGTCTCTATTCTTTCCATTTCAAACTCAGACCCCTCTCAAGAGATTGACTGACCTGTTTGTTTTTTGCAGACTACCATGTCATTGCCACAGCCCGCCGCGCCGAGGTTATCGAGGAGCTTGCCGCAATGGGCATGAGCGCCGTTTCGCTCGACGTCACCTCGAGCGGCAGCATCGAAAGATGCAAAGCGCAAGTCGCCGAAATCACCGGCGGCACCCTCGACATTCTCGTCAACAATGCGTGCGAAACCCCCCTTCCCTTCTCCGTCGAAGACAACCCTCGCTAACAAGAAGCCCCCCCCCCTTCTCCAGCGGCCTGCTGTACATGCTCCCCGCAACCGACATTGACATGGACGATGTGCGCTCCACGTTTGAGACCAACGTGTTTGGCGTCATGGCCATGTGCCAGGCCTTTATCCCGCTGCTGATCCCCGCCCGCGGACTCGTGCTGCAAATCTCGTCCATATCCGCCGTCGCCGCCGACCTCTTTGCCAGCGTCTACAGCGCGACCAAGGGCGCTCTCAACGCGTACTCGCGCAGCCTGCGCCTCGAACTGCGTCCCTTTTCCGTGCGCGTCATGGTTGCCGTGACGGGCACGGTCAAGTCGAGAATCGCCGCCAACGTGGCGCAGAGCCCGCGGCTGCCCGAGGACTCGCTCTACCGGCCGGTCGAGGACGTGTACGCCCGACGCCACCGGTTCAGCCAGGAGACGGTCCCGATGGACACGGACGTGTACGCGGCGAGAATCGTTGCGCAGGCGGTCCGCGGCGAGGGCTGGATGGGCGGCTGGCTCGGCGGCTCGCCGGACTGGTACTGGACGGGGGGCCTGGCGCGCAGGACGTGGCTCGGGCAGTACCTGCCGACGAGCTGGACAGAGGGCTTGGTGGCGGCGCTGTCGGAGAATGATGAGATTACGGAGCGGATTCACACGGCGCGGGAAAAGACGGCGTGATGGGGGCCGGCATGTCGGCATCTTTATTTCTCTTGTACATGTAATGAGCGATTCTTAGACTGTTTCCTTTCCAACATGAATTGCGTAATCCAACAAATAGCAAATGGTCAGAACATATTTATACATGACAACGACAAGCCTCGATTGCAGTAACACGCGGGAAGACGTCCATTCGACACATCTTCCACTTTTACTGCTCACGCTTCTCCGAGTCCTCGAGCAAAATGGAAGTCGTCCTCTGCAGCGTCTCAATCGCAACAACCATTTCCTGCAGAGCCTGGACGGACCTGTCGTTCGCTTCGTACAGGGATTGCCCCATGGCCCTGGACCAGTTCGCGTCGTCCTGCCGCGCCCTCTCCAGCATCGCCAGTCGCGCCTCGACCCCGCACAGCCTAGTCTCGTACAACTGCCTCTCCTCAGAGGTCATGAGATTATTCTCTGCGCCAGTGTCCGACGATGGGGGCACGCAAGCCGCCGTTTCCGTTTCAACCTGTGCTTGGAGCTCTTCCCGCTGACGCCGGGTCTGGCTGGCCATGCGCCTCAGCTGCTCGGTGAGCTCCTCCCGCCGACCCCGGCTCTGGCTCATTATGCGCTGCAGCTCCACGTTTTGCTCCTGCTGTAGATGGTTGGGCGCGGCGGTGGCGGCGGCGGCGGCGTGGCGGTCGGTGTACTGGGTCAGCTTGGACTGGATGAGCGCTGGCGCGGGCTTGGACGAGGGCGGCGGGACAGGCAACGATGCGTGGCTCGCATCAGAAAAGTCAATCATGTCGAAAGCAACGGCATTCTCGGAGGAGTCGCCATCCTCGGAGAGATGGACTCGCTTGAGGACATTATCAGCGGGCATGGGAAATGTTAATCCTCCTTGTCCGTTTTCCGGGCGAAGAGTAAAGTGACACTCGTCAAAGACGGAGTCCTCGCTTTTTGGCGTGGGTTCATTCTCATCGATTTCGCCTTCGGATAACGAAGCCTTTCGCTTCCGTTCCATTGATGGCCGGTCCACTGACGGATTTGAAGGTTGAGTCTGGACGCCGGGTATTTTGGGCATGCCGGCTTTGTTAACGAACGTCTTGGGCTTGCGACGGGGCTTGATCTCTTTCATCAGCGTTCTGTTTGAATCTATATTAGTATATGAGTCGTATATTTTTCGAAGACATCGACTCACACTGTCTCCGGATCCGTCTCCCAGAGAGACGTGACTCTCTTTGCGGGTGGCTCAACCTCGGCCAAGCAGGCCGGTAGCTTTCCATCCATGAGCATATCGACGTGCCAGTCACGTATATTGAGCCACGCCGTGCGCGTCGCAGTAACTGTGGCCTCGTCCACCTCTGCTAAGTGCTGAATCTCCGGCCGCGGCCTGATCAGAAGCCACTCGGTCACCAGCCGCACTAGTAGAGAGATCCTGTGCTCAGTCTCGCCGAACGCCGCGTAGCGAGCGTCCGAGTAAAAGTTGGCGATACGGCTCACCGTGTCACGCATGTTCCCTTTGACGATGCCCCAGTCCTCCGTCACCCACTTCCAGAAGCGGGCATCGTGCTTGAGGGGCGCGTAGAACAGTATCATGCGAAACAGGACCACGAGATTGGCGTAGGAACGGGCAGCGCGGTTGCCCTTTTGAAAACGGTTGTGACCGAGCATGCCGGACATGATGTGTTCCACGTCGGGCGGGAGCTTGTCGCTGGAGAAGAAGGCTTCGGAGAAGCCGCTGATGCGCGGGAGGGGCATCGAGCCGCCCATTGTACCCGATGCGAGGTGTGAGGTAGATAGATGATGACTCTGGTTGGTTTCCCAAGTGAGAAGTAATGAAACGATAGTGAAAAGGCAGAAGAAAGGCGCGAACAAATATATGTGCGAACATAACGAACCCAGGCGTGCGTGCGGCGTTTGCGCCAGCTGGCGCAAGCAACGCGTCAACTACAAACGGAACGCGCCAGCATGATTTACAAAGAAAACAATCCCTTGGCGTCTTGTTGCTGCTGTAGTCACATGTGACTTGTTGTCTATGTGTTTTGCTGGGATTTTGTTTGTAGTTGGGCAAGCAAGTCTGCCCGAGTATTCTGTCTCGAGAGTAAACGTGCTGATTAATTTTTGAATTGATAGCCCTCTTTGCCTCTCTTATGTAACATTGCCGCCTTGTTTCGCTGGCTTGTTTCCGAACGTATCGGAATCCAAAAAGTCGGCTACAGTAATCATAGCCTGGAGGTGTCAGCTGTTGTAAGCCTAACCGCGAGGAATACAATGAGAGGTGGCTAGGAATCCCAGATGCTCAAATCACCATTAGTGTCACTGCCACTTACACCAACTCTTGCGGAGGCTTTGAGTGCGCTTTCCCCTTGAGCCCATTCGCTGTCCACACGACAACTTGCTGATCAACCACCTCCTCGCCCTTGTGCCCAAAATTGTCACTCTGCTTTTTTTCTTCGATTTCGACTTCGCCTTGGTCAATTTATCCACCGTTATCCGACTGTCATATCGTCCTGCGCCCCGTCCCCGCCAAGGACCATCTGCCATGTCCGGAGGGCGCCCGCGTGACTCGGACCTGCTTGGTGCCCGTCATCGGAGGCCGGAGCAAGTGGGACAGCGAGACAAGCGTGACGAACATATGATGGCGCCCTAGGGCGTGGTGGCTCCAAGATGAAAACCATCCGCCGTTTCAAGCAATCGTTTTCCTTTCTTTTTTCTTTTTCTTCTCATTGTGAGTTGCACATTTTGTTTGTGCACCAGTATGCTGAGCTTTGTGCTTGCTTGCGCGGCAGCGGCCCTACTCTGGCTGTCTTATACACTCGTGAGTCTTCCCCGGGTTGATCTTTTCGAGTAACACGCAGCACTGATGCATCACCCCGTCCACAAGATTCGAACGAGACGAGCCGAGAAAGTCGAACCAACACAGACGGCGGAGAACTATGTCAAGACACAAGAAATTACGCCGCTGGAGGGTCTGGATTGGGAAAATGAAGAGCCCAAACAGCTGAGACCGTTCAAGCCAACCTACCACATCACCATGGGTATGTGTATATGCATCTCTTGACCCCCAGGCTCTTCAAAAGCCGCCTTCTACTTACACGCACCCAAAGCTCTGCGAGCAGATACCCCCCAGGAACTCACCACCATCGACCGCGACTACCGCTCCCGCGTCCTCCTCCGCCGCTCCCTCCTCGCCCAGCACCCCTCCACCGTACACGGCTGCACCGCCTCCGGCGCCGCCGCCGTCCGTGAGCTCTACACCTATCTTCTGACCACCCACCTCCCCGCGCGCTACCCTACCATTTTTAAGCTCGTCGGCTCCGGCTCGCTCCTCCACAACGCCGCCACCGGCGCGACGCACCCGACGACGCCGCCGTCAGACGACAACGGTGGCGGAGCGGAGGCGGCGCTGCGGGTGCTCGGGGAGACGGTGGAGGAGGACCTGTTCTTGCTGCGGGAGACGCCGCGGGGCCACGAGTCGACGGCGTTTGTGTGCTGCTTCCCGGCGGGCTTTGATCCTAGCGAGAAGCTGGGACGGCTGCTGAGCGAGATTCACGCGCCGGTGCCGGGGTATGACAAGATTGCGGCGAGCATGGAGAGGTTCTTTGGGAAGCTGGAAGTGGGCAAGAGCGTGAAGCGCATGAATGTATGGCCCCCAGTCTTGTTCTTCTTTTATTATAATTGTTATTATTGTTGCTTATCTTCTTGTTAATCGCTGGGGATGATTACCGACTAACACTGCCGCAGTGGACGGTCCAGACGCACGATCAGCTCTTCAACTGCAAGGCCAACCACAACCTCGCCGGCGTGGACTCGTCCACCCCCGACCAAGACGTCGACATTTCCCAGGTCGGTTGCATCTTTGGCCTTGTCTCTTCTTTACCAACCCAGAAAAAAAAGGTCAACTAACCAGCCACCCCCGCAGACGTTTGTCCGCATCGAGCTCCAGACCCTCACCCGCCTCCCGCAGACTCGCGCCATCCTCTTCTCCTTCAAGACGTACATGTACCCCGTGCGGCAGATCAAGAGCGAGGGCGGCGGGCCAGCCTTTGCCGACGCCGTCGAGGGACTGGCCGCCGGCAACGCGCCGGGCATGCGCACCTACAAGGGGAGCGTGCGCTGGGGCAAGGCCGTGTGCGAGTACCTGCGGTCTTAGCTGTGTTGCGTCGGTACCGATTACATGGAGGGCCTTGAAAGAACAAAGTGTTACGACCAAGAAAGATTCGACTGCATGCTTTCTCTCTGTACACAGCTATGGTCGCTCTCATCATCAACTCCCCATCGAGTCCATGTTGTCTACATCAAATCGCTCTTTGTATTCGTGTGCAGAAAACTCCCCATGTATGCTTTTGTACTCTAACAAACAAATAATAATAAAAAAGCCGAACAGAGTATATGCCGAAACTCTCATCAACAATGTAGGCAACACGCTTTTAACCCCACGACACGAGAACTTTTTTGCCCTTTTTGCCCTTTTTACCTTTACCCTCCTCCGCCTCGGCCGCTTCTGCCGGCGTCGCATCTGTCGCCGCGGCACCACCACCCCATTGAAAGTTGGACTCGGCGTGGCCGTAGTCGCGCCGCACGCCGCGCCCGCCACCATAACCGAAAATCGTCGTCGTCGGCTTCGGTGCCGCCGGCAGCGCCGGGAAGCTGTCGTCGCCGCCGCCGCCGCGAGTCCCCGCGCGCATCGTCGTTGCCGCCGACGCTGCCGGGACCCACGACGGAAGCGATGACGACGACGCCGATCCAGCAGCACCGTTGCCGCCGCTGCGCGCCTTGGATGCGGCGAGAGAAGGGTACGAGACGGAAGAGGAAGAAGGTGCAGGCGCGCGAGCCGTCGAAGAAGAGGCGGGCGTCCAACCAGGCGGCTTCGCCGTATTCACCGGCGCCGGACCGCCTAGCCGCGTGCTGTTCTTAAGCTTGAGCACGCGATTTGAGTGTTTCTGCGCAGGCGCGCCGTGCGGCGCCGCCGGGCTAGCGGCCGCCGCGCTCGCCCACCCGCTCGAGCTCGACGTCTCGCCCTCCATACCGCTGAGCCCGGGCAGGCTCGGGTAGTCTTCGTTAATGGCGCGCCAGTCCTGCCACGCCTTGCGGAGGCTGTCAGCCTTGGCCTTGCTCTCGAACAGATCCGCCACCTCCCGCGTCATGGTGCCGAGCGCATTGGAGGAAACGTCAGCAAAGAGCGTAAAGAGCGCGTCGATGAGCTGCGGGGCGGTGAGGGCGCCGCGCTGGTACGACGAGATGTGCTGTCGGAAGAGGCCGAGCTTGGCCGCGTCGTTGCCGAGGAGGTTTGCGGCGCGTTCAATGACGGAGCTGTGCCTGACTAGGCGTGCGCGGTCCTCGGGCGTCATATTGGCCGTATCGGTGAGGGAGAGCGCGTCCATCGCATCAGCGAGGTGGGCGCCGGGGACGGCGGCGCGGACGGTGGGCGTGCTGGAGGAGCTGCCGTTGCGGGGCGAGCCACGACCGGCGGAGGCGGTTGCGGGCGCGGGCGCGGCGGCGGAGAGCTGGCCGCCAAAGGTGCGCTGCGAAACCGACTGCGCAGAGTGAATGGCCATTTGTCGCTGAAACGCAATCTCGTCTCGGCGAAGCGGCTGCGTGTACGAAGCAGGCACCGAGTCCTCGTTCGGGTCTCTACCCCGTCCACGACCCCGTACCCTCGCGCGACCTTCACCATCTCTGCCGCCGCCGCCGCCACCACCGCCACCACCACGCCGCTCCTCCTGATACGACGGCCTGAGATCAAAACCCGCCATGTCCACCACCCGTGCGTCACGGCCAACCGTCTTGCCTCCAGCGTGCTCAGCCAGGTTGTGCGCCTGCAGGTCCATGTTGGACTCGAACACGACAAATTTCTTCTCCATGCACTCCCTGTCGTTGCAGAGAAAGTGGTCCTTTTTGAAATGCTGCTCCAACGCGTTGTAGTCGACAAAGTAGTGTGGCTTGCGAGAGTCACGGCGGTCGCAGAGGAAGCAGCGTTCGTGCTTCATGCGACAATGCTCATACAGGCGGTCGTCGTCGTAGAAGCGTTCGCCGCAGAAGCCGCACAGAGGGTGGCCCTTGAAGCCCGTCTGGTCGGCCGCGCCGGGCTTGTCGTCGCCGCGGCGCATGTGCTTCTCGAGCTCGCGGTCGGTGAAGAGCTCATGCTCGTGCGTAAAGACCTTTTTGTTGCGCGTGCACAGGTCGCACATGCGCTTGCGGTGCGCCGCCTTGACGTGACGGTGGAGGTCGGGCCAGCCGAGGCCGGCGAAATCGCACGAGGCGTCGGGGCAGTTGTATCGCAGGAGAAGCACCGTGTCGCCGACAATGTCCTCGTTAGTGTACTTGATGCCAATGTTGGTGTCGATGGTGGTGAGATCGGCGGGCTTGTAGTCTTCAAACCGTTTTTCTGCGTCGTCTGTAAAGATGACGTACGGAGCCTCGGTCTAGCAGGCGTTGTCAGCACGCTGTAGAAGATATGTGGCTTGATGGTTGTGACTTACTCGGCAGTGGGCACAGTCCTTGGTCTTGTAGAGCGCTCTCATGCGCAGTCCGCAGATGTGGCAGGTTTTGTGATTGCAGGGGGCAATGGAGTGGTGCGCCACAGGGTTGGCGCAGATGAAGCACACGTCTTCGTTGTCGTCAACGTCCTTATCGTCGTCGACGTTTTGCGTCGCCCTGTGAGCCGGGGCTGCGATGCCAGCCTCCTCCTTAGCCGCTCGGGCAGCGACGGCGACGTCTTGCGCGGCAGGCTCGGCGGGCAGGTCATCCTGTTTGGGGCCGCCCCGGTGGCCTCCACCGCGCCCTCTTCGACCGCCGCCTCCACGGCTGTTTTGGCCGCCGCGATCGCCGCGGCCTCTGCTGCGATTTCCTCGTCCGCGTGAAGCTTGGCCGTTGCCGCCGCCTCCCGTTGAGGATCCAGCCGCGTCCGGCATCGTCGTGTTTGCAGGCGGCAGTCTCAAGAGTGCGTGGTGATTGATTGAGCTAGAGGGTGCGTGGGTGGGAACAAACAAGGCTTCAATACTGAAGGCTAGCTGAGTGCCGGTATAATCCTCGTTTAATGGAGCTGGAGGAGTCGTGATGACGGGCAATGCGAGAGGGAAATTTCCCGGACCCTCGCGGAACTGCGAATTGATAGATGGTGTCCCAGAGGGCTTCCACTAATTTTAGAGGGGCACAGCTTGCCAATTCGAGGCCTCAAAATGAGAGGAGGGGCAAATCAGCGGCTGAGATGCAACGATGACTCAGCTGGGCCGCTCGAAAGCAGAGCGAGGCCCTGTAATAGCTGCAGGCTGTAAGGTAAGGTAGTGACAAATCTAGGTATCAAGCGAAGTACCTACCTAGGTGTAGCAAAAAGAGTCATACGCCGCGAGCAGGGCTGCTAGTCGCGACACAACAATGAGAAATTCTCAAAATTAGTCTTCCCGATCAAACATACTGTGGCTTAGTGATTGGGTGCAGTTGGTAACCTTGTCCTTGTCCAATCTGTATAGAGTGCTGTCTTGGTATCTAGCCAACTCGTAACCAATCAGCCAAACCACCAACAGTTAACACCCAACAATAAACCATCCACCGCCAAGATTGTTAACCAGTATATTGTAGCATTGAAACAACTGTGGCTTCTTTCCCGACATTCCCCATATGCCAGCAGTATTCCCGCGGCCCATCTCATTTCTACTCCACCTACGCATGTCCCTTTTTGCTGCACTCAGACGCCCGAATCCTGGCATCTGCATCCGATAACCTGTTCGATTTGTATGATTCCTTGCTGCGCCGCCCTTTACCCCAGGGAATTCGAGAAAAAGCAATACAAGAAACAAAAACTATGACCCACGCAATTGAAAATGACAACCAATCGCTGTCAGACACCGGTGCCCAACGCCATTGGCATAGCACGTCGCGTCGGCGGACCGCAGTGAAGCCGTTTGTGTAGGCCTACCTGCTATTCCTCGCCGACCGGGTAGAGATGCTGACCAATCTCCTTGTTCATCTTAAACATGTCCACCCTGGGCTGCCTAAATACGGCAAACATTCGATCGTCGCAAAGGATCTGGCGCTTATCCTTGGGATCTTGCAGTTCGTTGGCTTTGATGTGTTCCCAGAGCTTCTTGACTACCTGGGGGCGCGAGAGCTACGCTGGTTTAGAATAGAGCTAGTCACTCGTCTGTAATCGACATACCTGTGTTTCTCCGCACAAGACTGAGAGGCTGTCGCTCAGGTTAAAGGGTTTTTGAAACCCTCCACCAGCCTTTCGCTTGGGAGGAGCGTCGCTTCCATTAACGTCGCTGTCATCGTCGTCGCGAACGCGCTTGGCGCTCTTCTTCTTCGGGGCACGCTTCTTCTTGCCGCTGCTCGGCTTGTCACCACCGCGCGTAGTCCGGCCTCGAGCCAGGCGGTTCTCTTGTGCCTGGAGCTGGGCCGCCAGCTTGGCGTCGGCGTCTTCCACCGACGACGACCGCTTCGCCTTCTTCTTGGCAGGCTCGGAGCCGGCCGACGCATCCGAGTCGTAGTGGTTGTAGGTGCCATTTGTGGCAGAGCGCTTGCTGGGTGTGGGCTCGGGGTCAGGCGAGGCCTGGGCGTCGTCGGCATCAGCACCCGAGACGGCGTCAAAACGTGCTTCGATCAGCTTCTTGATAGCGTCCTGTTGCAGCAGGTTAGCAGGTCGCACAAACGGCAGGACAAGGTTGCGCGCATGTGTTACCTTTTGCTCGCTGAGGTCCTTGCCGCCGAGCGAAGTCTCGAGACCCTGCCGAATCTTCTTGCGCGAGATGGTTTCGAGGTTGGCTGTGGCGAGGATACCGTCGATGATGGCCGTGTACTGTCGCAGCTCTTCGGAGCTCACTAAAATGAAGCAAAACACGCAATTGTCAGCCTGGGCGTTGATTTGGGCGGCCACATCTGGCCGTGGGCTGCTGGTCATGCAGCCGATATGGAGCCGTACAAGGGGCGCTCATGGTGTTCGGCCTATATCGCGTGCCGATAAGGAACAGCGCGGGGAGGGCGCAGACGAGAACGTCGAAACACGCAAAGAGACGAAATCGGGGGACGTCGGCAAGTTGGCGCAGGCGGGTGTGGGCGGTCGCGAACACCGTCAATCAACGATGACGAGCTTTTGGCGGGCGCACGAGGAAGCGAGCGTGTGCTGAGGAAAGGGAAATAGGCGTGTCGGCAGAGGCGCGAGCGGGACGAGTCAGTGCATTACCCCCCAAGGCCTAGGCAGGTACGTGCGAGTGCAGCGATCAAGAAGGAAAAAACGAGCGAAAAGGGAAGGAAATAAACAAAAAGAGACCCCCAAAGGCGCTTCTCGTCCGATAAGCTAGATTGCCGAATCGCAGGAAGCCGGGCAGAGGTGTTGGCTGGCAGAAAGAACCAGCGATATGGAGCTTGTCTGCGTTTGCGGAGGGTTGAAGTTGGGCGACGGCCGTCACCTGATGGTTTGGCACTGGCGTCGGACAAGGTTACAACGGAGAGCAAAGGTAGTTACCGTCACACCGCGGCGGCGCCAATAAAGTAAAAGGTCGTACGAACCGGGCGGCGCACACACGCGCAGCGAGCAAGGGCCAGCCAAAGGAAGGAGGAAGAAGAAAAAAAGACGGTGGCAGGGGATCGGCGGCACGGTCCGCCAAACGTCGAGGGTTGACCGCGAGAGCGACAATGGAAAGGGGAGGAGAGAGGCCGTGGAAGAAGCTGCGATGGGAATCGCGGATTGAATGAGGAGAGGAGGTGTAAAACGGTCGATGGATCGGGTAGTTGCACGCTTTTGGCGAGATGAGTCCTGGCGTGGAGGGAAACTTTGGATGATGATCAAGGATCCGGTGACACGGCCGAAGCTGGGGCGGTCGTGCCGAGCATGTGGCTGGTGACGCCACAAGATACTGTACAGTGGGCCCAAGGTATTTAGAGCAAAATCGCCAACGAAGGAGGCTCATTCACCCAATCCCGATTCGGGGAGGTGTTGAGAATGAGCATTATTACAGGGCTCCGTTGCTGATTACCTGCAGGCACTACCTAAACATATTGGGCTGTTGTGGGCGCACCGGGCTAATCATAGAGGCTAGGTAGGTGCGCCATAATGTGAAAACGCTGGTTCGGAGTGCTACAGGCTGGGAGTTCATGCGCCACACCTATTCAGACACAACCCAATCTTGTAATAAGTACGGATACGATCGAGGTAAGTATCTGATGTATCCCGGTCATAAGCCAGCTACTACAACAATAACACGTACAACATGTTTCTCTCCACTCTCACAGCCAGACACACCATTCGATCAAGCTCCATGGCAGTCAGATCCGTATCTCATCGTTGTAAATATATATCTCTACTGTACAAGGTCCGCATCGCTCCACGCGACTTTACTAAATCACCCACTTCCACAAGATCGAAACCCCCTCCCTGTATAAATTGTGTCTTGAAATAATGGTCTCAAGAAGATGAAAAAAAAAAAGTGGGATGGCCAACCGAGTAGTTGTGCTGGCAAGAATTAAGAATTTTGTGTGATCCCGATGTATCAGATTGTTCCCCCAGGAGCCCGCAGAGGGGAACTCTCGTACATGTTTGTTCCATGCCGTGTGTAATAGTTGTGAGATGATGATGTGTGCTTTTTGATGGTCTTGGCCTCCGGGCCGAAGCCATGTAAATTCGAGCCCGAAACCCATGTTAGGAAAATTAACGCCGTAAAAGTAATCCAAGATTGATTCCCAAGAAATGAATGTTCTTTGCATCTTACAACATTGTTTCATTTATATGCCGACAGTGCATCACGCTTTGCCCGCGTTGCGGACCGCCTGTATAAACTTATACTCGGCGCCGACCTCGCCCACTGCGCGCGGCGCGGTGCTGTTGGTCGACGCCTTGGCCATGACGGCCCAGACCTCGTCTGGCGTCTTGCTGCCGAGCAGAGCCATTTCGCGCTCCATCAAGACGGCCACGGCGGCGCGAACCAGTAGCGAGTCTCCCTCGAACACGTACACATCCCAGAGACGGGCGGCCTCGTCAATGGCCAGCAGGCTCGTGAAGAGGCTCGAGAAGAGATCGCCGAGGTACAGCTCCGGCGTAAGGTCGGGAACGCCGCTCGTCAGGTGATCGTGCAACGTGACCGACTTGTGGCTAAGAGTGCGTAAGACGAGGTTGAAGGCGGATGCCTGCGCGGTCGCGTCGGACGTTTGAAAGGACAGTGGCAGAGGTCGGTTAAGAATGTTGGCGAGCGCGACAAAGACGGTGCCAGCGTCGGGTAGGTTGAGCAGTAAAAGCGCGGCAATGGTCTGGTCATGTTAGCGGGATGAGACGAAAGGGTGAAACCAAGTGCGTGGGGGCCACATACATTGCATCCAGAAGCATAGCCGATATCGACACGATACATGGAGTACGCACAAAGAACATCTACAAGAGCCGCGTGTAGAGGGCCTCCCTCCTGAAAAATGCGAAGCTCAGTCCAGGTGCTCTCCGAAGCAGCCTGGCGAATGTCTTGAAACCACTTGGCCTTTTCTTCATCGCCCTCTTCCGCCCTGTCCTCTTTGATGCGCTGCTCCACGGCGTGGGCACGGCCCAGGGCGGCGTGAAAGGAGCCAGCGGACAGTCCGAGTTCATTGCCAATGGCCTTGGACCAGACGGCGCCTCGGCTGCGGGGGGCTATTCCGCGCCACCACATGTCGCGGGTTCGGCGCTCGCGGATAGCGTCGTTCCAGCGCGGGATGATGTCGTCCTCCCAAAGGTGCATGAGCGTCTCGGCATTGTTGTCGCGATGTGTTGTCTGGGCTCTTCGGGCAGCTTCGCGGCGCTCGTCAGCCTTGGCGCTGGCGGCCATCATCCTCTGATACTGCTTGACGTGCCGACGCTCCTCGGCGGGATCTTTGGGGGGTAGCCATGACGGACGGGTGCGACTAAGAACGGCTTCCTTTTCCTTGGAGATGGGTAGAGGGTCGACCATGTTGTCGGTTCGGCGCAGGGGCGGAAGCTCAGGGGTGGAAGATTTACCGCGCTCCTTGCGGTCGTATGCATATTCTTGGGTTTGCGATGAAGCCCACGTGTTGGGGCGGGCGGCAGATGGGCGGCGCGATTGCATCTCTTCCAATTCATCGGCATGCTCCTCGAGTTTCTCTGTAAGAGCGCGGGCTTCGGCATTGAGCTCGGCGTGAGCCAAGCTCCAGCTGTGTGCGCGCGTCTTGATGGGACTTGTCGGACGGTTCTCTGCATCCGACTTCCAAGTAGGCGACCGCAGCGACCCCTGTGCTTGGGCGACGGCAGGCGTGCCATTACCAGCACTGCGGACTCGCTCCTTGGTAGTCCTCTCAGGCGAGGTGCTGGTAGACGGTGCTCTGCTTGGCGGACGTTCATGCTGAGGGCGAGGAGAGATGGGGACATTGTCGAGGACGAGGCCGTCGGGAATGTCGTCACCCTCATCTTCGTCACACTCTTGCTCGAGATCGCTAATGGACTTGCGATCGAGATTGGCTTGCCAGCTGCCCCGACGGGGGCGAGGAGGATAGAAGGCATCGCGAGAGGGACTCGAGAGGGACGGGCTAATACTGCGCTGGCGGTGTACCTGGGGCAGCGAAGTGGTGGAGTGGCCCTTTCTGAGCGTCATGGGACGGGGGGCGTCGGTCAGGGCAGCGGTGCTGGTGCTGCGGGGGTTGGCAGAATATACATTATTTCGAAGATTAGGAAAGGAGCGTTTCGGGGCGGGTGCTCTTCTGTTGGCGACGAGGGTGCGTCCAGCTTGGGGCGGGATGTTGACGTTGGTCGAGGTGGGCGAGGTGATGCGGCGGGTGAGGATCTGGGCCGAGGCCTTGGGTGTGGCGGCGTGGTCGTCGTCGAGGCCAATGTCCTCAAAGTGGCCAATGTCGGCGAGAACGCTGCCGTCGTCGCTGGTGAGGGAGTGAAAGGACGACGACTTGGAGCTCTTGGAGGTTGTCATGCCTGGAGGAGAGCCAGGACTTTGCAGCATGGTGGCGACGGCGTAGGTGGAGCTCATGGCGACATGTCAGGCTGGGAAGACGCAGTATATATGACGAATTAAAAACAAAGTCGTAAAGATTATCGAGGAATCCGGAGTAGAGGACGTTGGTATTGAGCGCAAAGTGTAGCGTTTGTGAGGGCGGACAGCGACAATGTTCGAGGGGTCGAGTGCCGGACAGGGGCAAGCGGTGGGAGCGAGTGACGACGGCGGTCGGTCAGACGAGAGAAAAGGAGAGAAAAAATATACGGCGAATATAGGGAATACAGCGAGTGAGATTTAGTAAATGTGCAATCGGAAAAGGGGGTAAAGAATGAGTAAAACTGAGAGAGAGAAAACGAAAGTGAAGCCAACGAGAGAATGGACTGTGGAAAGACTGCGGAGTAGGGGAACAGGGCAAAGAGACTTGTCGATGACGGCGGCCATGAACATCCATCCGCAGATGGACTAACCTGTTTCCTGGTTAGCACTGTTGACTGACTGCCAAAACCTGTAAGGTCAACAGGTCAAAAGGTCTGTCAGGTTGCATTCAGCGGAGCAGCAGAGACAGCGCAGGGGTACAGTGGCCTTGCAGGGCGGTGGACGCTGGAGCCTCCCGTGCCTCCTCTGTTCGGAGCGTTCGACTTTCACGTCAACTTCCATGTCAACTTTCATGTCAGCTTACACGCCAAGTTCCAAGTCAAGTTCCAAATCAACATGCCACCGTTTCCTAACCTGACCGATCAAGTCAAAGGCCTTCTTTTCAACCGGTCTGATTACCTGGCAAATAAACTACCTGGACACATTTTTGCACTCAGCGACGACCATGGTTTACCGTAGCGAGGTCCAAAAAAGTACCTGCAATCGCTGGTGGAGTCAGCACGCGCCTCGCTGGAGCCCGCTGGAGCCGCTTGTCTGTCTGTTCTTCCCACTTGCCAATCACCCAATTTACCGAGTTTTGCCAGTCGCCAAAGTGCCTAATTTAGGTACTCAGTACACCACCATGGCGGAAAATCAAAATAATCAGCAATATGTTGCATGCCAGTTCTCTTTTCTCTCGACGCAACAATGGATCAAGAGTCTCCCCTGTCAGATTGATCCCTTTGTTTTGTTTTTTTGGCCTAACTATCTGTACCCTCTTTTTTCTTTTTGTCTTCCCCGCTGCGCTCGCCGTCCTCGCTTCGCTCGAGTAGCTGCTGCACGTACAATCAGTGCATGTAAGCACCCCCTATCGTCTCCTCTAAATATAATTAGCGCTCCATTTATTAGGGGGTCGCCGGTCTAAATAACGTGCACACCGTCCCTCCATCCGTCTGTCACCTCAAACTTTACGCTCGCCTTCCATCCATTGCAACCCTCGGGCAACCTTTTCCGGTCAAGGTGTCGCTAGACCTTCAAAAGCTTATGTCTTTCAAAATAAGGAGTAACTACTAACTGGCCATCGTGTCTCTGCCACCGAACCAATGCTAGACTATCTCCCCGCCGGCGGCAGCCTCACCCTAACTAGAAAGGATCCTGGTGGTGTCGCGCCAATGGCCTCGACGCCTTGCCTTTTTCCCAGTCCACTCCCTCCATACGGAGCAAAATAAACCCTCCTTTGAAATCTCCTAATCAATAAATTCTCCTTCTCCCCAGATGCAACACGGCAGAAAATGTGGCGCAAGCCACCGCAGCTGCCCGGTTTCTCTCTCATCGAACCACGCATGGCTGCTGTTATTGTATTGCCCTCGAGCCGCTCTATCCGGCCAGATTTGATAAACATTGCGGCTCTTGTATCGTTCTTTCATTCAGTTTCTTTCATCAATTGGTAACAGAGAATCAGAAACCAACACACGACAATTTGCTCGAGCTCTTTGTCAACTCTCGGAGCACTCACTGCTCAAACCACCCGCGAACCATCGGCCCATCACAGTGACTAGTTAATACTAGTCACTCACCACCGACCGCTTCATCCCCCTTTCTTCCACGCGCATTTCTCTTTCCAATGGACCCAGTGGATGCGCTGAATCTGGTCTAGAACTCTGTCCGCCCCATCTCCACTGATCCTATCACCCCTCGCCTAGTCTCGCCGATCCGCCTGCTGGTTGTCATGATGGCACCACGGATATGTAATTACAGACTAGTTGTTGACAACTCGACAAAGCCCACAGCCCGGGTTTAAACCTTAAATTCGTAGAAAGAAATTGAACAGAATCATGTAAGATCGCGCCGTCGTGTCAGCGGCGCGTATCTTAATATATGCCATGATGCTGGCTATTTCGTACGATTGTCGAAAGTTCCGCCTCTTTCTGTCCGATTCACCCGGAACCCTTTTTCTGCGTGTCATCGCACAGCATCTCTGGCTCTCTCTGTCCAGTACGGATCGTCCAGGACGTACGCATGGCCCTCTTGATCCGCGCACGCGCACCGCGGCGGCCTCTTCACGCCGGTCCGCTGCCTGGCCACCAGTATAAAGGAATCTCACTGAGCCTGGGCGCCGGACATTTGCATCTTTGGACCTGCGTGGTTCGGGCATACTTTCGACGTGGCAATTATGGACAAAGGAAAAAAAAAGTTGGTCTATTCAATCTTGACTCCGCTTCGACAGCCCCCGCCTCGTCATTTGCAGTGTCATCGTGCCGGGTTATTCGCTTTTATGCTGCTTATTGAATAAGTCCAGTTCATTTCCTTTTTTCTTTTCCTTTCTCCTTTCTTCATGCGATCTCTCAACCCTGATCACCATCTCCTTCCTCTTGATGCACCCAATTCATCTGTTCGTCTCACCTTTGGCCATGGCCAGACAAGCATGAGACACTCGCCGTTTGCCCTGCACAACCAAGATGGCATCCATTCCTATCATGCATGACGCTGCACATTCTCCCACATCACTCCAAGTTTTTTCAATGTGATTGCCATGTGACAGAATCAAGCGAAAGGCGCAGAATTAATGGACACGTCCTCGTGCAAGTTCGGCAACTAAAAAGGGATACCAACTTTCGAATAAGGCTTGCAGTCATCTACAGACTAATCCGTACTGCATGTCAAAGTATCCCGCCCGCCACTTGCCATTGTTCACTGTCCCTTTGACTCGGCCTCAGAAGGAAAAAAAATGTATCAAAAATTGCAAGCTCCAAGCAAAGCACTATAGGTAACTAATCGTCTGCATCTCCTTTGTTTTCGGTGGTTCCATTCCTTGCCCAATCTAGGCGCCTCAACGGGTCTCGGTCGTCTGTCTAAACTCAGAGCTGCAGTATCCGTAGGGGCAACTTGCACACACCATTAAAAGTTGCGGCCACTACTATTTATTCTCTGTATTCCATCCAAGCTCACCGTGTCGCATCGTCGTCTGCCTGCCTCCGAAACAGCTGCCCCGGGCGCCGCCACACCCTCCCCCAGTGCGCCATGACCGCCTGCAACGGCGTCGGAGGGGCAGGCGCAGCATTTCCTCGTCTCATGTGCTGCTGCTGCAAGTATCTTGACTGATTGAGCGAGGCCTGCCTGGCCGACTTCTGCAGCGTAGAGAGATCGGACGAATCTGCCACAGCGCTGGCTCGGAGGCGTGGTTCCCGATCAGACCCCGTGGGGGTTGGCTTTCCGGTTGATGCGGCGGCGGTGTCTGGTAAAGAGGGTTTCTTTGCTGCGGGGGTTGGCTTTTCGGCTGATGCGGCGGCGGTGTCTGATAAAGAGGGTTTCTTTGCGACAATGAGAAGAGCAGGTAGCGGCTGTGCTCTCTCATCCGCGCGGAAGCGTGGTGATGCCGCAGACGATGGTGCCGTATACGATGGTGCCGCAGATGATGTTGCCGCAGGTATTGTCACTGCTGCTACCGGTGCTGCTACCGGTGCAGGCACCGCCATCGGGAAAGGAAGATGAGGTGAGTCGACGAGTGCCTCGTCTCGGACGTCGCATGTCTCTTGTCGTTGCTCGCTCTCCTCGACCGCCGGACCCGACGCCACCATGACCGCATCCTCGCTTCCACTCCGCGCCGCCTGCCGCCGCTCCCCCCGCGCATGTTTCTCTTCTCCACGTTGTCGGTCCTCGTCAGCGGTCCGATCTTCTGCAATCACCAGTCAGCCCCAGTCACGTCTTTGTTTCGTAGACCGTAGGCCGCAAAAATCCAAGTTACCTCGGGCCTCTTCGACCGCCGTCTTCTTGGTCTTTTGCGGCAATGGAATTTCGTCTGCCGTCGGGAGAGTTAAGCCATACGCTAGCCGCACGTAGAGCAATCGTCACTTACCGCGTGTGTTGCCGCGTGCTTCCTT
Organism: Beauveria sp. NWAFU-1; assembly: GCA_024472245.1. Classification (NCBI taxonomy): domain Eukaryota; kingdom Fungi; phylum Ascomycota; class Sordariomycetes; order Hypocreales; family Cordycipitaceae; genus Beauveria; species Beauveria sp. NWAFU-1. The sequence goes on from JANBXD010000004.1 coordinate 2,578,326, forward strand.
CATTCGCTCGCGATAATATGTCGTGCGCTGCTTCTTCAACGGTGGCTGCGGCGAGACGACGCAGTCCGAGTCGGAATCGGAGCTGATTTCTATGACATCCATCGTCAAGAGTGGAATAGATCAAGTACTGGATGTGCTTATAAGGTGCGTGATGGGAACTTGTCAAGTGAGTGCCAACAAGACAGGCTTCTGCGTGGTTCTGCGCTCCCTCATATGTCATGGCCATGGTCACATTCACTTTGCTTTCACATTTGCACGCAATCAGAGCGCATGTACGGCATTCACTGTACCGGCCTTATCTATGGTATCATTACAGATTCATACCCACTCCCCAATAATATACCATCTTTTTACTTTTGTTTATATGCATTACCCCTTTTTACATCTGCTCGCGGCGTCGCGGGGCCGCTCTGATAATATCATCAACACGGAGGAGGAGCTGCCCATAGTTAGCACGGTAGGTCAAGATTCGTCGGAAGCCGTGATTGAACGCACCTCTGCAGCCTCACTGGCTGACGACACAACAGCTCTCTTCAGCTTGTAGCTCTCAATAACACCCAGGTCTCGCATGTCGGCAAGTCCGCCGCCCGGTGTCGTCAGGTCAAGACCATATGTAGACATGCCCTTGTACACTGTGTTGCGCAGACGTGCCACCAGGTCGCTTGAGTCCAGGCCGGCATTGTCGGCTAGAATGGTTGGCAGCTGTGTCAGGGCGGTAGCGAAGCTGTTCACCGCCATCTGGCGCTTGCCCTCAACTCTTGTAGAAGCACCCTCTACGGCCTTGGCCATCAGCATCTCGGCGCAGCCACCACCAAGAGTGGTGCGAGGTTCCAGCACAGTCTGTGACAAAACGGCCAGGGCATCGTGCAAGCTTCGTTCGGCCTCGTCCAGAAGCTGATCAGTTGCACCACGGAGAACAACGGTACAAGCTTCGCCCGCAGAGACGCCAGAGAACTTGATTAGTGTGTCCTCGCCAATGATAACCTCTTCAATTAGGTCGCACTGTCCCAGTTTGACCTGGTCCGGGTGGTCAAAAGTGGAAGCTATCTCGCCACCGGTGACGAGGGCTAGACGCTCGATGCCGTCAAAGTCGGCGTGCTCAATCGACATGATGCCGGCGTCCGTGAAGAGTTGCTCGGGCCAGTTGTAAATAAGCTGTCGGTTGATAAAGCAGTTGATGCCATGGGCCTTGATCTTGTCTACTTTGGCCTTCATCTTGTCTTTCTCGGCCTTTTCAAGCTCGGCGAGCTTGGAAGTCGAACCGACCTTGACGCGGGCGCCGAAAATCTTTACCTTGTCGGTATCCATGGAGGTGTTGGCGACCAGAATCTTGGCCTTTTCCAAGCGCTTAGGCTGGTTAACACCAATCTTCTTATCCAGGATAAAACCCTCATCCAGATAAGAATCACTCAGTTTTCCGCCGGCCTTTTTGATGATCTGAATGTGGCTCAGGTCGGAGGACTTCTTCAATCGGAGAACGGCATCGGTAGCGAGCTCGGCAAAGTGCTCGCGGTCCTGCGCGAGGACCTTGGAGCTCAGGGTCGTGCGGGCAATGGAGACGAGATCTTTGCGGAAAGCGTCGGGGTTCTTGCTGTGATCGACGGCGGAGGCTTCGAGAGCCTTGAGAGCGGCTTGGCTAGCTATTCTGTATCCTTCGATAATAGTCTGGGGGTGGATCTTCTTATCGACGAGCTTCTCGGCTTCGCGAAGCAACTCGGCGGCGAGGACGGCAACGGATGTTGTGCCGTCACCAACTTCGTCATCTTGTACTTTGGAAATGTTTACCAGGACCTTGGCGGCAGCGTTGTCGAGAGCAATCGACTTGAGAATGGTGGCGCCGTCGTTGGTGACCATGATTTCGCCAGTGGATCTGTCGGTGTATTAGACAGTGTATAAGGAGGAGCTCGTGTCGTCCTGTGCGCCTCCGGTCGCATTTCAAACTTACGCAGACTGCAGGATCTTGTCCATACCCTTGGGGCCGAGGGTGCTCTTCACCAGGTCGCCAACGGCAATGGCCCCGACAAAGGCGGCGAGACGCGCATTCTCACCCTTTTCCTCGGTGGTTCCCTCCGCAAAGATTTGTGTAGGTGCAAACGACTAGAATAGAAGAAAAGTTAGTTGATCTGAGGCTGGTAGTCTTAGATGACAGACAGTATCATACCATCGTAGGCTTTGTTGCTGATTGAGCCTATCGTGTGCAACAAGTGAAGCGGGAATCAGTACTCTCCGCCCCTCGAAGCTCATCGAAGGCAGCCTTTTTTTCTGGAGCTTCCAGCAGTCTCGCAGGTACAACCCCACTACCGGTCCGCTGCACGTGACTTGCCCCTCGATGGGCAAATTGCCCGGCAAAGGAAGATCGCTTCTCCGCGCACACTTTGTGCAAAGTCGAGAACCACCAAATTTGCGCCAGGCCAGGCTATAGCCCAAAAAAACAGCATCTCCTCGCTACGCACGACACGGCCGTTACATTCGCGCCGCACGAGGATCTCCCTGGCACAGTCGACACTCTGCCCCCGCGTGCAGCTCCGGCCTATATATACCCTTTCGCGTCCGCCGCCATATTTGCAGCGTTTTTCTCTGTAAATCCTTTACAAAAGCGACAAAAGCGGGGCATTGTCAACAGACCCCTCGCTTGCAACACCACCACGACAACATGGCGCCCTCTTTTGATCATTTGCGCGAGGCCGATCTCGACGACGACGAGTTCAACGAAGATGACATTGACTTTTCCGATCTCCGTGAGCGCTTCGACGTTCAGCTCGACAAGGGCTACGACACGTTTGTCGTCATCGATGGCCTTCCCGTCGTCAATGAAGAGCAAAAGCCCAAGCTCGTCAAGTTTCTGCTCAAGAAGCTTAACACTGTTGGAAAGGCCCGTGAGGACTCTATTTACATGCCCATGGGTGACAACGACAAGTCTCTAGGGTTTGTGGACCCCGCGTCTTATTGACTTGTGTCCCGCTAAATGGTATACAGATTCGCGTTCGTCGAATACTCATCTGCCAGCGAGGCCGCTGCTGCTGTCCGCTCCCTCGACATGGTCCCCCTCGATAAGAAGCACACCCTGCGAATCAACAAGATCAGCGACATTGAAAGATACGGCGCCGAAGGTCGTATCAAGGAAGAATATGTTGCCCCCGAAATTCCTCCCTTTGAGAAGCGTGAGCATCTCAGGTGGTGGCTCAAGGATCCTGCTGGTCGCGGCCGCGATCAGTTCGTCATGTACCGCGGTGACAATGTTGGCGTTTTCTGGAACAACGAAAAGGACCAGCCCGAGAACGTTGTTGAGCGCCAGCACTGGACCGAAACCTTCCTGCAGTGGTCGCCCAAGGGAAGCTTTCTCACCTCGATTCACGCCCGTGGTGTCCAGATCTGGGGCGGCAGCTCATGGTCGAAGCAGGGTCGTTTCCCCCACCCTTTTGTCAATCTGGTCGCATACTCGCCCACTGAAAAGTACCTTGTTACTTGGTCTAACCGCCCGATTTCGGTACCCGAGGATGGCGGCGACGGTACCCTTACCGCTGACGATGAGGGAAAGAACTATGTCATCTGGGACATTGAATCCGAAATGCCCATTCGTTCATTTGCTAACCTAGAGCCTCCCAAGTCCGAGGATGGCAAGCCCCCGCCCAAGCAGCAGTGGCCCGCCTTCAAGTGGTCGGCCGACGACAAGTACGTCGCTCGTCTGAATCCTGGCCAGTCCATCTCCGTCTACGAGCTTCCCCGCATGAACCTCCTCGACAAGACCACCATTAAGATTGATGCCGTGGTCGACTTTGACTGGGCTCCCGCTACAGTCAAGCGCGACGGCGTTAAGACGTACGAACAGCTGTTCTGCTTCTGGACCCCCGAAATTGGCAGCAATCCCGCCAAAGTCAGCCTGATGAGCATTCCATCCAAGGAGATTGTCCGCAGTCTGAACCTCTTCAGTGTCAGTGATGCTAAGCTCCACTGGCAATCAGAGGGAGCCTACCTGTGCGTCAAGGTTGACCGCCACTCCAAGTCCAAGAAGTCTCAGGCTACGACGCTCGAGATTTTCCGCGTCAAGGAGAAAGGTGTCCCTGTCGAGGTTGTCGACACTATCAAGGATACCGTCATCAACTTTGCTTGGGAGCCCAAGGGCGACCGTTTTGCCATCATCACCACAACTGAGCCTGTGGCCGCCACAGCTGTTACACCCAAGACGGCTGTTGCCTTCTTCTGTCCCGAGAAGGCCAAAGGTCCCGTCGCTGGTAACTTTAAGCACCTGCGCACACTGGACAAGAAGAACAGCAATGCAATCTACTGGTCGCCCAAGGGTCGATTCGTGCTCATTGCCACGATTGGCAATCAGCAGAGCTCGGATCTCGACTTCTTCGATCTCGACTTTGAGGGCGAGAAGCCGGAATCGGACAAGGACCTCACGGCCAACTTGCAGCTAATGAACACTGGCGACCACTACGGTGTGACTGACATTGAGTGGGATCCTTCCGGTCGTTTTGTGGCGACCTGGGCCTCTGCCTGGAAGCACTCTGTAGGTTAATCCCTTGTCATGCTGGTGTCAATGCGTACTAACAATATCTAGATGGAAAATGGCTATCACATTTACGATTTCCGTGGAGAGGTTTTGAGAGAGGAGCCGGTGGAGAAGTTCAAGCAGTTCCAATGGCGGCCGCGGCCGGCTACACTGCTCAACAAGGAAGAGCAGAAGCAAGTGCGCAAGAACTTGCGCGAATACAGCCGCGTATTTGAGCAAGAAGACGCTGACCGTGGCGCGTCTGCTGATTTGGCTGTGGTGGAGGCGCGACGCCGTATGCTCGAGGAGTGGTACATGTGGCGGGCGGATGTAGAGGAGGAACTGTATGAGGAAAGAGAAGCGCTGGGGCTACCGCAAGATCCCCATGCTGCGCTGTTGGCGGCAAAGACCAAGGAGGTCGAGGGCACGGGAGACTCAGTGGAAGAGGAGAAGATTATCGAGGAGATTGTGGAAGAGGTGTTGGAGGAATCGGAGGAGATTGTGGGCTAGAGCGGAAGCTTGCCGTGCATATACATGGAGTGACTTTTTTGCTGTACGGGTAGAAAAAAGACGGAACACGGCGAGGCTCGGTAATGACGTTTTTAAGAGATTTCTTGTTATGATTCAAGCATGGAACAAAGATCAATTGATGAAAAATGCTTGATAAGTGATGTAAATGCGTATGGTGTGATACAGAAAGCCGACGTATGCAAGCGTTGGCCGATTCATGTGGTAGCGGGGGCATAAGTTGTCGAGACCAGGAGCGATGCTGGGTTGATGAGGGGCGTTTCGACGTGAGTAAAGAACCAAGGAATGTTATATGCCGCAGACTGGTGATTGTGACTCTGTGAAAAGGGTGGTACGTCTATTACAAGTCGACGTTACTTAGCGAGTTGACAGTTGGACAGTTGGACGGCTGCATAGTGGAGGAGTTGGACAGTTGGGTTTTGACAGCTGGTCGTGTTACCTTGCAAGCGCCAGATGAAGCAATCACATCGGCACCGGCACACAAGCAGGCAAGCTAAAACGCCATGGGTGGGCGAGGTGGGCTGGTATGGAACGGGCTGGAAACAAGATGCTGGATAAATATTTAGGTATGTACGGATTACTCCGTATTGGTATGCCAACTAAGAAAAGGCCAAGTCTTTGCATAATCAATAGTTAAGTAGGTGGTCGTGGTGGTCTACTAGTCTGCAAGGGAGACCCGGAGGGTGGTGGGGACGAATTTATTTTGTGTGTGCGAGCTTGCGCGTTTCGCTGGTTGGGGCCTGTCTTGGTTGTATTGAGCCAGGCTGTGTTAATGGATGGCCTGTACTTCGTATTGCAGCGGCTGAGGGTAGAGGCCACAAGAATGAAATGAGGAAATTCCGACGCCCAAGAAAAACAGTAAAAGGCGGATAAAGGCGAGGAAAGAGTAATAAATTAACTCGCAATATGTCAAGTGTCGCTGGTGTCACGGCGGTACTATTGAAAGCACGCAAGACAAGGGCTCGCCGGTCGCACCATGGAAAAAGAAAGCACCAAAAAGATGAGAAAAGAACCACCAAAAAGGCTCGCAGCAGGGGGGCTGGGCTGGATCTTGCTCATCAGCCCACCACGCCGCTGTGCCGCTCGCCGCTGCAAGTGCCCGCCGCCCATCCCACACACGTATCGAGTCAGCGGCCACCGTCTGCCTCTCCCGTCTCCGCTTCTCTTTACATCTCCTGGAAGCTTTCAAAACAGCTATTTACCTCTGCATCTCCAGCCAGCGTTTTACAGCATTTCTTCATCTCTTTATCTCTTTGACAGCGTTGCACCCTACCGTCACGGCATCCTCACTCGATACGCACCACCTGCCAGCCGCCCCGACCGTCCCGGGCATGGCTGATGCTCCCATCAGACAGCATCCGCTGGATCCGCCCTGGTTGAACCCTCATCGCTCATGTGCATGTGGCCTGGATGCCCGTCACAGGCTTGCTGAATAACCCGTCTTGCTCGCCCGCATCCCGAAATAATGCTACGGCGCCGTCCTGGCGACGGACGGCTGTCCGCCCAGCAAAACAGGCTGTTACTCGCATTCGCCATCATTCTCATCCCATGGCTCCAGCTTTCCGATGCGCATGAGCAGCCTCAGCCTCCAACCGTCCATTCTGGCTCGCCGCACGCGAACCACGACTTACACAACGACAAGGCATTCGTTGATGAATCCGCCCACTGGGCCTCTTCGTCCATCGATGCCGTAACCAGTCAGGCGACCAAGGCCTCCGGCGCCTCTACCAAACCCCGGTATACCGCCCGAAGCTCCAGCCGACACAACCAAAAACGTCACATCATCATTCCCGACGATGAGAGCGCCCTTGCAACTTTAGCTCCGGCCAAGCCCGTCCGAGCACCAAGACCCCCCAGCGATCTTCGACCCCGTAGCATCTCAGCCTCAGGGTTGACAGCGCCGCAAAATGCGCGGAACCTGGAGGATTGGGAAGTGGAAGACTTTGTTCTTCTGGCGACCGTCGATGGAGATTTGTACGCCACCGACCGTAATACCGGTAAACAACGCTGGCATCTCGAGGTCGACCTACCCATGGTCGAGACCAAACACTACCGCCTAAACAACTCCGACCTCGATGACGACTACAACCCCGTCGATCACTACCTCTGGGTCGTCGAGCCCAATTCCAACGGCGGCATCTTCATCTGGCGACCCGACCCCGGAGCCGGCCTTGTCAAAACCGGCTTTACCATGAAGAGTCTTGTTGAGCAACTCTCCCCGTACGAGGATGTCGAGGGCCAAATTGTCTACACCGGTGACAAGAAGACCACCATGGTCACGCTTGACGCCGCCACAGGCCGAGTCATCAAGTGGTTCGGTTCCAGTGGCTCCCACGTCAACACCGATGACTTTTGTCGCCAAGCTAACACCTTTGATGACCGCAACAATGAAGAATGCCTCACCACCGGAACCATTACCTTGGGCAGGACCGAGTATACTGTCGGCATCCAGGGCTCTGATGGCCGCCCCATCGCTACCTTGAAATACTCCGAATGGGGACCAAATACCTTTGACAGCGACCTCTACCTCCAGTATCACAATTCTCTGGACAATCGATATATCACGAGCCAGCATAATGGCAAGGTCTACGCATTTGACCAGTCAAACAAGGAAAAGACCACTCCTCTCTTCTCCAACAAATTTGCCGCTCCCGTCGCCAGCGTGTTTGATGTTTGCCGTCCTTGGGATGCTGTTAGCGGCAGCAACCCGCAGCTTGTCGTTCTTCCTCAGCCGCCTATGCCTGCTCGTGACAAAAATGAGAAGCAGATGCGTTTGAACAGCATATTTGTCAATCAGACCGAGGCGGGCAGCTGGTATGCCATGTCCGGACAAGCATACCCTCTGATTATCAGCGCGCCACTGGCTCAGATGGCAAGCCCGGATTGGTGGGGAATTTCGCCATCGTCGGACACCATCAGCCAATCTCGCATCAGCAAGGCCCTTGTGGGTACTCATTTCTTGGAGTCGATCCGGGGAGACAACAATCAATTCCGAAGCTTGCCCGAGAGGTCGGCTGAAGATATCGTTGACCGACTTGACATCAATACTGCATCGCGAAATGACGCGGCAGCCATTACTGAGGAGCCCACAATTATCACCAAAGTCAAGTCGCTTCCCCAAAGCCTTGCCAATAGCATACATGACTTGGTGAGGAATCCATTGGTCATTGTTATCATGTTTATATTTCTCGGCTTTCAGCACAAGAGGTTTCGTCGCTCTTACCACAGGCTAAGGTCCCGAGGTATTCACAAGGGATTAGTTGAGGAGGTTCAAACTCTCTTATTTGCAGAAACTCTCCCAGAGGATAAGGAAGACTACAATACTGAGGAAGTGAAGCGCAATCTCAAAAAAGCCGAGGCTGTCGACATACACAATCAGGAAAAAGATGTCAATCCAGCCGATGAAGAGGATGAAGAGGTCAAGGCTTCTGAGTCTGCTAAACTCGAGAGCAATGGCATTGGCATGCCCGACGGACAAAAACCGCCCCAGTCAGAGGGTAACAAGGAGCATAAAGCCCTTGACGATGACGCCAATGAGGATGGCCCCGAAACCCCTGCTAAAGGCAAGAAAAAGGCCCATCGCGGCCGACGTGGTGGAGTTAAGCACCGCCCCAAAAAGCAGCGCGAGAACTCGCAGTCTCGCGATGATGATCTCGCTGCCTCGACTGTCGAAGAGGCTATTAAGAATGCCAAGCGTCTTGGCGACACACCCAGCCTTCAACCTGATGTCATGACTGTCCATAACGACATGAATGCCGTTACTAACCCAATCATGCGCATGGGCAACATTGAAGTTAACACCGAGGTTCAGCTCGGTACAGGAAGCAACGGCACGCTCGTCTTTGCGGGGCGCTTCGATGGTCGGGACGTTGCGGTGAAGCGCATGCTGATCCAGTTTTACGATATTGCTTCGCAGGAAACCAGACTGCTGCGTGAAAGTGATGACCACCCCAACGTCATCCGATACTATTCGCAGCAAATGCAAGACGGCTTCTTGTATATCGCGTTGGAGCGATGCGCGGCGTCTCTAGCAGATGTGGTTGAGAGGCCGCATGCCTATCGAGAGCTGGCCAATGCAGGCAAAATGGACCTTCCTGGTGTCTTGTATCAAATCACCAATGGTATCAGTCATCTGCACAATCTTCGCATTGTTCATCGCGATTTGAAGCCTCAAAACATTCTCGTCAATATGGGCAAGGGCGGCAAGGCCAGACTATTGGTTTCCGATTTTGGTCTGTGCAAGAAGCTCGAGGGAGGTCAGTCATCTTTTGGAGCGACGACTGGCCGCGCCGCCGGAACATCTGGTTGGCGGGCGCCAGAGTTGCTACTGGATGACGACGCACGCGATATTTCCATGGTCGATGCCAGTACGCATAGCGGCTCTGGCTCGGTTCTTGTGAATGATGGTCTCATGCCCGGCAGTCGTCGCGCGACGCGCGCTATCGACATTTTCTCTCTTGGACTTGTATTCTTTTACGTCTTGACTAACGGTTCTCATCCATTCGACTGTGGGGATCGGTACATGAGAGAGGTCAACATTCGAAAGGGTGAATACAAACTGCATCTGCTCGATTCCCTGGGTGATTTTGCTTCCGAGGCCAAGAACTTGGTTGCTTCCATGTTGGAAGCCGATCCCAAGAGGCGCCCTCCTGCGCGCGAGGTCATGGCACATCCCTTCTTCTGGTCAGCTAAGAAGCGACTGGCGTTTCTGTGTGATGTGTCGGACCACTTTGAAAAGGAGACTCGAGACCCCCCTTCGCCCGCCCTCCAGGAACTGGAGCGTCACGCCCCCGAGGTGACTCGAGGGGACTTTCTCAAGGCCCTGCCGCGCGAATTTGTCGACTCGCTTGGCAAGCAGCGCAAGTACACGGGCTCTCGCCTGCTGGACCTGCTGCGCGCCCTGCGCAACAAGCGCAACCATTATGAGGACATGTCGGAGAGCCTCCAGCGCTTTGTCGGGCCTTTGCCGGAAGGCTACTTGAGCTTTTGGACTACGAGGTTTCCTTCCTTGCTGCTGTCGTGCTGGAATGTCGTGTACAATGTGCGGTGGGAAGAGACGGACCGCTTCAGGGATTACTATGAGCCTGCGGGGCTGTAGGGTAGCGGGTACATTGTGATGTTGCTTATATGCGTGAGTGTATGGTATGCTGTATCATCTGTAGCATCTAAGACTATAAAAAATAAAAGCGATGCTTTCTTGCCTTTGATTTTCTTCTTCGTGTGCAAAATGTTATGAAAGGCTGTTGGATATTTTTGGGATTGTGTGATTGTGTGATTGTGTTGTTGATATTAACCCGCGGCTGAACACGCAAGAATATGGACACTGCCTTTGGGATGGTCGCCGCATTGGAGGAGTTAAAGTACTTGAAGAGAACCCAAATGGGAAAAATTAGTTGTCGCCCACGCCCGCTCGTGATGAGGTGGCTGTGAGTGCGTTGTGCTTGCAGCTGCTGCTCCCCACCACTTCATCTATGGTACACTGTTTACTGCTACCTGCCTCACCAATCGAGCAAACACAGTAAATTCAAACCATCTGGGTTATTCGAAAAGGTACATCTATTTCTTGCCAGGCATGCCGTGTTGCCGTTCTATCTCCAGCCACCATGACAGAGGCCCCCCCAGCGCAACCACATGGCAGCCGCCGTCATCTCGCAGCTGTAGGAGAGAATTGACTAGCAGAGAGCTGGACTGGAGGAGTATCAGAGAAGGCTACAAAGGAGGCATGACGCAGTTGGGGACCTGCATCCCCAAGGACCTAGCGAGGCTGGTGGGCAGCGTGAGCGCGGCGCAGGTGCGCCGACGCGCGGTGACGGTGTCGCTGCAAGACAATTTGGAAGAAAACTTCGAGGTGGTAAAGAGCGTTGAGCATGCTATGCGACTGGCGCGTGCAATATGAAAATGGAGCGGTTTGTTGTGTAGAACTTGGATATGGAGAATAAGTTTGGTGACGCGGACGGTCTGCGTGAACCATGAGCAAGCTGGAGGAATTCTACCTGCCAGTGCCAAAGAGAGGGACTTCCATAGAAACGAGAAGCGGGCTCATGATAAGGCCGTCGCTTAATTTAACTGTTAATGACAGCAGATCCTCGTATGTTGGTGTAAACATCTATACTAGGCAAGGGGAGCTATCAAAATGTTCGGGATGCCAATTCAAATGATGGAGGGCCAACTCCTCGCTTAGTGCATCGTTTTTGATTGATCCCTCAATAGGGCCTATTGAGGCTACATGAGACAATACAAAACGTGAGCAATGGTGGAATTGAGCGCCAATCTGCATACACAGCGGTGCGCATCACCTCCATTGCGCACGTTCAAGTTGGTGGAGGTCGTAAGCACAATCATGGACTCACGGCATGACATTTTGTGCAACAGATGCAAACAGTCCTATTCGCTCCAATGCCTACGATTGCGTTCCCTAGGCAGCGAATTGCCATAACTCGATTCAAGTAGTAGACGCAACGCACAGGCGTGCAAGCCGGCTTGAACGGGCTTGGTGGTTTTTTGTCCGCTGCGTGACTGGTGTGAAGTGAGCAGCAAAAGCAAGCGAGCACGAGAAAAAGCGACGAGTCGCTACTGTATATATAGGAACGGTACTGATTGGAGTGATGATGGAGAGAAGAGAACAGCTACCTAGGGATGTCTCTGCAGCGGGGGGGGGCGTGAATCTGGGGGTGGAGTTGATATATCAGCTGCTGGACAGGGGTCAGGCAGGCACGGTGCCGTGGTGTCGTGGTGACATGTTGAAGCTTATGTTACTGGCCAGGAAAAGAAGAAAGACTCAAGATGGTGATCATGCGTTGGAAGAGAGAAGAGATCATGATTCAGAGTAGACGGGTTTGGAGTCAAGAGGTGGTTGTTCTTTCGGATCGTCATCCGAGAATATGGCTCCACTTGCCGAGTTGGGCAATTTGACAATGCGGGACGGCGGGGGACGACGGGTAGCTATTTGCAGAGAGGGATACAGGAATCGCTTGAAAAGAGAAGGTTGAAACGAGCATGCTACGTGGTTCATAATATGAGGCCTACCCTTATTAGATGCTGTGGTGGTGTGAGCCGGTTTTACATGAGGGTACGGGCGTGCATTTCCGTGGTGTATGGCTCCAGTAATGCGAGCACAAAGCGGCCGATACGAAGTAATTGCATTGAATAGACGGAAAGCGACTACGAGGCTATTTGGGAAGCTGATGAAGACAGTTGCGAGACAGAAAGGAACCGGAGGAGGTACAGAGGTGGTGGCAAGGCTGCTGGAGGTAGAAAAGGAGTGTTTGAGGTGGGCACGTTTTGGCAGTCCGAGAATTGGAAGCTTTGGAAGGTGAGGTGGTAGATGGGGATAGAGAAGTGTCCTGTCGGGATTATACATTCAGTATCTTTGGCGTGACGCGATGATGTATGTTTTTTTGTATTCCGGTTAATGATGTCGTCCTTTTCCCATGCCCTGGCCCCCGTGTTCACCTATTTTCAGGGCTCTTCCTGTTCAACAAGTCGTTGCGCACGCCTGTAGCTTGCGATAAAAAGCTAAGAGCAGAGAGCGTGACGAGAATCTCTATTGGCAAGCAAGTGCAATTATGTCATGATCAGATGGGTGAAATCTGACTGAAGCAGACCGATCACAAGCGCAAGGCTGGAATAAGGGCGTGACAAGTAAAAAGTCACGCACCTTGTTCTTACTCAGTATGACCAGCAGCGTCTCACACAAGGACTTGCACGTGAGCAGACTCGGACAGCAGATCGGCAACCTCAGGCCGAGATGGGGATTGCGAGACAGGTGTGATGCAAGCAGGCATCAGACGGACCGAGACGCTAGTCCGGGGGTAACAGACATGTGGGATTTCCCATGGCGGATGCGAAAGCTGCGAAACTTGATTTGATATGGGCATCGTGACGGCGGCTTTGGAAGAATGAATGAATGATGGAGGGATTGAATCGCAAATGGCTTGTGCTGCAGTCTGCAGCCTACAGACGGCCAGTGGGGCCGAGAAGAGTCGCTAGCGAGGGGAGGGGAGGCTAGTGGGGCTCCACCCGAGTTCAGAAAAAAAAAAAGTCGATGGGTTTTTTTCTTTTTCGTGATTGTCTGCCATTTTCTTGGCTCAACAAATGTCCCAACAGAAAATTTGCGGGCGGCAGGCGTGGGGCCAGAGTTTACTGGGGTGGTCCGCGAGTGTGGAGAGAACGGGATGCAATGACCATCCGCCCGCCTTTTCATACTGAGTACGGATAAAAAAAATTCAAGAAAAAGAAGGCCAATCTGCCAATGGAAACGGTCCTATTTCATGTCAAGTCCCATTTCTTGTCGCTGACGTGTTCGCAAGCTGAACGAGCAGGGAATTGCCTCATCGATAGCCATGATGTGCGGTGCAGTCTGTAGCCTCAAAATACCTTGAAGAAATGCATAGAGCGATTCACTATTGCATATTAGGCAGGCACGCATTTCAGCTATGTATTGGCAGCCACTTGCAATCTATGTAAAAGTGTTCCTGTGGCTGGCCTAGCGCACACCCTCACAGTGTTATTAGTGCAGATGGCCTTTGATAAACCTCGGCCGCCCGCAACTACACGTGCATGCACGAGATGTGCGTTTGAGGGCGTCTTGAGGGAGGGCTGATGAGCAATTGACAGAGTTTAACAAAGGTTGTTGGACAAAAGACTGGCAGCACAGGCATCTAATGAGCATTCTCAATGGTTGTCGCCACCCTCGCAGAGAGTCAGAGGTCTATTGCGCACCAACTCGAGGGCTCTTGACACTAGACCATGTCCTGGCGAAAACAATTCATTCGCCATGTGTCGCTGGCGGCTCGGCTTCACATGCAGTGGCGTGGCTCCTTTTCCGCTCCAACAGAAGAGGCGGGGGGGGGGTTTCGACTACCCAGTAGTTATCCGTACTGACACGATCGCTAGCGCTAGAAATCTGGTCGGCGGGTCCGTTGGTGAGCATGCATCAGCACTGCGCTATGTGCACTGAAAGTTGAAAGTACCACGTAGCAAGGTTGTAAGAAAAGTCCCTGCAGGTGGCGAGGCCAAGCTTCTTCGCGGAGTAATAACAGAGAATGTGTTGATATTATAACCTGCATGCCAGAGTCTAGACAACAAACAACTTGCTGAGGCTGGGTGGCTGTGGCCGCCTTGCTGTTACGGCCAAAGAGCTTCAAGCGGTGTATCAGCATCACACCATCAACACCGCCCGGCATCCGATAACAATCATGGATCAGCTGTCTTGAGCTGTCATGAGCTGCCGTCAACATCATCACAGACGGCTGCAAGCTATGCCGAGCTGCAGTGGCGTGTGGCCATACGAGCGGGCCAACTCGCCATCTCCATTGCCTCTCCATACATTGTGATAGTATGTTTCTACCACTAATAATACTGGCAAGGCAGCCTTTCAAAAGCAACCACAGCATGATACTATGCTAATCCTTTTGAGCCCAGTTGTTCCGATTTTTCCCTAAGTTACCGCCAAACTCAGCAAACTCAGCTAGCTCCCGACATCTCTCCACAGCTTGACGCTGCGCTGCAACAGCGAGCGGCGCATATCCCCTGACTCCCACTCGGTCCACTTCGGTCACTCCTTGGATAAAAAAAATACCTCTGCTGACCATTGCTTGCTCTGATAGAGCTCAGCATCTATTCTGAAGTTTTTGCCCTCTCTGTTGCTGCTGTTTGATGTCGTCGTGGTGAATTCAGCAAACGTCCCGAAAGGGGGAAAAAAAAGGGAGGAAAAAATTGCCCTTTCAGGCACACACTGCTCGTACCTTTTCTTTCCCGCTCCTTTTCGATTCCCCACGGACCCTGTCACTGGACCCCAACAAACTTGTAGCTCAGGTACACTTTTTTTTTTTTTTACCATCTCTGATCAGTGTGCAACACAATTGACATCCAGAGGACGGCCAAGCAGGTGATTCTGTCAACTCGGCAAGTAAAACAACTAGAAGAAAAAGTAGAGAGATTCCCCACACGAATGGTTCAATCCAAGGCAAAAGGGTCTTCAGCTATCAGTACACCCCATCCGCCTCCTTCTTCCCAAGAGCTCGGATAATTGGCTCCCTGCCAGATCGTCCTCTCTTACACGCCCCCACCCCCTCCTGTCTCCCTCACTCATATACCTTTACCTCTCCTCCACCTCCTCACCTCTACACCTCCCCCTTCTCTTTGATCCCTCGGAGCTTCACCCTCTCGACATCAATCCTCCTCCGCCCCTCCTCAACAACACAACCATCACCATGGCTTCTTCTACTGCCATGGCCGGCGGCCCCCGACCCGTCCACCGCCGCAACATCGTCGCAGAGTCGTCCGAGTCTTCGGCTGCCGTCTCGCCCGCTGACTCGCCTCGCCCATCCCCATCGTCCACCTCGCTCTCCTCCCTCTCCGAGATGGAGACGGAGGCCAAGCCCATCTCCTACGGCAAGCTCATCGACACCTACGGCAACGAGTTCTCCCCGCCCGACTACACCATCAAGGATATCCGCGACGCCATCCCCAAGCACTGCTTCGAGCGTTCTGCCCTCAAGGGCTACCTTTACATCCTCCGCGACATTGTCTACCTCTCCACCACCTTTGCCGTCTTTTACAACTTTGTCACCCCCGAATATATCCCCAACGTCTACGCCCGCGGTGCCCTCTGGGGAGTCTACACATTCCTCCAAGGCCTCTTTGGCACCGGCCTCTGGGTCATTGCCCACGAGTGCGGCCATGGTGCCTTTTCCGATTCGCGCCTCGTCAACGATGTCACCGGCTGGGTTCTGCACTCGTCCCTGCTCGTCCCTTACTTCTCATGGCAAATCTCCCATAGCAAGCATCACAAGGCTACCGGCAACCTGGAGCGCGACATGGTCTTTGTCCCCCGCACCCGCGAGGAGCAGGCCACCCGCCTCGGCAAGATGGCCCATGAGCTGTCCGAGCTCGCCGAGGACGCTCCCGCTTTTACTCTCGTTATGCTCATTGCCCAGCAGCTCATCGGCTGGCCCAACTACCTCCTCACCAACGTTACCGGCCACAACTACCACGAGAAGCAGCGTGAGGGCCGCGGAAAGGGCAAGCACAACGGCGCTGGCGGCGGTGTCAGCCACTTTGACCCTCGCAGCCCTCTCTACGAGGCCAAGGACGCCAAGCTCATTGTCCTTTCCGACATTGGTCTGATTCTCGCCGGCTCTGCTCTCTACTACCTCGGCAACAAGTTTGGCTGGTACAACCTCGCCGTCTGGTACTTTGTTCCCTACCTCTGGGTCAACCACTGGCTCGGTAAGTTTCTCGACACCAAATTACGCGCTCGACATTGAATCCCAGCTAATCAGCAATAGTCGCCATCACCTTTCTCCAGCACACCGACCCTACTCTCCCCCACTACCACTCCGAAGAGTGGAACTTTGTCCGTGGTGCCGCTGCCACCATTGATCGCGAGTGTGGCTTCATCGGCCGTCACCTCCTCCATGGCATCGTCGAGACGCACGTCCTCCATCACTACGTCTCTTCCATTCCCTTTTACAACGCCGACGAGGCTTCGGACGCCATCCGCCCCGTCATGGGCAAGCACTACCGCTCCGACACTGAGGGCGGTTTCTTTGGCTTTATCGCCGCCATGTACAAGAGCGCCCGTATGTGCCAGTGGGTTGAGCCCTCGGCTGAGGCCACTGGCCAGGGCAAGCATATTCTCTTTTTCCGCAACAGGAACGGTCTCGGCACTAAGCCTGCCAAGATTCCTGCTTCCAGCTAAAACACAAATGAACGCCTGTCTGAATGAGTGCGCTTCCGGAGTTGATTGGTTTCCCCCTCTTTCATGTTTGATCATCATATAGCCTAGCCTCGAAAACGGGGACTTGTGCACAATTTTGCAGCGACCTTTTGCGGTCGAGGACAAGTTCCTAGACCTTTATAGAATAGACTCGCCAAAAGATAGAATGCCATCTTTGACTACAATTGTTTGTTGAACCTGAATTCTGCAAACCACCTTGAATTGATTAGGTGAACTTTTAATTGCCCCGCGGCTTCTTAGACTTGAACATGATGGGCCGAGATTGTGCGCACCGCCGAGTGTAAGGGCAACGCTAACTTGAATGCCGCAGATAGACTAAAGTATGGTTCTGTTTTGCCATTGCATCCAAACAAGACCTTTTCCCATACGTGAATTTTCAGATGCGGTTATATACAATGATCTGCAACGACTCGTGGTGGGTTGAGCGTCCTGAGAGCACAAGTATGTACAAGGAATCGAAAGAACGTTAAACAGACCTCAAAAGTGACGACTAGTTGTGGAATTCAACCTCAACATGGCCTCCATTCTCGTAGCCGCCACAACCACCGCTGTGATTGCCCCTAAATGCATCGTTAACTTCGGCCCCTGGGAGACGTTCAAGGAGCACCTTACAGATGGTCAAAGCCAAAGTGAGGGTTACCTTGCTGCGAGCCCGCCTCGCAGTTCTCAAGATACCATTCGCCAGTCTTGCCGCAGCGGTTGCCGTGTCTGCACTTGAAGACACACTGGTCCATGTTGGCGCGACAGCCGCCCGACGTCACAATCTCCATGCGGTTGCCATCCATCTTGGGCTCGCGGGAGACGTCGACAGTCGCATACGGGCCCGTCGACCACTCACCCCAGGTGTTGAAGACCTGGCCGTCCTGGAGGACGGTGACGTGGCGGTGCACCGCGGCAAAGGCGCCCGAGATGCCCGGCGCCATGGAGACTGTGACGCTGTCGCCGTTGCTGGGCAGCGACCAGGTGACGTACGGCCGGCGCACGTTGACGAAGCTCGACCGGTAGTCGGTGGTATGCAGCCAGACGACGACGGTCATGTGTTCGTCGGCCTCGGCGCAGTTGGAAAAGGTAAAGGTTGTGGCGCCGTCGTCGCCGACCCAGATGGCGCCGTTGTCGCCGTCGCTGTTCTTGCCCATGAAGCCGAAGCCAATGTCGGACATGTGCTGGCAGTCGTGGTGGGACAGACCCCAGACGGGGTTGCTGCAGTCGAGGCTGCGCTTGCTAATGGCGGAGACGCCATCTTCGCTGCAGTTTTGTGTCAGAACGGGACAAAAGGTCGTGAGTTGTCGTGTAGAGAGAGTCTTGCCTTCCAGAGGGAGCAGAGGGAATGGCTGTGCCGGCGCCGAGAAGAGCTGCAACAGCAGCAATGGTGGAAGTCTTGAAAAACATGGTGCCGTAAGGAATGACGGAGAAGGTGTATTGAGAAAGCGATTGTCAGGGTTGTTGCCAAAATAGAGTGAGCTGAAGAGTGGTTGCTTTCAAGATGAACGTTTGAAGGAAGGGTCTCGGCCTTTTTATAGGAACTACCCGACTTACAGATCTTGAGCTATATCTAAACAGTTAGACAACGGCCGTCAAAGATCACCAGCGAGGGGGCCATTTTGCCAGCATTCGCGCGCACGCGAGCTCGACGCCACCGCCGACGATGATTAAGCTGAAGTGGTGTTCCTGTCCCTGATGGCGCGACGCGAGGACATCTGTTCCTGCACAAGCGCACTCCGGAACGGAATTCTAGATCGTTGCCAGCCTATCAGTGTTGGCGGAGGCGTCACTCTGGACCGAAGCTTCGCTAGTCAGGTCCTCATGGCGCTGATGGTGTCCAGCCTTGATTGTCTTTGGAGAATCGGTGAAGATGAGGATGATCCGTCAGCGCAACAAGTAATGGAGCTCTAATCGTGAACTCGTACGCTTTTTCAGAAACCATTCTCGTTATTTGTCGTTTCTGTTGTAAACCTTTGATCGCGGGCCAAGCCTGGGGAAATATAATATTTTGTTCCAACAATTTAGCGTCATCATGGCAAAAGTGGTGATTCATACCGGCTTTCTAGATCGCGACAAGGTTGTACCTAGCAGTATTAAAGGTGTCAACGGAAATTAAGCTTTCCCAGCCTTTTGTTGCTTGCTAAGCTTTCACCACAATCACCTAAATTCAGCCACGACGCAGTAATTTGATACCCCCTCACCTCTGGCTGATTCCATCGTGCCAGCTTTGATCAGCCATGGATTGTACCTGCATTGCATGTGCATGTAAGCAGACGGATCGTAAAACCTAGTCACAAAGAAAGGAGTGATTTCGGGGTTGCTCCCTAATTGGAGCAGCCAGTGGCTTGGGAGTTACTACGATACTTACCCATGTCATCCAGTAAATAGGTTATTCGCTACCATATTATGATGAACGACGCGGCACACTATCGCTTTTGCCTGACTCTACTTTCAAGAACATTAGAAACATTTTGATAAAAGACTTGGCTGTAATATTCATGAGAAGTCTAAAACGTGATAGAACACTATTGATGAGCAATCTGGACCATATAAAACTGAATGTGCCTTCTTCCATGGCGAGCAACGCCTACTCGCAGCCTTTTTCGCTCATGTGATCCCTCTGATACTTCTCAACTGTACATTTTCTACCCAATGACTGCAGCCTGCTGCAGCTTTGTCAGCTCAGACGAAGAACTCGCGGCGGGTGCCTCGACCGCCGCAGCCGGTGCGCGCTGGGCTTCACAGAGCTGCAGCCAGGTCGTCTGCTGTTTAGGCTCGGCCTTTGCGCAAGTCTGCGGAGTCGACAGCATCTCGACGAGCCCGTCCAGCCCTCCGCGAAGGCTGTTTGCCGTGAAGCCCTTGGCGCGCATGACGCTGGCGGCGACGCGCGCGCTGTCGCCGTCGTAGCAGACGACGAGCGTGTCCTTGCTCGCGAGGCTGCCAATCGCCGCCGCGGAATCGGCAAACGCCTGGTCCAACTCGGTCCAGAGACGGCTCAGGTTCGACGGGTCGGAAAATGGGCTGGCGGTGTTTGGCAGCGCCAACGGGAGGTTGACGGAGCCGGGGAGCCTGCCCTGGACAAAGTCTTTGGGCTGGCGCAGATCGAGGACGGCGGTGGTGTCGCGCGAGCCCAGCGCGGCGCTGAGCTTGGGGATCTCGCATGTACACGTCTCCTGCGCGCGGCTCACGAGCTCGCTCATCTGGTCCTCGTTGACGTGGAAGTAGGCTTGCAGCGCCTTGGACGCCTCCCACTCCCACTTTTCGTCATATCTGTACAGATCGACTTTCAGGAGCTCCTGTAGGTGATGCTGTTAGATGAGGCGACTTTTATGGTGCGAAAAGAAATTGCAAAGGGGAAGGGCGGGGGGTGCACTCACTTCGTTGTGTATCGTTGGGAAGCATGAATCGTCAAGCTTGTCAAAGTACTCGTCGACGTACTGGTAGGGCAAGTCGCAGCAGAGAAAGACACAGTTGATGAGACCGTCGGGGCCGGCGAGCTTGCTCAGGTTGCCGTCGGCCTTTTGCTTGTCAATGTGCTGGTACAAGCCCTTTAGGTTGAAGCCAGACGACGGACCGCAGACAAGGCCGTTGCGACACAGCTCCAGAGATAGGCGGTATGATTCGTAGGAGCCAACCTCCTCAACATGATCAACAGAAGACTTCCAGGGAAATGTGACAGGGCCGAGAAGAGCATACGATCTTGGCCCTGGAACTCTGTCGCCTGCAGCGGTGCAAACACTACATGACCTTAGCGAGCGCAAATTTTAGAGGTTAAAAGTATCAGCTTACCCGAGTCTGTAGACGCTTGGCTTTGCATCCTTGAAGAATGTTCCGAGTCCTGTCATGGTTCCTATCCAAATGTTAGCTAACGGCGGCGTGTAAGTGGCCTCGTATGGCTAGCGTACCAGATGTGCCCATGCCTGCACAAATAAGATTGATCTCGGGGAGTTGTCTCAGGATTTGCGGCCCGGTCCAGCGGACGTGCGATTTCCAGTTCTGAATCATTAGCTTACACAATCAACCGTGATGGAAATTACCGACTCACGTTTTCGTTTTCGTACTGGTTCGGGTTAAGGGCTTCGCTGGTCTCACTGCCCAGACGCTGGGCGGCACGGATGCCACCGCGCTCATCAAGCGGCTCGGGCTGAGAAGGACCACCAAAGAGGGTGCTTGGTCCGTGTCAGTATTTTATCTTATCAGGCGATCTTTTCGCAGACACGTACATGTTGATACCAAAGAGCTGCATGAGACGAATCTTGGCGATGCTCGTCTTGTTGCTCAAAAAGGCTCTGATGTCATCGAGGCCGTAGAGGGCACGGCCGACCAGTGACATGGACAGGACTGTCGACCCGGAGCTGTACTCGACAATCGTCTTTGTGACATTGGGCTCGACGCTCTTCTCGAGTAGATTCAATGCTGCTCTTGTAAGTATGCCTCGAGGTGAAGAGAGTCGAGAGTCACGTACCTGGCATGCACTTGACATTGTTGGCCGGATGCATAGACATCATCTTGGCAAAAATGCGGACGCCATCGCCGTAGTAGGGATTCAGTGAGGCTGGCACCTCGACGAGGGGTAGAGGAGGGGCTGTGTCCGGGTCAAAGTAGTCTCTGATGGACTCTGGCCCCTTGTAAACGTTGAGCGTGTTTGTCTCCTTCATCATGGTCTATGCTTCGTTGATCAACACAGCAGGAACTTTTACTCTGAGTCTAGTTGCATTCCGAAGCAAGCTTGGACCGAAGCGCAGAAACCTAGTTTTTATAGCTCAACGGCGGCTTTGCTTGTCCAAGGTTGTTTCACTGAGCTTTATATATATTCAACAGCCTACCCGAGCCGTCCACGGGTGTGCACGCTACCAGTTCCCGGCACTTGTTCACAGTCAATCAATTATGGAATCTCCATGCGGCCCCAAAAGCTAGCAGCCCTTTTTTCGTGTCTGCGTGCTAGGCACAGCTGAGCCCCATGCCGGAAGAGGCATCTCGGGTGATGCTGCTCTCACGGCGCTTTTCTAGCGGGTAGAGGGCGTGGCAAACATCTTTTTAAAACCCCCATCATGGACGACGAACTTCCCTGCCCTACACCCCAAAGGGGCCAGAGGCCCGGTGTGTGGGACGAACCCGCACTCGTCAACCTCACAAGGTTGGCGGCTGAAGCAGATCAATGGAACGAGACACAGGTCCGTGTTGGCGGCTGGCTGGATTCCGTGACTAATACGTGTAACCATCCAGGTTGCAGAGGTTTTTTGATTGCTGGCAGTGGCACTGTTTTCCCTCTTGTGATGCAAGAGGCGAACCTCGCTGGCCCCTTGTCGTTCAAGCGTCTTGACCTTGATGGGCCAGTCACGAAAAGAGAGACCCGCCAACTCGTTGGCGCATCTCGAATGCCGAAGGGATCGGCGCGCCAGAAGTTTTAGCTGCAGGGGGATCTTCTAAGGTTAAAAACTAACATTGCTGCAGCGCGCCATATTGATAAGCTATGTACTCAATCCTGCTCAAATGGGTGCGGCGATCGGCGCTTGCGCAAAGGGCCTCTTGGATTCCGTACCTTGGGGTCGGCAGGGGCTGCCAAACGAGATCATCAGTTATCAGTTTTTATTATAGGATTTGGCGAATAGAGTGATCTACTAGGTCAGAGGGTTAAACAGTTTGATGAAACAAGTGACATGAAAACAGTTACATCGGCTAATGCGAGGGCTTACACGTTATTCTTGGCACACTTGGCTACAAGTGACGCGATGCTTAGATAATAAACTTTTCCTGCGGTCCCTAGCACGGATCGTTGTATATGGCTTGCATTCCCACATTAATGGCCATCGCGCAGGCTGGTTCTGGCGTTATAATCTCGTTGTCGCTATTGCCAGGTTAATAAACCGCAGCGGTTGTCGCATCCACCTCACCTTTCTGCCTCCCGGTTGTTATAAGGGGACTGTGGTGTACAATTAGTCTAGACTGATGTCTCACACCGGACCCACGAGCCCGGTTTCGCCTTCTTCTGCTTTCCTTTTCTTTGTTTCTTATCTGATGCAGGGCTCGCACTAAAAAGGACTGAAATACCCACGCACAAATATGTTGCCGCCTCGACTTTGCTCCCGTTGACACACCAAACCACGAGAAAAGTCTTCAAGATCACACGGTAACTAATTACGAAACTGGTACAGAAATGGCTGGAGACGGAGACACGGCTGTCGTGTCCACGAGACCGACGGCTGGAGATGGTAGCACGCACTCTGCGAGTGATTCAGAGGCCGCTGGGACAAAATTCAACGAGCAGACCAATTATGTCCCGAAGCGCACAATTATCACGGTAAGTTCACGGAGGCTTTGGGCGTTTTTGTGTTGCCGTGAGGGCGGATTGCTGACCGAGAATAGATCTTTCTGGCTTGTGCCAGTGTGGACTTGGTCGCGTTGATGGACCAGACCACGCTCGCTGCCAGTTTATACATAATCGGTGCGTCATTTGGATCTACAAAAGAAGTTTCCTGGATCGCGAGCGGCTACTTCATGTGAGTGTGCTCCGTCTGTAATTCCACGGGAGCCCTCATGGCTAACCCGTCGCAGCACTTCCACGGTTGGACAATTGATCTACGGTCGACTCTCGGACATCTGGTCGAGAAAAGTCGTTTTGCTTACCGGTCTTGCAATCTTCTTTTTTGGTTCCCTGGCCTCGTCCTTGGCGCAGTCGGTCCTCCAGCTCACAGTCTTTCGCGCCTTCACCGGCATCGGTGGAGGCGGTCTTATGACTGTCGCGCAGCTGATTGTCAGCGACGTCGTACCGCTGAGGGAGCGCGGAAAGTATCAGGGTATCCTGGTGAGAACATAACCAATCCACACTCACGGGAAGCAGCATATCTAACGCGTGTTCACAGGGTGCTGTTGTTGCGATTGCAAATGGTATTGGCCCGGTGATAGGAGGCGCGCTGTCCTCCAAGTCAAAAGAGTCCTGGCGCTGGATTTTCCGTCTGAACCTTCCACTGACTCTACTCACAACATGCTGTGTGGTGTTCATCATGCCGCTGAAAAAGGTTGAGGGAGACTGGAGAATGTACGTGTCCTGCATCTGGGTCGCGGCCGTGACCGGGCGCTAACCTTTGCCTAGGAAACTGAAGGCAGTCGACTTCACAGGCATCATTCTATCCTTTGCAGGTATGATTGCGGTAATTATCGGCCTGACTTGGGGCGGAAGCGAATACCCCTGGAACTCGGCGCCCGTCATTGCCTCTCTCGCAGCCGGTGGAGTAATATGCGTCGCCTTTGTTCTCTGGCAATGGAAGGGACCCGAATACCCTCTTGTACCACGTCAGTAAATTTCTTCATTTTTTGTTTTGAATCCACGGGTGGAGCATACTAACTGCCTCAGTGCACATATTCAAGTCCAAGATTGTGAATGGTGCTTGCCTGACCATGATGATCAATGGATGGAACTTTGTCATGCAAGTGTACTACGTGCCGACCTTTTATCAGCTCGTCTACGGCTATTCAGCTACCAAGTCCGGTGCCCTTCTGCTGCCAATTACCATTGTGCAGACGGTCAGCAGCACAGCGTCTGGTCTCGTTGTGCACTGGGTTGGCCGATACCGCGAGTGCATCCTCTTTGGTTGGATGTGCTGGGCCATTGGCCTTGGACTAATGTCCACTCTAAATGAACACACGGGTCTTGACAAACAGATTGGTTACTCTGTCCTCATCGGCATTGGTGTTGGAAACACCATGCAACCGTGAGTAAATTCTGTACTTGTTGGCGCATAGTTCCATGACTTACATGTCTGCAGAGCCCTGATTGCCGCACAAGCTGGCGTTTCAAGACGTGACATGGCCGTTGCGACATCTTTCAGAAAGTACGTTTTTGAGTTGCTAGTTTTCACGCCTCCGCTAATATTTCCAGCTTCATTCGAAACGTCGGTTCGACTATGGGCCTCGCGGTCTGCGGCTCAATCATGTAAGTACACCCCGGCGTTTCTCATCATCTCTTACTAACACTACCTTTTCACCAGCAACAACGTCTTGAGGAGCGCAATCTCGCATCTGAACCTAGACGACCAAGCTCTGAAAGATCTTTTAAAGAACCCACGCACGTACACGGACACGCTCTCCCCTGCCGAGGCTGCTCACATTCGCAGTGTCGTAGTCCCTGCGTACAAAAGAGGGTTCAGAATCATCTTTTTGGTAGGGGCGGGATTGGCAATACTCGGCTTTGTGCTCGCCTTTGGCCTGATGCCTCAGGTGTCTTTGGCGCGACCCGACGATGAAAAGCTCAAGGAAGAAGGCCGCAAGGCCGACGAGGCGCGCAAGCAAAAGAGCAAAGCCTAATTTGCACTGGTTTTTCAAAAGTGTTTAGAGTACAAGAAAAAGTTTGCGGACATGTAGAAGCAAGGTAAACGAGTCAAAACTGGAAGCGGAATACATGGAGGACTAATATCAGCGCAACTAGAAGGGGTTCGAGAGATACTACCAGGCAGGTTACAGTATGGGGGGATTAATTGAATTAAAGGGCTGCCGTTTTGACTGGTACACTACTTGATATAATATGAGTAGTGCTATTGGCGCGACCTCTTAATTACTAATCAACCGGCTCCTGATTAACTAGCTGTTGATTGACTGGCTGTTGATTTGACTGGCTGTTGATTTGACTGGCTGTTGATTTGACTGGCTGTTGATTTGACTGGCTGTTGATTTGACTGGCTGTTGATTTGACTGGCTGTTGATTTGACTGGCTGTTGATTAACTGGCTGTTGATTGACTGGCTGTTGATTGACTGGCTGTTGATTGACTGGCTGTTGATTGACTGGCTGTTGATTGACATGTTTTTCATCGACTGACTGTTGACTGACTAGCTGTTAATTGACCGGCTGCTGATTGACTGGCTGTTGATCGACTGGCTGTCAGAACTCGCGTTTTCTCAGCCTGCGCCTTGGTGTCGACTCGCATCTTGCCTTTCTAAGGCAATTCTTCTCCAGCCCCTGGTGCAGGCTGTTGATATTCGGAGTCACTTCACGAGGGCGCCTCTGATCAGCTGAACCCCCTTCCTCTAGTACGTATCGTGAAAAATTGTGGTGTTGTTAGTGTTGGTTGCACTTGACGATAATTATCGTAGGGTTATTGGTCTTGATTCTTGTTGTTGATTGTTGTATCCAACAAGTGAGTGTGTGGCTGCTCCACAACACTGAGGCTATCGTACGATAAAAGTGGGTCCTTTCTGGCTCGCAGCCAATGAGAAGGCTGCACTCGAACGCGTGCCTTGGTAGGCGCAACAGTTAGTGATGGTTGATTGAGGCTTTGGTCGACAATTGCTCTCATTTAGGTCGACATCTAACTAAGCCCGCTTTCTGGGCTAGTTGTGTTAATGAGAGCCCAGCTGTCCTTCAATGAAGAGAGATTCCGGTTTTATGCTCTGGCTCGCTGGTGGCCGAAGCCGGAATTTCTTTTGATGGAGGTTGCGATCTTTTGATGCAATTGCTACCACTTGTCATGCAATGAAGAGAGATGATGATATATCCAGCAAGCCTTGCTAGGTGTGTGTGTGGAGCTAATGTATGCCACCGTGCTGTGTGGCACGCGATGCCAGCGGCCGCCGGAGGCTGCAGAGATTACACCAGTTTTTGTTGCCTTCACTGATGATAATTATCGTATGAGGTTATTGGTTGTTTCTTGTTGTTGTTGTTGTTGTTGTTGTTGATTAGATGAGGGTGAAAGTTCTGCGTTTGACGGCAGAAGAGCGCGAGGAAGGCAGGCTCTTTTTCGTTCTTTTCGGGTTTCTCGACAGGATAACAAAGGCGTCTTTCTGAGGCAGCTCCTATCTTATCTCCAAATGGAAAGAGTTTCTTCGTGATAGACGATACAAAGAAATGTCTGACGAGGCGGTTCGATCGCTGACGCAGCAAACACGGCAGCTCAGAGGGTTTTTCTCTGGCTGGTATAGAGTAACGTGATAAATCCGTCCAGTTGGAGCTGTGACCTCCTGTCTGTGGTATTCAACCACTGATCAGTGTTGGTTTCACTGACGATGATTATCGTATGAGCGTGCAACTCAACAGCCCGTATCCATAACGCCTCGGTTGGAATTCGGCCAACAGTAATGGAGAAAAATTTCATCCATGCACTCTCTGTCCTCGACAAGGTAAAACTCATCCCAACTCCTGGCAAAAGGCTCCCGATCATAGTCACCATCTGGGTGACCAGCCGCTCCGGCGAGAAACAGCATCATTCGCATCGCCCAGCTCAGGGCGAGGCAATCGTACATCCGTTGAGCTTGATCCAGCTTTTGATGATGGATAGATATCTTTGCTCCGTCGGCAACGATCTCCCGCTTACGCATATTGAACAGGTCGTAGGCATCTCTCTTAGCCCTGGCTTCGTCTTGCAGCTCGAGCATCCGTCTTAGGGCCTCTTCGTTGGCTTGGAATAGATCGGCTTCTTCCTCTACAAAGTGAAATTTTCGATGACGTATCTTGGTTGGCATAAGCCAATGGATGGAGAAGTAGACGTAGTATCCATCATTCTCGCGGTGTGTGATCTTGTCTGGCCGGAAACCAATCAGACCAAGGTCATATAGCCGATGCACATAGGCGCTGAGAGTCAGAAGGTTCCACAACTGATCCGAGGCTCGCACAGCGCCCGCTATTTCGTTGATCTTTGCGGCAAATGGGGCACCGAACATTATAGCCAACGTCGGAAGCATGGTCTTGAAGAATGAAAGACTTTGCTCAGAATGGTTGACGGCGTGGGGAATGATATGTGCCGCTTCAATAGCACCCATGCTCTTTGAGACAATGCACGCAGAACCATCACGATTCTTAGCCTAGATACCGATTGTCAGTCAGTCAGACTAGGCCTTGGCGGATGTATAACACGGCACTTACCATAAGAGCTTGTGCTCGGTTACGAGTCAAAGTTCTGCTTGTAGGCTGCAGATGTACTTGTGGCTGAGGGTCGAGTTCCTTGGCTGTATGTTTGATTGTGCATCGCAGACTCCCAAACACGCAATTGACCGTGCTTGAACCAGCCGTCTCATCCACAGGCTCCGCGGTTATGCCAGTATCGTTTCGTTCAAAGGGATGCTGCTGGCTGGCGCCAGTTTGGGTATTGGGATAGCGTCCCGATGTAACCAAAGGTCAAGTTGTCAGATATAAACACCAATTTTAAGCGAAAAGATGATGATGCACTTACAAAAATCGGCCATTTGCCGCGTGGAATCGAGCACGGCTCGAAAGATGTCCGGGTCCTGCTTCATGGTGTCGATTGCATCGGGACCCAGAACGCACAATGCGGCTTGATGATATGATCCAAAAAGACGAGCAAGCCTTGGATTGTCTGAATAGCAAGGGGATTCCTGATAAAATACCTGAGACTGCTGAATCATGGGCAATCTGTCGAGGAAGTGGTTTGTCTGCAAGTTCGCTGGCGCGTCTGGTAGCCCAATAGGGTTCTCCCATAGGATCTCAGTCTCGTTCGAGGTCATGGTTACGAAAGAGTGTCGTGTACCAGAACTTCTTGGAGGTAGGTTTGGCAAGGGAGAGGGAACCTTTTCAATAAATAGAATGGAAGAGTTTGAGAGAGGGAAAATATTTGAAAGAAAAGTATTAGGAAGGAGAGAGGAATATTTATTTGTGAGAAAAAGGCGACAGTAAAGTGAGTTTTGTGGCAAACGCCATGCCGGCCGCAACCGAAGAAAGCACCCCCTGACGCAATTACGAAGTGAATGTTATCTGAGTTTTCTTGGCCCAGCTATAATTCTTGAGACTTTCACTACCCTAACTCTTCTTGACCTATCAGTATTAGTATGTGTAGAGAATGCCAGGCCATGCACCCTTGATTCACGAGGCTTGTGAGGCGGCTTAGACCTTGCCCTCATTAGGTCTGGCAGCCTTGTTCTCATCCTTGTACAGAGAAGGGCAGACTGTGTCCTTCTTCTGGAAGATGTAGCGCCTGAACCCCCACGGCAGCACGGTGCCGAGCTGGTACTTGGCGTGCCTTCGGGTAGAGACGCCAAAGACGTAGTCCAGTTCCTCCAGACTCTTCTGCTTCGTCTCCGGGACAAAGCAAAATATGAGGGTCAACGCGACGACGTTCATGGCCGCGTAGAAGCCAAACGCGCCGGTCGGTGTCATGGCGCGAAGCATGCGCGGGAATGTCAAGCTTAGAATGGCACCCCAGAAGTTGTTGGTTGCCACAGCCCATGACATGCCAACTTCGCGATGTGATAATTGGAAGCACTCTGCTGAGTAACTGAAGGGAATCGGACCGGCTCCTGTTTTTTTTTTCCACATGATTAGAGTTGCCCTTATCGTCTTCTTGCAGTCGTAGAATGTTGTGGGCTCTTACCAGGCGAGTAAAATGCACAAAAGAGGTACACAAACGTGGCAACGGCGCCAATGCGGGCTGTACTATGCTCAATGCCATTGTCAATGAGGAAGCAAAATCCAGCCACTACGCAGTATTAGCTTTGATCTCGAGGGAGGCGTGGTCTATTCTTTGGACTTACCGAGCAAGGTCCAAAACATGTTGGGGAACGTGAAGATCAATAGAGCACGACGACCAAAAGTATCAATGGTCCACACAGCAGGCCAGGCAAAGAGAAAATTAATCAGACCAAAACCAAAACTGGCCCAAAGAGCACTATACGCAGAGATTCCGCTCTGAACAAATATAGTGCTGCTGTAGAAAGCGATGATGTTGACTGAAGCTGGTTAGTGATGCTGGGAGATGGTCAAGGTTTGTTTCAACTTACTGCCACACAACTGCTGGGCAATCATGACAATACCAGAAGCCTGGGTGGCGCGACGGTTCCGAGGGATTGTAAACAGTTCAATGAAGCGAGTGAAAACACTGCCATTAACGTTCAGACCGGCTTCTTCAATCATTTTGTCTTCGTGTTCGAGAAGGCATTGAATGTAGAACAAGTCACGGGCAGCCTGCAGGGGCGTGTTTCGCAGACGAAGCAGCGACTTCCAAGCCTTGATGTGACGATTCTTCTTGAGGTACCATCGAGGAGACTCGGGGCAGAAATAGATACCCAGCACAAGCGGGACGGCGGGAATGAAAGCCGAGCCAAGCTGGAGACGCCATGCAATGTGTGCGACCTTTCCAACGATCAGATTCGCGCAAGTACCAAGGAAAATGCCTGTTAATAGTCAGCAAGTCATGCTTGGAGGTGGTCAAGGTTTGTCTCGTCGCCTACCAAACGCAGTCCAGAGCTGCCATGACATGACTAGACCACCGCGAATGATTGTAGGAGCATTCTCGGCCGAATAGACGGGGACAGTAACTTCCTTCAAGCCCATGCCAATACCAAGAAGCATTCTATAGGTAATGGGTCAGCTTTTTGAGCACTACAAATGACGCGCATCGTGAACAACTTACCTGCAGGCAGCAAGCTGGCCCCATGTCTGCGAGACAGCCATGCCAAAGGGAGCGAGTAGAGAGAAGATGGCCGCCACAAAGATGACGCCACGACGGCCCATGATTTCATTGAGAGGATCAGATATCCAACCAGCACTGCTCTTGTTAGTCACGGCCCATGGATATGCCGAGAACATTGGTCCGCCCTTACAAGAGACAAATAGTAATGTAAGGCATAGCATTAACAAAGCCAACGATCCAGGCGTTTTTGGCACAGAGGCCCGTAGTT
The DNA here is from genome assembly GCA_024472245.1 of Beauveria sp. NWAFU-1. Taxonomy (NCBI): domain Eukaryota; kingdom Fungi; phylum Ascomycota; class Sordariomycetes; order Hypocreales; family Cordycipitaceae; genus Beauveria; species Beauveria sp. NWAFU-1. The sequence continues at coordinate 2,608,695 of JANBXD010000004.1, forward strand.
TCATCGGTTCCGCACGCCGGTTTGAAGTCAGGAATGCCAAGAGCTTCGGGAAAGCCAAGGTTGGCGCCGTTGGAGCCAGTCTACGGGCTGATGTCAATAACGCGAGGGGTGGTGCAGCTCATACACAACACAACTGACCTGGTCCCAGCCCTGAATAGCTGCGGCGATGGAATTGAGACCAATGGTAAAGTAAAGCGGCCAGGGATGGCTCCATCGGTGGGTGACTTCCCTGCGCAAGGCCGCCTTGTCATCCTCATCCAAGTCGCCGAGCTCCTCGAAGCCGGCGGGGCTCTGCGCGACGAGGGCGCCCTTTTTGAGAAGCGGCAAGATGTCCTCTGGCAGGCCCTTTTCTTGCTGAAACGCCGTCACGCGCGCAAAGAGCTCGTCGCGGGGGATGCCGACGAGCGGATTCTTGATTTCGGCCTCTGCCGTCTCGCTGATGGCGGCGAGCTTCTTGGCCGCTTCTGATGTCGGCTGCGCAGGCTCATTGCTGCTCGGAGAATTTGGGGTATTAGCGCAAAGAGTTGGCAGTCGGAAGGTTGAGCTGCAGCAGCGAGTGCGACAAAAGGCGAGACACTAGTCCATGGGGCGAATTTCGGAGGAGGGTTGCATTGAAGCGTGCAGAAGGGGTCAGACTTACACAAGCTCGTCCTGTTCGAGGACGACTTTCTTTTCAGGGTCCATGGTCACAGGAGCGGCAAATGCTTGTTTCTATCGGGGAAAGGGTGCAGAAATGGGACGAGAACCAGGCTCAAGCCTGCAGCAGGAGAGGGGGTGCGAGAGGCCGACCTTTTATCAGCCGGAAACAGCTGCTTTCGCAGAGGGGGGGGATGCCGTTACCGCACTTCCCCATTCGCAATGTCGACTCGCAGCTGTATGCACGTTTGCCCTCCAGAATGAGCTGTAATCACGGCTAGTCTGAGCGGCGGCGCCGCCCCAAGGCTTCTTCCCATCTCGGTCAGCCCATCTGCCGCAGAGACAGCCATGCAATGAGACATGGCGTTGAGCTAGGTCGTTCGCGAACAACGTCTGCCACAACACACAAAAAAGTAGGCTCAAGCCATCATTCTTGTCTCCTTTTTTAGCTCATCAAAGCTCATCACTCTCTTGTTATCCCTTATTCTGTACGCTGGGATCAAACTTCTGCTTCGCTGCTTGACTGACGAGGCCGACGCGACATCCGTGTGCACCTGTGGTCCGGCTGACACAGCTCCAAACGAAAAAGCATGGCCCCCGACGTACAGATAGCTAGCCACCTAGGATTTAGCGAACATCACCGCTGATAGTAACCTTGACCCTGTCGCACAAGGGAGCACTTGCGTCGGTGGCGCTCCAACGCCAGCAACGGTATGGCTTACGTACTCTCGAGTCAGCTCGTTGGTTGGCTTAGCAGATTGACCACATGTGGTCGTAGCTAGTAATTGGCAGCGGTGTTCCATCCTTTGTTGACCTCTGCCCGCCTTCAGTTAGGAAGCAAAGGGCGTAGTTTGACGGCAAGACGGCCGCATCGAGCGGGCGTCGGCGAGCAAGCCACAGGACCAGGGGACTAAGCTGGTGTGCCGCACGAGGGAGGGGCTGGAATTAGGCAGCAGTATTTCTCGAAACTGTTTGGATGGGCACTGCAGGCCAAGACTCAGGCTGATCGGGCCATTATTTGCGGCGTGCATTGTCAATTTACGTGTGCTCTACTCCGTACCAGGCGGCTCAATGAGTGCAACGCCCAGGCAGGCTGTTGTTCGCATCCCATGTATACCCCAAGCTTTGGCGCGAAACGTCGAGACCCGATAAAATTAACCGACGGATACCATGTTTTCGATGCGTAAAAGCGCCCAAACTAAAATAATGGGGTGGTGGCACGATACTCACGATTGGCTTTGGATGTGTGGGGGACTGATTTCAGCCACACAGCCTCGAAGTTGGGGATGAGCCAACTTGACAAAGCCCACCCCCACAGGTCTCATGACTTTGACTGTAAAACTGTGTTGCTGCAACTGGAACTACTTACTTGGCTGCGGGCGGCAGAAAGAGGTCTTCTTGACCACCTGTTCTTCTGCAGTCTTGGCTCTTGGCGGCGCGTACTGGTACATACAGAACGGCCATATCTGTGAGCATGTCTAGCTTTACAATGGCTGTTGAATACCTTTAACCTTCTAGCTACTACGGATTAGTTGTAGTCGTTTAATTCTGGTTTCGAGTACCATTAAGGCTTGCCGTACGGATACTGAGTTGAGGTGTCTCGGTCATGTCGTCCACAACACCCTAGGCCACGGTTCCCAGTCACTGTCTTATCTATCTGACGCAAAATATTCCAAAAATCTTCATTTAATTTACAAGTCAGACTTGAATAACACCGTGGAGCTAAGCTTTTTCTTACTCAACTATAGCAACTTCGTTTTGTAGTTTTCTCATGGATATTGAAGGCGCTGGTGAGCATATGAAGGCTTCCTCGATATGTATGGGGTATCGTGCCTAGCTGAGGATTATTTTCTTCTAGCTCGCATCAGGCTTTCTTTCGAATAGAAGAATTTCTCGTCGATGGAGATACGTGCTACTATTTAGAATTTTAGTCCACAAACCAAAGCTGATCCTCTGCCGAATCCTTCATGGAAATGACGTTGGAATAGTCGACCAAGATGAGCGGCCAGACCGACCCTTCCATACCTTCTCCAATGATATCCTCCACAAGTTGCGCAAATTCAGGATCGTCCTTCCATTCCCGATCCATCGTCGTCTCCAACCACTTTTTGACTTCTGCCAGACACTCGTCGCGTTGCGGACTGGCTTCACTGCCACACGCTACCAAGTTTGCAGTGACTTGGTCGTCCGCAAGCCTGTTGGAAATGACAATTACCTTGTTCAGCAGAGCTACTTCCTTTGGTCCCAAGCGCCAGCACATTACGGTGCGTTCGCGCTCGAAAAGCATCGCCTTTTGCTCGAGGTCGTCATCCAGGCACTCGTGCGCCTTGCCCAGAATGGCAACCTTGGCCTCGGCTTCTGTTTCGAGATCCTGAAAGATGAGCGCAGCGGTATTGGATCGGATGCAGTCAAACAGCGGGGACGGGTGCTTTTCATTGTACGCTTTTTCCTCTTCAACAGACCATGATCCCAGTTTTTGACTACGATGCCAGTCTGCAATACGATACCATTCTCCCGTTAGTTCGCGATAGAAGAGCACATGATGCTCAATCAATCTCTTCGTGATCCCCTTCCACGGCTGCAAATCAAAGTTTTCGCGTATTGGAGTGGCCGTCATAAAGCCGCCACGAGCCCTCATGCGCAGCCCCTTTGGTGTTGGCATGCCCAATGATAGGGTAGTAACGGGCAACGGAACGCTGAAGCGAAGCGATCGCTCATCCAACCCCAGGGTGGACTCCTCTCCCAAGCTTCCGAGGAGGCTTTTCGGCGCCCATCGCCAGCCTTTCATGGACAAGGTCTTTTCGAGATGAAACACCAGCGACGTAGAAAGTCCACCTAGAGTCTCGGCCAATGCAGCCCAGACGGCAGCCATGCGCTGTTCGCCATCCTTCATGAATGTCAACCCATCAATCTGTAAGCCCATGAGAACGGCAATGCAGAGAGGCTCATCAGATGGAACTGAGACAGTTCGGAAATTAATCGATCTTTGCAGCGTTATTAGCTGCGGTTTGAAGTAGACATGCTCCAAGCTGCGACTGGTGTCTTCAAAGCTTCGAATAATATTGACCTGCGCGAGTTAGGTTGGAAATAGTCTGGGATGAGCAAACTTTACATACTTCGTTCAAGAGGTCATGCCAGATTCGGAGGAATCGCATGTCCTTCATGCCTTGCAGGTACAAGTCCTGCATCAGGGCTGAAACCGAGACTGCCTTGTCTTGAAACTGAACGCAGAGGTTTTTTGGGAGTACAGCTTCTATAATATTACCGTTAGATTGTCATGATCACGACCAGACGATCGAACTCAGCGGGGCTTTTCTTTTGCCACATAAACAAGATGGGGGAGGAGCAGAACATTGTTGCAGACGAAGAGCGAGAACGAGGGTCAGTGCAATACCTTGGAGGGTCCAGAGACGCCGCATCCAGGCAGAACAGCTGAAAGTTCTTAGTAACCGTTCTGCGAGACTGCACGTCGCGGTATCTAGGCATGTTAGGGATGAATCGAGAAGGAGAACATGTGCTGAGTTTCTGTAGACGTCGGCAATTCGCTCAAGGGCCACGGCCTTTCCCTCGAGCTCAACAGGGCAGCAGATTGTGTCGACCCAGACGCGGTATTCGGACCGTGGATTGTCACTGTCGTTGAGTGCTTGATTGAGGTTCGCGACATAGTTGGCAATTCTGGCAATCTGACAGTTGGGCAGTGCGTTGCTGTGTGGATTTCCCAGCCCATCTGCCCAGACGTGGGATAATGCGACATAGTTCATGTCCGCTTCATACGTCTCAAGTGTGATGCGCGCGGGCTCTGCCTCAGTCGCGCCAGGCTCAATCCTCAACATTGGGTAAGAATCAGTATTCTTGAGTATCCGAGTCACTTCGGCCTCGTCCACATGCACATCGTCGCATTGACAGCCATCGACAACGTGGCGCGGTTTGTACTGTGCGATGTCAATCTGAAAGGCTCGACAGGTATATTTGGTGCAACTGGCATGATCGCTCGGCCTCGTACGTGGCCGCAGCCTCGTGACGAAGTGAAGAGATGCGACACCTTGAAAAAGATTGCGCAGCTTCTCAATCCCGCTCGGGCACCAGCCAAAGCTCAGCATTCGCTTCTCCACGTCATTACCCGACTCTAGATAGTGCCTGAACCAGTTGAACGCAGCGCTTGGGAGCACGATGCGCGGTGTCGCTAGAAAACTCTCTGCATATTGACTCGTCATGAATAGCTCGCCCAGCCCAGCGATGGAGTAGCGGACAGAGTACTCCAGCTGGTTGGAACTATTGTTGACTATAAGCATGGATCGTAAAAGGCATTGATGTAAGTAGTGGAAGCGCGGCGCAAGCTCCCCTGCCAATACTCTCCTCTCAGCGAAGATACCAGCATTGTCAAGAATAAAAACACTGGTCAAAAGTTTCCCGTGATCACCGTCTTTTGCGCATTCACGATACAGCACAGACATTTCATGCCGAGCCTGGTCGAGGTCAGTGAGACGCCGTCCGTCTTCGAGCTCATTTAGGCCCAGAAACTCAGCCAACAGACCAAAATACAGCCATGTCTGTACAAACGACTGCAGCTTTGAAGCTGGGATTGCGTCAAAAATGCGCTGCAAAGGTAGCGTCATTTGCGCGTGGTTCGTTGGTAGCAGAGGTGCCTCAGCTAAGCCCAACGCTTGCCATTTCCTGTCGAGGTACGTGCAAAACGGGCCGAGATCCCAGTCTTCTGATGAAAGATATGGAGTCTCTGGGGTCGGGAAAGTTGGGTCCTGCGGCAATGGCAAGAAGTCCATGTTCGGCGCGCCCACTACCCGGGTCTGTACTGCCGGTTGAAGGCTATGCCCAGTCCATGATTCAGAGACGCGGCATGACTGCGTTTTATAGTCAAAGGTATGTGCCGCACTTTGCTGCTCTGCCACTATACGAATGAGGGGAAAACGCGAGCCGTCGGCCATGTGTGCTTCGAGCGACCCACTGAGGCTGTTGGTAATGCGTGCGCCTGATCGTCTAATTCATGCATGATAGCTAGTTTGCTCACACCTGCATTGCAAGCGTGGGGGCATCAGAGACGGGCCTGATGCAGACTGGAATCATGGTTTTGATGCAAAGTTCAAGTAGTGATGGCAATATAGAAGTTTAGCAAGAGTTCAAATGTCGAGAATATCTGCATTACCTCACTTTCAAATGAGCAAGAGTATATCTATATGACTTGGACAAAGCTGACGACAACGATCGAAGACGATAGAAGAAATATTTCACCTCATCAATTTAGGCTGATTTTGAATGAAATAAATAAATAGAACCTCGAAAAGTGGCAAAAGTAGACAGAAGTTGGTGGTTGTAATATAGCGCAGCGATGTAAAGATGTCAATCCGACTTACTCTGTCGAGAGAGCAGCTCGATATGCGCGCCTTGGATCAATGTTAAAGCAAGTGGAGATATATACTGTCTAGGCAAGATATAAATAAAAATACAATACTCCTGTATCACTTAGACACTGGTTGCCCAGCTTCAGTTTGCGCTTTGGCCTTTAGGCTACGCCACTCGACGCAGACACTTGCCATGATTGTGACGGCACACGTACTGACCACAATATAAAAGACCTTTACAATGGCGGCATTGTAGTAGGTAAGAAGAATATCAAGCTCATGACCGGAAACCAAAGATCGCAACTCAGTAGCGCCACCTTTGATGATCTTCTCGGTATCAACTCCAGGAAGTGTACTCATCTTTGACACGAGGTCACTGAGGAATACATTCTGCGCAATGGGAAGAAAAACTGCAGGGCCAAGAAATCGCACGAACATGACGACGGCCGACCCCACAGCAATATCAGAGCGCTCTAGAACTGTCTGCACGACGTTTAGATGCTGTTGTGCACCGAGACCGAGACCAAAGCCAAAGATAATCTGCGTGCCGATCCACATGCCTTCGTCGGTGGATGGGGTAAAGGTGCACATGAGACCAGCTCCGATGGGTGTCAGAATTGAGCTGGCCATGTAGAAGGGCGCGTAGTAACCAACGCGGGATATGATGATCCCGGAGACAATGGAGGCTACGGCCACTGACAGGACAGTGGGTAGTAGCATGAGGCCCGAATGCACAGCCGACGCGCCTTTGATGGCCTGAAACCATATGGGAAGGTAGTACATGAGTACCATCATACCGGCCCCATTGAAGAAGCAGAAGAAGACAGCGGCAGCGATGCTGCGCTGTTTGATGATACGAGGGGGCACGGTTGCCTTTTCTTTCTTCCAGGCCTGCATAGCGATGAAAAGGGCGACAAGGACAACACAGACGACAAGCAGCACGACTATTCTGGCATTGTCCCATGAGAAGCGCGTGCCACCCCACTGCAAGGCGAGGATGAGGCAAATGATGCCGGGAAAGAAGGCGAGATTGCCGATTGGATCGAGTTGTTGGATCTTGCCGAGGAGAGTGTCAGCGCAGGGCTCTAGCTTCTGGTTCGGCAGTTGCACAAGGAAGATGGTGACGAGGATAGAAATAGCTCCAATCGGGAGATTGAGGTAGAAACACCATCGCCAGGTGATATTGTCGGTGAATGCTCCGCCGACGACTGGTCCGACAACCGAGGCGACAACGAACAAGGCTCCCGCTGCGCCCTGCCAGAGTGGTCTCTGCTGAAGCGGAATGGTATGAAACATGATGACCATGAGGCCGGAAAACAGCCCTGACGCCCCGAAGCCGGCTACCGCACGGCCAATGATGAAGGCAGCGGAGCTCGGGGCGGCGCCGCAGACGGCAGAACCGACTTCAAAGAACAAGACACCTGCGAGAAAGAGCGGCTTTGCTGGGTAATGCTTGTAAACCTTGCCCATGAGGAGTTGAAAGCTGCAAGTGGTTAGGAGGTAGGCGCTGCCGTACCAGCCAATGTCGTTGATGGAATGGAACTCGTCGGTGATGCGGGGGATCGCAGTCGCAATGATATTTTGGTCCTGATCTTGGTAAGTGATTGGTGACAAAGTCTTTGGTATTAATACTGACAAGTGTAATTAGAAATATAGATAGGTACAAGGCAATCATTATGAGGATACGCTGAGCTACTGGTGGATATTCCTCCAGCTGAATGACTGGTTTGGCGTCATTTGGTTGTAATTTTTCTTGATCTTGTAATACCTCGGTTGGCATCATTGCGGCGAACTTTATTAGAAGCTGAGATGAAGGGGGAAAAGAGTTGTAATAGGAAATAAAGTAAAGAAGTGATAGAAGTTATAGGTCCGATGAGAGAAGCAGAGCAATGAGAGTAGCAAGAGCAATAAGGGGAGCAAAAGTGAAAAGAGCACCAGGTTTGACAGAACAAACTCTGGCATTTATTTTCAAAATTTAAGAATAATACGTGTCTGAGAATACTGCCGCTTATAATGAAATTGGCTGGCAGCGGCGTTTCCCAATTGCGGCAGCTCGGGGTTCAAGCGTGTTGACCTCGGGGCTCAAAACGCGACATCTTAGCCCCCGAGACCCGAGCTTACATCTACAGCCCTGGCCGACTCGGAGTAGCCCGCACCAGCCCGAACAGCGAGGAATATCGTCCTTGACAGCTCCGAAACCCCTTCAATCGATTTCGTCTGTTTTGAGCTGCTATATGGAGACGCAAGTTCCATCACCTGCGGTGAGCGCCGACGACAGCGCCAAGACCTTCTCATGCCTCGTCTGCCGCCAGCGCAAGGTCCGGTGCGACCACGCCCAGCCATGCAGCAACTGCAAGCGCGCCAAAATCGACTGCGAGTATGTCGCGCCGGTGCGAGGAAAGCGCAAGAGGTCGCAGCCGTCGCGCGAGACGATGCACGCCAAGCTGCGGCGCTACGAAGACATGCTCAAGACGCGAGGCGTCGACGTCGCCGAGCACACGAGTACAGCACCTGCTACATGCGAAGATGCCTTGTCCGAGAGCAATGAGACGACAGAGTCGCCGACTAGTCCTTCGGTGCCTACCCCCAGAGACGAGGCTGCTCCGCCGATGGGGTTCCGCTACGGGCTGATTAAGACGCCAAGGTCTGGCCCGAGGTTGATTAGCAAGGAGGATAATTCGCGATACTACGAAACGTACGTTGACACGTCCAAAGGGACGATTGATTTTCCATGCTAATATTACGTTCAGTAGCACACTTTGGACGGACATCAACGACGATGTAGGCTTTCTTTGTTGCCCTGTCTTTGTTGCCCTCGATCTAACTGGCATAGTTTCGGCATCCTGATGAGTTCGTGCCTGCCGGTGATGGCGATGAAGAGCACGAAGTCGATCTCTTTCTAGGTACGAGCTCTCCAAGCAGCAGCTTTTCGGGTCAACTTGGCGACTGGCACCCCGCCACGCAGTGCTTGTACGCACTCAGGGACATATACGTTGACAGAATTGACCCGCTCATGAAGATTATGCACATTCCTACGTTCTGGGCCTTGGTGCGGCAGGCGGCAGAGCGCAAGGAAGAGGTATCGAAACCTATCGAGGCGGCGGTATTCTGCTTTTATTTCGGGACGATAAGCGTCATGGAAGAAAAGGATTGTGAGAGACTATTCAAGCAAGACAAAAAAACAGTACTTGCTAGGTATAGAGCTATTGCGCGGCATACGCTAAAGCGAGCTGGATTGCTCCGTACATCTAGTCCGATGACTTTGAGGGCCTTTTGTCTTTTCATGGTGAGTGGCACGAGTTGTCGTCTTTGAGCCGCTTTTAATTCTCTCATTGCGTTAGCTGGGACTGCGCGGCACAATACGATACGAGTCACAGTATATCCTCTGCGGGATTGCCCTCCGACTAGCCCAAAAGATGGGCTTGCATCGCAATGGAACATCTCTTGGCTTGTCTCTTTTTGAGACAGAAATGAGAAGACGTCTGTGGTGGCACATTGCACACCTAGAATTTCGCACTGCCGACTTGCTGGGCGCCAAGCCATCGCTGGATATTCACTTGGGCGACGCAGGAATGCCTTGGAACGTCGAGGATGAAGATCTAAACCCCTCAATGACAGCAGTACCAAAGGATCGTCATGCCATTACATCCATCACCATGTGCATCGTTCGTTGCGACCTCGCTCAATCGCTGCAACGGCTCTCAGGGGCCTCCACATTCGTCGCTTCATGGGGCGACATTGGTACCAGCTCCAATGTAACGTCTGCCGACAAGGATGCTCTCATTGACGAGATTGAAGACAAGTTTGAGACAAAATATGTTCGCTACTGTGATCCGTCGCGACCGCTCGACATGCTGGTGACAGCCATGATACGTGCCGCCGTCTGCAATACGCGGCTCTTTGCACACAACCCACGACGATTCGCAGACTCTGGCGGGCAAGTCACAGAGACTGAGCGCAATGTGGCATTCCACAATGCCTCAAAGCTGCTCGAGTACGCATCCATGGTGGGCGAGAACCCGTGCCTTCGCAAGTTTGAGTGGCGCCTCAACTCGACATATCTGTGGGACAAGATTCTCTTTGTACTGATTGAAGCGCGCCGCAAAAGGCCGGGTTCCGACCTGGACAGGGTGTGGGAGCTCATTGGCCGAGTGTTTTCGCAATACCCCGATGCCTTCGGACAGTCTTCAGCAAAGGCAGTATACAAAGCCCTCAGCAAGTGGACGTTGGAGGTCTGGGAGGGTTATGTCGCGGTGAAACGGGCAGAAGGGATGCCTGATATAGAGGAGCCAGCCTATGTCAGGACAATGAGAGAAAAGAGAGACGCCGTGGTGGAGGTGGCAGAAGTAAACGTCAAGGAAACGGAAACCGCGACTGCGAATACGCCGCCGGAGGTAGCTCATGATGATGCAAAGGCTGTTGAGGCGCCCGAGGTTGGGGGTTTTGGTGAATTCTCGGACCTCGGGTCATTTGAGTTGAATTTGGACGAGTGGGTGAATTGGGAGCAATTGGTGTCCGAGCAGAGCGGTTTCTACCATGCGGAAGGGTACTAATTGTACGATGTTGTTTAGACGGCGCAAGGTTTATCAAGAAATGTCAACGTCAGTTCTAGCAGGCATCTCATACAGAATCCGTTTGATTCAGTGCAGACTTTGCTTGTATAATGACAAGAAAAAAGTTGTTAATACAGACTCTTCCAAAATATTTTCTCTGTTGTATACTTATTAATTGATTCATTTTATTACATGTATTTATCCCTGATCTTTCTTGTTTACCTTGTTTCTGTTATTCACTCATTTTTTCTCCCTTTGTGAAATTTTCTCATTACTCCTAGTAGTTGCTGTATTGATACCCTCTTAGCACGGCATGGGAATCAATGCTGTGATTTCAGCAACAGTGCTGTATGAAGCCTTGAAACCCACAATCGATACCAAGGATCTCTGATCTGCAGCCAAGGCGGGACAAGACGGCAGCCAAGTTGCCAAGGACGCCAGAAAATCATCGTAGGGTGTGCGGCTGGCATGCCAAGAGTCAAAGAGGCGGGCGCTAGTCAAGCGTCCCTCGCAAGGACTCTTGTTGCACTCGAGTAAAGTTGGTTGTTCATCATTTATAATAATCATGATGCCGAATAGCAGGTGGTCGGCGACAATTTTCTGGGTGACAGTTGGGTGATCAGCTAGCTTGACGCACGTGGAAAACCATGTCGGCTCATTAGTTGGCTCTTCTTTGCATGAGCAGGATTCGCAGTCCTCACTGTAAACTCTATTATGCTACATTTGAACTCTGATGTTACATTATGTGCCATGGTCCCGATCATCGCTCCGCCGCTGCGTCGATGTCCTTGATGGCCTGCGCGAGAGCTTGTCGTGCACTCTTTTCGCGTCGCGCAAAGGGCGCTGTGAAATGCTTCGTGGTATCAACGGCATGCGCATGAGTGTCGCTGAACTCAATGGCAGCCGCCGGGCCCAGCGACGAGCGTGCGAGGGCGACTGCTTCGCGCAGCATGTCGCCGCCCACGCCTGCGTTCCTGTAGCGCAAGCGCGTAGCCCAAGCACGAATCTGCGCGCTCGAGCCGGTCCCGCGCTGTTGCGACGCCATCTTGGACGGGATCTTGGCCTCCACCAGGCGCAGCACCAGCGTGGCAATGACGTTGTCGCCGTAGCGAGCGTACATGACTGTGTCTTGCTGCGCGGGCTCGTTGGTCGAGGGCGTGATGAAGCTTTTCCAGTTGAAAGTCTCGGCGCGTTGCAGATAGCCGTAGGTGTAGTACTGGATGGCTGCCAGGTAGGCGACAATGACGCCAGAGGCTAGAATGACGGCGCCGACCCAGTCGCTGCCGCTGCGGTAAACCAGCCCAGCGAGCACGGCAACAAAGGGTCCCAGGGTGGCCGGATGGAAGATGATGGTGGTGGACGCGACTTGGCGTTGTTGCGCAATCGTGTCGGCGACAAGGCGCAAAGCATCGCGCTTTTCCTCGGCGGTCTGCGCGATTGTGTAAGTGAGTTGAGGAATCCCAGGCTCGCTGGCGGTGGCAGTAAGCTCAGAGGGCGCCATCTGAGTCTGCGTTGTCGACATGCTCGCGCGTCGATTGGGTAATGGTACAAGGTTGCCTGGATGGTTTAAGCAAGACTGACGCTGCTGGTTGGGAAGTATAGGTAGGCAAAGATGGTGGCAATAGAGGGCATAGATAGGTTGCTAGTCTTGTGCTCCGAGAGAATTGTTCCAGTCAGTCGTGCGACACTCGACCTCGCAGAAAAAACTTGGGCAGTTACGACAGGATTCTATAATTGGCAGTACGCCCGAGTCTAGACAGAGGGACAGAGACGCAGCTGAAGGATGCAAAAGCCTGCAATCCGCGATGGGTAAGCACCCACGTGGTGAGGGTGGAGTGACAAATATCGAACTATTAAAGCAAGGACCCTGGGACCCATGTGCAGACCTTGTGAGCGACGGAAACTGAATTCTCAAGAGAAGCAAAGCGGAGACTGGTGAAGCGAGACTAAGACCGGGCAGGCAAAACTAGAGGGTTTGGGCATACGGCGAGGGAATCGGGAGAGCCGATGCGAATAGACAAGGCATGTATGGAAGATACAACGGAGCAAAAGAGAACAAGGCACACGCATCACATTTGTAAAAGTTGCCCAGGACGTCGACCGAGAGTCAATCGGGGGACAACTATTGGGAGGACTCGGTGGCCTAAAATGGAATGGATGTCCCGGTCTCCCGGATGACCGCCGATGGGCGACAATGAGGCACACATACTATTAGCGCAACGCAGCGAGGGTGCAATGAAAAAGATTTCAAATAACGCAAATAATAAGGGTATTCGAGTCTGCTGGAGCCAGCCTAGCTACTACTACCACCAGCAAGTCATGCTGGTCCGAGAAACGTCTCGACCACGGAAATCGACCGGCAACACCACAAGACCTGCCCGCACAATGATTATACAGATATTCATCATCAATTTTAATTAGCAGGCCAAGCCTCGTTATCCCCGGCTCCATACACAGCCTGCATCTCCCGGGTCCCTCCGCAAACGCATCTCTTGGCCAATTCGACTTTTTTGCCAAGAAGCAAGCCCTCTTTCGCGACCGGTCAATGCAACGGCAAAGACGGCAAGACTGTGGCGTCGCAACGTGTTGCATTCCCGATCTCTCACTGGCTCAATCTCAACTCTTTATTTGGCTAGCGGGTGGTTACCCGAATTGGTCTGGCGTCCAACCATCATCACCACAAAAAACACCACTTACATGATTTTGTCGAGGGCTCTCAATCACCTTTCCACGCAACGCTTTCGCCAATGTTCTAGTATTTTTCTTACTGCTTTTTTTTTGTTCGCCGGTTCCCTGTTACTAGCACCGTCCATACCCCATCCATAAACGCCTCGTTTCCGCCACGGTCCAGACGCTAGGCCTACCACCCGACTGTCCGCCCGGTCGCCCACCCTTCTCGGGAACAATGACGGCGGTCGTAAGAGAGAAGACGAAAAAAAGTTTGTAGGCGATCCAGTAGCTACATGGGTCATGCACGCCATCTTGTCCAGTCCAGTCCTAGCCATTCACGCAGCTCCGTTGAAGAGCATGCTACATGCGCCCATGTCCTGCCATCGCTTTCTCACACGACTGCCTGCCTCAGCTCATCTCTCCATGCATAATATAAAAAAGGTCCCCTTGCGTCCTTCCTTTTTTCTTCTACAAGACTAGCACCTTGGCAATCTCCCTTGGCAACTTGGCCAATCTTTTCTTCCTTTGCTCTTCTTCACACACTCATCTCGTTCCACCATGAGCTCGGGAGAGGACAGCAACACCAGGGACACCACCACTGTCGCCAACTTTGGCAAGACTTCTGGTGGCAATGCCGCCTACCACAACTTCAACAACGACTATGCTCACGTCAGTGACCTGAATGAAAGAAGACGCCTGGCCCTCGCCGAGATTGACAAGGCTCCTTTCGGCTGGTACCATGTCCGCGCATGCGTCGTCGCCGGTGTCGGTTTCTTCACCGACTCGTACGACATCTTCACTGCCTCTATGCTGACCATTATGCTGGGCATTGTCTACTATCCCGGAACCGGCAAAATGCCTGCTTCTTCCGATAACGCCATCAAGCTTGCTACCTCTGCCGGTACCGTCGTCGGCCAGCTCGGGTTTGGTATGCTTGCCGACATTGTCGGCCGTAAGCGCATGTATGGTCTGGAGCTCATGGTCATTATCTTTGCCTCTCTTGCTCAGTCTCTCACTGCCGGCGGTCCTGCCGTAAACATTGTTGGTCTCATCATCTTCTGGCGTGTAAGTCGTCCCACCCCACCGCCACATTGCTTCTGGACTCTAATTCGTGACAATAGGTCATTATGGGCATCGGCATTGGTGGTGACTATCCTCTGAGCTCCATCATTACTTCAGAGTAAGTTTTCGGTCTCTCTCTCTCTCATGTCTTTTGCGATTTTTTGCAGAATCTTCGATCGTGGTTGAGATCCTTGCGACTCTTAAGCGATCACGACAACTCGAAAACCTCACGGCCTTTAGAAGTCTACATACGTCAACTTGTTCCTTGGCTGACCTGATACAGATTTGCCACTACCAAGTGGCGCGGTGCCATGATGGGCGCCGTTTTTGCTATGCAAGGCTTCGGTCAGCTCGGCGCCGCTCTCGTCATGCTCTTCGTCACCCTTGGCTTCAAGCACTCTCTTGAGGGCGCCAAGGATGTCGCGCACTGCACTGGATCGTGTCAGGTCGCCGTCGACAAGATGTGGAGGACGCTGATTGGCTGCGGTGTTGTTCCCGCCTGCATTGCTCTCTACTGTAAGGAGCAAAAGGTCGCCCCTCATCCAATGATAATCGCTGACATTCACCACAGACCGTCTCACCATCCCCGAGACCCCCCGATACACCTTTGACGTTGCTCGCGATGTCGAGCAGGCCGATGACGACGTCAAAGCTTATATCAAGGGCAAGCATGAGGGCGAGCCCGACGAAATTGCCCGCGCCGAGGTCCACAAGCAGGCTGAAAAGAGTCTCGAGGTTCCCAAAGCCAGCTTCCGCGACTTCTGCCGCCACTATGGCAAGCGCAAGAACTTTCTCCTCCTTGTAGGGACTGCAGGTTCTTGGTTCTGTCTTGATGTTGCCTTTTACGGTCTCTCCCTGAACAACGGTACCATTCTCGAAGCCATTGGCTACTCCACCGCCTCTGGCCACGTCAAGAACGTCTACCAGCTTCTGTACAACACTGCTGTCGGCAACGTCATTATTGTTCTTGCTGGTGCCGTTCCCGGTTACTGGGTCTCTGTTGCCACCATTGATACCCTCGGTCGCAAACCCATTCAAATGGCTGGTTTCATCATCTTGACCATTCTCTTCATCATCATGGGCTTCGCCTACCACCACATTCCCCCAAATGGTCTGCTTGCCATCTACGTCATTGCCCAGTTCTTCTTCAACTTTGGCCCCAATACCACTACCTTTATCGTGCCCGGCGAGGTCTTCCCTACCCGCTACCGTTCCACATCGCATGGCATCTCTGCTGCCTCTGGTAAGATTGGCTCCATCATTGGCCAGGGTGCCATTGCCAGTCTACGTACCCATGGTGCTACCAAAACCAACACCTCTCCGTGGCTCGACCATGTTCTTGAGATATTTGCCCTTTTCATGCTTCTCGGCTGCGGTACCACTCTCCTCATCCCCGAGACAGCCCGCAAGACTCTTGAGGAGCTTTCCGGCGAAGATGACTACGCCGCTCACCCCCACGACATCGAAGGTGCCGCCGAGTCTAAGCCCGCCTCTGGTTAAGATCTCGTCAGGACTGAACCTTCTAAGCCATGTATTAAGACGGGTGACTATGCTGAGAGGGAGTTGTTTGATTTGCTTCATCCATTTTCATGTATCACGGCTAGTTAGGTCGGATACCCGCATAATACCTTATTCTGTAGCTCAAAGCAATTTCATTCATTTATGTCATGGTTCAGATTATTTGGTGTCGGCTACGACTATTAAGAGCTCTAGAAACCTCTTTGTATTGCACAAAATTAGCCGTACATGCCGAAGAATTTCGTCGACAGCGCTACGGAACAGACTTTTTGGGTCGAATCTATCTTTCGATAGCCTTGAAGCGGGCGGATACTGCAGAGATGGGAGTGTCAGATATGAATCAAAGCTATCATTGCGCCTATGAGAAAGAAAGACCCCGGGAAGTTTACCGATTCATCAAGATTCTGAACGGCACGCTTGAAATTGTCGCCGGAGCTTTTGGTCCAGTGCGGACGATAAGAAAACTCGTCAACAAGAGTGCTATAAGTTGCGATATTACAATGTAGATTGTTCGTGATCCTCATGTAGTTGCGCTCTGGCGCCAATGTTAGAAGCCTGGCGTCGGCTTCTACTTTAGAAATCCAGCAATCAAATGAAATGCACTAGAATGTCAAAGATACATGTACTATGAAAGCCATGACTGGCGGCCTTGGTGCTAACTAAAGGTGTTCCATCCTTGTAGGAACAAGCTGGATGGCTCACATCCTACCAATTGCTCGACTCCTGCTTCTGCTAAAGACAGACCATACCAATCGCAGTCTGCAAATAAATCAGGCTGGCCTGTGTACAGGCCATTTGGTACATTTTCGATACTTCCACTGAGTGCGAGACCCTCACTATTCAGGCTCATTGCTGAATTGCGAGCATCTGCGGTATGATTTCTCAGGTTGCTACCCGTATTTGGGTTTTGTGAAGGCACATCGCCAGCGTTCGCTGACTGATGCGGCCTTGATGTCGTCTTCGTCAAGTCCTGGCCTTTCTTTCCCGGTGGTGCTTGGTCTGATGAGCCGTTAGCTTCTACACTATTAATGACGCTGAGGAGTTGCGCTTTAGCGGGCGGCATACCGTGTCGTGGGCCAGTTCGTTCGGATAGTTCCGAGACGTAGGGCTGCAACGCTGAGCTGAGGACTTCCCACTATACCACACCGGTTAATACCACGAATATAGCTTTCAGTCCGAGATTAGAATCGGTACTTGCCGGTTGCTGCAGGGCTCTCCATGACGCTCTCAATATGTCCAACGCCCGCACTATGTCCCTGACAACAAGCAACCTGTCGCCATTCTTATCGGTGTCGGCGGGCACTTCCGTCGTTACCTGGTTGCGTCGAGCAGCCTCTGTAGAGAGAAACACCATTCCCACCACAAAGGCACCATAGCCGACAAGAGGAGGCAAACGCGAAACATCTTCTCCGCCATGAAGATATGGGGCCAGCAGCCGTGCAAACAAGTCTGCATGGTTCATGACTGTTTCCGCTGCTCTAATCTGTTCCTGACGATGGTTATCAATGTTGCGATCAGCAGGGATTCCGGAGAATAGTGGCACAAGCAGAGAGTGCAGGACGATCTGGCATTGATGGTAAACGGCATCGTGAAAAAGGCAGAGGTTCTGAGCTTCGATTGTATCATAGTCTTGAGGGGAAGAGTCTCGAGTAGAAGTAGCGTCTTGAAAGAGTATAGTGGCCAAATGTGAAAAGTGATGTACAGATGTCAGCTCGCCGCTGGTAATGGACAATGGACGGTCTTTGCAGAGAAGCTGAACCTTTGCCCTGAACATAAAGAACTGTTAGAAATTTGTTACAATCCTATCACGTCGAGTAGAATTTTCTTACCAAACTCCGATGATCTTGATAAAGGAACCGGGAGCGGTGAGACGTCGAGTTCCGATCATGGAGGGCTGAGGCTGTACGGAGATTGCGTGCCAATACTTATCCATGAGCTGATTGTAAGTCACCCTGTAGCCTTGCGGACCAGACGAAATAGATCCTGGTAGTGGTAGCATGGCAGCTTCCTTCCAAGCCGAGTCGACGTAGGGCTCCGGCTCCATTACAATGCAGGTGGAAAGCCAGCAAGCCCAGAAACAACGCCGGCCAAATTCGAGTTCAAGCAACCCACTGGAACTATCATCTTCGTTGGGAAGTCTCTTGTCATATCCAAGTACTTGACATGACCGATAGGCAAGAGCTATGGCCTTGTTAATGCAAAGCCCGGAAGAGGCGGTTGATCCCCGCAAGAACTGGTTGCCAAGGTTGAACCATATAACTTACCAAGGCACAGATCTCCAGACTGAGGCTTACCGATACCGAACCAGTATAGTTGTACGCATTGCAAGGCCTGAACCGCCATCAAAGATGGGGACTGTGTGACTAGTTGCATGGATTCATTCAAGGCAGCTTTGGCCCACGCAAGTCCGGAGGGTTGGTACACACTCAAAATTCTGAGTTCTTCATTTGAAGTCGTCGTAGATTTGTTCTCGTTATTTCTTGGATGAAGAAAACTGAAGGCTTCTGTCAGCATAGCCCCTCGACATGATTTCTGCAAAGACGAGACGTAACATACAGGGTGGCCATTGCAAACATGGCTCGCAGGAGAGCTCGGTGGACTTTGCCCTCGATGTACTGCTGGAAGAGAAGAGGCTTGTGAAACATGACAGATGCGTTGTAGATGCGGGCAAAATATATTTCAAGCAGAGCAAGACCAAGCGAGGTAGGCGGCAAAGGGGGTGGCTGATCTGACTCGAGAGTAGATTCACGCGCAAGCGACGTCGATTTACGTAGCTGGCATTGATAAGACTGCTCGGCACCAAATTAAAAAAGGTGTACATGATATGATTGCCCATGAGGCCTCTGAGCTAGTACTTACACCGGATAGCACAGGAAAATCCGCCACCAGGCCAGGGGACGTGTAGCCCACCGCATCATCACTCAGGGCGGCATCTTGCACAGGGCGATGCCGGGGACCCTGAAGTCCAGAAGCAGAGGCCTTCGGGGCAGGACGTTCATTCAACGCGTGCTCACCAGAAGCTGGCGTCTCTGGCGATGCAGGCCCTGCGCTGGGATGCTGATCAGGCCCAATACTATCGCGACCGCCTCTCGCCCCCACGCGCAACGGCCTCTGCTTGCGCTTGCCGCGGGGGCCTCGACGGTCTGGAGGAGCAGGCCAGGCACAATTGGCACTGAGCCGACGACACCGAGCGCACACGGGACGCACACGGTCGCATTTCAGCTACGGATCATGTATTAGTACTGCCACGTGTAAACACCTAATCGGGGAATGCACATGCCTTTTGTTCGCGACAACGCAAGCAGGCTGTAATCGATGTAGGCGATGACGGGTGACGGTCGCTTTCCTTGTCGCGCGTAGACTGCATCATACTCACATTTCGGGCCGAACCTTGTACTTTATTGAGACGAGAGTACGGGCAATTTGGTTCATGGTTAGCACATTCGGACGAACGGCTCACGTGCAGGCCCCGATTAAGTTCCGAATCGGGCCGGCGACAAAAGTGCCCAAAACGGCGACCGTATCGTAATTTATAAGATGATTTGACACACTTCTATAGACGGTTTCGTTTAAGTTGTGCA
Source organism: Beauveria sp. NWAFU-1 (assembly GCA_024472245.1). Taxonomy (NCBI): domain Eukaryota; kingdom Fungi; phylum Ascomycota; class Sordariomycetes; order Hypocreales; family Cordycipitaceae; genus Beauveria; species Beauveria sp. NWAFU-1. Next base: position 2,628,072 of record JANBXD010000004.1, read on the forward strand.
AACTGATTGTTGGGCGTTGTACATTTGGAAAAAAAGGTGGACGGGACTTGATGACGGCCCATAACGCAAGCTGGCAGAAAGTGCGATATAATGCAGCACAATGTGACGATCAAAGATTTGCTTTAGCTGAAATAGTTGCAAATATGTCGCTTACACAGTTTGGATTGCACTGATTGGAACAACTCTCATCAGTCCACGGACGCCTCGAATGGACAAGGACGCTCTCTCTCCCATCCTAACTCTGCCCACGCAGGCGTGTAAGGGCAATGTGCACACAAGAACATGGCGAGAATGATGACGCAATCACGAACTGCAACTACGTTTAGTGAAAAGAAAGGGACTTGAATTATGAACATGTTTGTTAGGGAAGATGCGATCAACCCGAGATTAGTCATAAAACTCAGTTCCATCATCTCACATCATCCCTCCTTTACTTTAATTCGAGCAAAGCCGCATCCACGGTAATTTCAAACCGATTCGACTCGTATGAGCCCTGGTACGTCTTCGGCCTGTCGGGGATATGATCCAAAAACTCCTTTGTAATCTCGCTCTTGGGCATTGCCATGACTGCGCGCCACGGGCCCTTGATCCGCACGTAAAACGTATCCCCCAGCTTTCCATACGGCACATTGGCTGGCCTGAGGACAATGTCCTCCGAGACAACGGTGCCGCCGCCGCCGGGTATTTCTCGGACAAACGCGACCTTGGGCGGCCACAGCCTCCGCAGCTGAACGAGGTTGTCCAACGCGACGGGCTCGGCATCGGCGGGCGCGCCGCTCGGAATCAGCTCGACCAGCCCGAGAGGGACGGCGAGCGAGTCCACGGCCGAGTCGTAGTCGAGAAACGACACGGCGAACGGGTTGTGGTTGGTGATGGTGGCGCGCAGCGTGGGCGGCGATGCGTCGGGGACCTGCGCGAGCGTGATGCTGAGCCGGGGAATGGGGTCGACGTGGTTGCTGCCCGTCATTTTGGGGAGTCTGCTGGCAATGGTGGAGGAGGACGAAGGGGAGAGGTAGATGAGGAGGGTAATGACGACGAGGACACCAATGGTCAGGCGGACAAGACTTTGTGCTTTCGAAGCAGGCATTGGGTACAGATAGATGCCGAGGTCGTTGGAAGTCGCAAGAGAGTGGCTTTGCGGGAGGTTATATGCAAATGAACGAATGGAGAATCGAATCTCAGGCAGCAACAAGTTTCGGGGAAACTACCAAACAAACAACGTCGTTGCGAGGGGAAGGAGCGAAAAGGGAGCTTTTGAGCAAGATGATCGTGATCCGGACCAGCTGCCCAAAATAGCAGTAACGTTGTTTAAGATTTAGCTCTTTCGGCAAGTCGTTTTCAGCGGGGTGAAAGCAAACAACCATCACAGCATCGCTCGCCACCCAGCCTGGTCTCCGTCTCACGGTGTACATCGAGCTTGACGTAAGCCTTTGGAGTTTGCATACTGCTTTGCTAGATGATCATCGATCAGCCCATGTTTCTAGTAACCTCTCGACGTCGTGTAAAGGTGTGGCCGAGTTTCGCCATCATGGCAGATGCTGCCGATCCTCGTGGATCCATCGTCTCAAGAAGCCAACGGCCTTCCATATTAGGACAGGCCCCCAGCCAGGAGGAGATGCATCACTAAAAAACTAGGTCGACGCAATTATCGCTTTTAATATACATGTTGCTGCAGTGCTTCGGACGTGCCAGATTAAGTGACAACGGGGTATCAAGTCCCTCTGTTATAGTAATTGTGTTGTAATTCATAAGTCGTTTCAAAATGCAGTAAAGACATTGTAACCCCAGGTATCCAATAAATCCAAAATATAAACCAAACGTCCAACAATAGCTGTTCATAAATCAATCTCGATTCAAATCCCCCATTCTGAGCCCTCCGTTCTATCCCTCAAGTGAGGCTGGTCAACATGGCACGCAGCAGGCCAGGGTGCGGTCCTGGAAGATAACCAAAGTCAGCGGCCGGTCCGATGACAGAAGAATCGTCGATAAAGAGAAGAAGAAGAAGAAGAGAATACAAATGTATTTCAGGCGTTGCCTTGTAGATCCAACTCTATCTGTAGGCTGGCAGGCTAAGGGTGATCCTACCTTTCTTATCCTTCTCGATTCTCGCTGGCTTGGGGTGGGAAGTTATGCGATCAACGCGCTCTTCGTAGACGACCAGCTGACCATCCTCCAAGCGTTCGGTGCGGACAATGTCGTACTCATCCTCGTCTCGGTCTCGGGAGTGGTGGCGATGGTGGTGTCTTCGCTGGCCTTCATACTCTCGTTCAAGCGCACGGATTTCGGCGCGAACGTCAGATCGTGCTCGGGAGCGGGAGCGAGACCGAGCTCTGACAAGGGGTCCAACTACCAGAGTATCCGATTCGTAGTCGCCCCTGAGGTAGCGAGGATAGTCCTCGCGAATGACCGTCTTGTCCACAACCTCAACGCTGCCATGACCAGAAGAGCGCGGGTGTGCGTCGACGATGATGGGCGCCTGCGGCGCGGGCGCGGGGGGCGGAGGGGCAGGAGCAGGAGCAGGGGCCTGGATGTAGATTGGCTGTGGTGGGGGAGAAATGATGACTTCTTGCTTGATGTCGTCATGGTGCGGGCTATGATGTTCCTCACGGCGCTCCCTGACGATTTCGCCCACAGCTGACTTTGGCGGTGCTGGCACGGTGATTTCTACTTCAGCTGCATGAAATTAGCTCGGTCCGGCTTGAGATGAGGCTTTCACTACTCACTTTTGGTGTACTCCTCGCTCAGTCTCAGGAGCTCATCAATGTGTTCCTGGCCAAGGGCCTTTTGGATGATGATTGTGTTGCCCTATTTTTGTCAGTTTTTCTTCTTCTTTGTGAATAGTGTTGGTGATTGGCATACCTCTTCAACATATGGATATCCCAAGTCGATGATGACTTTGGTCGAGACGAGTCGTGAGGGAATACGAGTCTTGCCCTTTTTGGGGTATTCTGCGCGGACACTGGTTCCACCGCTGCGGCGGCTGTGACTGGAAGTGCTCCGGCTGCGAGACCTGGAGTGGCTGCGGTGGCTGCGGCTGACTCGGGAGCCTGCTGGGCTACGGTCGCGCTCAATGGTGCGCTCACGAACCACCTCATGAAGATGCTCCGGGCGCTCGGAGCGGGGAGGCGGAGGAGGATAAAATTCTTCGCGGTAAGGGTCACGAAGGGGTTCGCGGACCGGCTCGCGGACCGGCTCGCGATAGGGTTCGCGGTAGGGGTCGCGGTAGGGGTCGCGCTCATCGTACTCATATCGGGACCTGGCAGGCGGGGGAGGGGAGTGGCGGACAAGAGGGCCTGGCTCAGGACGACGATCGAAGAGGTCGGGTCTGGGCCGACGATATTGCTCCCTATCCTCGACAGCGACACGCCGCTCAAAATCGCGAGCCAAGTTATCGGCGTAGCGTGGTTCCTCGTAGGCCGGGCGGCGGCGGTCAATGTCGACGTCGTGCTCAGAGAAGCGATCACGTTCGTCTACATCGCCTCGACCACCGCGCATGTAGTACCGGTCATCCTCGACGACTCGCTCGCGGGTGTATCCGCCGCGGTCGCGATCACGCTCAGGTCCGCGCTCACGTTCGTAAACGTAACGGTCTTGCTCGTAGCGATCGCCGCGGCTCATGGTGGGCGAAGAATAGACGCTTGATGGCGTTAACGGCGTTGTGAGGCTTGGGTAGAGAAAGAGGAAGAGGACAGGCGGGGTTGAGGCCAGAGGGGTAGTAGCAGTATTAGTACCCGAGTGCAAACGGCCACAGTGCGTAAACGAGGCGTTGTTGGCACCTGAGTAGGCAAGACGGGCACGGGTACAGCCGCTAGAAAAGGTGGAAAAGAATAGAAAAAGAAAAAAACCCAAGCAAGCTGGAAATAGACAAGGGGACTGATCAAGGCGGGAAAAGCTGCGTAATGTGGGCTCGAAAGAAGTGTGCGAGCTAAGAGGAGGAGGAGTCGGTACGAAAGAGCCGTTCAAGAAGTGCAGCAACCAGCAAGTGAGGGTAGCAAAAGGACGCTCAAGAGAATGGATGACGTGAAAGTGGCAGTGCGCACTCCGCCCACACCTTTGACTGTGGCGCTACGGCCCTCTCTGGCGTCCGCCTAGAGCGGGGGTCTGCTACCAGTAAAACCCCCTGATGCCCGCTAGAGCCCGCTAGAGCCCGCTGGAGTCCATTAAAAACCTGGAAAGTGCCGCCCCGTAAATTGTGGGCTTCAGGCCTTATCCAAGGAGGTTCCTGGGGTATAAATGAAGATATAGCGGTCTGACTCTGCCCAACAATCTCCTTGATGCCCTGAAGCAGGGTCCACAGGTCACTGACCTCACCAGCTGCACCCTCGCTCAAGGGCAAAAGGACGTCATGATGCACCAGCCACACCTTCATCTTGCTTCTCCTGGGGGCATCTCCATCTCCTACCAGAGATGGTTTCCACGTCTCCCACTCTCCCACAGCTGGGCGTGCGTGCCATCTTGGGCTGTCTATCCGTAGTTAGTTGGGTTGCACGCCTCCTACAAACCGCCCGTCATCCGCCATCTCTATATCTTCCGACGCCTTTTGCTGCAGCTCACACTCGCAGCTAGCCCACGCGCCCACCCACCACACACCTCGGCCTATCCTTGTGACCTGGTTGGTCGCTTGCCTACGTCGCCTGGCCCTGTTTTGAACATGATCAGATCCAAGGCTGACCTCGCCATCCCTTTGATGGCTATGCGACTTTAAATTTTTTTTTTTTCGTTTCAGCAGTCTATGAGTACCCCATCGCCCTCGCCGAAGCCTGGCCCGACCGTTAGGCCGCCATGGCGCTACGAACCATCCAGTCGGGAAAAAAAACCCAGTCTTCGGAGGGGAATAACCATGCCGAAACCTTGCCAAGCATCGAAGCTCCTGGTCAACCAACGGACTAAATAGTGGAGAGGGCACCAAAATCGTCGGCCCCCAACCCAATACAGACATGCCCTGCAGGAAGCAAGACGCTATGGGCCGCTTGCAGATTCATCTCAGCTTGTGCCGTTTCCCATAGTTCGCTCAGGCACAGACGTCTTGTATTGATGGCGATTTGGCCCAATCCCTATGCCGAACTGACGCCCAACCTCGTACCATTGGGTAGCAACTCGGGGGCACTCCGACGGATGTGCAGCCGGTGGCATATGCAGTATTCCATCACAACTGAGTGGCAAATAATTTGAAAGCTAGCGTGCCAGCCAAGTATGGCTATAGTTGCTGACAGATTGGCCACGTATAATGTACTTGGTACGCGCAAAGACTATTCGGGCACCCGCACCACGTAACAAGCTCTTGGCACAGAATACCGTACGAAATGACTCAAAAGAAAAGGGTGTCGAGAAACGTCAACAAGGCTCTCAAACGAAAAACCAGAGCAAAACATGCTGCTGCTTGTCCGGCCACTTCACAAGCACATCGACTTTAAAATTGCCACCCAGCAGCAACCTCTTTAGCACTCGCCCGAATCGCGACAGCTATGTAGCGCCATCTCAAAGCGAGAAAAAGCAATCTCGGTGTTCCAGGAGCTTTTGGCTTATTTTCAGCAGCCATGTATCGAGAATGTGGAAATGTTGTGATGCTGCCGGCTCACAGCAACATAGTGCGATTTGTACCGACTGGCTTGCCGATACATCAATGCGCTCGCTGTGTGGTGATGAGAATAACGAAGTGCAAACTTGCAACGCAATCAAAGAATCCTTACCAAGGAGGAATATTTGACGGTACATTACAACGAGTGCGTATGTTCTGGCATTTGTTCTAAACGTATGGCCTACAATTCTCCCCGAAAATGGCAACTAGGTTGGCCTAAACTTTCCTAATGATTGTGGCCGGTTGCCACGCCCCAAAAGTACGCCACCCAGGCACCCAGAATGAGCGCAATCGTCGCTCCAAAGCAGCACAGGCTGACCTTGGTGTTTCTTTTGACGTTTGTATCGTGTTCAAACTCGTCCTTTCTCTCATTAATCAAGTGTCCCTTCGCCAGCCTCTGCTTTCTCGACCACTGCAACCGGCCCATGATGACGTCCAATCGGCTCCAAACCAGCATGACCAGAGCTACAGCAACGGATCCTACGGACAAGAAGACGTATACGACAACGACCCGATCGTAGCTGTCGTCATCCTGGTCCTGGATGACACCCGTGATGATGCGGATGATGATGTTCATACCGTTGTTGATGGCGTTCTTGATAGCGTACCCCGATCCAAACACCTCTTGATACCACATGGTCGTGCGAATACTGTCGATGATGACGGTAGGCCCGAGCGAGGCTGCAAAAGCGTACACGCCGAAGCTCGCCGCCGTGCCGCCCACGGTCGGTCCCCACGCGGCGAGTGTCATGGAGACGAGCATGCCCACGGCGCAGACGGCCATGATGCTCACGCGCTGCCCGAAAACGTCGATAAAGACGCCCAGCAGAGGCACGAGGAAGAAGCCGAGGTACTGCGACATGGCTGAGTACCAGCCCGCCGTCTCGGCCGTGACGTTGAAGCGCTGCTGCGCCAGCTCCGTCGCGTTTTGGGTAAAGACCGACGCCGTCGACGTCTGAAAGAGCGTAAACGCCGCGACAAGCCAAAACGACCACGGCAGGCGCAGCATCTTGCCCCATTCAAACTTTTTGTTGCTCTCCGTGAGGGCCTCCCCGGTGGCCGGGTCGGCCGAGGGGGCGTAGGTGCGGTGGCACCAGCGCGTGAACCACCAGAACGCCAAGGTCGCGGCGTTTGTAAACAGATTCATGAAGACGGCGCACCAGTACACCCAGGAGAAGTCGCCGGTGCGCCGAGCGATGATGTTGGCCGTCGCCTTGCCGACGAAGCCGCCAATCTTGCCGAGGCCGAGCTCGAGGCCGAGGGTGGAGGCGAAGCCGTTAGAGGGCGCAAACCAGGAGGAAAAGACTTTGTACTGGGCGACCTGGGTGGCAATGTCGCCGAGGGCCTGGATGACGACGCCACCAATCATGAACTTGTAGCTGCGAACGGTGGTGGCGCCGGCGATGAGCATTGCGCCGACCGAGTAGATGGCGTTGCCATAGAGGAGAGCGTTGGCGCCACCGATGCGGTCGGTAACGGGGCCGCTGATGAGGATGAGGACTGTCTTCATAAAGTCCTCACTGGCTTCGAGGACCGAGTACTGGGCATTGTTGATGTGGAGTTTCTGGAGGTGAATGTGTAAGTACGCTGCTGGAGGGCAAGGTGTTTTGGATCATTTTCCGGGGCTTGCCTTTTTGATAGTGCTCTTCATGGCTCCTGTGACGCCGCTGCTCCAGTGAGAGCCAAAACCGATGAGACTGACAAGAAAGACGGCGATGAGCTTGATCCGAAGCGGGATGACCGTCTCCCTGGCCGGCACGGACGGCGCACCATTGTCCGCCTGCTGCTCGTGGTCGCTGTTGACAGGGACGACGGCGGTCTGCACTGCGGCCTCGGTCTTGGTCTTCATCGTAGGCAGGAGATGAATAGGTACGGAACAAGGTGAGGTATGGCCCGAGAGAGGGGCATGTGACGATCCTTATACACAAGCTATGCATGATTTTTTTCCTCATGTATGCTCTTTCTCATAAGCGATTGATAAGATGTGGACCTGGTGGTACCGGCAGTTTGTTTCGCCAAAGACGACAAGAACGGGTGGGACAGGCTCGCAATTATTAAACAGGCGCCAGGGTATCCCTCGTGCGTTTTCGCGCCTTTTTGTGGAAATAGCCATGTGGACAGTGGGAATGAACAGGGATAGTTAATCACTCAGGTCAGACGAAGCGAGCTCAACGGCGGATGTGATACCGGGTCGAGACGCCCGTGGTTCGGTGAATTTTGCTTCTGTAATGATAAGTATGGAGTGCAGATTCTCGGGAATACGACATTGCCCGCATGAATGACGGCCAATGTTATCAGATCGTATTTACGAGAGCTGAGGCCAGCAAGGCTGGACCCGTTAGCTGGAGAAGAAGCATTGTAGTCGCGGATTATAAGTAGGGCTGCAGAAATTGCCAAGTCTATTCCGGCCTAGTAACGGACTTGCCATTGCCAAGAGATGTCGGTGAATAAATGTCTCGCGGGTTTGGGAGTCTCAAGTCGCCGCAGTTGGTAAATGAGAATGCAGCCTAGCATCAGTCTCTGACAAGCCTGAATGCGCAATAGTAAGACCAGTTTTATACTGGACAACCGATTTGTCTGGTTCAGACCTTAGACTCTACCATTTTCAATTTACAGGCCGCTTCATTCACCACAAGTCGCCTATCATTTTTGCAAGATTTGTTTTGACCAGGGCACCAGGAAGGGTGAAGGGGAGAAGGTCGCTTCTGTCAGCCAAATGCTGCTCAGAGCAATACAAGAGTCAGACAAAAGGGTTATCCTGACTCCGCACTACGCGTCCATCCCATCACCGACAGCGATTGGATCATAAAAGAGACTTTTATTAACTATAATTCTGCCTGCCCGCTCCTCTACCTAGTGGATACTATACGGGGTGGCCGTTCATAGATAAAAGTCTAATAAGAGGTCGTATCTTCACTGTCCTGAGAGCAGTGGGGTTTAGCTGGGATAGGCGAGGCATCTTTGGTGGAGTCCCTATTATCATCCTCCGAGATTCGTCACCTGGTATTTGTCTGCCCCTTTGATGAGAACTTCCAATTTTGCAATTGAGATCGTCTCGGTCCGTTTTCAGCTTTCTGCCTGACACTGTGTATATAGCATGCCCAAATTCACGTATATGGCAGTCAAACGGGAGTCAATGGCAGTCAATGGCAGTCGACTGTTTGGTTGAAAGGCCTAATGGAGCCACTGTATTTTTCTTTTGACGGAGAAACGCCGCTGTTGGGAGGCAAGCCCATACCCCCTCCCTCTATGATTTTAACCCTAATAGATAGATACATTAATAGTACACAGCAAACACGGCCATGACCGCTCCCATAGCCCATACCGGGGCTACAATTCCAGCGGCATTGGTGCCACTAGGGGAAGCCGCCGTCTGGGAGCTAGTGGACGAGGCCGTCGAGCTGGAGGCCGTTGAGCTTCCCCCGCTTCCCCCGCTTCCAGCAGATGAAGTTTCGTTGTTGCCGCCGTCCTTGCAGTTGGACGTCGAAAAGTATTCCTGCGTCTGCTTGAACCCGTTGGTAAACTGGGACACAAAGCCCGACGCGATCGACTGCAGCCCCTTGGGGATCTTGCTGACGGCCGCGTCGACCAGCTTCTGCGCGCTGGTATTGATGTCGCCAAGCGCCGAGCGCACGGCGTCACACTCGCTCGCTTTCTCGACGTCGCCGCGCTTGCCCTTGAGGTCGTTGGTCAGCGTCTGGCTCTTGGCGCTGAGCGAGGTCAGGTCGCCCGTCAGTGGGCCCGCGTCGCCGGCGCTGAGGTTGTCGAGGCCGTCGATTGTCGTCCTGCCGTCGTCGAGGGCCTTGACGAGCGCGTCGGACGCATCAATCACGGGCTGCTTGTCGCCGCCCGAGTACTCTTGCACGACCGAGTCCAGGTTGTCGACGGCGGTGGTGATGGACTCGATCACCTTCTTGTACGGCCCGGCGTCGCGCTCGGCAATGGACGCAGAAGCCGCTGCCGCGAGGCCGAGAGTCAGGACGGATGCGTATTTCATGGTTTTCTGTCGTGCTGGGTTGGTGAAAGGAAGAAGAGCTTGCGTGTCGCTGCCAATGCAGCTGAGCCACTAGCTTTAAACTTAAACTCGGAAGAAGTCAAAGCCCTTGAAAGCTTGATGATATAAGCAATGATGACATAAGGAAGTCTGCTGCTCAAGTTTTAAGTCTTCAATGAAGAATTATTCAATTGATTAATTTCTAACTGTTTTCAGGTCGTGGTTCTTGAAGAATCGCTGGATGCTTTGTTGACAGTATCTGTCTTAGAAGTTGGAAAGCTGCCGAGTCGCCCGCTTCCCCACATGTCGTCATGCACTGTCCCATCATCAGCGCACCATTGCTCGTTGAAATCTGGGGGGCCGATCTTGATAGATTGCTTGTGCATATCAACAAGGCGGATACCGAGCCGGGCAAAACATCAAGCGTTTACCGCGATTCGCTAAGCCGCCACTCTAGCCGCTGAAGGATGAGCCTCTCCAAAACTACAACGGCTGTCAAGCGGAACGATGCAAAGGCATTGCGAAGACCCCGTAGAATGACAGGCTGGTGATGTCAACCCCCATCCAGTTTACTGGGGACTGTGAAATTCACAGCCTGTCTATTTGATGGGTTGACATCACATTCACATCACGGTTTCGTCGTGCGTGGTCCACATGTACGCAACTGAAAGCAGCAACAGATATATAAAGTACAGCGAGACCTCTATTAACCATGTTAAACTTTTGACTATTCTTCATCGTTCAAACAGTAAATCATGTCTGCATCGAAAAACGCCGATTCCGTCGTGGCTGAGCACGCCGAAATTCACAGCCGAGTGCCTCCCTCCGAGCCTCTCACCAGAAAGGGTGTACGTTGCTACCGCCGCCCCGTGACGAATAATCCGATACTAACAATCACACGCAGCATGCGCCTGGTGTCTTGGTAGGGAACGACCGCTTCCCTGCGTTCGAGGCGGAGACACATGCACCTGGTACCGCGCCCGCCGGCCAGACTTTCAGACCCAACCCCCAAGGCCAAATACCTACCGGCTCCGAAGACGGCTCCAACGGCGCGAAAGCGTCTTCCACGATTGCTGGGGCCACCTCTGCCGATGTGCACAAGGGTTTGGGTCACCCGGGCTCGGGCCAGACCTCCCAGGAGCTGCACGGCGGCCACCGCAAGAAGGAGGGTCACTTTGCCGCTCCGGCCAATGGTGATTTCAGCATGGAGGATTCGCTCGGATCTCGCAAGCTAGACGTTGGCCGTGAGGGTCGTGGCAAGGCCTCGGAGAACTATCCGACCGCTGAAGGTCGGGTTCCTGAAAGTGCTGAAACCGTCGCCGCCGAGAGAGAGTGATGTATTTGAGAATGTGTTGGTCAGGCTATGCAGATAGATGTCAATGTCACAAGTGATCACTTTTGATTTCGTGTAGGAGTTCACATTTTCTCAGACGCATGTCAATATCTTCTTGATGTATTGTATTTCTTGTCTATTGATTATTCATGTACACGTGGCTAATCGTACCGTCTATAGTCTGTGGTTCATTATTCTTAGTTGACGTACTTGAACGTCTCACTGGCAGGCAGCTTAGGAGGTACAGTGCCACTGTGGGCGGCAGGCTCGTCGCCGTAGTTGAGGTGAGCACGAAGCTTGTAGCTAGCAGGGACGTCGAGGAACTTCTTGAGAGCCTCCTCGACCGGGGGGATGCCGTTCAAGTGCTGGAGGTTGGCGCCGACACCCTCAAGCTCGAGTGCAGTCCAGACCAGGATCTGGTTCATGCCAGAAGCATGCTCGCCAAAGGAGTCAAACAGGTGGGCGTACGAGGCATGGGCCTTCTTGGCCTCCTCGGTGATGTTGGTGTCCTCCCAGAAAACAACCTGGCATGCGGTGTTAGTGTTGCGGCTCAATCATCAAGCATGTTTCAAAAGGTGGGCTCGACTTACCGAGCCGTAAGAAGCCTTGTGCGACTGCAGAATGCCGCTCATCTTTTCCCACACCTCCGCACCGGCAGCCTTAAGAATGGGCTCCGCAATGTTGATGACAATGTCCCAGAACTGGGTGTGCTTCGCGCCAGTGACGAGGGTGACACGGACGGGCTGGGTGTTGTAGGAAGAGGGGGCAAAAGCGAGAACCTCTTGAACAATCTCCTTGACACGGCTGTCAGAGACCTTGGAGGTGTTCTTGAGGCCGTAAACAGAGCGGCGATACTTGGCGGCGGCGAGCCAGTCGTTGGTGGAGACCTTGGGGGCAGACATTTTGATGTTGATTGCGAGTAGAGTTGTGAGAATGAAGAGGAAGATGTTAATCAATGTGGAATAACGAGGCATTTTTTTCGGGTTCTGCCAGCGGACTCTGCCCACTACTTATACCTTTGTGCCATGCCTCTCTCTCTCTCTCTTGGCGGAACCCGTTCGGAAATGGGGTCTCTCGCGACGGATCGCCCACAGGAACCGCAAGTGCCGCTTTTGCTGGATTACAGATCAGCACCAGCGCAAGAAAATGAACTGGGGGTCTCCAAACTGGATGGCGTGCCAACCGCGCGCTAGGCAGTGTGCCTGGGCGGAGTTCGAGTTTTAGCTTTTGTCATGCTTCTGTAATCAGAAAAACACCACGTTTTGCCCAAAGGGGCTCTTTGAGGTTTCGGTGCCGAGTTTGCTTGCCATGACGAAACCCCGCTGACATTATTATCCCTCTTTCTTCGGACCCCTCATTCCCCTCGTCTTCGCCGAGTTGCCTCACTGCAAAGATCTGATAGCCTTCAGCTTGGACGAAACCCCGCCTCTGCCACCCCACCCGCGCACTGCTGAGTTGTTGTTATTAGTAAGCTCTCAGTGGTATTACGGATACTGTAAAAGGCTTTTTCCCGTCTACTCGTCGGCGATCCCGCCGCACTTGTTCGCTCCTCTTCTGCTCATACTCTCAAACAATTTCTAGAGCCTTCCTCACGGTTACCTCTTTGAGCACTCTGTAGCTGCCTCATTGGCTGCCATTATTCCCGACGTCGTCGGACGCTACCCTTGAGCAGCCCGGCAGTCAATTCAGCGCCTTGTTCTGCAGCATGGACGGGTCGGGTGTCTACAAGTCCGGGCTAGGACAAAATCTGTGTAGGTATCGGAACCGTGTGCATTGGTCCTCAGCGTCGGCGGTGCGACGCCGAGAACTTGGCCAATCCAAACTAAGTGGTGTTGCTGCGTGTATTGGCCCCAGATGTGTACGTATGTACACACCTCCTGCCTGGCTAGCGGGCACGTAGTCATCTCCCAGCCATACCTTACAGACCTTTTTCTATTTGTTGACCACAACACAACAGTTACAAGGCGTCGACCGCCGCGGCGCGTTGCTAGCCTGCAAGCGAAGCCATCGTGGCGTCGCAACAGACTGTATCAACCAACTCTGTGGAGCAACTAGTGTAAGGCTTCGACACCAGGGTCGGCTCCCCCATCATTCCGTTACCACGCTCGCACTTCTGAAGCTATCGCCAACCTTTTCTTAGAGGTCTAGCCAGCAAGCTTTGCTCCATCCAGCACCTAAAGCATCATCTCTAGCAGGCTCCCCACAGGCTAGCGCGTCTCAAGGCGGCGCGTCTCAAGGCTCGTCAGAGGCCGGCTTTCGCAAGCGGCGGCCTTGACCTCACGGCCGATAACGTTAATCCGTATATGCCGGGAACATCTCCGCCTCGGGCGTATCAGAGCTTCACGGGGGCTCTTGGTGACCAAGATACAGGTTTAAAGTCGTCGAGGAAGCCAGAGCCTCTGCGGCCGCCACTACCACCTTTGCGAAGGGCTCGTATGACACCAAATTCTAGGAGAAGCAGAGATCTTGAAAGTCATACTCTCTATAACTTAAATCTATTGCTTCTTTAGTAAGTGAAGCATTAAGCGAAGCCACAATCTAGCCCACAAATTGAGTTATAACTTTTGTGTTATGGTCGATAAATAGAGAAACCGCCACACAGCGAAGCTAGAGTAAACAAACCCATCGTCTTCATAAGCCCCATCATCTTGCAAATTAATCATTATTTCGAGCATGATTCAATTTTGATGCATATCTCGACCACTCCTCTCCTAGCGGCATTGGCCGGCAGCACTATTGCTCAGCTCGTTCTCCCGTTTGCTCCCCAGAGCGCTGATGTTGGCAAACCATCACATCAATCCCTGAGCAGCCCCGATTGCCCGTTGAACAGACCTATAGATGGACCTCGGACTGCCCAGCGGGGTAAGTACACTCTCGCGAAGCAGGATGGCTCAGTGTGCCCCTCGAGGGGAGAAAAGCAGTGGACAGGCACCATCGACGTGAGCGACACCCGCCGCCTCTTTTTCTGGGCATTTGAGAGCCGCAGCGATCCAGTCAACGACCCAGTCATCTTCTGGATGAATGGAGGGCCAGGTGAATCGTCCATGACCGGTGCCTTCACAGAATTGGGTCCTTGCGTGTTCCGCAAGGACGGCGGCCGACCCCCCGATGCCCCCGAGCCAAATCCTTGGTCCTGGAATAACAATGCCAATCTAGTATTTCTCGACCAGCCTGCTGGTGTCGGATTTTCTAGCATTGCTCGAGGTGGAAAATTACCTGCCAATGATATGGACGGTGCGGAAGACTTTCAAGAGTTCCTCAATATCTTCTTCCGCGAAGTGTTCCCGAGAAAAGCGCATCTGCCCATCCATATTGCCACCGAGAAATATGGCGGCCATTGGGGTCCAACGTATGTTGATCATATTCTGAAATCTCGCCAAAAATCCCGACCGACCGCGTTTTGGGGCAACATTACATCCATGATCCTGAGTGATGCTATGATTGATTTCGGGGGGCTTATTCCAGGCTTCTACGAGCTGCTATGCAAAGACAAACGCGGCGCTGAGATTATGACAGAAGAGCAATGCGTTGAAATCTTTGACGCTCTACCAGATCTTGAGACATTGGCTCGTCAATGCGAGCAAACATTGGATGTCGAGGATTGCGCAGCTGTTTCCGCTTATGCCGACAAGAATATCACGGCTTACTATCGTGAGCTAGTTGGCAAAGGCCAGCGCAGCCCTGATCATCGTAAGTCTTTACACTTGCCGAAAGAGACTGAAAACTTTGAATAGCAAATTGTCTAGGAATTTGTGTTACTGACTGCTTTCTAATTCCCAGTCCACCGCCCTTGCCTGGACCCCCCAGACTGCCACCATCCAGAAATGGGCAATTTGACTGAGTATCTGAACCGCAAAGAAGTGAAGGCGAGAATCGAATTCCCCGAATGTTTGATTTTTCACGAAAAGAATGAGGATTTACACTGGGCTTATAAAAAATCTGGCTCCGCCTGGGTTCCCACTACACACAAGGTCGCGGCCATTCTCGATGCATACAAGACACCCAAAATGGTTTTCGATGGTTCGCCTTTCGGCGATGTTCGTATCCTGGTCCTCAACGGAAACTTGGATCCATTTGGCAATACTCAGGGCAACATGGATCAGTATGACAGCATCATCTGGAGCCGCAGGAACGAGTACCGCATTGCGCCCTGGCAAGCTCTTGACAAGAAAGAAGTCAATGCAACAGGGTTATGGAAGGGAACCAGGGACGGAAGACTTGTGTTCGTGGCTGTCGATGGTGCCGGAGGCATGGTGCCAGCAGACGCCCCAGAGGCGAGCTATCATATTCTAGATCGATGGCTGCGCAACGAATGGCGATGAAGAGGAGGGCTGCTAAATCAACAACAGATTTTGGATATTCAACAACAGAAGGTCACTCGCCAGCTCTGACCAATCAGAGCGTGCCGCAGCCAGCCTTCTAAACACTCCTTTATACGGATACTTATAGAGGAATCTTTTCTTAGTACACAACTACCTTCCGGCCTTTTCACAGGTCATTTTCAGGGCTCTAGCAGGCGCTGCTGGTAAGGTATCTGTAGGTACCTACGCGGGCGGGGTGGTCTGTGGACATAGGATTATACATGATATTTAAGCTAAACACATGTCTCCTTTAACACTATCCCGCGATAGTATAAATTTTATTAGGAAGCCTGACACGTGTAAGGAGGCAGCGGATGTTAAGAGATACGTGTTAGGCAGGATTATTAAAGAGTAAACCTTGTCTGGGAAGAAGCCAATTTGAGGGAAGAGCGCTATGTCCACCATTCTCAAGTACCTCTTTTATTCTAATAGAGGTACCCCTAGCCAGCTAAGTAATATGTGTCACGGCCACAAGATATGTCAAGGCCCGTCAGGGCGAGCAGTTCTCGATGAAGGGGCCACTGCCGTTGTTATACATAGCTCGAGCCATATATCCATTGGCGGGTAACTGTACGTTATGTGGCCTGTTTTTGGATAATATGGAACTCACCCCGGATCTACAGCGATGCCACACCTCTTGCCGCTCAGCGGAATTACGGCCCAACTTTTGAGATGGCCCGGCTCTCCACTGTAGAGAGGCAATGAGAGGCAAGGGTAGCGGCCGCCATCAAATGCATCCTCTTTGATGTGGACCAGAAGTCTAAGATTTCCTTCTATCAGTATATAGTTATAAATCGTGTCGCTATCGTCTGATACATACGGAGTACAGCATTGCTTTAAATGTCGTATGTCAGGCAGCGTTCAAGGCAGCGCATCGCCATGGCGGCTCTGTGGAAACAGATGGTGGTGACACACAGCCCGCATGCCCTTGAAATTGTCGGCAGCCAGCTGGCCCAATCAATCTTTCTTTGGCTGCCCTCACTCATTCACATCTGTCTGGACACGCTCGCACCCGAATTTTCCTCCAAATCTTCCTTGATCAAGGGCATCATAAGCTCGGAATATTACAGAGAGGCTAGCCGTAGATGAGCGTCTTCAATCGGCCGCTTTCGTGTCTAATCCTGGAACACGACCAATGCAGCCAGCGTAATACTCTCAATTGCGCCCAGTCTTTTTTCTGCCCTTTCGACATCTAAAACCTATCCAATCTGGTTCGCCGAATCCGCCTGGCTGTCCGGAATTTCGGCACGTTAGGCGCTTAATGCTCAACGGAGATTCGCCGCGAATAAGTGGACAGCCCGGACATCTGCAGGCAGTTGGCAGCGTCCAGGGGTCTTTGGGGCTGTGCAGGAGGACAGCGAGAAACACCAAGAGGCCGAACAAGGGCAAGAGCTTGTCCGTCCTCCCATTGATCAGTGAGCAACTGCATTCGATGAATTGAGAGTGGAACCTGCCTTGCATCCGGCGGCCGCTCGATGCACCCGTCCAACCGTTTTTGCGGGTGATGCGTGATGTGTGCTGTGTGTGTGTGTGTGTGTGTGGCTCGGCTGGTTGGATTAACTATTGAAAAAGGGCCTGGCTGGCGCCGAGAGTCCCTAGGGTTCCTCTCATCCTCGCTTCTCTCTGGATGCTCGCTGTGCGAGTTGCGAAAATACCCTCAGAGAATCTTGACGAGGTCTGCAAATACGTCAAATATCGGGCGGGACAACTGAGGCTCGACCGGACACGAATACAATACACCCAGTCACCATGATTTCGTTTTCCCACACCACCAGCCTGTACGTGGCAGCGTCAGCCCTCGACCTGGGCACGCTCGTCCTCCTTGCACTTGTGACCGTCTTGCAATTCTGCTTCGTCCGCCGCCACCGCGACGCTGCCCGGACCTGGGTCAAATGGGCTCGCTACTCGCTCGCCCTCTACACCTTGTATGTCGCGCCCGCGAGGCCGCTTCCTGTTGCAATTCCAGTTTTCAGAACAAAGTTCCAATGTGCTGACCAAGTGCCCCCCGGCGAACCATGAAACAGCATCATGATTATACTCTGCGGCCAGCTAGTCCTCGCGACCGTGTACAGCCGCTTCACCGACCGCGGCATTGAGTTCTTCGCGTCGGAACAGTGGGGCCTCTGGCAGGCGCGCGGCTTCCTCGACAGCATCTGGCAGCTGTGCGAGGCCGTCGTCCGCGTGTTCTTGCTTGTCACGTTTGCCATGCTCGGTGCGGGTCTCGCCATGGCGCGCTCGTCGTCGGCGGCGCCGGCGGGGTGGACCAGGACGCCGGCGCTGGCGTGGGGAGCCGGCGGCCTAACGCTGGTGCTCGCGGCCGGGCTGTTTAGCCTGAACTGCTACTATTGGGCGCACGTCTTCGATGCAGATAAAGCAGCTTCGGCGACGGACCGGGGGTCAAAATCCCAGGACGGAGCGGTGAACATGGCTCCGATTGAGCGGGCGATAATTGACTTGGACTTTGCGCTTCACTGCATCTGGCTGGTCCTCTCGCTGCTGGTCTTGGGCCTGGCGGTCCGGACGCGGTCGCTGAGCCGAGCTGCGCCTCATACAATAATGGTAAGAACCCGAGTGGAAAAGAAATGGCCAAGAATTTCCGACTGATCAAGCTGTATTCTCTCCAGGCTTCAAAGTATTTCCTGACATGCGCTATTCTGTTTGTCGCGCAGCCTCTCTACAACATCATCATCTCCATCCTCTTCCACCTCCGCTCATCCTCTGCGTCCGGCATCGAGGCCACCATTGTCACCGACGTCGTCTTCCGCACGTGGCCGTACGCGCTGATCCTCGTCGTCTTGTTTGTCCTCGGACGCAAAAAGATGGGCGGCGTATGGTCGACCCAGCAGCCGTTCCAGACAAAGGACGCCGCCGCGGGCGAGACGGTGTACCAGACGCCGTGGGGATACCAGGTCACACACCAGACGGCACCGCAGCAAGCTCCAGTGCACGATTCACAGGCGCAACTCAATAATTATTACGCGCAGCCGCATCAGCAAGGTGCGCACCAGCAGTACCATCAGCATCAGCAGCAGCAGCAGCAGCAGCCACATTATGGTTAGAGCGACAGAAGTGGTGGCGCGCATCAGGAGAGAGAAGGAATGAAACGGGATAAATTCATCCTACTACCTATTGAGGGATCCAACGAGATCTCATGTACATGCAGACCAATGATACCAATTTGACACAAAGGAAGCCCTCATGGCGGCGACAGATTGTGCTACATGGTACTGTCAGGCGCTTCTTGTCCCACCATCGAAAGTGGCTAGAGTATTGAGTATTCCATCTCGGGGTCATTTCAACGCCCCAATAAATTTATTGCCATCAAGGACTGCCAATCTATCGTCAGTGAAGTTTTGATTTTCGTCCACGCGCAAATCTTCATGGTGACAAACAGCAGAGAGCAATTGCCATGTCGCACTTGACAAGCGTACAGGTATCGCCATGTCGTCACAAATTGCTGGTCAAGGTGCCTTGTACTGAGAATCTTGCGGCAATCTACCGGATATTGCCGGAGCCTCGCCTTGCAATGCGTAGCCTGTTGTGTCTACAAATTGATGAATTTTCTCGTAAACAGACTCATAATAAGCAAGCAATCTCCACAGACGATTTTGAGTTGTCGTTTGATATTCTTAGTGAGTGGCGTCCAACAATACATGAAATGGTCAGGCCGAATCAATCACACGCTAGGCTGCGTCGAGTCTAAAGTCCGGGGGCACGGAACCTCGTATCGGCAGGAAGTTATTCTCAGACTTCTGGAGGCTCATTGACAGAATGAGATTGCGCGTCGCCGCCCGTAGGCTAGCGGGGGGCGTCCGCGTCAGGAAGCGAGCTCCGGGGCGCCATCTATGTCATGGAAAGGGAAGAGGAAGGGAGGTGGTGGTGTGCTCGGTACGGAGTGAATTCGGAGGAGCGAGTCAATATCCGTAGGCTGTCCAAAAAAGAGAATCTTGGTGCAGCCACACATAGTCAAGCCACAGTGGCTGTGGGAAACAACAAAACTCTCCAGTAAGTCAGGCCTTTGTACGGAGTATAGGTCAGAGCGTACGTGTTGCTGGCAGCACAAATAGCTGCTCACGAATTTACCTGCTCTATTGTTATGGGAGGAAGAGCAAGAAAACAAAAGGTTCCAAACGAAACAAGGGCAGAATAACTAACTAACTAGTCAGTCGACTTTTGTCAATTGCCTAGCGTTGGTCAAGGCGGGTGCGCCAAGAAGAAATTCTGGAGTCGGCCCCTCTCTGCAGCACGAGGGTGGTCAGGTACAGGGGCTTTCAGTGGGCAGACAGCAGAATTCGCAGCCTGGTTGCACCAATTGGCGTGCCGTCCGGCCTGCCAGAGGAGGGATGCAGTGCCTGTGGCACCGCTATCTACAGTGGGCCGCTGGCATTCGAAGCAAATCAAGTAAACCATGCACAGTCTCCAGCCTGACCCTCCCATCCTCCCCTCCGGCCCTCGAGGCGCAGCAACTCGTCCCAAAAGGCTGCTGGGGAATATCGTTCGTTCTTCTACCGTACCGCCTAATTGCACATCTCCCACAATTATCTCCATCATTTTTTTACTCTTTTCTTCCTCCCCCAAACATTCGTTGCAGTCAATCCATCAGCCGCCAGCCGCGACGATCTGACCTTGACCAGCGCCGCATCCCGGCCTCTCGACTACCCGCACTCGAGTCCGCCGTTCGACAGAAAACTGTCCAAACAATTGTTCCTGTTCCGCGTCCTTGTCGAATACACATCAGGCGCGCAGCTGCGCTTCTCTTTGTCGTAACTACGTCGTCGTTACCCTTCTGCGACGACACCTAGCTGCGGCGCTCCGTACCATTTGCCTCCGACGTCCTCCCGCTCGATAATGTAATTCGACGCAGGCCGTTTGCGTACGGTTCTGCATCGACATCATGCCCGCCATTGGTGGCTACGAAATCTTTCACTTTGTGGCTGATGCCGTCCTCTTCGTCACCTTCGTCGCCTCGATTAGCTTCACAATCTGCGCGGCCATCCGTCTGCGTCGCCGTCGCGACCAAGCACGCAGAGTATTCTCTTGGGTCAAGATATCATGGCTCATATACACCATGTACGATATGCCGCCCTGATACGCTCAGTGACCATTCCTCGTCTCAATGTGCTAACATCGCCCCTCCTCAACAGCGCCGTCTTTTTTAGTCTCCTCGAAATGGCCACCGTCACCCTGACATCCCGCATCTTTCGGACAACTTACGACTCTGACGGCGATGTACCTCCAGACGACCAGGTCGACTTAGTTGCTCGCATAGCCACTGGTGCTTCCGCACTTTGCCATTGCTTTAACGTCTTTGCTGAGGTCCTCGTCTTTCTCACTCTCGCCAGCTTCATCCGATGCATTCGCCTTATCGGCCCCCGCGACGACAAGCACCCTCGTCGTCACAAGTGGTCTCGATACTGGTCCTACGGTATTGCTTTTGGCATCACCATTCTATCTCTTGCTGTTTTCAGTGTTGGCATCTACTGGATTGTCCTGTCGGAAATTTCATCCTCCAGCTCCGGTATTGCCTGGGATAGATACTACGGAAACTACATATCCGCCGCGACTATCATGTCTTTGTTCTGCGAGTCTCTCCTCGCCTTTCTCGCTGTTTCCATGCTCATACGATCTTGCATACTGCGGCGCAAACTTCGCACTACAAAGTCGCTGCAGAAGCCTTTAAGATATCTCATCGCTTGCTGCAGCCTCTGGGTCGTGCGTGCTTTCTTTGATATCTACTGCATCGTCTTTGAGACCGTTGCTCCTGACTATTTTGCCCCATCAGTCGACGCTGCAACCAGCTTCAACGAAATATTATCCATCGTCTTCATGACGTGGCCTCTTTTCATCATTCTCGCTATTCTCTATTATCTCGGTCTAGACAGAAAGAACGGACTCTCATCGACTGCCAGTCCACTGCTCAGGGAGGATGGCGAAAGTCATGTTGCTTCCTCGGAATTCTTGTCGTCAGAGCCGCCGAGCGTCACACCGATTGTCACGCCAATGAGCGAGCGCGCCAATGCTCCAGCTTTGGCGCCTGTCGCTCCACGCCCCGAGAGCTTATTTGCCTGGGACGGTGTCATTGATGCGCCTCCCGAATACTCTCCGCCAGCTGCCCAACCAGCCATCTCTGGTATCGCAGCTCCCCTTTCGGCTCAGACGCCCATTATCAGACGGCCTGTCCCCCGTTCCGCTTCACAGTCGACGAATGAACTAGTACGACCATCTGAGGAGGCACGTGCAGTGTCGACTCATCAGTCCGATATCGTATCACAGCAGGCCGCAATCTCCTCTCCAGTCGACAATGCGCTGCAAGCAACCCAAACGCCACACCGTCAAAGTCTAGAAGAGCATGCACCGCAAATAAGCAGTGCTTCAGCAGCGGAGGAGGATGAGTCCATGGGCCTCTACCATCAAGCAGATGGTCGCACTCCAGAATCGGACATCTCCAATCCATTGCCGTCTCATGACGAAGCCATGGGCTTATATCACCAAGCCGATGGCCGGCCTCCAACATCCGAAACCAATCTTTCGAACGCGCTTCCTTCACACGAAGAGACCATGGGTTTATATCACCAAGCGGATGGCAGGCCACCAGGAGCTGGCAACACTGTTGTGCCACCAGCCAGCTCGAATCCCGCCCTGATCCCGCCCTCTGGGGATAGACCGGAATCAATGACCGCCCCTCCCTCGCACGATGAAGCTATGGGCTTGTATCACCAGGCGGACGGTAGAGTACCCCAGTCGGAAGTGCTGCCGCCAGAAAAGGAGATACAGAAGAAGTAATCGGCGAAATTAACAGATAACTGGCGTTTCTTTTACTGGGGTTCTTTTTTATATATCATCAATCATCGACGGCCTTCTACCTTTGTACCGTTTTGGACACGAGTCTTGGCATTATTGTTTACTTTGGGATTGGCGCAATGGTGGAAGCAGCAAGGCAATCGGGCACAGAGCCCCTGTATATATAGTCATCGATACATAATCGCGATCTATCATGATATGATGGCCCTGTTGGCAAATTTATGCCTTATTTCCTATATAAAAGTCATGTAATGTCCACATATGTCTATCACGGTGCACGCTTAATCAACCTCGGAGAACTCCTCGGGTACAACGTACTCGCCCAGCTCATTCTCCGAACCAGCCACGAATCTTTGCCGTCAGCATGAGACATGTGCCTAGGAAGCGACAGACTTACTTTGTATGGCTTCCGCGGGCTGCCAGCTGGCCCTTGCTGTTGAAGAATTGAACCGTCGTATACGCCAACGTCTTGCCGACTGCAATCACAGTGTGAGCTAGCCGCGCAGGTGGATGGCCAATCCGGGGCAACTTACTCTTGTCGCAAACGGCCACGCCCTTGAGCAGATCGCCGGGATTGCCACCGGGGTTCAGGTAGCTAACTGGCAGAGGAGATTTTAATTTTGCATTCTTCAGTATGCCTTGGCAGAATAGCACATACTGTTGATGTCAGTCGACACACCGGTCTTCCATCGTCCATGAGACGAGACGGCCAAGCTGCCGCCCAAGTCGACAATCGCGGCCAATGTGCCCCCGTGTATGGTACGTAAGCGGTTCTGTCAAAATGTCAGAAAGATCGTCCGAGGCTGTGGCTTTTGCGCCGAAATAAGCGTACAGTGTGGTCCTTGTGAATGTCCAACTCAAAGTCGACCTTGCCCTTGGCGGCACTGGTGACACGAAACTGCAAAAGAGTGAATCAATATATTTAGTGCGATGAATTTCACTGCTTTTGTATGAGATGTCCTACCCGGCTGGGCCCAAGCAGTCTATCAGGCGCGTTAGAACGTGAGCTCGCTGCGCAGTCACGTCATCTGGTTTACTTACTGCGGCTCCAGGCCGGACTGGGCCATGAACGACTTGACCACCTGCTACGGCATTAGCAATTGGATGCGCATAGTCGAGCGAATTGGACACACAGTCTGTGTAAAGGCCAAAGGCGATAATTTTTTGGCCATGATCGGGGCAGCTTGTCGCTCAACGTTGCGGCGCGGAATCGTCTACGAGGGGGACTTTGCCAAAGCAGAGTTCGGGGAGCTCGGTGGTTCTCCCTAGCGCATCGAGGCCAACACCCACAGCGAGCTGGCCACTATAACAACCGCCAAAGCAACCCAAAGCAAGCCGCCTCGGAAGAATTATCCGATCATCATCCGAATTGCTTGACAGCTCGCTATTGCCTGCACCGTGAAGTTTGCAACCGTCACCGTTTCTTCGTCCACAAACCTAGCTACACTTAACGACTAAGCGAATTACTGAGCTACGGCGACCGTTTCCAGACCATGATATAGTCGCCCTCTTATCTCACGGAACGACCTTGGCATCGCCGTTCCGGCGCGCCGCGCATCGAAACGAAGCACAACCCATCCCATCGACGACCGGGACGAGGCGAGAGAAGAGAGAGAGAGAGAGAGCAAGATGGCCGCCAACCCACAGCCTGCGCTGCAGCTGGCCGATTACCTCGAGAAGCTGCCCGGCACGACCTTTAGAAAGCTCTATCAGCAGCCCTCGACAGCATTTGCCATTTTCCGGCGCATGCTGCCCCAGCTGGGTACGTGCTTGCGACGTCCCACGCGAGTCGTGAAGACACCGGCACTGACGTTTCTCCTGGATGCGCTGCAGCCAAAACCTTTGTGATGCGCATGCTCTACATGCCCAGCCCAATGAGCCTGGCCGACTTGGATTCTTGGGTCAAGCCCGAAGCTAAAAGGTACGCGCAGCGGAACGAAAAAAACTCTCCTTTTTTACGGGTGTCGCCCAAGTCTGGGTGTACTAACCACGGCCGCCCAAAACAGACAAAAAGACCAGATGCTCTCGACGCTTCGCAGCCTGCACATTGTCCAGATATCGGCGCCCTCCAAGGATAAGACGCAGGAAGTGCAGCTCACCGCCAACTTTCGCACCTCGATGCGCCTCGCCCTCACGGGCGGCGGCAACCACGGCTCCTTCGGCGTGCCCTCGACCCTCGCCGTCCCGCCCGAGATTGACCTGCTCTTTCTCGACCGCCACGCGCGACGCCGCTGGGACGAGATTCTGCACTTTGTCGTGTCCTCGGTCGGCTTTAAGAACGCTGGGGGCGCCGCGGGGGGCGCCGAAGGTCCCAACAAGAGCGTGCGCGACATTCTCGTCGCCGGCCGCCTCGTCGACCGCCGTCCCAACGGCTCCATCGGCATCACGCAGGCCGGCTTCACGTTTCTGCTGCAAGAGGCCAACGCGCAGGTCTGGACGCTGCTGCTGCTGTGGCTCGACGCGCTCGACGCTGATAAGAGCGCCGCCGTCGACATGCTCTCGTTCCTGTTCATGCTCGCGAGCCTCGAGCTCGGACGCGCCTACGACACCAACGCCCTGACCGACCACCGCCGCGACATGCTCCCCGCGCTTGCCGACTTTGGCCTTGTGTACATTCCGCCACAGAAGCGCTCCATGTTCTTTCCAACGCGCCTCGCCACCACGCTCACCAGCGGCGCCAGCAGCAGCCTGCGCAGCATCAGCGAAGGCGTTGTCGCCGCCACCTCGGCCGCCCTCTCCTCCTCTTCTCACCAAGACCAGAACCACCAGTCTCGCGCCGGTCCGCTGGGCGCCGGTGCCGGCGACCAGGTCGGCTCCATCGTCATCGAGACCAACTACCGCCTCTACGCCTACACTCAGTCGACGCTGCAAATCGCCGTCCTCGCCCTCTTTTCACGCCTCACTATGCGCTTCCCCGACATGGTCGCCGGCCGCATCACCCGCACCTCGATCCGCCAGGCCATCCAGTTCGGCATCACCGCCGACCAAATCATCGCCTACCTCGCTGCCCACGCCCACGAGCAGATGCACCGCTCCGCCGCCCTTGCCGCCCGCCCCGTCCTGCCCCCGACTGTCGTTGACCAGATCCGCCTCTGGCAGCTCGAGAATGAGCGCATGAAGACGACGGGAGGCTTCCTGTTTCGCGACTTTGACGACCAGAAAGAATATCAAGACACGCGCCGCTTTGCAGACGAGATTGGCGTCTTGGTCTGGAGCAGCGACAAGACGGGCATGTTCTTTGCTAGCAAGTTTGAGCAGATTCGGGATTATCTCAAGAGCAGGAAAAAGGCTGAATAGGTAATTATAAGGGCCATGGATTATGTGCGGTTAAGAGAGCTATCAAGGCGGCCAGTGCTATTGATACGATAAGGATGAGTCGACAAACAGACTTTGGGGCAACAAAATGATTCAACGGCGTTTGTTACAGGAAAATGGAGCTAACACGTAAATTGGCAACGATTCGGGGCTGAAAACGGCCAAATGTATTTAAATAAAACCATTATGATAAAGACAACAATCAAGCATAGCTTGTACTTCATTATATGGCACCCCCACCGAGCCATAACTACTCCTTCGGGTATCTGCTTATCCATGCAAACCAATCAGCACCATGCGCCATTCGAGGCAGAGAGCTCCGGTCCGTAATATCATCCAGCAAGGGCAAAAAGAAGAAAACCGAGAGACAAAAAGCGAAAGCGTATTCCAATGCCAAAATCGAATACTCCAATTACCAAGACCTCCCTCCAAAGTGTCCGTTGCCAAAGTTGAAGCCAGAAAAGGGAAAAGTCCAAAAGAGTGTACCCGGTCGAACCAAATAAGGACTGCAGCAACACTGCAATATTAAAGATGCGCCTTTGTATACGTCAAATGATTTATCGAAAATTTAAATATCGCCCCTCGAGGCTGTGTGGATGCGTCATTCCAAAAGCGTTGGATGCATTGCTGTAATATGCATCTTCTAAAAAAGCCAAGCTTTGTACATCTTGATGACGGCCTGATGATGCAAAGCGTCTGGATATCTGCGAGTCTCCAAGAATACCACCGCGCTGCGGTAAAAGATTCGGGCGACAGCGGCGGATAGCAAATTTTTCCCTCCAGCGTGTCAGGGACACTTTGGCGGCTTTGGTGATGCACTGTGATTCGAGAATGGTAAAGACTTGTCGACAAAGATCGTCTTCGTCCTGGAGTGGATATGGCGGGTTGCCTGAAAGTTCGGGATCGTGACTCCTACCCTCTCTACTGGAGTCACCCGAAATGCCTGTTTGGATTGTGTCGGTGGCTTTAGACAGCACGCAGGCCATGTGCTCGTTACACAAATGATCTCGGAGCGTGGTAAAACGCCCAGACCAGTAAGCCGACGGCTGAGCATGGACGATTTGTCTAGGATCTGGTGGAGTTTCCAAAGCGTCATTCATCTGTTTCGATGAATCTGGCGTTGTAATGTTGGTTGTGGAGGAGCGTGTGCTCGAGGATACCGATTCTTCCTGTGAACGGCGCCTGAGCGAGCGCAAAACGACGACCCGTGGCATGTCTGATCGTTTGAGAGAGGCGTCTGATTTCTTGATGTGCGGTTTCGAGATTGTAGTTGTCACATTTCTTCGATGAGGGACCGAGTTCTTTATATCCTGCAAGACATTCATAGTCTTTGATTGTGGAAGTTTTGTGGCGAACTTGAGTTTACTCTTGTGCAGACTACCATGGTCTGGTCGTGTGATGGTGTGGGTGTACTCGTGATCTCCATTATCTGTGAATGTTGTAGTGGTGGATGCGGAGGCGCTTTTGAGTTTTGACAGAGACGAAAGTTCGTCGTCGACCCTACGCCGTGGCGTTGTGGACGAGGCCTGCATAGCACCTCTTGATGCGGCGGAAAGGCTGGCTAAGCTTTGTGTTTTAAAAAGCGTTTTCCTGGCAAACATGCTGATTGCCATCTTCTTTTCAGAAAAGGTTGCTCCCGGAACTTCGACGTCATCATTTTCTTTCGTTGGGCCACAATCCGTGATGGCATCGACAATGATCAAGTCGTCACTGCGTGTAAAGTCCGCTCCTCTAGAGTTTTTGACAGGTCCAATGGGCGAGGATATTACCAAGGGCTGTTTTGTCCGTCCAGTATGCATGTCATGTTTGTTACTTGAGAAGAGTTGAGCGAACCCCATTCTGCCTATGCCCATCGTGAAGAGCAGGGTGGCTCATGGGTTTCGAATTGCTTCGGCATCAACGCCCATACCGGGTCGTTCCAAAAGTAGAGGGCAGTGGGTTGATGCAAGTGCTGTATGATCCAAAAAAGAGATTGATAGTCCAATGCTTGGATAGCAGCATATGAGTTTGAAGCAACAAAAGCTCTGTAATGGTACTGATGGAGAGGAGAATGCAAGAGCCCGCTGAATCGAAGTCCGGCCGAGGATGGCTACAAGCAGAACGCGATGGGAAGCGCGCCTCGACCGCGAAGAGCTGATGCAGCTCGCATACAGGCTCGCTTATTCAGTGGACCTGCAGTATGCATAGAATGGAACGAATGGAATAGATGCGATTGGTAGCAGTTTCGTTTATTTTTGGTGCAGAGAAGCAGTGACTTGACAGCTGCCTGCCACTGTTGGTGGCGCGCGTGCCAGGATGGTGGTCCTTTCTGCCAGCTGGCAAGCATCAACAGAGCAAACGCCCGCCTTCCATAGCTCTACCGTTTATGCAGTACAAGCCTCCAGCAATTTCCTTTTCCATGCTCCTGTACTATGTTGGGTGGACTGTGATACGTCTAGCTTTCCGTTCCGTAGTCGTCTTTGGCAACGCCATTTGGGTCAGCTGTGCCGTTAAAACGTCTGCGTCTGGAACAGCTAACGCACTGTGATGAAGGCGCCTTGACATTCATCGACTTCGAATTCTCAGTTGTCCCATCCATCCACCGTGAACTTGACTATGACGTCAGCTGCGCCTCGCTCAATCGCGTTTCCGTTTGGATCGAACAAGGCTCTCTCAATGTATTTGACGTTACCCTCCAAGTCGACGAGAATAACAGTTTGACGCTGAGTCCCATACATTCCGGACGAGTAGCCCCCAACCGGGTTGGCTGGCGCATGGCTGGCCGCTCCGTTTGATGTATCAGCGTCATCAACCCAGCCAATTCGTCCCTTGGCTGCAGATTCGGCAAATTCGGCTTTTTGCTGCGTAGTACCAACGGGCGGTATAAAAATGCTGTGCCGG
Source organism: Beauveria sp. NWAFU-1 (assembly GCA_024472245.1). Classification (NCBI taxonomy): domain Eukaryota; kingdom Fungi; phylum Ascomycota; class Sordariomycetes; order Hypocreales; family Cordycipitaceae; genus Beauveria; species Beauveria sp. NWAFU-1. The sequence goes on from JANBXD010000004.1 coordinate 2,656,334, forward strand.
AACCTCTTCATGCTGTCCTGCACGGTGCCTTCTTCCCCCTCGGCTACCGGCAGTGTGTCGCGATTGAGCACATTGAAGAGAGACTCAACAAAATCTGCTTCGCTTTGATCCTTGGTAATGGCGTCCTGAATTGCCTTGCTGACTAGCTGCTCACCCGCGGACACCTTCGGCCACTTCTCCGGATTAGTGTACGTGGTGTTGCTCAATCCCCAGGTCCTTCCCCTCTCTCCGTCAACAATCGGAACATCGTCCACATGGTCTGCTCGATTGCTAATGATGGAGATGTTATCCGTATTTTTGCGCAGTCTTCCACAGATCATGGAGAACCCTCCGACACCCTTGACGCCGCCGTCCTTGACCAAGCGATGAACACGTTCAGTCAACGACTCGTTTGCGTCGCCGCCAACCCAGAGGCTAGGCATGCCGCCTCTGCTCCGTGAAGTAGAGATGACAGTCGGCTCATCAACGATTTCTTGATAGTTGGTGAGCACTGCAAAGTCGCCAGCTTTATTCACAGCTAGCCACGTGCCTTGCTCCGTCCTTTGAAGGTCCCGGGACGAGAGGACCTGCTGGCCCGAAGTTGGGTGAGCCCACCAATGCGGCCGAGAAGTCGGCCTCAATATGAACTCATCTCGGTTGTCGATGATGATTAAAGAATAATCTGGGTGGGCGGTAGATAGAATGGCGATGCACATTGCAACGGTGCAACTGTATTGCTGGCCTTGAGGCAAAACACAGGTTGCGGGTCGTCGCGCCTGGGAGAATATATATGGGCTGAGATGGTGCGGCTCGCTTCTGCGAGACGTATTTACGGTGAAGAAAGAAGATGGCTGCTGCTCGAGGGCGCCGAGACCGAGTCGTTGCGGGAGGCGAACAGCTGATGTTCTCCGCTATACACCGCGCCATTGGCTACAGCAAATCGCTGCTGCCCAAAACTCGCGCAACCCAGCAATCCACTGATGCTTGTGATGATGCCGACGAAGCGACTTGTGGTCTGACAAATATTCTTGGCGGACTCAGAAAGTCTAGACAATTACAAAATCATTCATACTCATATCTAGGAGAAAGCTCCAACTCTTTCAGGGTACAGTACGGTAGAAGAATACAAGGCTGGTCCGCGTTTGAGCGGACATTGACGATGCAGCTTTGCAGATAGTTGTTTACGTGAAAATCTATAGGCCCGACATCGCTGCGCTGTGAGGCGAAAAAGCAAATAATTTCAGGATAAAAAGCAGTCAGCTCAACGCAACGGAGTAACAATGCATTGCCTCAACACAAGTCATGTATTATCCAAATTTAAGTTACAGCCAATTTGCGAGCGTGTACTCCTTTCATGCGTCGCTATGTACAGATGTAAAATGCTGCAGAGCAGGGCAGGGCAGTTAGTACAGTTTGAAGTAACCAGGCTGCAGGCGTTGCAGAACCTGATCCGGATCGTATTTCTTGGATATTCTTCGAAGTCGAGCAAGATTTGCCTCGCCGTAGCTAGCAAACACATCCTGCTTCTTTGAGGCGTAGTTTTGATACAGGTAGGGGTGTTTGAGCCCGCGAACCTTGGCCGCAGCAACAGAGCGATCTACAATGGCTTGGGCTGCGGCCATGATGCGATTGTCGTCGCTAATCTCGGTCCACGAAATGTCAATGTTTGCCACTGTGGCAAATGGATTAGCCGTCTATAGGGTGATGTCTGAAGGTGGTATACGAACAGGTGAGCGGGCCTTGGCCTTCTAGACCCAAGGAGTTGCCTCCATTTTTGGAGAAGTGCTTCGTCATAGACGTGGTGATAGGTTGAAAAATTGCCGCCGGCACGATGCCGGGAGCGTCTTTGACCTTGTCTACTACCTCAGTGTAGATGGCGACAATCTCGTCCATGAGCGCAGCACTGTTCTTGAAGGTAAAGGTCCAATAAGTTTTACTATACAGGTTAGGCCACTATTGCGCAAGGTCTGTGCTTGTTATGAGGGACATACCGGAAGCCATAAGGATTGCTGGCATTAAACTCTTGTGTCAGTGACGGCAGGTCAACCACACGAAGGGTGTCGGCAACAGCGCCGGGAATGGCTGTGAAGTTTTGCAGGATGGGAGGGTTTGGGACGGGTTTGCCGTACTGAAGATCCGAAGCGATGACATACACGCCCTGGGCTTGGGCATATGCATACGCAGTAATAATTTGAGCATAGTTATCCTCGGGAGACTTGATAGCAAAGTTCTCAAAGGCCTTGTTGATAGCCTTGCTCGTGTCGAGCGTGTTGAGAAAGGTCTGCGAGCCAGCCCACATATCCCCTTGTGGATAAGTCTCGAGGTCGAGGCGTGTGACGATGGCAAAGTTGTTCCCACCGCCACGCAAAGCCCAGAAGAGATCCTTGTTGCAGGGGTTGGGATTGATGTCCCGAATGGAGCCGTCCGCAAGTACGACCTGGTAGTTGTAGACGTTGTCGCAGGCCCAGCCGTAACGAGCTGAAAAGAACGATATGCCACCACCCAGAGTCAGTCCTCCGACGCCAATGGGAGACACTCTCCCGCCGATGACGGTAAGGTTGTGTGGGGTTAGCTGCTGATACACGTTGTACCACGCGTTGCCGGCTCCAACAGATGCCAGTTTTTTGTCTGCTGATAGTTGCACGTCTGTGAGATGAATGAAATCAATTGTCACGCCATCTTGGATATTGGAAGCACCCGAAAACGCGCCATGGCCTCCGCTCTTGACAGCGAACTTGCATTGGGTTATGCGAAACGTGAGGATGGCCAAGGAAACATCCTCGGCGCAGGTGGGCGAGAAGCGGCAAGACGGGCGAGTAAGTTCTTGCTGCTGAGACCAGTATCGGTTCTCTTGGAAATCATAGGTTGACGAATTCGGGAAAGCCACTGTATAGGGGCGGGTATAGGCAAAAAAAGCACACTTTCTCACAGATCTGTCAGCCGCGTGCCCATGGAATGGTGGCGCGGAATCTGCCGGCGCGGGGATCTGGGGCTGGACTCACAGCTACATCGCAGCCAAGATTAGACACAGATTTTGCTCGCTGGGTCGAATTAAGACCTAGATAAGATGATATGTCGGCTTGGACGCCATCCAGCGTAAACGGCGAGAAGGAAGCAGCTGCCGCAATGCGCGCCAAAAACGGCAGCGCTGCAAGCAAACAGAGACGCATCGTGAAGTCTGTGGTGCGCCGGGGAAGCGGCCGAGCCTAGCGGACGGGTGGCCAAGGATAAGTAAGGAGCGTGGGTCAGAAACACAGCTGCAGGAACGCTAGAAGGGTTGTTGATGGGCGGATCAGTAAAGCACTGGATGCCGTGCGGGGAAGCGGGATGTTGATGGCTTTGTTGCACATGGGGAGAGATGGGACGAGGAATGCTGGCGTTTATTTATGTATGCAGTCGAGGATAGTGGCCGGGCAGTCTTTGGACGAACAGCCCGTCGCCGGTGTTTCCATTGTCCATTGAGCAGCAACGCCGTCGTTTATAATCATGGCCGCATGGCACGGAAAAGGTGGAAATTATCACCGGACATGACTCCCTCTGCTGGGTATCCGAACCACGTTTTTGGGAGAGATGTTCAAGGGAGGCGCTAGCTGGCTTGGGGCAATTCGGCTGGGGCACGAACTAGTAAAAGGTCCGTCATTTTGCATCTTCGCCGCGGCAATCAGGGAACGCGTGACGAGCGAGATGGTGATGATGCATCCGCAGAAGTAACTTGGCATAGCATGACTGCCCGAGGCTGCGATGTCTCGCCCTTTGCACGTCGGTGGCCCTGCCCTGCTGCTCGCTGCCATTTAATCCGTAGGCTCTATTCCGATACTTCCAAATCAAGCCCCCCCCCCTAATTATGCAGCAATATTACACCACTAGATCGCTGAAATAATGGCGATACGCCTTGCGACAAAACGTCACGAGTTCCTCGTCGTCAGACTGGCTCCAGGGTGATGGGTACGCCAAACCCGCGGTCTCATCTTACAGCGGCGGGCTGCCGTCCTCATGTCCAAATTCCGACAGCGTTCCGAGCCTGGAAACTACGTTGTCAATTGAACTCTTTGAGACACTGTGAGTACTCGTCGAGCATGCGCTCCGGTCTGAACTGGTCTGCGTCTTCGCCATAGACTTCGGGATCGCGCTGGGCCTTTTGTAGCAAAACGACACAGGACTCGTTCTTGTTTATCCTGTACTTGCTCCCGATTATGATTTCTTCGTATGGCTTCACAGCAAACACGGGTAGAGGAGGCTCGAGTCGAAGAACCTCACGCAAAATCTATCGTTATAAGACTCTGTGAAAGTAGGGACCCATAGGTTACTCACGGCTGTGATATATGGAAGCTTGGAAAGATGCACCACGTTGATCCGACCCTCTCCGATGACCTCATCGACTTCTCTCTGAGCCTTTCGGTACACCTCGTAATATTTTGTGATGTAGTAGAAGGTAAAAGCAAGCAGCCCAGCTGTTGTCTCGTGTCCCGCGACCAGGAAGCTCAGTGCGTTATCTGTAATGCTTTTTGCAGTCATGCGCTTACCGGTTTCAGAGTCAATTCCGTTGAGCATGGCATCGACTAGGTACTCGCACTCAGCCGGATTATCCGTGCGCGCAGAAACGAGGTCGTCGGCAAGCTTACGCAAGTAGGATATGTCTTCGAAATATTGCAAAGTCTCGGTTCGATAGTACATGTTCACCAACGCGCTGGTGCCGCGTCTCGCACGGTGTCGAGAGGTGGTCAGGACTCGTGCCATGGCCTGCAGAAACGGATGTGTCTCGGAGTTGTAGAAGCTGTTGAACCGGTAGTCCATAGAACAAAGCGCCAGGGTGTCCATGGCGAGGCGAGTAAAGTCTTCAGAAGGAGTAAAAGCCTCATTCTTGCCCATTCTTGCCCATTTCATGGCGAGCTGAGAGGCAATATCCTGCATGTCGTTAAACATGTCCCGAATAGCGGCTTGACCAAAGGCAGGCATCAGTATGCGATGAGCAATCCCCCAATGTTCCTCGTCTAGATGAGCCTGATGGCATGTTAGATCCATTCAAACCAAGTACCGGTCTTATACCGGGACAAGATACCGTTATTAAGCCATCGTTGGCTGCAGTTCTAAGTTCTTTCATTACACCGGCCGGGACTTTTCTGAACCGTTTCTCGTCACAAAGCTCGTTAATGAGCTCATGTTGTGAGCAAAATGTGACTGGTATCCCGAGCATCCGCAACCTGTATATTTCACCTAAGCTCAAATGTGAGTTTCAAGAATCAAACGAAACGACAGAATTTGCTAACCATACTGTCCAGCCATGGATACAAAAGAGGCGATTGGATTCTCGTTGTCGATCCAGCCTACGGCATGGCCCAAGATTGGCAGGCCTCGCGGCTCTGGAATTTCTTTGATGTCTGACATGTTGGTGTGCAACGGGCCTGTCATTCACAGATCGCGTAGTATACAATCGTTGATGGGTGTTGCGTCGTCGAGGTTAAGCGACACGGGTGTATTGGTCGGGGGTAAAGGCCTGGAGAGTCCTCTGGACCCGGCGGCGATTAGCACCATCGGTAATTTACTGACGGCAGTGGTATTTGTTTGCAACACTCCGAAAGAAACATAAAGTTGCGATCCTAGCGGAAGGGTACTGTTCCTGGACCGAACTTGTGTAGGCCGAAAAAGGCCGAAGTTTCCCGCGCGGAGCACCAGCTACGGAGCATGCCAAAAGAACAACTTACAGCCGGCAATGGTCGAGCCGGCAGTTTCTGGTGAGTTATAATCATAATTTGCGCCCCTGTCGAGCTTAGAAACACAATTCTCCACCGTCTTTTCCATCGTACATGTTATCGTATCGTTTTGATCAACGAGAATGACAGACACAGACAGGCAACAGCTTGGCGCACAATTGCGTGACGCGTACCACCACGTTGGTCTCTATGGCTACGCGATTGGAGAATTCGCGCCAATCAAAGTCTGCATCGACTACTAAATCTTTGATATAATCCCGGATGATGGCGACATTGCCATTTCCGAGCTGGCCGCGAAAGTAGGTGGCGAGCAAGAAGTCCTGGAGCGTTTCATCCTCCAGCTGTCCCTCGCCGAGGTGCTTACGTCGCCTGCTCCCGGTCGCGTTGGGCACACTCACAAGTCTCGAATGTACAAGGCCAACACGCTAGAGTCTGGTCTCATCTTACATGTGTTTGACATGCTCTTCCGCCCCTTGGCGCATCTGCCGACCTATTTTCGCAAACACGGTCTGGCGTCGCCCAAGGATGCCACGGTCACGCCATTTGGCATGGCTATGGGCTACCCAGACTGGACCGTGTACGATATCCTCGAGACGGACACGCATCTACAAAACCAGTTCAACCGCGTCTTGAAGAGTCTCGGAAACATGTATTCCCTCAAGAGCGTGTACGACTTGTCGTGGATTCCGAATTCTCTTGCGGGGAATCGGGCAGCGATCGTGGATATCGGAGGAAGCAGCGGACTTGCCTTGAAAGACATTCTGACCAACAATCCCCTCATACCCGCGGATAGATGCGTTCTTTACGATCTCCCGAGAGTTGTCAAGCACACTAGGAGCACCTGTGACGACCTCCTCAAGGACATACAATTTGTCGGCGGCGACGTCTTTGAACCAATGCCCGAGGAGCTCCGAGGAGCGTGCGTGTACCAACTGCGCCGCATCCTCAACGACTTTACCGACATCGACGTGCTGCGGGCTCTGCGAACCGTCAGGGACGCTGCGGCGCCGGACAGCAAGATCCTCGTCGTTGAGGAGATGCTGAGCGAGGACCGCAACGTTCTCAACGTTGGGATGGATATCTTCCTGATGCTGGTCGGCGGCAAGAAGCGAAGCACTGCCATGTTTAGCGACCTGGCAGCGCAGGCTGGGCTCCGTCTCAACGGCGAATTTAAAGAGGCGTCTGGGGCGTACGACGATTATACGGTACTTGAACTCGTAGTGGCCGACAAGGAGATCAAATGGGCAGTAGAGAGTATATCATCTTGAAGTACCTTGAGAAATAAAGAAAATGTGCCATTGAGCTATGTGGCGACAGGGCGACGATGCAAAGTATGTAAACGTTAACTGGCAGCCACAGCAGATTTACAGCATAAACAGCGAGCACAATCCGCGACCATCAACAGGCGCTGTCACGTGCCACACAGTGACACGCATTAGCTCTACACACATTTAGACAATACATCATCATCTTGATGCACTCCTGACAATTGGTAGCAATTGTATTTCGCGTCGCGCGGCCTTTCGGGGCATCATTTACATAAAACCTCTGATGGCATAGGCTTCGGCTACCAGCCCGCCGAGACATTCGGCACCAGCAAAACCCAACAAACATACGGAGCCATCACAGATGTCGATACAACACGAGCGGGCACGATCATTGCAGCTCCTCTTCGAGACGCATCAGATACAGTTACATCGACAATACCGGCCCGAAGCATCATCTCTAGTCTTCGATAACGATTGAGCACACCTACGAACGCTTACAGCACAGCCAGCCCACGTGTGCTACGCTCAAGACCACACCGAGGCCGAGATCGTTGTACCCAGCAACAGGCTGCTCAAACTCTCAAACGCAGACAGCCACGCCGCACCAACACTTACATACTGAGCTTCGGCGCCGCCAGCATGCGAGACTAACCAAGGGTTAGCAAGGAACAGCCGGAGCGGGCAAGACGCCATCTCACTCTCGGGGTCCCGTTGAGCACTCAGCAAGCCATGGTTTATTGCGGCCGTCCGGCGGCAAGTTGCGCTCGCTGCCGCGCACGAAAGAGGCGAGTACGTTCTTATCCTTCACAGCTTTTGAATTCCGCACCTTGCGACTGACCAATCTGCCGAACCAGTGTGACAAGGCCACACCCGCTTGCGGACAATGTAAGTGCCTCACGCTGCAATGTTTAGAGAAGCGCAAAGACGAATTCACCATGAGCCAATAAGCTGACTGCCTCTGTCTCACTGCTACAGGTGTTCGCATAGGCAATGTCTGTCCCGGCTACAGCGATCCATCCGTCGTTCGAATTCGTGACGAGACAATGCGCATCATTCACCGCACCAAGGCCACCAATGCACGCAGAGCCACATCTGGCAGCCTCTCGAAATCTGGCCAAGATCACTCACCGAGCCGATCGACTCGGTTCTTCGACTCGAGCACCCCGACTACCTCTTCGACTCCGGGGGCGAGTAGCTTGCCGCAGGATGTGAATAGCTGCAGAGATAACGACTGCCCCAGCGAGGCAAACGGGACGGCTCCTTTTGAGGGGCAGCACGGGGGTGACGGCAAAGCGAAAGGGAGAAACGCGCAACGGATGTGCCCTGCCGCGGACAGAGCTGGTGCCGACTCTTTTGCTGCGGGCGGCCACGAGTCGGGCGGCATGGACCTGCTCGCCTGCTACGGCGAAAGCCAATCAGGCCGTAGCCAAGCTCGATGGGCTCTCTCGCCACCGTCCTCTCCTAGGCTGTCTGTGACGTTGTCTGTCCCGGCATCCCCTGCAGCACCCTCCACGAATTTGGGACTTCTCGGCATGAACTACTTTCTGGCGAACTACGTATTGCCAGGTTCCGGACCGTGCCCCGGAAGTCTGAACTACAGTCTCGACATTCTCAGCGATCCCATGGAAGACACGGAGTTAGTGCAAGAGGCCATTCGTGCCGTGGGCCTAGCTGGTGTTGCCAACACAACAAAAGCCGACGCCATAATGTATAGGGCACGCCTCAGCTACGCGGCCGCTCTGGCTCGCGTGAATGCGGCTCTTGCCGATCTCGTCATGGTGAAAAGCAACAGCCCCCTATTCGCCGCTATGATGCTAAGCATATTCGAGACCATCACTTGCTCCAGTGAAGTAGCTTTGAAGGCGTTGCGGAATCACATTGACGGCATGGCGAATCTGCTAATACTCCGAGGCGCCGAACAGTTCAGCACAAAACCGGGGTCGCAGCTATTCGGTGAAGCTCTCTCGCATGTGCTGATACTTCAATCGCGCTATGGCGTCTGTTTATCGCCTCGCCTGCGTGTCCTGCGGGTCGCCATGGAACGCCAGCTTCCCCAGAGGGCCCCGTCTTGGCATCTGAGCACTTTACACATTGACGTTATGGACCTGTACCACCTGGTGAATCCTGATAAGGAGGCGCCCTTTCTGCCTGAAGAATGGGAAAAGCTGCTCTCGCAAGCAGTCGAGCTGGACCAGCGGCTAGAGAAGATATTTACCCTGGTGCCTGCGAGCTGGAGCTTCAAGACAGTCCATGACCCTGCTTCAGACCCACGGATCGTGTACCGGGGCATCTATCACGTCTACTATAACACATGGGTTGCCAAGGTGTGGGATGGCATGCGTGCGTGTCGGATCATCCTGCATCAAGCCATTCATTGCTTGCTGCTCCGCGAGGGACAGGCATGGGCGCCTCATGAGCTGGAGGCTGAACGGGGTACATATGCGAACCTCTTGCCTGCGTCGTGGCGAACAACGATAGAATTGCGCAATGAGATCCTCGCGTCTGTGCCGCAAATGCTAGGCTTCATAGGGGTCGATGATGCCATGGGCGCCAGCCAAGAAGGCACGTCCAACGGCGTCGCGGCTTCGGGCCCATACTCTCTGCTCTGGTATCTGTACCTAGTGGGCAGGCTTCCTTTCAACTCGTTGGAAACACGCAGTTGGATTGTGGACCGCCTGCGTGCCATCCGCTCCGCAACGGGCATCCAAAAGGCAGTCTACCTAGCTGATACGATAGAGAATTATTCCGTACTGCAGAGCCGTGCGTTTTCGATGCATGAGTTTTTGATTCCCGAGGAATCCGCCAATCTCATACCCAATTAAGTTGCGCGATGGGTGGAATTAGAGACCACAAACAACGGGCAGCTGTTACATGATTTGGACTTTCCAGCAGCTCGATGACTGTTGAACTCAATTACGTGAGGTACAGGTCCATATTCATGTCTAGTTGCACGCCTGTTACGACGATGAAGCATCAAAATCATCGTAGCCATTGTGCTACATGAACTCTGCTGCTATGTATTGACCACTTATCCAACTCACGATGGCACCACGCAAACACAGCGACGAGCCAATGGTCTAGACGGACAGAAAAGCAGCTCTCAGTGACGTAACTGAGCAAAAGCGCACACACGCCCACCCTAGTGGTTCAGAGGGCCCAGGTAATCGTAGATTATTTTGGTCTTCAGCTGCTCTTCACCCTTTTGCACCTTGACATGGCGCACGTAGCGCCTGTCACCGTTGATGAGCTCGAGGGCGCCGGCCTGGTAGGTGACGGCGCCGATGTCGAGGTGCTCCGTGGTCATCAAAATGACCCTGCTGGTGTCGTCCTCCCAGCCGGTGGCGAGCCAGTCGGAGGGCAGGTCATCTAACGCGGCCCAGCGGGTGCGGCCGGTGATCTTGCCAAACACCGGGTGGTTGCCTTGCCTCGTCTCGTTGTTGAGCAGGCGGCGCTCCGTGGAGCCGGGCAGGCCGGTCCCTTTTTTGGAATCGATGGTCAGGTGCGTCAGGCCCTCGTCGTCGACCTCCTGCTTGATGCGCAGAGTGATGGTGCCGGCGGTGAGCATCTTGCGCGTCAACCAGCTGACGCCCTGGGCTTTGAGTATCGCGTCATATGGATCCGACAGCACTGGGTTCTGTGATGCGATGATATTTTATAAGTTTTGGTCTTGAAAATAGTATATTGGGTGATGGTAGCATAAATAAATCAGACCTACCATGGTCCATCGCCCGGTGAGGTTGTCTACTGTAACGCTTGTATGTGCAGCCATCTCGTTTTCTTTTCTGCTTGGTTGGAATGTGGCTATTTGAAGCACTTTCTATCCGGAGGAATAAATCAAACCGGTTGAAAATAATGGCAAATCGCTCGATTTGGGATTCAGAAGAGCAGGCTGAAATCTAGCTTCTAGGCGCGAAATGAGTCTTTGTCAAGAGTGGTATGAACGATACATTTATTTTTAAGTTTGTCCTTCTAAAACCCCCTCCCCCCCTTGATGCTATTACGATCATTGTCCCAGCAAGCCCTCCGGTCTCTTTGATCGCAAGGCTCTGACGCAGAGGTCGACCATCAACCATGGACCGAACTCTACCGACATTTGCCTGTCCTAACGGCCTTGTGGAGAGTTACTTCAGCTAATAAAATATCCGAATCGGATTCAAGAGTGGAGGCGGAAGGGTCAAATGGCGCAGAGACGAGATCCCGAGCGCCGAAAGACTATAGGTGGGGGTGGTGTCCCGTTTAGGCAACCAGGACCGCCAAGGCAGCGGCTCATCGGACCGGGGCCAGCCGGGCTGTGACCGGGATCCCCTGCATGAGGATGACAGGGTTGCGGTGCCGGATGCCGTCACCTGCCCTTAGCCGTCTTTTTTGTTTGTCACACTAGCTAGAGTGTAAGAGTGCTGCTAAGCAAAGTAACATCGTACAGTAGGTATCGAAAAGTAATGGTAAAAAAAGACCTACTACCCTAGAGAGAAACTAAGTATAAATAACTATAATGAACTATAACTCTCCCCTATAAAAATTCTTCCACTTTTATAGCTATTATCAGCTATTAGTGGCGGCGTTTTTATAGGCCCACTAACCTACGGTTTTAATAGCTATGCGCTAGCATAACCTAGCAGCTATAAAAAGGAGAACTTTAGAGAGTTTATATTCCTCTTAAGCCACTCATCGTGATATTAAAAAAAAAGCCCTTAGGAGTCCTTATATAAGGACTATAAAGGTAGTACACACTTCTTATATACTACTTCTTACTATTAAGGGTTTTCCTAAGCTATACTATAATATAGGTCTTTTCCCCTCTTCCTATAAAGGACTCTAGCTAGAGATAGTCTAGAAAGTATATAAACATATTATTATAATCTTACTAATAGGTATTAATTATACTAATAACTATTTACCTTTAGATATAAAACTACTATAGCTAGAGGATAATTAGATAGAGGAATTCCCTAGGGGTACTCTATTAAGAGTATAAGCGTGACTTATAATATTCTATAGAAACCTACTAAGTAGGTGTAATTATATAATAATAGTCTATTCATAGCTTAATAGTACGTCTTAAAGCCTACTCTAGGGCGTAGTAAAAGACGTTAATTTACACACACACATACTATAATGAACTAGATATAATCTCATGAAAAAGAACTAAAAATAGATAAAGGGGCTTAAATGATTAATAATTATATTATATAGAAAAAAAAATTAACTATAGAAAAAAAAAACTACGCTTACTTGTAATGATGGCTTATCCCTAATCCACAGTTAGTCTGTTTCTTAGGAAGTAAGTTAGGTTAAATGCTATAAGGTAATAATGAGCAGTATCTTGGCGTAAGGTCTCGTTAAGAGTAGAACTCTTAAAACTAATTACTTAGAATTGCTTAGATTAATTAGTAGAGATCTAGACTACCCAACTATGGGAGTACCTCTCCCTTAAGTACCCGTCTACATCTCTACTGTAGAGACTAATCATTCTGATCATCTAACTCTCCATCGATCACTTCTGACGTAGTCACGTGACCACGTGTCTCCTCCTTTTGCATCCTGCCTGTGGCTGACTTCGCCACGGTGCATGCTCGTGCCTCACGCAGGGGCGTTCGTAACATTACTATTAGAAATGTAAGAGTCTATTATTATATTATTAATCTTTGGATTATCAATATAAAATCTTTAGGAGAAAATACTTCTAATAATATGATTATTTTTGTACTTAATCTATAATATTTATCTTTATTACTGTAGTAGAAATGTGGATCTAAACCGTTATTGACGTGAATCAGGCCCTATATACGTCTCAAAGTGAATATAGCCTCAATGGTCATAAGAGGCGACATTGCCAACGACTGATAACAGTGGTATGAGAGCTGCCAACGGACTCGTCACTGACGCAGCAAGGCCAAGGCACGCTATCATCTCTACCGGTGCACTAAAACGCCCCTCACATTAATGGCAGATCACTGGAATATAAAGGTTTCCCGCTTTAACCTTCACTTGATGCACTTGCGCCGTCCTATATTAGATGTCCTACTCTAGGCCTTGGTAATACCCTGAACAGCTAGTAGTCGGCATAGGCATCTCTGGCAAGCCGTAGCATGAGCTCCTCGCAAGATATAAATACTCTCTTTTAGTTTACCCCCTACATCGTTGCCTCTTTGCTCTCGCCCTCCTCGGCCTCGGTGGTGGCGATGCCCAATTCTTCAGCAGGCTGCATAGCCGCTTCACCACCTTCTGGGTTCGACGACTCGGACGCTTCACCCTCCTTCTTATCCTCCTTGGGCAGGGGGATGAGAAATGCCGACGCCAAGCAGATGGCGGCAGCAACAACCTCCATGAGGACATCCATGAAAAGGTATATTGTGTTGCTGCCGTAAAGAGGCCCGTAGGCGGGATTTTGGCTGTAGTCGCCCACGGCGCTGTAGATCAGACGCACAAGAACTAGGGGAGCCGTGAGCCCCACGGTGTAGAGGATCCAGATCTCGGTTCCCAGAGTTACGCGCTTGGACGGGCTGCGGGCTGCGTCAATGACCAGAGCGAGGTAGGCGACGGCCAGAATTCCGTAGCCGGCAAGGAAGAGGGCCAACGCCGCGGTGGTCAGGCGGTTCACTGAGACATCACTGGTCGTGGAGGCGCTCTGAAGGGATCGAGTGGTGCCGACGATGCCGAGGATGAGGCCAGCCAGGGCCATGAGAGATATGATGAGAAGAGACTTGACTGGGAAGACGCGCGACGTCTTGTTCCTGTTTGGCATCAATTCGTTACGCAAAGTTCCCCCTGATTTCAAAAAAAAAAAAAAAAAAAAAAGAGAGGCACGAATTGACTTACACTCGGCCGACCAGAGCGACACAGGTCAACATCAGAGGAGCGAGACCGGACAGTTCGCAGACGATGATGGCGACCTCGACATTCAAAGAGGGATGAGATAGAGACACAAAGGTGGAGATGGCACCGGCAACCCGCAGCCCAGAAAGAGTAACAATGTATCGCCAGGTGCCGGCATTCTTGGCACCCTGGGCAAAGCAGAGATATGTCGCCAAGCACAGCGAAGGTAGAAAGAAGATGAACTGGAGAATGGCGATGCCCGTGCGGTACGAGACAGCCATGACGGATGATTCTCTTTGAATGCTGAACTAAGATGCTAGGAAGACGACAACGTACATGAAGTGCAAAAACAAAGACGCTCATTCCACCTGTGACTGTTAAAACAGGAAGCCACAGAGGTGCTCCCTGTCAGTACTCTACAGCGCCCGCCTCCCGATCGCTCACGCTGCATGGGCGAGAATGCATGCCCTGTTGAGGTTAGCGTGCCAAACATTGGCAGGTAATATATCAGTAATGAGGCGCTCCGAGACGAGGCTCGGAACGTGCTGCCGGCAAGGACGTAATACTGCGTATTACCGCGTACTGAGTAGCCCCGCCACGGCGGCAAGGGACACACCGAAAAAGTCCGACGCCCGGGATTTATTTCTATGTTGGCTGATCAAGTACTCCGTACCGTCTAGCGACATTGGCTTGGCCCAAAGAGGTGTAAGAGAAGAAGACGATATCACCACGACTGGCGAGGCCGAATACGCTGACTGTCTCAGCCCAAGTAGGTGTGGCCAGACCAACGTTGAGTTGACCAAGAAAAGCGTAATAGAAAGAGTCCCTGGAAAAATCTGCCTCCTTGTTGTCGCAGTCCGTTGAGGCCAATCTGCGCTCAGTTTTATCTTGTATTACAAAGGGCAACTACAGTTCTTCAAGCAGGCAGTGAATTCTCACCTCGTTAATTACGACAACCCGCAGAACGGCACTGTCTGGAAGTATCAGGTATCGATTCAAGATACGCGCGTGTCTTTCAAATGGGCTCTCTTCCGCAGGTCAACGGTGCCGAGACGTGGCCCGTGACGAAGCTGCCGCTGTTCAACACCACCACGCAGAGCTCGGACATTCGCTCATATCACGAGTGTACAGCTTACGCCGTGCCCATCGTAACCGGCGCGGCGAGCCTGCAGCAGCGGTTTGCGCGATTCATCGCCGCCATCGTGGGTGACGACGACAATGTCGGGTTTCTCGCAGAGGCGGGTAGCGAGCGTGCGCTGGTCATCTATACTGCCGCTGTGTCGCCGGACGGTGTGGTTTCGAAGGAAATGCTACAAGGCGATGCTGATTCGGTCCCAGATGACTTGGGTTTTGGCCTTTACATCCGAAACGCATCGCCCGATGGCACCGAGACGACACAGGGCAGCCACCGCGTGCCGCAGGCTCAGCGACCTCTAGTCCTGGAGATTGTTCTCGGCAGCGAGCAAGGCGTGGCGGATGTCACCCTGCGTATTCGCGGCGACCACGGACCGCCGGCAGCCTCTCAGCACCTGCTGAATCTTGCCATTGCACACATGAGTCCGAAAGGTGAATTGGCGAATGTGCAAGCCAGTCGCATCGGCAGTCCTGCCGTATTATTACCGTCTTCAAAGAACCACAACGGCGACAAATCGACCCCTGGTGTCTTGCATGCGATTCTCGAAGAGGCAGCGCGGTCTTGTCGTCAGGACATCGCCATTGACGAGGTGACTGGCCGCTTGGAAACCGCGTACTCGCGCCGGTCGCTGACATACAGCGAGCTGAACGCCCAGGCCGGCCGCTGGGCAAATCAGATCGCGTCCATCTTGCAAAAGCTTAACTGGCCCGCTTTCCGGGGTGAGCAGAGAATGGTGCCCATCTACCTCCCCAACTGCACAGAGCTCAGTATATGCATGAACGGCATAGCCAGGGCTGGGCATTGCTTCTGCGCCTTGCCCACGGAGGCGCCTATGGAGAGACTCCGCGACCTTCTCGATGACCTGTGCGCCCCCGGCATCCTAGGTGTCGGGCCAAATCCGTGGTCTGGCAGTCAATTTGGCGACGAAATCACCTGGATTGACTTTCTCGACCCCATGTCCTGCCTCGCGGGTGCTGCATCTCTCTCTTCGGAGCAGCTGCCGGTCCCCGTCCTGCGCGCCGCCCACCCCGATGATGTGGCCTACATCATCTACACCTCGGGCTCGACTGGCCGACCCAAAGGCGTCGTGATGCTGCACTGCACTGCCACGGCCTTCCTCAGGGACTTTGACCACGGGCCAGGCAGCCTTCCTACGGGCCAGGGGCTGCGCTGGATGGTCATGTCGTCACCCACTTTCGACATCATGCTAATGGATCACTTCATGCCCTTGCTCAAAGGGGGCACAGTGGTCATGGCCGAGCGCAGTCTCTTGCTAAGCAGCCCGGAGACTGTCATCACCGAGCTACGCGCGACAGCTACTTTTACGGTGACCAGCCTGGCGATGCTCCTGCGGCCCGAGCGCGTGCCCACGCTCAACACAATGATAGTGGGCGGCGAGTTGGTTGGGCAGCGCGTTCTCGACAATTTTGCGCCGCGCAAGGACGGGGAGCCGTCACGACGACGCCTTTTCGGCGGATACGGTTCGACCGAAACAACCATATTTGCCTCGGTGGAGGAGTATACCAGCGGTTCTCGCCCGTCAGTTGTTGGTGCACCGCTCCCCGGCTTGCAATCCGTGATTCTGGATATGAAAACGGACTCGTCAGCGCGGCGCGGGGTGGCACCGCTCGGCGTGGTCGGCGAGCTTGCCATCGGTGGTCCCCAGGTTTCCCCTGGCTATCTCAAGCGACCAGAGGAAACGGCCCTGGCCTTTGTCGACGACCCTCGGTTCGGCAGACTCTACCGCACCGGCGACAAGGCGCGCGTGGTGTGGTCAGAACAGGGCGAGCCAGTCATTGACTTTCTCGGGCGAATCAACGCCGACTAGGTTAAGCTCAATGGCCGTCGCGTTGAGCTCCCTGAAATTGAGAATGTCTTGTCAAGGGCTGGCAACGTGGCTCGCGTTGCCGTCTTCGTGTCCGAGTCACAGCTGGTGGCTTGTGTCATGCCTTGGGAGGGGAGTTGCCGGGACAATGCCGCTCTAGAGGCGCAGTGTCGCGCCGAGGCGACGCGCTATCTACCCGCCTGGATGCATCCCGTGCACTATTCTGTCATGGAGGCTTTCCCCCGCACTGTGAGCGGCAAGGTGGACCGTCTAGCACTCCAAGGCATTCTATTCGAAAAGACGCATGCCAATGTAAAACCTTCAAATGCTCCCGTGACCAAGCACCCTCGCCATGAGTCCATTGTCTATGAGGGCCTCGCCGCAGCACTGGGTGAACGCATTTGGAGGCATACGACGTCTGCCAGCCTCGTTAGCTTGGGAATTGACAGTCTGCGAGCCTTGGTCTTCATCCAGCGGCTAGAAGACTTGGGCGTCAACCATTTCGATATCGGGCAGGTGCTATCTGCAAGGACCATCAACGATCTTGTAGCCGCGGTGGAGAGCCAGCATGTTGAACATGTGCCCGTGGCATCGAAGGATATGAGTGTGCTACAGGAGCAACACGGTGTCGGGACCAGCAGCAAATCTGTCAAAATGCCTGCCGACGAAACACCCAAAAGCACCATCGTCCCAAACGGTGCCAGTGGCGTGGCGCATACCGATTCCGGCTTCGGCGATCAAGTGGATGTGAGCATCATACCTGCAGACTCGGACGAGGTGTTTGAGCTCTCTGTCGAAGCCAAGCTCCGTCACTTCGACCATCACTGTCGCGTGCCATGCCTTGCGGCTCTGGGCTTGTTGGATGACCAGGTCGAGCAAGTGCTGCCCGTCACCAATGTCCAGACACGGTTTGTCGCCGCGGCAGTGGACCCTTCCATCTATGACCGAAAGCGCTACATCGGACGGCCCAACGTGACGCATTTCCCATATTTGGTACCGGAGGACATGGACCCTGCCCGTCTGCAGCGAGCCGTTGAGACTGTGCTGCCACGGTACGACTGCTTTCGCACAGTCTTCGTGCGGGTGGCCCATCCAATCGCCCCGTTCGCCCAATGCACGCTCTCCCCATCAGCGGCCGTGATACCCAAGTTGAAAGTTGTCTGCGACCATCGCTGTTCCGATGCCAACGATCCCACGGGCCTGTGGCAGCAAGCCATCAATGGGGTGCAGAGGACAGCCGAGGCAGCAATGTCCATTGACCGGCTGGGAATCACGGTGTCGTGGGTGTGGTCGCGCAACAGGGCGCAGTGCGTTTTCGTCTTGTCGCTGTTCCACGGCGTTTATGACGTGACGCAGCTCATCTATCTGATGGATGCCATTGCTACCGAGTATGCCTGTCCGGGCTCTGCTCCGCCGGTGCATCTGCTCCCGATCCGCACGGCTGTCGAACTTGGCCTCAGCTATGACTGGGTAAGCACCGTCATGTACTGGGCTCGTCGCCTCGGTGGTGTTCCCGGTTTTCGGATAGCGTCTCGCCAGCCCATTCCCACCTCTGTGCTTCCCGACTCTCGTCCAGGGCTGGATGAGACGCACATGCGGACCCTGAGTGTCAAGTCGATCATGACTATGCGCCGGCTGGACCAGGCCGCCGTCGACATGTCGACCACGATGCTCACTGTCGTCGAGGCGGCCTGGGCCAGTGTCCTGGCGCAGACACTCCCCCGTGAGACCATCGCCAAGGAGGCTTTCAACATTCAGTTCGGGACAATCATGAACGGTAGACGTCACCATGACGCGCTGCGCTGCATGGCGCCGATGTTGACGGCCTTGCCTGTGCTGTTGGACTTCCCCGATGCTGGCGCCCGGCTGAGAACGAACCGCGAAACGTGCGCACTGCTCGCGACGCAGCGAGCCGAGGCCGAGCCGTATCTTCAGATGCCCTGTCCCACAGTTGCCCATGCCAAGATGGGCACTGATCGCATCGACTCCGTGCTACTCGTCCAGGCGCTGCAGCACGACGTGCCAAGCTCGAGGCGCGCTACCCGTGGGCTGCCTGGGTATAACGTCGAAGAGAACCTCCTACCGGCGTACAAAGAGATTGATACTGGTATGCCCATCGTCATGGAGGTGTGGCCAGGACGGGGCCGCTGGGACGAGGAGATGCTGCTGCGCTGTGTGTATAACGTGTTGCGTCCTGGCTATGAGTTCTTGAATCGCGATTGGGTTCTTACCATCATGTCGGCGCTGGATGAGGCGATGACTCGCATCACAACCGAGCCAGATGCGCCGTTCTACGTCGGCTAGTGTTTGTAAGGGATAACTGATGAAATATCATGTTATAATATCTTAAAATAGATATATAAATATTACTATATTCTAGGTAAGAACTAACTAACTAATTTATTTTATAATATAAGGAGTTTTATTTAAAGTAAAAGACTATCTCTTCTAATAGTCCCTAAGTATTTATAGTTTTATAACTACTAATTAGTATTAGTTCTATTAGGGATAATAATATATATTATTATAGGTTAGTTCTTAGTATTTCTAGTTATTAATGCTTAATTATGTGTAAGCTATAGGCTTTAGCCTATAGCTAAAGATCTAGGTATAAAAGTGGGTCTTTAGCTGATTTAGGCCAATTAGAGGGCTGCATTTGGTGGGGCAGCTGGTGGCTGCAACACTAACAGTAGTCATATTCGGACGAGAATGCGCGGATTTACGATCATGCACCGACGGCCCAGCCCGGCGTCGCAGTGCAGCATCATCGCATATTGACATGTCTCTAAAAATAGCTGGACGCTTGAATGAAATAAGAAAATCACTGCAAAATCCCGAAAAGGGTTCTCTTTCTGCCGATTAGAATTAATTTTGCATTGTTTTTATATATGAACAGTGGTATCATAGCCGCGAAAAGACGTTTCTCGTATTTCCAAAATTGCGCCAACCGTGGGTAATTTACAAAATCAAGGCTCCCGCAACAGCCATGGCCAGCCATCCGTAGACCGGAGACGCCAGGATACCAGTTGCCGCATTGTGTTTGGATGTCGGGCTGGGACTTGCCGTGGTGCTGGCGCCGACGCCGGCACCGCTGCTGCCGCCCGACTTTCCCGTGCTCGTCGCCGTCGCCAGGCAGGCCGTGGCGCCGCGCGAGACGCTCGGAATGGGCGCGCCGTTGCTGTTGACGTCGCAGCGGGCCTCGCCCGTCTTGTTTTGGATCTTGAAGTCGACGCTGGCGCGCTCAAAGTCGTACGAGACCCTGTCGGTGTTGTTGGCAAAGACGGTCGTCAGCGCAAACATGAGCGGCATGGGGATGCGCCCGTTCTCGACCGAGTCAATGTAGCGCTGCAGGTTGTCCGTCTGCTTCCACACCTGGATCGTCGCGTTGCGCACCTCGCGGCCGTCAATCTCGGGCGACTTTGCGTTGCGGCCATTGGTATCGTCGGTTGTTATGAGCTCGCCCGTGTCGTGCACCGTCAGGTTCGACCGGTACCAGGCGAAGGCGTAAATGACCTCGTCAATGGTGTCGCCGGTCGGGATGAAGGAGATTTCGAGAAAGGCAATGTAGCGTGCCTTGCGCGCCTCGTCGTCAGGCCGCAGCAACGTGATGACGCCGGGTTCGTACAGGGCTGGGTTCGCCGGGATGACGTCGCCTGCTGCCGGGGGATCCTTTGTCGTGAAGAATTGGACCTCGTCGTTACTCGTCGCCGCTGACGTTGTCTGGGGCCCATTCTGAGGACCCCTGAAGTCAGCCGCAAAGTCGAAATCGTGGCCAGACAAGGGAGGATCGGGCCAGGAGGCTGCGGCCAGCGAGGCCAAGCTCGCGACGATTGCGATGCAGCTTCGAGGCGCCATGGTTTGTGTAGAATGTGAAACGGTTGATGCGAGACGATGAAGTAGGAAAAGAATTAGTCGAGGCCGGCCAGTGGCGACACTAACGAGTTAGTAGAAAATCCATCAGACTTCTGGTGATGATCGGTGGAGACAGGAGCCTGATCCCCCTCCGCTTGACCTGGATGCCGTTTTTCCCGTAGCGTAGCGTGCGTGGGTGGCCGCGTCATGCGCCTCCCACGAAGCCGCCGTTGCAACTTGCAAAGTACTCTAACATATTTTACGGAGTATGCGGCCGCACATGGATGCCGGTTATTGACGACATGACTTGACTTGACCGCTCTCTGGTTGTGCGGCATCATTTTGTCGAGTCGCAACAACATGACTCTTTCCATGATTTAGCCTTCCTTTCATAACACATGATGCATTTTGAATCAATCTTGGCCCATCCCACATGGTTCATTAATAAGGGACCATTCCCCCCCTGTAATAGGAGGCGGACCGCTCCTTTACTTTCTAGCAACGCCGCTGACGAATTCCTGCCGCGTTACGATCAATTCTCTACGACACGAATGACTTTGCGTCTTTTTCAAAAAGCATACCTTGATTCTAACGGCGTCGATTGTCCCTGTGCGCACCAGCGGATTAGTACAGCTTTCAGATTGAGCTCTGCATCTGCAGCAACCAGAAACGAGCAACAAACACTGAATTATGCGTCAGAATTACCTTGCCGGTATGCAAAAATCGCAGACTTGGTGTTCGCAGATTTTCCCGCCATCATCAAAGCAGCAAATCTGCTGTTCGTTTGGCCCTGTCCCGCAGTGGCAACAGCGCCATTTCCATCCGTATCTGCAAAAGAAGCAGCGTTCCAAAGGGCATGGTTCACCTGATATATCATCCGGCTCTTTCCACGATGTCATCCCGCAGGTAAAGCGCTGGCCTGTGTAGTGGTTTTTGACGGGTTTGTGGCAGTATCTTGTCTCCCTGATTGTGTCCACACCACAACGGTGCTTCTGTATGACGAGTCTACACATAGGGATTTATGTTTCGTTCCGACTCCGATGGCTGTGCGGTAAGCCCTAGAAGATTACTGCTTCGGCCACTTGCTGAGCGCAAGGTGTTCTTCGTGGCATGCTTCATAGCTCAAAGAATATGAAGCAACACTGCAGCTGCAGTCTCGTAGATGTATGAGATATGAGTGGGAGATTATGTTTGTGAGTAGCGACGTACTTGTGATACACGTTCGAAAGTTTGCTGTATACCGGTGTAGCATGACTGAAGAAAAGTTCGATTCCGGGGCTCACACATGCATAATAAATCAGTCGCTCGTGTTCCTTTAGATATTAGTGCTCTCATCACTTTCCCTCATCAGAGACGATTACTCACTTGCAGCTATGTGGTAAAAAATGAAGAAGATTTTGAAGCCTCGAATTGATAGGTTGTAGAGAGCGTGCTGATCAGAACCGTCGTTGATTTCGGGCACGGCCCAATGTGCCCGACATTAGAGTGACCGCACAAGAACGAAGTACTGGAGTTTGTATTGAGATAGTAGGTCACAGAATGAAAAAGATGATTAAGAGAGTCGAAATATTAGTACTACTAGGTCTTACAATATCGTAATTCATGCTTGACCTCATGGGCAAACAAGTGGTGCTCCTCGGCGCAGTCAATCTGCTCCGCGCACTGTGGGCAGAGATCGATGCGGACGCACACTGGTTTGAATCAGTGTGGCTTTCTAACTTGTTAGTGCCGATGTAGCTGAGAAGGGAAAATAGAACAATCGAACAAGCCACCGACGTGCGACGTCAGTGATATCAGGCCTCCTAGGCACTAATCTTGGCAGAGATCTCCATGCACGTTGAATATGAGATTGCAATCAAGCCATAATGACAGCCCAGCCTAGCCGCCTCCTTTCATAAGGACAACCTTTGGTCAGTTCAGAATTCACTGGAGCGCATAATCTGATCTTTTCACCAGTTCCCGCACTGACTGCTGCTGACCCCAGGTAGGGGTTCGGCCATCTGTGGGGTAAAAGCATATAGCCGGGCCTCTGTGGCAAGTGCACCAATTTAGAAGCTTCAACTTTCTGTCTGTTGGAGAGGGATTCATTCATCGTTACGGGTCCAATATAGGCTGGCCAAGCATTTGGTTCGATTATTGATGCAATGCCGCGCGCCCTGACTCTCAATGCAGGCCAGGGTGGCCGTCCCGGCAAGGTCTACTACCCGTGAGTTTACCGTTACTCTGTTTGGGGGCGGCGCTGAGGACAATGCTAACATGAGAATGTGTCAGTCTGCAAGTAAAGCAGGTCCCAAAGCCGAAACCAGGCCCCAATGAAGTCCTTGTTCGGATCAAGGCGGCGGCTCTCAATCACCGCGATCTATGGGCTCGCCGACATCTCTACCCTGGGCTGTCCCTAGAGAACCCACTGCTGGCTGATGGCGCCGGCATCGTCATCGAGGCTGGACCCGAAGTCAAGCGCACCGAGTTGCTCCATCAAGCTATTATATTGACTCCTATGCGCGGCTGGGAAAGCGACCCCGTCTCACCCGAGGACCCTCATCGGTTTGCAGTCATTGGCGCTACACTCCTCTCCGAGGATGGAACCGGACAGGACTACCTGGCTGTTCACGAAGATGAGGTGCAGCTCGCACCTCGCCATTTGACTGCGGTCGAGTGCGCAGCACTTCCTATCTGCGGGTTGACTGGTTGGCGGGCGCTTGTTTCCAAGGCTGGTATCAACGGGCCCGGGAAAAATGTGCTGGTCACCGGTATTGGTGGCGGCGTGGCTCTGCAGGTTTTGCAGTTCGCCGTGGCTTTCGGGAGTAATGTCTATGTTACATCTGGAGACCAAAAGAAAATCGACAAAGCCGTCGCAATGGGTGCCCGAGGAGGCGTTAGCTATAGGGACACCCGCTGGGGCTCTGGCTTATTAGAGCTGCTTCCAGACGACCATCCATATATAGACGCTGCCGTTGATGGTGCAGGTGGGAATTTGATTGCCGAGGTGGCACCCATCATGCGCCCGGGCGGTGTCATTGCGCAATATGGTATGACGGTTGGCAACAAAATGGACTGGCAGATGCGAGCCGTGTTGGCTAATCTCGAGCTCAAGGGTTCAACCATGGGCTCAAAAAGAGAGTTTCGTGATATGGTTGCGTTTGTAGATACGCACAAGATCAAGCCAGTCGTTAGCAAGACTGTACGAGGACTGAGCGATCTTGAAGCCATCGAGACATTGTTTGTCGACATGCAGGCCGGGCGACAATTTGGCAAATTGGTCATTGAGATAGACGATGAGCCTCAAGCTCAATTGTGACACCTATCAAGTTGGGATCCATGAAGGATGCCCCGAACACACTATTCAATTTCACGTATGGCGGGTCTTTTTGATGGCTAAATAGCTAGCTTGGTGTAAATTTGATCTGGGCGGCATTGTCTCACACTCACATAAGACGTGATTATCCTCCAAGAGAGGTGTAAGAATTTGATGATAGTGGCGAGGCTTTGAGTGCTCACACTCGTGAAGAGCAAATAGCCTGCTTTGGCTACTAATGTAAACATTTCCAGGTCCAGAGATCTAATAAATCATCGCTTGCTGTTACATCGAATTCGCGGATCTGATGGACTACAGGGGCCGACAAGAACTGGCACGATTTAAATACAGAGTGATCCAGCCCCTAGAACGCCTCGATGCGGCGCCCGCATGCAATTGTAGTGAGTCATGTGCTGCCAGATTCATTGCATATACAAATTTCTTCCCTTGACACTGAAAGTGCAGGAGTAGTCTAGCTAATGAATGTTTTCTTTTCCTAAAAAAAACACGCAGCTATAAATAGAAACTTAAAGTAGATGCGATTATACAAGCATGTACGAGCCAGAAGTAAGCCCGCCCGTGAAGCAAGACTGACAGTTGTTATTGGCATTCTGCGTTCAGACTCTGGGCCAAACAAAAACCCATAGCGTTGCTGCTTCTCCGCATTGAGCGGAATTAGTTAGCACGTAACTACCGCAGTGCATGTTGCTCAAACCTTAGAGACGTAGTGCGGACACTCTTGCGGGGTGGTTACGTGCTTCGATGATGTGATTCCGTCAGCTATTTGCTACCATGTCAATCCAACCTCGCACCCATTTAAGCTCATCCAAATATTCAATACAAATTTCATATTCGGGAGACAAAAAAGCCAAGATTTTGTTTATATCTCAAAATGGGGGTATTGATTGACTCGCGTCCCGCGATGATGGACGCGCATATTGACGAGCATGCTGGGAGTGGCAATGGTATTCCCATCCTGCCGAGTCTATCGGCTTCTGGGGACTCACTGAGCGAGGAGGGGAGAACTAATCAGAGGAAAGACACATCCGCTGCACCACCGGCTCCAAAGCAGACAACGCCACTGGAGATTGTGAACAGGTATATTGATGAGCCGCGGCCGCTCAAAGTTGCAGTCATTGGAGGGGGCCTGGCGGGCATCCTTGCAGGTGTCCTTTTACCGACGAAAGTGCCCGGAATTCAATTAACAATTTACGAGAAGAATCATGATTTTGTGAGCCGGTTACAATGTTCGCTCTAAATTCGCCACGCTCACTACTTGTACAGGGAGGAACGTGGCTCGAGAATGTATATCCTGGTGTGAGATGCGACATACCATCGCATGTCTATCAGTCAACTTTTGAGCCCAAAAAAGATTGGTCCGATGAGTTTGCACCTGGAAATGAAATCCGCGAATATTGGCAGTCTGTTGCTAAAAAGTACAATGTGTACCAGTATGCCAAATTTGAGCATCTGGTAGAAGGGGCTGCATGGGATTCCGATGCTGGCAACTGGCACGTTACAGCCAGAGACTTCACAACCAATGAGGTCAAAACACTGCAATACGACTTTGTGCTGACATGCATTGGTCGATTCAACGATTGGAAGCTACCAACGTATCCTGGCATTGACAAATTCCAGGGAACACTGAGGCACACCTCAAACTGGGACCCCGACTTTGACCCGGATGGGAAAAGAATCGCTGTCATTGGAAATGGGGCTAGTGGTATTCAGGTTGTTGCTACTCTACAGAAGACTGTGGCTCGCTTGGACCACTACGCCAGAAACAAGACGTGGATTGCGACCTCGTGGGCAGGAGATGAAAGAACGGCTGGTCCCCAACCTATTGAAAACGAACTACAGGATACCTTTCAGGATCCTACGGCATACACGGAATACAGGAAAAAGCTCGAGGACAAATACTGGCGGGGTTTTCCAGGGGTCCTTCGTGGAAACGCTAGAAATGTGAACTTGAAGACGAATTTCATTGAAGTGATGCAGAAGAGATTGTCCAAAAAGCCGACTATGATTGAGCACATGGTTCCGGACTTTTCTCCCAACTGTCGACGTCTGACCCCCGGCCCTGGCTATCTGGAAGCAATCACCGAGGGAAACGTGGATTATATACGCACACCAATCCGCAGGATCACTGCTACGGGCATCGAGACGGAAGATGGCATCCACAGAGAAGTTGATGCCATATTCTGTGCCACCGGCTCCAAGACGGATTTGGTGCCTCGCTTCCCAATCAAGGCCGACGGGAGGACACTGGCCGATGTTTGGGCCCCCAAGGGAGAACAAGCCTTTCCATATACATATATGGGAGTTGCAACGCCTGGCTTCCCGAATCTATTGTTTGTTCATGGGCCGTTCGGCACCGGCCCGTCCGGTACCGTGCCCCAGAGTGTCGAGAGCCAGCTGACTTACTTTGCAAAGCTGCTCCGAAAAGTGTCTAGGGAGGGTATCAAATCTGTTGATGCCGACTCCAAGGCTGCCGACGACTTTAATGAGTTCGCCGAGGCCTTCTTCAAGACGACAGTTTTTACGGACAACTGCAGCTCGTGGTACAATGGTGGCAAGCCAGGTGCTAGAGTGCACGGCATCTGGCCTGGCAGCGCTGCGCATCTCACTATTGTGCGGCGCGATCCTCGCTGGGAGGATTGGAATT
Organism: Beauveria sp. NWAFU-1; assembly: GCA_024472245.1. Classification (NCBI taxonomy): domain Eukaryota; kingdom Fungi; phylum Ascomycota; class Sordariomycetes; order Hypocreales; family Cordycipitaceae; genus Beauveria; species Beauveria sp. NWAFU-1. The sequence continues at coordinate 2,682,880 of JANBXD010000004.1, forward strand.
ACAAGTATTTGTCTGGTTCGGGAAATCGGTTCCATTGGTACCTGGGTAACGGGTCTACAAAGCGAGAGGCAGACCCCGAGTCTGACATTACCTCGTACCTTCGAAACACGGACGAGGTTGACTTGAAAGATGTGCACGAAAGCTGGTGGAGCATTCCATAGATTAGAGAGAAGTTTTACCATTGTTTGCTAGACATCAGACGAATGGATTGTTAATTCAGAGCAGCAGCCGCTCAAATGCCGGAGTGGTTGCCGGATCTCGGGGTCAAGCCGAAGCCGGAATATATCATCATCTTGCAACTTTGACCCTGTATGAGCTCTTTCAATCGGAACGTTTATTGATAAGCTCTTTTATAGGCTTAAGTGGTTGGCGTATGTTGTTTCACTTCCCTGAAATGACGTGCTTTAGGCAATGCCGCAGAGCGGAGGACTGAGCTAGCCTACAGTTAAAGGAAACGGCAGCTGCGTGCCTTTGCACATGGGTTGAATGATCACCCAGTTCGGGCTCATTCTAGTAATACATTGCAAGCTTTGGTGATACACCAGATTCTTCGTATTACCGCCCACCACCTGCACCATACGCGCTCTCAGGCTCGAGCAAAAATGGCGTCCGAGGCTGCACCAGGTATGTGGTGGCATGTTAAAGGTTGGTCTGAGAGCGGCTTCTAACTCATCACAGTGAAATGGTATCGATCAACATTCTTTAATATCACGATCCTCGGCCTATGCAATTTTGCTGCACCGGGAATCTGGGGGGCTATGAACTCCCTCGGCGCTGGAGGAGCACAAAAGCCATACTTGGTCAATACGGCCAATGCATTGACATTCTGTCTCATGGTTGTTTCTTGTCTCTTTTCCAGTGCCTTGGTTCGTTTAATTGGTATAAAGGGCACTTTGATCTTCGGCACGTACGTATACGCGAGATGCAACAGCTGCAACACAAATCCGCTGCTGACAAGATGCCCCAGGCTTGGCTACGCACCTTACGCCGCAGGCTTATACACAAATAATCGGTTCGGGATAGAATGGCTCGTCATTCTTGGTGCGGCCCTGTGCGGCATCTCCGCTGGCGTATTCTGGATGGCAGAGGCAGCCATTGCGATTGCTTATCCGGAACCCTGGAACAAAGGCAAGGCACTCGGATACTGGCTAACGTACCGAGTCAGTGGCCAGATTCTGGGTGGTGCCATCAACTTGGGCTTGAACGCCGATCGCGATCAGGCCGGCAAGGTGTCTCATACGGTATACCTTGTCTTCATTGCTCTTCAATGCCTTGCTCCCGTGGGCGCGCTCTTCCTGACGCCGCCTGAAAAGGTGCAGCGCCAGGATGGCAAGAAGGTGGAACTAGGCATATTCAGCAACCCTTGGCTCGAGATCAAAGCAACCATCAGATTGTTCTTCTCTCGCAAGTTCCTACTGGTTCTGTTGTTTATTGGGCAAGCCGTTTTTGCCGAGGCCGTATTTTTCACGTATCTTTCGTGTAAGTCGGACCTTCTCTGCTGCATCCGTCAAAAGGGGGAAGAAAAGCAAGCATCTGACAAATCTCTGGCTCAGTGTGGTTTTCTGTTCGTGCGCGTGCTTTGGGATCATTTCTGTCAGGCATTGTGGCCGCAATTGGGGGCAACGTCCTTGGGGTAAGTTGCGTCTCTGAGCGCCATTTGGCAACGTACTCACAATCACGATTCAACAGTACTGGCTTGACAGAACAAAAATTCCGCTCAAAATCAGGGCTCGATCTTCGTTCTGGATCATTGTCACTCTTCAAGGAGCATGGTGGACTTGGGCGACAGTAATGTCTGCACGATATCGTCGCACACAGCCCACATACGACTGGACGAGCCCTGGCTTTGGATCCGGGTTCCCTGTATACCTTTTCTTGCTACTCGGCTTCCAGTTGAACTACATGTTCCTGTGAGTATTGCAAGCTCAACCTCTATTACTGTCGCTGATTTCCGGCCTACAGGTACTTCATCATTCAAAATTTAGCCGAGTCCCAGGAACAGGTTATCCGTTATTCAGCCTTGCTACGCGGGACCGAATCTGCTTGGCAGGCAGTAAGTTACGGTTTGGGATCCGTTGAGATCATGGCACAAGTTGGAAGCGTCTACCTGAACTTTGGTCTTTGGGCTGCTGCGATTATTCCCGCTTGGCTGGTTTTGCGCGAGATTGGGGTCGCAAAGCCTGGCGACGGCAACGACTCTGAGCAAAGCACAAGTGATGCTGGCGAGATGAAAACGGCCGGAGACGTGTCTAACTAATTAGGATTACTCAATTATTTGATAGGAGGACTATTCGTGCCCGAATCTTCAGTCAGAGTGTCTCTCGGCACAGAAAAGATAAGATCGTTGAAATGCGCGAGCATGTAGCACACTACATCTGCAGTGGATATATTTAGCGACATTGGACGTTCTAAGCTGACCGTTTTTTATCGGAGTATTGATGATTGTTTCGTCTGTTATCTTGGCCTTGCAGCCCGAAATCGGATGTGCTTGTGTGCAGCCTCCTCTTCGTAAGTGGAGGTTCAAATTGCGCCATCACATACAGCCGTGCTCCCAGCATAAAAGCAAATCTGCGGTCCTGATTATACCCCACATTCGGATTTACTTGGAAATATGAGTGAAGCAACCGGCATGTTCATGTCCGTTTCATGGGCGACGCCATTCCGTCGCCACTATCGCGTCATTGTGTGCTCGGAACGCTAAAGCGGAGGCTACTGCACCGAACACCAGACGACCGTGCCTGGCTTTTATTACTCGGAGCGAGTGTTTTTCTAGATACAAGAGCTTTAATTAGTTACATTTCAAAGACCAAATTGGAGTGAAAGACGTTGAACACCACCGAAACTATGGCCGAAGAAGCCTCTACCCAGGGCAAGAAGTCCCTCATCCTCAACGCCTTCGTGATGATGTGTAGGTCCTGATATCCACGTTTTATAGCAAGTCGTCTAATACCACTTCAGGTAGCGGCCACCAATCTCCAGGCTTGTGGCGCCATCCAGATGATAAGTCGTGGAAATTCGACGAAACAGCACACTGGGTTGAGCTGGCCAAGCTACTCGAGTCGGCCAAGTTCCATGGCATCTTCATTGCGGATGTACTAGGTAAGCTTTATAACACGTCACAAGATTGTTATCTGATCGATTTAGGCGGCTACGATGTGTATGAAAAGTCTTTGGAGCCAGCGATCGTCTCTGGCGCGCAGTGGCCAGTGACGGAGCCGCTCGCAGTTGTTCCCGCGATGGCTGCTGCGACAAAAAGTATTGGCTTTGGCGTGACCATTTCCACCACATACGAGCAGCCATACCATCTGGCTAGAAGAATTTCTACTATTGATCACTTGACAAAGGGGCGGTAAGTGCAGCTATTCATGAAAGTTATCGCCTCCTGACTAATTGCCTTTTTGAAGCTTGGGCTGGAACGTACGTACAGCATCAAGATGAAATGCATCTGAATCTCATGCTCACATCACAACAGATTGTTACAAGCTACTTGGACTCGGCTGCTAAGAACCTGGGGCGCAACGAGCAACTAGATGTAGGCTGCTCGCCCTGCTGTTCAACGGCCAAGCATACTGACGAGCACAGCATGACGAGCGCTACGCCCAAGCTGAGGAATACATGAAAGTCATGTACAAATTGTTCCAGGCTTCCTGGCGCGATGATGCCGTGACGCTTGATCGCGAGCGTGGCGTCTATACTAACCCAGATCTTGTCCGCCAGATCAATCACAAAGGAAAGTACTATGCCGTGCCTGGTCCGCACATTGTCCATCCCAGCCCACAGCGAACGCCGCTGCTCTTGCAAGCCGGTGCATCGAAATCGGGTAAACTATTTGCTGCCCAACATGCCGAGGCGATTTTTACCTCTGCTCACGCTCCCGAAGCGTGCAAGAAGAATATCGCAGAGATACGGCAAACCGCGCAAGACGTTTTTGGCAGAGACCCGCGAAGCATCAAGGTTCTCGCTCTTGTCACGCCAATCTTGGGCAAGACAGAAGACGAAGCACGTGCCAAGTACAACGACTATAAGAAATATGCCTCCCTTGATGGTGCGCTCTCGCTTTTTGGAGGCTGGACTGGAATCGATCTCAGTGCCTACGGCGACGACGAAGAATTGCGTGAGGTTGAGAGCAACGCAGTGAGGTGAGCGGCTGGCTTTCACAACGAAAGGCAAATTGTCAACTGATATCGGCTAAACGATTCTTCAGGTCAACCGTCCAGGCTTATGCACGATTCTCGCCCGCAAACTCAAAATGGACAAAGCAAACGGTGGCTGAGCATGTCAGCCTTGGTGGCAACGGACCGCTCTTTGTGGGAACACCGGCGCAAGTTGCCGACAGTCTCGAAACTTGGATACAGGAGGCCGATGTTGATGGATTCAACTTGGTGAGTTATTCTTTTCTTTTGTGGAATGAATTCTGGGATTGGTTGTGTCTCTAACCTCGATATCCCAGGCATATGCGTTGTTCCCACAAACATTCCAGGACATCATCGACTTGCTTCTTCCCGAGCTGAGAAAGCGCGGGTTGTTTTGGGACGACTACGCATTCCCGGCTGGAACCTATCGTGAGAACTTTTACAATGAAGCCGGCCAGAAGCATCCCAAGTCAGAGCATGTGGCGTCGAGATATCATTGGAAGGCAGGGCAGACAGCGGCGGAGAGCAAATTCCCTGAATAATGGTTCCATGGCTGATACGAGCCGTTCCGACTAACATATGCACTCGAGTAATCTCAGAGTATAGATACAGACCGGCTCTCGAGACAATTGTGGATATCTCATACTTTGACTTTATTTAGCACCGTTCCCTAACCAAGATAGCCGCAGTATCGTGAGCATCCACCGCAACAGAATAGCTGCTCAAGCAGCCAAGATCCTGTCCGGTCCAGACATCCGTGACGTGATACTTTTCACTTTGCAACCCAGGCACCTCGTTCCAGATGGCAGTCTTTGTCGTTTTGTCATTTCTCACATTCATCATCAGCACAAGATGTCCAATCTTTGACGCTCCGGCCCAGAACTCGGCAGGGTTGGCTGCATCATATGTCCACTGGGGGTTGACGCCCCATTTGTATGGCTGTGCTGGTTCTCCGTATTGGTCATCCTGATTGAATGCCAGCAGGTAGCTGTTCTTGAGGACACTGACATCATCCTGCGTCAAGTTCTTGACGTTGGAGCCAATGAGCAAGGGTGACTTCATAGCAGCCCACAGCGCAAAATGCGTGCGCGTCTCAGCGGGCGAAAGGCCGTTTCCAACTTCGAGCATGTCTGCGTCTCCGTGTCCGTAAAAGTTTGTCGAGTGCATTTTGAACGAATTTTGGTTAATGATGGATTTGATGCTGTTCCAGTTGCTGCGTATATCTTCGCTCATTCTCCAACTGGCGGCCAAGTCCTTGCCCCACGAGAATACATCCGCAGTGCCCCAAATACACATGTTGTAGACGATTTCCCGCTTTTGTTTTGCAAGGGCATCTCGCATGCGTTTGAACCTTTCGTACGACTTGGATTTGTGCCAGTCATAGCCGGCGCTTGCGAGGCGAGGCTCATCTTTAGCGTTGCAGGTTCCATTGGCGCCTAGGTGAGTCGATGCTGGATCGCAAGCGACGAATTGATCCTGCCAGCGGGAAGGAATATTGCAGTTATCGTACTTGAGGTAATCAATTCCCCATGATGCCCAGTCGGCGGCATCAATGTCCTCGTGTTCCAAGCTGGCGGGATAGCCCGCGCATGTGGTGGTTCCTGCGGCTGCAATTTGTTAGTAATGGCTAGATTGAATGACTGTTCTTTGGCTTCATTCTCACTGCTATATATTCCAATCTTCAACTTCAAAGCATGAATTTTCTCGGCAAGCCCATCAATGCCGTCAGGGAATTTATCTCTGTTGACTGCAATATGGCCGTCAATTCTACCATTTTTTACCTGCCAGCAGTCGTCGACTGTCAGACTTGATTAGATACCGACTCTTGCATAATAGGCAATTAGCAACATACTGTTGACATAATTGTAGCCGGCATCGCGGAGGCCGCGATCCACAATGGCTTGAGCGGCCTCGAGAAACTGCTCGGCATTGATGTCACAATGGTATGCGTTCCACGAGTTCCACCCCAGCGTTGGCAATCTGCTCTACATACTGAATTAGTGGTCAGGATCGCTCGCGGCTATCAGAATCAGCATACAGCTTGGCCTTTGCTCATCACGTAAGCCTGCCCAAGAGAGGCAGTAGTGAGCGTAACAGCAATGCAGCCAGCCCACGACCGGGTGCCGATTGATCTGTGTCTCATTCTGGCTGCGTTTGAAGAATTACTTGCCAAAATTAATGTGACCACGTTCAACGAGCAAGGCCATACTATAAGGTTTTATAATTGATTCGGGGCAGGGCACTGCGCGCTATCGCGGCATCATTGTGCCGGAAGTGAACGTAAGGCAGAACCTTTTGCCTGGCACGTGGATAATAAAGAAGGCATTGCTCTGTTTCTGATGATCTTTATTGGCGCATGATTTTCATTTCTCAACCTCGTAATAGTGGTCCATCTTGCAGAAATCCGAGCGCAGCCAAACTGACGGTTCGGAGTAGTAATCATACCCAGGCACCCAGGCTATCACTAATTCTCCCGGCGGGTGTGGTCTTGATCGACAAAACCCGCACGAGCAACGTTGTATCCTCGAGGCGGGGAAACATCGAGCAGCAGATTCAATTGGACGAAGCCTCGAGATAATGCTTGACTGCCCACTAGGTAACCAGTAGTGTCATGCATGACGAATTCGGCATGGAATTACCGAGTTGTCGCGTTTCCTTGGTTTTGGATTTGCTTTCCCTTAGCTAGCGCTCTACAGATGAGATGGTCAACGAAGAGGCCCTTTTGTAACCACCGCCTTGGTGTTGTCATCACATGTAGGAACTGAAGTCGGCATTCTGACGCGTAAAATAGAATCAAAATCTCATGTTCAGATTGAATTGAATCGTATCAAATAAACATCTTTGCTCATACAAGAAAGTGAGGGTATATTGTACTCTATCTCACCTATCTCACTTGCCCAATGATATCCCTAGCGCCGTGCGCCTTGATCCTCCGATTTAACCAGCACGTCGTTGGACTTGGTCATGTTTGACTGCCAATCGCTACCTTTTGTGTGCTCCATGTCGGCCAATTCGTTTCCGTGGCTTTCCATAGATGCTGCTGAACCAAGAACAGTTTGGCCACGCGACCCATGAGCGTACGAGACATCCTGTCCCGACGCTATAGTGTTGCCCAGCAGCCCGGGAAATAGGCGTAAAAGCAGCAGTCGCAACGACGGGAGACATGTACATATCATGCCAATATTGACCTCGATCGTCGACCAGTAGGCAACCTCCCATTGATCCCATGTCGGATTATTGGAGTTGGCAAAGCCAACCAAAGATCGAAGCCGGAGGATGGAAACAACCGTGACACTGTGGCGAAGAATTAGAATCAGAGTCAAGGCATCTTTTCCATGGTGATACTTACAAGGCCCCAGTCAAGAACATGATGACGACCCCAATCTTCTTTCTCCAGTGCAGATTCAACTTGGAGATTTGGCTAAGCGGGATAGCTATCATCAAAATGTCAATCAAGACACTGATTGTGGCATTCGACCAACCCATGGCATTGATGTTGATGCAGTGACCCTCTCCCGGATTCTCTCCATACTGCGTCCACCAGTAATGAATCGGCGAGCACTGGAAGATGGCCACCGTAACAAAGACAAGCCCAAACAAGACATTTGTGATGCAAACTCCCCACAGCAGACGCCGGATGGCTATACCGGGAAAGACGCACAGATAAAATGCCGATAGACTTAGTTTCAGTAGAGAAAGCTCCGCCAAGTATAAAACTTCCATTATGTACAGCCACATGACAAAGGTGCTGAGCTCGCTCACAGACATGGTCCACACGTCCTTGCCCAGGCCGTGATCGGCCAGACCCTTGACATTGAGAACGGTACCCGAGATGCGAAGGACGACGGTCAGCAGGATGATCTTGTCGTCGGGACCTAAAGCATGGCTGGAGCTCCAGAACTGCTTGAATGCGACGCGCACGAGCACAAGACAGATGGCAAGAACACCGAGAAGGATGGACATTGTGTAGTATTGCCGACTCTTGTTCCTGACCGGCGCACCGCACGCCGTCATTGTGGCATTTTTCGTATGGAGCGAGTCTGAAAGAGAGCACGACTTTAAGATGCACGCGACTGCGCTTTTTTGCATGTCATGGTCGAGGCAGATGCACTGCACGTCTGTCGGAGGGCATGTCGATTTGGATACTGCGGACATTACGCATGGAAGCTACAGACACAAGATCAGCCTTCAGTCACACAATCAGGCTCTCAATTGGAGCTTGGCAAGGTTCCACACGCTCCGTCTGATACTTACGGCACAAGATGGGACTGACGACAATAGCTGCAGCGCGCTTTCTGCTTGTGGTTGCTGCGATGCCGCCATGCATAGCTGAGTGTTGCATGCCAGCAAAAAAGCCCAGTATCGGGCCAGCATCGTAAGGCACCGGCAAGTAGTAGAATGACTTTGACGAAGTAAGAGCGGTGGTTACATTCCGGCGCACTGGAGCGCACTCTTCAGAATCTGCAAGCGTGGGGTGAGGTAACGCGACGGCCTTGTTATAATTGAGATGCAGGATTATAGGGCGCAAGAATTGCCACTCACAAGCGAGAGCAAGCTTTTTCTCTCCTCTCCCCTTTCCCACTGATCGGGATCGGTATATCCACACGGTGGGAGCGTCGGGGCGACAATGCCAGGGGCTGCCTTGCTGCCCTACCTAGTTGCTGTGCTCCCGTCGGAGCCGATGACGATCTGGAGCCCACAACATGGCCTTCACATGCCATCTTGGCGGTGATGTTGTCTGACTTTTCGTGGCATTCAGCTCTCAAACTTGACCCAACGCTAGTCGCGGGAACTCTGTGCTCTCACGTCGTTTCAAGTGAGGAACAAGACTTTCAAGATGGCCAACGGCTGACTGCACATGTCCGCAGCTCTCTTCTCTGCCTTTGGCGAAATTCGACACTAACAAGTTCCACCACTGCGGGCCGCGGTGATCTATATCAGACTACACCTTAAACGTACTGGTAACTTGTGGCGGAACGCGGTTTTGAGTCTCACAGGCCCGGCGCTGGGGCTGGCTGAACAATGCTAGTCTCGCTTGTTAGGCTTGATTCTGGGTCCCTTTGAGTGCATGGACGGTCAATTACAAGGACGGTACGGATTACGGGATAGCCAAGAACAAACTATTTAGTTGACTAGCTCGTGGCTCCAGCTACTCGATTGTCAGTGGCATCTCATAGCCCTAACGTACTATCTGCGTCCACAAATACACATCAGTGCAGACAAAGCGGATTGTTATCGAACTCTCCGCGAACTCTCCGCGTAATACTATTGTATGTATATCCTTGTTGGTGGGTAAGAGACCCGCCTTGCCCGCCCGGAGCCCTCTCCGCACCCAAAGGATAAAGTGTGAAGTGGGATTTCATCAGATTGGGCTAGGTGGTTTGGCGATGAAGTTATGGCCTCTCTCTTCTCTCCTCTCAACCTCTGTAATAATGGTCTCAGCGGTCAGACTCTCGATGGGACAGGGGACAGTCTCTCGGCACGGGCACGGCAGCACGGGCTGAGCATGGCCCCAAGACATGCGGGGTGTGCCAGGGACAAGGCACAAGGGCAAGGGTTAACTAACTAGCAGATGCGCCACTTCAAATTTTTTTCAGGGGAAGTTCAGATAAATTCGTTCCGGAATTCCGGCGGGTACGCTGGGGCTGACTCATTGTCAAGGGCATCAGTGGCAGAAATGTTCGCCGAAGATGGCCGAATAGCAAAATATTCTGCCCTTTTATGCATCACTCTCTCGAGAAAAGCAAAGCACAACTTGTTCTCGACGCGAAGCAGCTCAAAACAGAGGCCCTTCAAACCATGCTAGCTGAATGTTCTCCCGATCCGCGGAAGCCTTTCAACCATTCTGCAGATTGCCGGCAGGTAGGGTCTTGCTCAACATGTCTTCACTGACTGGGCCGAGTACCCATGTATAACCTGTTTGAGATGCATACGATGGGACATTGGGCGCCGTTGGGCGTCTCGTCTTGTACCACGAGGAGTAGTCAGCCTCAGCCCCGTGCAGGTAATTAGCCGGCATTACCCAGCTGCCCACTTTCTGTTGTGATTTACGGATTAGATGGGCGAGATTTCCTTCTTCTCTGTTCGGCTGGACTGCACTTGCAAAGACAACTCCAAGCCTAGCATGCTGTCACGAACAAGCAGGGGCCCTCGCACTCCATCCTCAACCTGCGACGGACAACAGCCGCAAGTTACGATGCCCCAACCGAGAGCTGTCCTGATAATTACCGGTGCCTGGCACGTACCCGGTCACTATTATAAGCTCATTGCGGCAATCGAGTCGCGTGGGATCCGCACAATCTGCGAGACACTCCCGACGAACAACAATGTAGTCCCCCCCAACACAACACTACAGGACGACGTCGCCTTCGTCCGAACCATCGTTGCAAAAGAAACGGCGGCCGGAACTCACTTGACTGTCCTCGCTCACTCCTGGGGTGGTATCGTCTCCAGCGGTGCCCTTGCCGACTTTGCTGTGCCGCGGGGCTCAACACAGGGTGGTGTCACGGACCTGGTCTTCATGTGCGCCTTTGTGCCCCAGGAAGGCGAGTCTCTGTTTGGAATCTCCGGCGGACGGCCCCCTTACCTCGTCGACGAGAATAACATTGTGGTGTGTCGTGATCCCATAAAGCGGTTCTACAATGACCTCGAGCCCCAGGAAGCCGCGTGGGCTGAATCGTTGCGCGTGGCACACGGCACGGTAGCGCAGAACACGCCGCTCAGTGTGGAAAGAGTGGCTTGGCGCACTATCCTATTGAGTTATATTTTCTGCGAGAATGATGAGGCGGTACCGCTCGCCTTGCAAAACATGATGGTTGGCCGAGTTGAGAGCGATGGCACATCAGTCAAGCGGTACAGCATCGCCGCCTCGCACAGCCCGTTTCTCAGCATGCCGGACAAGGTGGCCGATATAGTCGACGAGGTAATCAACAGGGTGTCTGAGTAGTCCAAGAACAATGTCTGGCCGCTTTCTGCGAGCAAAGTTTCGCTCCAAACCATCTATCGGCCTTGACCGTCGCAATCGTTTGGAGAAGCTGTCTAGGAAGGTCGAGCCGCCTTCATCAGAAGAAGAAAAGGAGGAAGCAATGGCTCAGTCTACACCCATAAATGCTATGCCCATTCACCAGCCAGTATAAGCAAGTCGATCTCTCTTTTGATGGTTCGACACTGTTTAACAGCGCGTGCAAGGTAGTAACACGGGCTTCATGAGTCCGAAGGAGATCTGGTAGACATATGAAGCGCACTTTCTGGGAGGCGGGAAAAGAGGTCGCATATCGTACACACGCGGTGAAAATGTAATTTCTTGATTGTGTCGGACTGACTCGTGCATCGACTTACAACGGAATTCGACGTGCACATTAAGTAACTGAATACGAGATCAAGTGAAGATCAGGCCATATGTAGAGCACTCATAAAGATGGGTAAGTCTAATAAACTCCCAGGGGCAGGCCTAGAGTAAGCCGTCGTTGGGGGCGGGAGGCGTTTCGGCTCCGGATTCAATGATATAGATCGAGGGTCACATTGGCGATAGGTCGATCACAAGGGTCATGATGTGATATTTGACCCGGCTTTAAGCGATATATGTTCGGGTAGGCTTGTCATACTGTGTCTAAACACCTTGACCTTGTGGAACAAGTGGACTATGAAGAGTCTGCCGGCTTGGTCCTGGTTGCTGATCGGGAGGAAGAGTCCCTAGCGCCGGGCAGCATTGAAGCCTTTCTCGTCTCGCGTATATCCCGTGTTCTCGGCTTTTTTTATCCACTGTTCTTTTGAGAAGCGAGCAAGCGTCGATAATTGTTAAAACATTCATCACATTGCAGTGTTGACTGTAAGCGCCGATAGACCGACCATCCTTCCTATGGCGGATTGATGCGCCATCAACAACCCAAACCTAATGAAGCAAGGCCACTAGCCTTTTATTGGCGGCATTTCTCACTCCAATAAGCACCGGCCAGTGGAGCAGGAGACAGGGAGCCGCAGCGCACCTCTATGGTTGGCAAGCATGCAAGCATGGTCCCGGCGACATGATGTTGCCTCTTCGTCTTTTTGGCTGCCTTTTTGAGACTTAGTCTCTCGCTGGCTTCGTCAATCTAGCTATATGGCTGTAGTAATATTGGAGTTGCCTTCAGCTTGCCGGTGAGGCTAGTTAGCTGTATCGAGAAGATGATGAAGCGGATCGGGACGTCGCTTACACGCCGCTATTGCCGGATTCGCGGGGCAGAACTGTGGTTGCAACAGCTATTCTGTTTTTGTTTTCTTGGCTTTCTGTTCCCTTTACCGTAATAATTATTCCCACGAATCGCGCGACACACGCATTGAACGTCAGCCCTGGCCCTTTGATGATGCTTAGACGCCCCGCCATGTCAGCGTAGCATCTGGAGGTGGATAGGGAGCGCCGCCGCGTTCTCGTTGTCGTGCACAGGGCAGCGATGGGCACGCAAATGCCCAAGTTTTGGGATATTTGGTCTAGTTTGTGCTCACCGTGTATGGTGGTGCGAGTTGAGTTTCAAGTGGTTCGTGTAGGAACCATGCTCAACGGCGAGCAATGCCGTCAACCCCAGAGTATAAAGAGGCCTCACGTCTCCCATCTTTATGACGGTCTATTTCTCTCATCAGTAGAGTTCTTTGCACGGGAGTCCATACTACCAAGCTTTCAACATGAGAACCACTGTCACCGCTTTTGTTGCCGCCGCTCTGGCTGGCTTCACCACTGCCTGCTCTACTCCCGGCAACTACAAGGTCACCTTCTACGGCTACCCCGACAACGACCCTCCCGGTCCTGCCATCTCCGGCAACTGTGGTCGCGGCAACCGTGCCGGTGGTGAGTGACGCAAAGCGAAAGCTCGCCGACCATCGATTTCTATTCCGTGATGCTAACAGACCTCCAGGTACCGGTACCTACGACGACCCCGTCACCATCGCTACCGCTCCCGGTGAGCTAAACCAGTGTGAGATTGTCTACCTGCCTTTCCTCACCAAGTATGGTCGCGTCGAGGACTACTGCGCCCAGTGCGGTAAGTGATGCCATACTCCAAGTGTCTGTCTCTGGAGGGGGTAGCTGACCGACGTGTATGATAGACTCCGACTGGAAGCGCGGCCAGCCTCACATCGACATCTGGACCGGCTCTGCCAGCCGCAACGGGGGGCAAGCCCAGATTGACTGCGAGAACCGTCTCACTCCTGGTGGTCGCTACTCCATCGTCCGCGACCCTCCCAAGAACTACGGTGTGAATGGTGAGTTTGTCCCCGCCACGGCGTCGCGAATCGAGTCTGCTATACTAACATGGATCGAAGCTGCTCCTCTGTTCTCTCCTCCAAACACCTGCAACACTGGCAACGTCTACCCCAACAACCCTGCTCACTGCTGAGAGATTGCACGCATACAGAAGTCTCGTCTCAGCAAAAACTAGTACATACTTCCAAAAGATGCAAAAGACTTTGCGCATGATGAATAGACAAAATTCATGAATGTCCATCAACGATGAAAGCAGTATCATGTGCCCGGTACCTGTCTTTTTTGAAACAGGTAGATCTCTATAGATTCTTCCTCATGACCCAGCACAGGCAAGTTTAATATTTGGCTGTCTTCGACACACCACTGGCTGTCCGCCATCAGGTCAAAGAAAGCTCGCTCTGATGCATGCCGCGGCTTCGTAGCTAGGAATACCTTTGTCTCAGTCGCTCCGCTCTTTTGCTTCGTTCTACTTGAGCTCTCGATAGCACTCAGAGTCTCCACGAGTGCCGGCAGCATGTCGACGTTGTAGGTGCAGTCGCTTATGATGACGAGGTCCCAATGGCGAGATGCAACTTCGCGGCCAAACTTCCCTTTTCTTCCATCTTCCCAATCAAGGTTCTCGTAGAGCAACGACATGTCGCGGCTCGCTATGCTAGTAGCTATGCGCTGCATGTTTGACCTAGCCCTCTCCTCAGCCTCGTCCAGATCCGTCATCATGATGGTGCACTTTTCCAAGCCCTCTTTCTGCATTTCCGGAAACATTGTGGCAAGTCCAACGCCAAATATTCCGACACCACATCCGAGCTCAAGAATATTGACTGAGCTTCTTGAAGAGAGGGTGGCCCTGATGGCTCTAGGGAGCGTCTGTTGGCTGCATTCGAGATCGGGGCAGAGATACGCGCCGGCGATGGAGCACATGGCGAGCACGCCAGCGTCCCAGATATGTCGAGCTATGCTTTCGCCAATTTCCTCTTCCACTTGGACAAGATACTTGCCAGACCCCGCGTCGTCTAGCAAAATTCTTCGCGTAGACACATCCACTTCTTGTTTTGAGCTGCTCAGTGCTACCCAAACCGGCATTATTTGCCCCTGGGATTGATCTCCCTCTGTGTGTGAGAGAATATTGTGTCCGCCATCTGCAGACATCTCTTTGCTCGCAGAGATGCAGATATTGATCTCGGATCCAGATCCCAGCGCGGCTTGCAGCGGCCTCGGAATTGCAACCTTTGGTTTCGCAACCCGCATGCCAGATTGCCACTCAATTTGATCCTTCTTGACCAGATTCATTGTTCTCGTATTGGAGAACTCATGTATTTCTGCTGTTATTTGCAGATTAAGTGGCACCTCTGGTTGAAGAAATGAGTCGCCGAGATCAGTGGTGATGGTGAAAAGCAGTTCGAGATGGTGCCCGGCCTGTCGAGTGACCTTGGGCGGTCGAAGGAGTCGAATGTAGTGCATTGCGTTCTATTTCGGGAGACAAGTTCTACCTGATCAAGGAACCATAACCAGACATCACGTGTGCTATCGCAGAGTCATTCTCGATGAAATCGAGCTAGACATTGTGACCCGAAGTTTTCACCCATATCATGGCTTAGTCATCTTACCTGCGACGTAGCAAGAAAGATGTCAAGATAATTAGTTTCTTGGTGTTTTTCTCGAGAAAACATGTTTCTGCACATTGACTAGCTCAAACTAGTTTGATTCTGTTGAATTTTGGCTTTTTTCCGCCAGTCATCGAGATTACGTGGCAGCCGGAAGCCGCCGTTGATGTACAACCCCTCTGCGGTGCTCGCCGTCTTACAGGTCATGATAAGAGCCTCTTTACCCAACTATATACCGATTGAAAACAAATGCAGAAAAATCATTCATAATGTCCCACAACTCTCAAGACCTTCTCCGCGCACTTCTTCGCACTATTGAAAATGAAATTATCCCAAAGACACTCGACGGCGTTGCGTCCGGCTCCAAGCTGTTTGGGGCCGCTATCCTGTCTCGACACGACCTGAAGCGGCTTTCCGTCGCGACGAACAATGAGCGGGTGTCACCGCTCCTCCACGGTGAAATCAACTGTATTCAGGAATTCTTCACCAGAGACTTTCCCGACCCGGCCGACCGCCCCGACCCGCAGACGGACTGCATCTTCCTGGCCACGCACGAGCCTTGCAGCCTGTGCCTCAGCGGCATCGCGTGGTCGGGGTTTCGAGAGTTTTACTACCTCTTCACCTATGAAGACAGCAGGGACTTGTTTGCCATTCCATACGACATTGACATTCTGCAGCAAGTTTTTCGTGTCCCGGGCACTGAATCGGAAGAGCTGGTCGCCAAACGTCCTCTCTATAACCGAGAAAATAAGTTTTTCAGGGGTCAATCTTTTCGGGACTTGGTAGAGGGTCTGGAGACCGAGGGCGAAAAGGAACATTGGCTTGCTGAGATTGGGCGCGTGAAAGCTCAATACAATTCACTTAGTGAGACATATCAGGCAGGCAAGAGCGCCGGAACGCAGACATCCAGCACCTGGAAATAGCGTATGGTAGCAAATGAAAGTACTGAGTCAGCATAACCGAAATCGCAGATCTTGGAAACTCGTGAAAATAGTATGGCTTCATGCCAGATATTGACAAGGTGTGTTGGAATGTTACTACTTTAATGACAGCTAGGAGGTTGTAGGAATGATCGCAGGAATTCAGACCAAGTGGGAATTGTGCGAGACATATCAGGACAGCCGGTGGGTCTTCTCGCTGATATTCACCATTTTTATCAGTAATCTAGAATTTTGGATTCAAAATGCAGTGCGTGATCGCCTCGAGTAGCAGCCTCGCATCTCTTGTCCGCATCTCTTGTCCGCATTCTCCGCTGGCCCGGCGTGGCCGGAAGCCGATGTCGCCATGCCGAAGCTCAAGCATTGGTACGGTCGGAATTTCGAATGCCTCAAATAACTTGCATCTCACTGGACTGACTATCACTTTTTGTCTCAGGCAGCAGCCATGACGAAAGTGAAGGGCGGCAGTGGATGGAGATGTGGGATAGTATTGTAATCACTCCGCGGCCGCGGGCCGAGGGCGAAAGCTAAGAGGTTCGCAGCATTAAATCGTTATATTTAGTACGATACGTCGCCTCGCAGTGATTTATCTCAATTTCCAGTAAGAATAACATATAAAATCCAACAACAGAAGCCGGAAGCAGAACCGCGTCACCGCAACCATGGCGTCTCGCATCTCCGACTTTGCGCCGCTCAAGCGCGCCGCCACGCGCGACTCCCTCGAGCCATGGCTCAAGTCCGTCACCATCCTGTTTGGCAGCAGCATGCTCGTCTTCTTCCTGCCCGTCCTTCTGCTGGTCCCGCTGCGCGTGCCGGTGCCGCCGGTGCTGGAGTCGCTGCTGCGCTGGGGCCCGGGCGGCGCCGAGCAGTACGAGGAGATGATTGCCATCATCTACATTGTCTGGGGCGTTTTTCTTCTGCGCGCGTCGGCGGACCCGTTGCGGCACGCGCTGTTTCTCGACTTTACGGCGTGCGCCAACGTCGCGCACATTGGGCTCATGACGCTCATGGCAGTGGTCAACGGGGGCGACCGCATCCACCTCGTCGGCGACGTGCTGGCGGCGTGGCTGGTGCTGGGCCCATTCCTCTACATATGGAGCTCGGTGAAGAGGGAGCGCAGGTCTCTGTTGGAAAATTGAGGTTTGAAAGGGGCGGGGTAGACGGATGGTGCGAGACTTTTCTTGTGATTAAGGTGTTGTGCAGTTTGGCAAGGAACTTGTATCATCACGAATTATTGGCCGGTTCGCTTGGTTAGCCGATCTATCATATATGCACTCTACATGAATATGTTGGCAAGAAGTGGTACTAATTTGTATTCTTGTTTGCTTTCTAGAAGTAAATGGGAAATTTTTGAAAAAGAATCTTCATATGTATAAGCTTGTTAAGAAAAGTCAAAACAAGCCAGAGTCTATCAACAGTTATCCTTAAAAGGACTATCAGACGCGAGAAACTCGCTGCGTCCGTAAAAGCAATCAGGGTCCGAGAAAGTTGTCCTGCCCGTAAAAGCCTTCCTGGCCGTTCTGGCTGTCAAACCCGCTCTGGGCGTCAAAACCGTTCAGCCCATCGAGACCGTTCAGTCCATCAAAACCGTTCTGGTCATCAAAACCGTTCTGGTCATTAAGACCGTCCTCGCCGCCCTGATCGGGATAGAAAGGTTCCGTCATTCCGTTGTCACCGTTCTGATTATCCTGCGGCCAGGGATAAACGGGCTCGGTGTTGCCGTTGTCGCCGTTCTGATTATCCTGCTGCCCGGGATAGCCAGGCTGGTTGTTGCTGTTGTCAACGTTCTGATCATCCTGACCAACCTGCTCCCCGGGATAGACAGGCCCATTGTTGTCGTCCTGCTGCCCGGGATTGACAGGCTCGTTGTTGCCATTGTCACCGTTTTGATCATTCTGCCCGGGAGTAATACCAGGACCGGGCCAGGGAGTGGGACTGCCCTGGGGAGGGTTACCAACCCCAGGAGGAGTCCCAGTCCCGGAAGGAGTACCAGGCTGGGGAGTAATACCAGATGGGGGAGGATTCTCCGGCCCGGTTGAATCATCCTCCCCGGGAGGGCAATCTTCCCCGGGAGGGGTACCAGTTCCGGGAGGAGTACCGTTCTCGGGATCAGTTCCAGTTCCGGGAAGAGCACCATCACCAGGATAGACACCTCCAGGAGAGTTACCATCATCTTGGGGAGGAGTACCATCCCCAGGATAGACACCACCTCCAGGAGAGCTACCATCATCTTGAGGAGGAGCACCATCCTGACCGTCCTGACCGTCGTCCTGCCCGGGAGAAGTTCCAGGAGGAGAGCCTCCTCCCGTCCCCGGAGCCATCATAGCGTCACGGCTGCATTTCAGGTCAGCAGCCTTGGCATAGCGTGTGTAGCTATCGGCATTGTTCAGACTGCTGGCGGAAGTGATGTCTTGAATGGCTCTCATGCCATAGCACTTGTCATCGGTTCTGCCCCAGGAGTGTGACATCTCATGCAAAAGAACATCGCCGAGATCTTGGCCGCCGCAACTGTCGTCCGTCTCTTTAATGTCGCAGAGTGTGATTGGATTCGTTCCGCCTCGGCCGTTGCTCCATACCATGGTCACTCCCGCAATACCAGGCGTGCATTTACTGCCTAGGCAACTGAGAGGCGTAACACCCTTGCCCTTTTTATCGCATTCATCAGCAATCTGTGTGAGGTGTGCTGCAATGATGTCGCGGGCTTTTTGATCGGTGGTGTGGAAGACAGCTTTGAGAATGTCATCCCTTTTGGGGTCTTTGCAAGCTGACGCGCCGCTGCGAGCTCGTTTGGCACATTGCTCGTAAGCCCTTTGAACATCTTTTTGGAATCGGCTGCATGAGCTATCGACGGCTCGCTTGTCAAACAGGGCCTTCTCTGCATCTGAACCGTGAACGACACATGTCTGGGGGTCCAGCCCCTTGGTCAGGTCATCAGATCTAATGGCTCCATATCTACCGTGTAGTACGGCGCATGAAGCTTGTTGCACCAGTGCAAAAGAAAGTAAGTCGAACTTCATGGTTGCTCGAGTGAAAGAAAGAAAGAAAGAAGGCAAAGAAAAGAAAGAATGGAATGACTATCGAATTACAAAATGCAAGCCAACAGTTTTGTGATGCTTTATATAGCAAGAGACAAAGAGACGTGAAAGGCACATGATATCTGCCAATTGCATCTGAGTCGTGCATGTCGACGGGTTCGCCAATAAGAAGGACGGTTGAGGAGCTTTCAGCAATCAATTATCGCTTGACCAAGCTTCATGTAAAGTGGCGAGGTCACTTGGTGGAGATTGACTGACTAGTATTCCTTGATTAGTACAACAAGCGATGCCATGATAACGAGATGAACTCTCATGAGCTATGAGAGCACGCAGGACTCGGTGGTGTTCTCTGCATAATTCAAGCATAAACCAGAAAAGCCACTAGAACGGGCCGATCCCATTGGCAGTGGAGTCGGAGGTTTGAGATTCGTAGATCCACTACCAAAGGGATGATTTAGGTATAACACTCTACATATTTCCGGATACTATGGGGTGGTTGTCGAGGAACTACCTACCTAAAAGAGCTAGTTGGTGGTTCTTGGTCTTCTTGGTGCGACCAAGTCCCGCCTTAAGTGGCTGGAACTCCGACTCGACGGAAGCCTTATAATTTACGACGAGAAAATCTCCGCACAATCCTTTCTCGGCGTTTAGATAAAGCCCGGCGGTGGCGGTGATTTCAGAACTTGTGGCTGACTTCCCTGCGCCTCGCCCTGCCGCGGCCCTTACTCAGTAAGCCAGCTGTGCTACTATCGCTCAAGACTATTTAGGTCTTAGAGAGGCTGGTGGACTTTAAAAATAAAAACTACACTTGATTCGAATCGTCTTCTCTGATAGAAAAATTTTGGACACAATAAGAACAACTATACCGTCCCGTGATGGCCCCGCGATCCTGTAACGTTCAAGGAGGTATAGCTTACAACATATAGGGGATGGATAGATCCCTAAAAACCTGGGAAAGGTGGATACTGTTGGGTGACTAAGTCTTATAACCTTACGAACTACGGTATTTTAGAGGCTTCCAAGGGCTATCCCGACTCTCCACCAAGTTGGCGTCTTGTACAAAATAGTCCCAGTGCCCCGTACTCAAGTTTCAGTCTCACATCACGGCCTTGGATATAGTGCCGTCTGCGCAGTTGAACCCTTAGCTGAACTCTTGGGACTTAATGCGTCCGCCCTACATTTACTTATGTGTTTCGTCGAAACGATGGGCGATGCATTGTTTGCAGCCTGTCGGTCGTCCCATGTGTCCGAAGACCCATGCCTCGTTGTTTCCTTCAGCGAGCGGCTATATTTCCATTTTTGTTCAAGGGCATTAAGCAGGGCGGGTTTGTTGCTGAATCACTGATTAATCAGCCACTCGCCGAATCTCGAATCCGAGCTTGTGATTTCAGCGATTCATTCAAGAGGGTCATCAGGCCAGCCCAGGAGCATCATTGGGCAGCTCCGAAACACGCCAATTAAGGAACACTCGAAAGCTGAATTGGCACAATACTCGCAATTACTCTGCTCCATGCGCTCTTGGATAGCGCTTTCGGACGCCCACCGCGCCCTGTGTTGGGCACAGAGCCAATCTAGCTGCCACGATCCTGAGCAAAACAGGCATGGCCAGAAGATTTGGTACTGCGAATTCTGCTCTTTCTCAGGGGGTTTTCATGGTAGGGTATGAATCCATTTCCGCAAGAGTACTGGGTATGTGCTGTTGAGCAGCAAACAGCCAAGCTTGGCCAGCAAGTTGCCATCGACAGGCTCCTCAAGCAGCAGGCCACGGAACAAGAAGGTCATGGCATTGAACAAGGCAGCCACCTTTGAGTTTCTATCTACGAAGTGACATACGTACCAGGCAATGACAATTCATTTGTCGTGCATAGCGTGCCGTATGGCCTCAACGTTGAGTGGCCAGAATGGCAGGCCGCGCTTCATACCGTCAATCGCATGGCTCTGTCTTGAGTCGCGCAAAGTCGTGGGCAGGTTCCGAGGCTGTAGACACAAGTTTTTCGTCCCACAGCCAGACTCTAGCATACAAATTTGCAGCTCCAGTCACTCGGATACATTCCGGTATCGACCCCTATTCTTCGCCAAATCAGCAAAGTCTTGCGGCTTTTGTGGCCTCTCTCATCGGCGATAAGAGCAGGCGGTCACGCAAGGTCTTTCTTGCTCTACGAGAGCTCACAGGTTCGCACAGTGGCATCTCTGGCTGAGGTCTTCGCCCCGATGGGTGGGCTCGTATGGAGTGTGCGATCAGATCGAATACATCACCTCGGACAACGCGTACAACAATGGCATAATGCTGCGCACTCTCGCAAACACTTTGGGCTTCAATCCAGCTTACTGCCGGCCGCACTTTCATGAACATATCATTATCCTGGCCATGCCGGTATTTTTGTTCGGAACTACGGATGCCTCCGACGTCAGACGACACTCCCATCCCGCAAGGATCGTCATATGGGCAAGAGGGTTAAAACAGCGTACGCCTAGCGATAATGTGGACAGCTTAGAAAGCTACATAATCTGGAAACTCACCAACGCAACATCATCGGGCTTTCTTGCAGGGGCCGGACGTATGGCCTGCAAGTCAATTCGACAGGATGGTCCTCATGGACCGTATGATCCATGTTGCTCTCAGTCACGCAAGAAGGTCAGCACTTTTCGCTAACGACAGATACTCTGACAGCCATGTTGGACTCCACGGTCGTCGTCCCGAGCACTGGCAGAGGCTGCAAGAAT
The DNA here is from genome assembly GCA_024472245.1 of Beauveria sp. NWAFU-1. Taxonomy (NCBI): domain Eukaryota; kingdom Fungi; phylum Ascomycota; class Sordariomycetes; order Hypocreales; family Cordycipitaceae; genus Beauveria; species Beauveria sp. NWAFU-1. Next base: position 2,704,546 of record JANBXD010000004.1, read on the forward strand.
TACACACTTTTCTAAAGCTGTTCTACGAAGTTACCAAAGATACTCAGTGGTATTCGTCTTCATAAGATGAAGTCAGTTGCTCCATGGGCTATTATATCATGCACAACAAGGCTCCTATGTAGCGGTACCGCGACAACGTCACTGTCACCACGACCGGTCGAATTATGACGAGTTGATACAGATTCGTCGATTACTACATCCTTGCCGATGATGGGCTGATACGTGCAGTTGCTATTCTGTTTGGCCTCGGCCTCTGGCTGGCGAATATGACGGGCTCAAACGACCAAGCTCGGTATATTGAACCAGCGATCCAAGCTGTCCGTACGCTCTGGAAGGCTCGGAGGCTTCGAGCTAGAGAAAGAGGGCCCGAAGCATGAAGAGTCTTGTCTGAAGTGCCAGCGTTGCTGGGCTATATGTGTGTATCTTTAGGAGCGTAGTATCTAAAGTTGTCTTGTCCATGTCCTTTGTGACCCCAGTCTATAGCAACTATATGAAGATCCTGAACAATCAAGCCAAACGTGGACAAGGAACAGATGAAGAGAGCTCAAGTAGCCTCGGAGTGAAGGAAATGCTTGATAAATAGCTGTGCAAAAATAAATTGTTCAAAGAGGCGTCAAAAAGCATCCAACGGCATAAACCTTGGCCATGGATGCACGCTGAAGTTGACTTTGATCGTCAAGGCCTTACTTATCCTTGAGGTATGATTCAAAGCAGACACCCTCGCAATGCATACCAAGGTTTGCGTGCCCTATATCACACCGATATTGGAGGCTCGACAGCAGGCGTAGGGTACCGGAGATATGCGGAGATGGAAACATTCGTCTGTTGAACGCCACATGCTCAGCTGGGCGCTCCATCAATGGTGATAACGCGTGCATGTCTCAACAAAGTAGAAATGATCGATTGTACAATTCGCGAGTAATAATTTCGAGGAATTCGAGTCCAAGGAGGATGGGCAGGAAGAAGGCTGGAACTGTGAGTGACGGGCAAGCCTAATGAAAATTGTGGTTTCAATACTACAACATATTGGTGGCCTTTGAATTAGAATTCCAGTTCAAAGAGTCTCGCTTTACATATTTTGATAAGTGCAGTGGCACGAGTGGCTTCTGCGACGGCTGAAGGACAGGAAACGAAAACTGATGTGTCAGAAGAAGCACGGAAGTGTTGAGGTGAATAAATTTTAGCAGCCGTTTCTGGCTTTTCATTTATTAAACAAACTACATCCCATGGGACTCAAGAGCACATGGCGAAATGGAAGAGTATCAGTAGGGAGCCCTGCACGTTCAATTTCACTGCAGCAAGCGAGCGTGCAGCACTACCAGTAATGAGTGATGGCTTGCTGCATGGCTTACTATAAAAAACGCCACATGCATGCGCCCAGCTCGTTCCACTGGTTCGGCGGCAGCTGCTAACTGATAGTGGTCAAGCCCCAACTGAGCCCGAATGAATAGCTTATTGGTGCCACCAGGGCGTCGGTTTCGAATTGAAGAGGTGGTGATGATCTCAAAAAGCAAGTCTGGGGTGTGGGGGAGGGGAATGATGATGAAGCTCTCAAAAGTACGGAGTAGGATGAAGATTCCACATTGAGAAGCAAAATGTTGAGCATTTTCCTTTTTGTTGGCAAGACATTTTCTTTTCGGTCTAGAACGACAGCTGAAATCCAAGGAAGCTTTGAACTGGTGAGCTGAATGATTCGTTGTGACAGCAGTCGTTGGCGCCGAATGTAACAGTGACGTGCATCACAAGGTGTGCAGGATGCACCACAGCGCTGCACACCACCTTTATCCGTAATTTTGCGACATGTATCCAAAAGCAGGCTGCAGGTGGCTTAGTTACAAGAATATGAATCAAGACAAGAATCAGTTCGGACTTGTCCGGTGAGTAGCAGAAAAAAGGCAACCTGCAGAAGGTGATCTCGCTTTGCCTGTACTTGATGCACGCTCGCCTTCGTATGACGACGCTGTTGGATAACTTGAAGATCAACCTGACGTACATGCTCACCATGCACCGCAATGCCCCCTTTTAATGGCATCTGCAGTGCTGGCGTGAGAGTTTTTTCTTAGGCCATCATCTATCTGAATAATATCGTGTACGCAAAACGCTCGACTTGAAGAGCCAAAGCCGTCATCGAGTCATGCATCAGCATCTCCATGCTACAGAAAGAAGGCACCGGCTGCCGAGCTTCGCAACAACCGTGCGGACTTCCAACCGGCAGTCTTTTTTTTTTTTTTGCCCTCCCCTCAACTGATCAGCAAACGGACCTGGCAAGTTATGCAGGTGATGGCAGCCACGCGCGAATGCTACTGTAGCCACGCAAATGGGTCCTAAGCGGTCGGGTTTTCCGAGAAGGAGGGGTAGAGCAGGTACCGAGAGGAAAAGAAAAGACCACTCTGGGGTTCTGCTATGATTTGATGAAAAATATGTCGAAGCGGGAGAGAAAAAAAAAAGGCGGACAGGTGTGGTCCGACCGTGCCGAAACACGCAATTCCTCAAAAGGACAAAGAGAATCAAATTGTGTAACGCGCCGGGTCTGGTGTTGGAAGCAGACGGTGAGATCAATTCCTCCGCAGTTCACCCCCAACCCGTTCGCCAGCCTTGTGCCGCTTTCATCACCTCCGGCTCCGGCCAGCGCGCCAGCCACAGGCTAGCCGGCCCTTTTTCACTCCGTAGTATGATAATCATCAGGGGAGGTGGTTGGGGAGGCAATCAACAGGTAATTAGTGGACTGCCCGTACAGTATGTATCCGTACCCTCGTCATACAAAGACTCTGTTCCGAATGGCTAGGCGCAGAATCCAGGTCAAAGTCTGTTGAGGGGAACAACGCAAACCAATCCAAGAAGGCACGTTCAACGCAATTCACAACTTATAGTGATCGTACATCGCAAGGCTCAAAAAGGCTGTAGACAGCCACGGAGATCAGAGAGAGCTGGTTCCGGTCAAAAAGCAAAGACAATGTCCAAGAGGCCTCTGAAACATCGCCGGGAATCAGATGGCCAAGTACTCCGTAGAAAACCTGTTTTTACACGCAGTCTCTCGACATCACCAAAGAAAAACAAGCCAATGCTTTCTTCTAGCGTCACGCCCTCCCCTTCTCAGCCTCATCATCTGCACGTGTCCGCCCAGTCTCCCCGTGCCAATCCATCTTGTTCCTTCTTTGTAGGGCTGTGGGGATGGGGGGGGGGATGAGGAAGAGTAAGAAGGACCAGGAAGAAAAGAAAGAAAAAAGAGTAGGCTGACTGTTCGGAACGGCACAGCCGACACCTGACTGTCTCACTCTGGTTGGACGCGACTCAAATCCCGCCCGGGGGGGGCGTGCGCAGCCGGGTCGCGACATGCAAGCCGCAATGGCAAGGGAGAAGAAGGGAAATGGGCAACGTACGACTCTAATTCTTCTTTTGTAGATTATGCCATTGTCAGATTATGCCATGAGCAGACAAGGACAGTCATTCTTGTAAACGGCAGTCCTGATCAGGGTTTCCGCGCACAGGATGCTTGTCCTGGGAAATGGTGGCAACCGGCTAGAGTCATGGCGTGCAAGATCTTAGTGTTCGTTCAGTGTCATGCTGACCTGTAGCACTACTACGCTATCTAGTTATGCAGTCACTGCTCCATTATTAGCCGTTTCGGAGGGCCGGTAAGCTGAATTTGGGCCAACGGCTGGGGGCGGTGGCGTACCAACTTAGATGCGAGACAAAGTGCAAATACTGTCCTCACTTTGAACAAGTGTTTGTAATATAGACATCACTCTATGGACCAGATTGGACATTGGTACTTGTTGAATCTTTTATATATTGACAATTCAAACTAAAAATCTCGGGCAAGGTGCTTCACTAGGCGAAGCAATATTATCAGTGTAGAAAGTCTTTCTCTCGCAAAAGCATACTCTTCCAGTCTATAACAAAAATCAAAACCGACGATTCTCTCCCAGCGTACCTCGTCGTATCTTCAACGACAGCCGTGGGTATATCTAAAAAATTTCAGTAAAGACAAAACATATTTGACACCAAGCTTGGTGTGCTGCGCAGCGCGCGCTTTCCGGTGGTAGTACAGGTCGCCCTTGCATTTCATCTTGCGCGTCGTGCCCGTGTCTAATAGACCCTGATATCCAGAAAAGGAAGACAATAAGGAAAGAAAGCAAATACTCCGGGGTATAAGTTTGGGTATCCAGGCGTGCTCGGTCCACGGATAAACAAAAAATCAGATTAGTGTACAGTCTGACAGTGCCATTTCCTGGGTGTGTCAAGGATCCATATGGGTCGTTGCTCAAGGTCAAGAGGCTCCGAGATCCAAATGGTTCGAATAGACAGGTAACGGAATAGAAAAGGGAGAATTCCAGGGAGCCGCGGATATATCATAGGCTTTGGGTAAATTCTCCTCGGAGTGTGAGAGGGCCGTCTTCAAGGTCCAATCCAGGCATTTATCGGGTGGGGTTCCGGACAATGTCATCACAATTGGCATCAAAGCGGAGAATAAATAGACGAATGCTCTGCATAAACTTGTCTGTCTGTTCGCCCTCGCGGTCGGGACCGAAGAGAGTGTGGACAAACTCGATTCCAGAGCTCTTGCCCAGACCAGACTGGCGCTTCTTGGCGGCCTTGAGCATGGGAGCCTCGCAGGCCTTGAGGAGAGCTCGTAGCTTCTCCATGAGACGCTCGCCTGATTCGACAAAGTCCCCAAGCAGATCGCGGCTTTCGGGGTTGCGAACACTGCCAATGACGTTTTCAGTGACCTTAATCTTGGAGTTGAGCTGGATCAAAAGAAGCCATAGTTCACCGGCAATGTCGGCAATGGGAGCGCCACGGCCTTCGCGATAGACAGTCCAATCAAAGATCCACTTGCCTAAGCTGTTGAAGTCAAAGACACTGCCGAGCAGGAGAATGGGTCGCTCCTCGGGATCCCAGTTCTTGAGGGCATAGCCAGCAGGTATCCTGTGGCGCTTTGCATCGGCCTCGGTTGCCTTGCGGGGAGCAGGAGGCTCATCGGGGTTGGGTTTTGTCTTGTGGGAGCTCTGGGGGCGTGCAGTAGAAGGGCGTTTAGGGGTAGCCATGGAGGAATGGCGGGAGTGATTGAAGCTGGTAGGGGGCCGGGTCTGGAAACGCGGGCTCTGAGGCGACTCGCGAGGGGTGAAGCGGTCGGGACCAGGCGTAGCAGCGCCGCCATAGGTAGGGTAATCGTAACCATTGTGATAGTAGTAAGGGGGAGGCTGCTGGGTCTGCTGATAATCATGCTCATTAGTGTACCGCCCTCCGTCATGATATCCATGGTGATTGTCGGGGCGTTGGCCCGTGCGGCGGCGTGATTGACCTGGCAAGACGTAGGTGCCTGCCAGCGTCTCGATGATCTCGTCCTCGTCGGATTCTCCATAGGGAGTAGAAGCCCGGACATGGAAATACGAGTGTCTGCGATCGCCCCGCGGGGGAGTGTGGAACGAAGCCGAAGGCCGGCGCGACGACGAGAAATGTTTAGGACTCACATCAACATCAACCCTGGCGGCGTAGACCCCATCGCTGGTGTATCGCGGCGAGTCCCCCCACGGATGAGGACTGTAGACGGGCGGCTGCGGGCGTACTACCTGCGGGTGAGGCGGGAATGGGGAGCGCTGAGAGTAGCTGGCAGCCCGTCCGTGAGCGGCGCGCGTGGCAGGGCGAATGGGCGTTGTCGGGCTGTCGAAGGTCCAGTCTCGTCTCGGCGAAGGGGTGGCAGAATAGTCGCGATAGTCGCGATCATATTGGGGTGTAGAGCCCGGCGTCATTGGCGAGGGAAAGCTCATTTTGTGTGCTTGCTGTGCAGCTTTGGTAGGGGAGGATGGGTCCTTTTTTTTCTTGAATTTTAAATTTTGAAAATCTTGACTGATGCCCGCAGGACATCTACTCCTTGGCTCTCATCCAACAACTACCCGTTGAGGGCGGGTGTGGTGAAGTTGTTGCTCAAGCCGGATGCGTCTTTTCGAGTGCAATTGGAGTCGTTGTCATGCAGGTGCCGGGGCGAAGTTGGCCAGTCACCTTCCTATGTCGTGAGATGTGTATTGATGAGGAGAGGTGTTTCCTGTTGCAAACATGACAGGCCTGGTGTGATTTTATGAATTGATTTCCCCGTTTGAGGAAATACAAAGCCAAGTTCCGAAATGGACCTGACGGGCAGTGAAAAACGGTCGAGGCGCCGGGGCTGGCAGTGAGTCAGCGCAGTCGAAAGGCGACGTGAGTAGCGATGGAACAGACGTAGCTAAACGTCTGCGTCGTGAAGAAAAAGAGCGGCCGGGAGCGAGTTGTATAGTGAATTGGTTGTTGGCAGAAGCCAAGAGTGGTACAGAAGAGGAGAAAGAAGAGAGGGGGTTGGAGGGAGTGCAGTGAGGATATGTAGTTATATGCTGTGTGTGAGGGCGTGGGCAGGTAGCGTGTGGGCCTGGGGGGGAGGGAGAACCTAAACAGCAGCCACGACGCCACGACGGGCCAGGATGGGCAAGGACCAGGGGACAGGGGGGCATTAGGGGGGCCATGGGGGGGTGCTTAGGGGGGGTGGCAAGCAAATCAGGCCGAGCCAGCCAAACCAGCCCAGGCGGGCGTGCAGGGGCCGAGCAGCAGCAAGCAGAGAAACAGAAAAGGCAGTGTCCAAGACTCCAAGTGTTGAAGGGGGGTGTCATTCAAGAGGCAGAGGCAACCATCTGGCCAGATGCTTCTTATTTCGGCAGCCAGCGCGAGCCAAGATATCGCACAAGCACAGCACAGCACAGTCTTGTTGTCTGCACGCCCTTGTAATAATAGAAGAAGAAAAAAGGACAACGCTAGTGGTGTGCTGAGCCAAAGAAAAAATCATGCTGTCTTTCATCTTTTTGTCCCTCTTGCCCTGTTTTCTTTTTAATGCTGGGCTGGATTGACTCTTCTGGTTGCTGCCTGTTAATTTGTTTCAAAATGTATTTTTGTTTTTTCTCTCTTCTGTGTTTTGCTTACAAACGCGCAGCTTCCATCACCACCTAGTAGGCCCTGGACGCCGCTGGAAGCCCGGGAACGTTTGACTCTGCACTAGCCACCACTGACTGCGCCAGCCTCTTCTCATATTATTGCTGCGCACAAGCCACACAACTGTTATGGAATCCATCGTCTTGGCTATTGGTGCCCTGTGCGGCCCATTTGCAGAGCACTGCAATTCCTGCAGAATGCCAGCAATAAACAACATGGCAAACGCACAAATTAAATTATTTTGGCAAATGAAAATTTTTAAGAACCTCGGAACCATACCAGCACAAATTCTTGACAAATCCTCCCTTTTTATTATACCCCTCGTCCGCCCATCTATTGCTGACAATACGCTGCCTCTTCCAGTATTGCTATTTGCCAGTCGGCAGTCGCCCGCCCATGCCTACCTATTCGACACACATGACGCTGTAGAACCTACGCAAGCCCTAGCTAGCTGCCTAGGTAGGTAGTTACTAGCTAGATTACCCCTCAGAAAACAACTTGTCCATTCTCTCTTCCCAATGACATAGCGTCGAGCAAATCACAATCACCAACTCAGCTTTCAGCCTATCTTGTCACCTTGATTCATCATCGTCTTCTCATCATCATCATTCCCTGCGCTTCCCTGCGCTTTCTGGAATCCCAGTGGCGTTTATTAGCACGCTATTCCAGGGCTGCCTGCGAGAAAACTCTGCCCCCAGCCCCCGTCGATGGAGTGCAATTACCACTCATCAGGGGTCAACCGAAATGACGGCTCCAGTAAATAGCACGTCCGAGCCGACCTTGTCTAGCGGCCGGATGCACCAAGATCTCACTTCCGCGACCAATGCAAACCATGGCACAGCTGAAGAAAAACTCTGCGTTCACAAGGTGATGGCCTCTCTCTCCATCATGGGTGCCTTGCCTCCCGGCCATATCGCACCGTCTCGTATTCGATGCCAATACCACTCTGTAATAAGCTCGAAACTTGACCCTGATGATGAGCGTGCATTCCTCGCACAAAGGCTCCTGCTCAGGTACGAATTGCTGGCAATTCACACAATTTTGGCTATCGCCGCAGCGACACAGTTACTTCAACTAAAGTTGGCTCACGCTCTTGATGAGTCTTGCCACTACTCCGAACAAAATACGTATTATTTTACTCGAGCGCGCCATATGCAAGCAATGCGGTTATAACCCATGGTCAACGTTATTCCTGCATCGATTACTACTACGAAACTGACTAGCTTGCCCCGTAGTTATCCAAGCAGCCACCAACTTGTATCCGTATAGACTGGGTTTTTGTGCAAGGCTACAAGCCTTTTTTCATTGTCGCAGCATTCGATATTTTCATGCAGCAACCTGGGCGCATATGCTTACACACATCTACCGATCGTTAGTTGCCCAAATTAAGCGCTCCCGGAAAGTCAGCCTACATGCTGGTAGAGACAGTCCGTTGCAGCTTTTCGAGGGGTTTGCTGTCACATGCGTGCACCAGGTGGTGGGTGGGCAAGACAAGGCGCCGTATATCGGCCGTCATTGGGCGCACTACACAGCGGCCAATAGACAAGCTACGACTCAAGTCAATTGCACGAGCCCAAGTTACGACCAGAGTAGCACCTTGTCGGCCCTGACTTGCCCACGTTCCATCATCTGCCGATTCCATCACGTCGCCAATGCAAAGTCCATGACTCGGTGGCCGTCAGGGTCGCCACACAGCTTCCAAGCGCCCCAACAATCCGTCTGTACTTGCACGCTGCGTCTGCTGCTAAAAAAGGCGCCTCCTGCCTTGGCGAATAGGGTGCTTTCCTGCAGCAGTTCATATATCCAGAGCCACATTAATGCACTGTTAGCAGCATGCAATAACCTCTCTTGCGTTGCAGCACAGATAACCACTCGCAGCGCAGATAAGTCGTTGATAGGGACGCCTACTGAACATGTTGCAGCTCATCATGTGAGCGAGGTATTGCCAAACACAGCGCTCCTTGATCCTGTTGTTTTTTTCGTACCCATGTCGCTCAGTGCTGGCTACACGAGTGCTGATAATACGTACTGGTTTGCCTCGTCTCAGCCACTCGCTTGCCAATACGGGCCAGCGCGCGACACTCCAAACAGAAAAGAAAAATCCTTCACACAAGTATTAGAACTGTCCGGAGTAGACGTCGAGATGGTGAATTGCGCTACCGGTACATATCGTCTCGAAGCTCCTGCAACTTCGGGTTTGGTGGAGTTTAAAGTTCCACAGCAAGCGGGAACCCGCACCCTCCCGCTCTCCGCAGGATGCTAACGCAGTACAGTAGTTAGTGGCAGCGGCCCGCCATGCTAGACTATGAGCGATGCCCAAAAAGAATGCCTGTCACTTGTAAGTTGTGTGTCTATTTTTGTGTAACAAGGCAGTTTCAACTCGAGTTGAGGTTCGTATACCAGCTGTCGACGCATCATAAGCACTTGACAAGCGAGTTGCAGCCAACATGTACCAGGATGCAAATTCTATTTAATAGCCACATTACCGGAATTTCACACTTTGTGGAGCTTTGGCGCTGCGACCAAGGCCAGGGCTCTGACCTAGCGTCTCAAATTGTACAGGACTACCAGGTTCTTGAAGCAGCACTACCAGTATTTACCAGCCAACCAAGACAACCGAGATCAACAACAAGATCAACAAACAATGGCCTATGTTTTCACCATCGTCGCCCTGATTTCACACCGCCACATTGCCGCCCTTTTTCAACAGCTTCTTCACATTTCACGCCATCGCTTGCTCATGATAGTAGGCACTAGCCATCCACGCCACTCCATACACGCCCGTGTTGTCAGGCCTTCTAGAAGACTTGACACCACTCGGCAGGTAGCCGACGCCCCTCATACTGATAATCACAAGAACAGAAATTCGGCATGAAATTAAAAAAAAACGGAAAATTATTGTGCGTATTACCATCCTATCTGGCAGGGATGGAGGTCATCTCGCGCACGATTGGCCAGGCCGCCCTGGTCTTACTTCACCCTTGACGCCCAGGCCTGTGTGCATGGCTGCCTGAATCCCATCTTATTTTATTTTCGCTGGCCAAGACGAGCAACACCGCCTGAGCACCAAAACAGGACAACCGCCTCACTTTTCTTTCGACGAGGACAAAGTCCCAAATTGAAAGAAAAGGAGCTCACTAGCACGACTGCCGCTTCCCTATAATCCACAAGGCAGACTAATAACAGCAGGCAGCGCGGGAAAGTGACTCATGATGTCAGACTCGCGCCTCGAAACGATCAAACGAGGCTCATGTATTCGCTCCCAACGGCGGCGCCGCTGCAGAAAACAATCTGTATTGATGCCAAAAGCCGGCCCTCTATTTTAGCTCCTCCTACGTTGGCCAAGGGTCGTGGCAGAATCCATGTTGGCTGACTTGTGATTGGATACTAAAAGCTGAGAGAATCCGACCAAGTGATGATACTGGCAAATGGCGCTCCTTCTGTCAACGACACACCCCATTGTGTTGCCTTAACTACCCCTGTCAATTGAGCTGCCGTTGCGCTGGATTGCCCTATCTACTTGGCTACATCAACGACACAAGGACAATGACGGTATTTAGCGGCGCTACACTATTGCGGATGAAGGATGGACGGACCATCACGGCCTCTGATACGCGTTGACCGACTCTTTGCTTTGAACAAGCAGACAAGCACCATGGGGTCATGGGTGTGTATAGCAAAACTATGGACCATGTACGGATTATTAATGACTTGTTAAACGCGATGACATATGATGCTGCGAGCGAGAGGGGAGTTTTGCATCCATGAGAGGGGTCCCTCGGTCGACGAGGGCAGGCCTTATCCCAACGACTGCTCCAAGGACATGACGCACGCACATAAGCCGGGAAACAACGAATACCGAAGCATCGGTTACTCTATCTTTCTCAGTGAGCTTTCTTCAGTGTACAAGGTTGGCATGAATGCTGCCGACATCGGGCAATCTCCCACGAGCTTCTCTTGACGGCGCCGATGCGTGCCAGAGGCAGCACAAGCATATAGGTGGGCAGAGCTCTACCGGCACCAGGCGACTGTTTCACCTTTTGCTCTGAATCTCGCAATATATCGCGCTTTCCATGCCATCTTTCCGCCATCTTTCTGCCATCCTTCTGCTGTCCTTTGCTCTTTGTAGCCTGTATCACAGTCCACAGCATGGCCCCCAATGCACCTAGCAACGGGTAAGAAAGAGGGGACGCAGTGGTCGGGCGTGTGCATATACTACAGCTGCCGGACGGGCGGGTGGTCCATCAGAATGTAGTCATTCTTGTCTGGGGCCATGCAGCCAGCTGTTTTTTGTTTTTCTCTAGCGCTCCAAGTTGACTTCTCCCCATCTGTGCCCCTCGTGCTCGGTAGGTTTCTCAGAGCACTGGCAGCCATTCAGCTATTTGTCAAAAAAGCCCAACATTGCTGCGCGGATACCCAACCTCTCATGCGCTGGCCCACACCAAAATAGAAGCCAGAGGGGTGCGCCAGCGAAGCAAGCCCGGCAGCATGCAGCTCATGCCGGCGCGCGCCTTGCCGCTGATGCAAGCAGAATTATTTTTTGAGTCGCTTCTGCGGTTGAAGCCCTAATGAGTTTTTTTTTTTTTTTCTTCTCATTGCTTCTGGCCGGATTCTTGGGCGGGAAATCTTGTGCCCTTTTCGGGCCGCATGGAGTTTGTAGTGGTCACTGAATACGTGTTATTGGGCGGCATCATTGCCTACAGCGGCCCTATTCAGCCGCAGGACGGGCTCCCTTCTTTTTTTTTTTTTTTTTTTTCTTGGTTGCCCATCCTTGATTTGTATGTTGAGATTGGGCTTACAAGGCGTTGGAGATGAAAGAAAATCATGCCAGTAAAAAAGACGATGAAAGAGAAACAAGTTCATCCAGTAGCTTCTTTCAAGCTCTCTCGCCGTCCTTGTTCCGTCATTGCCCAACACCACAACACAGGGGATCGCTGCGCCACTTGGGAAGCCAACCGCCACGTGGAGGGAGTGGCTGCTGTGGCGGTGCGTAGGACCCATTCGCCTAATGTCTTGCTCAGCCGATTGGTTGCTGCCCTTTTTTCTTTTTTTCTTTTTTGGCAGGTGCAATATTACTGATACGTCACCGCAGGGCTTCCGTCTCTTTATTTTTCTTTTTGCCTCGTGCAGCAAGGGGAATGGGGTCATGCAAGATTTCGGTGACTCGATCGCAGGTCGTGATGGTGAAAATGAAGAAAATTTTCATAACTTGCAGGGGGGATGCAAAAGCTTCCAGGATTGATTTGATGCATTATTCGAGCCGGCTTCCTTTTTTTACAAGACGTGAATCGGGTTCAATCGTATACGCGGACGTCTGCCATTGACCACATGACCAACGGCGTTGGGGCGTGTATTGAACAACTACAACAATCTCACGATGCCAAGAAAAATTCACGGCCCGTGTGAAACTCTGTTTTTCTGAAAGAAGATTTAGTCATTTATTAATCTCGCCATGATTTCCAAGTGCACTCCGGTCCGGGACGGCTTCCTTATAGTGACTCATTGACTCAGTCATCCTAGCTACCTAGTCTTTGACTTACACCGGGACTCTGGCATGCACCAGGTTTCACGATACACGGGGACCGCCTGCACAGGGTAGCTACCACGTAGGCTGTATTACTTGATTACCTCGACGTCGCTGTCATTGGCAACAATCACATGTTTCTTTTTTCCCCAGGTTTGGGCATGACGGACTCCATGCGGTGCTGATTCGCCACCCCCGTTGGTTTTTCGCCTCAACCAGTCTGTCTTTTATATTCTCCCAGATTCTATGAATTGGGCAGCAGAGATGCATGATCCGATTACTTGCAGCACATGTGAAATCATGTGCTCCTGTTCAACGCCATCCGCTCCTTCGCCAGGGGTCAGGAATGTCCAAGCTGTCTACGCGCAAGCCGTCATTGTCGTGTTTTGCCACTTTCGTATCGCTTCGCTCTGCCTTGTGCAGTCGAGGCATGTAGTGTACCAGGTTATATATTCAGGCAGAAGAGGCTTACGCAAAATCACAAATCACTATCGGCACCCCTTTGGCCGCTGCCATGTGAGTCAACAATGGTCAGTCATCTCTGAATGTTGTCTCCTGGGACATTCATTCTATTCACCATGTAGTACAAACACTGCCGCCTGATACAGTACGCTGTTGCAAGAAGAAGTTCATCACACGATGCCTCGTGATGAGGGTGCCTAGCTGCCAACCCGAGCCCTCGGCATGTGCCCGAGATTCAAACAACCATCCGGCGCCCCTTTTCACTCGCCTTATTTTCCTCTCACGCATCCAGCGGTTTCCGCGCATGCAAGTTGTGAAACGGAAAATACGAGTGAAACTTGGGCAGGCCATTCTCCCCAACCGCCGTGAGCGACTTGCGGACGTCGACGAGAAAGACCTCGGTCTGGGCCGGCGTCCACTCGAGGCCGTCGCGAAACGGACGGCGCGCGAGGCCGACGAGCCCCTCCATGCAGACGTCGCGCAAAATGTGCCCGCACTCCTGCAGCCGCCGCCGGCGTGCCCAGGGCCCGTTGGGGCACTTTTTGCGGCGGTGCCCGACGTCCTGGAAGCCCGCCCGCGACAGCTCTTCCTCGACGTGCCGGATCCCGAGCAGGTCGGAGCCGCCGAGCGCCTGCAGCCCTCGGCGCAGGTTCTCGAGAAAGTCGCGCCACGGGTAGGGCCCGTCGCACGAGGAGTCGTCGCACCCCGCAATGTACTCAAACTCTTGAATCTCGACGTAGCCGCCAGGCTTTAGGTGTCTGGAATGAGTTGTGAAATATGTGTCAGCGGCTCTGGCTCCCATACCATCATGTAGGAGATGATGAGCATTCTTACTTGTATATTCGTTTCCAGAGTTCTTGGCGGTCTCTGATGGAGTGGACAATGTGCCGGACGTGAATGTAGTCAAACATGTTGTCGTCGTACGTCCAGCCCGCTGCATGCTCAATGTCGTCCACAACAAAGGATACGTTTTCCGGCACCCAGTCAGGCTGGATCGGGGAGAGATCCATTCCCTGAAACGTAGCATTTGGATAAATGTCTGCCACTGCGGATAATGTGAGTGTGTGTCACCTCCAATCATGTGTAGCACCAAGTCCTCAGCAGCTCGGGAATACGTACATTCTATGCACCACTTTCCATTGCCCGTTCCTTTATCCGTCTGTCAGCACAACACGTCTCAAAAACGAGACACATTGGGTGCGTACCAAGATCGAGCACTTGACCTCCGTTTTGGAGCATTTCGTCAATGGGCGCCAGCAAGTACTTTCCATCGCACAGATGCAATGTCAGGTCGTGCTTGAGATCATCGCGACGTTGCTCATTCTCGTCGTTGGGAAATGCGTACTGTCCGGCATGGTATGCGTGATACCGGAGACCTCCGTCTATGATATGTTGTCGTATACTTGACGTGAGGCTTTGTGTTTCGTCTGTGTAGTCTGGGTCGGTGTATTCTGCTCCTTGCTCAATGCCATATATCATAGCCACCTCGTCAGCATTTCCCACGGCAACAACATCGCTAGAGTTTGTTGACCCTTTGTCACTCATGGTTGCCCACTTGCAAGTTGCGTGTTGTGAGTGATCTCGATCTTATCAGACCTTGAGCTTGAAGTGGATTCGAGCTACAATGCGCAGCTATCCCGTATTCGTAGTTGAAGGGCGTCAACGGGAAAAGAACTGGTCGCGGGAGCAGGAAGCACCCGGGTTTATAGTTGTTGAGCAAGCCCCAATCAAGTCAGTGTAATGTCAATGTCCCTGTGACGAGCATTCCGCAGTGCGAGATGACATGCAGGCTGCCGAGAATGACGGGGCGCGTAGCGGCAGGGCTTCGATCTCGCTGACTCGTGTTGTAATAAGACAGACAGCCCTAGTTAGAGTATCAAATGTCGTTACGCTGTCTGCCCCAAATTGCCGTAGTAAGCTTCTGTCTTGACCTGCGGGCGCTGCAGTTGGTCCTGGCTTCACCTATTTCCTTTTTCCCCCCAAAGAGGTAAAAAGCAAAGAAGAAGCAAAAAAGGCAAAAGAAGTTTGGCGATGGGAGAAAATTGGGGGGAGCCTAGTCAAATAGTTGTTTCTATTTTGACAGCAACAAGACTCCGCTCTTGACCTACTAGACCCAGCTTTTGAGAGAAACAGAGTTTACGATCGGCCGGAGAGAGAGAGAGGCTCGGGACTGGTTGTTTAAAACAAATTAACATGTGGATTAACTCCAGTCTGAATCTTATCAAGATCCTGGGGGGGGAAGAGGCAATAAATAGTACAGTCCCCTTTTGATGGCCCGTGGGTTGTCGTGCGCGCGCCGTGGATCAGGTGCGCCGGGCCGTTACCAGCCAGTTGGTAAGAAGGGGGGGGGGGCTTTCGTCGTCCCTGATCCACGTGCCGTGAGACAAGCCTCAGCTTTAAACAGGGAGCAACGGCTTGCGCGGGCGCTGCTGAGGAGAGAGAAGATACCGAGTACACGAGGGCAAAAGTTGTTTGTCGGGCGCGTGCATGTCATGAAAGACAACAGTGTGGGAAGGGGAATCCGAGTATCCGTAATAAGCACTGGTAAGTAGGACATGTCGGCAGTGTCTGTGTAGGTAGCCTCCTTGGCAGCGAATAGAGTTGCAAAATGTGTTCCGGGAATCTGGTTACAGGTCCCTTTGGTCTGCGACTTTCTTTTTTCTTTTTTTTTTTTACTTGTTTGACTTGAAGATTTCTGAGAGAAAAGAAATGGTTGATCTTTTTTGCTTTTTCACGGCTGCAAGCATACGCCATATGGTGCCTTTTCCGCCTTTTTTCTTCTTCTTTGCCTTTTACCTCTCTCACAAGTTCCTCGAGCAACGCAAACAAAAACACGACGAGGCAACAAGCATGAAACGGTGCGCCGACGCAAGAGTAGGATAAACTATTGGTAAATACACTTCTCGGGTCCGGACATGGTAAGTAGAGCGCTCGCTACGAGTTGTCGGCTCGTGGCAAGACAAGAGGCGTCAAGCTGACCGCTGCCCGTTGTTGTCTCGTTGTCGCAGTCAAGCAGTGTTGACGAGAACAAGGAAAAAACAAATCTGCAAAGCATGTCTGACATTTCGCGCAACGAAAAAAAGTCGAAAACCACGGCGCATAGTGCGGTGTACGATCAAAAAGGCGCAGCGCGCAATCTACTTCCTGGTACCACCCACGCGGTGCCACGTCCGTCCCGTCTCCATTGGCATGCATGCAATCCACTGCACCCATATTACGAAGTAATATTAGTATGTGTTGGGGCCCTTTTTGCAACAAGACGGCTGTCGAGCTTTGAGTTGAGGATTCGCTACGTCTTCGCGGGTTGCGGCGGTTGAACTTGTTTCTTCATCCAACAGATTCCATTCTCCTTTCCCCCCACCACGGAAGAGTCACCACACTTTTAATTTCAGTGCCGTCATCAAGCGACACCAATTCCAGGTGTTCGATTCAGCTCGGCGTCGTTTCTCTCTTGGCTTCTGCCCCTTTAACCGGTTTGCGCAACATGCCCGCTTCGTCTTCTCTTACTGCCGAGTACCCCGTGGTGCCACAGACGATTGCGCAAAAGGCTTCCACCTTCTCGGTAGCAAATGGGAAAAGCACTTGCAGAGGCAGTTGTGGCATCGTGCCACAGCACAACGCCCGCGCAACGATACACCGACCCAGGACCGCGGACTTGGGTCCCTTCAACTGTCGCATCCATGATCCATAGCTCGCCTCCCCTGCAGGCGCAGCTGTGCCGTTAAAAAAAGAAAAAAAGAAGAACAAGGAAATAGAAGCGAGCCCTGACCTTTTCCAGTGTAGAGAATGTTTCAGCTCTTGTCTGTCCTACCGTCTCCCACGTAATTAGTAAAACAGTGATGCCAGGATACCGTCGCACAGCCTTCGTCGTGGAGCCCGTTTCAATGAAGTGACCCGACAGACTGGATTCGATCCACAATCGCCTTTTTAGCCATGACTCGTTCCCAAAGTTCCTCATCGGCCGATGCTTGGCAGTTCTCCATTCAATCAACCAAGCCGGGAACCTTGTGGGCGGAACCAGCTTCAGCTTGGCTTCTGCGTCGGGAAACAGATCGGCAGAGCAGCTTGCCGCTAATCGACAGTCGGAGCATTTCACAGTGCGCAAGGCTCGAAAGAAGTTGAACAAAATTGAACAACAGAAACGTGTATACGCGATAAAAGACCAAGATACTGAGATACGGTGTGTTTCGCCTGAATGAATGACAGCAAAAGAATACCCAGAAGCAACCCACCAGCAGCTTGCCTAAAACGGTCAAGTGAAATCATAACCCAGATACGCCATACGACAATAGAGCATGAAAAAAGGCTCGTCTACAGAAGGAGAGCAAGACCCGCGAGGGCGCCGATGATTGTGGCGCCGTTCCGCTCAGCACCACCAACCATGGGGGGAAGAGTAGGACGAGGGACACCGGTGCCGCTGGCGGTGCCGCCCGGGGCGGGCTTGCCATAGCCGCCGTTGTTCCCATTGTTGTTCCCATTGTTATAACCATTGTTGCCACCATTGTTGCCTCCGTTGTTGTTGCTGCCGTAGTTACCACCATTGTTGCCACTGTTGTTGCCGCCATTGTTGCTGCCGTAGTTGCCACCATTATTGCCACCATGATTACCATTGTAATCACCAGTCTTGTCGCCGTAGTTGCCACTGTTGTTGCCATATTTACCAGGGTCATCGCCCTTGTTGCCACTGTTGTTGCCATATCTACCAGGGTCATCGCCCTTGTTGCCATCTTTGCCATGGTAATCGCCATTCTTGTCGTTGTTGCCATTGTAATTACCATTGTTGCCATTGTAATTACCATTGTTGCCGTTGTTGCCGTTGTTGCCATTGTTGCCATTGTAATTGCCATTGTTGTCATTGTTATAACCATTGTTGCCATTGTTGTAACCATTGTCATTACTTCCGGGGGCGGCAGTGATGACGGGGTCATAAGGCTTGAAAGGAGAAGGCCTGGGGCAGAGGTCGCCGTCGCAAGGGACGACAACGGTGCAGTCCTTGCCGTGGGGGCAGTTCAGCTTCTGGTGGCACTTGTCGCTGTCGCACTTGGCGTAGTGGCAGTCGGCGCCGTCGCAGATGAGGTTCTTGGAGCACTCGTCGCCGACACAGTGCTCAATCACGCACTTTCCGTCGTAGCAGACAATCTTCTTGTGGCAGTCGCCGTCCAGGCAACCGGTAGCGTAGTCACAGTCGTCACCGCCCTTGTGAACGACGAGCTTGCTCCAGTCGTCGCCGGGGCGGCAGGGTTCGATCCAGCAGTGGTCACCGCGGCAGACGACGCGGTCCTTGTGGCAGTCGTCGCCCTTGCAGGGATACTCGGGCGCGCAGTAGGGACCATAGCAGACAATCTTCTTCTTGTGCCACTCGGGCGCGGGGCAGATCTCGGTAGTGACCGTCTTGGTCTGCGTGGTGACGTGGGGATCGGAAGGGCAGTGCACAACGGTCGAGGGGCAGGCCGTCACGGTGTGGACATGAGTCTCAATCTTGGTCTCGTACTTGGGTTTGTCCTTGCGGGTGTAGACGGAGCAGAGCTTGCCGCGGTCGCCGCCGCAAGCCTCGTGGTCGTTGCCAGGGCAGGGAAGAACGCAGTGCTCGCGAGGGCTCTGGGTCAAGTGGGAAGACTCGTCGTCGTCCGCACAGTAGCACTCGCTGCAGATCATCGTCAGTGTTGATGTTCGCTCAGATGGCACAGGGAAAGCGGACTTACTCGTTATGGGTAGCAAAGTACTTGGACGGGCAGCTAGCAGCGCACAGGTCCAGGGACATGTGCTCAGATTTGGCAACCTTTTTGTAGTGGGCAAAGTCGGCCTCGTCACCTGCGCAGCCGACGAGGCTGAACTCACCAACAGTCTCGGGCATGGAGACGGCGTATTTGGCGGTGGCGGTGCCGTTCCCGACCAGATGGACGGCCATGACGACCTTGCCCACGCCAAGGGCGAGGATCAGGGACATCTGCATATTGGCAGGGTTGTGAAAGGGCAGTCTGAATTATAAACGAAAGACCAGGGCGTTGAGCCTAAAAGAAAGTGAGTATAATCGCAAAGACGAGAGTGGATGAAGAGAACGAAAAGCAACATTTCCAAGGCATTGGCAACCGTTATTTATAACTCAATTAGACTGTCACTTCGTGACGCGCTAGCCTGGTATATTGCTCCTCTTGGTGTTGTGATTCCCATGAATGCAGTACTTGAGTTCCGATCGCCCGACAAAGGCGTTTGCCGATCTCTGTTGAAGAATGCAGCCTTTGCGGGTGGTGGACGTGACAGTCCTTGTTGTGTCTTGAACCAGGCCCGCGGGCTAGTCGTCTTCCCCACGTTCGGCTTGTCGGTGACTCGGTCTACATGTCGAATATGGAATATGCTTGGAGAAGGGGAAGCAGAGCGCGTCTAAGTGGTGGTGCTGTGTGAGACAGCGACTTGAGGGAGCGCGACTCTGCCCACTTGGCGCCATAGGGGGGGGAATTCCAGCAGCGCAGTGTCGCCGGCAGCAAACACGACTTACTCTCGATCAATTGCTGCATTCAAAATGCTATATTGGATACGAGAGTGCCTCTGGAGAGCAGGCTTGCCGCAGCTTTGCACTCCTGCCTGTATTGGCATGGACGGTGCTGGCTGCTGCTCCAGCCTCTTCGGAGCCCAGCCGCGTCTCCCGATGCTCAAAAGTATAGTGTTATTTGGGCAATGTTTGAGAATCAATATCCTTCTTCGTTGGCTTGCTTTCATCCAAAGCCCATTCTGTAGGCGCATTCCCCGCACGCTCTGTTCTGCGGTCAGACTTATGTGTGGACATTTTGACCGATGGTCTGCAACACAAGCCAACCTGCGTGGTAATTTCCTGCCGCATTTTCCCTCCTCCCCAGGTTTCATCCGATCGGAATCTGTATCGACCGTAAGCCATTTACTGTGCATGCCAATAGATCCCGCAAAGTCTGTCTCTTCATTAATTGACGACGCTCCGTTCATCCACAGGTTTGAGAAGCCGCGATGGCCTAATACCGTCGGAACACATAACCATGCCGAAAAGCCAAAACGGGGGACCTTCCCAATTCCGCACTTTTGGAGGCTCCGTCTCTGGTTTACTGCTACCCATTGGACAGTACGTCTCGCGGTTGTCAGTGGTGAACGCGAAGAAGCTGAGACACGCGTTGTGCGGTGCGGATGGACCGATTTCGCGTTGTTGCATTTTTTTTCGCTGTAGGGTAGTGGTACAGCCATGCGCAACATCTTTTCTACGCGTCGTTTGGTCCTGAATTATGTAACAAGTATTATGTAGTAAATTTGTTCTCATTGCTCAAGCTTCAGTGGCTACTTTGATTTGTACGTGGTGATGGCTGTCTGGCAATGTTGCTGTTCTCCAAAAATGAAATCGAAAAGCAAGGTCAATGATTTATCTTGAGCAGTACAACTTCGGCTCTCTCTCCAGTCAGAGTGCATGAAGGGACAGTTCCGCCCCACTGATTTTACGCCAAATAAGCCAGACCATTATTTCAACATTCTGTCTCACTACGACCAACCCGCGAGATAGACGTGAAACATTCAACGCGTCCTCTACAAGAAGAACAACATAGCTGGTGACAGAGGGAGTTTCATGGCGCCGTAATTATGCAGACAGAAAATGGCACTCTTCACCACAAGTACTACAAATACAAAATCAAATATAGTGATGGTACGAACAGCCGTGTAAGCTTACAAGAAAACTACCATGCGCGATTACCTGTAGATTCTCTTAAACCCACATGGTCAGTCATTATCGGTAAGCCTCCTGTTCGACGACGGGCTATCGGCGTCTCGGCAGCCAGCCCCGCCAATCAAGATACCGAATCGACCGACGTTGGAGAGCGATGGAGCTTGGGGCCTGCTTCAGTCCCAGTCAGGAGAATGAATGACAGGTAAGACATGGGAGCGATCCGGCCCCGCCAGCCCTTGCACGCAAATCCCTGGACTCTGCCAACGAATGAAAAACAGGACCATCTTGTCGGCAATCGTGACCAATAGGAGGGCAGGATCAGTAGAATGGACCCTCTGGCCGAATTGTTACCAGTTACCCAATCCCTGCCTGCGCAAGGGCGAATTAAACGATTAAAGCCGTGAAGCATGCGCGTCTGCGGCCAGCATGCCTAATCGTAACAGCTTCGGCGGAGGGCCCAGCCAGCCACGCCAGCGTACCCGTACATGCATGCAACATCGTAGCGTCCGTCTCCTTCCCTCATATCATCAGTAAAGTAAATAGGGCGCGTGGGGCAGCACTGGCCACACCCGAATGCTGCTCCGGTTTGGGCGGGTGCGGGCGCGGGGCTAGACGGGGACTTGACAGCTTGTCGTTGTCGGGCAGTGACGCCGGAAGCGGCAGTTGGATCTGGAACTGCCGATATGCGGGGGTGGCAATCAACATGTACTTGCTACTGGGATGAAGATGGGAATATTGGTCTACTATTCACCTCAAACAATCCTACGTGACTGATGGTTCAAGCGGGAGTTATCACGGATAGTTTAGCCGGCACTTGCACCCCGCCTCGTCTCCAACACACACAAGTTCCCCGCGGACATTGGTTTTCCAGCTGTAACATCTTGAAAACCATGGAGTGAACAATGCAGATCATGGATCCAATCCATCGTGGCACCGTGGGCATAAACACTACATATTTATTCATTGGCCCTCACCCTCTGCTGTGTGCTCCATTAGACTCGACTCTACAATCCTCGAGCTGTGAAAAATGACCGAGACCAAGCTTCAATTTCACGCAGACCATATAGGGTCCTTGATACGGCCCGCTTCCCTGTCAGCGGCCCAGGCAAAAGTCGACGAGGGTGGCATCTCTGACGCCGATTTGAAAGTCGTTCAGCGAACAGCCATAGACGATATTGTTCAGAAGCAGCTGGCAAACGGCGTGCGTGCCATCTCGTCTGGCGAGTACGATCGCAAGTATTATTTCTCGGGTTTCTTCGAAAAGCTGCATGGGTTTCATGAAGTAAGCCCGGTGCCGTGGGAGCTCGCGCGCATGTCGGCGCCGCCAATTGCCGCTCTGAAGAAGACGGGCAAGCAGTACCCGATGGCCGTGGTCTGTCATGGCAAGATCAAGCGATTGGAGAGCCCATACATGGATAATTGGAAGATGTTGCGTGACACTTTGCCAAGGGACCAATGGTGCTTGTGCAAGTTTACGATGCCGCCGCCCTGCTACTTTCACCTGCGTCTAGCCAGAGGCAAGTGCTACAGCTCCGAGGCGTACAACAATGATAGCGAGTTCTTTGCCGATCTGGCTGTGGCCTACCAGCAAGAGATTCAAGCTCTGTACGACGAAGGCCTGCGAAATCTGCAGATTGACGACCCGACGCTCGCATACTTTTGTTCCGACGAAATGATGACGGCTCTCCGGGCCGAGGGCGAGGATCCAGAGGCGCTCTTTACGCAATATCTTCAGGCGCACAACGATTGCATCGCGAAGCGCCCCTCGGACATGCACGTGGGTCTGCACATTTGCCGGGGCAACTTTGCCAAGTCGATGCACTTTAGCCAGGGCTCGTACGAGCGCATCGCCGAGCGCTTCTTCTCGACGCTCCGCTACGACACCTTCTTCCTCGAGTACGACGACGAGCGCTCAGGCGGCTTCGAGCCGCTGCGACACCTGCCGCGGGGCAAGAGCGTGATTCTCGGGGTGGTGACGACCAAGGACCCGGCGCTCGAAGACAGGGACACGGTCAAGCAGCGCGTGTTGGGAGCGGCGCGCATCGTAGCGGCCGGGCATGGTGTAAGCGTGGAAGAGGCCATGGGGAGCATTGGAATTAGTCCGCAATGCGGGTTCGCGAGCGTTGCAGTTGGGGCGGACGGCATGACCGAGGCTAAAATGTTTGACAAGTTGAGGTTGGTGCAGGATATTGCGCGGGAGCTATGGCCGTGAATGCTGTTTCGGTGGACGCCATGAACGAAGAGGTGGAAGCGATGGTATTGGTGAGAGCAATGACGTTGTAAACAGTTGGATCTCAAGTAGCACAAACGGCAAGGGTAGCTGAATGATAGCTACTCCCGATATTTGCGTAATACCGAGCCAGATTCGAGTAAGGCAACGTGAGATACTGCATTGGTGCGCGGCGTGTGTCTTGCAGGCGGCGATGCCACATGGGCTCCCCCTCATAGGCAGCCAGGCGGTGTCGTGTCCCGTCGGCAAAGCAGGCGATGCAGGTTGGCGTGGACCTGCAGGCAGCCACGAATAGACACTCTAAATGGCTATTCATATCGTACTTACCGCTCCCATGGCTGGCAACTTTGTCCAAGTGTTTGTTTTCGGTCCTCGTTGACGCGCTTCATCCCTGGTGGTTTCAGCCGCCAAAGTCGAGAGCAGGCCATGGGCATCCGACGCAAGGCGACGCTGGGCGGGCTGATGTTTGCACTGGCGATGTATGGCAAAGCATGGACAATCTCACCGGACTAGGAGTTGCATGCGTGACAAAGGGCGGAAAGAGGTCACGAGTGCCTGATGACGTGGGGAGGAGAATAGAGTAATTACCTGGTATTAGGTAGTAAAACAACGACAACAGCAAGCAAGCTTGAGCTCAGCGCGTGGCTTATTTAGCGGGATGCACGACGCAAGCCCCCGCTGTAGTGCGCCAGCGGCTCCCTAAAAGACCCCTTAAATGCTGCTTGAAGCCATCTGTACCTACCACGCGGGAGGGTAACTTTCCAGTGTGCTGACCAGTAAATCTCTCTTGAGCCCGTCTACCATGCCAAAATGGTAATCGTCGAATCATTTTTCGAATGACCGTCGGGTATCAATGACCAGAAACACATTGTTTTTACTCTCTTATTAATTATCAGCCTGCTGCCTGTCCCGCTGTGGCCCCGCCAACTGGAGCTGCCCGCCATTGCTGCCCAATGAGAATCAGTCTTGTGCTTTCCCTATTCGGCGCTCGAGGCTCACCCGTGCTGCTGTGCATCATCGCTCGCACGCGACGCAACTCTTGATTCCCCTCGTCGACTGCCACCTACCATATCTATCCGATATCTCTATAGAATCATCTCACCTACTGGCGCAGCTCCAATCTGTCCTCTACTTTCTGCCATCGTGTCATCATCTCTCTGTCCGTCATGAGCGGCTAGCTGGCCTCTTTTCCTCGATATTTATTCTCAAGTGCTCAAATACCCCTCCGCCCCGAGTCTTGGTCACCAGTCAGCTGCCCATCTCGCGCTCCCGATAAGCCGACTTCCGCCACTTTCCTCCGCCGCAACTTGACTTTTATCTTCGTCTTGTTTTCTTCGTAATTCGAGCAATATATACCACCCTCGGAAACTGCCGACAATTCTATATCCGACCAGACTGCACAATTCTACCACCATGTTTGACCTACCTGCTATGCTGCTATGGTGAGCCCATCATCCGTTTGCCCCGCGCTGGCTTCGCCTGCGCCCCGTGCCGCAACGGTCCTAACAATCTTATTTTCCGACTCTCTAGCTCGGTAACATCCTTTCTCTTTCCCATCTTCGCTTCCTACAAGGCGCTCAAAACCTCCGACCCTGCGCAGTTGACACCATGGCTCATGTACTGGGTCGTCTTTAGCATCTGCCTCTTAGCTGAGTCTTGGGTATCTTTCATTGTCGCATGGTTCGTCTTGTCCTCTTCAGCTAGTCGTCGCATTCAAACACTGACCACTTCCATCTCTTCCATCAGGATACCCTTTTATGGATACTTTCGACTGTTATTTTTGCTCTATCTCATTTTACCACAATCCCAAGGCGCCCGTGTTCTATACGAGCAGTACGTCCACCCATTTCTGCAGGACAACGAAGCCCACATCGACGAGTTTATTGCCAACTCCCACGAGCGTCTCAAATCGATGGGGCTTTCCTACATTCGGCAAGCCATCAATTATGTCAGGGAAAAGTTGCTCGGAATGCCGCCCGCTGAGCCTCCCGCGCCAATCCCCGAAAACGTCGGCGCGCAAGGCTATACGCAGGCTCTCCTCTCGAGGTTTAGCATCCCTTCCACGAAATGGACCGCTCCTGGTGCTCACAGCGCCAGCGACTTTTATAGCCTCTTGTCGAGTGCAGTCTCGGCCGCTAGCGGTACTGGGGTTGCTAGAAGTGCCCAGGGCCCAAGCGACATGAATGCGTCGGGCAATCTCATCCCGGAGCACCTACACGATTCCGGAGCCAAAATCAACTTCATTTCCGCGCAGAAAGAGCGTCTCAGCTATTTGCTGGCCGCTCTAGACTCTGAGGCGCAAAAGCTCCAGAATGAAACACAAAAGCAGGCCGCGTCAGGCACCTTTGACGGACCAGCAGACACTGCACCTACACCCCGGTCGCCTAGCGGCCTCAGCATGCTCAGCGCTCTCAGTAAGAGCCGGAGCGAGGCTGATTTTGAAAAAATTGAAGCCGACAGCGGCACCGAGGAAGAGCTCACCATGCGCAGGCGCAATGTGTCGAGCGGCGGCTCTTGGATGCCTTGGGCATGGAGCGGCGTCGACGACGCGCGCAATCAGGATCATGGCTCAACCACTGGGCGGGAGCACTAGGCCTGCAACTCGTGCTGCAGTAACCGAGACGAGACCTTTCCCTGGGAGGATCGACGTTGGAGCGTGAACGGCGTTGCTGGAGAGCACGGGTTTACATACTTTGGCTGAATCGATTGGTTTTAGATATACAGTGATACAGTGATACAGTGATACAGACAGGCGTTTTGCAGCATGGTTATATTCTCAGAAATGTGTACTTATGGCACGTGCAGTCTAAGAGAATCAAAGACAAACATTGAGTTGTGCAAACTGATGAAATTGTAATGTACATGAAGAGGGACGAGGACTATTTCGTCCATCGTGTCCCGCCATTGAAACAAGTTTATAATACAATTGCGAGGACTCGCTCGCCAATGACGACAATGAACATGATCGAATCTTTTTTCGACCGCTTGAGACGTCCCCCCTTTTGTTCCTAACTCTGGCCCTCTTCCCGTTATTAATGTATTTGTTTCGGTTTATTTCGTCTGACGGTAGGGGTAGGCCACGTCGACGGCGCCCTTGCGGTACCACAGCGTGCGCTTCTTCTTGGTAGTTGCATGCTCGACCCAGACCTCCTCCATGCGGTTCTTCTTGAACCAGCGGACGAAGCTGGGGTCCCAGAGCTCCGACGCGATGCCTAGGTCCTTGCAGCAGCGCATGAGCGCGTTGGACTTGCAGCCCTCGACGGCCGAGGGCAGCTGGTCGGCGCCAAAGTAGGAGTTCTCGCCCTGTGCCTGCGAGACGAATCTAGCAGCCCGTCTGTCAGTTTCTGCGGTACCTTGTCTGCATGTTCTTTGAAAGAGAATGGGGTTTCTAGTATCGCGATGAAATGACACCGAGGGAAGGGATTGAACTTTGTGTGCCTTACCTTCCGTCTACGATCAGGGCGTACTCGCGCGTGACGACAGAGTTGCCGACGACGGCGTCGCCCTTGGGGATCAGGCCCCAGCCCATCGGCCCAAAGGCCTCGTTGAGGCGCCGCCGGTAGCGAATCTCGGGGAGGTAGATGATGCCGTCGGGCTTAACTTCGATGTCATCGATGTCGAGCGGCTTCATGAGCGCGGCAAACTGCCTCGCCGTTACGGGCCGGCTCGCGATGCCGTGGAAACTCGCAGACCAGTCCACCACGGGGATGTCCGTCGTGGCATCAGCGACGCCGTTCGCATTTTCGGCGTGCGCAATCGTCGCCGGCTGGTAGAACAGGTCGCTGGGAATGGGGGCGGCGGCGGTGGCAGCAGACGAGGGCGAAGCTTTGCTGGTGGTGGTGCTCGACGAAGTGGAATAAGGCTTGAAAAAGGGCTTGGCGGCAGGTCTGGGCGACGGCGCGTATTTTGGCTTGGTGGCGGCAGGGGCGGCGTCAGGTTCCGACTTGGAAGAGGAGGAGGAGGAAGGGGAAGCTGCAGCTGCAGAGCTTGTAGCGGTTGACGAGAATCGTGCGTCGAGGTGGCGAGTGGCGAGACGGCTTTGACAGCGCAATTGCCGCTGGCCCTGCGAGAGGACCCTTCGAGAGGCGTTCATAGTATATGGAAGAGAGTAATGGGAGGTTCGGCGGCTGAATTGGGCGTCAAAGGGGGGTTGTGGAATGCAGAGATGGATAGGAGAGAGAATTGGATTGCACGACAACTTTTCTGGGCGCGAGCTTGCTGTGCTGGTGTCCCACAATTCTGCGTTGTAGTCCAAATAGCATTTCATGATGAATTGGGGTATTTCTATAAATACAGAGGTATGCGATCAAATAGTATACAGATGGCTGGTCGTATCAATGACGAGTTAGACGTCCTTGGCGGATGTTCGCTCTTCGTTTCCGTGGCGCTTCCAGCACTCTTTGAATTGCTGCATCTGGTGATGTTTTAGCACGGCGTCGTGGAAGGTTTAGTGATTACCAGAAATTAATAGAAAAGTAGAGCAAAATTAGATAATGCCGGAATTTTATTTAGACTTACCTCGGAAGTACATGCTCTCCAATCCTTCTTCTCAAAGTAGCAGTCCGTCATCTTGGCATTTTCCTCTGTAGCACCCATAAAGTCAGCTTACAGAGGCCCACGGGCGTAGATGATGCAGCCCGACAATGACGGGTATAAAACTAGGCCAGACACCACTTATGAAGGGAAGGGAAGAAGCAAAAAAAAAAAAACGTTATAAAATCCAAAAGGTCCATAGCGACTCACCAGAGCAGCCTGTGCTGAAAATCCTCTTGTCCCTGTTGTCCGGTGGCATTTCAAGGTTAGCATCGGATCGACTCAACCGTGCCATCGCCAACCCAGCAACTTTTGCCCACTTCCCCAACATCTCGCCAACAACACTCACCACTCGTCCGGCTCATCGTCGCCATCTGTCTGCGCTGTCGCGTCGGGCTGCTGCACCTTGTCCTCCTCCGCCTTTTGATTCTCCGGCTGTGCCGACTGCGACGATCCCATCCTTGCTGTGTCGGGGCCGCTACTTTTTTTCCTTGGGAAAGAGGTTGCAAGGTGGAAATTCTCTAGAACTTGTCTGCAACGGTTCGCGATCCGTCTTAACCAGGCCACTTTTTCGGATTCACAAACATGGCGCCACAACGGCTCAATGTTCTCGTCTACACAGGTAATTTTACTTGCGTCTTTCCCCTGAATCTGCTCAAATTCGCTCAGTGGCGCTGACTTGAAGCCTTTCCCTTCCCACCCAGGCACCGGCACAACCGGCGAGTCGGTCCGCCATGCCATGTACTCGCTGCGGCGGCTGCTCTCGCCCAACTACGCCGTCATCCCCGTCGGCGAAGCCGTGCTCCTCAATGAACCCTGGCCGTCGACGTGCGCGCTGCTCGTCATCCCCGGCGGCGGTGACCTCGGCTACTGCCGCGTGCTCAACGGCGAGGGCAACCGGCGCATCGCCGACTTTGTCCGCCGCGGCGGCGCCTACCTCGGTCTCTGCGCTGGCGGGTACTACGGCGCCCGCCGCTGCGAGTTTGAGGTCGGCAATGCCCCGCTCGAGGTCATCGGCCCTCGCGAGCTCGCCTTCTTCCCGGGGACGTGCCGCGGCGGCGCCTTTCGAGGCTTCGAGTACGCGAGCGAAAGAGGGGCGCGTGCGGCCCGTCTACGCCTCGCGAGCGACCTTGTGCAGGATACGCTACCGGCGGAAATGGCGTGCTACTACAACGGAGGCGGCGTATTTGTGGACGCGAAGGAATGGAAAGGGAAAAAGGTAGAGGTGCTGGCAGAGTACTGCGATGAGCTGGATGTCGACGGCGGCAAGGCCGCGATTGTCCAGTGCAGCGTCGGCGACGGCAGGGCCATTCTCTGCGGCACACATCCAGAGTAAGCTCGAATATGGGTCGCGCGAGACGGAGAAAATGTACTTGAGCGCGCCGCACTGACATGATGAAAACGCAGATTCGCTGCCGAGAACCTGCACCGCCAACCCGACATACCCGGCTATGACGAGCTCATAGCCAGCCTCGCGCATGATGAGCGCACGCGCGCCGTCTTCCTGGGCCTTCTCCTCGCCCGTCTCGGTCTCGAGGTCGACAGCCAGGGCGGCGCCGCGCCGCCGGTGCTCACCAGCCTCCACCTGTCCGCCGTAGACGCCGCCATAGTCAGCGATCTCCTCTTCGCGTGGCGGGACGTCATTGACAGAGAACACGGGCAAGATCTCATCAAGGGCGAGGCCGACACATTCCGCATCCGCAGTAGGGACGACGCGGCCTGGAACCTCCAAGATTTAATCGAGGCGCTGCCCGGGGGGCGCGCGGCCGCGGCGCCGGCGCTCGACGCGCACGGCGTGCCCGATTACAGGGCCATGACCAAGGACATTGTGGCGCACGAGCAGCAGCTACCGGACGAGCAGCTCACGCCGCGCTTCAACCACCGGCTCTTCTTTTCGAGCCTGCAGCAGTTTCAGGCCATCGAGAGCGATGCCAGAGAATGGGGCAACGCTCTTCTCTACGGTGATGTCGTCACGAGCACAAATGTTCTCCTCGAAAAGTATGCAGTGGCCACCCATTTTTTAAGGGGCAAAGAAATCTAACAGTCATGTCTTGGTAGGAATCCTAAACTGATTGCAAAGCTGCCTTCTGGCTTTACGTTTACCGCCTCCACACAGCTCGCCGGCCGCGGCCGCGGATCCAACGTCTGGGTTGCGCCGCCCGGCTCTCTTCTTTTCTCCGTCATTATCAACCATCCCGCCAACCTCGCCGCGTCCCGACCCGTCGTTTTCGTCCAGTACATTGCCGCCATTGCCGTTGTTGAAGCGATTCGATCCTACGGCCGCGGCCACGAGAATCTCCAAGTCAAGCTCAAGTGGCCCAACGACATTTGTAAGTTTTATATAGACCCGCCTACATTACTCTCCCACGTTCTTCATTTTAATCTTTATCTTTTCAAGATGCGCTGGATCCAAGCAAGCCGGCGTCGGAGAAATCCTACGTCAAAATCGGGGGCATTCTCTCCCAGTGCGGCTACTACGACGGCAGCTACCAGATCATCCTGGGCATCGGCATCAACGCCGTGAACCCGCGCCCTACGACGTCCATCTCGGACATGCTCGGCGAGGGCGCCGCGCCACTGCACCTCGAGACGCTGCTCGCGCGCATCCTGACGCGCCTCGAAGCCGCGTACGCCCAATTCCGCCGCGAGGGCTTCTCCGCCAACCTTGAGTCGAGGTACTATCGCCACTGGCTGCACACGGGCCAGGACATTACGCTCGAGGCCGAGGCTGGCGCCAGGGCGAGGGTCGTGGGCATCACACGGGATTGGGGCATGCTCCGCGTGGAGGAGACGGACAGAGACGGCCGGGCGACGGGGCGCATGTGGTCGCTGCAAAGCGACGAAAACAGTTTTGACTACTGGAAGGGTCTTGTACGAAGGAAAGAGTAAGGCGCTGCCGAAGATTGGCAACACGGTGTGAGGATGTAAATAGTATATTGTAGACAAAAATGATACAGGTGGTGCTCTGGTCAAAATCAAGCACACTTCCGTGGCAAGATTCCGCACAGATGCACCAGTCGTTGCTTCAGAGCCAGAGGGTGTTTTGAGGCTCGTCGCGGAGTCTTTTTTCTCTAGATTGTAGTGTATTTTCCGCCCATAAAACGCCGTGCCATGCCGTAGTCGAGTGAAGATGTACATGTATACAAAGGGAACTTCTCCTTCACGTTTTCTTTTTCGCAGCCACAATTTTCGGAGTTGCCAGATTGTGATTCTGCGCATCTCATTGCCGGTTCGAGTAGATCGTCTTCAGGAAGTCCGGTTATGAACCGTTCGGTCGGTCGCGCGCGCGCATTGTTTGCGAATTCTTCGATCCCACCGCAGAGTCCCCTCTACCGGTCTTTGTAGACCTTGGGCTTCCAGCCCTCCTTGGCCTCGGCTTCTTGCTCGATCTTTTCCTTCATGGGGCCGAGCTCGCGCTCGAAGCGCTCCTTGGCGCGGACAATCTTGCTCTGCAGGTAGAAGCTGCCCCCCTTTTGCGGCTCGTTGGCGTCGAATAGACGCTTGTAGCGTTCGAGCACCTCCTCGACGTTGGCGTGGCCGCCGGCGGGCGGCTTGACGTTGAGCACCTTGCAGGCCTCGTCGAGCGTCATGCCGCCCGTCAGCGAGGCACCCGCCGAGGCGCCGCCACCAGACTTGGCCTGCGCGCGCTGAAAGGCCGACGCGGCCTGGGCCTGCTTGTACGCCGCCATGAAGGAGCGGCCGAGGATGCGCGAGCCCGTGACAAAGGCTGTCAAGACGAAGCGGTGCGCCTGCGGAGAAGAGAGGACTGGTTAGCCGAATGTGTCTCGAGACGTAGTGAAAGAGGGCAGGCCGTCATCAGGCGAGGCCGAGCAAGCTGTGCGCGGGCGCAAAGCTTTTTGGCTAGACTCCTGCAGAGGAGGGTTGAGGGCTGCTTCCGTACCATTTTTGGATCAGACGAATTGAATCGCTGCCTGCAAAATTGTGTCTGATAGAGTACAGTGAGAGAGGGCAAAGAAAGAGCTCTCTCCCGCAAGACAGCAAGATGCTTCTGCGTCGTCAGCTGGGGGCGGTTAAGTGATGGCCGTGGAGTCGAGAGACGCAAAGGAGAGAGAAGTCGCGAGATTTCGGAGGCGCTAGATTTTTCTTGCCAGTCGCCGGTGCAGCGCCGGCCAGCCGCTAGAAAGATGCCTGCGTGACATGTTAGAGGCCTGATTAGTCAGGACCGAACTTGCTCATGAAAGAGAAAATCATTATTAGGAAGTGAGATGTCGAGAAATCATAAATCTCTAGTGAAGAGAATGATGTATTGGATTTAATGCGATTGTAAATAGGTCCTAAATTAATTCATGTCTTTTAAGTCGTAATTCAGTTGCTCTATGTCAGCCAGGGCAATACCTCATTCTTCACCAAGTTTAGTTTGGCGTTCCTGCAGCGCATTTGACACCGCAGTGGGCTGCTCCAAGGGGCCTAGTGAGCCTGTGAGCCTGTGAGCGGCTCATCGCCAAACCTCAGTGTAACATAATAAATCCAAATTATCGCCGAGACGACGTTTTGGTGTTCGTTTCGTATTAAAAGGTCAGACGAGACCTCTTCGCAATTTGTGATCCTCCTCGCTAATTTCTTTTCAGTTCTTTTCGGCTCTTTGCAGTTCATTCTCACGGCTCACCCCAGGCAAGCTCACTCTCGCCTTCATCTTTGTTAGCTCCCGTACGAGGAGGGGCTATATTCAGCCAGCAAAACATGACGCCGCAAGAGATCGCAGACTTGCTCCAGCGCGAGGGCCGCGGGGAGTCTTCCGAAGATTATGATGAGACTATTGAACCGGAGTACGCAGTTCAGCGACGGACTGAACTGTTGGCTGGTGTGCTTGAGACTTGCAAGGAGCTGCGCGCCTCGAATCGGGCACAGCTCGAAGTAGTGGCCGAGAAGCTGGGTGATGGTAGCCGCGACGGTATGTCACCTGCCTCTTGAAGGTCCCGAAAACGAGAGCGATGTGAGGCTAACATAGTAGACAGAGGCTTGGCGCTTGCCGTATGGTGACTCTGGCATTCTGACCTTTTTCCTCGAAGAGCTTGCGAAGGATGGCATTACCAACAAGCTCAAAATTCACGCTCTGCGAATCGTGGGAAACGCATGCGCGGATACAAACAAGAACCGAGCTCTCGCGGTAGAGGACGGACGCTTAGAGGCGGTTATTCGACAGCTCAGTGACGAGAGTGTCGTTCAGTTCACTATTCCGGTGCTATACAATGTCATGGTCGACTACGGTGTGTGCTCACCCCACGATAGATAGCAGTCGACTGATCTCATGAGAAATGCGATACTAATGGAGGCTTGATGCAGATCCTGCCCAAATTCTTGCGTCGGAGCTTAAGATCAGCCAAGCCATGGTGAAGCTCCTGTCCTCGCCGAATATGCCGCAGTTTGCCGGCGTCATCCTCTACTTTTGCCGCATCCTGGCGCTCATTGTCAACAGAGACTCTGAAATCGCCAC
The DNA here is from genome assembly GCA_024472245.1 of Beauveria sp. NWAFU-1. Lineage (NCBI taxonomy): Eukaryota > Fungi > Ascomycota > Sordariomycetes > Hypocreales > Cordycipitaceae > Beauveria > Beauveria sp. NWAFU-1. The sequence continues at coordinate 2,737,388 of JANBXD010000004.1, forward strand.
CGCCGCCGACGACACCGTTGCTGTGCTCCTCTCCGTCGCCACCAGCACCCCTTGCAAGGACGACGCCGAGGAGTTTGCCGCCCTCGGCACTGTCGCCCTCGTCTACCTCGCCGCCGATCGCTTCCAGCAGCTCGCCATTTCTCACGACCAATTCGGTCTCTTACTGGACACTTTCTACCACGCCCACGTCGGCCTGGACATTTCCCGCGTCGTCGACGACGACGTGGCCGCCGCGCTCAAGCAGCTCCGCCTCTCCATGCTCAGCACGCTGGCCGAGCTCACCTCGCATGGCGCCTTTCCGGAAGCGTACCCGCCGACGTCGACGGCCGCGCAAACAGTGTTCGCGTGGCTGAAGAGCGGCGACTCATCGCTGCAGGCGGCCGCATGCCTCGCGCTCGGCAACTTGGCGCGGTCGGACGGTGCGGCGACGGCGCTCGTCGAGCAGCACGCGCCCCAGACGGCGCTCGTCCAAGTGCTCGCCGACCCAGGCGTCAAGGACACGCAGCTGCTGCACGCGGCGCTCGCGTTCCTCAAGAACCTGGCCATACCCGCGAACAACAAGCCAGCGCTGCGGCCGCTGCTGGAGCCCGGCTGCGTGCCGCGCATCTACAACCTGGACGCGCAACCGCAATTGCAGTACGGCGCCGTGTCGCTGACGAGGCTGCTGCTAGCCGGCTGCCCGGATAATGTGGCGCAGTTTTGCAAGGAAAGAGGCCAGGAGGCTGCAGAGGGCGAGTCCGACGCCGCGGAGACGGGGGGCAGCGTGGATAGCCTGATTTCGCTCTTTGGCCGCACCGACACGGAGCCCACCAAGGTCGAGGCCGCTCGGTCCGTTGCCGCCATCTGCCGCGTCCTGCACTCCGACGCCGCCGCGGAGCTGCTCCCGGGGCGTGGAGCGTCCGACAGCGAGAGCCGCGCCGCGTTTTACGCGCGCCACGACGTCGGCAAGCCGCTCGCCTTTCTCGTCACACAGGAAAAGTGGCATAGCCTGCGCTCCGAGGCCTGGTTCGTGCTGGCGGTCATGTCGCGCTCCGCTGACGGCTCCCGTGTCATTGCCGCCGTGCTCCAACAGGAGGCTGTCTCAGCACGACTGACCGAGACCATCACCGGTGAGAAAAAGGAGGGGCGGGTGACGGAGGTGGTCGACGAGGACAAGGACGAGAGCACAGCCGCGCTGTCGGCCGCCGAGGGGCTGGGCCTGCAGCCGCAGCAGGCGGATCCGAAACAAAAGGAGCGCATTGCGGCCGTTGAGAGGGAGAATGCGCTCGTCATGTGCACTGAGCTGCTGAGGAACTGGAGCGAGGAGTTCAAGCCTTTGAGCCGTGCATTCTTGGAGGGTCTGCTGAAGGACGGCACTGAGCTGGTGGTGGCGCATAGAAACAAAGAATCCAGTACAGCATAATTCAATCTAGACAAGTTACAGTATTGTATCTCAAGGGTTCGAGAGCTTCAAGGAGTCAGGCCAAGTCACATGAACCACATCGTCAAATCAGAGTCACATAAATATTTTGATTCATTTAGCGTCGAATACGAAAGGGAGAGCCAATGATCATGCAAATAATTCTTTACCCTGGACTATGAACCGGGCCAAGCACTACATCGTAGTAGCCTTTGCAGCAGCCGACCCATGCCCATCCCGTACGATACGCAAAGAGCACAAAAACCCTCATAAAACACCAGTATCCCATTTTTTGTGTTGCATCCGCTCTCTCCTTTATTTCTTCGCACCCTCGGCCTCGGTCTTGTCCTTTGCACGCTTCTCGCGGGCGCCCAGGTAGCGCTTCTCGGAGCGGGCTTGGCGGAGGGCCACGTAGGCGCCGCCCTTGACGGGGGCGGGCATGTCGCCCTTCTTGATCTCCTTGACGCCGAGGTCGGTGGCGGCAACGGGCAGAACCGAGGCGACGGTGGCGGCCGTCTTGACCTTGGAGAGGTCCGTCTTGGTGTCGCCCTTCTTGGGGGCGTTGGACTTGCGGGGGAGCAGGATGAGGCGCTCCTTGTAGGCCTTCAGGCGGGCGACGTTGAGGGCCAGAGACTCCTCGGAGAGGTTCTGGCGGCGGAAGTCGACGGCGATACCGATGGTGGGAGCGAGGGGACGGGCAATGCCAGCCTCCTGTGAAGTTTGTTAGTTTGCCTGACAATCCGGCGAGAATCATTTCGCGAAGTTGTCTCATTGTCCAACGCTATCCCGCTCGAAAACAAAAACGCCATCGCATGGTCGGCGCTTTCTTGCCAGCGCTCGAAGTTTGTGCCGTCAAGTGGGATTGCGCGAGAGAACGGATGGCGATTCGCAAAATTCCTGGTGTCTTTCGTACCTTGAGCTCAGTGAGAGTGAAACCGCGGCCGGTGCGGACCTTGCGGTTGTACTTGATGGTAGGGCATCGGACAATGGGACGGAGCTTGTCGACGGGGCGGGGAGCCAGAGCGGCGGCCTTGGCCTGACGGGCAGTACGGCGGGAAGCCTTCTTGCCAGCCTAGAAGTTCCAAACTTGTCAATAACCACGTTTTCTCAAATCTTCGTATTCGCCGAAGACCGTCTGCGCTTGGTTTAGGTCGGGAGGTAAATTCGCATACCTGGTCAAAGTGCGTGCGTACGCGACGCTGCCAGTCCTTGTGGAAGTCTGTTCAAATATCCTCAGTCAGTCGTCGATTGCTCCATCATGCGTTTCGTCGTTCGTCGTGGCGCTGCTGTTCGCTTTCGGTGCGACGGTGTTTGGGAGATATATGCTCACGGTTCTTAACGATCTTCTGGTTGTGCTTGATCGCCTATTCGAAAGAAAAAGTCTCAGGTCAGTGATTGAGTCTTTCGTTGTGTGACAACGTTTTTTGCGCAATTGCGGGATTCGTACCATTTTGTCTGCTTGCGATCAAACGATCCGGATTGTCGATTGTTCGAGAGGCGTGGAATGATCAGAGGAGTTGGAGGCTTGACAATTTCTTAGAAGGGTTTTCGTGCCCTACGAAATGCTACGTACCTGGTGGGGTATGCCCTTTCCACCGGGGGAAACAAGCGAAGGGAAAAACTTGTGTGGACAAGTCACGTGTGCGTTGGCCGCTGGCGGACCAGTAAAATGGAGTGAAGACAACTGTAATTTGCAAACGAGAGGATGGGGCATGCGGCCTGTTTTGGTTTGGCGTGGAGTGGACTTTGTTGGCTCCGTTTGCCTTTTATGCCTGGATTCAAAGGCAGCCAGACAGGAAACCCGCTGGCAGCTGGCAGAGGAAAGCTATAAAGTCCTCGCGCGCCGCCTCGATTTTCGGTTTCTTTTCTTCCTTTCTTCTTCATACTTACCTTGTTCCGAAGTTCCCAGCTCAAGATTTGGGGGCTTCAGTGTGGAAGGCCTGCATTGCACAGCGCGGTGTCGCTCCACGCTCTATTGTCCTTCGGGGCCATAGGGGGCGTAATTTTTGATTTCATCCCGTTTTCATTGTGAGCGACGCTATACGCGACGCCATGAAGAAGACGCGAGCTTTTGTAGATGCGGCGTGTAGCTCCGAAAGTATTCAAAGAGCTCCATTTTGAACGCGTGGCTCACCTAATTTCTGCAACTTGCGAAGTGCACACTGATTGTATCGCACCAGTAGCGTTTGTGCAACGCCTTTCAAGATGCTCTGCTGCTGCAACAGCGTCTGCTTTACCTGACGCCAGATGCTCACCCAGAGCTTCACCCACGTCGCCTACGCTAGACCTCCAAGCTGCGTCCACAAACATTGGTCATGTTCACCTAACTTAACCAGCATGTCACCTTCAATTGATCCGTAGCAGCAATGTTCTTCCTCATGTCTAGCCTGTGGGCGCTCCTGCTTTCCGGATTGGCGTTTGCTCAGTCAGTCCCTACCTATTACTTAGCCAGCGAGTACCACTTGTTCTTCCGATTCTCATCAGCTTCAGGCGGGCTGCGAAGCAGAAATTGCACTGCTCCTGAACCACCCAAAAATCATCTCTCCTGCCTTCAAATGCATTTTGACAGATGATCCAAGCCGTAAATTGCAGCGCATAGCTCCTGTTCGCCGGGATTTCTCCGTGCCAATCATAGCACGCGAATTCCACGCCAAACCGGGACTCCCAAAAAATCTCATGACATGCTAGAACTCCTTGAACCCGCCCCATTTTCGCGGCGGAAAACCTTTGGACAGCACCTCGTCTCTCGTCATTTCTGTACTATCAATCCACCTTTTCTTCCCCTCGTCGTCTGAACCAAAATCAGCACTTTGCAATTCAGCAGTCGGACAATCTCGTTTCTTTCCTGTCTTATCAGTCTCCCATCATACGAACCCGACGGAAGCGATGGCGTCAAGGATCGGCCCGCGCACCGTTAAGGATGCTACGAGATTCACCTCGACGATTCCGCACGCCACATCAAAGACGGCCGCACCAGTCTCTCCCTCCGTCAGCGCCGCGACGCCCAGACCTTCGAGAGTTCCCGGCGAGACGCCCGAGCAGCGCGTCAAGCGACTGCGCCTCGCGCACCTCGCCGCGCAAAAGGCCCAGATCAGCCAGACCGACCGCATCGTCGACGCCTCCCGACGACTTCTCGACGTGGCTCACCGCTGGACCATAGGCGGCATTGTCGTCTTTACTGGTAAGCTTTTCTTTCTTCGTCCTTCTCGAGGCCGCTTGCCATCCAACCAGCGTTCGCCTCGGTGGCAAAAGGTCAAGAAACTAACGGGTGGCGATCCGTCTAGCTGTTGCCGGCGTTGTCAGCATATACTCGGTATGGGATATGCTGCGATATAATCGCGCTCGCCGCGCCGAGTGGGCCGAAGCCCAGAAGAAGCTCGAGTCGGACGAGCTCGCCACCGCGCGCCTGGCGTACCTCAAGGGCACGGCGACCGAGGACCAGATTGCGCTCGTCGAGGCGGCCAACCGCGAGGCTGAGGAAAAGGGCATCCGCCTGCCGCCCCTTATTGCGCCTCCCGAGCACCGCACGCATTTCGAAGAGCACCTCAAGCCCACGCTGCAGGGTGACGGCGGCAGCGGCGGCAAGGAGCCCGCTGCCGGAAAGGGCGTGTTTGGCGTGCTCTCGGGCGTATTTGGCAGTGGTGGCGGCGCCAAGGAGGAGTCGCCCGCTACTGAGGCTATTCAAGCTGCGGCCTTGCAAGCAGAGGCAGTCGAGTCCGCGACCAACAACGCATGGGAGAGGGAGCTGGAGAACCAGCGCAAGGGAGGCAGCCTGGATCAGCTTGGTCTCGCCGGCGCGTCTGGCGAGCAGGTTTCTACCAAGAAGGGATGGTGGCCTTGGTAACTGCGCTTTGAGTCTATGACGGGGCCAGAAAAATAAACAGCATCAGCTTCATTGTATACTTGGGATCGAAGTCGAGAGGCGGATGTATATGTACGTGATAAGAGGGAAGGCTTGTCAAACTGTAACATAGACTGTAGATGGGTCGAGCATTAGACGGCGTCATGGAGTCCTTTTTTGTATGTACGATAGATGAATCTCTCATCCTCACATCTGCACAATCAAACAAAATCCACCACAGCAAAGATCGTGAGCACGCAACAACTCAGTCAGCACCATGCAGACAGAACCAGCACAAAGATGGCAGTAGAGTAGACAGGAAGAATAGTAAAGAGTGAATTACTGTAATAAATATATGCAGAACGCTCTGCTAATGGGCCCAGATTGACTGTAGTCAGAAGGCCCTTCTAAACAACGCTGCGAGTCGACACTGCGATCTCGAGAATCTAATGATGGTGGCGAAGAGTGTGGTAACCCAATACAACAAGAAAAAAAAATTCGCTGAGAGATCATCGACTGATGAGAAAAAATATAACAAAACGCTTCAATCCGTAAAAATGCAATTAGAAAAAAAAGCCGTGTCCCACTCAAGTAACATCGTTGAATGCGTCTCGTGGGCAAAGTTGAAATGTACAACTCCTCGAACGGAGGAGGTTTAGACTGTTCGCGAGTCAAACAGGGGAAAGAGATGAATATCCAGGAAGTAATTGCTCGATTCGTGTCGATCAAGGGCCTTACGGGCTTCGGGGGCGGCCGTTTCAGAGCTCTCTCCGCTGGATTGGTGGTTGACCAGTCCTCAGATGACGATCGGGATCTGCTTCGCAAAGCAGCGAAGCTTTTGTCGCTTCAGCGACCACGATAATGGTCTCACCGCACTATCCCATACTTGCTGTTCTGTGTGAGGATCTGCGATGAAGCTTTTCCCTTCCTATGAGATAATGATGTGATTAAAGTGACCAGGCACCTTGTCTCGGCATTTGTCGCAGTCGGACCTGTATCCTATACTGAAGCTGCGCTTCATGCCTGGCTGCCATGTCCATGTATTCACAGTGTGTCGGCTCCGGGTATGACCCTTTCGGTGAGAGGTTGGCGAGTCCGGGTCACCTTCTCCGTCGTCGGACGCGGTCGGTCGCTGGATGTCGACGTCCATCATGGCGTTTGGGTGTTCCATTGCCTGGAGCGCGGCCAAGTGTCCGGGAGAGTGCGCCATGCAATCTTCTGATTCCGAGATTGGAGAAGGCAGCCTCCTATTACTCTGCAGAGTCTGCCAATTTTGGTCCTGCGGTGCACCGCATTGTGCGCAGGGTTGATCCGCAAGTCCGACTTGGTGATGGCCCATGTTAGCGATGCCTCGGCGTCCAGTGGCAGCGGTCGAATTGGCCCACTGCTGGCCACGAAGCTGGTCGACAAAGCTAGGTTGAATTGGCGTAGGGATGCGGCCAGTTACGGTGTCGGGCTGCAGATAGCTTGGTATCGCAGAATGCATCTCGACAGATTCCATCGTGGCCATTTGCTGGTCGTGTGAACTTGAATCTTGCCAGGTTGAGTAGTCGGAAGCTGTAGCAAAGTCTGTCTCACCCATTCTTGAAGCCATCATTGTGGGTGAAGACATGTTCTGCTGCATTGTCATGGACATTGGTGAGGTGCGAACAGGAAGGCACTGAACACGTTTCTAGAGATGTTGTCAGCATGGCGAGTCTGGGACCTTTGCAACGAGGCGCGTCGTCGTTGGCTTACAGCGCGGTGTTCAGAAAATCCAGCAGGCCCATTGGCCAAATCAGCCTCGTCACGGTGCCTCTTCCGGCCAGTTTCCATCATGTCGGTATGCTGCTGGGTAGCAAACATGTTGGCTGAGATGCCGGTCGCACGCGGCCGATCGAGACGAACTGCAGCGACGAATGGTTCGTCTTGTACGGCGAGTCAAGGCCAGCGTAGTATTTATGCAGCCGCGTGCAGAAAGTGCAGGAAGTGCAGGACGCGTGTGGGCAGGTGGCTGTGTCTAGAGTGCTGCTGCGGCACAGTCGTGAAGCGACGTCGGTAGCTCGTATTTGTTGCAGCGGGAGGGGGTGGATTTGCTTTTGCCGAGCGAGCTTTCTCGGAGTATCTTGGGTCGGAAGGAGTGGAAGAAGAAGAAAAAAGTACAGAAGAGATGACTTATGATGTGACGTGAGCAGAACGTTTGGAGGAGGATCAAGTCTAGAGCCTGAAATCGAGGAGAGCAGGCCGTTGGGGAGCGGGGGGAGGAGGCGGGAGAGGCAGGCGGAGAGCGAGAAGGCGATGGTTGGTAAGGGACCAACCACTGCGACCAGGTGGCAATGACGAAGAGAGGACCCTAAGCCTTGACTATTAATCAAAACGGCAACCTCGGAGCAGAGTGACTTAAAGTACGTGATGGATGTAAATTCACAGAGAATCTGGTGTGAGGTTTTTATTGCTAGTAAAAATCACCCTCAAGAGTCGCGTTGTGAATATGTTTGTCTGAGGCGCACCCTCTCAAGGTGCCAGAGGCGGAGAGGCGTTGTGGCTTGATGAGTGGCTGGGGCTCAGCCTTTCCTTGTTACCCTGAACGGGTATATCAACGCGACTTTGTCGTGTTTTTGTGCGTCGATGCTGTGCGATGGAGGCTTGGTGTGATGTAAAAGATAACAACTGTCATCATAATTGTTCAACGCATTTATCGAACAAATTCGAGTTCATCCGGCCGTGACACATGATCTATGGGTACAGTTGCACTCCAAGCTTGTCAAACCGGCGACACCTACTAACCACCCAAGTTGCCCGGTAGTTGGCTGTTGAAGTAACCATTCTGGGACATGCAGCGATTTCCGGCTGTAAAAAAAAGACCAACTCAGCTCATGTGCAGTCCGTAATGGCTGCAGACCCTCGCATATTGTCTCTTGATGTGCTAATGGCGCTGGTTGGTAGACTCTTGGCTGGTGGCTGGTATTAACGCATATCACACTGGATGGAGGTTGCTGCGATCTGCAAGATGGCCGTTTGGCAGTGCATTGCCATGCTTGCTAATAACTACCCAGCTAGGAGATGGCGACCGACCAGGCTCTGACCGATACTTGGGACTTTCTGCAGCTGACTAGCTACGCAAAGGCGGAGAGACTACATTGAAGGCGGCACAGCAGGCTGCATGACTCTCCATCTTTATGCTACACATCGCATGCTCATCGTTGATAATCAGCATCCATAGGTACAGGCATATAATCCCGACAGATCCTAGTCAATAGCGCGCGGTGCTGAAGAACGCCACATGCTGTGAACTGCCAACTGTCAACCGCGATACTGCACTTGGCAGGGCAGGTTGACAGGGTTATTTCAAGTAAGCATTGCGACCAAAATCATTGTGAGATTGATTTGGGGCGCTAAGTAGTTTTCTTATGGAGCCTGCCTTATTCGTCTCGATTATTTATTCTCCCAATACCGCTGGCGTACCCGCATCTGACGTATTACTTCCGAGGTATTACATCCACATGTTCCAGCGGCTGCACGCACCCATCAGCCCATGTACCACATCGCGTTTGAATAATGCACCTTCACCTCTTGTCGCTCCAAGGGCATCCCGCACTGTTTACTCAAGGGCCCAGAAACTGACTTGTAGGTACCGGGACGAATGCGCTCATTCCAGGGATGCAAGCTCCATTACTCGTCTACAACAAACGTTCGGGCTGGATTCGGTGGCCCCCAGTGGCCCTCAGTGGGATTCCGCTGACCCTTTGAGTGGCTCGTGGTGCTTCCAGGCTATTCCAGCGCTCTTCAGTGGTTGTCTCGGGCTGGTGGGGTACGCCTTTCCTTGCGACATCGACAAGTTTTGGAGCTAAAAAACATTTTTTTCTTTTTGAAAAAAAAAAAGGGGACCATAATCCCCCAAAAATTAGCATTTATTAGGCGCACTTGTACCGCATCCGAACCTCGCAGATCTGACTCACGTAGACGACCTCTGCATCTTTATAATCTCCTTCTTAATTGACTTCACGGCACTCCGTACATCTTGCAACCTTTAATTCTTTCAGCTGACACTACATCCTTCCTGCAGCCTGGTCGACCAAGTGCTCTGCTGCGTGCATATTTGTCTCGGAAGCATCTGCAATCACCCCAAATCTGCACTCGCCGATTACGGATACCTAATTACCCAAACATATATCTATAGACTTGCCAGTCGCCTCCAAGCACAGAAAATCTCAGGATATGTCGTCTACAAGTCTTTTCGGCATGGCTGCTGATGATACTCGGAGTGAGTCGTCCCTTTCACAACTTGCATCGCCTTTCTCGGCCAAGTACAGCCTTCTCTGCGTCCGGCGCGGGGCAGTACGACCCCTCGATATTTTCCGCCCAAGCTGACCGCCACCATTCTTCGCCCAACCTATTTCGTGTATCTATGCAATTACTCTTTACTAACAAGTTCAAAAGTCCTGGGACAGGATCCCCTCATTCCTCCCGCCCTCCTCACAACCGAGATCCCTTTGACCGACAATGCCACCAAGACCGTTCTCAAGGGCCGCAATGACGCCGCCGACATTGTCCTAGGCCGCAGCGACCGTCTGCTGGTTGTCGTCGGTCCCTGCTCTATCCACGACCCCCCAATGGCACACGAGTATGCCGCTCGCCTCAAGGCCCTCGCCGATAAGCTCTCCGGCGACCTCTGCATCGTCATGCGCGCATACCTCGAGAAGCCCAGAACCACTGTTGGCTGGAAGGGTCTGATCAATGATCCCAGCATTGATAATTCCTTCGAGATTAACAAGGGCCTACGCGTCTCTCGCCAGCTCTTTGTCGACCTGACAAATAACGGCATGCCCATTGCCAGTGAGATGCTCGACACCATCTCTCCCCAGTTCCTTGCCGACTGCATCTCTGTCGGCGCCATTGGTGCCCGTACCACCGAGTCCCAGCTTCACCGCGAGCTGGCCTCTGGCCTGTCCTTCCCCGTCGGCTTCAAGAACGGCACTGATGGCAACCTCGGCGTTGCCATTGACGCCATTGGTGCTGCCGCTGCCAAGCACCACTTTATGGGTGTCACCAAGCAGGGCCTGGCCGCCATTACTCGCACAAAAGGCAACGAGCACGGCTTCGTCATTCTGCGTGGTGGTACCTATGGCCCTAACTTTGACAAGGAGAGTGTGCAGGCTGCCAAGAAGACACTCGAGGAGAAGAAGCAAAAGATGGCCATCATGATTGACTGCTCACACGGTATGTGTCCCGGTCAAGATACTGCATCCGCTTCATGGACTAATACTAACACGCTACGCAAAAGGCAACTCCCAAAAGAATCACAACAACCAGCCCAAGGTTGCCAAGGTCGTCGCTGACCAACTGCGGGAGGGTGAAAAGGCCATCATTGGTGTCATGATCGAGTCCAACATCAACGAAGGCAACCAAAAAGTTCCGGCTGAGGGCCCCGCTGCTCTCAAGCCTGGTGTTAGCATCACAGATGCCTGCATTCACTGGGAGGACACAGTGACTGTCCTCGAAGACCTCGCCGAGGCTGTCCGCGCCCGCAGACAAGTAAATGGCAGTTCCGCCTAGACAAAAAGTTGACATTGAGAATTGTTTGCATGAGTCAGTTGAATTGAAAAAGAAGAGGTCTCACGGCACTTGAAAGTGAGATCAGCAGCGGATAGATTCCGCTTATGATATATAAGAAATCGTACCATCTAGAAGATGGAGAGCGTAATTCGTTGGACAGAAAGCCATTTTGCTATAGCCCATATACACTCATGAGTACCTTATTATTCGATTTACATATCTTCGTAGGGGACCTCCTCAAAACGCCAATCAACGTACAGTGTAATAATATATGCATTGTCTTTCCTCACCGGCCGGGAGCAACGGGAGCGTACCCCATATTCTGATGACCAAACGTACGACGCTCTCGCCATTGGGTAAAGCGCTTGAAACCAGCCCAGCCAAGCAGCCCGACGGTCCCCAAAATGAAGACCCAGACTATAATCTTGTCCTTGTTGCTGTCGCGCTGGAAACACATTGTAAATACATCGTCTTCGGTCGCATCCTTGCAAAACGGAATGCCCTGCTTGAGACAAAACGCCTTTGTACACTCAGTGCATGATGTCGAAGCCGATCGCGGCGCGACAGCCAGGGTTTCGCTCGAGGGTATGTCTACCGTATCGAAGAATGTAAACGATCGTTTCGACTGGTGTTCTGGCCCAAGAGGGATGATGGTGCTATTTTTGAAGCATGTGCATTTGCAAAAGGTCGGCGCAGCTGAGGCCGAGCTGTTAGAAAGCAAGCTCTGGGCATGGATAGGTGAGGGTGCGGCACTTACAAGATGCGGCAGCTAGAGAAACGAGCGCTGCAAATAGCAGCGCAAGGATATATATTCGCGCCATTCTTCTGTGAAATGTCGGCCATGAACTTGTGGCAGATGGCGCATTCAAGATGATGCCCTGTACCTACCTAGGGGCCAGCGACGTACCTGTCCTGTGGGTCAGCACTGTAACGCATGCCACCATCTGGTTGGCTCAATATACCCTTGCGCCAAAAAAGTTGTCCCAGCTTTGGCGCACTTCAGGAGCCATTGCCTTCATCCACCTCTTTTCTCCCCTTCGAAGAAGGAAAACACAACACAGCCGCCAATATGAAGTCGGCAATGCCCCGGATCTCGTGGGTAAGGGGCGTTCAGTCTCTGCACCGTGCGAGCTCAGCCGTATCGCGCAGGACCGTCGCCGTTGCTACTCGCCCCATCTCGACGACGCCCGCGCCGCGCAACACAGAGATTCCCGAGGACTCTATCCTTACCCGGCTCCCGTCTACGCACGCCCTCGACAACAAGGACACTTCCGACCGGCGGCCCCTGGCCGTGCGCCGCTCGCGGCTGCCGTTCCCCGCGAGCCGCAACGAGGCCGCGACGCCCAAGGAGGCGAGCGCCGCGGACCCGGTATATGAGCCGGCCACGTCGCTCGAGGATCTTGCGGAGGCTGGCACACTGAGCGAGTGGTGGGACCAGCCGGGCCACTGGAGCGAGCTGGATCAGTTCACGGCGTTTGCGAGCGAGGAGAAGGTCACAGATAAAGCGGCCATTGCGGTGTACTACCGCAGAGCGCTCGTCGAGGTGCTGGCCCTGCAGGAGACGGGCGCGCTGGGAGAATGGGCTACGCAAAAGTGGGCAGAGGGCTCGCGCGAGGACATGGATGCTGCGCTCGCCGTGGAGATTGTGGCCCAAGAAGGCGGTGCGATGCTCAAGGGCGAGGTGGCTGCTGTCGCGAACAGCTTGAAGCAGGTGTCAGATGTCTCGGAGGAGGTCACGCGACCGGAGAGAATCTCTAGTGAAGAGGCTGCTGAGATGATTAAGACGTGGGATTCCTCATGGAAGGACATTGCCGTCAACGATCAGATGAAGTTTGCCGTACGTATACCGGATTGAATTGTCGCGCCTACGCTTTATGCTAACCTCCGCAATAGCTCCGCAAACGACTATACCAGCTCACCGGCAACATGATCCCCGACGCCAAGCTCGGCGCCGCGACCACGGTCGGCCACCTCATCACCCTGACGGCTAAGCAGCCCAAGCCGCAGCGGCTGGCCGAGATTCTGCAAAAGACGGAGGAGCTTCAGCGGCTGGCCAACGTCAAGTTGCACGACCGCCGCGTCAGCTCCATTGACAGGGAGGTAGCTGTCGGCCGCTGGAAGCTGATTGAGGCTGAGCTGGCCAAGAGGGACCTGCCCATCACTGGCCAGCCCGATGTGTCGAGAAATAGAGAGAGGGAACACCTCCTGGGAAGGATATAAAAAAGAGAGGAAAGTGGCGGCGCGGAAGACGACTGTAAGCTGAAGAGTATGCTCGGAAAGCACGCTGTGTATAATGTAGAATAAATTTACAATTGTCAAAACTGCAGTGTGGAACTAGTTAGATGGTCGACAATGGGTTCTCTGGTTGTCGCTACTTAACGTGCAGTGTCGTAATGGCACACATATATCGCTGACCAACTAGCCTTTTCAAACACAGAGAGGACGAATGTGCAGGCTTTGAATGGCCAACGCAGTCTACACGAGCGGTTATTCCCAAACAATATCACACTTCTCATTTCCCCTTGGAGATGCCGAGGAAGAGCGAGCATCAACAGAGTAAGGAGGTGGGAAATAGGTAGCTCAGCGGCAACCTGGGACTGATGCGTCATTCTGTTCCTCACTCACCTTACTACTACCAGAATTCCACTACGGATGTGCTGTCTCCGTGGCCCGCCGGTATTAGAGAGCAGGCTCAGCACTAAAAGTATCCATTGCCAATGCAGGTGTAAGGTGTAAGGAATGATCAATTTTGCGCTGCATGCGATTTCTATAAGCTGAAAAACATATCCACTAATCTACATTGCCCCTTTCTTTTTTATAGTACCGCTCTAAGAGCACGCGTTGGCGGGCGCGGTAGGAACGGGGTGGTAGGTGGTGATGGGGTCGACGACCTTGTTCTGGGTGCCGTTGACGCCCAGATTCAACCAGGCGACGATGCCGTCCTCGAGCTTGTCACCAACGAGCTCGTACTGAAGGTACGGGTAGCCGCCGGCCTCGAGGTCGCCCTGGAGGAACTCGTCCTCGGAGTTCAACGTCTTGGCCTGCTCGTTGGTGTTGTACGGCACCAGCTCCTCGACCTTGTCGATGAGGTCCTGGTCAAAGTACATTTGCCCGACGTGCGAGGCATGCTCGTCGATGATGGTGTTGTTGGGCAGGACCGTCGCGTTAGGGTGCGTCAGTACGTGGATGTGAGCGGTGCGGCCCACGTAGTGACCCGGGAAGATGGTCTCAAAGTGCACCGAGCCGTCCTCGTCCGACTTCTGGATGCCGCGCAGCCACGTCAGGCCCCAGGTCTCCTCAAAGGTGTCGTTGCGGTCCTCAAAGCCCTCCTGCACGACACCGCCATAGACACCGGTCGAGTTGGCCTCTGCGGGAAAGGGAACAGGTTAGTGTTGGTCTGGAGAGGGTTGTTGGTCGGGGGTGGGGGTAAAACATACGCCAAACATCAACCCATGAGCCAACAAGGGGTTTGCAAGTGTTGACATCGATGAAAGAAATGTCCAAGTGAATGGGGACACCGGTCTGGTCCTCGGTAATGTTGGAGCGGATAGACTCGCCGGCCACATCTGTGTGTACATCTTTAGCAACTCAACCGAAACATGGCGTCGTAGCGGTACGTACAGTAAGGTCCCAGAATTTCCTCGGGGGACAGAACGCACGAGGCGTTTTTCTTGGCAATGCTTGCCTGGCTCACATCAGCATCGTAGCTGCGGACGGCGTGGTGCTCATCGCGGGCGACGAGACCGCGCTTCACCCGCATGCCGTGGATGGTGTTCTGGCGGCGCTGGATGGAGCGCTTCGTGACACCCAGGGCGTCGAGCGTGTCGCTGCAGTGGTCCAGGTTGGAAACATTGTCCTTGAGGAACTCGCGGCGCTTCATGGCTTCCTTGTGGTGGTCCTCACCCGGGTGGCTGGCCACCAGAGGGATGGAAGCGAGGCCGAGGGCCAGAGAGAGAATAGAGGTATACATGATTTTTGATGCGTCAAGCAATGAAGGGACAAAGATCTCACAGGATTCTAGAAAGAGTGCTGAAGAATTCGAAGCTGATTGTTCTGTTCGACTCTAAGACGGAGCTGGCTCGTAGCTTATATACTGAACTCCTGGACGAGGTCGACAACCCAGACTAGGCAGAAAGAAGTAGGTCAACATCTCATCCGCGGCGAAATCTCCTGACTCGTCGCACGACGGTAGCATCTAACAAGATAGCTTATCCGGCGGTAATTAGATTCTCGTTGTCGATGGAGGCTCAGCGATTAGGTTCCGGCAATTTAGCTCGGGCGTGGTCCTCGACAGCGGAAGCTCCATCTGTGGAGAGTCAACATCCACACAACAAGAAAAGAACTATAAACCGAAGCATGAGCAAGAATAGCCCGAAGCCTCAACGGGCCAATGAGAACAGACGCAATCCAATCACGTAGCGGTCATCCCACAGAGGCGTCTGGGCGTTGGCAGAGTTACATGATGCGGCGATGCCCGTCTTGACTGGAGAGAGGTAGGCCAAGCGGGGAATGGACGAGCAAGAATCAGATGCGCATTGGTAATCCAGGATCGGAGCATTCTAATTTGCGGACCACAAAGGTTCCATCGGCATTAATGTGAACTTTTGTGTCTTCGGCATTCGCACACCCCATTGTGATCGAGCCGTTTAAAGGCGAGCTAGGCCAGCCCCGGGTTTCCATGACTAGCAGAAGGCCTGGTTCGGGTGGACGGGCGGTGATTTGTGAAACATGTCGCTGCCCAGAGGTCGCCGACGGTAAGGGTATAGGTACGATTTCGGGTATCTGAATCATTGAGAGGCGTCGGTCGCAATTCGCATTACCAGTACAAGGGCCCTGCGCCCAGCCTTTCTTCTCCTTCTCCTGCACTCTCCCCTTTCCCCTCCCCTCTTTTCCCCCCTCAACTACTTACGACTTGTAGTGTTTCCTCCGGCTGGCGTCTTGGCGCATAGCAGGTTGATCCATAGCCCAAGACCACGATGTAACGCTAAACAGGCCGCTGGATAATCCATAAATGTGCGTTTCAAGGGCGCTTTGTGTGTACGCGTGGAAGGTGAGACCATTCGGAACATACGGAAATGGCATACCGTCGCTCCATATTAGACTCCAGAATCGTATGGCCCAGCTCGCATGTGCTGGAGATTCTCCAGAGTATTGGACTAGAAGTCGTCACCAGATGCTTGGTATTGAGTGATTTCGACAAAGTATCTTGTTTAAAATTTATGCATGAACTAAACGCTGAGGTAAGCTAGCTGTATGAGGTAGATGGCTTGGAAGTGGCGTTGCCAGTTGGCATTGGGGGACTTTTAATCATGGTCTTAATCTTGGTCTGATGTATCCCTTACACATTGATTGCGCTAAATAGCTGCGCATAGGGTATTAACTGGTCGACTGGCCAATAGCAGGCAGTGCAATAATAAGCAATCTACATGCATATATATGCATTATTACGAACCCTGCTGTTAACTATGCCAACGTACACCCTGTCCTCAACTGGCGTGGCTTGTCAAGTCAAGGTGAGCGCCTCCCGATGCCGGGGTGGAAAAGGCGCCGCACCACCAACTTTTGCGCGGGGGTGGACGGCAGACGATTGGTAGATCAGAGATCCCACTTGATGGGGATCCCCTTGTCCATCTGTGACATCCAGACCGGAGGATAAAAGACGCAGCGACGGGGAAGATCTCAAACAACCGGGAGACCCATTTCGTGATATTGCGTCAATGGGACCGTTATGTCACAGTTTTCATAGTTGTGTATAAAGAAAACAAAGACGTCAATGGCGGAAATGGATATTCCGCCGAGAGGCTAAACCTTATTAATAACAGCGTCGTCTCGAACAGCTGAGTTTTGTAGTGCGGCAACCGGGGAGAGCCTTACGTGTCGAGTCACGTCACAGGTAGGGGGGCTGGACGACATCTTGCGTGATGGGAGATGATCTCAATAGCCGCAAGGTGGCTTTCTAGATTTGCCGGACGAGGCGCAGAATAACGATGATCTCTTTCTTGCCGTTTTCCTTTTTCGTCCGGCCTCGAACAACAACTGGTTCATCCATACGACGCAGTAGCTTGGCAGCCTATTCTGTCAAAAATCGACAAGACAGATTCCAAGGCGAGCTAGTAGCTAGGGCGAAACCGTACGGCTCAGCGCTCCAGCAAACAGAATTAAAGTTGGGCGATGCATATCACGGAGCAAAATCGTTGCTAGCGTACGGCGTACGCCAACGGGCCTCAGTTGCATCGACCGTGCGCAGAAGATGAAAAGAAGGAAATCAGCTGAGTCACCAATGACCATTGTGTTCCGTGAACATGCTTCTTGGCATGGACGGCGAATTGAATTTGCCGTCTCGACTGGCGGTCTCAGTGTCTTTATAATATGCAGACATGCGGAAAAAAAGGTGAAGCCGTGGTACGACAGCTGTGACGCACGCTTGCTTCGAGGGGGTGCTCTCGGGCCTGCCTCTGCGTTTCGGCTTGTGCTTACTCCGTGGACAAGGTCTCCTGGGACGTTTTTTCTTCCTTCATTTTAGCTGAGCTTGGCACACCTTGGTCTGGCGAGACATGTGTGCTTCTTTCTACTTTACCATGGCACACAGATCGGACGTGCGTTCTCTCGCGCCGCTGCCATCTCAAGCCGGTCAAGTGTACCCCTCGTGCGCACCACGTGAAGAAAATATAGTTTCTTCTGCTGTAACACTCTAATGTTTGATTTATCCTGCGCCTTGGTCACTTTGATCTGTTCCAAAGTAGAGTACGCCCGTGATGTTTCCGTGGCAGCGGCGAGACAATTGGCAAAAGTGACCCTTTTTCTGAAGCCGTAGGCCTTTGCGACATCATATACATTGAAATGAGATCAGCAGCCAAGATCTTACAGTTTGCCGTGCTTGTGGCCGGCGTATTTGGTACATTAGAGATCGAGTGTGGTACCTCGACGGTCGGGGGGCGCCGTCGGCTGTCAGATTTGCTCATGCCGCATCCAGCCTCACAGTACAAGACGTTTTGCGGGCCGACGCCGCCGCAGCTGGAGACTTGGCAGAGCGAGCAGCCCTGCGACGATGGGCTACTATTCGTGACGCCTGGCGAGGCGGCCGAGAGATCAACAATGGAGAACGAGGAAGACGTGGAGGGACCAGCCATCTTTCGATCCAACGGCGACCTGGTGTGGACGCAGGACGGATGGGGCCGGACGAGCGATTTGAAGGTGCAAACAGTTGGCGATCGAAGCTACATGACATTTTGGCACGACGAAAGTAGTCGCCATGATGGAGGAGGATCATATGTCGTGGTGAGTTGTCGCACTATTGGCGCGACGCGCGAACGAGGCAGCTAATGATGGCGTTCGATTTGATGGTAGCTGGACCAGTCCTACGAAATGGTCAAGGAGCTCAGACCAGTGGGCGAAATCTCGTCACGGCCTGTCGAGCTCAAGCTGACAAATGACGGGACGGCCATTATACTGATGCATAATGCCACGAAGGTACACACGCCGTTCGGAAGCTTGCAGAATGGGTGGATCAACGACGTAATCATCCAAGAAATCGACATGACATCGAACGAGCTCATTTTCGAATGGAGAGCCTCGCATCACTTCAATGTTTCGATGAGCCAGGCTGCTACTGAGGATCAGGGCCGCACTCCCGAGACGGCGTTTGATTTTTTCCACGCGACGGGCATCGATCTAGACCACAGAGGCGACTACATCATTTCATCACGCAACATGTGCAACGCCGTAGCGCTGCGCCGCGGTCACGGTAACGTGCTGTGGGTGTTGGGCGGCAGGCTCAACTCGTTTAATGACGCTTCCGGGGGAGAAGCCGCAGCCAAGATATCCAGCCAGGGAATCCAGTGGTACGGCGACTCGACACTTCTGCTGCTGGACGGCGGGCACGTGCCAGAGATCGAGGGCTGGCCCGGACGGCGGAGCAATGCACGCACGATTCATATCAACACAACGACTAACATGGCCGCGCTGCTGCGCACGTACAGCACGCCTGCCGCGGTGACATCGCGCCATTCCAAGGGCACTGTGCAGCGCCTGCGCGACGGCAACGTGTTTGTGGGCTGGGGCGACGACAACCCTTTGGCAGCCGCATATACCGAGTACTCAGAGGACGGACGTGTGCTGTGCGCGGCACGGGAGGCGTCCGCTGCCTCGGCCAAGTTCTGGAAAACGACTGGCGGCGGCGGCGGTGGACGCGTGGTGTCTAAATATGTCTGGACAGGCACACCGGCGGCGCAGCCGGTGATTGTGGTGCGACCGCAGGAGAGCGCGCTGTACGTGAGCTGGAACGGCGACACGCAGTCGACGGCGTGGCTGCTGCGCAGCAACAACACGGAGCGCGGCGACGGTAGCCTGGGCGCGCGCTGCGTGGTGGACAGAGCAGGATTCGAGACACGCATCCCGATCCCGCGCGACGTCGGCGAGGTGATTGAGATTATGGGCGTCGACGACCGCGGGCGGACGCTGGTTCGGTCGGAGCTGATCTGGAGCGAGGGAGCGAGCGGCACGTGGTCGACGCAGCGGGTGCTGGAGGCCTCGACAAACGAGGACGTATTCGCAGTGTCATCGCTGTCATGGCAGCAACGAATGTCAGCGGGACGGCATTGTCGGTTGAAGCGGGCGCTGCAGGGTCTCGGGCTGAGTGTGGCTGCGTTGGTGTGTTTTCGAAGGATTCGGAGGCAGTGGTGGAAGAGGTTGCGGGAGGCTGAATGGCGGTATCCGCGGCAGACGGTGATGAAGGGCGAAAAGGGCGCGGTTTACGCGGCATGAAGTTTTGGTAGCATGGGTTTCTGGATGATTCTTTGGTAGTTTTGAAGCGAGCGCACTGATGAGAGTGATTCTAGAATTATTGCTGCTAGTAGTTACTCCGTACATTGATCTGCATTGTTACGCACAAAGACCGCAGCCACGTTGGCTCGTTGACTCGTAATTGGTGATGACGGCCCACAAAGACATGGTAAAGTTGGTGTCGGTTGCGCATACTGCATGCAGCAAAACCAACGCAATCAGAGAGACATCTGACTGGCCACAAGACGATGACGGAGGATTTTCTAGACTTATCCAAGTTTAGATTACGGTGATTCCTTTTGTCTCTGAAGGATTCCTTGTGTGTTGGGTGTGCGTGGTGTGTTGGCGCTGAGACCCCGCGGGCAGGCAACGGCGAGGGGCCGAAATAGGTTAAGGTTTCTTTCAGGTGGCGTGGGTCAGGGAAGCCGCCACCGCGAAAAGCACGCAGCGCTTTCGTCTTTCGTCAGAATTGGGGAGCTGGAGCCGCACAAAAGACGCAGGAGTTGTGTATATAAATACGAGGTGAGTTCCCTTGGGTTACTGCCAGATCTCACTCATTAAGCTCAGATACAATCTCGATTTCATACACACAAACCACTTTACCAACACCAAGACTCTACTACCCCAACCAACCTTCAACATGAACGGCAACTGTGGATGCAATGGCTCTGCCTCGGCCTGCAACTGCGGCTCTAGCTGTATGTTTGGATTCTTTGCTGGAAACAAACACGAAATGAAATACTGACTGAATTCAGGCACCTGCACTGGCTGCAAATAAATGCGCGACCGGTAGTGATGCCAACAGCGAACAATCTACTATATCAATATACCCAGGGGACGAGTCACGATGAAACGACGATAGCTGCGGCATCTATGCATGTAGTATAGAGTCGGAAAATACAAAACAATTCAGATTTATTTTTGAGTCATACTTTACGCACTGTGATGTTATGTCGCGAAGGGCCAGTCTCGGAACGAGATTTGTGCAGCATACACGCGCCACGTACCAGATGGGTCGCAATCAGTGGTGCACGACTGTAGTAATTGAGAGGTATCTACCTTGGCTTGGCCAAGGGTAAATATCAGTCAAAAGATCTGTTAAAATTACGCGAATCTCTCTACGCAACTCCGTCTTTACAGGGTTGATTCCAATCTGTTGCTGCATCAAACGGCTGCCCTCCAACCACTGTTGCGTCACATGCAATCAGCATCGAGGTAGAATACCACAAGGCATGGTGACGCAACCTGTACCGGCTCTAAAAACTCGGGCCCACTGTCGGCTACGGCAAGGGCTGCTGAGATCCAGTGGGAAAAGAGGAATTAGAACGCACAGTGAACAAATCTTGCTCGGTTACGCCATCGTTGATGGTTTGTACCTGGGGGCTATTTTTACAACATCTTCATTTAGCTAGCTGCATGTAATTAATCTCGAGTTAGTACTGAGCCTGTCGCTCACGTGTCTGTCCGTCTACCTAACACTGCGCCTAATCAAGCCACCCCGCACTTTGTTTGGTTTGGCCTCGGCTCAAAGCTTCCTGCCAACAGCCTGCTGCCAGCTGCCAGCTCTCGTCCGTAGGTATGCTAACGTTGCCGTTTGCTTTCTGTAGCCTCGCCTCGCCTCGCCTCGCCACTTTAGTCACTGACCACTGCAGTGACCAGCCACGGCACTCGGGGCCAACTCTTCATCCCGCTCAACCACAGCCGACCACAATTTCCCCAGACTCTCTCTCTCTCTAGAGCTCATCGACGTCGGCACAGCTTCCATCAATTCTGCGACGCCTTCATGAATTTTAGCTGCTGCCTCGCCTCTTCCTCCCTTCTTGTTTCCCCCCTCTTATTACCCGCTCCTTCCGCGACGTGTTCCAGCAACCCCAGTGGTGCGCGGTCGATGACGTCCTGAGACTTCTGCGCCTGACCACTCTTAAGCCCCTCTGAATGGCTGCCTTTGTGAGTTGTCCCTGCTTGTCGCTGCACTCTTTTACGCCACTAGTCCTTGAGATCGACGCGCCCTTCTCCTGGGACTACCGATTGGCGAAGTCTTCAACTTTCCTACTTCTGCACAATCCATCTTTTGCGTCCGGGTGCCATTCGAAGTAGCTTCGCACTGCCATCTGCCCCGTCAGAGCTTATAGCCGAGCTACCTGTTGCGCAGTTCACGCTCGTGATTCCACGTGCGTGGCAAGCTTGCAATCGTAACCCTTGAAATGCCCCGACAACTTGAAATAGCATATCATCTTTCTCAAGTACCACCGCTAATACAACGTCCCCCGATCCCAGGAGCCACACTGGCCGCCTGCCGCAGCCATGTCCGCTCATGACGACGACTCCATGGTGGACGGCTCGCCCGCCCTTCTGGACGAGAGCTTCGTAGCTCCGCCTACTTACGCCGCATTCTCTCCCGTGACCCTATCTGCCAACACGCCCTCGAGATCCTCCCGCCGCTCAACTGTCCTCGTCCACCAGAAGAGCCCGCTATTGCTGGCCACACCTCCCCAGATCACGCGCGCTCTCGCTTATAGCCACCCCTTTCTTCTACCGTTTAATACCTTTGTTGGTCTGTTGACATGGAGCACCGGCGACCCATGGCAGAGCTTCCTGTTTGTCTGCAGCTTTTGGTTCCTTGTTCTCTACGGCGACACCATTCTGATAAGGGCCGGCCCTGTCGCAGTCGGCGTCGGTATCATCGTTGCCATGTACGGTCGTCGCTATAGCCCACTTAGCAGCAGCGGCTGGCGTAAACCTGTCAAGCTCGATAAGAAGAAGAAGTCTACTACGGCACAGTTTTCGAATACTGATGCCGCCGCTGGCAGCTCGCATGCTGCGGTCAAACCGAGCAAACAAGAGGATGGCAGCACCAAACACCAAAAGACATTGGACGAAATTGTCGAGACTCTGAAAGAGTTGACCGGCCGCTGTAACGCTTTGATGGAACCGCTGCTTGAAATGACCGATTTTCTCAGCACCCAGCGCACCGCCACGAGTGCCACGACCAAGCCTGCCTTGACCGCAATGTTTATGCGCCTTCTCATTGTGACCCCCTTCTGGTTTGCGCTCACGATGCCGCCGCTGAGAGTTATTACCGTCCGCCGGGTCGTTCTCATTGTTGGCACAATCACGCTTACCTGGCATGCTCGTCCAATGCGCGTCTGCAGGGCTATCCTCTGGCGAAGTCTGACTGTCCGTCGCTTCGCTGCTGCCGTTACGGGCCTTCGCTTCGACACCCCTGTGAAGAATGCTGCCGCCGCTCAACTGAAAGCTGCTCAAAGTCGCGGTCACCGCCGCAATGATAGCTCACGGAGCGCAAAGAGTGCCGGCGTCAAGTTTACGTTTATCATTTACGAAAACCAAAGACGTTGGATTGGTCTGGGATGGACAAATAGCCTGTTCGCGTACGAAAGGGCCGCGTGGACCGATGAGCACAACAACTCGCTTCCTTCCAAAGACGAATTCGAGCTGCCACACGCTGAGGACGGAAGCCGTATGCAGTGGCAATGGGCTGAAGGTAGTCGATGGCGCGTGGATGGTGCTGCAGACGAAACTGGGGCCGTGGATTATGACGGCACCGCCGGCCGCAACGGCTGGATATACTACGACACCAAGGTAAGGGCATCGACAGTTTTAACTGAGTTTGTGCACTAACCACTTGTAGTGGAACAATGGACGCCGAGGAGTTGATGGCTGGGGCAAGTGGACAAGAAGGCGCAAGTGGTACCGAGATGCAGAGCTTGTCGAAGTCGAAAAACACAATCGTCGCCAGGCCACCACTAAAGACAGTGCTTCGCTGCACAGCAGATCAGACTCTGCCTCCTTGGCCAACGTTCCAATCATCATCGAAGAGAAAAGCGCTGAAGATGCCAATGCCAAGCTGATCGACGATAATGCATCCGTATACTCCACCTCTTCGAAATCGTCATTTTGGCCTCCGATATTACGGAGGCGCGCCACAGATCGAACTGCCGCTGACAAGGAAAAGGAAAAGAGGGAAGCACGCGGCAAGCGTGCGACCGAAAGACAAGACAGCGGGCCGGATACTAGTGGCTTGGGCATTGAAGTGGAAATGGAGCTTCAACGACAAGGCAAAGATGGAGGCCAATGGGGTATCGGTGATGATGCCAGGATGAATCTAGAATGAGATACGATACCTCTATTCATGACCATGTATATTGTACGTCATTACACGCTACTTCGAAAGCAATCGGGCTAATGCAGGGTTGAGAGAAGAAGACCATTAATGGAGTGTGACGAGCGTTTTAAAATGGTATTTCCCATGCCCTTGCCGAATTTCAAAGTAAGCTGGAAAAATTGCCGAGAATTTGGGCTTTATCACCAAAGATACTCTCACTTCCGTGAACTCGAAAAGTTCAAAGTCTGTCGTTGACTTCCTATGGGTGAGCTACTAAGTATCCCAGAAACAGTCCGCAAAGGAGTCTCTCTCCCTCTCCGCGCTTGTCAGCCAGGTATCCCGCCTTTCCTGGTATCCGCGAAACGGGATGCTCCGATAAAACCGCAACCCGCCCTGGTCTGCCCATCCCGGCGCCAGCGGCGCATGCATCAGGATGACCTGCTGCCCGTAAAATTTGTTGTGAAATCTGAGCAGGCAGCTGAAATCTTCGAGGAACGACATCTCCGAGTTCACGTTCCACTCGGGCCGCGCGCGGTCAAACGGCCGCCACTGCGCGAGCAGGTGCTCGCTCATGCCGAGGATGAAGTCGCGGAGCACCCGCGAGAGCACCGTCGTCACGCCGCCGCGCACCACCGTCACGGTGTCATCGGGGCGCTCCCACGACGGCGGGTGCAGCCTCGCGAGGTGCGCATGCAGCGCGTACAACTCCCGCAACTGCTTGTGCAGGTCACCGAAGCCGGCCCGCGCGGTGCGCGGCATGCGGTGCACGTCGGCGCAGACCTCTTGTATGTGTCGCACTGTCCAGTATGGCGGACCGACGGCGCCGCCGGCTCGCAGCGCCTCCACCTCGGCTATGCGCTCCAGCTTGTAGGCCTCCCGGATGGTGCCCTCCTCGTCGCAGGGCACGAGCTCGACGGCGGAGGGGCCCCAGAACGGGTGGGTGGGGGTGCTCGGCTGCACGTGGAGATGAGGCAAAGCCCGCGCGAGGGGGCTGACGGTGGACGAACGCGGAGCGGCCGGGGCGGGTGAAGGGAACGGAACCGGTATCGCGATTTGTGAGGGGAATAGAAGAGAAGGCGGAAGCGGAATGACGAATTGTGAAGGATACGGAAGAGCAGTCGGACTCGGGACCTTGATTTGCGAAGGGTATGGGAGAGGAATCAGAGCCGGCATCTCGACTTGTGAAGGGTATAGACAGGAACTAGGAACCGGGGCCTCAACTTGCGAAGTGTCCGGGAGCGGAATGGGGCCTGCGAGGGCAGGGTCCGGGGAGGATGCCGGCTTGGCAGACTGCTGCTGCGGCGAGGAAGAGGGGCTTGGCTTGGGAGCGAGCGGCCGCATGGCTCGACTGGATCGCCAATCAACCTGTTGATAAATCGGACGGCCCCGAACCGCCCCCGGTGTACGTCTGCTCCTGCTCGGCTGACGCACCGGCGACGGAGACGGAGCAGCGTCTTCGGCAGCTACTTGGAAATCGCCCCCCTTCTGCTCCGGAGTAAGCATCAGTAGGCTTGGGGCGATGGTGGCCGGCGACTGGTCAGACCATGCAGTCGAACCTTCAAGCGCACCCATGTAGACTTGCTCTACAGTAGCCTGGTGGGCGAAGAGCGGCGGCGGAGAACACGGAAGCGGATCCTGCCCCTCGGCCAAACGTTCAGAAGGCCGAATAATAGCGAGCCCATCTCGAGCAATCTCATATTCACTAGACTGGTCGGCAGACAACCGAGGCTCCGAGGCTGGGGGATCTGGTTCGGGGGCGATGGCATGCGGCGGCGGACTAGAGCGCAAAGGCTGATGCTGATGCGGCCGCCACGCTGGGCCCTCCTCCGCGGGCCAGATCAGAGTAAGTCCCTGTTGAGATGGCTTGTCCTCAGCTGAGTCGTCGGTGGGTGGCTGCGTGGACGGGGGACTTGGCTTGGGGGCGATGGCACGTAATGGCCGGGCAGGGCTCGAAAACTGGCGCTGCGCGGACGAAGCTGAAGAAGCTCGGTTTGCAGTTGATCTCCTTGAGCTTGGAAGGGGCTTGCGCGACGAACTAGATGAGGTCTTGCCCGAATTTGAAGACGTGTTGCCAGAAGGCATGCTGGCGTGAAAGCTTGAGAATACGGTGCCGGTATGTGACCAGGACTATGAGTCAAATCTCGGGGTTTAAAAGGCACTAAATCGATTTCTAGGTGGTCAAGGCTATATATCTCGAGAAGATGCACTGATTGAATGAAATTCTCTTGTGTCAGGTTATTGTGTCTCCGTGATTTGAGGCGTACAAGATCTGAGCGGCATGATTCAAAGAAACGCGTTTGATGAGTGCTTCGAATACATGGCTATTGTGCGTGTCTAGCCCTCAATATCGCACAAACAATCGCCCAGGGAGGGTTACACATTCTTCAAAGGGCTGTCCCAGTTGCTCGAGTGAGCAAGAGCCCTCAGCATCGCAGCCAAGCGATCACAATATTCGTCTATCTCGTCGCCATTTAACTGCGCAGTATCCCACGATGCGACAAAGTACATGTTTTCCTTGTCGACCATGAATGCGTTCCAGAATAACCCACTAAGAAAGAGTCATGTTAGCGAAATTTCAATGCGCACAAGTGTAACACGCGAACATGGTAACAAGTCCCCAGCGCCCCACGATAGACTACCACAGTGAGAGAAGGAATCACTTACCAGTCTGGCCAGTCGTGACGACTGATGGGCTCCAGAATCTTATGAATCGAGTGACGCCTGTTTTGCGCTGCCATGCCCAGTGTCACGTCCCACACGAAGCCCTGCCGGAAGGAGGCGTCTTCCGCGACAGCGGCCTCCTCGCTCAGCGCGGCCTTGACATCGTCCCACGGCGCATGGTTGTGCTCTGCGAGCGCAGCCTCCTCCGCCTGGATCCTCTTGAGGAACCCCAGCGCCGTCTCGTCCCCTGCCACACTGTACATGTTGAGACGCCACTGGGTCGTGGGGCCGTCGACGGCCATGGCGGGTGGCAGATGCGCCTGCATCCAGCCCGGCACAAAAGGCCAGGAGCGCGCCGCCTCCCAGCTGCTAAACACGGCGTAGGGCGCGCGTGTCTGCCGGACGTTGAGCAGGATGAGGGCGCACCGCGCGAGCACGTCCGCCGTGATGCCGTGCGCGGCGTGCAGCGCGGGTAACTGCGGCAGCCGCACGATGCGGCCGCGTCGCGGGAAGCGTAGCCCCTCCGCGAGAGACGTCCAAGCCCCGTCCCACACCGACTCCCTGGCGGCGTTGCGGGCTGCGAGCTGCGGCGACGACGAGTCGCCGTCGTGGGCAATCATCCACCCGGGCGCGCGCTGCGGCGGCCACAACGCGCTTGGGAAGCGGGAGATGCCGCGCAGTCTGGCGGCGAGGTAGGCGACTGCGCGCCGCGAGAGGTCATTGCGGCGATTCTGTTGCCACAGGTCGGCCCAGATGCTGTACGAGACGGGCTTGGGCAGCGTTGTGGTCTGGTCGTGCAAGAGGGCGTCGAGGTTGCGCAGGATCGACCATAGCGACATGGCGTCGACGATTGCGTGATTGAAGAACAGGGCGAGAAAGTGGTTACTGGTATCGACGCATTTGATAAGATTGGCACGAAAGGCATACGGAAGCTGTAGGGCGGACGAAGACTCCTGAGTGAGCAGGATCTTGCCCTCTTCTTCCGTTGCAGTCTCGCTCTCATGCAACACGTCATTTACCAGGCTCTCACCACATAGGAAATGTTGCCATTCGCCGGTAGTTGTTGACTTGGTCAAGATAGACCGGAGCAATACTGTCTTGGATACTAGTATCTGCAGTGCCTCCATTATTCGTGCACCAGGCAGCTGCGGGATGCAATAGATCAAGCGGATATGATAAGATTGAGGACGTTGGCCTTCCACTAGGCGATACTGACTAGCTCGCAGCGGTATGACTGACTCTGGCACAGCACCGGTAGGTAGCACGGAAGCAGGTACAAAGCCAGGCGTTTCCTGATAACCGACGTTGATGGAGACTCTCAATTCAGGAGCATTATGGCCGCTGTCAGGCAGCCCGAGGCTCCAGTCGGACGTTGAAATGTTACTAGAACGCCGCTGGAGAAGCAGACCAGCTTGCGAGTAGACATCCTTCCTCTCGAACAGGTCCTGAATGTAGAGCGGAACCTGAACAAGCCTGAATACCCGATCACAGTATTGCAAGAGCAATATGCTGTCGGCAAAGGTATGCACACTCTGTCGCAGCTGCGGCCTTACGCCACAAAGCTCCTCCCACACTGTAGCAAGCTTTTCGACCAAAATGGCTAGCTCACGAGTAGTGCTTTGAGGCTGCAATTGGAGCAGTCTCTGTTTCTCTCCAGCTTTTATAAAGTTAGCGACGGCAGTCTTGAGTAGCTGTCGTCGCGGTTTTTGGAGTGACGTGACAGGCATCTCGTCTAGACCAAGCTGTGAGAGGTCGTAAATGGCGCCGAGTGTGTACTTGGAGCCAAGACTGCGAGCCTTTTCAAATATTGCGCTGTTGGGAATGTCGTCAGGCCGTTTGACTACAGCAACAGGAACTTCACCCGCAATTTGGTCAGACTGACCAACAACTTGAACCTCAATATTCGACAAGCTTGAAATGGCCCTTTCCATCGTCGCAGGGTCGATGTTTTCGCCACCGCGAATGATCAAGTCCTTGTAGCGACCAAGGATGTATACGACTCCATCCTCATCCACCCGAGCTTGGTCACCTGTGACGAGCCAGCGACGTCCACCCTCCTCGTAGAAGCTGCTATGGGTTTCCGGGCTTAGGTAGCCATGAATCACAGAAGGACCGGAGACATGAAGCTCCCCTACATCACCGAGAGAAAGAATGTCTCGGGTCCCTGGCCGGCAGACGCGGATCGAAGCCCCAGGAAGAACTTTGCCAACACCAGGGTGGAAGCCGTCGACTAACAAAGGATCGTCCCTGCGCCAGCTCACAAGCGGACCGGCTTCGCTCATTCCATATGCCTGGATGGCGTGGCGAGAGCCGAGCGATTCTTTGCAAAGCCGAATGTCTTCTGCAGATATCATTGTACTCGCCAGCGATATGACAGAGAGTTTGAATTGGCTGACATCAGGAAAGTTGCTTTCTGCAAGCATGACCCTGATCAGAGTCGGAGTGGCCGACATGATGGTGCACTGCTCTTGTACAACGCAACGAAGACTGGCTCGGACGCTGAACGTGGGAGAGGGCAGAATGACGGCGCCGCCCATGCGCCATGCGCGCAAGGCATTGTTGATGGCAAATATGTGGTGAACCGGGGTATGAATGAGCCACCGATCTACAAACTCGGGATCTGAATTGGGATCATAATCGTGAGTCTGGGATATAAGATTGTCGTGGGTATGCACACAAGCTTTTGGTGTTCCTGTTGTGCCGCTCGTGAAGATGATGAGTGCACTGCTGCCTGTACCACCTGCTCGCAGGCCGTCAAACTGGCAGTTCATTTGGCATGTTTTGTGCGCATCTTTTTCAAGCTGTGCAAGTGAAAGCCAGCCGTTCTTGATAGTATTGGACAAAATAATCTTGGCTCGGACAGAGCTGTTGCTCTGAACGGTCCAGTCCTCTACTAACTGAGCCAACTGCTCGTCTTCGACAAAAATTACCTGGGGAGCCGAGGTTGACAGCAAAGAGCCGAGATCATTCTTGGCCATTGGGTCTAATGGAGCAAATGCCATGCCAAGTTTTGCTGCGACCCAGAAAAACAGTCCCCATTCTGCAATGTTTCTGGTGACAACAGCCAGCGTGTTGCCTGCACCACCGCAGTCGAGATGGCCAAGCTGGTGAGCTACGGCATCGACCTTGGACAGGAGCTGCTGGTAGCTCCAATGCTGAGAAGACGCCCCAGCAACAAAAGAAGGGGATTCAGTATCTTCAGCTATAGCCACAATAGCATCCCTGCTAGGATGCTTTGTGGCGGTGGCAAGGAACATGTGCCAGAGGAGCTGTCCGAACCCGGTGGGGAGATCTCCATGGATCTCAGCCAGATCGGCATGCACAGTTGAAGAATCCGGTGTGGGAGCACGAAACTGTTGGTCTGACATGTTGTGACTTTAAATCGTGTATGATTGGAGAAAAGGAATAGAGTTGGGAAAATACCAAGTGCAGGAACAAGACTTTTTGGCAGCATAACACCTATCAATGAGATGGCAGTTGAATGATTTTAAATATAGTAAAGAAAAAGGAATACATGACTAGCGAAGAAATATCTGATCCTAAGCGGCCCCTGCGGCTCTTGACTTAAGATGGCACGGGAAGACAAAGAACCTATATCTGGATCGTGTGAAACCACCAACCGTGCCACGCCCTAGACTCAGCTATATTTGTCACAGATTGTACCACATCGGTCAGAGAAAAGCATGTGAACATAAAACGCAATTAGGAAGTCTAGGGGTTGATTAGCCTCTGGCCACCCGATATTACCGGGGAGTGATGGCGAATTCAAACCAGGCATTGTCGGTAATATTATGCTGCGCCTTGTGCTATGTAACTAATTACTCGATCTAGTACTACAATTTCGGATCAGGCACCATCGAAAGTAGCAGGTGGAAAAGTTGGAGCAAGATTAATCCCGTATCAGAGTCCGAAGAGCTTCAGCTTTGAGGCCGTGGAGACGGGCAGCTGCGCCACATCAAGGTGCAGTTCACCCGAGTCTACAGCGGGTTTGTCATCTACGTGCGGCAACTCGAAAAAGAAAAACCGACAGCAAACAACATGCCAATATTGAACAAGGGGGTAGATCACTGAGAGAGTTGAGACACGAACCGAGACCTTGGTCCTGGAGCGCTGTACCTAGCCGTTCCCTGTGCACAGAGAAATACGAGGAGATGTCGGTGGTGTCAATCCCAGATTTCTGGTAAGGACAGGGATAGGAAAATAGATCATGTTATGTAGATCTTGGTACCAGGTAGAAGCTGTAGCTCGAGGTACATGTTCCAATTTGTCGGGAAGCAAGTCCCAGCTCGAGTCTGTCGCTGCACGGTGTGGAGAGAATAAGCCATCTTGGACGCAGCAAGGCAATAATATCAGCTTGGAGAAATTTGATAGACGAATTGGCCACAATAGACCCTCGAATTCGCGACCTTATGGAGTATTTGCTTATGTGACCCCCAGACACAGTTTATCCAGACGGCTGGGCCGCTGGACGCCGACCACAGAACCCAGCCTGGCGGTTCTCGGGAACTAGTTACAAGGATAAGCAAGGCCATTACTACCGTCAATGCAACACAGTACTTTGTGAGAGGGTGTACGGACCAGACTCGCTGTTGGTGTTGGTGAATGACCACGAACGAAGACAGCGGATCTCAACTTGAGCATGCCACAAGCGCTCTATACCTGCATCATCGGAAACGACCCAAGCTGCTGGTATCGGAGAAGCAGTCTGTAGAACGTGACAGATGTAAATAACCGCATTGATTGAGGCGCGTCTTACTTTCATCTTATGGGGTAATACATGCAGCAGCCAAGGCCTATCGAGGGCTGTAGAGGGGTGGTAAAGGGCGATTGATTCGTCCGTCACATTTTTGGGATTCTGTCACGGTGAACAAGACGCAATATAGGGTCTAGATCTTCAAAGTTATGATGTAGTGGCCAGGGGCCTTCGTTGGCTCAAGCTCCGGCAGGGGACGCAGGCGATCAAAAAGCAAGTGGTGAACGGCAAGGGAGTGTTATATATTGGGCGCAGGAAAGCATAATTCAGAACTTGTAAACTTACTCTTCATACAATATTTAAACCATATCTGTTAATTCCAACTTTTTATTCATAACAAAATGCAGCTCGCCATAGTCGCATCTATACTGCTCGCCGTGCCTGCTCTTGTTCAGTTTCTTTACACACTGCTCTTACGGTACTTTGGCGCAAGACGATGCAAGCCATGTCAGACAGCATGTCCTGCTGGTCCAGTCAAGGATAAAATATTTGGCCTTGATTTCATCTACAACATCATCTTCAAGAAAAGCGACGAGAACTATCTCGCCTCCACATGCAGGCTGTTCAAGCAGTTTGGTTCGACATACTCTATGAGGAGCTGTTTCTGGCAAACCATCTTTACCAGCGACAGTCAAAATATTAAGCACATACTTGCAACATCATTCAATGATTTCGAGCTCCCGAAGCTGCGTCTTGATGCCATCTCTACGCTTCTGGGAACCGGTATCTTCAGTGTCAATGGTGCATCTTGGTCACACGCCAGGTCGCTACTGCGACCGTCCTTTGCCAACAGTGACAAGTCTGCCATCACAGCCATGCTTGAAGACCATTTTCAAAGTTTTCTGCGTCATATCCCGCAGAATGAAGATGCAGTGGATTTGCAGCCGCTGTATTTCGCGCTCACCATGGATTTTGCCACTCAGTTTCTGACATCAAAGTCCTCCCACATGTTGGACGAGACAAAGTCACACGACAAAGAGTGGCAGTTCTTTGAAGACTACACTACATGCTCGGAAGAGGTCATCAAGAAGATGTGTCTTGGTCCACTTCAAGTTTTCCGCTACAACCGGGCCGCCGAGAAGGCCAAGCGACGTGTCTTCAAGTACATTGATGGCTTTATTGATGAGGCGCTACAGAGTACCGACTCGGAAGAGACAAAAGAGCACAACGTGCTCATCAAGCTTGCGGAAGTCACTTCGGACCGCAAGATGCTAAGAGACCAAATGTTGCACCTGTTGGTGGCAAGCCGTGACACCACGGCCAGTCTACTCTGCAATCTGTTTTTCATGCTGGCAAAAGTGCCTGAAATGTACGAGACTCTAAGACAGGAAGTGTTATCCGTTTGTGGCGATGCGCCACCTTCACCAGACCAGCTGAAGCAGATGGAGTACCTTCGCTGGTGCGTTCAAGAGTGTAAGTTTGTGCAACCACACAGGAGCGAAAATCAGATGGGAGATCGCCAACGGATAAAGAAAATGCGCTGACAGGGCAAGTAGCACTGCGCCTCCATCCCGTCATACCCACCAATGCACGGGAAGCCACACGAGACACGACGTTGCCCGTCGGGGGCGGCAAGGATGGGAGCGAGTCTCTGCTGGTCAAAAAGGGCACACTGATTGTCTACAACGTCTTTGCGATGCACAGAGCCGAGGCCGTCTTTGGCGCCGATGCGGCCAATTTTCGTCCTGAGAGATGGGCTGATTTGCGCCCGGGCTGGGGATACCTCCCGTTCAATGGTGGCCCGCGCATCTGCCTCGGCCGTGAGTACTGGATAGATGAGAAAGGGGGTCAGAATGTTTCGAATAAATGAGCTAACGAGGTACACAGAACAAATAGCGCTTTTGGAATCTCATTACCTGGTAGCGCGCATGGTACAGACCTTCCAGACGATGGCCTCGCAGGAGAGCCGCGACTGGGAAGAGCTCTTTGCCCTCGCGACGACATGCAAGCACGGAGTAAAGGTCAGAATGAAATGGGCATGAGCCCTGCCCTTGATGAGTCAAGATATTACAAGCAGAATAATCTATTGTGTGGAAAACTTTTATTGTCTTTCATGGAAGCAAACGCTGCGAAGAGAGATGTTCATAGCACAGCCATTATACAGCCACTTAATAATTCCATCTCGCTCCTGTCAAAACAACTGTATCCCGAATTCTCCAGTGAAGGGCAAGTCTTCGACCATGTATAAACAAACAGTCCCTACAGCGATCGAAAAACCATGATTTCTCACTGTTTCGCCAAGCCTCGCACAGCCCTCGCATAGCGATCTTTTTATGAAGCCCGTCCGACAAAGTAGAAATTGCACCAGTGAATCTGAAGAATCATCCCAACAAAACAAACAAAGGAAAAGACAAAGGAAAAGTATGTACATAGGTCTTGCATGGTGTTTTGGGTAAGATACCCTAGCTATTGATAGCTTGACTGGACGAAGCCTAGCTAGAGGTCGCCAGAGTCTTCCGGTAGTCACCAGTGTTGTAGCCGAGTCTCTTCCAAGGAGGAAGCGATCTCTTATATCTCGCTTCATTCATTTCGGCGCGTTCTTTGGTGGCGCGCTCCATGCCCTGGTCGTGTGCGACCCAGTTGCAGCAGACGTGGGCAATGACTGTGATAGTGTTGCGGCCCAAGCTATCTTCATAGTTGGCCAAGTCTCCCCATATAACCTCTTGGAGGTCGAATCGTTCGTCCCTGATGCGATGAATGCAGAGCTTCACCGGGTATTCGGTGGCGCCGCGGGCAGGGACCCAAGTAAGTCGGAGTTCGTAGTACCCGTCTTTGGTTTTTTCGGCATTTTTGGTGAGGTGGTGTGGAAGTATGGGGGCGTTGCTGAAGCGCCCTTGGCGGACACCGTTGACGCGATATCTGTTGCCGTTCCAGCTCAGTTCGCTGGTGAGGTAGGCGTTTATGGCGAGCTGGCGGTACATCATGTCCTTGGCATTGATGAGCTGCTTCCTGCGGTCCTCGAGAAGCTCGTCGGTGCCTTTGCGGAGGGCCTGCCTGGTGCTTCGGGCGTCCATCTTGGCCCTGAGATAGGCGAGTGACGCGTGGAAAGAGTGAGTGGCATCAATCTCCGCATGCTGGGCAGCCACTGTCTCGTCAATGGCGTCGAGCTCGAGTTGGTGCCAGACCTGAATATTGTCGAGAGAGTGGCGAAGTGAAAGCATGTACGCGATAAAAAGGTTCCCAAGATTTCCCAGAACGCGGTAACTAAGGTGACCATATCGGTGGAGGTCATGCCGAATCTCCGTGAGAGCCTGAATCTCATTTTCGTGAGTGATGTGATGTTCTGTGTAGTTTCTTGCTCTGCGCATGGGAAACTCTTCAGGTCTAAAATCCTCGATGCAGTTTCGGGGATTGGTCATGATATATGCCGGCGTAATGTTGCGAGGGTAAACAAAATTGGCAGACATGGTTGATGGAGCTCGAGTAATGGATTCTGGTTTGAGGAAAGTTGTTTGACTTGAAAGGCTTGAAAGTCGAGATTCTTTCAGATGAAGCAATGCTGACAAGATATTGGCTTTGAACGAGAGAGAGTAAGACACAGGTTTGAAGTTTGATCACTGTCAATTCTGAGGGATCTTATCTCTCTTATAATCAATAATGAAAAGCTTGATACGAAACAGAGAATGGTTGAGTTCAGACATATCGCAGCCTCCAAAGCTTCTCTTACCCCCAAAAGCCTCAATTTTGACAGCAGACTGCGCAGGGCTCTGCTCAAGGCAGCCGGAGCAAAGGTAACAAAAGCAAAATCATTACAACTAAAGGGCTTCAAAAGGGCTAAATCAGGGATTGCCTGCCCTTTGCTTGCAGGCTTGTGGTTGAACGGGTTGGTCGACAGCTATGTAAGTTTGGAGGCGGCTTGTGGCGTATAATTTATTTAATTGACAGCCACAATGGAATCGCTGCTGATTCAGTTCAATTAAGCTAACGAGGCATCCCCGTGGCTTTCTTTTTCATACCGAAAAGCTTTACCTATGTGTGGCGGCGGCGCTGTCACCTTATAGTGGCTGCTCGACACCACAGCGCACACTGGACCCAACACAGCGACCAACAACACATGATCCCCTGCCGAATATAAGGAAAGGGTTACCACAGACCTGGCTCTAACGGATCGAGTGAAAGGCAGGCCAGTCTTGAAGGAGGATATTTCGTCAGAAGCAAGAGAGCCGCTTGAGCGCAGGGGCTGTTTTCTCACATATGAGTCTTACAGTGGTAGTGTGTTGACCACAGGCAGAAGTACTGCCTGGTTGAAGAACTAGTCTATGAACTGTGAGAGCCGACAGCATCTTCATTTTTGGCACTCACTATCTTGACTGTGAAAATGATGAGAGGGACAGTAGATATGAGTGGGAAATGAAGTCGTCCAACGATTACGGATGCATGTAACTGTGCAAGTAAGACATTATAGATATTTGATGCATTTATGTGCGAGGATTCACATGGCGAGTGATGGACCCCGAAAGTGTCCTTTAGTATTCAGCACCTGGAATTTACTGATACTTGAAGGCAAATCTGGGATCTATACTATAGGGACAGATACAGATTGGTGCTCTGTGTATGCATTTGGCTGTTTGCCGAGGCGTGGATAACCACGACTGTGGTTGATTGACGGCCGGCAACTGGATCGCAAGTGTCCTTATGCAAGAGTCGTGACATCCAGATTGGTAAGTGAGACTGGCGGGCTCTTCTAGTCACAGAAGGATTATTGAGCTTTTCCGGAATTCTCTGGTGGCTCTTTTATGAAAGTGCCTGATCCATGGCAGATGCACAACTGACCAGTGTGCAGCCGGCCAACTTGCCTCCGATAACAACAGTAGAAGACCGCAAGAGTTAGCACGCGGTATCACATAATGCATAGGACCGCTAGAGATTTTTAGATTTAATTGGCAATTATCCGCCATTATGTGAGCAAAGTATGGTGGACTGTCCATATAAGCCGTTGCTCAGCTTACAGGGACTCGGCATCGTAATCACGCTTGAGCCATTCAGAAAGAAGAATCAATGAAAAATGGGAAGAAGTGCAAAGGAATAAGGGACAAGGAGAATAGATTCCTGATTAATATGAGAGCCATACACCTTTTATTGACACGATAACCTTTGGAGTGGCAAAAAGTTGTGTGACCCAGTGTCCCAATCATATTACAGTGGATTAGACGCACCAAAGCCACTAAACAAAGTGTCACGACGCACCAAACACCACTGTAGGCAATGCCGCTTCCTTCATCAGCAGCCTCACCAAAGCGCGAATCCCGCCGTTTGACATCATCACCACCACCATAAGCTCTGCTTCTCTGGCCTTATTCCCTTCAGTCTGCCCTTGCGTCGCACTTGCTGGCAACGCTTGCCATCATGAGCATCACGCGATCAGGATCACAGCCCGACAAGCACGAAGGACACCGCCATGTTCGAATACACCCAGAATGCTCCTTATGCGGGTGCTACTT
The DNA here is from genome assembly GCA_024472245.1 of Beauveria sp. NWAFU-1. Lineage (NCBI taxonomy): Eukaryota > Fungi > Ascomycota > Sordariomycetes > Hypocreales > Cordycipitaceae > Beauveria > Beauveria sp. NWAFU-1. The sequence goes on from JANBXD010000004.1 coordinate 2,773,922, forward strand.
CGAGGTCGGCGAGCCCATGATGGCCTGTAAGTTAAGCCTCGCGGAAGCGCATGCCCACCTTCCGTCAAAGCTGACAGCAACAACTTTCCTTCCCTGGAAGTGCTTGGAGATCGCTTCAACATCACCTGCCGAGTGATTGATGCCTCGACATTTCCTATAGCCATCTATTGCAACCAAAAGCCCGGCACGCCGTGGACCTTTTGTCAGCTACCGAAATGCACTAAGTGCGCTGCCGAGCTCGAAAGCGTCACGGTGCATCGGGATTGCTTCCAGATCTTTCTTCAGCAAACAGCCGACCATAAGCACATTACGGCGTACAACTTGTGGCATGCGGCGCACGCCCGTTATCCTTGGCGTGGATTTTGGCCCCTCCCGCTGACCATTTTGGACCAAGATGCGGCAAACCTCGCCATGACCTACGCCGCTGCGACATGGCGTATGTCTCTGAACATGCTTCCGAATGAACTGCTATTGCTGATATGTGAAAATCTTGGGCACAGCGTCTTTTGGCGCCATGTGCTGGCAAAGGAGTTTACTCGTAAGCTTATGATCGAAGCCGATAATGCCACAGCATCAATAACTACGCTATTGCGAGTAGAATCCTGGAAACGAGGCAGTGTACCAAAGATGGCCCATGCAACTCCTGATGCCGGCGGCTACTATCGCCTCACAATAGACTCGTATGGTTTGCGAGAAATTGAGCGGCTGCCAGACATCCCGGCGAAGAGCTCGATGCGAAGTGAGACATACGCCTACGTCGTGGATAGCGTGGAGCGACTGGGGGAAATACCGATTTCTTTCAAGGTCAAAATCCCTCAAGGGCAAGCTGTAAAACACCTGACGCTAACTTCTTATAACCGCTACAGTTTGGACTTGGCCGACTTTACCCGCCTAAAGGAATGCGATCGTTGAGATCTTGGGATACACCAGGTCCACCAGTTGCACCAGATCACGAATTCCCACCTGATCTACAGCCCGTATGCCCGCGCTTAGGCACTATTGAAACGCAAATTTCGTTTGGAATCACCTTTTTCATCTCATCCGGCACAATCGCGGCAATGCATGCGCACACGGTGCAAGCGCCGTCGGCCTATTCGTGCTTCCAGCGACTCAATCCTGTCAAGAAGAAATGGGTGGCTTGGATATTCGTGCCAATCCGGGGTGGTATCGATAAATTCGGGTTTCGAACTCCGTTGCTGCCGCCCGGAGCGAGCCTGCCTCAATTTGCAGGCAGCCTGCTTGTAAGTACCAATGACGGGACGAAACGCAACAGAGTCTGATTTATACAGCTGCACATGAGCATCTCGGGAGAAGTCGTACTGGGGCCTTATATGCACTATGGCAAGGATTTGTGGATGGAAGACGATGCAACCACGCTGATACATGGCATATCCCGAATGGGCGCTGTGTATCCGTTGGGGACAGCGCCTCGTGATCAGGAAGGCGAGGAGGAAGAGGAGGTATTTTTCCAAAACCCGATGAACTTGTCTCCGCCATTTGAGCATGCCTATTTTTCCTACGCAGAGCTTGAAAAGGTGAAGGATATTGAAGTTTACCACGACAAGGCACTGGGCATTTGCCGAGGCGTTGTTGTTGGATACCGAAATGGCGGGGAGAGGGCACTAGGCCAGTGTCGCATTGGGGTCGACGCAGTACGAGTGTACGAACAGCCAGCGTGTTTCTGTTACAAAAAAACCAAGTATTTGCGGCAGGGCACGCGCGTGGAACGAGACAGCGTCAAGATTGAATGCAATACCGATGCGAATCATAATCATTCAGAGGAGGGATGGAGGTGCTGCAAATTCCCCAGCAGGCTCGAGTGGTGGTTCACTAGCGAAGAGTCCCGGATATCCTTTACACCAGGGCGGGAGGGGTGCAGATGAGCCGCAGGCGTGCAGCAGACGTGCATTAGTTGTGCTGTCGGAGGGAGATTATCAGAATTTACCTTGCATATTTGATTGCCCGCAGAAGATTTATACCCGACCCTTGAATTGATGTTTATTTTCCAATTACATGTGCCGGCTCATGTCGCGAACAGTTAGAGGAGGCATTGGCCCGCCAGCACACGCAACGCTATAGTATCTTGAAGCGTCGTAGTCTCCACGTGGATGATGCTGCTAATCCTGGCAACTATAACAGTTACTAGACAAGGACAGGATACGATAACAATGCAGACGACCAGTCAAAAGCCTTGTGGCAAGACAAGGCGCTCCTTGGGCAGTGAGAGTGGAGTGTGCCGGGCCTCCCTGCCTCCCGGAGGGGCCAAGACTGCCTATTCTGGTGCAGCGCGGGGCACTCGGCCGTGGTGGGCGCGAAAAAAAAAAAGTTTTGATGAGAAAATTCTCGCGGCCGGCAGCTTCACGTTTTTTCCCTCTTCTTTTTCCCTCTTCTTCTTCTCCTCTCTTGGGCATCTTGCTCCCGTATTGCCCCCGTCACCAGCTATTCGCTCAATCTCGGCGACCTCGGTCATCACCTACTTTTGATACTACTGGCTTTTCCTCCCATCATCTTCTCACCCCTCCAACGGTCATCTACCCCGCCGGTGACGCCTCAGTCACCACACAATAATTCACAATGGTTGAAAAGCTTTACGTCACCTACAACGATGTAAGTGTACTTCTTTTACAACGGTCCAGCCAATATTACCCGCGGAATCGTCCTGCGATGAGCTTGCCGCGACTCCGTTAGCCTTCCACTGCCCTTCACATGCTAACTACTTTTCTGCAGGTGCACAACCTGTGCAAGGAGTCTGCCGTGCGCCTGCTCGCCGACTTCCAGCCGCAGCTCATGATTGCCATTGGCGGCGGCGGCTACATTCCCGCGCGCATTCTGCGTTCTTTCCTCAAGCAGCCTGGCTCCCCCAACATCCCCATTCAGGCCATTGGCCTCTCCCTGTACGAGCAGCTCGGCGAGGACACCGAAGTCGAGACGCCCGGCACAAAGGTGACGCGCACGCAGTGGCTCGACCTCACCTCTCTCGGCCACATGCAGAACCTGGTCGGCAAGCGCATCCTCATTGTCGACGAGGTCGACGACACGCGCACCACGCTCGAGTATGCCGTCAAAGAGCTCGAAAAGGACGTCGAGGAGGCGCGCAAGAAGATGCCCGGCGGCGATGCCCAGCCCAAGACGGAATTCAGCATCTTTGTTCTCCACAACAAGGACAAGCCCAAGAAGGGCACACTGCCCAACGACATGGTGCCCGACCGCTACCACGCCGCTCGCACCGTCTCCGACGTCTGGATCAACTACCCCTGGGAGGCCATGAACATTGAGGAGCACGACCGAAACGCCAATTCTAGTCGCAAGTAGACATGTGTTCTCGACTGTCGATCCTTTGACATTCCCAGTGTCCTGAGCCTACAAAAAATTGCCAATGATATCCAATAGACAAACGACGGTACGGACAACAAGATCCGCGATACCCATGACATATAAAAAAAAAACTATCGAAATGATGTAAACCCAAGGAGCTGGACCTCGGAGGAGGGTATAAAATTACTGAGCAATCTATGTTTTCCAAACACTTTCTCACTGCAGTCTCTTCCTCTTCCACTTCAAATAGCATGCAATACAATTGCCGGAGCTTCCATGCCCGTTTTCCCGCTCAAAATGACATTGAAAGGATGACGCACCTGTGCACACTCTCTTCGCTTCTGACCACCACTCAGAAGCAGAGACCAGCATCGCACAAGACAGGGATATCGATACTGGACGGGCCAGGAGGAATCCAGTAAGGGGGTGCACGGCGCACACGTTTTGTGCGTCTTCGGCAACGTTGTCTGTTTCCATCACGTATGACGGGGGCTGCACGTTCGGCGATGGCAGTGCCGAACTACAGCGTCCGCGCGTGGGTGCCACGGCAGAGCCATGACACCCAAACGCGCCGGGCCGGTGAAGCGACATGCCCGAGTTCTGTCGGCGAGGCGTGGACGACCAAAGCAGACGGGAAAAAAAGTGAAAAGTGACTGCTTCGAGCCTATTTGCCAGCCGCGACGCAGGAAGCCGCCCACCTTGATAGACGTGACGAGTATGAATCATAAGGTCTCTATATTCCATATATGTATGTCTAGTCTAGTACAAGATGCAGCGGAACGGAATTGGCTGTCTGCCAAAACGTCTCGCCGTGTTGGTAGGTGTGATGATGCTTCATCTCTCTCGTCCGGCATTGTATAAAAGAGAATCTTTTCTGCCCAGAAACGCCCCAATTCTATGCTCTGTAGATGCATCGTTAGAAATAAAAGAATATACAACACCGGTTGTCGTGTTTTCAACCCCCCGCTGTCCCTTCACGCCGATGCTTTTCCTTGAGCCTCTTTTCCTGCTTCATAAACTCGCGAATCCCCACCGGAACGTTTCGGAAAACATCGTCCGTCCACATGTCCTTTGCAATCGTGGCGTCTCCCACTGCCCGATTCGTTTGGGAACTTGCGCCGTCCGCATTTAGGGACGCTGCCACGGCCGTCGACCGCCTCTCCGGCCCCGCGCCGCCCACGCCACCTCCCTCGCCGCCGGCACCGCCCAAACCCGCACTCGCTGCCGCTGCCGCCGCCGTCGCCGCCGCGCTCTCCGCGAGCCGCTTCTTGGCCTCGCTGGACGCCAGCGTCCACTCCTCCATGTCTTCGCGGAAGAGGTCCCATACGCAGTTGACGCACCCGCTCATGCAGCAATTGTCCGGCTCCTCGGGCCGCGGGGGCACGCGCACGCCCGCAATCGTCGTCGCCTGCGCCGCACGCCCGGCCGCGCGGTCGGCGCGCTCTGCGGGGCCTAGCAGCCGCGAGCCAAAGATGACGCGGGCGCGCTCTGCGGCTGTGGTTGCGGTATCGATGTTGGAATCGGAGTAGGCGGTGCGCGACGAGATGGTGTCGTACGTCTTGGCCGGCGGGGGTGACGGGGTGGCGGGGGAAGAGCCGAGAGGCTCCGAGGCTTTGGTTGTGGTTGTGATGGTGGTGGTATTGTAGGGGGTGGGATCGCGCAGGAGAATGTCGTAGTATTCGCCGCGTGGTTGGCGTTGCGGCCAGTCGGGCTTTGGGGTGCGGTCGGTCGGCGGCAGCGTCGTCGTCGTTGTGGTTGCCGTTTTTGCTGCCGAGGAGGAGAATGCTCGCCGGGACGTGGGCGAGGTGCGGCAAAAACGGCACACTCTTGGCGCCAATCTCGACGGCACCGACATGTTGAATGCGTAGAATCACAAGTCGCAAAGCTGGAGTGCTTCTTTCGCGGCCAAGGGGGGAAAGGCAAAGAAAGGAAAAAAAAGTTAATGGCTGACCGATGTTCGGCTGTGTTCGGGATGATGTCAGAGCAGAAGCGCAAATCCGCTGGTGGAGGGAGGGTCAGACGGCCTGGAGAGCTAGCTCGGCCTTGCACGTGGGGGTCTTGTACAAGGAGATGGCCTTACAGGTGCAGGAAACATTTTGTGGAATGGATGGGAGGTTTTTGTTTCTTTTTCTTAAAATTAACAAATCAATTTTTGAGAACCGAGCGGAAAGATAAACAATTCCATCAATACCAGACCCCCTGTTTTGTAGGGCCCGTACATGTGCCCCATGATACAGGTAAGCCGCCCTAATAACCAAGTCCGCTGTGAGATTACACCATGTACATAAACCTGCGCCTGCATTCACACTTTGAACAAACTCATTATATACTCGAATTGTATTGCTTTCCATAACCCCGATACTATGTGAGTAGCGGCGTTGTCAAGTCATGTCGACATCTGTGTCGGCCGGCCGTCATTGACAGACCATGCGCTCTGGTCTGGGCTGTCAGGCCCGTCCTATCACAGAGGCCCAATACAAAATGTCACAGCAGTGCAAGGTGCAATACCAGACACAAAGTCGTGCAATTGAATAGTTTAGGTACAGGCTCACATGCGTGTGGCTGTCAAAAGCCTAGTGGCTACCCATACAATGCAACCTTTCGGCCTCATTCCTTGTAGCTGCCCGTTCTGGGCTTGGCCCCTCGAGTCCTACTCTTGACCATATTAGATTCATCAACAGCCTTGTTTTCATCCCGCTCTACTTGGTAGTTAGCAATAACTGTCCGTGGCCAATTTGTTGAGCGCGCGACTCACCCAACTGCGCGCCACTGTTTGCCTTGGACTCGCTAACGGGGTCCTCGACAACAGCATCGTCTCCCTGCACTGGCACCGGCTCCTTCGCGCGTGTTACATAGGAGGAGTTGTCTTGGACTTGGCCATCAAGCACGTAAGACTCTGGCTCGTCTGTGAGCTTGGGGTCGATTTGCACGTCGGAGTATTTTGACATTTTGGACCCTCAACAGTGATGGCAGTGAATTCTTGGGCAGACTATTTGAACTGTCAGTACTGACAATGTTTCTTGGGGCATAATAGATGTCCATCCATTCATCCTTATAGAAAGTTTCATGTGACATTGGTCTGCGCTATGTGCTCTGAACCGCCTGAGGTCCAAGTATAAGATGATGCAGTATGATTGCGTAGGTGCTATGCAACGACTTGGCGATCAGTTCCCAACTCAGCTTTTCTCTATTTCTTGGATGTAAGCTGATCAATTGAAATGATGAGCTATTATTAGAAGTAGACGGGGGGGACTAAACCACGGCGAACGTGGATTATGCATATAGTATTCTGATCAAAGCTATGCGATATAATAAGCTATTGACAAGACTAATCAGTCTAAGATATAGCCATATGTTCTACCAGATTTCGATAGCTAATGATTCTCATAATAGGCAATTCAAATAACTAGGAGGTACTTCCTAGAATGCTTGGTGTACCGCGCTCACTCGTTGGGCGATTTGTGAACCAAATATATAACATGATTCAAGGCAAACGGCGTCTCCAGGCACGAGGAGCATTCTCGGATTAAAATCAGACCTAATGATGCTCGAAGAATAGTCTTGAGCTATAAGAAGAAATCACCTATGATTTCACACATTGCAGTGATGACCATTACACTTGGAAGTTATGCTCTGGCTTACGCCTGGCTAACTACGGCTGCGTACCGGGCGAACTGCTAAATCAGTAAAGAAATATGCCGCATGACCAGACTACGGCCAGGTACTCTTGATGTCCCTCTCATTTTCTTATTTATCGCTTTTTTTGTGACGAGCGACAGCAGAGAATTGGCCGCATAGAACAGGTCTGACAGCCCATGGCTTCTGTAAAAGGCTGAGGCAGAAATTAGGGAGAGGCCCATCCAATACTACAATAGATCCTCAGCCGAGAGCATTAGATTGAAAGCGGCATAGTCGTAACTTTGCGTCCTGGTTCTCGACGATTGTACAGTGGACAACGCCGCCGTGGGCAGCTTCAGCGGCTACAGAGACGCTAAACTGGTGAGTGTGGCTTACACCATGGAAAATTCCACTTGCCGACGTGATACTGGCAACATGACTCCGGAGCTAGACAATTTAGAGAAGAAGAATGAATTCCCAAGCAGAATTAAACTCAGAAGACAGAGAAAACCTGTTACTAACAAGGGCTGATTCTGTGCCCATGTTGAGTAAACCATCACCTGAGTTGCCCTTGAAGCATCAAAGCCTGCTATTATTGTGTGCTACACCATTTCTTGACAGCGATTCAAAACATAATTCGGCGACAATCAGACAACACCTTGTATCGGTGGAGGAGTACTTGCAAACATTATTAGCATACAATTTTTGCGTACTTCTTCGGACCACTTCATCCGCGTTGATGCAGACTCCCGCACCAGTGGTGCGTCAACCATGACGACGTAATGATCTCGAGCCGGGAGGTGTGACCACAACATGGCCTCTTCGGCATGTGAGCCATGTTTCAAGAAATAAATACGTAGGTATGATATTATAAATCCGCGGAGTATGATTGGACGAAAGAAAAAGAAGTCTCGTCAAGGCAAACACCCAAAACGTATAAGAGCACGGCTGCAAGCTTCCATGTTGGAACTCTGGCTTCATCTTTAATATGAATCTGCTACAAAACGCTGGTAGAAGCTCTACCTTGAAATTACTGTATACTACATCAATTAAGAATACTACCAAGAGGTTTCAGACCGCAGCCATGTCTACAATCTCGAGCGCCATCGTCAAGGATCATCGCGAACTCAAGGAATACTACGATGAGGTCATCAACAACCCCAACAATCATGACCATCAGCAGCGATACGGCAATCAATTCACTTGGGAATTAGCTCGTCACTCGGTCGGCGAGGAACTCGTTGTCTATCCCGCACTAGAGAAGTATCTTGGCGATCGTGGCAAGAAGATGGCGGATGAAGACCGCGAGGAACATCACCAGGTTAATTGTAATTGATTTGAGCAACAGAAACGGCGCTAATTACTCTATAGGTCAAGGAAATGCTCAAGGTGTTTCAGAACATGTCATCCTCGGACAAGGAATACATTCCTCAGTTGAAGAAGCTTTGGTCGACGCTTGATGAACACATCAAGGAGGAGGAAGAGCGCGATTTACCAGCGCTCGAGGAGAAGCTTCAGCAAGCCCATGGCGAGTCCAACTCAATGGCCACGTCCTTTGGTCGTACAAAGGCATTTGTTCCGTCGCGCAGTCACCCAAGTGCTGGCGAGAAGCCACCGTTTGAAACCGTCATGGGTCTTTTGACAGCTCCAATCGACCACATCGCCGACATTTTCAGGAAGTTTCCGGATCAGACTATCTCACCTAACCCATCCACAAAATAGTCCGTTATTTGCAGTGGTGTCAATAATATGAGGGTCGATGTATCGCTTTTAAGAGCCTATTGCTACTCCTAGTTGACAGAAATGAACAATACCGTCGCTACTTGAGACTGCACCTTGATCTAATTTACACCTAGGACAGTGACCGTCTTATCAGCCTCAGCAAATTTGACCAAGCTGCTCATCTTATCAGCTAGGATCATCTGGTATCAACATCTGAGCCCCCTTCTGGAAATGGAGTGATCGTCACAAACTAGTGGCTGTTGCGGCGAATGCGGAAGGTTGCATCGAGCGCCCAGAATTCAAAGACAATCAGAGCTGTTTGGTGCCGCTCGTAGGCATATCGGATTATTCACCTTGACAGCAAGGCTTTGCCCAATTTCTGCAATACCGACATAATGCACGAAACGAGCGGTCCTGAGCAGTGGCTCCTCTTGTGCGAAATGGCTATTACCAGAGCAATTAGACATTAAAATAACAGTAGCGATGTAACGTATAGTAAGAATCTATTTCCATGCCCCGAAATAAATTACCCATTAATCTCTGGTTTTCATATCTTTTTTTAGCTTATTGCAGTGCGTAGCTGTGATGAAGCTGACAGTATCAACAGCCCACGACCGCCAGGCTTCCTGTCCACCAACAATACGCGTGCGAAAGGCCTGGTTTAGCTGCAGACCATCTCCGCGGCATGTACCGAAAACAGTTCTCTGGCAATCGATTGCGTCAGTCCTAAAAAATTCAGAAAATGTGCAATAGCGTTGAATCAGTTGTTTCCAAGTGCGTGTCATGCCAATCCTAAGTTGTCATACTTCTATTGCGTCATGGTGCAGTCAACCGCAGATCCGTATGCTATATAGGCTGGGAACACAACCGCCACCTCGAACTGCAAAACAGCCATATTCTGCCAGCCGGTTGACTTTGATTACAAGAGCCAGAATTTTGAACCGAACCGGTAGCATGTACAACGCCTCCAGAGAAAAGATGGCAATGTTTGCTGTCGCCGGAGCTGGCGCTATTGGCGCCGGGCTTTACACCATGAAGGTACATCTAAACACCTTGACGCACTCGTGTTCAAACGACATTAATGACGGTATGAGACACAGTACGCAAATTCGACCTCTGCGATAAATCGCAGGACAACTGTGACGACTGGAGAGAGTGGTAGTGGACCAAAGGAGTCTCGGCCCAAAATCCACGACACCCGAGGCACCAGTGCGATGGGCCAAGAGGTGCCCTCGAAACGCGGATCTGGAGGAGGGTCAGATCAGAGATAAACTGGGATGATCAGCTTGGTACGGCATGGCTTGAAGTTGGCAGAATGACTACATGGGTGGGCAATTGGATGAGAATCATCCTACAGACAAAGAAATCATCATTCGGGCAGTAAGACAAACTAGGAAGCCAAAGTAGGAACACGAATTAGGAAGATACGGCTGCACAAGCGCTCGCTATCGCGCCGACGAATATACCAATACATTACCGAGAGTGCTAAGGCTTACACGTTGCGGATTCCCGGCAGAATAATATTATCATTCTAAATTTTTTCCCTTAAAACCGGTTTTCGCTATGCGACACGGCTCGTGGTGGCTGCGTCAGGTACGGCTGGGTATCAGCCATTCCCACCTGCCCAGTCACCAGTCAACCAATCTCATAGGTAGTTGGCAAGATAATGCCCCGTAAAGCACTACTATTCCTGATCTACTATTTCTGCTCATGTGCGATCTGAGTAAGCCTAATGGCTACGAAGCAGCGAGTTTTCCGCGATTGACACCGTCACCATGACGCAACAAATGGCCATGCAGATCATTTGACATCCTTTTAACCGCTTGACGTCGGGAACAAAAAAGTCAGTCTCTCTACCTAATTGTACTTGATCGATTTTACAGTCTAAAAGTACGAATGGAAAGCCTAGAGGAAACCGATAGTAGTGCGCCGTCAGCGCAGAGAATTGAAGGCTACGAAACAGGACCGTCAGAGGCAGCCACGCCACCAGCCAGCAATCAACAGTCGAGACGAAGTCGCATCCAAGGTACCGTCATAACCAATGCATGCAACGAGTGTCGCCGAAAGCGTGCCAAGGTATGCATCGATTTTTATTTTATTTTATAAATCTCATCTTCACCTTGTCTGCTGCAAAAATGCCAACAAGGTGCTCAGTGCGACGGAAACCAGCCTTGTGGTCGATGCAAAGCTCGACATCGAGACACTTGTATCTATGAGGCTCCGGTACGGCAATCGAAAGGTGAGCTTCGAAGAGAGCTTGATTCCTTGCAAGAACATCAAAGCAAGATTGATCTCGTCTTGGCTGGCCTCAATCAGCCCACGGTTCAAGACGAGGTCCTGGCGCGATTGCAGGCCCTGCAGCCTCTCGACAGCATCGCAGGTTGGCTCAGGCGCACAGAAAAGCAACCGCATCAGCAACAACAGTACGACGCCTCGGCTAATGGGTTCATTAATTACGGCAACGCTCATTCTAGTCAGCTTCTGGCGGCAAGTATAGCGAATATGCATGGCGGCCCTGGAGTGGGGGAACGTGCCGACTCAATTTTCAAACCGAGCGTACAGCGAAACTTTCCGACTCCTAGCCAGACGCATAATGAAAGGAATGCTCTACTTGATAAGTCGTCGCGACATCCCGATGGCCTTCCAGAGCCAGCAAGATCCCGCGTCGCAAACTGGTCCGAGACACGGCAGACCAACCACATCATCGGAAGCCCGGGCGAACATCCTGAACTCAGTGAAGCCGTCTCCTCCCTGCAAGAGTCAGTGATCAAGCAAAGTACCGAAACTTGGACTTCAGTCACCAATGATATCGAACTAGTCCAACACATTCTGGGTCTATACTTCTGCTGGGAGTATCCCACGTTTGCCTCGCTAAGCAAAGAGCAGTTTCTCCGCGACTTCAGCCAAGGGAGGCCGAGATATTGTTCTTCGATGCTTGTCAATGCATTACTTGCTCTCGGATGCCGCTTCTCAACATATCCAAAGACGAGAGCTGACCCGGATGATCCACAGACCTCTGGCCAGCATTTTTTCGACGAGTCGCTTGAGCTTCTGCGCCGTGAGACGGACTACCACTCATTGCTGATGATTCAAACTTTGGGGATACTGTCGATCCGGGAGGCTAGCTGCGGTCACACTACAGACAGCATAGCATATGCAGGGCAAAGCATGCGGCTCGCAGTGGAGATGGGGTTGCATCACATAGTTGAGAACTCGCAAGACGGCCGCGTAACCGACGAGTTTACCGTTCTGAGTGCCACTTACTGGGGGGCATTTTCACTAGACCAGTAAGTGCAACCTCGGGCCAAAGCCCAAAAGTATCTAATAAGTCCTAACAAGAGCTTGCGCAATAGGTCGTGGTCTATCGAGACCTATTCATTGCCGTGCTTCTCGAGTAGCCTCATCAACCCACCAAAGCCACCCACATTGGCAAACATTGAAGACTCCATTTGGCTTCCATACACCGACTCAGGTTAGCTATAGACACCATTGGGCGGCATTCTTCCCTTTCTGCGCTGACTTGTTTCAGGCACTCCGCCGAACTGCTTCCATGGACAGCCGTCTCATGTGCGTTCGGTATTCAAGTGTTATGCCGAACTAAGCGAGTTGACTCATCAAATACTCTACCTTTTTCACTCACCTGAAGAGCCAGTTACCGCAAAACGTCTACTAGATATATACAGAAATTTTGCAACATGGTTTGACAATGTGCCCACCGCGTTAAGATTGGGCTACAACTTCACTCCGGCTGTCTTGTTTTCCCAGTGAGTCGAAGCCAAGCGATGACCAAACCCTACAGCGGTATAATAACGCAGATACAGCATGCAGTATCACTTCAGCATACTCCTTTTGTTCAGACCATTCATCCGTCTACGCATCGCGGGGTCTGAAATTGTACCAAAAGATGTGTGCCTACAGTCCGCAAGCTCTATCCATACTCTGTTGAAGTGCTATGCGCAGCTATACACGCTCAGGAGGACACCGACATTTCTGCCGCACTTTATACTCACTTCTTCCATTACTTTGCTTATTATCGGAATTTTAAGCGCCCGTCCAGATTCTCACGGCAGCGGCACAAAAGTCGATCAAGGCATTGCCGACGACGTAAAGCTGGGCATGGACAGCCTCGAGGAAATCGCATCGTGCCATCATTTCGCTGAGCAGGCAGCTAACGTTCTGCGATGTCTTGCTGAGAAATGGAATGTTCACACGAGTATCGGCCCACTGCCTGTCATCAATCCTGACACTTACGACAGGCTCGTGGAGCCTTACTTCGGCAGACAAAGCCTCTTCGCAGATGATAGACTGGCGCAAAGTTTTGTAATCGGAGATGAAAAGAGGCACGTGTCGGAGGAGGAATCACAGCAGATAAAAGAAGCAATCATCATGATGGAAACCCTCATTTTACAGCCTGTTCCTGTGCAAGGACCTTCAGCATTTCTTAGGGAGACAAAGCTGGCCGAGCGCGGTTTTATAAAGATATAAGGATATTTGGGCATCGAGTCGATTATATATTGGGCCCATATAGCATAACGAAACCTCGACGAGCATGTGCGACGGAAGATATCTAGGAACTAAGCTGGTGGTGCGAGATAAGATGGACTCTGATTGCGGGTGGCTACGGCCTGTATTAGCTGGCTACTCGTAATTTCGTAGTGAACATTACACTTTCGGCCACAAGTCACGATCTTATGATGAGCAGTCTTCGTATTCAACATGAATTCATTTGCTCGCATTTGCTCGCCATCCTTACAGGCGAACTTCAGACTTGCCTCTTTGGGTTGTGAGTATCCACTCTTTTGTTTGGCGCCAGCACGGTTACGCGACCGATCTTCAAGACCGTTGATACTTTTCATCAGGACGTGATATCAACAAATTCAAGCGGACATGAAGAGATACAAGGCGACATCTTGAATAAAAGCGCCATCCTCGTCTATCCGCTACAATGGATGAGCGCTCGCCAAAACGACGACGGACCAGCGGCGCCGCAGACGTGTCGAGCCCCAGCCGAGAGGACCGCGCAACACCACCGTCGCGACGCCGCCGCCTGTCGTCTGCGTCGCCAACCAGAGCCAGCGCGATGCGCCAAGATTCAGAGATTGTAGAGCGTGAAGAAGCTCCAGCTGTGGCAGAGGCCTCCGTCGCGCAGACTGCGGAGCAAACAGGCACAGCCAGCGAACAGCAAACAGCACCAGGCCGTCGGCTAGCCCGTGGGGGAATTTTAGCACCTCCGGGACAGCAACAGCCGCCGCCAGCCCTGCCTACGAGAACCAGCACAGCATCACGAGCCGAAACCGCAGGAACAAGAACGACAGAAAAGCCGACCGCTGAAACTAGGGCCAGCACAGTTCGTCCCGAGCCAGCTACTGGCACGGCGGCTCCCCCGCTGCAACCCGAGCCGGAGCTGCCCCCGGCCAGACCAGACCCTGTCACGTCTTCACCGTCCAGGGGCATACACGGCAGCCCATCGCGCTGGCTCACAAGAGCAAAGCAAAAATCTTCGCCTCTCAAGCAGCCACCGATGCGGCCTGGCGAAGAGGAGCGGCCACAACCAGTGCCGACGCCTCAGGCGCTGCAGCGTCGCCCAAATCCGCCCGCCGCAGACAGCACCGACGAACGACCACGCGACACGGCACATCCAGACCCGGCGCGAAACGTGTCGCTGCAGGACCCGGACAAGGTGAAGGAGCGGAATGCGCTGCGAGAGGAGCTTGCGCAGCTGCAGAGGGACTTGGAGATGGCGACGCAGGAGAATGCGCGGCTGCTCAGCACGCAAAATACCGGACGCTACGCTGCGCCAGAGAACAAGGATAAGATTTTGGATCTCTTACGGCGGTCGCTGATTCCCGCGGATCCTCTGGCGCTGCAGCCGCAGTCGCAGCAGCTCATGCTGGCGGCGCTCAATCCCATCGGTCTCCTGCCCTTTAGCAGACCGGTGGCCACGCTGGTGCCGGATAAGGACGACAGCAAAGACATTGCGTCGCACCACCCCATCGAGATGTCGGCCGAGGAAGAACTTGGCTATCTAAAGGTGTTTAGCCCGTTTGACGTGACTTCCAGCATCGCCGCGCTGCCCGCCACGCGGGAGCACCCGTTCCGCCAACGGCGTCTGCTTACGCTGCGCGACAGAGAGCGTCTCTTCCAAGCGCGCGTCGAGCTCATTGTCAACCCCGTGACGCTCGCCATCCTCGAGCTCCGCGTCCTGTCGCTCGAGCCCGCCGCCGCCGCCGAGCTGCAGCCCTTTGTCGACACCATCTGCTCGGGCCCCTGCAACAGGAGCATGCAGCGCAACGTGGGCGTGCTCTTCTGGGCCATGGCCGAGTGGCGGCGCGCCGCCGTCGAGCGCGCCGAGACGTGGGCGCGCCTCGACGCAGAGGTGCTCGCCAAGGGCGGGCCGGCGCAGGCCGCGGCGGCGATGCGTCGGCAAGCCGAGCAGAGCGGTGAAAAGGTGGCGGCGGCGCCGCCGCCGCGGGAGCGAATCGTGCTCAGAGGTGCTGATCTGAGGTACTTGATGGGCAAGCAGGCGTACGACATGCCGATTGAAGCGGGGGAAAGCCAGAGGGACCACGCTCATATACGGCTTGAGTGGAAGATTGGCTTTGACTGGACGGGCGAGGCGGAAAGCAAACTCGCGATTTTAGAGGGCGTGCCGGGGAAGTGTAAGTCTTGTTCTTCTGCGCGCCATTTTTTCGCGTGACAATGGTGCTGACTTTTGGTTTTTTTAAACAGGGAGACGAGCCGATCGCCGTGGCAGTTTGGGCAAGCTGGGAGGCCTATTTCGGGATCTGGTGCGGCGTGGCGAGGACATAGATGTCGCCGCACGCAAGGTCGCAGCCCTACTGGTCGACGCCAATATTTGAATAAGGTGTTGATAATGGAATGCATGCACACATAAGAAAATGACAGGAGCGACAGGCGCATATTACATCTGTTTGGGCTTTTTCGCATTTTTTTTTATTCTTGATATTCGGGCAACAAGCAAACCCCAAAGTATTAATTCAAGGGTAAATCTGGTAAACTGCAGCCAGTCTTGTTGCAGCTAAACGATCCTTTGTCACCGGTCCGCGTAGTGTCATGATTAGGTGCCATATGACTAGCCTTAATGATCTGCTTGGATCCTTTCCCTCATGCTTCTGTTTGTCTCTTCCATCCCTCTCGTCATCGACCCTGCGCAGCGCGCATATCTGAATGAATAGGGATCTTCTTCGTTTTCGGTAGTGCGTAGGAACTGATCTAGCCAAGAACAGTAGTGTTTGTGTTTTAATCGACGTCGACGCCGAGCTTGCGGAGGTCAACCTTGGCCTGGTCAATCTCCTGCATCAGCTCCTTGTGCGCTTCGGGCACATCGTTAAAGGTGAAGACGCCGAGGCCGAGACGGAAAAGGAGGAGCGCCCCAAAGGAGACGAGAGCCCAAAAGGGAAGCTGTGGTTGGCGCCGCGCGCGACAGGTGTTAGCATACTGGTCCCAGCCGGGAGTCGAATGGTTCTAGAAGCTTACGACGGGGACAACCTGCTCCTGGATCAAAGATGGGAGAGGAATCAGCTGGAGATAGAGGGCTAGATAGAGCTGATATCCAAGAGGTCAGCACAATTAACAGCATGGCAGAGGGAGGATCGAGTTTTGCGCAGGAGAGGGGGGGTCGTGCGCGGGACGCTGCTCGACGAGTGGCCGCGAGCGTAACGTACGGAAGAGACCAAGAGGCCAAAGGAAATGGTCTGCTGTGCGCGCGTCATGATTGGGCGGGAGCTCGAGGTAAGGAAAGACTGTAGTTGGTTCGGAAGAAGAAGGAGATGTTGAGAAAATTGGTTGATTAAAGGTTGGTGACGGATGGACCCGAGCTCTCGTGGGGGAGACGTGTAAGGAGGCTCTAGCGCGTGTTGATGCCAACTATCTCGGCAGCAAGGGGTGCATTATGTCAGCATTTCTGGATCTTGGACTCTTGTGCAGGACATGGAGTAAGCGATGTGCACGATGCATGCGGATTTGTTTGATAATGATCTCAAAACTCATGTAGATTTTTTTGCATTTCGTTGAAATTGTCTTGATGAATCTTGAGCATCATTTCCAGTGAGGCACCGAGCAGGCGAACTGCCATCTTTCCTTTTCTCTGTCAGCAGCTTCCATACTTCAACAGAGTTGACCTTACGGATTGCCTGCAAAGTATCCTGTGCAGCCATGCAGTTTGTCAAATCAAATGCAAAAAAAAAAAAAAAATCAGCCGCTATTGTAAATCTGAAATGCGAAGCGAAGCCATGCAAGTTCGTGTCTACCCATGCACCTCAATCGCAAAATAGCCGTTTGACCCTTTGCCGCATGCCCATCATCTGAGGGGTAATCGCGAGCTTTCCTCTAATGAGTCGAATTAGACTTGCCGATGCCGGATTCCAGACGTCAGCGTGATCACGAACCCTCGCCATACCAAGCTTCTAGGAGCTGCTAGGGAAGCCTTTGCCGGGGCCGCGAAAGTGGGGCAAACCGGACTTGGCTCCGGTGCGCTTCCCAATGAACCTCCGTGGATCGGGACGAAACGCCTGTTCAGCGGGTACACGTCCCTCCAAACCGTAAGATGCCATAGCACTTCCCCGCTCAGTCACGAGAATCGAATGTTGGTTTGGTGAGGTGTTTCTGGCGAATCGCCAAAAGCGGTTGCCATCCGATGGCTCATGGGCAGGAGTGCAGTTTATACACCCTATCTGTAGGACATGCATATTGACACTTTTCGTTGCCGTGGCGGTTGGCCCGATGGGCCCTATGCATATGCAGTGCGAGATCGAGAAGTTGTCCCGTTACAAAACTATAAATGATAATCCGAGGAACTTTACAGAAATGTTAAGGAATGACGCTCGTTTCGGGGTTAATTGTGTGTCCATTTTGTAATAATAATTTTCGTATGCTTTCTACCATGCAATATGCAGGATGATGCATATTCCAAAATCCCGTTCAAGTCGTTTCCAATTTCTTTGTAAAGTGGTTAGGCCCAATTTGCAAAATGCTTCCATTCTTCTGTGATGGTACTGGCGATGCTGTGCAATTGCCAAAGGGTATAAAACGCCGAATATGCTCACCGCTGTTGAAATGTGAGATGAACAACAAAGGAAATGCAAAAGAAATCATTAAAATGCGTAAAAAAAAACACGAACTCCCCAAGAAAGAAGAAATGACCTAGACCCCTCGCCCAAAAAGCGCCAGGCTTCCACCGGCTACTCGCGCCAGAAGCGCCAGGTCATGCGGCGTGTTGCCTGCGCGTCATGACGGTGCTTCTCTCCGAGGTCATCTTCCAGGTGCAGCCGATACCTGCGAACGCTACCAGTATCGTCGTCAAACGACAGGTGCTTCTGGTCCGGCACCAGGCAGTCTGGAACCAAATGCTTGCGCATCCAGCCTGTGACCCCACGGCCGGCAGCATCAATGGCGGCGTACTCTAGACGGCGAGTGCTGTCACTGGTC
This sequence comes from Beauveria sp. NWAFU-1, assembly GCA_024472245.1. Taxonomy (NCBI): domain Eukaryota; kingdom Fungi; phylum Ascomycota; class Sordariomycetes; order Hypocreales; family Cordycipitaceae; genus Beauveria; species Beauveria sp. NWAFU-1. Next base: position 2,792,024 of record JANBXD010000004.1, read on the forward strand.
CAGTAATGCGTCGTCTGAGGCGGCTGGGGCACCGTCGCGGCCTCCGAGGGGGTAGGCTCGGCCAGCTCAACGAGATCAGGCGTCGGAAACTGCACGTAGCCTACTGGCTGCGACTGCGCGTGTGATCGGACCTTGTACGGTGCTTGGCTACCGCCTGAATACGTATTGTAGGAGCGTGCTGATCGCCGCGTAGAAGGTCTGGATGATCGTACGCGCGGACTAGACGCCGACGAGTTGCGCCGCGTCACAGTGCCAGACGGCCGGCTGCTGTTGGACATAGACGTCCGAGGAGAGGGCGGCTCGTAGGACTCGTAGCCAGAGTCTTGTCGCTGCATTTTGGAAGCCTCAAACGGGTCAAAGTCTTGTTTGTGCTGTAGCCGTTGCTGTGCGTAGCAATTTGCCTCGGGGGCGGGCTCTGGCGGTTCGACGAGCTCGATATCGTTGAAGCTGTAGTATGTGGTGTCCGACAGGGCCGGGCTGGCGCAATGCTGACGATCCATGGTGCACAGTGTCATATGACGGAGAAGACGTAACAAGGTTTTGCGGCGCAGCGTGGTACGAGTGGGCGGGGTCAAGGAAGAAGGAAACAAGATGGAGAAGAAATGCCGACGAGGTGAAGAGGAGGGCCAGAGGTGGTGTATATATAATGAGGGTTGAAATCACACCAAGGATTATAATAATTTCGAGTCCAGGGGAGGAATGTCGTGACCAATGACTGTGGACAGTAGGATATCCTGGCCAGTTGAAGCGAGATGACGGGTAATAAGAGTATGAGTGTGCAAAGACCGTTCTAGCGGTCTGTACACCCGAGGTTCCAGGATCGCGACGGGGGTGAGGTGTATCCAGGGGAATGAGGATCAATGTTGACTATCAAAGATAACCCAAGACGACAAGGGCAGGCGGGCGTCTGCTGGTTAGTTATGTTATTATTGAAACAATAACAGAATGTATTTTTTGTGCCTTGCCGGGATCAACGACGGATAGACTAGGGTGGTGTTGGGACGGGGATGAGTTGTGGACCTCTGTAAGTCGGCGGTGAGAGGCACAGAGAGAAGACTTTGAAGTTGTTGCCTCGAGTGGGTAAGGTTTGCTGCAGATGCACGCCGCGTGGGGACCGAAAAGACTCAAAATACTAGCCGGAATAGCTAATAGTTGCTAGGCTTTGGGGTGGCTTTCCGGCGGGAGGGGGAATATGGGGGCGTTGCCTGGGTCTTGGACCGGGATGGATGCAGTAGCTCTGCGTCCACATTCAACGGAGAAGGCGGTATGTTAAAGGGATGAGCTGACGAAGCAACAAGATGAAATAAGCGATGGGGGCGACGGTTTGCTCGAATGCTCAAAGTCTGAAGCAGTTGGCTCTTGAGACGTAGATGGATTGAGTTGCTCTTGTGTTGAGGGAATTGCAATGGAAAGTCGCTAGCCAGTGAGCAATAGCTAGATGACGAGCAAGGTCCGAATAGAGTGATGTTCCAAAAGTGATCACTTGCTGCGGGTTGTGCGTGGAGGACCTGGGCACGTGCTGGGGTCTTTAAAACGTGTTGTGAGAAGATTCGGGATGGCTTCGGCTGCATGTCTCTCTGCTCTGATATTGGCTTGCCCTCGTTCACCTCGTTCCCCTCATAATCAACATGCAGAATGAACAGTCGTGGCGCAATTCCCGAGGAGTCGAGTCGGCAACCACTGCCAACCAGTAGCGTGCAGGCCAAGACGGTGCTGATCAAGCGTGATCAAGCCGCTTCGGTGTTCGTTGGGCACCCAAAAGGGCTCGCCTGCATGCGTATTCGTTGTCTCGCAAGTACCAAGTCTGCGCGTGGTCATGCGCTGTCAGACTGGTCCAGTAACGGGCCAAGACGAGCTCTGTGGCTTGCAGCAAGGAAACCGCAGCCGATGTCGCTTCGAAACAGGTCGAGGCGAGCCGGCAGGTCGAGAAGAAACAAGGCGGGTTCGGTTCTCTAGACGGAATTCAGTAACAAGATGGAACGAGGCAATTGCTGTGCTTTTTATAGCTAGAGCCAACCGATCAAAAGCAGGACGGAGATCTGCTATTGAACAAGACTGTAGAGAATCACCCCGCCCGCTGTCCCCTCCTCCCGGCCAGGTACCACCGTACCAGTAACTAACTAAATAAAGTATCGGTAATAAAGGCTGCGTAGGCGGCGGGAGTTGCCGCTGATTCGCACTAATTCGTCAGTCACCGCGTGAAAATCCAAGCCTCTGTGCTATGCTGCGCCATCATGTGATGCTACAAGGACCAAGGGCAGCAGACGGATAGTGGCCTGGCTCTCGGGTCTGCGCTACCGTCGCACTTTGACCAGTCGCTTTGCATGTGCTTTTTGATTTGCTGTCAACTACCCGTAAAGAATGGACCGTTGTGCCGTTCTTATTATTGGGGAAGAGAGACGGGGGCTGCTAGCCCTGAGGCCAGCCGGAAATAGCTGCCCAAAAGCTCATCAGGCACTGAAACATGGTTTACATACCAGTACTCCGTACTCCGTACTCCATCATCAGCTAACAATGTCAACCAGCCCACGCGTCTGGGCCTCGACCCAATCTTGTCCACTCACACACACAAGTTACAACACAGAGAGGCGTGAGAGGCAAAGAAGCACCAGAGCAACAGAGGCTGCGCCTCCAACGGAGGTCATTACACTTGCAAATCCGTGTGGTACGCTCCCTCTGGTTTAGCGCATGATTTGCTGGCTCTCTTCTCTTACGCGGTGCTTGAGTACTGACCTCTCGGGCTCTGACAGGCAGGTAACCGAAAAAGCCTCAGACAAAGGCTGCCGTTACACGGGTTGACGGGCTCATTATTCCGTAGTTGTGCTCAATATGACAACACCAGACTTGACCCTGCCGTGGAGCCACTAGCAAGTCGGGCCGCTGCCACGCTATTGTCAGGCACCAACCATGGCTATCATGTATTAGTGCTCGCGGTGGATTAGTATTAGCGACGAGAGTTTCTCGTGTCACAGCGGCGTCGTCGTCCTGTCGGTGCGAAGCCTACTCTGCCCTGGGCTTCGGAGAACCGTCTGAACTAGCTTCGGACCGCTGGCACAGTATCAAGAGCATGTGCTCCCTCCAACGCCACCGCTTCCACGTACCGAATGTGTCATTTCTACCGTAACGAACGTGTAACCCGAGGAGCTGTTGGCGTGGATGGCATGTGCGGACATGTGCTGCGACACGGGTCAACATCACTGCACTTTGACAGCCTATTCTCCTCTTCTGCCGCGGCGTGCATGTGAGAGTCGCGCAAGCAAATACTTGTTATTGTTGCTCAAAGTATGAGTATTCCGTTATTAATGAACAGTAGTGTCTCCGCGCCAACAAAGCCCATCATGCATCAGTTTTTTACTTCGCCTAGCCTCAGAAACGCCACTGCGTCCTGTGTTGCACAGAGCGACAAGTGCACTTCAAGGCAGACAGACGCGCACGTAGCCATGTGGCTACAGGTGATATATTGCCTTGCCCCAAGGACTTGGTGAATCGCAACGTCGAGGGGTATTTGAAATTCGAGCTACATAAACCATTGTCCCTTCTCCAAATCGCCTCTATGCGCTCACACCATCTGCTGCTTTGCGCCTCTTTGTCTGTTCTGCAAGTACCTTGCGGAATCTTCCCCGGGACACGTCATACATTGTCTCCTTCACACCCTGCCAGTTCTCGCGGACAATGTCCATCGTTGGTCGAGAAAATACAAGATCAATCTCCTCTAGAGTCTTGTCTTTGGTCTCGGGCATGAAGAATACCTGATATACTTCGCCAATGACGGCGATGCCGCCATAGAAACCGAGCATGAGACCCGTAGGTGTCATTGCATCTCTCATAGCGCTGAAGTTGTAGGTAACGATGAAAGAGATCAAGAAGAGGAGCGCGTCGGATGTCGTCATGCCGTAACTTCGAAGGTAGGTGGGATAGACCTCGGATGGGATGACTACAAGAATGTTAGCATGCATTGCCAAGAGAAGAGCCATTTTTGGTGTTGAGAACATACCCCATGTCAAGCAGGCATAAGATCCGAAAAAGCCCATGTAAATGATGAGACCAGTGATATAGATGCCCTCGGTCGCTTTCAGATTCGTAGCAGGGTCAAATTGATAAGCAATGCCAATCAGAACGAGACCGATGAAGAAACCAGGCAGCATCATGATGGCCCAGAAACGGCGCCCACAAGTCTCCATCAAGAAGATGGCAGGAATAGTACCCAGCAAAAGCGAGCCGCCACCGACCAGAGACATGTAGTTTGCATCATCTGCGTCGAAACCGATGGTGTTCATCAAAACAGACATGTAATATAAAAGTCCATTAACGCCGGTAGCCTGCCCGAGAATAATCATGATGTTCGCGTAGACAAGCGCGCGTCGAGCGCGAGGAACACTGTTCGGAAGTAAGTTAGCCTCGACGCAGATCTCATCATGGTGCAAGACAGCTTACGTGAAAAAGTCCATCCAGGGATAATTTTTGTTCTTGGCACCCTCCTGAACAGCAGTGTCTTCTTCCTGGACCGAGGATGCCATGATGTAAAATTCCTCCTTTGATTCGGCACTGGCGACGCCCCGAATTCTCTTCCAGACCTTGAACGCGTCCAGCCTCTTGTTCTTGTGCATGAGGAATCGAGGACTTTCCGGAAGAAACAGCATCCTTCAGACTATTAGCTTCGTTGTATTTGAAAAGGGGGTTGAGATCTTACCCAAAAAACATGACAGTCGAAAACAGAAGCGATGAGCCTAGGATGTATCGCCAATTGCCCGGCACTTTGAGGAAGATGGCAGCAACTGCATAGCCCAAAACCTCTCCCAAGGCAATATTGAACTGGTACAAGGAAACCAAGTTACCTCGAATTCGACGCTCGACTGTTTCAGCAACATATACAGGCACTGTACCGCCCTCGAGACCGACACCCATTCCGAGAATGACCCTAGCAGCAACCATCATGCCTAGGCGTGCATTAGAAATGAATAACTCGGCGTTATATACGTAAGAAGAACATACCAAAGTTCATTGAGCCAGCTTCCAAAGCTGCGCCGACGGTGTAGAGCAAAATGGAGATCATAATGGCCCATTTCCGGCCAAAATATTCGTTTGTTGGCGACAGGATGAGCGCACCGCCAACGGCGCCGAGAGGCATACCCGCGTTTACGAGACTGTTCTGGCGCTCAGAGAGATTGAGGTCTCTCGGCAGGTAAAGGTTGGCACCCGAGATGAGACTTTGGTCAAGACCTGACAAAAGACCGCCCATGCTGGCAAAGGCAACCAAAAGCCACGTAAAGTGCTTGGGGTTCGCAAAATTGACGTAGAAGAAACCGGTCTCCAAGCCACCGCTAGCCTCGAGCTCGCGCTCCATTTCGGCGATGAAGTCGTCCACATCAGCAGTACTCGGGCCATGCTGGACCATTTCGAGCGCATCGATATGCGGCTTTTCCATGTCGGCGGCGACCGAGGAGGATTTTCTGTCTTCAGCCATGGTGATTGATGAGTTCCCGCGCCAGCGCACTGCGAAAAACGGAGAGTTGGTGAGGGGAAAAAACTGCAGTGAGACACGGACGGCTACGAACTATAAGTTGGGGTGCAGGGTCGCATTTATACATGATAGCGTGAGCAGGATTCTCTGCGGAACTGACTGATGCGCTGCGCTATTACGCTGTTACACACGGGACCACGGCGGCGCTCGCTCACACTTTTACTCCACACATATAACATCACGGGGAACCCATGGGGCAATCAAGACGTGCGGGGAGCTGTAAATTTCCATTCAAATGATACCCTGGGGAGAATGCGGACTCTTGTCCGGCAGTCTTGCGGCATTTGAGAGCCCTGGCTCCTTGACATTGAGCCGCTCCAATGAAGCTCTAATAACACTCGAAATTCAATGGGCACTTTGGCCCGGGCCGACAAGTGGAAATGGGAAAAGAAAATGGGCAACTGATCGCCGAATCAGAAAACCGGGACGTCCGATACGGCGCAGTTTTTGGTGTTTTCGACAGCACGCTAATGCAAGCCTCAAGCCGACATCACCACACAGAATGCCGCTTGCCAGACAAATTCCGGGTCATCCCACTCCCTAATCAGGGAGTGGCGTGCCATTGACGATGGCTAATGCACGCGGCGACGCGCTAGAAGGGTTGTCCACTAATACCAGGCAGCAACTAAACAGTTGGAATGATGAGAGCTTTCGCAGGCGTTGAGGGGAGTTCTTGCTAGATTACTAGTTGAGAACCCCCCCCTATTTGGCAAAGGCATCAGAAGCCGATCAGTGTAGAAAAAGCCCCAGAGTCAATTGCCGACAACAAACTAGTTGACTAGTCTGCCAACTAGTCTTACAAGATGTTCTTCTGGAAGACTTTGACGCCCTCACTTCCTGTCTTCGGTGGGGATCTGCTGCACAGACTAACACTTTAGCTTCGAGTCTGAGAAATCCCATCATGGCAGATGACGGATTTGCCGTTACGAGGAAGAGGTCCGGTGCCGGAGCATGGTGCCGGAGCATAGTGTTCTTTCCCCTCGGGATAACCACTTGTATCCAAACCGAGACGGCTTCTCCCGACTTGGCCAAGGCGATGCCAAGTAAAGCCATCGCATCGGGAAGGACAATAACTGCCCTAGGAAAAACACGAGGCGAGATAATTTTGCACTCTTTTCCCCACGCAATAAGTTGCGCGCCACATTGATCCCACATTAAACTGTCGACTTTTGCACTGCATCCTCTCTCTCCACTCGTGCCACTTTCGTAGCTTTCTCGGCGAACTCTCTTCGAGCGCCGTCGCCTTCAAAGAGATTGGCCAGTTCCTCCAAAGTCGGGCCCGCCGTCTCCACGAAGAAGAAATAGACCGTCAGGAATATAACCGCAACCCAGACGCAGTAGTAAATGTAAAACTTCCAGCCGATATTTTCGAGTGCAATGGGGTTCACGTAACCGCCAAAGATGGAAGCAACCTGTATGGTCAAGAGGACAAAAGCCCACGTCTTGGCGCGCATGCGGTACGTGACCACCTCTAGCGGATAAGTTACCACCAGGTTGGTCCAGGCAAAGGTGTAGAAGGCCTGGAAGAAGAAGATGCAGGCAAGCACAAGGCGGCCTGCTGCGAGCGAGTTGTGCTCGAGGTATTGCTGCGCGGCAATTGTCCAGATGACAAAGGTCACGACGACGCCGCCAGAGCCCACCAGGAAGAATGTTCGTCGCTTAAACTTGTCAACCAAGGCTGTAACACTGAGAGAGACAATGTATTGCCACAAGGTGACCATGCCGTTGACCAAGGTGATGTCCTTGTCGGATTTAAGCCCCGTCTCCTTGAGTATCTGCGTGAGATAATTGGAGACGAGCAAGTTGCCGGAGCTCTGGCTGAAGACTGCGGTTGCGAAGCAGAGCGCAATGCGCTTTAAATTTGCCGTTGACGAGAAAAAGTCTCGCCAGGCCATGTTTTGCTCGCTTTCCATTGCCAGAGCTTGCTGCATCTCCCGGAACTCAAAGTCCACCAGCTGTGAGCCAGCATTACATTCGCCGTGATATTTGACCAGGATTGCTCGTGCCTTGTCCGGGTGTCCCTTTGCGATGAGCCATCGCGGTGACTCTGGGCAAAAGAAGATGAGAAGCAGCTGATAAGCAGAAGGCACGATCTGAATCAAAGTCGGGAGCCTCCATGACCAAGATCCCGGAATGCGAAAGCAGCCATAGGTGGCCCACGCCCCAATGACGTATCCCAGTACAATGGCTGTATTGTAAAACGTCGTGACTGAAACTCTTTCTTTCGGATGGCTCAGCTCGGTAACAAGAACGGGCGCACCCATTTGGATCAGCGATGATCCAATGCCGAGCACAATCTTGCCGCCAATGTACATGTTGAGTGAAGTTGCAAAGAACTCTACCAGGACACCAGTAATAATGACGACGGACCCCAGTGCTGTGGGCAATCGACGACCCAGTCTATCTCCGATCCAACTAAGGAATAAAAAGGGAATGACGCCACCTATCGCATTGGCAGCGCCAAAGAATCCTAATTTGGATCCTGTAGGGTGTCCGAACTGCTCCTGCCAGGTAGGCAGAACTTGCATGCCGTTGGTCATTGACTGGAAGCAGCAAGTCAGTAATTATGATTGAGCGTCCAAAACATGAGCAATGGATTTACCCCATCTATGCCCAATGCGGCACTGGCAAGGAGGGACGACGTGAGCAGGAAATACAAGAGGATTCCATTCTTTCGGCGCCAGAATGGCGGCACTGCGCTCAAGTCAAGTACCGGAATGATACTATCCACTGCATGGGCGGCTGAGGGAGCCATTATGCAATACACGCTATCCTGCAGCAAGATTGATATATGTGGCGGGTCTCTTGGGAATCCTTGATGCCGCAAATGTCTTGCACGCCGTGGTTGAAGCGGAAGCTGGGCAACGATGAGGCTCGACTTTCTGATCAGGGTGGTAGCGCATGCTCCATGACAGCGCCCTGCGACTAATTATATACCCCAGACGAGATCATTCGGATCTTGAGACTTTTACCCCGGATGATGGACTTGCAACGTTTTGCGGGCGCCTCCCCATGGGGTTTCGCAAATGTCTTGGGAGGGTACCATGCGTCGGAGAATCGGAGTATTAGAGAAGGGGGCTTTTTTCATAGCTCAGCTCACCAGCGGGGCCGGAACGCCATGCCGCAGCAGATGCAAACACGACCAGTTGGAACTATACCGAAAGACCGGAGAATTAAAAAAACGTCATCGAGACAGCTTCGCTTTTGTTCGAGCAGTAAAGTTGACCCGCCCCGACTTGACACTAGGCTGATCCTAACAGCGGCCCGAATGTCTGCGCTATATATTTCGCCATTGCCGAAAGATGTATTCCCGCAAGTCGTTTCGAGCTACTTTCTACTGCCAAATTTACCAGGAGCGAGTCGCGGGATAGAAATACTGCAATGACCGCCTCGGCTCTTCCGCCCGACTTTGAATGGGGGTTTGCCACGGCAGCCTACCAGATTGAGGGTGCAGTAAACGAGGGTGGTCGCGGGAAATGCATCTGGGACACATTTTGCCATCTTGAACCCTCACGTACCAAAAATGCCAGTGGCGACGTTGCCTGTGATCACTATCACAGGTTCGAAGAGGACGTTGACCTGCTGAGCAAGTATGGAGCCGGCGCCTATCGTTTCTCCATTGCCTGGTCACGAATCATACCGCTTGGAGGAAGAGATGATCCAATCAATGAAGAAGGCATTGTCTTTTACAACCGACTGATTGATTCCCTCTTGCGCCGTGGGATTACACCCTGGGTTACTCTCTATCATTGGGACTTGCCGCAAGCACTGCACGACCGCTACGGTGGGTGGTTGAATGTAGAGGAGGTCCAGAAAGATTTTGAGAGGTATGCCCGGGTTTGCTACCAAAGATTTGGTGATCGAGTCAAACGCTGGATCACAATAAATGAACCTTGGATACAAGCCATATATGTACGTGGAATACGGATTTTGGCGTAGGGCATCAAAAGCTGACACATATGACTTGTATGGCAGGGCTACGCAACCGGAGGCAATGCTCCTGGAAGAAGCAGCACCAACCCTCAGTGCACTGAAGGCGACACGTCAAGAGAGCCCTGGATTGTTGGAAAGGCGTTGATTATGAGCCATGCTCGTGCAGTCATTGCGTACAACCAAGAGTTTCGTCCGCGTCAGGGAGGGACAATCGGAATCTCGCTGAACGGGGATTACTACGAGCCGTGGGACGCAAATGACCGCCGCGACGCAGAAGCAGCAGAGCGTCGCATGGAGTTTCACGTTGGGTGGTTTGCGAATCCCCTCTTGTAAGTCTGTGAATAGGTCAATCGAGGATTGCTACAGAGATTTGCTGGTACTGACATTCGCAGCTTGGCAAAAGACTATCCCGAATGCATGCGTAAGCAGCTGGGAAGTCGATTACCTACCTTTTCGGAAGAAGAGTTTGCGGCACTTGCAGCTGCTGAAACGGACTTTTACGGGATGAATTACTACACGTCGCAGTTTGCAAAGCACAAACAAGGAGCCGCGCCAGAAACCGATGTCTTGGGACACGTCGATGAGCTCCAGAGCAATAACAACGGAGAATCTGTAGGCGCAGAGAGCGGCGTGCACTGGCTCCGATCATGCCCGGAAATGTTTCGAAAACACCTCACCAGGGTACATCATCTCTACAAAAAGCCCATCTACATTACAGAAAATGGATGTCCGTGCCCCGGCGAGGATAAAATGAGCAAGAGCGAGTCAATCAACGACCCATTCCGAGTTCAGTACTTCAAAGACCACCTGGATGCCATTGGCAGATCAAGACGGGACGGATCAATCATCAGTGGGTACTTTGCTTGGTCCTTGATGGATAATCTGGGTGAGAAATTTTCTTTTGCGACTGCTTAATGTAGACAAACTGACATGGAATAGAATGGTCCGACGGCTTTGGTCCGAGGTTTGGCGTTACATACACAGACTACGACACGTTGGAACGAACGCCCAAGAAATCGGCACTGCTGCTGCAAGGATTGATTGCTGAGAAGTTGATTGAGGATGATTCAGTTTTGCACTCGAAAGTGTCATCAATAGAGTACAGAGCTTGAAATCGTCAATCGAATGGACAGAAAATCATCAATAGAGTACAGAGCTCGAAATCGTCAATCGAGTACAGAAAATGGACAGAAAATCATCGACAGAGTACAGATTGGACAAAAAATTATGTCAATCACAATATCCAAGAGGAATTGTTGCGAAGGGCATCAGACGCCTTGGAATCTAGCCTCGTCAAAACATCCAACAAAACATCAAAGTCCCCACGAGCGCGTGCCGCAATTGGTGAATCTGGATTTCGATGGATTATCGCCATTAAACTGGCGCCGATTAATCGAAGCTTTTCTACCTGTAACCGTGTTAGCTGATGCTACAGGCGAACAAGATATCCTACGCAAAACTTACATAAGGCTCGCCATTTACTTGAATTGCCCAGAATGGCACTTCATGTATGACCCGCAGCGCGTCCCTCACAATGTCCGTCTTTTGAAGATCTGTCTGCTCTATGCCAGCAGTGAGATATGCCAAGTGCTCAAACTTTTGTACAATGACCATTCGTAAACAATGCATCGACACTTGAAGATTTGCACACTGTATCAAGAACTGCTGCGACTGAAACGTCTCAGATTTCGAGCCTAGCGCAAAAGAGTGTGATTTCAGAAAGGATGGTAGATTATCCAAACTTGTGATGAATGAAATGTACAATGGATCAATAATCTCGCGTTGACTTGCGCTCAGGGCGGGCATCAGACCGTCTTCCCTCGAGAGCTGTGACTGGTCTTCCATGATGCGAAGGGCGAGCAGTAAGTCAGACGCCGCGCCCCAAAGTCGGATATTAGCATTGAAGCCGAGTATGAGTTTCTGGCGCTTGGTAGAAGCAGGTTCCGTCGAGCGAACGCTGTCTGGAGAAATCGGCGTCTGCGACTCTTCCTCGATGCCAGTCGGGTACGCAGCCGTGACGCCGCACTCAAAAGAGTACTTGTGCATAGTGATTGGCCTACTGTTCAGGATAGCGGCCGACTTGTCGCCCATGTATACTATCCAAAACGCGCGACGCCGCATCTCTGCCTCGACTGGGTAGAGACCTTTGTAACTGGCCTCGTCATGCAGCCTCATGACTTGCGCCAGGCGCGTGGCTTCTCCGAAAATGTGCCACGAAAACTTGGGCTTGCCAGAGGCGTGGACACAGTTTGAGTGAAAGTACCGGATGGTGATGGAGCTTGCGTTGGGGTTCTCGAGGTCTGCCTCGAGGTACTCGGCAAGACAGTTTCGTGAGGCTTGCAGGAAGACGTCGGCAACAGTTTCGCCGCTCGGAAAAATATCTTTTGGTAGGAGAAATGCCGCCTCTGCACAGACGGCAGTGATGAGCGTGAATGCGGCTTCGGGGCATCTCTCCAGGTGTGGCGCGCGGTCCGATGGGACAAAGTAGGCCAAGTTATCCCGAAAACTAGGTTCATGGACAAGAGGTGTAAGAGGGTATAGATACTCAAAGAAGAGGTCTATGCATTGATTCAATATGGCGTCAAAATCCAGGCCACGGGCTGTAGTCTCATCCATCAAGCTCCTCCATCTTTGAAGAACCGGCACCTTGAGATTGTCTGCATTCGGGCGTAGAGAATTTGTTGTGATGGTGCGTGGTAGCAAATTACTATCAATTATACCGGCGCTTGCCGACCTCCAGGGTCCCTGTGGCGCTGAAGTGCCGAAATTGAGACTGCCAGACGAGGGCGGATCATCAAATCTCAGTGGGGGAACCTCTGCAAAGCTCAGAGTAGTGCTGTCGGGAATTGCCTTCTTCTTTGCTTTCGGGCCCCTTCGCGCTGTCGGGAGATTAAATGTACAGCTTGTCTTTGCGGCAAGGCATTGCGCACAGCTACCAGAGGACGGCAGATTGCACTGCAGAATGACGTTGAATGTTAGAGGGTCTAGAAAAGAGGTTCGGAGAAAAACATTGATTCACCTTGCATTTTCTCCGACGACATCGGTCGCAGGCTCTAGCGCCGAGCTGTCTTCGTTCCTTCACCACTGGCGGCGCAGCAGCGTCAACGTCCGAGGCTGAAGCCACTGACCCAGCCATCGCCCAGACATGACGGAGAAATAGAATGTGTCCTAAAATGAGGGGAGAATTTCGAGACGATGACGATGAATCGGGGTGCAGCCCAAGATATACTTCGGAGTTTTCGGGAGCGGGCTCGACTTCCGTTCAGAGAAGCTGTCGAAGCGCGGGAGAAAAAGGCCAAACGAAGAGCCTTGACGGAAGCTGACACAAAGGCGCACAAGTTTTTCCGCCCTCTGCTCCACAGTAACCTACTCAGCTCTCAGCTGCGGATGCGCATTGGGTGGTATTATTAACTAAGATCTAGTCCGTAGAATGCAGTATAGTTGCAACGGTGACACATGAAGCCCTGTTACTGGTAGCGAACTGTAATTCCGTCTGCGGAATTCGCCCGCCTGCATGGAGCGCAATGGCATATAAGGACCCGAGCCCGCAGTCTGCAGTAGCCAAGTCTTGTTAGACACGAGTTTCCCAGACTGGATGGCCCAGACTGGATGGATGCAGCCTCACATACCACTGCACAGACTGTCTCTGATCATGCCGACTGTCTCTTGGTGTCTGCTGTGGTCGGGGCTGGTATCCGGGCTGGCTACTGCTTCGCCGTCATCTTCCCCACCATCCTGCCGATTTGCACTAGATTGGACTCAAGACGAGGTTGTAAAGGGCTCAGATCAATTCGAATGGGATCTCCTATACTGGGAGGGGCAATTTCACCAAAACGATGTTTCTTATAATTCCGCCAATGGCATGACATACGATGGTACGCAGCTGGACTGGGTGACGGGGCAACGCACCAAGAAACACCCATTCAGCGCTGCAAGCAAGGAGGCAAGTGTCAAGCGACGTATCCGAAATTGTGCAAATACTCACAATTGAACAGGCGCTTCAAATAATGGTTTATGCTCACGCCATTGCGGGTTCCTCTAAAGCAGCTCGGTTCCTTTCGCCCGGAAACCCCCCAAAAGCGCCACAGATTGCCGTCTCCATTATGGAGACGAAACTCGAGACGTACCTGAGATTCAACGCCACCTATCCCGGGTTCGGGGGCTTCATTCCCTGGATGACTACGAGCTCGCAGAATATCGAGCCGACCTGGGACTGGGTCAATCGAGTCCCAGGACTAGATAATGGGTAAGCAAAAACTTGGCACAATGGAACTACTATATTGACTCATCAGACACTAATACACATAAATAGCGAATTACTTTGGGCCGTGTATGGCTGCATCAGCGCCCTCGAAAAAAGCTGCAAGCCTTCTCACCGTCGGCTTGCTGCTGAATGGCAAAAGTGGCTCGACTATGCCAAAACCACAGTCGACAAGGTCTTTTACCAGAGTGACGGCCATGTTTGTGCTGTGACAAAGATTGGTGACCAGAAACTGCCAGTCAATGACCCAGGGCAGTCGTACGCGTGCGAGAGCCCTGCTTACTTGGACGATCCATACGAGGGAGAGCTCTTTACATATTTCATAGAGTTCTTCAGCGAATTGTCCAAAAATGAGAAAGAGAAGCTATGGGTGGCCAAACGTGCGAAACTGGTCAGCGTTGAATACAACATGGGCGGTGTTGGCCCAATCACTGTTGAACAGGGTATGCTTACAGAGAGCGAGAGCATTACGGAAGCTAACACGTTTAGGATATTGGTTTTCAGGTCATGAGCCGTGGAAGATTTTGGAGCTTCCATATCTCGACATTGACATTATCCGGTAAGTCGAGTCGAAAATCATCTTGAACACTATTTCTGACGGCCGCTCAGACGCTTGCACCAAAACGCCGAGCGAGTGCGAACGTGTAATTCCATAGTCACCAGAGTGCCAGGCCTATTTGCCTCGGTCAACAATTCGACCGACCCAACCACGGATGAGATTACCGGGTACATTTCACCAGCCGGTATTGTTTCCGTCGCCAGCCAAAAAGAGCAGGAGCACGACGTCATTACACCTTATGCAGCGTGGCCCACCATCATGGTTGACAAGTCGGTTGGCCTTGCTTGGTGGTGGAATATGCTTCAGGGCAAAAAGATGCAAAGTACGGACTGCGTGTACCTTTCGGAAAGGGAGAAGCTGCTGACCATATTATTAGACCCATATGGCAGCACAGAGTCAACAAGAGTTGACGGTAAGCTCGTGTCGGCACTAGTTACCTGGGACAGTAAAATCACCACTGTCGTGAGCCTGCTGGGCGGAGTGGGAGACTTGGTCCGCAGAAAGATGAAGATTGATGGCATCTACGATGGTTTCATTTCAATCGCCAACGTGAGTCAAGATGACCAATGGCCTCTGCCCAAACAGTAGAAAGCTAATGCAGCAATCAGCGCGAGTATTCCCGGGTGTTTCATGACTTAAAGGGTGAGGATGTTGAGCTGTGTCTGCCAAAACAAAGGGTGCCAGCCGCTGGCTTGGAGGACTTTTCTCTGTGTAAACACTAGTTCATTCATCAAAGGACTGCTCAAGGAAGAACAAGATTATAATTATCCTCTTAAAGTGACGAGTCACGGAGCTCTCGGCTTCTTCCGCCTAGTAACGTTGGTCAAAAGCCCGATCGGGTACTTGATCGACGTCATTACCCCAGACTTGTTCAGAAGCTAGATAAGAACCTCTGAACACGAGCAGGGCGACCACTTGAACTTCAAAATCTTCTTCTTTTCCTAGTCACAATGTGGCGGTCTACAGAAGCCCTCGGGCGTCGATTGGCGAAAGTCTATGCCCATCACCCATCTGCAGCCCGGCACTTTGCTGTCAAGGGCTCTGCGTCGCTGGGTCGCCTGTCTACTACCAGGCCGCTGCGTATAATGGAGACGACCGGCTTCACAGAAAACCAGCTAATGGTTCGCGAAGCTGTCTCGCAGATATGCGCCGAATTCCCCAACACGTACTGGCAAGAAAAGGACCAGACCGAACAAGACCCCCACGAGTTCCACGCGGCCATGGCCAAGGCAGGGTGGCTGGGCATCGCGCTGCCAGAGTCGCTCGGCGGCGCAGGCCTGGGCATCTCCGAGGCCACCATGATGATGCAGACGATTGCCGAGTCCGGGGCGGGCATGGCGGGCGCGCAGGCCATCCACGCCAACGTCTACGCCACGCAGCCGCTCGCCAAGTTTGGCTCGCGCGCGCAGCTCGAGGAGACGATCCCCAACATCATCTCGGGCAAGTGGCGCGCCTGCTTTGGCGTGACGGAGCCCAACGCGGGGCTGGACACGCTGCGGCTGTCGACGAGGGCCACGAGGGTCGACGAGGGCGACGGCGGGTACTACAGCATCACGGGGCAAAAGATTTGGATTACGTGTGCGCAGGTGGCGTCGCGCATGATTCTGCTCGCGCGCACCACGCCGCGCGACGAGGCCAAGAAGCCGAGCGAGGCGCTGTCGCTGTTTTGCATCCCCCTCGACAAGGCGGCCCCCGGCCTCTCGCTGCGCAAGATTCGCAAGATGGGCGGGCGCGCCGTCGACGCCAACGAGGTCTTTTTCGAAAACTACAAGGTCCCCGCGTCGAGCCTGGTCGGCCAAGAGGGCAAGGGCTTCCAGATGATCCTGCACGGCATGAACGCCGAGCGCTGCCTCCTCGCCGGCGAGGCCCTCGGGCTGGGCTACGCCGCCGTCGCCAAGGCGGCCGAGTACGCGTCGGAGCGCGTCGTCTTTGAGCGCCCGATTGGCATGAACCAGGGCGTCGCGCACCCGCTAGCCGATGCGTACATGAGGCTCGAGGCGGCCAAGCTGGCAACGTACCACGCGGCGCGCTTATACGACGAGGCCAGCAGCAAGGCGGACGGGTCCATCAAGCAGGATGCCGTCGGCGTGGCGGCCAACAGCGCAAAGTACCTGGCGGCCGAGGCAGCATTCACGGCCTGCGAGAGGGCCATTCTGGCACACGGTGGCATGGGCTACGCGCAAGAGTACCATGTTGAGCGCTGGTTCCGCGAGTGTCTGGTGCCTCGCATTGCGCCGGTTAGTCGCGAAATGATTCTCAACTATATTAGCGAAAAAGTGCTACGCTTGCCTAGAAGTTACTAGAGATATCTATAGATCAATTAAAAAGTCAGCATATCCAAAAAGAAACGCAAATTCCGTCTTGGTCAAGCGTCAAGTAATTGCCGACGCTGAGCGAGCCTTTGCGACAACGGAGCCGTGGAGGCGAGTCTAGGTCAACAGTGGGCCGCGCTTTCGGCATCTCAATCTCGGTTACTTGACTCCTACATCACAGCAAATTCCATCAATACAAGGGGGTTTTTTTTTTGACCAAATTAGGCGCACTCGAGAGAGAAGTTGGGCGCCCATGAAACCAGCTCGATTTTAGGACCAATTCCAACGACCTGCATGAGCACACACATGACTTCGCCGTCGCCCTCGGCGACCGAAGCCGCTTCGTCGGCTAGAAAAGCCCGGGCCAAGCATGCCTGCACCGTCTGTAACTCGCGGCGTGTGCGCTGCGACGTGATGGAGGTGCAGCCATGCACCAACTGCGTCGATGCTGGCGTCAAGTGTGAGGTGGTGCCGTCGAGAAGAGGAAGGTGAGCTTGACTGTCAAAAAGAAGAAAAACCCCCCTCCCCCCCCCGGGGGACGAAGTAGAGCAGTAGCAGTAGCGCGTCTCGCAAATCTGTAATGCTTGAACGAATACTGGCACCAGCTAATGCAAAATTCTTGCTGCTGGCTTGGGTAGATATCCTCGCAAGCCACGGCACAAGGGACCCAGAACGAGGCAGAACCACCGGAATGGAGCATCTGCGTCCGGCACCGCGGAGAGCACAGATCCGGAGGACCAGATTCGCCGAGAGGCCCACGCGACCAACACCACCCAATCGCCTTCTCAGCCTGCCGCTTCTGCTTCTGCTTCTGCTGCCGCCGCCGCCGCCGCTCCATCTTCCTCCTCCACGCCATTCGGCAGTGCCGCAGCGTGTCACAGCTACCGCACGCGCAAGCAGACGGCAGCGCGCGAGGCCAGCCCGCCCGCGTCGCCGACGCCCGCCTCCTCGGCCAAGGCGTCGGGCGCGCGCTTCTTTGGCGAGTCCAACTTTCTCACAATTGTCTCCGGGGGCCGCGAGCGCGGCGATGCCGCCTCCAACCAGCACGGCGGGGCCCAGTCCCGGTACACGTTCCACCTCCCGGCCAAGCGGCCGCACCCGGCCCAAGCCGAAGGCTCCGGCATCAAGGAGTCCACCCTGCGGTATCTGCGCGACGAGGGCGTCTTTGACCTGCCGTCGCAAGAGCAGTGCGCGCCGGCGCTCCGCGCGTTTTTCACCTGGTTCCACCCGTGCTTCCCCGTCGTGGACGCGGCGGACCTGGCGAAGCGCTTCACCGAAAACAGGGTGCCCAAGGTGCTCATGTATGCGATGCTGCTTGTCGGATGCACGTATTGCGACGACTCGGTGATATCGGGCATGGGGCTCAGCGACAGGTTCCAGGCTAAAACGCTATTTTACACGCGAGCAAAGCTGCTGATTGATGCCGACTGGGAAAGGGATGAAATCACGCTCATCCAGTCTTTGTTCTTGATGAGCTTTCAGAGAAACGGACCCTCAGACGTACGCGATGTGCGGTATTGGCTGGGAAATGTGATAACTCTTTCAGAGTCCATCGGCCTTCATCGATCGTAAGTATTGCAAAGTAGTGTCAACGCGCGCGACATTTGTTGACCACGTTCCAGATCCTGTTCAGTCTCCAAAACGGTAGAAACGCCCACAATGAGAAGGAGAATATGGTGGTCCATCTATGTATGTACTCATCAGAGACAGTCTGGCGGAAAGGTCTGCTTTTGCTCACATCTTTCCAGGTGCGCGAACGACAATCGGCAGCATCTCTCGGTTTGCCCAGCCGCATCAGAGACGAGGACTGCGACATTGAGGCGCTGAGCGCCGCGGACCTCGAGGCGCCCGACGTGGACCTAAAGGAGCACCCGATTCTCGCGCCAATGAAGCCCGAGCACATTACGTATGCTATCAAGATGGTGGAAGTCGCACGGCTGAGTATGCATCTTTTTCTGCCCCCCCCAATGTTGTCACGCGGCTAACAATGTGCAGTCGGTCGCATCATTGACTTGCACTTCGTCCCTGGCCGGACAGGCTCCAAGGCCAAAGACGTGGAGAGCTTGGACAACGCGCTCGAGGCGTGGAAAGATAGCCTGCCGCAGAGTATGCGCTTTCTGTCGGACGAGACGAATACCTCGGTCTGGGCGTGTCTCTTGCACCTGGCATACAAGTACGTACTGGTGGTGTTTTCTGATAATGGACAGTATTTTTAACACGGTGATTAGCCACCTTCGCATCCTCATCCACCGAAACAGCTATCTCCACTCCAACGACAAGACCGCGAGCAGCATGATTGTAACGGCATCAGCATGCCGCATCAGTCGAATCGCCGAAGACATGTATACAAGTGGCATACTAGGCCGTGGCCAGATGCACATGTGCGTATCCCGTGTCCTCATTCTCCCTCTCGACGACAATTTGAAACTAACATTCGCCTTCAGGATCACGAGTCTATTCACCTCGCTGTGCATCCACGTCATCAGCATACGGCGCGACACGGGCGTCAACCGGCGCATCGCCGAGAACCGCGCGCAAATGTGCCTCATCTGCCTCAAAGAAATCCAAAAGTACTGGCGCATCAACAACAATGTCCTCGACATCTTCTTCCAGTACCTCGACGCCTCCATCGCCGACCGCCTGCACGCCAAGCAGCTCTACGCCGGCAACGGCCTCTCCGGCGCCGCGGTAACCACGGCAAACACCCACGGCGGCGGCGGCGGCACCGAGGCCGCGCAGACGTCGCTGCCGCCGGCGTCGTTTTCCATTAGCGCGAGCATGCCATGGCAGCAGCAGTCGCAGCAGCCGCAGCAGCAGTTGACGCCGCAGTCGCCGCCGCAGCTGCAGACGCCGATGATGACGTTTCCGGGGGCGGCGAATAACGTGCCGGACATCATCTTTGATGATCAGTATTTTACGAATCTCATGAATGGACACTGGGAGGCGGACGAAAAGATTAGCGAGCTAGGTTTGTTCTTGCAGGCTGAAGACATTACTGGTGGCAGAGGATGGAGGTGAGAATGCAGTAAGCGGGATGCGCGAGATGATGATGATGCGGTCTAAAGAAGAAACATGACTTACGATTATTACATGAATATATCGGTTTAAACCTAGATATCCCTCTCCTCATCCTTTACGTCTTATAGACACACGAATTGTGCCAAGGATTATCCTAATCATGTTGTTAGCCTGGCAATGACTCCTACGAAAATGAACCGGCCAAGCCATCTCGGCGCAAAGCCCCTACTAGTTAGCGGCCGCGACAGCGACAACACATCCATCCCTGAGCCTGACACAGACTTCTCGATTTTCCATGTCAACACTCCTTTGAGGAAATCGCAAAATATCAATCACGAACCAAGATGCAAAGATTGCCAATACAGCCTATGCAGCTCGCCATGCGCAGCGCTCTGCGGCCGCGGTCGCCGCAGCACGTCCTCGTGCGCCACGCATACTTGTCCACCAGCGCGCGCTGCTGCCGCTCCGGGGACGCCTCAGACAAGACAGTCTCTACCAGCACTTCCGCAGCGACGCAGCAGTCCAAAAAGCCGGCAGCAGTCGAGACAGAGAGCGGGAACCCGGAGCTGCCCAAGTTTAGCCTCGACGGGCTGGGCGTCAGCAAAAACATGAAGATTTTCCTCATCGTGGTGCTGAGCATCTTTGGCACCATGGAGACGTGGTTCTACTGCAAAGCCATTTGGCGCTGGTGGTATGGCGAGCAAGGCCTTGCCGTCGCCACAGACGACAAGTAATGGGTGGGATACGGGGACGTCACTTATCAAGTCAAACAGTCATCGTCAAACATATCTTCGCTGTACAGTAGAGCGTATAGACATAAATGGGATATAGGTAGGGTGCATGTACTCGGTCAAATAAATTTTCGCTCAAATATGTTCAAAAAAGCCTTCCTTCCAAAATCGCGGGTCGGGAATGCATTTATAGAAACCAGCGAAACTCCTCTGTGCTGGGGCCATCCCGCAGCCGGTGCGTGGGCACATCGCGCGCGTCAATCTTTCGGCCCGCTCTGCGGTTACGTCGAGCATTATCAAACATCATGTACGCGCCGAGACACGCTGTAATGGTCGCGCCGGCGGCACCGAAAGCAGCAGTGGTGATGAGGGCAGGCTTGTACTTGGGAGCATCCTTTTGTCGAAAAATGTTGCTCGACACAAGGCCCATGAGGTTAGCGAGGGGCACGCCGACAGAAGTCAGCGTGATACGTCGGCCTTCGTGGGCAATGTTGTTGTTGTACCAAGTTGACAGCAGCACGGAGGGCGCCGATGTTCCCCAGCACATCATGAATGTGGCGAAATAA
Source organism: Beauveria sp. NWAFU-1 (assembly GCA_024472245.1). Lineage (NCBI taxonomy): Eukaryota > Fungi > Ascomycota > Sordariomycetes > Hypocreales > Cordycipitaceae > Beauveria > Beauveria sp. NWAFU-1. The sequence continues at coordinate 2,812,925 of JANBXD010000004.1, forward strand.
GCAAGCTGCAGCTGTTTCTCAACATCGTCAATAGCAGCATAAATGATGAAGCCGGTAAAGGTAAAGGCATAACCCAAAATTATGAATGGGAAACGTAAGCGCGTCCAATCAGAGATGAATGCGAGAATCAGCAGCATGACGGCGCCAGTGACATTGGGAGCCACAGTGTAGAGGTTGGTTTTGATTGTGTTGTATTGCAGACGCTGAATGATCTGGGGCAGAAAAAGGCCGACAGACTGAAGAGGCACGCCCAGACAGATTTCGATACCGAGAAAGGCAAACGTCGAGGGGTATGTAAAGATCTTCAGGGCTTCTTTGAGATTAAACTTTTCGCCGACGACAGCTGAAGAGTCGACCTGGATTCGGTGGAAAGCAAGATCCTTTTCTTCCTTGCTCAGAAACTTGGCCTCGCTTGCGCTCTTGGGCAGATACCAGAAGGCAAAGATGGCAAAGAGCACTGTAACGCTACCTTCAATGATGAAGAGGTAGCGCCAGACGAGAATTTTGCTGTCCTTGATATGAAAAACGGCAAACGCTAACAGACCACTAAAGGCGTTGGCAATGTTTGACGCAGCATAAAAGATGGCTAGCCGTCTGGCAAGCTCGCCACGGCGGTAAAACGTAGTGAGGTAATAGATGACCGTGGGAAAAAAAGCAGCCTCGGCCATTCCGAGAAACCAGCGAAGAGCAAAGATGCCACCAAAGTTCTGGGCGGCTGCGGTAAGAAGTGTCATGGAGCCAAAGCAAAACATCATGACGGGGAGAGTGCGTGAAGGGCCATATTTCTTGCCCAGCATAGCCACGGGGGGAGCGAAAATGACGTATGGAACGAAGAAGATGGAGACGATGAGGTTGTACTGGCCATCTTTGAAGTTGAGATCTGAAAAATGGCAGCGTTAATGCCATGCCAATGCTTGCGATGCATGTGTATGCATACCTTTGCTTAGGCCCTTGGTTTGGGCGTTACCGATGTTGCCTTTGTCGAGAGCATTGAAGAGGTCTGAGAGAAGTCGTTAGATAGCTATGAATGTAACGAATAGTATATGACTGACACATGACTGCAATAACGGGTAGAATGCGAACGTCGAACTTGAGAGCCAAGCTTCTTTCGGCTTTGTGGTCGATGACTCGGGCAATGTCATCCATGGTGCCCGGTTTATCGTCGTGGGAGAGGGTCGTGTGAGCCATGTTGTCCTTGCTGCTGGACGCTTCCACATCCGCAGTATTATTGTCTTTTGTCATGGTCGCACAATGAGCAAGCGCCGTTGAAGGATGAGTCGTCGGGCTCAATGAAAATTGCTGCGCTAACTGGCGGTCTGTGAGTCGAGCTGGGGTTCTTATAAAGGCTCCGATTGAAACTGTAGATTGTGGTCGCGATAAGGAAACCTAATAGGCAATGCGCATGAAAGCCACTCGAGCAGAGCTATCAGTTGCAACCCGAGATAAGGGACCACTTGTTCTGGGCAAGGCCGCAACCTGATGGTCGGAAGTCACCCTAGTTATAACTAGTCACGGAACGGGGAAGGAAGAAGAAGTGAACTCGAGCACAGGGCAAGGCACGCATACGGTTAGACAGCAAGACGACGGCGTTGCGCTAGATTGGTGTTGGTGGGAAGGTTGCAGTCGTCGTAAGTGGCGGCCAACCCTGTTATTTTCTGCTCATGCAAATCATGGAACGGGCGGGCGTGGAGGGTTGCTTTCAATGTCGTATTCTGAACCAGGCGCGCCTCGGAAGGGCGTGGCCGAATTGAGACCATGTGAAGAAACGAGGCGCCCTAAGCTAATGCTGGACCAAAGGGATGACGACTGCTGGCCGTTGCGGTGCAAAGGCAGGCGACCGTCATGTTCTCATTAGCTGAAGTAGGGTTGGCCAATTGCGGGCGGCGCGTGTGTGTCTGGATTGGACGAGGGCCCGACGGTCGGAGGAGACAGATATTCGAGAATTGCAGTGGAACCGACGATAGATGATAGAATTTGCGTTATCGGCTGCCGTAACAGCGACCGGATAACAGCACAGCAACCTCGAATGATTTACCAGATGATTCAAGATATTGGAGTTTCTTATCGCCCAACCCCAGAAATTCTCCGGAAAATCAGTCGTGAATGCCGATGGGTTGCAGCCGTTTCCAGCTGCAGAAATGCCGGCACTTGTTCCCCTCGTTCCCAATCAAGCCTCGCCACTAGTCAACTAGTGCTTCCAATGGGCGGGGGATTGGCTGTGGCTGCATGTTGCTATATCTTTTGGGGCTGCGCGTTCTTGCCCACCGGAACTCCTGGTCTGGTGCGAAGCCTTGCCTGCAGGAGACTTTGGGGGTCAAAACATGGCTGGCTCGTAATTGAATGGGGGTCAAGTCGAGGCGACAAGGTGCAGCTACTGAACCGTCAGGTGAATAGGTAGGTATAGGCAACAGAACAGATGATGGTCATGAAAGTGTGGTGTTTGCTGTCCGTTTGCTGTTGGATTGTCGGCGGCCCGCCCCCCCTGAGAACCACCCTCTTGACTCCGGGTGCTAGGCGCCCCTTTGGAAGCTCGACCCCTGTCTTTCAGAGCACTCGGCCGTAGTGCGGGGAGTTCACCATTACCAAACCCGCTGTAACCCGCTGTAGATGACTTGTCAGTCCACCAGCTGGCGCGCCCGCTACCCAAATACTCCCACCCAGCAGCACAGCTAGCTCCATCTGGGTGCGGGGACAGAGAGGGGGAAGCTCTTCTTGGACAAGAAAGGTGGGATGCTGTCAAACACAAAGAAAATACTCATTGGCACGCCCTGCCATTGACAATTCCTGCTCTCCCGCATCTAAAGTACCCCTCCATCCGTAAATTTTCTCACCCATTCGCCAATCCATCCTTCTTCCACCATCACCTCTGCATCCCTCACAATGGCGTCCGGCAAGGAAGCTGTCCTCACTGACAAGGCCCCCAAGCCCCTCCCCGGCATCTACAGCCAGGCCATCAAGGCCAACGGCCTCGTCTTTGTCTCCGGCGCCGTCGCCATGGACCCCGAGACCAACCAGATTATTCCTGGCGACATTCAGGCTCACACTGTAAGTCTGACCTGCCCCGACCACGAGACTTGCTACGGGATTGCAGCACAGCTGACAGGGCCGCCCGCCTTTTACAGCACCAATGCATCAAGAACCTCAAGGCCATCCTCGAGGCCTCGGGAACCACCCTCGAAAAGGTCGTCAAGGTCAACGTCTTCCTCGCCAACATGGACGACTTTGCCAAGATGAACGAGATCTACATGACTTACTGGGGCGATGTCAAGCCCTGCCGCACGTAAGAACCACTACCCGCCAATGATTGCTATAAGACGACTTGTACTAATGATACCTGTAGCTGCGTCGCTGTCAAGACTCTGCCCCTCAACACCGACGTTGAGATTGAGTGCACTGCTGTTCAATGACTGCCAGACGAGCGGAGCATTAAGGTGAAAATTTAAAGAATGCAAAGCAAGAAAGACACAGTCACAAGCATGGCTTAAATGTACTACAACAGACATTACTTGCATCTGTTGGAATGTGAGCAGCCAGTTGCCCACTCTACGATGGCTAGTAATGCAGGATAATCAAAAGCGACGTAAATTTACTATGATAACCGATGATGTATTAATTGTATGTCAATGCTCAGCTATCTATATAAGTTTTAGAATTCCTCCACCTGCGGATTCATCTCCAGTGGAAGAGAAGTGTAATAGGAAATCTGGCGCAACAAAGTCTACTTTACATATAATCAAGCTTTATCTTGCAACGAATTCTCGAGCTCCATTATCTCCTTGAGTCCATCCACAATCTTCCTGGCCTTTTCGGCGTCCGGTCGTGGCAGCGGTCTGCGCGAGAAGCCACCGTAGCCAGCATACTCGTTGAGCGCCACCTTGACGCCGACGAGGCCGGTCTGGATGGCCACCCAGTCGCCATGGGCAACAATCTCTTGCAGGCGCACCGCCTCCGCGGACAGGACACCATCCTTCTCCGCAACCTCAAAGACGCGCACGCACGCGCGCGGGGCGACGTTGCCGAGACCGCCGATGACGCCGGCACCGCCCGCGGCCAGCGCCGGCAGCGTAAAGTCGGCTGAGCCCGCAAAGCAGAAAAAGTCATTGCCAGCCGCCTTGGCCGCGGCGGCCACGCGTCCCAGCTTGCCCGTATTGCCGCAGGTGAATTTGCAGCCGACAATGTTGGGGTGCTTGGCGAGCGTCGCCAGCGTGTCGGAGCAAATGTCGACGCCGGGCGTCGCGCCGGGGTAGTTGTAGACGAGGACCGGAATGGGTGAGGCGTCAGCGACGGCCTTGAAAAATTCAATCACGGTCGTCGCACCCTCAAAGAGGCCGTTGTAGTAGCTAGGCGGCAGCACCAGCGCATAGTCGCCGCCAGCGGCCGCCGCGTCGCTGCACAGCCGAATGGCCTCAAACGTCGACTGCGCTCCGCACCCGACAATGAGCGGCATGCTTGAGAATCCCGCGGCATCAAGCGCCTGCCGTGTCGCCTTCGTCACCGTCGTCCGTTCCTCATGCAGTAAGTGAACGGCTTCGCCGTTGGAGCCCTGAACAGCGATGCCCGCAACGCCTGCCTTGGCTAGGCGCACCGCGTGCCGTCCAACTGTCTTGGTGTCAAGCTCCTCCGTTTCGGCGTCAAAAAAGGCTACAGTCGGCACGTAGATACCCCGGGTCAGCGGCCGAGGGCTGCCGCCGTTGCCGCCGGTGGGAGACACCGAAGGTGACATTATGTTTCTGGCTGTTGGGTGTGCAATCGGTGCGTTGTAGGTTCTTGATGGGGAGGAATCTCCAATAAAAAATGATAATAAAGAGGTTATGATGTTTGAATCATATAAGAATAAGGCAGACCATGTAAGAAGGAAAAGGGAAGAGAAGAATTATCTGGAGAAAGATGGCGGAGAAAGTGGGAAGGTCTATCCACGTTCTCGCTAGTGGTGCCTCTTAATCAGTAGCCTTTCCGTCCCGCCCAAGACAACTCAGGAAATCTACGAAAGGATATTCGTACCCATCCAATAGTTGACCCCGCCCCTCTTTGTTCTGTCTTGATCCGTCACCCGTGTGACGCTGATGAGGGCATATCCGGCTACCGGCCATTCCACCCAACTAACACTGTAGTGTGCATCAGACAATCTCGGCGCTACTGCCCATCACGACATCAGCAACCTGGTGAGTATATGACATCCAGTCCGGTACTCTTCAGTTGCATTTAGACTGAGAACAAAATCTGTCGACTGATCCGCCTGCCGTCGAAACTTGTTGCCAATCTCGCACCCCGCGGCGACCATTTTAGCCTGGGCCGCAGACCCCCACGCGGCCCCAGTTGGGAGCAGATTTGTAGGATGTCTTATTTATGACATGTGTGTATGACCGCGGTGTGTGGAGGGCTGTGGAAGACCATGTCCAAGGCTGATGAATCAGTTGGCTTTGGGGTTTTCTTTGTCTATCACAGTGTTGCAGAGCCACCATTGTCGCACAACGTCCGGACGCACGCAGTTTGGCAGTCAAGCAGTGTCCATCGGTAAGATGGAGCGAGATGGAGGGGGGTCGCCCGAGTCCTTCTCAGTGAACAACGCCACCACTCCAGCCGGGGGGTCTGAGCCAGGATGGATGCCAGGTTGCAAGTTGCTAATTAGGCCAGCAAACTAGCACTAAAATAGTTGGGGTCGTCTCGGCGAAGCTTCAGCTGGAGGATCCAGGATGATGCAAGACATGTGGAGAAACTCGGATGCAGGCAGTGTCCTGCAGGCTGCGGGCAAGTGTCCGATCTGTTGACTTTGTTTCTGTGAGATAACTCGACTTGAGCAACCGCAGCCCAAGGTAACGTTTCGACACGTCAACGCAGTCTCGGGAAGCTGAGATCACATGCCTTTGCCGTGCTTTCAGGTGGTTGGCTTGATCATGGCCTCAATCATTTTATGACATGGCATTTACTCCGTAGCCCTTGTCATCTAGCCTGTTTGCATCCCCCACAGTGTGGGAAGGCAGCCCGGCAACCCCCCACTCTCACACGCGCCCCCAACACCGTGGGGGACGAAAGGATTCAACATCACGAGACACGTTTCTTGTTGATCAAGTGCGGAATGAAAATGCACACTCCACTCCCTTTTCTAACGTCTATCATCAAATTTATGCGCCACCGAATTTCTTACCAGCCCCGTGCCTTTGTCCAGATATCCACAATTTCATCCTCCTTGCCCGGCCGATCCTCGTCCACCACAAAGTACCACCCAAAATGGCTGCTGGTGATGCACGCGTGGTTGGGCCACAGCTTCACTTTTTGGCCAACCTCCAACATGTCCGAGGGCGGCCCCGACGCCGTACCCTTGCGCTTGCCCGCCGCCCAGGTTAAGATGCCGTGCTCCTGCGAGAACCGGCCCACCTGCCATCCCTCGTAGTCCTCGACGTCGCCTGCGGGCGGCGCCGCGTCTGGCCGCCCCCACGGCGTTAGCAAGGCCATGCCGTCGTATGCCTTGCAAAACTCACGGCCCAGGGCCAGGCCGCCGGCACCGATGAGCGCCTCAGGCGTGCCGCCCGCGCCGCGCCCGGGGTACGTGCTGTGGACTTCGGCGAGAATAGTCAGCGCAATGTCCCCCCACGAAAGGCGCGACGCCGACATGCTGTGTGCGGCGAGCTGCTGGAGATCAAGCGTGGGGTAGACGCCGGCGTGGATTTCCACAACGTGACCGCTGCTCTTGACCGTGCCAAAGAGAGTCGTCAAGCTCTGCACCTCGCTCTGCAGCTCCGGCGTAGACACGGCCTGTGCGCCGTCTTGGCTCAAAAGATTTTGGACAGACAGGGCTGTGGGCGATGCACCGCCGGAGAGAATGAGGGCAGGGAGTTTCGATACGCCATGTTCAGCTGCGCGCGTCTTGATCTTGTCTGCGCCGACCATCATGGCCCGGATTTCGTCGCCCATCATCTTGATTGCCGCCGCACGGCTATCACCGCCGTAGGATTGACCGGCGTGGGAGTACAGCCCAGAGAGGACAATGTCGCCATTCTGGTGAGCCTTCAGGGCAGCATCGGCAACTTCGAGGAGGCGCTCGCTATCAGCAACGACGCCGGCTCGTTTGCCGCCCATGTCAATCTTGATTGAGGCATGGGGCGCAACGCCGCTCGCTTGGCGTAGTTTAGCAGCGATAGGGAGCTGTGCAGGGTCGTCGAGAAGAATTGAGACCGAGTCTTCGCCGAGAGTGCTGGCAATGACGGCAAGGCGGTCGACTGCGTTGCCGTTGATGGGTAGGCCGTAGAGAACCTGCAATAGTCGCGTATTAGCTACTGCTTCCTGATTGAATTACCCCAGAGAGACATACATTAACTCGCCGACCTTGAGATTTGTACTCCTCGAGAGTCTGCAGCAGAAATTCTCCCTCGGCCAGAGTCGAAACCACGAGATTCACCGGAAATGAAGGGTCATCGCCGACTTGCAGGCGAGTGATTTCTACTGTCTATAACCGTCAGCATCGACTTGCGCAAAGGCGCTACTAAACCAGCCATACTTTGTGCGTCTTGACGTGTGCTCGCCAGCCTAGGTTGAGGCTCTTGCAAGCATCCAGCATACGGCTGCAATTTCTGCGCACGGCAGCGACGTTGATGATGGCCGCCGGCGTAGGCACATTGCGAACTGACTTTCCGACGTACTCGGCGACGAGTGCCTCTCGGGGCGAGGTAGCGTAGTAGGTTGACGATGGCATGGCGATTGTAGCAGCGAGCAGCGACGGATGCTGGAGCAAGCGAGGGACGATTTCTTCGACGAGCGATCAAGACTGCGTGCGACGAATTGTCGTGTGACGTATTAAAAGCCAACGTGTGCGATAAGAGGAAATGGTCAAGGAAACCCCCACAAACTCTATAACACGCAGCATTTCCCTCATTATTGCCCCCTCCAGAATCCGCCTGCCCCTCACTACGCCAGACTAGGCGTCGCGCCCTCTATATGAATGCTACTGAACGGAACATGAGCGGAATATGGGGTATTATGGGGGTTTCTGCCCTCAATTGCACCAACCATCAGAAGGTCCCTTGGAGCTAACGTCCTGATCAGCGCTTGGCCGACTCATGGAACCCTTGGTAGAGGGGGCGGGGGGCAGGCCGTTATCAATATTACAGTACCATTTCAAAGATGCAATGTTGACCCTTGGTAGGTCAAGCGGTGCAAGAATAGGGTCTTTCGTCGATCAGGAACACGGATCTTCGCTCGCATTATCGCCTTCTATAGAAGCTTCTGTGTGACATCTATACATCGTGCTTGGCAGTGGCTGCAAATATACCGAGGCACCTGCAGCCATCACTGGCTTACTCCTAGTCGGGCTATAGACTTGCCCTACCCATAGGAGGCCCAGCTCCAACCTCTCTGCCTCGGGGCAATCAACCAACCAAAAACTCCGTGTTACAAAGAGAAAAAGGCCGAATCTCCCAAGTCGTGCCGATTTCATACCAAACTTGGCAAACAACAATAAAAATCCGATCAAGAGGACTCAAGATGCCAGATAAGCTGTATCCCATCCATCCGTCCCAGGAACATCGATTGAACCCGGAGTATAAGGCTTTTTACAATGAAAACTCCATTGCCGTGCCCAAAATCTATACGATCCCCATCAGCGTGATCCGCTCCATACCCCGACGGCCATTTCCCGGCAGTGGTCCTGAGATTCCGGTGGGCAAAAAAGAAGACGTTCTCGTCGCTCTAGACTCCGGCTCGACCAAAGGCGTGACGATACCGACTCGCTGCTACACGCCGCCTGGCTCGGCACCGACCGGGGGGTGGCCGGTCCTCGTCTTTTACCACGGCGGCGGCTGGACGCTCGGCGGTTTGGACTCGGAGGTGGACGTCATCACCAACATCTGCACACGCGCCAAGTGCGTAGTTGTGTCTGTAGACTATAGGCAGGTCATTCGCGCAGCTCGACAAGTTTTGCCTTGTCTTTTTTCGCGCTAACAGCGGCTGAATACCACAACAGACTTGCCCCAGAACACGTATTTCCCGCCGCGGTGGACGATGCCTGGGCCGCCCTTCTCTGGGTCTCCACGGAAGGCCCGGCCAGGCTCAACATCGACGCAGCCAACCTCGCCGTCGGCGGCACCTCGGCCGGCGGCAACCTCGCCGCCGTCATGGCCCAGCGCGCGGCGGCGCGCGGCGGGCCCGCCATCAAGACGCAGCTCCTCAGCATCCCCGTCACGGACAACACGCGGACGCCCGACAACAGCGCGTGCTGGCGCGACCTGCAGTACTCGCCCGCGCTGTCCGCCGACATTATGCTGTGGTTCCGCGACTGCTACCTGCCCGGCCCGGCCGCCTGGGCGGACCCGGAGGCGAGTCCGCTGCTCTGGACGGGCGACTGGTCCGCGCTGCCGCCGGCCGTCGTCGTCGTCGCGGGGCTCGACGTGCTGCGCGACGAGGGCGAGGCATTTGCCGCAAAGCTGCGGCGCGCCGGCGTGAGCGTGCGTCTCGCCATGTTTCACGACCAGCCGCATGTTTTCCCGAGCATGAGCGGCGTGCTGGAGGACGGGCGTCGGGCCGTCACTTACATGTGCGAGAGCTTGCATGATTCGTTTTATGATTATAATATTATTATAGCTCGGTCTAATATCTAGTCTATGCGAAAGCTAGCTACACCCGCAAAATTGGTGTCTTTCAAATCAGAAAGCAAGCTTGACAAAACAAGGGCAATTGTTTCAATCTGTTAAATTAAAAAGCAAACAACTTTCAAAAACAACGACAACCATTCCAATCTATCAGACCTAGTTGTGACAGACTTGGACCTCATCCGTATTATCGGGGCGGGGGGGATTGGTCGGGCTGGCGTAAAAAGTCCTTGTGGAAGTTGAAGAGGTAGAACTGTCGGGAGTCATGCTGGCATAAAAGGTTCTTGTGGAAGAGGTAGAATTGTAGGGAGCGATGCTGGCGTAAAAGGTCCTTGTGGAAGAGGTAGAAGAGGAAGTATGGGCAGGACGATACTGATGATCAGTAGCAGTCTTGTTGTGGCTTTCGGGGTGGCCAGAGGCAGTAAAGATGGCGCTGCTGCTGGAAGTGGTGAAGCGACTCAACGTGTTGGAGGTGCGTGTAGCGGTGTTATCGTCCCATCTGGTCACGTTGGTAGGGCGAGGGAGGAACGTGTCTTTGTGACGGGTGGAATTACCCGAGGACGAGGAGTTGCCGCCGAGGGTAGTGAAGAGACCGCGAGAATCGAGGGGAATGGACAAGTTGCCCGGTCGGACCTGCTGCTGCAGGAAAAACATGATGTGGGGTGAGATGTTCAACTCGGTCCATGGAACCCTCCAACGGTGGCCATAGCCTTTGACCTTGATGTGCTCGACAAACCCGTATTGGCCGTGGCAGGTGTACTTTTCCGAGATGATGCGCTTGCTGACGTAGTAGCCCTGGTGAGGCACCGGGTCGCAGTTGTTGCGACGCACCCAGCGCTTGACCCAGTCGGGAATCGGAGGAATCGCACCGTCTACGTGCTCTTTGATGGTGAGGCCCCTGTAGGGTGACATTTTGTCTTTCAATCCGTGCGCCTCGAAGATGGGCATGGGCAGCCGCGCGTCCTTGCAGTAGTCGTCGTCGAGGTCGCGATACAGCGTGGGCGCCATGAGCGCCATGGCGGCAAAGTGCTGGCTGAAGCCCTTATTGCAGGCGAGAATGTTGGCAAATCCGCCGCCGACAGTGTGGCCGACGAGGTACACGCGGTCCACGTCGATGCAGTAGTTGTTCATGGAATACTCGAGAGCCATCTCGGCGAACTTGAAGTCATCAACCGGCTGGTCAGCGTTGGTGGCACCATACCAGCTTCTCTAATACAGTGTCAGTAGATGCGTCGTCTTGCTCAATCTGAAAAAAAAAAAAAACTTTTAGGTACTTGCCTTGACACCCATCATGTACTGAACCACCATGTTGGGGTTGATGGCGGGCAAAGAGAATCCAGACTCGTAAGTGAAACCCAAACCGAAATCCCAGATATTCTTGCCACTGCTGTGGAATGCCATGATCAGAGGTTGGGGAATGTTCTTGTCGTAATGCTCAGGCGCGTAGGTCACGAAAGTACGCAAGCGGCCCAAGACGTTGAATCGCTGCTTGTATGTATCATAGCCAGCGTTCCTGATCTTTTTTCCACAACCCGGTGAGCCTCGGCCATGAGTGACATTCGAGGCGGCATCGGCCACCACCAAGAACGTAGTCGCAACGAGTCCAAAGATCGAAAGCTTCATCTTACACCTCAGTATCGCAAGTATGTTGATGAAAGAAGCGGGGGGTGCGAATTGGCTTGGCTTTATAGGTCAATTTGAGTTATAATATTAGGGTCTGTCGAGCCCACTGGCTCAATTTCTCTTACAAATCCTTTTCGAGAAGCACATTTTTGTCGAAAAACAGTGTTTGCTCACGGACCAGTTCACTAAGTCACATTAGCCTTCGAACCCGGCTCTAAATTCGAGAGGCTATCATTTAGTGTTGCTATAGTAAGAGAAACTCTAGTAGTTCAATTCAGCGTTTGTCTCTAGAAAGAATTGGGAGTGCGGTAGAACAGATATTGGCAGGCTTAGATCTAATCACGGACTAGGAAAGGAAATCTTTGTCTCCAGTCTAGCTCTTTCGATGCTGAACCCTCGGATCAAAGTCTTTTAGCGTCTTCAAAAGCCTTTAGCATTCTGCTAGCATTTAAGCTTAATCTGACTCCCAGAGGTTTCATGTGTACATTTCGGGCTTGTTGACGGGCGCCACGAGTCTGGACCATGCGCCACCAAGAACCGAGCACGTCATTACAGGACAGTCCAACAGAGTGGAAGATTCTTTTGTACGATATAGCCCATATAAATTAAGCCACTGCTTTCTGGAGGCTCAGATATCCCGAAAATCGGGCCGAGGGCGAGTTGCAACAGGCACAATGCGCCGTATTGTTGTGTCAAGAGTGCAGGGTCAGCGTTGAATACCCTGCTCCCAAACATATTCTATAGCTGCCAATATGTTGGGTATATCAAATATGCGAAGAGAATCTGATCGTTCTGGCGTGAAGGTGGTCACAGCGCGGAGCACCCATTTTCAACTTGGGCCCTGGTTCTTACCGTCTCCTCATCAGGAGCAAGGTAGACATCGAATTTGCCGAGCTCAAATCTAATACGAATTGTTTTCTTAGCCGTTTTACAATCAGACATTTTCGTCTTCTCATCAGGTCCAACCCATCATCCACCCTTTGCGCCTGTGTCCTGCTAAAGCAGCTAGCCAGATAAAGCACTTCACAGGCGCCCACGATGGAGAACAATACGGGAACATGCCGTTATTGTATACTGTACTGTCTTATTATGGCTAGCTGCCGACGAAAATGCTGATGGTATCCTTTTCGAGTCTCTGCTGGTAGAGCTAGGAGGAGCCATAGTCTGGACGCCGCGTGTTTTAGCCGCGGAGCATGTAAGCCGCTAGGCGGCGGTCGGTGCTTCCATCACCCATCCCCGTGGAGATGAGAAAACTTGCCGGTGTCTGGTCCGCCGACAGCTGCGGCTCCCGCAGTAGAAGACAACGGCTGACTTGCGTAGCTTTGTCCAGACTTGGGAGTGCGCAGCCCGCCCAAATGTAGCTGCATTGAGTAACGAGCGACATCAAGTTACCGAATTGTACGTACTAAAGGCTAGATTCGCGTTCTATTTGCTAGCACAGGGCGGTTGCGCACCTAAAATTATGGTTGGCCCGTCGCCGTGCCCTACTGCTCGCCCCCGCAGAGTAGTTGATATCCGTCGAACTGTGACCCAAGGTTAAGGCAAAGTTTTTTGACTGCGGAGACTTTGAATAATTGAAGGCTACAATCTTGGCGCCCTCAGACGAGAACCCCTGCCAGCTGACCAGAACAGCTTCCAATGACTCCTACTTGGGCGTTAGGTGACGCATCACTAAAGTGATCGTCGGGCCCTTCCTTCTCGAAAATGGCATCTTCTTTCAAGCATGTGGGCTATCGAGAATTTCTAGAACAAATGGGCTTGACAAGGTGAGTCTGCTACCGAGCGATTACGGATTTCTTCACCCACGATGCCCAACTATAAATATCCCTTCTTCTCCCTCCGGAGCGGACCCGAACAGCACGGCCCCACCCCCATCTTATACTCGAGAACCCACCCCGAGAGTCCGGCGGCGAAAACCCACGGGCTTACACTGGCATCGGCGCGCTTGATCCTTTCCCAGAGACACATATCACCAACTAGCATATTGCTACCGCGCAGCGTAGTTGTTGCTAGCAGCAATTGAGAGCTGTAGGGACAGGCCATGGCTTCCGCTTTGAGGAAGAACCCTGACCAAGGTGGTGACGAGTCGACAGCGTCCAGTGCCAGAATATATGTCTGCGCAACGTGTGGGAAGCGTTATTTGAGAAACACCCACCTCCGTCGCCACGAAGCCACACGTAAGTCGATCAAGATTTGTCCGATTTCGCTTAAGAATTTGTACGCCGTGCGGAAGGTCCCCGCCATCGGGTAGTCTCTCTTTCCTTACGCACGCTTCTCAGTCATCTTCCATGCTCGATACCTCTAACCCACAGCCACGTCCCTCTGTAGTCTCCTTATAAGTCCGATCACTTGGTCATTATACTCTTTGCGGCAATTGCATTCTCACTCCATGCAGCAACTTCTCCTAATAATGCCTCTTCAGATGCCGCCTCAGGCAGATTTCGCTGCATATACTGCGCCAAGGAGTTTGGACGAGGGTAAGCTCGCAGTCGTCTTCATCGCCCTGCTGTTTTTTTGCCTTTTTCTAACACAATGGCCCTCACAGAGACGTGTGCCGAGAGCACATGCTCAATTGCATCAAAAAGGACGCCGAGAGTGTGGTTACCGAGCTTCGCCGTGGACGAAAACCAAAGGCGTGCGAGGCTTGCTTCACTAGCAAGGTGTCCTGCGACAAAGGCCACCCCTGCAGCAGGTGTCTGCTTCGGCATCTACCCTGCCGTCCGCGTGATGTCGCCAACAGTGCTCCCAGATCCGCTTCGCCAAAGACGCAGGCCTTGCCGCGCTCCTCACAATCCACCAGCGGCAGCTCAGGGGGCTCCGACGCTCAATTCGAGGAGAGCATGTGTTGGATCAAGGGCGCCATCGATCCATGCGCGGCCACGATCCTGGAGCACATGGCCAACGACCACGGCGTCACGACGGAGCATATCCTGGATATGAGCTTCCTCGAAACGAGCGGCGGACCGTATCCCAGCAACATGCCAGAGGCTTCATTCGACGCGCCGGATCTGATGGGGTTCTTCCCATGGAACTACGCCACCATGCTCGAACCTGCCCGGTTCAGCTTTGACGGCGCCGATGACATTAACATGCTCTCCCTCGACGACGACGACCCCTTCCCCCCGGTCCCCGGCTTTAGTCCCTCTTCCGCCAAAGGCAGCGAGGACACACCCCTCCTCCTCATCAACGCGCTGCAAGATCTGCACGTCGAGCTCTGCACTAGTGACTCGACCTACCAGGAACCTTCCCACGCGCCCTCTGTCAGCGCTGCCCTCTCTGCGGCGAACCTCAAGCGCTTCGCCGCCACCTTCTTCCGTCTCCGGAGCTTTGAGGCGACCTGACGAGAGAGCTTGACACCGCGGCACTGTTGATCACTGGCATGTCCAGGCACAGTAATGAATAGTGCCACTTGACACGAAAGATTATCGAAACCGGTATCAACAAGTCCAAGCACCCATTCTTCCAAAAGGTCGGTCACAAGACGGCGATAGAACTGTACAGTTCCGTCATGCATGGAAAGCACAGCTATGCAGGGCGATGTCATCATAGATCAAATGTCAGCTCCCAAGCATACTACTTACCCAGCTCAGCTCAGTCAATTGGCAATTGCCCACGTCGCTGCTTCCCTCCCCACACCCATGCGTATAGCAGGTAGTGCAGTGAGAGAAAAAGTGTGGCTCTGGGAGCCACGATAGAAAATCCCTAAAAAACGGCAGCAACAACCTAGAAGCTAAGCTTGTTGAGTTTCCTTGAAAAGGATAGAGATAAGCCTAAAACAGGAGGTCAATGAACATCAGCGCTACCACGTGTCACTGCGAAGGTTAGTGGGTGAGAAACCGGTAAAAGGACAGTAAAAAAACTGCTGTCATCGTAGAATTTCTTGCCGAACGATTGTCCCACAATGCTAACCCATGGGTATCGAAAAATGCGAAAAGAGAACGAAGTCTGGTCAACAACAAGTACAAGTCGACCGTGTAGCAGTAGGAGCCAGCATCCGAATAATATAGTACAACGTCCGAGCGCCTAGTCTCATTTCCTTACTCCTCGTTTCGATAACCGTACCGAACCTAAGCCGTGTCGTGTCGTATCTGCTGGTCAGCTTCCATTTGCTCGAAGTCACAGCGTGAATCTTTGTACAGTGAAGCAAAGTCGTGAATGTCTGGTCTGCTCGTTCAGTCTGAGCAGGGACCGAGGAACTGTTCGTGAACCTTCTGGAGAAAATCTCTCTGCATTCGAAAGGAGGAATAGTCGCCCTTCATGATGACGTCGAGTATGCCGCCGCAAGACGGGTCCTTTGCGACTTCTTTCATTCTTTGGCGAAGATGGTCGTATGTGTCGCCGAAGCGTGCGAGAATAGTGACTGCGTTCGAGGAGCCTCCGGAAATGTCGTTCTCGGAGTTGTTTGGATCAATAATTGAAAGCCTGTCGGTGCTCTTGTAGGTAAATGAGCGGACGGCGGACTACTCAAACGTCAGCCTGGGCTCCAGTGATATGGTTTGGATAGATACTTGCCTTTCTGATATAGCCAACTGGCTCCGTAAGAGAAATAGCATTGACCTCGTGATCGAAATGATACCCATAAAGAGAAAAGAATTCCAGCAGCATCTCTCCTAGATGATGTTCGGGTACAAGACTTCGACTTTGAACCTGCGGCAGTAATTGCAACATGCTTACCACTAAGCAAATGACGGAAAAACCACCGATGCCACCATTTACTGGTTCGTTCAGGCCGCGCATAAGTAGATAGTGCTTGATGACAGTGACGAGGATAGGCATGGCGGGGTATAGCTGTTTCCACTTGACAAAAGTTTCAATGGCATTTACACCGCCAAGGTTTTCAAACGAGATATCGACTCTCAAACCAGTCATTTTGTCAACATATTTGACCAGAGGTATGCGCGCATGTGCAATGACTTGGATTGCATCGGCGTCAGCCACTCTCTGAGCGACCAAAAACTTTTGAAACTTGTAAAGCCAGCTCTTGGCACCAAGGTAGGTTGCCGGGCCACCTCGCATAAAGCTCGCAGAACAGACAACAATATCCATATCCGCGGTAGGAAGATATAAACCTGACATGAATGAGCCGAATGGAAAGACGTGCGCACTGGCAAAATTTCTTCCCTCTCGTTTCATGGCCTTTTTCAGATTGTCGACGAGATTGTCTCGAATGCGTTGCTCAAATTTTCGCGGCCGAACGTATTCATAGAAATCAATGACTTCTTTGTGAAGGCGAAACGCCATATCCGATGTTCTAGTGTGATCTACCGTCGCCCAAGGACAAGAGTCTTCACCTCTCTTCGTCAGCCACGAAGAGGCGACAGAACCTTTGGCAGGTTTCGCGCCCGCTTTCTTAAATTGCCCGTAGTTGGGTGGCTTGATCTCATCATCGATGGT
Organism: Beauveria sp. NWAFU-1; assembly: GCA_024472245.1. Taxonomy (NCBI): domain Eukaryota; kingdom Fungi; phylum Ascomycota; class Sordariomycetes; order Hypocreales; family Cordycipitaceae; genus Beauveria; species Beauveria sp. NWAFU-1. The sequence goes on from JANBXD010000004.1 coordinate 2,829,523, forward strand.
TCGCTTTCGCGATCCTAGAGGGTCAGAAGTGCTACCCGAGGGATTAGCTTGGGGTGCCGGCGGCCGAGGCGGTAGTGATTGTGACAAAGCACTCTTCGCAGATACTGGCTCGGCGGGCATAGCAGGAGGTGGTGGCTCATAATCTGCCCCGGCTTCTGATTCCGATTCCTCGCTAGTTTCATCTTCATCATCGGTTGGATCGAAGGACAAGAAATCTTCAGCTTGTGACGGCGTGCCTGCTAGTTCCTTTCCCTCCATACGGGCTTTGCGAATCAACTTGACGACGTCACGCTTCTTCTTGGTTGTGTCATCTGGACAAGGCAGTGCAGTATAGGGGTCTGGATTGGACCACTTGGGCACCTCTGCACCACTGTCCTCGGCTGCGTCTGTGCGCTGTCTTTTCGCCGATGTTCCCTCCTCTTCATCTTCAGAGTGGGATGATATGTCCATAGCAAGCTCATCATCATCTGAGAGCTCGTCCAGGTCGCGAAACTTATTGGGCCCATCGACGCCGTCGAACCGCTCCTCGGGCAAATTCAGGGTTGCTCCGGATATCAGTGCACGCTCGGATGGAGGGGGTGGAGGCTGCCATCGTCGGGTTGAGCGACCTCTTTGAGGACGACGCTGGTCTCGTCGATCATCACGTCGCTGGCCATAGCCACCGGCACTAGACTCGCCAACACCAGCAGGTTTATCCATACGAAACGTAAAGTCACCTTGGGGTGGCGGATGGAAGCGGCTGGGCTGTGAAGGTCGATAGCTATTAGCTCTCAACCTGGAACCGCCACGGCCACTTCTATCGGGGTACGAGTTATCGGGTCGCCAACTGTCGCCGTTTCTCGATTGCTCGTCGCGAGGCCGAAAGCGACTACTTGGGGGCCTACGACCATTATCCGACCCGCGACTGTTGCCATCGCGGCGGTTCGGAGGATTGCGCGGCATATTGAGCCTGTTGCGATGCAGCACAGGTGTGTTTGATGGATGAAATAGCGTCTACCGGTCGCGACTTGGCGACGACAAATTTTGGCGGCGAAAAAAAAAGTCACTAAATCGGAAAGGTAAGTGCTGATCACTGCTGACTCATCAAAAACAGCTTCCTTCGTCTGCAACGCGGAAGGTACGCCGCCGAAATGCAACGTTGATACAGTAGTTGGAGAAGTTGAATCTTATTGCACAGATAATGAGGGGTTTTCTTGCAATATGTAACAGAAGCAGCAGTTGGACAAAAGCGTGCCAACGTACTGGTCAGTAGTAGGACGATTATCTGGGAGTTTGTGAGACCCTTCAGCCCAAGTGTGTGGGCCACAGACTCATAGGAGGTAGTCAGTGCGCGTGGTCACAACCTCGCCTCACTTGTAACATCAACAAGGAATCTGCCATGAGACAAGAGCTTCAAACATCGTGAAAATGTCGACTGATGACGGCGCGAAGCGCGCGCAGGACTTCAACGACGCGTTACTTGGAGTTCCGGAATATGCAAATGACACAATGTTCTTTGTGGCCCGCTATGGTCAAAAATGCCAGGTTCGCGCGTCTTGATCCAGTCACTGCCACCACTTTCTACTTGTCTGACTCTGAATGACGCCGCAGTCTACTCTCCGCAAAGTAGATTTTGATACAGTAATGCAAACCTCGCATGAATTGGGAGCGGCCATGTCCAAGCCAGATAACGAAGCACGGGTTTCGGAGCTTCGTGCCCAGGTCATGGAGATTCTAAAACCGTTTCCTGAGCTGGTACAGGATTACGACAAGTTTTCTGCAAGCTCGAGAGCAACTGCCGCTTCTCTGGCCGTTAAACGCAAATGAAGTGTATTTTAGGGGGGCGCCAAACTATTGGCTTGGATAATCCAACAGATTTTCGAGCGATACCCAGTAGAATGTATGATGCTATAATGAAGCTAGTCGAAGATACTCGCAAATTGATACTGGTGGAACCTGGCGTTTTCTAAAAAAAAAAAAAAAATGTGAAGTACACGAGAATCAATCATCCTGCTGCCTAGCGATATATCGATATTGACTGCACTTGTCGATTTTCGATTCGAGACTATGTAGTTGTCTAAACCATCGGATCTGTATTGCGTGTCCCTCACAGGCAGCGACTTGAGCGCATGTGGGTCTTGAAGCTGAGGTCGCTAGTTAAGGTAGGTAACTTAGTTGGCCACATTCACCACCAGCAAGTTCAGGAGTCCAACATCGCAAGCTGTCCTCGACACCGCGACAGCAGTGTCCCGAATCCCCATCTCGGCTTCCGCCCCCAGCGAGCAACCCTCCACCCATCTCTTCCAATCGATCGAATCGAGCCCATTCCAACTACCAACCCCACGATCCATAGCGCGCACAACCGAGCCGCAACCACCACCACCACCATCACAATGTCAAACTACTACGGGCAAGGCAACGCTGCTCCCCCTTACGGCGCCGACGCGGCCGGCGGCAGCGGCGCGCAGAATCTCCAGTTCTACCCCTCGACCTATGCGCCGGGCGTGGGCGTCTCGGGCGCCGCGACGCCCCAGCAGGCCGCCTACGGCTTCACAGGGGGTAACATCGGCGGCGGCGGCGTCGGCTTCGGGGGCAGCGCCGCGCAAAACGGCTTCTCGTCGGGCGGCTTCGGCGGCGCGGGCGTCTCGGGCCGCATGGGCGAGCACGGTGGTCTGCGCACCGGCTGGCTGGCAGCCTTTTCCACAGAGGGCTACGACGGCGAGCCGCCGCTGCTGGAGGAGCTTGGCGTCAACTTTGGTCACATTCAATCCAAGGTATGTCTCTGCGACAACGAGAGAGAGAGAGAGGCCTCCTACTAACCTGCAACTCCCTACTAGACGCTGGCGGTATTGAATCCCTTTCGACACATTGACCAGCACATCATGGACGACTCGGACCTGTTTGGCCCCATGTTCTTCTTCCTCCTCTTTGGCTTCTTCCTGCTCTTCTCCGGCAAGGTCCACTTTGGCTACATCTACGGCCTCGCCCTCCTCGGCTCGACGTCACTTCACATGATCCTGTCCCTCATGTCCCCCGCTGGCGACGACGGCCCCTCCTCCTTCCACGGCCAGTACGGCGGCGAGGCGCCCCCGCCCAGCCAGGGTCCGTCCCAGCACGGCGGCCACTTCTCCGCCACGCTGACCTTTCCGCGCTCCGCGTCCGTTCTGGGCTATTGCCTCCTGCCGCTCGTCGTTACCAGCATGTTTGGCGTCGTCATGCCCATGGACACCCCGCTCGGCATCATCGTCACCAGCTTCGCCATCATGTGGAGCACCTACAGCGCCAGCGGCATGTTCTGCGCCGTCGGCCGCATGAAGGGCATGCGTGCCCTCGTCGCCTACCCTCTCGCCCTCTTCTACGTCGGTTTTGGTATCATGGGCATCTTTAGCAGCCGTGGTAGCGGCTCCCTCGCCAACGCGGCGGCCAAGCTCAACAATTCCTGAGAGCCTCTTTCCTAGGGTGTTGAGAGAAGAGAATAGGAAGCGGAAAGTCGGCTATTACCCTACGCTTTCAGGAGTCGACGAGAATCTCGAGCGCTACGATACCAGGGGGTATACACGGTGTGATTTTGCATTTGGGCGCATAGCGAGGGCAAAATTTTCTTTGTAATGGATTCAATTACGCTTGGGTTGGGATGCTGGGTAGACAGCGGCAGGAAGACACGTCAAAATCGCCTGATGGAAAAGATTTAACTACAAATACATGTAGCAGTATCAAAGCCTGTTCTGCAGTGTTTCCATACTAGCCGCGTCAGATAATGCTGCAATTACTCAGATGTTCAGTATTATCGGTGCGCATTTGATAATGAATCTAATAACAGTTGAACGCTTAGTGATGAAATTATCCGTCCACCCAATCTTCTGTTACGGTTAAGTGAAACAATGTATAGATGCAACTCTGGTTATCTTTCTATGTGTGTTTGGGCCGGTCCCAAATATATCTCATGGCAAAGACCATCCCATCCGAAGTCGTTTTCTTTTCCGTCATCCCAGTGGTTATTCCTCCCCATAAACAATGATACCCCATGACCCTGAAGAAGATAAACAATAAGAAAAGATAAACAGGCTAAGAGATTAAGAAAGGTGACTGTGCGGACGAGAACCAGCTCTCTCGCCGTCAGTATCTGACAAGCATTCTAACGCAAAAACAATGAAATCCAACGTAGCAAAATATCATAGCAAGATGAAAATGCCCAAATTATACATGCGGCTGTATGCTCGCTTTTCTTGTTCGATAGACAAACTGATTGCCGCGCTTTAGTGAGCGCCGTTCGTCTTGGAGTCATTGGTCTGACCCTCAGCCTTGGCAAAGAGCACGGAGAACTGGCCACCGGCACCAGCCCCAATAATCTGCTTTCCACGGATAGCAGTGTTGTCGATCTGGGTAGGAGTCTTGATATCCTCAATAGTGCCCTGGCCAGTCTGATAGTTGCTGGAGAAGCCCCACGAGTACGCTTTGCCGTCCTTGGAAATGGCAAAGCTGTTATCAGTCCCCGCAGTAACAGCGCAGATGTTCGAGACCTCGGTATTGGCGGTTGGCTTCACCAGAATTCTAGGAGCGCCTCTCTCGTCGAAGATGACATCATCCTTGTCCAGCTCGTCAAATTCAAAGCCGACCTGGTAGCCATCAACACGGCCCCAGGTGAAGAGCTGGCCCTTGTCAGAGCAAGCGAGCGAATGGTGGACTCCGCCATCCATATCGGTGATGACATAATCGTCGAGATCAGTCAACTTGGCGGGCTTGAGAATGACTGCATCATCTTCGCCAGCGTTTGACTGAACACCGATTTCGCCGAAGTTGTTGAGGCCCCAGCCCCAGAGTTTGCCGTTTTTGTCGAGGGCAAAGCTGTGGTAACCACCGCAAGCAATCTTGGCAATTTTGCCGCGAGGGAGTCCCATTCCCTGAGGGACGAGAGACGACATTTTATTGCGCTCGATTATGCGACGGCCGAGCTGATTCTGCTGGCCGCAACCCCAAGCAACGACGTTGCCCTTTGTATCGAGAGCCAGGATGTGGTTGGAACCGGCCGCAAGAGAGGTGATATTTTTGAGGTTGGGAAGAAGCATTGGACGCAGCTGAATCTTGATAGATTCCGTGAAGCCAAGAACACCATCGCTGGAGCGGAAAGTACCCCAGCCGTAGACGCGTCCGTCTTGCGTCAGGACAAAGGTGGCACTGTCGCTAGCGACGACCTGAACAAACTTAGTGCCGGGCGCAAAGAACTCCTCCCCGACGGCTGTAGGAGTACTTTCACTGGGATTGATGCCAGTGTCATCATCATCATCGTCCGAGTCGGATTCGTTGCCGTCCATGTCCTTGAGCCCGCCATCCCAGGTTGTGTCGCGTCCGAGAGCGCCCTGATCATTGACGCCCCACGTAAGGATTCTATGGTCGCGCGTCAAGGCAGCAACGTGCATGCCACCGCACGCGATCTGGATGACGCCTACTGACTTGGCGTCAAGGTTATCGTTGAGACGCGGTCGCTTCACGTCGATGGGCTTTTTGCCATTCACCTTCTTACTGCCCAGGCCGAGCTCTCCCGAGGTGCCCTCTCCAAACACATAGACATCGAGAACCTGATCAGGAACCTCATTGATGATCTTGCCAATGTCGGGGAAAGCCTTCTTGGGCTTGGGCACAGCAATGGTTCGGGGGGCGGGCGTCTCCGACTTGACCTTCTTTGTGCGCTCAACTTCGGCGGTCGCTTCAACAGAAGCCTTACGCTTTCTAGTCGCGGTGGCATTGGAATTGGGCTTCGGTGCGGTTTCCATCTTCTTCTTGGCAGCAGTCTTTGCCGGCGCGACCTTCTGGGCGGGCTTTTTCGTCGTGGCGGCGGCCTTTTTTGTCGAGGCTGCGGATGCAGACGCTTTCTTTGCAGCTGGCATCTTGACGGAAGAAAAGGGACTGGAGCTTTGCTAGAAAGGGGGCCGTGGGCTAGGTTTGCCTCGAGGGGGGGCGGGTGACGAGACAACAAGCAACAAAACCGAGTGTGCGCGAAGAGGAAAAGCACGCCAAAAAGGAATGAATTGCGGTGAAAAAAAATGGAGCGCAGGTAAAAAGAACAGCCAGCGAGGTAAAGACCAGGTCGGGAAAAGAGAGGAAACTGGAAGACAAGGTCCGCTTGATGGAATGGAGGCTGGAAAGCTTGATTCTTGCGGGCTGGGAACGACGAAAATGCGCGTTGGAAGCTGGCGCCACTTTTGAGCTTTTGAGCTCCATGTTGTGCAGCTTATGTTGCACCGGCGGCTGACCAAGCTTTGACCGCCCTCGCAACTTTCGCTGTTATTGTCCGGCAGAATTGCCTCGCCACGCCGGGCGGTGAACGCGAGTTCACGAATGTGTAACTTAGATCCGAGACATTGCTTCCGAACGCTGCCGAGGATTGATTGGCTATCCCGCTGAGCAAATACACTAGTTGCACTTTAAATTGAAGATGATATGTGTAACGATTAATTTATTTTGTGAGATGCGCTGTCCAAACATGACCGCGCACCTTGATGCTGCTTGTGGGTATTGTTGCCATTCCTAGTTACCCTTGCCTGTAGTTCCCACGCCGTATGCAAATGCTGCAAAGCCCGACCCATTTGTGACAGTGGGAGCTCGTTGGGTGAGGTCCAAGAACAGCCCGAGTGTTCCTTATTACACGTTCAAAGAAAAAAGCAGCCCTGAAACGCCGATGCTCCGTACCGATCCTCCCAAACTAGAGGTCCAAATTGGAACGAAATTCGTAATGGAAGTGCACAATTCTCTATTTGCGCGTAGTGAAGTCAATCTCGTTGGCGGGATTGAAGCCGCCGTCAGAAGCCTTCTCGCAGGTGCAAGCGTCGGCGGATCGGAGGCCGCAAGAGCAGGTGGCGCCGGAAGGGCGAGTGTTCTCAGCGGCGGCGCGCTGGCAGGTGCATTCACCGGCAGGGCGAGCGCGGCACGAGCAGCGAGCCCCGGTCTGGATCGAGTTTTCGGCGCCGGCCTTGTCGCAGTTGCAGTGAAGAGCAGGACGTTGACCGCAGCTGCAGGTAGCTTGCTGGGCTAGAAATTAATTAGTATTGTGGGTTGAAGATCGAATTGAGCCAGGTCGTGTATGACATACCGCAAGCACAGGCGCTGGAGTCGCCCTGGCGACAGCAAGTGGAAGCCTTGAATGCAGTCATTGTGAAGGTTGGTAGTCGTGAGGAGAAGAGTCTCGGGAGTAGAGCGAGTGTTGATAATAGATTGGAGGTTGCGAAAGGCTGAATGTGGCTCTGGAACGGTTGTAGCAAAGACCCTGTGTTACAGGTTCGACAGTGACGTCTTTATACCTAAACTGCAGATCCACAGGGCTTGCAATCGCCCGAGTTGCTGACTTTGGATGGTCTAATTGGCGATGCTGTGATTGGTTGCGGTGAGGCTGTGGACCCAGTCGACCAATCACACGCCATATATTTCCAAGCAACCACGCGATCATGACCAAGGCCCTGCGCCGACCTTCCAGCGAATCAGTCATCACCTTTTGTAAGCGTTCAGCAACAAGTTTTCAGCTTTTTCATATCAACGATTTATTATGGTCCCAATCATCATTGCGCCGCCCGACATCCGACCTGAGCGCCCTGCGGTGATAAGCCGACCCCTGAAGATGTAATCCCGGACACGACAGCAGCCCCTCCAGTTCTTTGAATCATTCTGCATCTCACCCAGTGCATATTCTGTATAGATCCAAGAGTTAACGCAGGCACCCTAGCAACCCGTGTGGCGGCTCTTGCACGGTATGCCTCAAAATGCGGACCAATAGGAGCCAGATTATCCATAAACAATAATTTTGAAAGATGGCCAGAGCTGAATCTATAAATAATCATGAGCCAAGGATTCCCCCAGCATGCGCGTGGCTTAAAGTGAGCATGCTTTGAGATACCGTACATCTTTCTGCAGTATGGTGGGGCGTGGCTAATCAATCAAAACACCACCGTGTAAGTGTAGACAGGTGCAGATGCACAACTCGCAATGATGATAGTGGAAGTGAGGATCCGGTATATTCATACTGATGCATTTAGATTTCAGTCCGCTCAACAGTGTTTTTCGATCGCTGCCTCTCTGCCAGCGGATCGGGGTTCTCGTTGACGTCATGATGCACTCACTATAAAACAGACCATCAATCGGAAAGCCGCTCCTTGAACTGTAGAAACATTATCATCTGCATTTCAGTACTTTAAAAAGCTGGCCGCGCTTCGAACAGAAAATTAGGACTCTTTGTATCAATCAACCTTTATCATGTCCATATCGCGAGCCGTCCGCCCCCTCCTACGCCGAGCGCCCCTCGCCGCCGCCGCTTCCCGCCGCTTCCTCAGCACCGACAGCGCGCCGGTGCTCTACTCTGCCCATGCCCGGACCATTGGCGCCCGCAATGGCCATGTCGAGGGCAGCGAGGGCCTCAAGATGGATTTGGGCATGCCCAAGGGCCTCGGTGGCCCCGGCGGTCCCGGCAAGACCAACCCGGAGGAGCTGTTCGCGGCCGGCTATGGCGCGTGCTTCCAGTCGGCCATGGGCCTGGTCGCCTCGCAGCTTGGCATCAAAATGCCGTCCAAAACCGAAGACAGCGTCATCGAGACGACAGTGCACATGGTGGGCGACCTGAAGAAGGCGGATCTGGGCTTACGGGTTGAGATGCTCGTCAAGGTCAAAGGCGTGGAGCAAGGGGAGCTGGAGAAGCTGGTGGAGGAGACCAAGAAAACGTGCCCGTACAGCCGCGCGACGCAGGGCAATGTTACCACGAATATCAAAGTCGAATCCTTGTAAATCATATTATAGAAAGGGTGTTTTGATCAATGGAACAGAGAAAGTACTCATAATACAGCCGCAGGTCTTTCACGGCCATCTCATCATATCGTCTCACAGTGCTTCATCCGAATGAGTTGCGACGCGGCCTTGTCCGTTTTTTCAGCAATGCTGAAGTTCTTCATATAGTCCCAGCGTTCCAACGATAGACCACGCATGGCGGCCGCATCAGCAGAAGCGGCTGGGCCTTAACAGCACATGAGTATACCCGTGGCTTTGCTTGTGTCCATGAGTTTCTCGACCCGCGATTGTCGCATTTGATCGTGTACTTGGAATGTTAGAGCGATCTCATCTGGTGTTTCAATGTTGGTTAGTAGCGCACCGAGTACTGCGGAGTCCTCAATTGCCATTCCGCACCGCTGCCACATCGCGAGCCATCCGCCCCCTCCTGCGCCGAGCGCCCCTCGCCGCCGCCGCTCCCCACCGTGATAGCATCAGCTGCAACGCCCATGATGCACACATTAACGTTGACATATGTGAGTGTAAACAGGTGCTCACATTCGAGATACAGTTTCAGACCTGGGCATTGGAGAAAGAGCTGAGAAACTGTGTTGTCATCCAAGAACATCAAGAGGATCTGTATAAGCGCTGACGTACGGCTGCCACGTTGCTCGCGATAGATCAATCGAGCCAAGACGTAAAAACCGCTTCAAGAATCGCGCGTGTCAGAGACCTGCTGCAGTCCTCTGGCTCATGTTTCTCAATGGCGGATATGACGCACTGCGCGGTCTCGCCGCTATTCAGGACGTCGTGCAGGATGGAACCTCCGTCTCCGCACCAGCCATACTGTCGGTTCTTTTTGCTAAGGTTCTCAGCGCCAAGTCTTTGTTCGGAATTTCGAACGGCACCAGATATCGGCAGTCCCAGAGCCCAGACGGCGTAGCGGCGTCGGCTGAAACGTCATCTTGGAGGGCGTGCTTGCGAACAGCTGCAAAGATGCCTCCGGCGCCAACCAAGGCGTCAAAAGTCTCTATACGGCCGTCAAAGAATGCCGCACTGAGCATAGTGACTTTGTTGCGGACTGAAGCGAGCTTCTTGTTGACATGTAGAACTTCTGGCGGTAACAGGCCGACCAAAGGAAAGAGAAGGGCGGCTAGTGGACAGCAACATCTCGATCGCTCGTCGGTACGTCGAACACCACTTCGCCAGTGTGCGGTCTAGATGCCTACGCGGCAGTACGTGAGCGCTGTGCTTGGCGGGTGTAGTTAACGGCAGGTGGCTTACCAGCATCATGCAGGTCGAATTTGTCTGCTCTGCAGCCACCCCATCTAGGACAGCTTGTCGAGCTGAGGTACGGATAATGGTGGCTTCTATTGCGCTAATGGCATGGCAGCTTCGTAGACGTACACGTCGAGATGGGGTTTGTTGATGAGAGCATTTGCCATGCAAGTTCCGCCTGAGCCCACCAATCATGGCCACGCGAATGTTCGGTTCAGACATGGTTCCGTGTTTTCCGTGAAGATCTGCGACGCCGTTTAGTAGGGTCCGTGGCTAGTCTGCTGTTGGACGCCAAGCTTGGTTCTGTCATTCTTGGTACTTTGTAGATTCACATTGGCGAGCTGGGGGCTTTATTTGGCGGCGAGCCTCGCCAGTGAAGCTGACGAAGCACTTGCACCTCGGAGACTTTTGCCCAGATGATGACCGTCAAGCTGAGTTAGTGTACAGATTAGATGTTCTGGAAACAAGACTGCTTCTGTTAAGGTGTTTGCGTTGCATGCCAACCTTCGAATGAGACCTCGAAAATAATGTCGATTCCGAATTCCATTTTGCCGGTGCAATTTGCCGACGTATGGCTTGCGTTTAAAGAAAGGAGGGAGGCTTCTACTAGTGCGGGTGGGATACCGTCGCTAGCGAGGTCGAGGCTGGGCCGTCGGTGACAAATATTTGACATGGACTGTTCATTTGGGGAAATTGAGTCTGAATCTCATTATTTCTGTACAAGACAGTCAAGCCACTCGCTGGGGACCCTGAGGCTAGAATTTACTCTTTGCGTGCCTCCCAAGGTACCTACCTGAGTTAGGGAGCTATTGTAAGGCATCTTAGCGTCACCATGATTAATTGTCGGGTGCACTATCAGGGTGTAGGTACTTCTGATGTTCATCAGCTAGGAAGTGGAGATGACAAAGTCGTTTGATAGTCAATTTCGAGATTTGTCTTATTCTTGGCCCAACTCGGGGTATCGGTCACTTGGACCAATTACGACGGCCACAATGGGCATCGAGATGGTCCCATCCCCATCAGCTCCCAGCGCAATGCACGCTAAAACCCCGCCTGTAAGGAGGTACCTTATTTGGTATCTTAGCGATGGTCTGCGGGGAGGCAAGACTTGTTGCGACCTGTCATAACCACCCTAGAGCTCTGGGAGCCTACAAACAGATGTAGCAGATGAATCGATCAACAACAGATAGGCATACAGTGCACTACTTGAATCTTGTTGATAATCGTTACTTTATCATCGACACATGAACAAGTTTCACTTACTCTAAATACTGGTAGTTAGTTTGCCGGTAGAAAGCAAGCTCCACGCGGGAAACCCTGCAACCGTCAGCTCCACTGTACAAAGTGTGCGCTAAAGCCTAACAGGCACTATCCCTGGCAGCCCAGGCAGCCCAGGCAGCCCAGCGCCCCAGGCTGCAGACGCAAATATCCTCACTTTTCACCCTGCCAACTCGGGCTTCCCCAGATCGCCATTGGGGAACCTTGCTCGCTAGACTTCAGCTCCGCACCATCTCCTCTCATCGTCGAGAAACGACGGCTGCGCTGGTGGCCACCCGCCATGCCCGCAGCTATATTAATTGCCTCCCCGCCTCTCTCGAAGGCCTCCTATTCATAGCATTTTTTTTTTAGCTGTCGACAAGATGAACCATGACCAGCGCAATTCTTCTGCCGCTGGCTCTGACAGTCTCAAATGCGCGCCGGCGCACGCAATCTCTCATAATGTCAACATGGCCGTTGAAGAGTACGTTCTCCGCACGTGCTCATCTGCTCGATCTGGTCTAACATAAACTGTGGCTCCAGCAATGATGATTCTGTGCACTTTGATCCAAAGCTCGAGAGCCGGCTGCGACTGAAGATTGATCTAACCATAGTGCCGACTGTCGCAATACTCTATATGTTCTGTTTCATTGATCGCGCCAACCTTGGTGAGTGCTCGTTTTCATCACGTTTCACCGTTGCGATACCCTTGCTGACATCTTGCAGGTAATGCCAAAATTGCCGGCATGGATAGGGACCTCGCTATGAAAGGTTACGACTACAACATGATCATCTCCATCTTTTACATATCATACATTCTCTTAGAGATCCCCTCTAATATTCTGTGCAAATGCATCGGCCCCGGCTGGTTCATCCCGCTCTTGACCGTGCTCTTTGGCATCACTTCCGTGGGCACTGCCTTTGTCAAGACGGTGCCGCAGATGGCCGGCGTGCGCTTCCTCCTCGGCATATTCGAGGCTGGCATGATGCCCGGCACCGCCTACTATCTCTCCCGCTGGTACCGACGATCCGAGCTGGCCTTTCGTCTGTCCCTATACATTGTCATGGCACCGCTCGCCGGCGCCTTCGGAGGACTTTTGGCCACTGCCATCCTCAAGCTGAACAGCTTTGGGGGCTTGGAGAGCTGGCGCATGATCTTCGCCATCGAGGGCATTATTACGATTGGCCTGGGCATTGTCGCTTTCCTGACGCTCACCGATCGCCCTGAAACAGCCGTCTGGCTCAGCCCAGAGGAGAAGAGGCTCGCCATAGCCAGGGTCCAGTCTGAACGCGTTGGCAGCAAGCAGGCACTGGATGGAATTGACCTGAAAAAGCTCAAACGTGGCATCCTCAATCCAGTCACGTTGAGTACTTCCGTCGTCTTTCTACTGAACAACATTACTGTGCAGGGTCTTGCTTTCTTCGCTCCTACTATTGTCGCTACAATCTACCAGGACAGGAGCGTGATACAGAAGCAGCTCTACACAGTGCCTCCTTACGTCGTAGGAGCATTCTTCACCGTGCTGTTTCCTCTTATCAGTTGGCGCATCGACCGACGCCAAATTTTCTTCATCTGCTCTGCCCCGCTCGTCATGATTGGTTTTGCCGTGTTCCTCGGCGTCCAGGATCCATCCGTGAGATATGGTGCCACCTTTCTCATTGCTTCTTCTGCATTCTCACTTGGTGCTCTCACAAACGCGCAGGTGTCCGCCAATGTAGAGGGTGACACTGCACGCAGCGCCGCTATCGGCACCAATGTCATGTTTGGCAACATTGGCGGTCTCATCAGCGGCTGGTCGTACTTACCCTTTGATTCGCCTGATTACCGCATTGGCAATGGCCTGAACCTGGCCGCAGCCGGTACCGGCCTAATTATTAGCACACTCACATTGTTGTGGCTCAAGGCTGATAACAAGAAGAGGCGAAGCGTCGACGTCGACGAGAAGCTTCGAGACAAGACGCAGCAAGAGATTGAAGACATGGACTGGACTCATCCAGGATTTCTGTGGAAAATATAATGATATACTTATTCTTGAAGATGAACCTTTTATCCGAGACCTTACAATTCAGCAACCTGTTGTGCAATTGTCCGCTAAATAGTGACACGGCGACACGCTCCTTCTTGGCATGATCATCTACACTTTCTTGGCCCCGGTGACAGAAATTCTTCCCCTAGAACAAGCTCATGTGGCGTTTCAATGCTCTGGGCCATTATAAACTCAATTTGACCGATGGTCCCTGGATATCTGCTAAAGTGGCGGCGCCATTTTAACATTTCCGCCACCAGAGGGCTTATTCACAGACACATCAAGCGTTGATGCCTTTTCACTCTCCATGTACGACAAATTCTCCAATCAGGGACATGACTTTCATGGCAAACCTGTGCTCGGCATCATTACGCTTTTTGGCATCCACTGCAGCTGACTGTCCTACCAGGCCTGTGAGTGCCTTCTGTGAAGAGCTGGCCCGTTATAGTTTCTTTTTGCGAGGCCGTGAAACCTTGACCCGATTGTCATACTTGGACATGTTACACTTCGTATTTTGATACGCCTTTTTTCTCAATTGTCATACCTTGAAAAGTAACACTGGTTATGTCTCACTTGGCCAGCAAACTTTTCACTCGTGGAGAGTCACTCCAGGCGGCTTCAATGTTTATGAGTGTACGCCTCGACAAGCGGTCAGAATTTTCCATGTTACACTCTGCATCTCTTGCGCCTATATAAACCGCTATCCCTCCTTTTCCTCTTCGCCACAAAACTTTCCTGTTCAATTACACAATGTTAAGGAAAAGGCAAAATTAGCCACAAAAGTTTGAGGCCTTTGCAGGGATGGGAGGGCTCTGCGAGAGGGGTTTGCCATTGATTTCTTGGGCATAAAGGAGGATGACTTCTCTGACCTCTCTCGCATTCCCTCCCATCAGTTCCATCCATTCCTCTTCACACTTTCAAGCCTTCATCATCTTTTTCAAGTTACACGCTTGACTGCCCCAGACTACATTCAACCTCAAGAGTACTCAAAGTACCGAACATCATACTTTGCTTTCACACATCCCGCCAAAAGACAAGTACTCACTTGGAAATCCCCACAGGCATACTCCTCCCGTTAGTATGGCTTCCTCCGATTCCTCCCCCTTCGGCAGCTTTTGGGCTCAGTACGAGCGCACGCGCCAGAGCCCCCAAGCTTACAATGGCCGTTACCCTGAACCACGGGGCGGCAATATTCCTTCACCAAGCCTCTTGCCCAGATCACCGCGGCTCTCCAGCCCCGGAAGAAGCGGCCCTGTCGTCTTCAACAACTGCACCAACTGTGCTAGTGAGCACAAGAAGCTTGAAGACGAGCAAAAGAAGGTCAACGATCTTGAGTCTCGCAACGATCGCTTCTTTTGGGAGAACCGAAGTCTGAAAGACGTGTGTTCTCGACAAGAGAATGAGCTTGCCGAACTTGATGGCTACTTCGGCGCACTCTCCGCGGGAGAACGCGAATTCATGCAGCACGCACGGTCTGTCACTGATCAGGCCTGCCAGCGAGCCGACATTGACCGCAAGAAGGTTGACAGACTCCGCGAGTATGTCGACTACCAGATTGAATGCTACAGCAAGGCTTTCACGGCGATTTCCAAGAACGAGGAACAGCTGAAAGCCTCATGTGCAGCAGAAATTGAGGAGCAGCGCGAAGTGAACCGGGCTGTCGCCCTCCGCCTCCGTGCTGTGGAGGCGAGCAAGGACGAACAGATCCGTTCTCTTGAAGCCGAGCTCGCAAGGGCCAAGCAGGACTGTGCCCGAATGACGGCGCAGCGCGATTACCGCCATCAGTGCGTCGTGATGCTGATGGTCCGCCTGCGCGAGCTTCAGCCTCCCACTACCAATGGGCCTGCCCATAGCACACCCAGCAGCAACAACGACGTCGCCGAGGCCGAGGCCGAGGTCAGGCACCTCGTCGACGACCGCGACGGCGATGCACAGCAACGTGCCGCCGTCGTCACCACTCTTGAACACCGCATCACCGGCCCGGACGCAGAACTCCGGGCCGACTTTGTCGAACTTGACAAGCTTAACGAGTTCGAATCGGGCCCTTCATCGGCCTGATTCACATAGACTACCGATCCGGCCAGAGCACCATACAAAACTCTGAGCAACTTACCTCTTCCCCGCAACTAACTATCCAACAGGCGTCTCCCACACACAGCTAGGACGCCCATCATGCGCGCGCACCCGCATACAAAACCTACCACAGAAAACTGCAGACAACCTCCAGACACTGCACAGCGAATGCCAATAACTGTCCACCAAAACCTACACACAATCTTTTTTTCTTGGCTCCGCTACACATCTACACACAAATACACTCACAAACTGGGTGTGCGCACAGGCATGAGTTGGAGGGGGAGGGGATTTGCTCTCTACCTACCACTCACAACTACAATTACCACATAAAACAACATACAACAAAAGTCTCCGCCGGTATCAACTGTTCTCGTCTTTCTTTTCCACAAACAAAACCAAAAATACCACAAACAGACACACAAAAACCACACACAAACACACACACACACACACACACACACACAAACGTTCTGCTGCTGCTCCTCACTGCCACTCTGGGCTGTCATCAATCTGGTCTTCCGGTGGCCCGCCCCCAAACTACCACATAAAACTGCTGCATAACAAATCGCAGGGATAGGAGAACTGAGGAGGACAAGGAACTAATCATACACGGCGACTAATGATGCACAGCGACTAATGATACACAGTGACTAACAAGCTTTCGTTCATTTCAAACTGTGGGAGGTCTACTGCTCGACAAAGCATTCTTATCAAAGAGCCATAGTAGACCGGGGAATTACTACTGATTGGGCTTTTGGAGGATTTTACACTTGGGTTCTGAATTTGGGGGTTTTCTGTTTGAGATTCAGTAGATAATTGAATAAAAATGCGTTAAACGCTAACCATGTTTCTCCTCAGTGACAGTTCTCTTGTGTAGGTAGGGGATCGCAGTTCTGGATAGCGTAGAAGTAACTGTTGGTGACGACATAGCACTGTCGTGGTCGTAGTCACGGAAGGTAGGTAGGTATAGAACGAGATAGCTAATGGACACTAGCATAACATTGTAACTGAACATAATAAATAATATCCGACTTCATCAACGCTCAAAAGCCCAGTAACAGGCATCATCATATCCTTGCGCGATTCTCAACATCAACAACAGCATCCCACGCCGCCAACGTCCTCTCGTATCTGTCGTGTCCTTCATAAAGATTGACTGCACCTTGGTCTTCCCGGTGCCCAGTATCGCACTTGCAGCGCAAAACAGCCCTCAGCACATCTAACAACTCCTTCCTCCACGCAGGCTGATGGCCCCCAGACAGTCGTGCCGCGACGTACTCAAAGTAAGCGGGCATGATGTTCGCCATCGCCCAGTCTAGGAAACCTGTCATCGCGAGTGTATCTGGGTCCACAAGGATATTCCTATCAGACAAGTCCCCATGCGTGAGGACAGGACGCTCCCAATCGTCTGCGCCGGTGGTGCCGCGCTATACTCGCTCAAGGTTGACAGCACGTTCGGCGTCCGGGCATTTTTCTGCATCGCGTGGACGCGCTAGCCGTCCCACTCCGCAACCTACAATGGTCTCTGTGCCAAATTCTGAGAAGAGGACGTGTGGCTGTCGCACGGGCCGTCCGTAGTAGGAGAAGCGACGTGAACGCATACGCACCGAGAGACGGCAGAGCTCCGCCTTAAGGGCCTCGCGCTGCAGAGGCGTAAGTGAAGGCCAGAGCTGGACTAGTAGCGTGCCTGGCAGGTAAGTGAGGATGAAGCCCTATTTGGTGCGGTTAAGCATCGAGTCGCCCGAGGTTATTATCGGGAGCGTGACGATGCTAATAACGCGCGGGACACAGGAACCCAAGATTGATTAGGCGAGCGCGGTCATGATGCCTTCACCATCGTCAGTTACAAGCTTAAGAATTGTACTAGGAGAATGCTTGAAAACCCGGCGTTCAATGGTTGGAACGGTCGGCCCTGAGAACACAGGGAGTTCGGGGAGAAAGGCCCAGTGCTCCCGGTGAAGCTGCTAAGGCTCCTCCTAAGAGCTGTCGTTGGGTAGAATCATGGAGAGCGGGATAACGAGCGATAATGCGGTTATTATGACCTTATTAGCATGGCGGACTTGGTCTACGATCAACTCACTCCATCAAAGGCCCCGCACTATCGCCCATTACCCTGCTGCCTGCTCTCCGTGTATAACGCACACAGCTATAAGCTTTAGTTGGGATCCTGTTGCCTGGTCAATGCACCAAGATTAATAACGCCTACCTGTCTTTTGCCAGTACAGGAACTTTGGTAAAAGCTTAATTCAACCATCTGGACTTCACGGAATCATGCTTTCCCGTCTTAAAAACGCCTTCACACCCTCCTCTACCATCCCTTCTGCGCTCCTTGTCCTTGGCGAGTTTGGTTCCACGATCCATGTTCTTCATCTCCTACCTGAGAGCAGCATCAACGAACGCTTTAGCATCACAACCTCATCTTCCGCTACCGCCTTTCACCACGGCGGAGCCACAGAGCAGGCCCGTGAGCAGATCGGCACGGTCACACTTCACGTTGGAGATGGCGAAACTGCCAGAAGCTTCCTTGACGATGTTGAGGCACGGATTCGCGAGCTGCGGGGCGATTCCTCCGGCTTGAGCCCAGCGCAGCAGCAGACAGGAACTGGTGTAATTCAACTGGTGCAACACGCCCTTTGGCCGGCAGCGATGGATGCAATTCACGAGAGAGAGAGGCGAGAGCGGTCTATAAATGCGACGCAGGCATACCCGGTTTTTCTTATTTATATCAGACGCTCAAGAGCAGGGAAGATCATGGGAAATTAAAGTAGCTTGCTTGCTTGAGTTCTTATTAATCCTTGCGCTTGAGATTATGATTTCATTCTAAATGTGACTTGCTGAATATGGAAACTATAACTTCACACATTTGCGGCGAGCTGCCCGAAGAGAGGTGGCTGATTGGGCAGTGCTCCAGCTCCGGTCACGGCATTGCGGCGAGTGGATTTTACCCCCACCATCGTGAAGCCGATCACCTGTTTTACCGTCATCCTGCAAATAAAGGCAAAGTTCTGGATTGTTTCCGGCTTTCCGTTTTCACAGCTGCAATTTTACCAAAACCATCATAATGGCGGAACAAATTAAGACATATGACGTGCCGACAGTGGTAGTGATCGGGTACGTGCGCCGCTCCGTTGATGATGAGCCCCCGCTAATCGGACATGTAGCGCCGGCATCGTGGGCTTGTCGTCGGCCATCAAAATCCAAGAGGCCATTGCGGCCCGCAAGGCCAACGGTGGAGGCCAGTTACAAGTGCTTTTGGTATCGCGAGAATGGCCCAGCTCGATTCCCGGCTCGCCTTCCAAGCACTCCCCCAACTACGCCTCCATGTGGGCTGGCGCCCATGTGCGACCCATCCCTGCAACTACAGCGCAGCTGCGACGCGAAGCCGGATGGCTCAAACAAACCGTGGCGGAATTCAGCTCTCAGCTTCAGACAGAGCCATGGAGCGGCATCACCCGCACACTGGGCATCGAGCTTCTAGAGGCACCTGACGATGGGTACCAAAAGCAAGACGCAAAGAGCTTCTCGGAAGAGACGGGTCTTCTGCGATATAGAAAATGGTCCGAGGCCGAACTTCCGGAAAACGTGGTTCTTGGCTATGAGTATGAGACATATTGCGTCAATACCCCAGTCTATTGCCAGTCACTGCTTCGGCGATTCATCCTTCGAGGTGGCAGGACTCTCAAACGAGATCTCAAGACTGAATGGGAGGCCTTTGGTCTACAGAAAAATGTCGTCTTGGTTGTCAATGCCAGCGGTACTGGATTCAGCGATCTCAAATACTTTCCGACGCGAGGTACGCGTAAATGATACGCACGCGTGGTCTGCATTGTGCTAACAACCGTCGCTCAGGCCAAACAGTCGTCACCGACATGGAAGATGCGACCAAGACTGTAACACGCCAACACAAGGATGGCACCTGGAGCTTCATCATTCCCCGATTCTTTTCCGGGGGTACCATTGTCGGCGGTACCAAGCAGCCGAGCGACTGGTCGGCAGAACCTGATGCGGACACGCGAGCCAGGCTGCTAGCGGGAGGGCGAGAGCTTCGCCAGTTTGCCAGTTCTTCGGCTAGCAAGTCAGACGATGTCTCTGTCATTGCAGATGTCGTCGGACGTCGCCCGACGAGAGAAGGGGGTATGAGGATCGAACTGGAGAGACAGCCCGTATCGGTACGGCAAGCTACAGTCCTGCACGCCTATGGCGCTGGGGGACGAGGCTATGAGATAGGATGGGGCGTGGCGAATGAGGTTGCACAGCTGGTAAACAAATTTCTGACTGAGGAGAGTCCTCTTACGTCCAAGCTGTAGCTTCTGGTAGCTACGACTTGTCGCGGTATTGCACTGAGCGTCGCATTTGCGTGATGACGAGGTCCAAGACAGGCCGAGTGCACAAGGCCTGCCTACTACAGACGTCGGTTGCAACACGCTTTATGAGCATAATGGCTTCACATATACTAGAGATCGGACTCCAAATATACTTGTTTTCGACTCGTTTTTATCCGCCTTGTTTCCCCTTAGTTTGGCCCAGATCGCCCAACTTATGGGTAGCCACGGAGCGGAGAAATATTTAAGCCTCCTGTGCCCCGCCTCCACAAGTGCTTCCACGCAGCGCTGTCTGGTGGGACATGCCACAACTTCCCAAGTTGAGCGAAACCAAGATACCTTTGCCATAGCTGCATTGTCTCGCCACGAGCGACAGTACCCGCCAGCATGGTCCTTCAAGATCTTGGCCGCCGTATCAACTCGGCGGTCACCAACCTGACCCGCGAGCAGAACCTCGATGAAAAGGTATACCCGACAGCCTGTTGCGATCACTCACCCCGCCAATAATCGCCACTTTAACTCAACAATCGCAAATGTCATGTAGTCATGTATAGGCCGCTAATCGAAGTGCATAGGCATTTGATGCCATGATCAAAGAGATCTGCGCCGCCCTCCTCGAAGCCGATGTCAACGTTCGACTTGTCGGACAATTACGAAAGTCGATAAAAAGCACAGTCAACTTCAAGGACATTCCTCCCGCCGTCAACAAGAAGCGATTGATTCAAAAGGCCGTCTTCGATGAATTAGTGAAGCTGGTCGACCCTCATGCGGAGCCGTTCAAGCCCAAGAAGGGCAAGCCGAATGTCATCATGTTTGTCGGTCTGCAGGGTGCTGGTAAAACGACAACGTGCACAAAGCTCGCCCGACACTACCAGACTCGAGGCTTCCGGTCATGCCTTGTCTGTGCCGATACGTTCCGAGCCGGCGCTTTCGATCAGCTGAAGCAAAATGCCACCAAGGCCAAGATTCCATACTATGGTTCGCTAACGGAGACGGATCCCGCGGCCGTCGCACGTGCCGGTGTTGAACAGTTCAAGAAGGAGAAGTTTGACATCATTATTGTTGATACGTCCGGAAGACACAGGCAAGAGTCGGCCCTTTTCCAAGAAATGGTGGATATTCAGGAAGCTATCAAGCCCGATGAGACCGTCATGGTGCTGGATGCCTCAATTGGCCAACAGGCCGAATCACAGGCCAAAGCTTTCAAGGAGGCTGCAGATTTCGGTGCCATTATTATTACCAAGACTGATGGCCACGCCCATGGTGGTGGTGCTATTTCTGCCGTCGCTGCCACACACACACCCATTGTCTTTATCGGTACTGGTGAACACATGCTCGACCTCGAGCGCTTTGCGCCACAGCAATTCGTCCAGAAGCTGCTGGGTATGGGTGATATCGCTGGTCTGGTTGAGCACGTGCAGAGTTTGAATTTGAATCAGCAGGATACCATGAAGAACATTCAAGAAGGCATATTCACAATCCGCAATTTGCGTGATCAGCTTTCAAATATCATGAAGATGGGCCCACTATCTAAAATGGCTGGCATGATTCCCGGCATGAGCAACATGATGCAGGGCATGGATGATGAAGAGGGAGGCGCTAAGCTGAAGCGCATGATCTACATTTGCGACTCGATGACGGAAAAGGAGCTGGATTCGGACGGCAAGATCCTCATTGAGGAGCCGACCCGCATGACCAGAATCGCTCGTGGATCTGGCACGTCTGTACGTGAGATTGAGGATCTTCTGACACAACAGCGCATGATGGCTGGCATGGTCAAGAAGATGGGAGGAAACATGAAGAACATGCAACGCGCACAACAGGCCATGGGCGGTGGCAACAAAGCTCAGCAGATGGCGGCTATGCAGAAGCGCCTTGCCAGCATGGGCGGTGCCGGTGGAGCAGGAGGCATGCCTGATATGGGCTCGCTGATGAAGATGCTCGGTGGTGGCGGCGGTGGCGGCGGCGGCATGCCCGGCATGCCCGGCGGCATGGACATGCAGGCGATGATGCGACAGATGGGAATGGGCGGTGGGATGCCAGGCATGCCGGGCATGCCTGGCGGTGGCGGACGTGGAAGAAGGTGAGCTGCTGTGTGGCATCTTGTGGTACAAATAGAATGCAGGAAGGGATTGCAAATGCAACACGAAATGGTGCATAGGGACCGGCGTTGGTTTTGCTTACTATAATGTCCAAGTAGACTTTTCTTAAATGACACGTCACGCAGTTGAATGGCCATCTAGTTCTAAATCGCAATGTAGCTGCTAGTCTTTGGCTGACTTATTAATGGCCGATTCCTTTCTATATATCCCGCGTCTACAACAATGACTTGGGCGGTTCGGCACCAAGCGCCAGCTTCATATCCGGGTCCGATTTGGCCATGGCCGTGCGGTACGCCTCTCTCTTGCCGATGCGCTCCAGGTACTTTAGGATATTCGAGTACTCGGCCAAGCCGTACGGTGAAAAGTGACGCATTGTCGTCAGCGAAAACACCGTCATGATGTCCGCCGCCGTCAGCTCGCTCCCCGCAATGTACTCGTTCCTGCTCAGCTGCTCGTCCAGGGCCTTGAGGGCGCGGCCGAGCTTCTCCTTGGAGACGGCCAGCATCTTGCTGTCGTCGGCGGCGCCGCGGACGTACATTGCGCGGGAGACGGCAGGCTGAAAGGTGCCGTTGCTCCAGTGCCACCAGTACAAGAAGTCGGCGTAGCCGGGCGCCGAGGGCGCGACAAAGAGGCGGCCGGCGCCGTGCCGGTGCGCGACATATTCGACGCAGGCGCCCGACTCGGCGAGGGTCAGGTCGTTGGAGGCATCGTGGATGACGGGGGCCGCGCCCGAGTGGTGCAGCGCCTTGTAGGCGGCGGGGGCGAGGAGCGGCGCGCGCTGGTAGAGCACGAGGTCGTAGGGCACGCCGAGCTCCTCGAGGAGCCAGGGGATGCGCTCCGACTGGGAGACTTGCAGATGGTGCACGGTGATTTTGGCCATGTTTACTGTTGGCTGCCAAGCAAGGGCAGGCGGAAACGACGACGAGGCGGCAGACGGGTTTTAAAAGTGCGATTAGGCAGATTGCCGTTCGGAGGAACTAAGAACGGGCATCATCAGATCATCGATGATTTGGAATTCTACGTCGCTTCTTTGTTAATCGCCCGGATAGATGGTGCGATTAGCGCGAGGCTATTGGGGGAGAAGGTGTTTCGATGATGTAATGGAGGCATTGGAGCGCCCTGGTGCATGGAAGATTCCGACGCTAACTTGGAGACGTCCATGCTACCAACCTACAGAAAAACTGATGCAAAAAACTGCACAGCGTTTGAAACGGTGGCCGTTGGGCTGTGATGGATTTACTAGCTAGAAGTACATTTGCGACAAAGTGTTTGATCAGGGGCCTTTTCTGCTCAGAGTTGGCTCACCCACCAGTGCTGCATGTATCAGTGGCAACAATGGTTCCATTGTCAATGTCGGCCCAAAGAAAAACCCCATATTTTAATGCAACTGAACCTGCCGATCACCCGATGTGCATTGTATTGATTGTGTGTCTCTCTGCACTCTTGGCATGTGAAGGACGTTCCTACTTTGTACTGGTATGTAACTTAGACTGCGTGCGCTTTTTGTTGAAACTAATTCAATCCGTGGAGTCTGGCGAAGAGTCTGGCGAAAAAGAAACCCTCCCAGAAATCGACGAATGAAACCGCGGCTATTGCAGGTGATGGCGCGAATCTGGATCGATTACAATCATGCTCCGAATAGATTGGGTGAGTGGTCCCGGAGGCTTGTCCTATCCCAGACTGCGCCCTGAATTTTGGCCCGCCGGCATAACCATCCTGCCGGTCCCGAGGCATCAGCTTTGTAGAGTGGTGGGTCCAATCGTGCAGAGACATTGATATTTAAATAAGTGCAGCCACATTTCCACCGTTCGGCCGTTGCCTATTCGAATCAGATTTACAAGGCGAAAAAAAAAAACAGAAAAAAAAGGAAATCGACATATATATCACTGGAAGAGGCATGGCACAGCAGCGGGAAGCGGCAGACGCCCGCCCGAAAGTTCGCGTCGCCATTGTCGGGACCGGCTTGGCTGGGCTCGCCACCGCATACCTTCTCCAACAAGACAAGCAGGCCAGATTCGACATTACGCTTTTTGAGCAGGTCCGTACATTGAAAACTGCTCTGGAAGCTTGCTTACAAGTCCAATATAGGCCGAAACGTTAGCGCTCGATGCGGCGTCCGTGACGCTGAAAAATACCAAGACAGGTGTAAGGGAGCGTGTGAATATCCCGCCTCGCAGCGTCACCAGAGGCTACTACCCCAACCTCACCCGCATGTACGACTACCTGCGAATACCGCTCCGGTCGGTGCGCTACACCTTTCTTTATGCCGAGATTCAAGCGACAAAGACACAGGTCGGGCCCCGGCCGCCCCAAAGCAGCGACCCAATGGCCGGCGCATACTTTGCCTTTGAAAAGCTGCATAAGCCCGTGCTGTCACGTCGGCTCAGCGACAGCTGGCTGTGGCAACTATGGCAGACCATATTCATCGCCGCCTGCTACATCTGGTTCCTCGCGTCCTGCTTCGTCGTCGAGCCCCGCATAACCAAAAAGACGAATGCCAGCGAGTCGCTGCAGGCCTATCTAGAGCGGATCCGTGTACCACGGCGGTTCATCGACTATCACCTGTTGCCGGTGCTCGGCACGATATGTACCTGCTCCCACGAGCAGCTCTTGGACTTTCCGGCGAGCGACGTGGTCAACTTTATGACCCGGTCGTCGTTGCAAAGAACATACATGACTGACGGTGTTCACGATCTGCAATCAAGGCTAGTAAAGGGAGTCAAGGATATTCGCCTGCAGGCTCAGGTTAAGAAGGTGGAGAGGGTCGCAAATGGCGTCTTGATTCAGTGGGATCGGCATCAAGATGGCAGTGGGTCAATACCCGAAGAGGTATTCGACCGAGTGGTGCTCGCTGTGACGCCCAACGCCGCTGCCAAGATATTCAGCCCTGCCAGCTACGCGCTATCGTCGATTCCCACCGCCTCCATCGAAGCGACCGTGATTGACCCTTCCTACAAACGAATACATGTCGAAGAGCGGGGACAGGCACCAGTCGCAAAACTCTTTTCCAAGCACAACCACCCCCAGCTCATGGCGTTTCGGACGCAATTCTCCGAAGCCGGCGCCCAAACGGAGGCGTGGAACTACCTGCCCAGCGGCGCTATTTGCAGAACGAGCCCGTTCCCGTACGCGCTGGAGGAGGGCAAGGTGCTTCACAGGGCGCGCTTTACGAGGACGCTGCGCACAGTGGCGAGCCGGAGCATCGTCGAGAGCGTAGTCGGCCAGGGCAGGTCGACCGACAAGATGACGACGGCCTCGGAGAAGATGTGGATCAGCGGCAAGGATCATGTGTGGGTGACAGGCTCTTGGTGCTGGGATGGCATGGTGCTGCTGGAGGGGTGCGTGGTGTCGGCGATGAGGGTGGCTGACGAGTTTGGGGTCGCGGTTCCTTGGAGGGACGAATACAAGTAATCACGGCTCGTTGACCGGCAGGGCCGGAGGACGTGGGCCGGCTTTGGGATACTGCGGATGGATACCCTGGGGTACACTGTTGAGGAAATGATGAGCATCTGTCGCGTTCAGTGAATACCTATGATTAAGTAGATGCGGCCATGAAGAACTACTTATTGAACGCTCGACAGCATTAATATGAATGAATTGATATTATGGAAGCATCAAAGATATCAAAATGGATGCAATCAAGCGACTACAACACTTGCCGAGACAGACATTTCACGGATCAAAGCACCTCCAGGCGAACTCCGTCATACACCACAACGCACAAAAGGAAGATGTTATCTACGACAATAGGTCCTTATTCTATCTAAGACTTTATGAATTATATATCATCAATGTATACAAGCCATGGCTGGTCCAGCCACCCCAACTAAGCTACCAAGTTGCTCGCATGTTGAATGCGGAGCGCAGCGAGAGTCTATCTTACAGGACAGCCAACTGCAAGCTCTTCAACTATGCCGTGATAGTATTCTTAGTCTTCTCTTGACGTGCTTTTTGGATCTGGTTCCCACTGTAGAATTCAGCAGCCTCACGCTCAAGATATTGGGCATTATCTCTCTTTGCCCTGTCCGTGTCAACGAACCAGAGCGCAAGACAGCCGACGGAGCCCATGGCGAAGAGAAACCAGTATGCAGCGTTGGTTTTCCCATTAGCGCGTTCAATGATGGCGGACGAGATGAATGGGCCTATGAAACCGGACGTCTTGCCGACGCAGTTGAAGAGGGCAAAGAAGAGGAATGCCTTGGGTGCTGGGACGACCTCGGAGATCATGGTGATCTGATAGGATCCCCAGGCCGCGGTTTGAAAATTCCATGCCTGTAATGGTCCTTCAATTAGCCGATCAACTTTCATTAGGTGACGAGAAAATGCAGACATACCTGTGCTAGCCAAAATTCCCAGACATTCTTGAACCCGATTTTATCAGTAAACAGCCCGATGCCACCCCACAGACTAGGGAAAAGAGTCATGCATGCGCCGTAAAAGACACCGGCTCTGACGGAGAAGCGAAACTTCTTTTGCAGGAGCAAAACAAAGACTGTGCCTGAGCCACCTGACAAATCTGCGACCAAGCTCATGGCGTTTAATTTGAGAGGCGAATACTTGATAACCCTATAGGAAATTGGAGTATTCACTGATTAGTAATGTGAGAGTAAAGGTGAAAGGGGGAGACCAACTCATTTTGAAGAATGCCAGTAATGTTGAAATAGGTACCAAAGGCTAAATAACGTCAGAGTAGATGGGAAACTGAGCTGATGGATCGACTTACTCTCCTGTAACATAAAGAATGCGAGAAGATAGAGCAGGCACTGGCGAAGCTCCTTTGCGGACTTGATAGCACTCCAAGTTTGTCTGCGTGGAAATGAGTATCAATGTCAATCAGGGGGATTGCCAGGCTATGGCTTTGGAGACTTGGAACGTACTTGAATCCAACTGACCGAAAGCTTGTGCCTTCGGGAAGCTGTTGGCCGGGTCTGTGTTTTTGCACAAGAAAGAATGGGACGGTGCAGATGACTGTGAGGGCACCAAAATAGCCCATTAAGGCATTGTAGGAGTAAATGAGCTTTCGCGGGGTGTCGAATCCGATGCCGGCAGAAATGCCCACGGCAATGGCGTAGAACACGACGACGAGGGCGGAGCCGGTAATGTTGCAGAGGTTATAGAGCTACGAAAACGTGTCAAAAGGGCAATCTCCAAAAAAGGCAGCCTGGCATTTGGCGAATTCGCATACCTTGGATCGTTCGTACGAGTCGAGTTCTGCGTGCTCTTCGGGGCTATCGAGATACACCGTCAGAACTACTGTCACGACAATTGCGCACCATACCGGCGGGTTTTGGAACATACGACTTGACCCCATCTCGGACTTGCTGCTCAGACTCGAGCACCTTGGGCAGGTTATGCACCAGGCTGGGAAACGTTGCCGTGTAAAAGGCCGTGGCAATGTTGGCGGCCAGAGATCCCACGACGTAGAGAGCCTGCGCGGCCTGCCACTGACCAGGCTGGTTGATTCCGCACATGGCAAACTGGCAAACGTAGAGGATACTCTGGGCAACTGTCATTTTATTTTCCAAGAATTAGTACTGTACGATTGGAGAGTGGCACAACTCACTGATCATGATCCAGGGACGCCAGTTGCCGTAGTCGGCGTAGGGGCCAATGGTCAGCAGAGTGACGAGCTGCGCAGCGAACAGAATACCGGTAATATCGAGGAGGAAGGAGTTTACTGGAATCTCGTTAGTCAACTGTCATTGAAGGGACAGTAGAAGAAAAAAGGCTGAGAGAGACTTGCTATTCAGGTGCTGCCCGCCCCAATGGACGATGTTGTCAGGAAAGGCCTGAGCAGTAAGAGCCTGTCGCAAAGCGCCACCATTACCACCAATTGCTAGAAATGACTATCAGCCTTGCTGAATTTACTATGCAATTTAGTTGCATTCGAGATTTATCATTCACTCACGGGCGCCATTGTTGGAAAAGTCTGTCGTTGCCTCGTTGTTAGTGGGTAAGTCCTCCTCCGGTCAAGGCCCTAGACGGCTTACAGTAGATGCAAAAGAAGATGTACTCCCACTTTCCCGTTGGCATCACTTTGCCCGTCGTGGGGATAATATGCTGCTGCTTTATGAACCCCAGAGCGCCCTTTTTGTGCAGGTTTGGCCCTGCCGAGCCATTGTCGCTGCTCGGGGCGGCGTTTTCGACGTGCTCCTCGGCCGCCGTCTTTTCCGTGCTGGACGCCTCGGAGGCGGGCTGCTGCGGGTCGGACCCGACGATGAGATCGGTCTGATCTCGAGAAGCCTTACTCTCCGCCATTGTTCCTCTTTTGTTGGGACAGGACAGATGAAAAGGGTATGGTCCAATGCTCAGCTTTGGCAACAGTACAAGGACGGGGGTATACAAAAGAAAACGGGCATCGACGAGCGAGAGCGGCGGCTAACCTAGTTATACATGTAGAGGGCAATAAAGAGGCCGCTATCCAGCTTGTACCGCAGTAACACTTTTCCTATTTGCCATTGATTCCAGCGCCTTGCCGCATCGGCTGCACGCCCGCTGGCCTTCCCCGCATTCGAGAGGAGGTGGCAGTCCGGGGTATTGGGGATGAGCAGGGGTATTGGGGATGAGCAGGGGTATTGGGGATGAGCAGGGGTGAGTCGGGCGTGAGTGGTACGGAAAGTACATCAACCCAAAATAGGTCTAGATAGGAGGAACGATGAGATGATGATGGTCAAGAACCGAGAAAAGGTTAAGCCGAAACATCCCCGAAGGAGCGTCGCTGCATGCGTTTCCTTGTGGTGGTGGCGTCTCGACAACAAGAGACTAACAGCAAAGGCAAGCCTCATTTGCACCAACAGAATTGCAATCATTGATTCTGGCGGGCGTTTCTTTTCCCTCTCGACCGGCTCTCACTCTTGTGCAATCATGCATCGCCTAGTTCTTGTTGAGCTGTAGCCATGTTCGAAAGATCGGCCTGACTGGCTCTCGCGTGATACAGGTAGTTTTGCTCTTTTAACCTCTTCAAATTACCTTATTTGTGACTTTACAATACAATACACCAAAAAAATAGCGGCAATATCCGAGTTGGTGTGTACCCTCTTTCTCCTTGCCTCGGCACTACAAAGCCTGACCAGTAGCTCGTCAGCAGTGTACGGTTCACAGCGATAAAAGGGCTGTTAGTTACTCCCAACATGGCCCGCCGGCTGTCGCAGACAAACATGTAGGAATGCCAACCGTAACAGTCCTGTATACTGAACATGCCGAACCCAGAGTACGCCTTGAAATTGCGATTGCTCAAATCTCTGACTCGGAATGATGAAAACTCCAAAAGCCATTTCAGTTGCCGGATGCGACAACTTACTAGCATGGCTCATCAATTTCCCCACGGGCCGTTCCCCACGGGGGGGGGGGGCTTGGTGGCTTGCTCGGAGACGGCGTAGCCAAGAGCGCTGGGCGATCGCCAATCCCCTTCCCCGCACAAACACATCAGAGAACCTCACTTTTGTTTTTTTTGCATTTTCCCAAAGGATCACTCGTGCGCTTTTGGGGCCTACTATTTTGTGGCTTGCCCGAAAACGAGGCGGCGCCATGACCAGGTGAGCTCGTGACCACTACGTCGATGATGACGGGAAAGACAGTTCCTAGCCGTGCAAGCCCGCTTACTTTTTGCCATGGGGCAGAATAACCTTGGCGCAGTTGATTTGGCTTCAACGTGCGGGATTCAGCAGATGCATAACCGTCCATTGCACGTCCCTAATATTCAGTTGACTTTCTCTCCCAGGGCCTCGCCCGGCCCAGGCCAAGTCCAGCCTGAAAGTCGCTGGGGACAAAGACGCACACAACCCCGCACAGCGAGGCTCCCTCACGGTTGCTGCACCGGTCCTTTTTTAACTGCCAAAGGTGTCGCTTCAGGCGGTGGCAGCTGACCTGAAGACAACAGTTGACAATGAGTGAGAGGGTGTAGTAGAGAATTCCACAGGGTCATACTCGCAAGCAGAAGTCACCATCAAAAGTCTTACCTGAAGCCGTTGAGCGAACTACGCCGTAATGAATACCTTCTCGCGTTGGATGATGGTTGTCGGAGTGGCTTGGTGGCGCGGGCACTAATCGAGAGATACACCGAGCTCATACATAAAAGGTGCTTGTTCTTGGCGTCCAAGTCGACCGTACTTTGCCTACCTATTTTCACCTTCCAGATTGGACAGCCTAATACCCGCTGCCATAGCGCCCATCGTGGGGTAGAAAACGACTGCTACCTTAGGGTGCTTGGCAAGAGCTGCATTCTTCTCCGCACGCCGTGATCAAGTCAGATGCTACAATTCACCCCTCACTTTGTGCAGCATGCCGCCGCTGCAACTGCAATTGCTGAGTAGATTTGAAAAGGCACTGACGGTATAAGAGTTGTCTCCCCGCGTTCTTCCCTTTTACGTAGTAGCGAACCAGTTGTTCTGTTGCCCCCAATCTTCCCAGCTCTGGCCTCTTATAAGCTAGCAAGATCGACAACATCTTAGAGAGTAACGCAAAAGATGAAGTGCAATCTTTTCATGGCCGCACTGGCCAGTCTCGCTGCCGCCGCCGCCAATTGCCCGGCGTACGAACAATTCGCCCGACAGCGGCACGAGCCCTTTTCGCGCGGCAAGTACAAGTTCCCATTCCAGCGCCCAGCCAGAGAATGCCGCTCGTACGCGGTGCCCGAGGTCGAGCGCGTCCTCGACGACATGAAGCACAAGGTGCGCGATCCGGACCTGTACCGGCTCTTTCTCAACACATGGCCAAACACGGTGGACACGACAGTGCTCTGGCACGGCACGTCGGCCGAGAATCCAGAAGAAGAGGTAAAGATTCAAAGATTCACACAGCATCCTACCTTGCCATTGAGCAACTCTGTGTTGGATAATTAATGCGTGTGAATGGCCACAGCTCGCATTCGTCATTACCGGTGACATCAACGCCATGTGGCTGCGCGACAGCGCCAACCAGCTGCAGTCATACAAGCCCATCCTCAACGGCGGCGTCACGGGCGCCGCCGCCGCCAACGACACCAACACCAACACCATCGCCGCGCTCTTCCGCGGCGCCATCAACCTGCAGGGCCGCTACCTGCGCAAGAGCCCCCACTGCAACGCCTTCCAGCCGCCCGCCGAGTCCAAGATCCCGCCCATCCACCACCGCAGGCGCTCCGAGAGCGACCACCTCCACAGCCACGGCCGGCGCGACACCGTCTCGCCGCCGTACAACCCCAACGAGGTCTGGGAGTGCAAGTACGAGCTCGACTCCATTGCCGCGTTTCTGCAGCTCTCGCACGACTACCACGATGCGACCGGCGATGCCGCTTTCTTTAGCCGCTTCGCCTGGCGCCAGACGGTCGCGGTGCTGCTCGACACGGCGCGGGCGCTCATGGCCGGCACCTACGCCGCCGACGGCCGCGTCCAGCCGTCGCCGTACACGTGGCTTCGCGACGCCAACACGGCCACCGAGGTCGTCGCCAACGCCGGCCGCGGCAGCCCCGTCGCCGACCGCATCGGCATGGTGCGCAGCTTCTTCCGCCCCTCGGACGACTCCACCACGTACCAGTACTTTGTGCCCGCCAACATGATGTTTGCCAAGAACCTCGAAAACTGCGCCGTCATCATGCAAGGTATCGACGCGGCGCTGGCCCGCGACATGGAGGACATGGCGGCGGGCATCCGCAAGGCCATTGACGAGCACGCCGTCGTCAAGCACCCGCAGCACGGCGACATTTACGCCTACGAGGTCGACGGCTTCGGATCCGTCAATTTCATGGTGAGCAGATATCACGGCAGTAGAGAGACTGGTTGCGTAGTCGTTGCAGAAACATGTAGACTTACACCGCAAATGTGGCAAAATAGGACGACGCCAACATCCCATCATTGCTCAGCATCCCACATCTCGGCTACGCCTCCAACGACGACGCCATCTATAAGCGCACCCGCGACTTTGTCCTCAGCCGCTCCAACCCCTACTTTGGCACAGGGCCCGTCCTCAACTCGACCGGCGGCCCGCACTTGGGGCCCGGCATGGCCTGGCCCATGGGCGTCATCATGCGCATCATGACGAGCGACCGAGACGACGAGATTGTCGCCTGCCTCAAGATGCTCATGGGTGCCACCAGCGGCCTGGGCCTGATTCACGAGTCCGTAAACACCTTTGACGACTCCAATTGGAGTCGGCCATGGTAGGTTCATCTTTCTCGTCCGAGACTCCACAAGTCCCGGCAAACTAACAAAATCTCCGACAGGTTCGCCTGGGCCAACGGTCTCTTTGGCCAGATGCTCATTGATCTCTCCGACAGAAAGCCCAAGATTCTACAACGTAGCTTTCAAAATTAAGAATAAATAATACGCTGAAATTGAGGTTTGTATCTGACTATAAAACCAATGTGTCGCCAGCAAGAACCATGAGAGCAAATGAAAAATAACAACACAACTCCGCTAATGCAATCTTTAAAGAGCGTGAAAATGATGCCCTCGCCTGTTGTCTAACTCAAATCAAATCCTGCACCAGACGTAATCGCGTAAAGCAGTTTTTCCCGTAGCGTTGCCTCGGTCTTGTATCGCGGTAGCTTGAGCAAGTTGACGCACGTGCTCGTGCTCGGTAAGCGCTCCTCGTCGGCTCCTGCATCGCGAA